>OU565301.1:5150000-8132500 GCA_913789915.3 Sphecodes monilicornis | reverse complement strand
TAATAAGTTTAGGGCATAAGTACGTTAGTACTTTTATGTAGTGCACATCGATTGGTGCTGTCAAAAACCTAGGTATCCATTAAAAAAAAAGTGCAGTTGCATTTTCCTAATGCACCGATGCCCAAAAGTGCATAAAATTAGTTGCATATTATGCACCGTCTGATACCATTCAACTTTTCGTTATAACATCTTCTTCTATTCCCAACCGTGTAAGACACGCCACGAATTTAGTTACTCGCGACGGCCAATTTTCGAGGGCTACTCCTCCTCGACCCGGCCGCGCGTCTCGCTCCCCGTGGCGGCCGTAGTGCTCGGAGCTGCTCAAGCGCGTACCATAGCATAGATAAGCGCTATTCGTGACGCATAAGGGGCGACACTCGTGTCAATAAGTTTCCACATTACCATCGAGGTACATACTATTGCCAATACGTTTTTTTGTTATTAGTATCCCCTGTATGCCTGTTCCGCTATGCCACACGATAATTTCGGACAACAGCTGTAGAAAAATAATTACAAAAATTATTCCTATTCTTCGAAATTTTGCGATCCGAATATTCTCAATGTTCGGATCAACTTATTCGTGCAAATGCTCATTTTGAAAAGTGCGCTATATTAAACCGGAACGCCGCACATCCTTAAATGATTCTTCGCTCTCGTCGGCGCGGCGCACAGTGAGTTGAAACGCGAAAAACGCGGACAAAAATCATTTTCCTGACTAAACGAGAAATGTAAAATTGTATTATTACCTTGTTGGTAGATAAATGTGGCATCATTTTCTGCATTTCGTTTTCCAAAATTCCATATCTGTATTCCACAATTAAATGCGGAAGTTCAATAAAAATGCATAAGTTTAGCTTCTCTTGAATTTTTTAGAATACCGTTTCATTTAGTACGTTATAACTTAATACGCGTATGAGTGAGGATTTTCTGCATGTACTTAACTGAAAACGTGTTCCAAGACGAAAATAATAAGCATGGATTTTGTTTATTTTTGTTGTATATAACGCCTACAAACATTGATGAAACAAATAGTAATACTTAAGCTTTTTCCCCAATCAAATAGGTAATATAAACCGATTGCCGTCGATTGCTGCATTAAAATTTGTTACACGTTATTGGTAGATATGTATACAATAAAACTAAGAAGGTTTCAGCTGCCAATAGCTGCCTGTTTGTACACTGTATCACAAAAACGATGACGCGAGAGAACGCGCGGTTGCGTCGCTCCGCGCCGTTCAGGTAGTCACTATGGTGTCTTTTGGCATTCAAAGAGGAAAGCCATTTCCAAAAGAAAACCAGCCAAATTTTGTCGTAAATTTAGATTAGGATCGAGGATCAGAAACCTAACCCGAAACAGATTCGATAATACAAAAATGGGGGTTTTCAGTAGTCAAAAACGCTAGATAAAATATCGATCTAGGCAGCCTCAAAAGTCCTATTTTATCGTTTACGAGGCTTAATTTGCATTATTCGGAAGCATACAACTGCCCATGTAGCTATTTTCATATAGCTGTGACTGTGAATAATGCAAATTACGCTTCATAAACGTAAAAATAGGACTTTCGAGGGCGATCGCGGCCTAGATTGATCTTTTATCTAGCGCATTTGACTACTGAAAAATCCCCGAGATGAGAACGCGCATCCCGCAACCCTGTAATTCTGTAAAGGAGTCTACCGCCTTAATAATTTTATCAGAGAAGAAATCATATATTGACATCTTCAATTTTAAAAATTTTCCAACAATTTTGAATTTCATCTTCTCAATTTTGCTATAAATGCATAAAGATCCGCTGTCTAATAAATAATATAATATAAATATAGATAATAAGGCAATAATGGGCAAAGAATGCCTGGTATTGTTGTTGGAGCGCCGATTGGCATTTGTTTGGAGACGGAAGGAACTTAACATCGAGTAAATTATACAGAATTTAGTATATAATAACTTAAAAATATTCCATTATTAATAATAAAATAATTAATAATATGTACGCCCAAATTCGAGAAAACCGTTTCGAAAAAACCTTATATAACTTTTATGGGTTTGGAATTAAACAAAATCTGATTATTAATTTGAATTCAGCACCTCAAAATCTATAAAACTGTACCATTTTTATTAATTTAATCTTAGAAGTAGCTTCAGAAATTATTTTTGTCCGCGTTTTTCGCGTTTCAACCCACTGTGCGGCGATGCGAATAACTACGTCCAAACTTCCCGTAGATCAAGTTGTCCCGGATGGTATTAAAATTTGAACAATACTATTAAAAACTATTTTGACCGAAATTATCGTGTGACATAGTGGAATAGGCTTACAGGGGATACCACTAACAAAAAAAACGAAATAGTACCTCGATGCTAATGTGGAAACCTATTGACACAAGTGTTGCCCCTTATTCGCCACGAATAGCGCTTATCTGTGCTATAGTACGCGCCTGAGCAGCTCCGAGCACTATGGCTGCCAGGGGGAGCGAGACGCGGCTGACTCGAGGAAGTGTAGCCCTCGAAAATCGGCCGTCGCGAGTAACTAAATTCGAGGCCTGGTATAAGAGGTATAGCCTGTTCCAGTTGCGTGGGACACCCTGTATGTATGCGAGTTATCTATTATTATTAGACTGTGGATTTTATGAATTTATGCAAAAAACGTGTTGGTGCACTTTAAGACAGTCTATAGGCGTCGATGTATTATTTTCAATCAATTAAGATCATTAAAGAAAATAAGAAATTGTAACCTGTTTTCTGTTTCTTGCAATTGATGCATACAGTTTTTATTTTGCTTAAGAATCGACGGTCTAATAATTATACATGAATATTAATGATAATATTATCTGACTAACATAGTGAGTCAACTACACAAATGACAGGTTTGAGCTTAAATGTCTTTTCCAAAAGTTATAATTTACCTACCTATACCGGATGATTCACGAGAAACAGGCCACCTAAATATCTTCGTTAGGCTTAGGGATGGAAGAAAATGTTAGAGAGAAAAGTTGTACTGTTACAGGGGGCAAATATGGTAATCTTTTGAAGGTCATCGATGATTTTTAAATTGCACCATATATTTTTAACTTCCCAGTGTTGTAGCTGATGTCAAGACGGGTTCGATGATGTGGTACACTATGACCTTCAAATGACCTTGAACTAGAAAATTTATGATAAATCAATGATAACTTCAAAATATGGAATCATTTTATTTGTTCGAAATTATGACCTTGAGCAGTAACACAAATATTTAAACGTTTTACAAGGCAATCAATTGTACTTTCAATTGTTTCTGTTGGAATTGAACTACAAGATCTTATTATTCTTTCTTGCATGCTCTCTGATGTAGTCGGTTGTTGACGATATACATCATCTTTGAATATTCCCCACAAAAAAAAATCAAAAGGAGTTAGCTCAGGTGAACCAATGTAGTACCAACACGATGGCTGTCCCGCTCATTCTTCACGTACCGTAAGAGAATTTTTGAACAATAAATTTCCGAATCGCTGGATAGGACGTAATGGACACATACTATGGCCAGCTCGTTCACCTGATCTAACTCCTCTTGATTTTTTTTCTCTCTAACATTTTCTTCTATCTCTAAGCCTAACGGAGATATTTAGGTGGCCTGTTTCTAATGAATCACCCGGTATACAATGAAGCGAACAGTTAAAAAATGATGGAGAACATTTTGGAGAGTGACACGAGTTTGTATATAGACTGCGGGTTTTTTAGGCAAAATAAAAATTGTCTGTACTAATTGCAAAATACAGGAGTTACATATACGTTTATTTATTATTGTAGCAATTTAAATTGTTCGAAAACAATGCAACAGAATATTTAAGTGTTTTTAAAGGCTTTTGCTGTCGTGCATTCGATCTAAGTGTTTTGGCTACACCATTTTGGTATCGAATGGCTCAGATATAGACTAACAATTTCAGTGGAGCAGACAAATCAAGTGATCCATATTCAATAAATATTCTGGAAGCCGAGCTCTTCAGAAAATTGATCATATCGGTTCGGGTAATCGAGGTCCTATTGCATGATGGATTAAACAACTAACTGTACTCCTTACACAGGGCCGTCCTAAGATAGTTGGTGCCCTTGGACTACTGACATTAATGCGCCCCTCTTCATAAGAATATACACGGAAAGGGGAAGTGGGTGCCGGTTGATTAGTAAAGTTTTACAAAAGTTTCAGAACAAGAAAAGTCAATATATTACTAATAAACAAATAAAAATATATAATTCAGCCGTCAAACTGATTCGACTGCATGCAAAATTGCCGCCTCAAAAGGCTGTCGCCCCGGGGATACAGCATTTAGTTTTGTTGTTAGGGTGGCGCCTTCCTTACACCATGTTTGGGTTAATTTTATACAGAAAAGTGTCACGGATCTGTTGGCAAAAGTTTCACAACAAGTTAATATTTCAGCTGTCTCTGTACCTCTCTGTATATTTGACTGGTCCCAATATTGCAACTGTAATCTGCGCGTATAAAAAGATATTTGTAAATCCTTAATTTTTTTTGTTTCTGCTGTGTGTACTTCTTTTCTGCTTATTCTTAATGGTGAAAAAAAAGTTCGTCAGATAAATTGGTGGGTACTTTCCACTACTCAGACAACTCGCAACGCAACTCACCAAACAGCAACAAGACAATAAAATATCTGAAAAGATAAATCAGCAAAAGATCTGCCAGCGTGAGGCCGAGACGAACTGTGTTTCCCGTCGAATCGCATTACTATTTCCGTTTGATTGGCACAAAAACAAGTAATCGACTCGTGTTTCGAGCAAAATTGAAGCGTGTCAACGAACACAATCCGAGCGCTCGGGAGGCTGGTCGATCAACGAAATTTACGGGCAGCCACGCGTGAATTATCCTCGCCCGTTAATTCACTGTTTAAGCGTATTATTCGCGGCGGATTTAACTATCAATCGACGAAGGGGGTTCGGCAGATTAAACATACGCTTAAATATCGAGAGCGCTGATGGTTTTTTGCGCGCCTCGCAGTATGTATTCTTAATTTTCCGGTCGACACGCGACCAAGCTGCTCTACCCAGGCTAAAGCTTCATTAAAACGTAGTCGGTTGATCGTACAATTTGTCAACCGTGGATATCCGATAATTGTTCCGCTGCGTTGCGCGCAGAACGAAGTACGTCCGACGTCCTTTCCGCTCAGACGACAGGCCTTTCCTAGCTATCGACATATCGCCACGGCAACAAAAGAAACACACACACATGCAGTGAAATACATTATTTGTTGCCAGAAACAATCGATCAACGCTGCCAGAAACCGATAGGACGGCCGCCGGAAACGTAACCCTTTTAAATCCGATGACAGCAACCACGGAATTCAAATCGATGGCTCCGGATTTGCACGGAAAAACTGTAACGCCCTGTGGAAAATCAATTTTACACACTACCATTAATATTCGGGGGTTCTTTAATGGTCGGGTTATACACATCCGTCCGATATCGGACGCGTTTTTAGGGTGTTTATACATTTCCGTCCGAACTTTGAGGTAACTGGAGAAGCGTTCGAGATGTAAAGAAGAGCTACCGATAGTTTTCCTAAGGGAGTTGTGGAGCCCATAGAAATCTTTTTTTGTGCCACGTACAGCAGGGAACCGTCACCCACTGGAGATATATTGCAACGGAGAGCCGACAACTGTTGTACGGTGAATTTATGGGACCGAACATATTTTTTCATAAACAAATAAGTAATGATAAAAAAGTTATTCCTTGGTAATGCATTGTGAGGACGCGCTCTTTCTTTCCCATACTCTATCCTTCCTCGCGCCCGAAACTTTAATTGTCTATTACACAACTAAATATCATCGGAATTATATCATATTTGGTATGATTTTTATTAGAAAAACGCCACAAAAATAATGGATAATAAAGAAGTTGGAAATTCGGATTAGTTATGTTTACATTTCTCGGTGACCGAGGCCTCTCGAGCTCGGCTGTCCTTCTCTACGTTCGGCAAACCTCAAACAATGATATCCCTCGCGCATAATTGTCCCTGCGCAGACCCGTGTTGTGGACAATTATCGATGAAATACTGTATACCGCAGATTTTGACGTAATCATCTACTTTTATTTTATCAATTGATGCAAACCCAATCTTCCAATTGAAAAAAGTTAATTTTTGTTTTAAAACCGCGAAACTTGTTTAATTTTCGTAATTGTTGTAAGATGTATAGTATAATCCCAGCATAAGCTATCTCAGTCTAAATAACTTTTTTACCTTCCAGAATCAAATGATTGATACAAATGCAAAAGAGAACTGTATATCAATTGTACATATAAAACAACTGTATACATATATACCGAATAATAATTGTATGCAACATGATGTAGTACTGATAAAAAGATGAGTACAAAGTTTTTCTCTACCTTTCGCATGTATCTTTGTTCTTACAAAATAATAAACTTTTGTAGCTAATAGTTTTCTAGAAGAAAATGTTGAAATATTAGCTGATGTTCCGCTTTTTCCATAAAATCATTCATTTATAGGAAGCTTAATTCAAATGCTCCACTATGTAGATATAACCTTAAAAACATTTTATTTGTAAACACGTAAACTCTTTTATTATTTTAATACGACTGAACTTTAAATATCTAAAAATGTTGCGATGCTTTCTTGATGTTAACAATGCGATTCTTACTTTCACTGCATCAATTATTTAATTGTGGATTGTTTAGAACGCTAATGTCATTCAGTTGGGAAACGTCGAAGTCGGAAAGTTAAATTGTATAAGATTGAACCCTTTCCATCTTTTATTATTATTGTTACGACGATATGAAGTTGCTTCCCCAGAACATATCGCAGAGGAGCCGTCCGATCGATGGATTTAAAAAGACGGCTGTTGACGAGAAGAAGGAAGATAGATAGAAGCGAGACAGCAAATCGAATAGACGTGTCGCTAAATCAATCCACATTAACCATTGTATAGTTTCTAATAAATAAGAGTTCATAAGAGTTAAGAGTTAATTATTAATTATGAGTTCACCAACGGGAAGTGGGCGCATTTTACGGAACGGTCGGAGCATAAGTCTCATAGGTCGCAACATTATTATTATTATTATAAGCTTATTTGTGAATATGTTTTCTTATTTTACATGGTACTTCGCAAAGAACATTTTACAAACTGGAATCTTGTATCTCATGCAAAAAGTGTTATTGAAAATCATAGTTTAATGATTAAAAATAACAAAAATAGGGATACAAACAACGTAACAACATCATTTAACTTTATTTTCGGGTTTACTGGTTTGCATCCCATTTACTTATTTATCTATAAATGCATACAATTCATTGTTTTATTATAATTATACCCTTTGCGACAGAAAAGCCAAATTGCTTTGCATTGTAAATTTACATTGCAAAGCGTATGTATTTTTAGGCTCGTCAGAAAATAAATACTGTATTTTTCTAAAGATGATAAACATTTTTCGTATTTTTACATTAACATTTCGTAATATCTTCAAAATTCTGTAAAGTTACGATGTGTTTGCTCTTTGGCAAATTTTTATAAACTTTTGAAGTTAATGATAAAATAATAATATTATGTATTCTTTACAACAAATTACAATAAGAATACCATAAGTAGTTGTTTCGAAGAAGAAGTATTCATTCCCTCCGGTATGGTCTAGTGGCTAGGATACCTGGCTTTCACCCAGGAGGCTCGGGTTCGATTCCCGGTACCGGAAATTTCTTTTTCCATTTTTTTTTCTTCAAGCTTTTTATATATATGTTATACATTTTTCACCAATCGATATTGAAACCCTTTTTGCATTAAAAACAAATAGAAAAACCAGCAAAAAATCCAGACATAATTCTTTCACTATCCGGCAACGGCTTAAAGAGGCAACATGTATCCATTTCAGCACAAATTGTACGAAAACCAAATATCCGATTAAATTGTAACTTTGTACTTTATTGTGACATGTTATAAACTAGTCAAAAAAATGTAAAAGTTAAAGTAAGAGTTAACTTTTTCACAGAGGGTTAATAACGGAGCCATTTTTTAATTACACCAGGGACTTTTTTTACACGGTGTTTTTAGTACCTTTTATTAACTTTTACTTGTCTTTATGACGCGTTTCATTCTTTTTACCTCATATTACCTTACGAAAGAATATCAGTGTAAAGACTTCCGATTTTCAAGCATTTATTGTCGGAATATTTTGTCTGTTATAAATTACATCCACCCATTTTCGCCATAAATGCATAAAATCCGCAATGTAATTATTGGAAATTAATAATTAATATATTATAACACATTATCATCAACTTGTTAAATCTACAAAAGGAAATTTTTATTTAATTCCAAGCAGTATTCGATTATTTCAGAAAATTTTTATTTTGTATAAAGATCCGTAGTTTAGAAAGCAGCCGGCGGAGCAGCAAATGAAGTGCATCCGTAAGAGCGCACTGAAATTTCCTCAAGTAAATATATAAATCGCTTCATCTCACGGACGAAAAAAAGTTTGCGCTATTGCGAAAACGACGTCTTCCTCTCAGGGGAGCCGTCCGAAAAATAGTTCTATTAGGTTAACCCTCAAGCAAGCCGTGTCGAACGAGGAAAAGTTACTCAATTAGACCCGCGGACGCCATTCCCGGAACTTACTTTGTATTTGACCGAAACTCAAATTCTTCCTCTTTTTGCACCTTTCCGCGAACAGGCACGTACTTTTCGCCAAGTTTTCGCACGGCCCCACCGCGCCCCGGAAAGCAAACTTTTCGTCTTGGTTTCCGTGGCACGTATACACTTGAAAAATTAACGGAAAAAAACGGATATCGTTGTTAGAATGTGTGTTGAAATGTGCGATTCGATAGTTGATCATGTCTAAATTGCAAATTTTATGCATTTTAGCCAAAAATGAAGACACCAGGTATGATACGATCAAAAGAATGTTTACAGAGTATGTCTATGGCAATGATTACTGTTTACTGCTGTCACAATAAATGTACAGGGTGTAAAGAAATTATATGTCGCGGCTACCATAGGACTTGGTTGAAATTGAACTACGGAAAGTGCCGCAAAATTGACCTTGACCTTGAATTTTAAGGCCGAAAGGTTCACAACTTTTTTTTAATTGCATCGTATTTTATTCTTCGCGGAGGTCAAAAGTTTAAAAGGAACCATGGCCCGCATTTTGCACTTTTGACCTCCGCGAAGAATAAAATACGATGCAATTAAAAAAAAATTGTGAACCTTTCGGCCTTAAAATTCGAGGTCAAGGTCAATTTTGCGGCATCTTCCTTAGTTCAATTTCAACCAAATCCTATGGTAGCCACGCCATATAATTACTTTACACCCTGTACAGTCTTTTGAACACTTTGACTGCCAAAGCAACATCCCCAAAAGTTGCACAAAATCAAAGTGATTAGTCCAATAAAGTGACTATTCAAAAATTAAAATGTAAGACACTGAATAGCGTAATAATCAATTTTCAAATATGGACAAATAATTCCGTCGCCCATATAATGTGTGACACGACAGTCAACGTGTTAAAATTAAAGATTTCTTTGTATATCTAAAAATAAGTGTCAAGTCAGTCGTAGCGTGATGCTACACCCCTGGATCGGTGGAGATTTGAAAAAATAATCTCTGCAAATATGCCCTTGACATTGGTTTTTAAGGTCAAAAGTTTATTTTTCATTGCAACGTATAGTACTCGTAACTGGGAACAAAAGTCTCAAAGGGACCATAGA
Source organism: Sphecodes monilicornis (assembly GCA_913789915.3). Lineage (NCBI taxonomy): Eukaryota > Metazoa > Arthropoda > Insecta > Hymenoptera > Halictidae > Sphecodes > Sphecodes monilicornis. The sequence continues at coordinate 8,122,801 of OU565301.1, read as the reverse complement.
ACACAAGTGAACTGTTCTCTTGAAAAACGACCTTAAAGTTTCGTGAAATAATTTATTTCATGTGTCTACATTAGGGTGGACCGTTCATAAGACAATACCAAATTCTTACGATGTAAATATCAACCCAGACTTCACGCGCATCGAGCAAACTATAATAACCAGAATTAGATCAGGACACACAAAGTTAACTCATGTACACCTACTGGAAAACAATTCTCCTCCCATATGCGTTTTTTTGTAACACAAGACTATCGATGATCCACATAATCACAGAATGTCCACACTACAACGTAGAGAGGAAAAAACACGGTCTATATGGAAACCTGAATAATAGTCTTACTTCCGCCCCAATTCAACGAAGCATACTCAATTTCTGTAAGGACATCAACATATCTAAGACACTGTAATCCAGTTCCTCCACTGACAATTGCGATAGTCGCTAATAACCTTGGTAGTTGAAGCGACTTCAAATACTAACAAAAAAAAAAAATTAGGGTGGACCTTATTTTTCGACCATGAAATTTTGGGCACGCCCTCCTCCAATATTGTTTCATTTCATGAAAAAAATTATATATCCAAAGTTTTAGATCAATCGGACGAAGGTAAGACGTGCCACATCGAGCGCAAAGTTTTGAAATGGAAGTAACTGCGCGCTAAATGTGAAGAGTATACTGAAGACTCAAATTAAATATTTTATACCTCCAAAAATATCATAATTCCTTACATGCATTCAAGTACAAGTGAGTGCTTGTGATGAGGTCCGAATTTTAATAGCAGCAGCATAAGCTCTAAACCATAATGTAAATGATTTGATAGTAAATCGATCGTCTATTATCGCTGTCGTACGCAATTGCGCTTTGAACGTGCTACAAGCATTTAAAGAAAAAGAGCTTAATGCAATTAGGTATTTTGCATTGGGATGGTAAAATATTACCATCTTTAACTGGCAAAGAACTAGTATACCGATTACCAGTAATAATAACCTGTAATGGAGATGAGCAATTGTTCGGAATTCCAGCGATATCTTCATGTACTGGTGAAGAGCAGGCTCTTGCGGTTTATGATTCATTGGGGGATTGGCAACTTATTTATAAATTAGAAGCACTTTGTTGTGATACTGCAGCGACTAATATGGGACCATTGCAAGGCGCGTGTGTCATTTTAGAACAAAAAATCGAAAGGGACTTCTATATTTACCTTGCCGACGTCACATCTATGAAATAGTTTTGCGGGGTGTTTTTGAAGAAACAATGTTTAAATCTACTGAACGTAACATTCCTATATTTAAGCGGTTTCAAATATTCTGGTCTCTTATAAATAAACTTAATTTTAGATCGGGAGTTGAAGATGAAGTGGTTAAAGGGTCACTCGACAACGCATCCGAAATAATACAGTTTGCAACCTATAATATGGAAGTGAAACAACCACGCGAGGACTATCGAGAGTTTCTTGAATTAGAAATAATTTTTTTTAATAGAATCGTTCCACAGTTTTATTTTCGAGCAATAGGAGCATTTAATCATGCTCGATGGATGGCAAAAGCTATATATTCTTTAAAAATATTCTTATTTAGAGATCAATTTACATTGACGAAGAATGAAGGAAATGGACTACGTCAAATTTGCATTTTTGTCAGTAAATTGTATTTAAAAGCGTGGATCCAAGCTCCAATTGCTGCAGAAGCTCCAAGACGAGACCATCATTTTTTAAAAAATTGTATAGTGCGTATAGTGCCATCAATGACGATGTAAGTCGCGCAGCACTACGGAAATTTTGTAATCATTTGTGGGTTCTAACATCCGAAACTGTACAGCTTGCCTTTTTTACCCGAATATTCCACATCATATAAAACAACAAATGATTGTATCTTTAAATGCCGTTAGTGGTAATGATATAAAAAGATTGGTAGTTATTCAAATAATGTAAATGAGTACGTTTAATTTTTTAATTTTTAAACTTTTTAATTTTTTTATAAGATTTTCGATTTTCCTAGATTTTATAAATAAGGAACCCTTGGGGTGGGAAAGTGATCCCACTTATAACGTAGGCTTAAATATAGTAAATAATTTAGCTGTACTTAATGATTCGAGGGGTCAAATTTATGCAAGAATTTAACGATGTACTATCGCGAAATGAAGAAGAGAAACAATTTACAGTATTTCACCGGTAATTGTCCCAAATGTCTCCGACAGAATTGTCCCTGAGATTATCCCCACTAGTGCGGGGTGTACCCCCTTGATGGGCCGTGAAGCTCGAGAGGCCTCGGTCGTCGAGAAATATGACACCATGCGGCTCGGGTATATCGGTGAGACCACACTAATCCGAATTTCCAACTTCTTTATTATTCATTATTTTTTTATGGGATTTCGATGACCATATTTGTGGCATATTACTAATAAAAATCATACCAAATATGATATAATTCCGATGATATTTACTTGTGTAATACACGATTAAAGTTCCGGGCGCGAGGAAAGATAGCGTATGGGAAAGAAAGAGACGCGGAGGATTAACTTTTTTATTATTACTTATTTTTTTATGAGACTTTTTCTAATAGATTTGTGACATTGTTCTGATTAAAATGATACGAGGCAACAGTAATGCAATGACGACACTTTTTCATTTTTAATCAATCTTTTAGGAGACTTTTACCATCATATTTGTAATATTTCTCTGATCAAAATTTTTCTGATTATACATACACATCTATTTTTTTTAATTGACGATGGAGTAAGTTTTGATGACAGACAAACAGAGTAAACTTTAATCGCCGATTACACAAGTAAATATCATCGGAATTATATCATATTTGGTATCATTTTTATTAGAAAAATGCCACAATTATGGTCATCGAAGTCCCATAAAAAAATAATGATTAATAAAGAAGTTGGAAATTTCGATTAGGTATGTTTACATTTCTCGGTGACCGAGGCCTCTCGAGCTCGGCTGTCCTTCTCCACGTTCGGCAAACCTCAAACAATGATATCCCTCCGGCATAATTGTCCCTCCGCAGACACGTATTGTGGACAATTATCGATGAAATACTGTATAATGCAAACTGTATCAGACTACAGAAAGCGATATCCAGGCGCCTAAAAGACTACATTAATGAAATCTTTGTAAAATGTCTTTAGTTGTATTTGTTGTATTAAATGTATTTGTTAACTTGTATATATTAAAAAGTATTTAAACGCAATACCTCTAGTTTCTTTTCTTCGCCTTTATATGGTGTAATATTCACCACATCCGGTTAAAAATATTATGCTCTGATTAAATATAATATATTTATGTCGAACGTTAATTTCTCTACTTTTTAAATTAGTATAAGAATACAACTAAAAGAATTGGTACTTTCAATAAAATAAGTAAAATTTGATATATATTTACAAAAATATGATAATTAGTTAATTGTTATATTGAAAATATTACCTTTTGGCACTATTATAATCAATATTTTTACATAAGAAGAACGTTTAGTCATAATCAAAAGTCTTTCCTTCAAATTTTCCCATTCCTATAAAATTTCATGTTTTTCGCAACTTCAACGTCAATGTGGCACGTCTTCCCCTTATCTGATCAACTTTATCTTTTGCAGGAATTATTTTCTTACCCAATGCCACAACGTTAGGGGGGGGGGGGCGTGAAAAAATCTCGCAAAAAAAATTTCATCAGGTATAGTTAAGGTCCACCCTAGTCTACATGTCCCAAGATGGTATACACGTGGAGGGGATGATTCTAAATGAGAAAATAAGTCGAAAATATACAATAAATTTGTTTCATTTGACGTCTCGTTTTTGAGAAAGTAGAGATTGAAAATTTGGCAAACACGCGTGCTATTGAATACGAATCGTTTAGTGCGTCTATCCATGGGTTGCCAGTTCTACTCCATAGAAACGCTTGGCACGCAAACATGACGGATCTCTAATATCGATTTTTTCGAAAACAAATCCACGAATAAAAAAATATATTCCGTATTTTCGATTTATTTTTCCATGTGGAATCATCGGTTCTACAGTTGTACCCAATACTGGGACACTCTGTAGACATATGAGATAAAATAGTTTACGAAACTATAAAGTTGTTTTCTTAGACAACGATTCATTTATGACCTATTGTTGTCCGTGACGAGTACTATACATACGATGAAATCAAACAAAATGTTGACCTTGAAAATCAAGGTCGACACTTTTGCACAGACTATTTTTCACGAATTTCCACCGATCCAGAGGTGTAGAATCATGCTCAAACCAGCTTTGCATTTATTTTTGATACACCCTGTATAACCGCAGCGCACGCTCAGTTTTTCTGTTCAAAATGAACGAAAAAAAAACAAAAACAAATCCTCCTGCGTACAGGAAGATCTAAGCGTTACTGCAACGACCAACAGAGTTAATAGACCAATCCGTTGAGTGTTTTGGTCCATTGTGTGTTTTGTAACACGGTATCGACGACCCGGGTTTGTTTAGACTGCGGACACGTTCGTGCGAATGCAGATTTTTATAGGAAACTGGTAATTAGACTGCGGATCTTTATGCAAAATAAAGATTTTCTTCATGGATTTTAAAACATGGGAGACAAACACAAATATCTTCCTTTCTTTAATAATTTTATAGAATTGAAAATAATATACATATATAATACATTTTTTCACTGTTTTAAATTGTACTTAGTTTTGTCCCAAACATGCATAAAATCCGTAGTCTATTAATAATAAAATGACTAGCAGTCCAATGTCTTCTGTTCCGTCTTTAATATGTTTCAATCATTTCTTTGTTATACTTTGTATAGTTTACACATTGCGTATGTAGAGTGTACCATAATATGAAGGACTTTAACAAGTACTAACATTCTATATTGCTATTGCAAGAAACAAATTTACAGTGTCCTGAAGTCCAAGTTTTAAACATAAAGACTAAAAATCAAGCTTTCGTCAGTATGGAATACACTTAACATGTTTATTCTATAGACGTCCTAGCTTCTTCATATCTGATTGAACTTAAACAGTATTCTATTTCCATTTACAGCATTTCATCGTTAATTGTCGTGAAATTCTGAACATTAATCGTCGCAAAACGATCCTTCCTTCCGTGGGGTATACCCCATGAGGGGCTGTGAAGCTCGAGAGGCCTCGGTCGCCGAGAAGTGTAACATAATAAGGGTCGAGTGTATCGGTAAGACCACTGCTAATTCAATGACAAAACTTTTTTATTTTTTATTATTTTTTGACGGGACTTTCACCAACATATTCGTGGCATTTTTCTAATGAAAATGATACCAAGTAAGATATAATTGCGATGATATTTACTTGAGTAATGGACGATGAAAGTTTCGGGGGCAAGAAAGGACAGCGCATGGCAAAGAAATAGCCGCGGAGAGCCGCGGTCGCCGGCATAGTTCAAAGGCACACGTGTCTTCACAATGTAATGCCAATAAAAAAACTTTTTTATTACTCATTTTTTTATGAGACTTTTTCCGATATATTTGTGACATTTTTCTGATTAAAATAATACCAAACACAATATAATTCGGATCATATTTACAATAATTTTCCGAATTTTTCATTGTCCATTACTCCAGTAAATACCATCGGAATTATATCATATTTGCTATCATTTTCATTAAAAAAATTCCACGAATATGTTGGTGGAAGTTCCATTGAAAAATAATAAATAATAAAAAAGTTTTGTCACTGGGTTAATTGTTGTTTTCATACCGACATACTCGACCCGTATTATCTTACACTTCTCGGCGACCGAGGCCTCACGAGATTCGCTGTCCTATTCTACGTTCGGCACAAGTCAAAGAATAGTATTATCTGAACATTAATCGTCGCCGACCGGATCCGTGGTGGCAACGATTACACTGTCCAACACCAAATTTGTTTCCTAATAACTGTTGGGTGGTTCTTATAGAGTTTTTTGCGCTGATTCCGAATCTGCCCTTACTTTTTCGCGTATACGTACAGTTTTTGAGAAACATGACATTGAAAAAAACCTATTTTAAAACTTTAAACAAATATTGTGATGTTATTATAAAAGATATTGGATTGTCCTTCGCAGCAAAAGATTCTGTAGACTTTCCTGAATACAATGATATACAATATTAATACATTATGAATGTTTAAACATGTTTAAACGACCATTAAAGACGGAGACACCACTTTTGCACCAATTTTTGAGGATATTTTTGAATTTATCTCAAAAATAAGGGTCCAGCGTAAAATCGAACTATATCACGCGATAGAGCAGACTTTTATCTTGAGAAACCACCGTTTGAAACTTACAACATAGACGCTTTTACCGAACCAGAAAGCAAAATATCTACTCCCGACATGAGTCGCCACCAGTGGTGCTCTTCCACTAGCGCGGTCGTTCGTCGCGATACGGCGCGGCGCGGCAGAACGGTGATGCAGTGGCTAAAAGCGCGCAATTATGTCAGCTTGTTTCAATGTTAAATTTTATTTAAACGTTATAAATTATTTATTAGTATATTTATTCTGTATAAATTATTTTATGTATTTTTTAAATGTTAGTCTCTTGTTCATAGCATATTTCATACTAAAAACGTCTTTTGTAACTAAAAATAATTGTATACAAAAATCTATATAATATCGCTTATTGTGGAAATTCTAATAAAGAGAACTAAATACAAAAGAAAAACTTACTAAATTATTTTTTTGTTACAAAAGACCTTTTTAGTATGAAATATGCTATGAAGAAGAGACTAACATTAAAAAAATACATAAAATAATTTATACAGAATAAATGTACTAGTAAATAATAAATAACATTTAAGTAAGCTGACATAATTGCGCGCTTTTAGCCACTGCATCGCCGTTACACCGCGCCGTAACCCGACGAACGACCGCGCTAGTGGAAGAGCACCACTGGCAGCAACTCATGTCGGGCGTAGATATTTTGCTTTCTGGTTCGGTATAAAACTCGGTCGCGTGATATAGTTCGATTTTACGTTGGACCCTTACTTTTTGAGATAAAGGTCTTTTGTAACAAAAAAATAATTTAGTAAGTTTTTCTTTTGTATTTAGTTCTCTTTATTAGAATTTCCACAATAAGCGATATTAAATAGATTTTTGTATACAATTATTTTTAGTTACAAAAGACCTTTTTAGTATGAAATATGCTATGACCAAGAGACTAACATTTAAAGAATACATAAAATAATTTGTACAGAATAAATATACTAATAAATAATTTATAACGTTTAAATAAAATTTAACATTGAAACAAGCTGACATAATTGCGCGCTTTTAGCCACTGCATCGCCGTTCAGCCGCGCCGCGCCGTATCGCGACGAATGACCGCGCTAGTGGAAGAGCACCACTGGTGGCGACTCATGTCGGGAGTAGATATTTTGCTTTCTGGTTCGGTAAAAGCGTCCATGTTGTAAATTTCAAAGGGTGGTTTCTCAAGATAAAAGTCTGCTCTATCGCGTGATATAGTTTGATTTTACGCTGGACCCTTATTTTTGAGATAAATTCAAAAATATAAAAAATTAGTGAAAAAATGGTGTCTTTTCGTCTTTAATGATCGTTTAAACATGTCTAAACATTCATAATGTATTAATATTGGATATCACTGTATTCGGGAAAGTGTACAGAATCTTTTACTGCAAAGAACAATTCAATATCTTTTATAATAACATCACAATATTTGTTTAAAGTTGAAAAATAGGTTTTTTTCAAAGTCATGTTTCTCAAAAACTGTACGTGTACGCGAAAAAGTAACTACAGATTCGGAATCAGCGCAAAAAACTTTTGAAGGTAGGGTTGAAGCGCAGAAAAACAAAAAACAGTTATGAGGAAATATAAAAAAAGTTGAAATTTGTTGGACAGTGTTATCGATGAAATACTGTCTTCCGTTTCAATGCATTGTATACTCGTGGGCATAATTTAACATTATTTAAACCTATGTATATTTTCAGTACAATACCGTCCTGGAGCAACATTTCAAGGAAAACTTAAAATTATGTACAAACACAAAGTAAGTAGTTAGAACATTGAACGAAATTTAAAGCTATTGTTACATTTTACCCACGATTTCATTTCAGTTTCCTGTAATTGAGGAAGAACATTTTTATGTTCCATAAAGATTCACAGTTCGTTTATATGCAAAAAATATTCTTTACCTAACGTCTACAGAACCGATTGAAATTTCAATATCAATGTACAGGGTGTATAAAAAGTAATGGTCATCCATCCTAGAGGTGAGTCTACACCTCTGGATCGGTGGACATTTGTGAAAGAAACACCGCAAAATTGTTAAAATTTTTTTTACATCAACGTCTTCTTCTCATCAAGGAGAGAAAAAGTTTGAAAGGAACTATATGTAGCAATCAAATAGTTATTGGGACATAAACTGTTAAAGGTTTTGCAAAATTTGATTGTGTGGAGTTATACGTATAGACAAAAACCTACTACTACAGTCCATCCGACGATATCGATGAGACAGAACATGATCGTGTGCGTGCCTCGATCCAAACGAGACGAAATTTAAAGATACATTCGTATCTAGGCTCGTATCATGTCAACGTCTCCCTGCATATTCAGATTATACATTTGAATTTGCAAACTATGAAATAAAACCGTATACATATACATTGTTAAAGATAAGAATATTAATCCCACATGATAAAATACTAATGTAAAGTCAGTGTTGGGATACGGTCCATCTTTTCTCGCGCATGCGCGGCGATTTTGGCCTCAGTAAAGTAAGATTCTCTATAAAATGGGGTACCTTGAGCACCCAGCAGAATTTTAAAAAATTAGTATGATTTGATTCTGAAAAATGAATATATAACATGTGTATTTGTCTATATTTTGTAACTCGTAGGACACGTCCTGAAGTCTTTTTGTCCGGAATAGATTGTTTCGATACTTTCCCGCCAATATAACTGTCTTAGGGCTCCACTACCTCGTCATCATGATATAGATACGTTACTGTTTTGGCCGCGCATGCGCGAGAAAAGATGGACCATATCCCAACACTGTGTAAAGCAGTGGTGGGCACGGGTGGAGCCCCTCAAATGCCTGCTTCTCCCACCAACCTCTCTTTCATGCAGCGCGCACGTTCGTTGCGTACGCTGATGTCTCGTGTCTTCGTTGCTCCATTGTACCGCGCTTGCTGGAAGGGGACAGATGGCGCTACGGTGTTGACGGTTTTGCCTCAATTGAGGCAAAATTGCCCATCTCTGGTGTAAAGTATACTCACAAATGTTTCATAATCTCCTATGCCTTCGGCGGATTCACAGGACACTACCATTTTCACGAATACGTCTTAATAATTGTTCCTGTCTTCCAGCTTCAATATGGCCACCACCAGTTTCTTTTATATCGTCTATTTAAGATTGTAAACACTATTTTCGAACAAAACACCACACTTTTACACAATTACTAAACACTACACAACACACTTTCAGAAATGGTGATAGCGAACTCGGAATTACTCCGATCACGATCAAAAAAGTTCTGCGTTCTTTGCGATTCCCGCGCGAAAATTCTGCTCTGATTGAAACAGAAGAAATCGCTTCCAAGGAGATATTGATTTTTCGAGAATCGTCTGGAAATATCGATTTTTGTGAGTACATTCATTCGATTCCTTCAAGTTTACATTCTTAAATAGATGATATAAAATACAGTGGTGGTGCCATTGAAGCTGGAAGACAGGCACAATTATTAAGACGAATTCGTGAAACTGGTATTGTCCTGTGGATCCGCCGAAGGAATAGAAGATTATGAAACATTTGTAAGTATAGCTCACATTAGTATTTATTGTGGTTATAATAAAGCTTATTATATTAACAGTGTGGAAAATAGGGCAGAAGTTTAGTATAGTGACAACGCCCGGGGTGGCGGGTGGTAGGGGCGTATGGTGAGGGGGGTGACGGGTAATATGAAACCAAAAGAATTCTTTTGAGGAAATGAACGGTTATCGAGATACTCGCAAAAAAACTGCTACTGCTACTGCATCGGGATCTAGCGTATGCGCGCACGTCCCTGGGAGCACATGGGTCGGAAAATAAAAATAAAAATAGGTCTGGTTTAGATCTAAGTTTTTTATGGATTATTTCAATTTTTTTTTTTTTAGAAACACTATATAAAGTTTAACGTTTGCGACTTCACGATCGTTTTTTCTTTTTATTGCATCAACCTCATAAGGGTTATCAGCAACTACAAGCTTACAATTAGGTGGTCATTTATAATTTAGATTCTGTTGAATAACTTTGTGTGCTTCAAGAATTTTAATAGTTTTTCACAAGATTCCTTTGATTCGGTGGCATCTTTGATGTTTTCTGGAATTTTGTATCTTCTTCTTTCTTGATGATAGATGATTTTCTTATCATTTTAGTGTCATTTTCTACCTTACCGACATAACATTTTCTACTTTGGACTGGGTTAGTTCTAGGTTAGTTCTATTTTAGTTAGTTATTTTTATTTTTGTGTTGCCAGGGACGTGCACGCATACGTTAGATCCCGATGCAGTAACAGTAGCAGTTTTTTGCGAATATTTCGGTGACCGTTCATTTCCTGAAAACATTTCTTTTGGTTTCATATTATCCTATATGCCCGGGCGTTGTCACCATACCAAACGGCCGCCGAAAATTGTAATGTGATACAAGGGATAACGATATGAAATATTGATGTAATGATAAACAACAGAACAGAGGAATTTGAACAAATCGATATAACATGAGCATTGGATGAATAACATAGAATAAACCATCGAGCATGTTTAGCATGAACGGTGCATCAACCACCTGAAGATGCTAATCTTTAGCAGAATTATATCATGCAGGATTAATATTCTTATGTTTAACAATGTATGTGTAGAAGGTTTTATTTCATAGTTTGCAAATTCAAATGTATAATTTGAAAGGGCAGGGAGACGTTGACATGGTACGGGCCTGACGGTGAATTTCTTTTTTCGTTTGTCTCGAAGCACGCACACGATTTTGTTCTGTCTCATCGACACGGTCAGGTGGACCCTGGTAGTAGGCTTTTGTCTATACGTATAATTCCACACAATAAAAATTTTGCAAAAACTTAAACAGCTTATATTTCAATACCTATTTGTTAGCGACATAATATGGTTCCTTTCAAACTTTTTCTCTCCTTGATGAATAAAAGGCGGTGATGTAAAAAAAATTTTAACAATTTTGCGGCAATTTCCTTTCACAAATGTCCACCGAACCACAGGTGTAGATTCACTCTTGGGATGGATGACTATTACTTTTTATACACCCGGTACACTAAATATGAAAATTATATACGTGTGTTACTCTTTAAGTCAAGTTATTCTATTTCTCTATGAATATTCATGCTCAGCAATAATTTGACAGTAATTAGACCGATAATACAAAAAGAAAAATATATTGTAAAACATGGTAATAATTTCTTTCGCGGAATACGTTTCTAGCTGAAGTGGATACACGACTATATTCAATACAAACACTTTCAGAAAGAAAATTGATATACACACGTATCGTTGTATTTCAAAATTTGTATATGAAGTTATGTGTATAAACAATTACGAAAAAACTATTCCATAGAAATAACCAAACAATTTGGTTTCCACCAAGCAAACATATCCCCAATAGCAACACCCACGAGGTAACGCTATAAAATTCTGTATATTGTATACGTTGCCCTACGTTCAATCGTCCTTTGTCCTCATGCAACTGCCACGGAGGCGAGTGTTATCAGAAGCGAAATATGATATTTATGAAGCGTTTATGTGAAAACACTATGACTTTTCACTAGATCAATATGCATATCAAGAGGCCCGAAACTCACTGAACCATTTTAAAATCAAATGACGCTTTCATTTTTTTAAAACTTACATTTATTTTTTCAGAAACGGATTCGAATTTTAAATGATCTAGTGAGTGATCTCCTTTTTCAAAGTACACATTAAATGAGAGTCTAGTTTAAATCGTTAAAAATAAAGTGATATTCGCGAATTTTTTAACACGAAACTATAAGGCTGTCTTTTTCGAAACTTTTAGGATAATTCATCTCATATTTCGGGAATGCGTTCAAATTTTTTCGTTAAGAAATATGTTACAGAAGTAGATAAATAATATTTATGTTTAAATGCATATATTTCCGAGATTTCAAAATCTCCAATATTCTTTTATGTGATACATTATGTTTTTTCATAGATACTATTACAGAAGATGGAAAGACGATTCTAAGGATTATAATAATCATCTCGTTTCGATCATTCAGTATCGAGATATTTGTTCCTAAAAGCATTAGGCATTTTTCAGAGGTAAATAGAGTGAATTCTCGACAATCGTCCACAACACGGGTCCAGTCAGTGGCAATTATCGTGCAGAAGATATTATTTTTCGACCTCTGCCGTGGCTACTAATTTATAGATTCACTGTTCGTTTTTAAGGTGAACTTTACGAGCTCTGTATACATTGAAAGAAAGAATTTCAAGTTCTAATATTCAATGGTTTTAATACATGGTTATTTTAGATTATATTGGCCCAGTTACTTTTTCTTTATTTGAAAGTTCATGTTGTCCAGCTAAAATGGCCACTTGACACACTGTGCGGCATCTCAAACAAACTCACGTCGCGTCGTTTGGACTGTTACGAGCCGAGGGCTAAGCGAGGTTTGCGTGACCGAGGTTGCTTAGATTCAGGTGGGAAATAAGGAGAGTCGTGGACTGGCCGATATGTATTTCAACACCGGGTTGCCACCTTAGGTAATTAAGGAGAAATAAAGGAGGAGATTGGTTTCGGCTCTCGTAACGTTAAATAATTTGGTACATCTTGAGCGGCTAAGATGTACCGTTGTGGGGAATGCTAGTACTGGAAAGGAATATGTGAATGGAAATTAAAGATTGAAATTAAAGACTGAGAAATGCGGGGGTAACCGTATTTTACCGTCCAAAGAATAAGATACGTACTTTAACGAAAAAATGATGCTCGAAGGGGACTTTGATACCCGATCTTGCCGTACGTAACGATATGTGTCGCGACTGAATTCTGACTGGGCCCGTTTGTGGTTGGAATCGTGGGATTTATATACCCCGAAATTGTCTAGAAATTTGGGTGGGAGTAGGCGTGCATCTGGGTGGAAATTCCTGAGAATTTCCCAGATGCAGCACCCCCGTGGGAGAGTTGGTTTTTTAGATAAACTAGCGGACCACTGCAGAGCAACATGTGGTTTCAAGAAGGCTCAAAAAATCACGTAGATGAATTTTCCCTACGTAACAGGACATATTTTTAAAAAATGATTCCGTTTAAAAGGGTGTGGAAATACTTTTTGTAGACACTGTTTTTGATCGTCATTGTTAATTGTACAGCCCAATGCTCAAAGTACCTAATTAGTTCATTTTTATAGCAACGTCTCTTTATCTCCCTGTTAACAAACTCAGACGTAATCTGGCCATGAAAGAGACCTCTTTATCGTCGGTTTCCGGTTGCCTCTCTTCCCGACACCTACCACGTGGGAAAAATATCGCCATCGAGTAAGTCTACGGTCTGCCATAAACTATTAAGCTGTTGCAGGTGTCTCGTATGACCTTACACGACGTCAGCAAACTTTTCTTTCCGGCTGCGGCTGCTCGTGGTAGCAATCTGCTATCCGGTGGAGGAGAACTCTTAACGGGGAGCTCGAGGCCGATATGTATGTGGCTTAAAGGTCACTGTTCACGGGGGAAACGCGAGCTGGAGGACAGACGGCTTGTTCGAGCAATTACCGACGCCATTTTATACGACGACACAGACCACCGCACTGATTTTCTTGACGATTTTCCCAGATTAACACCTCCACATCCCATATATGTACTGTCATACAACTATCGAAGCGTAAATTTCTCTGACGTACGGAAGACTCTCATGTTAATTTGAATCACTGAAATAAGCAAGTGTATCAGGTTTCTATAAAAATTCTGATCGAGATTACAATGACATCAATCAGTACATAGTGGTCCAAAAGGCAGTAAGCCATTTAAAACTCGAATTTGTATATGAAAGAATAAATGTTCGAATAATAGAAAGGTTACTATATTTTCGAAAATTGTATTCGTATTTTTGGGCCACCCTGTATTAAGTGTAAACATCAATTTGTAGCACTTTCCCTATAAATAGACTATGGATCTTTATGCAAAATTAAATGCATCAACTGCACGAAATAGAAATGAAATGACTTCTTTCCGCAATACAGTATTTTATCGATAACTGTCGACAACACGGGTTCGGCCAGGGACAGTTATCGGCCAGGTATACTATTCTTTGACTTTTGTCGAACGTAGAAAAGAACAGCGAAGCTCGAGAAGCACCGGTCACCGAGAAGTGTAACATAATAAACTTCTTTATTTTTTATTATTTTTTTATGGAACTTTCACCACCATATTCGGGGTATTTTTCTAATGCGGCTCTCCGTGACTCTTTCTTTCCCATACGATATCCTTCCTTGCGCCCGAAACTTTCATCGTCCATTACACAAGTATATATCATTGCAATTATAACTTATTTGGTATCATTTTCATTAGAAAAATGCCACGAATATGTTGGTGAAAGTCCTATAAAAAAATAATAAAAAAATAAAGAAGTATTGTTATTAGATTAGTAGTAGTCTTCTGGGCTCACACGGCATACCCAACCCGTATTATGTTACGGGGGTATACCTCGCGGTAGTAGGGAGAGTTCTCGGACAATTACGGGTCAGATATTATGACAATTATCGATAAAATACTGTAGTTTTAAAAGGTTGGGGTTAATACAATATATTGACGTTTTGAAATTCTTTTAATCTTTTTATTATTTTAAATTTTAGCTACTCAATTCTCAATTCTTAATAAATGCATAAAGTCTAATTCTGATTAGACTGTGAATTTTTATGCAAAATGAAAAAAGTACTTTTTCTCTCTAATAGATTATTGGCGTTCTTAAATTATTGTTATCTTCTTATTATTTTACATTTCACCTAATCCATTAAATAGAGCAAATACCTAAGTACGTATAAATAAGTCTGCTCATAAATTTGCTGTTTCTTTAGAAACAACGGAAATAAAATTAAACTTAAGATATAATCTTCATTATTTTTCATACGTTTTACTTTATCCTCTATCCTAATACACCTAGCAACAAATTTAAATTGAAGTTGCAATTGATTGCTCATCAGGATCATGAATTAATTTATAAACTTAATAATTGAACAATTAATTTTTAACTTTTGAAGATTATCGAAATATAAATTATTATAAAAAGGATTGTGCTATCGTTCATTTTATGCGAAAATCTAAAGACATGACATCTCAAAGTTGCTGCAAATTGGAACGTCTCCAAAATCACTCTAATTTTGTTTTCCTAATTGGATCAATTATAAGTTTGAAGATTGAAGTTTCCACTTTACAACAACCCTCCAAAACTTGATATGCGATTTTTTATTTATTTAGATCTAACGAACATTTGGTAAAAATGTTACATCGAATGATCAATTACTCGTGGCCCAATGATTTCCTTTACGACCTCGTTTACTACTTTGTCGTTATTTCATCGTTAATGACTTGCTAGACGAGAAATGAACTCTATATTAATTGTGACTCTATATTAGATAGAAAAATATAATAGGGATAATAAAGTATTTGTCAATATCTCTATATTATTATACTTACAATGCCAATCCTTCAGTGTATGTATGTAAAATTATGATTTGGATCGACTCACCTGAAAAACAGAACAGAGAATGGTTAAATTAGATTTATAATTGATGTATATGATTTAATAAACTATATATCCCAGTCTCATTTATTATTATATACATAAAGCTAAGTCGATTAGCATGTAAAATAAAATTTAGGAACTTTTGTGTTTATTGAATTTTATTATGAAAGCACGTTTTTTAAGGAATAGAATTTGTAGTATCTAATCTAGACTGACTAATAAATTAAACTGTTTTCATTATTGGTGGAACTGATGGTGAAAACATAAAATAAGAAACTATTTAATAGTTACTAATTGCTAGTACAACTATTGTACTAACAATAATATTTGGTTACGTCCTTGTTTGGTTTATTGTGCAATTAAAAAAATGTTTAATAGATAAAACCCCATTAAGAACATATTTGGCATCACAAACGGTGTTTTGTAAAAATGGCCACGTTCTTCCAGATTAAGATATTTAACTCAAATTTTCAGCAAACACTACTCAAACATCACATAATAAAATGTACATATTGATTTCTTAAACAAATGTAATGTTATGTATAAAAAAAATTGCTGAATTTTTAAAAACGTATACATTGTGTACATCTTACATCACAACCATGGTGTTTCATAGAAGTGGCTGCCACGAATTTTTGGATTGAGATATTCTGTCCAAATTTTCAACAAACACTACTCAAACATCACATAATAAAATGTACATATTGATTTTTTAAACAAATGTAATGTTTTGTATAAAAAAAATTGTTGAATTTTTAAAAACATATACATTGTGTACATCTTACATCACAGACATTGGTGTTTCATAGAAGTGGCTGTCACGAATTTCTGGATTGATATATTCTGTCCAAATTTTCAGCAAACACTACTTAAATGTCATACATTAAGAGGCGTATATCCACTTTCAAAACAAACATAATGTTATACCTAAAAAAAATGACGATACATCCGTTAGTTCTTAAACGCGAGCATGGAGCGTTGTATGCTTTATTATCCGAGGTCAGGCAGAACAGCCAAGGAATCCTCCAAGAATGGGATAATTAACGATATTCTTTGTCTCTGTCATTCTCTCTCTCTCTCTCTATCTTTCTCCCTCTCTATCTCTCTAGTTCCCTCTGAACCTTCTGGATTCGTATATGGGCTGACCAATCAGCCTCCGAACAATCAACGATGCAAAGAAGTTTCAACTTGGGTGGCATCTCTTCACCTTTTCCCATCCCCGATGCACGTCCATTTAGTGATCCTCGCTTGCAGCAGCGAATTACCAGTAAAACTGTGAGACAAATTTTTAAGCAGCGTCAACCCTCACGCGACTAATGGACGCGACCACTTCATACCGCTAATTGCGAAATCCATTGCGCGATAAAATTGGGGAACGCTCACTTTCGGGAAGCTTCGAGACGGTAATCTAAATTGCGGCGGAATGATACTTACCGTTTCAAGGAAACACAACTATACACTGTGTAACACGGCACGACTGCAACAAGATTTCAGTTTAGTACCGTTCTGGAATTGGCCGAATTCAGTATTCTACTTAATGCGAATTTTTAAGTGCGAACGATAATAGCAGTGTCATTCCATATGTATTCGATGCTGTTTCTCGCGCTCAGAAGTTGTGGATACAGCAAAAGTATAATTTGATCCGCTAAAAAGCACTTTGATCTGCTTATTTAAAAAGTAAATGTTCTCACTTAAAAATACAAATGTAAATGTTATTTATTATTTATTAGTACATTTATTCTGTATAAATTATTTTATGTATTTTTTAAATGTTAGTCTCTTGTTCATAGCATATTTCATACTAAAAAGGTGTTTTGTAACAAAAAAATAAGTTAGTAACTTTTTGTTTTGTATTTAGTTCTCTTTATTAGAATTTCCACAATAGGCGATATTAAATAGATTTTTGTATACAATTATTTTTAGTTACAAAAGACGTTTTTAGTATGAAATATGCTATGAACAAGAGACTAACATTTAAAAAATACATCAAATAATTTATACAGAATAAATGTACTAATAAATAATATACAACGTGTAAATAAAATTTAACATTGAAATAAGTTGATATAATTGCGCGCTTTTAGCCACTGCATCGCCGTTATGCCGCGCCGCGCCGTATCGCGACGAACGACCGCGCTAGTGGAACAGCACCACTGGTGGCAACTCATGTCAGGAGTAGATATTTTGCTTTCTGGTTCGGTAAAAGCATCGTTGTAAACTTCAAAGGGGGGTTTCTCAATATAAAAGTCTGCTCTATCGCGTAATGTAGTACAATTTTACGCTGGACCCTTATTTTTTGAGATAAATTCAAAAATATCCTCAAAAATTGGTGCAAAAGTGGTGTCTCCGTCTTTAATGGTCGTTTAAACATGCTTAAACATTTATAATGTATTAATATTGGATATCACTGTATCCGGGAAAGTCTACAGAATCTTTTGCTGTAAAGAACAATTTAATATTTTATAATAACATCACAATATTTGTTTAAAGTTGAAAAATGGGTTTTTTTTCAAAGTCATGTTTCTCAAAAACTGTACGTATACGCGAAAAAGTAAGGGCAGATTCGGAATCAGCGCAAAAAACTCTATAAGAACCACCCAACAGTAATTAGGACACAAATGCATTTCTTGTATCTACACTGAAAATGGCCGATCTTTGGTATTCCGATTTTTAAGAAAATCGCTTGACAATGCAATGTTCAAAAAGCAAATAATATCATTTGGTCAGTAAGGTATTAAACAGTCGTACGCATTCGACTCCGCATTCTATTCGCACGAGGTCGTTAACTAGTTCACTCGTTAACGGGTAAGCGCAAGGTTGGTCGTTTTGCACGATTCCCTCAGATAATTGATTAAGACCGCGATCGTAAAACATCACAATGATTGTCTTAACAAGGAGGCAATAACGCTCGTTCACCTTAATAGGAGAGCAACCAACGTGATAAGAAAGAAGGAATACAAGAGCGAGAGAGAGCGAGAGAGCGAGAAGGAGAGAGAGAGAGAGAGAGAGAGAGAGAGAGAGAGAGAGAGAGAGAGAAAGAGAGGAAGAAATAATGATCTGCTCTCACAACACGGACCGGATTTCTTTCTGCGGATAAAGTTGCCACTGTCATTAAATTAAACGAGCGTTCGTTCACGTACATATCTTCATTCGTTGTAGCGTGATATCCGTGCGTGTTCGTCGTGTGTGATTCTGATTCAGAAATACACGTATCTAATCTTATCTATTCGGCGATTAGAAATTATGTTCTTTCCACTCAAATTCACACAATCAACTCACAGTGGATCCAAGAAAGGTTCGAACACTAAATTTCCGATTATCGATAAATTGTCGACATTCAAATTCTGATAATTTCGTTAAAAAAAAATAGTACAACAATCAGTCTGGATTCACTTTAAAGCTCGAAACCTCCACTTTTGCAGATCATCGTTAACGAAATATTGGCCATCGACCGAGAAATATGCGTCTATGTATTTACAGTGGGTCCAAGAAATGTTTGAACACTTGAATTCTTTAGAAATTGTAAGTGTTTGAACTATGGTAATTTCGTTAATAAAAATAGTGCAACAATCAGTCTGGATTCACTTTAAAGCTCGAAACCTCCACTTTTGCAGATCATCGGTAAGGAAATATTGGCCATCGACCGAGAAATATGCGTCTATGTATTTACGAAATTATCAGGGTTTGAATTATTTTTTACGAAATTATCAGGGTTTGACTTATTTTTTACGAAATTATCAGAGTTTGAATATAAGCAATTTTTCGAGAAACGGGTATTTACAATTATTGTACTTTTAATGTAATTTCTTAATTACATTTATATTTCAAATCCTTGTTGGAGCCACTTTATATACATCAGGATTGGGCACGTTTCATTGGAAATAAAATAAATAATCGAAATAACGAATTATTTTAAATACTATTCATTTGGCGTTTAAATCAAATAGATTATTTTGAAATAAGTTGTTATATCGTTTACAGTATACAAATACTATAATAAATAATTTCACCTCAAGTGGAGGTTATTGAAATAATAAAATTAATTCTTAAAGTTAAATTAATTAATGCTTAAAGTTTGGCTGCATTCGCTTTCAAAATTGTTCTTTTGTACTCGAAATAAATAGTATTTTGGAGAGTACAAATTATTTGATCAACTAAAAGATGAAATGAAAAATTATTTGACTTTCACATCAAATTCAAATAATGAAATAATGTAAAACAAATTATTTGATCGTCCAAATAAACTAACATACGATTATTTTAAAGGACATACGAGATGATATATTATCTTAACGATTATTTCTCCAACAATTTATTTCCATAATGCCCAAAACTAATAAACACATAGTTGAATGCGCATGATGCGGTTCGAATCGGAATCATTTCTGTTCGAATGACGGCAGAATATCGTTGATACGCTTGATACGCGATCAATAGGAATCGAGATCACGATACAGAGAGGAAGAGGTACAATTTTTACCATTCGAGTTTAATTACTTGCGTGCGATCGATTCCGATACATCGAGGAACGAATTGAAATTGCCCAGTTAATGGAAAAATAACAGAAATGGGAAACGGTACCGTGAGCAAATAACGCAGTTCGCTTTTAATGTTTAATGTACGTTCCACTATGGTGATTATGATTCGAGCTGTTGAAATAACGTATCGCTTAATATTCATGAAATCATGAGCCACGTACTCTTTAACACTAAACCTACCGAGCCTTAAGAGTAATTGGTATACAGGGTGTCACATTTAACTCTGCTAACCCCTAATAACTTTGTTATTTTTACAGACATCGACAGAATCCGTGCTGTATACAGGGTGTCCCACATGTTTTTTAATGAAATTTCAAGGTCAACGATGTTTTTTTAAATGGAATAGTATATTCTTTTACGATAGCATGATAGACAATCAAAAACTAAAATTAGTGGATACCACCTGTTTGACCTTGAAATGACCTTGAGCAAGAATAATTATGTTGGAGCGGATAAAATGTGGAAGTTTAAAATTTACGTGTTTCAGCATAGATTACGCGTTGTTTACGGCGGGTTGACCTTTACATATCATAATAAATGTTTGAAATGTTGATCGTTCTCATTTATACAATATTGCAATCTTGTATTAAATGATCTGTAGGCATTGTCGATTTCCTGGGACGTAATTGAAGCACATACTGCAGTAATTATTACGATTTTTCGGAACTTACACTACCGGTATTTTTAAATTGTTTTACCACAACGGAAAATGCATGTAACGAAGGGCAAATACGATTCACAAATTTTTCACGATACAAATGCACTGCTTGCCTCAAAGATTGGTGGCTTTCGCCATAAGTGAAAACCATATCGATTCGTTCCTGTACAGTATAACGCATTGTTATCACTTTCACGTTTCGAATTCGAATAATGCAGAAGGAACAACGTACTTATTCTAACCGATTAACCTTCTGTTAACGAACTCAATGATACATACTCTAACATAAACATACGCTGTTTACTATGAAAAATATTTCAAATATTTATTGCGGTTTGTAAAGGTCAACCCGCCGTAAACAACGCGTAATCTTTGCTGAAACACGTCAATTTTGAACTTCCACATTTTATCCGCTCCAACATGATTATTCTTGCTCAAGGTCATTTCAAGGTCAAACAGGTGGTATCCACTAATTTCAGTTTTTGATTGTCTATCATGCTATCGTAAAAAAATATACTACTCCATTTAAAAAAATATACTATTCCATTTAAAAAAACATCGTTGACCTTGAAATTTCATTAAAAAACACGACATAAATTTTTTTCTTTACCATTATATTTGCCCCCTGCAATAATGTCATTTTGTCCTCTGAAGTTTTCTGACAGGACTGTAAATACGACAGATATTTAGGTCTTCCCATTTATGTGGGACATCCTATATATATAAGGAAAAAACAACTACTTATAATACATATAAATACGGGACAATGAATGGGTACAAGATATCTCGGTGATTATTAGTTTTTCATCCTATATACGTTTTTTATTCATCATTCATTACTCTTTCGAACCACAACGTCAAATATTACACAACGTGATACAAATGTGTAATATTTAGGTGCTCCCGTATAATGTGAGGCGCCGTAAAGCTCGAGATGCCTCGTCGCCGAGAAGTGTAACATAATACAGGTCGAGTATATCGATAAGATCACTGCTAATCCAATGACAAAACTTTTTTATTTTTTATTATTTTTTGACGGGACTTTCACCAACATATTCGTGGCATTTTTCTAATGAAAATGAGAAAAATCTTCTCGGCGACCGATGCCTGTCGGCTTCGCTGTCCTTTTCTACGTTCGGCACAAGTCAAAGAATAGTATTATCTGAACTTTAATCGTCGCCTGCCGGACCCGTGGTTGCGACTTTTATCGATTAAATACTGTACTATTATATATTCACTAACAAATTACATATGAAATGTCATCATTTTTATTAAACTGAATCACAAACCCCGTACAATTATAAAACTTTCTATTATTAATTAAAATTTGCTTTGTTTTGCCAATTAAATAAAATTCTAGCTGTTTCATTCACATGCATTTCACATTGCCAATATTTATTCGTGTACCTAATAATATAATTATATAAAAATGAAGATGTTGATGGTAATTATTGACACAAAAAATGTATCAGATCCAATGACAGCGTTCGAATTCTGATGTCCAAGAATGGGGTCATAATAAATTCGAAGTAGACATATCCAAAAATACGAGAAGAGATGTAGAAAGGACATACGTCGATTTCTGGTCATTTGAAATAGTCTTGTACGACAGGAAACCAATATTACTTCTTCATGATGTCGCTGCTACCGGACATCGAATTTCAGAGAACCCTATCAAACTATTCTCTTCCGATTAGTAACAATATTTATATTCAATGGAGTAATCTTCATGAAAGACGTTTATTAAATAAAAATCTTCAGTGTTGTGGTCAATTATCGGACACGTGGTTGACAGTTTAAATTGAATGTGTTAATTTGGTGACATTCATCGTGTATCTACATTAAGAATAAGGGAGGTAAACTATGTTCAAATTATAGTATTGGAAATATACGTTAATATTTTACAGATTAATCTTCATCAGTCCCTATTTTTAGTTTAAAATTTCATTATGAAATTTGTTATCTGTGAACGATGCAAGCAATTTGATTTTAATCTTGTCTGATGTTTCAAAAACATGAGGATTATCAGTCTAGTTAGAAGAAAATTGACACAAAATCAATTGACATTAACATTTACAGGTTAACTGGTACATACAGGATTTATTTTCTGTATTTATTACAGGTGAAAAACCGAAGAAGTTTTCTCTCGAAAATGCTGCCAATTGAAACGTCTCTAAAAACATAGACAAATTTTTTTTCGTGAATAAATCTTCCGCAGATTTGAAGATTGAGTCTCCCCTTTACAACGACACAAAAAAAACTTGACGTACAATTTTTTCTAATCGTTTTATTAAAGATCAAATGAAAGTTGTACGAACAACCTGACAATGACATAACGGACACCATGAGGGCTTGACATCGACGAATTTGATCCTCATTTTGTTATGATGATGTGAAAAATAATCATCATCAAGGCTTTGGTTGGCACTCCTGAGCCGATATATTGAACAGCGTGTGCGACCTGGAAGCGTCGGTATTATTCAATCCTCGAGTTATATGTATTAGTTTATATCAATAACGATTACATTAATAAATTAGTTTTGCAGTAGCCCTAGCATTGGTTTATAAAATAGCCTAGCGCAAGCTATAAATTCAACGCATGAAAAAGTGAAAAAATATCGTTGATCAATTTGTGAGGTTATGTTATAAAGATGAGGCTTTAATCTTCAAATCTGTGGAAGATTCGATCACGAACAAATTTTTTTAATATTTTTGCTAAAGTTTCAATCCATAGCGTTTCTGAGGAGAATGAATAATGCGAAAGTAGAATCTTCAAGCTTTAAAACGAGTCCAAGCTTATTGCTGTATGTTTGTTTTATACGAAATTACAACAGGTTAAGTATCGTGAATTTCTCCATAATCAGAAATTTGATGTTCAAATATTTTTTGGATCCGCTGTTCATATCTCAGAACTTATACAGTTTTGTCATTACTACGTTTCGCGAAACGTTTAAAGAATAGTGTTGTTGGTGAATCAACACGTAAGTTGCGAGTCCGGGCGATCGTAGCAGCCCGAAAGGTAAATTCCCCGGGGCAGTTAACCAACAATACCGCAAATTGCGATCATGTTGTTACTCCCTAACCGGGGTAGTCTCTCGGTGGATGGGATTTATTGGGCGAAATCATCGTCGGAGGCAGGCCGAAGTTAAGTCGGATTCACGAGGTGTCCTTCGTCGCAGCTCTCGACAGGGGGCGTGCACGTGTCCGTAGATTGTTGGTGGGTTTGCGTGCTGTAAGGGTGTAATTAAAAGAAAAGCCCGCGTACATCACGTGATCCTAAATCTACCCCCGATTAAGGCTTATTACTAGTGAACACGATCGAGGAGTGTTCCGTGTACTTCGACGAACAAAACGAAGAGTATCTCTCGTCTCGGTTGCGAAACAGACTCATCTTTTTCTTTTGTTCTTTAACAAGTTGATTGCCATGTGGGCTATATATGGATATACGGATATATGGAGCACCCACTGCATGAAGTAATGCTGAGCGGTCCCGTGCAGTGGGGTGAACACAGGGGCGGAAATCGTGGGAGGTAGTTTTAGTAGGTATACCTCGGTGCATAATTCCTGAAGCGATCATAGCGTAGCCTTAGGTTGCACCAGGAGGAGTCCAGCACAGGCCTGCCTTCGGACAGGTAACGTGCGTAATAGCATTTCTTCCTCCCACGTAAAACAAAAAAAAGGCCATATGTGGATGACACAATTTTTAGTTTGTTTACCTTTGCGGGCGAATTTCGACATATTGACGACACCAGGACTACAAATTTAATTTTTGATGTTGAAAGTATACAAGGCGTCCCAAAAATGGGATATTGTAAATATCTCGATAACTAAGATCGAGCGGCGGTAATATGTATAAGGAAAAGTTGTTCAAAATGATGACCTTGACAACATATTTCAAGGTCATCAAAATCGGTGTGGAAAGAAACTTGGTCAGGATGGTCCGGTGATATACGATTCCGTTCTTCAACCATAATGTTCCCGGCTTTTGAGAATAATCTCTCTGATGGAATGGACGTTCCAACAGATAAATATTGTGCAGCCACTGCACTCAGTGATGAATAAATTAACTTATATACCTCCCTTTGAATCGAAGATCGATTTATAACTTAAAAAATCGATTCGTTTCATAATCGAATATCCAAGAATTTATTTAAAAAAATTGGAAATCTCTTCGAAAAAATCAATTCTTCGGAAAGTCGATTCAGAATCGCCCAACCATAGATCGTAACTTCTACGCGTAGAAGCTCTAAAAAACCTATAGGCATTGTAATATGTAAGAATCTTCGTTTGGTATACGTAAAAATTTTAAGTAAGTATACAGTTCTTAACGTTCAGGCTTTCGGGTGTAAGCCATGTCTTTGTGGAATTGTCTTCCCAACGTTCCGCAAGCATTGTACTTTGCATGAAAATACTTTCCCAGAAAATCCCGGGAAACGTTGAGGATACTGAAACATCCTAATAACATCAACAGGGATACAGGCCACCGTCTGCACCAAATCTGGAAATCCCTCCTCCTAGTTTTTTAACGGTTCAGCTGACTAATTAAAAATATCTTTTGATTAGTAAGCAATGAACAGGAACATGAGCAAGCTCCAGTATATTAGAAGAGCACCACAAGACACACATCAGTATCACTGTGTCTTTCGATACCCTGATGAAGTTAACCGCAATGCTTGCGAAACATTGGGAAAACAGTTCCAGAAGGACACGGCTTACACCCGACAGCCACAACAGTAAGAACTGTACGATGCCGGGCCGCGAAAGCCTCAAATCTCTTAAGGAATTATGTATGAATTTTTACCATTTTTAATCGTTTGTAGCTCATAACAACGTTAATCGATTTTCATGGAACTTTGTGCATACACTCCATGACAATACTATAAGACCGTGATGGGCACGGTAAGGGCCCCTCAAACGCCTGCTTCTCCCACCAACCTCTCTTTCATGCGCGAGACCTGCGCATTGTTCGTGACGGGCGAAGCAGTTCCTTCCTCTATGGCAGGGATGGGCAATTTTGCCTCAATTGAGGCAAAACCGTCCACACCGTAGCGCCCTCTGTCCCCTTCCAGCAAGCGCGGTACAATGGGGCAACGAAGACACGAAACATCAGCGTATGCAACGAACGTGCCCGCTACATGAAGGAAGGTTGGTGGAGAAAGCAAGCGTTTGAGGAGCCCCAACCGTGCCCAGCCCTGCTCTATGGTAACGGCAGACGCTGGTGGGGGACAGTGAGTGCTATGTTGGGGATGGTTTTCGGTCAACTTGAGACAAAAATGCCCATCCCTGCTATAAGACGTAAAATAAAACCATGTAATTTCGTATTAAAACAAAGAATTTCCCCTATTTACATACAGTGTGTTATTGTTTACATCAGGAGACGTTTTTCAAAGAAAACTTCCTCCTTCCATAAATCATGAAAATAATAACTCAGATCATTAGGCCCATCCAAATTAAAACGTTTTTCCTCAGAGAAGAGTTATCTTCTGGGTCTGATGGTCTAAGTCAGGCATGTCCAGGAATAGCTCACGTGGACGCGTTTCGAGGGAGACGCCTACTTTTCCCGACCGCGCGTCTCGCTCCGCGTGGCGGCCATAGTTATCCGAGCTCCCCAGGCTCGTACCTACCGCTTGAGGTATGTATTGCGTGTGGCGCTTTTGGGCGACTCTCATATCCGTAGGTTTCCACATCACCCATGAGGTACTATGGTCAATGCGTTTTTTTTTTGTCAGTGGTGTCACCTATAGACCTATTCCACTGCGTCGCACGATAATTTCGAAAAAATAAATTTGGAAAATAGTTTTTATTATACTGTCAAAATTTTACTGACAATTAGGAAAGCATGCTTATTGCGCTATTCAAAGGTTGACTATTACGCATTTTCACTAGAACTGCTTGGCAAATCCGAAATGTCGAAGGGGAGATTGGACGTAGATATCCTCATCAAAGACGATAGCGAGGAATCGCTCAGCAGTGTACGTTGCTCTGTTTCAATGCTACGCATTTTTGAAAACGAACATTCGCACAAATAAGTCGATCCGAACATTGAGAAAATTCGGATGGCAAAATTTCTTAAAGTGGAATACTTCGATTCACTTAAAGTTTTGAAAAATTCGGCTCCTTTGCCTTCCCATTTTAAGAAATTTTGCCATCCGAATATTCTCAATATTCCGATCGACTTATTTGTGCGAATGTTGAAAGAAAATGGTATGTTCTTTCTCCATGAAAGAAAATGGTACGGCAAGGGGTTAATACGAAATCACATGGTGTTATATGATGACTTATAGCATTGTCGCGGAGTGTATACATAACTTAGGTCTACGAACAGTATGTCTTAAATTTTCATTCTATTCAGAGATAGAAAAGTTAAAAATTGTAACTTTCATTATTTTGTTCACAATTTCATCCAATAACAGTTTTCCAGTACATTTTGGCAATTTTTCTAGTAAACTGGTCCTTCCGGCATCTCAAAAAATCTCAATGTCAAAGGGTGTGCCAATACCTTTTTCAGGCACTGTATATGCTAACAAATGCATCGAAGTATCCATCGAACATATTCTACTCCAATCTGGAATAACAAACCTAAAAAATATGCTACAAGAGGAAAGTTCGTGCGTTCAAATACTAGCATTCCTGAAGGATATTGGATTTTGTCATCTAATTTGAAACAAATACACTGCGGTCATTAATAACCTAAGAAGGGGCATGAGACCTAAAAAATTCAATTGAAAAAAAAATGCATCCAGAAACAATATATAGAAACAATTCCTTGTTGCAACGTGTAGATTGCATTCCTTGTTGCAACATGTAGATAAATTAAATTACGTAATCTTAACGTGTGCTGTCTTTTTGTCGCGGAGTGTACCTCTCCCATGATATCATCATTATTGTCGGCTGTCAAAGAGTCAACTGTGGATTGCGATTCCGGAATGGAACAGCCTAATCGCGGCGAGCATATCGCAGAGGTCACGGTGCATTGGTGCTAGTCGAAGAGTGTAATATTCGAACGGGAAAGAGAAAAGAAAAAGGGAGAGAGAGAGAGAGCACTACTCAGTAGGAAATTTACAGCGGCGTGCGTGCCGACAATAGCTGGGGGCCATAATTGCAGTCTAAATATGCATGCTGGATGCGGCTGTCTAGCCTGACTGTTCCATATTCAGCGATTAAGTGTGATGTACGAGTTTTGAGTGTCGCGGCATATCAAACAGGCGTAATCGTACGCGGAGTAATCCCCCACTCGATGTCTGTTGTTGTCTCCCACCGCACTGCCATTCGTACAACACTAATTCCCCCTCCACGTGATAAATTCGCGCAATTAACTACGCCGTGCACGACGTCGCCGGAACGCGTACGTATCGTGAATACTAAATGAATGGCAATACGATTCTTGTCGGCCACGATCGAAAAAGTATTTATATTGCCGAGGCGAAGGCGCTGAATGTCGATTCGATTCGATTCGTGAAAATTAGACTGACTCGCATAATGTCAGCTCCACCCAACAACAAGCGGCTCTGCCGTTTCCGCTTCCCCTGAATTGCGCAGTTGAAATTCACGATTGTTTTAATTCTATCGAGTTCGCAATTCTACAAAATTAAGAGATTGTATCTAGAGTGTCATTTGTTAGTTTCCATTGGCATTTTTATTTAAAGAAATTGAACCGCTACTTTTAATTGAATGTTTGACAATATATTCACTAATATTTGAAGTATATAACATATTTTCTTTAAAACCAAAATGCATAGAATTGTGTGAGCTGCACTTCCTTGAACAGAGACTTTCTAAAAAGACGTGTCTTACCGGTTGTCAGTTTTTGACTTACTTTGGCATTTTTTTTTTAAAGAAATCGGATCGCTCCTTTAAGTTGAATTTTTGCATACACATTTACTATTATCTGAAGTGTGGAATATATTTTTTTCACTCTAAAATACCCGAAATTGTATGAGCTGCACTTCCTTAACCCGGCAGGGCCCACGTGAATTTCTGAAACGAAAGTGTCCACGTGGGGTGTTCATAGACCCCCAGTGAAAAGCAATATTTATACTTAATGTTTTATGTTTATTGTAACATTTATTTATATCTTTGTTAAAATAACAGTATAAAATATATATACACCATATACAAACTAATTATCAGAGTAGTCATCTATGCCTTCTGCAGGAAGGTGCACGCATGAGAAAGAAATACTTACCAAAATATAAAGAAAGTATAGTAAGAATTGTAGTGATACAAAAACAAGAATAAACTGACTGCACTGTGTAAGTAAACGATGCTCCTGTGAAGAAAGCTCAATCGAAACTGAAATACTGAATATCAAGAACACACGGTTGAAACACTCGCTAGTATACATAAAGAGAGCCGAAACTGTAGAAATACATTTTGAGCGCACAACACAAAGTCGGCGACACATCAATACAGCCGGTATCGTGTTTTAAGAAGCTACATTGTATGGCAAAACTGTAGCGAAAGAAATATGAGAAAAAGATAGCATATCTCAACGGTGGGGATCCGCTGGACCCCCACGTGGACACTGACGGGTTAAACAAAGCCTTCATAAAACACTGGCTGTCAGTTTTTGGCTTCCTCTGGTGTTTCTTAAAAGAAGTCGGATCATTGTGCTGAATTGTATTTTTGCACACATATTTACTATGGAATTGTATGAGCTGCACTCAGGGGTTGAAACGGTTCTGAAAATAACTGTTTGAAACAGTTATATATCGGTTCTGACTGAAACAGTTATGAAGAACCGAAATGATGTTGTAACTGTTACGAGAATATCGGTTCTCGTTTATATCGGTTACGGTTACCGTTCTTGGGAATCGATATTATAACGGTTCTATAACTGTTATTTTTAGGTTCTGAATTTCGGTTTCGGTTTCGGTTCTTCAGACTTCAGAACCTGTAATATGTCCCGTATCGGTCTCATCGGTTTTGCAGTTCTGCAACTGATATTTTTTGGTTCCGTATCGGCTATACAGGGTGTTCCAAAATTCATTCAACATCCGGAAATAGGAGGTTCCTGAGATCATTTGATGCGACATTTTCCTTTGCAAAAATGGCGTCCGCGGCTTTGTTAAGGAGTTATTAACGAAAAACACGGATCAATCACAGCGCGGCTACTGCGAACGGAGTCCGACACGGCGACAGGTACCGCCTAGCGTGGCGTCGCCATTGGCCGAGCCAGAATCAATTCGCTGAAGAACCGAAACCGAAATCCAGAACCTAAAAATAACAGTTGTAGAATCGTTACAACATCGGTTCTTAAGAACCGTAACCGTATCCGATATAAGCGAGAACCGATATTCTCATAACAGTTACATTTTTTCGGTTCTCGTAACTGTTTCAAGAACCGGAATCGATATCATAACTGTTTTAAACCCCTGGCTGTATTTCCCGAACCTGAAAAAATTATTCATGGAATATTTTCATTCTAGAAAATGTTAAACAAACGAGATGCTTCTACATTATTCCACTAAGCATAAGCAATGTCTGTAATTATATGTTACACATTCGTATCGTTTTATTCATGAGCTACTCATTTTTATACAATGAGGTCCAACATACGCCACGTGGCGCGTCTCGTGATATTTCGGTCCATCTGGCGCGTGTAGGGCAAAAGATGTTGACATATCGTCTAGGAAAAATTAAATTTATATTGTTCTTGCAATATCCGTCTCTCAATAAGTGCAAAAACATCATTTATTCAATATTTACACGCAAACAATTTTATTAATTTCTATTTTCTGTTTAAACCCTCCCATCGCGATTTAATTGTTACGATTACATCGGTACTTTAAAATTGTATTCAGAGTAAACATCTCTTGGAAAATTTCTTAATCTCTAATTGTACTCCAGTTCGCGGAAATATGTTATACCAAAATTAATTTATATTAAATTATTAACTGCTCTAGTCTGTTCATTAATATTTCAAATAAGATCCAAGTAGTGAAAAGATGTAATGGAAAGTTGTTTCTCTGTTCAAATAAAATAATTTGATTATTCAAATAATATATTATTTCGAATAATATATAGCCAAACAATATAGAGCCATTGTTCTTCGAACAACGAATAAAGAATCTAAAGAAAAGTTATTTGTCTGTTGACATCAAATAATATGTGAATATTTCAAATAATAGGCAGCTAAATAAATATATTATCTAAACTATTATTTTTCAAGTAATTTATCTAAATAATTTCCAAGTCTCAGAATCAGTTATTTACAATTAATTTTTAATACGAACGAGCCATTGTTCTCCGAACACGAATAAGGAATTTAAAGAAAATATATTTCTCTGCTGAAATAATATAATACGTGATTATTTCAAATAATATACAGTCACACAAATATATTATCTCAACTATTATTTCTCGAATAATTGATCCGAATAACGTCCAAGTTCCAGAATCAGTTAATTACAATTAATTATTAATACGAACGAGCCATTGTCCTCCGAGCACGAATAACTATATTCTCGTTTGACAGTCGCAATTCACAATTAGCGAGGGCTCGGACCGTAACCACGAGGACTGTTTCAGTGTAATTATTAATAAGGGGGTATAACCGAACGGTGGATTTAATCATGTACACGCAACACACTTTCCGCGAGTTGACTTATGCCCTGGAAACACGCGAGCTGCAAAGAATCGAGAACCACGGTCTCCCCTTGCGCACGGTGGCGCGAAGAGACAACACGAGATTCCGCCTTAATTCTGTCTCAACCCACTGTGGAGATTACGGATAATAAATTTAATGTGTGGACGACCAGGTTTCGCCGTTGCTCGTCGTTCTGGCACGTCTCGTCGTTAACTCGTTGTGAATGGCTGTCCGTTTTCGTCTCGCGTGTCACACTGTCAAAAATAATCCGATTGGGAATGTAGTTTCCCTCTTATTTCTTAATGTACGAGCTTGTATATCGCTAAACTAATTAGGGCTTTAACATCTGGGTGGTTCTTATTTTTCGATTTTTTCTGGTCTTACACCTCTAATTTGCAAGCTTTAGTGAGAAAATGATTCGCGCAAAATTTGGAAACAATCGGACAACGGGAAATTGCGCAACATTACAATTTTAATGATTTCGTGCCATTTTCAAACATAACTGTATTTTGTTATTTTGGGAACATCGTTAAACATTTTCGAGTAAAAGGCAATGTCTTAGGTGAATAATGATGAGATTTATGTGTTAGTTTTAAAAAAATATACGAAATCTTTAAATTAGATTTACTTCAAATCTGTACACAAGGGTGAAAACACTACTTAAAGTTGGGTGAAATCAGTGAGCATCAGCAACTCGCATAAGTTTTTAACATTGAATCAAATGAGCTGAGATTTTTTTACATGTTAGAAGAATTGGTATTCTAAAGAACGATTAGACAAAATTTTTGAGGTAATTTCCGGAAAAATATTTGACATATTTTTTCCGCCATTTTCCATGTCAACAGGATGAACAAAAAATATGTGTCAAATATTTTTCCGAAAACATTCTCAAAAATATTGTCCGGCAAAATGATGACTTAAACCCCCCCTAATTTCACATGGACTACAATATATTTCATTTAGAACAAAATCTTCGATGGTGACGTCAAAAAGTAATCGATTTGGCATGGAATAACCTATTACAATGGCGTAATTTTATTTGTATTTCAATATTTAACTATGTTCCACCAATCCGACCATCTTGAAACTTTTTTATATGTTAGATAGGTAACAGAACATTGTTCTTGAAATTTATGGAAGTGGTCACTCGAAGGGTTGCTTGCAACCCCCACCCCTAACAAATTAAATGATTTTTTTCTACCCTTAATAATTTGACCACAGTCTTGAAAAAAAATATATGATATGCAGGAGGTAAGTTTGAGTATTTTCGTTTTCTTTCATCTGAATATCTAAATTAACAACCGAGAAAAAAAATGATACACATAAGTGTATTTACCCTCATATAATCCTTAAATGAAGGGTTAGCGACTTAAAATTTTGGGGGATTATCTTTCAACCTAAAACCATTGTTTTCCACACAATACCAATAAACATTGTGGCCTGAGCCGCTGAACCATTCTTATCCTGCGAGACCCTTTCTGATGAAAACATTTCAATAATTTCGGTAATTGTGAATGAAAAATTTAAGAATCAGTCATTTTGACTGGTTCGGTAGATGTAGCGTTAAATATTGATTCCAAAAGAATAAAATTTCATCGAAATCGGTTGACGCAGAAAAAGAAACGACACGCATAGGAAGATATAACTATGTGTGGATTTTAAGCAGAAACTGACCAAAAGTCATGAAAAATTGCGATTTTCACCGCAACTAATATAGGTGTACAAGGCACATATTTTTAATTTTCTAATTGTGATTTCTATCGATCGAATATTGAATTATGTTAGAGAAAATGCTATCGGCGCAAATTCAAGATGATTGAACCTTTGCGCCGATAGCATCTTTTCTAACATATCTTAAATTTTCATTATGAGCTCAAACAATTTACTTTATTGCATGTCATTCAGTAAATCAACGCTTCTAATTGATAAAAAAAAGTCAAGTCGGTTGGTTCAATTTTGAAAAAGTTATTCTGATTTAATGCGCGTTCAAATACTTTTGTAGGCCATTGTAATATGTCTTATGGTTTTGTTGCGGGGTGTAGGAGGCAGGAAAGAAAATGTCTCGTCTTCGTGTCACCGTACCCAATAACACGCGAGTAATCACGATTTAATGGCTCAATAACGTCTGTCGCATCGGCCTGCTGCGGACCAACGAAACAATTTATCGGCCCCGCCAGTCAATAAATTCAGCTTTTGAGTTGTATACGGGCCACGTACCTTGGCGCGCTTAAATTTCAATACGGCCGCATCGAAATCGAAGCGACGAGTACGAAAATGATGCGGATAAATTACGCGAAAGATAAATATCCGGATATTGCGCGTTGTTGATCCGCTTCGATTCACCTCTCGTTGATTTTGTCACCAATTCTACACGGTGATCCAAGTTTTTCGCATTAAATTATGCCAATGACGTATTTAACCATCCGACAGCGGAACCCGGGTCCATTTGGCCCAGAGTATTAAAATCGATGTACAATTGTGGCGGCACTTTCTATGCTCGTCAACAGAGGGACATTACGACAACACCTTCCCCGCTACTACTTGAATCTTCCTCTGTTTATATATATATATATATATATATATATATATATATATATATGATACATATATATATAATATACTTAAATAATATATATTTATATATATAATAATATATATTATAATATATAATAGTATTATAATATATAATATTATATAATATATAATATATATTATATATATAAATATATATTATTAAAGTATATTATATATATCAATATATATTATTAAAGTATATTATATATATAAATATATATTATTAAAGTATATTATATATATATATAAATATATATTATTAAAGTATATTATATATATATTTATAATATAATAATATAATATATATAT
The DNA here is from genome assembly GCA_913789915.3 of Sphecodes monilicornis. Lineage (NCBI taxonomy): Eukaryota > Metazoa > Arthropoda > Insecta > Hymenoptera > Halictidae > Sphecodes > Sphecodes monilicornis. Next base: position 8,088,435 of record OU565301.1, on the reverse strand, counting down.
ATAATATACTTAAATAATATATATTTATATATATATAATATATATATAATATACTTAAATAATATATACAGGGTGTCCCACATAAATGGGAACACCTAAATATCTGTCGTATTTACAGTCCTATCAGAAAACTTCACAGGACAAAGTGACACTATTGCAGAGGGCAAATATAATGGTAAGGAAAAAAATTTTTTATGTCGCGTTTTTTTAATGAAATTTCAAGGTCACCGATGTTTTTCTTAAAAGGAATAGTATATTTTTTACGATAGCATGATAGACAATAAAAAACTGAATTTAGTGGATACCACCTTTTTGACCTTGAAATGACCTTGAGCAAGAATAATCATGTCGGAGCGGATAAAATGTGGAAGTTTAAAATTTACGTGTTTCAGCAAAGATTACGCGTTGTTTACGGCGGGTTGACATTTACATATCATAATAAATGTTCGAAATGTTGACCATCTCCATTTATGCAATATTGCAATCTTGCATTAAATGATCTGTAGGCATTGTCGATTTCCTGAGACGTAATTGAACGTCGCACGAATTTATACAAGGAACTCTTACTGGTATAAAGTATGCTGCATTTTTTCGCCAGGATCCACATTTTATCCGCTCCAACATGATTATTCTTGCTCAAGGTCATTTCAAGGTCAAAAAGGTGATATCCACTAAATTCAGTTTGTATTGTCTATCATGCTATCGTAAAAAAAGATACTATTCCATTTAAAAAAACATCGGAGACCTTGAAACTTTATTAAAAAAAACGACATAAAAATTTTTGTTCTTTACCATTATATTTGCCCCTTGTAATAGTGTCACTTTGTCCTCTGAAGTTTTTTGATAGGACTGTAAATACGACAGATATTTATGTGGGACACCATGTATATTTTTGCATATCATACCAAAGCGTGCGTCAAGACAAATACATTCGTATACGATTCGGTTTAGTCCATGTACCAAACAGGTTATGTGCAACAAATTTGGCACATCTATCTTATTTATTCTGGCATAGCATTAAATAGTCGAATATGTACTTATGCAAAATTTATGCATTTATGCAAGAAATATGCACTTATCTAAAACATATGCAATATGCAAAATATGCAAAATAAAAAATATATTTTTGTAAGAACCCAATCATGACGTAAATTTCTGTTCAGGTCCGATTGGTCTACCTGTTTTCTATAAAAATATGCATTTGCCAAACATCCGCAGTCTAATTATAATGAATATTGTCTATCGACGTGACCGCGTGGACACACAATAGATCGATATCAAAACCAAGTATCCGCTAGATGTCACTGCTAGTGATGGTATATGGTATCGGTTTTCTCGCGCATGCGCGACGATTTTAGCGTCAGTATAGTACAAAGTTAGGCTAAAATGGGGTACCTTAGTCACCCCGCATAGTTTCGCAATTTTTTTTTTCGATTTTCAAATATGAATTGACAAGTAGCTCCTTCTCCAATACTAGTTGCCATTATGAAGTCGAATATATTAACATTAAGGGTGCAGACTCCTGATCGAAGCGTTCCAAGCGGCCGCTAGGGGAAGCTCGAATGAGAATGTGTGGCACACACACAGTGCATACGAGCTGTATACGTATACGATGTATACGAGCATAGAGGAACTCGTACGAGGCGTGAAAAGTAGACTCCGAGAAGGCATAGTTCCGGCATTTGTCGCTACGAGCGCTGATATCTGTATTAGAAGTCTACTTTTTACGCCTAAAATACGAAAATAAATAACATAATAGACGTTTCATCAACATTGTATGTGCCCTCGCTAGCGGGTGCGCATCCAGGTGTCTCTATAAGAACCCTAAATCTCCAGATACTTAAAGATTCAACATGTCGTGACGTCACGCGGCCTACAACGATGTCTGATGGACAACATGCTGCCGAATATCCCAAAGTACGCCTCAATATCGCAAAAGTAGGCTGTCTCTATAGTCAAGCGCACTAGATTTATCTTTCATTTAGTGGACGTGTATACTCAAAACTCCTACTTTTGCGTTTTTTCGCCGTGAAAAGAGGCGCCGCGGAACCTTGAAATATCTTGAAATCTCGTACGAGTTCCTCTCTGCTCGTATACGTATAGGCTAATCTAGCGGAGTTGTGTGTGCCACACATTCTCATTCGAGCTTCCCCTAGCGGCCGCTTGGAACGCTTTGATCAGAAATCCGGACCCTTAACTTACCAAAATTTCGAAGTACGGTCGTCTCGTCGTGTCGTCTTACACGCTTCTGTCCGGTTTCCCGCCAATAACAGTTCTCTCCTACTTTCCCCACAAACATAAGACGTATGGTACGTTCCTGCATTTAGTCGCGCATGCGTGAAAAAACCGAGACCATATACCATCACTGGTAACTGCCCGATCAAGCCTCTACCAATATACAGGGTGTCCCAAAAATGTCGTTCTTCCTTGGAAGGGGCGGTTCCTGAGACCATTTGAAGCGACATCTTCCTTTGCAAAAATCCCCGTTTCGGCTTTGTTAAGGAGTTATTAACGAAAAACACGGACCAATCAGAGCGCGACCTAGACGCGTATTGGCAAAGACGGCCGCGCGCGACAGCAGTCGAGCGATGGTGATACACCGCGGACGAAGTAACGAACAAGACAAGACAATTTTTTCGAGTACTATTTCGGATAGTTCAAATTTGAATATGTTGTAGTCTTTAGTAACCTATAAACGAATCGCGAAGGATTTTTCGAAATCTTAAAAAATGTTGGTTTTACAGACGTGTAAAGAAAAGTGTCAATTTTTTTTCATTAAATTATAACACTAGAATTAACATACCGCAGAAAATGTGTTTTTAGGAGCTTATAGCGAACACATAAGAGTGTCTATTGAAAATATTTAGATTTGGAAAAAAAGGTTTTTTTCACCATTTATTTTGCAAATGTTTTAAACAAATGCAATTTTCTTATAGCTGCGACTTTTTTAAAAATTCGAAAAAAATGAGATGATAGCTTGAAGTCTCCTCTTTACGGACCAATTTTTGAAAAGGCAGACACTTTAAAATTAACGGAATTAAAATTATTTAAAGCGAACGCTGCACCGCGATATTACAGTCGCGAATGGCACGGAAGGCGCGCGCACGAACAGCTGTTAGATACGCGACCACCGCACACTCGGTACGTTAGTTCTAGTGTTATAATTTAATGAAAAAAAGTTCTTTACACGTCTGTAAAACCAACATTTTTTACGATTTCGAAAAATCCTTCGAGATTCGTTCATAGGTTACTAAAGACTACAACATATTCAAATTTGAACTATTCGACATAGGACTCGAAAAATTTTCTTCTCTTGTTTGTTCCTTGCTTTCGTCCGCGGTGTATCACCATCGCTCGACTGCTGCCGCGCGCGGCCGTCTTTGCCAACACGCGTCTAGGTCGCGCTCTGATTGGTCCGTGTTTTTCGTTAATAACTTCGTAACAAAGCCGAAATGGGGATTTTTGCAAAGGAAAATGTCGCTTCAAATGGTCTCAGGAACCGCCCCTTTCAAGGAAGAACGACATTTTTGGGACACCCTGTATATCCTAACACTCTCTCTATCAATGCAGGTGTTTTTGCGTTTAACCATTGCCCGATTTTTAATAAAAATCACCTTGAACCCGTTTTTAGTGATTGGCGCGACTGATATTAAATTCATTAAGTTTACCCGATTTGTATTCCGATCACTTATTTCTTTCACGTTTAACTCGATTTCACCGACACCTTGTGATTTTATTCCTTGATCGGAAGCTGTGAAAACGTTTAATTGTTCAGTTTCATTGATTGTACGGAACTTTCGTCTTTCAGTCGTCATGTGACAGTAGCTGCACTATCTAAACACTAAATGTTGGATCTTTTTAATTCTGCTTTACACGCAACAGGCGTCATCGCGTCATTCGATTTTTCATTCTCTCGTCTTTTGCGTATCGAACAATCTTTTCCGCGATGACTGATTTTTCCGCACTTATAGCACTTTTCACTAAAACTTACACTCGATTGTGGTTTTTGCGTAATATTTTTGTAGTTACTTGTTCGCGGTTTCACATACTTCGTTGTTTTCGTATATAGTGCTTCGCTGTTGACGTCAGTACAGCGTAGCTTTGTACAGGTCCTTTAGATTCGTAAACACGTTCGAGTTCCAACGTCCAACTTCGTGGTATGTTTCGGCTCGTTTAATGTGGTTTAGTTGACCGCGTGTTACACTTAACATGATTGTGGCCAAAGCTTTCTGATCTCGTCTTGTCTATTGCGCTTGGTTCAACTCTGTTTTCGGTTCTGCACCTTTTTCATACGTCCATAATTCACCGCATACAGTATTTCATCGGTAATCGTCGCCACCACGGGTCCGGCCGGCGACATTTAATGTTCAGATATTACTATTGTTTCACTTGTGCCGAACGTAGAAAAGGACAGCGGAGCTCGATACAGCTCGGACGTCCAGCATTTTGAGATACTAACAAAATAAGGTGATATTACTCTTTTCGTTTTATTACTTTTGTATTCTTCAAACTCAAACTGATTTTTTCGCCTTGAAGGTCACTTCAAGGTCATAGTGTGTAGGTTGGTGAACTCATCTTGACGCCGTCTATCATATTGTATTATGAAAAATACATGGCAATATGCAAAAAAATACGTTGACCTTGAAAAAACCGTTAAAATGACCTTCAAAGGATTTTTTGCATTGTCATCTTATGCGCGCCTTAAAACCATGTATATCCTATTTAGTTATTTGTTGTTACTTTTAATAGTAGCGGAAATAATTTAGGTGTTCGAGTTAGAATAAACACCCTGTATATCGCGTTTATGCGAACATTTTATCCACCGTCCACGTGGAGACCGCATGAAGACGCTATGCGTGAACTATGATGCACACAGGATATCAGGTTCGTTACGTCTATATTTAACGTCATTTACGATACTAATACTCTGCAAAGTGTACACCCGGAGCCATTAATTATTTCCAAGGCGAATATAAACCTGTGCGCTGTAATGGCGGCAGTTTCTCGACAGAAGAAAGACCAACGAAAGGGGTCGTTCGTGGCAGAGTCATTAACAGCTGTCGCCTGTTTCGATATTGCCGTCTGGAAAAAGCAATTCCACGCTTCTATTCTGCATTAGGGTTCACCCTTGCTTTATGCTAGCGCCGGCAAAGATTGCCGATTACGAGTTTACTGTTTCGTTAACGCGAACACCCAACAAACAAATTTTTTACAGAAATCTGCTTTACCTAATTCGCTAATCGTTGATATTCAAAAACCATAGTGTGCGTTCACAATATTAATTTATAACTAAAGCATAGATTATTATGCAAAATAAAAATTGTCTGCATTATTTTCAAGCTACAGAAACTACATGGACAATTATTTCTTTTCTCAGTAATAGTAAATAGCTGGTGATAAACTAATAGCATATTTCAATTCTTTGAATGATTTTACTCTTTTTCAGTCGATCGATTCTTTTTTGCTATAAATGTATAAAATCTACAATCTTTTGTTAACCTTTGTTCTTTTAAATATCAATACCGTAGACTCTCCTTACAATATAATAGAACAAAGTAAACCTACGAACAACACGATCAAAATATTCTTTGAAAAAGAATGTTTACATACATCTTTTATGGTAGTAAGTGCACAGTCTCTGTAAACAATTCCTTTTACATTTACTGCCACGTAGAACACATACAGTGGATCAAAAAATTATTTGAACAGAAACTGTCGATACTTAAACTACGATAACGTCAAAATACGTAAGAATCCAGAATATAAAAAAAATCGGAGATATGTGCCCCTCCGAGTTATTTTGGGTCATAACAGCAAAAATAATAGGTTTCCGTAAAAAATGTATATAACCTTTTTTGTAGAGCTTTTTATGAGCTTCATTTTTTGTTTGAAACTTTTTTCTCTAAAATCAATATTTTCAAAAATATTTAGTAAGAATTGTCAAAACTTTGAAGGGGGCTGGGGGGCAAACGAGGCTTTGTCGCCAAAAATCCTTTTAGGAACTTTCTTCTCTAATCAAGGATAAGCTTTGGCAAACATTTCAGCAAAATCGGAGGGTTGTCGCTTTCGGAAGTTTATCCTACATTTTTATATATTAAATGAAACCGTGTGTGAAAACAAATTCACTGATGCGCTATACCATGCTGGTAAAGTCATAAGAGATCAGAAGTGAAATATTTTATAATTCCCTTTTCAGAATATTTTCTTATTTTATTTTCTTGGAAGAGCTACACTAATTGTTCATTATCTAGTCAATCCATATTCCATTTAAGAAATTAAAAATCACAGAACATTTTTATTTCGCATAAAATTCATAGTCTATAGAGGTAATGTCGTCAACTCATGCAAGTAGCTTTAGTGATTTGATCGCTGTATATGGTTTACGAAAAGGAAAACGAATGTATTGGAAAGAGAAGTTGCAAAAATGTGGGATTCGTAAATAGGGGAACCGTGAGTTTATCCTGTACATTCCTCGATTTTCAGGATGAAGGTAAGTAAAAGACGACGGGAAATCTTTCAAGAGATGTTTCGCCAATGTGGGTAACGTATGGAGGCCCTAGGGCCTAGCTAGAAACTGTGGACTGGGCTGCAGAAGACTTACGTTACCGAGACATAATGGTCTTTACAGTTTCCTAGGTCGACTTTCCCCAGAGGAAACCAACGTACCTGTAAGAGCGGAGATCAATACATCTCGGAATGGATGGGATGTCATCTCACCCACACCACTTGAAAACTATCGTAAACGTCCGCTACGAGTTACACTGTCTCGCCTCTATTTTGCGTTTTGATAGCTAATAAAGTATTTTATCGATAACTGTCCACAACACGGGTTCGGCCAGGGACAGTTATCGGCCAGGTATACTATTCTTTGACTTTTGCCGAACGTGGGTCGAGTATGTCGAATACGGTGAAGTATGTATTGATATATGTATATACATATATATATATATATATATATATATATATATATATATTGTTACGCGAGCGACCGCGTAATTTAGGCATACTTAATAAAAGACCGTTATAAAAAGGTAATTAATCTCTTTATTAGAAGAGGAAGGGAATTGCACGTCCGACCGGTACGACGTTCGTGAAGCGACTCTGTCCTTCGTCCTTGTTATATCGTCGTTTAGGCAACGACGATATAACGGGAGTACCTATTTTGCCACATTCGTAACACTTCCCCCCTCCCTTCAAAAAAACAAGAACTCACAACATCAAAACACTCAATAATAACTTATCATCACTAAAGATGCCAGTGGTTCTGTAGGCAAGAACAAAAAGAAACGAAAGCAATGGACCCAGCAAAACCACAACCAATTTGGTATTCACCCAAGAAAACTTAATTTTCTTGCCTCAGGGAAAACCACGGTTTTAAAAACCTGAGGAAATTGGCGGCTAACATAACAACATTTAGCATTAATAACATTTAACATTTATAATTTTTTTTTTCAACACAACATTTTGTTCTCGAACTTCATCTTCAGGAACAACATTTTGTTTTTGAACTTCATCTTCTCGTGTTCGTGATACATATCGTATATATATCGTATATATATATATATATATATATACATTTCTATATATATATATATATATATATATATATATACATTTCTATATATATATATATATATACATTTCTATATATATATATATATATACATTTCTATATATATATATATATATATATATATATATATACATTTCTATATATATATATATATACATTTCTATATATATATATATACATTTCTATATATATATCTATATATATATATATATATATATATATATATATATATATATATATACATTTCTATATATATATCTATATATATATATATATATATATATATATATATATATATATATATACATTTCTATATATATATATATATATATATATATATATATGTATATATATATGTGTATATGTATACATATATATAGTATACATACATATATATATATATATATATATACAGAAATTAATACTGTTCATACGTTCTGATGCCATATCTATTAGACCGTAACATTGTATTTCGCGGTACCTTTCAGTTCGGAATCAAAGATAGAGCCGCGGTTCTTTGAGTCCACATGCCGACATGGGCAACGCGATTCAACGGTTCCGACAGTGATGCCAGAATCCTGGAACCGAGGAACTTGCCCCTCCGGTGGATCCTCCGGCTGGACCCCCCACTCTGACGTACCGTCGTCGCCTTACGTTGTTTCTTACTGCGCACGCGCTACACACAAGCGTACCTCTAGTCTGTCCGTGTGAGCTGCCTATTCGACTCGACGGCGTCGAGGTACGCTTATGTGTAGCGCGTGCGCAGTAAGAAACAACGTAAGGCGACGACGGTACGTCAGAGTGGGGGGTCCAGCCGGAGGATCCACCGAAGGGGCAAGGTCCTCGGTTCCACGATTCTGACATCACTGGTTCCGATGAGCTTCCGAGCTCTGTTAGTCGAGGTATAGCTTCTGAAGAGAGAGCATCAAATAAAAGTATTGTTTAACACGTTGAGTGCCGTGTCACCCATATATGGGTGACGGAATTATGTGTCCATATTTAAAAATTAATTATTACGCTAATGTAATCATTGTATCAAATTTGGTTAATATCTGGAAAATGCAAGAAGGTTCAAACGTTACTCAGTGTCACACATTTTAATTCCGTAATCATTATTTTATTAAACATATTGTTTCGATTTTATGAAATTTTTGAGGTCGCTGCTTTGGCAGTCAAAGTGTTAAAGACATCTGTGTCATTAATATAAAATCACCTAGTTTCCCAAAACCAACAATATGTTGGTGTTAGACCACTAGAACTCCAATGACAAAAGTTCTTTATTTTTTATTATTTTTTTATGGAACTTTCACCAGCATATTCGTGGCTTTTTTCTAATGAATATGATAAAAAACAAGATATAATTGCCATGATATTTACTTGTGTAATGAACGATGAATACATGTGTTATTATTTCACACGTCTAATTGAGTTATAACAGGCAATTCTAGCAGTCGCGCATATACAGTTGTGCAGATCGTTTTACTGTTCCAAATGACTTTTTTCTTTAATACTTGCTACATTTCCACGTACATACCTGTATTAGTCGTTTTAGCCTTCAATACTTACAATAACTGCTTTATTATTCAAACTTTTTTCTTCTCACAACAGAATATACAAGAATATCAGGAATATAATTTTTTTTTCATCCATCGCGCGTACAGCAATAACAGGTTCAGAAACAACACCTAATCCAAGCGTTTTGACGTTGAAGTAGAAGACTTTATGCCTGTAAGGTAGAACACTTTATGTCGGTAAAGTAGTTTATGATAACAATTTTTTTTTGAGAGTCGCCAAAAAACCTTTTGGGAAACATGTTTTTAATGCAAAATGAGACTATGTTCAAAATTTTAGGTCAATCCGATTTGACTGGTTTTCGGAACTATCGCCAATTGACCTTCGGTGATGCATTTTAGTCATCACTTCAAACGTATTTTGATCGACAATCTGCACGTGCGTTTGCGATCCATTCAACTCTATTACAAAGTTGATGCTGTTGACGGTTGATAAAATTGCTGGATTGAAATTATTGACGAATGATTACGCGCGGACATTACGGTATCAGATTCAACGGAGCGACTATTCTCCGGATTGAAATGCGCGGGTCATGCTCGCGGCTTCGATGTCGATTTTGCGCTGATGGCAATTTATGGCGTACGCTTGTTTATTTAAGATACACGGGAGCCTCGGCATCGATGACCGTGTTGAGTACAGCGAACCGTTTCATGAAACAGCCGATCGTTTACCATTACCACCACGAGTAGCGATCAATCATACGAAACATTTAGATAAATTAGATATTTCTCTTCGATGTAAATACTAAATCTACCACTACCGGTTCCAAATTTTTCATTTTGCAAGGATTGAAATTATAATGATGCTTTCGTGAGAAATGTTCAAGCAAATAAATTTAGGGGAGCACGTGCAGTGCCTAACAAAAGTATTGACACACTCTTTAACTCTTTGCGGCACAGGATTTCAGATAATAAAATAGACCCATGTTGCATAGAAATTTTATTGCGTTTTAAATGAAACAAAAATTGATATATTTTTATTAAAAAAGGTATCGCATAATGTAAAAACATAAAGAAATAATAATAGTTTAATTAAATTTGTTGTTATAGTGTGGGACCCAAATAGTCTCACCATGACACATAGGTTTATAAATGGTACTTATTAAAGCACATCCTTTTCCCTAAGCGCAGAGGCACTTTGCACACAGTACAAGACCTTAGTGTTCGAACTTCCTTTTTTTTGTACTACAAAGCGCACATCGTTTACGAGACTAACGTTCTGGTAGATGTTTTGAATCTTGTCTTCTTTTTTCTAATGAAACGTTCTGTTTGTGTTTGCTTATTTGGATTGATAATGACTTATTGTTAGATTCAGTTGGTACGTTATTATCTATTAATGTTTGACTAATAAATCCTTCGGCACATTGACTTTTACGAATATTAAGACATCAACAATAAATAAAAATATGTTTTTTCGTATTACTCCCCAAGTTGGGACAAATAAGATCCCACCATACTTTCATCATTTACAAACAAATTTAAGCTTTAGTTTTTATTATAAAACACTTCACTTGCTTATATAGAACTAATTTTTATACAAATTAACTTACTTCTACGATTTCTCACATAAAAGGAAAAAAAGATTGTCGCAATAAACCTTCCGCTTGCAACAATTGATCCTGTATTGGCATGTTGAATGTTTCCATCACAAGTGAATACATTTGTAACATTTGTTGAAGATATTACCAACTGCTTTCCGTAAATAAGACGAAATATAAACATATGCGCATGCAGCTATTGCAATATTTCGAGGTGGGACTAAAAATGTCCCACCATGCATAACGGCGCATCAAAAAGGTGGGACACTTTTAATCGCAGCGTGCCCTAAAGAGTTAAAGAGGAAAAATATTTTAGAAATTTGACCAAACGACTTGAATTTTTGTTAAATATTAGTACAACTAGTTTACTAGCTAAAGTGAACAACAAATTTTTTTTCAAACTGCTACTGATCAGATTCGCAAAGAAAAAAGTGAAGGCCACGATTTTTAAATGAGCCGTTTATTTTGAAAGTGTTCTAAGTCCATTTGTCAATTATTTTCTGTTGACCGTAATAACGTGTACAACTTGAAGTTATCTGTCATAAACAACATTTGCTGTTAAGTATATTCAGAGTATACACGATCATTTTGGACACATAAATTTTCGCAGTTAGTTCAATAATTAAAATCATTACTTTGAAAGTAACCTAAGTCCAATCAATTATTGATAATGTCCGAAACTGCGGATTTTCAAATGTCCGAAGGCAGTCATGAAGGTAATTTTAATCAATTAGTATTTAACAAATTAACCTCAGTTTTTTAACAGTTGCTTTAGTTGAATAATCAGTACGTTTAATTAATGAAATGAAAAGAAATTCACGCAATACACACTTACAATTGAATATAAAACTTAAAATATTAAATTATATAAATTATTACACTCGCGGGGAAGAATAATATAACAAGACCATTTAATTCAGATAGTGAACACGAATTTGTAATTAATGATTTCAACAAAAAAAGTTCGACAATATTGTATTGACACCACTTTATAAAAATACAAGACGAATTACAACAGAGAAATACAAGGACATGATGGACTTACTACGATATACAGGGTGTCCCAAAAATGTCTCGCTTCCTTCAAAGGGGAGGTTCCTGAGGCCATTTGAAGCGACATTTTCCTTTGCAAAAATGGCCGTTTCGGCTTTGTTAAGGAGTTATTAACGAAAAACACGGACCAATCAGAGCGCGACCTAGACGCGTATTGGGAAAGACGGCCGCGCGTGACAGTAGTCGAGCGATGGTGATACACTGCGGACGAAAGCAAGGAACAAACAAGAGAAGAAAATTTTTCGAGTCCTATGTCGAATAGTTCAAATTTGAATATGTTGTAGTCTTTAGTAACCTATGAAGGAATCTCGAAGGATTTTTCGAAATCTTAAAAAATGTTGGTTTTACAGACGTGTAAAGAACTTTTTTTCATTAAATTATAACACTAGAACTAACGTACCGAGGAAAATGAGTTTTTGGGAGCTTATAGTGAACACAGAAGAGTATCTATTGAAAATATTTCGATTTGAAAAAAATAGTTTTTTTACCATTTATTTTGAAAATATTTTAAACAAATGCAATTTTCCTATAGCCGGGAATTTTTTAAAAATTCGAAAACAACGTGGTGACAGCTCCAAGTCTCCTCTTTACGGACCTATTTCTGAAAAGGTGGCGCTTTAAAATTGACGGAATTAAAATTATTTAAAGCGAACGCTGCACCGCGATATTACGGAGGCGCGGCCCCTTGTTTGTTCCTTGCTTTCGACCGCGGTGTATCACCATCGCTCGACTTTTGTCGCGCGCGGCCGTCTCTGCCAATACGCCTCTAGGTTGCGCTCTGATTGGTCCGTGTTTTTCGTTAATAACTTCTTAACAAAGCCGAGACGGCCATTTTTGCAAAGGAAAATGTCGCTTCAAATGGCCTCAGGAACCTCCCCTTTGAAGGAAGCGAGACATTTTTGGGACACCCTGTATACCACCGGTGCACCATGACATCCCTCCCGCATACACAAAATGTAGATGACCAGTAAATTGTTATGTAATTTATGTAGTTAGAAAATTTTCCGAATTGCATAAATTGTGTTTTTGAAGTGTTGTAAAGAAATATAAAATAAATTGAGTATTATTTTTTCAATTTGAAGCATTTTAAATTATGTCGAATGGGCTTGGGCTCTTTCAAACATTACAACGAATCTAATTGTTAACTTTGAAAGTGGCTTAACTCCATTTTTGGTAAGAAAACACATATTATTTATTTAATAATTTTTATTATTTTAATAGGTATTGTAAATTTAACTCTTTTAGATACACTTAAGACAGGCATGTCCATTAATAGCTCACTTGGACGCGTTAGTAAAATTTTGACAGTATAATAAAAACTATTTTTCAAATTTATTTTTTCGAAATTATCGTGCGACGCAGTGGAATAGGCCTATAGGGGATACCACTAACAAAAAAAAAACGCATTAACCATAGTACCTCATGGGTGATGTGGAAACCTATGGGTATGAGAGTCGCCCCAAAGCGCCACACGCAATACATACCGCAAGCGGTAGGTACGAGCCTGAGGAGCTCGGAGAACTACGGTCGCCACGTGGAGCGAAACGCGCGGTCGGGAAAAGTAGGCGTCTCCCTCGAAAACGCGTCCAAGTGAGCCATTCCTGGACATGCCTGACTTAAGACAAACTCTTAAATATCTCAATTTAAGTATAAATGGACTTAGGTCACTTTCAAAATAGACGGCTCAAATTGTTTACCTGAGCTAAACTGTGAATTTAAAATATGCATTTTGTTAAAATCGGTTTCTGTTGAAATACAAAAGCTATATGCATTGAAATATGTATGAATTCTTAGATTTATTATAGTTGAAAGCTGAAAATCTCAAGAAACTGCAATTTTTACCATCTTTATACGTTAGTAGCTCATTGCAACGTTGACCGATTTTGATGAAATTTTCAGAATATGTATAATTGACACAGATAAAAAACCTATTTTTTAAATTTTCAATATAGGTCCACATAACAAAAGTTGTAAAATACAACTTTTAGTATTTCCTCAGCTATTCCGACTAAGTAGAATTTTTTCAAAATTTTTTTTCACGTACTACAATAAACTAACTTCACAAAAAAATCCAAGGCGTAGAGTCCAATACTAACAAAGTGACCGTACATAACTTACTTAGATCTATAAAACAGCATATTTTAAATGTTCACTATATGCGCAGGTATAAAAACTTAAAAATCATGATCGTTTTTTCCCTTTAATTTCAATGCGATGCAATGATATCTCGACCAGTAACTTGGCGGATCAATATGATTTTGTGGGTTTATTTACGACATAAATTCGAACCGTCACGGTAGAAGATCACCGGCAGTTCGAACAACGTTGTTCCGAGAAGAAGTTGTTTTACTCACGCCGCGCCGTTGCGCGCCGCGGACGAATCAATTCAATGGCTCATCGTCGGAAACCATAAAGATATTCTTGTTCGAGGTTTCTTTCGGTTGGCTTCCGGCAACTGTGTACACGGATACGTGCGTCGAGAGGCTTTCAGGTGGTCTGCGAAAAGTGCAGCTCACCGGAGTGGCGTTCCTGTTTGCCCGACAGCTGCACGCGTCCTTTCTTCGGGATTACTTTGAACCGTGTCTTGAATCCGACCTCGCCGGCTTCGCAACGTTCGAGAGAATTCGTACACGTAGTCGCGACTATTTGCCCGGCGAAATTTTATTCCCTCACCCAACGGTCTGACGAGATTTTTCGGAAAAGACTGGGCCCGAAATTGCTAACAGATAAAAATACGACGTCCAGGATTTTCCTTTCTATTAAATTATCCCTACACAATCGTATACACAGAATAAATAATGGTATTGGCGCAAAGGTTCGATCTAAACAGAATATTAAAGCAATCTTGCTAGTTTGTTAAAACTTTCTACGTTTCGATCCTAATGTGGATCTTTTCCAAGTAAGAATGAGAGCTGCGTCTGAAAGAAATTTATTTTTAAAATAGACCAGATTTTAATATTGCAATATATGTTCAGAAGTCAAAATACTGCATTAAATTGCTTACTTGTTTTATAAAGATTTGAAAAACGAAATTGAGAAATAGAAACACGTGTTGTTACTATGCCCGTACACTAGTTGTTCTCACAACAGTAACTAGTATATTCTGGTATATTCTAGTATGTTTTAGTATATTCTGGTATATTCTAGTATATTCTAGTATATACTACCACATTCTAGTATATTCTAGTACATTCTTGTATATTTTGGTATATTCTAGTATATTCTTTTACATTCCAGTATATTCTAGTATATTCTGGTATATTGTAGTATATTCTAGTATATTCTTTTACATTCCAGTATGTTCTAGTATATTCTAGTATATTCTAGTATATTCCAGTATATTATACCATATTCTAGTATATTCTGGTATATTCTACTATATTCTAGTATATTCTGACATATTGTAGTTTATTCTAGTATATTCTTTTACATTCCAGTATATTCTAGTATACTCTAGTATATTCTAGTATATTCTGGTATATTGTAGTATATTCTAGTATATTCTTTTACATTCCAGTATATTCTAGTATATTCTAGTATATTCTAGTATATTCTAGTATATTCTAGTATATTCTAGTATATTCTGGTATATTCTGGTATATTCTACTATATTCTAGTATATTCTGGTATATTGCAGTATATTCTAGTATATTCTTTTACATTCCAGTATATTCTAGTATATTCTGGTATATTGTAGTATATTCTAGTATATTCTTTTACATTCCAGTATATTCTAGTATATTCTAGTATATTCCAGTATATTATACCATATTCTAGTATATTCTAGTATATTCTGGTATATTCTACTATATTCTAGTATATTCTGATATATTGTAGTTTATTCTATTATATTCTTTTACATTCCAGTATATTCTAGTATACTCTAGTATATTCTAGTATATTCTGGTATATTGTAGTATATTCTAGTATATTCTTTTACATTCCAGTATATTCCAGTATATTCTAGTATATTCTAGTATATTCTAGTATATTCTAGTATATTCTAGTATATTCTAGTATATTCTAGTATATTCTAGTATATTCTAGTATATTCTAGTATATTCCAGTATATTATACCATATTCTAGTATAATCTAGTATATTCTCTATTATATTGTCCCCACAATAGTAACTAGTGTATCGGCATAGTAACAACACGTGTTTCTATTTCTCAATTTCGTTTTTCAAATCTTTATAAAGCAAGTAAGCAATTTAATGCAGTATTTTGACTTCTGATCACATATTACGATATTAAAATCTGGTCTATTTTAAAAATAAAATTCTTTCAGACGCAGCTCTCATTCTTTCTTGAAAAAGATTCACATTAGGATCGAAATGTAGAAAGTTTTAACAAACTAGCAACATTGCTTTAATATTCTGTTTAGATCGAACCTTTGCGACAATAACATTATTTATTCTGTGTTTAACAAATTTAAGATCGATAACCGGACTAACGTTTACAATCGTATACGTAGTTGCTTTCATATCGAATAACGACGAATTGTAGGACTTTATTTACAGTGAACGCATTTTTCAAAATGCACAAAAATCGAATGCTTCTTCCACAGTGAACCACAGCCAAACTCGTGCATTACACTTAAAAATATGCTTCTTGTAATAAAAAAGGTTAAGTATGATTTCGAAGAAGAAATGTAACGTATATCTATTGTATATGGATTAGGGTAGAACGAAACATACGGACGACAAATTTTTTTTATTGCTGAATCCTAATAGTGACCAGAAGTTGCCATCTATAGCAATATGTAAGCTGTTAGAATTTGAATACGATATATAAATTTTTTAAGGTGCCGCAAGATAGTCAAACTTTATTTTTATTGGTTTTACGAATATTACTTGATTTTTTCAGTAACTTAGCTTTTGTTTTCAGGAAATACACATTTCTTATTACGAGGATTGTGTGAATTAAGTAATTTGTTAGAATAACTATTTGTGGATGAAGATGACCGGGAAATAAATCAATAAGAATATTGTATTACAATTACATGAATTGTATTTGCTCAGTATATTATGATATCGGACATCATTTTACATATTCTTTTTAGAATATTATAAATTGATAATGCAGAAATGAAGAAGTAATTAATAATATACTCAAAATTAGAAAAAGAACTATTTAATAAATATAATAAGGGCGAAATTAATTGGAAGTGAAATATTAAAAGCACTTAGAATGCAAATTGTAAGTGTACGATATTTATTAAAATCTATGCATTTACTTCGAATTGTTTTTTTGTTTCAAAAGAAGACATTGTTTTAAGCGATTCAATTCTAGGAATTATGAACCCATCTCTTGCAGTTCTTCCGCAGGTAGCGGATGAAGCTTCACTTGTAAGTTTCACCATTCTCTCTACCGTTTGTGTATGACCAGGATATTGTAGAAACTCAAATGGTAAATGATCAATGTGGTCTTCAAATGTCATCTCGAGTAATTCATCTTCTGTAATATCTTCCAGTACCGGAGGCTCAAAAATTTCACAATTGTCCCATGAAATTAAATCAACGTAGTCATTCGTGCCAAAGTTGAATTTTGGAATTTTAAAATTTCTAATCCTCTCTGTACAAATGGATCTTGCTTTCAAAATCCTGCTAAGTCCCAATTCTCGAGATCGCAGATCTTTTTATTAGTGTATTGTTTTTTATTTTGCTATGACTTGATACATCATACTCCACAAAGGTGAAAATTAAAAAAAAAAGTCAAAATTTATATTCTTAAGATTATGAAAATGCTCGTACATAAAAATGTTAATCATTTAATTAAGAAAGCGTGAAATTAAAATTGCAAAGCTCTTGCGACACCTTAAAAATTTATCTGACATAACCTAACTTGTGCAAACTTAATCTGAAAGATAATAAAAGGTAACTTTATTTCACTATTAGATAATAATCGTACAATTTGGCTTTTTTCGTTCCACCCTGATATGTATCTACTGTAGCGACTAGCTACTTAACTACACCCTGTAAAAACGAATAACTATTTTAAAATTGCTTCAAATCCCTTAAGTTTTTTTTAGATGTTAGAAGGATTAGTTTACTAGATCTTGTGTAAAAACTGTTTCAAAATTGCTGTTGATCGGAGGTGTGAAGAAAAAGGTGAAGATCACAATTTATAACTTTTCTATCTGCGCTTAAAGCAAAAATTTTAAATATGCCTTTTATAAATCTAAATTATATACATGTATCTAAATTATATAACGATTCCTCGACATCGAGTGAGACATAAAAAACCACAGGAATTGAAAAATGTACAAATCTTTAAATATTATTGCCAGATTAATTCACTGATTCCTATTATTTACTGGATTAACCTTAAATAAAAAATTATTAAATATTCTCTGGCTTAAATCGCATTTTCTCACAGTTTTTGCCATTTTGAATAATTTATGGCTGGTAGCAACCGTAATCGATCACGTTAGAAATTCGTTCATGTATATAATTTACTTAGATTTGAGAAGACATGTTTTAAATTTTCCTAGTAGGCACAGATAAAAAAGTTAAAAATCACGAGCTTCACATTTTTTCAACAGAAGCCATTTTTCTTCACAACTTCGATCAATAGCAATTTTAAAAATGTTTTTTCACACATTACCTAGTAAATCAATCCGTCTAACATCTCAAAGAAACGTAGTCTTGACCAGTTTTAAAAAAATTATTCGTTTTTCAAGAGTGTACTTAAGTAGCTGGCCGCCACTGTATATAGGGTGTTCGGTAACTGGTGGTACATGCTAAATATAGGTGATACTTCGCGAAATAACTGGAACATAAGTGAAAAATATGAAATAAAATTTTTTCATGTGAGCCTTTTTTTTAATTGAATCTTTTAGGACACATGCCGCTTCACAGATTATTAGTGACCGCAGTGTATTTGTTGTAAATTAGACGATAACGTCCAATATCCTTCAGCAATGCTAGTATTTGAACGCAGGAATTTTCCTCTTGTAGCATATTTTTTAGGTTTATTATTCCATATTGTGTTCTTTTCATTTTGTATTTCGGACATTGGATTAGAATATGTTCGATGGATACTTCAATGCTGCATGTATCACAGATCGTTGAACTTGATTTGGTGATAAAATAAGAATGGGTTAGGTTGGTGTAACCTGTTCATAGCCTAGTCACAATTACTTGATCTCTTCTATTCATATACAGGGTGGGGCATTTATCCTGGCCACCTGGAATATCTCGAAAACTAAATTCCGGAGAAAAAAATGTTTCAAATAAAAAGTTGCTGTTTCAATATTAATTAATAAATTTAAATTTTAAGTAAAAATTCTTAAATTTTTTTAAGGGACGATTAAGTCAAGGAGGGGCTGACGCAGAAGTCATATCCATTTTTAATTTTCATCATGTTTTCAAGGTCAATCCAAGGTCAACTTTATTTTTTCAAATTGAAACATATATTATTCATTACAGATTCTTAATCTACGAGTTAAAACAAATAACTTTTATTTGAAATGTTTTTGTCTTCGCCGATTATTTTGTATAATATTGACTTGATTCGAGAAAAATAATCTCAATTACATGGAAAGGCAATTATTTTATTAATAATAATACAGGAGAATTGCAACTTAATTACAAGAAAATCAATTTAACAAGTATTCAGTAACATTCAAATGTTGTTTGCATTACATGCGAGAGAATGTACAATCTTATTTCAAAGAAAAGACAGTAAAAAACTGGTGTATCCCTGCGCGTAATGAACAGGTTGTGTATGCTCAGCGTTGAATTTATTTGCTAATTTTTATATAATTGTTTTGTCCGTTTCAATATTTAGCTATTATTTAATTATTCATTTAGATTACATGTTTATTTGATACTATTTTAATTGGGTATAAATTTCATTTATTACAAATAAAATGATTTTCTCCGTTAAAACGACATTGTGTATTTTTTTCTTTGAAAATTCAATATTATACAAAATAATCGGCGGAGAAAGAAACGTTTCAAATAAAAGTTATTTGTTTCAAGTCGTAGATTAAGAATCTGTAATGAAAAATATGCGTTTCTATTTGAAAAAATAAAGTTTACCTTGGAATGACCTTGAAAATTTTGAAACATTTTTTTCACCGGAATTTAGTTTTGGTGATATTCCAGGTGGCTAGGATAAATGCCCCACCCTGTATACTGCTGGGCTGACATCATGTATATTATCGCGAATTTTGTGTAAGTTAGTAGATCTAGAATATTTCCAGTCATAATTCCATTGTGTTATTAAGACTTGGGCGAGATGTTTTTGGAGATCTTCGTATTTCAGTCATTGTACTGAGCTTTGTATATCAAATTTTTCAAAAACTACACATTATGAGCTCTCAAATTATCAGAAACATTTGTTCCTAATCAAAATTGTAAGTTTGGGCGAGTTAAAATTTGCTGAACAGTGTGATGGAAGAAAAGTGTTTCGTTGAATTATTTCTGAATAAATGTCTGTATAATTTGTTTTTCGTGCAGTTTGCATTAAAAACGAGTCTCTTGGCATGTCTAATGACGAATTCGTGGTCCCAGGCCACCGCGGTCGATCGCGCGTAAAATATCGTCGCCAATAAAGGTTCTCGGTTATTATTTATGACGGTCTGGCGAATCCACAGGATGCAAACTGTGCGACATCGGGGCTAATGTCGCTCTCTATGTCGCGCGACAGAATTAAAATGGCAGCGTGCAGCGTGCATAATCGTTTTTTCGCCGGCAGTTGATCCACTGAATCCTGTGCTCACTCCATGTATGTATTAAATAGTAATCGTTTCAGAGTCAACACAAATGGAAATCGTAATGTTTTTTGGATGCAGTTTCCTGCTGCATTAGTTACTAATTTTTTATGAAAATGGGAGGATGTTGAATTTGAATTGATGGCTGTTGCAATGACAAGCGTAATCATTGTCAGTGATTCAATTTTTGTTCAGTCTAAAATATAACGTTGTACTAAGTGAGGAGCAAAATTGAGCTAATGAAACCACTTTTCCAAAAAATCATTGTTTATGTGTTTATTAAAACGAGATCACTACAAACTTAAGCGGCACATGACTTCATGTTGGTTTGTACTTAAGAAACGATTAATATTTTTATTCCATTACATTTAATTTACTAGTTACAGTATTCTATCCCTGACACAATTTCGCACAAAAAATTTTGCATGTAAATTTCCCAATATTCAATGTTCTCAAGAACTATAAGCGACATTTTCAATAATTTTGTATTGTTTGATTCCTCTTGTTTCCCTACATACTTTAACGAGGTGGTTTCCAAAATTTTGTAAACTTTTATTTTAGACAAATTTTCAAAGTATGACAATATGGCAAAGGATGCTAACAAAATGAAAAAAATTGCAGTTACAACTAAACAATTTTCGGAGGAAGCTATATTTCATAAAACTCGTGTTAAAATATACAGGATAAAATAACGAGTCGAACGAAAAAGAGTTATTAAAGATAGCCCTAGTAAGCTGTGAGAAAAAAACACAATTTTCGGATAATTTAATTCAAAGTTTAGAGAAGGAAATGTGAGTTCTGCAAATGTTTGTTTTACTGTATAGATAGAGTTGTATCCTCAGTGCATTCCTGTACTACAAGGTGTCCCAGAAATGTTGCTTCCTTCAAACTAGTGATTTCTGAGGTCATTCGAAGTAACTTTTCCCTTTGCGAAAATGTTCTCCGCGGCTTTGTTAAGAAGTAATTAACGGAAAACACGAACCATGTTTCTTTTTTAAATAGTGGTTTTTTTGCAGGTCGTCTTCCGTGTAAGCCAGCTTTAGCGAGACGTCTTTGAACTGTCCGTTCACTAATATCGAATACTCCGATTTCCTCGCGAATCTCAGGAGCTGTTAATCTAGGATTGCTTTTAGATTTCCGTACAATTCTGCAATCAGTCCTAAACATGATTTGTTCAGTTGTGTGTAACTCTTTCCATCGTTGCTTGAAGCAGTGTGATTAATTAAGTTCGCTAACTTGCAACTACTTTTACGCGGTCTACCTCCTTCATTGATTAGTTGAGGATTCTTTCTACGTTTCAAAATTTCGAAAACTGTTGATTTCGATATTTGCAACTGTTTTGAAATTGCTCCAATCGACACTTTATCGTCGTCACGAAGCCTCACAACCGAAGATTCAATTTTTTTGTCGATGCGTTTGCCAGCCATTTTGCAACCATTAGAAGTGATTACTAAAAATTGTTCAGTTGAAGCTACCTTCACTATGAATGGTATAATCGATAAAGTAGATTTCTGGAAATCTAAGAAAAATAGCTCCTGAGATTCGCGAAGAAATATTACGAAAAACGAGGTATTAATAAATCTTTCGGAAACTTTTGTCGGGCTATATTTTAAACAAATATGTAAAATATAAATATAAGAAAACAAACATATAATTGAAGTTTCTAGAAATATGAAAATCGATATCGTGCGGAAAATTTTGTCCGCAACTGTACCAGGTGTACCGGTTAATAATTCTTAATTTCTGCGCTGGATGGAACTAGAAGCAAGGGCATGTTCACGGTCTAAACCAGTGGTGGGCACGGGTGGAGCCCCTCAAACGCCTGCTTCTCCCACCAACCTCTCTTTCATGCAGCGCGCACATTCGCACATTGATGTCTCGTGTCTTCGTTGCCCCATTGTACCGCACTTGATGGAAGGGGACAGAGGGCGCTACGGTGTGGACGGTTTTGCCTCAATTGAGGCAAAATTGCCCGTCACTGGTCTAAACTCTCATGTTATTTTTTTGTTATGACATAACCTTTCAAAACGCCATTGATGTTCAAATGATCTCGAGTTAGCGTCATATTTTTTTTTGTGGTAAACATGTCTGGTTTCAAACCAAATAAAGAGCTTTTGTGGCACGTACTGCTTTTCTTATTTGATCAAAAGAAAAATGCGATTGAAAGCCGTCGTATCCTTGTGGAAACTTACGGCGACGATGTCTTAATGCAAGATGCTTGTGTGCGATGGTTCAGACGATTCAGAAGTGGTGATTTCGACTTGAAAGACAAAGAACGCCGGGGTCAGCCGAAAAAATTTGAAGACGCAGAATTGCAGTCATTATTGGACGAAGATGATACGCAAACTCAACAACAAATGGCAGAGAAGTTGAATGTTGGTCAAAAAACCATTTGTGATCGTCTGCATGCCATGGGAAAAATTCAGAAGTCAGGAAAATGGGTAGCAACGCCCAGATTGGGCTAGAAGACATGGAAAAGTCATTTTGCAACATGACAACGACCCATCAAACAGAGCGAAAGCGGTCAAAGACACAATTTCTGCACTTGGCTGGGAACTCTTGCCCCACCCGCCGTACTCACCAGACTTGGATCCTTCTGATTACCACCTGTTTTCATCGATGGCTCAGGCACTTTCTCAGGAGCACTTCAAAAATTACGAAGACGTTGAAAAGTGGCTCAATGACTGGATCGCCTCAAAATGTGAACCATTTTTTTGGGAGGGCATCCACAAATTGAAGGACAGATGAGAAAAATGTATAGCTAACGATGGTGCATACTTCGAATAAAGCATTTTTTCCCTTTTTCCCAAATTTAAATTGTTTTCTTTAGAAAAAAGTGAGAATTATTAACCGGTACACCTGGTATATAAAGCAGAAGCAACGTTACAGATTTTTGGACGCCCTCGACTCGTTTCGTCCCACTATGCATCGGGTACCGGACACTTTTGGGTTCCCGGACAGCTCAACAAGTCTCGTGTCCACCTCTAGGTTTCGCAACCCGGTCCGTCGTGCCGTGGGATCCTTTCAGGGGTCAACTTAGCCGGTTCCATCGGTGCCATTGGCTCTGGAAGCCGACCGGTCGCAAATTGCGCCCGGAGAATGTACGATCGTGGCCGGTGCGTATACTCGCGCAGGAACCGAAGCCGCAGTCGCGACAACAAATAAGGAATGAAAAATATAGCCCTTGGCGCCCGTACAATGGCGATATTTATAAACGCATGCTGAATCCTTCCATCCCCGATACCGCATCTTTCTCACTTTTTCTGCCTGTTCCTTTTTCCCCTTGCCTTTTTCTCTTTCACCCGCTCGACCAGGTTCGACACTCTCTCTCTCTTTTCCCCCTTCTCATTCATTGTCTTCTTCTTTTCCTCCTATCGTTCTCGTTCCTACTTCAATGTTTTTTCCTTTCTCTGGCCACTCTCCTTCGTCTCTTCTCTTCCATGTTCTTCGATCGTCTTTGACAAATTCCCAGACGGAAGGCACACGCCTGAAAGGATCGACTCCATAAATCCTCCTATGCGGTAAACCACCGCGCGGAGGTCTTCCTCCGTGGATTTATTCGGGCCTCAAGGCAGGACGGAGGTCGCTAAAATTTTTGCGATGACGACATCCGCGTTCTAAAACGTTTTAACGGTCGCGGTGCTTTTTTACGGGCTTTCGCGCCCGACGACTCGCAGATCTTACGATGCAAAGTTTGTCGGTTTTGAGGTGTTTTCTCGGGGACTTTGACGCGCAGGAAGTGTTTGAAAATGATCCAGTGGATTAAGTTCACCTAGCACTTAAAGTTTCTCTTAAACAAATGAAAAAAATATAATACTTCATTCGTTTTCTTCCGTGGTGTTCATAAACGATATTAGAAATTGAAATAATGCAAAACATAAATTCAATTAACATTATATTTTGGTTATATGGTTTTCACAACTTGCCGTACCATTTTCTTTGCAGTTACAGAGATTAGAACGTCTTTATCCTCAAAAATATCACAGAATAGAAAAGAAAATTTATAGTTTTTGTTCGGCTATATTTACTTCGATGCTTAAATATTGATTACAAAACGATGAAATTTTATTTCGTCCATAAAGAAAGCCACAACATTCATATTTGTTAGACTGAGTTTAAAAGGAGTTAAGAAATTGTGAAGTGTCCCCTAGCACCGAACAACCAAACTATTATCAAAAGAATATATTTAATATTTTGTCGAAAAATTTTTGATAAAAAATATCAAAAATATTAAGGTAAAATGTGTTCACATCTAAATACTAGGCCTAAAGTTCTAGAAGTGCAATCTGCACTAGATGTGTTTAAAAGTAAGTTTGAATATTTTTAAATATTCAATAAATTAACATATAAAGCAATCGTGCGCTACATTAATATGTATTTATTCTTGATTAAGTTCACATAAAAAATTGTTTGCCATCTATGTTCTAGGAAAAAAGAAAAAAAGGACCTGCCAACATGATCATAGACAATATTCCATACGTCGCCGTTTTATTATTTCAAATAATAAAAATACATGAAAGTAAAGTCAAGGTGTTGCTAAATATCTCCTTAAAAGATATTATTATTTTATCCAACGCTGAATGTTTTATAAAAATTACAAGGCAGAATTTATTTAGATTTTTTCAATTTTTTTTTATTTATTGTTTTATTAGCGACGGGGTGGAACAATGAGATTTGGTATTGTAATCGATAAGTGCACGATGGGTGTGTGTGTGTGTGTATGGACGTGTGCGTGAAGAACCTACAGTTTATAAAGGTGCTCGAATGAAGAAATTTATTTAATAATTTCTAATGGAATTGCAAAGTCAATAATTCTGAAATCAAAAATGTGAAACCGGTCATTTGACAGGTCGTAGTGCGGTTAGTGTGAACAATAACTGAGAAAAGAAATTTTTAATTTTACCAGTAATTTTAGTCTTACGTGGTACCCTGATAATCAGCAAACGAGCTTTCAGAACAGTTAAGGCTAGATCAAATTGCTGTATGATACAGAGTGAAACAATTGGTCGAAGTATAACCAATTTTTCGAACACAAACTCAACAGAAATACAGTAGTGCCGCGAAGAACGCTACAAAGCTCTATAGGTTAGGAGCAGTGACATTATCCCTCCTACTGCGGGCGTATACACCTCGAGGAGCCGAGGAGCTCGTAATAGATAATGGTGCGCCAATACTAATGTAATGACGAAACTTTGTTTTGAATTGTATTTTCATAAAACTTTTATCAACATATTTGTGACCTTTTGCTGATTAAAACGATACCAAGCACGATATTATTTGGATCCAATTTACATGTTTAATCGGCGATAATAAGGTTCGGGTGCAACAAAGACAGTGAGACTAGAAATCGAATGGTCGCATTGATCGTTGAAACAAATATAATAAATACAATTGTAAAACTCTTTTGTTTTTCATTAATTTGTCATGAAATTTCGGCCAACATATTTAGGACATTTTCCTATGCTGTACTATAAAAACTTATTATCGCCAATTAAACATATAAACGTGCACCGAATTATGCCATACTTGGTCTCATTTTAATGAGAAAAATGTCACGAATGTGTTCATGAAAGTTGCATGAAAAAATAATTACAAAACATAAGACTTTTGTCATTGCATTAGTATTGACACGCCGACACACTGGTGCCGATTGAGGTTAGGTCGCTCGGCTCGACGCTGGCGGCTGAAGATGGAGGAACCTCGAGGAATCGTGCCCCTCTCGTGGAATGCAATATTTCAGACCCGAAGTCGGTGCATTCTTCGCGGCACTACTGTACCACGGAGAAGTGTGGTCATGAAGTTGTACGAGTAGAACGGCAGCAAACGAGTGAATTTCCTGTGTAAAATAAGTCGACTGCTGGTCGCAGAATAATTCAAAATCTCATTCGAAAAAATGAATGGGCATTGTAGCGGGAGATATCATTCGCTGGCGGGGCTCGGTCTCGATTTAATTGGAGCAAAGAAACGGATGCGGCTTTGTTCGGGAGCGTTTCCCCGAAAGCTTTCGAGTTTATGGTGGAAAGCAGCCGGGCACCGGTGAAAATTTCAAACGGTTCGCCGGGATAACAAATTTAGAACTCAATTACAACGACAGGGGCTCGTGGATAGAACTCGCGGGAAAATGTAAACTCGGAGCCCCTGGAAATGGTAGCGAACGTGCGCGCGCGCGCGCGCGTGTGTGTGTGTGTGTGTGAGAGAGAGAATATACCCTCGCCGCGGAATGAAATGTAAACGCTCCTGGTAGAACGTCCCGAATCGAAATTTTGACACTGAATGCGATTCATGTCGGCTGTGGTATCGGCTTGTTGTTGGCCGCTAGATCGGACACGATAATCAAAGGTAAACCCGACCCGATGCTACCAAATCAGGATTTTGAAATTACGCTGTCGGCCCTGATACCAAGCCTCTGCGTCACCATCGATCCCTCATTAGCGTGGCATGATCAAATTGCAAGCTTCTGCATCTGTTACTCAACGGTGAAGGGGTTAAAGTTAACCCTTTGTACTATAACAACGCGTTATACTCGTGATGGAAATTTTAAAGAAAATCTACTAAATATGGACGTAATTAACACTAGGTTTACGGGAAGCGTCAAAATGACGCGTTCTAATATTTTTAACTCACGATCATTGAGATTGGAAAGATGCATTCATGGGAAATTTTTCAACAAATTTATTTCTTTGGGTATGTATTATTAAAACAATGGCTAAAACATTGGGTATACATATTTTCGTTTATTTATAAAGTAATATAGTGTAGTCACTTTCAGTGCTCCGTAAACATAGTGTTAATTCCCTTGAAACTCATGTTACATATAGAGAATTCTCTCTGCGTGTATTTTGATTAGAATTTTCTAATCTCTTTTCTGAGAACGGAAAACGCTCCTGCTACGTACAGAGAATTCTCTCTGCTTTATTTCAATCAAAGTTTTCTAATCTCTTTCCTGAGAACGGAAAACGCCCTATTCCACCATTTGCTTATAGAAACGATGACTATGCTCCAGCTGGATACAGCCGGCACAAAGCATGATTCAGTACAGGGACAGTTCCATAAGATTCCCAAATATGGAAATCTTGAGAGCATCCCCACTTAGATTTCACAGTATATAAACCCTCGAATTTTAATCCTCGGGGCAGAGCTTAAAGTACAAACGGGCTATATACGTCGTTACGCTGAATCTCGTTTTGGTGCTGGTTGTATTTAGTGAGATCAGGCCTTGTCACCCTTTCGAATCAAGTAACCTTATAGATTCCGCGAGTACGGTATTAATCTATCTTGGCATAATTATTCATAGTAAGCAAAATATGCACAATAAAAAATATATTTTTAAAATTACTTAATCACGGCATTAATTTTTGTCAAAGTCCCATTGGTTTACTTATTTTCCATAAAAATGTGCATTTGCACAAACATCTCGAGTCCACTCGTCATATTGTGCAACGTTCCGGACATCTTGTTTTTCTGTAGAGGAGACCGCGGCTAGTTGACTAATTGTTTTAAACTTTTATGTTATAGAATTGGTGATATCTACATTCAAGATTTTGAAACATACTATTGTTTACCCCATCGTATAATCCGTTACCGTGATAGAAATTTGCGTGTTTTAACTAGACAGCGGATTTTATGCATTTATGACAAAAATTGAGTAGATGTCATTTAAAATGGTAAATACATTAGAAGAATTTGAAAATGCTATTGTATTATTTTTAGTCTACTACACATAAGAAACAAGAAAATAACTTCCAATTTCGCTGCAGTTTGTTGCAATTCAGGTAGACAATTTTTATTTTGCACAAACATCCACTGGCTTGGTCTAGGATTCCGAGATATTTGCAAAGTTAAATTCCTCGCTGGTGATCAAAGGGGAAATTTGCGAAAATCGCTAGTGGACGCCGCAACAGCCGCGGATTCGCGATTTTTCCAAGATGTCTCCTTATCGGATCTCGACTGATCGTGCGCGACGATCAACTCTCGCAGTCTGTTCTGCGTTAAAGTATCGTCAAGCAGATAAATCTACATACTTTTGCTGCGGTATGCGAAAAAGCCGATCCGAGAAGACGAGGACGCATACACGCGGTACGTGTAGGCACGCGAGACGAACTTCACGCGTGCCGTAAATCATTCTTCATCGATTCTCTGTGTGCAGTGTCGTCAACGATCGTTCCGACGGCATTCTCGTTTATGGCACCTGGAACGCCTACGCCTGTATGTCTCGTTTATGCTGCCATAAAATTCGTTCGGGAACGGGCGACGCGACGTCTCGACGACCGCCTGACCCGATGATGAAACGAGAATTTTTGTTTTCTGTCCGCGCAGCTCACTCCCCACCAGCGTATTCCACGGAATTATTTAGCAGAATCTCATTTACGAGCTCCAAACTCATCGAAAAATTTATTTTTTTACGCCGATCCATGGTTGCACGTGTGGAGATTATTTCCCTAAAGTCTCAGGCTGAAATTCGAAACCGACTGTTCGTTCTAGAAGAAATAAAACAACCTCATATAAACTAAAAAATAAACCTGCTTGTTCTAAAAAACGAAAACAAAGCGGATAAAACAATATCATGAAAACTAAAAAATAGTGCACCCCCTGTGTGTGTGTGTTCTATTCTACATGGATATTTTGCATACTTCAATAACACATGTAAAGGACATTAAAATCGAGAGTGGCTCCGTGTAAGTCAATAATTACCTATTATTTTTCTCAGAAAGTATTATCTTTACGACAAAAATTAATATGATATGAAATGTGTATTTTGATGAGGTCTACAAGTGTTATCTGAAGTATTTTTCAAAATTCCCATTGTTTACGGAAATAAATGGAAAAAACTATGATTTTTATGGTTTTTTCATGGTTTCCGCTATGAAAATAAGATTTGCGACAATTTTCACTATCATATTCGTAAGCAGCACGTCAAAATACGTAAGAATCCAGAGTATAAAAAAAATCGGCGGTACGGTCTTTCCGGAAGTACAACCATTAAAAGATACTGTTATATTATTCTCAATCTATTAAACACATTAAAAAAGAAAATAAATTTCTATTTCACTCCGGTTTGTTGTAAATCAGGTAGAAAATTTATATTTTGTATAAAGATCCGCTGTCAAATAAATGCAATGCTAAATTCAATCTTTATCAATTTGTACAATAAATCTTGAATCAGATTGAACTATTTTGCAGTTGAGTTACAATGAAATGATTGTAACGGTGTGAAGTTAATCGCAAAGAAGTAATTTCTGACGATAAATATAAATATTGTAACCCATTAAAAGGTGTAAATCATCCTTCATTTCCGCCGCGCAGATCCCAATAGATTAATTATACTTGTCCACAGCCATCTTAATGAACCATGAAGTTTCAAAGCGGAGTGCGTTGCACCGAGTCGCATCGTTCTTCGAAAACTTTTGCGAGACGGCGACAGTAAATTAGCAAAACCGTTGCTTACTGTACCAGTTAGCCTAAGGGTAGTTTTATCGCAAATAAAACGAACCGTCGCACAACGAAACCGAAAGATGACAAATGCCTTGTTCGACAATAACTTACAGGACATATATGACGCATAAATTATAATTAAGCGTCGATACGGCTAATTGTGAGACCAGTGATTTATCCCGTGACATACAATTCCGTCGAAATACGTTTTCCGGGTTCGTAATCTCCTGTCTAGATACGCGAATTATAAAAATATGACAAACAACGGAGTATCTTTTACAAACTTGAACTAGTTCATTAAAATTTATTGAAGAGTGGAAGCGTAGCATGAGTTAATTAAATTAATTAGATGCTTCCATTTTATTACACGCGAATGAAAAACTGTAAAGAGAGCAGCACTGCTAATGTGGCGGTGCATATTTTTCTTTTGTGTTTCTTAGGAGCGCACTCTAGCTAATAACGAGGTCATTAAATATGAATAGTCCGTTCCGTATTGCACATAGTTATTACTTATGGTTATTCGAATTATTATTTCAACGGAAACTGTTGTCCTGATTAAAATGGTTGTTTCAAACCGTAGAAGTTAATAAAACTTTTAGTTTTGAACGAGGTAAATCTGTTTTAATCAATTTTATTGGAAAGAATTAACATTGCTGTTGATGGTATGATCAACTATGAGTTCTTTCAATAGTAGTTTATTTATTTACGATTAGACTCTACAAAGTATTTAATGTTAAACAAAACTGGTAGATTCTGTTTGTATATTTCATTTTTTAAAACACATGTCCTATTATATATATATATATATATATATATATATATATATATAAGCTTTATTGGTTCCCCTCAGGGTTACAATTCTTCCCCTCGCCCCCTTTATCCATTTTCCTTATGACGCCTTATCCAAAACTTAAAAGCTAACTTACACTATCTTATAATTAACTTACACTACCTTACTTCTAACTTACACTAACTAGCACTAAAACTATATACATAGATAGAGAGAGAGAGAGAGAGAGAGAGAGAGAGAGAGAGAGAGAGAGAGAGAGAGAGAGAGAAATACGCCTATATAAAAAAGACACCTTACATTACCTTACATGCTATCATTATACCTATCTTATATCTACTCCTCCTCAGCTTTCCCCCCGTTCCCACATGTCCTATTATTATATCTCATTATTAATTTGCAGCGACATTTTAATTTTACCAACTGAACCAAATAAACAAAAACAGTGTAAAACGGTGTGTGTACAAGAAATTTCATTCATATAACCTACTAAATAAAAATTAACGAATTAATACGGTGGTATATCTTTTTGTCCTTGACTATATCGTCCCAGGGGACATAATGAGCGCATTACCGAGGCGGTAGAACTTTTTCGACTTGAAATCGAGGATGTTTTGTACCGTATTATTATGAAAAATATATAAATGTATATAAAATTATGACTGCTTGAAAAATTATTACGTACGTCTTGTTGCATGATGTTTGTACAGTATTTGCTCAAAATTTCTGATAAATATCTTAAACTGGAAGAATGCGGCAGCCATTTTGAAAACACTTATACCCTCGAACGATTGCAATGTAACAGAAATTCAACAATATTTTTTGCACACAAAATTGTGATTTTTTTTTTAAATAAATATATACAGCGAAATTATAAAGCGTTACAGACGAACATCTCCAAAAATATTGATTATACGCAAAAATGTTTCAGATAAAAGTTGTTCAGTATCGAGGGGGGCATCATGTGGTGGAACTTCTATTTTTTCCAGTGGACACTCCAAGGTGAGGTGAAGGACAACTTTTTTTTTTTAAATGGAATGATACGTTTTTTTATCCACCATCAAATAGTGCGTTTTAAGATGAGTTCAATCCCTCTCTCCCTCTCTCCCTCTCCCTCTCCCTCTCCCTCTCCCTCTCCCTCTCCCTCTCCCTCTCCCTCTCCCTCTCCCTCTCCCTCTCCCTCTCCCTCTCCCTCTCCCTCTCCCTCTCCCTCTCCCTCTCCCTCTCCCTCTCCCTCTCCCTCTCCCTCTCCCTCTCCCTCTCTCTCTCCCTCTCCCTCTCCCTCTCCCTCTCCCTCTCCCTCTCCCTCTCCCTCTCCCTCTCCCTCTCCCTCTCCCTCTCCCTCTCCCTCTCCCTCTCCCTCTCCCTCTCCCTCTCCCTCTCCCTCTCCCTCTCCCCCCCCCCCTCTCTCTCTCTCTCATGTGAAGAAACCACTATCGGTTTGGAAACGCGCACATCTTTTCTGTTTTTATTTGCCTTTAACTCGAATTTCGATTCACCACTACTGATGATGTTTTTTCCGAAACGATGTCGGTTTGTTATAACGTTCTTTGGCGAACAGTAAACGTTTGCCAGCATTTACTTTAGAAATGTGTGGTCTTTTCCTAGATATTCTGCGGTGTAAATCAGCCTCAGACAAACGACATTTAATTTGTGTAGTCCCGATTGGTAATGACAAATTTTCTTTTATTTCTTTAGCTGTGACGAATAGATTTTTATTGGTTTGCTTCACAATCTCTCGATCTTAAAGAATTGATGTTTTTCTTTTCCTTCCTGATCTAACAATTTTCGGATCTCCTTGTAATTTGTATTTTTTTACAAATTTTTCGAACGCCGTCATTCGAAATTCCAAACTTAATAGCAATCGTTTGTAAGGATTTTCCATCCATTCTTCTTTTATAAATTTGTATGCGCTGTGAAACCTACAATTCCCTTGTTTTCGGCATTACTGATTTTCCCTTGTTTTATTTCAATTCATTTTTTCAGGAAATTGTTTCACAAACTGTTAAATATATTAGAGTTGTGTAAATAGTAGTTTAATTACAAAATTCAATTCTTAAAATAAAAATTTCTATACGTCAACATACTTTCCGGCCTGGTTCAACTGACAACTATCACAAACTTATTGCTCTAACAAATTGACACCGCGTTTACACTTCACCACTAGGGGGTAAACTGAACGCCACTACTCACGAGCGATGTAAACAAACATCACAGCGTCGGAGGAACACAAAGAAATTACAATACAAGGACAAAATGTTGCACTTACCTATAATATTATCGCGTCAACATTGATACCGACGCGAGTGTATATGTTATAACATATAACGAACGAACGATGCGGACATGGAGCTCTGCTCTCTTCGATACAATACAATATAATGACTGTACAACAGGTGTATATAAAAACAGGTGTATCTATTGGGTTACATTCTATACTTTAGATGTCAGTGAGGTTGTTGTCGATAGATTAGGAGTTAAAGTTATCTGTATAATCGGTATAAACTTCTAACATTTATAGTACCAAATAGATTTTTAAACATTCCACAACTTTTGTACTTATATTAAGGTGACCAACTTTTTTGAAATGAAAAGGAGGACACAAATAGATTGGAGAAAATAAAATTGTAAATAGAAGAAACATTTTATCCATTGCAACAATAATACACTATAATATGTTAAATGCATAATAAAAACATTTGTAATATTTTATATTGTAATTATGCTTACGTGCCTATTAATTATTATTTAAATGAGTATTACAAAAGGAGGACGATTGGTAACCTTATGTATACATAAAATTATGTTCTGTCCCGCATTATGGAAAACGTTACGCGAGGCATCGCAGGGCCGCCGAAATGACTTGTCGAACATTTAGCGGTGTGAAATTCGCCAGTGCGAATTAATTCGTCTCTCGTTTACACGCTATTCGGGCGCGGAGATAGCGAGCCGCGCGGAACATTTGTCCGCGAGCACTTCATTTTCTCTGGTTTTGAAATAAAGTGATTTATCGGCGTGCGGCTCTGCGGTTCCCTCGATATTTATTAGCCGCGTGTACCCATTATTATCGGCGCACGCCGTGCGAGGGCAAATTTGTTTAATGCAACGGACGGATGTTAGTTTTCCCCTTGTTTCGATCGGAGGCAACCGACGACGCCGCGCCGCGCCGCCGCAATTTGTAAATCTGATGAAATCATTTTTGGCGAACGGAAATAGACTCTGCCGATTCCGTTGGACACTTAATCAACGGGGTTTAAATAAGCCAAATTATCTCAACCGACCATTAGGCTGCTAATTCTGTATGATAATTATTGCTCGTTTGCATAAAAATACCTCAATACATAGTTTTAACACTTTCCACTAAAGTGTCTCCTCTGAGACAGCACTAAATGACTAGTATACTATGACTCAAAGCAAATTCTACATTAAATCTAAATGTCTCGTTGTTTAATACGTTGCTAAAAGTTCAACCGTGGTATCACAAAATATTTATGACCCGATGACCGCGTCTTCTCCTTGTCAGTACAGCATTCAAATTATTGCTCCATAAATTTTGCAAAATGTTATCGGATTCGCTTCAAGTTTTTTATATGTATACAGGGTGGTCCTTTTAAGTAAGGCCACCTAAATATCTGTTCAGCTTATTGTGAAGCAAAAAATATTTTTTACGTAATGTGCATGATGTCAAAGGACCAATATCTGGCAACAATATTGTCACCCCAAGGTCATTTTTTTCGGAGCTATCAAGGTCATCGGTGTTCTTTGACACATAACTACATTTCTGTATTATTGCATCGTGTGGCTGATCGAAAAATACATTTAGATATGTAGAATAACATGACCTTGAAATGACCTTGATCTTCGAAAATTAAAGCTTAACGTAAAACTTATATTGAATATCGTTGGCCAACACTCCTGAACCTGTGAATGCGAAGAAAATATTTTTTATCACACTAAAAATATTGATCATCAGACGTGTTAAGGGCAAAACTCACTTTCTCATGAGTTGTCATCTTCAGAGATGTTCAATACGGTATCCCTCTACGATGATACATACGGTTTTACATGTCCACTGGTGTAGTTGGTCGTTCATGATAAACTATTTCATTCTAATTTTAGTTCACTGCAAACAGTATGTCGATTCACTGAAAAATTCAAACTGATCAGGATTTAAAACCGTTAGATATTATCAGTATTACTATGGTTCATGTTCATTTACATTCACGCACTTGATTGTCGAGTCTTGGTCAATGCCTGCGATCTCGACAGACATCACTTTTACGTAAAATTTTAATTTCTGAAGATCAAGGTTATTTCAAGGTCATGTTATTATACATATCTGATAATAACTAGTAGTTGACAATATTGTTTCCTCAATGCTAAGTGCATATATTCTTCGTTTAAAGTTCCAATAGCGAGCGAAGCAATTGGATCTAAGCGATTGACTCTTTATGACGATTTTATCGCGCGATTAACCAAATTCGCCATCACGTTAGAATAATAAAAAGGCAAGTAGGCAAGCAAAAAGTGCTGAACGATGGGGCAATCGTGGCAGATCTATGCCCTGCAAGCTCATCGATATTCTGCGAGCAATTCCGTCGGCAACGGGTCGCGACCAAATGGATGCTGGAACAAATTCTTGAGGGCAGAAGTGCATTCGAGCGTGGGGCATTAGACGGATGCTAGACGATCATTTACATACGGTTGTAAGTATGAATGTAACGCATCCCCGGCAGTCCGGAAAACGGCGAATCCCGTGGAATGGAACGGTGTGCTTTCATCGCGATTCATACGGGAACGCCGTACACCGAGGGCATAGGGAAATAGGAATCCTGAAAGCTGGTAAATATTGACGTTAAACCGAACAGTAATAGCGGCTTCGAAAAGAAAATCTCGTTCCAGCCCACGTGCATGTACGCGGAGAAGCACTAGGCAAAAATTGAGTGCGCCCAGAAGAGCGTTTCAAGATGGCAGAAATTTATTTGTGCAAACGGTCGCTATCATGCACGCACACTTTAAGGGCTTGCGATGCTTTGTCTATCGCAAGAGAACGAAACATTTCTCAGTTCATGTCCTGACATGTGTGTCAGATAGCTGCTTATGAACTGTCCGCTTTTTAGGAGTAACGTTAAACGAACACAACTTTAAACTAAATTAAACTTATTGATCTAGGTAACGTTGTAATTAGACTGTGGCTCATTATGGATGTTGGAATTTATTTTATAAATTAAGTACAAAAATTAATCTATTATTTGATTTTTGAACTATGTATACATCGTATCTAGATTTTCCTCTTCATTAAATTGTAGCTTAATTGTTTTTCCTGACGTGCCTTGCAACGTGTGTTTAACCCCTTGTCCTACTCGCTAACTCCCGATTGCTCGAGCCATAATAAACAAGAAGGTCGGTCACGCGTCGACCCCGTGAGCTCCCCGATGAGCTAGAGACTTGAAATTGGAAACGTAGCTCAAAACTGGATGACAATGCAGTATTAAAAAAAAAATTTTTTAAAAAGTCTATCCGTTTAAGATAAATAGCAATTAAATATTTTTACCGTTATTACCGTTACACCGCGGTCATCGCGTTCAACGATCCCCACTCCGCGCGAAAACGCTCTCTACTTTACTATGCGTACGCACTCTGACTCGTCCCCACTCCACGAACCCACTTCGCCCCGACGGAGCTCAGTATCTGATAGACGATCGGTAGTACATTATCGCTTTGTTTACCAAGTGAAAGAACCGTTACACCTTTCTGTTATAATTTCATCAAAATGTTTAAAATCTACTGAAATATACGTGCAAAAATCTGTGTTTGAAAGTGTCAGAAATAATGTCTACAAAAAAAAAGGAGCAGTTCGTTAATAATGATTTTCACAGGGAAGCCGCCAAATCACCAGGTATATCGTTGAATATTTTGCGTTAAATATTTTCTTATACAATTTCTCACACACAAGATTAAAAAGCAGAAAATAATTATTTAAATAAAAATAAATTTTTAAAAATACCAAGTTTTTAAAACGGTCTAAAAAGTGTAAAATAATAATAAATAAAAAAAAATAATTTGAAAAAAATAAAAATAAAATGGACTAAAAAGTATAAAATAATTTTTAAAGAACGGATTAAAAAGTATAAAATAATTTGAAAATAAAAACAAAAATTTAAGATTGTGAATTTTTAATAGCTGTAAAAATACTTGTAAGATTTAAAACGAAAAACGTGGGGCGCATGCAATAGATAATTGCTGCATGAATAGTTCACCTAAATCAATAAAAATTTTATTGCTCCGCAAATGATATAAACTGTTGTGTGAGTTTTCTCAACGGCTGCTACTCCCTACACTCCTTACTATTATCTTGCACCCCACGTTTTTCGTTTTAAATCTTACAAGTATTTTCATAGCTATTAAAAATTCACAATTTCAAATTTTTGTTTTTATTTTCAAATTATTTTATACTTTTTAGTCCGTTTTTTAAAAATTATTTTATACTTTTTAATCCGTTTTTTAAAAATTATTTTATACTTTTTAGTCCATTTTATTTTTATTTTTTTCAAATTATTATTTTTTATTTATTATTATTTTATACTTGGGGGGGGGGGGGGGTACGTCATCATTTTGCCGGTTGAGAATTTGTTTAAAAATTACAGGCCTTCGAAGTGTGCAATTTTTGCCCATTTTGGCGAAAATAGGCTTCACTCACGAATTTTTATCTCAGGAACTGTTTGTCCGAATGAGCTTTTTATTTAGATTTATTCATAGAGGATTAGGCTACTATGAAAGAAAAGAAGTACTCTGTTTTTAGTGTAATGAAATAGTTTTCATTATATTACTTGCTATAATACCTAAGTCTACCATACAGAATGATCCTATCCATACTTCTGACCATAACCCCTCCTTATTCCTTCCCAATGGAAGGAAACCATCACCCTGTCGTGGTGCCATTGAGCAAGGACACCTTTTTGTAGAACATATTCAATTAGTACAGAATCTAACATCAATAAATGAAATTATGATTAAAATGGTGTCGTTGGCCAAGAGTAAACAAAATATTTTTACTATTCTAAAACACGTTTATTTCCGAAAGGTTACATTGCTATTGGAGGAACAATCGTTGGAAGATAAACTCGAAAATAATCTGGCAAAATGTGGCTGCTCATGGGGGTTCCGCAGTATGCAAACGAAACTACAATTTCGTGCCTGCCGTTTCGAGGATAAATTATGGAAGAAACTCTCGGCAAGTGCGAAGAATTCGCGAAGAACGAGGAATTTCTCGCGTTCCATAGGGTTTCGACGACACTTACATTTCCGGAAGCAATGGGCGTGATTCACCGATGTAGACGGACATCAATTTTATCGCTTATTTATTATCGTCGCGTTGAATTAACGATATTTTTACTGGTCGCTTACGGTAGTTGCTTACTGATAAATGGTATTTGCCTGTGA
Source organism: Sphecodes monilicornis (assembly GCA_913789915.3). Lineage (NCBI taxonomy): Eukaryota > Metazoa > Arthropoda > Insecta > Hymenoptera > Halictidae > Sphecodes > Sphecodes monilicornis. The sequence goes on along the minus strand of OU565301.1, from coordinate 8,050,319 downwards.
TTATACCTACTGGAAATAGCTGGCATTTCAATTGGTATTCACCATTTCACGTAATGCAATGATCAAAAAGATAAATAGCTAACAACGACGCTCAGTAATCTATCATTTGGAAACTTTTACCACGACTTTTTGTGGTCATCAGCTTTGATTTTTCATTCTCGAAAATAATTCAAAAAATATATTGGTTAAGTCGGTTGGATGGTTTACGAATCGTAATATATATATATATATATATATATATATATATATTGGTTACTTTTCGAAGAACTGAAGAATAACAGTTATAGAATCGGTATAATATCGGTTCTCAAGAACCGAAACCGAAACCGTAACCGTAACCGATATACCTTATAACACTTTCGCAGTTCTGCATAACATAATCCAAAGGCCGGTGCGTCATGACAATGTAACACCAATATTTAATTCTTTTTATTATTACTTAATTTTTTATGAAACTTTCACCGACATATTCGTGGCATTTTTCTGATTAAAAAAAGACCAAACACGATATGATTTCAGCTGTGTAAATACTGTTGTAGTATTTAGTGGTTTAAATGACGATGAACGTTTCGGGCGCAAGGAAGGATAGCGTATGGCAGTGGTAGGCACGGTTGGGGCTCCTCAAACGCTTGCGTCTCCCACCAACCTCTCTTTCATGCAGCGCGCACGTTCGTTGGGTACGCTGATGTCTCGTGTCTTTGTTGCCCTATTGTACCGCGCTTGCTCGAAGGGGACAGAGGGCGCTACGGTGTGGACGGTATAGGGGCCACATGCGTTTCCCCGTGTTGCCGTGGCGCTGTCGTCGCCCGGCAACAGCAGCACAAGTGAGTCGCCTCTCTAGCTACCGAGTTAGCCCAGAGCCGAAGGCGAATCGCTCTCACCAGTGATGCCAGAATCGTGGAACCGAGGAACTTGCCCCTCCGGTGGATCCTCCGGCTGGGCCCCCCACTCTGACGTACCGTCGTCGCTTTACGTTGTTTCTTACTGCGCACGCGCTACACACAAGCGTACCTCTAGTCTGTCCGTGTGAGCTGCCTATTCGACTCGACGCAACTCGACGGCGTCGAGGTACGCTTGTGTGTAGCGCGTGCGCAATAAGAAGCAACGTAAGGCGACGACGGTACGCCAGAGTGGGGGGTCCAGCCGGAGGATCCACCGGAGGGGCAAGTTCCTCGGTTCCACGATACTGGCATCACTGGCTCTCACTTCCGTGTAACACATCGTCCGATACACATGTATCGCGGATAACTCAATAATCTCGTAGCGTCTCCCGACACCACGTGTCGCGTATAAGACCTGAATAAAGTTGCATTCTAAAGTACGTGGTGTAAAGTCATTTGGCGGAGTTTCCATAGCGGTAGTAGGCCGCGGTATTCCTCCGAGATACAACCAAAACCTACAACGGTTTTGCCTCAATTGAGGCAAAATTGCCCATCCCTGGCGTATGGGAAAGAAAGAGACGCGGAGAGTCGCAGTCGCCGACTCAGTTAAAAGGCCTGCGCGTGGTCTCGCTTTACACGCGCTGTCCTTCTCTACGTTCAGCTCGGCCTTAGAAGCTCAAAAAATAGCTACCTGTCACAGATAAACGCATAACTATCCCCCCGAATCTTATGTGTTTATAGAGGATTTACTGTATAATAGTTTGAAACTGTTATTTTCGGAACCTTTTTAATCCCTGGTTGGATCTCAAGATTATTTATTCGCAATACTTCTTCGCTGGATAAAAGTTCGGAATTCGCCATAGATCTGGGCTACTACGTTAACTAGGTTGTATTTCTCTTGGAGGTTCGTGTATTTTCCTGATTGGCGTATGTAATTGTGGGTGTGGTCTATGTGAGGTGTCGGAAGGTGTCAGTTCTTCCCTGTCTTTTGGTGTCGTAAATAATCTTAGCGTTCCGTGACTTTCTCGGTTGCGCGGTTAGCCAGCTGTTCTGCAGTCCTTCGGAATTATTTCATGATGGCAGAGGACGCGGTCGTGCCCAAATCTTTTTCTGGTTTTCTAAATTTCCCAGCATCGCAATTTTCGGGCGATGTCTGTTATGCACGTGACACCACGGTCACTTGTAGTGCTCTGCGAACTTAGATAGTGCTAAACTTAAATAAGAAGTGAAATGGCAAGCGAGACAAAATTGCTCCGCGTTTGTTTAGAAACTATTGATATAAGGGCAAAAATTAATACTACAACGTCACATCGGTTCTCTGTCTTAAAGCAGATACCGTAGGACGAATATTTATTTTCCAAGCCAGGTCTCTTAGACCCAAAGGCCTCGGTAATAAAAGACCCAAAGGCCATGCGTTTAGACGCAGATAGAGCGAAGGGCCGTCAGCCCAACTAGCATGGGTCCTGTTGCATTTTCGTTGCAGTCGTGCAGTTAGTTGCTTTTGAAAAGGCTCGGAGAACGCTTCTCTTGCAAAGTTCAAATCTAACACAACGCATTTTTATTTTCAATCCTGCTTCCTAGAAAACCAATAGAAACAACACGGAAACGATGAATACTTGCGCGACTGTCTACAGAGAACGACAGCCGCGATCGACCTTTGTCCACAGATAGATAGATCCCCAATTCGTTTCTGTCTGGACTCATTGGTCTAATTAGAGGACAGGTAAACAGCAGGAGCGCGATAAGCTTCTTCGAGGTGACTCTCGAAATAAAATCGAACGGGTTGGTTTGTGTCGATTTCGGTGCACGCTCGCAGGCAAAACGCGCGCGGCTGCGGTTCGTAGCCCATTAAACTTTTACGATTTAAGTTTCCGCCGACGTCGAAGCCGGGGAAGCTCTCCGTTCACGTTGGAACGAATAAAAACAACCCGTCGAACATGTCCGTTCGTGGTCGGACGACGACGACGGTGAACGATGAAGCGGCCAACGGTCACGTGTCGAACGTTATTCGTGTCGTGGATCTTAAAATCGCAGGCTGGACTCCAGCGGAAAACGGGAGACTCGTGACGAACGGATCCCGTCCAGATTCGGGATCGATGAACATCGCGCCTCTTGTTAACCCTTTAACGACCGACACTGCATCAATTACCGGACGTTCTCACGTGTTTTTACGTGTCGAAAGAACTCCGTGATGTTCAGGGGGCTCGCTTCGTTTCCGCCAGGCAGCGTGAGAATACGTGAGATTAACGAGTCTATACAGTGGTCGAAATAATGATAGGTTCACTAGTCGCGTCGGCTAGTCTACTGCTTCTACTTTTGTTTACGTTATCGAAAGTGTACTGTGGTGTTTATTATTATTCCGCAAGAATGTGTCCTACACACTATATGAGCAGTCAGTCGAATATTAAAAGCGTTAGTGTGAAGACGTGCTTCTTTCAAAACACTTTGAAAATTCTCGGGTAGAACATACGAAATAATCTTAGGTTCACGGTGAAATATATGAAAAATATTATTGATAGTACAATTTTTTGAACGTTTTTGTATGGTAAGTACACAGATTAATAGAGTTTAAAAATTATAGAAACTATTTCATGTTCGTTTAATATTTTTAAAGCACAATGGCACGGGGAAAATCGTTAAATGATAACGAAAAGGGCCAAATTATTGCATTTCACAATATGGGTCTCTCTAACAGAGAAATTTCAAGGAGAATTAAAAGATCTTCAAATGTTATAAACAATTTTTTTTAATTAAAAAAAAAATACAGCAGTAAAAAATCTACAGGCCGTCCAAAAACATTAACACAGAGGGACAAAGGGAAAATTTCTCAAGAAGCACGGAAAAATAAACTTGATGCTTCTAAAATAAAAACAAAATTCGACTTGCCAGTTGGTGTTCGACGTGTGCAGCAAGTTCTGAGATTGAGTGGAACATTTAAATATACTAAAAAGGCGAAAAAACCACCGCTAACTAAATTCTACAATGAGGAAAGGTTTGAGTTTGCAGAAAATCATATGTCATGAACTGAAAAATGGAAAACGGTGTTTTTTTCTGATGAAAAAAAATTTAATTTAACAACTATGATTTTTTAGAAAATTTGTTGCACGTGAGAGAATAAATGAGAGACGAAATAGCACGTGAGTGCTAAATGAAATATTGGTTATTATTTAGAACTTATGGCTACCTCATCGATTTTTATGAAATATTTATTGTTATAGCTCCTTAAGGATATCTAAACAAATTTTTATTATACTTGTCCTCGCCGTTCGACTTCAATTTCTGAGATATTCTTAAAAATGCATATTAGATCTAGACTGTTGGTCTTTATGCAAAATGAAATATTTAAGCATGAATTACAAGCTACAGAAGCTACATTTTATTTTCGTTATGAACACGTTAAACGCTATACATAAAAATAATATCATAATTCACACAATATTAAAAAATGTGTTCACTGTTTTAATTGGTTTGCTTGAAACAAATTAAACAGAAAAGCAGTAAGCAAGTTTTTTGCTTATGCAACAGGCGTATTTTTGCATCTAAATTTAAACAAACTGGTAGGTATGAACAGTGCCCGCTCTAGCGATTACGTCGCCCCGGACAAAAAGACAAATTGCCGCCCCTTAAGAATTGTGACGTTGATTTTTTTCGTCGCGTCTTCCGCGTGCGAAAAGGGAGGCAAATCCGGGATTTTGCAGGGACTGAGACCGGGCCTCGGTCGGCCGTACGGACGAGATCCTCCCGGCACAAAACGCGATTCGATAACTCGATAGCGATACTGCTGGACGATGCACAGAATGGTATTTGGGCTGAAAACCTGGCCAAAAATCAAAATTGTAAATATTTACATACAGAGTTGTGTTTGCGTCCCAGAATAGATACCACGGACATAAAGGACTGTGCATAAAGTGGGTTTATGGGCGAGAGGGGGCGTACCATTAGCGGGGAGGGAAGGTAGACTGCGGCCATATTGGTAGGATCAATTAGTGTTGCTATCTATATAACGCAATTTTAAGCGTTTTTTACGGGTTAGAGACCTGGCAAGAATTTAGAAGAAGTTAGAACACCGCTCCGCCTATTGGATGTTTGTTTAGCATATGCACTGAACACCCACCATCTATCCAGCGCATGCGCTCAAAAGTAGACCCTACAAATATCCAATTTGGCAACGCTCTAACCTGTAAAAAACGCTTAAAATTGCTCATGTTTACACGTGTGTAACTTGTCGCGCACAAAGTATTGCTCAACGGCCGGCGACATCACAGTGGTGTACTGGACGGCATAGTGTTAATAGCGCATTATTTAATATTTTCTATTTACTATTTACTATTAATATTTAATATTTACATATGTATATCTTCCAAATTTCATGAAAATAGGGGGCAGGATTGAAAACTCATGAGAGGTAACGATGACATTAGTAAAACATGAAAATTTATAATCACCCGATAACCTCAAGAACGGCCGGCGCCAAGCGAAGAAATTTTTACGAGACGTGCGGACGGCAAAGTGTTAAGTAGCCTAATCCAAAAAGGATATTAGTACACCGCGAAGCGATCGGTCCGAGAATCGGTGCATTATCGTGGACGTAACAGTGGTAAACTTGTCGAAAATCCCCCTCCTCACGGATTTTGATGACCTTGAAATATGTTTTCATATTTTACACTAAAAATAAGTAAGAAACTTGTTCTATGGACTTTCTATGTAAAACAATGTAAAAAAATATATTTCTATAAAAATGTTCACAGTGTTGTTATTACTAATAAAAAATGTAACCATTTCATGATTAATAATTACTAAAGCAATCACGAATATTGTTTACAACAACTTCTGATTCCTTTCTTATTCATGAATCAATGATTACAGATTATTTAGTAATCAGTAGTCACGATTAATAATCGAATTTTATATTAATTGTAATTTTCAATCATTAATTAGATTACATTTTGCACAACTCTGTCTGAAGGTGGCTCGTTGGTTCACGATTGAAATTTCTGTTGATGTTGAAAGATCCATTAAAAAATCCTCAGCCATGGATCATAGAGCGATAACTAATGTGTTAATAACAATTTTCAAAAAAGCTTTTTACAAATTATCCAGTAAACTATAATCCTTCTAACATCTCAATGAAACTAGTCATTAGGATCGAATTTAAAGAAGTAATTAAAGAGTATACTTAAGTAGCTAGCCGCCCTTGTATTTATAATACAACAGTAGAATTCCCCTAATTCGATATCCAATACTTTGGCATGCCCGATATGTAATCGGTTAGTGTTATTCAAATTTGAGAGTACGAAAATATCATTTACAACTTATTAAGATTGTTAAAAAAAGAAAGAAACTTCTACAAGACTACTGCTACTTGCAAAATTGAGGCAGAAAAATCTTTCTTCGCACGAAGATCCGCAATCTATTAATTACAATTGATTAATTGCGAGGTCCATGGATTAATTTATGCATTTAATAAATTCTCCTACGAAAAACGTGAACTGTGGCAAAAGTTAAACTGTTGGGGGAGCACCCTATCATTTTTTGTGAAGCTGCTGGCACGATTGAGGAAGGTTAGGGTTCCTGCAGGCTTTTCCAGGATTATTATTCCGGTCAGACGGTCTTAAGACACGTAGTGCCGTGAGGAGGGAAATAATCAAGCGGAAAATTCTCGGTAAGAATTTCCACAGTGAAGGAAAACCCCCGATATTTTTACTGCCGCCGTCGAAAGGGGAAGGACTACTTGGCAAACAGGCTGACGATTTTTCCGTCGAAACTTCGGCTTTAATTTCGCAGGCCCGTCGGGGCCGAAAGACTTTGCGGATAAAGTTTCGAGCACAGGAGAAACGGCGGAAAGTACGACCAAGTCCGGAAAGGCGGGACGGTAACCGAGGGAGAGGGTAGTTTCGTTCAAACGACGAACCAGCCCGGAAATTATTCGAGAGCCGGTCAAGACTTCTTCATTATTGCGCCTTTAATGAACCTTAAAATATTCGACGGCGGCCGATATCGCGAGACGCGGATCTCTAGCTGCCGCGTACCTTCGAAAGTCTGCAAAAGTGCTGGAAATGGTTCTAAAAGAGAAAGTGGAGCTCGTTTCGTTGGCGACGGACTTTAAATGTAAAGTCCCTAAATACCCAATTACTAGTTTCTTTATTCAAGGGATTCTATTAAAGTGTCGCGTACCATAAACGGTTGAAGCATAAATGAAGTTTGACAATTTTTTTGACAATTATTTTGTCTGAAAAATTATATTGTATGTATTATTGTATGATGTTCGAACAGTATTTGCTGCAAATTTCAGTAAAACATTTTGAATTGAAAGAACGTGGCAACCATTTTTGCAAAATACCCATATCTTTAAACGGTTGGAAAATAACAGAAATTCAACAATTTTTTTATACATAAAATTATGATTGTTTAACAAATCAATATATACTTCTTATATTACGATATTTAAGTAGTATTTGCTGAAAATTTGATCTAGTTATCTTAAATTAGAAAGACTTGACAGCCAATCTTTTTGTAAAGGCCAAAAGGCATTTTTGTAAAGCACCGTTTATGGTTCCAAATAGATTTTAAAATATTCATGAATTTTTTTTGTACATAAAACTCTGTGTCATTAAAAATTCAATATATACATCTTGTTATATGGTATCTGAATATTACATGCTGAACATTTGATCTAAATATCTTAAAATATAAGGACGTGGCAGCCATTTTCCACGAAGTCATTTCTGCGAAACACTGTGGTTCCAAATATCTCTCCGTGGTAATCAGGATTAAACAATTTTTTATACATACAAAATTAAGTTTGTTTAAGAAATCAGTATATACATCTTATTGTATGATGTTTGAGTAGTATTTGTTATGTCGTGTCAGTGCTCAAACAGTAATTTGTGAGCCGCTGAGATACACGCCTCAAAGAGAGGTAAATTAAATAAATAGATAATCGAGTTTCGGATAACTAAGTAACTTTAATGTCGCCAAACAGACAACACTCGCTTTCCCGTGATTTCACCGGAAATCATATTTTAGGCTTAGGGCCACAGGCTCCTCTTGGTGCTAAGCGGGGCCTATACTACGCCAAGTGCCATTGAGAGCGGTACGGCTAGGCTGACTTTCCCATGGTCAACTGATAGTTTCCAGACGTACCCGAGTCATAAAACAATAATTTCTTCCAAGACGTTAGAAGAACCCTTCGACAATGGCACTTGTCCAAAATCGACCGTAGCGTAGACTCAAACCGAAATACGAGCCGGCACTAATAAGCACATCTCAACAGTATTTGATGAAAATTTGGGATAAATATCTTGAACTAGAACTGCGTGGCAACCGTTTTCCTAAAACCATTATTGCATCTCTTAGTATGTTTGCTGATCGCAAGAATATTTTTTTTGCACTCTCTCGTTGGAAGAGTAGGTGTTAACTGAGGATCATCGATCTTTCCGGAGTATGATGGTTCCTCATTAAGCGCCTTTCCCAGGACTATTTTTCTTCCTCGTCTAATTTTCATAAATCATCTTTCATCTGCCCTCGAATATATTGTATAATCTCCGCTAATTACAAAGAGTTGTCCAAAGTTCGCGAAAGATATATCTGCTCGAAGCTGTAAATAAGTGCATGACAGTGTTGTCTTGATAATATTCCCCGAATCAACAGAACCTAACTTATAATAAATATTAAAATATTCTATTCAAAAGTTCAGGTTTCTTAACACTGTATCTAACTATAGTACATTACAGAACTACCAGGAATCTATTTACTTAAATTTTTAACAATTTCTCTGTTAAAGTTTGCTTAAAGGAGTTTATTTAATAAATTCGAAAAATATGCAATTTCTTGATCTAAATAATCCTAAATTAAGAAATTTATCTCATTCTCAAAAATGCACCTTTTTCATTTCGATGAGAATAAATTACAAAATTTACTAGATCTGCACTGAGTGGTAAAAGTTACTATAGCACATTATAAGAGTACCAGGAATCTATTTATTTAAACTTTTAAGCATTGCCACTGTAGTACGTCAAAAATGTAAATTTATTGAATAAATTTTCACACCTTCTCGAACTGAATAATCGTAAATTAAAAAATTCGCAATTCGCCATTTTGATAGTTCCTATACTCCTGATATAATGCTTATCTTCAATATTACAATTAATAATTGTTGAAATGTTATAAGGCAGGTTTACTAATATACGAAATCAGCCGCTGAGAGGTGCCAACCTTCTGAAAAAGGAACTAGAGATCTTAGTTATATGTTTTAGGTTAGCACGCCTGTAATGTACCGCCGTCACTCGTTTGTTTCACACAGATCTCGCTTGTACACTCTACAGTCTTCAGTATTCTAATAAACTTTAAATCTACTCGTTAAACATACATCTCTGTAAATCATTTATTTTCCACCTGAAATTACAACAATAATTCCTTCGGTCCATTCACACAATTAAAAGACAGATACACATTTCTTTTCAATTTTTGAATAGTTTGAATTGAATTACAAATTTCATCCGCCATCCGCTCGTTTGATCGCTTATGAAATTTTTATCAAATTTCATTAAAACACTAAGAGAGAGGAGAGAGAGAGAGAGAGAGAGAGAGAGGTAGTAGTCGACGTCATAAATGGAAAAACAATCTTTGGAAGTTATTAAACACATTTCACAGAGACTCTATATTCGAGGTAATAAAATTTTACGATCGGCCTTAAATTTTTCAAGCGGTGAAAAGTGCTGCGTTTATTATACTTATTTCATAGTTTACCGAGCCGTATATTCAGATCTACTGTCGTGAAACGTGCGCGAAAAATTTCATATTAACTGTAAATATTCGAAGCGTTAGAATCGTGGAGTACGAAACTGCGAAAGTGAGAACAACTAGGTCCTGTGGCGCAACGGATAACGCGTCTGACTACGGATCAGAAGATTCCAGGTTCGAATCCTGGCAGGATCGAAATTTTTTTTTAACTAAAATCATTTTTTTATCGATCCGTTCACTGGTCAAACCGAAGTGCCAGCTACGTATTTAAAAAAAAAACATGAATTTTGTTTAAATATGCGAAAAATAGAACGCGACAGTAATGATTTTAAAGACAGTTCAGTATCACTTTAAATGTGACCGAACATCTACCGTTATGAAAAAAATAATTGTTTTCTTCATGAAAAAATTTTATTGGCATCATAATTTGCATTATTTTAAGAAAAATCTATCTATTAAATATGCATGCAGATGTCAACGCAAATAATATTGCTATAAAAACTGCTGGAAAAAATATTGTTATTTTATGAAAAATTTAATTTTGAACTAGCTCTATTCGAGATGTTGATTATATTATTTATTATTGAAAAATAAAATATAAAAATGTAAGATGTTCTAGAAAAATTGTTTATTAAACAGTTTTTATATAATATATATTTTAAATTCTCATATCTTATTTATCAATAGAAAAGAGCAATATAACTAAACCATTGAACGAACACAATATGCATTATGATACTAGTGAGCGTTTATAGAGTTTATAAAAACTGAAAAAAATAGATTGCTGAATAAGAGATGTGTTCATTACTGTGTCTGTGATACAGAAAAAAAAATTGTAATGTTGTAAAAAGATTTGGCCCATGGGGGGATCGAACCCGCGACCTTCGCATTATTAGCACGACGCTCTATTTTTTTTCTTTTCTATTAAAAAAATTCAATGAGTACAAAATAGTTACATTGATTAGTGTAGAGAATAAACTACATTCTAATATCTACTTCTTACATATTGCCTGGTCCCCTATCGATGCTCACAACCAAATCATTGCATTAACTTAAAGTTTAAGTCTTAAACTATCAGTCTTAACTAGTCCTTATTCTATAACCTGGGTGTACTTCCGAAAAGACCATACCTCTGACTTTTTTTATACTCTTGATTCTTACGTATTTTGACGTGCTGATTATGAATATGATAGTGAAAATTTGCGCAAATGTTATTTTCACAGCGGAAACCATGAAAAAACCATAAAATCATAGTTTTTTCCATTTATTTCCTTAAATAATGGGAATTTTGAAAAATACTTCAAATAAAAGTTGTAGACCTCATCAAAATACACATTTTATATCGTATTAATTTTTGTCATAAAGATAATACTTTCTGAGAACAATGATAGGTAATTATTGACTTATACTCGAAGTATGAAAAATATCCATGTAGAATAGAACACACACGGGGGGTGCAAGTGGGGGTCCAAAGGGTTTATTTTTTAGTTTATATGAGGTTGTTTCATTTCTTCTATAACGAACAGTCGTTTAACTTAATGTTTAAGTTTAGGTTTAGGTTTAGGCTAGGTAAGGTTAAGCTATTCCTTTTGGGGATGAAGCTTCTCGCAGAGGGTGGATCTCGCTAACCGTGGGAAGTTAAAAATCCAATGATACAGGAAACGCGTAGGCGAGGGAGGAGCTTTGCTGTATCCCTTTCTAGTATTAACTATTGAAATTAACAATAAAACTTGAGGTAATTATTTACATTAAGGGCTTCCTCACCGATTTTGATGATATCCGTAATTATTGTTTTTAGTGTATTAGCTATATTTAGATTGGGTAAGTTGATTCTGCTATCTATCAGACCCACATCAATATATGAATTGCCTCTGTAAAATGTTGGTAAATTTGTACATTTTAACGTCATTCAGTATTTTAAACTGTTATCGATTAACCAGTTAGCCAGTGATAGACCTCGACCATTATAATAGTGGTTATTCCAGTTTGGATGTTTCACATTGAGGTCGCCTGCTATAATATAGAGTTTGTTTGTTTTTTCGAGGTGTAGCCATTTAACTACATACTCCAGTTCGTTAATAAATTCTGTTGATTCTACTCCTGGTGCGTACATGGATATAATAAATAGATTGTTGCGGTTACTTAACACTAGGTTTACGGAGCACTAAAATTGATTATTTTACATTGCTTTATAAAGATATTAAAATTGTATTTAATTAGAGCTTCAGCGATTCCCGAATATGGAAATCTTGAGAGCATCCCCACTTAGATTTCACAGTATATAAACCCTCGAATTTTAACCCTCTGGGGTAGTGCTTAAATTACAAACGGGATATACACGTCGTTACGCTGAATCTCGTTTTGGAGTTGGTTGCATTTAGTGTGATCGGGCCTAGTCACCCTTTTGAATCAAGTAACCTTATAGATTCCGCGAGTGCAGTATTAATCTATCTTGGCATAATTATTCAAAGTCTCCGTGTTCCCCGCATCGCCAGTACGTCATCCAACAGGCAGTAGTACTTAGGTAACTACACAACATTGTTCATACACACTCAATTCTTACCACGACAGTAACAGTTGTAATGTAGCCAGTTTCCTGTAATATACAATTTAGTTCGAGGTAATTTTGAGTAACAATTGATTTTAACCCACCATTCAGATCCAGTAATTCTTACGGTCTTAACGGTCAGTTGACCGTTGCCACATGATACAATCTTACCGCTCGGGTTGTATCAATTAATTTATAATATTAAAGTTACGAGGCCGTTACGAACATATCCTAGGAGCTACCTGATCTTGTATCGGGAACCCAAAACTGTTATCCAACCTATGCGGTTCCCTGATTTCGCATCAGGTTCGTCCGTATCCTACAGCTCTCCGATTTCGCATCGGGTTCGTCTGTACTTTTATTCAACCTTCTAGCAGCTCGCCGATTTCGCATCGGGTTCGTCTGCGCGTGTACCTCCTAGTGGCTCCTCGATTTCGCATCGGGTTCGTCCGCGAAGTCTCTCAAATATCCTAGCGGCTCCCTGATTTCGCATCAGGTTCGTCCGTGCACCTTACTACAGTAAATCCTCTATAAACGCATAAGCATCGGGGGGGATAGTTATGCGTTTATCTGTGACGGGTAGCTATTTTTTGAGCTTCTAAGGCCGAGCCGAACGTAGAGAAGGACAGCCCGTGTAAAGCGAGACCAACGCGCGGGTCTTTGAACTGGGCCGGCGACTGTGACTCGCCGCGTCTCTTTGTTTCTCGTACGTTATCCTTCCTTGCGCCCGAAACGTTCATCGTCATTTAAACCACTAATTACTACAACAGTATTTTCACAGTTGAAATCATATCGTGTTTGGTCTTTTTTTAATCAGAAAAATGCCACGAATATATCGATGAAAGTTTTATAAAAAAATAAGTAATAATAAAAAAAATTAAATATTGGTGTTACATTGTCATGACGCACGGGCCTTTGGATTGCGCCGACGACTGCGACGCTCCGCGTCGCATTAGTAGTGGTTCACACTGATATACCCGAGCCGAGATCGGATTACTAAAGTGGAGGGGATATATTTTCTGCGTTTATCTGCTACAGCTTTTATGCGTTTATAGAGCATTTACTGTATCAATTAAAACCATATTCCTCTTTAAGCCATAAACCGCTCGCCAGCTACGCGCGCTACCGCTCGGCCCAGGCTCGTAACAAGTCTATTAAAGAGGGATAGCAAGCCACACTGTTGTGCGCTTTCCAGAGATGTTGATAGTTTGTAAACATTTCGTTTTGTACCTTGGAACAAATTTAATGATATCGAACGTGAGCTGTTAGGTAGTCTTTCGTGACCTGCGTGTACGTGCACTGCGTTACTTGATGATTTACAGTACCGACGAAAAGATCGAAATGTTCTTGATCTACGGAGAGTGCGCAATCCCGCGTTGACTCAGCAATTATATGCTGAACGATTTTTTAATCAGCGTCATCCTTCACGTTGCATATTCGAGTGAATGATTAAACCTCTTCGAGAGACTAACAGTTTAAATAAGTGAAAGAAAGTTTATCCGAAAACTAAAACAAATGATGCAAACGTACGATCTGCTTTAGCTACAGTGGCAAACATTCCGCAAATGAGTTCCCGACATATTGCATCTGACTGTAGTATGTCTAAGTCAAGTGTTTTACATTTTCCCCAACGTAACCGTTTTCATCCTTTTCATGTGTTACTAACTCAATAACTTCTTGGAAATGATTTTCATAATCGTGCAGTGTTTTCTCGTTGGGCGTTAGAACAAGTACAAACTGATGCTTTATTTTTTGATATAGTGCTGTTTACGGATGAGTCGGCATTTACACATTATGGTCAAGTAAACACCAGAAACTTGCATTACTGATCGGAAGATAATCCTCACTGGTTACGACAAGTGGAAATACAATGTGCATGGAGCGTTAATCTGGTGCGATATGATGGGGAACTGGATAATTGGACCTCACTTTACTGACGGTAAGTACACTAAACGGTCAGAAATACGCTGCATTTCCCGAAAATAAATTACAATTTCTTTTCGATAAAGTACCGATATTGTATCGTAATGAGATGTGTTATCAACATGACGGTTACCGAGTACATTATGCATTAGCAGCACGTCAAGTGCTCGATAGGAAATTTCCTAGATGTTGGATCGGTCGTGGCAGTGTAGTGAATTGGCCAGTTCGCTCTCCCGATCTTATACCGTTAGATTTCTTTTTATGGGGTGCATTGAATGAGAACGTTTACAAAGAACCTCTGACAACGCCGGAAGACATACGACAGAGAATTGTAGATGCTTGATTAACCACCAATGCAGATGTAGAAAGAACTAAGCAGTCATTTCTTAACCGTTTGTATTGCTGCTAATGGACACCATCTTGAGCATCGATTCAATTAATCTTTTGCGCTCGGAGCTATTTCAACTAAAAGATCAAACATTTCTTCTAACCTAGAATATTTCCATTGTACATAAATTTTTTCATTATATACGTACGAAACTGATATGGTACCTCATACAATACTTAAATGTTTTGTAATTTATTACATATAAACAAATTTAATCATGTAAACAATATTCTGAATAATGGTATAACAATTTATAGCGGCGCCTCAGAGTCGCCAATCGAGTGCTAAGGGTTAAAGGAAATTATATTTTCTAAATGTTTCTTTGGTTTAGATCAGGCCTGGGCATTTTTGTCTCAATTGAGGCAAGACCCCCCCTCCCCCCCGACCATAGCGCCCACTGTCCCCCACCAGTATCCACCGTTACCATGCAGAAAGAACGCGCTTTGCCCGCCGCAAGCAGTGCGCAAGTCTCGCGCAGGCTTTGTAGGCGAGGAGCGCCTAATTCGCAGATATCGCGTACAAAACAAAGTAGTTTAACTGATGCTTCTTTGGAAAGCGCGTTACGCATAGCTATGTTTCAATTGAGCCATGACGTTTCCGAATTAATTCGGAACGAGCGATGAAAACATTTAACCCTTTGCACTCGAGTGGTGACTCTGAGTCACCATTAAAAATTGCTATACAATATCCAAAATACTTTGTACGTTGTTAATTTTTTTTGTATTTAATAAATTATTAAATATTTCGATATCGTACGAGTAACTTGCATCAGTTTCATATGCATAAATTGAAAAGAATCATATAGAATTGAAATATTGTAGGTCGGAAGATGTATTTGATTTTGGAGCTGAAATAGTTCCGAGTGCAAAGGGTTAATATTCGTTTTTAGTATGCTTTATAATGTTTACTCATTTTTATTTTGCTTTGCTTATTTAATGCTCATGCGCATGCTTAGAAGCATGATCTTATGATGATGCGATCGTTTTGGAATCTATAAAGATTCTTTGAATTTATGATCAATTCTGAAGAGCATTTTATAAATACATTATACAGGGTGGCCCACATAACTCTGAACAGCTCAATATCTCGAAAACTATGCCATCGATTTTAAAGTTCTTAGTCTTAAATTGCATGGAACTGAAGGGCCTTTCTGACTACATAAACGTGAAGTGGCCTCCCTTCCCCTTTAACGGAGGAGGGGAGGTACCTTTGTAATTTTAAATGGAACCCCCTATAAAATGTTACGTATTTAGATTCTACAGGAAAAAACAAGTCAATTTTGTCTGAAACATTTTTTTGTCAGATACTTCCATGCTGAGATATAACAGTTTGAAGTTTCGAGTTGTAGGTACTTGAAGCGCTCGGAAATAGCGTTATGGAATTATACGCGCTAGGCAAATGATTTTTTGATAAATCACAATAACTTGCAGATGTTACAGTTTCTTGAAAAAAATAAGATCCAATCACAAAATCTCCTATTAGGCCACACCAAACATTTAAAGACCATCGATGTTGAAAGGGAACACATCGCATCCAATTTGGGTTTTCCACGGCCCAATAATGCAGATTATGTCTTCTTACACGCCCTGAATTCATAAAAGTGGCCTCATCGGAAAAAAGTATTTTGCACAAAAAGTCATTTTCCACAACACCCTGCAGCCACTCACAAAATCTTACGCGGTGATCGTAATCTGCTATCGAAAGCTCTTGTGATAAAACCATGTGATGTGGATGATACTTTTGCCGTTTCAAAATTCGTTGAATCGATGAACGACTAATATGTGATGTTTGTGCAAGTGTACGTTGACTAATATGAGGATTTAATATAATTGCAGCAAGAATACTGGCACTATTATTTTCATTAGTGACAGCTTTAGGTTTATTGCGAGTTTTTTTACACAATTCACCGTGCTCGCGAAGCCGCTTTTCTAAATTATGAAATGTTGCATGGCATTCACCTAACGTTAATAACATATTCGCTTCTGTGTCAAAAGTTGCCATAATCACAATGTTACTGCTTGAATAACAGCTCTAAACTGAAAACGTTTTCATAGATAAGTGAGTCAAACTCAAGAATTGTAAATATTATTGTTTGTGTTTCTTCATGAATAAGCAATGGCGCGTATAATTCCATAACTCTATTTCCGAGAGCTTCAAGTACCTACAACTCGAAACTTCAAACTGTTATATCTCATCATGGAAGTATCTGACAAAAAAATGTTTCAGACAAAATTGACTTGTTTTTTCCGGTAGAATCTAAATACGTAACATTTTATAGGGGGTTCCATTTAAAATTACAAAGGTACCTCCCCTCCCCCGTTAAAGGGGAAGGGAGGCCACTTCACGTTTATGTAGTCAGAAAGGCCCTTCAGTTCCATGCAATTTAAGACTAAGAACTTTAAAATCGATGGCATAGTTTTCGAGATATTGAGCTGTTCAGAGTTATGTGGGCCACCCTGTATATCGGGAAGAAATAGATATGTCGCGAGTACCATCTGGGATTTCTAGATTTCGAGGTCGCTAAGGTTACGACCACATTGGAGCTGCAATAGAAGCTAAGAAAGCATCGAGCAGACCGGCGTTGTGTCGTTCGTAGACTGCTAAGAGTAGCTCTATTCTCGGCTTCAACGAAAACGAAACATTGTATGTATTTTGTTGCTTCGTGTTGAAATAATCAGCAGAGTTTGCTTCCAAAGCGACTAAATGGTTTATTAAAGAATACAAAGTAGAAATTCGCGTATAAATGTTACTCGCCCGCACAGAACACAGAAATAACCTATACTTGACAAAAGGTCTGAAACACACACACACACGAGGGACCTATGCTCACGCCGCCTAGGAGAAAAAAGGCGCCATTTTGTCAAAGACGCACGCCAATAGGTGGCAGGACCTTCGGGATTCACATGAAAGAGAATCGATGGGATAGCATTTCACATCATTCAAAATACAACCATGCATAAATCCAACACTTTGGTTCTCAAGGGCGCGCAGTGGCTCAGTGGATAGAGCGCGCGACTACAAACACTGTGGTCGTGAGTTCTCGAATCCCACCGCCGTCACCTCTGGAAATTCTTCTATGTGATATTATACTGCGTTGCCCAAGGTGGTTCGGAGCCCACCTTTATAAACTGTAGGTCCTTCACGCACACGTTCATACACACACACAACACCCATCGTACACTCACCGATTACAGTACCAAATCTCATTGTTCCACCCCCGTCGCTAATGACCCTGGCAGTTGAAGCGACGTTAAATAACAAAATAAATAAATAAATAACTTCGGTTCTCGCCAACCGTTACTAACCGTTTCTTGTTTACACCGCTAACTTGTTTATAACTCGCGCGCGGTCAGGTACGAAGATACGAAGGGTGGGAGGAACGAAGGCGTGAGACGTTTGAGGGGCTTCACCCGTGCCCAGGCTTGGTTTAGATGAAGATGAAATACTTTGTATGGTGCTTGCCAAATTCGTCTCAGTACTTTCTCAGTTTCATCTGTCCCTAGCAACCCAGTTAGCAAATACTTCCTACCAAATAATCTACCAAGTAATTATAAAAAGAAATACTATCCTAGACCCATCTTATTGAGAATTCAAGGTATACTCAAAGAACTCAACATGACCCTCCCAAGCATTGAAGACCGTGTTCCTTTTCCGTTCCCTCCATGGACCCTGTTTACGCCCGTGGTTGATCAAATGATCGTTCGGGCCTTGATTGAATTTGCACTGCGAGGTGCCCGCTAATATCTTGTACTCGAAGGACCACCTTCCTGGCGGAAGGACTAAGATAAGCAACGTGTAAGAACTATAGTTTATTTAACGTGTCAAACTACACACCGCAATTGTCGGGTGATGTACAAAAAGCTAAGTTGGTAAACTATAGGAGAATTAACTTCTCTAACTGCTTCTATGGCTACACAGTAGAGATGGCGATATAGATATTTCAAGGTTCGTGTTAATTCTGAGGAAGAGACCGAGAGTGCGCCAATTTAACACCTCGGTTCTCCCTTCCTAATGGAAAACTTATCCCTACTCTATGAAAATTAAGGGTGGGCGGCAGCTAAAACTAAATCTAAGAAAACGGGCCCAGCAAATAGCAAGAAACAAGGGCGTTACAAAACGCATAGGCGCAACGGGCTAAAGGAGGGGGTGTTCGCGACGCTGCCAGGGTGTCCAAACCCTCGAAGATCGAAACCTGGGAAATCCCAGGCATCTGGCAGCGATACCGCGTTAAGGCCCCGAGTGTCCAGCCGCGCCGATTCGGAGAAAACTAAATACAAAGGAAGCAGATGTTTTATGGCAGGGACTGCGCTCAAGATGTGCAAATACCATCTTGTGCCCTAGGTCGGAGCGGCAATTGCACTAACAATGAAAACGGTGACAGGCCCATGCCGTAGCCAGATTGCAATGAGCCGCGTGCCGACTCTAAGACACAATAGCGATGGCCCGTCATAAAACATCGCCCGAAGCTGGCCGCTACAGACCCTTTTCAACATACCTTCAATTTCTCCTTTTAATGAACACAAGGATCAATATAGTGACACTAACAGTATTGTATTAAACACCCTTCTCCAAGATCACATCCACCAAAATAACTACATCCCCATCTATACTGACGGCTCTAAAACTACCACCGCTTGCGGTTGTTCCTTTGTTACCGAAAACTACCTTTTCACTAAAAAACTTCCAAACAATTTTTCCTCTCGGTCATGTGAAATACATGCCATATTACATGCACTATTGTATATCCAATATTCTAACGAAAACAGATTCTCCATTTTTACTGACTCCAAATCCGCTCTTGACGCCATTAGTAAACCGTCACAACACTCAACTATCCAATTTATCCAAAAAACCATAATAGAAATTCAAAACGCAAACAAATATATTAATCTAGCATGGATCCCGGGACATCTTGGCATCACTGGTAACGAAGCTGCAGACAAAGCGGCAAAAACAGCCTGCAATCTACCATCCTGGGACGCCAACTGTAAAATCAGTCTTCTGGATGCAAAATCCTCTGCTCAAAATGCCATTATAGATCTTTGGAATACCAACTGGATTAACGGCCCTCAAACCAAACTTCACAATATAAAATCTAATGTCTATGAAACTTTAAAAGATTCCGATTTTTCTAGGACAGACCAGGTCGCAATCACTCGCATTCGAACAGGACACTCAAGATATACCCATGACTACCTTATAACCAAACAAAGCCCACCGGAGTGTAACACGTGTGGTGTGACCAACAGTATCCAACACGTACTACTTGAATGTCCGAGCTTCTACTTTGAGCGATCCAGATTCTATATCCAAAATGACCTCAAGTCGAATCTAAACGAAGATAACATCAAGAACGTCCTCCTCTTCTTTAAAACCATCGACATATATAAATTATTATAAGCATATTTTATTTTCTTCCACCCAAGTTCCAACATTAACTTTAAACAGTTGCAAATTATTATACATACTATGCGTACTTTAACAAATTGTAATCTGTAAACCATGTGGTCGCTAATGACATTGCTGTTAATGCGACCACATTAAAATAAAATGTTACTAACTAACTAAATTCGTCTCAGTATCTCCTAATAAATGGGTGTACAAATATTGTAGGTTTACCTACACAAACCTGAAGCGGACTCTGATAACTCTGGAAAAACAGGATTGCTTTAGCCAAATATCTTTCGATCGAACCTCTAACAGTAAAATTATCCAACTTGATCATGTTTCGTGGTTCACCCTGTATAAATGTTCTCTGTGACAAAATTGATGTTGACCTGTGTAATTTGATCAGCCGCTATAGCTGACGTTCTTCGAAAGAAACAAGATTTTCACTCAGCGAGCATAAAATCTCAACATCTACAGCTGCGTCTTCAATTACTCTCGATGGAGAGGGGGAGGGGGAAGAAGTAGTCACCCGCAGTGATTTTTAACGATCCAAAAACAACATCATCAGCATACAAAGGGTACGTACATACACAGGGTCACAGGACGCCAAGAAACGTAAATCTACAGTACACAGGCGTCAAGCCCGGTAATTTCGGGGAGGCCTTTCACGCACGAAACTTTCCTGTTGGAAGAAATGACAGGTAAGCGAAAAGGAAAGCGAAAAAACTCCGAGTAGGTGCAAGCCGTAGATCAGAATTTTATGGGCGATCTCTGGACTCGGAGGCTCACGCAAAACCCTGAAGGCGGTCTTGGCCATGTCGAAAAACATACATTCGGCCGAGTGGGTCGCATCGCCGCTATAAATCTTCGGCTTTATGTTACGATCCTGAAAATACACAGCGAGGAGGTTGGCGACACGCCAGCGGATCACCGATCCGACCACGTTTCCAACCGTTCCGGACACGTCTCAAACTTCACGCACAGGTCTTACCGAATCGAGAATAAACTGGGTTACTCGCCAAACTGCGAAATTGAATACTACACGCTTTGAATTAACCCTAGAATTTCTAAAAGTATGGAGATCTTTGAGCATACAAGCATTTGGTTGTCGCATATGAAATGTTAGATATTTAACTGCAACTTTGAAGGAGTATAGTCTTCTTCTAAATAAACTATGGATTATGTGGAATTATATGGATTATATGTATAAGAGTGAATGTGTGGATGAACTATGTTTATGCGCATGTTAACAGACAACCCTATATATATATAGCTAAATTTATAAAAGGAGAAAATCAATATTAACAGAAGAATTTAATGAAATAACGATCGTGAGAGCTGCTGTGAAAACTCGTCGGTCGAAACGCTTTGGTTATCCGTGTGCCCAAATATATTAGTAAAAACCGCTTTTCTTACGACTTTTCCTTACATATGGAACTATGGAAAAAATATGGATCAAAGTAGGAATGTGCGATTCTTGCAAAAAAATCGATTCTAATCGCAGGGACAACAATCGATTCAATAGAAAATCAAGCCATGAAAAATCGCTTTTCAATAAAAATATATCGAAATACTATTTATATCCATATCCATGGTAATATTGCTATATCGCGGAATCCGATTATGTAAATCGGACCTAAAATGCAATGTTTTAAACATTTTGGCACTTTAGAACCGATTTAGAAAATCAAGTTGTTCAATAAAAAAGTAACTCAATATTAAATGTATAACTTTTATAGCACTATCGAGATACCATCATTTATTTATTTAGGGCTTGAAAAAAAGAAGAATTAACCATTTTAAGTATTCATTAATCATCATTTATTAACCGTTCATTTAAATGCAATAAATTTAGGAAGAGTAAATGTTGTAAATGGTCTGGTGATATATGATTTTGTTGTTCAACCATAATGTTCTCGGCTTTTGAGAATAATCTCTCTGATGGAAGAGACGTTCCAACAACGGATAAATATTGGGCAGCCACGACACTCAGTGATGGATAAATTAACTTATGCCTCCCCTTGAGTCGAAGATTGATTCATAATTAAAAAGAACATCGATTCGTTTCAAAATGGAATATCCACGAATCGATTAAAAAAAATTGAAAATCGCTTCGAAAAATCGATTTGGAATCGCCCAACCCTATTTCAAAGTAAGCGTCATTCTAATAGACGTATTCTGTCAGTAAATTACAAATCTCTTGATTGTATTGCGGTATCAATTGAATTTTTATATTCGATAAGAATTGAATTAAAATTAAATATTTCATTTTCACATTCGATAAAAATTGTTTTGAAATTAAAAATTTTATTTTTTATTTCTTCTAAATAAACTTATGGCTCAAAGTAAGTATCATTATAATTGACATATTCTGTCAGTGAATTACAAGCCTCTTGATTGTATTACGGTATCAATTGAATTTTTATATTCGATAAGAATTGAATTAAAATTAAATATTTCATTTTCACATTCGATAAAAATTGTATTGAAATTAAACATTTTCTTTTTTATTTCTTCTAAATAAACTTATGACTCAAAGTAAGTATCATTATAATTGACATATTCTGTCAGTGAATTACAAGCCTCTTGATTGTATTGCGGTAACAATTGAATTTTTATATTCGATAAGAATTGAGTTAAAATTTAAAATTTAATTTCTATACTCGGAAAGAATTCAATTAAAATTATATATGCTTTTATTGCTTCCCTCGGGGTTGCAATTGTGACTACATATCCCGTTCCTCTTCATCTGTCTCTCTCCTCCTAACCTTACTTTAGCTTAAAACTAACTGAATGTACCAACGCATTACAAACTATGTTTTATCCTTAACTTAAAACTACACTTAAACTTAAACTATGCCTATGTCTCTCTTTTTCTTTACCCCCCCCCCTTCCCGAACACACATACCCCCTTCCCACACCATGGACCACCCCTTCCGGTCGCTCATCATCTCCTCCAATCTTTACTATCTCACTCCCTCCTCTTTCCTTCCCTCCTCATCCTCTCTCTATTCCTCTACCTTCCACAGCCACAATTCCCCTCCGCCCTCATCATCTAATACCTCCCTCACCATCTCCTGCCATCCTCTTTCTTCATCCACCCTTATGGATACTTCCCATATAAGGTCCTACGACTTCTTCTCCCAACCACATGAAATTAAAAGTTCAATTATGGTCCGTTGTCTATAGACTATACCGCTGATCTTGAGAAAATACCAGCAGACTATATACGACTAAATAACCCTATTTGTACCTCGAGAACAATATTAGTAACGACTCTTGGCAAATTTCGAAGGCCTGTCATTTTTAAAAAAATTCGAATTTGTTTTACTATCAAATGCGATAATATAATACATGTATGCTGCATTGGCCTGGGTTAGGTCTGGGTTAGGTTTTGCAATTTGTTTTACTATCAAATGCGATAATATAATACATGTATGCTGTATTCGTCTCAGTTGATTTTATATTGTATAATGTGAGAGAATTCTTTTTGGAAACACTGGGTGGATGTGTGTGGTATTGTCGCTTCTCATCCCCACAACGTGTTTACAAACAAAAAATAAACAGATGCGGCCCCGGAACAGGTTTACGTTGCCACGGAGCGTGGAAGAATACGGAAAATTTAATACACTATTAGCAATAGTTTTTCGCAAATATCTCGAAAACTGAGACCGAGCACCGTGTAGTTGTAATGACAAAAGTTGTTCAGAATGTTGTTCAGAATGTTGTTCTCAACAACATATGTCACGGTCAAGGTCATCGGAGCATCCTCCCCTAAACGTAAGGTTTACCGTATCTTTATTCGACGGATAAATTCTCGTCTCATGCGCTATCCACCATTTTGAATTATCTCGAAAAGTGACATGTGGACACTAGATACTTTTATATCTCGGAACACTGCATCCTATGTACACACTATACCTATACCGTGTCTATAAGTATATATGATCTAAGGTTCGGACTCATTCTGTGCTGTAGAATCTGCAGTGTTTTTGTACATACTTACTTCCCTTATTATTATTGCTAACTATTTTATAAATCAGAATGAATAATCCATTAATTCCAACGTTTAAATATCAACTGTAGAAATCAGTCGAAATGACGGATTTTACAAATTGTTTAGTTTACAATCATCGAGATTGTGATGATGCTTTTGTGGACACGAGTTACATTTACTTATTCAGACATATTGTATAATTGTAATTCTCTACATTTCTTAATAAATGGAACGAATATATTGAAGATAAACAAACGACATTTATGTTACGAGTTGATATAATAATAATGCTCGAAACCATGAGCTCTAGTTTTAATCCTTTGTACTGTACAGGCGCCATTATGCCGATATAATGCAGTCCATACAGAACAATAATAAAAACAATACAAATTTTAATATTTTCATTTCAAATACACATTTTCATTTCAGCTTCGTCACGGTGCTCATCATTTCGTATTTGTATTCATGTTTTCTGAATACATACGGGGTGTCCCCCCATATATTCTTGCAATTACAGATCATTATTTAATATTCTACTCTGTGACCTCAATTTAGATATATCTATACGCAAACGATTGAGGTTTACACAGATTGCAGTAAAATGAAAAATGCACAGTCAGTAGGGACAGCTTATTACTGCCCACAACTAGCTATTAGTAAACAAATTAGCTTGCATACGCTAGCGTCCATATTTACAGCAGAGTGTTATGCGATAAATCAAGCTTTAGACATGGTTAACTCGCATACTGATTCCAACTTTCTCATTTTCATAGATTCGCAAAGCGTAGTCAAAGCTTTACATGAACCTATGTTCAGTCCTCAATGTAATAAACTATTCACAGAAATTTGAATCCCAGAACATATTGGCTTCACAGGAAACGAAAAGGCTGATTTGTTAGCCAAAGAAGCTACAGAATCAGGAACCCTAACGAATGTTAAAATGCCGTTTACCGATTTTCTAAGCGATTTCAGATGTCGAATGAGAATGTCTACGAACGATACTATTAAGAATGAAGCCTTACACAAAGGTGTATGTTTTTTCTAACACTTCTTTAATGATGCAAGAATACCTTGGTTTTCAGGTCTCAATTTACCCAGAGATTTCGTTATATTCGTCAATAGAAGCCGTTCGAACCACTGTAATTTAAATGCTTCCCTGGCGAGGGTACACTTTACTTCGGATGGGTCCTGTGAGTGAAGAACAGACGCTCAAGGCCGTGATCATATGTATTTGGCATTGTCCAGAATATGATTCAGAACGAGGACACTTGTTTGAACTGCTCCTCAATCGGAAATATTACCCTCCCTACACCATTAATGTCTTTCCAAGCGTGCGAGATATTACAGCATTAATATTTATCTTTAATTTCCTAAAAAAATGTAAGATTAGCATTTAGTGTCTACCGTCTACTTTAATTTGATTTAATATAACGATTTATACTCCATTATATATTTCAACAAAAGATATAGATACCTAAGAACAGTAGAACTACCAGAGTACCTGAGAAGGGAGGGGAAAGATGGGAGCCAACGATTACTAGCACATGCAAGAGGGGGGTCACTGGAAAAGTGGAATAGATAT
Source organism: Sphecodes monilicornis (assembly GCA_913789915.3). Classification (NCBI taxonomy): domain Eukaryota; kingdom Metazoa; phylum Arthropoda; class Insecta; order Hymenoptera; family Halictidae; genus Sphecodes; species Sphecodes monilicornis. The sequence goes on along the minus strand of OU565301.1, from coordinate 8,024,870 downwards.
TGGGAGAAAGAGGAAAACCGGAAATGTGACCTATGTGGAGATAGCTTTGGAAACATTGAGCATATGGTAAGGGAATGTAGGGAACTTGAAAGGGGTTTGTGCATAGAAGAGTTAGTGAGTGAGAGGGGGTCAAAGGAAGCGGTAGGATGGCTGAGGAAGCTAGGGGAAAAAAGGAAGGAAAAGAGTAGAGAGAAAGATAGGAGAAAGATAGCACAAAGCAAAGTGTATGAGTGGGTCCGGGGATGTGTGGAAGGATGAGGGAATAGCTATAATTGTAAACCGAGTTCCTTTTTATGGCCGGAAGGCTGAAAATAAAGCATTTCTATTCTATACTCCATTATATATTGTAAAGTGTTATACTAATGTATGCTATATAAACCAAACATGGTTTGCGGCATCAATAAATAAATACATACAGGATGTCCCATTTTAATCAATATACATATAAGATTATGCCGAGAACTATTCGTTATTTAAAAAAATCTTTCATACGAAACTTCTTCTGTTCTGAGGGGGACGTAATCCGGTGCCGCTATTTCCTTTGTAAGTGTACACATGAAATACACATGAAGGTCACCTTTATTGTTTTTTAATGGAAGCATACAATATTTTATGCACTATTGATTTGATGCATCTCGGTATTCTGCATAAAGATGTATTAACCTGTTTATGTCGAGAAGCTATTACTTTGGGAGATATTTTAATTGTAATTTTGCGAATCCATATTATTAGTGATGAATTTAGGTTTTAATAATAAATAACCTTCCAGGATGCATTAAGTAATAATAATATTAATAATAATAACCATAATAATTATACTAATAATAATAATAAATGCAATAAATCCTAAATACAAAACTGCCACGTGTCATTGAATACTACGCCAATGTACACTTATGTACTAATAATAGGGATTCGCAATATTTAAATTTATATATCTTCCAAAGTAATAGTTTCTCGGCAGAAAAAGATTAATACATCTTCATTCAGAATACCGACATGCATCGAATAGTGCATAAAAATTATATGATTCCATTAAAAAAATTATGGTGACCTTCATGTGTATTTCATGCGTACACTTACAACCAACAAAAAGAATATATATATATATATATATATATTCGATATATTAATTAAAATGGGACACCCCGTATATATTTTGAAATGTTGCTATTCCACCAAGTTCAGCGATTTGCTCATTTATTCCATCAAATTGGTGGTCTACATTAAATTCTGTATCAAATGCGGATTCTCATAATGTAACTAAATTGGATACAAGCTTAGCATTCTATTTGTCATACACAGATGCTGGTCTATACATACACAATTTGCCGTTGAAATGTTAATTACGTTAAATGAGATTTCGATTAGATGATAAGGATTCGAATATCCCATTATAATTTAACTGTACCGTCAAACTGTGGTTTATTAATTATCCCGGAACATTTAACATCGTCGTTGAGATACTGTGCAAGCTTGCAAACCTCAAAACATACAAATAAATCTGCCTTTATATTTTTCGTGTAATAAATAATCGGTAGAAATACAATATTTGTATAGTGTTGCATTGATAACAGTAATATTATTTTATTCACATTGTATTTACATTTAAAAAAAAGAAAATCAACGTAGGAAGTACAAACCAACAAAGAGACAAACATTATATTATGTGGAACGAAATTCCTAGTTCTCAAAAATTTTACTATAAAATTGCTTAATGTGCTGAGGGTCAAGCAACGCGTTGATTTTATTTTCATATATTCTTTATTACTTAAAATTACAAAATACTAGAGTTGTGCAACATAATCAAAACAAAGTAGGCAATATCAAGCAACGCCTTGATTCTATTTTTGTACAATCATTATTATTTAAAATTCTGAAATTGATGTACAACATGTCTGAAGAAAAATAAACAATGTTAAACAACGCTTTAACTCTATATTATTTTCATTACTCAAAATTACAAAATGGTAGAGTTGTGCAACATGATCAAAACAAAGTAGGCAACATCGCGCAGCTGCTTGTGCAACTAGACCAAAACAAAATAGCATCGCCTAGAACAGGCATGGGCACGGTGGAGTCCCTCAAACGCCTGCTTCTCCCACCAACCTCTCTTTCATGTGCGAGCCCTGCGCACTGTTCGCGACGGGCGAAGCACTTCTTTCTTCTATGGCAGGGATGGTCAATTTTTGTCTCAATTGACGCAAAACCGTCCCCACCATAGCGCCTGTTGGAAATAACGAGGTTTTTATCGTTATAACAAATAAAAGTGTATTATTATTATTTATCAACAGTACAAGAAAATAAAATGCACGGCAAACCGAATAGACGCATCGGCTGTCCAGTCAGAGTTCAACTGCTCTCGCGTCGCCCACGCGATGCGCTCCCGCGAGATGGGAGGAGAAAAAAAACAACAGATCATAGCGAAATCGGACGCTCCTTTTTTTCTCCTAGAGCGCGTTCTATAAACGGAGTATAAAAGCTTATAATCCAACAGCGCCCCAGTGTTGGGTTGCGGTGCATCCTTTCTCGCGCATGCGCGGCCAAAACGGTTACGTATCTATATCATGATGACGAGGTAGTGGAGCCCTAAGACAGTTTTGTTGGCGGGAAAGTATCGAAACAATCTATTCCGGACAAAAAGACTTCAGGACGTGTCCTACGAGTTACAAAATGTACACAAATACACATGTTATACATTAATTTTTCAGAATCAAATCATACTTATTTTTTAAAATTCTCCTGGGTGCTCAAGGTACCCCATTTTATCGAGAATCTTACTTTACTGAGGTCAAAATCGCCGCGCATGCGCGAGAAAGGATGCACCGCATCCCAACACTGCAGCGCCCACTGTCCCCAACCAGCATCCGCCATTACCATAGAGGAAAGAAGTGCTTCGCCCGTTGCGACCAGTGCGCAGGCCTCCGCATGAAAGAGAGGTTGGTGGGAGAAGCAGGCGTTTGAGGGGCCCCTACCGTGCCCATCCCTGCTCTATGGTAACAGCGGATGTTGGTGAGGGAAAGTGGTGCTATGGTGGGGACGGTTTTGTCTCAATTGCGACAAAAATGCCCATCCCTGGCCTAGAATGTGTTCTTCTTTTTTTTTATCACTTAAAATCACAAAATGGTAGTGTTGTAAACGTCCATACCAAACTGCGACGAGTTCTATAACTATTTTTGTGAAAGTACGGTGACCGATGGCTGCGATAAAATGCTAGAATAAACGTTCCGCCCGTAAAAACTATAATTGCACATAATTGTGCTCTCAACGGTGTCCTCTGCACGAGCATAAATCCAGCAAACGCTAATTTGTATTCGTTGCTTTTGCCGAAGTGACGGTGGCTCGGTGTAGATACAAATCTTCTATTATTGCAAATGACGATACCCAGATTAAACATCGTCGGGGGAACAGGGTTAGAGGAAATAATTCCTCCGTGGAAGAGCTTACAGTGTATTTGCGTAGCCAGTGACACGAGCACGGTGGCGTATGAACAACGCACACTGAAATAAGAGACTCCACTTAAGCGACAGATTTATGCGAACAGATATACGCGGTTCTCACAAAAGAACCAGTTTTTTTTGCGGCGCGTACTCTTCGCATGACGCGCCGCTTGTCCGTGAATTATGACAACCGCGACCACCCTGACGCCACCCTCGGTTTGGTTTATAATTTCGCATTGTACGCGCAAGTAACGCTGCGAACTGTCGCAGCATCACGAATAAAGTAACTATACTGCCCGCTGCAATAACGACGATATTTCTACTTCAAACATGCACGTTTCATTATTCGCACCAATATGCTGGCTGCCTGCGAACTGATAGTATAATTAGGAGAATGATGATGTTTGTGACATAGTGTTAAAAATTTAAATGAAGTTTCATTTTATACACCGAAAAGGGAGGTCATGTGGCCCTCAGTTTCATATTTCTCCCTAAAATTTTATTCAAAACTTAAATGTATTAGAATTTTTGCTTGAAATGTAGATAAACGAATAATGTGTGATAAAAGGCGGAAGTAAAAGAAAAATAATTTCATTTTAAAAAATTTATCCTACTTCAGAGGGTGAACAGAGCCGTTTTTGACGGACTGCATTCGAAAAATAGAATAATGGCCATCATTTAAAGAAAAGGCATTAGAGGAGGGGGTGGCAAAGTGGCCCTCAATTTCATATTTCTGCCTAAAACTTTATTCAAAACTTAAATGTATTAGAATTTTTGCTTGAAATGTAGATAAACGAATAAGGTTATGTGTGATAAAAGGCGGAAGTAAAAGAAAAATAATTTCATTTTAAAAAATTTATCCTGCTTCAGAGGGTGAACAGAGTCGTTTTTGACGGACTGCATTCGAAAAATAGAATAATGGCCATCATTTTAAGAAAAGGCATTGGAGGAGGGGGTGGCAATGTGGCCCTCAGTTTCATATTTCTTCCTAAAACTTTATTCAAAACTGAATTGTATTTGAATTTTTGCTTGCGGTAAACGAATAAGGTTATATGTGATAAAAGGCGGAAGTAAAAGAAAAATAATTTCATTTTAAAAAATTTATCCTGTTTCAGAGGTTGAACAGAGACGTTTTTGACGGACTGCATTCGAAAAATAGAATAATGGCCATCATTTTAAGAAAAGGCATTAGAGGAGGGGTTGGCAATGTGGCCCTCAGTTTCATATTTCTCCCTAAAATTTTATTCAAAACTTAAATGCATTAGAATTTTTGCTTGAAATGTAGATAAACGAATAATGTGTGATAAAAGGCGGAAGTGAAAGAAAAATAATTTCATTTTAAAAAATTTATCCTGTTTCAGAGGGTGAACAGAGACGTTTTTGACGTACTGCATTCGAAAAATAGAAAAATGGCCATCTTCTTGAGAAAAGGCATTGGAGGAGGGGGTGGCAATGTGGCCCTCACTTTCATATTTCTCCCTAAAATTTTATTCAAAACTTAAATGCATTAGAATTTTTGTTTGAAATGTAGATATACGAATAAGGTTATGTGTGATAAAAGGCGCAAGTGGAAGAAAAATAATTTCATTTTTAAAAAACTTATCCTGTTTCAAAGGGTGTACAGCGACGTTTTTGGCAGACTGCATTAAAAAAATACAATATTGGCCCTCTTTTTTCCGTAGTCGACTTAACATACAGTTGAAATTGCAAGTTGATTGGTGTAGTACTTTTTCGTAATCTATACTAATTAGTACTAATATAAATACTAGTAGTGTGAAGAATACTAGCTTCAGGAGTCAATACCTTTCGAAATATTATGAACACTACCTTAAAAGTTTACAGATAAATCTCTTTAAGGTTGAATTCCAAAATGCAGTGAAAGAATATTCAAGTTTTTTTTAAAAAATAAAATTCTTCAAATATTTATCGAAATCGGAGGCTCCCTTTTTGAGTCTGTTTGCCAAACAAATAAAAATTCAGTTAAATGTAGTAGCAACAATGGGCGTAAAATGGAATGAATATAAAAGAAAGGGAGCTTCGAACTTACCCATGGTCAAATGCAATGAAAAGAAGAAATGAGGGCAATACAAGGTGGTATCAAAGGGGAACGCGCTGCGTACGAGTAGCCATTTATTTTCGGGCTTGCCTAATGATCGTTAAGGGCCAATAAATATCTCACTGTTCGCCGAAAGACCGTGTCGTCCCTGGAGAGGGACTTGCGGAGACGCGATAAAACATTTTCTAGTTTATATGCTAATATCACTGGTTGTAAGTGCCTTTCGCACGTGTGCGCGCGAATCTGTGAATCGAGCGATTCCGCACACGCGGATCGCTCTTTCATCCTTCTTTTAACCAAGATTACACAATGCCATTTCGAATTAAACCACAAACGATAAGTACTCTAACATAATTCATTGTTCCAATTTATTATTTTATTGTTCTGTACTGTGGCAGAGAAAAGAAAATTTAAGAAACAATATACAGGGTGAATCAGTAGTAAGAACTACTACTATTTAACATAACTCGGTATCTATTTATTGCACTAAAAACTTTTTAATGCATTATGTAGCATTTTAAGGAACGCATAGAATCAGTACAATTTGATTATTCTATTTTCATTTTTTTCTGAGGTATCAAGGTGATCTTGAGGTTTTTTAAAGACAATGCACCTTTTTTTCTAATACCAAGATGCGACCGACGGAAGGACGAATTCAGCGTCCTATAATATGATGACCTTGATATCTCAGAAAATTGTGGTCGTTCGATGTGTCCCTGAAAATGCTACATAATTCGCTAAAAGTTTTTTTACGCAATCCATAGATACCGAGTCATTTTTCATAGTAGTTCTTACTGATTCACCCTGCATATGACAGATACTACTATCTTTGCAAACTGGAATTTTAGTATAATGCAGCCATGCATGAAGTTTTTGTAAATATTTAGTTAAAAAAAATTAAAACCAATTTTTTTCAAGGTTTTTTCGTAGTTATCCGTATTTTTTCTTAATTCTTTAGATACATTATGCGATGTTGAACCTTTCAACAGTCGGAGAAACATTTTGCTGACTTTACGACTCGTCTTAAAGACGTCGTTTTTACGTCTGTTTCAGGTCTGAACGTCTTACGTACCAAAAAAGCGTCTTTAAGACGTCTTAAAGGCGTCTTCTTGGAGACGTCGTTTTTACGGCTGAAATGAGACGGCTAAAAGACGTCTACGTTCAGCCGTCAAAACGACGTCCCCGAAATGACGCCTTTTAGATCTATTTTCCGAGACTGAACAACTTTAATTTTTTTGGAGGTGTTATGACAGGGATCAGTTTGCTGTTCAATGATTAAACCACTGGTTCTTAAGTTTCCTATTTTTTGAAATGATAATGAAAATATAAAGTAGAGAAATTCCTTATATAGACTTTTACCATTTGATTTTTTTTTCACGGAATTAAATAAAAATGTGTAATATATGCGAAACTGATAATTTAAGCTATTGTCCACGATTCGAGAAATCGAGCCACCGCCGAGTCTTTTATTTTCGTATGCTTTCTTCGAGTTAAGGCGCTTTTTTGGTTTATTGTCTGCTACGGTCCTTCCTTAATTTCTGGGAGATGGGTATTCATCGCGTGTGCATTTCGATGGTACTGCGCCAGTTTGAGGCGGTCATTTTCCTACTTCCATTCCTATGTTTTTAACGAATTATCTGAGACGACCGTAATATATCTTTAATATAATGTGGCGGCTTCCTCCAACGATCGTCACCAGATGAACAGAGAGACAAGACAACGTCTTTCCCGCAAGTATTTACCTGATCCGTCGCTGATTCGTATATGCAGCGTGGGGCACTAACTATGTCCAGTTTGAATATTGCCGTTATTTGTAATAATATGAAAAAAGGTTATACAGAAAACTTACACGGTATAGAGGGGGACATATTATGACACAAACATTTTCTGCGTGGGTGGAGGCATAGAGGAGATTTCAAGGTAAACTTAATTTTTTTAAACGGAATGCTATGTTTTTTTTATCACGATGTGATAGCCAGTGTTGAGACGAATTCAGTGAGTTATCATTGAAGGTCATGCAAGGTCAAATATGGTAGTAAAATGAACTTTATTACATTACGGGAGATGCTCGAATTGATGACTGTTTGCGTCATTGCAAAGTTGCAATCTCCGTATCATACAATTTTTTGCACAATCTTCTAAATGTTCGGTGCGAAGGATGTGTACGGTTTGGATATCGTTCAGCATACAAGGATTGAGCTCTTATCGAATTTTGTCGCGTTTCTCCATAAATGAGGATCATATCCACTTGCTCTTCGAAAGAAAACTTCATTTTGATGATCGCGCAGCTACTTGACTTAACAATCGACCGAGACTGGCTGACTGATTCATGTTAATGTTACGAACTGGTGAGATGTTTACATTACGAGCTGATGAGATGTTTACATTTCTAGCTATACGCGATGTATTGCCACAACATAAACAATGTTACAAAACCATTCGTTTATGTAAAAGTGAGGGTCTATGAAATAATACAGCATGTGCTAGAATAAGTTCAGAAACGATAGGACATGCACGTGATGCAGGGATACGAAGATTGCAACTTTGCATTGACGCAAACAGTCATCAATTCGAGCATCTCCCGTAATGTCATAAAGATTATTTTACTACCATATTTGACCTTGCATGACCTTCAATGATAACTCACTGAATTCGTCTCAACACTGGCTATCACATCGTGATAAAAAAACATAGCATTCCATTTAAAAAAATAAAATTGACCTTGAAATCTCCTCTATGCCTCCACCCACGCAGAAAATGTTTGTGTGACAATATGTCCCCCTCTATACCGTGTACGTTTTCTATATAACATTTTTTCATATTATTACAAATAACGACAATATTCAAACTGGACATAGTTATTGCCCCACCCTGTATACCGTCCTAAGCCGTCCTTACGATATCATCGTTTCTAAGACAGGGCCCGCTAGATCGCCTTACTGATGACGACGAGTCCTCCAGCGGGCCCAGGTCGCAACAAGCTTTATTTCCTTTTTCTCCTTATCCACACATTTCAGCCGCTACCAAATTGGAGACTCTGACGACAAGAGCACAACGCAACAACCGTAGCGTACGACAAAGCTATAACCAGGAAGGCCCCCGGCGGGGAGCCACAACTACTAACCAATCTTACGCCTCCAGGCCGTCGCCGTCGATATAATTTTTTTAAAAAATTCCAAATCAGACGTCTTAAAAACGCCTTCAAAACGTCTTAAAAATGTCTTAAAAACGTCACAAAATCGTCTTAAAAACGCCTTAAAAGCCACCTTAAAGACGTCTGAAAAAGACGTCAAAAGTTCGACTTAGAGACGTCTTTAAGACGTACCGGTTTGTAACAAACGACCTTCCAGCGACGTTTCAGCGACCGTTGAGCTACTTTCGAGACGACTTTAAGACGTCTGAATGTCTTGCGGCAGGCGTCTTAACACTAGGTTTACAGAGCACTAAAATTGATTATTTTACATTGCTTTATAAAAATAATAAAATTGTATTTACTTAGATCATCAGCGATTTTTATTGTAATATGTACACAAAAAGTAAATCTATTTAATAATTCCTCACGAATGCCTCCTTACACTCTTAATAATCGTAAATTAAAATTTGTTGAATCCGTCATTTTGACGGGCTCCGTAAATCTAGTGTTAAAGACGTCTTTGAGACGTCTTTGTGCTATCTGCGTTTAACCTCAACATAGAGAAAGTAACTTAATTTTGTATAGAATCCAAATAACATCCTCTTTGATTTAATGAAATTAATATAAAATAACAAATAATCTGACAGAAGAGGTCCTGACGAAATAATCTTTCCTTTTCATTTGAATGGATTTATTTTGGGTATTCTTGAAATATTTAAAGTATTTAAGCTCAGTCTTCAGATGTGTACATTCGTACGCACAACATGGCAGAGAGCAAAGTAAAGCTTGGCAATGGCGGAGGCGGAATTCGAGAATTCGCAGTTTTATGTCCCCGAGCAGATAAAATTTCGAGAGGTCGACTGTAAATTTTTCTAATTTAATGCGCCGGTAAAGTGTGAGCGGCGAACGACTTTCCAGCAAGGTGTCCGATTTCTCATTACGTGACTGTAATGTCGAGTCCTGCCGAGGAAATATTGAATTCGGTGGTCACGATTAGGGGCGGGATCAAGAGCATCGTAATTAATACCGGTGGTTGATTGATACGGTCCTGTAGCCTTGCCGGATACCTGGGAGGTATGCGAGTGTTAAGATGACCGGTGGCTGTCAAGTGAAAAATATAAAGTTGCAACATTCCGCAATTGTCTGTTTGTTTATTGCAATGGCTTCGGGTGACTCAAATTTTATATTGAACCGTAAGCACGAACGAGTTGTCTCGACATGTCAACTGACGACAACAATTTCTTTTGCAATTATTAGATTGCGGATTTTATGGATTTATGATAAAACTGGGTGATATAATGATTTTATTTTATACAGTTTCGAAACCATTTCATTGAGACAAATGTTAAATTAGATGTACGGTGATGATAACAGATAGTAAGTTATTCTAGCTATTTATATTAAATCCACTAAGAAAATTATTCTACATGGTTTCAAAACCATTTCCTTGAGAGAAATGTTAAATTCAATGTACTGTAATAATAGCACTTGGTAAGTCATCCTAGCTATTCATATGGAATCCAATAATAACATTAATTAAATAGGAGTACATTTATATTCAGATGTCACAACAAGACTGCGAATGTTATGCATTTATGACAAGCACAAGTTGGAGCAATTTAAAACAGAAGAAAGGTTAAAATAAAATAAATAAATAAATTCCCTCCGACGGCGGAACATGGCCCTAATCGATATTTAATTATTCATTTTCTAACGATTACATTAAATGTACAAGTATTGCATTAGCTACAAAAGGAAGAATAACAAGTCTACAAGAAATACTTTATAGTTATAAAAATGGGCCATTGTAAAAGGGTTAAGTGCCACCTCCTCCTTGTTGTTGATACAGTGGACTTCATAATTTTTCTATTTTCCAATATAATCTCTTGCTACAATTATACACTTGTCCCACATCTCTTTACTAGCTTCATTACACCAATAGTAATCTATTTTGTCATTAAGTCATTTGGTCACATTTTTCAAAAATTATTCTTTCTTAAAGGGTGTGTCTATTAGGCACTGTAAATGGAGTATCAGCGTACTTGTCCAGCAATGGTTTTTAAATACAATTCCAAAAATTACAAGGGAGCCGCATTACCACCTCTACATTGTTGTCTGTGCCCTAACCGCAATAGTGAGAAAAGTTCCTGGAACCTCATCCATTGGCAGGAAGTCGAATCCTGTCAGAGAATCAAGTCAAAGAGACCCTGTTCGAAAAACACAAACACCGTAGCAGCCGCCGCGTCGGTGTCGAAGTTTGCCGAGACCATAAAAAGAACCGTAACTTTTAATTGCAAAATCCCCGGGCGCGAACTTCTTCTGTCAAACTTGCCACAACCCTTTCGCATTCAAATTCGCGGGATATGTTCTCGTCGGGTGCCGCGCAACTTTCTAGACAGACGTTTTCGCGTCGGCGAAGAATAAAATCCATCCCCTGGGGAGAGGGGGGCGGGAGGTGGGGTACCCCACCGAAGCTCTCTCTCTCAACCCTGGAGGTTCGATTAAATCGGGAATCGAGTCGACATCGTGGCGAGACGGATCGAGAGACGGCCGTAATTGGCCCTCCTCGCTCTCTTGTGCCGTCGATCCTCTCGGCTCCCTTGGCCCTTCAGTTGGCCCGACGAGTCGTTAATCTTCCTCGAGATATACTTGATCATTGCACGCCTCACTACGTCTTCGTTTACGTCGAAAGGGATCGAGTGCCGACAATTTCCCGTTTCCACTCTGCCATTTCTGCGTTCCGCGCGCCCTTAAGGAGCAAAGAATACCCGAAAGCGGTCTCGCTGAGACAGAGACCAGAGGCTATGGGGAGAAAACAGGAGGATCGGAAGCGGAAGGAGGAAAGACGGTCCGACGAATGAGGAACAGGAATTGAAAACCGATCGGGCCTTCTCATTCGTTAATGGGACTGCGTGCGATACCAGGGAGAGCCGAGAGAGAGAGAGAGAGAGAGAGAGAGAGAGAGAGATACATAGATAGAAAAAGAGAGAAAGATAGATAGATAGATGGATAGGTAGATGGATATGTAGATGGATATGTGGATAGATAGACAGATGGATATATAGATAGATAGATAGATAGATAAATAGATAGATGGACACATAAATAGATATATAGATAGATAAATAGATAGAAAGATAGATAGATAGATAGATAGATAGATAGATAGATAGATAGATAGATAGATAGATAGATAGATAGATAGATCGATGGATAGATAGATGGACATATAGATGGATATATAGATAAATAGATAAATAGACAGATAGATAAATAGATAGATAGACAGATATATAAATAGATAGTTAGATAGATAGATAAATAGATAGATAGTTAGATGGATAGATAGATAGATAGATAGATAGATAGATAGATAGATAGATAGATAGATAGATAGATAGATAGATAGATAGATAAATAGATCGATGGATAGATAAATGGACATATAGATGGATATATAGATAAATAGACAGATAGATAAATAGATAGATAGACAGATAGATAAATAGATAGTTAGATATATAGGTAGATAGATAGATAGATAGATAGAGAAAGAGATACAGATCGATAGATAAATTAGATAGAAAATGAGACAGATAGATAGATAGATAGTTAGATGGATAATAGATAGATAGATAGATTGATTGATAGATAAACAGAGAGAGAGAGAGAGAGAGAGAGAGAGAGAGAGAGAATGGCTGACTCCAAGAGATTAGCAATCTATTCGCAAGTCGATCTGGCAAATTGGAGATCTGGATTTCAAACGGCTGTTTCGCTGCTCCTTAACGACCGATTGCTTTCAATTTAGGATTCTTTTAATGGAGCCGGACTACCGGGTCTAGAGTCTAGGGGCTGATGGTTCCGCGGCTCCTTTCATGCGGCCGGAAGGTATTCGAATCTTGGAACGTGCACCGTTTCGGTCTAGAATCCAGGACTGCAATTAGCGGCTGTGCTAATTGATGCTGCCCGATTTGGCGTGAACCCGTAGTCTTAACCGTGCCGATACTACCGGCGGGTATAGTAGTCATACACCATAAATAGACTCCGGAAGCTAAGGCCGTTCGATAAGGAAACGCTTTTGGGGCTACAGAGATGGTCTCCAGTGGACAGCTATTCATGGAGCGGCCAATGACACGCGCGTTCTACTCAGTGGTAGATTGTTTAGTTTTTTAGCGGAGTATGTGGTTAATTGCTGGGTAAGTAAATTTGGTAAACTGTAGATTTTTATATTGCTTGTTTAATTTTGATAGTTTGTTGAGGATTTTAATAGGAACATCGGGCGAATTTTATTTCGTGTGATCTTGCGGTTATTTAGGGTGACAACACGAGGTTAATAGCACTTTATTCGTACATTATTGTTACATCGCGGGTTTTATGCATTTATGATAGAAAAAAATTGAAACAATTTAAAACAGTAGAAACCTTAAAGGAATTTATGAAAACAAAGCTCCGTTAGTATTATTATTTATTTATTGTTTTAAACCAAGTAAAGAAAAGGAAATATCTATATGACTACCATTTCCTGCATATGATGCCAACAATTTTGATTTTGCATAAAAGTCCGCAATTTAATTATTATTATTGACATCAGGTTATTTCAGTTGTTCCTTTATTTAACTAGCTTATACACTACAGTTTATTTTAAAGTAAAACGAAAAATCCCAAAATAAATGTAAATATTTCTATACTATTTTTATTACCAAAATGCGGATCTTTTGTGCAAAATAAAAATTTTATTCGTCGATTGCACGGCACAAGAACCATGTAGAAATAAATTTCTTTCTTTAACAATTTAGTAAGATCAAAGTAACATATGATCTTAGTTTCCAGTTCTTTTAATCTTTTCTCTGTTTCAAAATGCACCCACCCACTTTTGACATAAATCCGTAAAAAAATCCACAGTCTATTAATAACTTCTTGGAAATCCAGATGTGAAACATCTATTTCACATGCTCTGCACAAGCGAGCTCTAGTAACTAGAGCTTAATTAGACCGTGGATTTTTATGTAAAATAAAGATTGTGTCCACTGCAAGATAGAAAAGCCGCATAGACATTTATATCTTGTTGCAATGATTATTTTTCTTTTATTTAACGGTTTTTCGTCGCATCAAAATAATACAACAGTATTTTAAAATTTTTTAAATATACATATTCTTGTGCATTTGGTCCAGCAAATTTTGTCATAAGTTTATAAAATCCCCAGTCTAAATATGATGCACTACAGTATTTTATCGATAAATGTCCCAATCACTGGTCCGACCAGGGACAATTATGGACTAGATATATTATTCTTTGACTTTTGCTGAACGTAGAAAAGGACAGCGAAACTCGAAAGGCCTCGGTCGCCGAGAAGTGTTACATAATACGGGTCGAGTATATCGGTGTGAGACCACTACTAATCCAATGGCAAAATTTCTTTATTTTTTATTATTTTTCTATGGAACTTTTTGCAACGTGTTCGTGGCATTTTTCTCATGAAAATGATACCAAATATGATATAATTCCGATGATATTTACTTGTGTAATGAACGATAAATGAAATTAGAAAAATTCCACGAATATGTTGGTGAAAGTTCCGTCAATAAATAATAAATAAAAATAGTTTTGTCATTGGATTAGTAGTGGTCTCTCACCGATATACTCGACACGTATTATGTTACACTTCTCGGCGACCGAAGCTTCTTGAGTTCACAGACTCTCACGGGATATACCCCGCGGTAGTGGGGATAGTTCTGGGACAATTATCGGACAGATACTTTGGACATTTGTCGATAAAATACTGTATATTCAATATTATGTATTTGATTTTGTTAATCAATTTTCCTTATTTATAAGATACTCACAGATATTGATTTCGATCTGTTTTGTGCAAATTCAGAGGAGAATTGAAAATGGTGAGGAATGGCGGCCGCCATGCAATAATTCGCAACGATCGAGTGAAAATATAAAATTGGTATGCATAATGGGTTCACGAGGCACGAGAGTGTCTTCAGGACCGCTTAGTAACAACTATGTTTCCACGGTTTGATAGTGAGTCTGGATTCCGAAGTTCCGGCATCGTTTCGCGGCAAACGAGTTAGTCTTTACGGGATTACGTGTTCACGGTAATGGAACAACTGAAACTCCTTCGCCACTTCAGAACAATATCAGAACATGCGTATAATATCTGGCAACGATATCCTCTTTACGACAACCAGACTCCGTTATAAGCTCGACGCAATGTAGGCGATTCGATAAGCAAAATCACTATTATAGTAGTATTAAGAGAATACTATGGGAAAAAGGGACTTGTTCCCTTACGGGATCTGATGTTATACTACGATTTCCTCATATGCCGTGTCAGTATTCTATATTAAGAATTCTAAGACCGATTAACCCTTTGCACTCGAAGCAATTTTAATTCCAAAATCAAGATATTTCTTTCAACCCAGAACATTTTTATTCTATGTATCTTTTTTATATTGTGCACCTGAAATTAAATTTGCTTTCTGATACAACAGTTGAATTTTTAGCAATTTATAAAATAGAGACGAATTTGACAATATAAAAACTGTTTTGAATAATGGTATGGCAATTTTTACTGGTGACTCAGAGTCACCATCCGAGTGCAAAGGGTTAAGTACAATTTATTCGTAATTAATATAAATATGGATTGCCCCGTGGCTGCGTTCAGCTTGTTACATAAATCAATAGCATATGACTAGACTGCGGATTTTTATGCAAAATAAAAATTTTCTTGGGTAATTTTAAGTCACAGGAGCCAAATACAAATTTCTTCTTTTCTTTAAAAATGGTATAAACCAGATAATATATCGACATACTCAAATTGTTTTATTCGCTCGATTGTTTTAAATTGCACCTACTCATTTTTTTTTCTATAAATGCACCAAATCTGTAGTCTATATATGAGGGTAAAATCGATATTGTACATATTTACATATACAGGGTGGGGCAATAACTATGTCCAGTTTGAATATTGCGGTTATTTGTAATAATATGAAAAAATGTTATATAGAAAACTTACACGGTATAGAGCGGGACATATTGTGACACAAACATTTTCTGCGTGGGTGGAGGCATAGAGGAGATTTCAAGGTCAACTTTATTTTTTTAAATGGAATGCTATGTTTTTTTTTATCACGATGTGATAACCAGTGTTGAGACGAATTCAGCGAGTTATCATTGAAGGTCATGCAAGGTCAAATATGGTAGTAAAATAAACTTTATTACATTACGGGAGATGCTCGAATTGATGACTGTTTGCGTCAATGCAAAGTTGTGTATATAGATAATTCAATACAGAAAATTCAATACAATACTAGCAATAGTTTTTCGCAAATATCTCGAAAAGTAAGACCGAGCACCGGGTAGTTGTAATGACAAAAGTTGTTCAGAATGTTGTCCTCAACAACATATGTCAAGGTCAAGGTCATCGGAGCATCCTCCCCTAAACGTAAGTTTTACCAAAATTAGTAATCTTCGTGTTAGTGTTGTTTACGTTTGTCACGAACGAAGTACCACGAGCCAGGATCGCGTTATTCACGTTTGGTCCGAACGAAGTACAACCAGCCAGGATCGTGTTGTTTATTCCATTCCAGATCCACTTATTTCTGTCTCCGACTGTACGTATAAGCATCTTTTTCTTGAACCGTGTTATTTCAAAAACGAGTAAAAAAAAGAGTTGGATGTGAAGCGAAAAGAACGCGATGCTTTAAGATAACTCTAATTAGCAAAAGCTGCTTTTTAAATAACTTTGAGTATGAAAGCCGTCGGACAGGGCTTCTCTAAAACAGAGACCTTCCCGTTAGAAGGAGTAATACGATTAAGGTATGCACTCTCACGAATACCACGATCTCTTTCGATCGGTCGATAGCTGAATGCTTCCGAAGGAACTACGCAAAAGTTCGTACGGAATGAGTGAGTGAGTGAGTGAGTGAGTGAGAGAGAGAGAGAGAGAGAGAGAGAGAGAGAGAGAGAGAGGAGAGCGGGGCGATTTCCGGCTTTGAATCAGAAACATCAAACGGCTCGCTGTGATATCGCGCTGAATTCGCCTAGTTTTGATGCGATTTGTACAATGGATGGTTTTAATGCGCTTACAGTTCAGAATAAATAGAATCCGGAATGGTTCAATCGCGATTCCTGCGTTTGGGTGAAGGTTTTAATCATTTCTTTAGGAAATGAAAACGTTGGATGCGATTGGGACGAACGGAAGTGCGATAACGCCGGAAAGAGTACGATTGGATTTAAATACACTCGCTTCTAGAATGTTATAACTGGAGGATCATTATAGAAATTACCATTTTCTTCCCTACTTTTATAGAATTTATGGAATTCGTAATAAGGGAAATATTTATTGATTAGAAAATAGATTAGAAATAAAATAAAATTATTCTTTTCTATTGATATACATTTTCTTGTATTTTAGAAATTTTTCTCGTCATGACCTTTTAACATTGTTATTTATTTCTATTAATGCTTTTTGGGTTTTATGGTTTCCTAGAAATTATTTGGGATTTGTGTTTTCGAATTGTTAATGTTGGGATAGTTTGATGGAGAATTTAATCGAAAGCTTTCTGCTGATATTGCTATTATCAGTCTCATGCAAATATGCTGTAGAATAACCGTATTTTATAGTGGAATTTTTTTAATATATTATTTAATTTGGTTTTACATGCGTCATATTTTATTCAGAATAATATTAAAAATTTACATTTGCACCAGAGAATGTTTTCAAAGGGATGACATAATAACAATATATTTCAATTCTAGTTATTACCCAAAACTTCGCCAATTAAATTTCATACTGAAAATTAGTAGCTATCTATACGTCCATTTTGACATATGGAAACCTTAAATATAACATTCGTTTGTATCATTTAAAATGATATTAAAATTTTACATTTGCACAGGAGAATACAGACAAAGGGACAATACAGGGCGGTCCACGCAACTTGTTTACCCTCAATAACTTCCAAAGTATGCATTGTATGAAAAAACTTTTTCTAAAAAATTTGTATGATTTGAAGGGATACGTTATGTAATTCATATACTTTTTTTGTAAGTGGAGGCGTTTCAGAGATTTGGAGGTCAACTTCGTTGTATTGAAATGGAATGCTGTATTTTTTATACCAAAATATCGAAGAGCGTCAAATTTTTAGTAAAAAAGTACTGACCTTTATTAGCCGCAAACCTAATAGTTAACGAACAATTTCACTGTGTTTCTTGAAAAGAGTCTGTGCATGACATCAAGCAAGAGTTTCAATACCAGCAAAGATTTCCGTAAGACCGTGGAGTTTACGGGACAATTTTTATCAACATCGATTCAAATTATTCGTTAACTAATAGGTTTACAGGTAATAAAGGTCAGTAGTTTTTCATTCAAAATTTAACGCTCTTCGATATTTTGGAATAGAAAATGTAGCGTTCGGCTGTTCTTTCTTTTGGAGGACCAGATGTTTTTTACTTTCTTGAACACTTTTTTTTATATAATCCTGTAGATATCGATGAGAACATCACAAAAATGTAAGTATTATTGTTAGGAATTCACTGGTTTATAAGTTATGCGAAATTTATTTCGAATCGCTTAGAATTGGTGAGGACATATTAATTACTCGACACATAATTGTACAAATATCTTCTATTAGAGGCATAACTGAACCAAGAATTTTGAAAGTCTTTATACGCTGATTAGATCTTTCAAAATGCACTCTAGCTTTAGCTATTTTAGCTGTTAAAATAGACTGCGCTTTGCTAAATTGTTTCTTATATTTTAGAAATGGAGGTCTTATAAATCTCAAGCAGTTCACTTCACATACTTCATTTCAAAGTGTGGAAACGGAGCAACAAATTTTTGTTCGCTGTACTATCACAATCTTTCACTGCACAGTAAACAAAATTTTTATTGCTACGCGGGGAAAAAATTGGAGCTACCGTAACGTTATTTTTAATTAACATCTGTTTTAACACTGTAAGTTTATACTGTAATTAACAACTGTTAACACTGTGAGCTGCTGTAAGCCAAGCCAAGCCAAGCTTAGAGTATTTCCACTTTTCGGCAGCAGACGGCGCCACTCAATATGTCAGATCCCAATAGGTTTCCATATTACCATCGAGGTACTATTGCCAATGCGAATTTTTTTGTTAGTAGAAAATTAATTAGAAAAATTATCCCCATTCTTCGAAATTTTGCGATCCGAATATTCTCAATGTTCGGATCAACTTATTTGTGCGAATGCTCATGCCAATTTTATGCATTTGTTGCAAATATGAGTAGGTGAAACTCACAATACAAGAAACAACAGATCAATTTAATGTTGACAGTACATTATTTAGAAACTATTAAAATTTTTAAGAGAAAAAAATCAATTTTTGTGTAATTCCCCTTTCTTGTAACCGATACAGACAATGATTATTTTGCATAAAGATTCGCAATTTAGTCATAACTATCAGGACTGTTGTTAGTCAGGGTTATACGAATTAATTAGAAATGAGTAGACTGCAAATGTTTATGCATTTATGGAGAAATTGGCTGGTCGAAATATAAAACGGTAAAAGATTAGAAAAATCTAAGGATGTTATGTTATGATGTTTTCAATATAAAAAGTCTATTAAAGGATGAAATTAATTTTTAGTTGAATCCTAATGCTCACAGTCTGCAGTTTACTTATAACTACGAAGACTGTTGTTAGTCTCACACTTATACGAATTTATTAAGAAAAGAGTACACTGCAGATTTTTATGCATTTATAAAGAAATTGGCTGGTCGAAATATAAAACAGTAAAAGATTAGAAAAATTTAAGAACAATTTTATGATGTTTTCAATGTAGCAAATCTATTAAAGGACGAAATGAATTTTGATTTAACTCCTGCTGGCCACAATCGTTACAAAACTATTATTATTAAAGCAATGGACAGATTAAAAGAATTTGTAAATACCAATAGGTTAGTTTGAGTTGATTGAAATCATTAAAGGATGAATGATATTTCTATTTGGCTTCTATTGTGTACAATTAATACAGACAATTTTTATTTTGCGTAGAAATCCGCAGTCTAGAAATGAGTAGGTGCAATTTAAAGCAATGGACAGATTCAAAGAATTTGTAAATACCAATACGTTAATTTGAGTTGATTGAAATCATTAAAGAAATAATGATATTTCTATTTGGCTCCTATTGTATACCATTAGTACAGACAATTTTTATTTTGCGTAGAAATCCGCAGTCTAGAAATGAGTAGGTGCAATTTAAAGCAATGGACAGATTAAAAGAATTTGTAAATACCAAAAGGTTAGTTTGAGTTGATTGAAATCATTAAAGGATGAGTGATATTTCTCTTTGGCTCCTGTTTTGTACAATTTCTACAAACAATTTTTATTTTGCACAAATATCCGCTGTCGAATAATAAGTCATAAGTAAATGTTTAATCTTAGAACGTATTTGTACTTCCAGGAACCTTGCTCACAGAGTAAAAGGCTTCAAGCAACATTTCAAACATGGTAGACGAAAGTATAGCTACACCGACTGGCTCCGACCATAAGGTAAATAAATTATAGAATTTCATGCTCCGAACACACCGTTTAATTCGCATAATTCCCAAGCTTCAAACGATGTCGTGTCGTTAGAAATATCGACGTTTCCCCGGGCCTTTCTAACTGTCTGCGGCTCTATTTCGTTTTACATATACGAGCTAAGATTCGGTGCAGCGGACCACCGGAAATTATTCAGTTCGACCATGCATGGAAATTGCCTTCGGTAGAGTGCACTTCGTAAGCAGAACGCGTTCCACGGTTTCTTCCCTTGCCGAGCTTGTTCTGTGGTTTTCGAATCCTGCGTGCCCGTCCGTGTATCTGGGTCGATCGTTGAAGGAACCACGCTTTGTTCGGCCTGTAATTAACTATACACTAAACGAAATTCGGGCGTCGATACTGGCACAACAGAATAATTCTGTGAACTCTCTCTCTCTCGGGAAAAGTCTGGATGAAACTGCAACATCCTATAGGATGATCTATCCAATGAATAAACATAATTCGTATTAAGCGGACTTTCTCGTCAAATCATTTAAAATGAAGATGATACACTCAGGGACAAGAAGATGGCGCATCTCGAAAATTCAACGTTTTCATTACTTGGCCATAATAAATATACTTATTTTTGATACCTATAGATTGTGGGATTGGTTTAGAGCACGAGGCGCGGTGTGAATGGGACCGAGATGGCACGATGTGTACGTCGACGTAAGGAAGGCTTTCTAGGTTAGGAATGTATCTATAACTGCGAGCGTCGAGCAAGCGGGGGAGTTCTTCGTTGCTAACGAAACGAGTGAGTATCGTGAGAAGAGAGCGTCTTAAGAAAGTGCGAGTGAGAGAGAGAGAGAGAGAGAGGAAAGCGAGAGACCAGCGAGAAACAATTACGAAGGATTTATACTATTTTATATCTTAATTCATATATTAAACTAATTCACTTCTCAATCTGCGAGACTATTTATTGAGTTCTCCCACATAGATTTGTATTGCGAAATGAACTACACTGCAAAAAAGAAAGTAAAGGAAAAGTTCTTTTATTTATCTAAACTAAAAAATTACAAAAAAAAAACAGTGCGACAAAATGATGGCACGTATACAAAAAAAAAACGTGATTTACGTATCTACATAAAATATATAACATTATGTTTAATACTTGGTGTGGCCTCCCTTATTTTCCAGAACTGCCAACATACGTTTCGGAAGTGACTTAAAGAGTTTTTTAATATATCTTGGCCGCATTTTTGTCCATTTCTTTTTGTCTTCCGGAATTGTCGGAATTGTGTTCCGCCTTCATAAACATGTCTTGCTAGTTGTGCCCAACAATTTTCAATTATGTTGAGATCTGGCGATCTCGCTGACCACTTTAAGACACTAATTTTGTTGTGCTCAAAATACTGCATAACGCATTTTGCAATATGCACACTTGCGTTAGCCTGCAGAAATGTAAAATTTTCCCCGGAAATTGTCTGTCCAAATTTAGCTAATTGTTCGTCTATCAAATCTATATAAATTTTGCTGTTCATAGTTTTCTTTATAAATTTTACTTCAGTCATTCCTCGATACCCAATTCCGGCCCAAAGTATTACTCCTCCGCCAACCATGTGTCTGCGGCTTAACATTCTTTCTTCGAAAATCGCCTCCGATTGAGCAACTTCTGTCCATGCCTCAGTTAGGCACAGTGAAATTATTCCCCCTACTGCTAGGTATACACCTCAAGTGATTGAAAAGCTCGGCCTCTCGACTTGGCCGAGAAATTGTAGAAAGATACAGGTCAAGGTATATCGGTGAATCAATACAAATGCAACGACAAAACTTTTTTCTTTTTCTATTACTTTTCCATGAAACTTTTACCAACACATTCGTGACATTTTTCTGATTAAAATGATACCAAACACGATATAATTTGGATCCTATTTACATGCTTAATCGGCGATAATGAGTTTCGGGAGCAGCGAAAACAGCGAATGAAAAAGATGGAAAGCAACGATGTCTCAAACAAATAAATGCAATTGTAAAACTTTTTTATTCTGCATTATTTTGACATGAAACTTTGACCAACATATTTGTGACATTGTTCTTATTAAAATGAGACGAAACATGACATAATTCGATGCACTTTTGCCTACGTAAAATTTATTAACGCCACTTAAACATGTAAATATGCATCGAATTACGTCACACTTGGTAAAAAACTTGCTAATTATATCATCTTGTTTCTCATGGTCTCATTTTACTTTAAAAAGTAAGGAAGTTTTGTGATTGCATTAGTATTCGATCACCGACACGCTGGTGTTGATTGGAATGTGGTCGCTCTGCTTAACGCTGGGGGCAAAAGATAAAGGAATCTCGAGAAATCGTGTCTGTACACGATAAGTGCAATGTTTCGGAGCCCAGGTCGTTGTTTTCATTGCGACAACACTGTATTTCCTCGTGCTAATAATAATTGGAGCATTAATTATAATGTTTGTGATATAATCCTGCATGTTTACGTAAACACAGGGTCTGACGTAATTTCTGTGATTTTCGTCGGAGAGAAAATTTGATCGCTAACGTCAGAGAAACGCTTTCTATTATCAGCATGAGTTTGAAGGCCGCTTTAATCTCAGACCTAGACGGGGTCATTGCGGTCGCATTGCGACCGACAAGTCGTCGCTTTGGGCGCTTCGAATTGCCGAATAGCGTGGCGCAGCCGAGGTCATTAAATGAAGTTAATTACGCCTGTATAATCTGTGAACAACCTAGAATTCTGTTCTCCCGTGAAGCCGTGCAACAACGCCGATTACAGGACAAATTGCTTCGCCGCGCGATTCAACGTCTTAATTGTCGCCGTACAGGTGTGTGTACACGCATGCGTGCATATGCGTGTATGTGTATGTCTATGCTCGTGTGCGTACATACATGCACTATACCCGACACACGCTCCCGAGACATTTGCAAAATTCTATGCCTGTTCCGTCTGAACTTTTGATGGGCACTGATAGGATAAATTATTGAAACGTATATACGCTCGGTCATTCTCTTAACAGATCTAAGGGTTAAATTGCATCCACCGATTTTTACCATAAATGTATAAAATCAGCGATCTACTAATAAATCATTGTTAATACTCTGTAAGTACTTCTAATGTTAATAGATCCTTTCACAGCAATAGCAACTTTAATCGTAAACCAACAACCCAACAATGAAATCTAATAAATTTGTTCAGGATTATTATATGTATAAAATATGATTTTCAACCTTCCTCTTGGTGCAGCATAATTATTGAAAGTCCTGCTAATAGACTCTCAGTAGATAAAGTGCTAAAATCTGTATTTAATAGCAACAATATAAAACAATTGAAATAATAAAAGAATTTTAAACAATAATTTACATTAATTTAATAGCACATTGATCGGACAATATAATTGTAATAACTGTCTTAAATATTGTTGAATACTGTCATATTTGTCGAAGACTCAGATATTTTACAAGAAATGCATCCAATTTCGAAATTACCTATTAGTTAAGTACCCATATTAATTTCTGAATTGTTTTATTATAGACATATCATGGGAATAATACTTTTTATATTTTGATTATGTAATTGTGGTTTAGAACTAGAACATTCTAGTACGATATACAACGACGAACGAGAAGTTTTGATTTATAAAAGTAATCTGCATTTTAATATTAGCTTATCATTTAAATTGGGAATTTCATGCGTTTATAGCACATACGATTTATTCATGAATAATAAACAAGAACATATATTGGCCACAGCAGATATATCCTGACTGCAGTGAGATGCTTAAAGTGTACTGTCAGAATAGGTCTATACATATAAACATCTTGATTCAGCAGGGGATTTTATATTTACAACTAAGGTGAATGTCCCCTAGGATGGTCCTTACCTACACGAGCCATAAATTTGTTTAAAAATTTGTTTGGTCTTACCCCTCTAAAATATGACACTTGGTGAAAAAATGATATGTGCAAAATTTCAGCTCGATCGGACAAT
Source organism: Sphecodes monilicornis (assembly GCA_913789915.3). Taxonomy (NCBI): domain Eukaryota; kingdom Metazoa; phylum Arthropoda; class Insecta; order Hymenoptera; family Halictidae; genus Sphecodes; species Sphecodes monilicornis. Next base: position 8,000,721 of record OU565301.1, on the reverse strand, counting down.
GGGAACCCGTGCCCCATCGCGATTGAAAATTGTTTATTTTTAAAACCTGATTTTCTCCATTATAGTACATCTTACATTCCTATATATCGTTGAATTTGTCTTTCCATGATTTATAACCATATGCAAATAAAGTACAAAGTCATCGTAAATAAAGATTCCGCAACTTTGAAATTTCGAAAATTGGATTTAAAAAAAAATGGTTTCTTTAGCATTATATTTGCTTCATCTAACAATACAACTTTTGTTTGACACATTTTTTCATATATTTATTAATAACAAAGATATTTAAATAACGTAGTCACTAGCAGCAGTTAGGGTTGCCATAATCTATAATATCTTTTGTTTACAATTGTATACATTTATATTATGACGCATTAAACAAAACAAATATTCGCATACATTTTAACGTAATAATAGTTTAATTAATACGAGGTACAAAATGTCCCTATTTCTGCTCATCAAAAATTGATGATATTAAAGATTACAGGAAAACTGTATTCACCACTGAATACGAAATCAATAACAAAAGTTTGTTATTTTTAATTATTTTATCATGAATCTTTCACTGATATATTTGTAACATTTGTCGCAAGCAAAATAAAAATGTTTTGAGTCAATTGAACTTTTGAAGTTTTTCTTTCAATAATAGTAAGAAATCGAAAACGGTGTAAAAATATGTTTGAATTTTTATAATGTCTTCACAGTTTTGTATTTCACTTATTCGGTTCTGCCATAAACGTATCAAATCCGCAGTACATAGTGATAAATGAAAAATAATGGGGCAGTGATTTTTAATGTCTCTAATACTAGAAACACTAAAAGCGTCTATTTTACATTACTTTATAAACATGCTCAAAAAGAAATATATTTGCTGAATAATTCTTCATGGATGCATCTTGTCAATCTCAATAATCGTAAATTAAAAATATTAGAATCTGTCATTTTAACCTAGTGTTAAATTTGATCTACTCGGTTTTGCTATAAATGCATAAAATTCTCCATTGAATGTTTTCCCGGCTAATAAACAAAGCAAACGAACTGAACGGGAAACGCTTATCACAATTTTCAAAATCATCTGAATTGCATGCCAGGATTTACAAGGCAGCTCTTCATCCAACATCTCCCACCGGAAATAAACGCGATTGAAATGCATCTCGGTGCTCTTCGACAAGAGTCTTTAACAAGTAATAATCAACGAAACTCGCGTTCCAGGGTGTAACGATCGAATCTGGATGCAGCGGAGAAGCAGTCGGAAAAAGTGAAGCGGAACACGAAGAGAGAAGCCGGTCGAGCCGTCAGATGAGCTAACAAATGTCCCCAATGAATAATAATAAGTGGCCCGGTCCAATTTGTATTGCATTTACATTCGGCGACGTTCTGGACGTAATTTATATGGCTGGCTAGCCACCACGTTCTCCTCGTCCCTCGGCCTTGTTTCGTTTCTTCGTTTCCTCACTGGCCAACTAGATAAGATCAAATTAAGCCTGCTTTCTATGCAACGATTTTTATGCACGCTCCCGCGTCACGAACTACCGCGGATCCTCTTTCTTCTTCTAATGACACAGATTATCAGTCAGTCATCCTGTTACGTTCTCGCAATAGACTCGATAAATTGATACCATTGTTCGAACCGCGACGATCCAATGATTGCCATCACTTCGAGCTCGTTCGGGATCGATAAACTAAGGCACGTGTAATAATTTTGCAATTTTTATTCGACATAAATTAATACCATAACTCTGTAGAGACTTGCTTGGTCAGTTCAGATCTACTACACGCTGTCAACAAAGTGCAGGTTCCGTTTAAGAAAAATTAAGGTGACCTTGGTATCTCCCAAATGAATGACATATGTTTTCATATTGTACATTTTATGAGTTTCCTCTGTCTGCGACCTTGAACAAACTTAAACAATTATAGTCACTGAATTCCTAATGAAGGGGACTATCATCGTGGTGGTTTAAAAAAGTCCAGGTTCCATTTAAGAAAAATTAAGGTGCTCTTGGTGTCTCTATAAAAATGACATATGCTTTCATATTTTACATTTTATGGGTTTCCTCTGTCTGCGACCTTGAACGACCTTAAACAATTATAGTCACCGAATTCCTAATGGAAGCAACTATCATGATGATTGTTTAAAAAAGTCCAGGTTCCATTTAAGAAAAATTAAGGTGACCTTGGTATCTCTAAAATGAATGACATATGCTTTCATATTTTACATTTTATGAGTTTCCTCTGTCTGCGACCATGAACAAACTTAAACAATTATAGTCACTGAATTCCTAATGAAGGGGACTATCATCGTGGTGGTTTAAAAAAGTCCAGGTTCCATTTAAGAAAAATTAAGGTGACCTTGGTATCTCTCAAATGAATGACATATGCTTTCATTTTTGATATTTTATGAGTTTCCTCTGTCTGTCACCTTGAACGACCTTAAACAATTATAGTCACCGAATTCCTAAGGGAAGCAACTATCATGATGATTGTTTAAAAAAGTCCAGGTTCCATTTAAGAAAAATTAAGGTGACCTTGGTATCTGTAAAATGAATGACATATGCTTTCATATTTTACATTTTATGAGTTTCCTCTGTCTGCGACCATGAACAAACTTAAACAATTATAGTCACTGAATTCCTAATGAAGGGGACTATCATCGTGGTGGTTTAAAAAAGTCCAGGTTCCATTTAAGAAAAATTAAGGTGACCTTGGTATCTCTCAAATGAATGACATATGCTTTCATTTTTGATATTTTATGAGTTTCCTCTGTCTGTCACCTTGAACGACCTTAAACAATTATAGTCACCGAATTCCTAAGGGAAGCAACTATCATGATGATTGTTTAAAAAAGTCCAGGTTCCATTTAAGAAAAATTAAGGTGACCTTGGTATCTGTAAAATGAATGACATATGCTTTCATATTTTACATTTTATGAGTTTCCTCTGTCTGCGACCATGAACAAACTTAAACAATTATAGTCACTGAATTCCTAATGAAGGGGACTATCATCGTGGTGGTTTAAAAAAGTCCAGGTTCCATTTAAGAAAAATTAAGGTGCTCTTGGTGTCTCTATAAAAATGACATATGCTTTCATATTTTACATTTTACGAGTTTCCTCTGTCTGTCACCTTGAACGACCTTAAACAATTATAGTCACCGAATTCCTAATGGAAGCAACTATCATGATGATTGTTTAAAAAAGTCCAGGTTCCATTTAAGAAAAATTAAGGTGACCTTGGTATCTCTAAAATGAATGACATATGCTTTCATATTTTACATTTTATGAGTTTCCTCTGTCTGCGACCATGAACAAACTTAAACAATAATAGTCACTGAATTCCTAATGAAGGGGACTATCATCGTGGTGGTTTAAAAAAGTCCAGGTTCCGTTTAAGAAAAATTAAGGTGACCTTGGTATCTCTCAAATGAATGACATATGCTTTCATATTGTACATTTTATGAGTTTCCTCTGTCTGCGACCTTGAACGACCTTAAACAATTATAGTCACCGAATTCCTAATGGAAGCAACTATCATGATGATTGTTTAAAAAAGTCCAGGTTCCATTTAAGAAAAATTAAGGTGACCTTGGTATCTCTAAAATGAATGACATATGCTTTCATATTTTACATTTTATGAGTTTCCTCTGTCTGCGACCATGAACAAACTTAAACAATTATAGTCACTGAATTCCTAATGAAGGGGACTATCATCGTGGTGGTTTAAAAAAGTCCAGGTTCCATTTAAGAAAAATTAAGGTGACCTTGGTATCTCTCAAATGAATGACATATGTTTTCATATTGTACATTTTATGAGTTTCCTCTGCCTGCGACCTTGAACGACGTTAAACAATTATAGTCACCGAATTCCTAAGGGAAGCAACTATCATGATGATTGTTTAAAAAAGTCCAGGTTCCATTTAAGAAAAATTAAGGTGACCTTGGTATCTGTAAAATGAATGACATATGCTTTCATTTTTGATATTTTATGAGTTTCCTCTGTCTGTCACCTTGAACGACCTTAAACAATTATAGTCACCGAATTCCTAATGGAAGCAACGGCACGAGTACGATTTCCGTGGCCCCTCGTTTTGATCCGCCCCCTCCACGACCTAACCACAACTCATTCTACTCACATGATTTTTCCATTATTAGTTCAAATTCTGGATGACAGCTACAATGCAAAGATTATGCGAATAAAATTTCATTTTCTACGTAAAAGGTGTCTTGATGTTTTGCCATATTTCGCATAGTTACTGATATATTTGCAAATTTATAAAAAACAGGAAATCTACTTTACCGGCTAAACCAGACCAATTTGACAGCATGTTATATATACATTTTTTTCTTGAAATAACCCCAAGAACACAAATACAACCTCAAAATGAGGGTCCACGGAAATCGTACTCTCCCCGAAGCAACAATCATCATGGTTGTTTAAAAAAATCCAGGTTCCATTTAGGAAAAATTAAGGTGACCTTGGTGTCTCTAAAAAAATTATATATGCTTTCATATTTTACATTTTATGAGTTTCCTCTGTCTATGACCTTGAACGACCTTAAGCAATTATAGTGACCGAATTTCGAATGGAAGGAACAATCGTAGTGTGTGTTTAAAAAATTGTCGTTCAATTTTAGTAAAGGTGACCTGGATATTGTCTAAAAAAAAATGACAAAACAATATTTTTTATTGCATCGTGTGAATCCCATTAAACCATTCAACTGTGTCCTCATGACATTTTATTATCTTTGAAAACAACAAAGATATTTGCGATATAAATGGTGTCTCTCACCCAGTATGCACAGTAAGATTTTGCACATTTCATTGGGAATAAGATACCAAATAATCATTTGAAATAATGAATTTCAGTTACATTCTTCAAGTAAAATAATAAATAATTTCACCTCAAGAAGAGGTTATTGAAATAATTGAAATTATTATTATTAGAATTATGTATATGTATATATATATATATATATATATATATATATATATATATATTGTATATTATACAGGGTGGCCCACATAACTCTTAACAGCTCAATATCTCGAAAACTATGCCATCGATTTTAAAGTTCTTGGTCTGAAATTGCATGGATCTGAAGGGCCTTTCTAACTACATAAACGTGAAGTGCCCCCTGTTCCCCTTTAAGGTGGGGGCGGAGTTACCTTTATAATTTTAAATGGAACCCCCTATAAAGCGTTACATATTAAGATTCTACAGGAAAAAACAAGTAAATTGTGTCTGAAACATTTTTTTGTCAGATATTTTCATGATAAGATATAACAGTTTAAAGTTTCGACTTGTACATAGGCACTTACTTGAAGCGCTCGGAAATTATAACGCTATTTCCTTTATAAAATGTCGTCCAATGTATTAGGCGAAATAATGGCCGGAACGATCACCTGTCAAATACCATTTCCAGTTGCAGATCGGCCGTACGGTGAATCGCGTGTGATGCTATTCTACTGTTTCCGCGATATCCGTTCTCCGATTTCAAGTCGCAAAACGTAACATCGTGTACACATTAGCTCGAATAACGCGGCGGGATTGTTCATGCCGGTCGTGAAATCAATTTCCGTTAATTAATTGTCATCGGACCGTGATCGCGCGTCACTCGGGAAATGCTAACCATCGAGGGAACACAACAAAGATGCGTAACAGGAGTTGCAATGCGTTGCATTACATTACGTTGCGTTGCTTTGCGTTGCGTTTCGAGAACAGGCAATTTCGTTGCAGAATCCAGCTCGATGGTACGCGAAGGCTGGGCGAATCTGTTTCGACGTTACACTATAATTATTTAACGGTGGAGAGCCAACGCGTGCTGTAAGGTATTAATACGTTCCCACGGCAAACAACCGTCGGAAATTATATTCGTCTATTGAGCGTAGGTCGAACGAGAGACCGGTGGACGATGGTTAAGCTGGTTACTATGTTCACGATGCGACGAAACATTTTGCAACAATTCGCCCGAAAGACCGAAGATTAAACTTCATTGCTGATTTATTTCCTACCAGCGCACAGTGTTTCCTAACCGGATAAAACTTGCAACTTCAGTCGCCGAACACTGTGTTCATTTTCCCGGAAACCATTTTGTATACCATTATGTATCAGATTCATTTTCTGAAGAATCATTGATATAACGAAATTTATATTATGACACGAACAAAGGTAAATGTTTGTTGCAGTTCTATACTACGGTTTTTATATGTATTCATTCCTTCGGTATGACGAAATTTATACATGGTCTCTCACCTGATTTTGACATTTGGTTTACGTCACACAACGAACATATTTTAAGTAATTTTTTAATGGCTTCGAGGGGGGGAGGCATTATTAGTAATTTTATAGGTGGACACATGAAGGTCATGTGAAGGTCAATCTTGTTCTTTTCAAACAGAATCATATATTTTTTAATGCACTTATCGATGCAGCTCGACATTGTCTATAAAAAAAGTATGCACCTGTGTACCCCGAAAAATCAATATTTTAAAAAATATTAGGGAAATATATAGGAAAGGAGACACAGCTCCGATGACCTTCATCTTCACATATGTTGTCAAGGTCAACATTCCGAACAACATTTTCCTATACATGTACCCGTCGCTCGGTCTTATTGTTAGTTTCGGAGACAATTGTAAAAGCCTCGTTAAAAGATCACAAGTACACTTTATCCTCCCACAAGCTGTCACTGAACGATATTTAAAATGTACAGAATCATATACAGGATCTCAAAGAGAAGGTATAGTCCATGTTGGTTGGTGGTTAGGTTGGGTTGGGAATTACGAGGAGAGGGGGCTGTGCGAGCCGAAACAAGCACCAGTCTCTCCCCTCCCCGCCGTGTAGTGGGGGGCTTCATTTTATAGCGGCATGTTCTCGGAGTATGAAAAGATGGAAAAAGGAGAAGGAAGCGTTTCGTCCTAGGCCCGCTATAGGACTCATCAGTAAGGCTATCTAGCGGACCCGTGCCTTAGATGCGGGATGTCGTAAGGACAGTTTAAGACGGTATACAGAGTGAGTCACCTAACGTTTGTACCTCAAATATCTTTGTTGTTTCTAAAGATACGTAAAATATGGTAAGGACAAAGTTGAATGGTACAACGGGGCTGACACGATGCCAAAAAAAATTTTGTTTTTGTGTCATTTTTTTAGAGATATCAAGGCCACCTTGACTTTTTTAAATGGAACCACCCTTTTTTAAACACATACAATGATAATCCCTTTCATTGCGAATTCAGTGATTATAATTATTCAAGGTCATTCAAGGTCGCGGACAGAGATAACGTATAAGATTTAATATCGATACATGCTTGTAAACGGGCTTTGAAGGAATGTTGAACTCTGTCCGTGACCTTGAATGACCTTGAGTAATTATAGTCACTGAATTCGTAATGAAAGGGACTATCATGGCAGATGTTTAAAAAAGGGTGGTTCCATTTAAAAAAGTCAAGGTGACCTTGAAACTCTCTAAAAAAGTGACATAAAAACAAAAATTTTCTTGGTATCGTGTGAGCCCCTCTGAACCATTCAACTTTGTCCTTCAGACATTTGACGTATCTTTAAAGACAAAGATATTTGAGGTGGCAATAGTTAGTGCCTCACCCTACAATGGTAGTCCCTTTCGTTACGAATTCAGTGACTACAATTACTCAAGGTCATACTATGCCGATACATGCCTGTAAACGGTCTTTGAAGGAATGTTGAACTCTGTCCGTGATCTTGAATGACCTTGAGTAATTATAGTCACTGAATTCTTAATGAAAGTAACTATCATTGTAGGTGTTTAAAAAAGGGTGGTTCCATTTAAAAAAGTCAAGGTGACCTTGATATCTCTACAAAAATGGCATAAAAACAAAATTATTTTCTGGCATCGTGTCAGCCCCGTTGTACCATTCAACTTTGTCCTTACCATATTTTACGTATCTTTAGAAACAACAAAGATATTTGAGGTACAAACGTTAGGTGACGCACCCTGTATACACAAACAGAGGAAGATTCAGGTAGTAGCGGGAAAGGTGTTGTCGTAGTGTCCCTCTGTTGACGAGCATAGGAAGTAGCCGCAACAATCTCTTGGTCGGTTTGGTTCTTCCTGAAGGCCGGTAGGTGAAGTTCCTTCAGGGGGCGCGGGCGACACGTCCTGGGTGGCGTGTCGTCCGTTCCGGCGGTTCCCGGGTGGTGGGGGGCACTACGTGGGTGACCTTCGTAGTGCACCTTGTAGATTAAGTAGTTTGAGCTGCCAAGTGTGGGGCAGTGATGGTATATGGTCTCGGTTTTTTCGCGCATGCGCGACTAAATGCAGGAACGTACCGTACGTCTTATGTTTGTGGGGAAAGTAGGGGAGAACTGTTATTCACAGGAAACCGGACAGAAGAGTGCAAGACGACACGACGAGACGACCGTACTTCGAAATTTTGGTAAGTTAATGTTAATATATTCGATTTCATAATGGCAACTAGTATTGGAGAAGGAGCTACTTGTCAATTCATATTTGAAAATCGATAAAAAATTTGCGAAACTATGCGGGGTGTCTAAGGTACCCCATTTTAGCCCAACTTTGTACTTTACTGACGCTAAAATCGTCGCGCATGCGCGAGAAAACCGAGGCCATATACCAGGCCTGGGCGCGGTTGGCTCGCGGAACACATGTTGCTGCTTCTCCGCTTCGCGTGGTCGGCAAGCCAGTCCCCACCATGGCCACTCCGACTCTTCCCTTAGCGTTAGCCTAACTAAGGCCTAGGCGGGGACTGGCTTGCCGACCAGGCGAAGCGGAGAAGCAGCAACATGTGTTCCGCGAGCCAACCGCGCCCAGGCCTGCCATATACCATCACTGGTGTGGGGTGGCCCAGTGGTGTTTGCTCACGAGTACCTGGCCACCCCCCATAGCTTAGGGTTGATCACCGTGGGGTTTCAATGGGTAGTCTCTTGGGCCGGTTAGGTAAAGCATTTCCCCACGAAAAAAAAATTGGTTGGGTTGGGAGTCTTTCTATATATTTACCAACTCTATTATGGTTTACCATGTCGCTTAAATATCGCTTAAAACCTTCAGAGCGTTATTTAAGGTAATGACTATATAGACTGCGGATTTTATGCATTTATGACAAAAATTGAGTAGGTGCGACTTAAAACAATAAAACGATTGAAAGAATTCAAGTATGTCGATATACTATTTTCAACATGTTAAAATTATTAATAAGTTAAATAAATATATACTTAGCGTCTGTAGCCTGCAATTGATGCTCAAAAAATGTTATTTCGTATAAAGATCCATAGTCTAGTAATGGCCATGGCAACATATTAAAAAATAATCGAAATCGGAACTGGTTCCCTCAATGTAAATATTTACCAACTAACGATTCCACAGAATTTGATCTTTCGGTGATTCGATGAAATGATCAACAGTCGATTAGGATACAAGCCTCGCCGAGCTATACGTAAACAAGGTTGAAAAGATGGGGCCGACATCGAAATTCCTTCCGCACGGATGAAACGTTGAAAATCAGCTACGGTTGCGGGAACGTGGTCGGCGAGCGCGACGAACTCGGTGTTTTGATTACGGTGACAATTTCACCGGAAGCATAAAAGTTTCACCGTTTGCTCTGGGGTCCCGGCTTGATTTTAATAAAAGCGAACGAGCGAGACTGGAAGTTCGGCTTTTGCCGGAGCGGCTCGCATAATCCCGGGGAAGAAAAAAAAATGAGAAAGGATCGAATCCTTTCGAAGTTTGCGCCGCGAGACTTTTCCTTTGCCCGGTTATTTATTCGAAGTTCACGGAGAGGATGCAACGAGGCTGCTTGGCCGGGCTGGGCTCGTCAGGGGATCGCGAAATTGGCAGAGGGCTGCTAGAAATCACCCCCCATGGCTTACACGTTTGTAATTTTATGCGGCGATGTCAACAGGTCGAGTTCTACCAAAATGATCGATTTTATTGTAAGTGGAACGCTGAAATAAAAAGTCCAGTGACTGTTTCAATAGAGAAAGGGTTCGCCATGTGGCCCTCCGTACCATATTTCTTCCTAAAATCTGATTCATAACCTCGAATTAATTGAATTTTTGCTCAAAATGTATGTACAGGTTGTAAAGAAATGTGTGGTCATGGCTTTGATCATAGGCGTATTCTACATCTTCGGATCGATGAAGATCTGTATAAGAAAGTTGCCGCAAAATTGTCCTTGACCTTAAATTTCAAGGTCAACGTTTTTTTATTGCATTGTATTCTACGCGTCATGGGAATAAAAAGTGTCACATTATATTATTAGAACTACTAATTATCATAAAAATTGTATACATTTCTAATAAAGCAAGTAGTTAGTGTTGTTGTTTGTGTGCTATTTATCAGATGTCTTACATAATCAATCATAATCAGTATTATTACCTTCTCAGTCTTGAAAAATGTTCATCTTCAATTTCTTCTTATATGCCAAAAAAGTAAATATCATCGGAATTATATCATATTTGGTATCATTTTTATTAGACAAATGCCACAAATATGGCCATCGAAGTCCCATAAAAAAATAATGATTAATAAAGAAGTTGGAAATTCGGATTAGGTATATTTAAATTTTTCGGTGACTCAGGCCTCTCGAGCTCGGCTGTCCTTCTCTACGTTCGGCAAACCTCAAACAATGATATCCCTCGCGCATAATTGTTCCTCCGCAGACCCGTGTTGTGGACAATTATCGATGAAATACTGTATTACGAAAATAACTTACTTTTAGACCTCTTACAAATCGTACAAAATCATTCTTTTTGGTAACGTCTTGACATCGACAGGAAATAAATAAAACAAATTCTTTACTTTATATTGCAAAAATCGCACGCGTTTTCTTCTGTGTCGTAGGATATGCACTCACCATGTGCCCATCATTTACAGATGAGGTGTTCTTTTATTTGAAAAAATTTTTTTAATTATTTAATCTATCGTACACATTATTTTATTCAGTGACATCATATTTGGCACTCTCCGTTATGGGCTGCCAATATGTCAACACACACACAGGCTCACAAAAATATTCGAACGCTATTTAATTCAGAATAGCTTTTTTGAAATTGGACTAAACAACTTCACTCTTGTTTAGCAATTGGAATCATTGATTTACTAATTGATGTCCAAAAAAGAGTTTGAAAAAATTGCAGTTGGTAGGAATTACATGGAAAAATAAAAATGTCACTTTTTCAAACTTTTTTATTTCAGTCCCTAATGAAAATTTAAAACATGCGTTTTATAGATCTATGTTATTTATGCGCATGCTGAAAATATCATCGAAATCGGTTGACGTAGAAAAAAAGCACGCATAGAAAGTCGTGCAAAACTGCAATTTTCACCACTTTCAACCGCGTGTAGCTCGTGCGTACGTTGATCGATTTCGATGAAATCTTTAGTATGCGCATGACTAACATAGGCCCACCTAGCGCATATTTTAAATTTTCAATAAAAAATTAAAAAGTTATAAAAAGTGCTATTTTTATTTTCTCATGTAATTCTCAACAATTGTAATTGTTTAAAAATCTTTTCTGCACGTCATTTAGTAATCCAATGCTTCTAATTACTAAAAAAAATGTGAAGTCGTTTGATGCAATTTTAAACAAATTATTCTGCTTTAAAGAGTATACATATACAGGGTGTCCCATTTAAGTTGAGATTGTAAAAAATCTCGAAGACATGTGATTTAAAAATATCAAAAAAAAATGTTTCAAACAAAAGTTGTGCATTTTTTTACATAGAATATGATTCCGAAATAAAAAAGGTAATTATATAGAAAAGGTCTGCGTACTCCGATTTTGATGAAATTTTAATATGTTATGGGGCAACACATTCTGAACAACTTTTTCCTGTTCCAATATAGGGGGGTCGCTTTTAGTTTTCGAGATATTTGCAAAAAAACTATCGGTAATGTTAATTTCATAACGGAAACCTTCTTTTTAGAAACACTGGGTGGGTGTGCGTGGCATTGTCGCTTCTCATCTCCACAATGTGTTTACAAACAAAAAATAAACAGATGCGGCCCGAAAATCCAGGAAGAAACAAGCAGAATTAACTCCTGTAGATAACTCTGATCATACATAGATAGGCTGAGCTTTCTATTTTCAAAGACATTCCCTGGATTTTCGGCCCGCATCTGTTAATTTTTTGTTTGTAAACACGTTGTGCAGATGAGAAGCGACAATACCACACACACCCACCCAGTGTTTCACACGCACCCAGTGTAAAATTCGATACAGTATTAGCGATAGTTTTTTGCAAATATATCGAAAACTAAAAGCGACCCACCTATATTGGAAAAGGAAAATGTTGTTCAAAATGTCGAAATCTATAGTATATTAAAATTTCATCAAAATCGGAATACGCAGACATTTTCTATATAATTACCATAAAAAACATGGGTTTACGATAAAAAAAGACAAAATGACCTAGAAATAACCTTGAAAATGCTCACGTACTAGAAAACTAGTAATGCCATTTGACTCCTCACTCGAAACACTAAAGGACATGTGTCGGTTTTTTTTTTAAATCACATGTCTCCGAGATTTTTTAGAATCTCAGCTTAAATGGTACAACCCGTATAATAGCTTCAGCAACTTTAACTTCATCATTGGAAATATCAATGATTAAGTAATTTCACTTATGGATATCGATTCTACGTATATTTTACCACGAATATTCCAACACACAGCAGTTATGTTACTTATGCTTTTTATTAGCAGAAACAATACATTATCTGGAGTAAATTTGTTTCCCTACATATAAATCCAGTAAACACACAAAAATTTATACCGTTTCCCATATTATCACCTCTTCCTCTATAGTTGGTTGATACAGTAAATTTCATAATTCTCCTATTCTTCAACATAGTCCCTTACTATAATTATTCAATTGGCCCATCTCTTTACTAGCTTCTTTATGCCAGTAGTAAATAATATTTTATCTTATAGCTGAAACTAATCTCACAGAATGTTGTTTTGAAGAATTGCACTCTGTATACTCGAATTATAGAATTCATAAAGATATCAATACAGTGGTTGAGTACATACAATATTACAAGAGAACTTACTTGATTGTCTTTACTTGTAATACTTCTATTTTCTAGTAACTTCTACGCCTTATGAAAGATTTCCTTGCTTACCTGAAATAAAATATGAAAAATAATTAGTTTAATAATCATATCGATACGAATACGTTAAGAAAACAATCATAATCCATTCGGAGCAATTTATCTGTTTTATCTTATCTTTATCTTTGTTCGGGATTCATGCAATCATAAATCTTGTATTAATTTATAATTCGAAATAGGAGCGTATTTATTAATAGTTGTTTTGTGATTGAACTCGCGTTCGACCTCGGCCTCGCCGCTTCGCTCTAATTTTGCGTCCGCGACAAAAACCGTGAGCATTGTCTCGCACCTGTTCCCTTGCAAAAATGGCGCCAGCGTCGTTGTTAAGGAGTTATTAACGAAAAACACCGACCAATCAGAGCGCGGCTACAGCGAACGGAGTCCGACTCGGCGACAGGTCCCGCTTAGCGTGGCGTCGCCGTTGGCCGAGCAAGAATCAATCCGCTGTAGCTGCGCTCCGATTGGCCCGTCTTTTTCGTTAATAACTCTTAAACCAAGCAGCGGACGCCATCTTTGGAAACGAAAATGTCGCTTCAAATGATCTCAGGAACCTCCCATTTCCGGATGCTTAAGGAATTTTAGACACCCTGTATAGCCGATACAGAACCAAAAAATATCAGTTGCAGAACTGCAGAACCGATCTGAGACCAATACGGGACATAATATAGGTTCTGAAGTCTGAAGAACCGAAACCGAAGTCCAGAACCTAAAAATAACAGTTATAGAACCGTTATAATATCGGTTCTCAGGAACCATAAGCGTAACCGATGCAAGCAAGAACCGATATTCTCATAACAGTTATACCATTTTTTCGGTTCTCGTAACTGTTTCAAGAACCGGAATTGATATCATAACCGTTTTCAACCCCTGGAATGTAATAACCCATTAAATTTTGATTGTTTTGACTTCAAAAAATATGGTTATGTATTTCGAATATCCATGAACATGTGTGCAAAAATACACTGCAAAAAATTTTACTAGTTGTACCAAAAAATATCAGTTGCAGAACTGCAGAACCGATCTGAGACCAATACGGGACATAATATAGGTTCTGAAGTCTGAAGAACCGAAACCGAAATCCAGAACCTAAAAATAACAGTGATAGACCCGTTATAATATCGGTTCTCAAGAACCGTAACCGTAACCGATATAAGCGAGAACCAATATTCACATAAGAGTTATAACATTTTTTCGGTTCTCGTAACTGTTTCAAGAACCGGAATTGATATCATGAATATCAGCATGAATTGATAACTGTGTTTAACCCCTGGTTTCTACAGGAATATACTTTTCGATTGGTAGTAAGGTGCTGGGACGAACCTAATGCGAAATGGGGGAGCCGCATAGGTTGGAAAACAGTTTTGGAATTCCTGATACGAGATCTGGTATGCAATTCTTAGGGTAACGGCCTCGCAATTTTATCATTATAAATTAATTGATACAACCCAAGCAGTAAGATTGTTGAAAACTATTATGATATCGGTTCCATTTCTGGAAACAGTTATGAAGAACCGAAACGATGTTATAACTGTTACGAGAATATCGGTTCTTGCTTATATCGGTTACTGTTACGGTTCTGGAGAACCGATATTATTTCTGTTCTGTAACTGTTACTTTTCGGTTCTGTAACTGTTACTTTTCGGTTCTGTAACTGTTACTTTTCGGTTCTGTAACTGTTACTTTTCGGTTCCGGCTTCGGTTCTGTCATTCTGTATTCTATTCTGTATTGTGTTCGGTCTTCTATATTTATTATTTAAGTAGTTATTTATTGTTATTTATGTTAATGTTTGAAGTAATACAATTTCAGTATTACTTCCGACACTGATTAGTAATGTATTATTATTCGTTGGTGTTTGTGTACTCGTTAACCGAGCAACAAAAGTGCATCGTTTCTTTGGCAGCAGGCCAAAAATTAGGGTCCCGCCGCCGCGAGCGCGAGCGGAAAGTTTGTTTTACCGAACAGCTCCTGCACGCGGCTTGATCCATTTACGCGTGGGAGGCAATTTATCGAATGCTAAACCGGTGATTGTTTCGCCATCGTTCCCATGAAAATGACGAGGAAAAAACGATCGCGAGATATCAATGAACGTGATCGGACGCGGCCGATGAGTTTAATCTTTAAACGGGCTGCGCGAAACCGGAGGGAAACCGAGTGAAAAAAAAGATACGGGTCTCGATCCACGATCGAGTTGCCATGAATTGGTGAATTTGTTGTAAGCGAGCGGAAAGCGAATAGCTTCGCGATGCATCGAATTGCGAAACACGATACACGATTTTATCCTTCATGAAAAGGAAAAATATCTTTCGATGCCGTGCGAATTTTGTGCGATTCGCAGTAGCCTCGTTGATTCCATTCAGGAACCTTTCAATGTAAAAATGGCGCAACTCGATACAGTTAATCGTTGGATATTGTATAGACTGCAGATTTTTCGCATTTATGGAAAAAAAATGAGTGGATGGAAGAAGGAGAAACATCAAATGAATTTAATAATACTGGTACATTATTTACAAGCTATTAAAATTATTAAGGGAAGAAATTCAATTTTATGGAACTACCTCTTCTTATAACTGATGCAGACCATTCTTATTTTCCATAAAGATCCGCAGTCTAATGATGAAGGAGTAAGAAAAAGATGTAAGAAAGATGTGAATGAAGTTTGGGTAATTATTTAGAAGTTTGCCCTCCTCACCGATTTTGATGACCTTGAAATATATTGTCAAGGTCATCATTCTGAACAACTTTTCCCTGTATATGTTACCACCGCTCGGTCTCAGTTATCGAGATATTTGAAAAAATCTTTAATCAAATCTAGATTACGAGTACACTTCATTTCGTAATTAGTAGCACTCTCCGCCCCCTCCCACGACCTAGCCACAACTCACTTTATTCGCATAATCTTTGCATTGTAGCTGTTATCCAGAATTTGAACGAGTAACACATATAAAAGACTGGATGACATCTACAATGGAAAGATTATGCGAGTAGAGCGAGTTGTGGTTAGGTCGCGGGAGGAGGCGTGGACCAGCCCGACCACGCATACGAGAATCGAGGAGTAATTTCTCAAAATCGAAAGCTCATCCTATACAGGTTAGTCCATTTAAGTAAGGCCACTCTAAATATCTCTTCAGGTTATTGTGATGCAAAAAATATTTCTTACGTAAGGTGCATGGTGTCAATGGACCAAATATCTAGCAATAATATTTTTTCCGAAGGTCATTTTTTTCGGAGTTATGAAGGTCATCGGTGTTTTTTGACACATATAATTACATTTTTTTTTATTGCATCGTGTAACTGATCGAAAAATACATTCGGATATGTATAATAGCATGACCTTGAAATGACCTTGATCTTCGAAAATTGAAGTTTTACCTAAAACTGATGTCGAATGTCTTCGGCTACGACTCCTGAGCCTGTGAATGCGAAGAAAATATAAAATGTTTTTTATATCATAAGAACAAAAAGACATACTTAGGTGCCTTTAAGTGGGCCGCCCTGTACAAAAATACAAGTATTTAGGACTTGTGTAGTTCATTTTACTTGAAATAAGTATTTTATAACTACCTGGCAAACAAGTTAAACAACCACAACATTAACCCCTTGGCCTACAATAACGAGTGAGACTCGTGGTAAAAAATTTGGGCCAAAAACAATAAAGACGAGCCTGACTCGTGGTACTTCGTTCGGACCAAGCGTAAACAACACGAGCCTGGCTCGTGGTACTTCATTCGTGACAAACGTAAACAACACTAACTCGAAGATTACTAATTTTCTACGAGTTTTCTCAAACCATTATTAATTTAAATGAAGTATTAATTTGAAAATTGTTACTGATACATTATCCACTTTTAAATTATAAATCATTTTTGTTCACCGATGAATTGATCATAATTACTTCCCAGACATCTTAAAAGTATTAGTTGTGCCCAAACGTGTTTATTATTTCACTATTCCTTTCGTTGCGTCGAAATATACATGTCATAAGACGCATAAATTTTGCGCAAGTTCGAGCACATGGTTTTTTTTTATAACATGTTTATTGCAGGATAAAATTGTACAGTCTTATAAATGGTAACAACAAACATTCAAAAAATACCACTCAGTATTGCAAGTTTATCTAATTGTTCGCTCGCATGCGAATCTCTTAGATATACAGTCTTTGGAAGGTGGTTCGTATAATACTGGCTTAAAACGACTAATTATTTTATTATTTAAGTAACGCTTAAAGGCTATGAGGGGTTCGAGTGGGAGAAAAAAGAAATATGATTTTTATTTAAAAAAACCTCCGGTTCGAGCACATGGCTAAGCAGCTAAATGGCTCGACGCGTGGCCGACCTTCTTGTTTATTATGGCTCGAGCAATCAGGAGTTAGCGGGTACGACAAGAGGGGTTAACGCCACATATTGCGAAAAATTACGCGTCCACCGAAGAGTTCTAGTGCCTATCGGCTAAGACGGTGCTGTCCTGATACAACGCACCATAAGAAGCCCTGCGTGAACCTTAAGGACACGGAGCGATTCGAGAAATCCCTCGAAACAAGCGCAGCCCGTCCCCGTACTAACAGGAATAGCGGGGTTTGGCTATAAAAATTACTCCTGCAAACAACAACGTGATCCATCCGATTCTAGAACGGCCAACGGTCATAAACTTGAGCGTAAACACCTGTACGTAGAAGCATGGGGACCGTCGTTCCTTCGACGCATAAAGCGCATTGTCCCCAAAGGACGTGGATTGTGGATAGCGAGAAGCAGAGAAGATCCTCCTCTCGGATGTCGCGGGGAGTACAATACAGCATACTCGGCCCTCTCGCAGGACACCAATGTAGCCATCGTTATTGCTACTTTATTGCTCGTAAATCCTGCGGCGCGGCGTGCGTATCCTGCCGTAGAAGGATACGAGCGTATCTTTGAACAGGGCTCGATGCCATCCCGAACCAGTGAGAAACGAAACGAAACGAAACGCACCGAGCGTCCAACGACATTCAACGACCACCATCGAGTACCGAAGAATCCGAGCCATCAACGTCCAGTACCCCTCGGCATGTTCTACTATTTTCTAATTAACTTCTCGATACAATTGATGACTGCTTGTTACGGTTTAACTGACCGTGCGAGCAAACGACGAACATCGCCGACGATTTTCATGGATTTCGCATCTGTACCTATTAACTGATAGGTGCCTATCATTCCAGTAAAATAATGAGAAATAGACTGCGAATTTCACGCACTCAAGAGGAAAATGATAATATTCACCGATTCCGCCAGTGTTCTAGAGAGTTTATCCGACCCAGAAAACCAAGATCCCATTATAGTACATATCTTCAACGCCTTAAGCAAAGCTAAAAACAACAACAAAGAAATCATTTTTTCATGGATTCCCTCTCACGTAGGGATATCGGGTAATGAAACAGCGGACGCTGCGGCCAAAGAGGCATCCAAACAAATACCTACAGATTGCTCTTTTTCTTACAGAGATATGATTAAGTTAATTAAAAGAGAAATTAAAGTGGGATGGAATGCCAGATGGACCAGCTCCCCTCCTTCTAGTCTATCCTTGATAAGGCAAGACCTTAATAATAATGACTGCCCTCCACTTGATAATAGAAGAGACCAGGTAGTTCTCACCAGACTTCGTATAGGGTATACTAACCTAACTCACTTATATAGAATTTTGAAAGACCCTCCTCTCATATGTACTCGATGTAATATACCTCTCTCAGTTGAACACCTCATCCTGCACTGCCCCCTTTTCTCCTTCCAAAGATGTCGCTTGGCTATCTCTAACAAACTAAGTGAATGCCTCAATATTAGTAAGAACATCAACCAAGTCATACTATTTCTTAAATCCATCAATATCTATCATACTCTGTAATCAGGTCTATAACAGAGGTCAACTGATCTTTCCACAATGCATTTATATTTATTTCTAAGTATAAGGATCTATTTTTTATTGTAATCACATGTTATAATTCTTGTGGTCGCTAATGACCTCGCTGTTGATGCGACCTTTATAAATGAATAATTTAAAAAAAAAAGAGGAAAATGAGTGTGAGAAATGAAAAACAGTAGACTGATTAAAACAATTAGAGGATGCCGATATGAAATTTTAAATCTTTTAAAATTGTTGAAAAAGGAAAGAAATTCCTGAGTGACCACTGTGCCTTGCAGTTGATACAGACAGTTTTTATTTTGCATCAAGATCCGCAGTCTAATAATAAATGTACAGGGTGTATCGTCAGATATTTATTATTATTCGTAGCGTGAAATGTTTGGATAGAGATGAAATTTGTTTTAACAAATGCGCATACTGGTGTCATTTGTTTTCTTTTTCGTAGGTAGGCACATCAAGGACTTCTGAAGGTCAACGTTGTTTTCATAAATGGAACTGTATATATTTTGTTGCACGGATCGAGTAAGTGAAATACAAAATTATGGAGACAATAAAAGAATTTTGCATGAATTTGCGCAGTCTAATTATTGGATTGTGACATATGAAATGTCGGATTTTGTACAGCAACGTAAGAACACTTTTTTATAAATAAAGTTTACTGATCATAGTGAGCACCACAGTGACCAACATATTCTGTCAATGAATTGCAAGCTTTTTGATTGTATTATGGTCAGAATTGAATATTTTGGACGCGGATATAATTTCTTGACTTTCATGCGAACATTTTCTAAGCTTCAAATATACCAGAGCTTTCATAAAACAATTAAACGGTTTCAACAGATGCTCGTACTGGTGTTATTCATTTTTTTGTAAGTGGATGCAACAAGGACTTATGAAGGTTAACTTTGTATTTTTTACATGGAACCGTGCATTTTTTTGTGCATCCATCCATGAAGCTTTTTGGTCTAAATAAAGGGTATTTTAATTTAAATAATGCGAAAAAAATTAGTAGGTGAAATACAAAATTATGAAGACATTAAAAGGATTTGATGATAGTCTTACATTATCGTCGACTTATTAAAATTATCGAAAGACAAAATGCATTTTCTTTTAACTTCTGGTCCCTACGATTGATTTTACAAATTTTTATTTTCATTAGATTCGCAGTCTAATTATAGGGTTATGGCATATGAAATACCCGATTTTTAACAGTAATGTTAAAAGAATATCACTTGTTTCTAACTAAAGCTTATTGATCGATTGAATTGAACACAATATTATGGTAATGGTTATAATTTCTTGGCATTCCTATGAACACTTTCTAAGCTTCAAATATGCCGGTACTTTCATCAAATATTTAAAGTGCTATGAAACACTCGGATCATATATTTGCTGGTAAACGTTTTTTCGTGTACAGCGCTGAATCTCCTGTGCTGAACCATTTCGGTGCAGACATATTAAGCAGTCAAGAATAATTTAATTATACAATTGCTCTGGCATACATAAACGTAAAAGCAGCTAACCGGAAGGAGCAAGAGTATGACTTTATCCGGTTTGCCGGGTTGACCCGTTTTGCGTATAAAAATCGCCGTGTTTTGCGAAACGGTAATGATTCTCTTAACTGTAATAGGATATTCAAACATGGTGAAATAGTCTTGATTATCCGCAGGAATATTGTTTTTTTATTCTACTCGGTGATTTCACTCTGTCTACTGTATTTTCTGACGTTGCAAGATGTTGAATTGCGTAAAGTAATCATGAACGTGAAGTCTTAGATTCGCTGGAATGCTTTTAAAATTAAAATCGCACGTCTCTCTATATATTGAAATATAACTTTTTAATGAATTGTTAGGAGCACGTCAATTTCGATTCAGTGACTGTTCTGTGGAAATAATTTCGTAATGAACATCAGCTTTATATGAAGATTTCTACTGTATCGTAGATGAAACAAGTAAATATAATTCAAATGTTACCATGTCTGAGTTCATCGTTATCAGGATAATGTCATCAATATTCTATACAAAGGGCTGTTCTTTCTTTTGGAGGACCAGATATTTTTAACTTTCTTGAACACTTTTTTAACTTTTTTTTATGTAATCCTGTAGATATCGATGAGGATATTACGAAAATGTAAGTATTATTGTTAGGAAATCACTGGTTTATAAGTTATGTGTGTGTGTAAACGTGAGTATGTTTGGCGGTTTTGACAGGTTAGGACGTCGCCATATTGGATATTCGTTGGGTAGTAGAGATAGGACTGTTGAGCGCATGCGCTGGATAGATACGCGTGTAAACAGAAGCAATTTCAAGTGTTTTTCACAGATTAAAGTGTTGTCACATTAATATATTCGCTGGGTGGTAGACGTAGGAGTGTTGAGCGCATGCGCTTGATAATATGGTATATTCGCGGATCGGCTAAGTAGTACTGAGCGCATGCGCTAAATGGCGCAACATTTTATTGTTGATTTTAATTTTACTGTGTGGATTGTTGCGAAAATTTAAGAAATGTAGTATTCATCGGTGCGATATGAAAATATATAGAATCATATATAGGATCTCAAAAAGAAGGTATAGTCCAAGTTGGTTTGGGGTTAGGTAATCGCGTTGATTTCGTACATGTGTTATTATTACGTACGTGCTTGTGCTGCCATCTAACAGATCTGCTCGGTACCACTTAGCCGATCTTACGTGTACCATCTAGCAAATATAGCAATATTGTGGCGCTTTAACCTGTCAAAAAGGCTTAAAAGTGCTCAACTTAACATGCGTATAACTTCTGAACCAGTGAACTCCTGGCATTAAGACTTTCACTTTCGGTGTTTTCTCGTCGAAATCTATAGGACTGCATAAAAAAGGTTAAAAAAAAGTTGGTCCTCCAAAAAATGGTTTAACCGTTCAAAGTTTCATAAAAGAATAATTAAATATTGAGCTAGTTACGGCTAAAGAATGAGGTTGAAGAATGAAGACTGTATCGTGGACTGAACGAGTAATTATAATCCAAACGGTATCATGTTTTAATTGATGATTTGAATCAGAAAACGTTCTTCAAAGGAGAATTCATGAAATTTTAGTTGGAGCACACGAAGCGGCGTGAAACTCGGAAGCTTTTCAGTCGCGCAATAAATATTTTCTTCACGGGAAGAATACCCAACGAGCAGCGATTTCGGGCGGAGGCGAGTTAACTACCTTGTATTTAAGAGTGAAGAGGCTCCCCGTGGGACAGAAAGTTGCATCGCGTCGCAATGACGATAGCCGAAACGCTTTAACGTTCTCCGGGAGTCGAGAGCTGGTAATGGCCCCGGTCGGAACAGTTTCAGAAAAATGGTCCTGCAGGCTGAACTTGAATAAACGCCGGCATACTACTAGCCCGGATAAAACGATTTACTGGCGCCCAGCGGGTGGATAACGCTATCCATTTGTACGTAATTCCAACATGGTCGCGCCTTATCCGCACCCGAAACTGTTATGGCTAAACGAGTTTTCGTTTCGCTCCGCGTCGCTGTCCAACAATGAGAATAACTGACACTGTATTCCTCTCCTAAGCGAATTCGTGCACTCTTCCAACGTTTTCATGGCAAAGCGGTCCTTAATTATAGGCTTGAACAATTTATTTGTATTTGTTTTTACTGTCATTCCTGTAAATCGTGACAGTTTGCTGATAAAAATGTTGGGATAAGAAAAATATGTGTTTCGTTACTGGACTGCGGATTTTTGGAAAATATAGAAATTGCGTTTGCACCAATTGCAAGACACAAAACCTAAATAAAGATTTCTTTCTTCCTTTAATTATTTTATTGATCTGATACTGACACGTTGATGTTCTTAAATTTGCTAAATATATGTCCACTGCTTTAAGTTGTACTTTGATTCACAAACTGTGCAACAAAGGTTACTTTCCACGCTATACAATAGATGCCTTTTTGTGTGGACTCTTTCCTTGCCCCTTACTTTATATAAGGTAAAGGCACCAGTAGTTGACCATGCACCAGTAGTTGACCAGTTTTTAGAAAAACATAAAAAATAAGGTTATTATAAGTTCTGCACTTTTGATGAAAGCGAACCTCGGATGACACAATATCTGCTGGTTAAATTTTAAAACAATTACATGCGAAGTGAAGTATGCATAGTAACAACGGACGTCTAAATTCATTAAGGTAAGTAATATACCGATATATTTCTATTTTCTTAACGTTTCTGTTAAGAACAGCTGTACGGTTCAGGTAAATAATCCATACGTTGTGAACTTTTCGCGACTGAATTATTTACTTTTTAAATTCTCACATCGTTTTATAAGTGATAAATGCATCGTTTCTGTTATTCTAACCTCGAAATAATAGTTTATCGAGGGGTCAAATTCTGAATACTGTTATTTGAACAATTTTCAGAAGTTGACCACCCGATAAATCAACGTCAATTACTAACGTGACTCATTTAAATTTGTTTACGATTTATAATGTATCCATTTTACATCTAAGATTGTTAGGAGTACAAAACATAATTCTAAATTTTGTAGCATACTGTGTTTTAGAGGATGACCACATGGTCAACTATTGATTGCTTCCACGGTCAAATATTGACTCGCAACGTCTACTCTGTTCCGGAATTGAATTTGTTATAGAATTGATTTGTTTTGTTTCTTATTTTATCCTTTAATTGTAATTTGTGCTGGTAATTGTTGAAACTAAATGATACTAAAATGATTTCTAACATTATTGCTTTAGCCTTCTTTCTAGTATAAGTGGTCAACTACTAACGAACAGAAGGTCAATTACTAGGTTTTTCATTTTTAAGAGTGGTCAACTTCTGTAGCAATTACTGAATTTTTAAATATGTTTTTTTAAATTTGTGTAACTAAACTTTTTTTAAAAAGTGGTCTTGTTACATAATTTAGAAGACTTAAAGAGTATCTTCAGGTATCGACTCTCGCTATTCGATGACAGAGCAAGTGGTTACTATTGTTCGCGTGGAAAACTTCTTTTAACTGGTCAACTACTGGTGCCTTTACCTTACATAAGTTTCTAATGTCTCATTGTTTGTACCTATAGAATTGTACTTGGATATGCTTCACTATATTGTCAACCCTAGATTCTAAGTGATCTTTGTAATGTTAGCATGCACAGTCATGTACAGTCATGTACATGCTGCTAATAATCCCATGTGAGGTTTTATAGCTTAATAAAAGAAAACGATGGTTTGAAATGGTAGAGGCTACAAACTTTAAAATGACGCTAACACCATTGTTAGAAGACTCCCTCTTACGAAATTGTGGATATGATTATCTATTCAATTTGTCATTAGCGCTCTAAACCTCTGATCTAACGCATCTGAGGTTCCCAGTAAAGTCAGACAGATCAGTTTGATAGGATATCATAAATCGACCGGTGAGCAAATCGCTGCAAATAATTGCCGATAGAGCACTCTCAATGGTGCTCGCTCACCCGTTGCATAGCTCTATTAGGCACTGCGTTGGAGAGAGTATTGCTGCTCTAGTAATCTGCGATCTGAAGACCTACAAATGTCGGCTTAGCTAGGGGCGTAGGTACAGAGTTGATCTATAATCCTGGGATCATAAGCTCCTATTCCAAGGATCTAGAATTCTAATAATTCTCGAATAAAGACTAGGAGCTCGAAGATTCTAGATTAGAGGCAGATCCACCTTTAACTTTTGGCACGCGAAATAATTTTAATTCTAAAATCAAAGTATTTTTTTGAACTTAGAACACTCTATATACCATTTTTAACATTGTGCACCTGAAATGAAACGTGTTTTCTCATAGAATAGTTGAATTTTTAGCAATTTATAGAATAGAGGCGAATTTAATAGTATGAAAACTGTGTTGAATAATGTTATGGGAATGACTACTGGTTACTCAGAGTCACCATTCGAGTGCAAAGGGTTAATCCTCAACAAGGCGATCATCACTAGAATACAGATCTTTATGCAAAACAAAAGTTTAGTACTAAACCTACCACTGTCGGTCAAGATGACCAGTTCCAAATTTTTCATTTTACAATCATTGAAATTATAACAACGCATACGTAGGAAATGATCACATTAATTCCCTTACTAAAGCTCACATTATAAGAAAAATAGTACACAATCTACATAAATAAATACAATTTTGTCATTTTCATAAGGCAACAGATGCCAATCTCTTCAAGTGCTTGGTAGGTTTAGTGTTAATAAGATGAAAGCAACCTAAAAGTATTCTTGAAAGCAACATATTCCTCTTCTGACAGTGAATTCTTCTGAATTAAGTTGTAATTACTGTAATTAAAGTAAAATTTAGATTCACATGGAACTGTCGCACGCTTTTTCGGCGTCAACCGTTTTAAATGATATTTTCAGCATGTAGATAACCAATCTAGATCTACAAAACGCATATTTTAAATTTTCATTAGTGACTGAAACAAACGAGTTTTAAAAAGTGCCATTTTTATTTTTTCTTGTGATTCCTGCACACTGCAATTTTTTTAAATTCTTTTGTGCACGTCGTTTAGCAAATCAATGCTTCTAATTGCTAAAAAAAAAACAGTCAAGTTGTTTGGTCCAATCTTAAGAACGTTATTCCGATTTAAAAAATGTTCGAATACTTTCGCCACTGTACTTTCAATGGTGGTTCCAGACGGGGGTGTCCCACTTGGACGCCATCCGATTGGATGCGTTCCTTTTGGACGCCGCGCCGTGCCGATTGGACTCGTCGTTTGGATTTGTGACATTTGGACGCCGTGCCGTTTGGATGCGTGACATTTGGGTGCCGTAAATTTTCTAATCATTGCTTTTCGAATTCTACATGTGGTGATATTTTATTGTGAAATATATGGTTAGTTCTGAGTTAGGTCTGGGTTAGGTCTGCCGGGAGATGGGCAGGCCTTATAACCACAGAGGTGGTACTAAGGCCTGCCCCACCTTCGCCCTAGGCGGGAGAGGGATGATAATATGCAATATTATGTTTGTCGGATGACCAGAAAGTCAAATTAACAATATAGTGTCCACCGCGAAGGGCCGCGAGCAAGAGTAAAGTGCCCTTTTTATCGTCGTGCTGGCGAAAAGGAAAGTTGTGCTGACTTGTGCTAAGCTAGCACAATTCAGATATATGATTATATGCTGTTTGTATAACTGTTACTATCTTAAACGTTAATTGCATGTTCAAACGATTATTTACTATAACTTCTTTATTTATTATTTTTATAAAGTAATACTTTAGCACAATCTTAGCACAACCTAGCACAACTTAGCACAATTGAGAATATTGAAAAAAACGACAAGTGGGGGGCTACTAAAAAATCGTTTTCCTTAATTTTTAGGCTTATTGTTTATATTATTGTTATAATATTCGAGAACAATGTAGCACAAACCTAGCACAACTCAGCACAACTGTTGAAATTATTTATTTCAACAAGTGGGGGGCTAACTTCTAGGAGGCTGATCTCGATCCTGCTCTGCATGAATCCGTGTATGAATATCTGTGCAGTAGCAGGGGTTCGGATAATCGAGGCTCTGATATACAGTATTTTATCGGTAACTGTCCCAACCACCGTGCCGGATAGGGACAGTTATGGGTCAGACATACTATTTCTTGACTTTTGCCGAATGTAGAAAAGGACAGCAAAGCTCGAGAGGCCTCGGTCGCCGAGAAGTGTAACATAATACGGGTCGAGTATGACGGTGTGAGACCGCTACTAATCCAATGACAAAACTTCTTTATTTTTTATTATTATTTGTTTATGGAACTTCCAAGATTAGAAGTATCTTCGACTATTCAGCTTTCCTGCGAGAAAGGCGGAACAATTCTCATCCGAAATCACCTTGTCATATGTCATAGCCTGTTACACACTTATCAGTTTCCCGTTTCAGCGACGCGTATCCTGCTACGGTGGTTGTGTTGCGTATCGCGCATAAAATATTCACGCCTCGACTTTCCGCTTCCTCGGTCACGCCCCTCGATGTTTAACGAGCCTCTTTCAATTCAGCCTTTCGATTGCGGCGACAGAGGAGGGTTTATCTCCTTCCATTCGAAGCAGAACCGAGGAGGGGGGGGGGACTCTTATATAGCCACATATATAGACAGGTTGCGCCGATTCAGAAGCGCCCGAGCGTGACACTGATAGCTTTGTTGGGGCAACAGGCAAATGAGAACCACTGCGAAAGACGCCCGCCAAGTAGAATAGGAGATTCGCGAGTTCGAAAGGATAACAACGACCGAGTACAATGCGAGGGTGTCATCCACGTTCCTCGAGAATCGAGTGCGCGAGAACAGAGATTAAGGGAATCCGTCTCTCGTTATCTTGGCTCTTTTTATTAAGGATTCTTTGCTGTACTGCGTAGAGCATATAGATCACTGCTACAACAATGAACTTTCACGTATTCAAGACATTCTTTTATGGTGTGGATCCCTACTTTCCTGAAAATTCTACGTATGTACAAAGAAATGTTCTTAACAAATGAAATGACTACTGTGTTTTTTGTAGTTGATCGGGCCTGTTTTTAACCGTTTTTCCTCTTTTAGTTGTGTGACTAGAAAAAGATGCTAAATTTCAAAGAACCGTTCCTTAATAATGTTGGAAACAAAAGTGACAGGAAAGCCAATATTTTTAAGAACATTTTTGATGAGCGATAGATTATTAGGTCTGAATTCTGGGTTGGAAAGTAGGATTGCACGGTCAATCAAACCTTTTGTTAATCCAATTTCATGTTGTAACGGATGGTAAGAATGAAGATTGATGTATCTACCAGACCATGTAGCTTTATGATACCAGCTTGTGTTTAATACATTATCCATTTTAATAATTCTAACGTCAAGACAGTTAAGACAAGAATTGGATTCAATCTCATGAGTGAATTGTAATCTGGCGTGAAAATTGTTAAATGTGTCCAACAAAATGTTAATTTGATCTGGTTTGACGCGAGTAAATATGTCATCAACATTGATTTTTTACAAGAGATATGGATCCACACCATATTTAAAGAAATGGTTTCCACTCATCAAAGATAAAGTACCACTTTTAAAAAATTGTAACATGGTATATGAAATTCCCTGCAAGGGTTGGGTTTGACATACATAGGACAAACCTCTCGAAATCTTGACACACGCATAACCGACGACCTGTTGTATACTTTCATAATATATATATATATTTTCTTAACGTACATATTAATCTTAAACACTAATCTAACGATAATATTACACTTCTATCGAGCACTCATTGCACGCACCTTCTCGCACTCTCGGCGTTACGACCAACGACTCTCCACCGCGCGCCGGCGCATGCGCAATCACACCGGTACATACACCAAACGCTTTAGCCTCACAGTTTCCACCCATAAAAGATAAAGTACCACTTTTAAAAAATTGTAACGTAGTATATGAAATTCCCTGCAAAGGTTGTGATTTGACATAAATAGGACAAACCTCTCGAAATCTTGACACACGCATAACCGAGCATAAACGCAACATTTTTCTGTCTCCCTCACAACACACAGCACTGGCGAAACATTCAATTGAGATGGACCATGCATTTGATTTTGAGAACGTTAAAGTTATTGACAAAGAGTCCAATTTACAACGAAGATTATTATTAGAAACTATACATATGATCAAACAACAAAGCGTTAATCTTAGGTATAAAACACCTAAGATTCATGACTATTACGCTACATTACTGAATCAGTAATGGTTTTATGATGTAGTTTCTTATTTTTTGATTTTTTATAAAAAAAATCCTTTCCATAATCTGGATTCAGCTATAATTCGTTTCTCTGTCAAATGAATTGAATGTCAATTTGTTCAGTACCATAACAGTCGGTTAGGTACAATTGCATTGTGTGTTGGGTGGAAAACAGTTTTAGTAGCATTTGAATTTACCGCCTATTATCGACTCTGGGTCCATGAATCACTTGGTTCTGATTGATCTATTTTGAATGTGTTGTTTCTATGCATGTTATGTTCAAAAGTTCCAGTTCAGTTTCTGCCGGCATGTAGCCAACATGCTTTCTCAATAAATTTCATGTATAAATTTTCCGTTATAACAAGTATGAAATAGTTCGTTTTCTCTTCTGAAATCAACGTAACTTTTGTTACACTAAATACGTTATTACAATTAAATTATGTTACAGACGCAAAAAAATCTCATCTCTTGAGAAATACCCACATCTGGGTCGAAACGTTGAGTTCCCAAAGAGGTTTCTAATTTGCAAAATTGCTAATTTGTATCAGTGATCGAACCTGTGCGCCGAAATTCGAAACACAATTACGATTATGATCAGTTTGAACCGCTTGTAGCTCGTGCATGCATTAACCGATTTCGATGAAATTTTCAGCATGTGTATTACTAACATAGGTCTACAAGACGCATATTTTAAATTTTCATTAAGGGCTGGAATAAAAAGGTTTTAAAAAGTGCCATTGTTACTTTTTTATGTAATGCCTACCTGTTGCAATTTTTTCAAAATCTTTTTAGCACGTCATTTAGTAAATCAATGCTTCTAATGGCGAAAGAAAATGTCAAGTTGAGTGGTGCAATTTTAAACAAATTATTCTGATTCAAAGAACGTTCGAATACTTTCGTGAGCCACTGTATATAAAATGTTCTTTCAATTTTGAGAGACTACTCCTGGATTCTCTCCGCCCCCTCCCACGACCTAAAATGCAAAAATAATGCAAATAGAGTAAGGGGCAACTAATTACCAAATGAAATGTACTCGTAATCTAAATTTGACTAAATATTTTTGCAAATATCTCGTTAACTAAGACCGAGTGGCGGTAACATATGTAGGGAAAAGTGGTTCAGAATGATGACCTCGACAACATATTTCAAGGTCATCAAAATCGGTGAGGAGGCCAAACTTCTAAATAATTACCGAAAATACTATTTAAGTAGCACGAAGTTTTAATGATCAGCTAGGTGATTATCATTGAGATTTGACAATATTAAATTTGAGAAATGAAGGCCAGCAAGCAAAGATGCATCCCCAAATGCGAGATTGCATTCGTTACGGATTCGCTCGTCACGTCGTCTGTTCCTCGTGCTATATGTCGTCCGAAACACTATGGCGTTTACAATACCCTGTTACAGGCGCGTATCCGGCGCGGCACATGCTTCCTGTTTGCTGTTAAATAAAGCCTTTAGCTTTCACCGGACGAAACTAACGACGCGCGTTTACCGTGTAAACACCGGTGCCATTAGTCGCGCGAGCAGAAAGGATATTACGAAGTTAAGGGGTAAATTTATATGTCGACGATCGCTCGCGCCGCTAAAACGCGGTGCATCATTGACGCTACTTTCAGTAATTAGCCCCCAAACCACGCCCGTAATTACGTGCCGATTTGCCACGGCCTCCTCCTCCTCCTCCTCCTCCTCGTACTACCATCGACCTGTCTACGCTCTGGTTTGTCGAATTAGCCGCTTTGTATTTCGTTCGCGTGATCGTTGCTTTGTTGATCGAATTATAGTCACTTCCTATTTTATTTTTGCACCAACTGGTTCCGACCTTGTCCATTAAATATTGCGATCGTGATACGTTTTTGTTGGAGAAATTGATCTCTATACAGGGCGAGGCATTTAAAACAGGACACCTACATAACTCGCTTGTTTTTGGAGATAGAAGAAAATGCCGTAGACCAAACTTATTTGGTATCGAGGGGCTGATCATCCGATGTTACTAGTTTCTTGATAGGTGAAGGCGTCAAGGAGATATGAAGGTCAACTCTGTTTTTTAAAATGGAACAGTACGTTTTTTTATTTACATTCTGAAAGAGTATTTCAAGACGAATACAATGAGCTATTATTAAGACCATTCAAAGTCACTCAAGGTCAACTGCAACAGAAATTAAATTGTCTCAAAGCACTCTTCGAATACTTTTGTGTATTCTCTGGTTGTTGGCATATCGCTCTTGTAAGTGCTGACAAGGGTCACAGAATGTAAACAAACATTCAGTCACATTGTATCTTATCTATGTACACAAATGTTATTAGTAGTTTCACTGTCGATTAGAGTACGACTTCGTAATACTCAACATCCAAGTATACCGCGAAAAACCAACATCCAAAGTTGACATGCAAAAACGAATAAAAAGAACTTGTTCTGTAATAGATAAAAATGAAATTTATCAGGCACTGGCATCGGCAACGTTTTAGACTATGTATCCATGTTCAAGGTCGCCAATTTGAACACATATATTAGCAATGAGTACGTGCATAACATGTGACTTCTAAATCGTCAAAGTATTCGAAGAGTGCTTTGAGAAAATTTATTTTCTCTTGCAGTTGACCTTGAGTGACCTTGAGTGACCTTGAGTGACCTTGAATGACCTGAATAATATCAGGATGTAAGTAAAAAAACATACTGTTCCATTTATAAAAACAGAGTTGACCTTCATGTCTCCTTGACACTTCTGCCTATCAAAAAACTAGTAACATCGGATGATCAGCCCCTTGATACCAAATAAGTTTGCTCTGAGGCATTTTCCTCTATCTCCAAAAACAAACGAGTTATTCAGGTGTCCTGTTTTAAATACCTCACCTTGTATATTGGCGGCAATTTATAATATTATTAATAATTGGTAACGTTCATTGTAATTGCGTTTTGTTTATCATTATCCAATTGTCATTCTCTGCGCCACGTCACTTTCGTGCAGTTACTATTCTGTATGTTCATTATGTTGTACCTGGATAGTAAACTCAGACAGATTGGACTTTTACCGACAAGTATTGAAGCTTGTGCATACAGGGTGGGCCATTTAAAACAGGTCACCCGAATAATTCGCTTGCTTTTGCTACTACAATAAGCTATATTTAATGGTAGAACTACTAAATAATAAATGTGACTGATATACAGGGTGTCCACGGTTCTTTGCGGTCAAACTACGGGAACATATTCTACAAGAAGGAATGAGAAAAAATGTTACTTGAAGTTCGGTTAGAAACGCTTTGTTACAAAGTTACAAAACAAATGAAATTGAATTTGGTAACCGCTGATTTTACTTCGCAGAGTATGAAAGGTCGAACATGTTTATCTTATTCGTCGATATTTATCGTGTTTACTATCTTGGGGTGATTCAACATCAGTGTCGCGTTTACCACGACACCTAAATAGATCAAGAAATCGTGGTGAAAATGCCAAGAATGTTTTCAATTGAGGAGTACGCTGATATTCACTCTTTAAAGTAAAATCCGCCGTTACCAATTTCAATTTTTTTGTTATTTCTACTTGTAGAATATGCTCCCGCAGTTTGGTTAGAAAACCCCGGGACACCCTGTATATTGCTTTGTAATTATTAGTCTGCGAATCTTTGTGCAAAATAAAAATTGTCTGCATCAATTCTAAGAAACATGAGTTAAATAAAATAGAGACACCAATTTGAAATATAGAATTTATTCGATAAACACATGAAAGGAAAGACAATATATTAAGAAAAATCAAGATAATATTTAAAAAGCGAAATTGAATAAAACACGGTTTAAAAACTGTATAAAAGTGAATAAAACATGCTAAAAAGACCATATAAAAGTAAATAAAACATGACCAAAAATAGTGTAAAACAGTACACAGTAACATTTTTTATGTAGGTTACATTTCGGAGATTTCAAGGTCAACTTCATTTCTCTAAATAGGAAGACCTACTTGTATCATAAATCGATAGAGTATCAAATTCTGCGTAAAAATGTATTTGACCTCTATATGTCCTAATGTAATAGTTAACGAAATATTATAGAAATCATTTTCCATATGTTCTCACCGTATTCAAGTTTAGGGATATCAGTTCGATAAGCATCCACAATTACGTAAATAAAAGAAGACTTTCCAACAAGCAGTCGTGGCCGAGTGGTTAAGGCGTCTGACTAGAAATCAGATTCCCTCTGGGAGCGTAGGTTCGAGTCCTACCGACTGCGAGAATGTGCAAACGATTTTTTTTATCCAATTTATTATACAAATCCTACTATTGTTTAGTATTAACATTACCTATACCAATTTTAAGTTAAATTATTTTGTAATTGTAGCCCATTTAACTAATTTTCACTTGTATTTATGAAATATCAATTTTTTAAATGTACGTCTGTGCTCTTTAATCTATATATGTATTATTTTATATAATAACTTGGAAGGACTATTTTGCATTACTTTGTAAAAATGTCAGGAGTGTATTTATTTAAAATTTTATTGATTTTTTGCTATAATACACATTTTATTATAACAATATGTCAAAAAAATATACCTATTGTAAATGAATTCCTATGAAAAATATAGATATAAATCTTTGCAATCTCCATAATCGCAAATTAAAAAATGTTGAGCTCATCAATGCGGTAAGTGAAACTGCAATTCTATTGTTAAATATAAAAATATAAGTTTATGCATATCATTTTTTGAAAAAAATGTTGTCAATACTTGTATTATAGATATCTTTATATGCATATATTTAAATAATTATCTAAGCAATGAATTTGAAAGTTTATATACACTATCCCAAATACAGTGCTATAAAATTAGTACACTTAGTATTGTGATAGTTTTTTTATTGAACAACTTGATTTTGTAATTTGGATCTAAAATTCCATAAAAATTAAAGCATTACATTTTGGGTCAGATTTACATAAAAAAAAGAGTGCATGTGGATATAAATAGCATTTCGACATATTTTCTTTTAAACCGATTTTTCAAGGTTCAATGTTCTATTGAATCGATTTTTGTCATTGCAATTCAGAATCGATTCAAGAATCGATGTTTCCGCAAGAATTGCCCTAATCCGCAGTTTGACAAAAGATCCTCGGGTAATATTTCATTAATTTTTGCTTTATGCATTAACTAACATTAGTGGTCTGATGTTTGATATTTCTTATATAGGTAATAATTATAATTATGTATTTTATTTGAATGGATATATTATTCAATACATTAATATTAGGATAAGTTTATATAGAAATTAAGGAAAACCGCGGGATGTGCATTATATTACGTATCACAAAGATTATGTTAGGAGACAGCCTTATCATAATAATAATTAAAATTAAACTTTTTATATTGTATTTTGCTGTTTTTGTATCAAATAATTGCAGAATTGATTGCGTACAAGATCAAAGTTCTAAATTGTAGAATTCTATATTAACTTATGTAAAAATTGTAATTCATTCAATTGTTGATTGGAAGTATGAAAGAATTAATACAATTGGGATTGCATAAAATTACGGACTGAAACTTCAAACACAAGTTATTGGAATATGCGTATATGATAAACTACATTTTATATCCGCGCAATAGAGTATATTCTGAGATACGTTTTAAAAACATGTTGCAAAGGCACGTCTATATGGTTGGAGAAGAAAGCGTCTCGAATGAAGATCACTCGGGTGAGGAAAAAGAATGAAGCTACGATTTAATGAAGAGCACAATATAGATACGATGTATACGTAGTTCAAAAGTCAAATAATAGATTAATTTTTGTACTTAATTTATAAAATAAATTCTAACACAAGTATATCCCGATAGAAGCTCAAATAAGAACATTTTATGAGTCTCAATATATTTTTTACATCATTTAACATGTTTTGAAACTACGTGCTGACAATTTGCAATCTTTTTTTCCAATTAAGAATAAGTTGTTATGAAATTTTTATCTTTAAAATGATTTCACGTGTCAGAGCACTGTAACCGGAATATAATTATGATAAAATGTTGAACGAATCACTTTTGTTTTTTAATTAAATAAAAAAGACCACTCAGAAAGCCCCACTTCCCATGTCCCCCGTACTGAGTACAGGAGATGAACGATCATCGATGACTGAGAAATTGAACACAAAGTCAACTTCTCGAGCCTTCCTCACGCTCAGGGAAAGGTGCTACGACTCGTCATCGTGGCTGCATCAGCTCTACTGTAAAGCAGAGAGATAAAATAGATATACTACAGAAAAAATCCTGCAAAGTATGATCTTAATTTTACACAGCTCCGACAGTACTATATCAAGCATGTACCTCACTATTTCAACTGCGAGAAACCAGTATAAGCTTTGGCCATCTGTGGGCAGACACACGAAGTAGTTCCGATGACCTCAACACGCGTCGTCTACTATAGCGTTCCCAACACGTGTTCCTAACGCACAGGAACTACCGAGCTAATCAAATTGACACATTTTAGATTTTTTATTTAGCTGAAGCTTTGACAATACTTTTTCTGAGCATTCATAAATAATTTCGTTCGTTTTTGTACACAATACAATCAGTAATGAGATATGCAGCGCTTTCTTCGCGCATGCGCGTGTTTCGCCAGGTACGTATCCATGTTTCAAATATTGATAATACTTATTTTATTTTAATTATTTTAGATATGGGCAATATTTTTTGTTATATTTTAAAATTGTATTGTTACTAAAATTGTTTATATATTTTATAAACGATATTCACATAAAATAAGATATTTAGTTTAATCGTAAATATATATATATATATATATTGTACGCCCGGTAAACAGGACTGCAGAGGAGTCAAGGTCTCAAGGGGAGAAATTCATTCGCATTAACAGCAAAACGTATATTTCACAAATAAGGATAGAATGTTTAAACGAACGCACATGTGAACATAAAGAACGCGGACGACTTTGATTGAAACAAGACTTGAGCCGTAGATACAAAAGAATAGAACGCGGTATCTCGGTGTTTTTACGCTGTCGCTATCTAATTTGAGAAACGGCTGATTGCCTAGCTAGCGAACGCCGCGGCGGTGAAGGTTGAACGTGTGACGTCACAGTGACGGCGCTCCGCGGTGAACGCCTTGTGTTTGGGCTCAGCGGTGAAGAGGAGAGGTGAAAGAGATGCATGCTGGTGCTAGGTTTTATTTATCGTCGCATTGCCGTTACATATATACAATGTATTTCTCTGTTGTGAATACTGACAAGGTTTTGGCAGCTCCCCTTACCTTAGCAGCAAATGCCGGTATTCTTTATTTCTCCTGCCAAATAAAATATATAATTTTGTTATTATATATTTTGTTTAAAGTTATTTTAGTATCCTTCCCCTCCTTATCACAAAAATAAAGGAAAAAAGTAAGTTACATTATACACACACACACACACAAACATGTTATACATTCATTTTTCAAAATCAAATAAATCATAACAAATTTTGTGAAATTAGCGGGATGACCAAGGTACCCCAATTTAGCCCAATTTTGTGCTTTACGGTCGCGAAAATCTCAATAGCTTCAAATGTGCTCTTTTCATTGTTATAAAGATCCAAACAATTATTAGGTTTTCCACGTACTACTAAAAAAAAGGTTCGAAAAATTCTTTTCAGTCAACAATTGTTATGAAATTTTTATCATTAAAATGATTTCATGTTTCAGAACAATATAACCGGAATATAATTGAGCCGTCTACATAAATTACATAAGAATTTACTGCTCATCTACATTTTCTGTATGCGGGAAGGATGTCATGGTTCACCGGTGGTATATATCATAGTAAGTCCATCATGTCCTTGTATTTCGCTGTTGTAATTCGTCTTATATTTTTATAAAGTGGTGCTAATTTAATATTTACGAACATTTTTTGTTGAAATCATTCGTTACGAATTCGTGTTCACCATCTGAATTAAATGGTCGTGTTGTTTTATTCTTCCCCACGAGTGTATTAATATATATATATATATATATATATATATATATATATATATATATAATTTAATATTTTAAGTTTTATATTCAATTGTAAGTGTGTATTGCGTGAATTTTTTTCACTGTATTAATTAAACATCAATCAATGATTGATTGGACTTAGGCCACATTCAAAGCAATGGTCCTAATTACACTGTCCAACACCAAATTTTGTTTCCTTATAACTGTTGGGTGGTTCCTATAGAGTTTTTTGCGCTAATTCCGAATCTGTCGTTACTTTTTCGCCTACACGTACAGTTTTTGAGAAACATGACTTTGAAAAAAACCTATTTTTCAACTTTGAACAAATATTGTGACGATATTACAAAAGATATTGAATTGTTCTTCGCAGCAAAAGATTCTGTAGACTTTCCCGAATACAGTGATCTCCAAAATTAATACATTATGAATGTTTAAATATGTTTAAACGATCGTTAAAGACGGAGAGACACCATTTTTGCACCAATTTTTGAGGATATTTTTGAGTTTATCTCAAAAAATAAGGGTTCAGCGTAAAATCGAACTATATCACACGATAGAGCAGACTTTTATCTTGAGAAACCCCCCTTTGAAGTTTGCAACATAGATGTTTATACCGAACCAGAAAGCAAAATATCTACGTCCGACATGAGTTGCCACCAGTGGTGCACGTCCACTAGCGCGGTTGTTCGTCGCGATACGGCGCGACGCGGCATAACGGCGATGCAATGGCTAAAAGCGCGCAATTATGTCAACTTATTTCAATGTTAAATTTTATTTAAATGTTATATATTATTTATTAGCATATTTGTTCTGTATAAATTATTTTATGTATCTTTTTAATGTTAGTCTCTTGTTCATAGTATATTTCATACTAAAAAGGTGTTTTGTAACAAAAAATAATTTAATACAAAAATCTATTTAATATCGCTTATTGTGGAAATGCTAATGAAGAAAACTAAATACAAAAGAAGAACTTACTAAATTATTTTTCTGTAACAAAAGATCTTTTTAGTATGAAATATACTATGAACAATAGACTAACATTTAAAAAATACATAAAATAATTTATACAGAATAAATGTACTAG
Organism: Sphecodes monilicornis; assembly: GCA_913789915.3. Classification (NCBI taxonomy): domain Eukaryota; kingdom Metazoa; phylum Arthropoda; class Insecta; order Hymenoptera; family Halictidae; genus Sphecodes; species Sphecodes monilicornis. Next base: position 7,963,019 of record OU565301.1, on the reverse strand, counting down.
TAAATAATAAATAGCATTTAAGTAAGCTGACATAATTGCGCGCTTTTAGCCACTGCATCGCCGTTACGCCGCGCCGTATCCCGACGAACGACCGCGCTAGTGGAAGAGCACCACTGGCGGCAACACATGTCGGACGTAGATATTTTGCTTTCGGTATAAACATCTATATTGCAAACTTCAAAGGGGGGTTTCTCAAGATAAAAGTCTGCTCTATCGTGTGATATAGTTCATTTTACGGTGGACCGTTATTTTTTTAGATAAATTCAAAAACATCCTCAAAAATTGGTGTAAAAATGGTGTCTCTCCTTAAACATGTTTAAACATTCATAATGTATTAATATTGGATATCACTGTATTCGGGAAAGCCTACAGAATCTTTTGCTGCGCAGAACAATTCAATATCTTTTGTAATATCATCACAATATTTGTTCAAAGTTGAAAAATAGGTTTTTTTCAAAGTCATGTTTCTCAAAAACTGTACGTGTAGGCGAAAAAGTAAGGACAGATTCGGAATTAGCGCAAAAAACTCTATAGGAACCACCCAACAGTTATTAGGAAACATAAATAAAGTTGAAATTTGTTGGACAGTGTTATTGAACTAACTGCGAAAACTTATTGTGTCCAAAATCTGTACACGTTACACTCATGGTCAACAGAAAATAATTGTCAAATGGACTTAGGAGATCAACTTTAAAATAAACGGCTGAATTATTGTAGAAATGTTGATACGAAACATTCTTGTTTTTTAATTAAATAAGAAAGACCACTCAGAAAGCCCCACTTCCCATGTCTCCCGTACTGAGTACAGGAGATGAACGATCATCGATGACTGAGAAATTGAATACAAAGTCAACTTCTCGAGCCTTCCTCACGCTCAGGGAAAGGTGCTACGACTCGTCATCGTGGCTGCATCAACTCTACTGTAAAGCAGAGAGATAAAATAGATATACTTCAGAACAAATCCTGCAAAGTATGATCTTAATTTTACTCAGCTCCGACAGTACTATATCAAGCATGTACCTCACTATTTCAACTGCGAGAAACCAGTATAAGCTTTGGCCATCTGTGGGCAGACACACGAAGTAGTTCCGATGACCTCAACACGCGTCGTCTACTATAGCGTTCCTACCACGTGTCCCTAACACACAAGAACTACCGAGCTAATCAAATTGACACATTTTAGATTTAGCTGAAGCTTTGACAATACTTTTTCTGAGCATTCATAAAAAATGTCATTCATTTGTGTACACGATGCAATACCTTCAAATGTGCTCTTTCTATTTTTATAAAGTTTCAAACAATTATTAGGTTTTCCACGTACTGCTAAAAAGCGGGAAAAATAAAATAATCTATAAAATATAATAATAATGCAAAATAATTCATATAATAATAATAACATAAAATAATGTAAATATGAATTCTTATAATAATAATAACATAAAATAATGTAAATATGAGTTCTTATAATAATAATGACATAAAATAATGTAAATATGAATTATTGTAATAATAATAACATAAAATAATGTAAATATGAATTATTGTAATAATAATAACATAAAATAATGTAAATATGAATTCTAATAATAATATAACATAAAAAAGAATAATCTCATAAATTTAACTTATTGTTGATTCGTCTAGATCCATACATAAGTATATCTAATTGTTAACAGTTTTAGGTAACATTACATTTTTCTTTTTAGCAATTTAAACACTGTACCGGTGTCTAAGTGTTTACTTTTTTGAGGAAATAAAAGTTTGAATCAATAACTGTTCGTCAGAAATTTATTATTATATATGGATCTTGAAGAGTTTAAAATTACTTTCATAATTTTTTTGTTTCATAGAACCGTTAAAAAGAACTCGGAAAATAGCCAAACTACAATATTAAAGTGTTAAAACAGGGACAAAAAGAATTATCAGTGTATCTTTAAAGAATGCTAGCATAAAATTCACAGTCTGCTTATCGGTGGTCGTAAATTTGATAACGCTACGGTATAATGAATTCCCAAGCCACAGTCTTCGCGTCTTTCGTCACCGGCATTTGCATGACACAAGAACAAATTAGGCGAGTCGTGTTGGCCCGGTGGCGCGTTTCGTCGCCATCTAGAACACGTGGGTGTCGAGTAACCCACACGCTAGCTTAACCGAGGTGGGTGGACACGGTGTCGGTTGTTTGCCATGTGAAATGGCCCACAGCAACAAGACAAGTCGCCGGTACACAATGTGAGCATACATTACATACAGGCACCTACGGTCGCTATTGTGTCACGGTGCCATACTCATCCTTGTCCTCTTTTTGCCACTTATTCCTGGATCCTCATTACTTCTTGTCTCTCCACCGTCTCTTTCTTTTAACTCATTTCTTGTAACACATTTTCTGAGAAAATGTGGCAGACCCAACAATGCACACTATCCAGTTGAACTGTCGTTAATGTTCTCTGCTTGAACGTACTTTTTCCCTAATAATTCATTTTTTATTGCAAAACTTTTCGAAAGAATTATGTATTATTTCTGGATCCTCGTGACATCTTGTCTCTCTACTGTCTCTTTTTTTAAACTCATTTTTTTACTTGAAATTGTGTTCATCCTTGAAGGGATATTTATAAATAGGCTGCGGATTTTTGTCTAATTTATTGTGTTTAATATTTTAATCCTGATCAATTCCTGTTAATTATAAAGCTAACTTGAACAAACTTTGAATACAAATTTTTTATTGTGTACTTTACAGAACGACGAAAGTCATTTTCATAATTATCAAGATGTTATTATTACTTCATGAAGTTTATCCATTTCTAGTAAACAATAAAACTGTAAAGATGTTGGAAGAATTTAAGAATGTGCGTACCTATATATGTATACATATAATTTTTGACTTATTATTTTTTATTATCTATTATTTATTAATTTTATTATTTAAGACTGTTGATTTTTATGCAAAATAAAAATTGTATTAACTGTAAGATACACAAACTACAGAGACATTTACTTCTTTTCTTAATAATTTTAATGGGTTTCAAATAATACCTCAGCATTTCTAAATTCCTTAAATATTTTCAGTATTTTGCATTTCATCAGCTCAATTTTATTACGAGTGCTTAAAATCTACATGCAAGATAAAGAAATATATACGGTATTGCGGAATAATATAAATAAAGCAGCTTTTCGACTTCATTTTTTGATAACGCATTGCGTATAAGCCATTATAATTACTATATGAAATTTATATGTAACTTTTTAATTTTAAGGTTTTATAATTTAACAATCCTTTTAATGTCGTTAGTTTTACATTTTTTCTCAAATTTTCTCCTTAAATAATGACGAATGAATTCGTCGACCATTAAAAGTTGCGCTCGTTAATTTTGCATACGGCATTTGAATTACACACCGTATGAAAGAAAAATTCAGGATCGTCGAAACAATAGGCGCAACGTTAATTGTCGGCACAAAGTTTGTTCAATCAAGCAGATCACGAAAACAGTGCGGAGGCGTTGTTTGTTATAACACACGATGATCAAACGCAACAACATAAACTGCATCCTTGCGTACCTCGTTGTTTTAAAATAAACGATTTCATCGACGAACAGTATGAAACAATTTATAATTGATAACGGTTGTACGGAAAAAAACATGTTTTCCTGTGTCAAAATATTTTTCAGTCGAGTTTACGTGTACCAATCATTTAAAATCTCGTCGGTTCTCTGCTAACACAATTTTGAAAATATATACACGGTGGCCCAAAAAACCCTTAACAGCTCAATATCTCGAAAACTATGCCAACCATTTTAAAGTTCTTGGTCTTAGATTGCATGGATCTGAAGGGCCTTTCTAACTACATAAACGTGAAGTGGGCCCTTCTCCTTTAAGGGGGGGGGTACCTTTATAATTTTAAATGGAACCCCCTATAAAACGTTACATATTTAGATTCTACAGGAAAAGACAAGTAAATTTTGTCTGAAACATTTTTTTGTCAGATACTTCCATGATGAGGTATAACGGTTTGAAGTTTCGACTTGTAGAAACTTACTTGCAGTTTGAGTCCTTTACTTACTCGTGAAGAAATAAAATGTTCCTTAAATTAAATGTTCAAAATTTTCACCACGGACTTGTAAACATTTATTTACTCGAAACATGAAAGTTGTTCGAACATTTGTTAGTATTTCGAGAGTCACTGAATCGCAAGCGTCACGTATTCTTTGTTTCATATTTTCTTTTGTCGTCGCCGCGGCGGTTCAAACATAACTTTGTCCTTTACATATCCCCATAAGAAAAAATCTAATGGTGTTAGATCGGGGGCTCGAGGAGGACATTTATGAGGTCCTCCACGACCTGTCCATTTGTTCCCTTTTTCATTTAAAAATTGGCTGGTGATGATAACACTATTTCCGAGTGCTTCGAGTAAGTACCTACAAGTCGAAACTTCAAACTGTTATATCTCATCATGATAATATCTGACAAAAAAATGCTTCAGACAAAATTTACTTGTTTTTTCCTGTAGAATCTAAATATGTAACGTTATAAAGGTACCTCCGCCCTCCCTTAAAGGGGAAGTGGGGGGGGGGGGGGGAGCACTTCACGTTTATGTAGTTAGAAAGGCCCTTCAGATCCATGCAATTTAAGACCAAGAACTTTAAAATCGATGGCATAGTTTTCGAGATGTTGAGCTGTTAAGAGTTATGTGGGCCACCCTGTATATGTATAGATTCAGGGACAACAATAAGTGGAGAGTCAGTGTAAATAGATAAAAATGAATGTTTAGACGAATTAACATGACTGGTAGATATTTAAGTTTTATTTATTATACAGTCGAACCTCGATAACTCGAATCTCAAGGGAAGAACTAAAATCATCAAGTTATAAGAGAGTAAGAGAGGTTTACCATACGAAAATTCGACTTACAGGGGGTTTGTACAAGAGTTAATAATTTGCTGATTGTAATAGTTTTAAAGAAAGGAAAGTTCAATTTTTGGAGATGAGTTATTTATTATATACATATAGTAAATATAATCGATTAGGTTCTTATACATATATGAGCCGTTTATTTTGAAAGTGGCCTAAGCCCATTTGTCAATTATTTTCTGTTGACCGTATTAACGTGTACAACTTGAATTTATCTGTCATAAACAACATTTGCTGTTAAGTATATTCAGAGTATACACGATAATTTTGGGCACATTTTCTTCGCAATTAGTTCAATAATTAAAACCATTACTTTGAAACTGGCCTAAGTCCTATCAATGATTTATAATGTCCAACAGTGCGAATTTTCAAATGTTCGAAGACAGTGATGAAGGTAATTTTAATCAGTTATTATTTAACAAGTTAACCTCAGTTTTTTGACAGTTGTTTTAATTGAATAATCAGTACGTTTAATTAATACAGTGAAAAAAATTTTACGCAATACACCCTTGCAATTGAATATAAAACTTAAAATATTAAATTATATAAATTAATACACTCGTGGGGAAGAATAAAACAACACAACAATTTAATTCAGATAGTGAACACGAATTCGTAACTAATGATTTCAACAAAAAATGTTCGAAAATATTGTATTGACACCACTTTATAAAAATATAAGACGAATTACAACAGCGAAATACAAGGACATGATGGACTTACTATGATATATACCACCGGTGAACCATGACATCCTTCCCGCATACAGAAAATGTAATTTATGTAGTTAGAAAATTTCCCGAATTGCATAAATTGTGTTTTTGAAGAGTTGTAAAGAAATATAAAATAAATTGAGTATTGTTTTTTCAATTTGAAGCATTTTAAATTGTGTCAAATAGACTTGGGCTCTTTCAAATTTTATAACGAATCTGGTTGTTAACTTTGAAAGTGGCTGAACTACATTTTTGGTAAGAAAACAGATATTATTCACTTAATAATTGTCTTTATTTTAATAGGAATTGTAAATCTAACTCTTTTAGATACACTTAAGCAATATGACACATCAGTATCCCATACGTATATTTTTAATTTTATTGAAACACAAACTCTTAAATATCTCAATTTAAGTATAAATGGACTTAGGTCACTTTCAAAATAGACGGCTCATATTACTGTTTACATATTAAAGAAATCTGTGATTTTACTCTGTGTTAATGAATTAACAGATTGTTGATCAATGATATTTTCAACGGTAACCAAAGCAGAGAACACATTTTCTTCAATATCAATCGTATCTTTCTACTGAACTTCGTAAAGCATTTACTGCTGTTTTGTTTTTCAGCATTCGAGATAAATCTGAGGCTCTCCGTCCACGAGGCGTTGCGTGAGAGACACGTACGACCAATGTAAAATAATAGATGTCTGTCCACGAAGCGTCATCGTCGCGTAATCGTTACGTAACCGTCGCTATCTGCATTCGCACTTGCGTTAACTCGCGTAGCGTACGCTGCCGCGATCGTCTGTACACAAAGCGTAGAGCAAACTTCACATTAGTTACGGAAAAAACAAACGAAAATGTCGAGTGACGAAGAAGACGTGATACCTGCTATGTAAACAGCACAAATATTGTTTGCGGTAACGGTTGCTGTATTTCTTTTGCAAAATTCGTATAACATAGGAGGCTCAAAATGAAGGCTATACTTCCGAAAGGCATCGGTGACCGATCGAGATGAAACTTGGTGGGTGTTATGAAGCATAGGGAAGGACCTCAGATATACAGTATTTCATCGGTAATTGTCCCAAATGTCTCCGACATAATTGTCCCTGAGATATCCCCACTAGTGCGGGGTGTACCCCCTTGAGGGGCCGTGAAGCTCGAGAGGCCTCGGTCGCCGAGAAATATGACACCATGCGGCTCGGGTATATCGGTGAGACCATACTAATCCGAATTTCCAACTTCTTTATTATTCATTATTTTTTTATGGGACTTCGATGACCATATTTGTGGCATTTTTCTAATAAAAATCATACCAAATATGATATAATTCCGATGATATTTACTTGTGTAATAGACAATTACAGTTTCGGGCGCGAGGAAGGCCGCCGACTGCGACTCACCGCGTCTCTTTCTTTCCCATACGCTATCCTTCCTCGCGCCCGAAACTTTAATCGTCGATTACACAAGTAAATATCATCGGAATTATATCATATTTGGTATTATTTTTATTAGAAAAATGCCACAAATATGGTCATCGAAGTCCCATAAAAAAATAATGATTAATAAAGAAGTTGGAAATTCGGATTAGGTAAGTTTACATTTCTCGGTGACCGAGGCCTCTCGAGCTCGGCTGTCCTTCTCTACGTTCGGCGAACCTCAAACAATGATATCCCTTGCGCATAATTGTCCCTCCGCAGACCCGTGCTGTGGACATTTATCGATGAAATACTGTACAATTTTAGCTTCGGCAATTTATGCGTCTATAAGATACAGATTCTCAATTATAAATCCGTCATAATAGGTTTGCGATGCTTTGGACGCTATATTCAGCAACAATGTAAGAATGCCTGAGGGATATGTATGCATGTATGTATCATGAGTGATGGTGCGATGTGATTTGTTTATGTTTTTTCCGTCGGAAACGCGATGCTTAGGGAAATGTGAATAGTTCGAGTCGTATTGTGGTGCGTGCTGAAAGACTAGTCGGAGTTGGTCTGGGTTAGCTTTCTTGGCGGGGGAGGTGTTTAGGGCGGCAACCCCACCCCCAAGACAATAGACGACTTTCTATTTAAACAAGTTCGTGAGACAATACGATGACATGTCCGATGCAAACGATCGCAGTGATTGAGCGGCTTGCACTAAAGTATTTGTATCTTTTAAACGAGTGAATTCCCGAAGTTAAGATTTTATATTTGAGGCCCTTCTACATTCTTCATAACATGCCCCAAATTTCATACCGATTGGCCACCGGTGCCTTTCAGAATAATGACATGTCCGATGCAAACGATCGCAGTGATTGAGCGGCTTGCACTAAAGTATTTGTATCTTTTAAACGAGTGAATTCCCGAAGTCAAGATTTTATATTTGAGGTCCTTTACATTCTTCATAACATGCCCCAAATTTCATACCGATTGGCCACCGGTGCCTTTCAGAATAATGACATGGCCGATGCAAACGATCGCAGTGATTGAGCGGCTTGCACTAAAGTATCTGTATCTTTTAAACGAGTGAATTCCCGAAGTTAAGATTTTATATTTGAGGCCCTTCTACATTCTTCATAACATGCCTCAAATTTCATACCGATTGGCCACCGGTGCCTTTCAGAATAATGACATGTCCGATGCAAACGATCGCAGTGATTGAGCGGCTTGCATTAAAGTATCTGTATCTTTTAAACGAGTGAATTCCCGAAGTTAAGATTTTATATTTGAGGTCCTTTACATTCTTCATAACATGCCCCAAATTTCATACGGATTGGCCACCGGTGCCGTTCAGAATAATGACATGTCCGATGCAAACGATCGCAGTGATTGAGCGGCTTGCACTAAAGTATTTGTATCTTTTAAACGAGTGAATGCCCGAAGTTAAGATTTTATATTTGAGGTCCTTTACATTCTTCATAACATGCCCCAAATTTCATACGGATTGGCCACCGGTGCCGTTCAGAATAATGACATGTCCGATGCAAACGATCGCAGTGATTGAGCGGCTTGCACTAAAGTATTTGTATCTTTTAAACGAGTGAATGCCCGAAGTTAAGATTTTATATTTGAGGTCCTTTACATTCTTCATAACATGCCCCAAATTTCATACGGATTGGCCACCGGTGCCGTTCAGAATAATGACATGTCCGATGCAAACGATCGCAGTGATTGAGCGGCTTGTACTAAAGTATTTGTATCTTTTAAACGAGTGAATTCCCGAAGTTAAGATTTTATATTTGAGGTCCTTTACATTCTTCATAACATGCCCCAAATTTCATACCGATTGGCCACCGGTGTCTTTCAGAATAATGACATGTCCGATGCAAACGATCGCAGTGATTGGGCGGCTTGCACTAAAGTATTTGTATCTTTTAAACGAGTGAATTCCCGAAGTTAAGATTTTAGATTTGAGGCTCTTCTACATTCTTCATAACATGCCCCAAATTTCATACCGATTGGCCACCGGTGCGTTTCAGAATAATGACATGTCCGATGCAAACGATCACAGTGATTGAGCGGCTTGCATTAAAGTATCTGTATCTTTTAAACGAGTGAATTCCCGAAGTTAAGATTTTATATTTGAGGCTCTTCTACATTCTTCATAACATGCTCCAAATTTCATACGGATTGGCCACCGGTGCCTTTCAGAATAATATCAAAAATGAATGCACGTCTCACTCATGGTTTTCACTGCAAAGAAGACGAAACGCTTACCGTTCGCGAACTATTTTCTTCAAGTGCCTTCTTTAGACTGCGCTTGATCATTAAACTGCGATCCCATTGGTCGCTTATTTCTCTGTATTAACACAAAGCACCATAGAAAGTATAAACGCAATAGCGGCACGAACTTATGGGACAACCTAATATTATATTATAATTCTTTTGCAGGTGTGGGAAGTCCATTTTGTGAAAAAAATAGTTAAAACTAATTCTATAGCTTGTAATTAATACAGATAATTTGTTTTGCATACAAGTCTAACAAGTCAAAAATAATATAACACTCACATTCTTAAATTCTTCCAACATCTTTACAGTTTTATGGCTTACTTGTCAATGTTTATTATAAATGCATAAAATGCATAATAAAACGTTTATTAACATTAAACCTACCGACCATTAAAGCTGACTAGTATGTGTTGCATTATAAAAATGACACGTTTGAATTTATTTAGATTTCTTGCGATTTTTATGATAGTGTATACTTTAATAAAACATCGTGTATAATGATTTCCAGTGGAAGCACCTTGTTAACTTCAATAAATGTGAAATAAAAGATCTGAGACGGGTCACTTGACCCGCAGTGGTCGATTTAGGTTAAGAAAATGAATTTCCTCTTCTTTGAAAGTACGTATTACAAAATTGGTATACAAAGCTAATATAGCGCAGCGTTTCAATTATTAGAAATATAATAGGATTCAAATATTAAACACTATAAAGTAGATAACACCGGTGATTATTCAATCTGTAGAACACGTTTCAATTACATTCATAACGACAGCAGCTGTTCGTTGAAGCTTTTGTGTGCTTTGCGTGAGCATCGTGCGAGATACCGGATTAAACGGAGTAACACGCAGTGTCACTACAAGAATGACTGTAAAACCATGTTGTAAACTACAATCTCCTATCAGCTGTGCAGTGACGTCTTGTTATCGTAGTCGTATTAGCTTGTAAGCTGCTTGTCACTTCGAGATAATACAGATGGCGGTTTCGTCCGCGCTGCTTCTCTATGTTTCTTATTACTGGAACTATCCTAACTCTCAATTACACTCCCCTGCTTATCACAGCACACATTATTTATATTTAACAATATTTGTTGGTAGTTTACACATTGACTGACGAACAATCTTATTTCGAAAATTCCACCAGATCAAAATAATTCAGTCATTTTATAAAATAGATCTTTATGCATTCGCAGTTTTAAAATATAAAGAAATAATAATCAGAAGAAGCGTATTTAATTCATATAAACCCTAGTAGCATATATGGTTGGCCAACGGTGGCCAACGCATGGGAGCTAGTTGGGATATGGTTAATGGTTTTGCCTACAGATCCCCCATGTACAGCCTACGATGAAAAGATATGTCAATTTGCCAACGAATATCCAGCCTTGGGCCTACAGATATTATGGTCGGTTAAGTAACATGAAATTTACGACGATAATACTACATTGGCCCAACGAAAATCTGCCAACAGTTAAATATATCGTCTAACAGATACCAGAAATGTTGCTGCAACCAAAAACATGTTATATCCCAAATTCATTTTTTTTCATATTTCTAAATATACTCACAATTTATTATTTTTGCGCGATAGTTGATGCACCAATGTTTTATTGTGTGCAGCCTTGGAGTTTATTTATTTCTTTAAGTTTCTCCATTTGACAAGGGGAAGGTACGGGTGTTGCATTCGCATATAGAACGACAGTATAGCGTAACGAAACCCCCTTAGCAGCATTTATGGTTGGCTAACGGTGACCAACGGTTGGGAGTTAGTGGTTTTGCCTACAGATCATCAACGTAGGGCCTACGACGAAAAATTATGTCAATTTGCCAACGAATATCCAACGTTGGGCCTACAGATATTATGGTCGGTTAAGTAACATGAAATTTACGACGATAATACTACATTGGCCCAACGAAAATCTGCCAACAGTTAAATATATCGTCTAACAGATACCAGAAATGTTGCTGCAACCAAAAACATGTTATATCCCAAATTCATTTTTTTTCATATTTCTAAATATACTCATAATTTGTTATTTTTGCGCGATAGTTGATGCACCAATGTTTTATTGTGTGCAGCCTTGGAGTTTATTTATTTCTTTAAGTTTCTCCATTTGACAAGGGGAAGGTACGGGTGTTGCATTCGCTTTTAGAAAGACAGTATGCGGAGGTCTTAGTGGTCGTATACCGTAACGAAATCCTTTATGTATTATGATTTACATTTGTCGACGTATCTAGTAACCTAAATCATAGCATATGCAACCACGAAATGTCTATAGTTACGGCGGTAGCGTATCAACCTACTACGCAGGGATCCAGGTTTAAGTCCGACGAGGGTACGAAATTTTTTTTCTTTCTTCCAATTTTTACCGTGGAGATACATTGTTTAAGTATTATTTATTATATTCTGTGAAAACAACCGTAAAGAGAAGATCAGAACAAACGTATTATAACGACGTAGGCTCCACGTTGGGTATGATCGTTGGCCCTACGTTGGCCGTGATCGTTGGCCCAACGAAAAAAATAGCGACATTTGTAACGGTTGGCCAACGAATACTGCAACGTAGGCCCAACGAAATGCCAACCATAAATGCTACTAGGGTGATGCACCAAAGTTTTATTGTGTGCAGCCTTGGAATTTATTTATTTCTTTAAGTTTCTCCATTTGACAAGGGGAAGGTACGGGTATTGCATTCGCTTATAGAACGACAGTATAGCGTAACGAATCCCTGCATGTATTGATTTTCATTTGTCGACGTATCCAGATCATAGCATCTGCAACCACGGAATGTCTGTAGGTACGGCGGTAGCGGATCAACTTACTACGCAGAGGATCCAGATTCAAATAAGACGAGGGTACGAAGTTTTTTTTCTTTGTTCCAATGTTTACCGTGAAGATAAATTATTTATTTATGACAACAATTTATGAAAACAACCGTAAAAGAGAAGGTCAGAATAAAATTATTATAGCGACGTAGGCTCCACGTTGGGTATGATCGTTGGCCCTACGTTGGCCGCGATCGTTGGCCCAACGCAAAAAATAGCGACATTTCCAACGGTTGACCAACCAATACTGCAACGTAGGCCCAACGGTATGCCAACCAGTGTCGCCAGATCAACCAAAAACTGGGTTGATTTTACTCTCCTCCTTTTCCCCTTCCACTATTCCATTCCAGTCCTGCGCACACTCCAACGTCCCCCACTAAGACCGTAGACTGGTCACGTGACGTGCCGCGCAACGTGTTACATATTACTCTGGTCATCAAAGAGGTGGTAAATTGTATTCCCCTCGATTTCAACGATCTGGCGACACTGATGCCAACCATAAATGCTACTAGGGAATTTTCTTCAATCTTTGTTTACGATTTTAAAGAAACAACTACCTAGAAGCAGCTAATGTCGGACACGTTCAAAACACATTTAATCATGCTGAAAATAATGTATTCAATTTTTATCACTACTCTACCAGCAAATTATACTTACAATTTCTTTAGAATTAACACCTAATAGTTTAGTTTCCAATAATTTGTAAGTCCCGTGCTGGTTTTATATTTCTCATTTCCTCTATTTTTCGAGACTCATTAATTTCATGATGATGAAACTAATCGTAACACTAAGGTCGTTGGCCTTCTCAACATAATGTAAAAACGAATACATGCGTTAACAATGATGTTAGATTAGATAGTTTTATGCATATTATATCGCCTGTTATCGTTAATAGTGTAAATAAACTTATCCATCTTTCAAATTTTATTAACCCTAGAGGGTAAGTCAAGCAGAGATGGCCCACTTCTTTAAAAGTAATCAGTTTAATGGATACACAAAGGACAAAAATATATGAAGTTTTTTTGTTTATAACTTATAAAAAAACGTATTCTAACGAAGACAAATAACTGACTTAACTTCGTAGTAGGGAAACAAACCGAGAGAACAATTATTGCGGCGTGCGAATGATACGCAATATAGCATAGAAAAACAACTGAAACTCGCGACACGTATAGACTAAACGAGATCTAGTTATCTAGCCCGGAATTACCGTAATTCTGTCCAAAAACTTTCACACAGTTTTAATTGGCTCTGCTGTTAAATATGGCTCTGCGATAATTCACAGTGCGAGATCAAAAACAAGTTGAAATTAAAAATTAAATTGTTTGGTATCTGTTGCGGTGTAGAGGCCATTCTTCTTTTGTTTTTAAGATATTAATACTGGCCGGTCTCTCCCGGTGGCTGAACTCTTGTGTTCCATACTGAAGATCACTGTACACCAAGCGACAAAAATATTAATCGCTAGAACAGATGATAAGGTAAATGTTACGTTAAGGGCAGTCACCTCGGATGACCTTGACCTTGACATATGTTGTCAAGGACAACATTCTGAACTACTTTTCTCTATACATCTACCTGGCGCTCGGACCTTTGTTAAATTGTGGTTGCCAGTACACTTTATTCTTGTACAAATTGTCAAAAGGAGATATAATCCAAGTTGGTTTGTGGTTAGGTTGGTGGTGGGGGATAACCCAGACCGAACCCAGAACTAACCAAGACCTAACACCATCTTGAGGTTGTCCAATTTCAGAGATTCATGTAGATACTGGCAAATTGCAATATGGTAGCATCGGCATATGTCTGTTCATAACTTTTTAATAAAAAACGAGCGACGGCTAAAACCTCTTGGGGGTTACTTAGAAAGGTGACCTTGATAACATATGTCGATACAGTACATCGGTTTAGCTTTCATTACTTGAAATAACTGCTATATTTTGAAAACATCTTATGTTTATATCTTTTTAATAAACAACGAGCGCCGGCTATAACCTCTTGAGGGTACTCAGAATGTTATCCTGGATAACATACAGTCACTCCCATTAATATTCGTACACTCTTAAAAAGACGATAACTCGTTTAATATTGGACCATACGACTTGGACTTTTTTTGAGATATTAGAATAATTAGTTTACTACGTGACGTGAGAAAGAAATTATAAAACAATTGCAATTGGTCGGTATTGCAGAGAAAATACTAAAAGTTGTGTTTTACAATTTTTTTATGTGGCTTATGTTGAAAATTTAAAACATCCATTTTGTAGATCTGTATCAATTGTATACATTTTCAAATTTTCATCCAATTTGGATTACGTGGAAAACAGCGACAGGCATCGAATGACGTAAGAATCCTTCGATTTATTACAGTTTAAGGTCGAAAATTGTGAAAAGCTGCAATTTTTACAATCTTCAAACAGTTGTAGCTCATTGCAACGTTTGCCGATTTTTGGTGAAATATTCAGAGTGTATACAGTTGACACAGATCTACAAAACGTATTTGTTGAATTTTCAATATGGACACACATAAAACACTTATAAATAACAACTTTTAGTATTTTCTTTGTAATTCCGACCAATTACAATTTTTTCAAAATTTCTTTTTTTCAAGGTGTAGTAAACTAATTGTACTAACTTCTAAAAAAAAAAATCCAAGTCACATGATCCAATATTAAAAACGTGATCGTCTTTTAGAGTGTACGAATATTAATGAGAGTGACTGTATGTCGATACAGTATATCGTTTTAGCCTTAATTACTTAATATAACTGCTATTTAATTTTATTTATTATTTTGAAGACTTCTTTTGTATATAACTTTTTAATAAACAACGAGCGCCGGCTATAGCCTCTTGGGGGTTACTCAGAAGGGTGACGTTGATAACATATGTCAAGGTCAAGGTCATCCGAGGTGACTGCCCTTAACGTTACACATTTTGCCGGTGATAAAGCGGTCAAGTTTCGAATTTCCGATGAAATTTCCGGTGGCTGTTCGATGATCCCCGAACACCTTGCGTAATGCCGATCAATTTATTTCGATTACTTTTCCCAAACTCGGTGCTATGTTTTAATGGCGCACTTATACCGGTTAGATTTCACGGGCGGAACATAATCTTTCGCCGATGAAAAAGTAAGAAAAAGGCAACCGCGCTATATTTCGGGTAGCATATTAACCCTATCGATGATGCCGCGGCTCCCCGTCGGTAGGTACTGTAATTACGGTAATGTTATGCGCGCTAATTGGAGGATTTTGCGAGAGCCCGATAAAAACGAGATTATTTTGCGTCCGAGGGTTGCACGGAGCGTGTGTATCATGTATCTCGGGGTATATCCAAGAAATTGGCTATCGGCGTATTCATTCGACCCGGGGCCCATTATCTTTGCTCAAAAAGTCCGTAAATCATCCCTCGATACAATCTATCTCCCGAAAACTTGTTGCCCGTGGCCCCGTAATGAAAGAACGTCAATAGGATAATGCAAGTTTGTGGTTTTTTAATTAACCGCAATCGACGAAAATCGCCGAGCCCTGCCCGTGTTAATTTGTACCGCAATTTGCGCTTGTTGATCTTCAAGATTGCGCGATTGCGATGATGTACTCGCCCCGTGACGAATATTATTCCACTGACAATTAAATTACACTGATGCTCCTCACGGCTTTTCCACTCGAAATTCATCCTTGTACAGACCAAATTCACATTTTTACAAATCAAATTCACCGTTTCACAGAAAAAATTCACCATTTTGCAAATTAAGTTCATCTCGCGAGTGGCTCGAGAGGAAAATTCCATTTGTCATGGTCTTATTCGATGTTGCTCGAACGGTTATCTGAATCCTACTAACTTGCACTCGAACAAAGAATTTACCAGGGCTCGAAATTCCAGCGATATCTTCTGGTACTGGCAAAGAGCAGCTCTTGCGATTTATGATTTATTGGAGGATTGGCAACTTATTGATAAAGTAATAGCACTTTGTTGTGATACTACAGCGAATAATATGGGACGATTGCAAGGCGCGTGTGTAATTTTAGAACAAAAAATCGAAAGGACGTCTATATTTACCTTGCCGACATCACATCTATGAAATAGTTTCGCCTTTAAACCTACTGAACGTAACATTCCTATATTTAAGCGGTTTCAAAAATTCTGGTCTCTTATAAATAAACTTAATTTTAGATAGGGAGTTGAAGATGAAGTGGTTAAAGGGTCACTCGACAACGCATCCGAAATAATGCAGTTTGTAACCTACAATTTGGAAGTGAAACAACCACGCGAGGACTATCGAGAGTTTCTTGAATTAGTAATAATTTTTCTTAATGGAGCCCTGCCCGTGTTAATTTGTACCGCAATTTGCGCTTGTTGATCTTCAAGA
The DNA here is from genome assembly GCA_913789915.3 of Sphecodes monilicornis. Lineage (NCBI taxonomy): Eukaryota > Metazoa > Arthropoda > Insecta > Hymenoptera > Halictidae > Sphecodes > Sphecodes monilicornis. Next base: position 7,946,507 of record OU565301.1, on the reverse strand, counting down.
TTGCGCGACTGCGATGATGTACTCGCCCCGTGACGAATATTATTCCACTGACAAATAAATTGCACTGATGCTCCTCATGGCTTTTCCACTCGAAATTCATCCTTGTACAGACCAAATTCACATTTTTACAAATCAAATTCACCGTTTCACAGAAAAAATTCACCATTTTGCAAATTAAGTTCATCTCGTCAGTGGCTCGAGAGGAAAATTCCATTTGTCATGGTCTTATTCGATGTTGCTCGAACGGTTATGCGAATCCTACTAACTTGCACTCGAACAAAGAATTTACCAGGGCTCGAAATAAACCGATGCCTCCCGTTTCTAAGAAAATTCTGTTCGAACTTATACGTTTCGTTCAACAAAATCTCTTTGTTGAACTTTTAATAAATTTTAATGTACAGAACCTGTTCCACGAGAATACTTTTTGAAAAAATTCCGAAAATGTAACAATTCTTTTCGTAAAAATTCTACAGAAACAGTTACCTTTTCGGAACATTTTCAAAATGTATTCTCGTGGCATAGATTCTGTACATTAAAATTGATTAAAAAAGTTCCTATAAAACAAACAAAACAACGAATGATTGTAACTCACAAAAACCAAATATATACGGAGCCAAATTGAAAACAATTTCATGTAATTTACTAACAGATCTTGCGACACAAACGGACAACAGTTGAGAAATGAGCATTCACAATGTTTACGTTCATTTGTTTACCTCTAAATGCGAGGCGTTGCTATTAAGTACCGTCGAACTATTTCAAATATTCTGGCAATTGATTCATGGCGATATTTTCTTTCAAGGTCATCTGCAAGTCATCGTATAGCAGGTCGTTGAATTCCTCTCGACGTCGCCTACAATATTATGAAGTTAAAAATACCCAGTTCCATTTAAAGATGTGACAGCGACCATGATTTTTTGTTGAAAATTTTTTTTTTATTTAAAAAATTGCAATTTCATGTCGGTTAAATACTGATTAACTTTGGTAAGAAACACTTTTCTGTCCGACCATCCGAAGGGGCTGAAAAATCGTGGGGACTAATTTGTGCCGCACCTTGTGTACAAAAGAAGTCTTATTATGAAACGTAATAATATGAAACAAATTAAAAGCAAAAATTGCATAGTACAGAGGAGGAAATATTATGATGTAAACATTTTTTCTGTGTGCAAAGTTTCAGATATTTCAAGGTCACCTTAATTTCTTTAAATGGAAACACCTACCTCTTGTATCCTGCATTGACAGAGTCTCAAATTCTGTGTAAAAGTGTATATTGATCTTTATATTACCTGAAAGCTAGCAGGTGCTCGAACTGACGTCCCTTAACTATTAAGTCTAGGAGATATGAAGGTCAATACATTCTTACGAAGAATTTGATACTTTATCGATTTATGATACTAAACTCTGTCTTCCTGTTTAAAGAAATCAAGTTGACCTTGAAACCTCTGAAACACCTTCACGCGCATAAAAAATGTGTACATCACAATATTTCCTCGTCTACACCATGCAACTTTTGTACATATCATTTTTTCATATTATCACAAATTACGCAAATATCCAAGGTGCACGAAGATATTGCCCCATCCTGTATACATTTTAAAAATTTCATCGAAATAAGCAAACAGTTGTTAGGGTCATGAGAGACCCCAGTATACCAATTCAGTGATGAGATATTGTGTGGTTCTTTTCGCGCATGCGCGAGATTTTAGTGTCAGTAAAGTAGAAAATTAGGCTAAAATGGGGTACCTTGGCCACCCCGCATAATTTAGTAAAATTTATTATGTATTGATTTTGAAAAATGAATGTGTAACATGTGTGTTAATAATAACTTACCTCAAATTCGCAGCTCACTCGTATCGTAGTAATGTTTTCAAGTCTTCTGGCAGTTTCCCGCCAGAATAGTTACCATCGCCACTTTCCCCCTACTTTCGCCACAATATAGATACGTTACTGAATTGGACGCGCATGCGCGAAAAAAACCACGCAATATCTCATCACTGTACCAATTGAGGGTTAAGTACTTATCTTTTGCGAATTCTTACGGGTTGACTGGAAAAATTGAACGGACGTAATCTGGAGAAAGTGTGGTTGTTTTCGGAGAATGTAAACGAATAAGATAGTTAAAATTTTATTCATTTCTATATTAATATTTTCTTTACATATTACGAGGTTTATCAATGCATTCGCCTGTATCGCCAATGAAACTATTTTCTACGTTGCAAATATGAATAATTAAATACTATGACTGCGGATAATTTTCTGCGTTAATTACAAAATGCAGGAGCTACTTAGACATTTATTTCTTTTCTGAACGATTTTAATAAGTCGTGAATAATATAACAGTATTTTAAAATTCTTTAACACTAGAACTACCGGACAAGTCATAATGACTGGTTTCTAAATTTTTCTTTTACAAATATTAAAATTATAAAAATGTTTTCCGGAGTAATGTTTTAGTCAACTTCTCTATTAGAGTACATATTTAAACAAAAGTTGTACGGAAGTTGAATGAATGCATTCTTGTCGTTATTAGAAGGCAATATACACCAGTCGCGTTTAGCGCTCGGTAGTTCTAGTGTTAAATACCTTCACTGTTTTACATTCGATGTACGCATTTTTGTTATAAATGCATAAAATCTGCAGTCAAATAATTATTACAATGACAGACACTTGATTTCTTTGGTCAAGTAATTTCGTCCAATCACATTTCTCTGATAAATGCATGAAATCCGAAATTTAACACGTTGGCTGCCATGTGACCAATGTGGAATTATTTATTCAGATCACAAAATAAATGTTTATGTTACTATATTTATCGTATCAAATTTGATTAATATCTAGAAAATGCAAGAAGATTGAAAAACTACTCAGTATCATATATTTAACTTTTCAATTTTTATTTCATCATATAAATCACTTCGATGGAATTCTTGAGGTTGTTGGATTGGTGCTAAACGTGTCCATTACAGAATATGCAATACGAAAATTCAATTATATTGCCGCCTACACGCGCAAACACGCAAGATCCATTCACAACATTTCCACGCGGTCTGAAATATGAGTTCGACTTCCATTTCCTCGGTAAAAAATGCGAAAAGATGGGCAGACAATAAGAAAGTATGTTTCCGTGTTCTCAGAGGTTGGGTCTCGCGTGCTTGAATCAGGGGAAACAGCGGCGCGTTATTTATTATCTACGATCCTGCCTGGAATATGATGTCGGCCATTTTTCCCCCTCACTCCTTTTCACTTAGTAGAACGCATACTATCGACATGAATAATCACGAAGGCATAAGTATTCTCGAAAGTTCAATTTCCTGTCACGCCGATCGGTGATTTATCGCTTGACGCTTGTACACGCGTGGATATTATTTACCGCCCTCTCGATATTCACCCCCGATTCTCGACAAAGAGGAGGAGGGGCGGGGGGTTGGGAACGGAATTTCGCGTTCGTGGAAACGTTCGCCGCTGTGAGAAATAACCACTGAACGCATTTGTTATTCATGAGCTCCTTCAAACGAATTCTCCGCTGCCCATAATGTGTTGTGTATACCGCCTTCTGTCCGAACTAGTTGCCGGAAACTCGAGCATGCCGATTTCAAAATTGAAACGAAAGCGGATCTCTGTTTCCGATTTCTCAATGAATTTCGCTTGCAAACACGTGAATACGGTTTTCAAAATGGCAAATTTCGAGTGTAAAGCCTACAGTCGGAGACACGATTCAGTGGACACTAGGGTGGACCTCATTTTACGAACATGAAATTTTGGGCACGCCCTACTCCAATATTGTTCCATATCATGAAAAAATGATATATCCAAAGTTTTAGATCAATCGAACGTCGGGAAGACGTGCCACATGGAGCGCGAAGTTTTGAAATAGAAGTAACTGCGCGCTAAATGTGAAGAGTATACTGAAAATTCAAGTTAAATATTTTATACCTCCAAAAATATTATAATTTCTTACATGCATTCAAGTACAAGTGAGTGATCGTGATGCTGTCCGAATTTTAATAGCAGCAGCACAAGCTGTAAACCATAATGTAAATGACTTAATAATAAATCGATCGTCTATTATCGCTGTCGTACGCAATTGCGCTCTGAACGTACTACAATATTATGCGCCGCATTTAAACAAAAAGAGCTTAATGAAATTACTTTGCACTAGGATGGTAAAAACTTTAACTGTCAAACAACCAGTAGACCGATTACCAGTAATAATAACCTGTAATGGAGATGAACAATTGCTCGGAATTTCAGCGATATCTTCTGGTACTGGCAAAGAGCAGCTCTTGCGATTTATGATCTATTGGAGGATTGGCAACTTATTGATAAAGTAATAGCACTTTGTTGTGATACTACAGCGAATAATATGGGACGATTGCAAGGCGCGTGTGTAATTTTAGAACAAAAAACCGAAAGGACGTCTATATTTACCTTGCCGACATCACATCTATGAAATAGTTTCGCCTTTAAACCTACTGAACGTAACATTCCTATATTTAAGCGGTTTCAAAGATTCTGGTCTCTTATAAATAAACTTAATTTTAGATAGGGAGTTGAAGATGAAGTGGTTAAAGGGTCACTCGACAACGCATCCGAAATAATACAGTTTGCAACCTACAATTTGAAAGTGAAACAACCACGCGAGGACTATCGAGAGTTTCTCGAATTAGTAATAATTTTTCTTAATGGAGCCTTGCCCGTGTTAATTTGTACCGCAATTTGCGCTTGTTGCTCTTCAAGATTGCGCGATTGCGATGATATACTCGCCCCGTGACGAATATTATTCCACTGACAATTAAATTGCACTGATGCTCCTCACGGCTTTTCCACTCGAAATTCATCCTTGTACAGACCAAATTCACATTTTTACAAATCAAATTCACCGTTTCACAGAAAAAATTCACCATTTTGCAAATTAAGTTCATTTCGTGAGTGGCTCGAGAGGAAAATTCCATTTGTCATGGTCTTATTCGATGTTGCTCGAACGGTTATGCGAATCCTCCTAACTTGCACTCGAACAAAGAATTTACCAGGGCTCGAAATTCCAGCGATATCTTCTGGTACTGGCAAAGAGCAGCTCTTGCGATTTATGATTTATTGGAGGATTGGCAACTTATTGATAAAGTAATAGCACTTTGTTGTGATACTACAGCGAATAACATGGGACGATTGCAAGGCGCGTGTGTAATTTTAGAACAAAAAATCGAAAGGACGTCTATATTTACCTTGCCGATATCACATCTATGAAATAGTTTTGCGGGGTGTTTTTGAAGAAACAATGTTTAAATCTATTGAACGTAACATTCCTATATTTAAACGGTTTCAAAGATTCTGGTCTCTTATAAATAAACTTAATTTTAGATAGGGAGTTGAAGATTAAGTGGTTAAAGGGTCACTCGACAACGCATCCGAAATAATACAGTTTGCAACCTACAATTTGGAAGTGAAACAACCACGCGAGGACTATCGAGAGGTTCTTGAATTAGTAATAATTTTTCTTAATGGAACCGTTCCATAGTTTTATTTTCGAGCACCAGGAGCATTTCATCATGCTCGATGGATGACGAAAGCTATATTCTTTAAAAATATTCTTATTTAGAGATCAATTTACATTGACGAATGAACAGCTAATTCTTCGATTGGGGCCACAGTGCGTCGCGTCACGTCGCGTCGCTGCGAAAAATTCGCGCGAATTCCCATCCGAATTCGGGCAAGCGCTGTGCGTATCGAGCGTGCCAAAAGGAAAGAGAACGGGCCGAAGTATCGGAACATGACTCAAGGGCTGGGCAATAAATATCCGCGGAAGGTAGAAGTGGCGTTGTTTCGGTAGGCGATCGCGGCAGCTCGCAGAGGCCGTCGAAACGGCAATCTTGCTCGTTCGAGTGTCGATGCCATCTTACTCGCGTACGGAGTCACGGTTACGCGCGTCCAACAAAGAGGAAAGAGAAAGTGGCCCCGTGGGTCCGAGAGGAAGGAGGCCCCGATGCCGATGAGAGAGGCCCTGGCCTCGGCCTCAACCGAGGTGGAGGGCAGAAAGGAAGGGACTCTGCCTCGTTCCTCTCGGATTTATCTAGTATCAAGAAGCGCCATCGACCGCCGCCAGGTAGGCCGCCTTCCTTGCACGATCCCATCGCGGACAGCGCATTAAAAGCAAAAATAAAATTATTGGAAACCGGCGGAATTCGGCGTCGACCAGCTGCCCGTTCGGTGGTTCCAAGCCGGTAGATATAAACGAGCACGTTCATCAAGCCGGCCGACCAGCCTTCTGGCTGTCTTTGCCTCTCTCGCTTGTCTTCGAGCCCGCGGATGGCCAGCTTCTGATAGCATTATATTCCCCTCTGAAAATTTTTCCTTCTTCCTCACGCTCTCTCTCTCTCTCTCTCTCTCTCTCTCTCTCTTCTTCTTCTTCTTCTTCTTTCTCTTCAGCAAGCTCGCAGCTCTTAGCTCCCAGCACCGTTCCAAGCAAATCTTCAGAGAACTGAAGTGCCGACTAGCTGTCACTCAGCATATTTTGATAGCGATTACCTGGGTCAAAATGGGAAGCCTTCGGTGCATTTACACGGTCCCTAATGGTGACACTTATGTGTGACAACACTGATATTGTGTTTCATTGAATGAAACGTCTGTGCCCGTAATTATTTAACAGTAAACCTACCGAGTAACTGAAAGTTACTGGTCCTGTATAAGTAGACAACGGATCTTTATGTAAAATAAAAATTTTCCATCTCATTTGCAACAAAATGGAGTGAAGTAGAAATTGATTTTCATTCTTAATGCGTTTAATACGTTGAAAATAATATAACACTATTTTTAAATGCTTGTATTGTTTAATAATCTTTTGAATTACACCTATTAATTTTTTCTCATGAATGCATAACATCCGCTGTCTATGTGTAAGAACGACAAGATTGAAGTTACTTTCATTTAGAATGATTGTTATTATAATATATCCTCGAATTCGCCCACAAACAAAATGATAAATTAATATGATTGAATTCTTTCTGTCACATCTCGCAAGATGTATTTCTTTAAAATGTGACGTTATATATGAAACAGAACTTGTTGATTTAAAGTGTAAGGCAGAAATAGGCGAGATAGGTTAAGAACTTTGTTCAATCATGTCGTAAGAAAGTGTTCGTATAATTTGAAGAATTTTAAAACAAAATATGAAACTTAAAGTTTCCAGGAGAAGAACACGCAGTTCTATTTAGCTCTTGTGTTTTACGACTGCTGCAGACGATTTTTGTTTCATGTAAAATTCTGCAGCCTAATATTTTTAGTAATTTCGTGTCTTAATTCGGAACATAGTTTAGAGATCAAAGAGCAAAATTGTGCGTCGTAACCCGGGTCATTTATTAATTTTTAGGAGGAAAGGTGTTCAAAGAATTTCGAAATGGTGCAAACAACTAGAAGCGAAGGAAAGATTCCAATTCCTGCAAATGGTAAAATTCTGCAGCCTAATATTTTTAGTCATTTCGCGTCTTAATTCGGAACATAGTTTAGAGATCGCAAAGCAAACTTGTGCGTCGTAACCCGGGTCATTTATTAATTTTTAGGAGGAAAGGTGTTCAAAGAATTTCGAAATGCTGCAAAGAACTAGAAGCGAAGGGAAGATTCCAATTCCTGCGAATGGTAAAATTCTGCAGCCTAATATTTTTAGTAATTTCGCGTCTTAATTCGGAACATAGCTTAGAGATCGCAAAGCAAAATTGTGCGTCGTAGCCCCGGTCATTTGTTAATTTTTAGGAGGAAAGGTGCTCAAAGAATTTCGAAATGGTGCAAAGAACTAGAAGCGAAGGAAAGATTCCAATTCCTGCGAATGGTCTATTAAGCTAAGAGCCAGTTACGCACGTTGCCTTGTTTGTACGTTTTTATTTCACAGCACGACAGAGCGAGCAAAACCTATTCTCTACCATTGACATTCTTCCACATGTAGAACTGCACAGATTTCGAAACGCTAATTAAATCATATTGTTCAGAATCTCTGAAAAACAGAATTAATCTCAGCCTCATGGATGAGATATTGTGTGGTTTTTTCGCGCATGGGTAGAGTCGAAAACATTACGACGATACGAGTGAGCTGCGAATTTGAGGTAAGTTATTATCAACACACATTTTACACATTCATTTTTCAAAATCAGTACATAACAAATTTTTCTAAATTATGCGGGGTGACCAAGGTACCCCATTTTAGCCTAATTTTCTACTTTACTGGCGCTAAAATCTTGCGCATGCGCGAAAAAAACCACATATTATCTCATCACTGCTTAGCCTGACAAGGGGGCGTTTGAATAATTAAATAAAACATCCGGAAATCTCTAAAAATTATTTATGATTCGCTTCGTGGTGTCATAAAACAAAATTCCTACTGCATTTACTTTCTATTTTTCATGAGTAGACGACTGCAATAACTTACAAAACTGTAGAGACATCTGAGGAATTGCGTATTAATGTCACATTGTTTTCGATTTATTAAAATAATTTAAATAAAAGGGAAAATGCATTTTCATTTAACCTCTGTTTCTTACAATTGGCTTGGACAATCTTTATTTTTGCATAAAGGTCTGCCATATCAATGTATTAATTTTGAAGTTAACTAGATTTTAGTGTACAATGAAAGCTTCATTACCAAGTAAGTAACAAGCGTTATTAATAGACTTCGGATTTTATGCATTTACGGTTGAAATGAATGGGTGAAGCCACATTCTTAAGTGTTAAGAAAGACAAAGCGACATCAGGAGACCACAAAAGAAACAAAATCCACCAACCATGACCTCATAAACCATTCTCACCAGGATGCTAAAACAAAACAGTCCCTAATCTGTTAACACTTTGACTGTCAAAGCCACAACCTCAAAAATTCCATAAAATCGAAGTCATTTATTTAACCCTAGATAACGAAACTATAACGAGTGGAAATAACGATGTCAATTAGAAACAGGAATATAAATGAACGGTTTTTGTCTAGTAACAGAAATACTTTATCTTATAAAGACACAGAGTAAGTAAAATTTAAAAATTATACTTGATATTGAATTGACTAATTTAAACATTTGGTGCATCATCTGGTGTCCCAAGATTCAGATGTTCCGATCGTCATTTTTACGAAAGCTTAGTTATCTAGGTTTAATAATATAGCTACTGAAAAATTAAAGGCTAAACTTCACTTTCGGGGACCAAAATTTTTCAACTTTTCCTAATGTAATACTATACATTTTGACGAGAAAATGATAGAACTCTCAGATTTAGTGCGCGAAGTCTACTGATTGAAAAGTTACATCCGAATAAAGTTGCTCGATTTCAAACGCGTTTGGCAGGTTAGGGCGCAGTCATATTGGTTTTCGGACATAAGAGCGGGGATGATGTAGCGAGCGGATTCGCTAGATGGAATTACAAATACATAGGAGTGGAGATTTTTTTAGGAGTACTTCGAATTTCTAGTATTTGGCTTTCGGCATTCGCAAATGCGTTTATAGTTCAGGTAAAGGATACAATGTTGGCCTAGGTTAGTTTTCAGGGGGGTCTGGAGGGCGGGTCCCCCAACGACGCAAGCGACTAACAATTGCAAGTGGTCCGTACTCGTGAGCTTAATTAATTGCAGATTTTTCTGAAATTAAGTATCAGGAATTCGAACTGCTTCTGTAAAATGGCTGCTTTTATGTGTTCGTGGTCTGACGTAACAGCTCTTGGATGACGTGTACATACAAAGCAATATGGCTGCGTTCTAACCTGTCAAACGCGCTTGAAACCGAGCAACTTCATTCGCGTATAACTTTTGAACCAGTCAACTCCGCGCACGAAAACTTGAATTCCGCTCACTAAAACTTACAGTCCTGTCATTTTCTCATCCAAATGTATAGTATTACATTCCAAAAAGATGAACATTTTTGGTCCGGTAAGGTGAAGTTTAATTAAATTAAAATATAACACACTCAATAGTCCTTCCAAATATTAACCTAATTTGGCACAATGATTATATCAGCGTAATAATTAATTTTCAACACGTTCCGTGTCACGTGTACCACCGATGGTACACGTTCAGAACATATTGTAAGGCTGTAGCACCAAATCAAATAACATGGTACACGACTTTAACACTAGTACAAGCTCGTTTTGTTACCGAAATAATTTATAATAATGTATCAGTCTTTGATCGAAACATTAAATAACGTGAGTGAAAATTCGAGCAAAATTTGCTCGGCACGGAATGTGCGGAATGTGCAGAATATGTACAAATAATTCCGTCACTCGTATATGGATGACACTACAGTCTACGCGTTAATCTGTCAAATTCCAAGAGACTCTCTACACCCAATTGAACTTTTCGCTCTCTCCCAATCCTGACATCCCGGTAGCTAGCCCAAGCCCTGAAATGATAGAGTCCTGAGCAAGATAGAAACGTTCTGACCGGCAAAGCCAGCAGAAGCCGCAGGTCGGTTATCACCGTGATCACCAGCCGATATGTTAACGAATCGGTCAGCCTTATCACCGGATTCCTACACTGATACACAGGAAGAGAAGCTCGCAGCAACGAATGCCGATTCGCCCAAATGCTGACGGCCGATTGGTTTAACGTCGTCTTCGTGGTCGTTCGGTTCCCTTATCAGAATTCTGTTGCCTCGATCGGCAGCATCGCCATTCCGCGTGCACCCTTGAAAGATTTCGAGGAAGCGCGAGTTTCGAGGAAGCTTGCGCGAGGAGAGCTCGATTAACTCGGCAGCCTTTCAGCAATGCGGTTTTATCTGCGTAGTGATATCTTCGGAGGAACGAGAGAAAGAGAAAGAAGGCGAGAGAAGGGAGCAAGAGAGGAGGGTGGAGGGATTGGACATAGTGACCGCTGGAGAGGAGAAGTATCTTTCTGGTCGGCAAAATCTCGACTTCGGATTACGGCGACGTCGGTAGGTGAGACCTCGGGCTCTTCTTACAACGGTGCTCTCCGCATTCCTGCCGGTAGTGAGTAAATAATTCCCGACGCCACGGAGAAAACGTGGCTCCATTATGGTAAACCAGCGCTAAGGGGCCATGCACGCCACTCGGGAGCTGCGCATCCAGTCGAGGAGCTCTCCTCGCGAAACCGATTGCACCTCCGGGGAACAAATCCTCTCCCTCGCTTTCCAAACTGAATTCCGTCATCCTTATCCTCCTCTTCACTCCTTTTCACACTGTTTACCCATCCCCGGTAATGTTTTAATTGATGAAATTTCTGGCCTGTTGCCTTGTCTTCCAAATGAAACCAGTGTTATCGAGTTAACCCTCTTGCCAGATAACGACGAGTCTGACGAGGGATGAAAACTCCAAACGGAATCATCTAATAAATGGCAGTGTTGTGCTTTATATTAGGACAAAAGTAAATTATATTCTATTGTTATCAATGTTTAGGCATTTTCGTCAAGATAGGTATAGAATAATTAAAGTGACCTGTCCAATGAAAGAACATTTAACCACTTACCCATATACCTAACAACAAGTCTGACGCGGGATCAGGACTTCAAAAGGCATCTGAGAAAAGCCAGCGTTGTGCCTTTATATTAGGGTGAAGGTAAATTGTATTCTTTTGTGTTGATGTGTAAGACCACTCACTGTTTTATTTATCAATTTTTTAAATCATGTTTTTGGAGGTTATTGTGGACCTATTGATCTTGATAGGAGATACGCTCCTGTAGAGCCCCGTTGGCAGATTGGTTAAGGCGTACGACTACGGAGCGGATACACTAGGGTTCGAATCCTGTCGGTGGCAACGTTTAGGGGGGGGGGCGTGCGAGTCCAGCATGCACCAGTTCCGCCCCCCCCCAACGCCCCTCCCCACCGCGTGGTGGGGGACTCTGTCTCTCTTGGTCTCCTTGGAGATCGAGAGGTGGAGATTCCCAGGGGCCGTGGTCCAGCGGTCCCCGGGTGGGGGGGCACTACGTGGGTGACCTGCGTAGTGCCCTTGTAGCTTATCTACTATTAGAGTGGGAGCTTCTCTCCCCCACCGGGATAGGGGCGGCGGTTGAACGCCGCCGCCGAAGCGGGGGGTTGCCCAGTAGTTTTCGATTTTGAGTACCTGACTACCCCCCTGTAGCTTGGGGTAGGTCACCGTGGGGTTTTAGTGGGTAGTCCCTTGGGCCGGTTAGGCCCGGGGGGAGTCCCACATAACCCTGTCCCTCCCCCAGGTGGGCCAGGGTATGCGTAAAGCATTTCCCCACGTTAAAAAAAAGGCGTGTACGTAGCACGAAAAGCATAAAGGAACATGTGCAATGGCACAAGAAATTGATCTCGTATAAAGGACAATTATTGAGGGTGTTAATTTTAACTCTAACACCCAAATTATTTCCGCTACTATTAAAAGTAAGAAAAAATAACTAAACAGGATGTACATGGTTTTAAGGGGTGCCTAAGATAGTAATAAAAAATCCTTTGAAGGTCATTTTAACGGTTTTCTCAAGGTCACCGTAATTTTTTTTGCATATTAACGTGTATTTTTCATAATGCAATGTGGTAGTCGGCGTGAAGATGAGTTCAACGACCCATACACGATGACCTTCCCAGATAGCACCGGGACGTCCCATGGACGTTCTATGGACGTCCGTACCAGAGACGTCCGAATCACGTCCGTATGTCCCAGATATGTCCGAGTTACGTCCGTTTTACGTCCCAGGAACGTCTCAGATATGTCCGAGTTAGAAAGTGGGACGTCCGACTTGACATATTCTGGACGTTAACAGGACATATTCAGGACGTTAACAAGACCTTTACAGGACGACATGGTTATTGAATATTTAATACTACTAAATAACCATTGTATATGGTTAAAGTGAATCAAAATTTAATTTATTATAAACGCATAGATTAGGTACATATACAGGGTGGCCCACATAACTCTTAACAGCCCAATATCTCCAAAACTATGCAATCGATTTTAAAGTTCTTGGTCTTAAATTGCATGGATCTGAAGGGCCTTTCTAACTACATAAACGTGAAGTGACCCCCCCCCCTTAATTTCAAAGGGAACTCCCTATACAACGTTGCATATTAAGATTCTACAGGAAAAAACAAGTAAAGTTTGTCTGAAACATTTTTTTGTCAGATATTTCCATGATGAGATATAACAGTTTAAAATTTCGACTTGTACATAGGTACTTACTTGAGTGCTCGGAAATTATAACGTTATTTCCGAGCGCTTCAATCCCTCGCGCATAATTATCCCTGCGCAGACCCGTGTTGTGGACAATTATCGATGAAATACTGTACATACACATTAAATTTTAATACAACATACGTATCATAAACATTTATTTTTGAAAATCGAAAAAAAAATTTCGCGAAATTATGCGGGGTGACCAAAGTACCCCATTTTAGCCCAATTTTGTACTTTACTGACGTTAAAATCGTCGCGCATGCGCGGAAAAGTTGTAATATCCCAACACTGATAACAACGAGTGAGACTCGTAATGAAGATTTCAAACAGAGTTTATTAAATATAAACATTCATTTTGTAGGAAAAGAGGTTTCTGTCCAATATATTGGGTCAGTCATGTCACTTTTGACGTTAACTTTTAGCTCAAAATAATAATCGTTACATTCACTTTGAATCATTGATGTATCGCCCATCGTTTTTCAATGAACGTCCTCCCATCAATCAATCAACCTTTTGATTTCGTTTTGAAAAGATTTTTGGACAAAAATTGCTGCCTCAATTGAACTTTTAATCTTTCGATATCGAACGTTACTGGTCGACCCAATTATTACAGAACATCGGAGTGAAAAAAAACTCCATTTCGAAATGTCGAAAATGATTATTTTTAGTAAATTTTATTTAAGAAACCTATCTTTGCCTGTAGATATATTATACAATATTAAGGGGACATTCTGATTTTCGAGGCCGTTTTAGCACGAACGTTTAGGAGTTTCTTGCACTTCACATTTTTTTGTAAATAAAAATAATCAAAATTATATGAGTTACATGTTTTTGGAAACATGGATCGACGGTTACCATGCTATCGGTCTTCTACCCGATAGGAAACAAAAAATTAAATCGTTATCAGTGAGTAATTAATGTGAATGCAGTTATTATATATATATATATATATATATATATATCTGGACTATAAAAAGTCCAGATCTTCTTACAAAATGGCGACATTTTCAAGTCAAATTAAAGATTTGTTATATATTTCCAGGCCTTTAGGGCGACAAAAAAAATCAGAAAAAATTGTCAGACAACGAAGATTTGATTCTGCCGGTAACAAGGAACATGACAAAGTTACTCTCAAAATTTCAAGTCAATAGATCAACAACAACTCGAGATATCGTGATAACCATTTAAAAAAAAGGTAGTTTCGAGAAAAATGCGTTTGAAGATTCAAATATCTCTAAATCCTTTTGCACGCATATTCTACACACTTACATTAAAAAAAAGTGCAAACGACAGAAAATCGATTTTTTAATAATGTAAAACCAAAATACTGTTACGACGTGAAGTCGTAATGGACACTCCACGATCGATATTACAGTATCCGGTCAACGGAGTTGTTGACAGGAAGACAGAAGAAGATTGAAGCGAGACGCCGAATGATAGAGACGTGTCACGAAATCAATTGTACAATTATTAATAAATAAGAGTTTTGTTACAAGTTACTTGTTAATACCTAGTTTAATACATAGTAATAAACAATGAACACACCGTCGCGCCGTGTGCCAAATGACCATTTTAGCTGGACAAAACTCTAAATCGCCTATTTTTCTATATTTGTCAATTAATATGTTTACAGTTGTATAAAATATGAATAAATATTACATTTTTATAACAGTCAGTTGGTTTTTGTTAATGAACCAATATATTTTAGTTACGTATAATTAAATATAAAATACGACAAAGTTAGTAATGGACCTATGTAGCACAGAATTATTTAAATAGTAGATATTATCAAAGAAGACATCATTTTTAATTATGGACAAAAAGAATGTAAATATAATTTAATAATTTATTTTTTGCAGATTCAGACATATTCTAACGGGAAAGAATTATTCTTTGGTGTAGTATACGGTTTCAATTTATAAATAACAAATATATCTGCTTCATATTATAGTTTATCATTTTAATAAAAATATAATAACATAAAAATATAAATAATACAAATATGTATTTATGTTACGACCTTACATTTAACTTTGGGTTTACAGCAAAATAAAAATAGCTGTGATTGTGACGAGCGTGAATGGAAAACGACACAACTTCATTGTAAAAATTAGTGTAGTTTTGCAACCTTTTGCAAGTCAATTTTGGTATTAAAATAAAGTAGAGAAATTCTACTTTATAATATGTAAAAATCAACGCGTGGGGTGGCGTGGGGCATATACTAATTCATTAACGAAGAGGAGTTACATAGACATTTCTGTGGAAAAATAAGTACCATATTTGGCAGTTTATTTACAAAAATAGAGAAAAGTTATCGATAATTTGGAATTACTGAAGTTAAAATACATCATTTGAGATGCTATATCCGTCATATGTAGGAATTTTCAACACCCCCTAGTAAATTTTTATAAATGTGGCTACTAATTTATAGGTTAACCGTCCGTTTTTAAGGTGAACTTTACATGCTCCGTAAACATTGAAAGAAAGAATTTTCAGTTTCAATATTCAAGGGTTTTAATATTGTAATAAATAATATTTAAATATTTAATATTTAATGGTTATTTTAGGTTATATTGGCCCAGTTACTTTTTCTTTATTTGATAGTTCATTTTGTCCAGCTAAAATGGCCATTTGGCACACTGTGCGTCGGGACGCACCCTGCGGAACGGTCGCAACAATACTTATAAAACAGACAATTTTAATTGATTTTGTAACGCGAAAATTGTCGGATTAATTCCTGCATATTTTATGGAGATGAACCACCTCATGCTATTGCCATGAACATCGATCACGTTGACACCAATTTCAATAAGATCGAAGCACGTTTCCCCATGATCGAGCACGAATACGATCGCGAAGGGTACGAATTACGAGGGCGTATTAAAACCTGGAGAGTTCGACCGTGAAACATATCAGCGACGTTGGGAAATACGCTGATTACAGGACTAATTACGCAAATCCGGCGAGTGCACGTGGTCGACAAGATAACGGGTAACCAGATATTCCACTTTGTTGACGACGACGAATCCTCCCTGCGAAATAATATTATCGCGGGTTCCCGAGCGATTCTGGCACGATCGCGAATTCTTCGGGTGACAAAGGACGACGAGAGCCACTATCTGACGATGACCCTTTCAATTCGTCGGAGTAAAGGTCCTTCTTAAAAGGACTCATCGCGTTCCTCTCTTCTTTCCCTCTTTCTTCAAACACCCCCGGCCACCTTCTTTTTCGTTCAAGACGGGACGCGCTATCTTATAACACCACCGGAAGATAACCGAGCCGAACCGGCATGCCTTAAGGGGTTACACACACCTTAAAAGTGTTTCTTGAAAAAGTAACAAGATTATCGTCGTACCGGGAATGAAAATAGACCCAGACGGGAAACAACGTTCCGCAATTGTGCTGCGGAAATTATGTGACACGCGCCCGAGGAATTGCGTTTCAAACGTGATTGAGTTTCAAGTTTGTTCTTCAAAGAAATCGGTAGAGGCAATTTAATCATTTTTTCAGTAGCTTTGCAGGGTACGTGTACAACTTATGTTTGATTACCACGCTGCGTTCACCTATTTTTAAAATGTATGAGGTGCATTAATGGCCATTCTAAATTTTTACATTATGGCTTGGGTTGCTGTTGGTAAAAAGTAAATTGTAGCACGAATGGTGGTTAATAATAGAGCATAAATTAATTTTCTTAAATTTTATCACAAAGATTTAAAAAAGTATTGTTTACTCGCTTAATCTCTAAGCGTTCGAATACTTTTGTGATCCTGTTTCAGCACACCATTGCAATAAATATTTGATCATTGTTACAAATGCTACCAGATTGGCACGAAATTTTATATACATATACAATATATACTTATTATTTATCAGCATATCCGGAAACTAGTAGGTGCTCGAACTAATGTCTCTCAGTTTGAATATGGTAAGTCCATATAGAAAGCTATCAATTATTTTGATAATATCTCGTTAACCATTAAATTTAGGACATATGATGTTCAATACGTTTGTACGCAGAATTTGATACTCTATCGATTCACGATACGTAAGGTAGGTCATTCTATTTAAAAAAATGTTACTGTTCGTAAGATCTCGGAATATATTACCTTGAGATGACCTTTGCCCACACAGACTTATGCCCCCCTTCAAATACGATGACATTCTCCCCAAACAGTTTTTTGTATATGTATTAATAACAGTTATAAGGGGTGGCAGAATTAAATGAGACACCCTGTACATGTATACTGAATATCAGTGTGAGACTATTACTAATCCAATAACAAAACTTCTTTATTTTTCATTATCTTTTTTATGGGACTTTCACCAACATATTCGTGGCATATTTCTAATGAAAATGATATAATTCTGATAATATTTAGTTGTGTAATGAACAATAAAAGTTTGGGACGCAAAGAAAGACAGCGTATGGAAAAGAAAGAGACGCGGATAAGCGCGGCTGCCGGCACAGTTCAAAGGCTTTCGTCTCTTTGCGTCCGAAACTTTCGTCGTTCATTACACAAATAAAATGATATCGTATTTGGTATAATTTTTATTAGAATAATACCACGAATATGTTGGTGATAGTCCCATAAAAAAATAATGAAAAATGAAGAAGTTTTGTTATTGGATTAGTAGTGGTCCTCTTGTATCACACCGACATTCCGAACCGGTATTATGTTACATTCTTCGGTAGTAGGTACAGTTCAGGGACAATTATAGGCAAGATATTTGGGACAATTATCGAACATTCACTCTATACATATAATTAGTAATATAATAATACCAATAATAATATATAATATGTATATATACAGGGTATTTCGTAAATGGTGGGCAAAACTTTAGGAATAGATTCCTAATTCTTAGAAAAAAAAAGTAATATAAATATAGGTCCGTAAAAGATTAGTTTCTGAGTCATTAAAGTTTTTGTGCCACATTTCTCGTCACATAAACAACACCCTGTATATGTATATAGTATGTATATACAGGACGGAAATTATAAAGCGTTACAGACAAATATCTCCAAGGTGAGGTGAAGGTCAACTTTCTTTTTTTAAATAGAATAATATGTTTTTTTGTCCACCATTAAATAGTGCGCTTTAAGATGAGTTCAATTACCTATGATTCAAGGTCATTCCAGGTCAAACTTGCAGGTAAATGGAGAAAGGTGTGATATATACAGGGTGTTCCACATAAATGGGAACACCTAAATATCTGTCGTATTTACAGTCCTATCAGAAAACTTCAGATGACAAAGTGACAAGTGAAAATATAATGGTAAAGAAAGAGATTGTTTACGTCGTGTTTTTTAATGAAATTTCAAGGTCACCGATGTTTTTTTAAATGGAATAGTATATTTTTTTACGGTAGCATGATAGACAATAAAAAACTGAATTTAGTGGATACCACCTTTTTGACAATGAAATGACCTTGAGCAAGAATAATCATGTTGGAGCGGATAAAATGTGAAAGTTTAAAATTTACGTGTTTCAGCAAAGATTACGCGTTTTTTACGGCGGGTTGACGTTTACATATCATAATAAATGTTCGAAATGTTGACGATCCTCATTTATGCAATATTACAATCTTGCATTAAATGATCTGTAGGCATTGTTGATTTCCTGAGACGTAATTGAACGTCGAACGAATTTATACAAGGAACTCTTACTGGTATAAAGTATGCTGCATTTTTACGCCAGGATTTGTCGGGCCTTTTAGAAGAAATTACGTTATTCGATCGGGAACGCATGTGGTTTCAACATGATGGTCGTCCAGCGCATTATTCTAAAGTTGCTAGAACGGTGCTAAATACGAAATATCCTGGTCGCTGGATTGGGCGACGCGGAACAATTCCATGGCCAGCCCGTTCTCCGGATCTGACACCATTGGACTTTTATCTATGGGGCAAGATAAAATGTATTGTGTACAAAGATAAACCCACAACGCCAGAGGATATGCGGCAAAGGATTACTGCAGCATGTGCTTCAATTACTTCTCAGGAAATCGACAATGCCTACAGATCATTTAATGCAAGATTGCAATATTGCATAAATGAGGATGGTCAACATTTCGAACATTTATTATAATATGTAAAGGTCAATCCGCCGTAAACAACGCGTAATCTTTGCTGAAACACGTATTTAAACTTCCACATTTTATCCGCTCCAACATGATTATTCTTGCTCAAGATCATTTCAAGTTTAAAAAGGTGGTGTCCACTAAATTCAGTTTTTTATTGTCTATCATTTAAAAAATTCCATTTAAAAAACATCGGTGACCTTGAAATTTCATTAAAAAACAAGACATAAAAAATTTTTTTCTTTACCATTATATTTGCCCCCTGCAATAGTGTCATTTTGTCCTCTGAAGTTTTCTGATAGGACTGTAAATACGACAGATATTTAGGTGTTCCCATTTCTTGATACTTATGTCTTACAGTAGTTATAATACTATTTCCAAATATTACGTCTAGCATGCATATTTGATTTCTTTTATTTCCTCTAATTTTTAAAGTCACTGCACGAGTAATCAATGTATTAAAGTATAAGTAAGGAACTAACTGAAATCCAACAGAACAGTCTTCAAACAATCAGAAGGATTCAAAGAATGGCGACTTCTACAGTCGAAGTTCGCTTGAAAATGTACCGGTTTGTTCTCTTTGCTTGGCCCGCTCAACGAGCAGATGAATATTTCAGCTCTTACAGTATCGAGCAGGCGAGTTATGTCTCATTTCCAGGAAATCGACTCTGTTCGATCGAACGGCCTACGGCTACGCCGGATAGCGGAGGGAAAGTATACACCGAGGAAAATACGATTGCCTAAGTTGGATTTGAAAAACGAGAGAAAGACGGAGAGAGAGAGAGAGAGAGAGAGAGAGAGAGAGAGAGAGAGAGAGAGAGAGAGACTTCCGCCTGGCACAACTTCTTTAAAAGAAATTCCAACGTTATATACCAACTTCAAAGGGATTCGCACTATTACTTATCCCTTCGGCCCCCGACGACTTTGTTAATCGAGAAAAGTTTCGGTATTATTTACTCGGGGCTGTTCAATCCTGAAATACATACAAATTTGCCGAGTCCGGCCTAGCTCTAATTGGCCCGTGCTCTCGCCATTTTGTTTGCCTCTATGCCAAATGTGCCCCGCAACGTTGCACAGTGAGGCGAAACGACTTGGCGGCGATCAAAAATTGATTTTCGTAATATTGTAAAATTCAACAAAAATTGATGTTACTTGATAGAGAATTAATTGTACACGGTAAACTCCATTTACTAATATTTGCTTTCGTTTCCTTGTGACCGATACTCAAAGTCTGCACGAAATCACAACTGTCGCCAAGAGGTTATATGATTTTGTAACTTTGATTCATGATTCTGAGAAGTCATACTTTGAAAGATGCAGTTTAAATAAGTTACATATAGTTTCTTATACGTACATCGATCGTGTTAGGTACATAAATTGGGATAAAATGCTAAGAACTTCTTTAATAATAATGTTGACGGAATATTGACAAACTAAACCTCCTAAACGTCAATGCGCGCATCAATATGGCTCCCGTCAATGCGCTTCAATCAAAATTTCGATCAGTAACCCTTCCTAAACGGTCAATATGCCCTTTCAATGCGTCTCGTCAATATTATTGATGGGCGTATTGACAATATTATTGATCGTCTAGGGGCCCCTTTAGAGACGAAAAGAATTGAGTGCTGAATTGTGCTACTTTTATGAAAATGGCCGTTGAAGTAGACTATCGCGGTCTGGTGCCTCTTATCTGTGTCTCGCTCGCAACCCACGATTCCTATTCTCGCTCCTACTCGATAGCAGAGAAACGAAACACTATCCTGGAAATATTCTATTTCTGCATCCCTGATTGCATTGTCAGCAGGGCTTGAAAAGGTCCCGAATATAACTCTTTCGAACAGTTATTTATCGGTTCTGACTGAAACAGTTATGGAGAACCGAAAAAATCTCATAACTGTTACAACCGATATAATTTCGGTTCTGAAGAACCGGAACCGTAACCGATATACACTATTACATTGTTAATTGTCGTGAAATTCTAAACATTAATCGTCGCAAAACAATCCCTCCTTCCGCGGGGTATACTCCGCGAGGGTCCGGGAAGCTCGGGAGATCTCGGTCGCCGAGAAGTGTAACATAATACGTGTCGAGCATGTCCAATGACAAAACTTCTTTATTTTTTATTATTTTTCTATGGAACTTTCGCCAACATATTCGTGGCATTTTTCTCATGAAAATGATACTAAATATGATATAATTCCGATGATATTTATTTGTGTAATGAACGATAAATGAAATTAGAAAAATTCTACGAATATGTTGGTGAAAGTTCCATCAATAAATAATAAAAAAAGAATAGTTTTGTCATTGGATTAGTAGTGGTCTCTCACCGATATACTCGACACGTATTATGTTACACTTCTCGGCGACCGAAGCTTCTCGAGTTCACAGACTCTTACGGGATATACCCCGCGGTAGTGGGGATAGTTCTGGGACAATTATCGGACAGATACTTGGGACATTTGTCGATAAAGTACTCTATATTCAATATTATGTATTTGATTTTGTTAATCAATTTTCCTTATTTATTAGATACTCACAGATATTGATTTCGATCTGTTTTGTGCAAATTCAGAGGAGAATTGAAAATTGGCCTCCTAGAAGTTAGTCCCCCACTTGTTGAAATAAATAATGTCAACAGTTGCGCTGAGTTGTGCTAAGTTTGTACTACAATGTTCTCGAATATTATAACAATAATGTAAACAATATGCCTAAAAATTGAGAAAAACGATTTTTTTTGCTAGCCCTCCACTTTTCGTTTTTTTCAATTTTATCAATCGTGCTAAGTTGTGCTAGGTTGTGCTAAGATTGTGCTCGAATATTATAACAATAATATAAAAAATAAGACCAAAAATTGAGAAAAACGATTTTTTAGTAGCCCCCCACTTTTCGTTTTTTTCAATTTTCTCAATTGTGCTAGGCTGTGCTAAGATTGTGCTAAAGTATTACTTTATAAAAATAATAAATAAAGAAGTTATAGTAAATAATCGTTTTGGACATGCAATTAACGTTTAAGATAGTAACAGTTATCCAAACAGCATATAATCATATATTTGAATTGTGCTAACCTAGCACAAGTCAGCACAACTTTCGTTTTCGTCAGCACAACGATATAAAGGGCACTTTACTTTTGCTCGCGACACTTCGCGGAGACACGATTATTTACCATAACTTCTTTATTTATTATTTTTATAAAGTAATATTTTAGCACAATCTTAGCACAACCTATCACAACTTAGCACAATTGAGAAAATTGAAAAAAACGAAAAGTGGGGAGCTACTAACAAATCGTTTTTCTCAATTTTTGGTCTTATTTTTTATATTATTGTTATAATATTCGAGCACAATCTTAGCACAACCTCACAAATTAGCACAATTGAGAAAAAACGAAAAGTGAGGGGCTACTAAAAAAAATCGTTTTTCTCAATTTTTAGGCTTATTGTTTATATCATTGTTATAATATTCGAGAACAATGTAGCACAAACTTAGCACAACTCAGCACAACTGTTGAAATTATTTATTTCAACAAGTGGTGGGCTAACTTCTGGGAGGCTGAAAATTGTGAGGAATGGCGGCCGCGATATTAACGAAAACCTGCAATAATTCGCAACGATCGAAGTTCTGTTATTAGATTAGTAGTGGTCTCACACCGATATACATACCTGACCCGTATTATGTTACACTTCTCGGCGACCGTGGCCTCTCGAGCTTCGCTGTCCTTTTCTACGTGGTTGCGACTTTTATCGATTAAATACTATATTTGCAATTGTTCTTGGTCCACCGCAAATGATTAGAGACGCGCGGCACTTCTTCTCGTGGCAAGTAGCCAAACGACAAAATGAACCCGAGGAAAAAGTCGAACATTCACGGATGACCCTAAAGGCGCAGAACGTATTATGCGTGGAAGATTGTGGACATTCTCTCGCGGAATGGCTAGAGGGTGACTTATTTTGCTCGAGGAAGAAACTTTGTAGGCACACACGAGCGAGAGCCGGTTGATGTATGCTACTATTAATTTATGAAGTCTCGTTAGAGCATGAAAACGTTGGTTCATTAACGACCGCATAATGTGCCGGGTTTATTTATGGGGATACGTACCGTGGCGCAGCGTTAAAATCTGTTGAGTTATGAATTGGCGATGCAACCGACGCGACGGAATGAAAAAATCCAGGCCGAACGCGCGTTTAATGACGAGATATATATTCCGCGGCGCGGATATTGTGTGTCTCGCATGGACACGGCCCATGAGGAAGATTAATTCCTTCCGATCCGCCGGGGAGATTGATTTTTCGAAGAGAGAAAGGACCGTTCATCATCGACCAGGCAACCATTGACTGCTACTTAACGAGAGTGAAAAACGATGTAATTAATGCTGACAGCCGATGAATTGTGCTTGGTTGACGCAACGCTGCGAGCCTCTTTGATCTTTCAGGCAATCTTATTTAGGCTCTGGTGAACGTCGAAAATTCGTTTTTGCATCAACCGTTGCAAACGTATTATAATTACACTGTGCGACAAAAAGATAGCACATCTTGCATTTTTTAATGTTTTTTTTAGTAAAAACTGGTAAATATGCATTTTCCACGTTATTGCTAGTTTTTAAGTTCGACACATTTCTACGAATGCAAATGTCAATTTTGTAGTCCGCAAACCGAATAGAACGAAATCTACGCTTCTCAGTTGTACAGAAATTACTGAATAAGAGGTATCGAATATGCAACATAGTTAATAAAATGTATAATAACATCGTCTGATTTAGATTTGTTAAAAACGAAAATAGATTTTAAAAAATGGGCTGTGGAGAGTAAGTGCTCGTGAAATATATACCATGTCGAAACTAAAAAATGACCAATATACAGTGACGCAAATATCAAAGGTCACACACAGAATTCGTAAAGTTATAATAAAATTGATCAAACTTTTCTTAATCCTCAGCACTCGAGTGGCAACTCTGTGGCGCCACTAAAAATTGCTATACTATTATTCGAAATATCTTTTACAATATCAAATTTGTTTGTATTTAACAAATTACTAAATATTTAAGTATTGTATCAGTAAACTGCATGATGAAATGAAGAAGATTTGTAGCGGCACACGGGTGGCGACCAGCGTTGCCATATGCGGGCCCCTTGCACTTCCGCCCCTCGCCGAGCTGCGCTGCTAAGCCAGTATCCGATTCCACCACTCTTTCCACGAACAAAGAAATCTATCGACACTCTTAAATTCTTGTAATCTCTTTATTGTTTGAAATTACGTTTTTGGAATAAATGAAAATAAATTGTCTGCATTAATTACAAGAAACAGAATCCACGTAGAGGACTCTTTGTGTCTTCATCAATCTTAATAAGTTGGAATTAATACATTAGGGTTTTTAAATTCTATTAATCTTTGTACTGTTACAAATTGCACCAGCTCGTTTTTTATCGAAAATGTATAAAGATCCACAGTCTAGTAATTAGCAACGTCTACATATTAGTCAACTGGGTAAAAATGTCCATAGTGTGTCAAGCTCGCAAAAGACGAGCATTTTGCGAGCAAGAATCAGTTTTATTGCGCGAACGTAGTTGCATAATCGAGGAAGCGCATTCTCAAGGGATGCACGGGGAAAAAATTCTTGAGAAACGGGCAAGCTGCGCCTCGGAGTTTATGAAAAAAAAACATAAATGCGGTAGGCCAGGTGTGGTAGGCGAGTTGCGGTGTTGCTGGTTTTTGATTTGGTCGCGCAAGAACGCTAATGGTCTGACGCGTGACCGGCTCAGGTGGTCACGCTGCACTCGCTGCACTCGCCACCGCCGCCGCATTCGCCGCCGCCGCTGCTGCGGGACATCGTCGTCGCTCCGCAACTCGCATTTACATACCGGTACCCACACGGCACATGAATAAATATGTCGTAGCGTGAGTGACTTAAACAGTCTAAACATCGGCCTGCTTGGGAAACATCGCGGGTGCATCCCGTGTGCCAGCATGCTCGGCGCATCCGGATCTTTCTTGGTTAGCTTGCATCGATTTGCGATGGTCTTTGCGAACTACTGGGTTGTTGCATATGAAATGTCCACATTTTTTTTAACGGTAGCGTTAAACAGACTTCTAAATAAATGTTGCACGAGGAAAGTAAGCATTAAAAAATTACATCTTTCTCTTCCGCTCTCATGTAACGTCCTACTCTCCAGACCTACGTCGGATATATGTAAATTGACCTGATTCTCCACGACTGTGAACTAAAGATTTAAGAAAAGAGTTTAAACTATTTGTATAATAATGTATTGATACGTCTGTATAGTACCGCAAAATAAATTCTTCCGTGAGATTCAAATTGCGTAAATAAAAAAAAAAAGTAAGCATTATTGTAATCGACACATCAACGTCAATCAATTTATAACTTTCTTGGTCCTATTATTTACAACGTCATATACAATGTCTGGTTAAGTATCGCCAGACATTTTCTACGATATTTAAATCAGGCGACAATGCCGGCCATGCTAAACAAGTTATTTCTTGCCTTTGAAGCCATGTTTTAATTAGCTTCGCAGTGTGTATCGGGGCATTGTCGTGCTGAAATATCCACTGATCAGTCTGTAAAACTACAAAAATCTTAATTTTCGCTGCTTTTAAAGTCTCCAGGTATTTTTTAGTCTTGCTGTCCTATCAAAATTTTTAAATCGACCACTCCTTTCGACCTAATAGCTTCCCAAACCATGACAGATCCTCCACCATGTTGGCGACGTGACAAAATCTTTCCTTCCTTTCTTAAATCATGGTACTAAAAACAATAGCAATCGGGACCATCAAAATTCATCTGAAAAGACGACCTGTCAGCATTTTTTAACCCAACAAATATGTTTTCTTGCAAACTTTAATCTCTCTTCTTTATGACGTCCTTTCAAATCAGGCTTTCTTTTCAAATGCTTTCTTTTAAGTGTAGATGTTCTTTTTAAAAGTCTGTATCGTGCGTACAAAAGCTGAAACATTAGCTTCCTGGGCAATTTGCTTAGAACTTTTGCATGAATTCGAAGCAATACGCAAAATTAATCGCTTTTCTCTTTTTGAAAGAGCTTGTTTGGTTCTGCCTTTGTACAACTTCCCATAATTTTGACTATTTTTTAGATAAGAACGAATTACAAATTCACTTCTTCCTGATCTCTTAGAAATTTCTCTATTAGAATATCCTTCTTCTTCTTTAAATACTTTAATTTTTCCAATTTCTTCGATACTCAACTGTTTTGCGCGCCCCATTTTTGTTTCTTTAAACAGTTTCTTCTATAGAAGTTCGTCTGCTACTAAGAAGCGGATTAATCAATATGGCGGCCGTGAGAAATAAAAGAAAACCTAGATATGATTATTCCAGTGACGCGGGAAAATTTAAATTATATTTGGAAAAATAGAAAACTTTTACATTTAGTATTTCATGTGTCAACTTAAATGCATACATCTTCATTAAATAACACCAACTGTTCGTAGAAATATAGAAAAGTAATGCGAAGTCTAGTAAACACCAATACAGGAAAAATATCACTGAGTTTAATCAAGTATCGTGGACTGTATATCTATATTGGAACTTATTTTCTTATGTAGAATCACCATCTTGATTTATTGTACAATTTCCCTTTAGTGCATGTTTACAGTCTCAATCAATTTGTGTATAACATTTGGAAGGTGTTTTTGGACACCTTTGGTAGAAATAACAATTTTTATTACAAAAATATGTAGATGCAATTTAAAACAGTAAAAGGGTAAACCGATATAGGAATGTCTATGTATTATTTTCAGCTTGTTGGAACTATTAACTGAAAAATGACAATGTTTCTTGCAATAAGATAATTTTTATTTTGCATAAAGACCCGCAGTCTAATTATGATGCGTTAGTATAAATACCATGGCTTGCTAAAAATTAAGTTATCTCTCTCCTATTTTTATAATTCTAATTTTTGATCTGGTAGAGATTTGTAGAGTGTCCTACTCGTTTGTAACTTTGAATAATCGAAAAAATATATTTTTGAGCTAACAAACGGCACGGTTAAATAAATGAAAGCATTCGATATAGTAAAGCATTAACAAGAAGATAATTCAGCTGTTTGAACCGAAGCATAAGGTACAAAGAAGTACAATCTTCCATCCGTACCTTCCCTGTTTTACATACTCTCAGTTTTCAATTTAGAAAATTGGTAGAAGGGGGAAAAATATGTCCGACCGCAAATCACAGTCGTGTTATACATTACCGCAAGAGGCTGCTATAGCGATCTACATCTTCTTTTATGTCACCGCAAATTATGATAATTTTCTTTGATGCTACAGGCAACGCAAGTGGAAATATTGTTGTCGGTCATTGCAAAGACAAATTTCAGATACAACTTTCTTGTTTCCAATAATTTTTCTATGAATCTTTTACCAACATATTCGCGACATTTTTCTCATTGAAATGATACCAAACATGACACAATTCGAAGCATACTTGTCCGCTCAGTTCACGATTTAACAGAACCTCTATTATACGAACCGAAGATATCTAAATCTCATTTTTTCAGTCTTCAACAGTTGCTGTTTATCAAGAAGGACCCACTACACCATAAAATTTGAAACAACGGAGAATTGCAGCATGTGCTAGAATAAGTTCAGAAACGATACGACATGCACGTCATGCAGGGGTACGAAGATTGCAACTTTGCATTGGCGCAAACGGCACCACTTCGAGCATCTCCTGTAATATAAGAAAGTTTATTTTACTACCACATTTGATCCCAGATAGTACCGTACGTCCATGGGACGTCCGTTTTACGTCCGATACGTCCAATGTCCGTCGTGTACGTCCGTGGGACGTCCCTTGGATAAAAATTTCGGACGTTCCATGGACGTCCGTTTTTACGTCCGTGGGACATCCCTCGGACATAAATTTCGGACGTCCCATGGACATCCGTTTTTTACATCCATGGGACATCCCTCGGACATAAATTTCGGACGTACCACGGACATGGGACTTAGATTATTTCGACTTGCCAGGGACGTGGGACTTAGATTATTTCGCACTTGCCAGGGACGTGGGACTTAGATTATTTCGTACGTTTTCGGATGCTGTATTGTGTTTCTATTATTATACTCAAAATATAGTTTATGAATTTTTTCAGATTTTTAAGTTTGCGGCGCCGTTGTTTGAAAAAAACTAATTTTTCGACGTTTCTTCCGTGAAAAAATGAGCTAATCTTCAAATTGTTAGATTTTATTTATTCTGTAAGTCTATTGGACACTGATAAACTTGAACATTTCACAGGAATAGTTGAAAAATGAAATTAACTTGATTAGTACTACGATTACATCGTACATCAGCGCGCATAGTAACTGAAAATATTAATCGTGTTACCAAGAACTCGGTTGGGTCAGCTCGTTAGGCGCTCGACTGTTGATTATGCTTATAGTAGGAACGCGTCCGGCGTATGTCCACACTTTTTTATTTGATCAATTCCTCTTTTTCTAGCTATGTGATAAACAATGGTATTTTTGTAGAATTCTTTTAAACCAATATTTACATATTTAGAAAGTTTTTTAAGGTGCAAACACGCTTTTATATGTCCGACAAACGTCCAATTAACGTCCGCGCGGGACGTCCTATGTACGTACTGGGATGTAACTGGGACCTCTGTCGGACATACCTGGGACATAAATCGGACATATCTCGGACATATCGTACGTCCCTGGGACATACATATGTCCGGTACGGACGTACATTGGACGTCCGAGTGCTATCTGGGATCTTGTATGACCTTCAATGATAGTTCGCTGAAGTCGTCTCAACACCGGCTCGATAAAAGAAACATAGCATTCCATTAAAAAAAAGTAGAGATAACCTTGAAATCTCCTCTATGACCCACCCACGCAGAAAATGTTTGTGTCACAACATGTCCCCCCCCCTGTCTTAGAGGAAATGTTCAATATGTCCACCTCTTGTCTCAAATGTCTCAATACAAGCCTCAGCTCGTCGTCTATTTGTGCTCCGGACACTGTACACGAAATACAGTATAAATTGCAAACGAGAATACTACACCTCGATAACGTAAACATAGACCGGCGATTACTTCAAAAACATTGTTGGTGCCTTTAAACGGGCTTTTAAGACGATGTGACGAGAATTGTGGCACAAAAACTGTAATAACTCGGAAACTTATTTCTTCTCTAAGCATTAGGAATTTATTCCTGAAGTTTTGCCCACCATTTACGAAGCACCCTGTATAACATATACATTATAAAAGGTGGCCCAAAATGACCTCACATTTTAATTTAATAATAAAACGTATTATTTATTTGAAAACTACGAATGTTTTTATTTTAATGTAAGGTACAAACATGGAGGTTATGTGTGGAATACAATATCCGATAAATGACCGCCTTGTCCCTGTTTGCAAAGGATCACTCTTTTGACGAAATATTCGAAATCGACTAATTTCATTAATGGTGCATCCAATTGCTTTCTTGAGCTCCGGAATGGTCTGTGGATCATTGGCATACACTTTTCCTTTCAGAAAACCCCAAAGAAAGAAGTTCAATGGCGTCAAATCACACGATTTTGGTGGCCAATTCACATCGTCGCGGCGCGAAATAACATAATCACGAAACTTCGTCTGCAATAACTGCATTGTTTGGACCGCAGTGTGTCAGATTGCGCCATTTTGTTGAAAGAATAAAAGTGAATTTTCACAATTTCTATGTGTTGCTCGATCGTGTAATTCTCCATGACTAAACCTCAATACTTTCTGATGCCAGTTGTTAAAGATTAATACTCTATGTTCGCCATAAAAAAAATGGCGCGCAATTTAAAATGTCAGGTTATTGTGAGACACCCTTTAGAAGTACTGGCA
The DNA here is from genome assembly GCA_913789915.3 of Sphecodes monilicornis. Lineage (NCBI taxonomy): Eukaryota > Metazoa > Arthropoda > Insecta > Hymenoptera > Halictidae > Sphecodes > Sphecodes monilicornis. The sequence continues at coordinate 7,916,471 of OU565301.1, read as the reverse complement.
TCTGCTCCAACAATTAAAGGAGACATGAAAATGAGAATACGAACTGCTTGTGCATGGGTTACCTCTTCAATGTTATCAAATTATCGACGGAGTATCTATACAAGATTTTCAGTTACAGGGACCTCAAAACATGTAGCTATCAGCTGTATTTTGTCGAGGAGCGTAGCCAAGAGGTGGCATGTGAGCGAAACGAGTTGTCAGTTGCAAGTTGTGTGTTGATGGCGATCTGAGGCCAAAAAACACAAAGAGGCGATGACGCTGTTTACGGAAATTCGAAGCTGAATGTCGAAAAGTCCCGGATTCGATTTCCGGTGTGGCCGGTGGGCCTCCCTTTTTCTAAAATCCTACACTTGGGTACTCGTCCGGGACGTGGGGAACACCGATCACCGCACGATGGCGCTAATGACGATGACGGACGAAGACGAAAACAAAGCGAGCGTAGCCAAGAGGTTGCATGTGAACGAACCGAGTTGTCAGTTGCAAGTTGTGTGTTGATGGCGATCTGAGGCCAAAAAAACACAAAGAGGCGATGAAGCTGTTTACGGACATTCGAAGCTGAATGTCGTTGCAGGATGGCCGAGTTTGGTATCAGGACCCCCCAGATCAAATACCGTATGGAGATTGGGAAAAGTCGTAATTTCCGTGGGTATGTGCAAGAGCTGATCAGCTACAAATCGCGAGGTCCCGGATTCGATTTCCGGTGTGGGCGGTGGGCCTCCCTTTTTCTAAAATCCTACACTTGGGTACTCGACCGGGACGTGGGGAACACCGATCACCGCACGATGGCGCTAATGACGATGACGGACGAAGACGAAAACAAAGCGAGCGTAGCCAAGAGGTGGCATGTGAGCGAAAAGAGTTGTCAGTTGCAAGTTGTGTGTTGATGGCGATCTGAGGCCAAAAAAACACAAAGAGGCGATGAAGCTGTTTACGGACATTCGAAGCTGAATGTCGTTGCAAGATGGCCGAGTTTGGTATCAGGACCCCCCAGATCAAATACCGTATGGAGATTGGGAAAAGTCGTAATTTCCGTGGGTATGTGCAAGAGCTGATCAGCGACAAATCGCGAGGTCCCGGATTCGATTCCCGGTGTGGCCGGTGGCCTCCATTTTCCTAAAGTCCTCACACTAGTACTACAATATTAGACCCCTTAGCCATTTAGTTAAAAAAATGAAATTGTTATCTTCATTAAATTCTGAGAAAACAGCTTGTAATACAATTATACTATTTTTAATAATTGATGTCGTCAAGATCAGTCTCTGTCCCACGAAGTGACAAGATCGAAATCTTCGGTGTAACACCGAAGTTCGCTGGCCAGTCAATCCAAGTCGCGGTTGTTTCGTGTTCGCGTGAACTTCGCGAATATTTCATCCCGATCTGTGAACCGACGTTGCTGGCACCGTAACACCGGCGCGTCAGATCCATTAGCGGTTCCGCTAACTAATTGCGCTCGAGCCGCGAGAACGTTCTATGAATTTTAACATGGAGGGCGAAGAGGAGAGAGAGTTTGTTCCTTGGACGTTTACCGTTAGCAGTTGTCCCGGGATGAACTTGTCCGATAAACCGGATACACTGGCCGTTATCCCATCAGATTTACAATCAATACGGTAAGCTCGCGCTGCTGTAATATATTCCGAGAACCGGTTCTCACCGTGTTACGTTCCGCGGACTATAACGCTATGCAACGAGTGATAATACACGCATAAACGTACCCTTAATAGCTCTCGATTACCTGTAAACTGTCTACTTTTCCTGTGACTTACGACCTCGTTTCGTTATCGTTAATGCGGATTAAACGATCGACGCCCTCTGGACCCCTGCGTCCAAGATACCAGGCCGAAACTGTTTTGGTATCGTTGCCATCATTTCAATCACGAGATTACCGAACAGTTCAGTTACTAACAGACTAGCCTATTTGTGCTGTGTATATTTTTCCAGGCAGAACAATCAGCAGCTTTTTTTATGCTCCCGTGACAGCATCTGTGTTACCAAACGAACATATTTATTCGTCCCTGACACGTTGACTGCCATGCCATCCACATACAGGGTGTCTCACCTGATTTTGACATCTCGATTTCTTCGTAATTATTAGTCCTACCGAAAAATGTTTCAGACAAGAATTAAATGCTGCTGAGTGGGGCATAATTTGGTGTTACAGTATTTCATCTATAATCGTCGCCACCACGGGCCCGGCCAGCGACAATTCGTGTTCAAGTATACTATTCTTTGACTTGTGCCGAACGTAGAAGAGGTCAGTGAAGCTCGAGTACACGATTACGATTACACAAGTAATATCATCACAATTATATCTTATTTGGTGTCATTTTCATTAGAAAAATGCCACAAACATATTGGTGAATGTCTCATAAAAAAATAATGAAAAATAAAGAAGTTTTGTTATTGGATTAGTAGTGGTTTCACCTCATGGGTCATGTGGAAACCTATGGGTATGAGAGTCGCCCCAAAGCGCCACACGCAATACATACAGCAAGCGGTAGGTACGGGCCTGAGGAGCTCGGAGAACTACGGCCGCCACGGGGAGCGAGACGCGCGGTCGGGAAAAGTAGGCGTCTCCCTCGAAAACGCGTCCAAGTGAGCTATTCCTGGACATGCCTGTACTAGACCCGTATTATGTTACACTTCTCGGCGGCCGAGGCGCCTCGAGCTTCATGGCCCCTCACGGGGTATACTCCGCGGAAGGAGGGATTGTTTTGCGACGATTATAGTTCAGAATTTCACGACAATTAACGATGAAATACTGTATTAATTTATTCGTGGTTGAACGCGCAGGTCCACTTACTTTTTTAAAGATGGAATTACACTTATACTTTTTACTACATCAGTCGACGCAGTTGGACATTCTTTAGAAAAAAATTGTTAACCTATTTATGTTGAAAAATTAGACGTTTAGGAGATATTTCGATTTAAATAATTCCAAGACATCATTACTGTCGCACTAAGACATTCGCTTGTATTACTTATAGAAAAGTTTCAGCATAACGACCATTTATATCATGGCATTTTTGAAGTCGAAGTTGAATCACTGCACAAATGTGTTCAAAGCGTTTGTAATGGGACATTAATTAGGACAAAAACCCTTCGTTTTATTTCGATTACATTGTCGTGAAGTATCGACATTTTTAATTTGAAAACATAATTCCAATACAGAGAAATAGTTAAGAATCAATATAAATGTTGAACAGATGGAATTAAAATCAAATAATTCATTAATTAATTCATGAACTGACAAGCTAGCTTAATGGCACAGTAATTGGGGCAAGTACCCTATTTACCATGAGTTAAAATTAAAGCCCTGCGCGTATGTAGCAGCAGTGTAGTCAATATTGTTCGTTGCGTAAACAATAAATATATGTTCCGTGTTGCTGTTCTAGTAATTTGATTAATCAGAGAATTAGTTAGAAAAACAGTAAAAATATTTAACCTATTGTCGGCGAATCATGTTTGTAACTACTATAATTGATTATATTTAGGACCATTAACTGCTGTATTTGTAAATGTCTAAAACATATTTTTGAAGTCAATTCTTTTAGACAAGCTAATCTTTTTATGGTATTTAATTCAACCTCTGTTCATTTAATTAATTCGCCAGAAAACTGAACAGTCGAATGACAATTGTGACCACGGGCTGAAAACACTTATAATATCGATTCCCTTTCTTGAAACAGTTACGAGAACCGAAAAAATGTTGTAATTGTTATGAGAATATCGGTTACGGTCACGGTTCTTGAGAACCGTTAATACAACGGTTCTATAACTGTTATTTTTATGTTCACGATTACTATTTCGGTTTCGGTTCTTCAGACTTCAGAACTTATAATATGTCCCGTATCGGTCTCATATCGGTTTTGCAGTTCTGCAACTGATATTTTTTGGTTCTGTATCGATTATACAGAGTCTCAAGATACATGTCCCAAAATTCCAATACTGCGTCGACGAGTTCAGCGTGAACAACGTTTGTTGATCAGGCTAACTCTGTGCTACTCGTAAATGTTCGCCGTGAATAAACCGATTAAAACAAGGGGCAGATAAAGTAACGTCGTCCAACGAGGTGACGAGCGTGGCACTCGTGGGACAAGATATAGTGATCGAGCAATTATTGTTTCGGATTCAGCGACCTGACTCTCGAATACATCGATCATCTAGCTACCATCAGACTGGCCGAGACTAGATCCTTATACAAAATAAAAATTGTTTCTGCCGATTGTAAAAAACAGAGCTCAACACATCGATAGACTGCGGATTTTTAATGAAAATAAAAATTGTTTAATACTTCTTAATCACTTTAATCAGTTGACAATAATGCATCAGGATTTTTAAATTCATTAAATGTTCTTACTATCTTGACTTTGACCTACCCTTTTTTCTCAGAAATGCATAAAATCAGCAGTCTACACATCACTTACAATTTTCTAATAGTCCCCTTGAAATCGATGATCAAGGGTTGAGAATTTCTCAATAAATTATTCAAAAGCAACAGCAACTTTATTGATAATTTCAGAAATTTTAAGAAATTGATATACATAGAATAACTAGTGGTTGAAAACAGTTATGATATCTATTCCGGTTCTTGAAACAGTTACGAGAAAAAATGTTATAACTGTTATGAGAATATCGGTTACGGTTACGGTTCTTAGGAACCGATATTATAACGGTACTATAACTGTTATTTTTAAGTTCTGAATTTCGGTTTCGGTTTCGGTTCTACAGACTTCAGAACCTATAATATGTCCCGTATCGGTGTCATATCGATTTTGCAGTTCTGCAACTGATATTTTTTGGTTCTGTATCGGCTATACAGGATGTCTCAAAAATCCTTCAACATCCGGACATGGGAGGTTCCTGAGATCATTTGAAGCGACATTTTCCTTTGCAAAAATGGCGTCCGCTGCTTTGTTGAAGAGTTATTAACGAAAAACACAGACTAATCAGAGCGCAGCTACAGCGGATTGATTTTGGCTCGGCCAACGGCGACGCCACGCTAAGCGGGACCTGTCGCCGAGTCGGACTCCGTTCGCTGTAGCCGCGCTCTGATTGGTCCGTGTTTTTTGTTAATAACTCCTTAATAAAGCCGCGGACGCCATTTTTGCAAAGGGAAATGTCGCATGAAATGACCTCAGGAACCTCTTATTTCCGGATGTTGAAGGAATTTTGAGACACCCTGTATAGCTGATACAGAACCAAAAAATATCAGTTGCAGAACTGCAGAACCGATATGACACCGATACGGGACATATTATAGGTTCTGAAGTCCGAAGAACCGAAACCCAGAACCTAAAAATAACAGTTATAGAACCGTTATAATATCGGTTCTCAAGAACTGTAACCGTAACCGATATAAAGGGGAACCGATATCCTCATAACAGTTGCAACATCATTTTGGTTCTTCATAACTGTTTCAGTCAGAACCGATATATAACTGTTTCAAACAGTTATTTTCAGAACCGTTTCAACCCCTGACAGTGACACTCTGCTAAAGAATTTAAAAATACTGTTGTATTGTTCTTAACTGTGTAAAATTATTAAGCGAAGAAGTAAATGTCTGCGTCAGAACCGATATATAACTGTTTCAAACAGTTATTTCAGAACAGTTTCAACACCTGACAGTGACACTCTGCTAAAGAATTTAAAAATACTGTTGTATTGTTCTTAACTGTGTAAAATTATTAAGCGAAGAAGTAAGTGTCTGCGTCAGAACCGATATATAACTGTTTCAAACAGTTATTTTCAGAACCGTTTCAACCCCTGACAGTGACACTCTGCTAAAGAATTTAAAAATACTGTTGTATTGTTCTTAACTGTGTAAAATTATTAAGCGAAGAAGTAAATGTCTGCGTCAGAACCGGTATATAACTGTTTCAAACAGTTATTTTCAGAACAGTTTCAACCCCTGAGTATAACAACTTCTCCCTCGTTATGAATGCGATATTTTTGTAAATTTAAAAGGCAGTGTAGTATAGTCTTTTCAATGCTCGGTAGTTCTATTAATAAATTCTTTCGACGTCTTTGCTCGCCTACTCACTTTTGCAATAAACGCATAATTAATTCTGCCGTGGATTTGTATGCAAAATAACCATTTTCAATACCAATAACAAGAGACGAAGATTAAATTTAAAATTCTGTTTTCATTGATTCGAATGAGTTGATAGTTATGCAAGACGTCTTTCGAAATTCTTTCGACGTCTTTACTGTCCGATATTTCGCGCGTTCATTTTTGCCAATAGATGCATACGATCCACGGCCTATGATTGCGTGGATATACAAAGTGTGACAAGATCTTTAGAGTCTGCAAAGGACCCTATTTCCCGAGAAACGCTTAACGCACACAAGATGAAATGCCTTCCGGCGTGAACGATTACACGAGCCGAACGTAAATTCCGCTAAGAAACAAACATTTTAGGTGCGCTGCCGTGTTCTGTAAAAGGGTGTCAGAAATGGTCGCAGCCGCCTACTGCCTTTCCATTTCGGTGTCACAATGGAAACAATTCGTGTGTTCCTTCAACGGCAGCCTGTGCCCCCCGTGCGTTTCATACCTTTCAAGCTGCTTTTGTTCGAACCGCGATTTTCAACTCAATTTTCCTCCGGTAGCCAGACTCTTTCGTATTGTACAGTTCTATCATATTCGGGTTCTACTTGCTACAACCCCGGTCTACAACCCAGTCTTTGTCATGCATGACTCGCCCGTAGTCTAGCTTATTTCACTTTAATCGATCGTCTCTGAATGTGTGATCGATTCAAAGCGACTTAATTCAGGTGATATTTTAATATGATAGAGCCAAAAATGTTAGTTCGGTTATCGATCGTAAATTTGTTAAACACAGAATAAATAATGTTATTGGCGCAAAGGTTCGATCTAAACAGAATATTAAAGCAATCTTGCTAGTTTATTAAAACTTTCTACGTTTCGCCGACAGGTCCCGCTTAGCGTGGCTTCGCCGTTGGCCGAGCCAGAATCAATCCGCTGTAGCTGTGCTCTGATTGGGCCGTGTTTTTCGTTAATAACTCTTAAACAAAGCAGCGGACGCCATTTTTGCAAAGGAAAATGTCGCTTCAAATGATCTCAGGAACCTCCTATTTCCGGATGTTGAAGGAATTTTGAGACATCCTGTACAGCCGATACAGAACCAAAAAATATCAGTTGCAGAACTGCAAAATCGATATGACACCGATACGGGACATATTATAGGTTCTGAAGTCTGAAGAACCGAAACCGAAATTCAGAACTTAAAAATAACAGTTATAGAGCCGTTATAATATCGGTTCTTAAGAACCGTAACCGTAACCGATATTCTCATAACAGTTATAACATTTTTTCTCGTAACTGTTTCAAGAACCGGAATCGATATCATAACTGTTTTCAACCCCTAGTTATACTATGTATATCAATTTCTTAAAATTTTTGAAATTATCAATAAAGTTGCTGTTGCTTTTGAATAATTTATTGAGAAATTCTCAACCCTGGATCATCGATTTCAAGGAGACTATTAGAAAATTGTAAGTGATGTGTAGACTGCTGATTTTATGCATTTCTGAGAAAAAAGGGTAGGTCAAAGTCAAGATAGTAAGAACATTTAATGAATTTAAAAATCCTGATGCATTATTGTCAACTGATTAATGTGATTAAGAAGTATTAAACAATTTTTATTTTGTTTAAAAATCCGCAGTCTATCGATGTGTTGAGCTCTGTTTTTTACAATCGGCAGAAACAATTTTTATTTTGTATAAGGATCTAGTCTCGGCCAGTCTGATGGTAGCTAGATGATCGATGTATTCGAGAGTCAGGTCTCTGAATCCGAAACAATAATTGCTCGATCACTATATCTTGTCCCACGAGTGCCACGCTCTTCACCTCGTTGGACGACGTTACTTTATCTGCCTCTTGTTTTAATCGGTTTATTCACGGCGAACATTTACGAGTAGCCCAGAGTTAGCCTGATCAACAAACGTCGTTCACGCTGAACTCGTCGACGCAGGAAATCCGTTTATCCATGCAAAGCCGAGATACTCCCTTGGAAAATACGAACACCTGTCCCCGAAATCAAGCAGCTGCGTCGACGGGTGCGCCTTAAAATTCTACTCAACCGTTTCACTGTTTATTCTCTGTTAATGCGACTACACTGTGCGCGTCTGCTGAAGAAGGGATTCTCGTGTAACATGTACAAAAATAAGTGATCTTTGCGATTTTTTTTTTTTACAATAACTATTTATATTATCGGAGTAAAACTTTTTCAAATCGGATTGATCGAATATATAAGAATATCGATAATATAATCATGTCTTTATTCCATCGCGCGTACAACAATAACAGGTTTAGAAACAACACCTAATTCAAGTGTTTTGACAGTAAAGTAGAAGACTTTATGCCGGTAAGGTAGAATATTTTATGTCGGTAAGGTAGATAAAAAACCTTTTGCGAAACATGTTTTTAATGCAAACTGAGGCTATGTGCAAAATTAGAGGTCAATCCGATTTGACCGGTTTTCGGAACTTTCGCCGAAAATTAATCTTATACCATAAAAAATATCATAAATAAAAAATTAAGTGTAAATTGTGGTTCGGTACATCGAGAAATTTTTAACGAATTGAATAAGCCTTGTCCAAAATTGATCAGTTGATTAGGTTTGGAGTTATTATGTACGCCAGTTTAAAAAACACAGTTTCGGGAAGCATGTGTATTATATAATAAATAATAATGTAGCATGTATCGAAATTTCGAGAACGTAACGCAGGGCGGCGAAACATTTCGAAGCTTCTCGAAATTAGGTTGCTGGCGACCACGCGGGGAAGCGACGCGCGGTAACACCGGCGAACGCTTAACAACCGCGTTGTTGATTCTCGCGCTCGCGGATAGCAACGAAGAGGTATAAATTACGGGCTCGCAGAGGCCACGGTCCTTTTTGCTGTTCCGAGAGAGAAGACGAGGTAAGACCATCGGCCTGTGTGCATGAGTACATAGCTGAGTACGGGAGCCTGTTCCTGACCGCTCCACAGTGGGTTGAAACGCGAAAAACGCGGACAAAAATCATTTTCTTGACTACACGAAAAATGTAAAATTGTATTATTACCTTGTTGGTAGATAAATGTGGCATCATTTTCTGCATTTCGTTTCCCAAAATTCCATATCTGTATCCCAGAATTAAATGCTGAAGTTCAATAAAAATGCATAAGTTTAGCTTCTCTTGAATTTGTTAGAATACCGTTTCATTTAGTACGTTATAACTTAATACACGTATGAGTGAGGATTTTTTGCATGTACTTAACTGAAAGCGTGTTCCAAGACCAAAATAATAAGTATGGAGTTTGTTTGTTTTTGTTGCATATAACACCTACAAACATTGATGAAAGAAAGAGTAATACTTAAGCTTTTTCCCCACTGAAATAAGTTTATAAACCGATTGCCGTCGATTGCTGCATCAAAATTTGTTACACGTTATTAGTAGGTATGTATACGATAAAACTAAAAAGGTTTCAGCTGCCAATAGCTGCCTGTTTGTACACTGTATCACAAAAACGATGACGCGAGAGAATGCGCGGTTGCGCCGCGCCACGCCGTTCAGGTAGTCACTGTGATGTCTTTTGGCATTCAAAGAGGAAAGCCATTTCCAAAAGAAAGCCAGCCAAATTTTGTCGTAAATTTAGATTAGGATCGAGGATCAAAAACCTAACTCGAAACAGATTCGATAATACAAAAATGGGGTTTACCAGTAGTCAAAAACGCTAGATAAAAGATCGATCTAGGCAGCCTCGAAAGTCCTATTTTATCGTTTACGAGGCTTAATTTGCATTATTCGCAAGCATACAACTGCCCATGTAGCTATTTTCATATAGCTGTGATTGTGAATAATGCAAATTACGCCTCATGAACGTAAAATTAGGACTTTCAAGGGTGATCACGGCCTAGATTGATCTTTTATCTAGCGCATTTGACTACTGAAAAATCCCCGAGATGAGAACGCGCATCCCGCACTCCTGCAATTCTGTAAAGGAGTCTACCGCCTTAATAATTTTATCAGAGGAGAAATCATATATTGACATCTTCAATTTAAAAAATTTTCCAAAAATTTTGAATTTAATCTTCTCTATTTTGCTATAAATGCATAAAGATCCGCTGTCTAATAAATAATATAATATAAATATAAATAATAAGGCAATAATGGGCAAAGAATGTCTGGTATTGTTGTTGGAGCGCCGATTGGCATTTGTTTAGAGACGGAAGGAAATTAACATATGGCATTATAACTATGGTAAGTAGAAGTGATATTAAAATATCCTAATATTTATAAATGTGGTATACATTTTGTGGACTCTCGGAATAGTTTGGTGTTGTGCTTTATAATATTTGAAATATTGACAATGGTAGATAAGTATTAAGGAAAATAAAATCATTGAATTAAAATGCAATATTTGAAAATTAATGCAGGGATATATAAGTTAATAGAAACCTGAAGACAAAATTATTGGTACAAAGTCAGAGGTTAAACCGCTCGCCGGCCACGCGCGCTACCGCTCGGCCCAGGCTCGTAACAAAACATTCGAAACTATCCGGTTAGGTTGAAACCTACTTGCAATGAACTTGACCCCATCTCTAGTAACTAGTACAGAGTCGTTCCATTGAAACGACCCCCTAAACACACAAACACTCGTCCGAAATCAAGCATCGATTCGGAATCACCGGTTTAAAATAGTTCCCAATAAACGTCGAATTTCAATTTATCCTCTCTATAATCCTGGCAGAAGCTGCCACACTCGAACCACTGAATCAGTTCCCCTTGAATTGAGTCCAATCATCAATCCCGCTCTTCCGAGGACTCTACCAACGCTTTATCAGCGAGATAAAGGATCGATTGTGACAGTCGAACCGGTAACAAGTGACTGAAAGTCATTTCCGGGGAGGAGGGGCGATGCGCCGGTCAGTGCATCGGGCGCAACACTTCTCGGCTCGTTGACCTAAGTGCACTTGAGGCTCGCCTAACGCCACGACAAAATCATTTCAGTCACTCACTTCAGGGTGTCGAAGAGGTACGGAGCCAATGCAAACACCTCTCGGGACCAGGAGGAAGACAAACACCGGCTCAAGGATAGTCGAACTTGCTAACTCACTTGCTTATACGCGAAAACCTCTTTGTCCTTTTTTCGCAGACGAGCCGGCTCCTTGATCCTGGCCGATCCTCTCCGGATCCTCGTCGATCCTTCCATCAACCAGCACCAGTCTACAGTCATCTTGACTCCGGGCCTCGTCGATGTTTATCCTTCGAACCGCTCCGAGAAGCGGAACACTGTTTTCAGACCATGTCCTGGTAATGCCACGCTTCATGCGGGGGCTAGTTTACTTATCGCCACCGTGACTGATTGGATTCATTTTTGCAGAGAACGTTCAGCTTATGGCTTCGATTTTTGATGGAGGAAAGTGTTTATAGTGGCAGATTTGTGAGAGGTGGTTGAAATACCATTTCATATAGGAAATAATCTATTTTATTTGAAATCATACGTCTACTTTTAAAAATAAGTATTTTATTTGTTAGGAAAAGTTTTTAAAGTAGCACGAATGGACTTAAATGAAAACATGGTTCCTCTTTTAAGCACTTTACTGAACAGAAAGCAGTATAACTATGTCATTTAATTCTTCTAATGTCTTTAGAGTCTTATATTGGGTAGTTATACCGATATAAGGTAAAGGCACCAGCATCCAAAACTTCTTTATTTTTTATTATTTTTTGTTATATAACTTTCATCAACATATACGTGTCATTTTTTTAATGAAAATGGTACCAAAAAAGATATAATTGTGATGATATTTACTTGTGTAATCGTAATCGTGTACTCGAGCTTCGCGGTCCTTTTCTACGTACAGCACAAGTCAAAGAATAGTATACTTGCACACGAATTGTCGCTGGCCAGACGCGTGGTTGCGACTTTTATCGATTATATACTGTACTACAATAACAATTGAATTTTTCTGATCGTTCAAGCTTAGTTTTGACTAAACATCACATAATGTTGTCGTCAATATGTTCATTTTCTGACTGATATAAAAAGAATATACGACAATCACATCGGCTGCTATTGAAATAAACTTTATTTAAAAAGAAAGTTGGATATGTTGATAGAAACTGAAGATATAATTTAAAGCTTTGTACCTTCAAATATGTAACAAACCCGTATGCTATAATAGTATTGCTTAATTGAAACACTTCACATAATTTTCATTGTGAAATCGGACATTTCATATGCAACGGCCTAAATACAATCGATACGTGTATTTTAAATATACACTTTTTACTCGATGAAATCGTTGCCGTATCGGATGAAATCGACAGTCTATAGATTCGACGTGGCCATCGCCCGTTTGTTTACTTATCGATGGATAGGAGACTGGAACTTTTTTTCTAAATATCTCCCGCATCCAGTTGCCCGATCGTTCGCTCTTGCGGTCCATATCGTCGTTTCTTGTTTTTTCTTGTGGGACTTCAGAAATATTTATGTTGGAGGCATCCTGGGCTGCACCGGCCCAAAATTTTCCGCCTGGATTGCGGTCGATGGAAAAAGAGGCCTCTGTATAAGTTCACTTATCAATATGTACCAGAATGTGCTTCTCTATTGACATTATATTCTCGAGGAATTAGTAAACCATCTCAACCTGTGAAAATATTTTATAAATGTATTAAGAGAGATTAAAAGAGAATTTATAATAATACGTAACAGGGTGTTGCAGCTAATGAGACACACCTAAACATCTGGCTCAATTACTCTGAAATATTCCTCGAAATCTTTTTAACATTCATTAACAAGATTTCAACATTTTATACGCAACACTATATGTGTTCTTCAATATTCTTGTGGAGCATAAACAGACGAATCCAATGACTACCATAACGATATCATTGCAATAATTCGATCTCGAGATATTCGTGTTTGAAAGATAAGATACCGAACCTATACTCAACCCTTATCTTACTTTTACGATACGAATATCTCAAAATTGAATGATCGTAATGGCATGGTGATTGTAGTCGTCGGATTCGTTTTTCCATGCTCTTTAGGGTGTTGCATAAAAAGAGTCACTGATGTTGAAATTTCATGAAAAAGTCACTTTCAGAAGAAATTTTTCCCAAGTGCCTTTTTAAATCGTTCAACTTGGTCCAGAAAAGTAATTTTACGCAACAAAAATTCAAATAATTGTTAGTACATTTACTGAACATTTACTCCCACCTATTAAACATATACTGTCTTTTCAGCTTCTTTGATCGCGTTTATACGGGGGTCTACTATATTTTACTAACATGATAAGAATCGACTTAACAGTTAGAGTGTAAACATTTTTGCGGTACCCTCAAACTATAAACGTGGGTCTTTCATGTCTGATCCAGGTTTTAATGAATAATAAATCTTCAAAAAATCTGAAAAAATTCATATAGTAGCTTCGGACATCCTGACTTGAGATTATCACAATGATTTTGTCAAGTAGTTTTACTTGCTTCCCGCGTTAAAAAGATGATCGTCAATTTTTTTATGACGCGTGGGTCGGTTACTCGTTTTCTTGGTCGGCGGGGTGAGAACACACTGCGACTGCGCAAACTGACAGTAGGAAGGGGAAGCAAGCGTGTGAGGGGCCCCTACGCTGGACACCGCTGCCCTAGTTCCTGCTATAACTACACCCTTCCTAATGAAGATACTTTCTCCCCCACTGTTTCAGATTAGCGGATCCGCTGGAATCGTGGAAGCCAATGCAGCATCTTCTTTTAGAAGAGTCGTTAAGCAAAAAGCCGTAACTCCCATCATTTTTAATATTTCCGGATGAAAAAAAATACTGTACATACTAACAAGATAAATAAATATGTCTCGAAAATCTCGATACAAAATTGTGTACCTATCATTAAAAAAAAAATCACAAAAAGAACCGAAAAAATGACAGTCTAGACCAGTGATGGTATATGGTTTCGGTTTTTTCGCGCATGCGCGACTAAATGCAGGAACGTACCGTACGTCTTATGTTTGTGGGGAAAGTAGGGGAGAACTGTTATTGGCGGGAAACCGGACAGAAGAGTGCAAGACGTCACGACGAGACGACCGTACTACGAAATTTTGGTACGTTAATGTTAATATATTCGATTTCATAATAGCAACTAGTGTTGGAGAAGGAGCTACTTGTCAATTCATATTTAAAAATCGATAAAAAATTTGCGAAACTATGCGGGGTGACTAAGGTACCCCATTTTAGCTCAACTTTGTACTTTACTGACGCTAAAATCGTCGCGCATGCGCGAGAAAACCGAGACCATATACCATCACTGGTCTAGACAGCAATACCCTCTTAAATAAAACGTGAAATGGAAAGCGCGGCAAAATGGCTACCCGTTTAACGTCTTAACTCATTGCACCGGAGTGGTGACTCTGAGCTACCATTAAAAATTACAGTACAATATCCAAAATATTTTTCACATTTTGTTTGTGTTTAATAATTAAGTATTTAAGTATTGTACCAGTAAATTGCATCGCTTTCATATGCATAAAATTGAAAGAATTAGATAGAATGGAAATATTCTAGGTCAGAAGAAAAGTTTGATTTTGAAATCATTCCAAAGGCAAAGGGTGAAATATGGAGTGTATTTCAGCGTTCATGTTCGAACGTAACACCCTGTATGTGAACACAGAGTATTGTCACTTTGAGAATGAAGAGCCGCATCGATCGGCGGGGGAAAAAAAATTTTCGTGCTCGGTATTATTTCAGGCGGCGTCGCATCGTATCACGAAAGCGCATTGTCGGTGTAGCGAGGCGTGCGCAACAATAGAGCTTACTCGAAACAATTCCCTTGAACTTGCACAGGTAGAAACGGTCCGGTATTAAGTCGAGTCTCTTCACGAGAGTGGGATCTCTCAAGGAAACCCGACGTGTTCGCGACGAGAAAGAAAGAGGGTCGGGGATGATGGGCTCCGTGTTTATCGAGCCCATTGGAGGCCGTGGTCGTGGAACGAGCACCACGAGGATTGAGCAAACAAACGGGGAAATCTCGAGTTCGAAGACGGCTTCACTCATCATCATTAACACCGCATAATACGTTCGCGAAACAACCAGCGTCGCGACTTTCTTTCTTCGCTGGTATCCCCGTGCATACCTTGTCCTCCCCTTTTCCTTCTGGTCTTTTTTCCATCTCGAGGAACTCGGCATCCCCGCAAACAATGTTTACCCTCGCGCTTGACACCGTTCTGAAGCTGAATCCGCAAACCAAATGGATTTGGTTCTCTTTATTGCTCTGGTGTGGCTTCACGAGCTGACGGAATTTTAATACTTTTATAGATGTTGATCCAAAATAAAAATTGATTTGATGGGATATACAGGGAGGGCCATTCTATCCTGGCCACCTGGAGTATCTAAAAGAACTAAATTCCGGAGAAAAAAATGTTTTAACTAAAAAGTTCAAGTCAAGGAGGGGCTGATGCAACAGTTATATCCATTTTTAATTTTCATTATGTTTTCAAGGTCATTTCAAGGTCAACTTAATTTTTTCAAATGGAAATATAAATTTTTCATTACAGATTTTTAATCTACGACTTGAAACAAATAACTTTTATTTGAAACGTCTTTTTCTTCGCCGATTATTTTGTATAATATTGAATTTTCAAAGAAAAAATACACACATGTCGTTTTAACGGAGGAAATCATTTTATTTATGATAAATGAAATGAATGCCCAATTAAAATAGTAACAAATAAACATATAATCTAAGTGAATAATTAAATAATAGCTAAATATTGAAATAGGCAAAACAATTAGATAAAACTTAGCAAAGAAATTCCACGCTGAGCGTACACAAGCTGTTTATTACGCGCAGGGATACACCAGTTTTTTGTGCAAAATTTCAGGTCAATCCGATTTTACTGGTTTTCGGAAGTTCAGCCTATTATACTAATGACGTCGTCGCATTTTAAATCATGATTCCCTTGAAAATAAACCGCAGAATAAAAAGATCTCTTTTTGTATTCTTCACTGTCTTGCTTTATGCGTCTGTCTTTTTCAGGTAGCGGAAGATCACTGGGACACCCAGTATAGCGAAGTTGACGTAATCGACTCGATCCCTCCGACTAATTTCCCCGTGACTGCCACCTATTCACCGAAGATTACAGTTTTACGTGGAGCCGATCCGTATTTAACCCGACAGTCAAGGACGCTCTGTGTACAGAGACGACTGTAGGAAACGTCCTTAAGTTAAATATTATGTTTGCTGAGCGGTGGCGTCTCCGTCGAGGACGTTATAGGAGGCTACGTGCCGATTCCGCGTCTGCAATATCGAATCCAGCATTCGAAGCACCTTGCAGTAAATCCAAATACCGCTGGAGGACGTCGAAAGACGATTTCCCTCTCTCTACCTCTCTCTTCCCCCCTCTCTCTCTCTCTCTCTCTCTTGCCCTTTATCTATCTATTTCTCTTTGGCTTTTCCCGTTTTCAGCTTCGTCGGAGACTAAAGTCTCGATACAGTTCCTCGAGGCGTATAAAAATCAGACGAGAACCGCACACAAACTGATGAACTTTCTAACTCTTCTCTGCTCCCTGCGTCCTCGAAATTTTGTTGTATATTTTTCAGGGGGACGGAGAAATGTGTGCCCAGGATGTTGAACGCTGTTGGTGTTGCTAATGAATGTTATTCACAAACCAGTTTCCATAGTTGCCCAACTCTTCTTGTTAGGACGATCTTAACACAATATTTACCGGCGATTATTCCATAATCTTGGAACGTCTATGGCTCATGGTTAAGGATTTTTTTTTTAATGGATCCTTCAACGGCAATAGTAATTTCAAACATGAATCAACAACTCGCCCTCAATAACGTAATCTAATAATGTTGTATCGGACTAATTTGTAAGAGTAGACTTTTAGGCTTCGATTTGGTACAACACAACTATTGAAAAGCCGATTAATAGGCTTCCGGTAGATAAAGTGTTAATGAAATTTTTGGAGCACGGAGTTCTACACTGACACATGTCATTTATTTGAATGTGATATAAGTGAAAATAGAAATAACATGTTAGAGGGCGAAATTGTTTGATTCAAAGGGGCAAATATTGCAGTAGACAAAGAAATGTTTTCAAGCTTATTTTTTTCGGGATACCAATGTCATCGAAGATTTATTAAACGAGACTGTATATTTTCATCATGATAGTATGATAGCTGAGGTCAAGACGAATCCAACGACCTACAACACTATGACCTTCGCGTGACCTTGAATTACAAACAATTCATAAAAGTTGGGAAATTGATACGAATAGTGAAGCAATTTCTGTTATTTTGCTCTGTTGATTGCCCAACTTTTGCGAATTGTTTGTAATTCAAGGTCAGGCCAAGAACAAAATTTGCAATCATCTTTCAAAGACAAGCAAATGCATGGAAACAATGCTTATGCCAATAACTTGTACGGAATCTTGGAAAAAAAAATTGAAAATATCCTAGTCGTTGCACACAAAATTAAAGGAGCACAAACTGTTCATTCAAACTGTTATAACATCGTGACAAGGAATCGTTGGACAGTCAGTCTGCGCCCGATTTAAAGCTTAAACTCTCTACTTTCAAAGCCTTTGCACTAGATGCTCTAAAAATTGGAAGTTGACAGCTACACTACATACCCCCCTTAATCATTAAATAGTAGTGTTTACTCAGATTTATACAAATTGCAATTGATACAAATAGTGTAGTAATTTCTGTTATTTTGCTGTGTCGATTGCCCATCATTTTGGAATTATTTTTAATTCAAGGTCACACGAAGGTCATAGTATTGTAGGTCGTTGGATTCGTCTTGACTTCAACTATCATACTATCATGACGAAAATATATAATCCCATTTAAAAAATCTTCGATAGCCTCGATATCTCGAAAAAAATAAGCTTCAAATATATTTTGGTCTAGAACAATATTTGCTCCTTTGAACCAAACAATTTTGTCCTCCAACATTTGTTTTCTATTTGCGCTTCAAAAAGAGCAGTCACCCGCCCCAGTATGTATATACAATACTTTATCGATAACTGTGCACTACACGGGTTCAGCCAGGGACAGTTATCGGCCAGGTATACTGTTCTTTGACGTTTGCCGAACGTAGGAAATTACAGCGAAACTTGAAAGGCCTCCGAGAAATGTAACATAATACGGGTCGAGTGTGTCGATGTGAAAACAATACCTAACCAAGTGACAAAACTTCTTTATTTTTTATTATTTATTGATGGAACTTTCACCAACATATTCGTGGAATTTTTCTAATTTCATTCATCGTTCATTGCACAAGTAAATATCATCGGAATTATATCATATTTAGTATCATTTTCATTAGAAAAATGCCACGAATATGTTGGCGAAAAGTTTATAAAATAATAATAAAATGTAAAGAAGTTTTGTCATTGTATTAGTAGTAGTCTCACCGATATATATATACAGGGTGGCCCACATAACTCTGAACAGCTCAATATCTCAAAAACTATGCCATCGATTTTAAAGTTCTTAGTCTTAAATTGCATGGAACTGAAGGGCCTTTCTGACTACATAAACGTGAAGTGGCCTCCCTTCCCTTTTAACGGGGGAGGGGAGGTACCTTTATAATTTTAAATGGAACCCCCTATAAAATGTTACATATTTAGATTCTACAGGAAAAAACAAGTAAATTTTGTCTGAAACATTTTTTTGTCAGATACTTCCATGATGAGATATAACAGTTTGAAGTTTCGAGTTGGAGGTACTTGAAGCGCTCGGAAATAGCGTTATGGAATTATACGCGTTTGAGTCCTTTGCTTATTCATGAAGAAACACAAACAATACAATAATATATATATATATATATATATATATATATATATATATATATATACTCGACCCATATTATGTTACACTTCTCGGCGACCGAGGCCTCTCGAGCTTCCGGGTCCCTCACGGGGCATACCCCACGGAAGTGGTGTTGTGTTTTGGGTCAGATATCGGCCAGATATTTGGGACAATTATCGATAAAATACTGTATTGAATTTTAAGAGAAGTGTCATATTTCGTGATTTTTTTAGCGACCATCGTTCATATTCAGGGGGTGAAAACAGCCCTCGAAATTTGGGGTAGGAACCATATTTGGTAAAATATCTCGGGAACTATTAGAACTAGAGGGCTCGTTCAAATAGAGAAGTTGTGTATTTTGTAATAGGGAACCTAACTGCGCAATTTGATTCTAGATATCTCAGTTTGTTTATAAAATACATTAAGAAGTGACTCGTCAATTTTTTCCATTGTAGTGTAGATTCATTTTCCTGAATATTCGTGTGCGACAAGTGCATAGCCAAATAGAATATGTACAAATAAAATAAAATTTTGATTTTTGCATTCTTAAGAATGTTATTGTAATTTAAATATTTCGGAAGTTTCTGCATGACCGTGATCTTAGATGCTAATGAAATGGTAGATTTCCATCCTCTTTTGAGTAACTGTACTTCTTCGATTAATTGAATTATTTATTGACTTACTCACTGTGGTAGTGTTTAATTGCTTTGAAGTATAGTCTCCAGCTGCAATATGAAGTGAACTGATGTTGAAATTTCATTCAAGTGAACTTACCTGGAACAGAAAAAATGATAAAATTAATTTAAATACAAGTAAGACAAAATAAATTAATTTTCTACTATTTTTAAATGGTATATTATTTACAGATGGTATTCTCCCATTAATCTCAAGTAACATTTTCGTCAATGCAATGTTTCATAGCGATGCGAAAATCATCTTGTATCAATCACTGAAATTACGATGTTTTTCAATTGCGTTCATTAAAGCTACCTTGTAACTAGTAAAAATGTATTTTAACAAAGAGGACTTTTACGTTCATTCTAAATCTACGCCCATTCTGAAGTTAAAATGATAATGGCAGCATAATATTTTACTTTGAAGATTTTTCATATTGAATGATATTAAAATTTGTTTAAATTAGTCGATAGTGCCCATCACTATTGTGTACTCTGCCAGCCATTTTGCCTGTACGACCAGTACGACCTCTCCAGTATGACCAGTACGACCTCTCCTCCTCTTCCCCTTCCACTATCCCATTCCACTACCATGAGCGCACTCCGACGTCCCCCACTAAGACCGTAAACTGGTTACGTGACGGGCCGCGCAGCGTATCACATATTACTCTGGTCATCAGGGAGGTGGTAAACGATATTCCCCTCAATTTAAGCGATCTGACATCACTGGTTCGAGATCCTTGGATATGATTTTTTTCATTTTGTAGATATGAAACTGATATAATACCTCGTGCAATACTTAAATGTTTAGTATCCAATTTATTAAATACAAATTTAGTAATGCAAACAATATTCTGAATAATGGTATAGCAATTTTTAATGGAGCCTCAGACTCGCCACTCGAGTGCTAAGGGTTAGAGACCTTACTTCGATTTTCTGGAATTTTTGAGGTTCCTAGTTTGGCAACCACAGTGTTAAAAAATGAAAGAAACTTCTACTTAGCTCTTGTTTGTTGCAATTGATGCAAGCCATTTTTATTTTGCACGGAGTTCCGCAATGTAAAAAGAAGACAGTCACTCTTGTTGTTCGGCGCAGTTATGAAAAAATAAAATGCTCTCAAGTTGGGAGGCCACTAAATAAGAATCAGAATGGTACACCGAATTCGTCAATAACTTTTGTGCCCACCCAGTCAAATGCCATGGTGGATGGCCTGGTGGGCGTGGTGGCATCGGCGGAAATAATAATAATTGCTCGACGCTATGGTTGGATGCCGCCGTTAATATCGCGACGTTAAGATTTTTCGGTTACTTTTTTCGAGGCCGTGTTTGCGGCTGGCTCGTCTCATAATTTGCACGCGGTTTCCTCTCCCGACCACCATGGCTCTCCCCTTTCCGGTGTGCAATTGGAACCGCAAATTCGATGTTGCAGCTTGACGCCTGTCGGATGCGATTACAGTATTACAGACTCAATTGTATAACAACGGACATTAGATTTTAAGGTACCGTGAATTGGAAAAACGGGGGGCCGAGAGTCGCTCGTTGAACCGGAGATTGACGGCGAACCAACGATTATTTTCGGCGCATTTGGTATCGTATAATCATGTTCTCGCATGAAGCAAATTTGGAGAATGTAGAGCAGGAGGGAGAGCGAGAGACAGGTTTTCCATGTGACAAATCAGGTTTCGATCAGTTTATGAGCAGGAATTACTTTCTTTGATGAATGTTAGATCCCACCTATTGCGACACCGTTATATTAGAATACTTACGTCATTATAGTTAATCCTACGGCTTCTCGTTTTGGAGAACTCCGTGTTCTTAACTTTTGTGAACTTTTTTTTATGTAATCCTGTAGATATCGATGAAGACATTCCGAAAATGCGTGTATGGTTGTTAGGAATTCATGTTCTACGGCTTCTCGTTTTGGAGAACTCCGTGTTCATAACTTTTTTGAATTCTTTTTCTATGTAATCCTGTAGATATCGATGAAGACATTCCGAAAATGCGTGTATGGTTGTTAGGAATTCATGTTCTACGGCTTCTCGTTTTGGAGAACTACGTGTTCTTAACTTTTTTGAACTTTTTTTCTATGTAATCCTGTAGATATCGATGAAGACATTCCGAAAATGGGTGTATGGTTGTTAGGAATTCACTGGTTTATAAGTTATACGTGTGAAGATGAGCAGTTTTAAGTGTTTTTGACAGGCTAGAGCCTCGCCATATTCGTTGAGTGGTAGAGGTAGGTAGGCCTGTTCGGTGCATGCGCTGGATAGATCGTAAGTGTTCAGCGCATGTGTTAGATCAGGGATGGGAAATTTTGCCTCAATTGAGGCAAAACCGTCCATACCGTAGCGCCCTCTGTCCCTTTCCACCAAGCGCGGTACAATGGGGCAACGAAGACACGAGATATCAGTGTACGCAACGAACGTGCGCACTGCATGAAAGAGAGGTGGTGGGAGAAGCAGGCTTTTGAGGGGCTCCACCCGTGCCCGTCACTGTGTTAGATAGTATGGTATATTTGCGGGATCGGCTAAATAGTGCTGAGCGTATGCGCTAGATGGCAGTTCAGTGGTTACACATACTTTGTAAACATAAGCAATTTCAAGTGTTTTTCACAAATTAATTATTAATTAGTTTATTGTTGATTTTGAAATGGCTAGTTCAAGTATTAGAAATTTTAACTTTAGAGACGTGCCAAGTAGTAAAGAAGAAGCAATTACTTAGGCTCAGGATTGTGGATTGTTGCGGAAATTTAAAAAATGTCGTACTCATCGGTGCAAAATGAAAATTTATAACATTAATCATGGAATCGGTCGTTTTCGGTGTCCAGTAATTAAAATATACAGAATCACATACAGGATTTCAAAAGGAAGGTACAGTCCAAGATGGTTTGGGGTTAGGTCGTCGTGGGAGCGGAGAAGGCCGGCGCCGACCATGATATAATGTTTCGCATTTTGATTTAGTAAATGTGTTATTATTACGTACGCGTTTGTGCTGCCATATAACGGATCTGTTCTGAACTATTTAGCTCATTTTATGTGTATCACCTAGCAAATATATCAATATGGCGGCGCTTTAATCTGTCAAAAAGGCTTAAAAGTGTTCAACTTTACACGCGTATAACTTTTTAACCAATGAATTCCGCACAATAAGATTTTCATTTTCGGTGTTTTCTCGTCGAAATCTAAAAGATTTTATTTAAAAAACTTGAAAAAAAGAGTTCTCCAAAACGCAGTTAAACCACTACTAATACTACTAGTACTACTACTACTACCACTACTACTACTACTACAATTATTATTATTATTATTATTATTATTATTATTATTATTATTATCATTATTATCATTATTATTATTATTATTATTATTATTATTATTATTATTATCATTATTATTATTATTATTATTATTATTATTATTATTATTATTATTATTATTATTATTATTATTTCTACTACTACTATCACTACTACTACTACTACTCTTCATCTTCGTCTTATCGTTATTGTTATCCATCGTTATTGTAATACCATTACTGTAACTGTTGACCGGAATATTGTCAACCGAGATTTTGAATCACGCTCCACCTCCCTATGCATTAATATTCTTTGCCCTCACTCCAGCTGTCCATACGCTCTCCGCTATCGTACATTTCCACTCCCACGAATCCTTTCCTAGACGCTTTCCCTAAAACACTCAGGAGATTCACTTCCGAACCACCGAACCATCAACATGAAATAAACTCGAGAGCACAATCAACTAAGCCTCAACGCCGAGACTACTTTAATTTACCCGTCGACATACCAACATACCTCCAACCGGGACTAGAACTCAAGATTACAATTTAAGAATCAACTTGCCTAACCGTAGCCAACAGTATAATAAAAAATATGAATTTTTTTACGGGATCTTTTAGTTTAACACTTTGCATTCGGGACTTTTGTAACTCGAAAAACCAAACATTTTTTCCGAACTAGAATATTTTTCCATGATATATCATTTTTTCCATTTTATGCATATGAAACTGATGCAATCTGCTCATACAGAATTGAAATGTTTCGTTACTTATTAAATGTAAACCAATTTAACCATCCGTGGGCAACCTTGGTAGTTTATGTCCGATGCGAAATTTCGTTTCTTCCAATATTTATTTATACCCATTATCGCTTTAAACTATTGACGTATAAGTTATCATATAACTTTCAATGTTAATGAAATTTTGTATTTTTTCATCGATATTCTTATAGAATAGATCATGAAGAGACGAATCCAACGACTGTAGTGACCATAACGTTTCTAATTTTTTAACATTTTTTAACAAGATTTTATGGTGAATGTTACTTTTTTTGTACGGAATCCGTACAAATTGTCGGGTATGTGATGTATACATATATGTATACATATTGTATATGCAACGCTTTATAATTTCACTGTATATTCAAGAATATTGAATAAACTATATAGGGTGTTGTATAAAAAAATACCACCGACCTTGTTAAAAATTCTCAAGGAATGCTATTAAAATAGGGACAATACGTATTCCAGATTTTGTTTAGATTATTTTAAAACCTAGAACAGTAAAAAAATTAGTCGTGAACATACACGACTTGGTATGCATGTAGCGTCGATAAAAATAAGGTCGCAGACGGAGGGTTAAAAATAGAAAAAAGTATTTTGAATAATGATACAGCAATTTTTAATGGCGACTCTGAGTCTAAAGGGGAGCCTCGAGTACTAAGGGTTAACCTTATAGTTTCAGATTTGTCGGTTGCACGCATAGAAAATAACAAATAAAATCTTAAATTGATAGTTATAGATTTTTTGAAAAGTTCTATAGTTTCAGATTTGTCAGTGCACATTTCTTCTTTTCCAAGGATGCAAACGAGATCGGTATTAGCAACCAACTAAGAGAAACGTACCCCTTTATGAATAAGGGGAGTTGTTAGGTCGCATTCGTAGTACAAATTCCGGCGACTGCAGCGTAATATTTCACAGATCGTCGAGGCAGAAAAAGAGCAAGCATCCCAACGAATACGTTAGACAGAAATCCGGAGAGGAAGTAGCGAAGCCTCGTGTCGAATTTCGACGGATTTATTCCCGCAAGATTCCCTCGCACTGTAGACACTTCGCGTTAAAAAAGTTCCACAGTTTTTCAGGATTACGAGCTGGGATGTCGTATCAGGATGCGCGGCGTCTTGTCTCATCGTTTGTGCAAGTGCATGCAACGAGCAGTAACGAGGAGCAACAAGAAACAACCAGAAGCAAACAGGAAGACATAAAATTCCTCGAGTCGTGATATTCCCGTTTTAATTTTGAATTACGTTGTGCTAAAAAATTTTACTTTTCACGGAAACTTTGTAACGTTGAGGAAACGTTTCTGGTAGATTTTCAGCGAGCTGCATACGAAACTATAGATGTTGTTTTTAATTATGGCTGGAATGGCTGGAATCGTGTCAGTTGATAAAGCACTACTTTTTATGTGTCCCTCTTAAAAGATCTATAACTCCTACAATTCAAAGTATTTTGACTTCAAAAAATTCTATTGCGTAGTCCAAATAATAGTGTGACGGCTACTTCCTATGCTCGTCAACAGAGGGACATTACGACAACACCTTTCCCGCTACCACCTGAATCTTTCTCTGTTTGTATACATACCGTCCTAAACTGTCCTTACGACATCCCGCGTCTAAGGCACGGGTCCGCTAGATAGCCTTACTGACGAGTCCATTCGGCACACTACAAAGAATGTAGTCCCTATTCTATGAATGTTGCGCGGCAGACCCGAGGCTACGACTCTTACGGAGAGAATGCTGTATCAAAGTCAGCTAAAAAGCCGAAATTCGAAACTTTTTCACCAAAATTCCCACTCACCCTAACATTCATCAACGATTCGACAGCGTTGCTGATGAGATCCTTAGGTAGATCCGCGATAGTAACCAGGCCGATCCAAACCGAGAACGGGATTACAGTCGCACACCGGTAGGTCCCCCATCAAAGCTTTCGGAGCCCATTCGTATTCCGAGTCCACGGTTACAGTTGAACTTTCCGTAGCCGCGAGAAGTAGCTACGGTTCCTTCGAAAGTTTCGTCGTGCCTCGAAAATACGGGGCGGAAAAAGGGAATAAAACGACCGGAAAACTACCCTCGTGTGAAATCGAAGGGAACACGGTGTGTGGGAAAGGCGAGTGGGCGAGGGTGACGCCTGGAAAAAGGTGTGTAGCGTGGAATTTATTGAAACGCATTAAAGTTAGTTGCTTTTATGGGCCGTCCTCCACGGACAACGTACGCCGGGAGTCCTCTCCCACCTCCCAGGAGTTAAAGAACGTCGTTGATTTATGCGAGTTGGAAAACTTTATTAACGTTCTGTCAAGAAACATGCTGCCGAGACGAAGTGTAACGTGCTCGGGAAGCAGAGGAAACGCCTTCGACGGGGGGTTGAACGAAACCGGTACTCGCAAACGTTCGTGGACGGGGTGTGGTTGCGGTAATTTCGTCGGGGATGAGCTTCGAAGGGTTAGACTTGTAATTAGTTATGGGGGCTTGGTTTTTATGGAAATTTCTTGCATATTAACTGCAGCGTTGCAGACACTTCTGTTGCTGTTGTCGGTTTAGGCACGAGCGCACCCTTGGGTCTACTATTCACACATTTTGTGAGCCTAAATTTGTGATACTAATTTGTTTAGAGAGATAGTGCGACTCAGAATGAGGCGATTATTGAGAATAACGAATCGCCTTGTCGTCTTTATTTTCAAGAAAAGTGTGATTATCCCCTTGCAGAACAAATGATTGTACTTTCATTTATTAGAATTTGGTAAATGTTGCGTTTAAGGGGGGGGGGGTGCACCTTGGATGACCTTGACCTTGACCTTGACATACGTTGTCAAGGTCAACATTTTGAACAACTTTTCTTTACAAATCTACCTGTCGCTCGGACTTAATTTCCGAGATAATTGCAAAAAACTTTCGTTAAATTTAGGTTACAAATACAGTCGTATAAGCTGTGACTGAGCA
Organism: Sphecodes monilicornis; assembly: GCA_913789915.3. Taxonomy (NCBI): domain Eukaryota; kingdom Metazoa; phylum Arthropoda; class Insecta; order Hymenoptera; family Halictidae; genus Sphecodes; species Sphecodes monilicornis. The sequence continues at coordinate 7,889,972 of OU565301.1, read as the reverse complement.
GTAATTAAACTATACAAAATCATATACGGGATCTCGAAAAGAAGGTATAGTCCAAGTTGGTTTGCGGCTAGGTTGGAGAGGCGGGGGGGGGGGGGGGCGAGCACCAGTACCGAACCGACTACGCTCACAATGTTCCGCATTTTGATTTCGTACATGTATTATTATTTCATACGTTCGCTGTCGCCCGCCTTACGGAGGCCGGATCACCAAACCTAACCCAGCTATATATAACTGCTATAAGTTATAACAGGCAATTCTAACAGTCGCACATATACAGTTGTGTACGGTACAATGTGACGATTGACGAACGTATTGATGCTTTTTTTAAAATAATGATTTCTGTGTATAAATTAGATTATTTAAATTGTGTTGAAATTCTTATTTCTCATGCCCATTGACTATTTTTTATATGAAAATCTTCTGTTTATCGTTTTAATGTTCCAAATTACTTTTTTCCTTAATACTTGCTTCATTTCCACGCACATATTACTTGTTTTAGCCATCAATGCTTACAATAACTGCTATATTTTTCAAATATTTTTTGCTCATAACTTTTTAATAGTTGCGAAACTGCAAAACGGATATGAGACCGATGCGGGACATATTATAGATTCTGAAGTTTGAAGAACCGAAACCGAAACCAAAATCCAGAACCTGAAAATAACAGTTATAGAACCGTTATAATATCGGTTCTCAAGAACCGTAACCATAACCGATATAAGCGAGAACCGATATTCTCATAACAGTTATAACACTTTTTCGGTTCTCGTAACTGTTTCAAGAACCGGTATCGATATCATAGCTGTTTTCAACCCCTGATTGCAGCTGAGCTCTGGTTGGCCCGTTTTTTTTCATTCATAACTCGAATTCGAAGAAGCGTATGACTTAGCGAAGGAAAAAGCTTCTTAGAATAACCCCAGGAGTCTCCACTTTCAAGAAGCTCGAACATTTTCGGGACACCCTGTATACATACACAAAGTTTCAACGAAATCAATTAAGGTTGCTACGACCCATGAATGATTTCAATTGAAAAGGATGGTAAGAAAATGCGATTTAAGTCTGACATTTAAAGAATTTTATATTTCTCAATGCCAATGGCTTTTTTAATTGTCGCCCGATTTCGATGAAACTTATTTGTACACGCATATAACTCACTTAGATTTACAAAAGACGTGTATTACATTTTCGTTACAGACATAGGTGAAAAAGTTAAATATCATAACCTTCACTTTTTTCTTCACAACTTCGACCAATACTCATTTAAAAACAAAAAATGGTTTTCCACATATTATCCATTAAGCTAATCCTTCTAACATCTCCAAGAAACTTCATGCCATTTCGACCAATTTTAAAAAGGTTACTCGTTTTAAAGGGGGTACTTAAGTACCTGGTCGCCCCTGTATGGGCTGTTCTTTCTTTTGGAGGACCAGACATTTTTAACTTCCTTGAACACTTTTTTAACTTTTTTTATGTAATCCTGTAGATATCGATGAGTACATTACGAAAATGTAAGTATTATTGTTAGGAATTCACTGGTATATAGGTTATACGTGTATAAACATGAGCAATTTTAAGCGTTTTTGACGGGTTAGGGCGTCGCCATATTGGATATTCGTTGGGTGGTAGAGGTAGGACTGTTGAGCGCATGCGCTGGATAGATCGTTATACGCGTGTAAACATAAGCATTTTCAAGTATTTTTCAGAAATTAAAGTGTCGTCTTATTAGTATATTCGCTAGGTGGTAGACGTAGGAATGTTGAGCGCATGCGCTATATAATATGGTATATTCGCGGATCGGTTAAGTAGTACTGAGCGCATGTGCTAAATGGCACGGTATGTTTATAGATAGGAGCACATGGATAAATGAAGCTGATTTTAATATTTTTCTGTAATTTGTTGAACATTTTATTGTTGATTTTAATTTTAATATGTGGATTGTTGTGGAAATTTAAGAAATGTAGGGTTCATCGGTGCGATATTAAAATATACATAATCATATACAGGATCTCAAAAAGAAGGTATAGTCCAAGTTGGTTTGGGGTTAGGTCGTCGCGTTGATTTCGTACATGTATTATTACTATGTGCTTGTGCTGCCATCTAACGGGTCTGCCCGGTACTACTTAGCCGATCTTACGTGTATCACCTAGCAAATATACCAATGCGGCGCTTTAACCTGTCTCAAAGGCTTAAAGGGCTCAACTTAACACGCGTATAACTTCTGAACCAGTGAACTCCTGGAAATAAGACTTTCATTTTCGGTGTTTTTTCGTCAAAATCTATAGGTCTGCAAAAAAAAGTTAAAAAAGATTGGTCCTCCAAAAAATGGTTTAACCCCTGTATGTATGAAGTTACCTTAGTCTACATTTAATTTCACTTTGTCTCGAGTCGATAATGCTTTTTCACAAATCGTTAGATATCTTCGCCGATGCATACTATAAACTTCTCCACGACAGCTCGCAATTTGTGAATCTCCTAAATCCCTCACAAGGATTTCTCGTTGTCGCGTCGGTGGCCAGGAAAAAATGAAAATCGTGCATGGCTTGGCTCGTTATCTGCGATCCTCTTTTTCCGAGTCGGGGACACTCTTAGGAAGGTTATCTTTCTTCGGTAACACCGACAATGATAAAAGAGATCCCACCGTGGCCTCTGTTGATCCTAATTTTCGCAGTTCTCCACCCCTGAGGGAACCCAAGCTGGAAGACAGTCGCTCGGTTTAACGAAGAAATGTTGGGATACATCAGCGAACCTACCCCGAACGAACATTTTTTACACGCCGGATAAACTAATAATGTCTGCGGAGATTTTCATGATTCGTGTCCGCGCGAAATGGACGGGAATTTATCGCGGGAAATTATCGACGAACATTTTCTATGGCTGGTTCAATGGGAACAGGCGATGAATGCGAGTGATTAATTATTCCATATAAAAGATGTTAGACTTCCGTGTGGTTGAAGATCAAATATTGAATGTGTGCAGAATACTAATTTTTCGTAATAGACAAATTTTATAATATCAGATTTTGATATTCGATCTGTTAATAACTGAGAATATTTGTGACGAATGTAAACTTCCGTTTCATTTTTATTCGAAGTAAAAGCAACGTGCATCTGTGAATTATCTTTTATGATTCGTGGAATATGCTAGTTGAGAAAGTACATATACAGTCAATATGCTTTTCATATATTGTAAAGATGCGTTTATGAAGAATTATTCGATAAATTTATTTCTTTAGACTGTTTTGATTCGTGTACCACATAACATGTGAAAGTATTGTAGATATTAAACGACTATGACTTTTTATTTAGATAACGATCAGTTATATTAACTCTAGAACTATTACGCATTTTTAAATTTACAATTGTTGAGATTATAAGGAATTATTTAATAAATTTATTTCTAAAAAAAAATCACTAAAACTAAATGAATACATTCTTGTCATTTTCATAAAACAAAATGAAATAGTAATTGTTACTACTTCATAGTGCATAAATAAGATATTAGGTGTACAAATGAATTCGTAGTTTTTCTTTCTGAATTTACTGATTATTTACAAACAAATTAAAATGCATTTAATTAAAATATATTTCCAATATAATCTCCAACACTTTCTATACCTTTACTGCATTTTACATGTGACTAATATGGTGATTGAAAAGTTTTAATTAAAAATAAAGTTACCATTTATTGACCATGAGTTCCGAGAATTAATTTGTTGGCAATTATTAAATCGTCATCTAATGAAATGTTAAATTAAAACATCGAAGATGCAATGTTTTTTGGTTGCAGGTGATGCAATAATTCGTTGTAGTTAAAATGTTTCTGAAAAGTGGAGTAATCAATCGCTGAACAAGACAATGATGATATAAAACTTCAGCACAATAGTGCATTGATCGACAAAAGTGGTCCATCGTGGCAAGGACAAACGGTTCATTCTTCTTCAGGTCTGTCTGATAACGAGATCTATTATCGACGATTAAGCTATCGATTACGGACCAGAGGAAGCATTTCCTAGAAGGGAAAAAAGGATCGCTTGGAAATTAATTAAGCTCCGACTAAATTAGAGGGATAACAATTTATCGGGAAATCGGGATTTCCGTAGTATGCCGAGGAAGATAGTAGAACACGAGAGAATAGCTGAGTGAACAATTTTTTCATAGTAAAATTGTGCAATTTTCATTAATCACTGAGGGCTTGTAATAATTTGTAATGGAGACTCGAGTTCTGACGTAACATCCGACCACAAATATTTATAATAAACTAAACATAGTGTGGGCTCAGGACCCCAGACCAAAAATACCGTATGGAGATTGGGAAAAGTCGGAGGAGGGTTCCGTGGATATGTGCAGGAGCTGATCACCAACAAATCGAGGCCAGAGTTCCTTTCCCGGCGTGGCTGATGTCCTCCTTTTTCTCAAGATCCTACAATAGATAGATACAGGGTGGAAATTATAAAGCGTTGGAGACCTATAGGCCAATAACAGCCCCATAATCTTTTAGCACCCACCGCCGATTGGCTCCAAACAGTAGTGTCATGTGGGTTGGTCACATGACGCGGAAATGTTCTGCGCATGCTCAACAAACTTTTTGCGTCAATGACTCGTATCCGCCGTTTTCACTTATTAACACACCCTAAACTGTTGTTTCTTGTCTTTAATAAGTTTAATAAGCTACAATGAGTGACAGTTCTGATGAATTAAATTAAAATGATACCGAGTGCAAGCCGCAAGAAGTGGCCCAACATGTTGCGCAAGTTTTAGTGAGATCAATGGCATGGAATTGGGAACGAATATACAGAGTGAAATCTTCCAGGAATTGTGCTATCCAGTCAGGCCAATATTAAACTAGTTATATTACTTTATTTGGTTAGGTTGGGTCAGGTCAGGTTAGGTTAGGTCTGGGTTAGGTTAGGTTAGGTTAGGTTTAGTGGGCTTGGGGTTTGCTTAATAATCCTGATTTGTACTTTCATACCTCAATTCGATATTAAAATTGTGTTTCGCCAGCAAAAAATTTATTTGATTCCCGCGCCACGGCGCCACCTTCATTTTGTCAGACACCTCGTGGGACGTCTACAGAGTAAGTTTGAAGACAATCGGAGGTGGGTGCTAAAAGGAACTCTTACCGACGAATAACTCCAGAAATATTGATTATGCGCAAAAATGTTTCAATTGAAAGTTGTTTAGTACCGATGGGGACGTTTATTTATCCCGGTGGACACTCCAAGGTCAGGTGAAGGTCAACTTTCTTTTGTTAAATAGACTGATATGTTTTTCTTTATCTACCATTAAATAGTGCGTTTTAAGATGAGTTCAATTACCTATGACTCAAGGTCATTCAAGGTCAAACTTGCAGGGAAATGCAAAAAAGGGCGATCATTTTACTTGTTCTTCAGTATAGTTTGTGTTCAAAATGATTACCTCTTACTTCTATGCACTTAATAATTCTCTGTTTAAATGATTCTCTAACTTTGCTCAACATTTCAACATTTATCTTAGGACAAGTTTCGCATATTCTGACTTCCTTGTTGTCACGCGTCAATCCTGATTTGTACTTTTATACCTCAATTCGATATTAAAATTGTGTTTCGCCAGCAAAAAATTTATTTGATTCCCGCGCCACGGCGCCACCTTCATTTTGTCAGACACCTCGTGGGACGTCTACAGAGTAAGTTTGAAGACAATCGGAGGTGGGTGCTAAAAGGAACTCTTACCGACGAATAACTCCAGGAATATTGATTATGCGCAAAAATGTTTCAAATGAAAGTTGTTTAGTACCGATGGGGACGTTTATTTATCCCGGTGGACACTCCAAGGTCAGGTGAAGGTCAACTTTCTTTTGTTAAATAGACTGATATGTTTTTCTTTATCTACCATTAAATAGTGCGTTTTAAGATGAGTTCAATTACCTATGACTCAAGGTCATTCAAAGTCAAACTTGCAGGGAAATGCAAAAAAGGGCGATCATTTTACTTGTTCTTCAGTATAGTTTGTGTTCAAAATGATTACCTCTTACTTCTATGCACTTAATAATTCTCTGTTTAAATGATTCTCTAACTTTGCTCAACATTTCAACATTTATCTTAGGACAAGTTTCGCATATTCTGACTTCCTTGTTGTCACGCGTCAATCCTGATTTGTACTTTTATACCTCAATTCGATATTAAAATTGTGTTTCGCCAGCAAAAAATTTATTTGATTCCCGCGCCACGGCGCCACCTTCATTTTGTCAGACACCTCGTGGAACGTCTACAGAGTAAGTTTCAAGACAATTGGAGGTGGGTGCTAAAAGGAACTCTTACCGACGAATAACGCCAGAAATATTGATTATGCGCAAAAATGTTTCAAATGAAAGTTGTTTAGTACCGATGGGGACGTTTATTTATCCCGGTGGACACTCCAAGGTCAGGTGAAGGTCAACTTTCTTTTGATAAATAGATTGATATGTTTTTCTTTATCTACCATTAAATAGTGCGTTTTAAGATGAATGCAATTACCTATGACTCAAGGTCATTCAAGGTCAAACTTGCAGGGAAATGCAAAAAAAGGGCGATCATTTTATTTGTCCTTCAGTTTAGTTTGTGTCCAAAATGATTACCTCTTACTTCAATGCACTTAACAATTCTTTGTTTAAATGATTCTCTAACTTTGCTCAATATTTCAACATTTATCTGAGCACAAGCTTTGCATATTCTGACTTTCTTGTTGTCACGCGTCGTAGGCTTAATGGACATTACGCAGTTTTTAAGCGCAGAACCTGAACGGAGAAAACGCTGTTCTAGTCTTTTAAATGTCATATGCGATTTTGATGGTCGATCCGTGTTGCGTTGTGCATACAAATTAGCAACCATTCTGCAACTTTTCTTGCATTCTTCTAGTACCATAAACATATCAAAACAATTTTGATACATTTCCGTTTTCACCACTTATTTACGTACTATCGCTCAGCGAAGGATACCTTAGCACGAATAGTAGTGAAAGTAAACTGACTATCTTGCAGAAGACCACAGTAATACATAAATACGTTTGTTTTCGTTTCATTGATAATGACTTTGATGTTGTCCTGAGTAATGCTGATATTGAATACATGTTACTGTTTTGGCGTTTAAGTCTGAAAGCACGAACTAAAGTGCAAACAAAACGATCACTCCTTTTCTGTATTTCCCTTCAAGTTTGACCTTTAATGACCTTGAGTCGTAGGTATTGAACTCATCTTAAAAACCACTGTTTGATGGAGAAAAAGAAAACGCATTATTCCATTTATAAAAACAATGTTGACCGTCACCTCACCTTGGAGTATCCACCGGGAAAAATAAAAGTTCCACCACATGATGTCCCCCTCGGTACTGAACAACTTTCAATGAGAAAATTTTCTGCGTATAATTAATATTTTTGAAGATAGGTATTCGTCTGTAACGTTTTACAATTTCCACCCTGTCTTATTTAAAATAAGTTTTATGCGTTCGCAATAAGAATGAATAGATTAGATACTAAACTGTTGGGGAATTTGAAGAATAGTGTGTATCAAATTAATTTTGTGTACCTTATCTTCTTTAAATCTATTGTCCTATCTCGCTGAATATAGTTTTATGTTAATGTCAATTATATTCTATTCTATAAATTATATGTTAATTACGTTATAGTTAATTGTAAGTCATGTGGTCACTTATGGCTTCGCAGTTAATGTGCTGATCAGCTACAACCGCGAGGTCCTGGGTTCGATTTCCGGCGCGGAATTCCTCCTTTTTCCTAAGATCCTACATAAATAACCAAGAGATTAGATATTCATCTGTTCAGAAATAGAACAAATTAAATATTAGGATTAAATATTTAGAAACAATTTCCCAAAGAAGTTAAAATTATATTTTTCAGAATGCATTCTTTGTATGCTACTGAAAGGATTTTAAAAAAAAATGTTTCGATAACTTTTGAGTAAAGATATACGTATTTCACCTTTTTCGTCAGACTTCGTTATCGCGCGGGTTTTTATAAACCGATTTCGAAATAGAATATCGGTGTTCGGAGCAGAGTGGAGAAGGGTAGGTGCAAGAATTCAATTTTGTAACCAGAAGGAGCGGCGGATCGGGCATTGTTTTTGTTTTACAAAAAAGATAGCGTCACTGTTTGATCAATGGGAAGAATAACGGAACTGCAGGTAGACGTAAATCAACTTTTCGGAACGTCAACATGACCTGAAATGCAAAACAGTCTCATCGTTATTCCCTCCAGTTGGTCGGCGGGTAATCAACTCGTGAAAATTCTCGAATTAAAACGCATGCTACAAAATAAAAAAAAAAAAAGAAGAAGCAGAGTAAAGGAATTCCAGTTGCAATCTGGTCGCTGCATGGGAAATGGCGTTGTTACGAGGCTCCGCCACGCCATGAGCCAATTATTGATTTCAAAACGCCTCATCTCATTGTTCGAACCATTTCTCGTCTATGCTCGCGAAATAGTACTTCTAACCCAGTTTTCTCTGACCTGATTCCGAGTTAATAGAACCGGCGCACGAGTGCGAAATAATTCCTTTTTCGAGCGAAATAATTCCTCTATCAGCAAATTTTCGATCAATTTTTCCATCTTCTTTTTATCAAACGTACTACGTCCACAAAAGTGGAACGAAACTACCAGTATCACGAAACTGAAAATGTTTTCGAAAATCTACATTTATATCATGTATCATTAATGCAAACTTCCACTTTCAAAGATTCCATTTCATCACTAAAGACAATTCGAATTGGTAGAAAAATATAAATAATAATATAACAACCAATATTAATGAAATTTTCTATTTTCTCTTTGATATTCTTATAGATCATGAAAATACAAATCCAACGACTATAATGTCCATACCGTTACGATCATTCAATTTTTTAACAGTTTTTTTTAACACTTTTTAACTTTTAACAAGTTCAGGGTCAGTGGTACTTTTTTGTATGGTATTCAATATATTGTCTTTTATATTCTTGCCGAGCATTAAAAGATGAATCCAACGAGTATAATAACCATACCATTTCGATCATTCAATCTTGTGATATCCGTGTTTGAAAAGTAGAGGTTAGGTTTGGGTTAGGTCGCGTCTAGTAGACACGAACATCACAAGATTGAATGATCGGAATCATTATACTCATTGGATTCGTCTTTTCATGTCCTACAAGAATATTGAAGAAACTATATAGGGTGTCGTATAAAAAAATACCACTGAAATTTAAATCTTGTTAAAAAATGTTAAAAAATTCACGAGGAAGGTTTGAGAGTGTTGGGATTCTTGGACGGCTTTTGGGTCGTAAATGATTTCGCGCCAGTACACCACCCAATATTTAACAACTTTAACACTTTTATTTCTGCACTTGTATTCCAAACTAAAATTTTAATACATTTTTCTACATCGCATTGCGTCGAGCAAGCCACGGCAAAAAGGACACACACACTCCGCCATTCGTCCAGCCAAAAGATGGCGCCACGAGTGTCCGACCTCGACAACCCGGCAATCAAGATTACTACATTTTTTTTTTTTTTTTTTTTATTGAGCCACTGAAACCTGTTGTAGGTTTATTTCCTCTTTCACAGTTATACATTAGGCATACAATTTAAATACAGACAGTCTTAATAAACGCTAGAGATGGAGTTTACAGTCATTTAAAAACTGAAAGATGAATTCGCAGGATTTGATATTTGGTTCCGCAAGGAATATATCCGCTTTTAGAGGAAGGAAGAACTTGAGTTTGCGCAGGTTATTTACTAATTTGATTCTTTGGGAGTCATACAGTTGGCACTGCCAAAGAACATGATCTAAGTCCTCGGAGGGGTAGTTACACTTGCAACTCGGGTCATTCACAATGTTTACGCGATACAAAGAGGCTGCAAGGTTGTATTACTACATTTATGTTGAATATTCAACAGAGAGTCATTGAATTGAGTAAATGATTCAAAGCACAACAGTGAAAATAATAGTCAGCTTTGAAGAAAAGACTTTCAGAGGCGGAAACGCGTTAAACTGTGGAGGCTGTTAAAACGATTAAAGCAGAGATCGTAATTAGTGACGCTTGGCGTCGGTAAAATTCAATCTACGACGATTGGAGCCTGAATCGGAGCTGTCCGAAGGAAAAACAGCCGGTGAAAATGGCTCGTGTATCTTGAAAAATAAGTGTCGAATCGAGTGGCGAACGGGCTGACGTTAATTAAAAGTGGCCCCAGAAGGAAGACCTCGTCTGGGAAATTCTCCAATGGATTCGCCGATAATGGATCGAACGTTTTTCGCCGGCGGGATAATCTTCTAACGCGTTCTTTTTGCTCTATAAACTTCACCTAGTTTTTAACTTCCACGATTTCCTCGTTAAGATAAAGGACGAAAGGTGGCTCTTCGCTCGAGGCCGATCACCTGGCGATCACTATGATTGAATGGCTCCGCATGCTCGGCAAAAATAATCGAATGCAAATTATTTCCATTAACTCGATGGGTTACTTTGACCCAGAGTTTCAGACGTGTTACAGACAAGTTTTAATAACCAGTGAAAATTATTATCTCTTTGTGTTCGATTCAATTGAAAAATCAATAAAAAAAATAATACTAACATTGATTTATTGATTTCTTAATTTTGTTTGTAAATTAATCGGATGATTTCGTAATTCTGGATGCTAACGAACATGTCTGAGAAGACAAATCAAATTTAAAATAACATAATTTTGTAGCAGTTAACCTCCTCCACTATAATAACGAGTCAGACTCGTGATGCAGAATTCGAACCGAGTCAACTAAATATGTATGTACTTAATTTCCTTTAAACTAAAATAAAATCAGATTTACTATAACACAATAAATATAAATTTCATCTTCTTTCTTAATAGGCTTCAAACGACAAACATATTATAATTGCTGCAACCGTAAAATTAACCACAACGCAAGGAGTTAATGTACAAAAAGTATGTACATATTAAATATAGACTTTGATACAAAGTATAAAGTTTTGTTACATGAAGTATTTCCCTGTTCTCTCTTCAGATTTTTATGAAAATTATTATTTTCATACTTAATCCTTATGGAATCCTATGTCTCTTTAATGGACTAAAAGATTCCTTCTAGCAAAAAAAAAAAAAAAAATAATAATAATAATAATATTATGAGTTTCTATTAAAGCACACGTGTTTTTATACTTTAGAAATTCTTATATGTATAGATAGATATTCGCAGTTTAATAATTAGCGAAGAAGCAGCATAGACTGATTGACTATTGACCTACACTACTTGCACTCGGGTCGGTCTATGCACGGTTAGTTTCAACAGCGCTAATCACCGGGAATTATGAGCCTACAGAATATCAAATTAACAAGTACAGGTTTGCGTTACAGCGTAGAACGCCACTGTTCATTATTATTTTCACCCACGATACTACAACGCAATATATTTTCATGTGATTCTCATGGGAAGCTGTTGCGCGCCGCGTACTCCGCGAAACAATATTAATTGTGGCCATTATCTTGTTTGCACATGGAAATAATTTTGCACCGAGCACACATTCGTATCTCTAAAACTGACACAAACAAGCCGGCGGTGCACTAAATTTTTCAAAATATTCTTCGAATATAAATATTTAATGGAACAATTGTTGCGTTGACGCGTTCATCCACGGTGATCGATAAACATTTTGCGTAACGCGAGCCACATACAAACTTTTGTAGTATTTCGTATATTGTCACCAAAGAATTAATGAAATCGCACTATTATTAAAAAAAATTGGTGTGTGCTTAGACCACATGGCTGAAGTGAAACTTCTTTTTATTAAATCGTTTCATCGTATCATTGTTTCATCGTTTTATCGTTTCATCGCCAGATCGGTTTTACTCCTACCGCGTCGAGGTTTTACGTCTACAGCGTCGAGATTTTACTAAATCGATTCGTCGTATCATTGTTGCATTGTTTCATCGTTTCATCGGCAGATCAGTTTTACTCCCACCGCGTCGAGATTTTACGCCTACCGCGTCGAGATTTTACTAAATCGTATCAGCCTTTCATCGCTAGATGTGTTTTACTCCCACCGCGTCGAGGTTTTACGCCTACCGCGTCGAGGTTTTACTAAATCGATTCGTCGTATCATTGTTCCATTGTTTCATCGTTTCATCGGCAGATCAGTTTTACTCCCACCGCGTCGAGGTTTTATGCCTATTGCGTCGAGGTTTTACTAAATCGATTCGTCGTATCATTGTTTCATCGTTTCATCGCCAGATCAATTTTACTCCCACCGCGTCGAGATTTTACGACTACCGCGTCGAGGTTTTACTAAATCGTATCAGCCTTTCATCGCTAGATCGGTTTTACTACTACCGCGTCGAGGTTTTACGCCTACGGCGTCTTGGTTTTACTAAATCGATTCGTCGTGTCATTGTTTCATCGTTTCATCGCCAGATCAGTTTTACTCCCACCGCGTCGAGGTTTTACGCCTACCGCGTCGAGGTTTTACTAAATCGATTCGTCGTATCATTGTTCCATTGTTTCATCGTTTCATCGGCAGATCAGTTTTACTCCCACCGCGTCGAGGTTTTATGCCTATTGCGTCGAGGTTTTACTAAATCGATTCGTCGTATCATTGTTTCATCGTTTCATCGCCAGATCAATTTTACTCCCACCGCGTCGAGATTTTACGACTACCTCGTCGAGGTTTTACTAAATCGATTCGTCGTATCATTGTTCCATTGTTTCATCGTTTCATCGGCAGATCAGTTTTACTCCCACCGCGTCGAGGTTTTACGCCTACCGCGTCGAGGTTTTACTAAATCGATTCGTCGTATCATTGTTCCATTGTTTCATCGTTTCATCGCCAGATCAGGTTTACTCCCACCGTGTCGAGGTTTTACGCCTACTGCATCGAGGTTTTACTAAATCGATTCGTCGTATCATTGTTTCATCGTTTCATCGCCAGATCAGTTTTACTCCCACCGCATCGAGGTTTTACGCCTACTGCGTCGAGGTTTTACTAAATCGTATCAGCCTTTCATCGCTAGATCGGTTTTACTCCTACCGCGTCGAAGTTGTACGCCTACCGCGATGAGGTTTTGCGCCTAACGCGCCTAAAGTAGATTCACTTCAAAACTTGTGTAATCCCATAATTTGTCAATATGTATATTAAACTAGTTTTCTCATCGCGAATGCATTTGTGCGTGTCAGTATTGTTTGTCGATGTCCAACCACACCCTGTTCAATCAATATTCGATCGATTACAATATTTAAAGAAAGAAAGATATTGTTAAGCAGCTCCTGGTCCTTGGGACGGACGCAGACAATTTTTATTTTCCATAAATGTCCGCTACTCTGATGATAATGTTGAAAAGTATCCGGAAGCTAGTTTCGGGAATGGGGTCGTTAATTTGTTCGAGTGGTTGGGTCCGCTCGATCGGAATCGCCCGACGAGAACACGACGACGGAACGGCGAAGATGCGACCATAACGAACCGTGGGACTTTACGGAGCGTGAATAAGCACACGGGAACGGCACAATTGTTCCCATAAATACGTCGTTAAACGGGAACGCTCGCTGTTACGAGTTCCGAGCCGGTGCACCAAAGATTTCGCACTCGGACACCAGAGTTCGCGAACTAAGAATCCCGAGGAATTTGCGTGCGACGAAGGAACTGCATACTGATAACCGTTAACGCCGGTCTAAATTGTCGGTGCAGACACTTTTCTTTCACCATGTATACAGTAGTGTCGTGAAGAATACTACATAGCTGTATAGGTTAGGCGCAGTGGCATTATCCCTCCTACTGCGGGATATATCGGTGAGCCAATACTAATGCAATGACTGTTGATAATAAACCACTAATGGAAAGTTTGTAAACTGGAATAACTAACTTTAATATATATATATATATATATATATATATATGCATAATACTTATTTGTCACACGTATCCTTCTCTCACGGCATACCATTCCAAACTGGGCTCACGCTGCTGCATCCCCGACACAGTCTCGCACCCCGACGCTCACTTGTTCTTCCGACGCTCGTTTGTTCCTCCGACGCTCGCTCACTTCGCTTGTACAATTTAAATGTATATTATACGCGTTTTCTAACGATGACAAAACTTTTACGAACACAATCGTGACATTTTTCTGATGAAAATGATACCAAACACGATATAATTTGGATCATAGTTAAAAAGCATCGATCGCTGAAACAAATAAATGCAATTGTAAAACTTCTTTGTTTTTCGTTACTTTTTCATGAAACTTTTACCAACATGTTTGTGACATTTTTATGATTAATGTAGATGTAGATTTGCACTTTAACAACTTATTACCGCCAATTAAACATGTAAGTATGTACCGAATTATGTAATATTTGGTCTCATTTTAATCAGAAAAATGTCACGAATTTGTTGGTAGAAGTATCATGAAAAAATACTTAAGCACAAAAAAATTTTGTTTTTGTATTAGTATTGGCTCACGCTGGCGACCAAAGATAAAGGAATTTCGAGGGATCGTGCCTCTCGTGTAGGACGCAATGTTTCAGACCCGATGTAGCTGCATTCTTCGCGACACTACTGTACTCGTAATCCAGGGGCAAGCGAATTGAACTGCGAATTTCGATGCGTTTTCCAAGTAAACTCGTGTCACTGTCTCTGACACAATTGTTTGTTACAGTAGATGATCAGATTAATATGAACAGGTGGATAAATTGCCCAAAAATGGTTCTTTATAAATATTATTGTGCTATAAATACATTACTTTTTATAGTAATGCTTAAAATACAGTACACTGTCATTTAAAGCATTTAAATGGATGTATAGTACAATATTTTTCGGTATAATACTTTGGTGCAAAAGTAGCACCAAGCTGCTACAATATTTAAATTGTATAATTGGAGCAGTGAGAAAGTTACAGGTTTCATATACAATGTAAAAACTTATCAACTTGAATATTAATTGACCATAAACATAGCACGTTTGACACAGTATTTAATTTTTAATTTCCTTTAATATTGTTGGGATTTTCAGACAAAAGATAAAGGAATTTCGAGGGATCGTGCCTCTCGTGTAGGACGCAATGTTTCAGACCCGATGTAGCTGCATTCTTCGCGACACTACTGTACTCGTAATCCAGGGGCAAGCGAATTGAACTGCGAATTTCGATGCGTTTCGCCAGTAAACTCGTGTCACTGTCTCTGACACAATTGTTTGTTACAGTAGATGATCAGATTAATATGAACATGTGGATAAATTGCCCAAAAATGGTTCTTTATAAATATTATTGTGCTATAAATACATTACTTTTTATAGTAATGCTTAAAATACAGTACACTGTCATGTAAAGCATTTAAATGGATGTATAGTACAATATTTTTCGGTATAATACTTTGGTGCAAAAGTAGCACCAAGCTGCTACAATATTTAAATTGTATAATTGGAGCAGTGAGAAAGTTACAGGTTTCATATACAATGTAAAAACTTATCAACTTGAATATTAATCGACCATAAACATAGCACGTTTGACACAGTATTTAATTTTTAATTTCCTTTAATATTGTTGGGATTTTCAGACAAAAGATAAAGGAATTTCGAGGGATCGTGCCTCTCGTGTAGGTCGCAATGTTTCAGACCCGATGTAGCTGCATTCTTCGCGACACTACTGTACTCGTAATCCAGGGGCAAGCGAATTGAACTGCGAATTTCGATGCGTTTTGCCAGTAAACTCGTGTCACTGTCTCTGACACAATTGTTTGTTACAGTAGATGATCAGATTAATATGAGCAGGTGGATAAATTGCCCAAAAATGGTTCTTTATAAATATTATTGTGCTATAAATACATTACTTTTTATAGTAATGCTTAAAATACAGTACACTGTCATTTAAAGCATTTAAATGGATGTATAGTACAATATTTTTCGGTATAATACTTTGGTGCAAAAGTAGCACCAAGCTGCTACAATATTTAAATTGTATAATTGGAGCAGTGAGAAAGTTACAGGTTTCATATACAATGTAAAAACTTATCAACTTGAATATTAATTGACCATAAACATAGCACGTTTGACACAGTATTTAATTTTTAATTTCCTTTAATATTGTTAGGATTTTCAGACGGTTTGGGTCGTAAATGATTGCACGTTAGTATATTATTTAATATTTAATAACAGTAACACTTTTAATATTTATGTACTTACTTTTGTACTTATATTGCAAACTAAAGTTTTAACACGTTCGACTACATCGCATTGCGTCGAGCAAGGCACGGCTATAAGACATGCGCACTCTGCTATTCATCCAGCCAAATAGATGGCGCCACGAGTGTCCGACTTCAATAATTTGACGGTCAAGATTATTACATTTGCCTCGAATATTCAACAAATATATTCGATGTTTATTGATAAAAAGAAGGAATGCAGTGTACGTTTCGAAGTAATCACCGTTACTTTCTGCACACATTGTTCCACTTTTCGGATAGTTGACGAATTCCGTTTCCATAAAAAGATGGTGGTTTCGATTGAATAAAGTCATTAATGCTTTTTCCGACATCTTCGAGAGTTTTGAAAAGGGGATCGACTAAGTGATGTTGCAGCGACCGAAAAAGATGGTAATCTGAGGGGGTTATATCTGGGGAATATGCCGTATGAGGGAGAATCTCCCAGCCCAAAGAAGAAATGACTTCCAATGTTGTTTTCGCCGTATGTGCACATGTGTTGTCATGCAACGGTATCAACTCATAACAACCATTTTATAAATGACAAAACTCTGTACAATCTAGCTGACATAAACCGAATAGACAACCACATGCTCAAATTAACTCGTGACTATTTCGCCAATATCCCGCTCACTGAGAACAAACTTCTTACTGACCTAATTAACGCTACCCCTTCCGATATTGACGCCTGTGCATTATCTGGATACATCACCTGTTTATCACATAGGCCTGTGACTGTTTATGGCTGGGCTCTCGGGGTAGAGTCAAGATGCAGCCCTGGTATTTTTCCTGTTAAGTGGGAACAGAGATTTCTCTGTACCCCTGTATTGTCTCTTCACTTCTTATACGACTTTCGAAGCGTTAAGACGTCCTTCCGACCTTATAATAAAGCAGATTTTCTTTTAAAGTTATTTCATAACCCATTTCCAATAAACTATTCGAGAATTTGGTTTTCGAAAGCATTTTTCAATAAAAATCTAATTTTGTCTCAAAATCGGATTGAACTTATCGAACATCGTAAATAGATATACCGAAACATCGATACAAAGACAGAGTTAGATCAATCAGCGACTGACCAATATAATCAGAAGGTTTCACTATTTTTGGCAGATTTGGTGACAATATAGTATGGCTATATTTATTTTCAGTAAGTCAGGATGCCACTGATTTATCACAAAAATAATATTAAGTTCTTACTTCGTACTATTGAGTTCAATGCACTTATGTTTAATTTATGGACTACGTCAGTATTAATATCTATTGTTCTAACAAATCAGGCATTACTAAATAACAATGACGAAGTACTATTAAAGTATAGAAGTCTTATTAAAGGAAATTAACTGTAAATTTTTGTGAGTAAACTTCCCTTCGTTTTGCTGGTTGATTGTAAAGCGTATAAAAAAGATTTGTAAAACATTTATCTAGGAAGCAACGAATTGCTCTTTATGCGGATTCACGTTCTATAGAATTAATTCAGTGGTTCTTAACCTTTTTAGTGATCGGCACACCGTTGAATCTAAAAATAAATTCTCCTACACCCTTGAAAAATGTGTTTCTATTTCTTTATTTAGGAAATTACATATATTGCAAGATGATTTATTTATTGAAAAATAAACACATACATTTACATATACATACCTCTCGCGCACCTCTGGAAATCCTTTCGCGCACCCCTAGAGGTGCACGCATCCCAGGTTAAGAACCACTGAATTAATTAATGGAAAAATAACAGTTTAATACATCAATCAATATTTTCCCAATGCAAAGAGAAAAAACTGCAATATTATATTTTCGTTGAAATATTTATTCTCATGCCCATATTTTGTAATATTTATTATAAATTCATATAGATTCGCAATTTATTCACAACGAATTATCAATTCCATTTACATGAACGCTACAATCTAGATAGTGTATGAATATTTCAGGTGAAATTTAATTGCAACTGACTACGGCGCGATGTTGCAAACATTCAACCCGACATATTAGAGAATTACAGATGAACGAAGTACATTTTTTGAAATCGCGCATTTCATACAAAATAGAGTAAATATTGCATACAATCCTGACAATACCAACAGTATTTCTTTCTATTAAAAATGACACGACAGCTAATCTTTTTTTTTCAAATATATTATAAACATTACAGCTTACATTATAGTTGTATTTGGTTACTGAATTATTTCCTACAATTTATATATTTTCTATTATTTGTACAATTTCTAAAATTAGCTAATCTACAAATTCCTACAATTTCTATAATTTCTATTATTTATACAATTTCTATAATTTCTAAAATTAGCTAATCTACAATTTATATATTTTCTATTATTTATACAATTTCTATAATTTCTAAAATTAGCTAATCTACAATTGATATATTTTCTATTATTTATACAATTTCTATAATTTCTAAAATTAGCTAATCTACAATTTCCTACAATTTATATAATTTCTATTATTTATACAATTTCTATAATTTCTAAAAGAAGAAATCTAACAGAACCCGTGAACGGTTTTTAAGTAATAATAGAAAAGGTTGAATTCTCGCCGAGTTCTTCCGCAGTATGTGACCACCTAGCTAAAATCGGCGGCTTCTAAAATGGATGAACATAATTTGTTATTAACGGTATCCCTGGAAACATGGTTTTTGTGCTATGCACAGAGGGAACTGTCAACGCGCGCTCGAAAGTGCAAGAATTATGGCCCTTCGGTCGCGCGAGGGAAGAATCGGTACCACACCGGATCAGACATCCCGGAGAGCCCTGCCTATACCAAAGCTATGTAAAAAAACCCTCCGGGGCCCGTCCCGGATGGGTGTGCAGAGACCCTTATCCGTCCTGGTCTGCGTCGCGGCGACGTCGGCACGCCGATAGCCCAGGAGACCGTTTTCGGCTTGGTCGACTCAGGTCGCACGCGTCCCCGTGTGAACGACGCCGGGGTTGTCGCGCCGTCCTTGCACTGTTGCGTGGACGACGATCTGAAGCAATAGCTGGCAACTCTTCTGAGAGTTCGAAGAATCGAGCCGGTGCTCCACCTTCTCCCCCGACGAAGTGAATTGCGAAACTCATTTCGCGAACACCATCGCACGACGGGCGGACGGCCGATACGTCGTCCGGCTTCCCCTCCGTACCGAACGTCCCCTCGACCTCGGCGCTTCGCGGAATCGAGGAGTCGAGTAGCGACTCCGTGGTTAACGGCCGTTGGAAGATGCGTATCGCGATTTTTTGCGCGAGTATGAAGAACTCGACCACATGGAGGAGATGACGCACTGCCTCGACCGCAACTCCGTGGTATACTTGCCACACCACCCGGTGCTGAAGCGCGCAGGGGATAGAACACCGGGCATCTGGGCCGTTTTTAACGCGTCCAGTCCCACTTCTAACGGAGGTCACTCAATGACTCAATAATGGTGATGGTGTTGGTCATGGTGCTGTTGCGCTGGCGAACCCTCCCGATTCGCCCCCAAGGCCAACATCAAGGAGATGTTTCAGCAAATCCACGTGCACGAAGACGACGCGGATCTGCAGCGGATCTTGTGGCGTCGCTTTACTTATGTCGCTTAACTTAACTTCATTTAAGTGAAAAAACATCTGATTCACGAAAAAAAAAACTGACCTGGGCGGGATTCGAACCTGGCTCTGTGTTGTGTCGTGTCAGTGCTCAAACAATATTAGTGAGCCGCTGAGAAACACGCCTCAAAGACAGGTAAATAAGTAATAAGGTAATTGGGTTTTCGGATAACTTTAATATAACTGAATATAGTGGACTGTATAATAATAGAGATGTTGTAACTATGGATTCTACTTCGCAACTGTCTTACAACTCACGCACGAAAAGTAAAGAAGGCTCATGGGGGTGAGAAACTCCCTCCACAAAATGTAACATAGTGGAGGGCCCAGCCAATGATATTATTATTTGGGAGGCTACAAGTGATCTCCCAAAAGAAGGGCAACGCCCATTGACAAAATACGTTACGACGAGTGTCGCCAAACAGACAACACTCGCTTTCCCGTGATTTCACCGGAAATCATACTTTAGGCTTTGGGCCACAGGCCCCCCTTGGCGCTAAGCGTGGGCCTACGCTACGTCAAGTGCCATTGAGAGCGGTACGGCTGGGCTGACTTTCCCATGGTCAGCTGATAGTTTCCAGACGTACCCGGGTCATAAAACAATAAATTCTTCCAAGAGTTAGAGGAACCCTTCGACAATGGCACTTGTACAAAATCGGCCGTAGCGTCGACCCAAACCGAAATACGAGCCGGCGATAATATGCACGTCTCAACACCCTGAAAGTCTTCAGTAGTTCCGCAGCAGTGTCGCCAGATCGAGGAAATCGGGAGAATACAATTTACCCCTTCTCTGATGACCAGAGTAATATGTGACACGTTGCGCTTGCGCGACAGGGGCGCCACTCGCGCGCGGCACGTCACATGACCAGTCTATGGTCTTAGTGGTGGACGTTGGAGTGTGCTCATGGTAATGGAATGGGATAGTGGAAGGGGAAAAGGAGGAGAGGAAAAAGCATTCGTTTCGGTGCTTTCTGGCGACACTGTTCCGCAGTCGGACACCCTGGCTATTGCACCAACTGCCACGGAACCAAAAAGTGAACGTAGGAATGTTTAATATTACATAAAATATTATTAACACTAGATTGCCGAAGGAACTCATTTTGACTGCTTTTTAATTTCAACTAGAAGAAGAGTCGATCACCAATGATGAAAATGAAAGTGTCATCAATATGCCCAGGAAAAGTAAATTTTTTTTCTTGTTAATATTTACTAATAACTTGTTATATAACTGTAAATAATATAAAAAATATTAAAAATTAATTTTAAACTTTCTTTACACATTAGTTATTCTTTCACAATGCAGTCATTTTGACTGCTTTTGGGCAATATAGGTATATACTAAGTTTCAGTCTTTCTAGTGTTAAGATTCAGAATAGACAAATATCCCTTCAAACCATACAACTTTTCTAGAAGAAGTTTTTTCATACAATGCATACTTTGGATGTTATTGAGGGTGATCAAGTTGCGTGGACCACCCTGTATATCGATATTCCCGCAGGAATTGATCCGCCCGGAAACGGATGCACTCCGCTCTGTAAAAACTCATCAATTTCTATTTAGATGAAATTGAAAAGTCCCAAATTTTATGAATCTTTCCGCCAGCCAATCGATATTCATGCAAATATTTCAATCTCGCCGGAAATAACTGCACGCGACCCGTTAAGATGTAAACGAGCAATTTCTTTGTTTCGCAACGATCGCTTTCGCAAATTCTTCTCGCCTAATCTAATTGTGTATATATATTCTTTGGACGAAGTGATTAATTTACGATGCAAAATGGTTCAAATTAATGCTATGGTTTTTGGGGTATTTCATTTCAAAATTTGAAATCCGTCAAAGTGACGGGTCCCGTAAATCTAGTGTTAATGCGGAAAGTATTTCCATTCATGATGGATACTAATGCAATAATGAAATTAGTCATACACGATGATAATATTTAGAAGAGAATGAATATATTTGTTTATTCTATAAGTCAACTGTGGATCTCTCTGCAAATTAAAGCTTGTCGACATCAACTGCAAGAAACTGTAGCCATATACAATTTTCTTTTTTTCATTGACAACGTTAATAAGTTGAAGCAAATATATTGAAGTTGTGGCGGCTACTTCCTATGCTCGTCAACAGAGGGACATTACGACAACACCTTTCCCGCTACTACCTGAATCTTCCTCTGTTTGTATATATACCGTCCTAAACTGTCCTTACTACATCCCGCGTCTACGGCACGAGTCCGCTAGATAGCCTTACCGACGAGTCCTCTAGCGGGCCTAGGACGAAACGCTTCCTTCTCCTTTTTCCTCCTCTCACACACTTTTCAGCCGCCATAAAGATTTAAATTCTTTTAATATTTCTGCTGTTTTAAATCGCATCAATTCGTTTTTGTCATAAATGCACATAATCCGCATACTATTTATATGCTGTGGAATGAGAAGATTTTTTTTAGGAAGAATTTAATCATCCTTAAATGCAAAGAAAAATTGTTTAAAAATCTTTATTGTCATTTTCATTGTTCAAAGTGCCAAAGAATGTCTAATTTATTTATCTTGAAAATTAGTGTGACACCAGAGCCGTGTTCCTAGAACATCATATTACAGGAGGATTGATTATACATCAAACAAGGCTAATTATTACGAAACTAAGGGCAGAAACCCGATACACCAGGTGCGCAAACTATAAGCCCCAGTTAATGTTTTTACTGTTAAAGGGTGATTGAAAAGAGGGTGTTCCCTTAACATTGTTTCGTCGTAACCTAACATTTCTAGGGTGCGATGAGTGCCAACAAAACAACGCCCATGCGTAACCTGTTCCGAACCGAGTGATATTAATATCCCCTTCGATAAATCAATCGCCCGTGCTTGTTCTCGTTAAGTTGCAAATTGTACGTATACGTAACAGTCCACGCTTGCAGAATTAATGACGTGATAATGGGAAATTCGCGTTGGTAATTTTAGGTTCGGGTTCGTTAGTCAAAACGCGTTTGTGAGACACATTTTTCTACATTTTCCACCGACACGATGTGGTTATGCAGTTTTTCAGCATAATTCGCTCACTATCATTTGTACTTTAAAAAACAACGCCCATTTATACATGTGCATAAATTTCATCGCTTGAAATCCATTTAATATGTGAACTAGAAAATTATTTGTTTCGAAGTATATATTCGTACAAAGCGTTGCGAAACATGTAATCAGTAACGGATTTTATAGGTTTATGATGAAAATTAATATGTCCAATCTAAAATTGCAACGATATTAAAAGGATTTAAGGATATTGCTTTTTTGTTGTTGTATTAGTTATTTTATTGTTTATGTAATTAGTGAACTGCGGATTTTATACGTCGGTGACAATGTTGATTTAATTTAAAGCGAAAATAAAAGAATGTCAACTTATTATTTCTAACACACTAAAATGATTACTGAGGGAAACAAATGTGTACTTCGTTCCTGTATGTTGTAATTAATGCATAAAAATTTGATTTTGCATATATATATATATATATGTACATATGTAGGTATGTATACAATGATAGAAACGTCGATTTTCCTGTAGAAGCGGACATAATTAATTTCTAGGCTTGATAAGTACAATATATTCGGGGAAATGTTTGATGCACTTCAATTCGTGTTAAACGAATTTTAGTTAGTTTTCTATAGAAATTACTTTTCGGTCCCATCATGGAATGGCCCGATTTCATTTAAGCAAGAGGTAAAAATATTCTCTCACTCGAGAGAAGTAAAAAGATCGAAAAGAATGGGAACATTCTTTCGAAAAGACGGAGTGTCTTTAAAACTTTCGTCGAAGTTGGTAGCTGCGTAAATGTTTCACCCCTTTAGACATTTCCGAGCAGGAAGTGAGTGTTGGAGATTTAGTTTCCACGGTGGCGGACGAGGGGCGAAGGATTTTTAAGTACTATGCCCTGCTCGAAGACTCTCGCGACCCATTGGCGGAAACCCGCAGGAAAGTGGAAATCGACCGTGAAGGATCAGACAATTTCCTTTTCCGTCGAAGTAAGACCCGACGAAAGTTGCGAGTTTGCTTTAAGAACCAGCCAGGGACCACTTAAATTGCGATATTAGACCCGGCGCACGACTCGCGAATATGAAAACTTGTTTCGCTTTTCGTTTGTCCTGGAAATGCTGGCTGTAACAGAAATTCAACCCCTCGAGAATAAATCAAGTGGAGTGATGGATAAATGAATTTGTGGAGAAATTTGCGTTGTAATTTGCAAGGTGTTCGACTAAATGTGTTATAACTAGACTGCGGATTTCTATACAAAATAATTTACGTAGACATTAATTTCTTATTTAAATCATTTAATGAGTTGAAAATAGTACAACAGATATAAGGATTTATCAAAACATAAAGATTTGCAAAAGTTATGGTTTTTGATGCAAATATACTTTTTCCGATGGGGAAAATTAATCTTATGCCATAAGAAAGAAATATTACAAATAACAAATTAAGTTGAATACTGTGGTTCGGTACCTTGAGAAAGTAACGAATCGAATAAACCTTGTCCGAAATTAATCAGTTGAATAATTTTTCAGTTGTCTTGCAGGTCAGTTTAAAAAATATAGTATCAAGTAACAGGCGTATTTTAAAATAAATAATAAGAAGAGTTGCGTTAAAAAGAAAAACTGTTTACGTCTCAAAAGGGCTCAATCTCGTATATTCAAAAGTTATTCTGAAAAATGTTCTTAAAAGTCACATATTTTCACTGCTATTACACGAGAAGCTCCTTTAAGCTATAATTGAATGTTCTGAAACGTAACTCAATAGCCAGGACAATAATTCAATGCCACACCATTAATTCATCATCTTTATTATCTCACTCGTAAAGCCCTGTCTTCGATTCTGTCGCTATACCCTCAAAGACTTGCTATTGTAAGATTGAATTGAAATTTTCATCAAAGACAGGCAATCACTCTAAGACGTAAGCGTCGATTTTCTGCAACATGCTATTTGTAAATTAACTGAAAAATATCTAAAGAAACTTGTGCAATTTTACGTGTGCACATTTTACTTTATAAATTGTTTAAGTATATTATCATATTTATAATGAATAGACAGCGGTTCTTTATGCAGCTATAATATGTCGAAAGATGCAAGACATATGCAAAATGCATGCAAAATATATGCCAAATGAATGTCAAATATATGCAGCATAATTTATTTGTTGTTGTTTAAATTACGGTATGTTACAATAGTTTTTTCTAAATTATCGGTTGTAAAATTGTGCCTTTTATCGGTTAAAATTAACTTATACGCCTAAAACGATCTCTCCACATCACACGAGGTTATAGGGGCATATTTATATTTATACCAATACTGTGCTGGGATTTCTTGTGGCCCTTCGACATTTCCACCTTTCAAAATATCACTAATTTTAGACAGTATATTGTAGTTGCTATTTCTTTTTGATGTAGCTTGAAGTTTATGGTTAATCTGAAAGAAATGAAATATATGTTTAACGGATTATAAATTGAGATGTTATAAATCGTTATTATAATCTTAAAATAATGTCATTGGGATCTAACTTTCTGCCTGCAATCGCCGGGTATATCTTTTACGTTTCGAATAGCTTTTACAGTAAACGTCTTCTCCCTCTGCAGTAATAGAATTATCGGCTGTTCTTTCTTTTGGAGGACCAGATGTTTTTAACTTTCTTGAAACACTGTTAACATTTTTTTATGTAATCTTGTAGATATTAATGAGAACATTACGAAAATGTAAGTATAATTGTTAGGAATTCACTGGTTTATAAGTTATACGTGTGTAGACATAAGCAATTTTAAGCGTTTTTGACAGGTTAGAGCGTCGCCATATTGAATATTCGTTGGGTGGTAGAGGTAGGGCTGTTGAACGCATGCGCTGGAGAGATGGTTATACGCGTGTAAACATAAGCAATTTCAAGTGTTTTTCACAAATTAAAGTGTCGTCACATTAGTATATTCGCTGGATGGTAGACGTAGGAGTGTTGAGCGCTTGCGCTAGATAATATGGAATATTAGCGGATCGGCTAACAAGTACCCAGATAGCACCGTACGTTTATGGGACGTCCGTTTTACGTCCGATACGTCCAATGTCCGTCGTGTACGGCCGTGGGACGTCCCTTGGATCAGAATCCCCCCCCCCCCGGCTTCCCCTTGTAAGTTGGTTTGGGGTTAGGTCGTCGCGTTGATTTCGTACATGTTTTATTATTACGTACGTGCTTGTGCTGCCATCTAACGGATCTGCTCGGTACTACTTAGCCGATCTTACGTGTACCACCTAGCAAATATACCAATGCGGCGCACCTATCAAAAGGCTTAAAAGTGCACACGCGTATAACTTGTGAACCAGTGAACTCCTGAAAATAAGACGTTCATTTTCGGCGTTTTCTCGTCGAAATCTATAGTACTGTGTAAAAAAAAGTTAAAAAAAATTAGTCCTCCAAAAAAAGGTTTAACCGAATTATCCCCTAAAGCTGCAATCCAGTTGGACAATTACATGTTTGCAAGTTTTCGCCTTAGGCATCTTCACGATATTTGAATTCTTAAACACGATTTCACCCATAGCACCACTGATCGACTCGTGTAAATGAATAACATGATATCTTTGGAAATATTATGCCTGGCTATAAGATAGTTTACTAATAAACAGATGAACGGAGAGATATTGATGACAATGTCCGTGACTGAGACGGCCGACGCAACGCTGCTTGGTCTACTATATTCATCTTTTATCTATTCCGTATATTCTTGCTTAGTAGACTTTCAACCAAATATGCACGTATGCAAAATTTATGTATTTCATGCAATAAATATGCACTTATGCAAAACATATGCAATATGCAAAATATGCAAAATAGAAACTGTATTTTTAGATTACCTTGATGACAGAACATATTTCTGTCCTGGTCTCAATATTTTACCTACTTCCTATAGAAATATGCATTAGCCTAAACATCCGCTGTCTAATAATGAAATACTAGATTGTATCGCGTGGTTCAGGAATTAAAAGCTCAAATATGTACAAAGTTTTATCAGTAAATTGAATAAATTGATGTAATTCGCTATAAGCTTGATACATACAGTTATCTTATGGTAATATTGTTTGATCTGTTAGCAAATATTAACCCAGCATTGACTCGTACAGTGTCAACTAAGCAAATGTAAATACGAATGTGGACACAGATTTCAAATTGCATAGTAGAATATCAAGGGTGTAGACTCCAGCGCGCAGCGCTCCAAGCGGCTGCTAGGGGAAGCTTGAATGAGAATGTGTGGCACACACACACACACACACACACACACCGCTAGATTAGCTTATACGTATAGGAGCAGAGAGGAAACACGTACGAGATTTCAAGCAATTTTGAGGTTCAGCGGGGCACCTAATCACGCTAAAAAACCACAAAAGCAGAACGTCTCTATAGGCAAGCGCTCTAGACGAAGATAAATCTAGGGCGCTTGCCTATAGAGACATCCCATTTTTGCGTTCTTCGGCGTAGTTTGGAAAATTCCGCAGGATTAGTCTGTCAGAAATCTTTGTAGGCCGTGTGACGTCATAACATGATGCATTCTTAAGTATCTGGAGGTTTAGGGTATTTTTTCGGAAGAATATCCCATTTTTCTAATGAAAACGACATTAAATATGACATTACTCTGTATAATATTTACTTGTGTAATGAACGATAAAAGTTTCGGTCGAAAATAGTCGCAAGCCTTTGAACTGTGCCGGTGGCCGCGACTATACCCATCTCTTTCTTTTCCATACGCTGTCCTTCCTTCCGCCCGAAACTTTCATCGTCCATTATACAAGTAAATATCATCGCAATTATATCTTATTTGGTATCATTTTCATTAGAAAAATGCCACGAATATGTTGGTGAAAGTCACATAAAAAAATAATGAAGAATAAAGAAGTTTTTTCCACCGACTTAAAGGACTGAGCATAAAGTGGGCTTATGGGTGAGAGGGGTCGTGCCGCGAGCGGGGAGGGATGGTAGACTGCGGCCATGTTGGATGGCAAAACTAGTGTTGCCATCTATATAACGTTGCGGGAACATTGATATGATTTGATTCTGAAAAGGAGTGCATAACAAGTGTATTTGTATATATATATACAGGGTGAGTCACCTAACGTTTGTACCTCAAATATCTTTGTTGTTTCTAAAGATACGTAAAATATGGTAAGGACAAAGTTGAATAGTACAATGGGGCTGACACGATGCAAAAAAAATTTTGTTTTTATGTCATTTTTTTAGAGATATCAAGGTCACCTTGACTTTTTTAAATGGTACCACCCTTTTTTAAACACCTACAATGATAGTCCCTTTTATTAGGAATTCAGTAACTATAATTAGTCCAAGGTCATTCAAGGTTGCGGACAGAGATAACGTATAAGATTTAACATCGATACATGCCTGTAAACGGGCTTTGAAGGAATGTTGCACTCTGTTCGTGACCTTGAATGACCTTGAGTAATTATAGTCACTGAATTTGTAATGAAAGGGGCTCTCATTGTAAAGAATTGAAGCATACTGTTATGTTATTTTCAACTTATTATAAATATCGAAAGGGGAAATGTGTTTTCACTTAACTTCAGTTTCATCGAATTAACTTGAATTGTTTTAAACAATAGTCCTAATTACCTTCATTACTTTTGCAAATTCGACTGAAAAATTTGAAGAGCACATTTTCTAAATATTTTACTTTTGATTTATACAGAGAAGGAAAGTAAAATCAATTTCTTCATTTTTCGGGGGAAGCACAAATGACGGAACCGGAAATCATAACCTTATGATATCATTTCACCAATGGTCTAGGCTGATATCTAGACAGCGGATCTCTATGTAAAATAAAAATTTCCTAACTGAATTGCAAGGAACTGGAGTGAAATAGAATTTTATTTTCTTGTTTAATATGTTTAATAGGCTGAAAATAATATCACAATATGTTCAAATTCTTCTCTTGTTTTTAATTACACCTACTCATTTTTGTCATAAGTGCATAAAATCCGCTGTCTACTGATATCACCCGAATTTAATTAGTAATTGCAAGCAATTGATAAAGCAGTTCTCTATTAATGCAGCCTGTACATTGTACCGGATACAATGCAGACGGACAACAACTGGCCAGCCGAAATCACCGGCTCAGAACGAGCCGTTATGAATATGGCGTGACTGATAAGGCATGGGAGCAACCGCAGCAGATTTATCACGAGCCCGGTGTTTGTGGATCGTGCGGTCATCCCGTCCTTCGCTCTTATCAAGAGCATTCTCGTTCACCTTAGGCCACTGGACTATAATCGAACTTGAATTATTCATTCATTTGCCACACGTAATTCCTATAAATTGTCCCCGTTAGTTGCTGCTAACAGGCTTGGCCATTATCGGAATATATTATTTGAAAAATAATCGTTAAGATAATATTTTATCCTATTTGGCCACATGTAATTTGAAATAATCGTATTGTGGTTGATTTGAATAGACAAAAATAATTCTTATAGAGTTATTTCATTTAACATGAAATTCATTTCATCTTTGATATGATCAAATGATTGCCACTCTCCAAAGTACTTTTTATGTCGTGTGCTAAAGGATAATTTTACAAACGGACGCGGCTAAACTTTAATCATTAAACTACAAAAATTAGCACGTCTAAATTTAATAATTAGTTTGGTTACTTCAATAATTTCATCTTGAGCTGAAATTATATATTATTTTGGTAAATATTACGATCACGGGAGGCACCTCGAATGACCTTGACCTTGACATATGTTGTCAAGGTCACCTTCCTGAGTAACCCCCACGAGGTTTTAGCCGGCGCTCGTTGTTTATTAAAAAGTTATAAACAAAAGAAGCTTTCAAAATATAGCAGTACAGTAAATCCTCTATAAACGCATAAACCTCGGGGGGGGGGGGGGGGATAGCTATGCATTTATCCGTTACGGGTAGCTATTTTTCGAGCTTCAAAGGCCGAGCCGAACGTAGAGAAGGACAGCGCGTGTAAAGGCGACTGCGACTCTCCGCGTCTCTTTCTTTCCCATACGCTGTCCTTCTTTGCGCCCGAAACGTTCATAGCCATTTAAACCACTAAATACTACAACAGTATTTACACATTTGAAATCATGTCGTGTTTGGTCTTGTTTTAATCAGAAAAATGCCACGAATATATCGATGAAAGATTCATAAAAAAATAAGTAATAATAAAAAAGATTAAGTATTGGTGTTACATTGTGATGACGCACGGACCTTTGGATTGTGCCGACAACTGCGACTCTCCGCGTCGCATTAGTAGTAGCTCACACCGAGCCGAGATCAAATTACTAAGTGGAGGGGATATATTTTATGCGTTCATCCGTTACAGCTTTTATGCGTTTATAGAGGATTTACTGTAATTCTAAGTATTGAAGGCTAAAAAGATATACTGTATTTACATTTGTTATCAAGGTCACCTTTCAAAGTAACTCCCAAGAAGTTTTAGCCGTCGCTCGTTTTTTATTAAAAAGTTATGAACAAAAATATACCGATACTACCATATTGCAATTTGCCAGTACCTACATGAATGTGATTTTGGATTTGACATATGTTTTCGAAGGCATTCTCTGAAATTCGACGTCCTCAAGATTGTGTTAGGCCTGTTAATCGAAGCATACCTAACCCATATCTAACCACAAACCAACTTGGACTACATCTCATTTGACAGGTTCTACGATAATAATTTTTGGTTGTATCTACAACCAACCAATTTACAACAACACATAAATGCCACAAATATATATATATATATATATATATATATATATATATAAATGCCACAAATATATATATATATATATATATATATATATATATATATTTATATATATATATTTATATATATATAAATGCCACAAATATATATACATATATATATATATAAATGCCACAAATATATATACATATATATATATATATATACATATATATATATATATATATTTATATATATATATAAATGCCACAAATATATATACATATATATATATATATATATATATATATATATATATATATAATTGTGGCATTTTTCTGATTAAAATAATACCAAACACGATATATGTAATTCGGATCATATTCACAATAATTTTCGGAAACTTTCATCGTCCATTACACAAGTAAATATCATTGCAATTAATCTTATTTGGTATCATTTTCATTTAAAAGACGCCACGAATATGTTGGTGTAATCGTATTCTTCGTTCGCCATTGATGGGTGTATGAATCTGTTTTCTCACAAAAATCGATTTGCTACGTTTATGCAGTGTGTACATATTTATTATAAATTGTATTATAGAAAAGTACAATTTAAGTGAAATATACGTATTAAATAAAATACGTTATATATAATGTAACATATTTCATACATAATATAAACATACTTTGCGTGATGCCCAGCGATATCGATGAGCACGTGGCTGTGACGTTAATATTCTCGCCAAAATTTAGCCGGACGCTGGCAAAGAGTGGGGATACAAATTGTACATAGTGACAGCTGTGCTGTCACCATACCCAACGATCGAGAAGCAACTATAATTTGTTTCCACTTTTTAATAATGGAGTCGACACCCCCTGGCGCAGACCTTGCGCATGAAAGAGAGGTTGGTGGGAGAAGCAAGCGTTTGAGGGGCCCCTACCGTGCCCATCACGGCATTATAGTGTCCAGCATAGTATATCATCCACAGCAAGGCACAAGCGATATAACAACGACGAGGTATCTCGTCCTTGATAGCGAAAGGGTTAATTGCAGGGCATTGTCACTTTTCCTTGTCACGGCAATTTTTCTTTCCATTGGTTTCTCGCACATCGGTTGGGCAGCTCGGTCGGCCGAGATTTCTGCCGATCGAAAAATCCAGCGGTTCCACATTTCCGCGTCTGTTTCACCGTTTTCCGCAGCTTCCAGTCCCGTGGCTTTTCTCGTGCATGCACCCAGTAGGAAACCCGGACACGTATCGGGCCGCGTATCCAACCGGAATAATCGAACGAACGATTTCGTTCAGACCCGATCAGCAGAAGGCATCCGCCGCGAAACATGATTTCGAGACGGGCAACAGTTTGTCGCTGTGCTCTACCCGTAGATCCCAATTTCGTCGATTCCCGTCGAGTGGAATCGGAACCCTTTTTCCGCATCCACCCCCTGCACCAGTCACCATGGGGATGATTTTCCAGGGATTCGATTTTAATCTTGATTCGACAGAAATTGAAGACTGAGGATTATTGGGGACTGGAGCTAATGCCTTGTAACTGTTTTCGTGAATTGTCGGGCTGAGAATCATAGTGGCGAGAGTCCAAATTCTGAAGATTTGAGTTAACATTGTTGTTCGAATTTTAAATGCATCACTTATTTACCGGGTAGCGTTAATCGATGTAGAACTTCATTCTTTACAGAAAAATTGCAACTTATTCTTTTGTCTCTAAACGAATAGAACAAACCATGTGGGATCATAGTGGCCATTGTCTACCTTACGCTCTTTTGTTCTCAACCGCTGATTTACAATACTACTAAAAAAGTATTTTTTTAATTTTCAATATAAGCTCACATAAGGAAGTTGTGAAACACAACTTTTAGTATTTTCTCTGCAATTCTGACCAATTGCAATTTTTTCAAAAATTGTTTAATCATGCCGTGTAGTAAACTAATTGTTCTAACTTCTCAGAAATATCCATGTTGCAGGGTCCAATATTAAAAAGGCTATCGTCTTTTTAAGAGTGTCCGAATATTTATGAAAATCACTGTCAATCCTAATTAGATATTTTGCTTATAAATATAAAATTCTGTTTGGTGCGTTAATTTTCACATACAAATACGTTTCAGTAGTTTTCTGAACGTATAGCTGTGTTTTTGCAACCTCAACGCGTATATGGAGATTTTTGTAACAACAGACGCAGAAGCTTATATTAGTCGATGTACCATGTAGGTGATTTACACCACTATGATTCTCAACTCGCCAAGTGAAACACAGAAATTCGGGATTCTGTATGGTTTAATTAACAATTTTTTTATTACTACTAGTTTAAAACTATAGTTTCATTACAAAAAAATTCGATTTCGAAAACGAACCCGACGGTAAACGGAAATTCCTTCGTGAAAAACGTCTCTGTTGGATTTTCTGATCCAAGGGGAAAGGAATTTAATTCAGCGACAATAAAATCGTGTTGCTAAGAGCGCGCACTATTGATCCGGATGACATGGAGCGGCAATTTGACATTGATAACTTACGTTTGTCTCTAAAGTTTATTCCATAATACAGAGCTATTATATTTAAAACTACCTAACTAACTACCTAACTAACATCCCATTCGTATTCATTATCACGTAGATTAATGAATTTCATCTCCCAAACTAATTGAGTTCCTCTCATTTATTAACGAAGTGGAGAATTAGAATCGATCGATTATAGAATCGTTGAAAGTTAAAATTAAAATTTTAATTTTAACTTTCGCCGAAACAAGTAGCAAATTATATATGTCATGCATACGAAGTTGGCCTTCGAATCTCCGAAACGTCTCCACTTAAAAAAAAAAAAGTATATGAATTACATAATGTATCCCTACAAATCATACAACTTTTCTAGAAAAAGTTTTTTCCTACAATGCATACTTTGAATGTTATTGAGGGTGAAGTTGCATGGACTACCCTGTACACCGTCCTAAACCGTCCTTACGATATCTCTGTGTCTAAGGCAGTGCCCGCTAAATAGCCTTACTGATGACGAGACCTCTAGCGGGCCCAGGACGAAACGCTCCCTCTCCTTTCTCCCTCCTCCTCTCACACACATTTTCAGCAGACGCCAAACACTCAGTGTCAGTTGTATTTTATATTTAATTATAAATATCTTAAAATATGTTGTTTGATTCTCGAAACTAGATCAATTTTTATAAAAATGTGACTATTATTCATATTTGATACGACTCTGAGCAATAGAATGGCGATCCGTCACACTGTGCGATGTCTCACAAATCTCTTAAATCCGTCACAAAGTATAATTTATATGTGCTCTAAATTACACGGGCAATGTTATAATTTTCTAGAAACAACAAAAAAGCTACGATGTTTTTTCGAAAAGTGGTCAAACTCTCGCGGACTTACCCTAACGGGGGAGGGTCTCGCGAGCCGGTTTGTTCTTGGTTAAAAATTCTTGCGGGTTCCCCGCGGTATCCGGCTCTCGATTTTTCATACTCAGCGTCGCGTTTAGTCGCGTATGACTTTCCTCCCGGTGGCCATCATTCATCGTCCTCTCTCGCAAGATGCATTTAAGTGTACAAGGGAGGAGAAACGCGCACACACACGTGCGCGTCTCTACGGGGCTAACTCGGCGTGCATTGTCTTACCTCCGGCTGACCCTCGCGGGGTCATAGATCACGGGCTTCCTGGAGTAGTCTGCGATATAAATCATCGGCCGCTGGTCGGCCTTAGCGAATTTATCGTCTGCATCCGAGGCACTTAATTTATCAACGGACAACAAGCGGTACGCAACGGAACGAGACTCCTCCGCGGAATACCTTCGGTTCCGATTGTACATTCAGGAAATAAGCGACTTCGGGCCAGACTACACTTGCCGTGAACCTGACTTAAAGTGTAACCCTAGGACTCGAGATTCTCGGAACAACAAATCGACTGTCGTTCAGTCCAATCCATTTCCCTTCTGCGAAACAGCTCAAGAAATTTATTTATCGTTTTGTATATGCAAGATAGGATTGATGAACAGTTTCTAATTTCTAAATATGGGTCAATAACTATGTCCACCTTGAATATCTCCTTTCCGTTATTTGTAATAATATAGAAAAATGTTATGAACAAAATTTGCACGGTACAGAGGGGGGCATGTTGTGACACAAACATTTTCTGCGTGGGTAGGGGCATAGAGGAGATTTCAAGGTCATCTCTATTTTTTTTAATGGAATGCTATGTTTTTTTTTATCGCGATGCGGTAGCCGGTGTTGACATGGCTTCAGCGAGATATCATTGAGGGTCATGCAAAGTCAAATGTGGTAGTAAAATAAACTTTCTTACATTACAGGAGATGCTCGAAGTGGTGACCGGTTGCGTCAATGCAAAGTTGCAAAATATCAATAAAATAATCAATTTACATTACTGAATTTTTACTTCCGAATTCTCATTATTTAATAGTAAATATTGACTCGGGCTCTCTCTCTCTCTCTCTCTCTTCCTCTCTCTCTTACAGCTATGCTGTGTGTTGTCGGTTTTTGTTTTGGAGCGCGCTGCCTACGAAAGTGTCCTCACTCGGCATAGCCGTTAAAGGTTAGGCGCTCGACACCTAAACAGTCTTTTTCTTCTGGCCGTTTAAAGAATACACCGTTGGTGGTGCCTTCAATGGTCTCGACCTCCACATTAGTTTTTTAGTAAAACTGGCTAATAGCACTAGAGATACAGAGTAACATTTAAAGTCATCTCTCATTAAAAATATTGTATAAACTAGTTTTTATTTTTCTGCGTGAAGTAAAATTTTAAGCTGGCACATAAGAGAAGTGGTTTCGAAGTCGACGCTTTAGAATCGCAATTATTTTCGGACAAGCTTAAAGGATATAAATTTGATCAACTGATCATCATATTCTATCAACGCACGCCAGAATAAAATTGAACAGAGAAAAATAGGAAGAGACCTTCCCCTAAAAGCCGATAGCTCTGTAGCTAAGAAAATTACGAATATCCATCTTCTTTTGGACGTTTCGGAGAATCGGAAGCTCGCAACGTCTTCGGTTCGTTCAGATGGAAAAAGATAGCATTAGCTGGAAACGCGAGTAACCATAAATCTTAAGTCGTAAAATATCTATGAGGGGAATTCGACCACCTTTCTCGCTTATCGAACGTTGCCTACAGTAAATGCAATGAAATGCACGCGTCACGTGGCCGTAGTGCTGCAGGAAATTGACAATTTGATGTCTACTTGCTACCAGACGTTCAAAGTGCTCGCTTTTAGAAATGTGATCGCTACACTGTCGATCCTTATGCATTTATGACAAAAATGGGTGCATACAGTTTTAGATAGTTGAAACATTCAAAGAATTTAAGAACTTAATAAAAATAGTGAAGAGAACAATTAATTTCTATTTAGTGCCTATGTCTTGTAATATTGAAGCAATGTGGAAATACCAGGGATTGAAACGGTTCTGAAAATAACTGTTTGTAATAGTTGTATATCGGTTCTGACTAAAACAGTTATGAAGAACCGAAATGATGTTGTAACTGTTATGAGAATATCGGTTCTCGCTCATATCGGTTACGGTTGCGGTTCTTGAGAACCGATATTAGCACTAGGTTTACGGAGCACTAAAAATGACTATTTTACATTATTGTGTAAAAAATAACAAAAATGTGTCTATCTAAATTTTTCGATATTCTTTTTATAATATATACTCCAAAAAAATAAATGCATTAAATAATTTCTCATGGATGCGTCTTTTCAATCTCGATAATCGTAAATTAAAAATATTACAAATTGTATAAGCCAATTTTTATGGCTCCATCTTTTTCAAGGGCTCGTTTTAAAGGGGAAACTTCAGGAAATATAACCATATTTTTTGGTAGTATATATATTTTATAATAACTTCGTAATAATAAATTTCGTAATAACCCAATCCTTCCCGAATAAAACAAAAAAAAATGTAGCTCAATCGGACAAACAGTTAATGAGATAAAAATTCGTAAGTGAGGCCCGTTTTCGCCAAAATGAGGCAAAAATTGAAAACTTTGAAGGCCTGCCATTTCTAAAAAAATTCGAAACCGGCAAAATGATGACTTATACCCCCCCCCCCCCCCAATTTCACACGGACTACAACATATTTCATTCAGAACAAAATCGACGATGGTGCCTGCAAAAAGTGATCGAGTTGGCGTAGAATGACCCGTAATTATTACTCCAAACAATCTGTATCAGATAAAAATTTGTAAAACTTGAACCAGTAGACATTCCTTGATATTGTGATTTCATTGACGTAACACAATTTTTGCACTTCCACATCTATAATTGAAGACTAGTGCAAAAACCGGATAAAGCTAGATTTTACAAATTGTGTAATTATTACTCCAAACAATCTGTATGAGATAAAAATTTGTAAAACATGAACCAGTAGACTCACCCTGATATTGTGACTTAATTGACCTAACCCGATTTTTGCACTTCCACATCTATAATTGAAGACTAGTGCAAAAACCGGATAAAGCTAGATTTTACAAATTGTGTAATTATTACTCCAAACAATCTGTATGAGATAAAAATTTGTAAAACTTGAACCAGTAGACATTCCTTGATATTGTGACTTAATTGACCTAACCCGATTTTTGCACTTTCACATCTGTAATTGAAAACTAGTACAAAAACCGGATAAAGCTAGATTTTGCAAATTGTGTAATTATTACTTCAGACAATCATCAACATATGAAAACGTGTGTTTTTCAACGTGAATGTCAACAAGTGTAATTCTTTGAAAATGTGATTTAACCCTTTGCACTCGGAACTATTTCAACAAAAAAATAAAACATTTCTTCTAACCTAGAATATTTCCATTGTACATAATTTTTTCACTATATTCGTACGAAACTGATATAGTACTTCATACAATATTTAAATGTTTAGTAATTTATTACATATAAACAAATTTAATCATGTAAACAATATTCTGAATAATGGTGTAACAATTTGTAGCGGCGCCTCAGAGTCGCCATTCGAGTGTTAAGGGTTAATTGACATAATTGTTTGCGCCAAGGTTTCCAATGTCAATAATCTCAAAATAAAAACTGCAAAACATTTTCCTTATTATTTGATCGCTGGTGGTATGTTTAACGTTAAAGTGTTTCATGTATAAATTCAATACGGGCAAACACCAGCAAATTCTTTGGCAGTCCCGGGTGGCGCACTCGATGTGCGGTTAATTTTGCAAATTGGATACTGCGTTTCGCTAATGACGTGGCCGATGGTGTATCCGTCACGACGCGGCGGATCGCAGCGAACGCGTTTCTTGTCCATCGGATCGTGCCTCGTCTCACGTTTAATTACAAATCACGACCGTAATGAGCAATTAAATAGTAACTGGGGACGTGCTAATTAACTAATCGTTATACATAATTGAACCGGCCGATATGAGTCGTCCGCGCTTTGACATTTGCATAGCAAATTATCTCGACACGTAGCCGGGACCCCGGGTTAGTCGTGTATCTGATCGAGCCTTTCACCCTACCCAGGGGACGTCTTTCAGCCGGCGGATATAAATGAAACTCGTTCCTTGCCAACCGATCTTGTCGGACTCCTCTTGGACCAAAAGGTTTCTTTCACGGCTGTCCTCCATTTGCAAATAAATTTCTCACACCAGCGAGAACATTTGTTCACTGGCCGCCGAATTACCAGACGCGTGTCGGACGCCATCTTCTTAACTGTGTATTTTTTCTGGGCTTCTTTGACATGTTTTTGCTAGTTGCAGCAAATTCAGTAGTCGTCTATCGCCATTTCACATTTCATCTGATACGTACGATGACTCACATAAGTATTCGGACACTCTTAAAAAGACGATAACTTTTTTAATATTGGACCCTACCGTGTTTTCACTATGATGTGAAAAAAAATTTGAAAACATTGCAATTGGTCGGAATTGTAGAGAAAATACTGAAAGTTGCATTTTATTGAAAATTTAAAAAATATGTTTTGCAAATGTGTGTCAATAATACATATTCTGAAAATTTCATCAAAATCGGGCAACTTTGCAGCCAGCTATGAATGTCTAAAGATGGTTAAAGGTGCAGTGTTTCGCGATTTTTGGCCTCCGATAGTATCAAATCTAAGGATTCTTACATCTTTTAATGCGTGTCGTTTTCGTTAAAATGAATGATGACTGATTACTTATTAATGTATGAATATAATTATAAGGAGTATACAGAATAATATAATATGAATATGAATATGAATATGACTGGACGGTATTCCTCGTGTGTGGTGTACTGCGATATTGTCGCGGACCAGTCGCTTCAAACAGGTTAGAACACCCGATCGGCGAACGTGTCGCGCATGCGCTCTTTACCGTTGCTTACGCCGACCCAGTAGATGTCGTCCGCAACCTCACATACACTCTATACATATAATGTAAGATATTATAAATGTACATACAATATTTCAACAGTTCTTTTTTTCACATCAAGAATATGTATAATTGACACAGATCAAAAATACGTAATTTTTAAATTTTCAATATACACCCTGATGAAAATGGTTAATATTTTTTTCAAGTCATATAGTAAACTATTGTCCTAACTTTAAAAAAAAATCCAGAA
Organism: Sphecodes monilicornis; assembly: GCA_913789915.3. Lineage (NCBI taxonomy): Eukaryota > Metazoa > Arthropoda > Insecta > Hymenoptera > Halictidae > Sphecodes > Sphecodes monilicornis. The sequence goes on along the minus strand of OU565301.1, from coordinate 7,850,929 downwards.
AATTTATCGACTTTTCAAGAGTGTCCGAATATGTATGTGACTCGCTGTACTTCTTATTAGTAGGCCAGACTTGGGCATTGTGCAAATAAATTATTTGAAAAATAATAGTTATGATAATGCATTATCTTGTCTGGGTACAGATTATTTGAAATAATCACAAATTACGTATTTGATTTCTACGAATAATTTTTCTTCAGTTTATTTTGTTGTTTGGAATTTATTTGAAATAGTTTTTCATTTTATTTTTTATTTGATCAAATAGCTTTTTAAATAAAATCCTAAATATTCTCTAACTGTATCATGTCGGCATCGTCAACTGCCTCTGAAAATACAGATTTCTATGTATACGTTTAGTGTCTCACGCATATAGCGCAGTTGAAGTTGCTATTATACAACTCAGGTAATTAATTAATTAAAAAAATTATTAATTTGAATTAAATACAAAATACGGAGTACTTTTTCAAGTTGCTTGTCAAATAAAAATAATAAAGTATTTGTAATAATTCATTGTTTGAAATGGTTATTCGTTAATTTACTGCAAATAAAATGTGCCCAACGCTATGGTAGACTGCGGATTTCATGAATTTTCATGAAAAATGAATAGGAGCAACACAAAATAGTGAAAATGCCAGAAGAATTTAACTTATAATTACTTGCCCATAGTACTTACAATCTTAGTTCATTAAATTTATTGTTTCAAGCATAAACAAAGATCTCGCCTAAATTAGTGAATATTTATTTTGTATTGTAAGAGATGCTTTATTCGATGAAAATTTGTTTACGTTGGGGTCATATAAAGTTTTATTCAATTATAGTACAGAAAGTGAAATGCGAGTAAGTTGAGGTTAAAATTGTTTGCATACAACAAAATAGACGTATTAAGAAACGGAATTCAATTTCTATATTATTATAGTTTGTTCAAATTAAGAAATTTTTAATTTGGATGGAGATCTGCAGTTTACTTATTTTTGTAAAGCACCACGTGCTCGTTATTTTTAATGCTCGGTACATTTATCGTTAATATTTCATCTGAACGATGAGCATTTTCAATGGCGCAGTTCAACGATGAGGATTTCCATGACATCTGAATGTACCATGCGAAATGTAGTGTAATCATTAGACTGCGGATCTTTATGCATTTATGGCTTGGGAAATTTAAAAAAGAAAATGTTGGAATACAAATATCGATAGAACTGACAACGATGTTTATTTATTTAGAATCTATGTACAAAGACTATTACCACTAACAATATGATTTTATTTGATCGAGCGTTCTTAAAATTGACCTACGAAAATTGTAAATTATAATCAACATCCGCAGTCTAGTTGATCATCGACCAATTAGGTGAAAGAACTTCCTCGATTTGAGGTTTTTGAATTAACCGACCATCAGCGGAAGTTCGACGCCGGAAACCACCTCTTTCGCTGAGGTAAAACAAACGATTTGATTCTCGAGCGACCGACCCACGTGCATCGAGACAGATTCAGCCTAATGGTATCTTTAAAGAGGCAGGAGTCGAGCATTTAATTAAAATCCTCTTGAATTCTCAGAGAGCACTCGTAAACGAGTCACGAGTGCTTTCGAGGAGCCCGCCGGTGTAGAATGAAAATAACTCTGGAGGATGAACGGAGACAGACTGTTGCTTCTCGAAATAATCTTAGAAACGTGTATCGCACATTCGAACCGACGACACTCGAATCACTATGTCTCGGTCCTCAGAACAAGTAAATCGAATTTGAATTCGTTTAAAATTGCTTTTTGCGTAATGGGGTTAAATTGCGAAAGCCTGATGTGTAAACTGTGAAAATGATGAAAATGGCGAGAGAAATATATATTTAATAATTTAACAAATTATGTTTATAATAGTAATGTAATCTTTTGTGGTTGTATGTTAAGGCGAGGATGTTGAATAATATGATATTAGGGCAGTTTTCACTTAAACCTTTGGCTGTTCTTTCTTTTGGAGGACCAGATGTTTTTAACTTTCTTTAACGCTTTTTTAACTTTTTTTATGTAATCCTGTAGATATCGATAAGAACATTACAAAAATGTAAATATTATTGTTAGGAATTCACTGGTTTATAAGTTACACGCGTGTAAACATGAGCAATTTTAAGCGTTTTTGACCGGTTAAGGCGCAGCCGTATTGGTATATTTGCTAGGTGGTACACGTAAGATCGGCCAAGTAGTACCGAGCAGATCCGTTAGTCGGCACCACAAGCACGTACGTAATAATAACACATGTACGAAATCAAAATGCGGAACATTGCAAGCGTGGTCAGGCTGGTCTAATGGCCGGCCCTCTCTGTTCCCACGACAACCTAACCACAAACCAACTTGCACTATACCTTCTTTTTGAGATCCTACCACCCAACGAATATACTAATGTGACGACACTTTAATTTGTGAAAAACACTTGAAATTGCTTATGTTTACACGCGTATAACTTCTAAATCAGTGAATTGCCATCTAGCGCATGCGCTCAGTACTACTTAGCCGATGCACTGAACACCCACCATCTATCCAGCGCATGCGCTCAACTGTCCTACCTCTACCACCCAACGCATATCCAATATGGCGACGCTCTAACCTGTCAAAAACGCTGAAAAGTGCTCATGTTTACAAGCGTATAACTTATAAACCATTGAATTCCTAAAAATAATACTTACATTTTCGTAATGTTCTCATCGATATCTATAGGATTACATAAAAAAAGCTAAAAAAGAGTTCAAGAAAGTTAAAAACATCTGGTCCTCCAAAAGAAAGAACAGCCCAGTTGGTTTTCTATCATTATATTCGTATGTACTCTTGTGTTTTAAATATTCTTGTTGATCTTTTGGGTATGTTGTGGTTTGAAAAAGTGCTTAAATTTTGTAATTTATGCGTAGTTCTAAATTATTGTAAATGATTTATTTGAAAAACTGTAGATTAGCTAATTATAGAAATTGATAGAAATTGTAGATTAGCTAATTGTAAAAATTGTAGGAAATTGTAGATTAGCTAATTTTAGAAATTATAGGAATTTTATAAATAATAGAAAATATATAAATTGTAGATTAGCTAATTTTCCACAATTTGTTTAATTGTACACACAAAAGGGTAGAATATTTTTCCAAACTAGTGTACACCTCTTGCGTACAATCCATCAAATTAAACGACTCCTGAAGTACACAGAGAATCGTCAGATATCTGTTGTTTGGTGGACAAGAAAACCATTTCTCGAAAATCTGTGCGTACGTGGTTTCTGGATGTCTTCCTAAATAAATATTTTTGAAAATGAGGGGAGGGGGCAGGATCAGGCTGAAATTTTTTATAGTATTCGGTAAAGAATAGTCCTACGAATATTTTCCAGCAAAAATCACAAGACATGTTTTACCTTTTTTTACGAAAAGCTTAGTTAAAGTTATAAGAATTTTCGATTTCGCGTTTTAACAAACGGATCACTTTGAGTCAATAAAATGCGATAAATAATAATTGTAAAAACCGCTAGGGGGCCAAAATAACGAGTGCACACCTTGAACTAAATGAACAATCGCAAATTATTTAATTTTTCGCTTTACAGTACGTTGTATAATGTTTTCCTTTTATGCGCGTACTTGAGGTTATAACGCAAGAAAAAGTGACGTGTCAGATTATGACTAAAGGAACATGTTTCGTTTCAAGTGATGTTCAGTTTTTTTCTGGCGAATGTTCATGAATAAAAGGTATTTTTAAAATAGATGCATATAAACAGGCATACATTTTAAAAATATTGATTTTTTTATTTTTGCCCTCTTGACCGACGCACTGTGTGGCGGTCCTTACGGTCGCCCGGCCGCTGCCCTTGATGTTGTTGGATGACGGTCGACCTTCGAATCGGCGCGCCTCACGTTCGCTCGGTACGGAACACGCATAAGGGTCTGTGCACACCCATCCGGGACGGGCCGGACCGGGATTTAGCTAGTTAGTTTAGATAGTTTACTTTAAGGAGGTGTGGAGTCCCTGGAAACTGTTTTTGTGCTATGCACAGAGGAAACTGTCAACGCGCGCTCGAAAGTGCAAGAATTATGGCCATTCGGTCGCGTGAGGAAAGAATCGGAACCACACCGGATCAGAAATCTCGGAGAGCCCTCCCTATACGAAAGCTATGTAAAAAAAACTCTCCGGGGCCCGTCCCGGATGGGTGTGCAGAGACCCTAATTGGACTTTGTAGACATCCGACAAAGACAGAATATCATATCATCATGTCCAAAACTATTATTTATCATAACTTATTTCCTTATTAATTTTTTAAAATAATACTTTGGCACAATGTTAGCACAGTTTAGTACAACTTAGCACAATAGAGGAGATTGAGAAAAATGAAAAGGTGGGCTACTCTAAAAATCGTTTCTCTTCATTTTTTATCGTATTTTTTATATTATAGTTTTAATATTCGAGCACAGTGTAGCACAAACTATTACAATTCCGCACAACCATTGAAATTGTACATATACTTCTATAAATGGGGGGCTAACTTAGGAGGTAGATGCAGTTCAATACGGTAGACAGATTCAAACAATTTATGAATATCAATGTATTATTGTATATAATATATCAATGAATATATGTATTATTAAAACCAATAAATCAAGAAAGATATTTCTATTTGGCACCTATTTCCTCCAATTAATGCACACAATTTTTATTTTGCATAAAGATCCACAGTCTAAACATTACCTTTGTATTAACCCATTGCCGTATTTTAACTAATCCATCTCGTGATTAAGATTTTAAACGAAGTTTAACAAATATGAATGTTGTGCCTATCTTCCTAGACGAAATAACATGTCATGTTTTCATAATCAATATTTCAGCATTAAAGGAACTGTAACCATACAAACACTATAAATTTGCTATCCTCTTCTGTGACATTTTTGGTGCCAAAGACGTCCTAATCACTATAGCCATAAAGAAAATAGTACGGCAAGGTGTTAGTTAGCTTATGTACAAAGTTGTAGCCTTAACTTTAAGATTTCTAATGAAACACAACTGTCCACTAATATCTCATAAATCGAGTTTTGGGACATGTATGCACTACAGCATATCTATACAGTGAATAGTTGTATTTCAGTGAAAATCTCAAAGTTGGGGCTACAATTATTTACGTAAACTAATGAATACAAAGGTAAAAATCTCATTTTTACCATTCCTTGACATAGCTCGTAGCAGTGAACCCCCGATGATGCTAGGATTGTCGTAGAAATTCATGAGTGTTCTTTTGATCTTTCAAAGCACTACTACCTTCGATCTACATTGTTCGAGACTCAAATTCTCTAACGATACGCGAGCCAGCCACACGAAACAAAAGCGAGATCGCGCGGCGTTAATTTTTCCGGGGTCCGTTCGCGTGCAATTCGGGGTGCGTGGACGCGGAGGAGCCGGAGGGACACGCGTTCGCCGAATGGCCGGTCCTCATTGGAGCCCGATGACACGATGTCGTTGTTCTTTGGTGCCAAAGACGTTCTAATCACTATAGCCATAAAGAAAATAGTACGGCAAGGTGTTAGTTAGCTTATGTACAAAGTTGTAGCCTTAACTTTAAGATTTCTAATGAAACACAACTGTCCACTAATATCTCATAAATCGAGTTTTGGGACATGTATGCACTACAGCATATCTATACAGTGAATAGTTGTATTTCAGTGAAAATCTCAAAGTTGGGGCTACAATTATTTACGTAAACTAATGAATACAAAGGTGAAAATCTCATTTTTACCATTCCTTGACATTACTCGTAGCAGTGAACCCTCCGATTGTCGTAGAAATTCATGAGTGTTCTTTTGATCTTTCAAAGCACTACTATCTTCGATCTACATTGTTCGAGACTCAAATTCTCTAACGATACGCGAGCCAGCCACACGAAACAAAAGCGAGATCGCGCGGCGTTAATTTTTCCGGATAGATTGCCATCGATCTAGGTAAATCCGGCATCGACAGCGGCTGGGTGAAACGGTTTCGCTCCCAGAGCGCGGCACATCCATCTCCATAAATACTGTCGAAGTACTCTCGAAGACACACTGTGTGAATATACGCGAGAGAATTCCACGGGACGATCCACGATGCGTCATTCTCCCGTAATGGTTTAAAAGCTTTCGTTGGTGTGGGCGCGCTTTCATGGCACGAGGACAAGGGCCACGACGAGGGGGTGGCAGAGGACGAGACGGGGGTTTAGGGTAAAGAGAGGGTGTTCCCAGTCGACGAGAGAGGAGAGGAGAGGAATGGACAGAAAGAGAGAGAGAGAGAGAGAGAGAGAGAGAGAGAGAGAGAGAGAGGGCCTCGGTTCGAGGATAAGTGCCGTATTGGCATTTGACTGCCGGCTAGGGGCACGTCTGGGAAATGTACAGCACGGTTCCCGAGGAATGGGAAATGGGTTGGCCGGGAGAGATGCTGATGGTATGAGATGCCTTCGAATGGATGGTTGTCTGAACCCATCCGCGGCGAACAGAGACCTTCGAGTGTCTCCATTGGAAAGGGCCTAGACGTTCGATTCAATCGAACCGAATTCCTTGCCGTTGAATTCCGGCCGAGAACTTTAGGGCTCCATCACGCGTTCGTCGTCTCCGTGACGTCGGAACGACGACAGAGAAGAATCCTCTGCTAAAAGCGTCCGAGTTTACAGAAGAGATTGCTTCGTCCAGCTTAAACATAGAAGTTCGACCTCTGGACCTCATAATTTCGAGGTTGCGACGAAACGTCCTCCCTCGGCAATTAATTGCGACCGGTCCCCGATAAGTTTCAGGGAATTTTTGTCTGTTTTAGGGCTGTGTTTGATCCATTGGACCTTACGACCATATACAGCAGGCATGTCCAGAAGTAGCTCACTTGGACGCAAATTCAAGGGAGACGCCTACTTCTCCCGCCCGCGCGTCTCGCTCAGTGATGGTATATGGTCTCGGTTTTTTCGCGCATGCGCGACTAATGTGGGATCGTATGTACGTCTTATGTTTGTGGGGAAAGTAGGGGAGAACGGTTATTCGCTTGAAACCGGACAGAAGAGTGCAAGACGACACGACGAGACGACCGTACTTCGAAATTTTGGTAAGTTAATGTTAATATATTCGATTTCATAATGGCAACTAGTATTGGAGAAGGAGCTACTTGTCAATTCATATTTGAAAATCGATAAAAAATTTGCGAAACTATGCGGGGTGACTAAGGTACCCCATTTTAGCCCAACTTTGTACTTTACTGACGCTAAAATCGTCGCGCATGCGCGAGAAAACCGAGACTATATACCAGGCCTGGGCGCGGTTGGCTCGCGGAACACATGTTGCTGCTTCTCCGCTTCGCCTGGTCGGCAAGCCAGTCCCCACCACGGCCACTCCGACTCTTCCCTTAGCGTTAGCCTAACTAAGGCCTAGGCGGACAGAAAAGTGCAAGATATATTTATATATTATATGTACATACATATAAAATTTTAATATAACATACGCATGTTAAACATTCATATTTGACAATCGAAAAAAAAATTTGCGAAACTATGCGGGGTACCGAGGTACTCCATTTTAGCCCAACTTTGTACTTTACTGACGCTAAAATCGTCGCGGATGCGCGAGAAAACCGAGACCATATACCATCACTGGTCTCGCTCCCCGTGGCGGCCATAGTCCTCCGAGCTCCTCAAACCCGTGCCTACCGTGGGTCCGAGAGTCGCCCCAACGCGCCACACGCGGTACATATTGCAAGCGGTAGGCACGGGTCTGAGGAGCTCGGAGAACTAAGGCCGTCACGGGGAGCGAGACGCGCGGGGGGGGGGGGGGGGAGAAGTAGGCGTCTCCCTCGAATTTGCGTCCAAGTGAGCTACTTCTGGATACGCCTGATATACAGGATGGCCCAGTAAAAATTAGCACTTAAGTAATTCTGTTATTTTTGGACATATTCAAAACTTTATTAACACCAAACCTACCATTATGGAAAAAATGATCCGTTTCAGAGTTTCTATTTCACAATTATTCAAGTTTTCCAGATGCTTCCACTGAAAATGATTATAGACGCTGCTTTATGCAAGTATACATTATAATAAACATCGCACCAAATCTAAATAAATTCAATCGCACCATGTTTATAAGGCAACACATACTAGTCAGCCTTAATGGCCGTCAAGTTTAGTGTTAACCATAGCTTTTCAGTATAAACAGGACTATAGTACGGTAGTTACAGTTTGTTCGTAGATGCAAGAGTTTCGGAGATTTCAAGGTCATCTTCATTTTTTTTTATATAGAAACATATATTTTTTCTATACATTATTCGATGCAGCTCATCACTCCCTATAGAAAAAAGTATTAATCTATGCATTTTAATTTCGTTGATTTTTGTAGTCATCTGTTGTAATTTTAGGTTTGGGCAAAAGTTTCGAAAACCGGTCAAATCGGATTGACCTCAAATTTTGCACATAGCCTCATTGTGCTTTATAAACATGTTTCCCAAATTCATTCGTATGCGAAACAATGACATTCTAGGTAATACAAGGCCAGAAATGCAAAAATTATCGTTGACGATACATCGCCCAGAGACGTAAAAGACTTCACATGCAGAATAACGTAATCATTTGCATTAATATCTCGGACAACAATAGAAGGAGAACAATATGGCTCATGGAAGCCATATTGAACATTTGCTGTAGCTTCGTCAATAAAGTATTCTAGTGAACGCATTAGTGCAAAATATTCAAATTGATTCTTCCATTTCTGACCTTGTATGACCTTGGAAGTCGTTGTGTCGCAAACGGATAAATTTATCTTGACATACGCTTTCGTATGATACAAAAATATATTCTATAGCATTCCATTAAAAAATTAAAAGTCACCTTGATTTCTAAAAAAATAGTGCAAAACAAAAAAGTGCCCACGCCATTACATATCTTGCAAAAAACAGTATTACTTTTTCCTTCTTCATTTTTGTCTAATATTTCTTATTTGCGAAAAAAACGTTGGCTAGTAATAGCGTGAACACCCTGTATATTCATTTTTTAAACCACACATGATAAATTTCATGGAGTTTTCATTTATTCTAGGACTGCGTTCGAACGAATAAACTCTGGTCTTCTAAGTAATGTAGGCCTCAGAAACAGTTAGGGCTGTGAAATCCCATAATAACTAGTTTCTAGGCTATCAGAAAATATTCATGCGATGTTTGACGTCACTCGTAAATATACGATACATCGAACGTTGTAGGAACTTCTAACAAACAAACATCCACACACATTTCGACTTTTATAATATGATAAAGTTTACATTTATGCAATAACCGAACACCACTCAAACTTTCGCCGAACTGATATTTGGCCAGAATCGTTCTGTCAAACTGAAAAGTGTTTACAATCGATTCTTCGGGAAAGTTTCTCCTATTTCGAGGGAGCGGCGAAGAACTCGTAGCCAGGAAAACTTTTCTACGGCCGAGTTCAGCCGATGTGGAATCACAATGGCGACTTAATGCAAGCGTTCGAAAAGAAGATAACCGTTCCGGCGGCGCGCGGCGGTTAAGGTTCCAGTGCAATTTGTATCCGGCGGCTCTCCGTGCTCTTATCTGATCGCCTGCGAACGCGATAGCGCGATAACAAGTCTGTATACCGACGTTAATCTCGCGGCTGAATGGACGACGCGACCAAATACAGATGTTATCCGTGTATACGGAGCCTAGAGGTTAGAGAATGATGGCCGAGACCAATCAGTAGTTGCTCGCGCTTTGTCCGATGCCAGTGAGGGAGCCTAAAATTTCATTTTCAAACGCCGAAACTAGTTTAGCATTAGTGATGGGCACCATCGACTAAAAACTATCGACTAAGTCGATAGTAACTAACTACTAATTTCAGTCGACTACTTTTTTGAACCATCGAACTATGCACAAAATTCAGTTGTCTCAAGCTGTCGCTTGATCCATACAATGCTGGAGCTACCGATCAACTGAATTTAAGCGGCGGGACTTTTGAATGAGTTTTACTATTAAATAGATTCATTCGTTGGCGAGTATCGAGTAATTAATTCATTAGGGTTTTAAATTAATTCAACAGGGGCGGGATAGTGTTTCTACCCAAAACAAAAGAATCATTCTTTAATTCTTTTACGAAGTTTTATATATTTTGTTATATATAAAATTTAAAAGTAATTAGTAATATTATTGTAAGAAGGAAGGATAATAATGCAAATGAATAAGGTGTAAATATTTCTAATGTTGTATTTGTATCACTAATTTTAAGGAGCACTGTTGATGCTCGCCAGCTAACAAGACTGAAGTAATTTATAACAGTCGTGGCATCACACTGTCGAGGACTCGTTTTTGTTATACTATTCTTTCGAAACTGTTCGTTGTAATTTTCTAACATTATTTCATTAATTATATTTTATTATAATACTTTATACATTATATTCATGGCTCCATGGACGCACAAGTGCACGGACAAGTTCTGTCTGAAAGAAGAGATAGATTGTCTGCAAAAACTTTGGATAAAATAATATTTTTAAATTGCAATCGGGAATAGCTTACTACAGTTAAACTTTTTTTCGATGAAATTCTTTTATTCTTAAGTTCCTAATATAGCAATATTTCTATCTACTCTAGGAGAATGAGGAGAAATGGCAACATTAAACTTTATCGATTACATTTTGATATAGAAGAAATTAAACAATGCCATAATTTTAAATAGCTCTATACTGAAGCAACACTTACTTGATTTTACATAATATTTTCAAGAATTCAGGAAATTATTACTTATAATCTAATTGATCTTCACAAAAAATTTAGAGCAGGTAATTGTTTAACTATAAATATTAAATAGCTTATGATAAATCGAAATAGTAGTGATTGTTAACAAAAAACTTGTTTACCTCTTACAATTTTGAAATTCTAATTTTGAATTAATTTTACAAAAGGTAAATACATCGATGTTGTTGCAGTAGATTTGATGACATAACTGGACATAACCACTAAAACGAGATTTCAGTCGACTGAAATAGTCGATAGTATACTGTTACTAAATAGTAAGTAGTCGATAGTTTAAATTAGTCGATAGTGCCCATTACTATTTAGCATGGTTGATCGTTTCATAAGCCACATCCTAACAACGTGGAGCAGAAATTACGACGGCCCTCGCATTATTTCTATGTTCCGCTTCACACTAGCTTTACTTCTAATATTTTTAATTTGCGATTGTTGAGATTGTAAAGATACATTCGTGAGGAATTATTCAACAAAATTTATTTGGGTGTGTATTATATAAAAAGTGGTTAAAAATTTGGATATACACATATTCATGTTATTTTGGTAAAGTTACGTAAAATACAATATTTAATCGATAAGTGTCGCCAAATTCTGAACAAGAAGTGTCGCAAAACAATCCCCACTTCCCCGGTGTATAACCCATGAGGGGCCCTAAAAGCATTAGAAAAATGCCACGAATATGTTGGTGAAAGTACCATCAAAAAAATATAAAAAATAAAGAAGTTTTGTCACTGGGTTAGGTGCTGTTTTCACACAGACATACTCGACCAGTAACGTTACACTTCACGGCGACCGCGGCCTCTCGAGCTTCGCTGTCCTTTTCTACGTTCGGCACAAGACAAAGAATACTATACCTGAACACGAAGTGTCACTGGCCGGACCCGTGGTTGCGACTTTTATCGATTAAATACTGTATTCAAATATTAGTCGATATTCCTGTTTCACACGAGAATCCCCCTCAACACGAAACGATTTAATTATGTTATTAGTATTTGCATCAAATTGCAAATACTAATTCAAAAATTCTGGAAATTGGAAAGTTAGAATTTATCATAGTGATACATTTAACCATTCTGCATTTTTCGATCCTAATCAAATTCGATTTTCTCCAATATATTACACAAAAAATTAATTTCTAAACCTAGCAAAAGTATAGTGACAACTATGAAGGTATGGCTAACCTTTTATTTTTATTAAGAACCTCAAACGTTGAGGTGCTAAATGCATAGATTACAACTTTTGAAGAAAGAATTAATGTAAATACAAGCTTGACGTTAGGTTTCGATAGGTAAATATTTATGTTCATAGGTAGATGAAAACCAAGATTAAGTGGAGATTTAATTAGTTTAGGTCTGACAGCTGATATGTTAAAATTAAAATAAAACTTCCTATTTACATATTTCTCATTTAAACTACCTGCGTTTGCTTTGTCTGCCAACATTTCAATGCATAATATCTGAAGCAATTCATTACAATAATCAAACACATAAAATCGTTATGACTATACTACGGATTTTATGCATTCATGACAAAACTGAGTAAATCGAATGCAAAACCATAGAAACATTTGAAGAATTTTGTGATTCTGCTGCATTGTTTTGAACTTAATAAAATTATTAAGAAAAGAAGTAAATGTCTATGGAGCTCCCGTGTCTTATAATTAATACAGACAATTTTTATTTTGCGTAATAATCCACAGTACAGTTATGACTGATCATATACAATAGCCTTTCAGACAATTTGTAACACTATCGGACGGGATTATGCATTATTCCAAATTTTGATTCTTCTCCGATTTAACCACACCCCTTTCACAAAAAAAACCGAAAAAAACAACGATGGCCCTCCGATCAAATTTTCAAATTACCCTTTGAATACAAAGCGATGTTCAATGCCAGAGATTTGTGTTTCACAAAACGAATATGCGTGCGCGTATAGCCCGTGGGGAAATGAAAATTTTGGGAACATTAACATTTCGATTAAAAAGGAAATTCGAACTCTGATTGAGGCTGTGCCAATGGCAGTACGAAGGATAATGGTTACTGGAGGACCAATAAAAGAGCAAGAGGATACTATCGCACATAAACATACAAATACAATAGTTTTAGAAAATGTGTGTATACACCGAAGTTTTAGAAAATGTATATACACAATAAATTTTTAGAAAATGTGTATCTTCAATTTTAAACATTTGAATCCGATTCCCTTTTAATAGAATTAAGAGTGAAAATTTATGCTTGAAACTTCTGCTAGTTTAATAGTAACTAAAAAATTTTTAAACTTCGTAGGGTAGGTTTTAAACACTACTTTTCTGTTGCTAAATGTATCAGAATTTTTCACTTCAAACGTTCCAATAGTTTGCAAGAACAGTGTCAAATAATCAATATTCCAAAAAGCGAAGTATTCGGGGCGAAATCGGCAAATTACATAGTTAGTTTACTACATGACGGGAAGAAGAAATTTTGAAACAATTGCAATTGATCGATATTGCAGAGAAAATACTAAAAATTATTTCTTACAATATTTTTATGTCTGCCTATATTGAAAATTTAGCTAAATTAAATTGTGAAAAGCTGCAATTTTCATCATCTTTAAAGCGTTGTAGCTCATTGCACCGTTTACCCATTTTGGTGAAATTTTCAGAGTGTATACAGTTGACGCAGATCTACAAAACGTATTTGTTAAACGTTCAATATAGATCCACATGAGGCAGTTGTGAAAAACCCCTTTTAATATTTTATTAGTAATTCCGACCAATTACAATATTTCATTTGGCTATACTTCCGAAAACCGGTCAAATCGGACTAACCTCAAATTTTACACATAGCCTCATTTTGCATTAAAAACATGTTTCCCAAAAGGATTTTTGTCGACTCGCAAAAAAGTTGTTATCATTATCTACCTTACCAACATAAAATATTCTACCTTACCGGCATAAAATCTTCTACTTTACCGTCAAAACGCGGCATGAACGCGCAATTCTTTCAAACAAAATAACTCTCAGACTTGAATTAACATAAGTTGTCACTGAATAGTAATTGAAATATACAGAATCATACACAGGATCTCAAAAAGAAGGTATAGTCCAAGGTGGTTTGGGGTTAGGTCGTCGTGGGTGCGGCTACGTTTACAATGTTTCATATTTTGATTTCGTACTTGTTATTATTTCACACGTACAGGGTGTATAAAACGTAATGGTCATCCGTCCTAGAGGTGAATCTACACCTTTGGATCGGTGGACATTTGTAAGAGAAATTTGACGCAAAACTGTTTATAACAAAGGAAATTGTTGTTAAAGTTTTTTTTACATCAACGCTTTCTACTCACCGAGAAGAGAAAAAGTTTGAAAGGAGTCATATGTCGCAAACAAATAGCTATTGAGATATAAGCTGTTAAAATTTTTGCAAAATTTGATTGTGTGGAGTTATACGTATAGACAAAAGCCTACTACTACAGTCCACCCAACAGTATCGATGAGACAGAACAAGATCGTGTGCGTGCCTCGAGACAAACAAAATTTAAAGAGACATCCATCGCTAGGCCCGTACCATGTCAACGTTTCCCTGCCCATTCAGATTATACATTTGAATTTGTAAAATGCATTTTCCTTGTCACTACTAGTTTTTGGCTCACTTGTATGCATAACAAATTCAATATTGTCCAGAATATACACTTCGACAACATTTTACGAATGCAAATGCAAATGTTGTAGTACGTAAACACGACGAAAAGATTGCACAAGCACAAAATCTGCGCTTCTCCATTATACAGGGTGTATAAAAAGTAATGGTCATCCGTCCTAGGGGTGAATCTACACCTCTGGATCGGTGGACATTTGTAAGAGAAACTTGCCGCAAAATTGTTTCTAACAAAGGAAATTGTTGTTAAAGTTTTTTTTACATCAACGCCTTCTACTCATCGAAAAGAGAAAAAGTTTGAAAGGAGCCATACGTCGCACACAAATAGTTACTGAGATATAAGCTGTCCAGAGATATAGAATGTTGCTATGACAGTCGTGGCATATAATTTTTATACACCCTGTACAGGGTGCCAGTGCCTGCCTTACAGCTTCAATATGGGCACCACCAGTGTCTTTTATATCGTCTATTTAAGATTGTAAACACTATTTTCGAACAAAACACCACACTTTTACACAATCATTAGACACTACACAACACACTTTTAGAAATGGTGATAGCGAACAAGGAATTACTCCAACCACGATCAAAAAAGTTCTGCGTTCTTTGCAATTCCCGCGCGAAAACTTTGCTCCGATTGAAACAGAAGAAATCGTTTCCAAGGAGATATTGATTTTTCGAGAATCATCTGGAAATATTGATTTTTGTGAGTATAGGCATTCGATTCCTTCAAGTTTACAATCTTAAATAGACGATATAAAAGACACTGGTGGGGCCCATATTGAAGCTGCACGACAAGCACAATTATTAAGACGTATTCGTGAAAATGGTAGTGTCCTGTGGATCCGGCGAAGGAGTAGAAGATTATGAAACATTTATAAGTATACTTTACATTAGTATTTTATCATGTAGGATTAATATTCTTATCTTCAAAAATGTATATGTATACGGTTTTATTTCATAGTTTGCACATTGAAATGTATAATCTGAATGGGCAGGGTGACGTTGACATATTACGGGCCTAGCGACGAATTTCTCTTTAAATTTCGTATGCTCGAGGCACACACACATGATCATGCTCTGTCTCATCGATACCGTCGGGTGGACTGTAGTAGTAGGCTTTTGTCTATACGTATAACTCCACACAATCAAATCTTGCAAGAACTTTAACAGCTTATATCTCAGTAACTATTTGTGTGCGACGTATGGCTCCTTTCAAACTTTTTCTCTTTTCGATGAGTAGAAGGCGTTGATGTAAAAAAAACGTTAACAACAATTTTCTTTGTTAGAAACAATTTTGCGGCAAGTTTCTCTTACAAATGTCCACCGATCCAGAGGTGTAGATTCACCCCTAGGACGGATGACCATTACTTTTTATACACCCTGTATAATGGAGAAGCGCAGATTTTGTGCTTGTGCAATCTTTTCGTAGTGTTTACGTACTACAACATTTGCATTTGCATTCGTAAAATGTTGTCGAAGTGTATATTCTGGACAATATTGAATTTGTTATGCATACAAGTGAGCCAAAAACTAGTAGTAACATGGAAAATGTATTTTACAAATTCAAATGTATAATCTGAATGGGCAGGGAGACGTTGACATGGTACGGGCCGAGCGACGAATGTCTCTTTAAATTTCGAAGGCCTCGAGGCACGCACACGATCACGTTCTGTCTCATCGATACCGTCGGGTGGACTGTAGTAGTAGGCTTTTGTCTATACGTATAACTCCACACAATCAAATCTTGCAAGAACTTTAACAGCTTATATCTCAGTAACTATTTGTGTGCGACGTATGGCTCCTTTCAAACTTTTTCTCTTTTCGATGAGTAGAAGGCGTTGATGTAAAAAAAACGTTAACAACAATTTTCTTTGTTAGAAACAATTTTGCGGCAAGTTTCTCTTACAAATGTCCATCGATCCAGAGGTGTAGATTCACCCCTAGGACGGATTACCATTACCTTTTATACACCCTGTATATTGCCGGCCGGATTACCATACCGAACCCATACACCAGACCAACATGCTTACATACGTCTAATTGAATTATAACTGCTGTAAGTTATAACAGTCAATTCTAGCAGTCGCACATATATAGTTGTGCAGTAACAGGTTCAGAAACAACACTTCATCCAAGCGTTTTGTCGATAAAGCAGAAGACTTTATGTCGGTAAGGTAGAACATTGTGTGTCGGTAAGGTAGTTAATGATGAAACTATTTTTCCTGCAAAAATCCTTTTCGGAAACATGTTTTTAGTGCAGAATGGGGCTATGTGAAAAATTTATGGTCAATCCAAATTGACCGGTTTTCGGAAGTTTCGCCTTTCTTTTTTGCATTATGTAGTAAACTAATTGTTTTAATTTCTAAAAAAGAAATCCAAATCATATGCTCCGATATTTAAAAAGATATCGTGTTTTTAAGAGTGTCCGAATATTAATGGGAGTGGCTGTATTCATTTCTCAAAAATCCAGAGTATTTCATTTAGCAATTATCTCTAACAATGAATTCATCACACTTTACTTATTTCTGTACGCCTCAGGGTGATCTTCCTTTTTGAAGAGCCTAGACAGACAGCTCCAAATACTAAAGTGTCGAACCTTAAAGATAAACGAGGACGATTTAAACTCTCTTTTGAACTTCCTGTCATAATTAGCCAATAACCTAGCGATAACAACTAGGCAGAGGAAAGGCCACCACGCAGTTCAAAGCGGAATGAAACGTAACCCTTCCGGCGGCCCGCGATTCGTCAATATCTCGTTACTTCTTGAAACCCCGGGGAACTAATTGCTCCCATTTTTCTTATCGTCGTTCCGAACCGAGTATTCGGAGGAAGCAGGCGCGTCGGACAACAGCCATTTAGCAATTGGCTCGACGGGGCCACTCAATCGTTCCTCAGGCCGACCTCGGATCGTTGTTTAAACATCTCATAGTCAGCCGCTTAAGGGATGCATTGTCTGAACAACGGAACGGCAGTTGGCTTCGGTCCAGCTTGCTACTCCCACGATCCCCCCGAAACTGGAAACGCTTCGAAGAGCCCGGCTGCGAATTCGAAGGATATTAAGCGAACGCTAAATAGCTAGGAACTGTACCCTAAACCTATCCGTTTTGGCAAATTTTTAATCAATATTGTCCTAAAATTATTTCTTAACGCCAGGTTTACGGAGATCTAAAAATTACTAATTTATATCACTTTATCAAAATACCGAGAATGTGTCTATCCAACTTTTCAGTCGTTCTTTTTATAATTTACTGCAAGTCAGGCAGAGTTCGACCACTTTTTGGAAAAAACATCGTAGCATTGTCGTTTTTCATATTTTTGTTGTTTTTAGTAAACTATAGCATTGTCCATGTAATTTAGAGTCTCTTAATCTTGTCGTAATCTTGTCGTTATAAGTCAATATATTCAAGGTTTAACGTTAGGTAGTTCTAGTGTTAAAAAATGGTCGCCTTCTTTAAAGAGTCCGAATATTACTGTGAGACACTCTACATAACTTCTATGTTTTACAATAAATACTTTCCATTTTGTATTCTATTTTAATCTTTCCATAAAGATTCGCTGTGTAGTTCTAATTCAGTGTTCCTCCTATTTCGTAGAACTACGTGTTTCGCGTTTAGCTTCAATTTCGCGACTTCAAACAGACCGGTTAATTTCTGTCGTCGTCGCGGTGCTGTCTTCCGCGATTATATTCCGATGCGAGAGGCTACGCGACTCACGGTATTAATAATTAATAAGCCAGCACTTTGGCCGTTTCGCCGGTGTATAAAGCCTGCATAATGCGTTGCGCGACTGATCACAGGCGTACCCACGATATGAAGAATGATGGCAGATGACACTCGCGATTGGAAGCGCCGCCATTTAGGATGATTCTGGACCCAGGTCACGCAACCGGTTTGTCCGTCGTACAGGCAATATCGTACATCTGGGCCACCGGTCACCAAAGAGTGATATTTATGTCGCGATGGCCGAGGTAAATATGAAAAGGATGGTGCACTCTGCTGGATATACTGGCCATAATGTCGCTCGAAAGTCTCCGCTTGGTCCTCCTTATAGAACTTTAATAAACTTTAAGTACGATATACCGGTCCGCATGGACAACTTGAGTAACGTCCCTGATATGATTAGGTACCGTTCTCCCGGGTTGCTTTGAGCAATAGGTACGTGCCTTAGGAGATGAAGAAGGCATGTATTAGGTTGGTAGACGTGTGAAGGTTTGATGACTGCTAATAGACTCTTTAGACCATAGACCATATAAACCTATAGACACGGCACAGATAATTTTCCCTGAGGCAAAGATGATTAGAAAGTGTGACTCACTTTTTCAAAAGATGTATAAGCTATGCTCATCGACAGTGCCTACGCTTGACTTATATGGGTGGTGAGGGGGGTCAGCGGGTGCGCCAGCGAAAGAATAATTTCAAAGAATTCGGCATTTTATCATGAAATAATCAATATATAAAATATATTTGAGATAAAAATGTTTATTCTATATGTTTTGTTAAGGTATTACAATGAAGTATGAAGTAATAATAGTATTATATATTAACTATTTTAGTAACCGATATTTGATTCTGATAATTAACAACTTTCGCATATAATATTTTAAAAATTGAAAATGTCAATATATGATTTCTGCTCTATTACAATTATTAAAGGAAGAAATAACGTTCAATATAGTTTATTACATTTATTGATTACAAAATAAAATTGCTTTTGTTAACATACTGCGTATTTTCTTATGCTCTACTGTACATTTCCCAATATGATACAATCTCAAGTTACAATACTTAAGTGCTACTAATTTTATTAGTAAGGCTGACATAGCGGTCTGCTATGTCAGCCATTTTGAAATTATCTAAAGACTTATTTTATGAGTCACACTTTCCGTGGTCTTTGCCTCACTGAACTCTCGGCTTTCCTATACACATACTATACCTATGCCGGGTCTATTAGTATATATGGTCTAAGCTTTAGACAAACGTACTTTTGATTTCAAATGAAGGTATCAAGATTACTAGGCGGAATGTTTTGTGGCGGCTACTTCCTATGCTCGTCAACAGGGGGACATTACGACAACACCTTTCCCGCTAGTACCTGAATCTTCCTCTGTTTGTATATATACTGTCCTAAACTCTCCTTACGACATCCCGCGTCTAAGGCACGGGTCCGCTAGATAGCCTTACCGACGAGTCCTCTAGCGGGCCTAGGACGAAACGCTTCCTTCTCCTTTTTCCTCCTCGCACACACTTTTCAGCCGCCATAGTTTAATGGAAGCAATGTTCTATAGAAGAATCTTTCAACAGAAAGGGTTAGATGGTGTCTAACAGTCGCCTTCGATACATAAAAATTTTTTTTCAAATAAAGCTGGCAAATTCAATAGAAGCAGTGTTCAATAGAAACCATGTTCAATCGAAGCAATGATTAATAGAACCAGTGTTTGGTAGAAGCAATGCTCAGTAGCAGCAACGTTGAATAGAAGCAATGTTAGATAGGAGGCGGTTAGAATTATTAGGAGACGGATGGCGTGGTATAAGTACACGGGAGACACACAAGATATACTTTATTGAAACAAAGGTAAAAGTAAAAGAGGGCGCCGTGATACACGTGCACACCCGAACATCGTCCAGACAGAAGAGAACTCGCCCACGCAAAACGCACGCACCAATCACACAACCGTGAGCTAGTATGAGGGCGCAACGATCACATCAACCGACAAGGCTGATTTTCAACACAGAGAAACAATGTACAATTAGTGATGGGCACTATCGACTAATTTAAACTATCGACTACTTACTATTTAGTAACAGTATACTATCGACTATTTAGTCGATAGTTTTCAGTCGACTGAAATCTCGCTGTAGTGGTTATGTCCAGTTATGTCATCAAATCTACTGCAACACCATCGATCTATTTACCTTTTGTAAAATTAATTCATAATTAGAATTTCAAAATTGTAAGAGGTAAACAAGATTTTTTTTAACAATCACTACTATTTCGATTTATCATAAGCTATTTAATATTTATAGTTAAACAATTACCTGCTCTAAATTTTTGGTAAAGATCAATTAGATTATAAGTAATAATTTCCTGAATTCTTGAAAATATTATGTAAAATCAAGTAAGTGTTGCTTCAGTATAGAGCTATTTAAAATTATGGCATTGTTTAATTTCTTCCATATCAAAATGTAACCGATAGAGTTTAATGTTGCCATTTCTCCTCATTCTCCTAGAGTAGATAGAAATATTGCTATATTAGGAATTTAAGAATAAAAGAAATTCATCGAAAAAAAGTTTAACTGTAGTAAGCTATTCCAGATTGCAATTTAAAAATATTATTTTATCCAAAGGTTTTGCAGACAATCTATTTCTTCTTTCAGACAGAACTTGTCCGTCCACTTGTGTGTCCATGGAGCCATGAATATAATGTATAAAGTATTATAATAAAATATAATTAATGAAATAATGTTAGAAAATTACAACGAACAGTTTAGAAAGAATAGTATAACAAAAACGACTCCTCGACAGTGTGATGCCACGACCGTTATAAATTACTTCATGCTTGTTAGTTGGCGAGCATCAACAGTGTTCCTTAAAATTATTGATACAAATACAACATTAAAAATATTTACACCTTATTCATTTGCATTATTATTCTTCCTTAGTACAATAATATTACTGATTACTTTTAAATTTTATATATAACAAAATATATAAAACTTCGTAAAAGAATTAAAGAATGATTCTTCTGTTTTTGGTAGAAATACTATCCATAGTAGCGTCTTTTAATAGAAGCAATGTTCAATAGAAGTCACGTCGCATAGATGGAATGTTGAATAGAACAAAGGCTCAATAGCAGCAATGTTTAGTTGCGGCTTGCAACAATGTCTAACAGAAACATTGTTCAATAGAGACATGTTTCAATGGAAGTAAGGTTCAATGGCAGCATCTTTCAATAGAAACAATGTTCAATGGAAGCAAGGTTCGATGGATTCTAACAGCCTCTTTCGATAAATTGAATTGTTTGGTCGTGTCAGTGCTCAAACTGCAGTTAATGAGCCGATGATGTACACCAGTGGTGGGCACGGGTGGAGCCCCTCAAATGCCTGCTTCTCCCACCAACCTCTCTTTCATGCAGCACGCACGTTCGTTGCGTACGCTGATGTCTCGTGTCTTCGTTGCCCCATTGTACCGCGCTTGCTGGAAGGGGACAGAGGGCGCTACGGTGTGGACGGTTATGCCTTAATTGAGGCAAAATTGCCCATCGCTGATGTACACACCTCAAAAAGAGGTAATAAATAAAATAAAGAGAATAATCGGATTTCCGCTACAACTTTAATAAAATGGATGTGAAGAACGGTATAAAACAGAATAGAAAGTAGAAGTTGACTATGTATTGTATAAAATTCGACTTGTTCCGACTTTGACTCTATTTCGCGATCGATCTTGCAAAGAAGGCATACGAATAATGAAACTTCGTGGGGTTGAAAATTCCCTCCACAAAATACAAAATAGTGGGGCCTTAGTCAATGATACAATTTTTGGGAGGTTACAAATGAGCTCTAAAACATGGGCAACGCCCATAGACGAAATACGCCGACGCCATGAATATCACCAAAAAGTGACGACACTCGGTTCCTCGTATTTTTTTTAAAGCAATAAATCAGGCTTAGGGCCACAGGCTCCTGGCGCTATATGTGGGTCTGCGCTACGCCAAGTGCCATTGAGTGCGGTAGGGCTAGGCTGTTTTTCGCAAGAGTCAGCTGATAATTCCCAGCCGTATCCTAGTCATAAAACAATAAACTTGTCAAACAGACACTAGTAAGACTCTTAACAAATGGCACTGTCCAAAATCGACCGTAGTATAGACGCAAACCAAAAGTCGAGCCGGCCATACAATAAGCACCTCTCAGCAAGAATTCTCTTTTCAAATAAAGGTAGCAAACTCAATGGAAGCAATATGCAATAGAAGTAATGATCAATAAAAGAAATGTTCCATACAATGTTCAATAATATAAAATGTTCAATAGAAACAATGTTCAAGCGAAACAATTTTCAATAGAAGCAAAGTTCAATAGCAGTATCATTCAACAGAAGCATCATTCAATAGAAGCAATGTTTAATAGAAACAATGTTCAGACGTTTATGACCTGGCCTCCACAAAGCCCCGACCTGAATCGTATTGAGCTTTTATGGGAAGAACTAGATCGACAGGTACGAAAAGCGGCCCCAACATCTACACAAACCCTCTGGCAACAATTACAAGATGCATGGTCCAGAATAGAACCACTCACACTCACAAAATTATTAAACAGGATGCCGAAATTATGCAAAGCAGTAATAAAAGCTCACGGTGGAAATATCGACGAAACTAAAATTTAGATATAATTGTAATAATTTTTGTAAAAAAATTGGAAAAAACATTGTTTTTAGATATACATGTTGCACTATTAAAAAATAAATGAAAAAAATTGTTGTTTGGTTAATATTTCTCTTGTTTTTGTATATATATTTTGTATTATATATATATATATATATATATATATATATATATATATTTATATTAGTGAACATTCGAGTTAAAGTTCATTTTCACCCGGAATACAACAAAATTCAATAAACGTAATGTTCGATGGGAACAATGTTCACTAAAAGCAATGTTCGATATGAACAATGTTCACTAAAAGCAACGTTTTTATTGCATATGCAGTTATCATGGATGAAACAGTGTGCATGATGTAAATACACGTTGTCTCATTAACTGTTAACCTCAGTAAACGGTATGTTTTAACCTGGAGTTGAATTGTGAGGCAGGAGTTCAATCTCTAACTGTATCAAACACCACCCACCCAATTTTACACATAAATGCATAAAATCCACTGATTAGATTAGACGTGCTGGTCTGGCTGTTACTAGTCAGACCATAAAAATGAGGCTTTCCTCGAACGATCTGATTCGGAGAACACGAGACGGCCAGCAATCACAATATAAACGTTGCCAACACCCACGCGATCCAGCGATCTCGAGAGGATAATGCATGGGCAGACGATTCCTCGTACGAAAACGCATCTTTTAATCCACTGGCGAACAATACGAGCCGGTCGGCACGCCAAATGAAAAGGGGAAGAGGGTTAGCGTGATTCCAGCGATGGGACGGGCTTGGGATCAGTATAGTTTCGCCCTGGCGTGGCTCGGCGAGATCTTTGAGGAAAGTCCAGAGGAATAACGGGAATCCGTGATAGGATACGGTTCAATTATACCTGTTCTTTTCTTCCGTGGCTCGGATAGAGGCGAAATAACAATGCTCAGTGAGATAAACACACGATAAGCGAGTAGCATCGCGAACGGAATGAAACTGCACATCGCGTCTCTCGTACAAAGACTCTTTCTCCTTTCCAGCGTTGTTCGATTTTCTTGTTGTTCCTACCGATGGGAAGGCTGATCGGGTTGTCTGCCTTTGCTGGTTCCGTGATCTAAGCTCTGGTTTTGATGCTTGGGAACCAGGGATTGAAAGGATTCCGAAAATAACTGTTTCGGCTGAATTTCCGAAGATGCCCGTGCTCAGAATTGGATGAAATTTTGGAAATAGATTCCTTTTTGACTAAAATGATGATTGTCAGAAGGATTTTTAGCCACTGTTTCAAACTGTTATACAGGGTGTCCCGTAACTGGTGGTACAACCGAGCAGGGGGTGATTCTACATGATAAACTGTGTCGAAAATAGAGAATAAAATTTTTTGATACAAGACTTTGTTTTCGAGAAAAATGAGTTTGAAAATTTGTCTGGTGCGCATGCACTCGGCTTACTTGCGGCTCAACGGATTCCATTGCCTTTAATTTTTATTTGTGGAATCAGGTGAAATCGATTGTGTATCGTGATGACATAACGAGCATCAAACAATTACAACAAAAAATTGTGATAGCATTTGAACACTTAAAGCAACATCATAATTGCACATTACAAGAGGTTCGAAGGAATTTAATACGAAGAATACAATTATGTTTACAACAACGTGAACAGCACTTCCAGCAATTTATGAATTAAACGAATTCCTCAAAGGTAATTCTAACATTGTAACCTCGACCTTCGATTTATTCGATGTATACAAACCTCGAAAACCTTTGCGAGAGAAGGTTGAGGTACCCCAGAATAAAGTCCGTTGAGCCGCAAGTAAGCCGAGTGCACGCGCACTAGACAAATTTTCAAACTCATTTTTCTCGAAAACAGAGCCTTGTATCAACAAATTTTATTCTATATTTTCGACTCAGTTTTTCATGTAGAATCACCCCCTACTCGGTTGTACCACCAGTTACGGGACACCCTGTATATCGGTTCTGACGCAAACAGTTATGAAGAACCGAAAAAGTCTCATAACTGTTATAAAGTATTTTGGTTCTGACTTATATCCGTTACTGGTTCAGTACGTCAGAACCGATATTATATGGGGTTCTATAACTGTTACTTTTCGGTTCTGGGTTAGGATAATCGACATATATCGGTTTTGACTGACTTACCTAACCCAGAAACGAAACATAACAGTTATAGAACCAATATAATATCGGTTCTGAAGAACCGAAACCGTAACCGTTATAAGTCAGAACCGATATACCTTGTAACAGTTATGAGACGTTTTCGGTTCTCCATAACTGTTCCAAGAACTGCAACCGATATAATAATTGTTGTCAACCCCTGCTGGGAACACTGTGTTGGAGAATTATGCTCCGTGACGCGATCGTTACGACCTATTTAGACCTGGTCTCAATGCTGGTACTGTGTAGAATAATAAAATGGGAGTTTGTTTGATGCAATAAGTTTCATATCTTCGGTAGAAACTATTATTGCGGAGTACGTCGCGTCCGTTCGCGATGACTATCGCTGCGTATAGCACGTGATGTGCGCCGACCGTGTTTTCTCGAAGGACCACTCATAGGTTAGGTAGGTAGGTAGGTAATGATATATGGTCCCCTCAGGGTTTCAAATCCATATTTTACCACTTCTTCCACTTCTTCCACTACCTTCGGTCACTCTCCCCTCCTTCCCCCTTTTCCACTCTCCCCTTCATCCCCTTTTTCCACTTTTTCCACTTCTTCCACTCTCATTATCGCCTAATTTTTCACACTATTTCAGTCTACTGTTCAGCGGGATCTACTGTTTATTAAGGTGGGTTCCGAACCACCTTCTGCCAACAACACGCGGCGTATACGTAGGGGGACACACCCCCGGAGTATACCCAAGCGGTCACCCATCTAAGTACTGGCCGCGCCCAACTGGTTTTTGCAACGAGGCAATGGTCGTTGACGAGGGACCACTCATAATGATGTGGGAATGAACTGAATGCGGTTGATTAACTAAACACTATTAAGAAAGAGCTGCTGTACAAGTTTGAATTGATCACCAAACAAGTCCCGTGACTTGGCGAAACGACGTTGGTTTCATTTGAGACTCCAAACGTTCCGATGAGGACCCGTGTTAGAAGCCGGAAGTGGTCTGAGAAGAAACCTGATGGTTTCCTACTTGAAGTCAAAAACGTTCTGTCGCTCATCCCTCATTTGGCATAAATGCATACAATCCACACTCTAGTCATTATACATGTATAGAATGAGTCCAAAACATATTATGGGTACTATAGTACTTCAAATATATTAAATACACATGCATTCCTCTACTTAAAAATATGAATGAGTAATATGACATAATACCGTTGATATTTACTTGAGTAATAAACGATGAAAGTTTTGGACGTATAGAAGGACAGCGTATAGGAAAGAAAGAGACGACAAGAGTCGCGGCCGCCGGCGCAGTTCAAAGGCCTGTGTGTCCGTACAATGCAATGCCAATAAAAAACTTCCATCGTTCATTACACAAATAAATATCATCGGAATTTTATCATATTTGGTATCATTTTCATTAGAAAAATGCCACGAATATGTTGGTGAAAGTTCCATGAAAAAATAATAAAAAATAAAGAAGTTTTGTAATTGGATTAGTAGTGATTCACACCGGTGTACCCGACTCAGGATCAGATTACGCGGCATGTTTACACTGCTCGGTGACCGAGGCAGCTCGAGCTTCACGGCCCTTCCGGGGATACTCCGCAGTGGAAGGAGTAGGCAAACTGACATAGATCGCAATATTCCGTTGGACTTAGATCGCGGGGTTACTGTATATGCTACTAATACTTACCAAACTATCAAATATTCTATTATATTATAATATATATCTATCTATCAATTATTCAATTTTTCTTCTCTCTTTTATAGAAATTTTCTGATTGTGGATTTGAGACATTAATGGCAAAAACGGGTTGGTGCAATTTAAAACAGTAGAAACATTAAAAGAATTTACGAACGTGAATGGATTATCCCCAACCTATTAAGATTGTCAAAGAAGAAAAGAAAAAAACTATATGATTAATATTTCGTGCAATTGATGCCAACAATTTCTGTTTTGCCTAAAGATTTGCAGTCTAGTTATCGTTTTTGGAGATCCTGGATGTGCAAAAGCACGCGTTTGCAGAAGACACGCAGCAATCAATTAATATTTATTAGTGCGACTCCACTGTTAATTAAAGAAAAACTGACACCATCGCTTGTATACGTCTCTAAAAAATAGTGGTCTTTAGTCGTCGTAAACCGCGCTAAATTAAATTCCTAAATACGACGTAGGGTTGAATAGAATTTCATTCGTCTCGACGCTCGTTTTCGTAATTTTAAATGCAGTTATCGAGTTTCCCTGTCATAAACAAGGGGCCAGGGATTTTAACAGCCAATAGAAACATCGTGGCTCGAATCACTAGCGCCGGAAGTGAAGTCGGTAACGTAAATCCTGAGCCATTCATGTTCTTAACCGGCTCCTTCTTTCGCCACCTTTCTTCATTCCCATTCGTTCGCCGTTCCTCCTCATCCCGAGTTCCTTTCTCATTATTATACCACACATTTTCTTTTTACCTCTGTCTTCATCTTCCTCATCCTTTACCTATATCTCGCTGCTTTTCTTCTCATTGCCACCCCCCCTCTCTCTCGCCCTGTTCCGTTCAGGCTCGTTCTATTTTCCGTCTTCTTCATCTATCTTCGTTAATGTTTGTCGGCTTTATTTCTCCTCGGTCGTTCCTCGTGACGTGGCCCCTCGTTTTTCTTCTCTTTCCAGTTACTTTTTCGTAATTTCCTATTGCTGATACTGGGCTTCTAAGCCTGGGAATTCCACATCCTTCTTCTCTCTCTGTTCTCTTCTTCTCTCTCTTAATTCGTGTCTCCCTTCGATCGGCTAAAAACGTTTGTCCAATACCAATTTTCCTGGGCTGCAGTTTTACCGATTTTGCAAGGTAACGAATAGTTTAGTTTTAACACGTTACACGCTATGTCAGTACTCGTGGACTGATGGTATCGAATTTAAAAAACAATATGGAGGGTGTCTACGCTATTACTAGCCAGCGTTCTTTCGCGAATAATAAATATTAGACAAAAATGAAAGAGGAAAAGTGATACTGTCTTTTGCAAGCTGTATAATGGCGTATCTAATTTCTTTGTAGTTGCACTATTTTGTTAGGAATCAAGGTGACTTATACATGTCACTATGACCTCCAAGGTCATACAAGGTCAGAAATAGAAGAAACATAATGCGTTCACAAGTATATTTTCTAGACGAGGCTACACTAATGTTCAATATGACTTCCTTGCGCACGAATCCATATTTTTCGGCTCTATTAATTACTGGACTACAGATTTTTATGCATTGAAAGAATTTCGAAACACCAAAGTATTATTTTCAACTTGTTAAAATTATTAAAGTAAGACTGAAATGTCTGTTTGACTCCTATCATTTGCAATAGATTCAGACAATTTTTAATTTGTATAAACATCTGATGTAGCGGTTTCAATTCGAGCACACTGTATGTGTGTTTTATTGAGGTGTAGCTCCCTCTCTTTATGCTCACTCTGCTTCCGGTATGCACATGGTTCAGTCGCGTCGTTTACAGTTTGTAATGCGATTGTATTTATCTTGTATACATTTATCTACCCATAATAACGCACTAATGGCTTGCGTAGCATTACCCCACTCTTACAAAATACGCAGTTTATTAATTACAGTATTGGTAGCTTCCACTAATTTTCGAGTAGTCAATGCAAATGATTGCGTTATTCTGCATCGAGACGCTTACAACTCTGGGCGATGTATCGTAAACGATATTTTTACGATATATCTGTGGTTGTCAAGAAGAACGCCGCATGTCATATACTTTAACTTTACACCAATGCTTTGACATGGGACATCAATTAAATTGCATAATTTTCTTGAGCCTTTCGTATTTGTTTTCATTACTTTTATTCTGGTAAATACGTGAATCCTATACTATGAAGCTGAATCAATGCATAACCTCAACTTTTATGAAATTGTGACATGCGTCGTTTTTCCTGGCAACCACAAATATTACGTACAAAATATTCAAAATGTTTTTACCATTTCTGACCTTCGAAGGTCATTGTGTCGAATACGAATGAATTTATCTTTACACGCTTTCATGTTATATAAAAAAATATACAGGGTGCGGCGCCAATTAGTCCCCACGTTTTATCAGCCCGTTCGGATGGTCGGACAGAAAAATGTTTCCTACCAAAGTTAATCAGTATTTAACCGACAAGAAATTGCAATTCTTTAAATTTAAAAAAAATCGATTTTCAACAAAAAGATCGAGGACGCTGTCATATCTTTTAATGGAACTGGGTATTTTTAACTTCATAATACTGTAGGCAACGTCGAAACGAATTCAACGACCTGCTATACAATGACTTTCAGATGACCTTGAAAGATAATATCGCCATGAATCAATTGCCAGAATATTTGAAATATTTCGACGGTGCGTAACAGTAACGCCTCGCATTTAGAGGTAAATAAATGAATGTAAACATTGCTTGCAGGGTGAAAAATTTAAAGCGTTACAGACGAATAACTTCAAAAAAGTTGTTCAGTACCAAGGGGGACATCATGTGGTGAGACTTTTAATTTTCCCGGTGGACACTCCAAGGTGAGTGAAGGTCAACTTTCTATTTTTAAATGGAATAATATCTTTTTTTACCCACCATCAAATAGTGCGGTTTAAGATGAGCTCAATTACCTATTTGACTCAAGGTCATTCAAGGTCAAACTTGCAGAGAAATACAGAAAAGGTGTGATCGTTTTGTTTGTACTTTAGTTCGTGCCTTCGAACTTTCGCATCAGAACAATAACATGCGTTCAATATCAGCATTACTCAGGACAACATGAAAGTCATTATCAATGAAATGAAAACACATGTATTTGTGTATTACTGTGCTTTTCTGCAAAATAGTCAGTTTATTTTCATTACTATTCGTGCTAAGGTATCCTTCGCTGAATGATAGAACTTAAATAAGTGGTGAAAATGGAAGTGTATCAAAACTGTTTTCATATGTTTATGGTACTAGGAGAATGCACGAAAAATTACAGAACGGCTGCTAATATGTATGCACAACGCTACCCAGAACGACCATCAAAATAGCATATGGCATTTACAAGACTAGAACAGCGTTTTCTCCATTCAGGTTCTGTGCTTAAAAACTGCGTAATGTCCATTAAACCTACAACGCGTGGAAACAAGGAAGTCAGAATACGCGAAGCTTGTGCTAAGATAAATATTGAAATATTGAGCAAAGTTAGAGAATCACTTAAACAAAGAATTGTTAAATGCATTGAAGTATGAGGTAATCATTTTGAACACATACTAAACTGAAGTACAAATAAAACGATCACGCCCTTTTCTGCAATTCCCTGCAAGTTTGACCTTGAATGACCTTGAGTCACAGGTAATTGAATTCATCTTAAAACGCACTATTTGATGGTAGATAAAAAAAGATATCATTCCATTTAACAAAAGAAAGTTGACCTTCACCTCACCTTGGAGTGTCCACCTGGAAAAATAAAAGTCCCACCACATGATGCCCCTTACTCGGTATTATTGTATTATACATTTATGGTATAAATGTGCACGTCCACGAATTTCTTCTGAATTTTTCAGCAACGTTGGTTACATAGAAGCCTCTTAAGTTGCTCACGTTTGTAGGGTATCGTTGATCAACTTGGGAAGCTCACAGTGCGTAATTATTCACAGTGGACTAGGTTCGTCGGCTGATTTACACTGTCACACGGGAATTACGAGACTGAGGAGCAAAAAAGCAGGAAATTCTACACTGAAAAACTTTAGGAGAATTGAAACAGTACCTTAACTCTTTGGGGCACGCTGGGATTAAAAGTGCCCCACCTTTTTGATGCACCGTAATGCATGGTGGGACAGTTTTAGTCCCACCTCGAAATATTGCAATAGCTGCATGCGCATACGTTTATATCTCGTCTTATTTACGTAAAGCAGTTGGTAATATCTTCAATAAATGTTACAAATGTATTCACTTGTGTTGGCAATATTCAACATGCCAATACAGGTTCATCAATCACCACTTTTTTTCCTGGTTTCATGTAAAAAATCGTAGAAGTAAGTTAATTTTTGTAAAAATTAGTTCTATATAAGCGAGTGAAGAGTTTTATAATAAAAACTAAAGCTTTTTGTTTGTAAATAATGAAAGTATGGTGGGATTTTATTTGTCCCACCATGCAACTTGGGGAGTAATACAAAAAAACATATTTTTATTTATTGTTTATGTTTTAATATTCTTAAAGGTCAATGTGCCGAAGGATTTATTAGTAAAAAAATTAATAGATAATAACGTACCAACTGAATCTAACAATAAGTCATTATCAATCCAAATAAGCAAACACAAACGTAACGTTTCATTAGATATAAGAAGACAAGATTCAAAACATCTACCAGAACGTTCGTGTCGTAAACGATGTGCGCTTTGTAGTACAAAAAAAAAAGAGGTATGAACACTATGGTCTTGTACTGTGTGCGAAGTGCGTCTGTGCTTAGGGAAAAGGATGTGCTTTAATAAGTATCATTCATGAATCTATGTGGCACGGCGAGAGTATTTGAGACCCACCCTATAACAACAAATTTAGTTAAACTGTTACTATCTTTTTATGTTTTTATATTATTTGATACCTTTATTAATAAAAATATACCAATTTTGTTTCATTTAAAAGGCAATAAAATTTCTATGCAACATGGGTCTATTTTATTATCTGAAATCCTGTGCCGCAAAAAGTTAAGTAATATAAACGGTGCAGTCCATCTTCCATTCTCGAAAACGATTCTATGCAATAGCCTGTTTTTCGAAAAATAATATTTACCTGAAGATGTGATATTGAAATCGATTGACAATGATTACCATAAAATGGTACTTTTCGCTCTACCAATGCTAAATATTTACCTTTTCTTTTTTATCATCAGTATATAGTCGCATCAATATCGCAGGCTATTAGCGACTACTTTAACAACAGGTTGTATTCACATTATTAATAACTTCAGACCATCTAAGTGACAAATTGTGTGTAACTCAAGATAAGAACCGGCGTTGAATTAATGAATTTTTTGAGGCGATCTCAGCATCGTCAACTGATTCAAACCACATGTATGTATTAACCCTCTGTCTACCAAGCGGGTCCATTGGACCCGAACTGTATGTAGATACTGCGGTTATTTAAACTTTTAAAATTCTTGGGATCTTGTCGTTGCATGACTTTGTTACTTTTCTTATTTTTTATTATTTAAAGCTGAAAGTTTCTTTTATATTCATTACGTTTTGTGGTATAAATTTTCTATCGCATAATGAATGTTTTTTTACGGTAGACAGAGGGTTAAAATGTAGGTACACCCAGCTCTTCTTTTACACGACACATATGTTCTTGTTAGAGAATATTGATGTTCAAAGTAATATCCGTGGAAGAGGGAAACTGCCTTGCCAACCTGGCGACAAAGGATCCAGGATCATTGCCATAACGATTGACAGATCGTTTGATGGTTGGCGCATGAATACAAACGTCTCAATAAAATGTACTATAAATAAACAAGATCGCGAAGAGCTCGTCTGTCTTCCGTGCCTTTTTCGCCGCTCTGTGAAACCTGTCGCGATATAAAATATTATTATTTATTTTATTTATTTTGTTATTTAACGTCGCTTCAACTGCCAGGGTCATTAGCGACGGGGGTGGAACAATGAGATTTGGTACTGTAATCGGTGAATGTACGAAGGGTGTGTGTGCGTATGGACGTGTGCGTGAAGGACCTACAGTTTATAAAGGTGGGCTCCGAACCACCTTGGGCAACGCAGTACAATATCACATAGAAGAATTTCGAGAGGTGACGGCGGTGGGAAAATATTATATTGTATCCAAATATCTTCTGTTCAACATATGTACATATATACCGAGTGTCCAGCCACTCATAGTAAACCGATTAGAAAGTGATTCTACACATGTAAAAGTCGAAACGAAAGAATAAAATTTATTCATTTGAAGCTTCGTTTTCGAGTAAATCGAGTTTGAAAATTCGGATCATTCTTTCATCGTCCATTACTCAAGTATATATCATCACAATTATATCTTATTTGGTATCATTTTCATTAGAAAAATTCCACGAATATGGTGGCAAAAGTTCCATCAAAAAATAATAAAAAATAAAGAAGTTTTGTCATTAGATTAGTAGTGGTCTCACCGATATACTCGACCCGTATTACGAAGTGTGTAAATTAAGTAATGAGACTGATTTTTTTTCAACTTTTTTATTCGAATAGAATTACAATTCATTTTTGTCTCCCTCAATATAACTTCCTTGTGAAGCCACACAGCGTTGCATATGGTTCTTCCAATCCTCATAGCAGTGCTGGAACTCGGATACTGGAATAGCCTTCAGCTGACCGGTTACAGCCGTTTGAATGCGTTTCTCATCCCCAATTCATTGGTCAAAATCTGATGAACGGTGGTGTAAGTCAAACTCAACTCTTGCCCGATCATTCTGACTGTTAACCGACGATCTGAACGCAAAAGATCCCGGATTTTGTGGACATTTTCATCGGTTCTTGAAGATGAAGGCCTTCCGCTACGTGGTTCATTTTCAATCAACTCTCTTTTTTCTGAAAATGCCTTAAACCACTGAAAAACCTGGGCTCTTGACAAAACATGGTCTCCGTAGGCCTGCTGAAGTTTTGCAAAAGTTTCCGTTGTACTGTGCCCAAGTCCGAAGCAATTGATGTCACTCATTTTTAGAACGCACTGGAAAAAACCTTTTGACGAAACAAATTGTAATGGGCAACCAAATAATTCTAGCGAGTTCAAACTCGTACTGAAAACGTATCACATGTTCACATGTCGCCCCCTCCAAGTCCCGCGTCATAAGTGTTGCCAGATTGAATGCTACGTTGCCAGTCTCATTACTTAATTTACGCACCTCGTATGTTACACTTCTTGGCGACCGAAACCTCGCGAGCTTCATTGCTCCTCACGGGATATACCTCGCGGAAGGAGGGATTGTTTGGCGACAATTATCGTTCAGAATTTCACGACAATTAACGATGCAATACTGTAATACGATTTCTATTTATTTCAGATCTGCAAACGCTACTGCCACTGAAAATGGGATTTTATTCGATTCCACTTTCATAAAATTCGTCTACAAAAATTGAAAATTGCATAAAGATCTGCAGTCTAATGATTACTAATGCGTCTTCTGGATCAAAGTCGCGAAAAATCACGGTGGCGAATTAAATAGCTCTTGAACCCATCGAATTATTCGCGGCACCGCGAGTTGATTAAACGGACAACAATGTTTCGCCCGGCAATATGAACACGTTTTCGCCGCGCGTTTCAATTAATATCCCCGGTAATTAATCCGACGTGGCCGGATAACTCTCGGCGAGCGGTGTGGTATTTACGTTTAAAAATAATCAGCGAAACTATGCGTTGAAACATCCAAAATTTCATTTCGCCACTCCGCAATGGTTTAATTAATCACCTGCTGCTTCGATATAGCTTATACGTCGCAAAGTAATTGCTGAAAAGAAGAGGGGAAAATGCTGTACGGACAATCGGGAGTTCATTGGCTATTAGTAAACGCGTTTCACAAAAGCTATCAGCAAAAGAAAAGGTTTCCCAATCAGTTGTAAGAAACAGAAGTGAATTGAAAATACAGTTCTCCTATTATCAATTTTAATAATCTAGAATATAATATAACAATCTTCTTAAATTCTTCTAATGCCGTCCTAGTTTTGTGTTTCACTTGTTCATTTTTGTCATAAATACAGAAAATCTGCAGTCTAATAATAAAGATCATATGAAATCTGAATAAATAGCATCTCACAATTATGAGATATATATTATAGCAATTATTATAAAGCAACATGAAGCAATCAAGTCTCATACACAGGATTTTTAATATTATATCAAAGCATGAATCAGCAGTGTACCTGTCATTTTTAATGCTTGGCAAACTTAATATTTAATTAAAAAATCGTATATGTCACATGGTAAACGTATGAAATCTGAATAAAATCAATCTCATAATTGCTAAAAAACAACAAGAATTAGTCAGGTATGATGCTCAACAATTTTTGTAATATTATAACAAAAGAACAAACACCATCTATCATTTTTAATGCAGATAATTTGTCACTTGATAAACGAATGAAATCTGAATAAATTGCATATCACAATTATGAGATATATATTATAGCAATTATTATGAAGCAACATGAAGCAGTCAAGTCTCATACACAGGATTCTTAATATTATATCAAAGCATGAATCAGCAGTGTACCTGTCATGTTTAATGTTTGGCAAACTTAATATTTAATTAATAAATCGTATATGTCACTTGATAAAGCTATTTTAATTTTTTCAGAAGAAATTATAAAATTGTGCATTTGGAAAACATCGTTTAAAAGAGGACGTCCCCTCGAGGACGTTCAGAATTTGCGTCAGTATCGCAGCTAGCTTTCTCGGCTATCTGGGGAATTAAATGAAATCAATTCCAGTGTCTAATTAATTAAACGATCGTCTTTTTCCACCGATTCGGTAGGAGAGAGAGAGAGAGAAAGCCAGATCCCCTTCTGTGTAGCCCCGGGACGTTATGATTTTCATTGAGCTATTCAGATAGCTTAATTAAAAATTTCATTGAGGATGAATCCGGTAATTAAATATGCCACAGTGCGCTGACCTGCCTTTTGAAGAGAAAGAGAGCGAGAGATTCAATTGATATCGACGTGAATCGCGTTCCCTACCCAGTAGGTTGAATGATTCTTTAGAAAGCCAGTAACACGTGCCGCGCAAACACTTTGACAATTGTGAATGATGTTGTCGCTGCACGCGATAGAACAACTCCGTCCAGTCGCGGTTACTGATGTAGTCATTCTATCAAATCCTCTACACCGATATATACATAGTACATGCCTTAATTTTGCATGCGCCTTTTAACCTTTGATTAATTCGTTCGATTCGCGTTATCAAGCTCGATTCATCTTTCTCTCAATTTTACAAAAATCTAAATTTTGGTTTCAGTAAATCTCGATAGAGGTTTATTGTATACACATCTGTAAGTGTCAAATTGTGTTTACAATATGTTAATAAAAGTATTGTTTGATTTTTGTTCATTTCAGTCTGTTTTGACAGACTCAACAGATTTTCGTTTCGGTAATGAATACTATTGTGTAATTATTCTTGAACAAATCGTGTACTAATTTCTGAAAAATGTTTGTACGTCAATAGAAAGTATAATCAAATCATTAGTAATTTACAGAGTACCTCAATTAATTGGAATCACTCAAATGTGCCCATAATTATGAAAGTGGTCCAAGTCATATATTTCTTGTTTCGAGATATTTAATGAATTGCGTTTTAACGAATTAAAAAATATTTTTATATTATGCGACATTTTAATTTATAATTCTCTTTGTCTTGATTAATGTAAATTTATTATGAATATGAAATTTTGTATGAATTTCATACGAAAATGTTGTTTTTAAAGCTCTAATTGACTTAGACCATTTTCAAAATTAATTGAATGTCCTATAAATGACTTACAGCAATAAAGAACTATGAATTTTATTTGAAACAATAACTTTAATGAAATAATTCATGAACATATATTAATTATTTTAAAAAAGTAATCCATTTTTATAATTTTTTCTAGTTTTTAAGATTCTTAAAATGTTCCTGATAAACTGAAGGGATGTATGGTTGTAAACACATAATCTCTTTATGTTTTTCTTCCGTTACTGGTCTAGGGGTGGTTTATAATGGAAGTAATTTAATATTTTCGTATATTTTTGGTCTTCCTCTTTTAGGTGAAAGATCCAAAACGTGGAATTTAGAATCATCTAAAGAAGCTTTATAGAACATTTTATAAGGTTCATTTTTCAAGAATCTCATCCATTGAATTTTCATCCAAGAAACAGATTCGTCCGCGGTACTTTTTACTCTTCTTGTTATTGATTCTTCTAGTGACTTCGTTGAAATAAAATCCGGCTGCGACATTCGTTTTATCGAAAATGGCTTTCTCCTTCTACGCTTTTCTATCAATTTATAATAATGCTCAGGGTTGTATAAGTAAGTTGCTTTTTTTATTTTCATTTCTATCAAACCGAAATCACGGTCATTCGGTAGAAAGGAATGACCCGATACCAAAAATTTGTGGTATCTTTAAAATTTCTTCAAATTTTTGACGTAGACCACTTTCATAATTAACACTAAATGAATTCCGTATAACGTTGAAATTACATCCACTATCTAAAGGTTCATTTTTGACGATATCGTAAAAATTACATTAAATACATATAGTTTAAGATAATGTGGATGTGAAATAAATGATAAACTCATTTTTTTGAAATTTTGACTTAGACCACTTTCATAATTATGGGCACAAATATATCCCTTGTTGGATTATGATATTTGGTCCCATGAGGCAGCGGTGTCCAGCGTAGGGGACCCTTACGCGTCTACTTCCCCTCCCTACTGTCAGTTTGCGCAGGCGCAGTGTGTCTTCACCCCGCAGACCAAGAAACCGAGTAAAGGTCGAGTTATACAGACGACTTTGTCGGATCAGACAGAAAAATGTTTTTGTGCCACGCGCAGCAGGGAGTCGTCACCCGCTCGAAATTTATGACCTCTCAGACTCGAAGAAAAAGTATCGTTGAGAAGTCGGTCTCCGATATTGGCTTGCGAACACTCTCATTTAAACCTGGGTAAATATTTCTGTCTGATCCGACAAAGTCGTCTGTATAACTCGACCTTAACCGACCCGCGTGTCATAAAACAATCGACGATCATCTTTTTAACGCGGGAAGCGAGCATATTGGTAATCGGTTCGCCGCGTCACGGCGCTATGGAAACGGCGAACGGTGGTGGGAACGGCGTTTAGCTCCCGGAGCCGAGTTTGGACATCGCTGCCTCAGGGTTTAAAATCCATTTTACCACTCTACCCTTCCTTCCACTCTCACTATCGTCTAAATTTTTCACCCTATTTCTTACTTTTCAGCGGGACCTACTGTTTTGTTTATTAAGGTGGGTTTTCCGAACCACCTTTTGCCAACAACACGCGGCTTATCAACAGGCGATTACCCATTCAAGTATTGGCCACGCTCAACGCTGTTTTACTTCGGTGATCTGACGAGAACCGGTTTTTGCAGCGAGGAAATGGTCGTTGACAACTATATCCCTTGTTTACTGTTTAAGTTCATTGGTATTTTGTTATGTAAGGCTTTAGGTTTTTTCCTCGACATTCCTGCAGAGCGTGAGAAACGAATTCAACGACTACCATAACTATACCATTACGATCATTCAATCTCGAGTTTATTCTTGTCTGAAAGGTAGGTTAAAGCTTTTTTTGGAGGACCAATTTTTTTCAACTTTTTTTAATGCAGTCCTATAAATTTTGACGAGAAAACACCGAAAATGAAAGTCTGATTGCCAGGAGTTCACTGGTTCAGAAGTTATACGCGTATAAAGTTGAGCACTTTCAAGCCTTTTTGACAGATTAAAGCGTCACAATATTGGTATATTTGCTAGGAGGTACACGTAAGATCTGCTAAGTAGCACGGAGCAGATCCCTTAGATGGCAGCACAAGCACGTACGTAATAATAACACATGTACGAAATCAACGCGACGACCTAACCCCAAACCAACTTGGACTATACCTTCTTTTTGAGATCCTGTCTATCATTCTGTATATTTTCATATCGCACCAATGAACACTACATTTCTTAAATTTCCGCAGCAATCCACAAATTAAGATTAAAATCAACAATAAAATGTACAATAAACTGCAGAAAAATATTAAAATCAGCTTCATTTATCCACGTGCTCCTATCTAGTAAACATACCGTGCCATTTAGCGCATGCGCTCAGTACTACTTAGCCGATCCGCGAATATACCATATTATCTAGCGCATGCGCTCAACATTTCTACGTCTACCACCTAGCGAATATACTAATGTGACGACACTTTAATTTGTGAAAAACACTTGAAATTGCTTATGTTAACACGCGTATAATCATCTATCCAGCGCATGCGCTCAACAGTCCTACCTCTACCACCCAACGAATATTCAATATGGCGACGCCCTAACCTGTAAAAAACGCTTAAAATTGCTCATGTTTACACACGTATAACTTATAAACCAGTGAATTTCTAACAATAATACTTACATTTTCGTAATGTTCTCATCGATATCTACAGGCTTACATAAAAAAAGTTAAAAAAGTGTTCAAGAAAGCTAAAAACATCTGGTCCTCCAAAAGAAAGAACAGCCGAAAGGTAATATATTTGATGCTTTCAGACACGAATATCTCAAAATTGAATGATCGAAACAGTGTAGTTATTATATTCGTCTTTTCATGCTCTACTAGAATATATAACGAAAATCTTTCCTTTCTGTTTAAAAAAATATCAATGACATTGAAACCTAGTTAAAAAATTACGGAAATATTGCGAAACAAACATAATTAAATATTAAGACACAGAAGAATTTGCATAGAAATTATTAACAGAAGTTGCTGTTTCTTTAAGTTTTGATAAACATTTTGCTTACGTTGTTTAATTATATTTCATTTGTTGTTTTAGTTTGCATACGCTACAGAGAAAGCATATTTTGCACGCGCCAACGTACACAGTGTGCGAAGATGGGTCTTCTTAATTAAAATACGCCGTCATGTGTTAAAGTTAAGAGATTAAGCTGTGTATTTATGTCTCGGAAGGAAAACCAACACATTAATCAGCGATTACGTGCAGTCGTACATCGTTCCGCGTTACTTCAAAGCGCTCTATGTATATCGTCGTTGAGTGTTTAACGGAGGTAAAAGTTCGTTTTTTAAGCATTGCCCACGGCCATTAGAAAAATCCCGTTGGCTATGCAATACTGTATGATTCCGTTCTTTGAAATTACTGCTTTCCTAAAGCCTGCAACGAAAATGTTAAAAGAATTTTCTCGATCAATTGCAAATAAATATGGTACATCAAAAATATGCTGTAACATTTCTGAGGACCTATTTGTTAAGAAAGATATCACATAGAATTTTAAACAATTACACACTACACTGAATACTTTGAACTTAATTTTGTTATGGAAGATATATTATTTATTCTGAAATAGGGCTACTGCCATAAATGAGGCCATGAATCTTACATGATCAAGTAATATTAAAACAATCTACTTGATGAATTGCAAGCAAATTGTACATGAAAAATATGCTGTAACATTTCTGGAGATTTATTTGTTAAGAAAGACATTGAATAGAATTTTGAACAATTATATATTGCACTTAATATCTTGAATTTTGTTTTACAATGATAGAAATATTGTTTATGCTGAAATTGGACCATTGCCATAAATAAGACCACAAACCTTAGTTGAGGAAGAAAATAATTGATTCACCTAAATGTATAATTCATTACAAAGAGATAAATGGTGTTATAGTGGTCATATCAATTTATACGAATCTCAATAAATTTATTCGTAAATGACAATGATTCAATCTAACGTACCAAATGCAATTCAATTTCCACCCAAATAATTATAAAACGCATATCCAGAAAAAAGTCATTAGAGCCGCGAAATATTAAAAATGTAAACGCAAATGTTTCGTGAATTTTTTTCCTTTTTGGCATCGTGCTGTCATATTTTCGCTGTCTTTCAAGCGTGTACGACCAACTGTGACCATCAGGCTCCATAAAAAAACATTCTGGAAAAATCCATTGTCCCACCGGTAGTACGCATAGCGTTTAACATATTAATTTTTCGACCATCAGATTTTTTATTTATTGAGCACTTGTATTCTATTTGTATCTGTATTTTTTAGAATACAGTGTATACATATTTTACCCAAAATAGTAACTGGACTTTTTTTTTAATTTTGCAGCCAAGAAAGTAATATTTCCGGAACAAAGACAAATTCACTGAATAT
Organism: Sphecodes monilicornis; assembly: GCA_913789915.3. Taxonomy (NCBI): domain Eukaryota; kingdom Metazoa; phylum Arthropoda; class Insecta; order Hymenoptera; family Halictidae; genus Sphecodes; species Sphecodes monilicornis. Next base: position 7,810,199 of record OU565301.1, on the reverse strand, counting down.
CCCATATTTAGTTTGCAGAAACGTTACTTACAAATTGTTACCTTACGAATTAAATAAATTCTAATTAGACAAGTTCATTTAAGCAAACGTTTAAATAATTGCAAAATTTCAGATGATAAAGATTTCAAATAAATTTTTGAAATTACGTCTGTAGACACGAAAAATGGCGAGATTAGAGCAGAAAATATCACAGCTTATCAAAATGCGTTATAAAGGGACAAACTCCGATGCAATAAATTTTTTGCAAAAAATCGATAGGCAATCGAGGGGGGTTAACGTTTACGGAAGGGGTGCAAAAGGGTCCAAATTCTTCGCAGCTGCACGCGATATCCATAATAACTCATTTTCTGGCTGTTTAATGGTGATGCATTATCGGTTGCGTGGTCGAAGTTCCTAAGGTGCATCGACAAACTCAATAAATGTCTTTTAACACTTACCGTGAGCCCTTTCGGTTCCGGTTTTTAGCGAATCCCGTTTTTGCTGGTGCAAATTTTCGCTATTAATATCCTCTCGAAAGTTGAACACCCAAGAAATCATTACTGGCGCTTACCTGAAACAAAATAAAAAAATAACGTTGAGTTATCAACTGATTTGATTTTTTTCTGGCAACTTTGACAAACTAAAATACTATAAAGTATCTCCTCCATGCCATTAACATGAATATGCAAATTTTCAATAAAATAAAAATGTATAAATGAGTTTATGACTCTTATAATTAGCCTGCGGATTTTATGTATTTATGACAAAAATGAGTACAGTATTTTATCGATAACTGTCCACAACGCGGGGCCAGCCAGGGACAGTTATCGCCCAAGTATACTATTCTTTGACTATTTCCGAACGTAGAGAAGGACAGGGAAGCTCGAGAGGCCTCGGTCGCCGAGAAGTGTAACATAACACGAGTCGAGTATGTCGGTGTGAGGCCAATAGTAATCCTATGACAAAACTTCTGTATTTTTTATTATTTTTTGTGGAACTTTCACCAACATATTCGTGGCATTTTTCTAATGAAAATGATACCAAATAAGATATAATTTGAACTGTATTGAATGGTTTTCAACGCTCTTCTTTTCAACGTCCGATGCACTCGGCAATATCACAAAAAGATAGTCGAACTGCACGATCCATGCAATGGCAAGGTCCCAAAGGTGTTGCTTAGATCAGAGGTCGGCAAGAAGTGCTCGTTTCGGACGATTGTCGAGGCCTTCTTTTCCCGGCCGCGCGTCTCGTTTCCCGTGGCGGCTCAAATTCTCGAGTCAGCTCAGACTCGTACCGTATGAACTACGCGTGGCGCATTAGGGCGACACCAGTGTTAATAGGTTCCCACATTACCGCGGAGGTACTATTGTCAATGCGTCTTTTTTTGTCAGTGAAATCCCCTGTAGGCCTATTCCACTATGTAGCATGATAACCCTAGTAGCATTTATGGTTGGCATTTCGTTGGGCCTACGTTGCAGTATTGGTTGGCCAACTGTTAGAAATGTCGCAATTTTATTCGTTGGGCCACCGTTTGCGGCCAACGTAGGGCCAACGGTTATAACCAACGTGGAGCTTACGTCGCGTCGCTATAATACGTTTGTTCTGATCTTCTCTTTTACGGTTGTTTTCACAGAATATCATAAATAATATTTAAACAATTCATCTTCACGGTAAAAATTGGAACAAAAAAAAAAATTTCGTACCCTCGTCGGACTTGAATCTGGATCCTCTGCGTAGTAAATTGATACGCTAACGCCGTACCTACAGACATTCCGTGGTTGCAGATGCTATGATCTGAGTTACTAGATAGTCGACAAATGTAAATCATAATACATAAAAACTTTCGTTACGCTATACGAGCACTAAGACCTCCGCATACTGTTGTTCTAAAAGCGAATGCACCCGTACCTTCCCCTTGTCAAATGGAGAAACTTAAAGAAATAAATAAATTCCAAGACTGCACACAATAAAACTTTGGTGCATCAACTATGGCGCAAAAATAGCAAATTGTGAGTATATTTAGAAATATGAAAGAAAAATCAAATTGGGATAACATGTTTTTGGTTGCAGCATCATTTCTGGTGTCTGTTAGGCGATATATTTAAATGTTGGCAGATTTTCGTTGGGCCATTGTAGTATTATCGTCGTAAATTTCACGTTATTTAACCGACCTTAACAACTGTAGGCCCAACGTAGGATATTCGTTGGCAAATTGACATATCTTTTCATCGTAGGCCCTACGTTGGGGATCTGTAGGCAAAACCACTGACCATGTCCAAACTAACTCCCAACCGTTGGCCACCGTTGGCTAACCATAAATGCTACTAGGGAATTTCGGAAAATATATTTTAAAAGAAAATTCGGAAGATAAATTTGAAAAATAATTCTTAATTTTATTCCTAAAATTTAGAACGGAACATTAAAACGGAAAAGCGCACACGGTTGAACGATTCTTCTCTATCGTCTGCGATGCGAGCAGCGACGTCCATTCTTTCATTCGATACTACTGATTTATCAAACATGTCTAAACGTCCACGAAGAAGTTTTTCCACATCTGAATAAAATTTTGGCGATGAAATTAAGAATTATTTTTCAAATTTATCTTCCGAGTTTATTTTTTAACTTTATTTTCCGAAAGTATTATGCTACATAGTGGAATAGGCCTACAGGGGATACCACTGACAAAAAACAACGCATTGACAATAGTACCTCCGCGGTACTGAGGAGACCTATTGACACTGGCGTCGCAGTTCATACGGTACGAGTCTGCGCTGACTCGAGAACTTGGGCCGCCACCAGTGATGGTATCACGGACTTGAAGGACTGTGCATAAGTCTGCGGGGGCGTTCCAAAAGACGGAAGGGGGATCAACTTGTCGGCAATCTTGGTAGGACAAATCGGTGATGCGCTCTATAGGCAACTTTAAATACTAATGTAACCCACGCTACGGACCCACGCTCGGCCACTGATCACTCTGTACCCGGTACATGTGCGGCAAGGTTGGTGAATCGTCGTGGCTTTGTTTGTTTTGTGCGTTGATACCCATTAATTTACAAAAATGACAAGGTGTATTGTAAAGTTATGCAGTATATTATATTATATATAATATATTATATATCCCTGAGGCAGTTATGTTGGACTCGAATGTGCAACGATTTGTTTACTTTTACTGTTTATTTATTTTATCTTTATTTTTTAGAAAAGAGTTTTAGTTATAAACTATTTTGTAATAATACAATGTAATCTTTGTTTTGTGAATACTGGTAAGGTTTTGGCAGTTTTCCTTACCCTAGCAACAAATGTTGGTATTCTTTAATTTTTTCTGCCAAATAAAATATTTTATTGTTTTATCATATATTTTGCTTAGTTATTGTAGCACTCCTCTTTCCCATCCTCAAAACAAAGAATAAGTGTGAATTATATTCGCTTATGAAATTTTCAGCTTATGTATAACTAACATAGATCTACAAAAGGCATATTTCAAATTTTCATTATGGGTTAAAATAAAGAAGTTTTAAAAAGTGCCATTTTTATCTCTCCATGTATATCCTACGAATTGCAATTCTTTCAAAACCTTTTTTGCACGTGATTTACTAAATCAATGCTTCTAATTGCTAAAAAAAGTCAAATGGTTTGGTAAAATTGTAAGGAAGTTATTCTGATTTAAAGGGCGACCGAATACTTTTGTGAGTCACTGCAAATGTATATTAAATTTTAATATTTCATATGTATATACAGATATATATACAAATACACTTGTTATACATTCATTTTTCAGAATCAAATCATTTCAATGTTCCCGCACCTATAGATGGCAACACTAGTTTATCCTACCAATATGGCCGCAGTCTACCTTCCCTACCCGCTAATGGTACGCCCCCTCTCGCCCATAAACCCACTTTATGCACAGTCCTTTAGGTCCGTGGATGGTATATGGTCTTGGTTTTTTCGCGCATGCGCGACTCAATGCAGGAACGTACCGTACGTCTTACGTTTGTGGGGAAAGTAAGGGAGAACTGTTATTGGCGAGAAACCGGACAGAAGAGTGCAAGACGACACGAGACGACCGTACTTCGAAATTTTGGTAAGTTAATGTTAATATATTCGACTTCATAATGGCAACTAGTATCGGAGAAGGAGCTACTTGTCAATTCATATTTGAAAATCGAAAAAAAATTTGCGAAACTATGCGAGGTGACTAAGGTACCCCATTTTAATCCAACTTTGTACTTTACTGACGCTAAAATCGTCGCGCATGCGCGAGAAAATCGAGACCATATACCATCACTGGCCGCCACGGGAACCGAGACGCGCGGCCGGGAAAAGGGGGCGTAGCCCTCGAGAATCGGCCGAAACGAGCACTTCTTTCCGACTCCTCTAGCTTAGATCGAATATTTCCTGTTTCCATCTATTATAGTAACATCCATGGCCTACGTTGCAGCCGAATTTATATTAAACTTAATTCATATCCATAGCTAAACACGTATTGATCAATGTGAGTACTCAACAAGAGTAAATGCAATATGCATTACTAAATTAATCAGGAAGGAGAGAAATGAATTTCTACCGTGTTTCTTCTTGCATAAAGAACCCGGTATAAACAATCCGATTTGGCACGGGCCATTGTCGTCCACGCGAACACTAAACTTGTCACTATAAAATGGCTTCTGTTTCGTGTTGGTGCAGGTTTTTGGAGCTACGATATCGTTGCTTGCAGCGTAACATAATTTCGAATATCTTGCTATCGCCGTCCTGCTCGGACCAACTTGAATTTCTTGCTCGTGATAGTGTAACAGCTAACACCGACCCCCGAGCGGCAATGGCGGTCAGTGAGGGACGCCGAGTCAGCATTCTTTTTACTATCACTATTACCACCTGCTGCGTGCGTATTTTCGCGAAATAAAGTAGGTCACACTGTTTCCGTGACTCTCGTTCATTCAGAGATCCCGAAGAAACGTGATACTCGTGTTCAATCTTGAAAATGAAACGCGGCGGCACCAAAATCATCAAAGTACGCAAATTCAACCCAGTCGTTCAACCAATTGTAAGTTTTGTCATGCAAAATTTGAAATTTTTCTTTACTAACACTAGACAGTTAGACTCATTTTTAAAAGGTGAGATTACTGCAGAGAATGTCACAGCATATCAAAATACTTTATAAAAGGACAAACTGTAAAAATTGTAAAAGTATTTTATGGTCTTCGATGCGATTTTCATTACAATGTGTGCACAAGCGTGAGAATTTACTTAGTAATTTTATTTAATAATTCTCTACTTTGTTGATAAATAATATTCAAGATAATCAAACGAATTTATGTTGCGATTCAATGTTATGCATATTATTTTTTTATAGAAAATCATATTAATTTTTGAGCATGTCGTTATTTAAAATATCATGGGATGATATACGAAAAATTTATTTTTTCAGATTTCACAGGCGAGAATATTTTATTTAATACAATATTGTAATTATGAAGGTTGGAGATCCGCAATCTGATTTTTAAAAGATCGATTTTCTTATTTCATCAAAGACATGCATACATATATACAAAATTTGTAATTTTCTTTATTAACGAAACAGTTAAATTAACTCCTATTCTACCCATTCTTGAAATTTAAAAAATCCATTTCAGTGAGTGAATTTACTTAATAACATTATTTAAGAATTCCATACTTTGTTAATGAATGAAGAGTAGATAATACATGGCTTTATGTTACGAACCAATGCACACAGAATATTAAATTAATTTTGACCATGTCGTTATTGAGAATTATATGGTATGATATTCGAAGAATATCTTTTTTCAGATTGTACAGGAGAATAGATATTGCATTCAAGAGAATATCATAATCATAAAGGGTGAAGTTCTATTCGAAATAAAGATTATTACAGAGAACAAAAACTAAATACAGTATATAATCGATAAGTGTCACAAAATTCTGAACAAGAAATGTCCCAGAACTATCCCTAGGTCTCGCACGCCGAGAAGTATGACATCATACGGGTCGGGTATATCGGTGAGACCACTACTAATCTAATGACAAAACTTCTTAGTTTTTTTTTATTTTTTTATGGAACATTCACCAACATATTCGTGGCATTTTTCTGATTAAAATAATACCAAACACGATATAATTCGGATTATATTTACAATAATATTCCGAAACTTTCATCGTCTATTACACAAATAAATATACCCAGACCTAACCCAAATATAACCAAAACCTAACCCAGACCAACATATTCGTGGCATTTTTCTGATTAAAATAATACCAAACACAATATAATTCGGATTATATTTACAATAATATTCCGAAACTTTCATCGTCCATTACACAAATAAATATACCCAGACCTAACCCAAATATAACCAAAACCTAACCCAGACCAACATATTCGTGGCATTTTTCTGATTAAAATAATACCAAACACGATATAATTCGGATTATATTTACAATAATATTCCGAAACTTTCATCGTCCATTACACAAATAAATATACCCAGACCTAACCCAAATATAACCAAAACCTAACCCAGACCAACATATTCGTGGCATTTTTCTGATTAAAATAATACCAAACACGATATAATTCGGATTATATTTACAATAATACTCCGAAACTTTCATCGTCCATTACACAAATAAATATACCCAGACCTAACCCAAATATAACCAAAACCTAACCCAGACCAACATATTCGTGGCATTTGTCTGATTAAAATAATACCAAACACGATATAATTCGGATTATATTTACAATAATATTCCGAAACTTTCATCGTCCATTACACAAATAAATATACCCAGACCTAACCCAAATATAACCAAAACCTAACCCAGACCAACATATTCGTGGCATTTGTCTGATTAAAATAATACCAAACACGATATAATTCGGATTATATTTACAATAATACTCCGAAACTTTCATCGTCCATTACACAAATAAATATACCCAGACCTAACCCAAATATAACCAAAACCTAACCCAGACCAACATATTCGTGGCATTTGTCTGATTAAAATAATACCAAACACGATATAATTCGGATTATATTTACAATAATATTCCGAAACTTTCATCGTCCATTACACAAATAAATATACCCAGACCTAACCCAAATATAACCAAAACCTAACCCAGACCAACATATTCGTGGCATTTGTCTGATTAAAATAATACCAAACACGATATAATTCGGATTATATTTACAATAATACTCCGAAACTTTCATCGTCCATTACACAAATAAATATACCCAGACCTAACCCAAATATAACCAAAACCTAACCCAGACCAACATATTCGTGGCATTTGTCTGATTAAAATAATACCAAACACGATATAATTCAGATTATATTTACAATAATATTCCGAAACTTTCATCGTCCATTACACAAATAAATATACCCAGACCTAACCCAAATATAACCAAAACCTAACCCAGACCAACATATTCGTGGCATTTGTCTGATTAAAATAATACCAAACACGATATAATTCGGATTATATTTACAATAATATTCCGAAACTTTCATCGTCCATTACACAAATAAATATACCCAGACCTAACCCAAATATAACCAAAACCTAACCCAGACCAACATATTCGTGGCATTTTTCTGATTAAAATAATACCAAACACGATATAATTCGGATTATATTTACAATAATACTCCGAAACTTTCATCGTCCATTACACAAATAAATATACCCAGACCTAACCCAAATATAACCAAAACCTAACCCAGACCAACATATTCGTGGCATTTTTCTGATTAAAATAATACCAAACACGATATAATTCGGATTATATTTACAATAATATTCCGAAACTTTCATCGTCCATTACACAAATAAATATACCCAGACCTAACCCAAATATAACCAAAACCTAACCCAGACCAACATATTCGTGGCATTTGTCTGATTAAAATAATACCAAACACGATATAATTCGGATTATATTTACAATAATACTCCGAAACTTTCATCGTCCATTACACAAATAAATATACCCAGACCTAACCCAAATATAACCAAAACCTAACCCAGACCAACATATTCGTGGCATTTGTCTGATTAAAATAATACCAAACACGATATAATTCGGATTATATTTACAATAATATTCCGAAACTTTCATCGTCCATTACACAAATAAATATACCCAGACCTAACCCAAATATAACCAAAACCTAACCCAGACCAACATATTCGTGGCATTTGTCTGATTAAAATAATACCAAACACGATATAATTCGGATTATATTTACAATAATACTCCGAAACTTTCATCGTCCATTACACAAATAAATATACCCAGACCTAACCCAAATATAACCAAAACCTAACCCAGACCAACATATTCGTGGCATTTGTCTGATTAAAATAATACCAAACACGATATAATTCAGATTATATTTACAATAATATTCCGAAACTTTCATCGTCCATTACACAAATAAATATACCCAGACCTAACCCAAATATAACCAAAACCTAACCCAGACCAACATATTCGTGGCATTTGTCTGATTAAAATAATACCAAACACGATATAATTCGGATTATATTTACAATAATATTCCGAAACTTTCATCGTCCATTACACAAATAAATATACCCAGACCTAACCCAAATATAACCAAAACCTAACCCAGACCAACATATTCGTGGCATTTTTCTGATTAAAATAATACCAAACACGATATAATTCGGATTATATTTACAATAATATTCCGAAACTTTCATCGTCTATTACACAAATAAATATACCCAGACCTAACCCAAATATAACCAAAACCTAACCCAGACCAACATATTCGTGGCATTTTTCTGATTAAAATAATACCAAACACGATATAATTCGGATTATATTTACAATAATACTCCGAAACTTTCATCGTCCATTACACAAGTAAATATCATCGCAATTATATCTTATTTTCGCCGTCCTTTACTACGTTCGGAACAAGTCAAAGAATAGTATACCTGAACACCAAGTGTCACTGGCCGGGCCCGTGGTTGTGGCATTTATCGATTAAATACTGTAGAACCTCCATTCTTTTATTTATAATTTTAATAATAAGCTGAGCCTAATACATTGAAGTCCTCAAATCCTTTTAATTTGTCTACTGTGTCAAATTGTACCAGCTCATTTTCCTCATGAACGCATAAAGTCCGCAGTGTTCAAACGATGAAGATATCGATTTTTTCGTTGTATCCTAATACATTGATGTCCTCAAATTCTTTTAATTTATCTACTGTGTCAAATCGTGCCTACACATTTTTCTCTCAAATGCATAAATCTGCAGTGTACGAACGATTAAGATATCGATTCTTTCGCTTTGTCGATGGTGCGCAGACATCATTGTCCGGATTAAATGCAGCAACTGTAATTCAGAGAGACAAAAATTCCCCGGTGAATAGGTGAACGGAAGCTGGAACGGTGAACATACTTATTCAAGAATTACTGTAATCGCAGAGGTGACGTGGAACCGATAACGAAACTGGGGCGAGAAACAGACGCACGAGCAGCGCGCGCCGAGCAATAAAACTGGAGAATAAAAAGCACAGCGGCGTGAGGCAAACGGAAGAAAATGAAGCAGAAAGAAGAGCAATTAACGGCGAGCCGAATGGAGGAAACAAAAAGAGAGTTTAGAGAGGGAGAGTGCGAGGGAGATAGAATAACGACGTTGGTAGCGCGCAGGGGAGAACAACGGATGACCGAACAAAACTTGAAGCCAGTCGGGTAGAACAAGTGGAACGAGTTAACGTTAAAATTAGCAAGATGAAATGGTGAAACGAAGTGGACGCAGCCCATGTTTCAGTGATGGAAACTTATTAGACGTATGGCCGGCTGAGAATCACAGTGGTGTAAATCATATACAGTATTTCATCGATAATTGTCCACAACACGGGTCTGCGTAGGGACAATTATGCGCGAGGGATATTATTGTTTGAGGTTTGCAGAATGTAGAGAAGGACAGCCGAGCTCGAGAGGCCTCGGTCACCGAGAAATGATACCTAATCCGAATTTCCAACTTTTTTATTATTCATTATTTTTTTATGAGACTTCGATGACCATATTTGTGGCATTTTTCTAATAAAAATTATACCAAATATGATATAATTCCGATGATATGTACTTGTGTAATCGACGATTAAAATTTCGGGCGCGAGGAAGGATAACGTATGGGAAAAAAAGAGACGCGGAGAGTCACAGTCGGCGGCACAGTTCAAAGGCTCGCGCGTCCTCACAATGTATTACCAAGGAATAACTTTTTTATTATTACTTATTTTTTTATGAGACTTATTCGAATAGATTTGTGACATTGTTCTGATTAAAATGACACCAAACACGATATAATTCGGATCATATACAGGTATGGTGTATAGGTCAGGTACATAACATCGGTGAGGCAACAGTAATGACGACACTTTTTCATTTTTAATTAATCTTTTAGGAGACTTTTACCATCATATTTGTAATATTTCGCTGATCAAAATTTTTCTGATTATACATACATATCTATTTTTTTAATTAACGATGGAGTAAGTTTTGGTGACAGACGAAGAGAGTAAATAGTAAAGAAAAGTAATAATAAAAAAGTTATTCCTTTATTATTTATTTTATTTGAACTGTGCCGCCGACTGATACTCTCCGCGTCTCTTTCTTTCCCATACGCTATCCTTCCTCGCGCCCGAAACTTTGATCGTCGATTACACAAGTAAATATCATCGGAATTATATCAAATTTAGTATCATTTTTATTAGAAAAATGCCACAAATATGGTCATCGAAGTCCCATAAAAAAATAATGATTAATAAAGAAGTTGGAAATTCGGATTAGTGTGGTCTCACCGATATACCCGAGCCGCATGTTGTCATATCTCTCGAGTTCCATGGCCCCTCAAGGGGGTACACCCCGCACTAGTGGGGATATCTCAGGGACAATTATGTCGGAGACATTTGGGACAATTACCGATGAAATACTGTAAATCGTATACCGAGTAAAATAATGTTTTGCGCTTTCTGCTATAAAAAAAACTCCATATACGCATTGGAGTGTCCACCGGGAAAAATAAAAGTTCCACCACATGATGTCCCCCTCGGCACTGAACATCTTTCATCTGAAACATTTTTGCGTATAATCAATATTTTTGGAGACATTCGTCTGTAAAGCTTTATAATTTACACCCTGCATAATACTTCCATCAGCGAGGGTGGATGCAGATGTAGCACTACGTATTATTCACTCGTGCCGCCTACTTTTTTACACGACCTCAAATCCCCTGGTAATAATTTGGCGAACATGATAACGAAGTTGCTACACGAATAATGTGCATACTGGACAGAAAATTTATTAGTAACGCACTTGTGAGGAATTGTTTATAAATATTTGCAGTTAGGAAATATAGAATAAACCTTCAGTTACTTTCACATATAGTTTTTCGTCACATTTTATTTCCGATTAAACAGTTATAAACGATTATTCCAAGTCTTGCTCTAAAATAAACTCAAATAATTTAACAGATCTCCGGTAAAAAATAATCTTCTAACTTTAGAGATTTAATTTATGCACTTTTGAGATCGGAGGATCTAGAATGATGTCTCAGTTACAATCCCGTTGAAATTTTATGTAGATTCAACGCCTAGTTAATTAGTTATTTACGATTTCCAGACAGGTGACACAACGATTTGTGTGCTTATCCTTGACACACAGTCGGACTCTCCTTGTCTTACACATTGCGGGCATGGAAAATGGAAGTTACCTCCTCAAAAGTTGTTGATAAATACTTAATCAGGAAATTTTTATAAATATTAACTGTCGAAAAATATAGAATGGACCTTCGACAACATTTATGTATAGTTTTTAATTCGATTCTGGAAGAGGTTAATTAGTTATAAATAATTTTTGTAACTCTTGTCCTAATGAAACTGTACATATTAATGACAATTAAATATCTTGTATACACCAAATGTTCATACGTAAAAGTTACTCTGTATCTCGTGTACTATTAGCGATTTTTACTAAAAAATTAGGTGGTGAGGTAACCAATTATATAATCGTTGTAATCGTTAAACAAGCAGAGATAATAAATTCATTAATTACATTTTCTCGATATAATTATGCTTAGTAAATTCATGTATCATAAATTATTCTGTATCCCGAGTTCTATTACCTACTTTTACTAAAAAATTAGATGACAAGATTGTCAATAATTGTTACAAATAGTAACCAGCTAGACATAATAAATTTATCAGTGAGTTGTGTCCGAAAAATTAATGCGCGCGAATATTCATGTGTTAAAAGTTCTTCTATATCTCGAGTTCTATTACATATTTTTACTAAAAAATTAAATGGTCAGATAGTCGAGGGAGTGCTTGTCGACATAATTCGCAAAAGGAATTGTTATAAACATTAAACAGCCAGAGATAGTGAATTTATCAATTACATCTGCTTGATATAATATTGTTTGGTAATATTTATAAAAAGTACTAAAAGTACTAAAAGTACATAACTCTGTATCTCGAGTATTATTAGCAATTTTTACTAAAAAATAAAATGGTAGATAGTCAAGGGGATGCTTGTGGACATAATTGTCAAAAGGCATTGTTATAAACATTATACAACCAGAAATAACACATGTATCAATAAAATGATTATCACGGCGATGGAGATCTACCAAAATTAGTTGGGGTGGGGAGCTGTGCGCTTTGCTGCGCGTTGCGCATCACTGCCAACCTAAGCCCGCGGAGCGCGCTCAGTCAGTCATTCGGGCCGGGCGCCCTGGCAGGAGCGGACAGGCTTCGGGACCAGGAGGGTCTTCGGCTTCCTTAGCTGCCCAGGGGTCCTCCAGCGGTACCCTGGCCTCTCCTGCCTACCTTGGGGATGATCAGTGGTCCTCCAGAGCTACCTTTGGCTATCTCCAGCTGGCTTAGGGTGGACCAAAGGTCACTCACCAGTGGCCTACTCTGGGGTTGACCAGTGGTCATCCAGAGCCGCTCCGGCCTACCCTTGCTTACCCTGAGGATGACCAGTGGTCCTCCAGAGCTACCCTTGGCTACCTTCAGCTGACTTAGAGTGGACCAAGGGTCCTCCACCAGTGGTCATCCAGAGCTACCTTGGCCTACACTTGCCTACCGTCAGCTGGCTTAAGCTTGACCAGGGGTCCTCCACCGATGGCCTACCATTGTTTATCATGGTCTACCTTTAGCTAGCTTAGGGTAGTCCAAGGGTTATTTAAAACTTCCTTGGCCTACTCTAAGCTAGCTCGGGGGGGGGGGGGGGGGCATGGTGTCTTCATGGTGTCTTCCTACCCAGGCATACCCTCGCCTACTTACAACTGACTTAGGGTTGGCTAAGGGTCCTCCACCAGTGGCCATCCAGAGCTACCCTAGCCTACCCCTGCGTGCCTTCAGCTGGCTTAGGGTTGACCCTGGGTCCTCCAGCAGTAGTCTGCCCTGATCTACTCCAGAGCTATCCAGGCCTACCCTTACCTATCTTGGGGTTACCTCCTGAGTTACCCTGGCCTACGCTTGCCTCCTAGAAGTTAGCCCCCCAGTTGTTGAAATAAATAATTTCAACAGTTGTGCTGAGTTGTGCTAAGTTTGTGCTACATTGTTCTCGAATATTATAACAATAATATAAACAATAAGACTAAAAATTGAGAACAACGATTTTTTTTATCAGCCACCCACTCTTCGTTTTTTTCAATTTTCTCAATTGTGCTACGTTGTGTTAGGTTGTGCTAAGATTGGGCTCGATTATAACAATAATATAAAAAATAAGACCAAAAATTGAGAAAAACGATTTTTTAGTAGCCCTCCACTTCTCGTTTTTTTCAATTTTCTTAATTGTGCTAAGTTAAACGCATTTTACTATTAAACAACCTCTCCCTTATTAAAATTAAGGTAAAGTGCGCTTTGTCATAAGCTAGCCATTCGGGGTGCCTTTATAGTGAAAAGGTTACGGATCACTGGTCTAAGGGTTAATTCCCTCAAGATTCTGCGGTAAGAATATTAACATAGCAATTACACGAACGCATAACAAGGGTTAAATGTAGCAACGTTAATCGTCGCGAAGATAAGCTGAAATAGTGAGAAAGATATGGTGGCATAGAAAACCGAGCGTGTAAAAGTGAAACTTCAAGAGTCGAAGGGAGAAAAAAAAAAGGAAGAAAATCGTCGAACTGAATTTTCAACGACATGGGACTCGCGGCTGCTACGAGTGAGATAAAGTTTCACGATTTTTCCTCTCCAGTCGCGGTCCCTGCGTGAGACCGTGAATATAAACAGGTTTCCCCTGAAACGAATTTTCTCGTTGGTCCACGGAACCCATAGAAAATCTACAACAATTCAGACGTGCCTTCTATCTATCCCGGAGAAATGAGCAGCAGCGGGCATATAGGGACGAAGGACGAAAATCGCGGAAAAATCGAGGGAAAGCGGCGGGTAGGCGGGAAAAGAAGAAAAAGTATTGGAATCCATATGGATATGAATTCCATATCGATTCCATATGGAAACGCTTACTTGGAGTGATAGGTGCGCGAGAATATGGACATACAAATTTAAAGAACCGTTGTGGGAAACACCTATGAAATTACATAGTGCACAATTTTTATAAATCTCTTTCCTGGAAAATTATTGATTATATGTTACGTTCCGAACATAAATTAATTATTCTTTTGCTCTATACGTCTAGCCGAGCATGTCGAACATCCTCAAGGACCCGTATGTTTATGTGCGTATATCTCTCCTCGACCGTTGGTAGACTCGCGGAATAGAATAAGCAAGAGAGAGAGAGATAGAGAGAGGGGAAGGGAGAGAGGGAGAGGGAGAGGGAGAGGGTGATGGAGAGGGAGAGGGTGAGAGAGAGGAAGAGAGAGGGAGAGGGACAGAGAGAGAGGGAGAGAGAGAGAGAGAGAGAGGTAGAGAGGGAGAGAGGGAGAGAGGGAGAGAGGGAGAGAGGGAGAGAGGGAGAGAGGGAGAGAGGGAGAGAGGGAGAGAGGGAGAGAGGGAGAGAGGGAGAGAGGGAGAGAGGGAGAGAGGGAGATAGGGAGAGAGGGAGTGAGGGAGAGATGGAGAGAGGGAGAGAGGGAGAAAGGGAGAGAGGGAGAGAGGGAGAGAGGGAGAGAGGGAGAGAGGGAGATAGGGAGAGAGGGAGAGAGAGAGAGAGTGAGAGAGTGAGAGAGTGAGAGAGGGAGAGAGGGAGAGAGGGAGAGAGGGAGAGAGGGAGAGAGGGAGAGAGGGAGAGAGGGAGAGAGGGAGAGAGGGAGAGAGGGAGAGAGGGAGAGAGGGAGAGAGAGCACTGTAAGACACGTCGTCGAAACCTGCGAACAAAGAATTTAAATTCTTGATAAATCTTATGATTTCGGCGCAAGGTTCGATCCTATTGAAAAGCAGCAAATTTGCAGTTAGATTATTCTCTCGACATTTCGATCGTTGTGTGGATCATTTTCAAAAGGTTTCAATGCATTTGCTGTGCAACGGGTAAAATAAAACAAAAAAAGAAAAAAAAATTTTTATGAATAAGATGTTAGGAGTTACGGCGGAAAGTGGTTTAGCCCATGGTGGCAGATACGTAACAGTTACGTAACTGCCACCATGGGTTAAACCACTTTCCGCCGTAACTCATATCTTATTCATAAAAATTTTTTTTTCTTGTTTTGTTTTATTTTATTATAGCCGCAATCCGCGGATAGTCTCCAGTAGTCAAGGTAATTGATTGTGGGATATCCCTAGCTGGGGATTGTCCGCGTCCCGTGGTAGCAGCAGTCGTGGACACTTATAATTTACTTGTTATTTTATGTCTATATTTACATGTAGGCCTAGGCAAGATCCCCGCGGTTACGACATCGGACCGTCCGTCCGAGCGAAACACACGCTAGGCCGTCACAGATGAAGAAATTAATTTTCATGGGATGTTTAGATACAGCATTGATCTATATGAAAATATATTATTAAGTTGTGGAAATGAAACTTCATAAACTTGTAGACCAATCGAATATATACCAGTTTCAAGTTTCAAGTTTTCAAAAAAAAATTTTTTCTGATTTAATCTGACAAAGATTTGAAGATTCAATCTGCTTCTTTTCACGAGCGTGTAAAATTGAATCCACGACTTTTTCGGATGTTTTGTAAAATAAAAAAGGGAACTCTGTATTTTATGCATTTATAATAAAAATGGGTTGGTGAAATTTAAAACACGGGAAAAATTCAAATACTTAAAGAATAAACATATACTATTTCCAACGTGTTAAAATTATTCAAGAAAGAATTAAATTTAAACTTAAAATTAAATTTAAAATTAAATTAAATGTGGCTCCCAGTGATGCAGACAATTTTTGATGCATAAAGATACTACAACAAAAAGTCTGCTTATATTATTGCCAAAATGGCAGTACACTTTTCCAGTCAAAGGTTAATAAATCTACTACAAAAAAACGCGGGTGAAGTTTTAAGCGTTCGTTGTATAGGGAAAGCTACAATCTTTAATTCTGCGGTAGTTTCAGTTACGAGAAAGATTTGTCAATGTTTTTACGGACATTTCAATTTGAAACATTTTGGACTAAAAAAGCGTCTTCAGTTGCCCAGTGGCTGTGTCATGCGGAAATACCTCGGACAAAAAATAACAATGGATGACAAAAGCAGAGGCTTCAAGGTTTAAAATGATCCAATTATATTGTTATACTATTTTTTTTAACGAAATTGTCGCAGTTTAAATTCGATAATTTCTCGAGAATGGGAAAATTAGAGTTCAAACAGTTTTTGGATCTATTGTTATATTGCTTACGAAAAAAATATTAATCGATACCGGAGAAGCCACATTCGTAACTATTATACAGGGTAGCCCACGCAACTTGTTCACCCTCAATAACTTCCAAAGAACGTATTGTATGAAAAAACTTTTTCTAGAAAAGTTGTATGACTTGAAGGGATATATTATGTAATTCATATACTTTTTTTGTAAGTGGAGGCGTTTCGGAGATTTGAAGGTCAACTTAGATTTTTTAAATAGAATGCTATGTTTTTTATGCCAAACTATCTAAGAGCGTTAAATTTTGAATGAAAAAGTACTGACCTTTATTAGCCGTAAACCTAATAGTTAACGAATAATTTCACTTTGTTCCTTGAGAAGGGTTTGTGCATGATATCAAGAGTTTCAATAACAGCAAAGATTTCCTTAAGACCGCGGAGTTTACGTGACAATGTTTATCAACATCGATTCAAATTATTCGTTAAATAATAGGTTTACAGGTAAAAAATGTCAGGACCTTTTTACTCAAATTTGAACGCTCTTCGATATTTTGACATAAAAATATAACATTCCATTTAAATAAACGAAGTTCACCTTCAAATCTCCGAAACACCTCCACTTACAAAAAAAGTACATGAATTACATAATGTTACCCTTCAAATCATACAACTTTTCTAGAAAAAGTTTTTTCATACAAAGTATACTTTGAAAGTTATTGAGGATGAACAAGTTGCGTGGACCTCCCTGTATATGCAACAGTTGAATTGTTAAAATCATATCACTTTTTGTAAAGTCAGGATTAAACAATTCAGTTTTTGCAGAGTCGTTTGCGAAACATGCTGTCACGGAGAAACAGAAAATATTAACAATCCTACAAAGTTTTAAAAATCCATGTTGAACTGTTCGTTTATTTGTGGTTCGATACAATTCGCTCGAACCTGTATTTCACCATTTACATTGGGAGCGTTAAAAAAATAACGCGCAAGAGCAGAAAAGCCATTTATACACAATTGATACCAATACAGATATTTCTGCATTCAATTCAATCAAACCATAATTACTCACAATTTAGTCCGAAAAACGCGTGGGAAATGGAAAGTAATAAATGTGAGTAATTACATTCGCACCTAATAAAACGTTTAATAAGATTTTTTCGTTGGAACCTTTTTCGAAAGAGAAGTAATTTCCTTTCATCGCAATCTTTGAGAATTAGTTCATGAACATCTACAGTCAGAAGCAAAATTAACTTGGCACCGTTTAAAGATTAGTAACTTCTTTAAAATTCGACCTAACGACGTTTTTAAGATGTTAGAAGTATTAGTTTATTAGATAATCTATACACAAATTAATACGTTTGTTTTCATTTCATTGATAATGACTTTGATGTTGTCCTGAGTAATGCTGATATTGAACACATGTTATTGTTTTGGTGTGAAAGTTCGAAGACATAAACGTATGTACAAATAAAACGATCACACCTTTTCTGCATTTCCCTACAAGTTTGACCTTGAATGACCTTGAGTCATATATAATTGAACTCATTTTAAAACGTTCTGCTTGATCGTGGATAAAAAAACATATTATTCCATTTAAAAAAAGAAAATTGACCTTCATCTCACCTTGGAGTGTCCACTGGGAAAAATAAAAGTTCCACCACATGATGTCCCCCTCGGTACTGAACAACTTTTTTGGAGATATTCGTCTGTAACGCTTTATAATTTCCACCCTGTATGTTCGCGATCATCCGCAGGTATGCATAGTACATTTGTAAGGAAAGTACATAAGTGCATTTTCTTAATTAGAATCTGCCACGCACTTACGAGCGCGGCCGATGACAACGACACCTACACGACACGACCAAACGTGTGAGCGGTATATTCTGTTGGAACGATTTCGTTATAATTTAATTATTATTTAAATAAACCTAGAGAAAGGAATTGACATCAAGGGTAGAGAATAAACTTTAATGTCGTTTCTCATTGTTATAGGTAGGAATAGTAAATAAGCATTGTGAATAAACTAACGAATAACTGTTACGAATAAACTAACCTCATTGTTACAGAAACTCAGTATTGTTTATTTGACCGTGTCAATCCCGGCGACAGAACGATTACATTATATATTTATACATGAAGATCGTACGCGCAACATACCCCGGCTTGTCCATTACAAATGTAAATAACACTTCGAGATGCAACTTCGAGATTGCAGGGAAACTAAAATCGTAGAAGTTTATAATCGTCGTCATACTTGCTGCCATTTATGTCGCATTGGTCCCCAAACACTTCGAAACTCCGACCACATACGCTCGTACCGAATCGACGGAACTATATTTTCAGAAAAGCACAGTCTAATGGAGATTGAACGTAATAAAATAGCGCTGTGAGTGCATGCAAACCATGACGACATCTGCAAGAGGCTTCAATTCGAGCAACGTGGAAATCATACGGCACACAGTAGCTCCAAAAAGTGTTTGAACACTAAATGTACAATTTGTCGTAAGTTGTTTATATATAAACTGTTAACATTTCGTAAAATAGAACCGTACAACGATCAAATTCGACTCATTTCAAAACTTTTTTTTTAAATAATGAATTATTTTCATTTTCCAAACAACATACTTTCATTTGAAGTATAAACCAAACACATTATTTTCAAATAATATTTCATTTGAATCATTTTTCATTTCAATTACATTGATCAAATAAAATAATAAATAATTTCACCTCGGGAAGAGGTTATTGAAGTAACTAACTTAATCATTAAATTTAGATGTGCTACTTCGTGTAATTAAATTATTAAAGTTTAGCTGCATACATTATTAAAATTGTTCTTTAGTGCACGAAATGAATATAATTTTGGAATTTACGAATTATTTGTTCAAATAAACGGGTGAAATGAAAAACTATTTGATGTTTATTTGAAATTCAAATAATAAAATAATTTTTTAAAAATTATTTGGTTGTTCAAATAATGTCCAAGTCGGGTCTAGGATAGTTCTATAGGATGTATCAAGTGAAAACCTGATGACACATTTCCTTTCGAAAATGATGCAAGTTGAAACACTGTAGAAACGTTAAAAAAATTCCTAGCAAATGATTTACCATAGATTCGAAGACTGCATTTTGCCTTTTCCAACGACGCTTTAAAACTTGGTGTACTGTAATACAAGGTACACCATGAGAGGTTCACATAGCCCTCGTTTTTGTTGTATATAGGAGTCGTTGTAAAGAGGATGCTTCAGTCTTCAACTCTATGGCAGATTCATTCATAAGAAAATAGTTATAACGTTTTTACAGTAGTTTCAACTTGTATTATGGAGAGAAAATGTGTCATTAGTTCCTCTTAAAACATGATCTATAAAGAATGTAATAGGGATTGAAACGGTTCTGAAAATAAGTGTTTGAAACAGTTATACAGGGTGAGTCACCTCACGTTTGTACCTCAAATATCTTTGTTGTTTCTAAAGATACGTAAAATATGGTAAGGACAAAGTTGAATGGTACAATGGGGCTGACACGATGCAAAAAAAATTTTGTTTTTATGTCATTTTTTTTAGAGATATCAAGGTCACCTTGACTTTTTTTAAATGGAACCACCCTTTATTAAACACCTACAATGATAGTCCCTTTCATTAGGAATTCAGTGACTATAATTAGTCCAAGGTCATTCAAGGTCAAGGACAGAGAAAACGTATAAGATTTAACATCGATACATGCTTGTTAACGGGATTTGAAGGAATGTTGCACTCTGTCCGCGACCTTGAATGACCTTGAGTAATTATAATCACTGAATTCGTAATGAAAGGGGCTCTCATTGTAGGGTGAGGTAGTAACTATTGCCACCTCAAATATCTTTGTTGTCTTTAAAGATACGTCAAATGTCTGAAGGACAAAGTTGAATGGTTCAGTGGGACTCACACGATACCAAAAAAATATTTGTTTTTATGTCATTTTTTAGAGATTTTCGAGGTCACCTTGACTTTTTTAAATAGAACCACCCTTTTTTAAACACCTACAATGATAGTCCCTTTCATTACAAATTCAGTGACTATAATTACTCAAGGTCATTCAAGGTCACGGACAGAGTGCAACATTCCTTCAAAGCCCGTTTACAGGCATGTATCGATGTTAAACCTTATACGTTATCTCTGTCCGCAACCTTGAATGACCTTGTGTAATTATAGTCACTGAATTCGTAATGAAAGGGACTATCACTGTAAGTGTTTAAAAAAGGGTGGTTCCATTTAAAAAAATCAAGGTGACCTTGATATCTCTAAAAAAAATGACATAAAAACCAAATTTTTTTTGCATCGTGTCAGCTCCATTGTACCATTCAACTTTGTTCTTACCATATTTTACGTATCTTTAGAAACAACAAAGATATTTGAAGTACAAACGTTAGGTGACTCACCCTGTATATCGGTTCTGACTGAAACAGTTATGAAGAACCGAGATGATGTTGTAACTCTTATGAGATTTTCTGAATAAAAGAAAAAAAAAACTGTTATGAGAATATCGGTTCTCGCTTATATCGGTTATGGTTACGGTTCTTGAGAACCGATATTATAACGGGTCTATAACTGTTATTTTTAGGTTCTGGATTTCGGTTTCGAGTCTTCAGACTTCAAAACCTATAACACGTCCCATATCGGTTTTGCAGTTCTGCAACTGATATTTTTTGGTTCTGTATCGGGTATACAGGGTGTCTCAAAATTCCTTCAACATCCGGAAATAAGAGGTTCCTGAGATCATTTGATGCGACATTTTCCTTTGCAAAAATGGCATCCGCGGCTTTGTTAAGGAGTTATTAACGAAAAACACGGACCAATCAGAGTGCGGCTACAGCGAACGGAGTCCGACTCGGCGACAGGTCCCGCTTAGCGTGGCGTCGCCGTTGGCCGAGCCAGAATCAATCCGCTGTAGCTGCGCTCTGATTGGTCCGTGTTTTTCGTTCATAACTCTTAAACAAAGCAGCGGACGCCAATTTTGCAAAGGAAAATGTCACTTCAAATGATCTCAGGAACCTCCCATTTCCGGATGTTGAAGGAATTTTGAGACACCCTGTGTAGCCGATACAGAATCAAAAAATATCAGTTGCAGAACTGCAAAACCGATTTGAGACCGATACGGGACATGTTATAGGTTCTAAAGTCTGAAGAACCGGAACCGAAACCGAAATCCAGAACCTAAAAATAACAGTTATAGAACCGTTATAATATCGGTTCTCAAGAACCATAAGCGTAACCGATACAAGCAAGAACCGATATTCTCATAACAGTTATACCATTTTTTCGGTTCTCGTAACTGTTTCAAGAACCGGAATTGATATCATAACCGTTTTCAACCCCTGGAATGTAATAACCCATTAAATTTTGATTGTTTTGACTTCAAAAAATATGGTTATGTATTTCGAATATCCATGAACATGTGTGCAAAAATACACTGCAAAAAGTTTGACTAGTTCTTCTGAAAACAAAATGTTTAAAAATTGTTTAATTTGAAAGCAGTGTATCCCCTTGGCGTTTTACGCCGCAATTTCAGTTAAACGAAAAGTCATATGCTTTGCATACTTTTGTTATATCAGAAATGCAAAACCTCTATTCACTGGCAAAAATGCAGCACACTAGGGACCCCTGGAACTGCTATAGCCGCTTACATTAAATAAACAAGTTACAGTTACCGTGCATTCGTGGCAGCGCGACGTTGTTCAAGATGTTACACCGGCGAAATTCTTAATTTTCGTTGGTCTCGCCTCCGTTACGAGCACGTTGTCGGAATCGGCGATCCACCTCAATTTCGCCTAGGGCTCCGTTCACCAAATTACATTTTTACCCTTTTTACTTGTGCAAAATTTTTCACGGCGATATGAGCAGGCGCGCAGTAAAATTTGCAAGAAACGCGCGCAACTTTGGGGAATGTTTCTACGACGGGAACGACAATAGATAAAGTTTTTGCAATGAAATTTGTTTGTTTTAATCGATTGTGGAATTTGAAGTTTTCAGATTGATTGTATTAATGATAAATAAAATATTGTATAGTGGCTCGTGTAAGTGGTCGAATATCTTCTAACCCTTTGCACTCGAGTGACGACTCTAAGGCGCCATTAAAATCGACTTGCTATAATTTAAAAAATTGCATTTCTATGCTTGTATTTAATAAATTGTTAAAAATTGTTGTAAATACGAATGATAGTGATAAACTTGATGTGTACGAAAGGAATTAAATCATGTACAGTAAAAATATTCTAGGTCAGAAGAAATGTTTTTGTTTTGGAGTTAAAACAGTTTCGAGTGCAAAGGGTTAATTTACAATTTTTTTTATGTTCTATAGAATAAAAATGGGGAACAATTTTGGTCGTGTGTAGCCTTCACGGTGTACCTTATACTTACAAGGAGAAGATGCGGTCATTCGGTCTTAGATTTTGTCGAAACTTTGCATACTGGTAGATTTCTGTTTATGAAAATATAACATTATAGGCGTCGATACTCAATAATTTTTGAGATATTTACAATTTAAATTTCGTTATACCCCTTAAGCCGTTAAGTACAGTTTTCGTTGAAGTTTTTGTCAAGTGCCAAACTGCGTGATGGTAACGTACTAGATTCATTACCGGGAAGGCTAGGTTTAAATCCCTTTATCCCTTTTTTCCATTTGTTCTTATCTTTCTGTTCAGTTCATCTATTTTAATTAGTTTTATTTTGCACATGAAAACTACACTCATAATATCTATAGGAAACAAAATATAAAAATTTTATTGAAGAGGAACATAATATAAAAGAAACACTAACTTCATCAATCTTAACGTATCTCAAAAGTTGTTCAGTATCGACGCCTACAATTCTACATTTTCATAAACAGGAGAACGAAATCTACCAATATGCAAAGTTTCGAGAAAATCTGAGACCCCATGATCTGAGACGCGCGTCTTCTCCTTGTTAGACTGCGGATTTCATGCATTTATAATAAAAATGGGTTGGTGCGATTTAAAATAGGGGAAATATTAAGATAATTGAAGAAACAAGATATACTGTTTTCAACATGTTAAAATCATTTAAGAAAGAATTAATGTATATGTGGCACCCATAACTTGCAATTGAACCGCAGAATTCCTGCGATTTCTGGTCACAAAATTAGCGAGCAACGCACAGTTTTACAACCAAGCAATAGAATAATCATCTATTTGAATAATCATTACTTTTAAGAACTCTTTTTACCGATCCCACTGTTAATCGCCGATCAAAATGGAATGTGCAATCGTAAACCGCACGATTGATCAGTTAAACTCGAATGAACTCTTTCGCTGGGTTCGATCCGCGAAAAAGCGAATAGAAGATTTTTATGAGTCCCGTAAATTTACAGTTAACGCGCGAGAATGTTACCTAATGCCTAGTATTCCCGGGCTAATGATAATCGTTCGGTCGGGTGAGTGAACGATGTCGAACGGACTTTCCAAACCCGGTATCGAAACTCTTCCTGTCACTCAATATTTATCTATCCACCCGTTTATCGCCTTACTTTACGAGTTCCGTAATGGCTGCGGTTAAATGAATTCCCTTCAGTTACAGATAATTGCGCCGGCAGATCGTTAACGCAGTTAGTTGGCCGTTCCGCGTGCAAAACTTATCCGCGAACGATGAAGTTCCACCGTTACTTCTGTTCCAGAGGTGGGCAAAATAATTATTCGTAGGCTTCGAATAACCTTCGAATAACTTTTACCAAAACCCGAGAGCCGATCACGGAACACCGAACTTCAAAAACCTTCCTCCCTTCAAAGATCTCTCTCCCTCTCTCCCTCTCTCCCTCTCTCCCTCTCTCCCTCTCTCCCTCTCTCCCTCTCTCCCTTACCCCTCAATCTCCCCCGCTCTCCCTCTCCATTTCCCTCTCTCCCTCTCTCCCTCTCTCCCTTACCCCTCAATCTCCCCGGCTTTCCCTCTCCATTTCCCTCTCTCCCTCTCTCCCTCTCTCCCTTACCCCTCAATCTCCCCCGCTCTCCCTCTCCATTTCCCTCTCTCCCTCTCTCCCTTACCCCTCAATCTCCCCCGCTCTCCCTCTCCATTTCCCTCTCTCCCTCTCTCCCTTACCCCTCAATCTCCCCCGCTCTCCCTCCCTCTCTCCCTCTCCCCCTCAATCTCCCCCGCTCTCCCCAGTTCCCTCCCTGCCTCTCTCTCCCTCCCTCTCTCTATTTAATATAAGTTTAGACGTAAGATAGGATTTAAGAGAGTGAGAAGGTTAGGTTAAGAAAGGGTGAAGGGGTGAAGAGGAAGAAAGTAAAATTATATAAGGATTGTAACCCTAAGGGGAACAATAAAGTCATATTATGTGTGCGTGTGCGCGCGCGCATGTGTGTGTGTGTATATTAAATATAATCTGAGGAATCAAGACACTGAATTTTTACAAAGAATGTTCGATATGATTCCTCGCATGAATTATGATTGGACAGGTGAAACATAAAACTGCGATGTCGTTGAAGAAATTGGATAATGTTCAGTGGCGGATTGGGAAAAGAAACCGGCCCTGGCAGAAAGGGAATATGCTGGGGAATATTATGCCATATCCCATAATATGTTCCATAAGTTCTCATCGGTATAAATAATAATTTTACAAAAATAAAACTATTGTTTTGTAGACATAGTTACACTTTATTCATATAAATGCAAATAAACTACAAACAGTAACTAACATGAGTAAGTAATTATATAATAAAAACAGCAGTTCATAATTAAAATTAACCATTCAAATATTTTTTAATTCCAGTAGGCAAAATAAATATTTCCTCCATAATATCTTCTCGTTTTGCATTAGCCAAAATATCCTTTTCAATATTCATCAACATCAATGATTCCAAATTGGCTTGCTTCATAGTACTCCTTAATCTATTTTTTATAATTTTTAATTTTGAGAATGCTCTTTCAACTTGAGTAACAGATAGGATGAGTACAAACTTATATGCAATAAACACATTGGCGTACGCGTTACTATATAAATTATACTGTAAGAGTAATTTATACACACAGAAGACACAGTTTCTGCAGGTATCGCATTTAGCTTTGGATAAGGGCTCATTATTGGATACAACACTTTCCCCTTCTGATTCGGTATCGAAATCAACATTATGATTTTCTACTGAATTTTTCAGCATTTCCCACTTGCTCACTAAGTCCTGATATTCATCCCTAAGATCGTCAATAGTTATACCTACATAATGCCCTAATAATTCAGCGAGATACTCAAAAGAATTTAATGACAATGGTTTTGCAAAATTCTTTGGATCGAGCAGAGATATGTCTTCGTACAATTTTCCAACAATAAATTCCAACACCCTGAAATACTAACTATCAGATACAGTGAAGGTTTCACGCGGAATTTGTTTACTACAGCGGCCCAGTGGGCAATCCAAAATTCTGTGCCCCCAGGTCCAGGCCATTCTTTACATTCGTCGAAAATAATTCGCAATAAAAATTGTCTACCAATTGTCAAACATCCGTTGATCAGAACGTGGGCGGAAAATGGGATTTCGGATTAGTTTTCTTGGTTTATTGCTTTGGCCAAGGCGCCGAGGAAGCGGGCGAGAAAGGTCGGGCCCGGCCGATATGGAGCATTTGCCAGAACGCCAGACATGCCGTCCGCATGGCCCCCGGCCCGGCCCGAAATCGCACCAGCCAAACCGGCCCACCGGGCAACTGCCCGGTTGCCCGCCGGCCCTGTCCGCCATTGATAATGTTCTTACATTGTTTTCTGGTTATTAAAATAATCAAAAGAAAAAACATGAATTCTAATTATGATCTATCCAATTTGATAACAGTTCAAATTGATGTAGTTGTTAGTTCATATTTCTCCATAAGAAAAAATCAAACTCAATACATTTTCTCGTGATTGAATTTTGAGTTTGCCCTTAATTTTGAAGGTTCAAGGTCATTTATCATAATACGTAGAATATGAATATGAAATTTATCACAGTACAGAAATAAATATACATAAACTTGTATGATTGCATACAAATAAAGGGTATCACAAGATGACCTGACATTTTAATTTATTAATAAAATGTATTATTTATTTGAAAAGTACGAATTCAATATAAGGTACAAACATGGAGGTTATGTGTGCAATACAATATCCGATTAATGGCCGCCTCGTCCCTGTTTGCAAAGGTTCATTGTTTTGACGAAATTTTCAATTAACATTTTGGCATAATTGGAATGCTCTGGAACGGTCTGCGGATCATTGGCATGCATTTTTCCTTTCAGAAAACCCCAAGGGAAGAAGTCCAATGGTGTCAAATCGCACGATCTTGGTGGCCAATTCACATCACTGCGGCGCGAGATAACACGACCATGAACCTTCGTCTGCAATAACTGAATTGTTTCGACTGAAGTGTGGCAGATTGCGCCACCTTGTTGAAAGAATAAAAGTGAATTTTCACAATTTCTATGCGTTGCTCGATCGTGTGATTCTCCATGTCTAAACCTCAATACTTCCTGATGCCAGGTATCAAAAATAAGTACTAGTGATGGGCACTATCGACTAATTTAAACTATCGACTACTTACTATTTAGTAACAGTATACTATCGACTATTTAGTCGATAGTTTTCAGTCGAGTGAAATCTCGCTTTAGTGGTTATGTCCAGTTATGTCATCAAATCTACTGCAACACCATCGATGTATTTACCATTTGTAAAATTAATTCATAATTAGAATTTCAAAATTGTAAGATGTAAACAAGTTTTTTTTTTACCAATCACTACTATTTCGATTTATTATAAGCTATTTAATATTTATAGTTAAACAATTACCTGCTCTAAATTTTTGGTGAAGATCAATTAGATTATAAGTAATAATTTCCTGAATTCTTGAAAATATGTAAAATCAAGTAAGTGTTGCCTCAGTATAGAGCTATTTAAAATTATGGCATTGTTTAATTTCTTCTATATCAAAATGTAATCGATAGAGTTTAATGTTGCCATTTCTCCTCATTCTCCTAGAGTAGATAGAAATATTGCTATATTAGGAATTTAAGAATAAAAGAATTTCATCTAAAAAAAGTTTAACTGTAGTAAGCTATTCCAGATTGCAATTTAAAAATATTATTTTATCCAAAGTTTTTGCAGACAATCTATTTCTTCTTTCAGACAGAACTTGTCCGTTCACTTGTGTGTCCATGGAGCCATAAATGTAATGTATAAAGTATTATAATAAAATATAATTAATGAAATAATGTTAGAAAATTACAACGAACAGTTTAGAAAGAATAGTATAACAAAAACGAGTCCTCGACAGTGTGATGCCACGACTGTTATAAATTACTTCATGCTTGTTAGCTGGCGAGCATCAACAGTGTTCCTTAAAATTAGTGATACAAATACAACATTAGAAATATGTACACCTTATTCATTTGCATTATTATCCTTCCTTCTTACAATAATATTACTAATTACTTTTAAATTTTATATATAACAAAATATATAAAACTTCGTAAAAGAATTAAAGAATGATTCTTTTGTTTATGGTAGAAATACTATCCCGCCCCTGTTGAATTAATTTAAAACCCTAATGAATTAATTACTCGATACTCGCCAACGAATGAATCTATTTAATAGTAAAACTCATTCAAAAGTCCCGCCGCTTAAATTCAGTTGATCGGTAACTCCAGCATTGTATGGATCAAGCGACAGCTTCAGACAACTGAATTTTGTCGATAGTTCGATGGTTCAAAAAAGTAGTCGACTGAAATTAGTAGTTAGTTACTATCGACTTAGTCGATAGTTTTTAGTCGATGGTGGCCATCACTAATTAGTACTCTATGTTCAACACAAAAATAATGGCGCGCAATTTAAAATGTCAGGTCATTTTGAGACACCCTTTATTTGCATTTGTTGCGATTGATTTTGTAGGAATGACGTTGGTTAAACGAAATTGTTGGACATGTTTGTAAATGTTTCATAGTTATCCTCGGTGGCTCTAAAATTAATCTGTTGTTGCGTCGTGCGTTTGAGTAGTCGAAAAGTTTCCCGAACGACTTCCAGTTGCGGCAGTTTTCGCGTAAGCCGATGAAGTGCGGCAGGATAACAAAGTGTTTCGCGTGTGACGCGCGGCCCCACGCAGAATAAATAATCCGCAAAGTTTAATCTTATCTTCGGAGCAACATAGAAGTTGTGCGGAAGTTGGCCGAGATTAGTCTCGGAACGAGATTATAACGCGGAAGGAATTTTGATGTTATGGAATCATATCGCGGTTATGAGTACGCGAGTTTCCCGTCTGACAAAGAGATATTTCGCACTCGTCTCTTTGCGAACGCGTGCCAAAACGAAACAAACGATTCATGATTTTATCATACATTATTCTTGGATCAAAAAGACTTTACGCACGGATCGCATGGAAAAATAATAACAGAATCGAACACGAGTGTTTAACACGTTGAACGCGGAGCAATTTTGTCTCGCTTTCCATTTAACTTGTTATTTAAATTTAATTTAAATTTAAATACAAAAATACGATTGTGCATAAACAAAAGACATGCTTACCCTATTTATGTTTAATCTGTATCAATTAAATCTATTAGATAGTGTGAATATATTTTTAATATTATATGTATTATATTTTATATATTGTTTCGTAAATTCGATAACGTCAGCCCCCAGGGACTGACACAGCGTTCAACGTGTTAATAAATAACGAGGTATAATTGACCAAAGTTATACAGAACGCTGCGCAGAATGATCTGAAATCGAGAAAATTGAGGTTGAAAATTTTGATATTCAAACAAACTCAGCATCGTTTGTATCGGGTATATTTTATTTCTGATTTTTGGTATACAATATTGTTTTTGTGGTTTATTAAACAGTGTGTAGTGTAGCTAATATTACTTATTATTTGTTTTTCCTCTGAGTTGGCGTTACAGTGAATGCTCGATAGTTGTCCACAACACGGGTCCGGTCAGTGACAATTATCGTGCAGAAGATATTATTTCTCGACCTCCTTCGAACGTAAGGACGGACACCGCGAAGCTCGAGAGGCCTCGGTCGCCAAGAAATGTTACACAATACGGGTCGAGTATATCGGTGTGAGACCACTACTAATTCAATAACGAAACATCTTTATTTTTCATTATTTTGCATTATTTTTTATCGGTCTTTCGCCAACATATTTTTGGTATTTGTCGAATGAAAATGATACCAAATATGATATAATTCTGATAACATTTACTTGCGTAATGAACGATGAAAGTTTCGGACGCAAAGAGTCGAAACCAGGGGGTTAAAACAGTTATGATATCGATTCCGGTTCTTGAAACAGTTACGAGAACCGAAAAAATGTTATAACTGTTACGAGAATATCGGTTCTCGCTTATATAGGTTACGGTTACGGTTCTTGAGAACCGATATTATAACGGTTCCATAACTATTATTTTTAGGTTATGGATTTCGGTTTCGGTTTCGGTTCTTCATACTACAGAACCTATAATATGTCCCGTATCGGCTTCATATCGGTTATGAAGTTCTGCAACTGATATTTTTTGATTCTGTATCGGCTATACAGGGTGTCTCAAAATTCCTTCAACATCCGGAAATGGGAGGTTCCTGAAATCATTTGAAGCGATATTTTGCTTTGCAAAAAATGGCGTCCACTGCTTTGTTTAAGAGTTATTAATGAAAAACACGGTCCAATCAGAGCGCAGCTACAGCGGATTGATTCTAGCTCGGCCAACGGCGACGCCACGCTAAGCGGGACCTGTCGCCGAGTCGGACTCCGTTCGCTGTAGCCGCGTTCTGATTGGTCCGTGTTTTTCGTTAATAACTCCTTAACAAAGCCGCGAAAGCCATTTTTGCAATGGAAAATGTCGCATCAAATGATCTCAGGAACCTCTTATTTCAGGATGTTGAAGGAATTTTGGGACACCCTGTATAGCCGATACAGAACCAAAAAATATCAGTTGCAGAACTGCAAAACCGATATGAGACCTAGACGGGGCATATTATAGGTTCTGTAGTCTGAAGAACCGAAACCGAAATCGAAATCCAGAACCTAAAAATAACAGTTATAGAACCGTTATAATATCGGTTCTCAAGAACCGTAACCGTACCCGATATAAGCGAAACCCGATATTC
The DNA here is from genome assembly GCA_913789915.3 of Sphecodes monilicornis. Lineage (NCBI taxonomy): Eukaryota > Metazoa > Arthropoda > Insecta > Hymenoptera > Halictidae > Sphecodes > Sphecodes monilicornis. The sequence continues at coordinate 7,779,343 of OU565301.1, read as the reverse complement.
TCATAACAGTTAAAACATCATTTTAAGGTGTGTTCAATGAAATTATGCTGAATTTGTTTGTACAATATTACAGTTTAGAAGCTCCTTTAACGAAAACCATTGTGTGAGTAATGATGTATAAAAATGTATCGATTTGGTAAAGTATTCATTCATTGGTCGTTTGACATATTTTCACTAAATCCTATAATACACTTTTAAAAAAGGCTATAACTATAAAAAATACTAGAATTGTGTTCAGATTTGCTATCATTTTCATTAGAAAAATGTCACGAATATGTTGGTGAAAGTTCCATAAAAAAATAATAAAAAATAAAGAAGTTATGTTATTGGATTAGTAGTAGTCTCATACCGATATACTCGACCCGTATTGTCTTACATTTCTCGGCGACCGAGGCCTCTCGAGCTTCGGTGTCCGTCCTTGCGTTCGGCATAGGTCGAAAAATAATACCTTCTGCACGATAATTGTCCCAGGTCGGACCCGTGTTGTGGACAATTATCGAGCATTCACTGTATCCAAGAATATAGAAGACTGTAGCAATTTCCCTATTTGTCGATAAGAACATCATTCGACATTTAAAAACAAATTAGAAGTACTAATCCCGGTAATAACATCCGAGCCAAATGAGATTACTTCAACCACAGTTTTTTTAAAAGTATTTTATTATACTTTATGATCATAATTGATTGATAATATTGCTTTGATATAAAATATTAATTTCCTCTTGGATATATCCGGATAGCATATCGTATCATTATTTAACATGGAAATGAAATTACAATTGCAAACACTGGTTTGTAAGAATGGCGATGCTGCAGTGTAATGCGGATAATGCGTGTTAATAAAAATATAATAGCATTGGCGACGCGTAAGAATGTGATCCGATAATGTCGGATTTTGCAAGAACGTACATACAAACACTGCACGCATTAAAATATCAAATTCTATTGCGTGCTTTGTCCATTGCACTCCATCAGACTTTCATTCATGCGTACAGTTGAATAACTTTTTGTTATACTGATAAAAATTGCATTTCTAAATGTTTATTTTACTGTGAAACGTTGCCATTGTAAATGTACGAATTAAGTACATTGTCAGCGAATTCATAGAATATAAAAGCGAAACACACAGAACATTAAATAACGTTGGGTATTTTAACATAAAACGTACAATATCAAAGTATATACAATTTTCACAATCAAGAGTTTCATCAAAACAGAAATGAAATTATAGTTTCATGCATATATAAAATACGCAGCTTCACGATAAATTATAATCGAATTGTGATACGGATTATTCTCGAGAACGCTTATTTACGATTAAATTCAAATTGGTAACATCGCTTTTTAAAATCGCGTCTCATTTAATGTAATCGTTCTATCTCTCCAAATTTTATTTTAATTGTTTCGTTGTTCAGTCGTTGATCAAATTATACGTTATTCCTTCTTCAGTTATTTCTTATTTATAACATTTTTCAAAAACTGCAAAGTCAATTCTTCTGTCGAAAAAAAGAGTAATTTTTCTGCTAAACGTTCGGACGTTTGAGTCTGAACTTCTGAGACGTTCAATCCTTCATGTTTGTTTTCCAGATATCAATATTTTGGACATGCAACATGGAATTTTGTAAAAGTACTATGGTTAGACTATGAATTTTTATGCAAATAAAACTGTCTGCAATAATTACAAGACAGACGTGTACATAGATATTTATTTCTTGTCTTAATAATGTTATTCGGTTGAAAACAATACGACAGTACTTTCAAAATTTTTAAATGCTTTTACTGTGCTGCGTTTGATCCACCTACATGGTGGTCCTTTTAAATAAGACCACCAAAATATCTCTTCAGCTTATTGTGATGCAACAATAGTTTTTTCCTAATGTGCATGGTGTCAAAGGGCCAACATCTGGCAAGAATATTTTTTCCCCAAGGTCATTTTTTTTTAAGTTAACAAGGTCATTGGTGTTTTTGACACATAACTACATATTTTTATTATTACATCGTGTAGCTGAAAGAAAAATACATTCAAATATGTATAATAACATGACCTTGAAATGACCTCGAAATGACCTTGCACTAACTGTAGTACTAGTCCAAGCTCCAATTTCTAGATCAATTTCTAGTAGTGTATTGGATCAAGTATTACAAGTTTGAGTATCAAGTATATTAGTTCTAAATCGAAACAATGGATCCAAAAAATATTCGAACACTAAATTTTGCCAGTCTCGAGAAATTGTCGATGTTTGAATAGTAATGATTTCATTAAAACAAATAGTATAATCATAATTCCGGTCTCATTTTAACACTAAATTTACGGGACCCGTCAAAATGACGGATTCAAAAATTTTTTATTTACAATTATTAAGAGTGTAAGGAGGCATTCGTGAGGAATTATTAAATAGATTTATTTTTTTGTGTACATATTACAATAAAAATCGCTGAAGATCTAAGTAAATACAATTTTATTATTTTTATAAAGCAATGTAAAATAATCAATTTTAGTGCCTCATAAACCTAGTGTTAAAGCTTCAGATTTCTCCTTTACTGACCGTTATTCATTTTCGCCTGTGACAATTTTGCACAAGGTGATCTCGAAAATACTAGCAATTGAAGCGTCTTTAGAAACATCGACGAATTTTGTTCTATTCGTTCTATTAAAGTTTAAATGAAAGAAGTACAGGCAACTTTACAGTGACATAAGGTAAACCATGAGTGCTTCAAACCAAAGAACTTGGTCGTCATTTTTGTTCTATGAAACAGTGAAACAAAATCGTACATCACTTTTTAATATATCGTTGTAAAGGTCAGGTTTCAATCTTCAAATCTGTGGAAGTTTCATTTGCAAAAAATTTGTTTTGATATTTTTACAGATTTTTCAATTTATAGCATTTATCAGGTGTCAATGGGTCTTCAGTTTCTCAAGTACTACATCATGTAAAAATATCTTAGAGATAAATGAAGAACGATATGAGAAAGTATTGTAGAATATTCAATCTTTAAAATGAGTCCAAGTATGTATATTACTGGTCGATTATTTTTTATGAAATTACAACAGTACACATTTTGGATCCACTGTACACATCTCAGAACTAATACAATTAAGTTTTCATTGCCTTTTTGCAAGGTCTTTTTACACGGTATTTTAATATATTTAAATATTTTTTGGATCCGCTGGATCTAAATCTTATACGACAGCTAATGTGAAATCACAAGTTCATGACACCGGCCGTCGACTTGTCAAAAGCAAGTAAAAACAACAAAAAATTTAAACATAAAGAGTGCCAGAAATACTCAACAATATTCCACAAACAGTAATTAAGAAAAAAGAAAGAAAGTTCCATAGACACTGTTTAAGTGCAAAAGTAATTTATTACAAAAATGTTGTTTTTCATTGAACTTCTTAAATTTGCCCGAAAGGCGCATGTTAAAAATCATGCGAAACGCAATAGCAGGTGTTCCTCTCATGACTCTTTCTCTTGCTCGCAAAGAAATGAGATCAAGAGAAAGAAAAAGAAATAAGCTCCGCAGGCAAGAAATTCTTCTTCTTCTTGATTTGAAATCACCGGTACCTGTTCATAAAGTGCGAAACGTCTCGAGTATGAAAGTACAATTTTTAGTAGGCCAGAATGTGAGATAAAAAAAATGAGAAGGTAAGACTTCATTATACCGTATCCAGTTTATGCGTGGCATTCATTTTTTGTGATTTCAGTTTTTGAGGAGTCATTGCTTAAAGTTTTTATTGAAAGTGAAGAAGCACTCGTGCCATTTTAAAGTAAGTAACAAAATATATTATTATATCTTCAGAAAGGAAACCGATTTAGATATGAGTTGCTATGATAGTTATATTAACGCAAGTTAAAAGTAAGGTTAAGTATAATGTTCTAAAATTTTTTGAAACACAGGGTTTCCTATTAAAAGATACATTCTCATATATCTATTTTTTATCACTGAAATTAAATATCTTCATTAAGTGATATACATACAAACGTAATTTTTTCGACTTTTCAACGTAAACTGACTTATTCAACTAAATAAAATAAAAAAATAGAGACAAAGATCTATCTACAGTATTCTGCAGCATGCACTGAGCGTTTATGAGTTAAACAGTCCCTTCAAATAATTCCTCAGTAAGTACTTACTTTACGGAGCTATAGCGAATGCCAACATGCAGGAAGTGAGAAATTTTTTTCATTTTTTCATAAATCAACTATGAAACACGGAGTCGGCCGTAGTCGGAACCAATTTTTCTTGCATCTTAATCATAAAGCTTCAAAGAATACAATGGCATAGAAATGAACACCGGGACTCACCCTGAAGTATAACAAAATCATTACTAAAGTCTTGGAATCATAAAAAAAGGTGACTGAATCGTTGGTTATCTTTAAATATTAATAACTACAAAAATGTATATAGTACAAAAGTGAATTTCTCTTTAAAGTATACCCATACTTAGCTAAAAAAACTTCTATAAAACAAAAATCTATTTAATGCATGTAAATAAGGTAGAAATTATTAATAGGTGAATTCGTTGAGAAATGATAGCGTGTTTACAGAACTTCAAACTTCCGACAAATTTCAGTGCTTAAGGGATACATGAATGGGAAAACGAATAATGGGAGATTGTTCCCCAGATGTTCAACTAACTCAAGCAACAAAAATTTTACAATTTATGTAAAATTTTTAAAATTGAATTTTGACCGCTGAAATCGGGCAAATACCCCACTGTACGGCGTCTGTTTACTGTTCTTGTAAACACGCTGTGGACACGCTTTATCATCCTTCCCTTCGTTCTAATCCTAACCTTAATTACTAACTTAATTTAACGTACGCTACCTTATCTACTTAACTTAACTCTAGAACTAAAAAACTAATGATAGAGAGAGAGAGAGAGAGAGAGAGAAATCTATATACAAAAGATACCTTAAAACTACTCCTCACCCTTCCCTACCCTACCCGTGAACCCCCTCTTCCCGTCAATCAACAATCCCCCCAACCTTTCTTACTTCATTCTTCCTCCCATCCTCACCCATTCTTCCACCATTCGCACCTTCCCTCCACTCCTCTGGTAAGTTAACTTGAAATCATACGTTTCCTTCGAGTGTCCTAATTTGTGCAGCCACTACAACATTATCATCGACGCAGGCGAAACCATAACGGCCTGTTCTCGCGGCGAACTTATTATTCTTCGTCGCGGCGATCCAAGCGAGAAGCGTTGAATAGCTAAATCGATGATAATCTCTACTTGAATGGATTATCGGTGACTAACCGGGAATTTATTGCGCATCAAATTTAGCCCCGTGTCGCCGTGTTGACGTAACATTATGAATTAATCCAGCTGGCGCCGTAGTTTAGAAAGCTCTGCTCGCCGATTACGGATAAACGCGGGTGCCCACTCCTGTTTTCGTATCATTAAAACTTGCCCCGAAGAATGCAAATTTCGGCCAGCTATTCGCCGATAACGGGCCAAGCGGATAGCGATTATTATTAATATCGTGGATAGTAGCCCGGTAATACGATGTAATTGCTCGGCTAAATCATATTTCCGGATTATTGTGTGTTGCCGCACTGATTCGAAAACTGTTCTTGGCCTTGTCGTTATTAAAAACGATTTTAACAAAAATATAATGTTCCATGTCCTCCTCCATTTTCCGTGTTTTTCATGCGTCTATGTAAGACGTAACATTATGAAATAATCATGAAACTGGATAAATATTGACGGAAAATTTTAGGCACAATTCTTGCGGAGTGTATCCAAGCGAAATGCAGTAGAACCTTTTACGTCACAGAACCTTCAATTTCCACACGCCTCTTCGGCCCCGTTTCTTGCAATCTGCGAAGTCCTACAGTACTCAGAAGAATTTGTTTTAGTCAACGTAGGGAACAGATATTTTTTAAATCATAGGCTTATTTCAGTCCTGAAATAACCGAGCCTTTTTCGAAAATGTTTCAACGTTTTATCTGACGGTAATTTTAATATTTTTTAATTTTGCTGAAATCATTTTTGAGGAGCGTGTGAGGAAAAAACTAACGAATCTATCTGAATTTATTTTAGACAATGTAGAAAACCAACCCTTTTGAAATCTTAGGGCTATATCAGTGCTAAAATAACTGAGACTTTTCCTGAAAATATTTTAACGTTTTATCTGAAGGTAATACCAATTTTTTAAAATTTTGCTGAAATCATTTTTGAGGAGCGTGTGGGGTAAAAACTAACGAACATTCTTGAATTTTTTTTAGACAATGTAGAAATCCAACCCTTTTGAAATCTTAGGCTTATTTCAGTGCTAAAATAACTGAAACTTTCCCTGAAAATATTTTAACGTTTTATCGGAAGGTAATTTTAATTTTCTTAAATATTGCTGAAATCATTTTTGAGGAGCGTGTGAGGTAAAAACTAACGAATCTCTTGGAATCTTTTTTAGAAAATGTAGAAAACGAACCCTTTTGAAATCTTAGGGTGATTTCAGTGCTAAAATAACTGAGATTTTTCCTGAAAATATTTTCACGTTTCATCTGAAGGTAATTTTAATTTTTTTTAATTTTGCTGAAATCATTTTTGAAGAGCGTGTGAGGAAAAAACTAACGAATCTTTCTGAATCTATTTTAGACAATGTAGAAAACCAACCTATTTGAAATCATAGGGTTATTTCAGTGCTAAAATAACTGAAACTTTTCCTGAAAATATTTTAACGTTTTATCTGAAGATAATAATGATTTTTTTTAATTTTGCTGATATCATTTTTGAGGAGCGTGTGTGGTAAAAACTAACGAATCTTTTTGAATTTATTTTAGATAATGTAGACAACCGATCTCTTTAAAGTTAATTACGAAATTATTTCATTTGCGATTCACGTATATTATTTATTCTATTTTCGGGCTATTTCCATTTCATATCGATATTCGCTTTTCAATTTCTGCACGAATTTTCGAGATTTTTGAATATACATTAAAATGATATCTCTTGAAGCTAAGGGAATACTGTACAACGCGTATTTCAATTTTAATTCTCCGTTAATACCATGACAAATGTAAGGACATAATTATTGGACTTCTTTCGAATCCATTCATTTTCATGAAAATGGGATTAATGTTAAATGAAAATGTATGAAATATCAAATGTGTTCAGCAGCGTACTGCGGTCTTCATAAGAGAACAATAATATATAAAAGTATGAAATGTGAATACCGTATTAGCACTAATCGTACCGAGCACAAAATGCGGCTTTTAGAAAAATTGCAAGAATCGCGAATTTATTTAGAATTCTTGCAATTTTTATATCAATATGTGCTTCGATGCAGAAATTTATTTAATAATTTATAATGGAAGGATCTTTGTAATTTTAATAATTATAAAATAAAAAATGTGAAACTGGTCATTTATAGAAAACAAAACTGCGGATCTATATAGAAAACAAAAATTTTCCATCCGAATTGCAACAAATTAGAGCGAACTAACAATTTATTTCCTTTCTTGCCATGCTTAATAGAATGAAAATAATATGACAGCATTTTTAAATTCTTCTAATATTTTTTACTGTTTTAAATTACACCTACTCATTTTTGTCATAATTCTAAAACTGAACACTATGATTATTAGATTGCGGATTATATGCATTTATGACAAAGATGAGTAGAATTTAATAGTATCAATGTATTATCACCAACGAATTAAAATTTTTAACGGAAGAAACAAATATTTATCCGGTTCCAATATCTTGCAATTGATGTTGAACATTTTTATTTTGCATTAAGTACCGCCGTCTAAACAGTGTGAGTCACCTAACGCTTCCACCTCAACTATCTGTGTTGTTTTCAATGATAGTCCCTTTCCTTACGAATTCAGTGACTATAATTACTCAAGGTCATTCAAGGTCACGGACAGAAGTAACGTATAAGATTTAAAATATGAAAGCAGAATACGTTTATTACCAGTGAGACTTGTAGTAAACATGCTAAGGTCCTTCAATGCTATTGACTGTTTTCAAACATCCTCTACCCGATTATGCTGCGATTTATTTACTAACAATATGTTTCCAAACACGATTCCGTTATATCTTATGTAAACAAGACATTAGAAAAGAATGGACGATTTTGATGCAGTCCCCACTGACAAAAATTAACTCGATTTTGAAAATCGCTTCCGTGTAATTACTGATATAGTGATATGTGAAACGGATGAAATTTATGTCGGGCCAGAACTCGTATTACGCTACTTTATCACGCTACGGGTCATTTCTCTCGTACTTACATGTGGATTGACAGCTACGGTTGCTGAAATATTAATTTCATTGTCTTCAGTAGTCATGGGATTCTTTCGTTTACGCTTTCTTACATCAACACTTCCAATACTTCTAAATAACTTGTAGATATTAGTAAAAGTCAGTTTAGAAGGAGTGTTCCACGGAGGGTACCTTTCTTTATAAAGCAGTCGGGCCTGCATTGCATTTTGTCTACATTCACAGTAAACCATGTCACACCTTTCAATCATTGAGTAAGACATAGTGGAATCGCGTTTGGAAACTATTTACTGTTGGTAAATAAATCGCAGCGTAATCGGCTAGAGGATGTTTGAAAACAGTCAATAGCATTGAAGTACCTTAGCATGTTTACTAGAAGTGACACTGGTAATAAATGTATTCTGCTTTCATATTTTAAATCTTATACGTTATCTCTGTCCGTGACCTTGAATGACCTTGAGTAATTATAGTCACCGAATTCAAAGTAATCAAAGGGACTATCATTGCAGGTGTTTAAAAAAGGGTGGTTCCATTTAAAAAATGAAAGTGACCTGGATATCTCTAAAAAAATGACATAAAAACAAAAATTTGTTTGGTATCGCCCCCCCCCATTTTACCATTCAACTTTCTTCTGAAGACATTTAATGTATCTTTGAAAACAACAAAGATATTTTAGGTGAAAACGTTAGGTGACTCACCCTGTATAGTACAAACAAGAGATACATACTAAAACGAGTTGCGCGACGATGAAACGACATTATCAATCGACAATGTGCATTACCGTACGGTAGAACTATGCTTGAACCACCCGGCCATTAAAAAACAACTCTGCCAATGTTATTCATGATTAATCGCACAGCAGAAGAATCTTGTTATACGTTGAACCGGCGAGATTACCGATTGATTTCCGTGCATCTACGGCGAACAATATAGCGTCATTGACAAATCCGACAGACAAATGGCGTAAAACGGTTCGTAAATAACGTTCTAAATTACGGAACACGGTAACCGGTAGTAAAATGAAATTTGTCAGTGCCACGAACCGGTTTGATCGCCGTGATTTATGGCACGCAACGCGGTATTGCCGCATGAATGGTAGCTCGCTCGTTTTCTTTTTATTTAGGCCTTGGTATGTCTCTGTTACAATATACCATGTAGACTTCCCTTCGCGCAAGTCCATACATATTTTGCACAATCTACTGCAAAAATTGTAAAGTTCGGACTTCTACTATTGCCAACCATCATCAATTTTTTCCAATAAAAATTTCGCAACTCATGACAGGTGGAAAACTGAAGACATGTTTTCTCTCGAAAATGCTACCATTTGAAGCGTCTCTAAAAACATTGAACAATTTTTCTCGTGAATGAATTTTCCATAAATTTGAAGATTCAAGTTTTACCTTCAGAATGACATAAAAAATTGATGTACGATCTTTTTTAGTCGTTTTATTAAGATTTAAATGAAAGGGCACAGGCAACTTGGCAGAAGTTCCGAAAACCGATCAAATCGGATTCACCTGAAATTTTGCACATAGTCTCATTTTGCATTAAAAACATGTTTCCCAAAAGGATTTTTGGCGACTCGCAAAAAAATGGTTACCATTATCTACCTTACCGACATAAAATTTTCTACCTTGCCGGTATAAAATTTTCTACTTTACCGTCAAAACGCGGTATAAACGCAGAATCCTTTGAAACCAAATAACTTTCAGGCTTGAATCAGCACAAGCTCTCACTGAACAGTACTTAAAATATACAGAATAATATACAGGATCTCAAACAGAAGGTATAGTCCAAGTTGGTTTGAGGTTATGTCGATAAGCGGGCGGAGAAGGCAGGCCGTCAGGCCGGCTCGACTATGCTTACAATGTTCCGCATTTTGATTTCGTACATGTTCAAACCTAACCCAGACCAACATGCTTACATACGTCCAATTGAGTTATAACTGCTATAAGTTATAACAGGCAATTCTATTCAGTTGTGCACATCGTTTTACTGTTCCAAATTACTTTTTTCCTTAATACTTGCTTCATTTCCACGTACATACATATGTTAGCCGTTATAGCCTTCAGTACTTATAATAACTGCTATATTTTTCAAACTTTTTTTGTTCATGACTTTATTGTTGCGAAACAATAAAGCCCCCTCTGCTGCAAAACCCCATTCATAGTACATCACCTTTTGTATGACTGCCAACAATTTTTTACCCAGCGACTCAAATACAGAATCAACTCGAACACTGCCCTCACATCCGAAAAGCACACAAGAAATACTATCGAATTCCTTAAAGACATCAACCATTTCCACAGAATATAAAGTCATCGCGGAAGTTCGTCGCTAATGGTCTGGATGTTGATGCGACGGTAAACTTTATATAAAGAAAAAAATACAACGGAAATTGTAAAATGAATTACTTTGGAATAACGCACGAAATATCACACTTTTAACTCTCAATTCACGGTTTGAACTGAATCCGAAATCGAAATTCAAAAGAGAATATATAAGAATATCAAGAATATAATCATTTTTTTCGTTCATCGTGCGTACAATAATAACAGGTTCAGAAACAACAATTAATCCAAGCGTTCTGACGGTAACGTAGAAGACTTTATGCCGGTAAGGTAGAATATTTTATGTCGGTAGCGTAGATAATGATAACAACTTTTTTTTGCGAGTCGTCAAAAAACCTTTTGGGAAACATTTCTTTAATGCCAAGTGAGGTTATGTGTAATGTTGGAAACTTAGACCAGGCCTGGGCGCGGTTGGCTCGCGGAACACATGTTGCTGCTTCTCCGCTTCGCCTGGTCGGCAAGCCAGTCCCCACCACGGCCACTCCGACTCTTCCCTTAGCGTTCCCTTAGGCTAAGGCTAACGCTAAGGGAAGAGTCGGAGTGGTCGTGGTGGGGACTGGCTTGCCGACCAGGCGAAGCGGAGAAGCAGCAACATGTTTTCCGCGAGCCATCCGCGCCCAGGCCTGACTTAGACCATATATACTTATAGACCCGGCTTCAGATAACGTCCTATGTTCCAAGATTAAAAGATGACGTAGGAGGCCAAGTGCTATAGTCTGTTGAGAAATCGCAGTACCTTGGTGGTAAAGTGCTAGAGGGGAAAGGGGAATATCGTCATCGCATCTGATTCTGTATAGATATTTATGGAAACTGTAACTGTAATATACATACATTTATTTTATTATTCGTTCATTCTTACTTTGCTCTAGTTATTTTAAATATGCCTAACTCATTTTGTTGATTATAATTGGGAAAAAGATAAATTTTAATGTAGAAGTTGATAATATGAAATCTGTATTTATTTCCTCACAACTTTATTTAAAAAAATACTAGTAAGAACAATATAGGTACATGTATATGTCGAATACAATCAGAGTTGGGCATTATTTAGATAAATAATTATTCAAATAACTATTCGCGAATAAAAGATACTTTATCTTCATTCGTTATTCAAAATTTTTATTTAGATATAAATTTTGCTCAACTCTATATACAATACATAATATTATATATAATGTACGCAAGGTAATATAAAACAACAATAATATTAAGTATAAAATACTTACTTGTAAAAAGATATATTTGTATCACGGTTTCGTCGTTCTCTACAATTTTTTATGCAACAAGTGTGCACCATTTTTCTAAATTTTTAAGAAATACCTGAACAAATATAATCGTTTATCTCGCTTTTATCTGCGTAGCTGCTCTTCTCTCTTTGTTACTGGTGACGCTTCTACCGCAGTACGTGCATCGTCTCATGCGCTATCCACCATTTTGAATCTTCTAAGAGGCCACCAGATACTCTTTAATCTTGGAACATTGCATTCAATGCACACACTATACCTATGCCGGGTCTATAAGTATATATGGTCTAAGGTTGGAAATATCAGACACCTCCCTTAGCGTGTGCGTATTGCGTGTGCGAGTGCGCATGTGGGTATGCGCATGAGGGAGTCGGCGTCGCGAGCGAAGCGTCTAAAAACTTAGCGTGTAGTTGGATAGAGTACTGCCTGTGTAGCACATGTTGTAAAAGTAAAATTATTATCGAATATTGTATCTTTGTTACGAAAGCTATAAAGCTAATACATTTAACTTTAATAATATTTAATCTCTTAAATATATATATAAATATATAGTTTTATAAACAAGGAACAACTTCCAACCAGATAAATCCCAACATGCAAGAATTGAGATCAATCCGATTTGCCCGATTTCGGAACGTTCGCCGGCAACTTTACTGTCACATATGGTCCATCGTGAGGGTTCTAGATCACCGAACTTGGTCCTCATTTTTGTTGTATAAAACAGTGAAAAAAGATCTTACATTAACTTTTAAGGTACCGTTGCAAAGGGAAGGCTTACATCTTCAAATTTGTGGAAGTTTCATTCACGAAGATATTTTTTTAATGTTTTTACAGAAGTTTTCATCCCTACCATTTTTTAGGAAAAATGGGTCTTCAGTTTACCATGTGCAACACAACATAAACATATCGTAGAGGAAAGTGAAAAGTGGTGTGCGAAAGTAGAATTTTCCAGCTTTAAAATGAACCCAGATATATGGTTGTACTATATTTTTTAATGAAATTATCTCAGTTTAAATCTGCGATTGGTTTGCTCACGAAAAAATTTTTGAATATTTTTACAGACGTTTCGATTTGTAACATCTTAGGCCAGAAAAGCGTCTTCAGTTTACAGTCGCTGTGTCATGCAAAATTGTCTTGTACAAAAATGGATGATGGATGACAAAAGTAGAGACTTCCAGCTTCAAAATGAGTCCAGGTATATTGTTATACTATTTTTTTTAACGAAAGTATCACAGTTTAGATATCAGCAATTCTTCGAGAACAGGAAATTTAATGTTCAAATAGTTTTTGGATCCGCTCTAATTCTCGTTGAGGATACAGGCGATTCCGGCGCGAAAGCTTCCGAAAGTCGAACGGTTTCGTAATAGCCCGGGTAAGCGGCTAATGAATTAGCATGACACCGCGTTGCAACGACGCAACGACGTCACGCTACGGGGATTCACGTGTCGCTCGTCAAGAGCCGTCACCCCGTCACGGAACTCCATTCGTTAAGGGAACCACGTTGGTCACGTTTCGCATCAAACGATGCATCGATCATGACAACGTGGAAATACCGGCTGTCATGAGACGGCCCCGTCATTATCGGTGGCACCCTCGTTGACCCTGTGACTGTCAACGATGTTACCCGCCAGCGAGTGCAAAAATTTCGCAATGCTCCGCCACGCTTCGCAATGCTTCCGAACGGTTCCCAACGCTTCGCCTCAGCGTTCGATTCTTCGCCCGCCTCTTTCTGCAAGCATCCGCCATCGTGGCAATTGATTTATACTGCCATCGCGGCAGGCTTGTTCTCCTTTTGTTTGCCAGCCGGTGATCGATGGTTTAATTCGTCTACGAATAATGCCAGACGACTGCGGTTATGGCGAACGCAAATCCGCAGAGTAGAGGAAACGTTTATGGCCTCGAATCGGATATTCGTATCCTGTTACTCCGTGGATGTTCCGTCGCGAGGGGCCATTTATGGCAGTCTCACGAATCATTTGTGATGCATTCGTTCGTTCGTTTTACAGCGAGTCATAGATTTCCATTATCCAAGTGACCCGAACTCTAACGAGAGACACGGTCTTCGGATTTCTGGGAGTTCGCTCGACTGTTTTTTCTCTTTCTGTCTCTCTTCTTCCACCCGAAGGCTGCTCGAGTCAGCCGTGGAAGATGGAGAGTCATCAAGGGTGTGTTGAGCGGGAAATGCAGCGTTCGGCAAATACCCAATCAACACATCGCCTTGCGTTTATCAATGGACGTCATTGAAACCAGCCCATATTCGGATGTGGAGCCTTCTTCACGATGAAGAAGGTTCCCCCACAAGAATAAAAAACAAATGGTCCCTCCGAAAACAAAAGTTCCTCCCGAGAAACAATTTCCAGCTGTTTTGGAGAAAATTCGTTCGTGCTGTCGTAGCAAACGAATGTACGTTTTGTCGCTAATCGTAGCCGGACAATTTTTACTAAAAAATAAATTAAGGATACGTCGCGCCATCCTTCGCGTATAAGGCAGGGTCTGCTAGATAGCCTTACCGACGAATCCTCTAGCAGACCTGGGATGAAACGCTGATCGTACGAATTAACACATAACCCTAATCATTTGAACTAGTTACCCAATATTAATTTGGCGGGTAAAACAATTGGTGATCTCGAGATCGACGCGCCCATACGATTGGGCTTGAGATTTACAACCTCAAGCGGTCACGAGTCAACCGCGCGTCGAGCTCGAGATTCGCACCGTACGAACAGTGGATGTACAGGCAATATAAAAAATAAATGTAAAACCGGTCGCAGCATAATTCTACACCTCTGGATCGGTGGAGATTTGTAAAAAAGAGTCCGTGCAAAAATGTAGAACCTTGATTTTCAAGGTTAAGGAGGAACAAAAGTCTCTAAGGAATTATAGAACGCACACGAACCGTTCTCTTGAAAAACGACCCTGAAGTTTCGAAAACTATTTTATTCCATATGTCTACAGGGTGTTCCAAGATAGTATAAACGTGGAGAGGATGATTCTACATGAGAAAATAAGTCAAAAATATAGAATAAATCTGTTTCATTTGACGTCCCATCAGCGTATTGGTAAGACAGTAATTTTGTGACAAAACATCATTGTTTTGCGCTATTTTGTAATTATACGTTTACCAACGTATTCGTCACATATTTCTGATTAAAATAATATCAGACACAATACAATTTGGATCATGTGTACTCGTTTCATCCACGATAGAGTGGAACCTCTACTATCCGAAGTGATCAGTGGAGGTTGAGAGTTCAGATAATGGTAAAGTTACTTAAGTACAGTGCTAAATTGAATAATTACTGATTTTCACAATTATACGATTGATTAGAACCACTCGTAGTTTTGTTTAACAATTTGTTAAAATATATTTTTGATCGTACCTCTTGTAGATACATTATTGATTCTGTTATTCTTAAACTAGAACCTATTCATTCAATTGCGTTCTGAGAAATTGCAATGAACTTTAATTGGTTAGATAAAAATTTTAGTACCCTGCGTCAAAGTAGACCTGGACACCGCCATTGAGGTGTTCATACTTTTCAACTTTTTAATACTTTCTGTTTACTGAGATATTAAAGTAACCTAGAGTCTGTTAAAACGACTTTTAAACGACTTTCTTTCCTCTTTTGAACAACTATAATGGGGCACCCAAAAATTTGTAGTCAACGATGTATAGTATTTAACATATGTAGTAGCGTGACATTCAATTAACCTTGAATGTTGACAGTCATTTCAGATGATAACGTACGCATGTATGGAGTGAAATTAGAAGAACTGAAACTGAAGATTGCTTTCTATCAAAATAAAATTCCTATTCAATTGCCTTCGCGATAAGATCACTCTCGAGAGAAAGAGAGTTAAATTAAGGCGTAGATATGTTGGCCAAGCAATCGCCGCATTAATATTCATAAAGATTTGTCGCTTCGAGCAAGTTGCCATCGCGTTTACTGCATTGCGAAACGGTTCGGTGGCGCGAATACGTTCGTTCCGTTCGCGTTTTCTTATCAGCGTAATGCGTTTGAAGTTAGCACGGCCACAGTGACCCTAGACTAACTTTATTAGCATTCTTACACGCCATATCAATGCTGCTTCTTTTATGGTTGAAACCGAGAGCTAGAGCAGAAGGTGCGAAGCAGCGACGGAATCGAGTGTTATGCAATCTTGGGATATGAGTTATATTGCAAATGAATAAAATACCAATTTTAAGCTGGACAATCCAACAAAATTGATGACCTGCATCCTAAACGTTTATTTATTGTTACACTACAGACTTCTATGCAACATCAAAATTGTTCAAATCAATTCTAAGAAACTGGAGTTTCTATTAAACCTAAAAAGTCGAAAACAGTACAAAAATATTCTTAAATTCTTCTTACATCTTATTAGTTTTGTACTTGAACAATTCATTTTTTCCATAAATGCATATAACCCGCAGTCTACTTACTAATTTGATAGGAAAAATGTTAGATAGTGACAAAATTGTTTCAAGATCATTTTTTTCAAATTTTAAACATTATAACAGTGTTTATAAAAAAATAGAACTACATAGTTTTGTAACAGCCAAGGACAAGGAAAATCCAATGGTCTGTGTAATAATATTACTTTCAAATAATCTTGAGTAGACCACTATTTACTATATTCAAGTATATTTAGTATATTCTCGTCAACTCTAGTATATTCTAACATATTATACTACGTTCTACATAGGATATTCTAGTATACTATACAATTTATATAATATATTCTAGGATATAATACATACTACATAGTATATTCTAGAATACTATACTACAATTTATATGTACAATATATTCTAGAATATTATACTACATTCTAGATAGCATGTATATTCTAGTATTGTACTTGCATAAGTACATTATACTACATACTACATAGTATGTTCTAGAATACTATACTACAATTTATATGTATAATATATTCTAGGATATAATACTACATTCTAGATAGCATGTATATTCTAGTATTGTACTTGCATAAGTACATTATACTACATACTACATAGTATGTTCTAGAAAACTACTACAATTTATATGTATAATATATTCTAGGATATTATACTACATTCTAGATAGCATGTATATTCTATTATTGTACTTGCATAAGTACATTATACTACATACTACATAGTATGTTCTAGAATACTATACTACAATTTATATGTATAATATATTCTAGGATATAATACTACATTCTAGATAGCACGTATATTCTAGTATTCTACTTGCATGAGTACATTATACTACATACTACATAGTATATTCTAGAATACTATACTACAATTTATATGCATAATATATTCTAGGATATTATACTACATTCTAGATAGCATGTATATTCTATTATTGTACTTGCATAAGTACATTATACTACATACTACATAGTATGTTCTAGAATACTATACTACAATTTATATGCATAATATATTCTAGGATATTATACTATATTCTAGATAGCATGTATATTCTAGTATTGTACTTGCATAAGTACATTATACTACATACTACATAGTATGTTCTAGAATACTATGCTACAATTTATATGTATAATATATTCTAGGATATAATACTACATTCTAGATAGCATGTATATTCTAGTATTGTACTTGCATAAGTACATTATACTACATACTACATAGTATATTCTAGAATACTATACTACAATTTATATGCATAATATATTCTAGAATATTATACTACATTCTAGATAGCATGTATATTCTAGTATTCTACTTGCATGAGTACATTATACTACATACTACATAGTATATTCTAGAATACTATACTACAATTTATATGTACAATATATTCTAGGATATTATACTACATTCTAGATAGCATGTATATTCTAGTATTGTACTTGCATAAGTACATTATACTACATACTACATAGTATATTCTAGAATACTATACTACAATTTATATGTATAATATATTCTAGGATATTATACTACATTCTAGATAGCATGTATATTCTAGTATTGTACTTGCATAAGTACATTATACTACATACTACATAATATATTCTAGAATACTATACTACAATTTATATGCATAATATATTCCAGGATATTATACTACATTCTAGATAGCACGTATATTCTAGTATTGTACTTGCATAAGTACGTTACACTACATACTACATAGTATACTCTACTATATTATACTACATTCTACATAGCATGTATATTCTAGTATTGTAGTTGCATAAGTACATTACTTACATACATTACTTGCTACATACTACATAGTATATTCTATTACATTATACTACATTCTAGTATAGTCTAGTATATTGTAGCAAATTCTGGTATATTATAGTATACTCTATCTATCCTGGTATACATATTGTACTATATTGTAGTATATCGTAGTATAATCCATTATATTGTCATATATAAAGTATATTGAAGTACATTTTAATACATTGTACTATATTTCAGTATATTATCCTATATTCCAGCCTATTCTAGTATATTCTAATAGATTATTCTATATTATAGTCTATATTGTGGTATGTTCTGGTATATTGTAGTATATTCTAGAATAATCTAGAATATTGTAGTGCATTTAAATATATTATATTATATTCTAGTACATTATAGTTATTGACAGATGATAATCCAAAATCCAACAAATAACAATATTATTGTACTGCTAAAATAGCATTCGGGAAATTAAATAACGATTTATGCATACAAATTTTAACGGGTATGCAGCTTAAGTGCTTATTTCATTTATTTCATTTATTTCATTCAATCGCTAGAGACAGGTCGCTATATCCAGGGATTTCGGACATGCACTATGAAATTGCGTGCACAAACCGCGATACGGTTGATTCCATCGCCATTTCCGCGAGCATTTTGCAACCCAACAAATAGCGCGCAGCATTTTCGAGGCAGCTCGCGTATAAAGTAGTGGATTTACTTACGCAGTACCTCCTCGCAACCCCCCGGGCGGGTTACAGTTGCTAAGTCGTGTCGTAAACATTAATTTCCGCGGGCAGAATAACGGGGTTCATTATGGTATCGCGTATCAAATTTTCTGCAGGCGGTTAGCGCGGAAATTACGCTGACTCTTGTTATATCGGGGGCATGAAAATTGGCGAACTTTCGGCGCTTGTTAACGACCGAACAGAACATTGCAACTTAAAATCTTATTATACTGAAGGTCAAAAATGTCACCGTACACACTTTTAAACAAAACAACTTCTTTTAAAATAAGTTCGAACTGGACTCTAATTTTTCCAAGATTTTAAAGACACTAGTTGACTAGCTAATGTGTACAAAATTTGTTGAAAAAATTGAATTTGTTCGAGTGATCGCAGAGAAAATAGTAAAGGACGCTTTTTACAATTGTTTCGACTGCCCTATTAGTGAATATTGAACAAATATGTTAGCTTCAATGTGTTTTAACCCCTTCGCTTACAATATCGTCCGAGAGGCGTGATGAAGATTCTGAACAGAGTCTAATAAAGATGTATGTTATTAATTTCCTTTAAACCGAAATATAATTCTATTTTGTTGTTGTTAATGTACAGCCATTGGAGAACATATAGACATGCGATAGATATACATTTTCTCCTTTTTCTAAGAAATTATGAACTACAAAGAAATTCTAATCACTAAAACCGTAAAATAAATCGTAAGGGAAGGGGTTAAGCCAGGTCAAGGGTTTGTATCGAGGCGACTCTTAGGCCTGGAAGGATTTATTGCAGGATTCTGGCCTGCGTGAGGCCTTAAAGAGGGATGCTTGAGACTAAACAAAACCGTCGATGGACGATGGCAGGCGAGCGCGCTGGGTCTTCCGGCTATCGGCCGTCACGGGGATGTTTATGTGAAACAGATGAGTGAAAGTTTGGAATGACTTTATGAGAAAGAGAGAGAGAGAGAGAGAGAGAGAGAGAGAGAGAGAGAGCGACGAGTGCGTTGCACAAGGATCGGGACTCTGCCCTGAAGGAGCTGGCCACGGAGTGGGGAAGGCACGGGGGTGAATTCTGGTAAGAGGACTGTATTAGACCGCTCAACACTTACCCCAGAACCGTGAAAGAGCAGAGTCGCGATTACTAATATCTAACAAATACGGTTTGCAAATTTATAATGGTTATGCAGGGACGACTGTAGATGTAAAAATAAGTCGAAAAAATGGAAAAACATTTTTTCGATTGACGCCTCGTTATCGAGAAGATCGAGTTTAAAGATCCGTGAGTTCGTGTGCTTCAGTAATACGTAGGAAGTAGAATCGGTTGTTCAAGACCAGACGCGTCAGACGATTCCTATCTCATAACACGCGAATTCGCTGCATTTTCAAACTCGATGTTCTCGAAAACGAAGCGTTAAACGAAAAAATGTTATTCTTTTTTTTTCTGTTCGACCACACCCTAAAAACTGGTAAAAATACAATTTCCATGTTACTACCAGTTTTTGGTTCACTTGTATGCATAACATATTCAATATTATCCAGAATATTCACTTCAACAACATTTTACGAATGCAAATGCAAATGTTGTAGTACGTAAACACGACGAAATGATAGCACAAGCACAAAACCTGCGCTTCTCCATTATACAGGGTGTATGAAAAGTAATGGTCATCCGTCCTAGGGGTGAATCTACACCTCTGGATCGGTGGACATTTGTAAGAGAAACTTGCCGCAAAATTGTTTCTAACAAAGAAAATTGTTGTTAACGTTTTTTTTACATCAACGCCTTCTACTCATCGAAAAGAGAAAAAGTTTGAAAGGAGCCATACGTCGTACACAAATAGTTACTGAGATGTAAGCTGTTAAAGTTTTTGCAAGATTTGATTGTGTGGAGTTATATGTATAGACAAAAGCCTACTACTACAGTCCACCCGACGGTATCGATGAGACAGAGCATGATCATGTGTGTGTGCCTCGAGCATACGAAATTTAAAGAGAAATTCGTCGCTAGGCCCGTAATATGTCAACGTCACCCTGCCCATTCAGATTATACATTTCAATGTGCAAACTATGAAATAAAACCGTATACATATACATTTTTGAAGATAAGAATATTAATCCTACATGATAAAATACTAATGTAAAGTATACTTATAAATGTTTCATAATCTTCTACTCCTTCGCCGGATCCACAGGACACTACCATTTTCACGATTACGTCTTAATAATTGTGCTTGTCTTGCAGCTTCAATATGGGCACCACCAGTGTCTTTTATATCGTCTATTTAAGGTTGTAAACTTGAAGGAATCGAATGCCTATACTCACAAAAATCAATATTTCCAGATGATTCTCGAAAAATCAATATCTCCTTGGAAACGATTTCTTCTGTTTCAATCGGAGCAAAGTTTTCGCGCGGGAATTGCAAAGAACGCAGAACTTTTTTGATCGTGGTTGGAGTAATTCCTTGTTCGCTATCACCATTTCTAAAAGTGTGTTGTGTAGTGTCTAATGATTGTGTAAAAGTGTGGTGTTTTGTTCGAAAATAGTGTTTACAATCTTAAATAGACGATATAAAAGACACTGGTGGTGCCCATATTGAAGCTGTAAGGCAGGCACTGGCACCCTGTACAGGGTGTATAAAAATTATATGCCACGACTGTCATAGCAACATTCTATATCTCTGGATCCGTGGAGATCTGTTAAAAAAATGGTCCACAAATTTGTCCTTGAAGCTTTTCTCAAGGTCAAACCTTTTTGTATTGCATCGTATAGTACTCGTCGCAAGGAATAAATGTCTCCAAGACACCATGGGTCTGAAGTCTACCATTCTCTTAAAAAAGGACTTTAAAGTTTCGTAAACTGTTTTATTCCACCTGTCTACAGGGTGTCCCAAGATGGTATAAACGTGGAGGACATGATTCTACATGAGATAACAAGTCTGAAATATAGAATAATTTTTTTTCATTTGACGCCTCGTTTTCGAGAAATTAGAGTTTGAAAATCTGTTAAGTTCGCGTTTCTAGCGTTTGTAAGAAGTAGATCAGGTAGGTCATGAACAGACGCGTCAGACGATTCATATTCAATATCAAGCGCGTTCGGCGAATGCTCAAACTAGGGCTGTTACTTTCCTTCGAAGGTCGAAGATTTCGAAGCTTCGAAGCTTCGATTTCAGAAACTTCGAAGGTGATGAAAATCGAAGGTTCGAAGGTACGAAGGTTCGTAACTTCGAAACTTCGACACTTAGAAACTTCGAATCTTCGATTCGTTTCCCGTTAACGGATAAAAGAAATAAATTTTCATAATTTGTTTCTATATTCACTATCTGAATTATTTCAATAATTTATTGATAAGATAATATATTAGTAATTTGAATTATCCTTTCGATAGCACATTGTTAAAATAATTGTTTAAATAAATAATTTTTACAATTTGTTTCTGTATTCATTATTTGAATTATTTCAATAATTTATTGTTCAAATAATTGTTCAGACAATGTACACGTATTTACATAATTAATATAGGAACACATTTCTATAGAGTATAAAAATTTATAATCTACAGAAATTTTTATAATCTAGATCCATAGAAATGTGTTTCTACATTCATTATGTAAATACTTGTACATTCTTTAAATAATTATTTTAACAATGAATTATTGAAATAATTCACATAATGTATATAGAAACAAAATATGAAAATTTATTCATTTAAACCATTATTGCTAACAATAAATAATTGAAATAACAATTCAAATAATGAATATACAAACAAATTATAAAAATTTATTTATTTAAACAATTATTTTAACAGTGAACTATCGAAATGATAATTCCAATAATAAATATATTATTTTAACAATAAATTATTGAAATAATTCAAATAATAAATATAGAAACAAATTGTGAAAATTTATTTATTTAAACAATTATTTTAACAATGTGCTATCGTAAGGATAATTCAAATTATAAATATATTATCTTAACAATAAATTATTGAAATAATTTAAATAGTGAATATAGAAACAAATTATGAAAATTTATTTCTTTTATCCGTTAACTGGAAACGAATCAAAGATTCGTTCGAAGGTTTGAAGGATCGAAGGTTCGAAGGTTCGAAGGTTCGAAGGTTCGAAGGTTCGCAGGTTCGAAGGTTTGAAGGATCGAAGGTTCGAAGGTTCGGAGGTTTGAAGGATCGAAGGTTTGAAGGATTGGAGGTTCGAAGGTTCGAAGGTTTGAAGGATCGAAGGTTCGAAGGTTCGGAGGTTTGAAGGATCAAAGGTTCGAAGGTTTGAAGGATCGAAGGTTTGAAGGATTGAAGGTTCGAAGGTTCGAAGGTTTGAAGGTTTGAAGGATCGAAGGTTCGAAGGTTCGAAGGTTTGAAGGATCGAAGGTTTGAAGGATCGAAGGTTCGAAGGTTCGGAGGTTTGAAGGATCAAAGGTTCGAAGGTTTGAAGGATCGAAGGTTCGAAGGTTCGAAGGTTTGAAGGATTGAAGGTTCGAAGGTTCGAAGGTTTGAAGGATCGAAGGACCGAAGGTTTGAAGGATTGAAGGTTCGAAGGTTCGAAGGTTTGAAGGATTGAAGGTTCGAAGATTCGAAGGTTTGAAGGATCGATGGTTTTCAGGATTGAAGGTTCGAAGGTTTGAAGGATCGAAGGACCGAAGGTTTGAAGGATTGAAGGTTCGAAGGTTCGAAGGTTTGAAGGATTGAAGGTTCGAAGATTTGAAGGTTTGAAGGATCGAAGGTTCGAAGGTTCGAAGGTTCGAAGGTTCGGAGGTTTGAAGTTTCGAAGGTTCGAAGGTTCGAAGGATCGAAGCTTCGGAAAAGTAACAGCTAGGAAAACTCTAAAACGAGGCGTTAAACGAGAGAGAGAGAGAGAGAGAGAGAGAGAGAGAGAGAGAGAGAAAGAGAGAGAGAGGAACGTCTGAAGATTTGTGGCGACGAAAGGAGCCGAATTTCGCGAGCGTCGGTTGTCAGGGCACTCCATTTGCCAGCGAAATTGCGTTCATCCTCGCTGAAGATGGCAAACGCGGCAGAGAACGTAGACAGCCGCGGCATGATGCACCGTTCCCGTGATTTAGAGCGTTGCGTCGTTTGCACTTGCACCGTGCTGTATTTATTATTGTCTCTCCGGTGGTGGGCATGTTTATTATGATTGCCCGTTGGACACGCTCGTGCATCTTTGAGCTTTTAATTTAAGCACTGCCGGTGGTAACGCTGACTCGTTAATGGGATACGGTTCTTGCCGCTGAGAGTTAAGGACACTCGATCGAAGGATCGTAACAACGGGCCGAGATAATAGGCGCAATATCTTCTGATGCACTGTGGTTTAAACTGGGGCCCATAATCGGGGACCAAAAATTACAGCCATCCACGAACTTGTTCATCATTGATCTTGAAGACATTAATCACGGAATGTAAAGACGATTTTTTAAAGAGGTTCATGATTTAAAAATCAAACGCTTTTTAACGGTTAAGTGAACTATTGGAACCGATATGGCGTCACTCAAATTTATGCAAATAATTATTTAACATGTAACGATTAATAGTATAATTATTTGTAGATTTAGATAAAATTTTACTATTTCGCTTTGTTTCTATTTACCATTTTGATAGATATGAATGGTAAATATAAATATTAGGTTAGTGTAAAAGTTCGTGCCAGATTCCTTGTTGTATTTTAATACAAAATCGGGCACGAACTTTTCCACTGATCTAATATACAATGATATGAAGATAATTAACTTCAGCAACCTCACCATTGCGTAGAACAGATTCACCTACTTACAAATCGAGTTCACCGTTCCACCATTTCATTAAAGAGATTGCTCAATTTATCGTAATAAGTGGTATGAGTGGAATGAGTGGTATTAGTCCAAATTATGTTATACATTTGTCTTGCAACACGCCTTCGATTCATATAAAAATATATACAGCATTGCATTTGTTGAAATGTGCGCTCTGTCTATGGCACACGAGCAGAGCATGGTATAGATGGCGCCTATAGTGGACCAGTTCTATGTGGGGAATTGTCATCTGGCTATGATGCGCAGTCGCGGGCCGGTCCTTCTTTTGTTGTTGTTCATTGGTCTGCCGTCCCGTCAGGAAAGAAAAGAAGGATGGGTAATTATATAGAAAAGGTCTGCGTACTCTGATTTTGATGAAATTTTAATATATTATAGATTTCGACATTTTGAACAACTTTTTCCTTTTCCAATATAGGGGGGTCGCTTTTAGTTTTCGAGATATTTGCAAAAAACTATCGGTAATGTTAATTTCATAACGGAAACCTTCTTTTTAGAAACACTGGGTGGGTGTGTGTGGTATTGTCGCTTCTCATCTCCACAACGTGTTTACAAACAAAAAATAAACAGATGCGGCCCGAAAATCCAGGAAATGTTTTTGAAAATTGAAAGCTCAGCCTATCTATGTATGATCAGAGTTATCTACAGGAGTTAATTCTGCTTGTTTCTTCTGTTATTCAATTTCCTGGATTTTCGGGCCGCATCTGTTTATTTTTTGTTTGTAAACACGTTGTGGAGATGAGAAGCTACAATACCACATAGCCACCAAGTGTTTCACACGCACCCAGTGTTTCTAAAAAGAAGGTTTCCGTTATGAAATTAACATTACCGATAGTTCTTTGCAAATATCTCGAAAACTAAAAGCGACCCCTCTATATTGGAAACGGAAAAAGTTGTTCAGAATGTGTTGCTCCATAATATATTAAACTTTCATCAAAATCGGAGTACGCAGACCTTTTTTATATAATTACCGAAAGCTGTACGACAATGCACGTGGCGGTCAATAGTATATTTGGTAAAACTTACATTTAGGGGAGGATGCTCCGATGACCTTGAACTTGACATATGTTGTTGAGGACAACATTCTGAACAACTTTCGTCATTACAACTACCCGGTGCTCGGTCTTAGTTTTCGAGATATTTGCGAAAACCTATTGCTAGCATTCCTCGCTATGGCATACGTGATTATCATTATACAAATTATATTGCCGAATTTTTATTTAAAAGAACGTACAATTTTGATAAACGCATTCATGCTTTTTTTCAAAATAATGAATTCTATGTATCCATTAGACCATTTAAATACAGAATAAAATTCTCAGTTTGATATAGATACTATTCGAGATACTCATAATTTCGTCTGCGTGCTCTCCGCCCCCCGCCACCTAGTCCTAACCAACACACGACACCACACACACACACACCCAGTGTTTCTGAGATGAAGGTTCTCACATTAAACAATGTAAAATCAACTGAAACCAATACCAATTTGTTTTACTATCAAATGCGATAATATAATACATGTATGTTGTATTGGTCTGGGTTAGGTCTGGGTTAGGTTTTGCAATTTGTTTTACTATCAAATCTGAGAATATAATACATGTATGCTGTATTCGTCTCAGTTTATTTTATATTGTATAATGTGAGAGCCTTCTTTTTAGAAACACTGGGTGGGTGGGTGTGGTATTGTCGCTTCTCATCCCCACAACTTGTTTACAAACAAAAAATAAACAGATGCGGCCCCGGAACAAGTTTACGTTGCCACGGAGCGTGGAAGAATACGGAAAATTTAATACACTATTAGCAATAGTTTTTCGCAAATATCTCGAAAACTGAGACCGAGCACCGGGTAGTTGTAATGACAAAAGTTGTTCAGAATGTTGTCCTCAACAACATATGTCAAGGTCAAGGTCATCCTCCCCTAAACGTAAGGTTTACCGAATATTTTGTACCTTCGTTTCGTTTTGTTATATTATATATATTATACACCACAGTGTGTGAGTATATCTCCAACCACGATCAACATCCCAACAGCATTTAAAAAAGTGAAGGTCACCTTGATTTCTAAAAAATAATGCAACCACAAAAAAATTACTTGGAGAGTTGTAATAGCTTGCAAAAAACATTATTACTTGTTAGTCTTTGTCTAATATTTATTATTTTCCAGAAAAACGCTGTTGGCTATTAATAGTGAGAACACTCTGTATATTACGTTCGCACTCATAATTATGGCATTGCCGTATGACATGGTTTAAGTCTTGGAAAATGAATATCTGAAAATAAATTGATTATCTGGATATTCAGTTCATTAATACCAATAAGATTAACGGAACATAAAGGTTACAATGTAATGATTAACTTCTGAAAAATTTATGCGGCTGGACTGCGATAACAGAAAGAGAGGGATTGCAAGAGGGTGCAAGGGGAGGGGTTGCAGGGTTTGCCGTACCTTCATCACAATTCGCCCTGCGAGGAACAGCGTGGCTAATGAACTGTTAAACGAGTTCACGATTTCAGACTCGGTAGCAGAAACGGAAATTAATGCTGCGCGCTGAGAAGTGTTGCGTTTAGTGCGATGTAGGAACCTAACCTACGCGAGCTTCAAAGTCCTCGGTTAACTACCGGTGCTATTTAGATAGATAGATTGACCTACTGACGATTTATAGGCTAAACGCAACAGTGCCTTCTTGATTATTGACGAACGGTTGGAAACCGATAATAGGATTCAAAGGGTTTGCCATTTGAGCCGAGCGGCTCCTCATAGGGCAGAACTCCGAGCGAAACGCTGTTAACGCTGATTTCGGTATCGTCGCCTCCGCAGCCTCGCACTGCTGGAAAATTACCAATTCAAACACTTTTCTTTGACTTAACACATTATCCACCGGTAGGGGAAAACAGCCTAACTTGGACCGGCTCCTAAATTGGATCATAGTTCTTGTAGCATGCAAGAATTTAGGGTTATCAATACATTATTTTCGACCTACTCAAATTATTAACCCTTTGCACTCGAAAGGTGATTTTGAGTCACCAGTAAAAATTACCATTTGAAACAGTTATCATATTATTAAGTTTCTCTCTGTTCTATAAATTGCTAAAAATTCAAATGTTAAATGAGAAAACAGGTTCAATTTCAGGTGCACGATGTAAAAAAGATACGTAGAATAAAAAGGTTCTAAGTTGAATGAAATATCTTGATTTTGGAATTAAAATTTTTCGAGTGCAAAGAAAAAAATTCCAAAGTGGCATCTGTTTCTTGAGACAGAGACAGCCAAGTTTTATTTTTCATAAAGGTTCTCAGTCAAATAAACAAAACTTTCGTGAAACAGATAAAATTTATGCAGCAGTCAACGCGTTCGTTTTCTACTATCAAAATAGTTGAATAGTTTGTTTGCAATTTCAAGGATTGGATACATGAGCCTAATGTTATTAACACTAGAACTACCGAACCAGTCAAAATGACAGGATTCTAATTTTTTCTTTTACAAATATTAAAATTATAAATATGTTTTCAGGAGTAATGTTTTAGTAAACTTCTCTATTGAAGTACATATTTGAACAAAAATTATACGAAATTTGAATAAATGCAATCTTGTGAAACACGTTAGTTTTAAACTTCCACATTTTATCCGCTCCAACATGATAATTCTTGCTCAAGGTCATTTCAAGGTCAAAAAGGTGGTATCCACTAAATCCAGTTTTTTATTGTCTATCATGCTATCGTAAAAAAATATACTATTCCATTTAAAACAACATCGGTGACCTTGAAATTTCATTAAAAAACGCGACATAAAAAATTTTTCTCTTAACCATTATATTTGCCCCCTGCAATAGTGCCACTTTGTCCTTTGAAGTTTTCTGATAGGACTGTAAATACGACAGATATTTAGGTGTTCCCATTTATGTGTGGGGGACACCCTGTATATACAAATTCTCGGAAAAAGGTAACATTTTTTCCGAAAACGCGCGGGTGGAGCTTGCTCGCCTGAAGATACGAGGGTGGAATATCCTTTTTCTTAAAACAATTTAGGTGACTCGTTTTCGGACTTTTCTTGACCGCGCTGGCCGCGCGGCCGGTTAGTCCCGTAATGGTACACGGCTGACAGTGCATCTGGCGGCAAAGTTTGCTACGCTCGTGAAAACAATAAAAGAATAAAGTCATTTTTCCATTCCCTAATTGCAAATACCAGAGTTCTAAGATTGTTTTCTATGATATAGCAGGCGAGAAACCGAAAACGCGTTTTTTCTCGAATATGCTATAAATTCAAAAGTCTGTGAAAAATGTACAATTTTTATAAATCGCTTTACCGAGCTTTCAAGTAGATTAATATTTGTACAATATTATTGAACTTTCTTTAAGAATTTTAGTATGTCGAATTCCTAAATTCTTTTGTCTACCGTTTAAAAATTGGAACTACTCATTTTTATCATGAATGCATAAAATCTTATAAAAGCCTCTACATATAGTAATCATTAGTCTGCGGACCTTTCTGCAAAACAAAAATTGTCTGCATCAACTGCAAGGCACTTGGGAATCTTTTTCCCTTTTCAACAATTTTGAAAGATTGAGAATTTTATATCATCAATCTCTGATTCTTTTAGTCTTTCTACGGGTTCTATATTTCTCCTACCGATTTTTCTCATGAATGCATAAAACCCGGAGTCTAGTAATCATCATTAGTTTCTTTGCGAGTCCCGCATCCGGCGAAAGCGGTTGCAGGTGAAATTGGCAAAGTTTGCCTTCGGAGAGGGTATTTTAATTTTCCGTGGATTGTATCCGATTCGTGTGTATCTTCTGAATGGCATTCGATACGCGGGAACGTTTCCTCTACGAAGTGGAAGGGATCGGTCCCGCGAGAAATCGGGAAGTCTCAAGGCGCGCGAAATTGGAGGACATTGATTTCCCCGGAGGTACCCCGGGCGCATATCTAAAAAAGTGGACAAAGGAAGGTACGAGGTGACAAGAATATTTCATGATATCGTTGAACTTTCTCCTCCCGGATGAATATTAAAAAAGTGCGCAACTTACGAGGTAGAAAGAATTTGCTCAGGCATTAAGTGTGCTTAAGCCCGACCCCGACAGAATTACTATCCCTTTTTTACGCTAATTTCGAAACTTTTTAATGAGTTTAATATATTCGACTGAAAAGAACCGAAGGGAATTAAATAATTCTATCCGGTTCTCCACAGCAAAAGATCGTTTTCAAGTGCTTCGTTCTCTTTCTGCGACGCCAGAACTCGGATCATTCAATCTGCGGATGAAATATTCGCTCTGCGTTTTCTTCGAGGCAAATATTAAGGTTGGATTCTCATGTAACGTGTACAAAAATAAATAATGTTCGTGTTTTAGACTTCTGGGATTTCAGAATTGAAATCTTACCGGTCAGTCTAATGTAAATTCAATAGCTTGAACGGATCGAAGAAACTCTTACGGATCGCGTAAGTAAAAAAATGTCGTGTATGTTGTCAAGAGACGAACTGGGCGCGTCGATCCGTCGCGTCCGTCCCCCTGCCGTACCCGCGAGCCCCGAGCTGCTCGATCCACCCAGAGTGTTCGCGGGGAACGGGGAGCACGGTGCGGGGAAGACGGCGCGTCGAAGCTCAACAATAGATCGATGTCCGTATTTATTCGGTCGGTAGCGTACATCGTCATATGTACAATTAGAAATTCGCTGAGCAGATACAGTATTTCATTTATAATTGTCCACAACACGGGTCTGCGGAGGGACAATTATGCCGGAGGGATATCATTGTTTGAGGTTTTCCGAACGTAGAGAAGGACAGCCGAGCTCGAAAGGCCTCGGTCACCGAGAAATGTAAACATACCTAATCCGAATTTCCAACTTCTTTATTAATCATTATTTTTTTTATGGGACTTCGATGACCGTATTTGTGGCATTTTTCTAATAAAAATGATACCAAATATGATATAATTCCGATGATATTTATTTGTGTAATCGACGATTAAAGCTTCAGGCGCGAGGAAGGATAGCGTATGGGAAAAAAGAGACCCGTTTTCAATTTCTGAAAACGTCTCAGGAAATCGACAATGCCTACAGATCATTTAATGTAAGATTGCAATATTGCATAAATGAGGATGGTCAACATTTCGAACATTTATTATGAAATGTAAAGGTCAACCCGCCGTAAACAACGCGTAAACTTTGCTGAAACACGTAAATTTTAAACTCCCACATTTTATCCGGTCCAACATGATTATTCTTGCTCAAGGTCATTTCAAAGTCAAGAAGGTGGTATCCACTAAATTCGGTTTTTTATTTGTCTATCATGCTATCGTAGAAAAAATATACTATTCCATTTAAAAAAACAACGGTGACCTTGAAATTTCATTAAAAAACACGACATACAACATTTTTTTCTTTACCATTATATTTGCCCCCTGCAATAGTGTCACTTTGTCCTCTGAAGTTTTCTGATAATACTGTAAATACTACAGATATTTAGGTGTTCCCATTTATGTGGGACACCCTGTATATACAAACAGAGGAACATTCAGCTAGTACATCATCTCCATCAAAAGGTCAAAATTCGTCGTTGCAACCTATGAATTTTTACTTACGTCTATCCAGACGAGTACTCGCACAAACCGCCCCGGTTAACAGGTTCAGTAACGAGTCACCGCTCGTGTCGCTTATACATCGCAGTCCTTGGCAACTTGCAGTTCTCAAGCACCTTAAAAGCGACTTACTGGTGCTGCTCGAGCAAGAATAACGGAAGAGTTTCTTGCGATTCTAAACGTCCTAGTAGAAAGGATACTTCCTATAAAAAGTAAGAGGCCATCGAGGGGATGACGTCGATAAGTCGATAGCACTCTACGGATAGATTTTCCGCGCAGCCAGCGCATGACCGCCGCGCCGAATGATCCTCGAAGAGGGGCTTGCGCGTAATCCAGCAAAACCTCAAGGATAATCCAGTACACGGTGAGAGGGAGGAGAGAGACGACTAGGCAGAGGGTTGATCGAACCCTTTTATCCGTTTCGGGGACCATTTGCGTGTCTGCTCGTTCTACCTTATCTCGCGTCGTCTTCCTGACCTCGCTTTAAAACGTCGATCCGCATCCGCGTTATCGGACCAACCTCCTGACTCGACCCGTTCTGCAACCCTTCCTCCGCCCTACTGAAAGTTCTAGAAGGTTGCGAGTTTATCGACGGCGACAGTCCTCGCGGAAATTCGCGATACGTCTGCTCGCGAAATCGATTATGCATCGTCACACAGTGGTCCCAATCGACGAATTAGGAGAAAAAAAGGTTCAAAATGAAAAGTAAAAAAAAACACGTATCAGTGTATGTTTGATGTACTATACATCCCACAGAGGCGCAGAATGACCTCTAGTATTAGTTTCATTAACAATCAAGGAAATGACAAAGGCAAATATCGCGTTGCATCGCATAACTGTTTTACATTAACTACGAAATAGTGTATATGAAAACGTGTGTTCTGATTGTCTTGCATTATAAATTCTTTTATATTGATAATAATATGAATTCTGCAGTTCAAGCTAAATACAAATTTCAATTTGGTGGTTCAGATTATTATTTCTCCTTCGGGACATCTTGATATACAGTATTTTATCGATAACTGTCCAAAATACGGGTCCGTCCAGAGATCAAAGTTTCGGAAAATTATTGTAAATATGATTTTAATTATATTGTGTTTGGTATTATTTTAATCAGAAAAATGCAACAAATATATTCGTGAAAGTCTCATTAAAAAATAAGTAATAATTACAAAATTTATTTATTGGCATTACACTGTGAAGACACGTGGGCCTTTAAACTATGCCGGCGCGGCGACCGCGACTCCATCGACGAATACCATCGGAATTATATCATATTTGTTATCATTTTCATTAGAAAAATGCCACGAATATGTTGGTGTAAATTCCATCAAAAAATAATAAAAAATAAAAAAGTTTTGTCATTGGATTAGTTGTGGTTTCATCGATATACTCGACCGTATTATGTTACACTTCTCGGCGACCGAGGCCTCTCGAGCTTCACGGCCCCTCGCGGGGTATATCCCGCGGAAGAAGGGATTGTTTTGTGGACAAATATCGCCTAGATATTCCTGTACTTGATATAAATTGAATAGTATTTTGCTTTTAGTTGCCATTTTGGGAAAAATAATTTTTTTGTAGACAGAGCGCGTGCTATAACTCGTCGATACATGGTTATTCACTAGAAGGAATTAGGTCTTATGCAGTCGTTTAAAAATTGTCATATACTCGTAAATTATTTAGAGAATAAGCTAGAAAGTAGTGGGGGTCATCATTTTTGAAATGCTGCTGTCAAAAAATTTGTATACAATTTCACAATAGTTTTGAAACGTTATTGACTCAGATACTCATGTGTATTTCGTACTGATTGTAGAACTCGTACTCTTCCCGTATGAAGCATGACGCGAAATGGAACCAGATCAAGAAAACTGTATTGCAAATCAAACTGACGAGGTGAATACTGAATTCTCATCAGAGGTATACGAAATTAATAAACATTTCAATAGTCTCAGTAAGTTATGAATTTTTTAATCTTAAATTCCATCACTATATCTCGTATACGATTAATCGCATCGGCTCCATTATGGTCTCATTCGATTTAGAAAGAAATATACATAAATTATGGTATTGTGCTGAATAGAAAAAGTGGATTTAGAATTTTCCTCCTAAAGGTCCGGTTATACATGTCCGAAGTTCGGATCAGACCGAATATTGTAACCCAGGTTTAAATGAGAGTGTTCGCAAACGGAAATCGGCGTCCGACTTCTCAACGATGCTTTTTCTTCGAGTTTGGAAGGCCATACATCTCGAGCGGGTGACGAATCCCTGCTGTGCGTGGCAAAAAAAAGGTTTCTATGCGCTCCACAACTCCTTTAGGTAAACTATCGGTAGCTCTCCTTTACAACATCATGGAAATAGGGACGTTCCTGCCACTTGGTGAATTTTTCTTATATGATTTAAAATACTTATTATAAAATATATTAGAGATATCGTTGTTCTGAAAATTTTTCCATCGGTTAAGTGTGAAAAATTTTTAAAAATCTAGTCGTATTCTACGATTTTGAAATTCGAAAAGCGGAGCGCCTTGGGGGTCGGTGATAAAAATTCGTACGTGCGATTAGGTACGGGGTATCGACGTATCGGATTTCGCCGGTTTCGGGCCAAAGTCGGAGGGGCCAGTGGATGCCGTCCACGTCGGACCCCTATGGGGCAATGTAGGGCCGTCCCGTCCGGAAGCCGGTTGATTCGGCTGGCCCGATCGGCCAGAGCAGGCGGCAACGGCAGCGGGGTGGGCGGTGTCGGTGGCAGTGGTGAGACGGGTTCTGGTGGAGTCGGGGGTTGTGGCCGTGCGGTGGTGGCCACCCGGCGGGTTTCGCCGGGTGACAGCGTGGTGGCTGTGGGTCGGGCCGGTTAACTTCCTGCCTGTGGTGCTGGCCAGGGGGCGCTGGCGATGGGCTGTCCGGGTCCTCGGGGTGGTGGTCGGTGCGGCGGGCTGGTGCGTGGCTCGGTTGCGGCAACGGTTGGCCAATGATATTGGCGGATCCATGGTGATGAACCGTCGGATCATTGGTCGCCCGACCTCGGCCGCCTGCGTTGATACGGCCGCAACGCCTGGTGGCCTGTGCCCCGTAGTTCTGGAGCTGGCCGGTTCTCCTGGGGTGGCCCGGCGGTCCACCTGGTACCGGGTGGATTTGCCGTGAGTGTGATGGTCCGGGGCCGGGTGGCAATCCGTGGCCCGGGTGGGAAAATTTCGGGGACGTATTCCCCGTAACGGTGATGTTCGGCTTCTAAGGCGGCTAAGAAGTCGTCGAGTGACATGTCGTTCCCCTGCGTTGCCATGGCTGCGACTGATAACGGTGGGTGGCGGGTGGCCTCCTTTTATAGTCAGGGGAATTGGTCGAGTACCTGATTGGCCGTTGCCCCGGGGTGTGGGGTCGGGTACCCCCTCGTCCCGGTCGTAGTAGGGCTTCAGATCGCGCACATGAATGTGCCGGACGAGCCTACCCGCGGTGTCTCGCAGGTCAAAAATTTCTGGCGAAACTCGTCGATGCACCGAGAACGGTCCGTCGTATTTGCCGGCGAGCTTGGCGTTTCCGAACGCAGCTTCGTCGGAAAGGACGTGTGCGCGCTTGAGGACTCTCGATTCTATGGCCGGGGTCCAGGCTCTTCGGTGTCGGTCGTATGCCTGCTGCTGGGCCTGGGAATTTCGGGCCAGGTTACAGAGCGCGAGCTCGCGGGCCGCCTGGGGTCGTTGGATTCGGTGAGCGATGATGGAGCCGGTGACTCGCTGGCTGGTTTCTCGGTACAGGCTGCCGGCTGCTATGGGCTCCCGCCCATAATTAGCGTATGCCGGTGAATACGGGAACGCAATCTCCGGGCAGTGTCGGTCCCCCTGTCGTTGGGATTTGCCTGTGGACTGTCCGACCATGGTTTTTACGACCTTGTTGACACGTGTTTGCATTGCTGTATTGCGGGGGCGGTATCGCTGCTTGATCGGAGTCGGGTCTTCTAGGCGGATTTCGTGTTCGGCGGAAGGGGTGAACCCCTGGATAGTCTCGAAGGCCGCTTTTCCCCGCTCTAGTGGAGCAGCGAGGCGTTGGCCTTCCTGGTCGGTGAGCTCGGTGAGCTCGGTGAGCCCCTGGGGCGGGTTGAGGGCGCCGGCGGTCACGGGCCTCTTGGTTGGCCGGGGAAATATGGTACGCCCGCTCATCTGGATCGTCAGGCCTAGTCGTGGCAGGATATCCATGCCTAGCAATACCTCGTGTTCCATGGTGTTGAGCACGAGGTAGTTATGGCGGAGGCTGGTTCCGTCGATGGAGGCGATACCGGTCAGACGCGTGGTAATCCGGGTCTCGCTGCCGTTGGCCAGGGTGACGGTGCTGTCTTCTGGTTCAGTTTGCCAACGTGCTTGGAGGCAGCGTTCGACCATTCGTTGATTTACGAAGGAGCCGACGGCGCCGGGGTCGACGAGCGCGGTGGCGGAAAAATCGCCGAGTCGGACGGTGACGAAGAGACGTGGATCGTCGGTTATTTCGGTCGGGCCGGGACCTAGACGGACCCAGCCGGTGGTGCGTTTCCCGAGTGGCATGGACAGTCATGGGTGAGAACTTGGTCGGTCCCGCAAAACAAACAGAATCGGACGAAGGGGTTTCGGCAGTCAAACCGCGAATGCCCTGGCTGTTTGCAGCTCCAGCAGTGGATGCTACGGTCGTAGGCCTGGGTGACGGCGGATGCAGGTCGCCGGGGTGGATCGTTGTGCGAAGGAGGCCTCGGCGCGAACGAGGTTGAGCGAGTGGCCTTCGGTAGCTGGCCGAATTCTCCCGTCGAACCTCCTGCAGCGTTTCTTCTGTTTGTTCGACGGCCTGGATCAGACTGGTGGTATCGGTGACCTCGCTACGACGAACATACATGCGCAGCTCGGCACGCATATTATAGTAGAGCGTGTCGAGCGTACGCTCGGCGGTGTATTCTCCGCGGCGGCGGATCAAGGTTGCTAAGGCGATGACGTAACCCCGGATTGGCTCGCCTGGTCCTTGACGGCGACTGGCGATCTGCTTGTCTAAATGCCGTAATTCGGAGAGCGGCAGGTAGAACCGGCGGAGCAGAGTTTCCAGTTCCTCCCAGGTGGAGATGGTCGGGCTCACGTCCCGGTACCAGAGCTGCGCCTCCCCGCGGAGCAGCTCTGGAAAGCCCTGTAGCAGCTGGGCGTTGTTCAAACCGTATGCCTACTGGAGTTCACGGATTCGCTCCAGAAAAGCGTACAGGTCGCGGCCATCGAGTGGCACCCCCACTTCCTCATCTGGTCGAGGACGGTGGCGGTGGAGGGAGGTGATGTCGGCGAGACAGCTGCCTTGATGGGAGTGGAGGCGTTCGTCTCGACGAGCCCGGCCATCAGCTCTTCGTGGAACTCTTCCAGATCGCGGGTGCGATCGACTTCCTCCTTGTATCCAGGTTCGTCGGTGGGGCAGTTCAGGAATTCCTCAGGGTGCAGACGAACATGCTCGATGAACCGCTGACGGAGCTGGACCACGGTACCGACCGTGGACAGCCCACTGGCCTGGAGCTCGCAGATAAGTTCGACCCGCCGGAGTTTGTATATCCAAGAGACACCCATGATGCGCTAATACTACCGTTTACTACTAAATTTCTACGGACGAAGGCTTGCCGCGGGGAGTAACTTCAAAGTCCCTGTTCGGGCGCCATGTAACGGTCGGTGGTCGCGAACTGGGGGCGGATCGCGACGGAGCCCTCTGTGCCGAAGCTCAGAGTACCCAGGGTCGCAGGGAGGGGCTCGGGGTTAGGTAGGTCGCAACGAACGAGACGATTTAGAAATCAAGGTCTTTATTATAGTTGACGGCGTCCGGTGTGACCGGGCGATTCTCCGGCGTCACGTTCATCGCAGCCTGGAACAATGACCGGTGGATGTGACGATGAGGACTCCCCTAATTCGGGTGGCAAGCCTTACACGACACTTACTACTAATAAATGAGAACGGAGCGCGGAACGGCGCGATACGGACGCGATACGGACGCGATACAATGCGATACAGTGCGATACAGTGCGATACAGTGCGATACAGTGCGACACAGTGCGATACAGTGCGATACAGTGCGATGCAGTGCGATACAGTGCGATACAGAACACGGGGCGGCGCGAGACAGGACGCAGAGGTAATACGGACGCGTTACAGGAGTAGAATGGGCGCGATACAGTACGTGATGCAGGACGCGATACATGACGCGATACATGACGCGATACATGACGCGATATGGACGCGATATGGATGCGATATGGACGCGATATGGACGCGATATGGACGCGATATGGACGCGATATGGACGCGATATGGACGCGGCACAGACTTAAGATACCTACAGACATTGCATGCAATTCATTTTTCTGTCTACGGTTCTGAATTACCGACTCTGTGGAGAATGTCCTTGTACGATAGCGGACTCTATCGAAATGGAACGGTCAGGTGGTGAACTACATGAGGTTGCAACACACAAAGTGTGTGCCTGAGGAGGCTCGATTTTACAGCGTTGTCAGCTTTAAAACGCAATTGCATTCGTACAAAAATACTCCACGTATTATTTACTTGTGCCGCCTATTTTTTACAGGACTTCGAACCCGCTGGTAAAAATTTGGCGAACATGATAAAGATTTTTGTATCCGACAAGGACGAACTTATGCACATTTAAGAAGAGAAAGAAAGACAGACACAGAGCTGCTGAATACTGTGCACACTCGACAGAAAATTTATTAGTAACACACTTGTGAGGAATTGTTTACAAATATTTGCAGTTAGGAAATATAGAATAGACCTTCAGCTACTTTCACATATAGTTTATCGTCACATTTTATTTCTGACTAAATAGTTATAAACAATTATTCTAAGTCTCGTTCTAAAATAAACTCAAATAATTTAACAGATCTCCGGTAAAAAATAATCTTCCTTGTGATCGGAGGATCTAGAATGATGTCTCAGCTACATTTCTGTTGTAGTTTTATGTAGATTCGACGCCTAGTTAATTAGTTATTTACGATTTCCAGAGAGGTGACACAACGATTTGTGTGTTTACCTTTGACAAATACTCGGACTCTCCTTGTCTTACTCATTGCGGGCATAGAAGATAGAAATTACCTCCACAAAAATTGTTGATAAATTACTTCAGGTAATTTTTATAAATATTAGCTCTCGAAGAATATAGAATGGACCTTCGGCAACATTCATGTATAGTTTTCAATTCGATTCTAGAACAGGCTAATTAGTTATAAATAATTTTTGTTACTCTTGTTCTAATGAAAGTGTGCATACTAGTGAGAATTGAATATCTTATATACTCCAAATGTTCATGCATAAAAGTTAATCTGTATCTCGAGTACTATTAGCTATTTTTACTTGTAATCGTTAAACAAACAGAGATAACAAATTCATTAATTACATTTTTTCAATATAATTATGCTAATTATGCTTTTATTACTTACTTCTACTAAAAAATTAGATGGCAAGATGGTCAACGGAGTGCCCGTCGACATCATCGACAAAAGGAGTTGTTTCAAATATTAACCAGCTAGAGATAATAAATTTATCAGTGAATTGTGTTCGATAAATTAATGCACGCGAATATTCGTGTGTCAGAAGATATTCAATATTTCGAGTTCCATTACATATTTTTACTGAAAAATTAGATGGTCAGATAGTCGAGGGAGTGCTTATCGACATAATTAGCAAAAGAAATTGTTATAAACATTAAACAGCCAGAGATAGTAACTTTATTAATTACATTTGCTTGATATAATATTGTTTGGTAATATTCATGTGTTAAAAGTTACTCTGTATCTCGAGTACTAGTAGCAATTTTTACTTAAAAATAAGATGGTAGATAGTCAAGAGGGTGCTTGTCGACATCGTTGGCAAGAGGAATTGTTATAAACATTATACAGCCAGAAATAATACATTTATCAATAATTATTATCACGGCGATCTAGATCTACCAAAATTAGTTGGGGTGGGGAGCGTTGCGCTTCGGTGCACGCTGCGCATCACTGCTTACCTAAGCCCGCGGAGCGCGCTCAGTCAGTCAGTCGGGCCGGGCCCTCCGGCAGGAGCGGACGGGCTCCGGGACCAGGAGGGTCTTCGGCTACCTTGGGCTGACCAGGGGTCCTCCAGCGGTACCCTGGCCTCTCCTGCCTACCTTGGGGATGATCAGTGGTCCTCCAGAGCTACCTTTGGCTACCTCCAGCTGGCTTAGGGTGGACCAAGGGTCACCCACCAGTGGCCTACTCTGGGGTTGACCAGTGGTCCTCCAGAGCTACCCTTGGCTACCTTCAGCTGACTTAGAGTGGACCAAGGGTCCTCCACCAGTGGTCATCCAGAGCTACCTTGGCCTACCCTTGCCTACCATCAGCTGGCTTAAGCTTGACCAGGGGTCCTCCACCAATGGCCTACCATTGTTTATCATGGTCTACCTTTAGCTAGCTTAGGGTAGTCCAAGGGTTATTTAAAACTTCCTTGGCCTACTCTAAGCTAGCTCGGGGGGGCCATGGTGTCTTCAATGCTGCCTTCGTTTTCCTTCCGTCCTGAGCCGGTCCAGTTTCAGTATCCGGCATGAAGTCAGTACCATGCTGATCGGTTCAGAGAGGGCAATCATTGCAACGGCTTCGCATCTTTGAGTGAGTCATTTCGTCACTACCTTGTCACTATACACGTCTGTAGAAGTAGTAGTATAGAGTAGTAGTAAAGTGTAAAAGTAGTTAGTTGCATGCATGGGCAGGCCTCGCCGCCCCAACGATCAGCCGAGATGGGAACGTCCGCGATTTGCACTAGCGTTGCGAGAAAACCACGCGTTGAATTTAATCGATTTTGAACAGAGATTAAAGCTAACATTACGGTATAGATTGTTTAGAGCGTAGCGTTGCGAATCACAAATAGTCGCGGTTCAGAATTACATTTCAATTTGATAACTGCGCTTTTAAAGTTCATATTGTTGTTGTTTTACATATAATCTAAAGTAATCGTTTTTTGGATCTCTGTTCGTTGAATTAGCGTTGCGCACCAATAATTCGCGTTTGCTTTCGAGTCTTTCGACTTTTCAGGCTCCCATGCTCGAGCTGCAACGATCAACTGTGAGATGGGCACATCCGCGATTTCAAGTAGTGTTGCGAAACAAATTGTTACACGCGTTGTACTAGTATCAATTTTTAAAGTTGATGATATGTCTAGTTAATGTTGCAAATAAATAGTCGTAATTTAAAGTAGTTCTAAAGATACCTGTTTAGAATTTTAGACGTTAGAGTTTTAAATTTCTTATTTAAATAGCATTTTAAATTCGATTTGTTGAATTAGCGTTGCGCATCAAAAGAATCGCGTTTGCATTAGAATGATTCGATATTTCAGGCGCCCATGCTCCAGTTGCAACGATCAACTGTGAGATGGGTACTTCCGCGATATCGAGTAGTGGTGCGAAACAAATTGTCGGGATGGGGCCGAAGGAGCAGACGAGGTTTTATGCCAAAGATGCCGAACAAACTGTCATTCAAAAGGACAATCATTGCAACGTCTTCGCATCTTCGAGTGAGTCATTTTATCACTACCTTGTCGTTATACCCGTCTGTAGAAATAGAGTTGTAGTAGAATGTAAAAGTAGTTAGTTGCATGCATGGGCAGGCCTCGCCGCCCCAACGATCAGCCGAGATGGGAACGTCCGCGATTTGCACTAGCGTTGCGAAAAAAGTACGCGTTGCGTTAGTCGATTTTGAACAGAGATCAAAGTTAGCCTTTCTTCTAAATATAATAGTAGTCTCTATCAGCGATATAGCTTGTTTAAACCATAGCGTTGCGAAACAAATAGTCACGATTCGTTTTGCAGAAACTGTAGAGTAATCTTTTTTGGATCTCTGTTCATTGAATTAGCGTTGCGCACCAAAAGTTCGCGTTTGCTTTCGAGTCTTTCGACATTTCAGGTGCCCATGCTCGAGCTGCAACGATCAACTGTGAGATGGGCTCATCCGCGATTTCGAGTAGCGTTGCGAAACAAATTGTCACACGCGTTGTACTAGTATCAATTTTTAAAGTTGATCAAATGCCTAGTTAGCGTTGCGAATAAATAGTCGCGATTTAAAGTAATTCTAGAGACACCGATATAGAATTTTAGAAGTCAGAGTTCTTTTCTTATTTATATAGTATTTCAAATTTCGATTTGTTGAATTAGCGTTGCGCATCAAAAGGATCGCGTTTGCATTAGAATGATTCGATATTTCAGGCGCCCATGCTCCAGTTGCAACGATCAACTGTGAGATAAGAACATTCGCGATTTTAAGTAGCGTTTCGAAACAAATTGTAACACGCGTTGTAATAGTATAAATTTTCAAAGTTGACTTAATGTCTAGTTAATGTTGCGAATAAATAGCCGCGATTTAAAGTAGTTTTAGAAGTACCGATCTAGAATTTTAGACCTTAGAGTTTTAAATTTCTTATGTAATTTGTAAGAATGGTAATACTTAATTTTGTAAGACTTTCAAAGTTCAACTTTACCAAATTGATACAATATTTTCGTCTAGAAATTGATATTTTTCAGGAAATTGATATTTATTTCAGGAAATTGATATTTATTTCAG
Organism: Sphecodes monilicornis; assembly: GCA_913789915.3. Lineage (NCBI taxonomy): Eukaryota > Metazoa > Arthropoda > Insecta > Hymenoptera > Halictidae > Sphecodes > Sphecodes monilicornis. The sequence continues at coordinate 7,737,641 of OU565301.1, read as the reverse complement.
GAAATTGTTATTTATTTCAGGAAATTGTTATTTATTTCAGGAAATTGATACTTATTTCAGGAAATTGATATTTATTTCAGGAAATTGATATTTATTTCAGGAAATTGTTATTTATTTCAGGAAATTGTTATTTATTTCAGGAAATTGATATTTATTTCAGGAAATTGATCTTTATTTCAGGAAATTGATCTTTATTTCAGGAAATTGATATTTATTTCAGGAAATTGTTATTTATTTCAGGAAATTGATATTTATTTCAGGAAATTGATCTTTATTTCAGGAAATTGATCTTTATTTCAGGAAATTGATCTTTATTTCAGGAAATTGATCTTTATTTCAGGAAATTGATCTTTATTTCAGGAAATTGATCTTTATTTCAGGAAATTGATCTTTATTTCAGGAAATTGATCTTTATTTCAGGAAATTCATCTTTATTTCAGGAAATTCATCTTTATTTCAGGAAATTGATCTTTATTTCAGGAAATTGATCTTTATTTCAGGAAATTGATCTTTATTTCAGGAAATTGATCTTTATTTCAGGAAATTGATCTTTATTTCAGGAAATTCATCTTTATTTCAGGAAATTCATCTTTATTTCAGGAAATTGATACTTATTTCTGGGAATTGATATTTTTATCTTGAAATCAATATTGCTCGGATCGGACTTCCCTCAGGGGCTCACTCACGGGATGGGGCCCGTGAGTGGGTACGGGGTGTCGCGTCCCCGGGTCAACCCGAGTCGCTTATAGATCGTTGCGTTCACAATTTATTCATTGATTTGGTTTTGAATTGGTTTCGATTTTGTTTCGATTTTGTTTCGATTCTGTTTTGATTCTGTTTCGATTCTGTTTCGATTCTGTTTCGATTCTGTTTCGATTTTGTTTCGATTCTGTTTCGATTTTGGTTTCGATGTGGTTTCGATTTGTGTTCTTCTCTTGTATGTTGATTCTCGCCGTGTATTGTGTATAACAATAATTGGTCTGTTTCAGTTAGAATATAACATCTCGTCATCTTCATCGTGGAGCGAAGAAAATTCATCGAACGAAGAAAATTCATCGAACGAAGACTCCGAATTATTTATAAGTTAGTTTTATTGCGTGCGTTAGTTATGAATATTGTCAATCGTCGTTGTAATTATGTCGAGTAATTATTGCCGTAACTTCAATTTGCTCGCCCCGTTTGCCGACTCCGACATAGCCTTCTGCTGTGTCGGCCTTGCTTGCAGGTTCTGAGCTGGTCCAGTTTCGGTATCCGGCGTGAAGTCATTGAGAGGGATGTCTAAGAGACTCGTTCACTCGTCTTCTGACGATCCTCTGTGTTAACGTAATCCTGGGCACGCCATGTTCTCATGTCACCCAGTAGCGCCAGAAACCGTTTGAGCGCATCTCTTTGCCATCTTTCTTGGTGATGGAGTGGCGGGTATCGGGCTGGTCGGCTCAGGACTTGTAAGCACTGAACGCGTCGCGTCACCCTTGAACCAGAGCCTTCTGCTCTGGTTCGATCTTGTTTGTCTCTTTGAAAGAATCAGAGCCTTTCGCCTGATTCGCCTTTGATCCTCGTGGATCGGAGACTTCTTCTCCGATCCACACTTTGCCCCGCAATAATTACTCGACATACGCTAAATGGAAAAGAAGTTTCTCCATGGAAAAGACTATTTTTCCATTTAGCGACCTACGAACTTAGTTACTAAGAATCGTCGTTGTAAGAAAGGGAGCCAGAACGAAGGGAGACATCGTTCTGACTCCCTTTCGGGTCTCTTGTGCAGCAACCTCCTCGTGGTGAGACCTGGGCAATCGATATTATCCACAATTCGCAAGATATTATAACTTATAAATTGTAGTATCTTGCATGTAGTGGATAATATCGAGCTAATAGCTGCACATTTAGAGTTTGCGTAAATATGTATTTTATATTAGAATGTGAGACTTAATAATTTCTTCGTTTTCCTTTGTTCAAGTATTCCAGCTTCAGCATTTTTTTTCAATTAATAATAGAAATACGGAATTTCAATTTCAGAATACATGTACCTTCAACAAACACCTCCATTGTTAATTTTTGGATTCGTAATTGGAATGTGCTCCTGAACTTTCAAAGTTCAACTTTCTCAAATTGATATTTTTGTTTTGAAATTGATATTCCTCCGATCGGTGTTCCCTCAGGGGCTCACTCACGGGATGGGGCCCGTGAGTGGGTACGGGGACTCGCGTCCCCGGGGCCACCCGAATCGCCTATAGATCGTTGCGTCCACAAATCATTTGATTTGGGTTCGATGTGGTTTTGATTCTGTTTCGACTGGTTTTTTATTTGGTGTCGATTTTATTTCAACTGGTATTCGATTCTGTGTCGATTTGGGTTTTCATCTTGTACTTGTTAGTCAGGCGACCCTCGCGTACTGCATTTAACTTGACTCTCATGAGCTTTGGTAGGCCGTACTCGTGTACGGGGGTTAAAATAGTATTTCATTCTACCTACATCGTCTTCTCTTGTATGTTGATTCTCGCCTTGTATTGTGTATAACAATAATTGGTCTGTTTCAGTTAGAATATAGCAGCTCATCATCTTCATCGTGGGACGAAGGCTCCGAATTATTTATAAGTTGGTTTTATTGCTTGCGTTAGTTATTAATATTGTTAATCGTCGTTGTAATTATGTCGAGTAATTATTGCCGTAACTTCAATTTGCTCGCCCCGTTTGCCGACTCCGACATAGCCTTCTGCTGTGTCGGCCTTGCTTGCAGGTTCTGAGCTGGTCCAGTTTCGGTATCCGGCGTGAAGTCATTGAGAGGGATGTCTAAGAGACTCGTTCACTCGTCTTCTGACGATCCTCTGTGTTAACGTAATCCTGGACACGCCATGTTCTCATGTCACCCAGTAGCGCCAGAAACCGTTTGAGCGCATCTCTTTGCCATCTTTCTTGGTGATGGAGTGACGGGTATCGGGCTGGTCGGCTCAGGACTTGTAAGCACTGAACGCGTCGCGTCACCCTTGAATCAGAGCCTTCTGCTCTGGTTCCATCTTGTTTGTCTCTTTGAAAGAATCAGAGCCTTTCGCCTGATTCGCCCTTGGTCCCTCGTGGATCGGTGACTTCTTCTCCGATTCACTCTTTGCCCCGCAATAATTACTCGACATACGCTAAATGGAAAAGAAGTCTTTTCCGTGAAAAAGACTACTTTTCCATTTATCGACCTGCGAAACTTAGTTTCTAAGAATCTTCGTTGTAAGAAAGGGAGTCAGAACGAAGGGAGACTTCGTTCTGACTCCCTTTCGGGTCTCTTGTGCAGCAACCTCCTCGTGGTGAGACCTGGGCAATCGGTATTATCCACAATTCGCATAATGCTATAACATATAAATTATAGCATTTTGCATGTAGTGGATAATATCGAGCTAATAGCTGCACATTTAGAATTTTAGTTAATAAGTATTTAATCGTTAAATGTAAGACTTAATACTTCCTTCGTTTTTCCTTGTACCAATTTCAGCATTTCTTTTCAATTAACAATCCAAATACAAAGTTTTCGTTTCAGAATACATGTAACTCTTGCTCTCGTGAGCGAGTGTTAAATAGATTTGCACTCCTGTAGTAGATTGTAGGTTCTGATGTAGTCTAAATATGATGTACGTACTGAGTAAGTATTTGTTGTTGCAAACAAGAAATAATAAATCACGTTGATAAAATTTTCGCACGTTAATGACGCACGTCATTAAAACAAAAATTTATATCTCTTCAGTCAAATATATTGTTTTGCTACATATTGTGTAATAAAGCAATGTCTCTTTGGGCACTTTAGAATTAAACTAATACAATAGAAAATTTGTATTACTTTTTATACATATTTATTAAAAATATTATAACGAAAATTTAATTTAATGAATTTAATGAATTTATGAAAATTTAATGAATTCTTATTCTTCTGCAGATGAAAAGAATGCAAGTACTTATTTTAAAAACAAGAAAACACAAGCATAGTTAATATATGTGTAATGTGTACGCACTCATCAACTGCATAGAATTTGTATTGATTTTAAGTGTAAAGAAAGTAAACTATTGGTTTAAAGTGTATAAAACTATTATAATATACATTCATTAGTGACGCGAGTAATAAAAATAATATTACATATAGAAACCAAATTAATTTTACTACAATTCGTATTTTTGTAATACATTCTTCATAAATATTATTTTCACCGTTCAAATACACGCGCCGTATGCATTAGTAGCCTCCAAAACACCCGCAGTAAAGTATACGGAATATTCAGTTCTTGCTAATACGGCTAAATTCGTGAACTATCGGTAATATTGAGCGCAACACCGAAATGGTACAGAGGCCACTGTGGCCCCCCGAGGTCCAGGCAGAAAAGCCCATAAGATGCAATGTCCTTTTCTACGTTCGGCGCGGTCGACGCGGTCACAAAAGAATAGTGTCCCTTCACGATCTAAGTCCCGGCAAAGAACCGCAAAAGGACTTAGATCGCGGGGTTACTGTATATGGTTCTATCCGAACGTAGTGTGTTTGTTTACGTTGACCGTAACCGCTACATTGAACGGTACCATTGTATAACGTGTTCGCTTCATTTTAAGGTTCAAGGTCAATTGAAGGTACTTTGTTATAGATCGTTGAATTCGTCTCTTTATGGACGGCACTGTACTTACAAGAAAAATATACGCTGCAATTTGAAGAACTTAAGGTGACCTTCATATGTCGGCAAACATAAGGCCTCAAAAAATTGAACTATGTTTTTTTAATGAGCCCCATCGGGTACAATAAATTTAATTTCAAACAACTTTTGATAAATTCGATAAAGAACAGGTTATTTCAGATGGTAATAGTTATTGACATCCTGGATACGTAACAGTTAATCCAGCAAGATAGCTAAGGTAGTCAATTTAGCTGGTTAACTGTTCTATTTTCTGAATAATAAAGCTCCGCTAATCGTGTTCGGTGGACCGATGAATCGGAGTTCGGATAATCGAGGTTCTACTCTATCGCGGATTAAACGGGTAAATATGAATCAAATAGTATCGTCCGAGGTCTCATCTTAATCACAAAAGTGCCACGAATACGTTGGTAAACGATCCTTCAATAAATAATTAGTAAGAGAACTTTTACTCGCCATTTTATCTATCCTTCATCAATCTATTTCCACTTCACAATGTAAAATCGTCAAGTTCTGCAAGTATTGATTCCACTATTTAATGCTTCATCACGATGAAAGTCGAACCAAAGTGGGAAAATAAGTCTGTTCGAGATAGTTCAATATTTATTTTGCCAGGAAGAAAATTAGGATGCATTCGCTTGAAATATTAATGTTACTGGCTTTCGTTAACAAAGCGCACGGAGTACTGTAGAAAAATATCACAGCGATATAGAGGCATGAAGGGGATGCGTGGGTGTCACAACAGAATCTTGTGAAATCTGCAGGGAGAATTTAATTACAGTGAGGCAAGGCTACGGACGATCCGGGACTACGGCCAAAGAAGAGGGATCACCGCTAAAAACCGAAATGAAATTTCAAGACGTCCAGAGACGGCGTTCTCCCTTTGCTCGCATTTATCTCCAAGGGAAAAAGACGCGGGGGTGTGGGAGGGAATGCGTTGAGACTCCGGAGAAGACAAAACGACGAAACCACGGGGCTTTGAACGGATGCCGATGCAAGGTTGAGATTTCCCGGAGACTGAACGGGCTCGGGACGACCAACTGCGACAAATTATAGCCGAAGGAACGTTTCTATTGACACGTCCCAACGGCCATATTGCATCGCGAGAATTGTCGTTCTCCTGGCGAGAATTTATCGGGATTATTCAAGCTGCGGAAGTTACCTGGTGGAGCGGGATATTTTGCGGCCCGTAATACCCCGGCTAGCATTTATTAAACGCTATCATCCCCGGGACTAGGGCTCTCAGCGAGAGGATGAACCGAGATTAATTATACTCGACGGCGACACCTCTTTTTACCGTTGGATTCTAATTATTTGAAATGCTGGTCTTCCAAAAATTAGACGGGGATCAATCAAATACACCCAACTCATTTCCCACGATTTTTAAATAACACGACACAAAAGAAAAAAATTATACTATGCATCTAAAAAGTATTTCAACACTAAATTTCCTAGTCCCGAGAAATTGTCGGTGTTCAAACAGTGATGAATTCGTTAAAACAAATAGTACAATAATACATAATCTGGATTTTAATGAATTAGGTTATAGGTAACTCCTATAACACGGTAGATAAGTTCCTAGAAAATGCCGTGTTGTGGGAAATCGTGTTATATGAGACCCAGAGCCAGTACAAAAAGGGGGGTTACGTTCCGAAAATCTATTAAATCAAATATCTTTTTTAATGTAACGACTAGCTTCTACGAATATGTAAACATAGTTTAGATTGACATTACATCAATGAGTTCTCTGGGTAGAAATTTAAACAGACAAATGGACACAGCTGTTTTTTAAAATTTTAAAGTTTGCACTGTCTACTTTTCGATTCTTTTAATTACTTCCATAGTAATGGGTATCTAAAAGGTAAAAATGGCTTTAAAGTGGAGTATACCACATTTTAAAAATTTCTCGAAATCTGTTAAGTTTACAGGCTGCGGGCAACAGTTATTGCAATTTTTATCTGTTCTATTGAAAAATATGATCGTTTATCTTTAATATAAGTCAAATTTAATTGCAAAGAGATGTTTTTTAAGAAAGATATGGGCATTTAAAGGAATTAATCCATATGCACAACTAATCAAATAAATACTAACTAATATGGACAAACAAATAATTTAAGAAATAATAAACAGGTAATTAAATAAGTCATAAATAATATACGAACCCCAATCATAACAAAATTTATAACATAGTCAAAACTTCAATCGTCACAAACTGACAGATTAATTCGCTACAGCTCAACAAGAAATAGACAGCAGCAAACGTATACAGGTCAATTTTATTCTGGAATAAAAAAAATTTGTACTTATGTCAAGACGAGTTCAATGATGTGGTACAGTATGACCGTCAAATGACGTACTTATAAATTTGGTATAGTTTGGCTACTCTGTTTGATCAACGGAAATTTCATTTCTGCTTTATCATACGTTTTCTAGTTCAAGGTCATTTGAAGGTCGTAGTATACCACATCATTGAACTCGTCTTGACATCAGCTACAACACTATGAAGTTAAAAATATTGCACGTTGTGTCATTTAAAAAAAAAACACCGATGACCTTCAAAAGACCTTGAAAACGATAACAATCAGAACACTTTTTTTTATATCACCTTATTTGCATACTTTAACAGTACAACTTTTCACTGTAACATTTTCTTCTATCTTCAAGCCTAACGGAGTTATTTAGGTGGCCCGTTTCTCGCGAATCACCCGGTGTAATTCAAGAATATTTTTACCTATAATGTATGCAATTCATCAATGTCTCATGCGTGCCTGTCTCCGTGTGTAAACAGATCCTTCGATGAGTTTCATAGCGCAGCGTCTCGCGGAGGCTCGGCGAAAGTAAACGTATAGGCCTACGTGAAATGCTGCGAGTACCATATCTACTTAACGAAATTAGCTATAAAAATTGAATAGAGACGAATATGGATGCAATTTTTGTTGTACCGAGACCCCAAATCTTTACCAAATCTAACGACACCTACAAAAGTATCAGAACGTACCCGGAAGTATAACAAAATCGTTAATAAGGTTTTATAATTGTCAAAAAAGTTAGTAAATTATTCATTATTTTCAGATATTAATTTATATACTAGTATACATGTTAACAGCTTGTAAACTGTTCAAAACTGCTGTTTACACATACCTGAAAAGCTTCCACATTGACAAAGTTTACACGATTTCAGTAAAATACTTGAAAATGACGAATAAGCGAACGCTGTTTCAGACAGTGGTTAAGATTGTAAAGCGTGCTATGAAATCTCTTAATTTTCGATGGATTATACTGCCTTGTGAGTGGACAAATTTAAAAAAGAATACTGATGTATTGTTCTTCAATCATTCGTCTACCTTTAACACTAAAAGTTTTACGGCTTACTCAAAATTTTTGAAATTCACTAGTGTCCGGCTTTCGGGTGCGAATATCCCATTGTGCGACATGCCATCCCAGTGCGAAACTGGACCACCCCGGTCCCGTAGAAGGGTCAAACTCCCAAACATTCCATCTCGATCCCGAAACTGTCCCGAAAACATTTACGCCGTGCTCGGGCTGCTCCTTTTTCGTTGTGGATCCGCAGTCATCGTCTTAAGCCCTCGAAAAGAGGCTTACACTGATTGACGGGGAAGTTACCAGAACTGCCAGATTGACGGTTTACAAGGCCGTTCTCGCGTATTAGGGTCCAGCCTCGACTTCTCATTTTATCCGACGTGCTGTCTCGAAAGACGATTCATCGTGTTGGCTGGAGGAACTCTCGCGACAACGGCCTGCGCTAATCGAGACTTAGAAAGCGATCTTTCAAGCCCGCTGTCTACTCATGTCCGACACTGACGCGAAGGACCGAAAGCCGTAAATCCGATCGAACGCGATTCGGGAAGATGACCGACGGAATTAGAAATTCCTTTATACAAGCGGCCTGGATTCGATGTAGCTGCGAGAATTATGGGACAAGGGACTCGGGAACGTGATTGAAACTGGGAACAGGTCGATGGTGCACCAAGAAGATGCCTCGGTCCAAAGAGAAATCGAAAAGGCTGATAACTCTGTTGGGGAGATTGCGCTATGCAAGGTTATGGTGACGGCGGATGCACACATTGCGGAGTTCGTACAGTAATTCAGAAAAATAAGAGTCCGCTGTTTGTCTTTCATATTTTTGCCCTGAAGAACAATGAGGGAGTAAGATATTCTATATTGTTGGTAATTCAAACTATTATTTATTGTCTTAAGTTTGATGTAAACACCACAAAGAAAATAACAGTTGTGTTTTACTTTTTTCGCCTGAAGAACGACGAGAAAGTAAGACATTCTATATTGCTTGCAAATCAAACTACTATTTATTGTTTTAAGATCTATGCAAATGCCACAAAGAAAATAACATTGGGCTTTTACGTTTCCGCTCTGAAGAACCACGAGGAAGTAAAACATACTATATTGCTGGGAATTCAAACTATTATTTCTTGTCTTAAGATCGATGCAAATGCCACAAAGAAAATAACATTGTACTTTTACGTTTCCGCTCTGAAGAACGATGAGGAAGTAAAACATACTATATTGCTGGGAATTCAAACTATTATTTATTGTCTTATCTTTCTAGTCTACAAGAACGTGTATATCCAAATTTTTAGCCAATTCTTTTATAACATGTACCCAAAGAAATAAGTTTGTTGAATAATTTCTCATGGATGCATCTTTACAATGTCATTATTCGGAAATTAAAAATATTAAAACGTGTCGTTTTGACGTGTCCAGTATATCTAGTATTAAGTCCGACGTAAATGTCACAGAAAATAACATGTAGTTGTTTTTCACGTTCTCTAAAGAACGATAAGGAATTAAGAAATTGTTACTTGTTAGTCAAACGAGTGATAACCCTTTGCGATCGGCAAATTTCTCTGATGGGAGTACATACCAGATAATCAGAGCAGGTTTTCGGAGTTATCTTTCCCTAACGAGAAGCGAGTTAAAACAAAGATATGGATATTAAAAAACACAGAATATATTGAAAGCTGTACAAAGCAGAAATTTTGAAGTTTTGTAATTTCTCAGATGCAATAGCAATTTTTTAGAAATTCAGACGATGCCAACTTCTACGACAATTTGAAAATGACGCCATTGTGGCGACACCGATCGCAAATGGTTAATTGTGTTCGGTTTAATTTGAATACCACTGTTAGAAACAAAAGTATTAAGACTTTTGAATATTTGAGGTAGATATTATAACCTCGATTGTGAAATGAACGAATTTTGATACTCATGGCGCCATCTATTAGCTAGATTTATTTTCAACCACTGAACGAGTAAAGTTGAAAATAACAGAGTACGCATGTCACTTTTTTTTGCTCTCTCGACTGATTGCGATGTAGTCGAACACGTGTTGACGTGTGCTTGCAAAATATTGGTTAGATAATTCGTAATATATGTTTATAATCAATAATAGTGTAACTGATCTACAATAATGAATAATAATATACTTTATTTTTCTTCTTTACTTGACTAACGCGCAATTATTTACGATCCTAAACATCCTCTAATTCCAAAAAAGACAACACTTAAACGCATCGTTTTCGGACTCATTTTCATACTCCATGCGTTGTCCAGCCTATGATATTTAATCACGGACCTATAGGACTGACAAACCTAATTCTGCGGAGGTGATCCAAAAGACGGAAGGGGTATCAACTTGTCGGCCATCTTGTGTGGCAAACACTGTGGTGCGCTCTATAGGCAACTTTAAATACTAATGTAACCCACGCCACGGATTTGTTTATTTTTACTGTTTATTTATTTTATTTTTATTTTTCAGAAAAGACAGCCAAATGTGAAATATTTTGTTTTATTTTATGTATTTATTATTAACGTAAGTTTTGTTTTAGTTATAAACTATTTTCTAATAATACAATGTAATTTTTGTTTTGTGAATACTGGTAAGGTTTTTCATAATTCCGAACAAATACATTTTTTCAACATGTTTATTGTTAGACGTCAATTGGCTAAACTAATCCTTCTAGCATTACAGAGAAACTGAAGTCGTTTGGTCCATTCATAAAAAAGTTATACTGACATAAATTGTGTGTGATCAACTATTTGAGTAATTTTATGTACCAGCCCGGGGGCTCGTTAGTCTTACTACGCTACCGAACCATGCTGAAAAGCATTTTTAGACAATCGACACAACAGCAGAGGAGACGACATCAGCGCTGCGGTGGACGACGCGAAAGTCAGCCAGCCATTTTGCATTTAAATCCCCAATTTCGTAACGATGACTTTACTACAATTTCCTGAAGCGAAAAAGCAATATTTTCTCACGGGACTTTTTTTAAAAACGTCTTTGTTCTACTCCGCGTCCCCGTACGTCGCCCTTTTTGGCAATTTGGTTCTTGAAACTTTATAAAAAATAAAACTGTACGTTTTTATAGAATCATTTTTTTTCTGTACGCTTTTTCCAAAAAAAAGGGCGACGTACGGAGACGCGGAATAGAACAAAGAATTTTTTAAAAAAAGTCCCGTGAAAAAATATTACTTTTTCGCTTCAGGAAATTGTAGTAAAGTCCTCGAAAATCAAGTTGCTTGGTTATCTATCTGTCTTTGTCTCTCCTGCAAGTGACATATCTCCCTCTTTGTCACAGCCCCATAGGAGAAACAAGGATCTCTCTATCCTTGTCTCGGAGCTTCCTTATTTCTCCGCAACTATCGCTGAAGTCAACTCGAAGTTTTGCTCTGGCCCCTGCGCAAGCCGAAACGGCCATTTTTGCAAAGGAAAATGTCGCTTCAAATGGCCTCAGGAATCTCCCCTTTGAAGGAACCGTGATATTTTTGGGACACCCTGTATATATACAAATACACTTGTTATACATTCATTTTCAGAATCAAATCATATCAATGTTCCCGCAACGTTATATAGTTGGCAACACTAGTTTTGCCACTCAACATGGCCGCAGTCTACCATCCCTCTCTGCTCGTGTCAGAACCGCTCTCACCAATATATCTAACTTTACGCTCAGTCCGTTAGGTCCATGTATTTAATGCAGTGGCCGAAATAATGTTAGGTTAGGTTAGGTTCACTTTATTTTTGTGATGTAATGGTGTTTCTTATGTTATATTTCTAATTTTATTTATCAGAAAGTGATTCTTTATAACGTAAGTAGTATAGTAGTAATACACAATTTGTTTAAATAGTATAATTATTATTAACATGTTTCGAAAATTTGAAACATTGGAATCTTATGTGCAAAATAAACATAGGTTCACTGAATGTTTTTCTACTTAAAATGTCAACAATATGACAGAGACAAAGAAAATTTAGTATCTAATTAACAGAATCTATTAGTTTTTGCAATATTTCTATTCTCATCTGATACCACGCTTCTCTGATGCTATTTTGTAATTGATTCACACTGTAACATTGTTTCCTATTACTGCACACTTTACAAGATAAAGTTCCTCAAAGGTTATCAATAGGGTTAAGGTCTACATTTTTTTATGGCGACATCAAAGCATTTTGCAACTGCACTTTTGCTACTTCAGAGTATGTTTTACTCGATTCTACACGAGCAAATTCGGACACTATCATGCTGAAAAATCGAATTTGGTCAACCAATTCTGTCACCATATGCATCTAGCACATATTCTAAGAATTTTTGATACTTTTTAGCATTGGTCTGTGGTGGAAACCACATGATTGGAGTCTTATTGTTACAGCCAAACGCTGCCTAAATTATAATGCTACCTCCTGATCTCTTTTTGATCGCGCAAATCATATCAGTAGTATTAACCATGTGGACCGCTTAAATAAAATTTTTTCTCGTCTACAACAATCTCACTTTTCCATTTTTTAGCTCATGATAAGTGATCTTAGGTAAATTCTAATTTCTCATCTTTGTGAAGTTTAGTTAGAGGTGTCTTTTATCACGTTTTGTACACGAAAGCGTTTTACTCCTTTCGACAACTTGTTTCACACGTCGTATAACAATTGGGAAATTTCATTTTGTTTTTGCTTGCAACTCGTACAATATACTTTTGCAAGCTCCATGAAAAACCATTCATTTATCTCTCAGAATTAACTTTTTTGGATGGCTTATATATATTTTTCTGGAGTCATATTTATCTTCTAATTGTACAGAATGGTTCACAATATTTAAAGATCTATGCATTTTCTTCTGCAATTTTTATGTTTGAAAGATTCATGTCCTTGAAAGCAGTGATTAATCCCCCTCCATGATCGTCTAAACTAGTCTAAACGCTTTCCATGATCCATTATGCTCTAAAAGCATTAAATGATTATATAATTTATATTGAAATACGAACATTAAAGAGTTTCGTTTTTAAATCATAAAATTGCTTCAAACTATAGATTATCAAATATATTTCTTCAATAAATCACTGTGAACCTATGATTATTTCGCTCTATTAACATGATAACATTCAATACATTTCCTAATAAACCACACTAACTATCTTCGCTGCCGAAATTTTAGTGACTGCTGCTACAGTGAATAGATCACGCCCATTGAAGACAATAATAAACACCGCAAGATATGTTCCACAACGTAGACAGAAATAAGAACACTAAATAAGGTAGTTTGCACAGTGAACCTATTATTATTTATTATTTTATTGTTTATTAAAATTCTTTTTCAATTATTTATTAATTGATTTTATGCACTTATGACTGAAAATACTCTTAAAAATGAGTAAAAAAAAAGAATTTAAAAAATTCAAATTGTATTTCACTCCAATTTGTTGCAATTCAAGTAGAACAGTTTTATTTTGCATAAAGATCCGCTGTCTATTGATAAATTATTAACAAATCTATACGAAATTTTCAGGAGCTGAGAATCACAGAAAATTTCGTGCAGATTAAACTGTTCTTAGAATACTCTGATTATGAAACAGTAATTTGTCGTGATTAAAAATTAATTGTGTTTTCAAATATATCGTACAAATGGTGATAGAGAAGCTTATGCACAAGAACTTGGTGAATGTGCAATGATAAAATAGACCAAAAAAAATTGCAGTTTCCCTTGTTAGTATGTATCACGTAAGTCGGTAAATAAAGCATTTGTTTCGGTCATAAGCGTTCACGTTTTTAGCAGTTTTCCTTCGAAAATATACTCTCCGAGGGTAGGGAGATGGGTTTAACGAAATTCATTCCCATTCACAGTGGTCCAGGAGACCGCTTTTTGTGGCCAAAACTATTGCAGCGTTGTTTCAAGGCTTAATGTTATATTATTAGAGATCGTTGGATTCGTCTTGATATCAGTTATAATATTATGAAGTAAAAAATATGTGTTAATATTTAAAAAATTCAGACGAACCTCATTTTTTATGAATAAAAAATTTCTCTACAATTTTTTATATTGAAGTTTGCAGAAAAGTGGATACTGATCAAATTTCGTTGGAAACATTTTTTTGTCAGAGATCATCGGAAATATTTGAACAATCGTGTTAACAATGTTCACAGTGCATACTACAGTATTTCATCGTTAATTGTCGTGAAATTCTGAACGATAATTGTCACAAAACAATCCCTCCTTCCGCGGGGTATACACTTCTCGGCGGCTGAGATGTATTACCTAAACATTAACTGTCGCTGACCGGACTCGTGGTGGCGACGCGCGACGACTATCGATGAAATACTGTATATGGTCCAGAAACCACGAAAATGTAGCCAAGATTCAATTCTTCATAAGAATTATATGAAATCTAGTAAACAGGGGTTTTCAGGGTCTCTGATTACGAATCTGACATTAAAAATTCAAAATGGCGGATCAAAATGTGGAATACTAATACCTAATAATTTAATAATACGTCTGCTTGTTAAAATACACATATATGTGGGATGCCTAAATTCCCACCAAAACGGGTGAGACGCGTGCCCCGCCAACGCAGGTGTAACGCTCGCTCCGTAAAAAAGAGACGAACAGCAAAAGACAGGCGAGTAACGTCGAGTAAGAAATGCGAGCGAGAGGCGACATCGAGGAGTCTCGCGTCGGTCGCCACGTTGTACGGTTGTCTCCAAGTTTTTGTTCCACCATCTTTTATTTTTGATTAAACTATTATTATTCGTTACGAGTCGACCCCTTGATTTACCCCTGCCCGTGTAGATTGATTATTCAACATGTTCGCGAATATCGAACTGAAATAGGGTAATCCTACATATATTTAAAAATTGCAGGAAGTATCAAGCCAAAAATCTACATATGTACATGCTGAAGGTCTAAGTTTTCATAAAAACCAAGTTTGAAAGCTAACATATTTCAACATTTTTTGAAAACTCTTCTTAAAGTTTACATTGTACTTTGCTTCATATACCTGGTATATTGATTGAAAAATTATATCACCATTAAATAACTAAAATATGTGTGCTCACACATATGATAATATAAAACAAATTTGCATTTCAGCATTGTGTAAGGAGTAAAGAAAACTATTTAATTGGATCTTCAATTTCATAGTTCTGCACTTAGAACGCTATACCTGCTCGGACAGTTATCTGAAAGATCTAATATTTTGAATTTCGAGGTTCTAAAGGGTCCTTATTTGATAGAAAAAAAAATTGTATTCAAATATGAAAGTAGAAAAATTGAATTTAGGCAATAAATTGCCGCTCTCGGGACCACCGGGACATTGGGGGGAAATAATTCGAGCATTTAATTATAAAATCTACCTCGAAAGTTAGCCTTTGCATAAAGATCAGTACTTTAATAACACCAGGACACAAGAGGGAATTCACAGATGTAAAAGCGCGTTCCTGCATCAATTAAGCCCTGTTGCGCTTAAGAACCGTGTCGACGAGTTGTCAAGGAGGCAACTCGCGTATCTCGTCTCTAACTAAATTTCGCACGGGTCTCTGCATTCGGATGCTGCACAGAAAAAAGGAGAAGCTATCCGAAACACGTCCGCGAAAACTTTTTCGCGACGTTGACGCTGTGGACCACGATAGACTGTTCTGGCTTTATATTTTCAAGAAATAGATTTGTCCATATCTGCAATTTCTTTAAGAATAAGTGTTGTGGAATATGTGTGTAAAAGGATTTGCTTGAATTCATAAAATTAATGTAGTTATAGTTGCGTTACCAGGTATTGATAATTGAATCTCCAAACGCGTTTTTCTCGAAAACACTTTTTTCGAAAATGTTACCACAATATCTCGAGTTCTATTTGACCAATTGAATTAAAATGTCTAGAGAATCTTCAGCAGTTATCCTGTTATCGTACGAACCAAAATGTATATAAAATATACATTTATATGTATATACAGATATATATATACAAATACACTTGTTATGCATTCATTTTTCAGAATCAAATCATATCAATGTTCCCGCAACGTTATATAGATGGCAACACTAGTTTTGCCATCCAACATGGCCGCAGTCTACCATCCCTCCCCGCTCGCGGCACGACCCCTCTCACCCATAAACCCACTTTATGCTCAGTCCTTTAAGTCCGTGCGTACAAGCAACGGCGTATATGGCAGGTGCGACTATATCGGTTGAACGGGTCTAGTCTGCCGAGCTCGTCGTCACGCTCTCACTTTGTGGAGGGTGACTAGTCTGGGCCTTACGATTCGCGACCTGTGGATGGACCGACCAAATCCGCAAAGCGTATAATGAATTGACCGTATCACAATCAAAGTATGGGTTCGTCTGCTGTTTTTCATTATTTTTTCATGAAACTTTTACCAACACATTCGTGACATTTTCCTAATTAAAATGATACCAAATATGACATAGTTCGGTTCATATTTGCCTATGTACATTTGTACTTTAAAAACTTATTATCGTCAATGAAACAAGTAAATAAGATCCAAATTATGCCGTGTTTAGTGTCATTTCAACCTGAAAAATGTCAATAATGTGCTGGTAAAAGTTTCATGGACAAATAATAAGAAACAAAAAAGTTATGTCATTTCATTAGCATTGGCTCACCGATACAACTGACCCGACTCGCTGCGCTGATGCCAATTGCTTCGGTAGCTCGACTCAACACGGGCAGCAGAAGTAAGGGAATCTCGAGGAATCGTGTCTGTCTCGATGAGTGCAATGTTTCGGACCCGAGGTCGCTGCTTTCATCGCAACAACACTGTAGCAAATGCTTCGGAACCGAAACGAAACTCAAACGTTCCCAACATTCTAATGTATCGATTGCAGATTTCCTAATAATTTTATAATCTGCAGGCTGTTGCAAACATATCCGAAACGTTATTACTTCAGCGTGAACATGTCTTCAGAGCGTCGAACGTTTAACGATTGCGAAGATGGCGTCTCCGTGCTTGGTTGAATGGGGTTGAAACGAGAGCTTAGCGAAACTCGGTTTACAACAAAGTTCGTAACCTCTCCAGCGTAAACGCTCGTTATCTTTGATCTCATATCACCGACGTAGGCGACGAGACCTCCTCGCGATATCAGAATCGCGAAACCGGTGAAAGTTATCGGACTGTACACAGCGCGTTACACTTATATTTCAGATGGTGCAGATGGTGGGTAACTATACACGGAGATCCTTAGTTACAAGCGCGACTAATCTGTTGTCGAATGAAGGACATTAATTAAGGCCTCCTCGAGAAATGGAACTTCTCGGTTCAAAACGGTTTTCTTGTAACTCTCCGGGTTGGATGGGCGTCGCGAAAACCCTTGTGTCTAGCAATATTCTCTTGTGCAACGACGACGGTACTGATGAAATAAAGCCTGCAGGCATGCTCTATGCATATATTACACACTGTGGAACGAGCAGAAGAGCCTTCAAAGTAGTTACGTTTAAGGTGGAGATATTTTGTTAAACAATGTCCGCCTCTCAATATCAGAAGTATTCTTGCTACTAGACGCTGCGGAATACTGGCTGTACTCCCGGAGTGAATAGAAAATTAATTACGGTGCATGACAGCAGAGGAAACTATGTAGTACCATAGGGAAAGTAAGAAACCATAATGTTGTAAGGTCTTAGTAAGAATTATAAACGCAAAGTATTTGAAACTTTGATCTAACTGAACACATGAAATAGAATAATAGTGTTCCATTGAACCGTCACTTTAAAAAATTGAAATAAACACATAGATTGGAAACTGATTTTTTCGCCTCCAAGGTCACTTCAAGGTCACGGTGTGTAGGTCGTTGAACTCACCTTGACGCCGACTACCACATTGCATTATGAAAAATACATATTAATATGTAAAAAAAATACGATGACCTTGAAAAAACCGTTAAAATAACCTTCAAAGGATTTTTTTTATTACCATCTGATGCACGCCTTAAAACTCCTATTTAGTTATTTTTTCTTACTTCTAATAGTAACGGAAATAAACTAGGTGTTCGAGTTACAATTAACATCCTGTATATAAAGTACAAGTATATTGTCGCGAGTGTGTGCAATCATTTATCATTTTTCTTAAGTCGGAGAACACTGTGTAATATCGTAGAAATAAAAATAAATAAGTATTGCAAAGTCTTATTAAAATTGATAAATAAAATGTACCTGAAATTTTATTCCAACAGAATAATATACACATAAAATAGAAGGGTATTCCAATGAACCTTTACTTAAAATTTTTTTTGAAATATCTACACTAAATCTATTTAAATCTATACTAAAATTAAAAAAAAAAAATCAAATAAATTGCAAAATTATTTTCTTTTTATCTATTGTAATAAAATAGAAGAGTTCTTCCTTGATAAGCTACGGAACGGCTCGTTTACATTTAAAATCGCTGAACTGCAATTTTGACTGATTTTGTTAACAATGATCACAGTTTTTGTGCCTAGTGATAGAATCTCCAAGCAATTATGAATACAGAATTTTTTGTGTAATTAACGTGGACGTCTATAATCATTAGAGTTGTACGGTTATCTTGCGGAGATGATCGCAATTGTTTATGCGCCATTGAGGTGGTTTTACAAGTAAATTAATGTGCAAGTTAAATGCATGGACGTAGTAAGGTGGATCGAGGATTAAGTAGTTCCGCGAGATTATGGTAATGTTGCTGCTCTGCGATACGGCTTGAATGTTTTTGAATAAAGTTGATACTATGCGAGACGTCGTAACGAGGAAAGTTTATTGTTTCCGTCTCTGGTTGAAACATTCTAACATGCAAGTGACATAGTCGCTGTGAGAATCTCGATCTCGTTGCGCAACTGATAAGCAGTTGTTTGAACAAGTTGAGTAAGACGGTTACCCACCGAGAGTGCTGTGGAAAGGATTCCGGTAAAATTAGCACGCTCATGATGATATGAAACTCTGGGACAATTTAAATGTAGGATGCTTTGCTGTTCGTTGGCCTCTGTAATCCTGCACGGCAGGATAGAATTATTTATAAGGCATCCGCGGTTGCAAAAATGTTGTGTGTCACTTACTTTCACTTTTGAGATACTAAGCGTATGCAAAGATTTTGGATTTTTCTTTTTACTTGTACTTAATAATCATGAACAGACTGTGGATCATCATGTAAAATAAAAAAAGTCTACTAAAATTGCACCGAACTGGAGTAAAATAGAAATTCATTTCCTACCATCATAAGTTTGAAATAATAAATAAAATCACATGATTATAGATTGAACATAATCGGTCAATATTTTTAAATTCTTCTAATGTCTTTGCAATTTTATTTTTGAATAACCTTCTTTATTCCAACACATATTAGTATAAAAACCGTGAGAGATCTGGGTCATTTCAATCTTGTTATCATCAGAAACCAATATATGTCAGTTGCATTTACTGGTCTGGGTTAGGCTTCCAGTGTTAATTACTTGCATGATATATTAATTGCATAGACAATGATGGAGATTGTTGTAGATAGAAGAATGCGTTCTAGTTTGCAAATAATCGATAAACTCGTGAAGTACTTCATTAATAATAAGATGAATATTATCAAAGAATAACAATGTATATTTAATAATTATATTAAACGATACAATGTATGTATTCATATGGAGGTTATGTTTGCTTTTCGATATTCAATTTTTAATTGAAGTATTAAAATAGAATTTTTCGTTTAAAATAGAATTGATTATATGTAATAACATACTAATTTAAACAAACAATTATAGGATCAGTGATGCCTATGGTATAAGCATCGGTGGTTCAGTGGTAGAATGCTCGCCTGCCACGCGGGCGGCCCGGGTTCGATTCCCGGCCGATGCATACTTTTTTTTTTAATATTTTTTAATTAATTTTAGGAAAATAACGCACACTCCCACACCTATCACTTAATTATTGAACATGGGGACTATTTGTGCGAGGAGTAACTCCAATTTCGATCCGTAAACTTATCGGTGAAAGTCAGCTGTGTACGACGATAGAGTTGTTGCGGTTGCTTCCTCTCGAGAAAGGAGTTAGACGTGAGCATCGGTGGTTCAGTGGTAGAATGCTCGCCTGCCACGCGGGCGGCCCGGGTTCGATTCCCGGCCGATGCAAATTTCTTTTTAAAATTTTTTTTATTCTGAAATGTTAACAATAATCGCATGAACCGTGTTTCTTTCTATGTACATTCTACTTACTTATCTCTCTCTCTCCCTCTCTCATTTTTAAACGATAAGGATGAAGTATCGTCGAAATGGTATATTCATACAGCAATCTACGAGCGCACTGGAGGAAGGAGCAATTATGGAATTCTCCTGCTCATTCCCAGCCCCTAAGAGCCGGCTAACACGTGAGCATCGGTGGTTCAGTGGTAGAATGCTCGCCTGCCACGCGGGCGGCCCGGGTTCGATTCCCGGCCGATGCAAATTTCTTTTTAATTTATTTTTCAAAGACATATTGTAAGCTTTTACAATTTTGAATCGATTAAAATATTCCTCGGAGATTGTGCTCCAATATCTAAAAGTTCCAAACCAAATCCCATTTTTCCAAATAATAAACCTCTGATCTAAGAAAAGAGTGGAAAGAGTTGAGGATGGTATAGGTATAGAAAGAATAAGTAACTATTCAAGCCTATCCACACTCTACTTATGTAACGCGAAGTACAGTATATCATCGATAATTGTCCACAACACGGGTCTGAGGAGGGACAATTATACGCGAGGGATATCATTGTTTGAGGTTTGCCGAACGTAGAGAAGGACAGCCGAGCTCGAGAGGCCTCGGTCACCGAGAAATGTAAACATACCTAATCCGAATTTCCAACTTCTTTATTATTCATTATTTTTTTGTGGGACTTCGACGACCATATTTGTGGCATTTTTTAAGTTGGAAATTCGGATTAGTGTGGTCTCACCGATATACCCGAGCCGCATGGTGTCATATTTCTTGGCGACAGAGGCCTCCTGACCTTCACGGCCCCTCAAAGGGGCACACCCCGCACTAGTGGGGATATCTCAGGGACAATTATGTCGGAGACATTTGGGACAATTACCGATGAAATACTGTATATTTCAAACGAGCTGCGATGTACGATATTTATTTAGTCCGTGGAAAGTGCAGAGTGTCCTGCAAAAGGAGGCCAAAATATCGCTGGTGGAAAAACACGCCGAGCGCGAAACCGTCGAACCAGAAGTCCCTTGGTGTTGCGAAGCCGGCTATCAGGTATGTACTTACGTATACCTGAGATATCCGGACTCGTCCCGAACCAAGGGTACGCGCTGGCAGGACGGTATCGGCCTAGGCGAGTCCGAGTCTGGCTGTCAGATGCGTCAAAGGACTCGTAAACAGGCTCGCACTGGGCCTTGGTAATTTCTTGGGTCCTGGGCTTAGAATTTCCTGGGCCCTGGTAGCGACGAAGCCGCTACAGAGTCAGCGATATCGCGTCAAATCGATGCGCATCTCGTTGCTCTTGAGTGCATCTTACTCGCGTGCAGAGTGAGCTAAAGAAAACACGTGGAAACTGTTAATGAACTAACGTTGGTTGACGGAGAAGTGGAAACGCGGTGTCGTGTCACCGGTTAAGCATAAAAAAGAGAAATACTCGAGACGCGGAAAGTGGGCGAGTTGTCAAGCTGTGCGACCAGGTGTGCACAGCCGCCACAGGACCACTCGAGATCCTTGAGAAGGCTTGTTTTTAAATCCCACCACATGTCCGAATGGAGTTCCGAGCGTCCTCTGCTCCGAAATATCGGATGCTCTATTTTTACTATCCAAAGCACCTAGTTTACACTGTAGTCTCTCGAATATTTGCAGATATTTTTAATGACAAATTGGAGCGGCACATTGTATACAAAATATGTCATTGATAAACTAGACTAAGATATTCGATGGTTCCGCTCCAAACCAAAGTACCGAAAGACAATCTAGATGTACAAACAATAAAATTTAATAAGCATATAACTCCTCGATAGTATAGTGGTCAGTATCCCCGCCTATCACGCGGGAGAGCGGGGTTCGATTCCCCGTGCAGAGAGGGCGCACCCCTCGTAACAGTCGCACGCGTGTTAAAAGAGTGCTGCTAAAAAGTTTATGTTTACCATAAACAGGCTTCGACTGTAATGCAGAAGTGGGTTAGTGTAAAGTTTTGGTGATACATATCCACTGGGGATAATAAGTTCGTGTTCATAACGCGTGATTACCGTGTATTTCCGCCAAATATTGCTGTCCTTGTACGGAGGGTTAGGACGGCCATCTTGTTTATATCATATTGTGCGACGCATGCGCCAACAGAGCTAAAGAGAGGACCCAGCGTGCCTGTGCGCCCCCCCCCCCTCCCCTGTCTCCGGTTCATCATGAACGAGAATGGAGAGGGGCTCGCCTCTGATACTCCTGCCCGCCACCAAATGGGTCACCCTAGTGACTATAGCCGGCCTGGCACCAGCAAAGAATATAGACCGCCTAGGCCCGCAAACACGAATATCAAAATAAGATCAAACCTTACCTGAACCAAATGCTGGTCAAACCGTTCTCAGCAGACAAATTAGCCAGAGCTGCATTAAAGGAGCTTAACAACCGAACATCCTCCACTCCCCCCAACTTAATTGGCAAAAAAAAGATCATTAACACAGTCCACAGAAGAAATAGTAATACAACCGAACACGCACAAGATCACGGAATGGAATCTCCCAAAGAAAACCTTCAAGACGCAACAATCCAATAGTCAAATAGGACCGGATTCCATATCGACTAATAATATGTTCGCATCACTAGACAACCTGCCTGCAACGAATACAAACATCTATCCTAGTCCCCAAACTGCCAACCCTGCTGCTGACATAACGGAGAACTCTCCCAGGAGTAGCAAACCAACCAACAGCTGCAAACCACCACCCATATACGTAGTAAACGTCAACATCACGGAGCTCATCAATACCTTAAAGCGTTCGACTCAATTAATTAACCAATTCTCTGTCAAGCAACAAGAGGAATTAGCACATACCATATTCTGCAAAAGTATTGACACTTTTAGCATAACCGAGGATCGCCTAACGCAGAATAATATAAAATACTTCTCATACACACCGAAACAGCTAAAACCAAAGAACCTGATACTAAAAGGGAATCAACGGAAATTTTACAGAAGCCGACCTCCTTAAAGAAATAACAGACCTAAATCTACCTCAGGTTAACATCCAAAAACTAAACAAAATTAACTTGAACAATTGCAAGCAGGATCGATACAGCTTCCTAATCCAGTTGACGAACAGAAGCACCACTTCTGAATTAACGAAAATTAAAACCCTGCTACACCAAGTGGTAAAGTGGGAACCACTCAAGAAAAAGGATATCCACCAATGCAAGAAATGCCAAAGGTTGGGACACACTAGCATGAACTGCAACCTCGGATATAGATGCGTCAAATGCAAAGACGCCCATAATCCAGGGGATTGCAAAGTGCCACTAAACTCAGACCGCTCATTAATATATTGCGTAAACTGTGAAGCCTTTGGTCACCCTGCCTTATATCGTGGATGCCCTTACTAGTTTTTCCTGGATATCAAAGCCAAAGATGAGCAAATGAAGCAGCTCAAAAGAGAGGAAAGAATCCTAAAAATCCAGCAAATCGCCAATCCACAGACCATGCAACGCAATAATACTACAGCCTCACAAAAGGTCAACAGCACAAACTTCACAGCATCCCCACCAACAACGAACGCGTGGGTCTCTAACGCCAACAATATCCAGCACCTTTTCTCGTTGCTCTTGTGTGCATCTTACTCGCGTGCATCTTACTCGCGTGCAGAGTGAGCTAAAGAAAACACGTGGAAACTGTTAATGAACTAACGTTGGTTGACGGAGAAGTGGAAACGCGGTGTCGTGTCACCGGTTAAGCATAAAAAAGAGAAATACTCGAGACGCGGAAAGTGGGCGAGTTCTCAAGCTGTGCGACCAGATGTACACAGCCGCCACAGGACCACTCGAGATCCTTGAGAAGGCTTGTTTTTAAATCACACCACGTGTCCGAATGGAGTTCCGAGCGTCCTCTGCTCCGAAATATCGGATGCTCTATTTTTACTATCCAAAGCACCTAGTTTACACTGTAGTCTCTCGAATATTTGCAGATATTTTTAATAACAAATTGGAGCGGCACATTGTATACAAAATATGTCATTGATAAACTAGACTAAGATATTCGATGGTTTCGCTCCAAACCAAAGTACCGAAAGACAATCTAGATGTACAAACAATAAAATTTAATAAGCATATAACTCCTCGATAGTATAGTGGTCAGTATCCCCGCCTGTCACGCGGGAGAGCGGGGTTCGATTCCCCGTGCAGAGAGGGCGCACCCCTCGTAACAGTCGCACGCGTGTTAAAAGAGTGCTGCTAAAAAGTTTGTGTTTACCACAAACAGGCTTCGACTGTAATACAGAAGTGGGTTAGTGTAAAGTTTTGGTGATAAATATCCACTGGGGATAATAGGTTCGTGATCATAACGCGTGATTAACGTGTATTTCCGCCAAATATTGCTGCCCTTGTACGGAGGGTTAGGACGGCCATCTTGTTTATATCATATTGTGCGACGCATGCGCCAACAGAGCTAAAGGGAGGACCCAGCGTGCCTGTGCGCCCCTCCTCCCCTGTCTCCGGTTCATCATGAACGAGAATGGAGAGGGGCTCGCCTCTGATACTCCTGCCCGCCACCAAATGGGTCACCTTAGTGACCATAGCCGGCCTGGCACCAGCAAAGAAAATAGACCGCCTAGGCCCGCAAACACGAATATCAAAATAAGATCAAACCTTACCTGAACCAAATGCTGGTCAAACCGTTCTCAGTAGACAAATTAGCCAGAGCTGCATTAAAGGAGCTCAACAACCGCACATCCTCCACTCCCCCCAACTTAATTGGCAAAAAAAGACCATTAACACAGTCCACAGAAGAAATAGTAATACAACCGAACACGCACAAGATCACGGAATGGAATCTCTCAAAGAAAACCTTCAAGACGCAACAATCCAATAGTCAAATAGGACCGGATTCCATATCGACTAATAATATGTTCGCATCACTAGACAACCTGCCTGCAACGAATACAAACATCTATCCTAGTCCCCAAACTGCCAACCCTGCTGCTGACATAACGGAGAACTCTCCCAGGAGTAGCAAACCAACCAACAGCTGCAAACCACCACCCATATACGTAGTAAACGTCAACATCACGGAGCTCATCAATACCTTAAAGCGTTCGACTCAATTAATTAACCAATTCTCTGTCAAGCAACAAGAGGAATTAGCACACACAATATTCTGCAAAAGTATTGACACTTTTAACATAACCAAAGACCATCTAACGCAGAATAATATAAAATACTTCTCATACACACCGAAACAGCTAAAGCCAAAGAACCTGATACTAAAAGGAATCAATGGAAATTTTACAGAAACCGACCTCCTTAAAGAAATAACAGACCTAAATTTACCTCAGGTTAACATCCAAAAAATAAACAAAATTAACTTCAACGAACGCAACCAGGATCGATACAGCTTCCTAATCCAGTTGACGAACGGAAGCACTACTTCTGAATTAACAAAAATTAAAACCCTACTACACCAAGTGGTAAAGTGGGAACCACTTAAGAAAAAGGATATCCACCAATGCAAGAAATGCCCAAGGTTGGGACACACTAGCATCAACTGCAACCTCGGATATAGATGCGTCAAATGCAAAGACGCCCATAATCCAGGGGGTTGCAAAGTGCCACTAAACTCAGACCGCTCATTAATATATTGCGTAAACTGTGAAGCCTTTGGACACTCTGCCTCATATCGTGGATACCCTTACTACCAGTTTTTCCTGGATATCAAAGCTAAGGATGAGCAAATGAAGCAACTCAAAAGAGAGGAAAGAATCCTAAAAATCCAGCAAATCGCCAATTCACAGACCATACAACGCAATAACACTACAGCCTCACAAAAGGTCAACAACACAAACTTCACAGCATCCCCACCAACAACGAACGCGTGGCTCTCTAACGCCAACAATATCCAGCACCTTTTCTCAAAAGGAAACTCCAACCACTATTTAGGACACGATACTCAACCCAATCTAAGCTCGAATGATATAATGGAGCAAATCAGACAACTAATCGTAGAAACTATAGGCTTACAATTGGCCTCCATAATCCAAGCAGTCAGCAACAACTCCATGAAGATAAACGAGCTATACGAAACATTCAACCTCCATGATGAATAATACACCCTGCAACACCCGTACAATACCAAAGGTCAAAATTGCTGCCATAATTGTAAATTCACTCGTCTCCCTTAACAAACGATACGATCTGCTGGAATTCATCAACACCAATGACATCGACATTGCCCTAGTATCAGAAACTAAGCTCTCAAGCAGATATAAAATACAATTCTCGAACTACCATATAATCAGAAACGACCGACAGGACAATAATGCAGGAGGAGGTACTGCCATCCTAATTAAAACACACATAGCATACGAGACAGTCTATACACCTACGTCCAGAAAGAACCAAATTCTAGAATATACCACTATTAGAATTAAACTAAAGCATAACCTATATATATATATATATATTATTGCAGCATATGCCAACAATAAAGACAAAACTGCCTATATCGAAGAAATAAACCACCTTTTTGAAAAGCTCAAATTGCATGAACACAATCGCTACTCCGTGTTAGCAGGTGACCTTAACTCAAGGCATACAATATGGCGTGATAAAACCACCAATAAAAAAAGGTGCTGTGCTTAAAAATTGGGAAATATCAACAGCAGCTATCTCATACCGCACAAGAATACTCCCCCGGAGGCACCAACATTACCTAGTGCTAATACATTTCTAGACCTAGGCATAGTTGACGGAAGACTGGACATCCCTGACCTCTCCAATAGGAAGATAATGACAGCACACTACAACAGCGACCACCGAGCAATAGTTTTTACGGTTAAACTACCCTGCAGCACAGAAACCATCGATCCAAATGATACATACAGATACATTTACAAGAAGACAAAATGGAAACAGTTCAGCAAAAAACTGTCAAACTACAATATGGACATACCGCACAACAGGAATCTAGCAATAGAGGAAATTGAAGCCTACGTTGCAGCAATGGAGACACTAATCAAACACACTATTGCACAAATAGTCCCAAGGTATAAGCCTTCATCCTAACCTCATTACACAGAGCATACAAACACATGCACAACAATATTCCTTACCACGATACAACATCCCTTAAAGAGATATTAGCAAAAATGAACTATTTATTAAAACTTGAATACGCTAAATCCTACACAAAGTACTGGGGCTCCTTAATCAAAACCATAGATTATAGAAAATCAGACTCCTTTTTCCCTAAAATAAATAGATTCTTCAGACCTAAACCGCAACTAAAATTAGACAACATCACTGTGCAAAAAGAAGATGAAAATCTCTTTTGCAGATGCAACTACCAAAAAGAAGAGTTTATATTCCACAATGATAAATACTACGTACAAAATCCCATAGACGTTCTTAACATATTTGGAGCTTACTATGAAAAGATCAATTCACCCAGATATACCAACACTCCCAATCCCATAAAAGAAAAAGTAGAGAAAGATGCATCTAGATTAATCAACATATTTAATAATAACCTCAGAAGCAAAACAACGATAACAACATTCTCAGAGACCAATTCATCGATTAACCCTGATAATGCAACGAATTCTCTCTTTTGCAATCCATTCCATACCAGATACATCTGCAAATACCTCCCGAATAAATCCTCATCAGGCTTAGATGAAATCCCTCCGATCATATTAAAACACCTACCTGGAAACCTTATAATCGCATATACAATTCTTTTTAATAATTGCATAAACAACAGATACTTTCCTGAAAGCTGGAAAACAGCTAAAGTCCTTCCAACTCCTAAATTAGGAAAACCTCCAGATGAGATCTCCAGCTATAGATCCATTAGCCTTACCCCAGCCATAAGCAAAGTTTTTGAAGTCATTATACAAAAATCAATTACCCAACATACCATAGACAATAGAATCATCCCAGATACACAATTTGGGTTCAAACACAAACACTCTACCACCCACGCAGTACATAAAATTATAAATGACATCACTACCAATGTACACTCTAACAAGATAGTCGGGGCTTGCCTTATTGACATAGAAAAAGCTTTTGACTCTATATGGATAAAGGGCCTGATCTATATACTCAACGACCTCAACTTTCCCACTGATCTCATTGAGATAATATGGAGAATGGTTACAAACAGATGCTTCGTCCCCTGGAACGGTAATCTATTTTCAACAATTTCATACACAATAAAAGAAGGTCTTACACAAGGAAAAGTAAATTCTCCCATATTATTCAATATCTTCACACATAATATCACTAACCTATTTCAAATGAACACCAACAATAATACATACTCTGCAGCATACGCTGATGACCTAATCATTCTAGTTGCAGATACACATCCTAATATAGTACAAAACAAGCTTGAACACCTAGTTAACCAAATCAACCAGCACTACCTTAAATGGAATTTAAAAATTAACCCAACTAAATGCGAGACCATTCTTTTCCATAAACCACTCAGATTCCTCAATAGCTCTAAACGACACTACATTAACAATTTCAATATAGCAATACAAAACAATAATAACTCTCACTCAATACAACATAAAAAAAGCGTCAAATACCTAGGAGTACATCTCGATTACCTCCTTAAATTTAACATACATATCACCACACAATTACAAGAAGCCACCAATACGTTCCGAAAATATAGCAGACTCTTTCTCCATAAGTCACTATCACACAAAGCCAAAATAATTTGCTACCGTTTATTAGTCAGACCAATAATTACTTATGCTGCCCCGATCTGGTGGAATGTGAACGCGGCAACCATGGAGAAAATACGTAAATTAGAAAGGAATTGTATACGGGCGGCATTACACATATACAGGAAAACTTACAACAACCACTTCATAAACAATAAAACACTTTACAACCTAGCCGATATACCACGCATTGACAACCACATACTTCAACTAATACGTGACTATCATGCTGGCATCCCAAACACAGAAAACAATATCCTTATAGAAATGATGAACACAAATACAACAGATATAGAAGAGAGTATGATATCAGGTTATGTCACCCCACAAGCATTCATGCACATAGACAAGATAGGTTTAGTTCAGGATGAAATGAACATCCCGTTAATATACCATGCTGCAAGGAATAGAGCGGATAAGACCTTTAAATATAATCACACCACGAACCCCGCAATTATAAAGTACTCTACCGCGATACCTGATAGAGACAGGAACAATTTCCACTGACTATCAGAGAAGTACCGGTAGTTAGCAGAAGACGGCAAATTTATTGACGAACTAAGAAGGCGAAGACGCAGGAGAGATGAGCTAAGAAGTGCCAACTAATGCAATATTCGTAGATAAATAAGATTGAGGAGTGCAACTATGCCTGTGCAAATTAATATCTAATAAGTAGTAGGTAAACATAACCAAATAAATAGTCAACGCATGGTTCACCAATACCAAACACAGCCAACACCTATTCTCCAAAGGAAGCCTAGACCCTAACACGAGCAGCTGCACTCGTCCTAACATGAACTCCACAAATACTATGGAGCAAATCGAACAACTGATCGCCGATACAATAAGTTCCCAATTGGCCCCCTTAATCCAAGCATTCAACAACAACGCCACCTAGATCAACAAACTATACGATGCCTTTGACCTTCAAGATGTCTAACACACCTCTCTGCACCCGCACAATATCCGAGGTCAAAATCACCGCAATTAATGTGAATTCGCTTGTCTCCCTCAACAAGAGATACGACTTACTCCAATTTGTAAATGACAACAGTATCGACATCGCTCTAGTATCGGAAACTAATCTCTCGGACAGATACAAACTGCAATTCTCCACCTACAGCATTATCAGAAATGACAGACAAAACAATAAAACTGAAGGAGGCACCGCCATTTTAATTATGTCACATATACCCTAAGAGACAATTCACACCACCTCAGATAGAAATAATCAAGTGTTAGAATAGACAATAATCAAAATAGATCAAAAACATAACCAACAGCTGTACATAGTTGCAATATACGCCAACAACAAAGATAAATCCATATACATTAAAGAAATAAACCACGTATTCGAGAAACTCAAGTTAAACCTACCAAACCACTACTACATTATAGCAGGAGACCTGAACTCTAGACATGTCTCCTGGGGTGACAGAACCACAAATAAAAAAGAAGCAATTCTTAAAAACTGGGAAGCCTCAGCAGCACTTTTGTACAGAGCCAAAATATGTTTCCGAATTTCATCTAGCATCGAAAGAGTCTAAACACGTTCGCTCTGTATACCAAAATGCGAAACACTTTCCGCCAGAGTTCGCCAAACAAATGCAAACGGAAATGCAATTCTATGAATGAGTTGGTCCGCGTCTGGGCATACGTGCATTTCTACGGGCCGGTGATTAGCATAAGTTGCGCTTTATTTCGCGCAAGCGATACGCGTTTGTATGTACGGACGTCGAGGAGAACGAAAGGGGACGATTGCATTGTTGGCCGGGTATAAGGCGGCGTTTTAGCGTGACATAATTTGTCACGCTGTAATCGGCCCTGGAACCGGACCCCGGTTGCATGCACGTGAAACGCAAACTGCGCCGGCGAACGCGACTTTCCACCTGATTACTCTGCCGTGTTTTTGCCTTTAAAGGGGTCGCATATACACACCTAGGAATATAGCACGCGCGTTGTATCGTTAGACCCTTTGAAATGCATTCAACCTCCACCAAATTCTGTGAATGAGAGGCTCTTCAAACTATCAATTCAAACATTGGACATTAATCTAATTGAAAACGTTGTATTTATGGAGTTGTGTCGAATTAAAAAAGGTTTTCGTATTTTTGATGAAATATCTCGTTTTTGCGTAACAACACATGCTCCAGAAAAATGTAAAAGCAGAGTGTTATACATATATAATCTTCTTTAAAATATGTCTTCAAAATACATTTTGTGTTACAATACATGCTTCAGAAAAATATAAAATCAGATCATTATATAAAATCTTCTTTAAAAGACATTTTGTGTCACTATGCATGCTTCACAAAAATGTAAGAAGAAACCATTACACAATATATACTTTTCTTTAACACCTGTATCTACAAAATACATTTTGAGTAATAATACGTGTTCTAGAAAAATATACAATCTTCTTTAAAAGATATTTTGTGTCACTATGCATGCTTCACAAAAATGTGAGACGAAACCATTATACAATATACATATAATTTTATGTAACGTATGTCTTCAAAATATATTTTGAATTATATTACATGCTTTAGAAAAATATAAAATCAGACCATTATATAAAATCTGCTTTAAAAGACATTTTGTGTCACTATGGATGCTTCACAAAAATGTAAAACGAAACCATTATACAATATATAATTTTGTGTAACATATGTATTCAAACTATATTTTGATTTATACTACATGCTTCAGAAAAATATAAAATCAGATCATTATATAAAATCTTCTTTAAAAGACATTTTGTGTCACTATGCATGCTTCACAAAAATGTAAGAAGAAACCATTACACAATACATACTTTTCTTTAACACCTGTATCTACAAAATACATTTTGAGTAATAATACGTGTTCTAGAAAAATATACAATCTTCTTTAAAAGATATTTTGTGTCACTATGCATGCTTCACAAAAATGTGAGACGAAACCATTATACAATATACATATAATTTTATGTAACGTATGTCTTCAAAATATATTTTGAATTATATTACATGCTTTAGAAAAATATAAAATCAGACCATTATATAAAATCTGCTTTAAAAGACATTTTGTGTCACTATGGATGCTTCACAAAAATGTGAGACGAAACCATTATACAATATATAATTTTCTTTAACACATATATCTTCAAAATATGTTTTGAGCTATAATACGTGTTTTAGAAAAATATAAAATCAGACCATTATATAAAATCTTCTTTAAAAGACATTTTGTGTTACTATGGATGCTTCACAAAAATGTGAGACGAAACCATTACACAATATACATATAATTTTATGTAACGTATGTCTTCAAAATATATTTTGAATTATATTACATGCTGTAGAAAAATATAAAATCAGACCATTATATAAAATCTGCTTTAAAAGACATTCTGTGTCACTATGGATGCTTCACAAAAATGTAAAACGAAACCATTATACAATATATAATTTTCTGTAACAAATGTATTCGAACTATATTTTGATTTATACTACATGCTTTAGAAAAATATAAAATCAGACAATTAAATACAAATCTTCTTTAAGAGACATTTTGTTTTACAATGCATGCATCACAAAAATATAAAACGAAAATTAATTTTAATATGTTAAATATGTTATTACATATGTTTTATTATATTAATTGAAATTTCTTCCAAATACACGCTTTAGAAAACTATAAAATGAAACCATGAAATTTAACTTCTTCAAAATACGTTTTCAAAACACATTTTATATCATACAGTACATGATTCACAAAAATATAAAATAAAACCACAAAATCGATTTGGAGAGTATAAAAAACGAAACAGATAACAGAAAGAATCGGGTAGCAGGCGTTAAAGCAATGTTAGTGTGCATTAACGAACGTGCTGCTCATGCACGAATACGCGTGTGTAACATCAAAGATAAAAGCGATTGGACAGAGTCTTATCATCGGATTCTCGTTCTATGAACGGAATGAACGGAACAGTGAACAAATTTTTAGAAATTGGACAGATCGACGTTGACTGGCACGTGATAAATCACGGTGGCAGGAATTCGACTGGCAGAGAGCGGTGATTTTGGTCGTTCGATTAATTGACGGAGAATGGAACGAGGAAGAGACCGTTGCGTAAGTTGCGAGCGTTTAACAAGATTCTGCGGTCAATGGTAAACGAGTGCTTGGATTTGGAGAGCGATGGACAGCCGCCTGCCAACGGTTTATACGGTTTGCTGTACTCGATGAAAAATCGGCCATCGGCGTATCGGGTTCCTTTTCAGTGGAACGTTTGACTGGGGACGATTAATTCGACGATAATGAGCTCACAAGCGCTTGTTAAAATTAATTAGGACGTCACGTCGCACGGATCGGAGTATTTGAATCTGTCAAAAATTGTCAATGTCCATAATCAATACTAAATTTATATAAAATCGTGAAGAAATTATTTAAATCGAATTAATACTTTAGGTAGTATTGACATTTAAATTTGAACATTTATAAAGTACATAGCATTTCTCACCTGAGAATACTGATGACTATACTGTGGATCCTTAAGCAAACTAAAAGTTGTCCAAGTCAATTGTAGAACAAAAAAAGACATTAAATGGAAATGTATTCTCTCTCTAATTATCTTAAAAATTCTTAAATAATATAACGTGTTCAAAGTTTTGAAATGTGTTTTTTTATTTATATTTGATCATCATGGTCTATATTTTACTGTCTATATTATATTTGATTTATTATTGTCCGTAGTCTACTGATTACCTTCTTCATAACAGTTCTATTATCCGAACACCCGCATAATTATTCTTGTATGGAATGTTTATCACTATACTCATGACATTTTTCCGAGTAAAATGAGCCCCAACACGACACAGTTCGATGCACATTTGCTTGTTCAATTGACGCTTAAAGTAGACCCTTGATTATCCGAACTGATGTGCATACTTTGCAGTTTGCACCAGGGACTTAATAGCGGTATAATTTTCATACCGGTATTGGGCAAACAGAGCTATACCGGTAACCGATATAAAATACCAATATTTTTCGGTTTCTCTGTCTCTTTCTATATCCCGCGATACAATGTCGTTCGAACGCCACCTATATAACTGAGTTGTCACAGTGTGCGTGAGCTCGTGGCGCGGCTCGTGCTCGTGTGTCGTGTGCGTGTAGTCATATAGCGCACGACCGAGAGCCCGGGACAGAGCGTGCAGGCACTTTTAGTTTATTGTACGCGGTACAATATAATTTTTATTGCATTTAGAGACTTACAATTTTAAACCGATATACTTTGGCTGTCAGTATTACGCTAGTAAAGGTAAACATGATAATTTAAAATTAAGACGCGATTTTATTTTCGAATCGAACAATAACAATATATGTACAAACTAACAATTTATAAATTTACATTTTTATTATTTCTATGTATTAACATATCGTTAATAATATCATCGGATAAGTTATAGCACAATGGTGATGATACATATTTTAAAGAAGAAAACAATCTTTAACACTAACTTGTGTTGGCGATACTGCTAAAGCAATTTTTGTTATTTATAATTTAAGCAATTTTTAAATAAACAAATTTGTATAATTTGTTTCTACATTCATTATTTGAAGTATTATTTCAATAACAATGTAGTGTTAAAATAAATGTTTGAACAATGTAAACGTATTTAAATAATGAATATAAAAACACATTTCTATAGATTATAAAAATTTATTTATATAAACAATTATTTTAACAATAAATTATGATCAACATAATAATTCAAATAATAAATATAGAAACTTTCTATACTTTGTAAAAATTTATTTATTTAAATTATTTTCACAATAAATTATTATTGCAATACTCATTCAAATAATAAATATAAAATCAAATTTCTGTACATTATAAAAATTTATTTATTTAAACAATTATTCTCACAGTAAATTATTTAAATTATAATACAAGTAATGAATATATAAACAAATTATAAAAATTTAGTTATTTAAAAATTGTTTAAATTATAAATAATTGGGTTCTTTATAACGGTTTCGAGAACCGGGGCCGATAAAAGTTTTTAATCCCTGATTTAAAAAGATTATGAAATTTTTTGTTTAAGTAAAATAAGAAAATTTAAAAAATTACTAGCAAATATCAGAAAATATACAGGTATTTTCATATAGCGATATGCCGTCATACCTGTATTTCGGTTTCTATGAAGGTTACGAAGGTACAACCGGAAAATACCGGTATATACCGGTATAATATCGGTATGAGTTCTTGAAATATGCCGGTATTTCCATTTACCGGTATCGCGTTATACCGAAATTTCGGTATTTCGGTTTCTATAAAGGTTATGGAGGTAATACCGGTATATACCGGTATAATACCGGTATTTTGTATACCGGTATGAATCCCTGGTTTGCACACATGCAAACAGTGCATTCTAAAGCCGTACAGACACAGCACGATTCAGTGTGCACATCGGTAAAGATTTAATCTAGTATTGTAGCTAAATAACGGCTTTATTATCTGAACTGTTACGTCCCACTGATCAGTTCGGATAGCAGAGGTTCCACAGTATCGTGTATTAAACGAGTAAATACAATCCAAATTGCGTAGTGTTTGGACTCGTTTGAATCAGAAAAATGTAACGAATATGCTGGTAAAAGTTTCATAAGGAAATAATTAAAAATAGACAAGATCTATCACGAAACTAGTACTATGTGACCAGCACGCTGATGGCAAATTTGTTTCCTCGCTGTCCTTTTTTTACGTTTCAGCAGTAATAGATGAAAGAATAGTGTTCTGTATAGCAATGTCCGGATGTAAACTGCATAAAAACGAATGACTGAAGGCTCTCCCGTCAGAAAACCAATAATATTTTATATGATTCACGTAGCTACTTACACCGCGCACGGGGAAACGCAGTTTCCTTGTTATCAGAATGGAATGGGGGACATTGCGAGCCAATTTGTAAGATCCGAGGGAAAGAGTACCGCGTGTCTTAGGGAACCGCAAGAACGCAGTATCCCAAGGACACGTCCAACTCACGGATGATAACAATGCAAACTGCACCGGATGTGCATGAATCGTAACATCCACGGAGCAGCCACTCACGGAGCCCGTATAACTCTGTAATCCACTTCGCAAGTTGCGACTCTTCAGCCGGCATGTTTCAAGCTGGATATCATCGGCCTACTTTCCTGCAGACGCTGAAGAGCCGCATAAACCATAGTCATACTTCGGACGACGGTAGAAGGAACCTGTGCCGCAGACTTTACCGCAGATGCGTCTCAACGAGCCATAGTACATTTTCCATTTTTTCGTTGAATCACTGTAGTTCATTTCTGGACTGCAAATTTTACGACTCTCGAACACACGCGCGCGCGCACACACACATGCACACACCGTAAACCGTATTATTAGAGGCATGCGAGTTTAAGTCTAGTTTACGATTTTTTTTCGTATTTTTAAGATATCAGTCCGGGTTAGATTCGTTCATTGTCAACACAATTTGTGGATAGAAATTTTGGACTTCTTGCTATACCTCCACACATTACTTACGGGGGAATATTATATAATTTCCCCCAGCAACGTCATTTAAGAGCTTCAATTGGAATTATAACGTAAAAGAAGTTGTTTATGCTACTTTTATACTAGGGTGGAACGAAAAAAGCAAAATTGTACGATTATTATCTAATAGTGAAATAGAGTTCCTCTTTATCTTTCAGATTAAGTTTGCACAAGTTGGGTTATGTCAGAAAATTTGTAAGTTGTCGCGGGAGCTGAAATTTGAAATTTTAATGCCGCGTTTTCTTAATTAAATGATTATCATTTTTATCTATGAGCATTTTTATAATCTTAAGAACATTGCAGAAAGATATTACAGACGATGAATTAGTCGAAATAACATCTGAAGATCACATTGAACATTTACCATTTGAGTTTCTACGATATCCTGGTCATTTACAAGCGGCAGACTATACTGTGTATTCCAGTATATTCTAGTATATTCTAGGATCTGGGATATTCGAGTATATTTTAGTATATTCTGATATATTCTAGTATATTTTAGTATATTCTGATATATTCTAGTACATTCTAGTATATTTCAGTATATTCCAGTATATTCCAGTATATTCTAGTATATTCTAGTTAATTTGAGTTTATTCCAGTATATTCTAGTATATTCAAGTATGTTCTAGTATATTCTAGTATATTCAAGTATGTTCTAGTATATTCTAGTATATTCCAGTATATTATAGTATATTCTAGTAGATTCTACTTTATTCTAATATATTCTAGTATATTCAAGTATGTTCTAGTATACCCTAGTATATTCTAGTATATTCTAGTATATTCTAGTATATTTTATTATATTCTGGTATATTCGAGTATATTTTAGTTCTTGTATATTCCAGTATATTCCAGTATATTCTAGTATATCCTCGTATATTCAAGTATATTCTAGCATATTCTGGTATATTCTAGTACATTCTAGTACATTTTAGTATGTTCTAGTAATTCCAGTATATTGTAGTATATTGTAGTATATTATAGTATATTCTAGTAGATTCTACTTTATTCTAATATATTCTAGTATATTCTAGTATACCCTAGTATATTCTAGTATATTCTAGTATATTTTATTATATTCTGGTATATTCGAGTATATTTTAGTTCTAGTATATTCCAGTATATTCTAGTATATCCTCGTATATTCAAGTATATTCTAGCATATTCTGGTATATTCTAGTACATTCTAGTACATTTTAGTATATTCCTGTATATTCTAGTATATTCCAGTATAATTGCGTAAATCTATGTCTTCTTTTGAAACAAAAAAACAATTCAAAGTAAATGCATAGATTTTATTAAATATCATACACTTACAATTTGCATTCTAAGTGCTTTTAACATTTCACTTTTAATTAATTTCGCCCTTATTATATTTATTATATTTGTTAAATAGTTCTTTTTCTAATTTTGAGTATATTATTTATTACTTCTTCATTTCTACATTATCAATTTATAATAATCCAAAAAGAATATGTAAAATGATGTCCTACATCATAATATACTGAGCAAATACAATTTATGTAATTGTAATACAATATTTTTATTGATTTATTTCCCGGTCATCTTCATCCACAAATAGTTATTTTAACAAATTACTTAATTCACACAATCCTCGTAGTAAAAAAAGTGTATTTCTTAAAAATAAAAGCTAAGTTACTGAGAACATCAAGCAATATTCGTAATATTAAGTAATATTCGTAAAATCAATAAAAATAAAGTTTGACTACCTTGCGACATCTTAAAAAATTTATTAATCGTATTCAAATTTTAACAGCTTACATATTGCTATAGTTGGCAACTTCTGATCACTATTAGAACTCTGCAATAAGAAAAAAAATTTTTGTCCCTATGTTTCGTTCCATTCTAGTCCATACTCATTTTTAATGTGATTTCTGGAAACTCGTGACTAGATTGCGGATCTTGATGCCGAATAAAAATTGTTTGCATTCATTCAAGAAACAGGGGCATATTTCTTATTTGCTTTATTTGTTTTAATGAACTGACAGTAATACATTGGTATTCTTAAATTCTTTCGATCTGTCCACTGCTTTAACGCGTACGCTAACAATCTGCAGTTTATTTAAAGATAGTTAGTCATTTTATACACCGATGACATATTTGATGTACTGCATCGCACGCAGCATAATATTCAGAGAATCCATGACTTTCGTCTAACTACATCAGCGATGGGCTATTTTGCCTCAATTGAGGCAAAACCGTCCACACCGTAGCGCCCTCTGTCCCCTTCCAGCAAGCGCGGTACAATGGGGCAACGAAGACACGAGACATCAGCGTACGCAACGAACGTGCGCACTTTATGAAAGAGAGGTTGGTGGGAGAAGCAGGCGTTTGAGGGGCTCCACCCGTGCCCACAACTGAACTACATTGTTTGAATATTACACAAAATATTTTGCAAATTCAATAGAACATTTTAACAGCGAAGATAAACAGCGAAACAAAGGCTGGTAGTGAATGTAGTGAACGTGTTAAGTTAGACTTATCCATTTTCTTGATGAAAATTGCAGTGTTTTCATACAATTTTTAGATCACGTTTCGTGTGGCTTGCAATGTACAGATTACAATGGACCATTTAATACTATCATATTAACAATTTAGTTGATGCGATGTTGAACATAAATTGAAAAATGAAAGAAGATTCGATATATTGATTGAATTTTTTGGAGATTTTTAGGAACGTGGACACTTTTTGACCGTGTGTGGATTTTCGCAAGAGTTTTGAGGTATGCAGATACTTAGGACATCGTCAGAAGGGAATAACCCTAAGCAAGTTTTGGACGAATTGTCTGTGATCGAGGAACTACTTCAGATTCAGGTGGCGCTAATCGCGAGATTATGTTTTACGCCGGCGTCAGCCTGCACCGCGTGCACATTTGCATCTTATTGTCCTGCTGATACTTAAGCAGGCTCGTGCTGATGCCAAAACTTCTGACGAACAATGATGCGAGGAAGATTTCTTTGTTCATGCAGCGTCAGTTTGATGCGGATCGATCGACATTTTGAGTAATTCTGCGAGCACTACTGTTTGGATACCAAAGGGTTCCATGATGGATCTGGCGCAATGGTTTTCATTCTTCCATACTAAAGCACAGCGAAATAATATTGGTTAACAATATATTCTGCACACAAGTAGAACTGTATTGAAATTATTAATACAAATACTAAAGAGCATGTTTAAGCTTCCTTCTGGCGCATCAGAATTATTGAGAATTTTATTAACAGGCTTCCGGTAGATTAGATATTAAAATCAATTTATAATAGCAATAATCAGGCTGCGAATTTTATGAATTTATGACAAGAAGGAGTTGGTGCAATTTAAAAGAATAGAAATAATAAAAACGTATAAGAATATCAATATATTGCCTTCAACTTATTAAGATTGTTAAAGAAGAAAAGAAAGCACTACATGGTTACTGTTCCTTGCAATTGGTAATAACAATTTTTATTTTGGACAGTGAACCGCAGTCTAACAATAATACACACATTCCACGTATCATACAATTGGCTTGAACTGTTTCAAACACTTTCAAACACTATTATAAATGATTACAGAATCTTTAAGCTCCCATCAGACAAACCATAATTATTTAAAATTCTAGTAACAGCATTCCGGTGGACCAATTATTAAAATTGATTTTTAATAGCAATAATATATCGCGTCCCAGATAGCACCGTACATTCCAGGGACGTGTGTTTAACGTCCACTTTACGTCCGTCGCGGACGTCCCAGGGACGTCCGTGGGACCAAAATTTCGGACATCCCAGGGACGACCGTAGAACCACAATTTCGAACATGAGACTTATAAATTACGTACGTTCCAGGATTGCTCACTTCTTACGCGCGATATATATATATATATATATATATATATATATGTATATATATATATATATATATATATATATATATATATATATAGATATAAATATACATATATGTATATGTATATATAGATATAAATATACATATATGTATATGTATATATAGATATATATAGATATAAATATACATATATGTATATATATATATATATATAGATATAAATATACATATATGTATATATATATATATATATAGATATAAATATACATATATGTATATGTATATATAGATATAAATATACATATATGTATATGTATATATAGATATATATATATAGATATAAATATACATATATGTATATATATATATATATATATATAGATATAAATATACATATATGTATATATATATATATATAGATATAAATCTACATATATGTATATATATATATATATATATATATATATAGATATAAATATACATATATGAATATGTACATAATAAATAATTAGTAAGTAAATGACAAATAATTAATAAACAAAATAAATAATATAAAAATAAAATAAATATATAAATAAAATATAGTAATAATAATAATGTTCTTAAGATAAAGTTTCAAATGTTCTAATGAACTATTTCAAATGTTTTAAAGATATTATTTATAATAATGATAGTATAGGACTCAAACGCGGAATGCAAAATAAAAATTTTCGGTAATTATATAGAAAAGGTCTGCGTACTCCTATTTTGATGAAATTTTAATATATTATAGATTTCGACATTTTGAACAACTTTTTCCTTTTCCAATATAGGGGGGTCGCCTTTAGTTTTCGAGAATTATATCTTATTTGGTATCATTTTCATTACAAAAATGACACGAATATGTTGGTGAAAGGTCCATCAAAAAATAATAAGAAATAAAGAAGTTTTGTCACTGGGTTAGGTGTTGTTTTCACACCGACATACTCGACCCGTATTATGTTACACTTTTCGGCAATCGAGGCCTCTCGAGCTTCGCTGTCCTTTTCTACGTTCGGGACAAGTCAAAGAATAGTATTATCAGAACGTTAATTGTCGCCGACCGGACCCGTGGTGCCGATGATTATCGATGAAATACTGTACTTCTATTCCATATTTTTGTTATAACTTTTTAATAAAGCTCTGTGTGATCTATGTTTACATAACATTATTTTCTTACTTAGTGCCATAGAATATACTGACAAACTTTGAACCTTAAAAAAGGCATCGATTCCGTAGGAAACAAGTGTTTTATACTTCTCGGGCTAATTGCGGCCGTTTTTCGGCCAATTAATTTGTGCCGGTAATTAAATTTGCATGTAATTGTGTAGTAGAATCACCCTGGCGGCGAGTCTCCAGGTATCGACGATTACAAAAGCCGGGAACAACAAGTGACCTACGCACAGATCAAAGGAAACCAAAATGTGTTAGTTTATGAGCTGGTCACGTGATCCGACCACAAGAGATGCAGCAAAGCTCCGTGCTTTGCATATAGGCTGGCGTATCACCGTTGCACGCATTTGCATTTTTATCATCGTATCATTTGTAAACAGCGGCTACGGTTTGGTTGATGCCAGCGTTGCATGACTCGATGACAAAGAGGGACTTTATCGTTGCTCCTGGCGGTGAAATACCGTCGTCTATCGTTAATTAAATTATCTCTTTTCTTTTATTTAATATGAAATGTAGAAATTAATTTGTCACCGTCTGAACCCTTTAAGGAACAGCATTTTTTAAAATACTGTATACTACTATTTTCGTCAGAGAACTCGATTATGTATTAAAGTCTTAAATAATGCAGAAAGTTAACGATATGCATTTGATCTTTTATTATGCTGATGATTAACAATAAAACTACCGAGCCCTTAATAAGAATACTGTATATCGTTTATAATAATAACAGAGTTGAATTTATTCAGATTTCATCAGATTTTTATGGTAACATGTATATTCTTAAATGAGGAAGTATACTAAACAATTTCTTAAGAAAATATCCCTACAACTTCAGGAATTGTAAAATAAAAAATCTGGAATCCGTTACTTTGACGGGCTCGGTGGTTCTAGCGTTAAAGATAGGTAAACGAAAGATTAATACTGATGTACATTACAACTGATTTATTTCGTACAGACCACTGTAGTCGACAATGACCCTGATTTATAAATTAACAATGTTAAAAAGGACTCACGTTGCATCCAATAGGAAAATTCAAGGTGTTTCTTCGTGAGTATTCAAACAATTGCTAAAATCGTTAAGATGCACCGTACAATTTATTCTTTTACAAACAGAATTCACCCAATTCTTTTTTTACGCGATCTTGGAGTAACACGATCGAAAAAGAAAGACGTATTAGATTGTTGCATATGAAATGTTCGATTTTTTACAGTAACGTTAGGGAA
Organism: Sphecodes monilicornis; assembly: GCA_913789915.3. Lineage (NCBI taxonomy): Eukaryota > Metazoa > Arthropoda > Insecta > Hymenoptera > Halictidae > Sphecodes > Sphecodes monilicornis. Next base: position 7,695,008 of record OU565301.1, on the reverse strand, counting down.
ACATTACTTTTTTCTAAGTGACACGTATTGATCTAGGTGGTCACCATTATATTCAATATATTTTGTCAACGAATTACAAGTTTCTTGATTGCATTGCGGTGTAAATTGACTTTCTTGGTCGTTCACGTTGATAGATAAAGATAGGTATAAATTAGTTTTTCACGGGAAAAACACCGAAAAAATTGGTTTTTATTTTTTTCAACTATGATGTTCCTCTCTCAAGAATTTGGAAAAAATTGAGAGTATTATTTATGTTGATATTGATTAATTGCTAAATTAAATCTGTAGGTGTGCTTTTTTATCTTATATATGAAATCTGCATTTTTTCGATTTTTTTCATGTTTTTCATGTCTTAAAACCAGAATTTGCAACGGAGAAATCTAAAAACGATATATAATATGTGGCTTGGTATTCGAAATTTGTCAGATTTTTTTCAGAATTTTTCATTGTCATTAAATGGGGAAAATGGGCCAAAAACTGGTTTTTCGATTTTCCTCTATAACTACCCTTACAGATGAGATATGTGGCTGAAACTTGGCAGAAAGGTTTCTTTTTTGGTAGGCTATCGGCTGGTTGAAAATCGTTAAAATCGAGGCCGGTGGCGAATTTGATCCCCAAACCCGGCTATAGCCTTTGTTCAAATGTAACCCCAAGCCCACTAAACCTAACCTAACCTAACCTAACCTAACCTAACCCAGACCTAACCCAGACCTAGCCTAACCAAATAAAGTAATATAACTAGTTTAACATGGCGGCTTATGTAAAAATGCATAGGTATGCGATGGTTTCTGCACATATACCAGCTATGTAACAGTATCTTTGCGATCGCCAACACAATAGCACAATTCCTGGAAGATGTCACTCCGTGTATTCTTTCTCAATTCCATGCCATTGATCTCACTAAAATACGTGCAACATGTTGGGCCACTTCTTGCGGCTTACACTCAGGATCATTTTGATTTGATTCATCAGAAATGTCACTCATTGCAACTTATTAAACTTATTAAAGACGAGAAACAACAGGTTAGGGTGTTAATAAGTGTAAATATCGGATACGAGTCATTAACGCAAACAGTTTATTGCGCATGCGCAAAGCATTTCCGCGTCACGTGACCAATCCACATGACTCTAGTGGGCATGGGCAATATTTCAGGTAAATTGGCAGCCAATCGGAGGTGGGTGCTAAAAGGAATTATTTTACGCAAAATAAAAATTGTCTGCATTAAAATGTTGCCAAATTCTTAACGAGAAGTGTCGCAAAACAATCCCTACTTCCGCGAGGTCTGGTCCGTGATGGGCCGGGAAGCTCGAAAAGCCTCGGTCGCCGAGAAGTGTAACATAATATGGGTCGAGTATATCGGTGTGAGACCACTACTTATCCAATGACAAAAGTTCTTTATTTTTTATTATTTTTTGTTGGAACTTTCACGAACGTAGTCGTGGTATTTTTCTAATGAAAATGATAGCAAATTAGATAGTATTATGTTACACTTCTCGGCAACCGAGGCCTCTCGAGCTTCGCTGTCCTTTTCTACGTTCGGCACAAGTCAAAGAATAGTATACCTGGCCGATAACTGTCCCTGGAGAGACCCGTGTTGTCGACAGTTATCGATAAAATACTGTAACTATAAAAAAAATGCTAGAACTGTGTTCAGGGATGTATAAACTTAATAATAAAACAGCTCACTTATGATAATACAATTCAGAAGATTAAATAACGATTTGCAAACGATCATTTTTACAAACATGCAGCGTAAGTGTTCATTCACTGGACAGGTCACCCTATAAGTGAAATGAGTATCTCCAGTATTTATTCGTGAGTGCTCAAACAAACGGTAAAAAACATCGCACGGTGTATTCTCTTACAAACAGATTGTTATAGCAACTATTTTAAAGACGGATATAGGAGAAACACTATTAAAAAACTCTGTTAAAACTCCTAGATCAGCGCAGCGTCGTATACTTGATGTGGATTGCGACGGAGGCCGAGAAGCAAAATAAAGGGCGATATCGTGAGCATCGAGCGTCTTGTCCGGGTACAATCACCATTTTGAAATAACGAATTCCGCGTAACGATGCGTTGCTAATTGCAAGGATCAGCGAGGGAACAACGAGATTCAAGGAAACTGGCGGCTACGCGAACACTATAATTTCCCAGGGACGAAGTCTGAGGGCTAGCCGCAAAAAGCGTGGATTGGAGGAGAACAGAGGAGCAAGAGGATCGAAGGACAATGCTTCGACGATCCGCAGGATACCACGGAAGAAGAGGGTTGGAGGAAGAAGAAAAAAAAAAGATCGTGAAGGGGAAAAAGAAGATACACGGCCGCCGCTCTCTTATCCCGGTCGATTCGTTTTATCAGCGTCGTTGAGACGAGCCGGATGATGAGTTTTCCCTTATTTGTTTTCATCCAATAAGCGAAAAACAGCCGGGCCCTCTTTCACCAGCATCGTTTACCGGAAGAGGTCCCGGGAGACCCGGTCTCGCCAACGAACGCTATCGCGCAGATTTCGCCCCAACAATCATGCTAGTCGTCGAGACAATCCGCCTCGACTACCTGTGAAAATGCGCCGCTTCATGGAAAAATCGTTTCGACGGTGGTGAACAAGTCGTGGAACCGCGATCATAAGCCACCATGTTTCAAGATACAGTCCAAAACAAAATTAAGGCGCCGTTCTAGCTTTAAACCACCAAAAACAATTTTTTACATCTTCTTTAAGTATAACTGTTCCCAACCATGCGAACGAAAACATTTGTTTCGAGCTCGTAAAATTAATTTACATACAGGCATTTGAAGAATGCAAGTTACAACGTGCATTCGTACCGCAATATGTAGGATGCGGAAGACCTTGACAGTGAACGTGTTTGTTGTGTAGCGAAATTCTTGACGCAGAAGATTCGATGAATCGCGAATGTCACGCGCCGAATTAACTTTACGTGAAGAGTTAGGATGAGTGGACTGTATTGGAATCTGACATTTTGAGTGGCGCCGTCTGCTGCCGAAAAGTAGAAATACTCTAAGCTTGGCTTGGCTTATAGCAGCTGTTGTGTAGAGAAATTCTTGGCGCAGGAGATTCGATGAATCCCGACTGTCACGCGCCGAATTAACTTTACGTGAAGAGTTAGGATGACTGGACTGTATTGGAATCTGACATTTTGAGTGGCGCCGTCTGCTGCCGAAAAGTAGAAATACTCTAAGCTTGGCTTGGCTTATAGCAGCTGTTGTGTAGCGAAATTCTTGACGCAGAAGATTCGATGAATCGCGAATGTCACGCGCCGAATTAACTTTACGTGAAGAGTTAGGATGAGTGGACTGTATTGGAATCTGACATTTTGAGTGGCGACGTCTGCTGCCGAAAAGTAGAAATACTCTAAGCTTGGCTTGGCTTGGCTTATAGCAGCTGTTGTGTAGCGAAATTCTTGGCGCAGAAGATTCGATGAATCCCGACTGTCACGCGCCGAATTAACTTTACGTGAAGAGTTAGGATGAGTGGACTGTATTGGAATCTGACATTTTGAGTGGCGCCGTCTGCTGCCGAAAAGTAGAAATACTCTAAGCTTGGCTTGGCTTGGCTTATAGCAGCTGTTGTGTAGCGAAATTCTTGGCGCAGGAGATTCGATGAATCCCGACTGTCACGCGCCGAATTAACTTTACGTGAAGAGTTAGGATGAGTGGACTGTATTGGAATCTGACATTTTGAGTGGCGACGTCTGCTGCCGAAAAGTAGAAATACTCTAAGCTTGGCTTGGCTTGGCTTATAGCAGCTGTTGTGTAGCGAAATTCTTGGCGCAGGAGATTCGATGAATCCCGACTGTCACGCGCCGAATTAACTTTACGTGAAGAGTTAGGATGAGTGGACTGTATTGGAATCTGACATTTTGAGTGGCGCCGTCTGCTGCCGAAAAGTAGAAATACTCTAAGCTTGGCTTGGCTTGGCTTATAGCAGCTGTTGTGTAGCGAAATTCTTGGCGCAGGAGATTCGATGAATCCCGACTGTCACGCGCCGAATTAACTTTACGTGAAGAGTTAGGATGAGTGGACTGTATTGGAATCTGACTTTTTGAGTGGCGCCGTCTGTTACCGAAAAGTAGAAATACTCTAAGCTGGGCCAACGATTATACCCAACGCGGAGCCTACGCGGCTATAATACGCTTGTTCTGATCTTCTTTTTTACGGTTGTTTTCACAGAATATTCTAAATAATATGGAAACAATGTATCTCCACGGTAAAAATTGGAACAAAGAAAAAAACTCTGTGCATAGCACAAAAACCATGTTTCCAGGGACTCCACACCTCCTTAAAGTAAACTATCTAAACTAACTAGCTAAATCCCGGTCCGGCCCGTCCTGGATGGGTATGCAGAGACCCTAAACCGCTCACCGGCCACGTGCGCTATCGTTCGGCACAGGGTCATAACACAGTATTGGTTCGCCAACTTTTAGAAATGTCGCTATTCTTTTCATTGGGCCAACGATCGTGGCCAACGTAGGGCCAACGATCATACCCAACGCGGAGCCTACGCGGCTATAATACGCTTGTTCTGATCTTCTTTTTTACATATTTAAACAATGTATCTCCACGGTAAAAATTGGAACAAAGAAAAAAAATTTCGTACCCTCGTCGGAGTTGAACCTGGATCTTCTGCGTTGTAAGTTGATACGCTACCGCCGTATCTACAGAGATTTCTTGGGAGTAGATGCTATGTAAATCATATACACAAATGTAAATCATATACATAAAGAGTTTGGTTACTCTATACGAGCACCAAGACCTCCGCATACTGTCGTTCTAAAAGCGAATGCAACACCCGTACATTCCCTTTGTCAAATGGAGAAATTTAAAGAAATAAATAAATTCCAAGGCTGCACACAATAGAACTTTGGTACATCAACTATCGCGCAAAAATAACAAATTATGAGTACATTTAGAAATATGAAAAAAAAATCAATTTGGGATTGTAGTGGCCGTTCTAAGGGGTTCTAAAGTATTAAAGTTTCTATGGAAAGAAGGTAGAGAAATCACACACGTGTTGGCGTCGAGAGGTCTTTATTTCAACCAGGGGGAGAAAACTCATATGTATGACCTTGGACACTCTAGAATTTTAGTTCCCTTCAGAGGGAATTAGACTAGATGGCACCACTATTTCATTCCATCACAGCACATCACGTGACTGGACGTGATTGGACGTGACTGATGTTCCAATCTGTCGCGCTATTGGTGCGCTACTATTAGCGCCAAATCACTGCTGTTTGAACATTCATTTGTTTCGGCACACATATTGCAGCTTGAGCCTTGCGGGGGCCGCGGGGACGGTAAGCCGCGTGCGAGCGAACGTCTCTGAATATATTATTATTGTTACTATTATGTATTAATACAGTGTCATTATTATTTATTATTATATCATTATATTATATTATTATGTATTATGTATTATTATGTATTATTTTGTATTAGTATGTATTATTGTATACTTACATTGCAATAAAATATTGTCAAAATAAACTATTGTTACAAAATATATTATATCCCTTAAGCATAAGTTTACTTCTAAGTTTAAATATCGTACTATACAGTAGGTATATGAGTATGTGTATGTGTATAGAATCGTATAGCTATATATATGGGTTTTAGTTCAGGCATGATGGAATTAGACTAGATGGCACTGCCAAATGTCCACACATTATACGAGGTGTGTAAATTAAGTAATGAGACTGATTTTTTTTCAACTTTTTTATTCGAATAGAATTACAATTCAATTTTGTCTCCCTCAATATAACTTCCTTGTGAAGCCACACAGCGTTGCATATAGTTATTCCAATCCTCATAGCAGTGCTGGAACTCGGATACTGGAATAGCCTTCAGCTGACCGGTTACAGCCGTTTGAATGCGTTTCTCATCCCCAATTCATTGGTCAAAATCTGATGAACAGTGCTGTAAGTCAAACTCAACTCTTGCCCGATCATTCTGACTGTCAACCGACGATCTGAACGCAAAAGATCCCGGATTTTGTGGACATTTTCATCGGTTCTTGAAGATGAAGGCCTTCCGCTACGTGGTTCATTTTCAATCAACTCTCTTTTTTCTGAAAATGCCTTAAACCACCGAAAAACCTGGGCTCTTGACAAAACATTGTCTCCGTAGGCCTGCTGAAGTTTTGCAAAAGTTTCCGTTGTATTGTGCCCAAGTCCGAAGCAATTGATGTCACTCATTTTTAGAACGCACTGGAAAAAAACCTTTTGACGAAACAAATTGTAATGGGCAACCAAATAATTCTAGCGAGTTCAAACTCGTACTGAAAACGTATCACATGTTCACATGTCGACCCTCCAAGTCCCGCGTCACAAGTGTTGCCAGATTGAATGCTACGTTGCCAGTCTCATTACTTAATTTACACACCTCGTACATGGGAGATTGCCCTCCCTGATTTCAACTGCCGATTTTGTCTAGCGCCCTCTCGATCAGTGATTAGACATGTTTGCCATGTGACTTAACCTATGCATATGTGTTACCGACGGTCGGTACTACAGGATATAACATGTTTTTGGTTGCAGCAACATTTCTGGTGTCTGTTAGACGACATATTTCAATGTTGGCAGATTTTCGTTGGGCCAATGTAGTATTATCGTCGTAAATTTCACGCTATTTAACCGACCATAATATCTATAGGCCCAACGTTGAATATTCGTTGGCAAATTGACGTAATTTTTCGTCGTATGTCCTACGTTGGGGATCTGTAGGCAAAATCACTAACCATAACCCAACTAACTCCCAATCGTTGGCCACCGTTGGCCAACCATAAATTCTACTAGGGAAACACGCTGACAGGTAAAAAGGTAGAAAGGTAGAAAGGTAAGGTCGTGACATTGGAAGGGAACCATCAACTACGGTAAAGCGGACACTTCCATGGCCGACAATCTGGTCGTCGATGCGTAAAATTAGACTTTACTCGCCAGAGACTTGGCTGATAGTGATCTTAAGATTTCCCACGTGACATTGACTCACTGTAGTGGAGTCTAGGTGCTGGAAACCATGGTGGACCCGTTGCAAAATTTATCAAATAATTGCTGCTTGCAATTGAGGGACTTTCAATGCTAATTAACACGTTCAGAGTTACATATTTTAAATGTCAATCATAAAAATTTAGAATAGAAGTTCAACTCTTTACACTTGAGTCCATTGCAACTATAAAATTGTTACTTTTCATCTGATTTAAAATACTTTGGTGCTGGACACTTGAACTGTGTGGGCGTGCATGAAATCTCATCTGTACCTCGTGTCAATTTAACACATTTTTCATATAAAAGATAACGCTATTCTGGCATTTGTGGAAGAATTTACCTGAAACTATTTTGTTGCATATGAAATGTATCCAATTTTGAACGGTAACTTTAAACAAACACAACTTTTATCTAAATATATTTATTCATAAAAGTAAGGACCATTGTGATCAACGAATTTTGTGAATGAATTTTAAGGTTCTTGATGGTATTACGGTAGAAATTGAGTTTTATGGTCATTTACGTTCTTCATTTTCAAGATTGTCATTTACATTGTTTAGTTTTATTTTGCCATCAACAAATAGTTATTTGTTATATTTAGTTAAACAAATAATCAAGGTCAACAAAATCGGTGAGTAGGGCAAACTTCTAAATAATTACCACATTTTCTAATGGACATGTAATGTTGTTTTATGGAGCGAAAGTAGCAGGTATCCAATAGGAAATGTTCTGAAGGAGGCATAGATTCGATCATTGAAATCTTCATTACTACTTGCAAGAGGCAATGGTGCGGTGGCCTAGAAAATTTCTTCAGGCTACCGAAATTCATCCGCTTATCTTATCTTACAGAAAATTGCACGCAAATGGCCGAGCTGATACGAGAGTCTTAATTAAAGCAGGGTCGGGTTGGCCGCGTTCATTTCGTGAAATAGGAAACACTATTCCGAAACGTAAATTCGCGAGGTTGAACTACGAGCCACATTTTCGCGGAACGGAGAACGTTCTTCAGTCAGGAAAAATGAAAACAAGAACGGATTATGGCGGCGGGTGCAGCAGACGCTTTAGGTGACATATTGTACTTTATACACTCAGCCATAAAAATCATAACAATTCAACCGATTAAAGGTTTTAATATAACTTGGAGCATTATTGTCCAATTAAGCGTACATACAAATTAATTCGGGACTCTCATCATTAATCAATTACAACTTTATTATGAATTCAAATATTTAGAACAAATATTACAATTCTCTACGAGTAGAGAACATTACATCGAAGAAATTAAAGATCACTATTTTATTATTTTCTATGTAATATAATTATTAACCGCTTGCCCTACAATCAGTGATGAGAACTCCGTGAGCGCTGGGCGAAAATACTACCACCACTCTGACGTACCTGGGTAATTGCATGCCAACTCGATCACTTTTTGCAGGCACCATCGTCGATTTTGTTCTAAATTAAATATGTTGTAGTCTATATGAAATTAGGGGGGGGAGGGTTTAAGTCATCATTTTGCCGATTTCGAATTTTTTTAGAAACGGCAGGCCTTCAAAGCTTTCAATTTTTGCCCATTTTGGCGAAAACGGGTCTCACTTACGAATTTTCATCTCAGGAACTGTTTGTCCGATTGAGCTACATTTTTTTTTGTATTATTCAGAAAGGATTGCGCTATTACGAAATAATTTTTTCGACCTCGGAAATCAACTTTATAACGTCGAAAAATTTAAACAAATTCTTTTTTTTACGTTTTCTTCGATGACGGGCCCCAGTGATTTAAATTTTGAAAAAAATATGGTTACATTCCCTGATGTTTCCCCTTTAAAATGAGACCTTGAAAAAGATGGAGCCATCAAAATTGGCGTCACAATGAGCTGGTAAAGTACGCCGTGTACCTCCGTTTCAGGTAGAGGCAAGTCGAGCGCACCGCTTTTATGGTCCGTTGTCTATACCGCTGGTCTCGAGCAAACACTAGTAGACTGTATACGACTAAATGACCCTGTTTCTACCTGGAGAACAATATTAGTAACCACTCTTGGCCAACGACACCTTTTTAATCATGACTTCATTTATGGATATTAGTTTTTATACAAATTTTATATGTTCTACAAAAAATGTGTCATTGCTCAATGGAAACCACGAGAAGGTGGTAGTTTTCTTGCATCGGGGAGGGATTAGGAGGGTTTATGGTAAGAAGTATGGATAGGATCATTGTGTGGGGTGGACTTCAGGGTTATGGAAAAAAATATAAGAACAACGATTTCATTACACTAAACACAGAGCCATCATTATCGCACGAGCAAGTTTTGCATAGCAGTTCTTTATTCGATAATGGGGTAAAGCTATGAAAGCTTCTAATGCTTGTAATTGGTAATGCTGCTGCAAAGCGAGCTTGTAAACAATGAGCATGTTTGTTATGTTCATCTTGGGTGACGTAATTAAATGTTATATTTGAAAAAGATGTTCCTGCCCATTCAAATAAATGTTTAGGGGTGAGAATTTGATTATCTAATGACATTTGTAAGCTAGTGCGCATTGCAAGTCTTTTATACTATGGATACGGTATTCGGATTCTGGAAATGTCACGAATTGAACAGTAGATTTGGATGCCAGCGCCACTATCGTTCGACCGGTGTACTGTACCCCTCGTACTCCTCTTCACCTCGTGATCCTCTATACTTCGCCATGTGTTTGCGTCCCTCTAGATGGCGCTGCTTTCAATCGAGTTGATTGGACGTCATCGACACTTTTTACCTCGTAGCGTGTCAATGACGTCCAATCAACTCTACACGGTCAGAGTAGAGGTACGCTTGTGCGAGGCGCGTGCGCGTTAGAAGAAAAGTAGGGGAAGACGGTGCGTCAGAGTGGTGGTAGTATTTTCGCCCAGCGCCCACGGAGTTCCCATCACTGCCTACAATATCGTTCTAATAAATTTGTATGTTATTAATTTCCATTAAACCGGAATCAAATTCTAGTTTCTTATTGATGATGTACAACCATTAGAAAACATGCAGGTACACAACAGATATCAATTTTCTCCTCGTTCTAGGAAATAACGAACTACAAACAAGTTCTAATCACTGAAACCGTAAAATAAATCGTAGGCCAAAGGGTCAATGATTCAAATAAAGGTAATTATAAAAAATATATAAAAATATTTTGTATATAGAAAAGGTCTGCGTACTCCGATTTTGATGAAATTTTTATATATTATAGATTTCGACATTTTGAACAATTTTTTCCTTTTCCAATATAGGGGGGTCGCTTTTAGTTTTCGATATATTTTCAAAAAACTATCGCGAATACTGTATTGAATTATACACTGGATGCGTGTGAAACACTGGGTGGGTGTGTGTGGTATTGTCGCTTCTCATCTCCACAACGTGTTTACAAACAAAAAATAAACAGATACGGCCAGAAAATCCAGGGAATGTCTTTGAAAATTGAATGCTCAGCCTATCTATGTACGATCAGAGTTATCTACAGGAGTTAATTCTGCTTGTTTCTTCCGGGATTTTCAGGCGGCATCTGTTTATTTTTTGTTTGTAAACACGTTGTGGAGATGAGAAGCGACAATACCACACACACCCACCCAGTGCTTCACGCGCACCCAGTGTTTCTAAAAAGAAGGTCTCCGTTATGAAATTAACATTACCGATAGTTTTTTGCAAATATCTCGAAAACTAAAAGCGACCCCCCTATATTGGAAAAGGAAAAAGTTGTTCAGAATATGTTGCTCTATAACATATTAAAATTTCATCAAAATCGGAGTACGCAGACCTTTTCTATATAATTTCCCAAATAAATATCAATTCCTTTCTTCTTCCCACAACTGATGCTGAACTTTTTATTTCACAAGATCTGCAAAGATGCAAAGATATGTTGTATAATGACAAGCTTGGCAATTCCTATATTTATCAGTTACCCGTAAAATGCAGAAAGTTCACAGAATATGATAGGGATTATTTTCAGGAATGCGTATTGCTGGTCTGTAAATGAACAAATTTTCGAAAAAAGAGCCACGAATGAATTTGTCTACCTCATAATACTGAAAAACCAGGAAAACTGAAGGAATAATTAGCATCAGAAAGCAACCAGAGAAACATGAAGCAAAATGACTTGTGGATTCCAGGACGAAGATTAACGTATTACGAAGGAAAATATCGAATGTACCACTGAGTGAAATGACCAGTGTGGTCGACGACGATAATTTGTGAGGATTACGTGGACGGTGTACCCCTCTCAATCTTCAAGTAATCACTGGTTGTAAATGCTAAAGGAAACTGACGACTGGTCCCCCTTGAGCGTTGCGAACCTGTCGCAGAGAAAAATATTTCTGTCCAAGAGGACTCATCTTTATCAATTCGATGCGATTATACTCCGCGACGACGAACCTTCGCTTATAATAGCAGTGAAACGGCCAACCTGATCCCCAAACATTAACGTTCACAGACAAAACCTACAAAAGATACTATACAAACAAGCATACGTATGTTACGAGCCAGGGCCGCGAGCAGTACGAGTGGCCGGCGAAGGATTGTTATCCTGGAGATATGGTCTCAATTTGTTAGTTAAGGTACGCGGACGAACCCAATGCGAAATTGTGGAGCCGCTAGGATTATAGACAGCGAGGACGAATCCGATGCGTAATCGGGGAGCTGCTGGGAGGTTGGATGAGAACACAGACGAACCTGATGCGTAATCAGGGAGCTGCTAGGATGGTGAGACTTCGTGAACGAACCCAATGCGAAATTGGGGAGCTACTGGGAGGTTGGATGAAAACACAGACGAACCCGATGCGTAATCGGGGAGCTGCTGGGAGGTTGGATGAGAGCCCAGACGAACCTGATGCGTAATCAGGGAGCTGCTAGGATGGTGAGACTTCGTGAACGAACCCAATGCGAAATTGGGGAGTCACTAGGAGTGACACTCAGACGAACCCGATGCGTAATCGGGGAGGTGCTGGGAGGTTGGATGAGAGCACAGACGAACCTGATGCGTAATCGGGGAGCTGCTGGGAGGTTGGATGAGAGCACAGACGAACCTGATGCGTAATCAGGGAGCTGCTAGGATGATGAGACTTCGTGAACGAACCCAATGCGAAATTGGGGAGTCACTAGGAGTGACACGCAGACGAACCCGATGCGTAATCGGGGAGCTGCTGGGAGGTTGGATGAGAGCACAGACGAACCTGATGCGTAATCGGGGAGCTGCTGGGAGGTTGGATGAGAGCACAGACGAACCTGATGCGTAATCAGGGAGCTGCTAGGATGGTGGGACTTGTGACCGAACCCAATGCGAAATTGGGGAGTCACTAGGAGTGACACGCAGACGAGCCCGATGCGTAATCGGGGAGCTGCTGGGAGGTTGGATGAGAGCACAGACGAACCTGATGCGTAATCGGGGAGCTGTTAGGAAGCAGACGAACCCAATGCGAAATCGGGGAGCTGCTAGGATGCGGACGAACCTGATTGCGTAATCAGGCAGCCGCTAGGGTGGTGTAGTGAGCCTCGTAACTAGTATAATTGATACAATCCGAGCGGTTAGATTGTATCGTGTGGGGACGTCCAATTATTTGGTTAAGGATTTTAGGATAATTATGGGTTTAGTGATTTGGACGAATTTACCAATTAACAGAAATATATTCTAATATTTAGAGTGTGTAATACAATTGGAATTGTCGCGAATAAATGATGGAATTGAAAGAAGATTATATTACCTATGGATGCACAATGTTGACGCACAGGCAGTGCGGGGTCTCGGAGTAACTTTCGAGAATGCCCAAATGATCCATCGCAAATTATTTAAGTATTCGCTTTACAGTACGTTGCATAATGTTTTCCTTTTATGCGCGTACTTGAGGTTATAATACAAGAAAAAGTGACGTGTCAGATTATGACGAAAGGAACATGTTTCGTTTCAAGTGATGTTCAGTTTTTTTTTCTGGCGAATGTTCATGTATAAATGGTATTTTTAAAATAGATTCATGTAAACAGATATACATTTTAAAAATATTGATCTTTTTTTATTTTTGCCCTCTTGGCTGACGCACTGTGCGCCGTGGCGCGAAAATCAAATAAATTTGTTGCTGGCGAAACACAATTTCAATACCGAATTGAGGTATAAAAGTACAAATCAGGATTATTAAGCAAACTTCAAGCCCACAACTCAAATAAAGTAGTATAACTAGTTTTATATTGGTCTGACTGGATATTTGTTCTGAATAAATGTGATCAGTGATTCAAACGCATGTAGAAATGCATAGGTATGCGATGGTTTCTGCACATATACGAGCCATGTAGTAGTATCTTTGCGATCGCCCACACAATAGCACAAATTTCCTGGAAGAGGTCACTCTGTATATTCTTTCCCAATTCCATGCCATTGATCTCACTAAAACACGCGTAACATGTTGGGCCAGTTCTTGCGGCTTCCACTCGGGATCATTTTGATTTGATTCATCAGAACTGTCATTCATTGTAACTTATTAAACTTATTAAAGACAAGAAACAACAATTTTGGGCTGTGTTAATAGGTGAAAATGGCGGATACGAGTCATTAACGCAAACAGTTTGTTGCACATGCGCGGAGCATTTTCGCGTCACGTGACCAACACACATAACTCTACTGGGCATAGGCAATATTTCGGGTAAGTTGGGAGCCAATCGGAGGTGGGTGCTAGAAGGAACTTCACCCGGAACTTTCACCAACATATTCGTGGCATTTTTCTAATGAAAATGATACCAAATAATATACTTCCGATGATATGGTAATTATTGCGAATTGGTCATTACACTCCGATTTTGATGAAATTTAAATATGTTATGCAGCAACACATTTTGAACAACTTTTTCCTTTTCCAATATAGGGGGGTCGCTTTTAGTTTTCGAGATATTTGCAAAAAACTATTGCTAATACCGTATTGAATTTTCTCTCTCTCTCTCTCCGCCCTCTCCGCCCCTCCCACAACCTAATCCAAACTAACTCTGATCGCATAATGTTCCCATTGTATAGATTTCGACATTTTAAACAACTTTTTCCTTTTTCAATACAGGGAGGTCGCTTTTAATTTTTGAGATATTAGCAAAAGAGCATATTTCCAGCTTCTTGACAGGTAAGGGCGCCGCTATATTGGTTGGTAGTGACGGTCGCGCGCCGCTTACTGAGTTGGTTTAGATTAGGTCGTGGTGGCCGGGGGGGGGGATGTTAAGTTAAGCGGACACAACGTTTTTACAAAAAAAAAAATAAATAGACACCGCGCCGGAACAGACTAACGTTACGACGAAGCGTGCAAGAATACAGAAAATTCAATACAGTATTAGCAATAGTTTCTTGCAAATATCTCGAAAACTAAAAGCGACCCCCCTATATTGAAAAAGGAAAAAGTGTTTAAAATGCCGAAATCTATAACATATTTAAATTTCATTAAAATCGGAGTATAGTGAACCTTTTGCAATAATTACCGATGGTATTTACTTAAGGACAGCGCATGGGAAAGAAAGAGACGCGGAGAGTCTCGGTCGCCGGCACAGTTCAAAGGCCCGCGTGTCCTCACAATGTAATACCAATAAAAAACTTTTTTATTATTACCTATTTTTTTATGAGACTTTCTCCAATATATTTGGTGCATTTTTCTGATTAAAATAATACCAAACACGATATAATTCGGAGCATATTTACAATAATTTTCCGAAACTTTCATTGTCCTTTATACAAGTAAATATCATCGTAATTAAGGTAAAGGCACCAGTAGTTGACCAGTTTTTAGAAAAACATAAAAAATAAGGTTATTATAAGTTCTGCACTTTTGATGAAAGCGAACCTCGGATGACACATCTGTTGGTTAAATTTTAAAACAATTACATGCGAAGTGAAGTATGCATAGTAACAACGGACGTCTAAATTCATTAAGGTAAGTAATATACCGATATATTTCTATTTCCTTAACGTTTCTGTTAAGAACAACTATACGGTTCAGGTAAACAATCCATACGTTGTGAACTTTTCGCGACTGAATTATTTACTTTTTAAATTCTCACAGCGTTTCATAAGTGATAAATGCATCGTTTCTGTTATTCTAACCTCGAAATAATAGTTTATTGAGAGGTCAAATTCTGAATACTGTTATTTGAACAATTTTCAGAAGTTGACCACCCGATAAATCAACGTCAATTACTAACGTTACTCATTTAAATTTGTTTACGATTTATAATGTATCCATTTTACATCTAAGATTGTTAGGAGTACAAAACATAATTCTAAATTTTGTAGCATACTGTGTTTTAGAGGATGACCACATGGTCAACTATTGATTGCTTCCACGGTCAAATATTGACTCGCAACGTCTACTCTGTTCCGGAATTGAATTTGTTATAGAATTGATTTGTTGTATTTCTTATTTTATCCTTTAATTGAAATTTGTGCTGGTAATTGTTGAAACTAAATGATACTAAAATGATTTCTAACATTATTGCTTTAACCTTCTTTCTAGTATAAGTGGTCAACTACTAACGAACAGAAGGTCAATTGTTAGGTTTTTCATTTTTAAGAGTGGTCAACTTCTGAAGCAATTACTGAATTTTTAAATATGTTTTCTTAAATTTGTGTAACTAAACTTTTTTTAAAAAGTGGTCTTGTTACATAATTTAGAAGACTTAAAGAGTATCTTCAGGTATCGACTCTCGCTATTTGATGGCAGAGTAAGTGGTTACTATTGTTCGCGTGGAAAACTTCTTTTAACTGGTCAACTACTGGTGCCCTTACCTTATATCTTATTTGGTACCATTTTCATTAGAAAACTCCCACGAATATGTTGGTGCAGGTTCCATTAAAAACGAATAAAAAATAAAGAAATTTTGTCACTGAGTTAGGTGTTGTTTTCACACCGACATACTCGACCTGTATTATGTTACATTTCTCGGCGACCGAGGCCTCTCGAGCTCCGCTGTCCTTTTCTACGTTCGGCACAAGTCAAAGTAAAGTATACCTGAACACGAAGTGACACTGGCCGGACCCGTGGTTGTGACGTTTATCGATTAAATACTGTACCATTTCAATAATCATAGCAGAGCACTATCCACTTGTGGAAATCAGTGCTAATTCTCTAGATTGCTTTAAAATCTGTTTAAATAATCGGCTTTGCGGAACAAGAGGGATTCGCTGCGCGTCGTTTTGAAAATTCGCGACATTCCCGCAGCATTCCCTCGGCGAGGGAGCAGAGGATTCGGACCCGGTATCCGACAAATGTAACGTCCCGCTAAAAACGTAGTTTAGGGTTTCTTACTCATCCTCCTGGCCATCCGACTCGTCGTTGAGTGTGCTGGTACAGTTGTGACGGGATTCCATCGGAACCACTTTCACAGGCTCTCTGGACCATCTGCGAGCCGCGTCGAAGTACGACGTGTTACATCGAATTGTACACGGGTAAAGTTTTGCGAAATGCCGGCGCCGATGCACGCGATTCACATTATTCCCCATACAGTCGAAAGAAAACCGGATTCGCTAGATGAAAGTTAGATGAAAGTTGTTTTTTCGGTGTTTCCGACGAAATAGAATGATTCACTTTATCGAAACCGAATTATTTCGTACCGACAGATACACAGATTTTTATACCAACAAATTCTATTTCCAATTCGTATTCTTTTTCTGTTTCAGGTTTCTTCAGAAGTGACATCTGCTTTTTGGTTTTCAGAAACTGTGTAGTCTATAGAGAAAGACAAAACATGAGAAATATCACATGAATTCAATATTACTGGTACATTATTTACAACCTAGTAAAATTATTAACACGTTTGTTGAGACGTGATTATTGTATGGCCAGCTCGTATTTCGGTTTGGGTCTACGCTACGGTCGATTTGGAACAGTGCCATTGTCGAAGGGGTCCTCTAGCGTCTTCTGACGAATTTATTGTTTTATGACTCTGGTGCGGCTGGAAAGTATCAGCTGACCATGGGAAAGTCAGCCTAGCCGTGCAGCTCTCAATGGCACTTGACGGAGCGTAGACCCACGCTTAGCGCCAAGGGGGGCCTGTGGCCCAAAGCCTAAAATATAATTTCGGGTGAAATTACGGGAAAGCGCGTGTCGTCTGTTTAGCGACACTCGTTACGAAGTATTTCGTCTATGGGCGTTGCCCTTGTTTTGGGAGGTCGTTTGTAGCCTCCCAAATATTATATGATTGGCTGGGGCCCCCACTATTTTGTACTTTGTGGAGGGATTTTTCAACCCCACGAGGTTACTTGTTTCTCACGCGTTAGTTGTAAGATCAGTCGTGAATTATCTGTCGCTATTATACCGTCTCTTTTATACCGTCTTTCACATTCAGTTTGAAGGGATATATGATTGGGAAATCACTATGTGTTCTTTACACAAGACTTTTTATTTCCTTTCCGACTCTCAGGAGACGAAGTGTCTTGTCTGAGAGTCAAGGTACAAGTGGTCTTTTGATTAATATGAATATGATTTCCGGTGAAATTACGGGAAAGCGCGTGTTGTCTGTCTGTGACTGACACTTGTTGCAACGTATTTTCGTTTATGGGCGTTGCCCTTCTTATGGGAGGTCACTTGTAGCCTCCCAATAATATTATCATTGGCTGGGGCCTCCACTATTGTTACATTTTGTGGAGAGAGTTTTTCACCCCCATGAGCCTTCTTTACCTCTCGTGCGTTAGTTGCAAGTGAGTCGCAGAATAAGAGTCGAAACTATCAGTCGCAGAATAAGAGTCGAAACTATCAGTCGGAGAATAAGAGTTGTAAGACAGTTGCGAAGTAGAATCCATAGATACAACATCTTTATTATATTCAGTTTTATTAAAGTTATCCGAATTCCAATTATCTTATTACTTATTTACCTCTCTTTGAGGCGTGTTTCTCAGCGGCTCACTAATTATTGTTCGAGCACTGACACGACACATCACTATTCATGTGTACTATTCGTTCACCGAAGGTGCTCAATGTCTTCAACCCACACTGAGAGATGGCTCAGTCAAATCAGATCACTGATTTCGTATAGAAAGAGTAAGCTAAAATATTTCGTGTAAAATTATTCCGACAACAGGGCACAATGATTGGCTCCTCTTTCCTAGCTCGCTAACATCCCGCTGACAGTCACTTCATTCACAATTTACCCTTGCAATGATTCGCATATCCAGCTCAGCTCGGCACGTTATTAACAGCCATTAAGCCCATCAACAATCTGGTCCTGCGATTTATTACGATACCCTCGTCATCAATGGTCCCCCGACCAATTCGTGTAAACGGTCTCAAAGAATGTCTCTCGACCCAGGACGACGCAAACGATGGTGGAACAAGGATATCGACACCGTGTTCCTTCTACGAGGAGCAAATCCTGGTCCCATCGTTTCGCGGGGATCGAAACGCAGAAAGTGGCGGTCGGAGGGTGGCCGGGGAAGATCAGTGGCAACCAGAAAGATCGCAAGAAACGTAACAATGCAGCTGGGAAGCGTGGCGGCCCCCCGTTCGCAGATGGAAGGGGACAGATCCGATGCAGGTAATTATCTTAGTTCCAGGTTTAATAGACGCCTGGTATTTCGGATTGGCCCTAATGACGGCGTTTACTGAATTTATACCGTCGTGCCACCCTCGAGCTACCAGATTGCTACTGAATTATCTGTCCTCCGCTGTCTCCTTTTCTTCGCGAACCACTCCACGACCCCCCCCCCCTCCTCCAACCATACGATCACGTCGAGTCGAAAAGGGACCAGCTGTCTTTCTTCGGGTTGCCATGTTGTTCGCGGCATTGCGATGTGCCCCCCTCCCCTTTTCGTCTTGATGTATGTTCAATTATCTGTCCACGCACGTGGTCATGGTCTCTGGACACTGGACGAGTTGTTGCACTGGGACCATTGGTGGTATCGGTGTGGACGTTGAGAAGAGAGCCCGAGAGGAGTTGAGAAGAGAAAGACATTTATTATGTTGAGTACCAGGAGACGGTCTGTCTCCGATGAGAAGAATCTGAAAAAGAATCATCCGGAATCGATAATATGCGTCTGGTCTCGCTGCGGGAACTGACTATGCACACTCGGATGCCTGGCATGCGACCATGGGTGCGCACGGGGTGGGAAATGTATATGGGGGAACAAAGGGTACACCATGCGAAAGTCCCGTGCATAAGAAAACGTTCCCTCGGTGCTAAGGAAGCGCTCTGCGGGATCGTATGGGAGACGAGGAGTCTGTTATTGGAATTTTAACAGCATTGACCGGTAAGGTATGCTGGGACGGTCGATGGACTGGATACACGAGACGTACTCCTGCCTCTAAGCTGTTCCTCGGCGTAGAGATGTCGTTCTATGACATATCGATCACTTTCTGACGTCACCATCGACGATTCTAAATGAAATATGTTGTAGTTCACGTGAAATTAGATGGAGGAGGGGATAAGTCATCATTTTGCCGGTTGAGAATTTCTTTTAGAAATTATAGGCCATCGAAATTTGCAATATTTGCCCATTTTGGCGTAAATGGGCTTCACTTACGAATTTTTATCTCATGAACCGTTTGTCCGATTGAGCTAAATTATATATTATACAGGGTGAGGCATTTAAAACAGGACACCTGAATAACTCGCTTATTTTTTGGAGATTGAAGAAACTACCTGAGACCAAACCTATTTGCGATCGAAGGACTCATAATCTGATGCTACTAGTTTTTTGATAGGTGGAGGCGTCAAGGATATATGAAGGTCAACTCTGTTTTTTTTTTTAAATGGAACAGTATGTTTTCTTACGTACATTCTGATAGAGTATTTCAAGACCAATACGATGACATATTATTAGGACCATTCAAGGTCACTCAAGGTCAACTTTATTTTTTCATATGGAAACGTATATTTTTCATTACAGATTCTTAATGTACGACTTGAAACAAATAACTTTTATTTGAAACTTTGTTTCTTCGCTGATTATTTTGTATAATATTGACTTTATTTGGGAAAAATAATCTCAATTAAACGGAAAGGCAATTATTTTATTAATAATAATACAGAAGAATGGCAACTTAATTACAAGAAAATCAATTTAACAGGTATTCAGTAACATTCTAATATTATTTGCATTGCATGCGAGAGAATGTGTAATCTCATTCCAAAGAAAAGACAGTAAAAAACTGGTGCATCCCTGCGCGTAGTGAACAGATTGTGTACGGTCAGCATTGAATTTCTTTGCTAAGTTTTATCTAATTGTTTTGCCTGTTTCAATATTTAGCTATTATTTAATTATTCATTTATATTACATACTATTTTAATTGGGTATTAATTTTATTTATCATAAATAAAATGATTTTCTCCGTTAAACCGACATAGTGTATTTTTTCTTTGAAAATTCAATATTATCCCAATTAATCGGCGGAGAAAAAAACGTTTCAAATAACAGTTTTTGTTTCAAGTAGTAGATTCAGAATCTGTAATGAAAAATATATGTTTCCATTTGAAACAATAAAGTTGACCTTGAACTCACCTTGAAAACATGGATTACTGCTGCATCAACCCCTCCTTGACTTAAACTTTTTATTTGAAACATTTTTTTCTCTGAAATTTAGTTTTTGAGATATTTCATGTGGCCCCACACTGTGGGGCATGTAAATTTATTGTATATCGTATATTTAGAACCTTGAATCTGACGAATCCATGAACTCGTATCTCGGGAGAATAAAAACATGTTGCAAATAAGACCGTTGTGTTGTAAGGATCATATGTTATGTAGCCCATTCATACAATTAATAAACCATTCTTGTCTTCGTATAAACTCAACATTGTAATCTAGAATTACATTAATATCGACAAAGGTTTTTTTGTATTGCTCGAAGAAGTTTCAGTTTTAATGATTTTCTGCATTCTACGATTGCCATTTTGTCAACAAAATTATTTCTGCGTTCTTCTACTTCATAACATAACTACTTTTATATTAGATTAAGATTGTACTTTACTTTCTTTATAAAGGTAATTTAACAGCAATTTAAATCGTGGCAGTCATGAAAATTGATATACCGTTGGAATCGTACAGTGATTTCAATAATAACAGGGATAATTGCGTAAAAATTACACTGCGTCAACATGAAATATAACCAAACATGTATACATAGTTTTAAAACGCTTAACCCACAATAAGCTACATTTTTAATTTTAAAAATCATTGGTTCGGATAATCGAGGCTCCACTATAACGCGAATTAAATAAGTAAACAATTCATATTACTAAACTTTCATAAAGAAAACAAGTAACATAAAACCAAAAATAGTCACTAATATCTAATCCTATCACGTGACACTTCTTGACAATCGAGCTTCTGGGCTCCTCAAGCTGTACTTAGGATAACTATTCTCAAGGACAACTTGATTTTTTATCATGCACACCTCATTCGCACTCATCGAGATACTACAATATAGTAAAGGCGAACCGAAATCTAGGTCACCTCACATCCAATGGTCTTCCATTCGATCGGGACACAATGCATTGGCCGTGAATCGCACGTTCAATTGAAAAGCGTTCATTACCTGGCTCAGCATCTTAATTCTGATGCCACTTTTGCGGCGGAAGAACTGAAGCCATTGATAAGCGGCCTGGTAGAGATTCGAAAAACGAGAGAGAGAGAGAGAGAGAGAGAGAGAGAGAGAGAGAGAGAAAGAGGATCGTTCATGAAGGTGGGCTAGTAGGCCGGTGCCAGGATGATCGTAGAAAAGGATATAGAACAGTGCGAGTGGCGAGAGAACTTGGGAGACAATGAAGGGCGCCACATTAATATTCGTAGCATACGCCGCCTACCTCTTTCACTCCCTACCGTCTCTCTTCGTCCATATCTCTCTCTCTCTCTCTCTCTCTCTCTCTCTCTCTCTCTCTCTCTTTCACTCTTTCTTTCTCCTGTTAGTGTGTCTCCGTCTCTTTTCCTTCGACGCAGCTTCCGCCCGAGGCGGCTCGTGCACCAGATTGCGATCACAACAGCTTCGTTAATTACTAGATCCTCCTTCCTCTCCTGGCGAGGAAGGACGTCCGCCATCGCCTGCCACGATAGATTTACACACTATCGTTCCCTTAGGATGGTCGTGACGATCCACCGCCGATGCTGCTAGTTCTTCCTGCAGCTGATCCACTTGGTCTTGGGTCTTGGTCCACTCCTTGGTTTCTTTCACCCTTGACATGCTGCCTCCCATTGAGCGGGTTCCGACTCGGTTCAGATCCTCTCGAACTCCCTTTGTCTAATGATTCCTTCTGGGATACGAGCTCTCGTGATCCCCTGTTTTTCCTTTGCGGGCGGATAATGTCCTCTTTAAGAGAGTATCGACGTTCTGATCCCCTAATGTTCACCCCCTGCGATGTATAACCCTTTTCCTGGTTTTCAGAGATTTTCTTTTAATTTTGTCTTAACGTTGTGTCAGCAAGTAGCTTATTTACAGACTGATACTTTTGTCTATCAAGGAGCATCACCCCCAATTGTCAATCACCAATTTTGTTGAAACTTTGCACCCTTGTACATAATTCAGCTAAAAATATGTGACACGTATTCCTCTTTATCGGCGGGAAAACAGGTTCAGTGGGAAGAATTCCTCAAAGTCGGGGTTCGAAAATCTTTCAGGCTTGGTACAGTATTCTCTCCGTAAGTGTCGCAAAGGTCTATGCCATGAAGCCCGGTTTTTGTGGCCAAAATTCAATTTTTCAAGGTTAATAGATTAAAAAATTTTTTTTGCTATAAACTGATAACTCTTCTAAGCTCCTAAATCCAAAATATTATTGATTTTAGGTAATTGTATAATCAGATACGGCGTTCTAAACACAAAATCATAAAATTGAACATTCTATTAAACGTTTTAAATACCACTTATAGGATATCAGAAAACAAGTTATAATTATGATTTTTTATATGTTAGTAGATGTACTTTAAGTTCTAAATGCCATCATAAATATTTTTTAATCCATAAACAAATATTCCAAGTTTATAACAATTTAAGCTTTAAAAAGGGTTTTAAAAAGGGTTTTAAAAAAATGTTTAAAAGTGTTAAACTTTGGACTTAGTTTATACGAAAGTTTAAACATTTGTTAAAAAGAATATGCAAAATTTAGCTGCTACCTCTTGCTACTTTTAACTCTGTATTAATTTTAATAAAGGCGTCCGAGGTATTTTGACGTTGCGTTCGGGACCTGAACCCGCTTTATCTGTTTCGGCGTCTCTGGACCATAACTGTGATGTTTTCTTAAAGGGGACCTTATCTCTTGTTACTGTTATGTATCGCAGACACTTTGGAACATTGTCGTAAACAGATTCGAAGAGGTTTTCTCACTACGTCTTTCGCTTTATTAGATCAGTCTTTTCCGAAGTGACCAAAGCGAAACATCCAGTCCAGTGCAGTGGATATAAATCTTTTCTAGAGTGTTTCTGTTTTATTATTATTTTATTTTATAATTAGTTGTGTAATATTATTTTACCTATATTTAGACATCTGAATAACTTTGACTTAGATATGGAAGAAATATAGGTGAATATTACAGTCTTTTTTTAAATCATAAAAAATTCTATTACTATTGTTATTTCTTCTTTTCTATAGGTTATACTAATTTAAAACATCGCATTAAATATCTCAATGATATTGTTCTATGAAAATGATGAAAAACATGGATTTACACAATTTTTTAATCGGGTCACGAAATACTGCCCTCTAGATCGCCATAATAACCCTGCCGTAAAACATTTTTAATTTTTAATGTCAGATTCGTTATCAGCGACTCCAAAAACTCCTAATTACCAACTTTCAGAAAATTATGACAACATTTTGAATTTTGGCCACAAAAACCGGGCTTTTGGACCACTGTGCACTGAGAGGATCCCCCTTGGAACCAGTTAAGCGAGGAGTCGAGTATCGGTGAGACTGACACGAATGCAAGCGAAGAAAAGAATGCAAGTTTTCGAATTTTTGATTTTTCTTATGAAACTTTTACTTATTCACATTCGTCTCTTTTTCGAATTGAAATGATCCCACACACGATATAGTTACGAGCATAATTACTTGTGCAACAAGTGATTGAAGTTTCGGACTTCACATTTATGGTAGAGACACGAATTCTGTAAATATCAAATCCAAATCGTTTGTTACACAAGTAATTATGACCGTAATCATATCGAGTTTGGTATCTCTTTGATCAGAGAAAGGAGGCGAATACGATGGTCAAAATTTCATTGGCGAAAAACCAAAAATAAGAAATCTTGATTTTTTAATCTAAAAGGGATTAAAGTAGGGACGAGTCCTTTGATGTTTGCCAAACCCCGAACCTTAGTCCCTTTTGCTTTTTCAATCGCTATCATTCTCTTTGTTCGGCACACTACAAAGAATGTAGTACCTATTCTATGAATGTCGCGCGGCTGAACCAAAGCTATAACTCTTACGGAGAGAATACTGTAACTGGATAACTAGTTTTATGAGGAATTGTGATGGCGACATTTGAGTAGAATCATAAGTGGCGCCATCATATCCAAAAGACACAGTTCTTTTGTTAATATTTATTGCACATTGCAGTTTTCTTTGCGACAATGTGTCAACATAAGCAGTAGCACCCAACAACTAAGTACATACTTTTCCCAATTTTGGAAAATCGCGGAAACGGTGAGAAGGATGTGATAAATGAACCTCCAATAAGATATGTAAATATTATATAAAGTAGCACAAGTTCATCGCTTATTACTAGACTGAAAATCTTTGTGCAAATTATAATTTTCATATTCAATTTTAAGAAAACTAAAATAAGTAAAAACTGTCGTTTATTATCTGCAAAAATCCTTGTGGTCGAAATGAAACAAAAATAATAATTTTGATTTGTATACACATCATTATTCCTCATCAAAATCCAACAATTTTTCATTTGTCATTTATTCCTACGCCTGCTATTTTTCAAGTTTAGAGTTTTTAAGAGATTCCAAGTTTTTAAGCTTACAAAGTATATGAATCCCCACTTTGAGGAATAATGTCACCACTAAACCTATTTTTCCGCGATAAAAACAACGTGTCAAATATTTTTGGCTAAACTATAAGTATGCAAAGTTCCTTCAAAATTGATGATTGACAGTTGGGTGGTGCTCGTTGTAAGTATTTTCTCAAGCATATTTTGACAAAATTGTGTACATTCACGGTAGGCTCTTTTGGGCAGAGAAACCATACTAGTGTAGCAAGAAGAAAGGGTTGAAGGTACCATAAGAAGGTCTCAATGGATCTAGATAAAGTATTTTTAAAAGATACGCTAAGAAGACTCGATGATAAACTGCCCACATCCAGCCATAAAATTGTGTCTCACCAGTTAGTTCGGATAATCGAGATACTTACTACATCGTCTAAGTCTATTGTATGAAAAAAATAGAGTACACAGTATACCGTCATGTTTGCGACGTTTTCCTGATTAAAATGAGTCCAAACACGACATCACTCGGACCATATTTGCTTGTTTAAATCACGATTTAGTAAAACCTCTATTATCCGAATCGACGACGGTTGTGAACTGATGATAATTGTCTCGCGGAGTGATTAGATTAAATATGAGTAAATCACATCGTGTTTAGACTCATTATCATCAGGAATGTGTCACGAATACGTTGGTAAAAGTGTCATAAAGAAATGATTAAAAATAAAAAAATTCTGTCACTCAATTAGTATTGTCTCACCGTCTGTTTTGTTTCCTTGCTATACTTTTCAACGTTCAATGGAATATCATCTGTATTCGTTTCTTCAAAAGTACAATTTTGACATATTTATTTCTCAAAAATTCATTATGAATAATGAAATATTGTTTATAAATTATATAAAGAAATACCAATTTTGATTGAATGGGTATCAACAACAAAGAAAGATTCTGTCTATCCATTGTTTCTCGAATTCCAATATTAATGATTATAGCTACCCAAAACAATATGCAACCATCCAATGGAGGATATTGCGAAATTAATGATCGACATTTGCAAGAACACACTGCGCGATTCATTCGAAGCACCCGCCGTGCTAAAAGCAGAAGACTGCCGTACCGAATATTAACGCAGTATTCGCCATTGTTTACGGGTCCTTGGCTCTTGTTTCCCGACGTTGATGTATGTCCTGCAGGATCTAGACAATAGTCTGCGTTTCTGTTTTCGTCAGCGCCTCTTTGTAACAGCGAAATAAACGTACGCTGTAATTACCCGACAGTCGCTAATTGTGCCATGCTTGGATCAGGATATGTACATAGATATCACATACCAATTTGTTTGGCTTGCAAACATTCCATATATCTACCATATGAATGTTATTCAAACAATGCAGTTGCAAAATGAACATTAAAATATCGTATTAACTTTATTTCGCTAGATATTATTTTAAAATTATTCAGCATTTGCTTATTTATACATGAATAAACTCGACTGCATTTTGGAGAAATCCGTGTTCTTAACTTTTTTGAACATTTTTTTATGTGATCCTGTAGATGTCGATGAAGACATTCCGAAAATGTGTGTATGGTTGTTAAGAAGTCACTGGTTTATAAATTACGCGTGTAAAGATGAGCAGTTTTAACCGTTTTTCACAGGTTAGAGCAGGGTTTGACTTTATTTGCTCGCGAGGACCGTTTTCCGAGGGCTACGCCTTCTCGCCCCTACCGCGCGTCTCGCTCCCCGTGGTCGCCTACGTGCTCGGACGGGCTCAGGCGCGATCATAACAGACAGATGAACGTGGCGCATAAGGGGCGACACTCGTTTCAATAGGTTTCCACATTACCATCGAGGTACTATTGTCAATGCGTTTTTTTTATTAGTGGTATCCCCTGTAGGCTTATTCCACTATGTCACACGATAATTTCGGACAATAGCTGTAGAAAATTAATTAAAAAATAAATTCATAAGATAAATTTTAAAAATAGTTTTTAATTCTATTGTTTAAATTTTAATACGGTCCGGAACAACTTGATCTTCGTGCACGTTTAGACGTGCTTGGCAAATTGTTAAGGTCTATGGAAAGTTTGGACGTGGATATTTGCATCGCCGACGCAAGCGAAGAATCATTTAAACGTGTACGGTGATCCGATTTAATATAGCGCATTGTTGAAAATGAGCTTTCGCACAAATAAGTTGATCCAAACATTGAGAATATTCGGGTCGCAAAATTTCGAAGAATAGGGTACTTTGATTCTTCCAGCGTTTTGAAGAATTCGGCTCGTTTTTCTTCCCACGTTTTCAAAGAAATGTGCTGAAGATCGCACAGTTCTTGTTGAAACTCGAGGGCTTGATCTGCAATTTTGACAGTGAGGGGATTCTCGAAGAGAATTAGGTCATTTCTAAACGAGTCGAAGTCGCTGAAATTATCGTGTGACATAGTGGAATAGGCCTACAGAGTAGTAACAAAGTAACAAAGTCATGCAACGACAAGATCCCAAGAATTTTAAAAGTTTAAATAACCACAGTATCTACATACAGTCGGGTCCAATGCACCCGTTGGTAGACAGAGGGTTAACCTATCAAAAAGGCTTAAAAGTGTTCAACTTCATACGCGTATAACTTCTTAACCAATGAATTCCGCACAATAAGATTTTCATTTTCGGTATTTTCTCGTCGAAATCTATAAGATTGTATAAAAAAAAAACTTGAAAAAAGAGTTCTCCAAAACGCAGTTAAACCTAGTAAACTAAAAATAGTCGCTTTTGATTTTATTTTCTAAGTTACAAGTTAATGGTCTGTTTTATTAAATTATCGACTTTAACACGTTGGAATTTCAAGACCATTCAAGGTCATGGTGTACGTTGCTTCATTTTATACAACGTGCTAGCCACATTCGTGTAGATTCAAGTCACTTTTGATTTTCTTTTCAGACTAATAAAATAAGCAAAATGGTGGCAATCATTAAAAATTGCATGCCCCATAAAATGTCTAATAATAAGAATAATTGCACAAAAATGGAACTATATTATCTTCAAATAATGAGTCTACCCATCTGCAAAATTGCAGAACCCTATCTCCATAATAACATAAAAATTTCTTATCTTAAAAAATTGATCATTTACGAGCAGCTATAACAACAGTTCTGGAGGATCCTTACGAACCAGTTCAGAACACGTTCCTCCGGCATCGCCGACGGTTCTTTTTGTATAAATAATTGAAGCTCCCCGGTAACCGTGCAAATAACCGTGGAAGTAGCCAACGCATACAAAGAACGAATTACCTCGCGCCATGTTAACGTCGTGCTAAGCCGGTAACCAAAAGACACGTAAAGAAGGTCTCATTTTCAAGAAGAACCTAGGTCAGGCTCTCGTACTCGGCACGTGATCAAATTTTCAGAGGAAGATTAAGCAGATTTGAAAATACGTGACGTAACGGTGTGGCTCGAAAATCCACTTACTTTGCCGGCGGCTTTAGTTAACTCCCGGGAACAATAAATACGCTACCGTGAACTAGAAATTTTCGCATTATCTCGGGGCTACCGCGTACCTACCACATTGTTGTCGAGATCTCCCTGCCTACAGTACAAGTAGAATATTTTATCGATAACTGTCACAAATATCTAGCCGATAATTGTGTCAGAACTATCCCCACTTTCACAGGGTATACCCCGTGAGGGACCGTGAAGTTTGAGAGGCCTCGGTCGCCGAGGAGTGTAATATGCCACGAATAGGTTGGTAAAAGTTCCCGCAAAAAGTAATAAAAAATAAACAAGTTTTGTCATTGAATTAGTAGTGGTCTCAACATATTCAACCCGTATTATGTCACACTTCTCGGCGACCGAGGCCTCTCGAACTTCGCTGTCCATTTCTACGTTCGGCAAAAGTCAAAGAATAACATACCTGGCCCATAACTGTCCATGGCTGGACTCGTGGTTGGAACACTTATCGATAAAATACTGCACACCGAACAGGTAAGTCGTTTTGATGTGGGAAAAAGAGTCAGAGACGACACAAGCAAAAAGCGACCGATGCCTATCAGGTTGTACACTACAAAATAGACATTTTGTTTTATTGAAAGCGGAGAATTATTGAAAGTTACTCCTTGTAACGCAGGGATGGGCACGGTAGGGGCCCCTCAAACGCCTGCAACTCCCACAAATCACTCTTTCATGCGCGAGGCCTGCGCACTGTTCGCAACGGGCGAAGCACTTCCTTCCTCTATGGCAGGCATGTCCAGGAATAGCTCACTTGGACGCGTTTTCGAGGGAGACGCCTACTTTTCCCGACCGCGCGTCTCGCTCCCCGTGGCGGCCATAGTTCTCCGAGCTCCTCAGGCCCGTACCTACCGCTTGCGGTATGTATTGCGTGTGGCGCTTTGGGGCGACTCTCATACCCATAGGTTTCCACATCACCCATGAGGTACTATGGTCAATGCGTTTTTTTTTTGTCAGTGGTATCCCCTATAGACCTATTCCACTGCGTCGCACGATAATTTCGAAAAAATAAATTTGGAATATACTTTTTATTATACTGTCCAAATTTTACTAACAATTAGGAAAGCTTGCAATATCCGCATCAAAGACGATAGCGAGGAATCGCTCAGCAGTGTACGTTGCTCTGTTTTAATGCTACGCATTTTTGAAAACGAACATTCGCACGAATAAGTCGATCCGAACATTGAGAAAGTTCGGATGGCAAAATTTCTTAAAATGGGATGGCAAAGGAGCCGAATTTTTCAAAACTTCAAGTGAATCGAAGTATTCCACTTTAAGAAATTTTGCCATCCGAATTTTCTCAATGTTCGGATCGACTTATATGTGCGAATGTTCGTTTTCAAAAATGCGTAGCATTAAAACAGAGCAACGTACACTGCTGAGCGATTCCTCGCTATCGTCTTTGATGCGGATATTGCAAGCTTTCCTAATTGTTAGTAAAATTTGGACAGTATAATAAAAAGTATATTCCAAATTTATTTTTTCGAAATTATCGTGCGACGCAGTGGAATAGGTCTATAGGGGATACCACTGATAAAAAAAAAACGCATTGACCATAGTACCTCATGGGTAATGTGGAAACCTATGGGTATGAGAGTCGCCCCAAAGCGCCACACGCAATACATACGGCAAGCGGTAGGTACGAGCCTGAGGAGCTCGGAGAACTACGGCCGCCACGGGGAGCGAGACGCACGGTCGGGAAATGTAGGCGTCTCCCTCGAAAACGCGTCCAAGTGAGCTATTCCTGGACATGCCTGCTCTATGGTAATGGCGGATGCTGGTGGGGAACAGTGGGCACTATGGTGGGAGCGGTTTTGCCTCAATTGAGACAAAAATGCCCATCCCTGTTTTAATACGTTGTGTATGCGCATTCAGGTTCATGAGTCAGCGAACACTTGAACCCATGCTACAGATACCTGACGTTTAAACTATTATGATGTCTAAACTTCGTGGAAAAAAATCGTACGGAAATCTACTTAGGCTCATTCTAAGGAGTGAAGTGTGTACTTCCGAATGCTTTGAAATTCAAAAGCCTTCACTTTCTCTCTTCAGTATTAATAAATGATTTTTGTGCACCCTCTAGCAGAGGGGAGCATAGATTTCTCGAAAATGTTGCGAATTCAAACGTCTCTGCGAGGATAGGATCATTTTTTACGTGCCTGGAACCAACGCAGGTTTGAAGCTTGTAGATTCTTCTTTTAAAATAGCGTCTGAAAAGTCCCTGTACGATTTTCTCAGCCATTCTATTGAATTTTTTGATGTTTAAGACATATATGTTTGGTAAACTTACGACTTGCAGAAATAAACGAGATGTTCATCAAACGTTCCTGCCTTACCTGCAACAAATAAAAATGCGTGTAACTAACGAAAGATTTTTTATATACGGAGAATTTCAATTTTATGAGGAGTTTTATATTGTCAACCTTCAACCTACATTAAAATAATATTCCCACAAAATTCTGCAATCCATTTGCACGTAGTAGTCGTAATTTATGAATATCAAGCTAATAATAATTTAAATTTGCTGCCAAAGAATTAGAATTTGCATGGAACATTCATAACTCTGGATCAAAATGGACCCAGCTCTCGTCTTCCAAAAGTTCAAGATATATTTATGTACCTTAAAATGATACACAATAAGTCTGTAGACTATAATAGTATTGCCTTAACAAAACACTTCACAGCATTCTAAAATTAGACATTTCACAAAAAGCGTAATATAATACTTACATTTTCGTAATGTTCTCATCGATATCTACAGGATTACATAAAAAAAAGTTAAAAAAGTGATCAATAAAGTTAAAAACATCTGGTCCTCCAAAAGATAGAACAGCCGATTTGAAGACTAGAGTGCCCCCTTTACAAGGACACCTTAAAAATTGATTTACGATTTGTTCTCACTGTTTTATGGAACAAAATTGAGGACCAAGATCGGTAAAATGTCACTGTGAAGTAGCTCGTTCATCGCTCATTTCAATCTTAATGAAACGACTGAAAAAAACAAAATCACACATCAAAATTTTTGTGACGTTGCAAAGGCGAGACTTCAGTCTTCGTTTACGGAAGATTCATTGACAAAAAAATTGTTCAATGTTTCTAATGCCGCTTCAATTGGTAGCATTTTCGATGGAAAACGTTTCTTCAGTTTTTCACCTGTCACGTCGCGTCGTCGCAAGAAATTGCCTTAGGGAAAAATAAATGATAGGCGGTAAAAGAAGAAGTCTGAGGCTTTAAACTGAGACCACGATTATTGTTGTACTATTTGTTTTAACGAGATCATCACTGTTTAAACGTAAAACTGGATCGTAACGCAATTCGGGAATCGTTTTATCTATATAAACACTAGATAGGGGTGTACAGCGTACAGGGTAGATGGAAGTAGAATGAGGAACCAGGACGTCGTTAGTGCACTAATGGACACCATTTAGAATCATAGCGATTCCATGTAAAATGCGTCGAGACACCTTCAATGTACATACTCGAAGGACCGGAGCACGTTTGCCCAAAGTACTCGTCGAATTAACAAGTTCCACGGATTATTCCGACCTATGGAAACCTTCTTCGTTTACCGGGTACACAAACATAATGACGCGGCGGTCTTTGACTGTATATTTCAGCTGGCGTGCATGCGAAATGTCTTTCATGCGTTCTAATAAATTCTGGAGCCAAATGTAGGCTATAGACTCAATGAATTTCGAATTTTCTGACGTTTCTAAAGGATGTCTCAAAATGACCTGACATTTTAATTTATTATTAAAACGTATTACTTATTTGAAAAGTACGAATGATTTTATTTTAATATGAGGTACAAACATGGAGGTTATGTGTGGAACAAATGACCGCCTCTTCCCTGTTTGCAAAGGTTCACTCTTTTGACGAAATTTTCAATAGCATTTTGGCATAATTGCGGACTAATCTCATTAATGGTGCGTCCAATTGCTTCATTGAGCTCTGGAATGGTCTGTGGATCATTGGCATACACTTTTCCTTTCAGAAAACCGCAAAGAAAAAGTCCAATGGCGTCAAATCGCACGATCTTGATGGCCACTTCACATCGCTGCAGCGCGAGATAACACGACCATGAAACTTTGCCTGCAATAACTGCATTGTTTCGCCCACAGTGTGGTAGGTTGCGCCATCTTGTTGAAAGAATGTAAGTGAATTTTCACAATTTCTATGCGTTGCTCGATCGTGTAATTCTCCATGGCTAAACCTCAATACTTCGTGATGCCAGTTGTCAAAGATTAGTACTCTATGTTCGCCACAAAAAAATGGCGCCCAATTTAAAATATCAGGTCATTTTGAGACTCCCTTTAGTTGGTCGAAATTACGGAGAAAATAGTAAAGATTGCGTAGGACAACTTGTTCATTTGAGCCTCTACCGAAAATTTAAAAAATCATGAAAATCGAACTATAGACAGTGTAAGTTTTATAACGACTCTATTCTCTTTTATAGTGAACGCTCGAATCTGCAAGTTTATGGTAGATTTAGTATGAAACAAATTTTTTCTTTATTTTTAAGAACAGTTTGCAGCTTGTGCTTAATTTAAAAATGTGGAAGAAAATGAACGATGAAGTGCTACACTAGAGGCTTCAAGATTTAAAACGAGTCCAGGTTTATCATTGTATTATTCTTCTTTACTATTCTTTCAAAACTCAGTAAGTCAATTTTCGAACGCTTTTGGGGTCACGGTGTGTAATGGAAGAAAATGCATTATCGCCATAAGTTACAAACAGAAAAGCCCCATTAAGAAGACCTAATCACGGGCCGTCGAATTTGTAACTGCGAGGGGGCAAATCTAATGGCTGACACAGAATCATGGACTATTGGAGTGCGGATTTTTCTGCGAAATAAAAATTGTCCAAATCATTTTTAAGAAACAGAAGTGAATTATTAATTTCAATTAATGAAATTTAAGAGAACCATTACAAAATTACTAATATTTACATGACGTGTTAGTATGTGTAATAAATTCTAATGTCGTCGCTGTTCTGTGTTTGTCTCCATCATTGTCATCAACACATCAAATCCGCAGACCACTCATTCACATGGTACCGAAGGTTTCGGTAATTTCATTATTCGTAATAGGCAAATTCGCTCGTGCTATTTACGGAAATCTTCTTAACTGTCAAGCAAAGTATATCAGGGAAATTTGGGAGGAGGTCAAAGATGGTGGTTCATCCAATATTCGGTATAGATAGGCCGACGGATGCAGAGAACGAGTATGTCGAGCACAGACCGTCAGAGTCAGGAAACTAGGTGAGAGGACTTCTGGGATTAAGCCATTTTTCCAGTACGTGACTCCGTGGTCGGATCGGGAAAGAAGTTTCGTGGCAGGTAGTTTCCGCGGGATGTTCAACATATTTCCTTCAGAATGTCTTCGCCTCCTTGCTCGATTGCACTAAATTTTACAGGGTCGTTACGGCCGGCTTGATAACGCCGTAAACCGCCAGGGAGATTATCCGAACGCTTTACCGCAGAATCTACTTTACCCACCTACTTCTTGTCCACCTCTCTCACAAAAAAATTGATTTTTCCTTTTATGTGTAGATAAAAAGTACAACATTTAAATAATATACTCGAATTTGCAAAAATAATGAAATTATTTAGAATTAGAAAGGTGCTACACGTGACGGAAATGGTCAAGGATTTACAAGCAGTACAGGTTGGAATGATTGTACTACTTGAAATAAATAAATAAACAAATGCCATTGACAAAAACGATTTCTTGTAAATTGAAGATGTACTTGTACATGCCACGAAAGACAATTTTTATTTTATATATAGTTTTCTGTTAAAAAATGTATAAAAATTACTTCTCTTTTACAGTTGTTACACAAGACCAGTTATGTCGCTTTTCTTGAATTTAACACTGTACTCTGTCCTGACTCAGTTTTCTAGAATTTAAAAATACAAATGGGGAAGAAATACACTTCAGTCTATTTTTATGAACATTATTCTTCTTATTTATAAATTTAGCCAAACAAAATACTGAATACAATGTTCATAATTTTTTTATTCTCCCAAAGAATATATCCTTTTCGAGTCAAATCACTTCCATAACGAAGAGTGCAATACGGAACACAGTCATCCGAAAAGATCATCTTCAATTCCACTAGCACAAAAGGAACATTTATTTTATGAAGGATGAACAACTGTTTCAGCCAACTTCCTCCCTGTTTTATAATTCGCAGACCAAATTCCACTCACGTCCACTTTAACACTTAATGAAACGCATTCATCTTATAAATCTAGCTGATTATTAGACTGCGGATCGTTATGAAAGATATAATTCTACTTGGCAACAAGTCATTTGAAAAATAACCATATGTTAGTTTATTTGAACAGCCAAATAACTTTTTTCATCATTGTTTCATTATTATAATTTCATAATGGAATTCAAATCATTCTTCAATTTCATCTTTGTTTTGATCAAACAATTTTTCATTTCATTTTTGATTTGACCAAATAATTCGGTTTTCCTGATTTGAATTGCACCCATACATTTTTGTCATGTCATAACTGCATAAAATCCACAGTCTACTGATTATAATTCTTCAAACCACTCCAAGCTACTATTACCAACCTTTTCAAACAAGAAAAACATTGTTCCCTTTACTTGTCATATTGCCTACGTCCTTCGGGAAAACAAAACTTGAGGAACAGAGTAAAAAGTGCAAATTTCATCTTCCTCTTTACAAAAGAGAAGGGAAAAGAGCAAGAGAAATACCCCTCAGTCTATTTTTATGAACATTATTCTTCTTGTTTATAAATTTAGCCAAACAAAACACTGAATACAATGTTCAAAATTTTTTATTCTCCCAAAGAATATATCCTTTTCGAGTCAAATCACTTCCATAACGAAGAGTGCAATACGGAACACAGTCATCCGAAAAGATCATCTTCAATTCCACTAGCACAAAAGGAACATTTATTTTAGGAAGAATGGACAACTGTTTCAGCCAACTTCCTCCCTGTTTTATAATTCACAAACCAAATTCCTCTCACGTCCACTTTAACACTTAATGAAACACATTCAACTTATAAATCTAGCTGATTATTATACTGCGGATCGTTATGAAAGATATAATTCTACTTGGCAACATGTCATTTGAAAAATAACCATATGTTAGTTTATTTGAACAGTCAAATAACTTTTTTCATCATTGTTTCATTATTATAATTTCATAATGGAATTCAAATTATTTTTCAATTTCATCTTTGATTCGATCAAACAATTTTTCATTTCATTTTTGATTTGATCAAATAATTCGGTTTTCCTGTTTTGAATTGCACCCATACATTTTTGTCATGTCATAATTGCATAAAATCCACAGTCTACTGATTATAATTCTTCAAACCACTCCAAGCTACTATTACCAACCTTTTCAAACAAGAAAAACATTGTTCCCTTTACTTGTCATATTGCCTACGTCCTTAGCGAAAACAAAACTCGAGGAACAGAGTAAAAAGTTCAAATTTCATTTTCCTCTTTACAGACGAGAAGGGAAAAGAGCAAGAGAAATACACTTCAGTCTATTTTTATGAACATTATTCTTCTTATTTATAAATTTAGCCAAACAAAACACTGAATACAATGTTCACAATTTTTTTATTCTCCTGAAGAATATATCCTTTTCGAGTCAAATCACTTCCATAACGAAGAGTGCAATACGGAACACGGTCATCCGAAAAGATCATCTTCAATTCCACTAGCACAAAAAGAACATTTATGTTATGAAGAATGAACAACTGTTTCAGCCAACTTTCTCCCTGTTTTATAATTCGCAGACCAAATTCCACTCACGTCCACTTTAACACTTAATGAAACGCATTCATCTTATAAATCTAACTGATTATTAGACTGCGGATCGTTATGAAAGATATAATTCTACTTGACAACATGTCATTTGAAAAATAACCATATGTTAATTTATTTGAACAGTCAAATAACTTTTTTTATCATTGTTTCATTATTATAATTTCATAATGGAATTCAAATTATTTTTCAATTTCATCTTTGATTCGATCAAACAATTTTTCATTTCATTTTTGATTTGACCAAATAATTCGGTTTTCCTGTTTTAAATTGCACCCATACATTTTTGTCATGTCATAACTGCATAAAATCCACAATCTACTGATTATAATTCTTCAAACCAGTCCAAGCTACTATTACCAACCTTTTCAAACAAGAAAAACATTGTTCCCTTTACTTGTCATATTGCCTACGTCCTTAGCGAAAACAAAACTCGAGGAACAGAGTAAAAAGTTCAAATTTCATTTTCCTCTTTACAGACGAGAAGGGAAAAGAGCAAGAGGCCGTATCTCTCGGGTTTCTTTTCCGGGGTGCACGAGAGTGCGGAACATGGAAGAAGCGGGACAAGTAACTGGTAATAAAGTCGAGACAGCATAATAATTCTTGTCGGTGAACAGAGCGACTGAGCGAAAAGAATCTCGTGTAGAATCGCGGCCGAAACTGTGCGGAGAAACGGCAAGAAGAAAAGTCCGGAGAGTAACAGCAATGCAAACAATGTCTCCGCAAGGTTTTTCTCCGGCCGGTTGCGAATCCGTCTCGAGACCGAGGCGTCGCTTTTTTCGACGTCGGTCGCGATAAAGCGCGCGGAACCGCAGCGCCAGTGTACATTTTTAACCCTTTGAGCACCGAATGCTACCGACAGAACACTATCTTTAGTGTAAACTCTGTTGATTGATTACGCAACGTGTCACGTGTATACACACGCTGGTAAGTTTCGGATACAGCACGTGGGAAATTGAAAAGATTGACAACAATTCAGTGGTTTGCGTTTTTGTCAATCTTATCCGAACGCTCGCTATTGGAACTTTAAATAAATAAAATAAGCATGTCAGAGTAAAGATATGAATATAATGTTATGGATATTATAAGACGCAAGTATCAAAATAGTATAAATAAGATTAGGTGCGAATTTAACAACCTCTGTAAAAGCTGTGGAATATTCATTGCAATGATGCACTGCAACAGGGACAATATTGAAACGCTGGCTGTTAGAACTCCAAATTGTTACGTTAAGGAGAGTCACCTCGGATGACCTTGACCTTGACATATATTGTCAAGGACAACATTCTGAGTAACTTTTCTCTACACATCTACCCGGCGCTCGGGTGGGTCCTTTCAAACTTTTTCTCTTCTCGATGAGTAGAAGGCGTTGATGTAAAGAAATACTTGAACAACAATTTTCTTTGTTATAAACAATTTTGCGGCAAGTTTCTCTTACAGATTTCCATCGATCCAGAGGTGTAGATTCACCCCTAGGACGGATGACCATTACTTTTTATTACATATATCCTACAACTTTCGTCTGAAATATTTTTTCTTACCGCCACACAGTGATCGATTCCTCGATTCCAGGCGGACAAAACGGTAAATTTGATCAACTTCATATATCTTCGCTGCCGCTCTATTTTGTTTACGAACATTCATTTGTTCGATATATAACCTAATATTTCGATTGCACGCGGTTATTACGACGTAATACGGCGTTACAGTTTTGCCTGTGCGAAATACTATAAATAAGCTAATTCTTCTTCATCGTATAACTTGTTTGTTTGTTGTTTAAATTATTATGTAAATAATGGAGCATGTAAGCGAAGGCAAGTAGTTGATTTTTACACATCGGTATAATTTTATTTTGCCGTGTAAATCATATACAACAGGTTAACTAATAATACTATCTAAGAAGAGGTCAAATTGTATAACTTCTTTTCCCGGACTCGGCCGGACTTCGTTCTTTGATAGTTTTGAAGCATATTTATTTCATAGAAATGATACTAAATATCGCTTGCCCGTTTTTGCCCGTTAGTCATTTATATCATTTTTCAGAAAAGACACGGAGTATGACACGGAGATTGAGGTTTGAAACCTGGTATTCGACAAATTGTAAAGAGACGAAATCAAAAGCTGATGCAATTCTAAACTTTTTGAACATCAGAACTATTAATGATTCAGCAAAAAAAATTTGGTCTTGAAATTGACGATATAAAGTTTGTAGAATATGCACTTCAGACTGCTTCCCTTTATGTTAAAAAATACCCATGGTATTACATGCCTCCTACTGTCCATAAGGTTTTAATTCATGGAGGTGAAATAATAAAAACCGCTATTCTTCCAATTGGGAAACTATCAGAAGAAGCTCAAGAAGCGAGGAACAAAGAATGTAGGTTGTTTCGATCGAACCATTCTAGAAAACTTTCTAGAACAGAAAATATAGAAGACATATTTCATATGTTACTTCTAACATCCGATCCACTTATAAGTAGTAAGAGGAAAATTAATAAAAAATGTTCTAAAGAATTAGCAGCAGAGGCAAAAAGTTTACTCAAATCACCATAAAAAAGATGCGATATTTGTGTATAACAGTTATAATTTATAATAATTTCGAGTATGCACCTATGTCATGCACATTCCTTATTATAATTTTGTAATTTTGTATTATATTTTTGTAGAACTGTATATCATTTTTAAATATAAGTCGAGATTAAATATTTCCATTTTGTGTATTGTTTATTCACGTATTTAAACAAAAACTATAAAATATTTAATTAATATTATTTTCACAAACATCACAGTTAATGGTTTTATTTGTTCATTTTAAAGAAATGATATAATTCTTTCAAGTTCATGTAGTTTTTATACACTTGTCATGATTTCTGAGAAATAAAGCGTTATTACTACAAGAGAACACAAAAATTTGAATTTTGTCCACCTAGAATCGAGGAATCGATCACTGTGCGCCAGTTACATTAGTCTCAACCTATTAAACATAGAAAAGAAAAGAAATTTCTATTTCACTCCGGTTTGTTAGAATTCAAGTAGAAAATTTTTATTTTGCATTAAGATCCGCTGTCTACCTATAATTCTCAAGTATCGGAGTTTTCTCCGGAAAACGGGCTTTTCAATACGCCGTGCGTGGTTATCCCTGGGAGTGAAATCATCTGTAGCAGGCGGTAGGAGTGTCGAGGAAAGGGAGAGACGTACATCTTCGAAATCGTCAGGACATTCTTCGTGGAAACTGTCGGATGCTTCTTGGCAGGGTTACCGGGGGTCACGTCGTAGCTTTGCTCGTCCGCTTTCGGTCCCCATTTGTCACGGTGACGTTTGCAAGCGCACCCCTCGGGTCCAGCGGCTGGAATCGCGCGAGCTACGTGCGAGGTAATCGCGCGAGAAGATGTAAAACGCATTCGTCAGGCTCCGAAGGACTTCCGTGTGAAATCCTTCGACGGAAACCATGCTATCGGCTTTCCTGCCGATGGGTGAAAATGACCGACACTCGCTGCCTTCCGACTTATTAATCCGTAAATCGCCGAGTCTTCGGTACGCACATAAGAGAGCAAATGATAGCGAAGATAACACCTTATCCATTATATAGAATATCTCTGTTATTTTTGGATGTATTGAAAAACTTTAATAACCAAAGTTTTTCAGTATAAAGAGGATTATAACATGGTATCAACAGTTTCTTTTGTAGGTGCAAAAGTTTTGAAGATTTCAAGGTCACCATCTCTACACATTATTCGATACAGCTCGTCATTCTATATAAGGAAAAAGTGATAATTATTTAGAAAGTTCCACTCATCTCTGATTTTGATGAAATTTAAATATCTTATAGATTTCGACATTTTGAACAACCTTTTCCTTTTCCCATATAGGGGGGTCGCTTTTGGTTTTCGAGATATTCGCAAAAAACTATTGTTAATTCTGTGCAACATTCCTTCAAAGCCCATTTACAAGCATGTATCGATGTTAAATCTTATACGTTTTCTCTGTCCTTGACCTTGAATGACCTTGGACTAATTATAGTCACTGAATTCGTAATGAAAGGGACTATCATTGTAGGTGTTTAAGAAAGGGTGGTTGCACTTAAAAAAGTCAAGGTGACCTTGATATCTCTAAAAAAATGACATAAAAACAAAATTTTGTTTTGCATCGTGTCAGCCCCATTGTACCATCCAACTTTGTCCTTATCATATTTTACGTATCTTTAGAAACAACAAAGACATTTGAGGTACAAACGTTAGGTGACTCACCCTGTATATGTATATATATATATATATATATATATATATATATATATATATGTATTAAAATGTAATATATACATACATACATAGTATATATAATATATAAATATATAATATTTATGTATCTATGCACAATATAATATAACTTACTCTTCTTCATCATTTTGGGAATAAGGAAGGGAAGGGTACTAAAATAACTTTAAACGAAATATATAATAACAAACCCACTACTTTCGCCCCAATAGTACCCCACAAACTTCGGACGTAGCTTCGGTGCTGCCGAAACTCGCGCGTGCGCGTGAAAAGCGCCAACATTCCCATCACTGAGACGCACGCCAACAGTGATGGTAGATGGTCCCGGTTTTTTTCGCGCATGCGCGATTAAATGCAGGAACGTATGTACGTCTTATGTTTGTGGGGAAAGTAGGGGAGAACTGTTATTGGCGGGAAACCGGACAGAAGAGTGCAAGATATATTTATATATTACATGTACATACACATAAAATTTTAATATAACATACGCATGTTAAACATTTATATTTGAAAATCGAAAAAAAAATTTGCGAAACAATGCGTGGTGACCAAGGTACCCCGTTTTAGCCCAACTTTGTACTTTACTGACGATAAAAGCGTCGCGCATGCGCGAGAAAACCGAGACCATATACCATCACTGCACGCCAATAGGTGGCAGGACCTTCCGGATTTACACAAGGAGAAACGACGGGAAAGCGTTTCAAATCATTCAAAATACAAACATGCAAGAACCCAACAAATTATTAATTTTTTGACATGGACATACTTTAATACTTTTTTTATAGAGAACGACGAGCTACATCGAATGATGCATAGAAAAACATGTGTTTCTACTTAAAAACGTAACGCTTGCACCAACCAAAAATAACAGAGATATACAAGTGTTATTGGACCACCCTATATACTAAAGAATTTGGTTGACTACTGGACATTGAAAATAAGAGAAGCTGTAATTACTCGGACAGAAATCATCCTGTTAAAATAAAAAGTTGACTTTTTGGACAGATTGAATTCAATTTCGAAAATTGCTTATAAAACAAGCACCGCTTCCCTTTGTACGAAAATGTATAATTATCATTTATTCCGCTCCTTACAAGACTCCCCTAATCGGAAAATCTTCAGTTCCCTGAAAGACTTCAAAAGGCATTTAGAATAGCCACAAGTTTTACAAGGGCTGTGTAGCTGTACAATGCAGCTACACAAAAGATGGCCGCAGATGATAGAAAATAAATGGACAATACTCTATTGAAATAAAAACAAAATCGTCTCTTAAGTTGACCGAAGAAACAGAACGAATTTTCCACTCCACCCACTATTTCTTACATACGTAAATTAATTTATTCAACTCTGAAGTGATCATCATGAGTCTGGTTGCAGTAGACTCCCGAATTACGTGATCAAGAAAATTGTTTAAAAAGACTGCACAGGCACATGTACTTCCAGTGGCAGTATATAAACAGTAAATCTTAAAAAGATCGTCTAAAATAACTGTACATTTTCTGTGTGAAAATTTACACCGTAAACAATTTGATGATCCCTTTCTACGGGAGTCTACCGTATTTGGAACACCTGCACACTTACTTTTAAAATAATTAAAAATTGGTCATAGAAAAGCGACTAAACGAACATAGAGTTTTCGGGATCAATATCCAGTATACAGGGTGGTCGAAATGATCATATTTTTCTTTCAATTACCGGAAGTATCCAAACGCACCGAGCGTCCTGTCAATTTTTAGAACGGGGCGGTTCGCTGCGCGGAAAAAGCGTGTCCGCGGAAAAAGAGAAAAAATCAAAGCGTTCGGAACGATTGGGATGGGTGGAGGGTTTCGGGGAAAGATGGGGATGGGGATCTCTCGAATCAGCAAAGGTCTACCTTGATGTCCCATAAGAGAAGGAAGGGGGATCGGGTCGGCTATTATTGGATTACGGTGGCTCTGGCACGTTTCACCACGTAATCCTAAAGCACCGCAAGGGTTACCGCATTACAGGGGTGTGCTAGCTGCCCTACGCCCTCTCATTCTGCCCTTTAGGTTCATCGCACCGCAGCCGTCTGCCTTCGAGCCCCTATACACTAGGCCATCTGCAGCTTAGAACACGTTTATGAATTTCAACTCGCCCTGCAGAATATTACGCTGTCTGATTTGCCCTTTGAATCCTATTCACACCGTGAATTTAGGGACAGAGGGAATATCATAATTCGCACGGTTTAACTGCTATTTAAATGGTCCTGACTAGAATACATTTTTTGAAGCCACCCCCCCCCCCCCCCCAAACTCCACCCAACCCCGCTACTTCCGTAGTAGGAGTTACTGAGTATGTAGTGCGAACATTGTACCGCCTGTCGCGTGCACACATACGTCTTCTAGTATTTGTTAATCCTTGCCTTTTTTCGTTATTTATACGGTCTTGGTGAGTATACATTTGGTGCATAATAATTACTTCATCAAATTAGTGAAACACTAAATTTTTAACTGAGAAATGGTATATCTATGAAATCTGCTAGATTCTAGTAACATCTTAACCCTTTGCACTCGAGTGGTGACTCTGAGGGACCACTAAAAATTGCTATACCATTATTCAAAATATTGTTTACATTATTAAATTGATATTCAATAAATTAGTTACCAAACATTTAAGTATTCTATGGGGTATTATATCAGTTTCATTTCTTCAAAATGAAGAAAATCATATAAAATGGAAATATTATTGATCGAAAAAAAAGTTTGGTTATGGAGTTAAAATACTTCCGAGCGCAAAGGGTTAAAATATCGCTAGTTTACGGCCATTTTGTGAAGAAGTTGCCACTATCATTTTCTTGTGCAAATTTGCCCGCTGCACACGAAAATCACACTTGAAATTTTTGGTAATTATATAGAAAAGGTCTGCGTACTCCGATTTTGATGAAATTTTAATATATTATAGATTTAGACATTTTGAACAACTTCTTCCTTTTCCTATATAGGGGGGTCGCTTTTAGTTTTCGAGATATTCGCAAAAAACTATTGTTAATTCTGTATAAGTTCATTCTGTGCAACATTCCTTCAAAGCCCGTTTACAAGCATGTATCGATGTTAAATCTTATACGTTTTCTCTGTCCTTGACCTTGAATGACCTTGGACTAATTATAGTCACTGAATTCGTAATGAAAGGGACTATCATTGTAGGTGTTTAAAAAAGGGTGGTTGCATTTAAAAAAGTCAAGGTGACCTTGATATCTCTAAAAAAAATGACATAAAAACAAAATTTTCCTTTTCCTATATAGGGGGGTCGCTTTTAGTTTTCGAGATATTTGCAAAAAACTATCGGTAATGTTAATTTCATAACGGAAACCTTCTTTTTAGAAACACTGGGTGCGTGTGAAACACTGGGTGGGTATGTGTGTTATTGTCGCTTCTCATCTCCACAACGTTTACAAACAAAAAATAAACAGATGCAGCCCGAAAATCTAGGAAATGTCTTTGAAAATTGAAAGCTCAGCCTATCTACAGTGAGCCACGAAAGTATTCGAACGCTCTCAAATGAAAAGTTTCACGCGTAAAAAATGTGAGGCCCATTAATAATTGCAAAATATTTTTATTCCTGTAGCAACATACAAACATCACGGTTATACATGTTAAATTGGAAGTGTCTTTGACAACGTAAATAATACTT
The DNA here is from genome assembly GCA_913789915.3 of Sphecodes monilicornis. NCBI lineage: Eukaryota > Metazoa > Arthropoda > Insecta > Hymenoptera > Halictidae > Sphecodes > Sphecodes monilicornis. The sequence continues at coordinate 7,650,884 of OU565301.1, read as the reverse complement.
ATGAAAGATTCGTTGCCGACATTGGCTAAACGGACGCCACAAAAGTATTCAAACGACAAAACTTGTGAACAAAACAATCCTTGAATTCGACAAATTGTAAAAATTGGTTCCTTCAGTTGATGTTACACACTTCCCCTGCTCAGTACAGCAAGTGTTAACAAGAGTGTCAAATTTGTATTAAGAATATGTGCAAAAAAGTCCGAAACTAGTATCACTGATAGAAAACTGATAATGAAGTGGCACAATGAAGGCAAGAGCTATGGCGAAATAACAAATTTATTAGGAAGAAGTAAATCTACTATTCGCTACATGGTAAAAAAGTTAAAAACAACTGGAGTTCTTCAAGACGAAGTCCGTTCTGGCCGACCCAAGAAATTAACGAAAAGGGAAGAGAATGTAATTGTGCGTGAAATAAAAAAAGACCCAACAATTTCGGCCCCCAAACTTGCTACACTAGTCGCTGATAGCTTTGGGAAACAAGTTCACCCGGAACTTTGTCGAAGAATCCTCCGTGAAAACAATTTTCATGGTCGTATTCCCCGAAAGAAACCATTTATTAGCAAAATCAACAAGCAGAAAAGACTAAATTTCGCTAAAAAATATGTGAGCAAGGATAAGAACTTTTGGAAACGCATTATTTTTTCGGACGAAAGCAAATTTAACATATTTGGCTCCGATGGATGTCACAAAATTTGGAGAAAACCAAACAGAGAGATGGACCTTAAAAATCTACGTCCAACCGTGAAACATGGAGGTGGATCCATAATGGTGTGGGGGTGTATGGCGGCCGGCAGTGTTGGAAACCTTGTCATTATTGATGGAATATTAGATAAATATAAGTATATGCAGATATTAGAAGATAATTTAAAGCAAAATGCGGAAAAATTAGAGCTAGTTGGTGATTTTCATTTTCAGCAGGACAATGATCCTGAACATACCGCATATATTGTTAAACATTGGATCATTTATAATGTACCCCACATTTTAGAAACACCTCCACAAAGTCCGGATATCAACCCCATTGAGCACTTATGGGCAGGAATTGGCAGAAAACTTAGTAAACACAATATTAATTCCAAGGAATGACTAAAAACAAAAATTTTAGATGTTTGGAATAATACAGGAAAAGAAATTACTGAAAATTTGGTTGACAGCATGCAACGACGTTTGCAAGCCATAATAAATGCTCATGGTGGACCGACAAAATATTAAAACTATACATTTGCGTTAAAAATAAATTACTCATTTAATCGTTCGAATACTTTTGTGGCGTCCGTTTAGCCGATATTGGCAACAAATCTTTCATAAGTATTGTTTACATTATCGAAGACACTTCCAATTTAACATGTATAGCCGTGATAGTTGTATGATACTACAGAAATAAAAATATTTTGCAATTTTTAATGGATCTTCTAGTTTTTTACCCATCAAACTTTTCATACGAGAGCGTTCGAATACTTTTGTGATTCACTATATGTATGATCAGAGTTATCTACAGGAGTTAATTCTGCTTGTTTCTTTTGTTATTCCATTTCCTGGATTTTCGGGCCGCATCTGTTTATATTTTGTTTTTAAACACATTGTGGAGATGAGAAGCTACAATACCACACACACGCACCCAGTGTTTCCAAAAGGAAGGTTTCTGTTATGAAATTAACATTACCGATAGTTTCTTGCAAATATCTCGAAAACTAAAAGCAACCCCCCTATATTGGAAAAGGAAAAAGTTGTTCAGAATGCGTTGCTCCATAACATATTAAAATTCCATCAAAATCGGAGTACGCGGACCTTTTCTATATAATTACCGAAATTTTTTCTATGGAAGCGTTTTTGAGTTAAGAACTTTTAATTTTTTTTGTTACCTTTCCGAAGGTAGCTCAACAATTTTTTGGTATATCTTGAAGGAAATGGGTATTTATTTTAAATTAAATGACGCACGAGAGTTCTGTAAACTGTTCTTTTATTCAATGAGAAAAACTCGGCAGACGTCTGCACGGTTCGTAAGCCAGAACTGAAACGAAGAAAAAGGAGAAAGTCTCGGGCGGAAAAACCCTATTGGGTCCACTTGTGGAAAACTAAAAATGGAAGCGCCCATAGTTTTATTACTCAGGCCCTCTTTCAAAGCGAGACTCCAGACATTCGGTTTCTGACCTGAGGACTGTTAAAGCAAACAAGGACAGTGTCAGTATCCTTCGACACTCAGCATATTTTTGCAGCCAGATATTCCAACATATCTCGAGTTCTGATCGACCGATCATGTTAACCCGTTCGCTTACAATATCCTGTGAGAGACGTGATGAAGATTCTGAACAGAGTCTAATAAAGATGTATATTATTAATTTCCTTTAAACCGAAATATAATTCTATTTTGTTGTTGTTAATGTACAAACATTGGAGAACATATAGACATGCAATAGATATACATTTTCTCCTTTTTGTAAGAAATTATGAAGTACAAAGAAATTCTAATCACTAAAACCGTAAAATAAATCGTAAGGCAAGGGGTTAAATAAAACGTCAAATTAAAGGTAATGGGAAAAGATGGCACTTTATGATAGGATCATAAAAGGTTTAAAAAGAAATACGAGAGGGCACAAATTAAAGATAGAGTACAGCACTTTGTGATAAGATCACAAAGGTTTAAAAAGAAATGTAAGATCATACGGTAGCTGCGGTGTTAAAAGCCAAGCTTTAGGTACCCTAAAGCGATCAGAAACGTCTCAGAAACCAGAACCCCGATCGCAGGGATTGAGTAATCAAGAAAAATACTGGCTCGCAGCAGATGTCCCGAGATTCTTAGCTCGAGGAACCGGTAGAGCAGTCCGGAGGACATTTGTTTCGCGAGGGGATCGATCGAGGAGGACCAGTGATTTCGGTGAAAGAGACAACTGATATACGTGCAGGAATGTTTGGTTGCCTAGTCCGAGAAGCCGGTTATCTGTACATCACTCGCTGCCCGTGACTCACGACAGCACTTAGTCCGCTCTTATTGCCGTTCGAGTCGGTACCATTAGCCTTTTACCATCGGTTAGGCATCTTGTAATTTCTTGTATTTACAAAGAGACGATCGCTGGACCTTCGCCACCCTGCACCAATCGGACATTGAAGAACGACTTAGACATGGTTACCCGTGTTCTTCGTTCCTTTCCGGAGCGTTTCGAACAGGTTACCCGATGTACGGATGTCGGATCATGTCCGGAAAAAGTCGGCCTAACGTGTCGACGAGAGGACATCAATCTTAAATCTTTCGTAACTCCACAATATTTACGCGGTTTAGGGCTTTGCAGGTTTTGTGCTAAGGTTTACGCGACCTGAAAAATAAACTGTGAAGTAGCTCAAGCCAACGGAAGAGTTTCGATCAAGTATTGTAGATAAGATGTATCGAAAAATGCTTCAATTTTTGTGGAGCATCAACGGAGCAGCGTTAGCGGACATCAATCTTTTAATCTTACGATTAAATACGATGCAATTTAGAAGAAATCTGGACAATATTAACACTAGAACTACCGGCCGGGTCAGAGTGAATTGTTACTGATTTCTTCTTCCACGGTTATTGAAATTATAAGAATGTTTCGATGCAAACTTTTTCAATGTACTTTTCTATTGAAGCACATATTAACAGAAAAATTTCACGAAATATGAATAAATGTAATCTTGTTGTTATTATAAAGCAATGTATATTAGTGTAATTTAGTGCTCGGTAGTTCTAGTGTTAAGAATATTGCTCTTTCAACAGCATATCACTACCGAATTTTTATAAAACCGATATCCCTGAAACTTCTATGAGAAATATGCATTTCTTCGAATTTCTGGAGATTTTCAATTTTTTTTTTTAAACGTCTTTACCTAATTCTGAAAATCTGAAAAAATACACTTTAGTGATAATAATAAGACACAATTACCGTAATGACGTAACCGTGGTCATCGGAACACTTCGATACGACATCAGCAATTTTAAGTTTCTGGAATTCTTAAAAAATTCATTTTGTTGTTAATAATTCGGAAAAAAATTCACAACCATCAGGTAGTGCTATCAGGTAGAATTTTCATGAATATTTTAATAATTTGTTGTTCAGCGGAAGAGAAGAAATAGAGCATAATTCAGTAAACCGTGCTTACCCTATTCCTACCCTTGTGGTAGGGGTGTGGGCTTGAAACTTACCACAGAGAGTTTTCTTTGGGGGCTCTATCGAATGGTATGAAGAAATATCAATGTGGTTTGGGGGAGCACATTTGACCACTGTAAAGGTACGTGTCCATCTGAGAGTTTAAACTCGCGAGTTACTCTCGAGAGTCAAATTTGACAGTGTACACGGTATTGAGAGGGCTATCGGAGAGTTCCACGGAAAACTCTCGGAGAGCAAACAAAAAGATGAAAAACGCTAATGGACACGTTCAATTTTTCCCTCGGCGAGCAACTGTCAGCATTACGAACGCCATTCGTATTGTTGAGAGTTGTCGAGATAATTTTCACATATATGTATATTATATTGTATACATATTTATATATACAACAATGAACGGGAAACAGTGGTCTGACACAGAAGTGGAACAATTAATCACGTTGTACGAAAATAATGAATTTTTATGGAATATCATACACCCAGATTACAAGAATCGTGATAAGAAAAATAATATTTTTAATGAATTAGCAAAAACATTTAATTGTGATTCGAAATTGAATTGAAATTGTATAATTTTGCTTCTGAACTGTTGTGCATCTTCTATATGCAATCATTGTATAAGTGTAGAAAATGCACCCATTTTATCGCGTCGCATTATCCATGGTTTAATCCAGCACTTTCTCTTTTTGGAATATTTCTTTTTCCTTATTAAATACATTGCAACAATTGCAGCAAACTTTGGCACATCCATTCTGTTCATGAGTATTCTAATAACTATCAAGATTCATCTGAGACCTACACGCACGAAATTCAGATGACCATATACCTGAGAGAACTTTCCGAGAGTCGACTGTCGCGTCAATCTCCGAGAGCAAAAAATTTCTGAAGTAGTCTCAAATGGACACATAAATTGAGAGTACTCTCGAGAGCAACTATCGACAAAAACTCTCAGATGGACACGTACCCTAAGAAAGTGTAAATCGATAAGTAATATACACGGGATCTAGTTTATCGGCATCAAGATGTAGTTAATTGTTGGTGGCGTGTCATGCGACAGTAACATCTTTTGTTTCTTTTCGTCGAGACGTTGCAGTTGCAGTCTCCTCCACGCAGTCATGTGAAACGTACGCAATTTATATATAATATATATATATATATAATATATATATAATATATATATAATATATATATAATATATATATAATATATATATAATATATATATAATTTATATATAATTTATATACAGGGTGGCCCACATAACTCTGAACAGCTCAATATCTCGAAAACTATGCCATCGATTTTAAAGTTCTTAGTCTTAAATTGCATGGAACTGAAGGGCCTTTCTGACTACATAAACGTGAAGTGGTCTCCCTTCCCCTTTAACGGGGGAGGGGAGGTACCTTTGTAATTTTAAATGGTACCCCCTATAAAATGTTACATATTTAGATTCGACCGGAAAAAACAAGTCAATTTTGTCTGAAACATTTTTTTGTCAGATACTTCCATGATGAGATATAACAGTTTGAAGTTTCGAGTTGTAGGTACTTGAAGCTCTCGGAAATAGCGTTATGGAATTATACGCGTTTGAGTCCATTGCTTATTCATGAAGAAACACAAACAATAATATTTACAATTCTTGAGTTTGACTCACTCATCTATGAAAACGTTTTCAGTTTATAGCTGTTATTCAAGCAGTAACATTGTGATTATGGCTACTTTTGACACAGAAGTGAATACGTTATTAACGTTAGGTGAATGCCAAAAAAATTATCGGCGTGCAGCAGTGATGTTTTTTGAACGTTATGGGATCAAAAAATGTCATGCAACATTTCATAATTTAGAAAAGCGGATTCGCGAGCATGGTGAATTGTGTAAAAAAACTCGCAATAAACCTAAAGCTGTCACTAATGAAAATAATAGTGCCAGTATTCTTGCTGCAATTACATTAAATCCTCATATTAGTCAACGTACACTTGCACAAACATCACATATTAGTCGTTCATCGATTCAACGAATTTTGAAACGGCAAAAGTATCATCCATATCACATGGTTTTATCACAAGAGCTTTCGATAGCAGATTACGATCACCGCGTAAGATTTTGTGAGTGGCTGCAGGGTGTTGTGGAAAATGACTTTTTGTGCAAAATACTTTTTTCCGATGAGGCCACTTTTATGAATTCAGGGCATGTAAATAGACATAATCTGCATTATTGGGCCGTGGAAAACCCAAATTGGATGCGATGTGTTCTCTTTCAACATCGATGGTCTTTAAATGTTTGGTGTGGCCTAATAGGAGATTTTGTGATTGGACCTTATTTTTTTCAAGAAACTGTAACATCTGCAAGTTATTGTGATTTATTAAAAAATCATTTGCCTGCGCTTTTGGAAGATGTGTCACTGCACGTTAGAAGAGAAATGTGGTTCCAACAAGACGGCGCTCCTCCACATTTTGCAATCATCACCAGGCAATTTTTGAACGAAAAATTTGGGAACAAATAGATAGGTCGTGGGGGACCTCGTCAATGGCCTCCTCGATCCTCCGATCTAACACCATTAGATTTTTTCTTATGGGGATATGTAAAGGACAAAGTTATGTTTGAACCACCGACGACAAAAGAGGATATGAAACAAAGAATACGTGACGCTTGCGCTTCAGTGACTCCCGAAATGTTAAAAAATGTTAGAACAACTTTGATGTTTCGAGTAAATAAATGTTTACAAGCCCGTCGTGGACATTTTGAACATTTAATTTAATGCAGAAAAGATGTGATCGTTTCATTTGTACTTTGGTTTAATATGTGTTCAAAATGATTACCTATTACTTCAATTCACTTAACAATTCTTCGTGTAAATGATTCTCTAACTTTGCTCAACATTTCAACATTTATCTTTGCACAAACTTGGTATATTCTGAATGTCTTGTTTTCACGCGTCGTAGGATTAATGAACATTACGCAGTTTTTAAGCACAGAACCTGAACGGAGAACACGCTGTTCTAGCCTTTTAAATGCCATATGCGATTTTGATGGTCGATCTGGGTAGTGTTGTGCATACAAGTTACCAGCCATTCTGCAATTTCTCCTATATTCTGCTAGTACCATAATCACATGAAAACAATTTTCGTATATTCTGAATGTCTTGTTTTCACGTGTCGTAGGCTTCATGGACATTACACAGCTTTTAATTGTACTTTGTGGAGGGATTTTTCAACCCCACGAGGTTACTTGTTTCTCACGCGTTAGTTGTAAGATCAGTCGTGAATTATCTATCGCTATTATACCGTCTCTTTTATACCGTCTTTCACATTCAGTTTGAAGGGATATATGATTGGGAAATCACTATGTGTTCTTTACACAAGACTTTTTATTTCCTTCTCAGCAGACGAAGTGTCTTGTCTGAGAGTCGAGGTACAAGTGGTCTTTTCTTCTTATCGGTTAAGGCCCTTTCCGAATTAGCCGATAGGTGGCTTAAACGAAACAACGCGCCGCCTACACGTAGATCTACGCCCCCCTCTTTCGTAAAACGTCGTGTTGGCGTGAAAACTGGCAACGTAGCGGGATTTCCCAGGAGCCAGCGTCAGGAAGCTTCGCGGGCCCATCGGCCAAACCGACCTTCGCGGCCCTAGTGCCGAGGCCCCTCGGAGACCCGAAGTTTATGACACCCGCGGGCGCTATTGAGATTATCGAAACGAAAATTCTAAAACACAATCTTTACTGGGCAGATGGCCGAAAATATGAAAAGACAGTTTCCTCACAAATAGCTTTACTAGCGCACGTGTCCCAAACTTCGCTAAGCATTTGCACGCCAAATGTTTTATTGGCGGTACCGTTAGCCGCTACAAGTTTATTAAAAGTTACTTAGTTATCCGAAACCCGATTATCTCTTTATTTAATTTACCTCTCTTTGAGGTGTGTATCTCAGCGGCTCACAAATTACTGTTCGAGCACTGACACGACACAACAGTATTTGAATTGTATGCGATTGAGTGGACTTACTTCCGACAGTTACTTTCCAAAGCGACTGTGCGTCTCAAGCAATTTATCCTCTTTGCGAATTTTAGAATCTTTGTAACAGTAAAAAATCTATCCATTTACACTCGAGTGGGAGTCAAACTGAACTGTCGCTTTAATGTAAAGCTCGGCCGAATGAAACCGTTGGAAATCCGGTCTGGAAACGTCCGAGTTTCTCGAAGGGAGCCTAAGCGTATGAATAAACGTTTTAGAAGTTCTGCCCACGGTTGAAGTTGATTTACTCGCTCCAGATAGAGGAAGCCGAGAGGCAGAAAGTGATGGAGCCAAACCGAGGAGAGACAGACAGACCGTGGAGAGAAGTGACCGACGATGGTCTGACATCGGGGTTAGGTTACTGGCCGAGTTTGTTGGTTAGCATCCGTAACCGAGGTGTACAAATACAGCGGCGGGTTTGATGTATTCAGGGTACCGATCGGATCGGCTAGAAACCGTGAGCGAGGATGTGCATTATACCCATTGAACTGACAACCGGGTGCTGACTGGACTGAATGCGAGAAACGGATTTAACGTCAGCCGTGTGGGAGTCCTGAAGAATCGGTTGTGCTCCTTGGCTATTCGTGGCTACAGTCTGTCCAGGATCGCGATTTCTCATTTTTTAGTAGTCTTGAAAATTACTCGAACATTAACCGATTTGATTTGACAGTCTTCTGTCTATGAAGCAGCTAACGTTTAGAAGCCAATCATCGCTATCTACAGACTGTGGATTTTATTCAGAATCAAATTTGTCGACTTCAACCGCAAGAAACTTGAGCAAAATAAAAATTGCCTACCTCAACTGCAACCACACTAGGGGCAAACTAAAAATTGTCTACCTCAGTTGCAGTCGACTGTAGCAAACTCAAAATTCTATATCACACTTGCAACAAACTAGACTATAATAAAAATTGTCTGCCGCAATTACATCCAGAAATTATTAGATTTATTAGATTTAGAACTCACAACATAATAAACATGAACATATAGAATATTAACTGCGTGCAAGTGAAGTGAGCGTTGAGGACAACAATTGAATAATGATAAACAAATCGTAATTATAGTGAGCGTTACCAACTATTATCAATATTACGAAATTGTTGCCAATATATAGAAAACAATTTCTCCGACAGAAACGAACCAAACTAAAAATTGTCTTTCTCAATTGCAACCAACTGGACCAAAATAAAAATTGTCTACCTCAACTGCAACCACGCTAGGAACACACTAAAAGTAGTCTACCGCAATCGCAACTGTAAATGAACTAAAATAAAAACTGTCCACCTCAATTGCAATCAACTGGAGTAAACTAAAAATTGTCTACCTCAGTTGCAATCAGCTGAACCAAAATAAAAATTGTCTACATTAACTGCAACCACAAATGGACCAAAATAGAAATTGGCTACCTCAACTGCAACCACACTAGGGGAAAACTAAAAATTGTCTACCTCAGTTGCAGTCAACTGTAGCAAACTCAAAATTCTATATCACACTTGCAACAAAATAGACTAAAATAAAAATTGTCTACCGCAATTACATCCAGAAATTATTAGATTTATTAGATTTAGAACTCACAACATAATAAACATGGACATATAGAATATTAACTGCGTGCAAGTGAAGTGAGCGTGGTTGACAACAATTGAATAATGATAAACAAATCGTAATTATAGTGAGCGTTACCAACTATTATCAATATTACGAAATTGTTGCCAATATATAGAAAACAATTTCTCCGACAGAAACGAGCCAAACTAAAAATTGTCTTCCTCAATTGCAACCAACTGGAGCAAATTAAAATCTGTCTACCTTGTGGCGGCTACTTCCTATGCTCGTCAACAGAGGGATAGTACGACAACACCTTTCCCGCTACTACCTGAATCTTCCTCTGTTTGTATATATACCGTCCTAAACTGTCCTTACGACATCCCGCGTCTAAGGCACGGGTCCGCTAGATAGCCTTACTGACGAGTCCTCTAGCGGGCCTAGGACGAAACGCTTCCTTCTCCTTTTTCCTCGTCTCACACACTTAACAGCCGCCATAACCTCAATTGCAACCAGAAATGGACTAAAATAAAACTTGTCTACTTCAATCGTAATCAACTGGAGCGAAATAAAAATTGCCCATCTCAATTGCCATCAACAATACCAAAATAAAAATTGTCTACCTTACTTTCAATCGCAACTGGACCAAAATAAGAAGTCTGTATCTGAATTGCACCAAACTAGAGCAAAATAAAATTGGTATCCCCACTGTACTAAACTGGAGCAAAATAAAAATTGTCTACATTAACTGCAACCACAAATGGACCAAAATAAAAATTGTCTACCTCAACTGCAACCACGCCAGGAACACACTAAAAGTAGTCTACCGCAATGGCAACTGTAAATGAACTAAAATAAAAACTGTCCACCTCAATTGCAATCAACTGGAGTAAACTAAAAATTGTCTACCTCAGTTGCAATCAGCTGAACCAAAATAAAAATTGTCTACATTAACTGCAACCACAAATGGACCAAAATAAAAATTCTGTATCCCGATTGCACCAAACTAGAGCAAAATAAAAATTCTCTGCGGACGGGTTTGCGCGTTCACGACGGGATATAACACGACTGTTACAAATACGACTATCACAACACGACACTGATGTGAGCATGTTAACACTAGAACTACCGAGCGCTAAACGTGACTGGTGTATATTGCATTCTAATAACGACAAGAATGCATTTATTCAACTTCCGTACAACTTTTGTTTAAATATGTATTCTAATAGAGAATTTGACTAAAACATTACTCCGGAAAACATTTTTATGATTTCAATATTTATAAAAGAAAAATTTAGAAACCAGTCATTTTGACTTGTCCGGTAGTTCTAGTGTTAAACAATTGTTTTGATCGCGTTCTACGGGAGTGTACAATAATTTAAGAAATTCGTCTAGCAGTGAAGCTACCTTGAATTGCCGTGGCATTATAAAAATTCTGTAGCGAACGTGATCCCTACGTCGGCACGCAATTATTCGTATTATTCCCGGAGTATTCTTTAGAAAGGAACCGGGGAATCGCGGCGAATATTTCATCTTTTCGGTAGACAATTGCACCGCATTTCCGAGTGGGATCTCTCTCTCTCTCTCTCTCTCTCTCTCTCTCCGCGCGTCTGGCTTGGTGAGGCGGTGTAATGGGATCCATTCAACAATTGGCTTAATTTAGGTAAACTCGATGGCTGAATCGAGAGTTTTCCTCGGGACGATTACCGGGGCCATGGCCGGCGTGGAAATCCCCGGTGATAATAACGCGAGGAGCCGCTGATTCCGTGGAAATGCAATTACGGGACCGACCGGCTGCAGCTATTCCCCGTCGAAAGAAATCCGCCGGTTGGAGGATCCTCTCGAGGCGGCTGAGAAATTACTTCGCTTCTCCGGATTGCCGTGATATAAGTAAGAGCATTTTTGGCCCGGGACCCTACCCATCCTCCCTTCCAACCCCCTGGAACACGAGTTTGTCCCGCGAAACTTTCTCAAGTTTTATTCGTCCGCCTCGGCTGTCAACCAGCACGACAATTTTCTGCCGTGATCCACGGCGACGCCACCCACGTGAATAATTTTTCTGCTTTTAATTGCCCGGTCGTCGGACGACGAAACAGCACAGATGATCCTTAACCTTTAATTAGTACACTCTGCGTAACAAAGTGATAGCACACGTTAAGATCCACATGATTTTATGGCGGCTGAAAAGTGTTTGAGAGGAGGAAAAAGGAGAAGGAGGCGTTTCGTCCTAGGCCCGCTAGAGGACTCGTCAGTAAGGCTATCTAGCGGACCCGTGCCTTAGACGCCGGATGTCGTAAGGACAGTTTAGGACGGTATATATAGAAACAGAGGAAGATTCAGGTAGTAGCGGGAAAGGTGTTGTCGTAATGTCCCTCTGTTGACGAGCATAGGAAGCAGCCGCCACAATTTTAATTGATTTTCACATTGCAACTGAATTTTGTATCGGGTATACGTTACGGTAAATGTGATTAACCCCTTGTCCTACCCGCTAACTCCCGATTGCTCGGGCCATGATAAACAAGAAGGTTGGTCCGAGTCGAAACATTTAGCTGTTTAGCCGTGTGCTCGAACTTGCGGAAAATGTATGCGACTTATGACATATACAGGGTGTCCCAAAAATGTCTCGCTTCCTTCAAAGGGGAGGTTCCTGAGGCCATTTGAAGCGACATTTTCCTTTGCAAAAATGGCCGTTTCGGCTTTGTTAAGGAGTTATTAACGAAAAACACGGACCAATCGGAGCGCGACCTAGAGGCGTATTGGCAGAGACAGCCGCGCGCGACAGAAGTTGAGCGATGGTGATACACCGCGGTCGAAAGCAAGGAACAAACAAGAGAAGAACATTTTTCGAGTCCTATGTCGGATAGTTCAAATTTGAATATGTTGTAGTCTTTAGTAATCTATGAAGGAATCTCGAAGGATTTTTCGAAATCTTATAAAATGTTGGTTGTACAGACGTGTAAAGAACTTTTTTTCATTAAATTATAACACTAGAACTAACGTACCGAGGAAAACGAGTTTTTAGGAGCTTATAGTGCACACAGAAGAGTATCTATTGAAAATATTTCGATTTGGAAAAAATGGTTTTTTCACCATTTATTTAGAAAATGTTTTAAACAAATGCAATTTTCCTATAGCCGGGACGTTTTTAAAAATTCGAGAAAAAACGTGGTGACAGCCCCACCTGTCCTCTTTACGGACCTATTTTTGAAAAGGCAGGCGCTTTAAAATTGACGGAATTAAAATTATTTAAAGCGAACATTGCACCACAATATTACGGAGGCGCGGCTCCTTGTTTGTTCCTTGCTTTCGACCGCGGTGTATCACCATCGCTCGACTTTTGTCGCGCGCGGCTGTTTCTGCCAATACGCCTCTAGGTCGCGCTCCGATTGGTCCGTGTTTTTCGTTAATAAGTCCTTAACAAAGCCGAAACGGCCATTTTTGCAAAAGAAAATGTCGCTTCAAATGGCCTCAGGAACCTCCCCTTTGAAGGAAGCGAGACACTTTTGGGACACCCTGTATATTTCGGCGCAACGGAAAGAATTGTGAAATAATAAACACATTTGGGCACAACTAATACTATTAAGATCTTCGTGTTAGTGTTGTTTACGTTTGTCACGAATGAAGTACCACGAGCCAGGCTCGCGTTGTTCATGTTTGGTCCGAACGAAGTACCACGAGCCAAGCTCGTGTTATTTACGTTTGGTCCGATGGATCCGGATGGTTGGCAAAGATACTTAGAAACAGGGGTTGAAACGGTTCTGAAAATAACTGTTTGAAACAGTTATATATCGGTTCTGACTGAAACAGTTATGAAGAACCGAAATGATGTTGCAACTGTTATGAGAAAATCGGTTCTGGCTTATATCGGTTACGGTTACGGTTCTTGAGAACCGATATCATAACCGTTCTATAACTTGTGACGTTGCAGATTTTGTGACGTCACTTTTCCATTATTCTTTGCGGCCGAAACGGCGTTTCGAATGGACCGGACCGCCATCTAGCGTTCCGAATCGACGGTCACGAATTTCGAGAGCGCTCCCCGAGGAATTTCCGCGGTAATCACCGATCGGTGGCTAATTCAAACCGCGCGCGCGCCGAGTACGGCAAGTTTCAGGACGTGCCCCGTGCACCACCAGTCCCCTCAGAAAGCCTATGGCGACTCCCTTCGTGGGATCTCTCTCTCTCTCTCTCTCTCTCTCTCTCTCTCTCTCTCTCTCTCTCTCTCTCCGCGCGTCTGGCTTGGTGAGGCGGTGTAATGGGATCCATTCAACAATTGGCTTAATTTAGGTAAACTCGATGGCTGAATCGAGAGTTTTCCTCGGGACGATTACCTCCTCGCGATTTCGCTGGCCACCCAAAACGTCCAGTGCACTGGTTAAGAAAAGGACTGACGACACACACGGACCGAACAACCCGGAGGCGACTCAAGCCTAGAACCCCTCCAACATCGGACTTTCCTCCCGAGGAACTCCACCTGAAAGGCCTTGACGTCGTCTCATCCCGCAGGAAGAGGTTCCATAAGCGTGGGTGGTGTGGAAGCGCCCTGGGACGATCTTGGACGCCCCGGTCGCCACACGGCGATCGTTATCGGAAAATCCGGATGTTGCCTAGGGCCAGGGGCCATCCGTGGGAGACCGACAAATGAAATATTTAGCGTGCAAGACCGACCAATTAGGTATTCCGAATAATGAGCAGGGTGGGGATCGCCGGGTAGATCGTCGTTGCCGAAATCGCGAAGGATCACTGTCGTGCCGCACAGCGTACCAGTCTTAGCCAAGTGCCAATCTCGTACGCGCTACCCCAATTATCGAAAAAGAAAAGGGAATATACCAGCTCCGGAAAACGGTAAGTCGAACAGTGATCCTTCCCTTTTAATTTCGTGAATGTTTTTTTTTATAATTTCTGTTAAGAATATATGTACTAGAAATCTCTTTTGAATGAATAAGACTCGCGCGCTTCTTTCCTTCTTCTATCTGATAGGAGGGGATGCGTCACGCCTATTGGCTCTAGCGATTCGCGAGGAACCGTCCTTAGAATAACAGAAACGATGCATTTGTCACTTATAAAACGCTGTGAGAATTTAAAAAGTAAATAATTCAGTCGCGAAAAGTTCACAACGTATGGATTGTTTACCTGAATCGTACAGCTGTTCTTAACAGAAACGTTAAGGAAATAGAAATATATCGGTATATTATTTACCTTAATGAATTTAGACGTCCGTTGTTACTATGCATACTTCACTTCGCATGTAATTGTTTTAAAATTTAACCAACAGATGTGTCATCCGAGGTTCGCTTTCATCAAAAGTGCAGAACTTATAATAACCTTATTTTTTATGTTTTTCTAAAAACTGGTCAACTACTGGTGCAGGGTCAACTACTGGTGCCTTTACCTTAATATTGGTTCTCAGGAACCGTAACCGTAACCGATATAAGCCAGAACCGATATTATCATAACAGTTATAACATTTTTTTTCGGTTCTCGTAACTGTTTCAAGAACCGGAATCGATAGCATAACTGTTTTCAACCCCTGGTTGAGATGCATCTTTAGCTCCGGAAGAGCTCGCATTGTTCGCTACGGAAATACGAGTGCGTCGGTGTATTCTGTTATAATTGCACAAGCATCGCTACAGTTTATTTTTGGGTCTGTCTGCGTAGACCAAGTTTTAACCCATCAAGTACACCTGCTATCGTATCTAGGAAATACGAGAACCCGTTCCACCTGAGGCGGTCTCGGTGGCAAACATCGCAAGCTTCTGTATTATCGCGTGTAATTCTGTTCGAGCTTTAATTAAACTAGACAGTAGCTAAAGTGACGTTTCGGTGTATAATTTGCTGCGAGGTTAAAGTACACGGCGTAATAAAAACGGGAAAAACGCAGGAAGAAAAAAATCAGAATTTTCGCGATGCATTCTACTCTAAAGAGCTGCTCTACTCTATATGTGTATATTAAAAAATGAATTTATTGCTTATGACTTGAATAACAGGTATTACAATTATATTATTAACAGTATATTGTGAATTTTATGAACACTTAAATTTTTATGGATTATTTTATTATACATATACCTCCATATAATTTTCTTTTGTTTAAAAATTCACAGACCAGTTGCCAGTGCATATATTTTTATATAATTTTCTTCTGTCCAAAAATTCACAGTCGTTACTATAGTGAACTGCTTTTATCTACCTATAAGTAAAATTTACTTAACTCAAGTTTTTATAAAGAAATTGTAAAGGAAATATAAAATATTACAAAATCTAAATAGAAAGATCAATTATTCCAATTCTACAGTAAACATGGACCGAATTCTTCGCAATCATTAGCTAGCACCAGTAACCCAAGTTTTACGAGTTGAACGTGGCCGTGGCCAACACGATTGCGATAGCGTTAATCATGAAGTTCAAATAAATTGTTTCAGAGATAGAGAACGCAGTTAGAAACTAGAAAATTACATCGTTGTCGCGTTTATTATACTGAACTGTTTTAAATAGTTTTTATAAATCATGGAAACGTTTAACTCAATAAAATGTATCTAATTCTAATTGTGTTTGTATGAAAATAATTTTTACAATCAAGGTAACATTCCCTTTTTACGTTCTTTGATATGCCATTCTTGTCAGTAATTTAATTTTCGTTAAGAATTAAATAAATATTCTCATTGTTGTTTTCATCCATTAAGAACTATTTACATGAATAGACTATGGATTTTATGCATGCGTGAGAAAAGTGGGTAGGAGGGATTTAAGACAGTAGAACGTTTAACATTTTGACTGACAATCCAGAATTTTGCACGAACAGAATATAAAATGGCAAGTGGGGTGGGGGGGGGGGGGATGAAATGAGTTAAAGTATATCGATATGCAATTTTCAACTTTTTAAAATTACTAGAGGAAGAAGAATTACTTCTATCTGGCTCCAAAATCTTGCAATTAATGAAGACAATTTTTATTTTGCATGAAGACCTGCAGTGTATAAATGAATGATCTCATTTTTCTGTATTTGTCAACAATATTTTTGTTATTTGTAAGCCTCTCATGTGACATCCAAAATTTTGCACGAACAGTATATGAAATCGCAAGTTGGGGGGACGATCGAAAGAAGCTCGATAAAATTTCGCGCACATCCAGTGTCGCGTGGGTGGCCAAATTGGTTCGATCGGTAGTTCGTTAACTCACGTGGAAAATGGAATCGGTTCTAGGCGATAGCTCATAAAGTATCATTACGAATAGCCACTTAATCACGGGTTATCGAGCTCCGAAGTACTGGGGCAAATCCGCCACTTGGTCGGAACCAGTTGCCATGATTTTGTGTCAGCCATTAGATTTGCCCCCTCGCATTTGCAAACTCGACGGTCCGTGATTACGTCCTCTTAATGGGGCTTTTCTGTTTGTAACTTATGGCGATAATGCATTTTCTTCCATTACACACCGTGACCCCAAAAAGCCTTCGAACGTTGACTTACTGAGTGTTGAAAAATTGCTATACTTTCATAAAGAAGAATAGTACAATGATAAACCTGGACTCGTTTTAAAGCTTGAAGACTCTAGTTTAGCACTTCATCGCTGATTTTCTTCAAAATATACGATGTTTTTGATGATATAGTGAGTGGGAGGACACTGACTACAAACTGTTCTTAAAAATAAAGAAAAAATTTGTTTCTTACTAAATCTACCATAAACTAGCAGATTCAAGCGTTTCCTATGAAAGAGAATACAGTCGTTATAAAACTTACACTGTGTATAGTCCGATTTTCACAATTTTTTAAATTTTCGGTAGAGGCTCAAATGAACAAGTTGTCCTACGCAACCTGTACTATTTTCTCCGTAATTTCGACCAACTAAAGGGTGTCTCAAAATGACCTGCTATTTTAAATTGGGCGCCATTTTTTTGTGGCGAACATAGAGTACTAATCTTTGACAACTGGCATCAGGAAGTATTGAGGTTTAGCCATGGAGACTTACACGATCGAGCAACGCATAGAAATTGTGAATATTCACTTATATTCTTTCAACAAGATGGCGCAACCTGCGGGCGAAACAATGCAGTTCTTGCAGACGAAGTTTCATGGTCGTGTTATCTCGCGCTGCAGCGATGTGAAGTGGCCTTCAAGATCGTGCGATTTGACGCCATTCGACTTTTTCTTTGCGGTTTTCTGAAAGGAAAAGTGTATGCTAATGATCCACAGACCATTCCAGAGCTCAAGGAAGCAATTGGACGCACCATTAATGAAATTAGTCCGCAATTATGCTAAAATGTTATTGAAAATTTCGTCAAAAGAGTGAACCTTTGCAAACAGGGACGAGGCGGCCATTTATCGGATATTGTGTTCCACACATAAGCTCCACGTTTGTACCTTATATTAAAATAAAAACATTCGTACTTTTCAAATAAATAATACGTTTTATTAATAGATTAAAATGTCAGGTCATTTTGAGACACCCTTTATAATTGTTCAAAAATTTCTGTTTCACACGCCATCTAATAAACTAATCATTCTAACTTCCCCAAAAAATTGAAGTCGTTTAGTTAACTGTTGAACAAGTTATTCTATTTTAAAGCCTGCGCAAATACTAATTCTAGTCGCTGTAAACATATTGATGATAGATGGTAAAGGATGTTAAATTAAACTTAAGATTTTCCAAAAACTGAACAAATTTTTCATGTTCTCTTCTGTATAACATTTAATTCACTTTTTTGATAAGCGTACTTTCTAGCAGATTTCTTATGTCTCCGTAGAAACTAGAAAAATGTTTCACTTTTTTCAATTATGTGTCTCACCTTGAACAAACAGTAGTCGAACGCGATAAGAAACATGCGCTAAAACTTTCCGATAATTCTCCTGGTTCTGATTCGTAATTCTTGTACACTATTCGCAGAAACGACTTAATACCAACGATTATTCGTATCAATTTCATATAGTGTTTCGTCCTCAAACTCAAATCAAAACGTCTCGTTGACAAGAATTTGACAAGAGTTGACAACAGTATCCAATTGAAGTTGGAATTAAAATTTCTAATGAATTCAAATTTCATTGGAAGAAAAAGAACATTTTCATTGAACTTTTATTTCGTATAATCGATTCAGAAAATTTTAATTCTGCACAAGGATTCGCTATCTACGGAAGTATCAAAACTCGCCAATCTGTTTGAATGATTATTACTAGTATTATTGTCAATTATCATTAATAGACTACGAATTTATATGCAAAATAAAACTTATTATTGACAGTTGCAGCACACGTAAAACCAAATAGGAATTTATTTCTCTCCCTAATAACTACAATTTCTCAAGTGGTTTTAATCTATTCACTGTTTCCAATTGCAGCAAGCCATTTTTGTCATAAATGCATAAAAACCGCAGACTAATTACATTGAATGCTCGATAATTGTCCCAAATATCTTGCCTATAACTGTCCCTGAACTATCCCTACTACCGCGGGGTACACCCCGTGAGGGGCCAACAAAACACAATGCGGGTCGGATATGTCAGTGTGTGACTAGAAGACCACTACTAATCCAATAACAAAACTTCTTTATATTTCATTATTTTTTTATGGGACTTTCAACAACATATTTTTGACATTTTTCTAATGAAAATGGTACCAAATATAATATAATTCTGATAATCTTCACTTGTGTAATGAACGATGGAAGTTTCGGGCGAAAAGAGTCGAAAGCCTTTGAACTGTGCCAGCGGGCGTGACTTTCTTTGCGTCCGAAACTATTAACGTACATTATACAAGTAAATAGTATCAGAATTATATCATATCTGGTATTATTTTCATTAGAAAAATGCGACGAATATGTTGGTGAAAGTCACATAAAAAAATAATGAAAAATAAAGAAGTTTTGTTATTGGATTAATAGTGGTCTCACACCGATATACTCGACCCGTATTGTGTTACATTTCTCGGCGACCGAGGCCTCTCGAGCTTCACGGTCCCTCACTGGGTATACCCAGCGGAAGGAGGGATTGTTTCGCGACAATTATTGTACAGAAGTTCACGACAATTAACGATGAAATACTGCATTTGATATATTATAGAAAGGGATAATTAATTGCATCAATAATTAATAACAGTAAAATTGTCGCTAAATATCTCATATATCCACATACATACACAAGGGTTAAATGATTTGATGAGAAAGTCCCTTTAATTTCTACATGCAGAAATAGAAACAACGCTTCAATTATTGTCTCAATGTTCAAAAACGAGTTTCCATAAACTATCATTGGAAAAAATGAATAGGTTGATTATTATAGGAAATTAATTCACGTTTTCTACAAACGTCCCGGTGACGATGATTAGATACGAATCTCGGCTCGCATTCATACTCTTTCGTAATTAACACTCATTTCGAATGATTTAGGTGTGTAGATCGGGAGCATAGGATCCGGGTGTCTTTTATGCAAACGCAAAAATCAATTGACTTTCGTAACGAGCTCGTGTCCATAGTAACGTCGGACACCTGGAATAATCAATTGAATTGGTTCTGTTACAGCATCGATTCAATCGGAGACCTTAATTGCGCGGACAAGAGATGTCGATAATAACAGACAATTCATCAAAGGTCTGAGTTCCGTAAGTATCGAGATCGTTTCGATACCTAAGGCTCAGAACTTTCGTTTCTGTACATTATTATTCTACCGAAGAAGTGGTCGCACAGAATTATGCAAAATCATAATTGAAAACTTTCAAACATCATCGGATACAGTCCACATAGAAGGAGAATTAAACTGTGTTACACAGACAAACAGAGATAATTAATTTCAGTCGTTTCAGCTTTAAGTTCCATTGCTTTTCTACTTTTCGATGCTTCAACGTCCCTACTGTCTTGTTGTAATAACAATTTTAAGAAATTATTCTGCGTAAGAAGTAATTACAAGTTTGAGTTTTCTGTCTAGTGGATTCAAACGTTTTCCTTTTCCGACGGTAAAAGATTGTTTAAACTGACGAAGAAAGCTCCTGTTTTCCGGAACTATGTCATGAATTATTTTTAATTAATGCGGATGTATCGTGTCCATTAATCTTGACTAGTCCTGTTTCATTACACCTCCTCATTCTACTTCTAATTATCTTCGCAAGCTATATTCATAGAGAATTTTCATTAATCATTTTCTTATCGTACACGTAGTATACACGTTTTCCGGTATGCAGATTTTTCTTCGTAGAAGAGTGCGGTAAGTTTGCAAAACATCTGTTATTTAAACTGTTAATAAAAATGTGTAATATAATTAATAAATTGACTGCCAAATCAGTAACCTCAAAAATCAATAAAATAAAAATTGAAGAGATAAAATGTATGGTACCGAGTAGACCTCCAACCTTCTTGAATTTTACACATCTTACTTAAATTTGGTACGAAGAATGAAATAGTGTAAACATTCATTTTTTAATCTGAACAAATAATTCTGTCACCCGTATATGACAGTCAACGTATTAAACATTCGAAATACATCAAACTAATTAAAATTCTAGTAGCTGCACGTTTATTTCTTTTCCTAATAATTTTGTTAAGTTGGAAACAATACAATTTTCCTATTTTGAATTTGACATGCACATTTTTTGTAATACATGCAAATCTGTGAAACCTTGGTACTTGATGGAATTAGCAACCAGTGCCCTTTAACGGGACAAAAATGTTTATAACATTCGTGTATAGCACCTCCATCATTCTTCTCAAACAATAATAATTATTATCTTCTATTTGCCCTATATTTACGGTGTTGGTAAGACTTCGGAAAAGTTCCCCCACCCTTTCGGCACGAGACTTACGTCATTCTCTTCGTTTTAACATGCTGATCACGAAATGTACTTGTCATTTTTGGCGGAAATGAGTAGTTTTCGAGATATTCGCGAAAAACTATTGCTACTACTAAATGAATCCTGCGTATACCTACTTTTACCTGTATATGTCCAGGAATAGCTCACTTGGACGCGTTTTCGAGGGAGACGCCTACTTTTCCCGACCGCGCGTCTCGCTCCCCGTGGCGGCCATAGTTCTCCGAGCTCCTCAGGCTCGTACCTACCGCTTGCGGTATGTATTGCGTGTGGCGCTTTGGGGCGACTCTCATACCCATAGGTTTCCACATCACCCATGAGGTACTATGGTCAATGCGTTTTTTTTATCAGTGGTATCCCCTATAGGCCTATTCCACTGCGTCGCACTATAATTTCGAAAAAATAAATTTGGAAAATAGTTTTTATTATACTGTCAAAATATTCCTGACAATTAGGAAAGCATGCTTATTGCGCTATTCAAAGGTTGACTATTACGCATTTTCACTAGAAGTACTTGGCAAATCCGAAATGTCGAAGGAGAGATTGGACGTAGATATCCGCATCAAAGACGATAGCAAGGAATCGCTCAGCAGTGTACGTTGCTCTGTTTTAATGCTACGCATTTTTGAAAACGAATATTCGCACAAATAAATCGATCCGAACATTGAGAAAATTCGGAAGGCAAAATTTCTTAAAGTGGGACGGCAAAGGAGCCGAATTTTTCAAAACTTTAAGTGAACCGAAGTATTCCATTTTAAGAAATTTTGCCATCCGAATTTTCTCAATGTTCGGATCGACTTATTTGTGCGAATGTTCGTTTTCAAAAATGCGTAGCATTAAAACAGGGGAACGTACACTGCTGAGCGATTCCTTGCTATCGTCTTTGATGCGGATATCTACGTCCAATCTCCCCTTCGACATTTCGGATTTGCCAAGTGCTTCTAGTGAAAATGCGTAATAGTCAACCTTTGAATAGCGCAATAAGCATGCTTTCCTAATTGTCAGTAATATTTTGACAGTATAATAAAACCTATTTTCCAAATTTATTTTTTCGAAATTATCGTGCGACGCAGTGGAATAGGCCTATAGGGGATACCACTGACAAAAAAAACGCATTGACCATAGTACCTCATGGGTGATGTGGAAACCTATGGGTATGAGAGTCGCCCCAAAGCGCCACACGCAATACATACCGCAAGCGGTAGGTACCAGCCTGAAGAGCTCGGAGAACTACGGCCGCCACGGGGAGCGAGACGCGCAGTCGAGAAAAGTAGGCGTCTCCCTCGAAAACGCGTCCAAGTAAGCTATTCCTGGAAATACCTGATTTATGAAAAAAACGAGTTTGTGTAATTTCCAACAGCAGAGAAATCAAAAGATTTTAAAAACATTGATATTTTCGATTTATTGAGATCATCACCGGAAAAATGAAATTTTTATGTGCCCTTTACTTTTTACAATTGACGTAGAAAATTTGTATTTTACATGAATACCTGCAGTCCAGTTATTAATAATTAGATGTTATGAAATTATGCCAAAAATGGGTAAACATAACCTCAAACAATACAAAGATTAAAGGAATTTGAGAATATCGAGACATTTCTTGTAACTTGTTAGAACTATCAAAGAGAGTAATAAATTCTCGATTAGTTCTTGTAAATTGCAATGGACAGAAACAATTTCTATTTTGCATATAGATCGCAGTCTAGATCTATAATCGCTTATTTGAATGAAACAAGTGAAACTCGTATAGAACGTACAAAATTCGCGTGGCGTTCAACGCGTTAAACAGAATTATTTAATTAACCTCGTTAGAGAAATAATTCCCGGTCTCCCAGCGTCGAGCGGTTCAACAATTCCTCGTTTCACACAAAGCGTAAAAACATCGGGTTATTTGTACGTGCAACAACCACATGACAAAATCGATACCTGATGCGCGAGATGAAAATGTCCGTAGGAAGAATGAGAAGGCGTAGATAATGACGCGCGTCATTTATCATCCGGTTATGAGATTCTCGTTTCTTTTTTTCCCCCCTCTCATTCTCCCTCCTTCTCTGTCTTTCTTCGTTGGCCTCTTTTTGCAAACCGGTCCTTGATAAATGTAGATTGTTCGGAATGGTGTTCCAAACAATTTCCGCGGTCATGAAAGTTTGTTCGGCCGAGGAACCGAGGTCTCCATTACATCCAGCTTCCGTCGACTTAAGGTCGATAGAATTGTGGAAACGTGTTTAAATTTGCATTTCATTCCGATGTCGAAGCCACCTGGAAGCAGCGAGTTAAGAACTGCAGGAAATAGCTTTCCGAGATTATACGTTGGTTCGCCATTAATCCGCAAAATTAACATTTTTCGTTATTCTTCGGCCAGCAATCCCCTGCAAAAGAAATTGCGACCCCGATCGTATAAGTAATCACCTGTCCAGCGAACGAATGAAACGAACGCTTAATCCTCAAACAGCGGAACATTCTTATAACTATTATATCTAATCGATAACGTTTAGGCCCAGTGGCGTATTACCCTACGGGCAACCTGAGCAAATGCCCGGTGCACCAAACAAAAGGGGGATCCGTACACAAACCAAATATTTTGTATTTTTAAGTAAAAGGTTTTCATGGATGAAAGAGAACTTATTTCACTTTTTATGCAATAGTAAATATGTAGATGTTTTTACAATTGTTTTATTTTTTTCCAACGTGAAAGTTATTTAGTTGGGATTAGGAGCCCCGAAATTCTACTTTGCCCAGGGGCACCAAGTAGTCATAACGCGCCACTGTTTCGGCCGCACACTGCTTTATTTTACAATTCTTTAAAACATGTTTTGGAAGGTACTTCTGGTAGACACATTAATTTTTCCATTGTTCCTAATACAGCAGCTGATCATTTCATTAATTCGCCAGAAACTGAGATACTGAATAACATTTTTGATGTTCCGGGTCAATATGAACCCGTACTCTGTCGTCGGGGGTTTAAGCTGTGTTGAGTGTTACTTCTAGACTGCGGATCTTTATGTAAAATAAAAATGTTCTGCATCGATTGCCAGAGATGGGAGTCGGGTACACATTTAATTGCTTCTTTAACCCGGCAGGGACCACGTGAACTTCTGAAACGAAAGTGTCCACGTGGGGTGTTCATAGACCCCTAGTGAAAAGCAATATTTATACTTAATGTTTTATGTTTATTGTAACATTTATTTATACTTTTGTTAAAATAACAGTATAACATATATACACCATATACAAACTAGTTATCAGAGTAGTCATCTATGCCTTCTGCAGGAAGGTGCACGCACAAGAAAGAAATACTTACCAAAATATAAAGAAAGTATAGTAAGAATTGTAGTGATACAAAAACAAGAATATTAATATGACATATTAATTACTCCACAAATAATTGTACAAATATCTTCTATTAGAGGCACCAATGCCACAGGCATCACTGAACTAAGAATTTTTTTTAGCTATTTTTAACTGTTAAAATAGACGGTTCTTTGCTAAATTGTTTCTTATATTTTATAAATGGAGGTCTTATAAATTTCAAACAGTTCACTTCACTCGCTCTACTATCACAATCTTTCACTGCACAGTAATCAAAATATCTTTTGCTACGCGGTGGAAAACACTGGAGCTTCCATAACGTTACTTTCAAATAACAACTGTTTTAACACTGGAAATTTATACTCTAATTAACACCCGTTAACACTGTAAGCTGCTATAAGCCACGCAAAGCCAAGCCAAGCTTAGAGTATTTCTACCTTTCGGCAGCAGATGGCGGCACTCAAAATGTCAGATCCCAATACGATGAATTCAGTGCGGAAGATATAGGAAAACGGTATGGAAGCTAAGTGTTTGTTTGTAAGAAAACAAGCCCTGTCAATGGGTTCGCTCGCGGAGGTCTCGAAGTGGTGTCCGATGACACCCAATTCGTGATGGGAACGTCGCGTTGCGTTGAGTGTATCGAGCTATTGCAGCTGACTGTTTCTAACGTAGATCGAAAATCTCACGTTCGATCTGCTTGAGACCGAACACTATTCTTCTTCTATCCATTTCAATATTGTCAAGTCTATTACAAAATTGAATGCCTTGAAACTCGTCATGATTAGCGGGTTCTTATGCAAAGTAAAAATTGTCTGCGTTAAATGCAAGATACAGGAGCCACATAGACACTTACTCATTTCCTTAATAATTTAACGGTGTTTTTAAGTTCTTTCAACGATATTACTCTTTCACAAATGCATACAATCAGCGATCTAAATGACTTGAGTTTTTTTGAGATTTTAGAGGAATTAGTTGACTAGATATGTATTATGTTTTTTCTTGAGATTTTGGAGGAATTAGTTGACTAGATATGTATTATGTTTTTTTGAGATTTTAGAGGAATTAGTTGACTAGATATGTATTATGTTTTTTCTTGAGATTTTGGAGGAATTAGTTGACTAGATATGTATTATGTTTTTTTGAGATTTTAGAGGAATTAGTTGACTAGATATGTATTATGTTTTTTTTGAGATTTTGGAGGAATTAGTTGACTAGATATGTATTATGTTTTTTTTTTGAGATTTTAGAAGAATTAGTTGACTAGATATGTATTATGTTTTTTTGAGATTTTAGAGGAATTAGTTGACTAGATATGTATTATGTTTTTTTGAGATTTTAGAGGAATTAGTTGACTAGATATGTATTATGTTTTTTTTGAGATTTTGGAGGAATTAGTTGACTAGATATGTATTATGTTTTTTTGAGATTTTAGAGGAATTAGTTGACTAGATATGTATTATGTTTTTTTGAGATTTTAGAGGAATTAGTTGACCAGATATGTATTATGTTTTTTTTTTGAGATTTTGGAGGAATTAGTTGACTAGATATGTATTATGTTTGCAAGTTAAAAATACTCGAGCTTGGCATTCCAGATACACGACGTCTCTGAAACATCGTTCTAAGCCAAGCGGTTAATTAAACGAAAGGGGTTAAAAATTCTTCGGAATTGTTGTAAGTGTCGATTGGAATGGTAAACGACTAAAATCCAGAGTTCAGCGACGTTTTTATGTCGCGAGGAAGAAGTTGGATCTTTTCACGCGTTCGCAAGCGCCGAAGGTGGCACAGGAATCAAATGAGCCGTGTGCATTCGCAGTTCCTGACGCCAGACCTTACCGTTTTGCCAAGGAATATTAATGCCTTAGGTGGGAGGTTCTTTCCTGACGCGTAGCGGACTTTCCGTACGTCGAGAGCTTTAACTCTTTCCGAGTTTCCGGAGTATACCGTGAGCTGAGCAACCGTCAGGTGAAACTTATTAGAGGCGTAACGAGAGATGCTTGAACGTGTAATTTCTGTCGCGCCACGTTACCCTCGGTTGCCAAGGCTTTTCAGTTTTTTGACCGTGTGAAATGGCACTTGGTTTACTGCATATTAGTGTGGAACGAAACATAGGGACGACAAATTTTTTTTTTATTACTGAGTCCTGATAGCGACCAGAAGTTTCCAACTATAGCAATATGTAAGCTGTTAAAATTTAAATACGATTAATACATTTTTTAAGGTACCGCAAGCTAGTTGATTTTTCGAATTTTAAATTTTCTAATTCCCTCTGTACAAATGGATCTTGCTTTCAAAATTCTACTAAGTGCCAATTCTCGATATCGCGGATCTTTTTATTAGTGTATTATTTTTTATTTTGCTACGATTTGATACATGCCGCTCCACAAAAGTGAAAATAAAAAAAACATAAAAATTTATATTCTTATGATTATAAAGATGCTCATAGATAAAAATGTTAATCATGCATTTAAGAAAACGTGGAATTAATATTTCAAAGCTCTTGCGACACTTTAAAAATTTATCTGACATAACCTAACTTGTGCAAACTTAATCTGAAAGATAAAAGGGAACTTTATTTCACTATTAGATAATAATCGTACAATTTTGCTTTTTTCGTTCCACCCTACTGCATATTCTGGTAAATGTGGTTAACTATGATCTTCACTATAAACCATGTCGTCCATGTAACATCCAGTCGTAATTAATTTGTATTGAGACGAATGTATCTGAACCAAACTTTATCTACGAGTGCACATTTTTTTCATGAATACTAACAATAACACAGCGAATTTTATGCATTTATGACAAAAATGTGTAGGTGCAATTTAAAGCAGTGAAAACGTTAGAAGAATTGAAAAAAACAGTTATACGATTATATGGGTGAAGGAATCGTATATCCAGATTAGAAAATTATTGTTTACGTTAATATATTCATTGTGCTAAAACTTAACATCTGAAAAATTTGAGAAAGTTGAAGGACTACTTAGTATCATACATTTAACCTTTTAAATTTTTATTTCACTAAATAAATCACATCGCTTTTATGCAATTTTTGAGGTTGCTGCAGTCAAAGTGTTAAGTTAAGCATATCAAGAGAGAAAAAACGACTTTCTATTTCACTCCTGTTTGTTTGCAATTCAAGTAGAAAATTTTTATTTTGCATAAAGACAAGATGTTTACTAATGATTGTGGGTTGATTTTGAAGTGTGAAGTTCCTATTTTTATAATCCCTAGAGTTTTAATCCGGTTTCAAATAAATCGGTGACACAAATATTTAGTCGACTATGTACAAAATTTGTGTCACGAATCTGACTCCATGTTATAGTGGAAGGGGTTAAGCAGGATCAATAATTCAAATTTGTTGGCTGATGGCGCTGTTGACGTTAAAACATCCGCTCGATGAAAATTGGCAGACTGATGGGCCATAGAGAAGCGACCATAGCAAAGCCATCAAATTTTATCTGATGCGAGGAAACTGTCAGAATGCGGTCTGTTTTTGATCAAACTATTGTTACGAGCCTGGCCCTAGCGGTAGCGCGCGTGGTCGATGAGCGGTTTATGGTTTAATGAGTATGGTTCTTGATTGTTAGTAATGTGCTCGGGCGAACCTGATGCGAAATCAGGGAGCCGCATAGTTTGGAAAACAGTTTTGGGTTCCTGATTCAAGATCAAGAAACTCCTGAGATATGCTAGTAACGGCCTCGTAATTTTAATGATATAAATTAATTGATACAACCCGAGCGATAATTTTGTGTCATGTGGGAACGGTCAACTAAGAATTGCTAGATCTGAATGATGGGTTAAAATCATCTTTTTCATATCCACTTTTATCAAATGTATGTTAACGTCAACGTGTTTATAGGGAGATTTATGTTACGGTCTTGGCCTGCATGAGGTCTTGAAGAGGGATGCTTGAGACTAAACAGAACCGTCGATGGCCGACGCACAGTGGGGTATTTGCACCCGAAAATCGGACATTAGTGAATTTCAAAATTCACATTAAAACTTTTAGTATTAAAGGTAGATCCGAGGAACAATACATCAGTATTCTTTTTTAAATTTGTGGACTCACAAGGCAGTATAGTCCATCGAAAACTAAGAGATTTCATAGCACGCTTTACAAACTTAACCACTGTCAGAAACAGCGTTCGCTTATTCGTGATTTTCAAGTATTTTACTGAAATTGTGTAAACTTTGTCATTGTAGAAGCGTTTCAGATAGGTGTAAACAGCAGTTTCGAACAGTTTTCAAGCTATACTAGTACAGTATTTCATCGATAATTATCCACAACACGGGTCTGCGGAGGGACAATTATGCGCGAGGGATATCAATGTTTGAGGTTTGCCGAACGTAAAGAAGGGCAGCCGAGCTCGAGAAGCCTCGGTCACCGAGAAATGTAAACATACCTAATCCGAATTTCCAACTTCTTTATTAATCATTATTTTTTTATGGGACTTCGATGACCATATTTGTGGCATTTTTCGAACAAAAATGATACCAAATATGATACAATTTCGATGATATATTAAAAAAATAGATATGTATGTATAATCAGAAAGATTTTGATCAGAGAAATATTACAAATATGCTGGTAAAAGTCTCCTAAAAGATTAATTAAAAATGAAAAAGTGTCGTCATTGCATTACTGTTGCCTCACCGATGTTATGTACCTGACCTATACATAATAACCATACACCTGTATATCATCCGAATTATATCGTGTTTGGTATCATTTTAATTAGAACAATGTCACAAATCTATTATAAACAGTCTCATAAAAAAAATAAGTAATAATAAAAAAGTTATTCCTTGGTAATACATTGTGAGGACGCGCGAGCCTTTGAACTGTGCCGCCGACTGCGACTCTCCGCGTCTCTTTCTTTCCCATACGCTATCCTTCCTCGCGCCCGAAACTTTAATCGTCGATTACACAAGTAAATATCATCGGAATTATATCATATTTGGTATCATTTTTATTAGAAAAATGCCACAAATATGGTCATCGAAGTCCAATAAAAAAATAATGAATAATAAAGACTTTGGAAATTCGGATTAGTGTGGTCTCACCGATATACCCGAGCCGCATGGTGTCATATTTCTCGGCGACCGAGGCCTCTCGAGCTTCACGGCCCCTCAAGGGGGTACACCCCGCACTAGTGGGGATATCTCAGGGACAATTATGTCGGAGACATTTGGGACAATTACCGATGAAATACTATATATAAATTAATATCTGAAAATAATGAATAATTTACTAACTTTTTTAGTAAATTATATTGTTATACTTCCGGGTATGTTCCGATACTTTTGCAGGTGTCGTTAGATTTGGTAAAGATTTGGAATCCTGGTGCAACAAAAATTGGATCCATATTCGCCCCTATTCAATTTTTATGGCTAATTTCGTTAAGTAGATATGGTACTCGCAGCATTTCACGTAGGTCTGTACGTTTGCTTTCGCTGGGCCTCCGCGAGACGCTACGCTATAAAACTCGTCGAATGGTTTGTTTACAAAAATAGACGGGCACTCATGAGATGTTGATGAAATGCATACATTATTGGTAAAAATATTCTGCTAGCGAGGGCACATACAATGTTGATGAAACGTCTATTATGTTATTTATTTACGTATCTTAGGCATAAAAAGTAGACTTCGAGAAAGACATAGTTCCGGCATTTGTCGCTACGAGCGCTGATATCTGTATTAGAAGTGTACTTTTTACGCCTAAAATACGTAAATAAATAACATAATAAGCGTTTCATCAATATTGTATGTGCCCTCGCTAGCGGGCGTGCATCCAGGTGTCCCTATAAGAACCCTAAATCTCCAGATACTTAAAGATTCAACATGCCGCGACGTCACGCGGCATACAACGATTTCTCAAAGTACGCCTCAGTATCGCAAACGTAGGCTGTCTCTATAGACAAGCGCACTAGATTTATCTTTCATTGAGTGGACGTGTATACTCAAAACTATTACTTTTGCATTTTTTCGCCGCGAAAACGGGCCCCGCGGAACCTTGAAATAGCTTGAAATCTCGTACGAGTTTCCTCTCTGCTCGTATACGTATAGGCTAATCTAGCAGAGTGTGTGTGTGCCACACATTCTCATTCGAGCTTCCCCTTGCGGCCGCTTGGAGCGCTGCGCGCAGGAGTCCGCACCCTTAAATCAAACGAATTACTAATGAGTATAATGAGTCAATAAAAAGTAGCTTCAAAGTACTTCCAAAATTGCTACATAAATCCATACGTCGGATTTAAACACCATCAATTGTACCTTTACAAAAATGGTCCGTTTTCCAAGGATTAAATATAAACATTTCGTAAGTACCACTTCTCTCCATGGAAGTAACTGGATTTCTCATTGATATCCTGAAGAACCTATTTAATAATATTTGCCTATTTCTCTTTTTACCCATAGTATATCTCTCGTACTTAAGAATACTGATGTCTTTACGAAATGTTATTTATGATCTGTTTCACAAATTAATATTGGATTGATTAAGGAGAATCGTCAACGTTTTATATAATTTACAATGAATATCTTTTAAGTTCCAAATAGTAGCGCTATCTTTAAAAATGGAAATGGCGATTCAAAATAATCGCAATTCAAATTAACAAAATCCGTTATTTGAAGAATTCAGGATTATTTTTTTATTTCAAAAGATGAACAGGTCAAAACTTGAAAGTTGAGGGTAAAACACATTTTCGACGAATATCCTGGAAACTACTATACAGAATGTCTCAAAAATTTTATAAACCCTGAAAATGTGCGGTTCCTGAGGTTATTTAAAGTAACTTTTTCCACCGCAAAAATGGCCCTCTCGGACAGCAAACGGATTCTGGCTCGGTCAACGGCAACGCCACATTCACCGGAACCTGTCGCCCCACCGGAATCCGTTCGCTATAGCCGCGCTTTGATTGGTCCGTGTATTTCGTTAATAACTCATTCACAAAGCCGAGGTAGATATTTTCGCTAAGGGAAAAGTTACTTTAAGTAACCTCAGGAACCACCGATTTAAAGGATTTTCACTATTTTTGGGAACACCCCATATAAGCAAAGGGTTGGATCAATGCATTTTCCGTTCTCAGGGGAAAGATTAAAAAATTTTGATCGAAATACACACAGAGAAAACTCTCTGTACGTAATATTATAAAAGCGGGACTTGAGAATGACGTTGTTTATATTCTAGAATGTTAGACACAGGGTGAAACGACGAGAACAGATTCCGGCGGTGTTTATGCAGTATTCTGAATCTTGAGAGGCTTTGATCTGCGGGCTCGGAGAGAGTGCATCCGTTATTCCACGGTTGTCCGTTCCGGTGGGACGCCGGATATTCCAAAGATGGCACCAAAGCACCGTGACTGCGGAGTCCATAGTGACTCGATGGCACGCGAGCTTCCCTCTTTGACTGGAATATTAATATTCTCCGGCTGCAAGCGGTCTAAGGGGACACATAAAGCGAGAGAAGAGGGACAACTCGGGACAACTAACCCCGTGTACCCCACGCGGCCGACGAGAACACACGTTTGCTGTGGCTTGTTAGAAATTCATATCCGCATTTTATGGCCCGCTTGTAATTTGACAGCAATTAGTTTTCAGCTTAGGGCCAACGAACATACGAATCGCAGGTGCTGCTATTTCCCTTGAAAAGAAATGTAGTTTTCTCCGACGTTTGCACTATAAAGGTACGAAACCAGGTGCACAACCTTTAAAAAGGAATAATTTTTATAAAGTTTGGCCAAACGACTTGAATTTTGCTTTAATATACGCAGAATTAGTTTACCAGCTAATGTGAACAAAATTTTTTTTAAATTGCTACTGATCAAAATTACGGAGAAAAAACTGAAGATCACGATTCTTAAGTTTTTTACCTGGCTCTATAATGTAAATTTAAGGCATGCATTTTGTAGATCTGAGTAGGTTCAGAACAATTAACCTAGTTATTGTCATCAGAAATGCATAGAATCTGCAGTCTGATCGCTACTTTATTATTTAGTCAGCACTGACATGGTACAAATACGCCCAACTCTCTTTTTATACGGTAGTTATGTTCCTCGAAAAACTGTAAGAAAAAGGCAATAAATACTGCATAAGTTCTGAGATATGCAGAGTGGATCCAAAAAGTATTTCAACATAAAATTTCTTGAGAAATTAACGATATGTAACCTGTTGGGATATCGTAAAAAAATAATCGTACGGCAATAAGCTCGGATTTATTTTAAAGCTTGAAGATTCTACTTTCGCACCACATTATTCATTTTCTTGTAAGATATTTTTACATAATGTAACAGATGGGGTTACCGAGGACTCGCTTTCCTCAAAAATGATATAAATTAAAACCTCTGTAAAAATATTACAAAATTCATTTCGTTAACGAATCTTCCACAGATTTGAAGATTGAAGCTACCCTTTTACAACGATGCCATAAATCAGGTGAGGACATTTTTGTCTCAATTGAGACAAGACCGTTCCCACCATAGCGACAATACCACACGCACCCAACCAGTATTTCTAAAAAGAAGGCTCTCACATTATACAATATAAAATCAACTGAGACGAATACAGCATACATGTATTATATTATCGCATTTGATAGTAAAATAAATTGCAAAACCTAACCCAGACCTAACCCAGACCAATACAGCATACATGTATTATATTATCGCATTTGATAGTAAAACAAATTGGTATTGGTTTCAGTTGATTTTACATTGTTTAATGTGAGAACCTTCGTCTCAGAAACAATGGGTGGGTGGGTGTGGTTTCGTGTGTTGGTTAGGACTAGGTGGCGGGGGGTGGAGAGCACGCAGACGAAATTATGAGTATCTCGAATAGTATCTATATCAAACTGAGAATTTTATTCTGTATTTAAATGGTCTAATGGATACATAGAATTCATTATTTCGAAAAAAGCATGAATGCGTTTATCAAAATTATACGTTCTTTTAAATAAAAATTCGGCAATATAATACAAAATTCAATACAGTACTAGCAATAGTTTTTCGCAAATATCTCGAAAACTAAGACCGAGCACCGGGTAGCTGTAATGACAAAAGTTGTTCAGAATGTTGTCCTCAACAGCATATGTCAAGGTCAAGGTCATCGGAGCATCCTCCCCTAAACGTAAGTTTTACCAATTTCAGAAGTTTTTTAACACGTCAGTTGTAAGGTCCAGTTCGTAATCAATAGATTACAGAACTTTATGCAAAATAAAAATTCTTTGCATTAATAGCAAAACGTAGAAACTATATAGAAATCCATTAGGCACACCACTCTCCTGTATGTGGTTTCATTAAGTCGTAAGAAATGTGTTAATATTCTTAAATTCTTTTGATCTTTCCCACTGTTGAAAATTGCGCACACCCATTTTTGCTATAAATGGGTAAAATCCGCAGCGTAGTCGTCAAGGACTCGGTTAATATCGAATTCTTCCGGAACTCGTCACCGGCAGTCGGTAAGGACTCAGCGAGAAAGGAAGCGTCCTGGAAGCTCCAACCACCGACGAGATCTCGTCGGTGCTCCAGCGATATGAATTTCCGGAAGAGATACCGTTCGCGAAAATCAGAATGAATGCCGCGCGACAACGAGCGCCATCTTTGCGAATCGATTTGATAACCGAGAGACTCTGGAACCTAATTGAACGGTTGCTCTCGATTACGAAAGTGTTCATGGCATGGAAAGACTTTGTGAAACATGGCATGAAAAGACCTCCGTTTACAATTGAGCGATTTCCAGTCGTTGAAATATCGCGTCGGTTTCTGTCGATCAACTACATCCGACGTGCTCCGACGCGGCTAGCAATTTATGTATTTTGTACATGTTACTTTAAATTAATTTTGAGAACGGTTGAGAATTTAGGATTGGTCTTTATGCGAATACTGGTTGTGCTATCTGGTGGAGATTATGTCGGGCACAAGCGTGACTTAATTGAGAGTTGGTAACGCTGATGGCTTAGGAGAAGTGTGCGAGTTACGGTACGGTTCTCTTTATGAATCATGCGTTAATAGAACGTAACGATGGAAGGCATTGTTGAAAAAATTGAACAAGTACAGTTTTCAGTAGGATTGCACTTGTTGAAGTTTGACAGATTTTTATATGTTGGCCATTCTGTTTGAAGCAAGAATTTATCTAATTTTCAAAACATTACACACTGTAAAGTTAGCAGTTCACCTTTCACTCAAAGCCGAATAAGTCAGCAAAAAAAATCGCAGTTCAAGTTTTAGGGTATCCTTGTAAAGAGGAATCTTCATTCTTCAAATCTATGGTAGGTACATTCGCGAAATTTTTTTTAATGATTTTACACACGTTAGAATATCCAGCACTTACGAAACACATATGTACCCTAGTAGCATTTATGATTGGCATTTCGTTGGGCCTACGTTGCAGTATTCGTTGGCCAACCGTTAGAAATGTCGCCATTTTTTTCGTTGGGCCAACGTTCGCGGCCAACGTAGTGCCAACGATCATACCCAACGTGGAACCTACGTCGCTATAATACGTTTGTTCTGATCTTCTCTTTTACCGTTGTTTTCACAGAATATAATAAATAATACTTAAACAATGTATCTCCACGGTAAAAATTGGAACAAAGAAACAAAATTTCGTACCCTCGTCGGACTTGAACCTGGATCCTCTGCGTAGTAAGTTGATACGCTACCGCCGTAACTATAGACATTTCGTGGTTGCATATGCTATGATTTGGGTTACTAGATACGTCGACAAATGTAAACTATAGTACATAAAGGGTTTCGTTACGGTATACGAGCACTAAGACCTCCGCATACTGTCGTTCTAAAAGCGAATGCAACACCCGTACCTACCCCTTGTCAAAGGGAGACACTTAAAGAAATAAATAAACTCCGAGGCTGCACACGATAAAACTTTGGTGCATCAACTATCGCGCAAAAATAACAAATTGTGAATATATTTAGAAATATTAAAAAAATTGAATTTGGAATATAACATGTTTTTGGTTGCAGCAACATTACATTTCTGGTGTCTGTTAGACGACATATTTCAATGTTGGCAGATTTTCGTTGGGCCAATGTAATATCACCGTCGTAAATTTCACGTTATTTAACCGACCATAATATCTGTAGGTCCAACGTTGGATATTCGTTGTCAAATTCACATCATTTTTCGTCGTCGGCCCTACGTTGGGGATCTGTACGCAAAACCACTAACCATATCCCCACTAACCGTTGGCCACCGTTGGCCAACCATAAATGCTACTAGGGTAAATCGCAATTTAAATTTTCTAAATAAGAAGAAAAACACGTGTTATTGTTACACTATCTTTTTTTAACGAAAAAGAATCGCATATTAGATTATAGGACATTGGTGTAGAGGGGAGGCTTCATTCTTGGAAACTATGGTAGGTTCATCCGCGAAAAGAATGTTGCAATGATTTTACAGATGTTTCACTATGCAGCATGTTTGAAACACATAGATACATAAATCTCTATCGAGATCTTAATTTTTAAAAAAATGTTTTGTGGTGCTACGTTTTAAACAAAATTATCACAGTTTAAATGTCGATGATTTCTCCAGAATGGTATATTTATTGTTCAAAAAAATTTGTACATCCGTTGCAAATTAAAATAGTCGAAACTGCTTTACACACTTGCGGTAACAACTATGCTTGTAGCTAGACAGCGGATGTTTATGCAAAATAAAAATGTTCTACCTGAATTGCAACAAACTAAAGTGAAATAGAATTTCACAGTATTTTTATATTCTTCTGATGTTTTTGTTGTTTTAAATTACACCCACTCATTCTTGCTATAAATGCATAAACTCCGCTGTCTACTTATAACAATGAACATTTCCATTGGATAAAAAACTGACGTCCCGTGATTTATGAACAGAAGTGTATGACTATGAGTCGGTACAGTACGTTCCCAGTAAAACCGTGTTAAAAGCAAACATAATGGACTAGCAGAATCACGGTTAACCGAGCGAGCATTTTCGACGACTGTGCGTAAACGCCGCGGAAATCCGGTCTGTTGCGTTGGTCAGTACAGTGACCAGAGAAATAAATGAATGACATCGGCATAATTACGTGGTCGAGATTTCGGTCTCCAACATATTCATAGCTGATAGCAGGATAATAATCCAGGGCTGAATGGACTCTGCGTGTACCGACAGTTATTTTCGTGGTATCCGTGCGGGATGGATTCAGATCGTCTGGCGGTTCGCTCTAATTATGCCTCGTAATATGATGAAGTGTCAGTTAATCTGTGTATATAATTCTACCGGCCCTCGTAATCGTTATGATATGACTTGAACCCTCCTACACAAGTTAAATACCCGCGAACCATTTTAATGATCGTGATCTTGACCTAATCGCCGGATTTGCAACATACTTCCTGACCTCGTGCAAATTGCTTAACATTCTTCTCTTAACACGTCAACTGCCACGTCACTCATACCGCGGGCTGAAAACCATAGCTGCGTAAGTCCAAATTCTGAAGATTTCAGTCAATATTGATTTTCAAATCTTAAAAGCATCATTTATTTACCGGCAGCCGTAATTGATATAAAACTTCATTTTCTATTGAGAAAATGCAGCTTATTCTTTTGTCGCTAAACGAATAGAACGAAATATTTGGGATCATAGTGGTGGTGTTCTTACCCTCTTTTAGTTTCACCCGCTGATTTAGTACACAGATGTACAAAACGTACTTTGAACATTTTTAACATAGGCCCACATAAAAAAGTTGTAAAACACAGCTTTCAGTGTTTTCTCTGCAATTCCGACCAATTGCAATATTTTCAGAATTTCTTTTTCGTGTCATGTAGTAGACTAATTGTTCTAACTCCTCAAAAAGATGCAAGTCGTAGGGTCCAGTATTAAAGAAGTCGCCATCTTTTTAACTCAGATAGCACCGTACATCCATAGGACGTCCGTTTTATGTCCAGTTTACGTCCACACGTTTTAAGTCCGTTGCGGTCGTCCCTCGGAAGTCCGTGGGACCTAAATTTCGGGCGTCCCAGGGACGTCCGTTGGACCCAGATTTCGGGCGTCCCAGGGACGTCTGTCTTTTACTACCGTGGGACAAAAATTTCGGACGTCCCAGGGACGTCCATTTTTTACGTCCTAAGGACGTCCGCGTGGGACGTGCCTGGGACGTATCTGGGACATACGGACGTGATTCGGACGTTCATGTGACGTCCGGGTGCTATCTGGGAAGAGTGTCCGAATATTTATGGGAATCGCTGTACGTTGGTATAAATCAGGGTTTGACTTTATTTGCTCGCGCGTCTCGCTCCCCGT
Organism: Sphecodes monilicornis; assembly: GCA_913789915.3. NCBI lineage: Eukaryota > Metazoa > Arthropoda > Insecta > Hymenoptera > Halictidae > Sphecodes > Sphecodes monilicornis. The sequence goes on along the minus strand of OU565301.1, from coordinate 7,612,839 downwards.
GGTCGCCTACGTGCTCGGACGGGCTCAGGCGCGATCATAACAGACAGATGAACGTGGCGCATAAGGGGCGACACTCGTTTCAATAGGTTTCCACATTACCATCGAGGTACTATTGTCAATGCGTTTCTTTTATTAGTGGTATGCTCTGTAGGCCTATTCCACTATGTCACACGATAATTTCGGACAATAGCTGTAGAAAATTAATTAAAAAAATAAATTCATAAGATAAATTTTAAAAATAATTTTTAATTCCATTGTTTAAATTTTAATATGGTCCGGAACAACTTGATCTTTGTGCACGTTTAGACGTGCTTGGCAAATTGTTAAGGTCTATGGAAAGTTTGGACGTGGATATTCGCATCGCCGACGCAAGCGAAGAATGATTTAAACGTGTACGGTGATTCGATTTAATATAGCGCATTGTTGAAAATGAGCTTTCGCACAAATAAGTTGATCCAAACGTTGAGAATATTCGGGTCGCAAAAAACGCATTGACAATAGTACCTCGATGGTAATGTGGAAACCTATTGAAACGAGTGTCGCCCCTTATGCACCACGATCATCTGTCTGTTATGATCGCGCCTGAGTCCGTCCGAACACGTAGGCGACCACGGGGAGCGAGACGCGCGGCCGAGTCGAGGAGGCGTAGCCCTCGGAAAACGGTCCTCGCGAGCAAATAAAGTCAAACCCTGGTATAAATCGATCTTTATTAGATAATTCGCTTGTCAATTGTATAAAATTCTATTTCATGTTTTAATTTTCACGTGAAGACATTTTTTATAGTTTTCTGAACCTACAGACGTGTGCTTGCAACCGCAATGCATGTATGGAGCTTTTTTATAACAACAAACGGCAAACATTGTTATACTCGAAATACCATGTATGTGATTAACATAACTATGATTCTCAGCGGCCATATGTGACTGACATAATTTTTTGACTGAAGTGCAACGTGCATTCGTACAGTGGTAGGCAGAGAAAATTAAAATTTCGTTAGTACCTACGAAGTATAGGAAACTTAAAATACAGGGTGTTCGGTAACTGGTGGTACAAGCGACAAGGGGGTGATTCTACATGAAAAAAGAAGTCGAAAATATAGAATAAAATTATTCGCATGAGGCTTTGTTTTCGAGAAAATCAATTTTAAAGATTCGTCGGGATCGCGTGCAATAGTATACAGAGCGGAAATTATAAAGCGTTACAGACGAAGGTCTCCAAAAATACTGATTAAACGCAAAAATGTTTCAGATGAAAGTTGTTCAGTACCGAGGGGGACATCATGTGGTGGGACTTTTATTTTCCCCGGTGGACACTCCAAGGTGAGGTGAAGGTCAACTTTCTTTTTTTAAGAGGAATGATGGAATGATATGTTTTTTTATCCATCATCAAATAGTGCGTTTTAATATGAGTTCAATTACCTATGACTCAAGGACATTCAAGGTCACACTTGTAGGGAAATGCAGAAAAGGTTAGCACGTGCCTTCGAACTTTCACACAAAAACAATAACATTATTGTTTCTCTAATAATGTTGCTAGTGAGTAGATTGAAGAAATATCGGCGTCTTTTAGCGAATCGTATACGCTACACTGAGCTGACGCAGTAATTCCAGAATTCTCTTCATATTTCCTCCCGAGGAAATACGAAACGTTGTGAAATGCCATGAAAGGAGGAACTTTAACCCAGATTTGCTCATTCTCCTTGAAATTGAAAATTTGTCAGAGCCTCACTGTTCAGCGTACATTTCTAACCCCTTGAGACGCTGTGCCATTTTCCTCGTACCGCGAAATCGTTTCTACTGTTTGTTATTAATACAAATGTCATCAAATACCTATAGCTATTACCCCGAATTGTCAACTGATGCGAGGCAAGCAATATTCTCAAAGCGACTTTCCAAAGTTCTGATATCTAGCGAAATTGTACAGAAATATCCAGCAAAATGTAAAGAGACGATAAATATCATAGTAAACAATAGTAGGGGAATGCTCTCTGTATTGGACCAATTATGCAAATAATTTCATAAATCGAAAACGTGTCGATATTATCGAACAGAAAAAAATTAAGAACAACCGTGACAGTATGGTTGATATATAAATTTTTTAAAAATGACTGAAAAATTTTGTAATTGGTGCACAAAAATATTTTGGAAACTGGTTTCCTAATTTGGACCATAAGTATCCTATATTGGACCACGTCTACTTTTCGATATGTTGTTCATCAATTTTATTCAAAACTATTAGATACTATGAAATGCATATTATACATATGTGTTATAAATATTACTGCAAAAAAACTAAATCAACTTTTGATTTGGAACCTTAGAAATAAAAAGAAGTAAAAATATAATATAATTCTGATATGTATTTATGTAACAGTACACTGGGGAAGACGAAATATGTAGATATACATATTTGAGAAATCATTTTCGATAGTTTCCACGTCGAGACAATTTTTATCCGAGAAAAAGAAAAATTTGCTTCATTTGGACCGGTCCAATTTAAGAACCATTAAATACAGTATTTCATCGATAATTGTCCACAACACGGGTCTGCGGAGGGACAATTATGCGCGAGGGATATCATTGTTTGAGGTTTGCCGAACGTAGAGAAGGACAGCCGAGCTCGAGAGGCCTCGGTCACCGAGAAATGTAAACATACCTAATCCGAATTTCCAACTTCTTTATTAATCATTATTTTTTTATGGGATTTCGATGATCATATTTGTTACCAAAACTTACTCCATCGTCAATTAAAAAAATAGATATGTATGTATAGTCAGAAATATTTTCAAGGTTTACCAGTGTCCAATAGGCTTACAGAATAAATAAAATGTTACAATTTGAAGGTTAGCTTAGTTTTTCACGGAAAAACTGGCGAAAAAATCGGTTTTTATTTTTTTTAACAACGGCGCAAAAAACCGAAAAATGTGAAAACATTCGTATACGATACTCATAATAATATGTCGGTACTATAAAAATATAAAATTAGTCACTCTAGAACTTTCATGTGAAATCTGCATTTTTTCGATTTTTTTGAGGTTTTTGATTTTTTACAAGCAGGATTTTCAATTTAAAAATCTGAGACCAATTGCAAAGTATGCATTTGGGTTCTTGAGATGTGTTAGATTTTTACCAGAATTTCTAAGCATCATTAACTAGGAAAAATAGGCCACAAACTGATTTTTCGATTTTACCCCATAACTACCCCCCCCCCCCCCGATCGAGATACAGGGTTGAAATATTGCACAGTATGTTTTTTCTTGATGCCCTATCGAATGATCAATTGTCGATAAAATTCGGTTCAAGGACACTTTTGACCATCTTATCCGGCTATAGCCTTTCAAGCAGTTCACTTCACATACTTCATTTCAAAGTATAGACACGGAGGAACAAATTCTTGCTCGCTCTACTATCACAATCTTTCACTGCACAGTAATCAAAATTATTTTTGCTACGCGGTGGAAAAATTAGGGCTTTCATAACGTTATTTTTAATTAACACCTGTTGTAACACTGCAAGTTTATACTGTAATTAACACCTGTTAACACTGTAAGCTGCTCCAAGCCAAGCCAAGCTTAGAGTATTTCTACTGTTCGGCAGCAGACGGCGCCACTAAAAATGTCAGATCCGAATCAAGCTCAGCGCCGGAAGAGAAAGACACCGAACATGTCCATGAATTTATCGCGTCTCCCGAAGCAAGCACGCCGGAGCAATTATGAATATTTCGAAAGTAATTAAGCAGTCGGCAAAAACCGCGCCTGATAAAAAAAGCCCGAGGCGGTTGCAGTCGGCTGGTAATTAAGAAAGAACAATAAACGAGCTGTGTCGTAAAGTCTGGTTGGTCCGATTCATCGTGGCAGACGGAAAGCTCGTAAAAGTATTCGTCGTCGGCAGCGGCGTCAAAATAAACGCGGATGGCTCCGGCACTAAAACCGCGGATTCGTTAATGCGAAGTTTTCGCGAAGGTTGTGCGACACACGACCGACTTCCCTGTGTGTTGTGTACACGTGCGTTTGTGTACTTTTCCGTGGACGAAAAATGTTTGCTCCTCGGCGAAAAACCAGCGATTGAACGGACGCGGAATATTAAAAAGCGAAAAAACAAACGGATCCGCGCTGGCTCCTGCGTTCAAAAGAAACGAACCGGGAAACGATGGACGTAATAACTCCTCTTCCTCTTTCCAATAGCCCGTACGTAGCCCACGGTTCGATATTTAAATTCGAACCCCGGTGCACTTCGGCTGCATCCGTGCCGCAGCCACCGGGGATGCATGCACGCCGAGTGTAATAAAAGCCGAGGCGCGCGGAACGGTCATAATCCACTTTTGTTTGCAGATTTATCGACGCTCCGTTACTTTATGGGAACAGTATGGTCGGAAGCTTCCAACTTGTGCAACATAACGGACAATTTTTGAATCGCTTTGATTACGACGCGGTGCCGAAGAGTTATGTCCCGCGTTTCATCGTGAACGATCGAAACGGGCGATCAAAAGGCGATTATTATATTCATACTTCTTGTCTTCTAGAAGAATATATAGTTTGTCTCGCAATAGCGTCACGGTGGCATCTAGACAGCGGATCATTATGCAAAATAAAAATGTTCTAACTGAACTGCAACAAACTAGAGCAGGGATGGGCAATTTTGCCTCAATTGAGGCTAAACCGTCCACACTGTAGCGCTCTCTGTCCCCTTCCAGCAAGCGCGGTACAATGGGGCAACGAAGACACGAGACATCAGCATACGCAAAGAACGTGCGCGCTGCATGAAAGAGATGTTGGTGGGAGAAGCAGGCGTTTGAGGGGCTCCACCCGTGCCCACCATTGAACTAGAGTGAAGTAAAAATTTATTTTCTTTATTAATCCTCGGACAGCGGACTGTGGTGTCGAATCGTTCACCTAGAAATACGGGACTTGGATTCGACAGGATTTACGAAGGGGTGTAAAGTCCAACTCCGGCGAACAAACTCGTTTATTTCGGTTAGATCTAAGCTAGGCTCGACTATATTTGGGATCTCCGAGGGACCGTGGGTGACATGCTTCTGGGGAGCATGTCACCCGATCCGACGGTCCCCAGGTGGGGGGCACTGCGTGGTGACCTGCGCAGTGTCCTTGTAGTTTCAGGGTCATTTATTTCAGGGGGGTTTCGCTCAGTAGTGTTCGTTGAGAGTACCTGGCCACCCCCCTATAGCTTAGGGTAGGTCACCGTGGGGTTTTAGTGGGTAGTCCCTTGGGCTGGTTAGATCGGGACACCCCCGTTTGGACGCCGTCCGATTGGACACGTCCCGATTGGATGCGTTCCTTTTGAACGCCGTGCCGATTGGACTCCGTACCGGTTGGACCTAACCATATATTTCACAATAAAATATCACCATATGTAGAATTCGAAAATCAATGATTATAAAATTTACGGCGCCCAAACGTCACGAATCCAAACGGCGCGGCGTCCAAATAAAAAACGACATTATTCGCTTCTTTTTCTTGTTTTTTTTTTTAACACAAAAATCTATTTGGCAAACAACGCGTTTTCGCTGCAGCACAAAAGATTCACAGAGTGAAATTCACGCGTACGTCTCTCAGCCGACTGGTTAATTTGCTTTAACAGTCTTATTGCGAGGGAAAAGCATCGACAGCACGCCCGCGCAAATATGCATTTTCGGTGTTCCATCGAACGAACCAATTTACCTTTTCACCTCGCCTGTGGTCTGTTCATTTTCACAGAAAAATTAAATCGTGAAAAACATTGCGTTACGTTGATTTTTTTAACCGGTTCATTCAATTGAACGGATGATAAATTGCAAACGCGGCCCACCTTTTTGTTTTAATGCGACTCGGCGATGTCATTATTTAGTTTTTGCTAGATTCGAATTTTTATTGCAACGAAAGGTATGTTTTTGTTGGTGCACAGACGTGATTATGCACACATTAACCCTCCGATGGTGGTGCTTGGGTCTGTTTTGAGCCAGATTATCAAAATAGTCATTTATACACTCAATTTTTTGCAATCAAACAAAATGAATAGCTGTCGCATATTGTCGAATAACACAAAGACTAACGTGTACACAAGAAATAGCTTTAAAAAGTATATTTTAAAAATTAATCATCAAAGCTGCAAACAATCCTTACCATCGTCAATTGTTGCATAGATATAAAGAAGGTCCGCCGACGCAGGGTTAAATCTCTAAATTAAGCTTATTGGACAGCAAACATTGTTTAAATGCAGTCTTAGTTTTTTTAATTCTGGTTGTGTACTTTTTTAAACATTGTTATAATTTTTAAGACTGTTACAACTGTAATAAATATTTAAAACTTTTAAAAATTTTTCTCCTTTCGATCTTTAACACTAGGTTTACGGAGCACTAAAATTAATTATTTTACACTGCTTTATAAAAATAATAAAATTGTATTTACTTAGATCTTCAGCGATTTTTATTGTAATATGTACAGAAAAAAATAAATCTATTTAATAATTCCTCACGAATGCCTCCTTACACTCTTAATAATCGTAAATTAAAAATTTTTGAATCCGTCATTTTGACGGGCCCTGTAAATCTAGTGTTAATCTTGCATCGACAGCTGATTCATTAGCATAGGACATAATAAATTTCATATTAGAGCATAAATTTGATTTGCATTTATTTCCATAACTGCAATAAATCATATCCCACAAATGCAATTTTCTGCATGTTCGCACAATAAAGTGAGTGATATACAGGGTGGGGCAATAATTTTGGCCACCTTGAATATTTCAGTTATTTGTAATAATATGAGAAAATTATATATACAAAAGTTGCACGGTATAGAGGGGAAATATTGTGATATAAACATTTGTTATATGCGTGAAGGCATTTCGCAGATTTCGAGGTCCTCGTGATTTCTTTAAATGAGAAGATCTACTTTTTGTATCATGAATCCATAGAGTATCAAATTCTGCGTAAAAATGTATTTGACCTCTATATGTCCTAATGTAATAGTTAATGAGATATTATCGAAATAATTTTCCATATGTTTTCACCATATTCAAGTTGAGGGACATCAGTTCGATAAACTTGCAGGCACATAGCAGTGATGCCAGATCGGTTAAATCGAGGGGAATACAATTTACCACCTCTCTAGTGACCAGAGTAATATGTGACACGTTGCGCGGCACGTCGCGTGACCAATCTACTACGGTCTTAGTGGGGGATGTTGGAGTGTGCTCAGGTAGTGGAATGGGATCGTGGAAGGGGAAAAGGAAGAGAGGAAAATCCACCCAGTTTCGTGTGTTTCTGTCATCAGAGGCACATAGTGGGTACGTATGGAAAATAATATTTCGTTAACTATTACATTAGAACATATAGAACACAACAGGTTTTCTTTCATTTAATCCGTATACTTAACTCTTCAGTACACAATTTTTGTTTCACAAGGAAAATATATTCGACCCATCAAAAAGTATGCCAAAAATAATTCCCGTCCGCTAAGGGTTAACTCGCACACTGATTCCAACTTTCTCATTCTCACAGATTCGCAAAGTGTAGTCAAAGCTTTACAGGAGCCTATGTTCAGTCCTCAATGTAATAAACTACTCATAGAAATTAAGGACAAATATCTTAAATTTATGGCCAACAGTGGTAATTCAAAATTTGTCAAATTTATTTGGATCCCAGCACATATTGGTTTAACAGGAAACGAAAAGGCGGACTTGTTGGCCAAAGAAGCTACAGAATCAGGAACCCTATCAAATGTTAAAATACCATTTACCGATTTTTTATGCGATTTTAGATGTCGAATGAGAATGTCTACGAACGATACTATTAAGAAAGAAGCCTTACACAAGGTGTATATTTTTTCCAACACTTTTTTAATGATTCAAACACACCTTGGTTTTCGGGTCTCAAATTACCTAGAGATTTCATTACATTCGTCAACAGAAGCCGTTCGAACCATTATAATTTGAATGCTTCCCTGGCGAGAGTACACTTCATTCCGGATGGGTCCTGTAAATGCGGAGCGGAGGCTCAAGACCTTAACCATATTATCGCAAACGATTGTGATTTACACAGATAGCAGTAAAATTAAGAATGCACAGTCTGTAGGGGCAGCTTACTATTGCCCACAACTTGATATTAGTAAAACAATTAGCTTACATAGACAAGCGTCCATATTTACAGCAGAGTGTTATGCGATAAATCAAGCTTTAGACGTGGTTAACTCGCACACTGATTCCAACTTTCTCATTCTCACAGATTCGCAAAGTGTAGTCAAAGCTTTACAGGAGCCTATGTTCAGTCCTCAATGTAATAAACTACTTATAGAAATTAAGGACAAATATCTTAAATTTATGGCCAACAGTGGTAATTCAAAATTTGTCAAATTTATTTGGATCCCAGCACATATTGGTTTAACAGGAAACGAAAAGGCGGACTTGTTGGCCAAAGAAGCTACAGAATCAGGAACCCTGTCAAATGTTAAAATACCATTTACCGATTTTTTATGCGATTTTAGATGTCGAATGAGAATGTCTACGAACGATACTATTAAGAAAGAAGCCTTACACAAAGGTGTATATTTTTTCCAACACTTCTTTAATGATACAAACACACCTTGGTTTTCGGGTCTCAAATTACCTAGAGATTTCATTACTTTCGTCAACAGAAGCCGTTCGAACCATTATAATTTGAATGCTTCCCTGGCGAGAGTACACTTCATTCCGGATGGGTCCTGTAAATGCGGAGCGGAGGATCAAGACCTTAACCATATTATTTGGCAATGTCCAGAATATGATTCAGAACGAGGACAATGTGTCTGAACTACTCCTCAATCGAAAATATTACCCTCCCTACACCATTAATTTCTTTTTAAGCGTGCCAGATTATTACAGCATTATTATTTATCTTTAATTTCGTAAACAAATGCAAAGCAAAAATTTAGTGACTACCGCTCATGTTAATTTAACCTAATATAACGATATGTACTCCATTATGTATTGTAAAGTGTTATATTAATGTATGCTATATAAACCAAACAGGGTTTGTGACATCAATAAATAAATAAATTATAAATTAATTACCATTATAATAACTCAGCGCAATTGAGAGTGCAGAAAAAGTTATGAAAAAACGACAATAGAATACTTTTCCGCCACGCGACTATTTTTAGCGAGGCAACAGATTATTTTCAGGATTCCTACGTATCACATTGCGAATTTGGTGTTCGCGAAAGAGAGGGAGGGGAAAATTACGATGTATTCACCGGTCGAAGTATTCCGAAATAGGTTGGCCGTTGTAACGCGTCCGACGCGCATGCAACCGGTGAACGGTTCGGAGCTGCTAGTCTGGAAATTAGATTGCACTCACGTTACCCGCGGCAAAAGTTCACGGCACAGTGCGGTTAACGGTTCCATCGTGTTCCTGGCTAGGTCAGGCATATACGTGCTGCATGCTCGCCTCGATCGTCGAAATCGAGTTTGCGTGCCACGCATCGCGAAGTATCCTCCTGGCCGCGTGTTTCAAGTTATTCAGCCTCGATTTGGATCTGGCCCGGCACGGCACTCGATTCCACTCCATACTCCATACACCTGTATCGAATCGAATTACGATCTCGCGACGGAGAGTTTGCTTCGTTCACTTTCTTTGTCTTTCGCTTTTGAAAGAGCAGGCGCCATTCATCGATTCTCTTTTTCAACACTTCGCAGACGAGGATTTCCGAAAATGTTTCAAACAGTCTCTTTAACAAGTTATTTTTTGTATCAAAGACACCACGTAAGATATGTTTATTCAGTTTATTCATGTTTATTGGAGGAATATTAAAAGATATCCAAAAGATATAACAAAATTTCTGTTCTCAAGCTTTGGGAAGCGTGATGTCCATACTATAGCCTTGAATTATACCGAAGATATTCCATCCTTGATCAAAATGCTATCCGAGGTCGCTGATCGTCTTTCCAGCAGGAGGCTCAGAAGCCGAGTGATAAGAATCGTGAACCGTCTGTCTAATCCTGATACACTAGAATCCTCTATTGACGACCTCAGCTCAATAGAAGATTTCGAAACACCTTAATCTTATCTACGCAAGGGGAATAATTATAGAGATCACATTGAAAATCATTTTCTGGGACACAAGGAGCGTAGGGCAAAGGCTGGAGAGATCGAAACTATCATACAGGACGTGGATATTCTCGTATGTGTTGAAGCCTGGCTAACTCGGGGCAGCATCTTCAGAACCTTTCCAGGCTTTCTCGCGCTCATGAAAGACAGAATTCACGGGAGAGGTGGGGGCATTCTGATGATCATACGTAAAAGTGTTGCCCTTCGCGAAATTAACAACCTTACATTTTCGGATGATTCCGTAGAGCTGTTAGACGTTCAGCCAAATAATTTTAATCCCCCGCTTAATATTATAGCGTGCTACAGAACTTCTGGTCAATCTCTCACACAAATATTATACAATGGGATCTCATCTGTTCGAATGTTACTGCAAATGAAAACTGCATTTTCATGGGAGATTTTAATGTCCATAATACGAATTGGAAGTGTAACTATATTGATTCCAATGGCTACAGACTGAGCAATTCCATAGATGCTCATGACCTTTTTTTACATAACAATAATTCTCTCACACACCCGGATTTGTACAGGAATAGATCCAATATTGACTTAATCTTCTCAACTATGAATATTTCTGATAAGATAAATGTTGTTATGGAAGATGAAACCCTGGGTTCTGATCACTTTCCCCTTATAGTTATGAGACAGAAAGATATTTCTATAAGAAACAGTCGTTTAAGTTGAAGACCATCAAAACCGATTGGAATAAATTTAAATGCGAACTAAATTCTCAGTATTCCAAATTTTACACCACAGAATATGAACAATTAGAGCCTTACTCCAGATATGAATTTTTTGCTGATGTCGTGACTGATGCTATTGGGTCGAGCACTCCTTCTACCAAAAGGGAAAAGTTTAAAAAAACAAATTGTGATCAAACTCGATACTCGAATCCAGTATTTTGGTGGGATTTGGAGTGTGATAAGATCAAGAGACTTCGCAAACTGCAAACTGATTCCTGTCGTCATATCTACAAAAAAATTCCAGTTGTTCAGTCTCGGGAAAGACACCTTATTTCAGACGCAAAAACGACGCCTCCCAGAAGGCGCCTTATTTCAGACGCGAAAACGACGCCTCCCAGAAGGCCCCTCTGAGGCGCCTTATTTCAGACGCGAAAACGATGCCTCCCACAAAGCGCCTCTGAGGCGCCTTATTTCAGACGCGAAAACGACGCCTCCCAGAAGGCGCCTCTGAGGCGCCTTATTTCAAACGCAATAACGACGCCCCCCCCCCCGACGGCGCCTCTGAGGCGCATTATTTCAGACGCGAAAACGATGCCTCCCAGAAGGCGCCTCTGAGGCGCCTTATTTCAGACGCGAAAACGACGCCTCCCAGAAGGCGCCTCTGAGGCGCCTTATTTCAAACGCAATAACGCGAAAACGATGCCTCCCACAAGGCGCCTCTGAGGCGCCTTATTTCAGACGCGAAAACGACGCCTCCCAGAAGGCGCCTCTGAGGCGCCTTATTTCAAACGCAATAACGACCCCCCCCCCCCCCGACGGCGCCTCTGAGGCGCATTATTTCAGACGCGAAAACGATGTCTCCCAGAAGGCGCCTCTGAGGCGCCTTATTTCAGACGCGAAAACGACGCCTCCCAGAAGGCGCCTCTGAGGCGCCTTATTTCAGACGCGAAAACGACGCCTCCCAGAAGGCGCCTCTGAGACGCCTTATTACAGACACAAAAAGGACGCCTCCCAGAAGACGTAAGACGTAAGACGCTCAGTAATACGTGGTTATGATGATATTTCCAATAATCCACAATTGATTCTAACCTTTTTGCTCCTCTTCACATTGTTTCACATCAATCGTATAAATCTCAATTTAAAAAAAAATTTACAGTGTTCCTACTTGGCAAGACAAGTCAATTGAAAAAGTTTCCTTTTATACTATTCAAATTTACCGCTCAACCCGATTCCGAATTTCTAACGATCGATATCGACCAATGAAACGATTAACGTGTCGCCCTATATAACTAGCTGTCTCACAGGTTTGCACTGGCACATGGCTCAGTTACGTTTGGTCATGATGGCACAAACACATTGCCTGCGTAATTCTAAATTAGTTATTTGGAAAAATATATCTTGTTTCCAGCTTTACTAAAAATTTTCTACACAACAAGTAAGTCTTCTTTCAAAATATTTCTTTTTGTTGGCTTTCCATTAGTGGTTTCTTCAAGATGGTAAATATTAAAATCACGATGTATTTACACTAAATTAATATAATTTTCAGACGCAAGATTCCCTTGAAAAAGATCCACACACGGATCGAAACGTTGGGTTTTATTTCAATTGCAAATTTGTTGAATTTTCAAAAAGATCGAACCTTGCGCCAAAATCATTTTTCTTAATAAAGTTTTATAATCGTCAAAAAAGTTAGTAAATTATTCATTATTTTCAGATATTAATTTATATACTAGTATAGATGATAACAGCTTGAAAACTGTTCGAAACTGCTGTTTACACCTACCGGAAAAGTTTACACAATTTCAGTAAAATACTTGAAAACCACGAATAAACGAACGCTGTTTCAGACACTGGTTAAGATTATAAAGCGTGCTATGAAATCTCTTAATTTTCGATGGACTATACTGCCTTGTGAGTGCACAAATCTAAAAAAGATGTATTGGTCCTCAGACATTCATCTACCTTTAACACTAAAAGTTTTACGGCTTACCCAAAATGTTTGAAATTCACTAATGTCCGGCTTTGGGGTGCGAACACCCCACTGTGCGTCGGCATCGCAGGACGTTACAAAAAGATCCTTTATCCACGGATCTTTTTCCCGAAATTGTTGTCGCCTTTTCGCTGCGTCTGGGCTTGCGATGCGTCAATTGTCATTGACCGGAGTACGGCTGGTGTAGTTTCCCGTTTCGAGACGGAACACTTCACTTCCACCCGTGCGCAAATCCTTAACGGCTCCTTAGGGTCAAGCATCCCAATAAATATCTCAAAAAGGACAGTGTCCCATCGTAACACAGACCAAGACACGATGTCTAAACAATCCTAGACATTAAGAGTGTCCGAATATTTATGTGAGTCACTGTAGGTGGCGTGATTCGCAGAAGTTCACCATACTCTTTCGGCAAGAATCGCGAGCCACTGTTTCAAAGTGAAAGTTTGAACAAACGGCCGGGCAGCCTCGGCCTATCGTGACTGCTCATCATTATAAGCGTTCTGTCGGTATGAAGTGGCAAGAGAAAGCAATTAAGGCGATAATAATTGTGGCAAAGCCAAGGAGGGGGGGGAGGGGGGGAGGTGCAGAAAGTGGTGTTCCCCGAAACTAGTGCGTAATCGTCGGGAACACGTTCGTTGGCGTGTGCGATTCCGCGGCATTCTTTTCAATCAACAAGCGAACCTCCCTAAAGTGCGTCATTAGCGGACCCTGAAATTCTGCGGAACTCGCTGGCAATTGCCAGTTGCACGTTGCATCGCGTGATATACAACGATCACGAGTGCACATGAAAATGCACACGTTGTTAGTAGAGCTAGTACCTTTACCAGAGTATGCGAGATACCCGAGTACCCATGACATAGCCGAGCACCCGGGTATCTCATGAGACTGTCGAATCCTTGGGTACCCGAGTATGTCATGAGTAGAGATGGAATCAAGTATATTACAAGTAGGTTGAAACGGGGATGACCCACTTGGACGCTATCCGATTGGACGCGTCCCAATTGGACACGTTCCTTTTGGACGCCGTGCCGATTGGACTCGTCGTTCGGACGCCATTGCGGTTGGATTTCTGACATTTGTGCGCCGTGCCGTTTGGATTCGTGACATTTGGGTGCCGTAAATTTTATAATCATTGCTATTTTATTGTGAAATGTATGGTTAGGTCTGGGTTAGTTCTGGGTTAGTTCCGGGTTAGGTCTGGGTTAGTTCTGGGTTAGGTCTGGGTTATGTCCAACCGGTACGGAGTCCAATCGGCATGAAGTCCAAACGGCACGGCGTTAAAACGACACGAGTTCAATCGGTACGTAGTCCAAAAGGAACGCGTCCAATCGGGACGCGTCCAATCGGATGGCGTCCAAACGGGGGTGTCCCGTTGAAACCTAGCCAGATAGTTTTGAACCTTTCATGAGTACTACGAAAAACAAATGGAATTCTTCCAAGTATATTTGAACCCAGACGAGATAGCTTGTAAGTATTATTCAGAGCTCAACAGAAGTTACCCAGAGATTTCGCGGGGCAACGGGAACAAGTGAAGGTTCCCCGCCTGTCCCTACCATGCATGCTTTTGCCTAAGGCCTTAGTGGGACATATTTTCATAGCCGTAGGATCTCTAACACTACAGGTTGCACTCTATATTATCTACTGCTTCTGTAGCGACGCGACGCGACGGTTCTAGCCCAATGTCTGCGCTTATGGATTATCGATCGAGGCGCTCGATCTCACTCAGTCTTGAGCACCTTATTCACTCTCTTTGTCTAGGTACTGACATTTGGTCCCCTCAGGGTTTTAAATCCATTTTACCATTCTCCCCCTTCTTCCACTTTGTCCACTCTCACCTAACGCCAATGTTCAGCCTATTTCAGCCTACTTTTCAGTGTGACCTACTGTTTATTACGGTGGGTTTCGAACCACCATGCTCAACGACGCAGTATAATATCACATAGAAGAATATTTCCAGAGGTGACGGCGCACAGTGGGTTGAAACGCGAAAAACGCGGACAAAAATCATTTTCCTGACCAAACGAAAAATGTAAAATTGTATTATTGCCTTGTTGGTAGATAAATGTGGCATCATTTTTTGCATTTCGTTTTCCAAAATTCGTTTTCCGAAGTTCAATAAACATGCATAAGTTTAGCTTCTCTTGAATTTTTTAGAGTACCGTTTCATTTAGTACGTTATAACTTACTACACGTATGAGTGAGGATTTTTTGCATGTACTTAACTGAAAGCGTGTTCCAAGATGAAAATAATAAGCATGGATTTTGTTTGTTTTTGTTGTAATAGTTGTAAAGAGTAATCTTAAGCTTTTTCCCCACTCAAATAGACTTATAAACCGATTGCCGTCGATTGCTGCATTAAAATTTGTTACACGTTATTGGTAGATATGTGTACGATAAAACTAAAAAGGTTTCAGCTGCCAATAGCTGCCTGTTTGTACACTGTATCACAAAAACAATGACGCGAGAGAATGCGCGGTTGCGCCGTGCCGCGTCGTTCAGGTAGTCGCTATGGTGTCTTTTGGTGTTCAATTTGGTATTCATATTTTTCAACGGCAGCCTGTCAAGCACTTGACAGAAAATTTCCCAGACGTTGGATCGGTCGTAGAGCTATGCACTGCCCGAATTTCTACAAAGCCACCATGATTATTGATAAATACTTATTAATATTCTTATACATAATTTGTGTTTGATACCATATTGTACTCAATTAATGAAAGCGTGTACGTTGCTTTCAGAAAATAAATACACCATTTATTTGAAGAAAAACATAAAAATATAATTGAACAGAGAAGGAAATGCGAAATTTCTATAGAGTCACTTGCATTTTTCATAAGTAAACACAAAATAAACTATTATTTTCCCCTTATGTCCCATGTTCGTAGAGTTCGTAGAGTCGTAGAGTTAAGTGGGCCCCAGCATTCCTGTGGGTGCCCTAGTCAGTCCCTTACAGAATTCAGTACAGTAAAGACGTTCTTTCTGAGCCGTTGAATAAAGACGTATTTTAAATTAAAACGGTTGGTTCAATTATCCCATATTCCAATACTGCATTATGTCAAATAACATTAAAAATTCGGTTTGACATCGATAAAATTAACTTTTGAAGTCTCTCTATTTTAACAGACACCCGTGCTTCATTGAGTGCATCCCTTAATTCAGTAACTAACTGAGCTGTACTTTTGAAGATTTACGATTGGGTTTATGTAGGGGAACAAGCAGGCCATGTTAAAACTGATATTTTTTTAAAGAAACCACAGCTTAATGAACTTTGATGTGTGCACAGCTGCATTATTATATCGGTAACTGGAATTGTCGTCTTTAATGTTTTCTACAGATGGTATTAAAATCATTTTAATCAATAAATATGATTATCTCCAGAACTATTCGCTATTTGAAAAAATATTTCATACGAAACTTTTTCTGTTTCGAGGGGGATGTAATCCAGTGCCGCAATTTTCTTTGTAAGTGTACGCATGAAGGACACACGAAGGTCATCTTTGTTTCTTTTAATAGAATTATATAATTTTTATGAACTATTCGATGCAGCCCTGTATTTTGAGTAAAAATGTATTACCCTATTTATGTCAAAAATGATTACTGTAGTTGCTATTTAAATTTTATGTGTGCACTCGCGCTGTATCCAATGACACGTAGTACTTTTGTGCTTAGGATGTAGAGGATAAACAAAATTTAAGGTCTATGTATAGATATAACGTGTCTACAAATGTATTCAAAGTTTGCTGCTCGACTGTGTTAAGATTTTTTTTTACATAAAATGTTACATGATATAAGTTATTGCAATTGTATCATATCCCCTACATCCTAAACACAAAAACGCCACATGTCACTGAATATTACGCGAGTGTACACTTATGTACTAATAATAGGGATTGGCAATATTGAAATGAAAATATCTCCAAAGTAATAGTTTTTCGACATAAATAGGTTAATTCAATCTAATTCGGAATACCGAGCTGAAGTCCTTCATGCGTTCGCTTACAAACAATGTAGCGGCACTGGAGTACAACCCCCCACCCTCGAAACAGAAAAAGTTTCGTATGAAACGTTTTTCCACACAACAAATAATTCCTGGAGAAAATCGTATTTATTGATTAAAATGGGACACCCTGTATAGAATTATCAGCAGGCCCGTCGCGTCATTCCGGTAACGTAAGACGCGTATTTCGCCGGAAAGCAACCAACGGCCTCATAAAACAGTGAATTATTTACCGGTACACCTAATATACCACAGCATCAGTTCAGAGTTAATCAATCCCATTTTGATCATGAGAGAATCGCCGAGCGCAGAGCCAGCCGGGTAGCAAATTTCCGGGGGCATAGCCTGTGCTAGTGGTAAGCCTTTCTTTATCCGGTAGGCATTTTTATTGGATCGCCGCGCCAAGCTGGGGCGAGATGAATCTCGTATGCTGCGTGTATCCGTAAAAATTTATCGCCGGGCGATATCGCGTCGATGTAAGAACGGCAGTGAAGGCGATTTTAATGCTTCCTATGGTGGTTGTCGAGCCGCGTGCGTGTGCGCGCCCACGTGTCGACCCGGTTACAACGTGCCGGCGGTAAAACGCTCGTAAACACGCGAGTCTCGCCGATATCGACTCGCCACCGACTACCGGTATCGCTCCTACGTGTGCGGAACATTGAATCGAGACGTTTTATCGGTGACGTATCGCGCGAAACCAGTAGAAGATCGTTTGCGGGAAACGCGGAGCCGAAGAAGGCTTCCGATTAGTGTAGGGGAAACCGGGGTCAAAGGTAACATTGTAAATCATTCAAAAACTATTACAGGTATTATGGCAAATTTTGAATATACAGGGTGCTCCAGCTAAAAGAGGCCATCTCAATATCTCCTTCGTTTCGAAGAGTGCGATGTGGAGGGGAGGAATATCCCCATACGTCACGTCGCCTCACCGGACGAAGTAGCGGCGCGATGTGGAGGGGACATCTCGAATGGCCCGCGGCCCGCACGTTTGGCGCCTCTGATCCGGGCGGTCAGTTGACACGACCGTTTTTTGACAGAACTCTGTCACGGAACTTTGACAGTGTTGCGGAATAACGTGCGAACATCGAAGCAAGTCGTTACGGGACGACAACAGACCAGTGATGGTAATGATGGCGCTTTTCACACGCATGCGCGACGATTTTAGCCTCAGTCAAGCACGAAAATCGGGTACCTTGGTCGCCCCGCTAATTTCGCAAAATTTATTATGATTTGATTTTGAAAAATGAATGCACAACATGTGTACGTATATATATGTGTGTGTATTAAAATGTAATATATACATACGTACATAGAATATATAATATATAAATATATAATATTTATGTATCTATGTACAATATAATATAACTTACTCTTCTTCATCATCTTGGGAATAAGGAAAGGAAGGGTACTAAAATAACTTTAAACGAAATATATAATAACAAACCCACTACTTTTGCCCCAATAGTACCCCACAAACTTCGGACGTAGCTTCGGTGCTGTCGAAACTCGCGCATGCGCGTGAAAAGCGCCAACATTCCCATCACTGCAACAGACCTTAGACCATATATACTCATAGACCCGGCTTCAGATAATGTCCTATGTTCCAAGAATAAAAGATGACGTAGGAGGCCAAGTGCTATAGTCTGTTGAGAAATCACAGTACCTTGGTGGTAAAGTGCTAGAGGGGAAAGGGGAATCGTCATCGCATCTGATTCTGTATAGATATTTATGGAAACTGTAACTGTAATATACATACATTTATTTTATTATTCGTTCATTCTTACTTTGCTCTAGTTATTTTGAATATGCCTAACTCATTTTGTTGATTATAATTGGGAAAAAGATCAATTTTAATGTAGATAATATGAAATCTGTATTTATTTCCTCACAACTTTATTTTAAAAAATACTAGTAAGAACAATATAGGTACATGTATATGTCGAATACAATCAGAGTTGGGTATTATTTAGATAAATAATTATTCAAATAACGATTCGCGAATAAAAGATACTTTATCTTCATTCGTTATTCAAAATTTTTATTTAGATATAAATTTTGCCCAACTCTATATACAATACATAATATTATATATAATGTACGCAAGGTAATATAAAACAACAATAATATTAAGTATAAAATACTTACTTGTGAAAAGATATATTTGTATCACGGTTTCGTCGTTCTCTACAATTTTTTATGCAACAAGTGTGCACCATTTTTCTAAATTTTTAAGAAATACCTGAACAAATATAATCGTTTATCTCGCTTTTATATGCGTAGCTGCTCTTCTCTCTTTGTTACTGGTGACGCTTCTACCGCAGTACGTGCATCGTCACATGCGCTATCCACCATTTTGAATCATCTAAGAGGCCACCAGATACTCTTTAATCTTGGAACATTGCATTCAATGCACACACTATACCTATGCCGGGTCTATAACTATATATGGTCTAAGCAACAGACCCGCCGCGCTGCTCTCCCCGCGTGCCACGCCTTGTCTTTCGTTAGTTATGCGCGAAATATTAACCGCTCCCCTTGAATAGGTTCAAAGAAACGACCTCCCTCAGAGACACCTTTCTTGAGCCACTTGGATGCCAGCCGCAAGCATGATAAGTGCGATACGAAACATTCAAAATCCGACCATCTTTCTGTAGTTCGTACAAACCGAGTTGAGAGAAAGCTTAGATTTAGTTGCATGATTGTGTCAAGTCAGATTTAATGTGTGTAATAAATTATGATTTCGTTGCCTGAGTAAACAGTAGTTTGACCGATCTATTGGATCCTTCCTCGAACATCCCACTTTCTGGTCACAGACAGTAATAACTACTTACTAACCACTGCGGATTTTATGCATTTATGACAAAAGTGGGTAGGTACAATTTAAAACAGGTAAAAGATTAAGAAAATTTAGAGACATCAATGTACTATTTTCAATGTACCAAAATTCGTAAAAAAAAAGAGAACTTATAGCTTGGCTCCTGTTTCTTACAATGTGTGCACCAAATTCTTATTTTGCATAAAGATCCGCAGTCTATATACTGTTCCAGGAGAGAGTTAACCCCTTTGCGCGCAGCTTGGAACATGGTGGGGGGCGCAACGAGGCCGTCAACTCCCTTACCATTGCGCACTCCCACTTTCTTGACTCAGAGTTTAATATACACAGTGAAACAATAGTACGGACAGAGGTGCGGATTAACATGCAATTTAACCCCGAAATCGTTATGTGACAACACCCGTTAGAACGCTACGAATGACGCGGCTTGACGTTGTACATTGGGAAGGGGGCGTATAGAGTGGGAGATGCGCAGAATGAACGAAAACTGATTCCTCCTTCACATATTTAAAAATTTTCATTTTAAAAAGTGCCAATTTTATTTTTTCACGTAATTCCTACCAATTGCAATTTCTTCAAAATATTTTTGCAAGTCACTTAGTAAATCAATGCTTCCAAGTGCTCAAAAAAAATCAAGTCGTCTGGTCCAATTTTAGAAAAGGTATTCTGATTTAACACTAGATTTACGGGGCCCGTCAAAATGGCGGATTCAAAAATGTTTAATTTATGATTATTAAGAGTGTAAGGAGGCATTCGCGAGGAAATATTAAATAGATTTATTTTTTGTGTACATATTACAATAAAAATCGCTGAAGATCAAAGTAAATACAATTTTATTATTTTTATAAAGCAATGTAAAATAATCAATTTTAGTGCTCCGTAAACCTAATGTTAAAGAGCGTTCGAATAGTTTCATGGGCCACTGTAATTCCGATAGAATGAGTTAGGCAGGCAATTTTTATTTTATATAAAAATCTGCAGTCTAATCAGCAATTATGTA
Source organism: Sphecodes monilicornis (assembly GCA_913789915.3). Classification (NCBI taxonomy): domain Eukaryota; kingdom Metazoa; phylum Arthropoda; class Insecta; order Hymenoptera; family Halictidae; genus Sphecodes; species Sphecodes monilicornis. The sequence continues at coordinate 7,592,256 of OU565301.1, read as the reverse complement.
GTTATAAAAATGGTTCGCCGTCCGAGATTTAATACAGATCAGATTTTTGTCCCACTATTTGCTATACTGATCTACTACGCGTTGTTTGGTGCCGATTTCAACGCGAGTTTCCATGTTCAATTATTGCGGCGCTGCCCATAGTAAAACAGCCGCGAACGAAAACGGTCCTGTTTCAATTGGTCCGCCGCGATTAGAATACGCGCATGATTAGCATCATAAAGTTTTCACGGGGACTGTTTAATTCCGGCCGGGGTCGGAAACGCTTCGTCGAAATGGGAAACGGAATCGACGGTGCAACGGCCACGCCGATGGGATGCATCGCAATGCACCCGATTCCGCAGTTTACATGTAACCGATTAAACTACGCTGACCGCCGACTCATCTGTTCCGAAAGCCGGATATGTCTTTTCGTAGGATTCCGCTACTGTTGCAACGGTGCAGTGCCAGAACGGGCAACTGGTGTGGTTTCGCAGCTGCAGGTGCAGCTTTCCACAATGGTCGACTAAACGAATGGTCCTTACTAAATGGGCCGTTCGTCACGGCAAATTCTCTGCTGCCGTTGTCTTCCGGTCCTTCTTTTTTAACTGGAAGACTCCTCCACTTTGCTACAGCAAGATACGCCGGAATAAAGAGAACGTGTGCCGGTGCACCGATTTGTTGACTTCAAGAAAGAAAGAGGAACGACAAGTTAGGATTAGGAGGATTCAATGTGCACTCGCCTCCGTATTCTTCCATTAAGAGAGCAATTAACACTTACTAATACTTATTCTTTCATTATTGTTCGGCTTAACGGATGTTGGGTTAGCCACTACCGGCACTGTCCAGATATGAGCGCGGAGTGACTGCGCACCGAGGAGGTTTAAATTCCCCGGTGGGCCACGGAGGAAACGAAATGATGGCGATAAAAGAGAACGGCAACGAAGCTGATGCAGTAGTGTCTCGTGGAAGAGCGCTGCGACGACTGTGTGTCGTGAGCGAGCGAAACGCCGAATAGAGGTTGGGCAACCGTCAGTAAGACAATTGATTGTTGTTCGGATCGAAACAGGTGGCGAAAGTAACTTAATTTTTGTAGATTGCACGAATACTTTCGTTTCTCTTTTACATTAATAAGAAATTTTAAGGATTAATGCAAAAAGAAGACGAACCAACTAACGTACTATCTCAGAATTCTATAATACATGTCAAAGTATCAGATACTTCTATGAACATTATTTTAGATGAAATTCTTTTACTCTTAAATTCCTAATGTAGCAATATTTCTATCGACTGTAGAAGAATGAGAAGAAATTGCAACATTAATCACTATCGATTACATTTTGATATAGGAGAAATTAAACAATGCCATAATTTTAAATAGCTCTATACTGAAGCAACACTTATTTGATTTTACATAATATTTTCAAGAATGAAGGAAATCATTACTTATAACCTAATTGATTTTCACCAAAAATTTAGAACAGGTAATCGAAATATTAGTGATTGTTAAAAAATATTTGTTTACCTCTTAAAATTCTGAAATTCTAATTATGAATTAATTTGCAGAAGGTAAATATACATAAGGTAAATAAACATAGATTTGATAATATAACTGGACATAACCACTAAAGCGACATTTATATTACGAATTTATTTTTCTAATTAATTTTCTACAGCTGTTGTCCAAGAAGTTGGAAATTCGGATTAGTGTGGTCTCACCGATATATCCGAGCCGCATGGTGTCATATTTCTCGGCGACCGAGGCCTCTCGAGCTTCACGGCCCCTCAAGGGGGTACATCCCGCACTAGTGGGGATATCTCAGGGACAATTCTGTCGGAGACATTTGGGACAATTACCGGTGAAATACTGTAACTGCGAAAACTTATGCGTCCAAAATTATCAGTGTATACTCAGAATATACTTAACAGCAAATGTTCTTTATGACAGATAACTTCAAGTTGTACACGTTGATACGGTCAACAGAAAATAATTGACAAATGGACTTAGGCCACTTTCAAAATAAACGGCTCATTTATTGGAAGAATATCCTGAAACATGATTATGAAGGTCTTCGAACGCTATCAGAACTTTAAACAAAAAATATATATACGATAGGCTTAAGTTATGAACATAATATTATAGAGCTTAAGATATGAACACGTAAAATTTGGAGCGAATTTGACAACATTCGTAAAATTTATGGAATATTCATTTGCACTTTCATGGTTTGAATGCAAATCGAACGATCAACTCGCAAAAACGTTATCAATCGGTCATCAAACGTTATGTCAATTATTAGGGCAATGCACAGAGGAATTGCTGAGCGTCTGCATACAAGCGGTTGCATACTGGCACTGTGCACAACAACCTGACCGACGGTTAACAAGCGGTCGTAATCAGAGATAGAAGGAACAAAGCTAAACGCGAACGTCGAGTTGCATTAGCGAACACCAAGGCGATTACATTTCATTAACGAGCTGGTTTAGACAAATGAAATTACACGGTGTTTTATTAGAAATTTGATCGCAGAAGAATGATCAATTAGAGTCAATCGATGAGAATAGAATCACATTTTTAATTAGAAACCATTAGGAACTGCAATTTCAAATAGATTATAGTCAGTGGAATTTCCTAATTCTCAACAAATTGTTATCTTAATCATCTTGCTGCCGACAGAAGAATTAGACTTGAGAGAAAAATGCTAGGTCAAATTTATGATATTAGAGAAGAATAGCAAAAATCAGAATCTCATTCTAATATTAAAATTGATGTCTCATTCCAATATTCCAATAGCAAGATCGATATTTTACTCGAAAATTCTAATATAATACATATTTCAATATTCTGTTTATAATGTATTCTAATATTTAGAATGCAGATCTGAATGCAAAATAAATATACTCGATGTATGCTCGATGATAAATATGCATCAATTACAACGAACTGGATCAAAATAAAGATTGATTTCCATTATGGTGTTTAGACAGTTGGCATGACAAGGTCATTTCAAGGTCAAAAAGGTGGTATCCACTAAATTCAGTTTTTTATTGTCTATCATACTATCTTAAAAGAAATATACTATTCCATTTAAGAAATCATCGTTGACCTTGAAATGTCATTAAGAAACACGACATAAAAATTTTTTTTCTTTACCATTATATTTGCCCCCGGCAATAGTGTCACTTTGTCCTTTGAAGTTTTCTGATAGGACTGTAAATACGACAGATATTTAGGTGTTCCCATTTATGTGGGACACCCTGTATAATTACTAATTTGTTTATGGATGGAGACGTCAAGGAGATATGAGGGTGAACTCTGTTTTCCGAAATGGAACGGTATGGTTTTTTATGTACATTTTGGTACAGTGTTTTAAGACGAATACAATGACCTATTATGGAGGCAATTCAAGGTCACTCAAGGTCAACTGCAATAAAAAATAGATTGTCTCAAAACACTTTCCACATACTTCGACTATTTACAGTATTACAGCCACTAAAATGTTTATTGTGTTTCTATCATCAGTTACTCTTTTGACACGACTGCATGTTTTCTAATCCACATTTCCGGTTTCTCGAAACTCTTTGATAATGTTTGTAAATACCGAAAATGAAGGTCTATTACGATCTGGAAGTCTTTCACCATACACACGGACAGCTTGCTTCATAATTCTATCACATTCACCATAAATGATAACTATATCCACTTTCCCTGCTATTGTGTAACGCATTCTTGAAAAGTGACCACTAAGATTGAATATTACGAAGCGGTACTCTAGTCAGTAGTCAAGCTACTAATAACATTTTATAAGTAATTACAAGAGAGGTATGCCAACAACCAGAGAAGACACAAAGCTACTTAAAGAGTGCTTTGAGACGATTTATTTTCTATTGTGGTTACTAATCATTGCATTCGTCTTGAAACACTGTACCAGATTATAAATAAAAAATCATACCGTTACGTTTAAAAAGACAGATTTCATCTACATATCTCCTTGACATCTCCATCTATAAAAAATTTAATAACATTGGATTATGAACCCCTGGATACCAAGTAAGTTAGGTCTGATGCATTATCTTCTATCTTCAAGAGCAAGCAGTGATTCAGGTGACCAGTTTTAAATGCACCCCCCCCCCCCCGAGGGTATAATTTTTTTAGAACCTTATTCTAGTATTAAGACCGGTATCTTAGTCTAATATATTAATATAATACACATTCCAATATTTTAATATAATAATGTATTCTGATATTCAAATATAATGCATTAGAATAAGATATTATTATAACTTTAAATCCCGCAGTATACTAACGAACATAGAAGTGGAAGCATCGTTCAAATAAATAAAATATCTAATAATTTCTTTAGAATCATACCCTAATACTAAAATTGACATTTCACTCTAATATTCTAATATAATACACGTTCCAATATTCCAGTACAAGATATTATAATAAATTAAAAATATTTCAATATAATATACAGGGTGTCCCACGTAACAGTTTTCACGATTTTTTAAGTAATTGCGATAATCTGACAAAAAATACTTTCAACAAAAGTTGATCAATTTTCGATTGGCTATATATTGTAATGAAAAAAAGTTCGAAAAACATTTTGTTTATAGTATTGTCAAGGTCACCTTCATTTTTTTAAATGGCACTTTGTATTTTTGAGTTAATAGTATTATAGCCCGTGTCAAGACGAATACAACGACCTAGTATACCATGACCTTGGGATGACCTTGAAAGCGAAGAAATGAAAGTGTCAACAAAACATGACAATCTGCTTGAATGGGTGATAATAATTTGTGTTTATTACTAAGACTCGAAATTACATTCAATTCTGAAACCTTAACTGACATTCACCCCTTCTGCTCGATAATTTCGTAGAGCGAATATTAGAAATGTTCTTGTGAATTTAACGAGTGGGCAGGATCAATGTTGTACAACGGATAGTTTGTGAATACAGGAAGCATTTTTATCTCGCTGGGGCTCTACATGAGAACCAAGGTAAGCAAGGTTCCCTCAGTTTTTAACGTTAATAACTAAAAAGTGAAGAGTGAGTTTTACCAGTATGTATCGACGGTATTAGAATGTGCGGTGGTCGCGTATCTAACAGCTGTTCGTGCGCGCGCCGACAGTACCGTTCGCGACTGTAATATCGCGGTGCAGCGTTCGCTTTAAATAATTTTAATTCCGTCAATTTTAAAGTGTCTGCCTTTTCAAAAATAGGTCCGTAAAGAGGAGACTTGGAGCTATCACCTCATTGTTTTCGAATTTTTTAAAAATTCCCGGCTATAAGAAAATTGCATTTGTTTAAAACGTTTGCAAAGTAAATGGTGAAAAACCATTTTCTCCAAATCTAAATATTTTCAATAGATACTCTTATGTGTTCGCTATAAGCTCCTAAAAACTTTATTTTCCTCGGTATGTTAATTCTAGTGTTATAATGTAATGAAAAAAAGTTGACACTTTTCTTTGCACGTCTGCAAAATCAATATTTTTCAAGATTTCGAAAAATCCTTCGAGATTCGTTCATAGGTTACTAAAGACTACAACATATTCAAATCTGAACTATCCGAAATAGTTCTTGAAGAAATTTTCTTCTCTTGTTCGTTACTTCGTCCGCGGTGTATCCCTGTATACCGTCCTAAGCCGTCCTTACGATATCACTGTTTCTAAGGCAGGGCCCGCTAGATAGTCTTACTGATGACGTGTCCTCTAGCGGGCCCAGGTCGAACCACGCTTTATTTCCTTTTCCTCCTTACCCACACATTTCAGCCGCCGCCAAATTGGAGACCCCGACCACCGACGACGAGAGCACAACGGCAACAACCGTAGCAGACGACAAAACTATAACCAGGAAGGACCCTAGCAGGTACCAACAACTACTACCGATCTTACTCGTCCAGTCCGCCGCCGTCGATATGATTTTTTTTTTAAATTCCAAAACAGTCGTCTTTTAGGCGCCTAATAGGTCCCCAAAAGATGCCTAACAGACCCTCAAAAGACGCCTAACAGACTCGCAAAAGACGCCTAACAGACCCCCAAAAAACCCCGAAAAGACGCCCAACAGACCCCCGAAAGGCGTCTAAGAGGCGTCTAAGAGGAGCCTCAAAGGCATCTAAGAGGCGCCTCAAAGGCGTCTGAAAGGCATCTAACAGGCGCCCCAAAGGTGTCTTTAGTACGTACCGTTTTGTAACAAACGACGCTCCAGCGATGCTCCAGCGACCGTCGAGCGACCGTCGAGTCGTCTTTAAGCCGCCTGAGTGTCTTGCGGCAGGCGTCTCAAAGGCAGCTTTGAGGCGTCTTTGTGCTATCTGGGACCGAACATACATAGAAGTAGAAGCACCATTAAAATGAACAAAATAATAATTTTTCAATTGAAAACAAAACTTTTATATCGTCCTTTCGATCTGCAGAGTTAATTACTTTCGTCGCAATGCACCCTGGACGCACAGTGCGAGAACATCAAATATTTACGTTTCCATTGCATAAAGGGGCAACTATGCTGTGCGTTTTTACGCAAATTTTATAGACTGGTCGCGGGCGGAGAAAAACACTTTTTGGTCCTGCTATCAAACATCGTCGAAATTGGATGAATTGGAAATGCGCCATCAATTTCGGAAAGTGAATACAAACGTTCGAAAGTGTGCGCGGCGCGTGAGAAAAAAATACTCGCCGCCATAAAGCCGATCCACAATGAACGCGGTGACATTCTCTGATACGAGATTATTAAAAATTGACAGTAAGCCAGGACCGTTTATTCGGGAACGGTCCGAAGCGTTTAATAGACTGATAAATGGATAATGGGGCGGTGGACCATTCACGAGCTACGAGAATGAGCTTGTGCGCACGGAAATTCGATAAATACCCGGTGAATGGAAATATCGTGAGGGGAAATCGTTGGAAAAAATTTGCCAAAACTCGCCGCTACGAATAAAATATCACGCATTATTCATACACCGATCGGCCGAATTACAGTTTGAAGGTAACCCGAATTTTTCCGGCTGAGAACGACATGCGGGTGAAACGGAACGAAAATGTTGTACGATTGAAGATATTTGGTGATGATTTCGTACTGAATTTAATGGTGAAGCAAATAGATATAGAATAGTATATTATATTGTATATTTAATAATAATAATAATAATAATAATAATAATAATAATAATATATCGTTATTTTCGGCCTCATGTCTAAGAAAGAAAATAGATTTGGTTTACAGACACCTAGTTAATTACAAACTGTATATATTAGTATGTTCGCAGATATGATGTTTTTATCCCTCCGCTGAAAATATGAGTCGCTGAGTTCCAAGCAAATTACAATTTCTTCAGAACTTTCCGTTGAATTTTCATTTTCATTGCAACGGGGTGTAAATATTTCGATAAAATATCATTTACACATTAAATTGAAGACTATAATAAGTATCATAGCATTTTCTACAACAGTATATTTGTGGAAAGAATATTTTTAACCCTCCGTTGAAAATACTAATCACTGAGTTTCAGACAAGTTTCTTCAAACCTTTCTGTTGAATGTTTATTTCTATTGCAAAAATGTTTAAACATTTAGCTCAAATTCCTCTGGCACGTTAAATTAGTGACTATGTACAATGGTTATCTTAGAATTTTCTTAGACGTCTTTAACCCGGCAGGGCACACGTGAACTTCTGAAACGAAAGTGCCAGGACGGACCGAAGGAACACGCACGATGTAAGTAGTTCAATACCTAACCTGACCATCCTGACCAGTCCGCTTACCGATTCCCGAGTCCCGCCGACGAGGCAGCAACCTCGTCACTTCCCGGTGCACATACCACATTATGTGCACACCAGGCCGCACCCTGGACTAGGCCGCCTCCTAGTGCGCAGGCAGCACCTGCATAAATCAGGCAACCACCTGATTTATCCGAAGCTAGCCAGCATCCTAGCGAGCTAGACAGCATCCTAGCAAGCCAAACAGCATCCTGGCACACCAGACAGCATCCTGGTCTCGGCCGACGTAGAGACAGCACCCTCTACGTCACCGTAAACTGCTACGGGAGGTCCCGTAAATGGCATCTCCGCCGACCTCGGGGACCGAAAGACCCGACCTGTGGCAGGGATCACCGGCTCCAGCCACGATCACCAACTCGTCCTGACACCGCCGAGCACCAGGTCCGCGATCACCCGCGCCGCGACCACTGCGAACTCCTCCGCGTCGCGAGCACCCTTTCCGAGTGGCAGTAAACCGGACAACGCTAAGCACCACGTCTTTTTATTTCACCCCGAGCTTCACCACGTCTTGTTATTTCACCCCGAGCTTCACCACGTCTTGATATTTCACCCCGAGCTTCACCACGTCCTTCCTGCACCGAGCGATCTCCTCGCCGCGTACCTAACCCTGTAGCGGCGAGCTATTCAGCACGAGGAGAATCACCGCCGCGAGAAGATCGACGGCGGAACTGGGGAGAACCGTTACAACAAGAACCTAGCAACAGAAACATAGACCTCTCCTGCTCAGACGCAGGCAGAGAAGTTAATTCTCACTATACTAGTTTTGATTACTTAGACATCCTAGCATTTCTTTATACTTGTACGGTAACTCTAGTGTAGAGTTCAAGAGTTTGTAAATATATAGTTGTGTTACCAAAGCTATTGTTTAGTCCTTCCAAGTGGAAGGTGGTCCTCCGAGTCACTTTCTTAGCGGGCACCTCGCAGTGCAAACACATTCAAAGCCCGAACGATCATTCAGATCAACCAAGGGCGTAAACAAATGGTTTCACCCAGGGTTTGAAACGGTTCTGAAAATAACTGTTTGAAACAGTTATACAGTAAATCCTCTATAAACGCATAAAAGCTGTAGCAGATAAACGCAGAAAATATATCCCCTCTACTTTAGTAATCCGATCTCGGCTCGGGTATATCGGTGTGAACCACTACTAACGCGACGCGGAGAGCGCGTAACTATCCCCCCGAGGCTTATGCGTTTATAGAGAATTTACTGTATATCGGTTCTGACTGAAACAGTTATGAAGAACCGAAATGATGTTGTAACTGTTATGAGAATATCGGTTCTCGCTTATATCGGTTATGGTTACGGTTCTTGAGAACCGATATTATAACGGCTCTATAACTGTTATTTTTGGTTCTGGATTTCGGTTTCGGTTCTTCTTTTTTCGGTTTCGGTCTCATATCGGTTTTGCAGTTCTGCAACTGATATTTCTTGGTTCCGTATCGGCTATACAGGGTGTCTCAAAATTCCTTTAACATCCGAAAATAGGAGGTTCCTGAGATCATTTGATACGACATTTTCCTTTGCAAAAATGGCGTCCGTCGCTTTGTTAAGGAGTTATTAACAAAAAACGCGGACTAATCAGAGCGCGGCTACAACGAACGAGGTCCGACTCGGCGACAGATCCCGCTTAGCGTGGCGTCGCCGTTGGCCGAGCCAGAATCAATCCACTGTAGCTGCGCTCTCATTGGTCCGTGTTATTCGTTAATAACTCTTAAACAAAGCAGCGGACGCCACTTATGCAAAGGAAAATGTGGCATCAAATGATCTCAGGAACCTCTTATTTGCGGATGTTGAAGGAATTTTGAGACACCCTGTATAGCCGATACATAACCAAAAAGTATCAGTTGCAGAACTGCAAAACTGATATGAGACCGATACGAGACATATTATAGGTTCTGAAGTTTGAAGAACCGAAACCGAAACCGATATCCAGAACCTAAAAATAACAGTTATAGAACCGTTATAATATAATTATAAACCGTTATAATAACCGTAACCGATATATGCGAGAACCGATATTCTCATAACAGTTACAACATTTTTTCGGTTCTCGTAACTGTTTCAAGAACCGGAATCGATATCATAACTGTCTTCAACCCCTGGTTTCACTTATTTCATTCACATTTGGAAGAGATCAGCGTTATTAATAACAATCATTCGTTACTTGATAATGTAATGTTCACCTTATACTATAATATAGTTCATATCAATATTAATAAATTGCATTCATAAATTGGCAAAACATTAATGCGCCCATTTTGATACGTTCATACTCAATCTCGGTGACTGTTGCTTACAATTTTCTATCGAATTATAAACGATTTTAATATCACATGTTTATAATATGTGATAGATGTGATATTTTTGTGTACAATCCATTTATTACAGTCAACTTTCCAGAGGGTTTTGTTTTCTCATTGCTAGCTTACGGTTCTCGGTTTCCGTTTCGCAACTGAGTTTTAACAGTTGCCGACTCCACGGCCATTCGATTCCACAGTTGCGCCGGCTGGATTTGCGTATAAATGAGAGTACAGTATGCGCATTCGTAGATATTCCGATTAATAACGTTTCCCGTATTCGTGCAACATAGTGCAGCAACGATCAGCTAAATCACCGGGAAACGAATGGCGGGTTTCGACAAGATTCCGATTCAAGCCTAATAATAAATAAATTATTAAGAAACAAAAAATCCTGACCGCGAAAAACACTAAAAAGGTAAAAAACAATTTCCTGTTTGAACGAATTTTACTGAATTTCACGATTTCTTATTCAATAATATTTCTATCAACTGTAGCTCTGGTTATTTAATAAACGGTAATAAAACAACAATTACATATTTTGTTAAAAATGTTATAAAAATATATAATATTATTGTTATTATATATAGTTTTTATATATATGATGTTATATATATATGTTTGAGTAATATTATATATATGTTTAAATTTAAGTTTCGCAATTATTATTATTATTTTAATATAATTTTTTAATTTATCTGTTAACGATTTTTAACTTAATGCCCCATTGATAGTGGTTGGAAAATTTGATTTCTTTTATTTAAGAGTTAATTAATTTTGTTAACATTTTTTAATTTTGTATAGCCATTGTCACTCGCGGAAACAAGACGAATTTAACGATACCTTGTTTTTTAAAAACGATAGAGCCATTTATGCTATAAGAGGAAATAAAGAATCAGACATACATACAGATCCATACGCTGAACACCGTCTTTCTCTTTTCCCTCTTACACTCTTTTTGCCTGCGCAGTCGGGTAAAAATGAAATCATTCAGAAATCACAGAAGTGGCATTATTGCCACTGCCATACGAAACTTCTACCATAAACGAAACTGGTGCTTTTAAAACGAATATTTATTTCATTCACACAAATGGACAGCCGATTTACGTTCAAAGAAGAAAGCGGTGTGATATTTCAACAATTTGGCAAGTTGTTAGGAAGTTCAGAGTTCAGTTGCTTTTAGATTTGCTGTCGATGTATTTTGCTTAGTGGAAAACAACACAGACAGATAAATGTTCCAATAGTCAGATGTTTCAAATGTCCCTACCATCTTTAATTGCAGCTATTTGTTTTTCTCATAAATGGGTAATATTTGTAGTTTAAATATAAAACATTAGACATGGTCACAACTAACCCTATGGCCGCAGTCATAATTCTATCAAAATCGACAGCGGCATAATTATACGCTTCAATCAGGACACAGAAAGCGAAATAGGAGCTAAGTACTATCACAAGATGGAATGTTCCATCGCAAAATAAAGACTTTCATCGCAAGATAGAGCCTTATAGAACTTTCTGTCGCAAGATACAGTATTTCACCGGTAATTGTCCCAAATGTCTCCGACAGAATTGTCCCTGAGATATCCCCACTAGTTCGGGGTGTACCCCCTTGAGGGGCCGTGAAGCTCGAGAGGCCTCGGTCGCCGAGACCATGCGGCTCGGATATATCGATGAGACCACACTAATCCGAATTTCCAACTTCTTTATTATTCATTATTTTTTTATGGGACTTCGATGACTATATTTGTGGCATTTTTCTAATAAAAATGATACCAAATATGATATAATTCCGATGATATTTACTTGTGTAATAGACGATTAAAGTTTCGGGCGCGAGGAAGGATAGCGTATGGCTCGCGCGTCCTCACAATGTATTACCCAGAAATAACTTTTTTATTATTACTTATTTTTTTATGAGACTTTTTCTAATAGATTTGTGACATTGTTCTGATTAAAATGATACGAGGCAACAGTAATGCAATGACGACACGTTTTCATTTTTAATTCATCTTTTAGGAGACTTTTACCATCATATTTGTAATATTTCTCTGATCCAAATTTTTCTGATTATACATACATATCTATTTTTTTAATTGACGATGGAGTAAGTTTTGGTGACAGACAAACAGAGTAAACTTTAATCGTCGATTACAGAAGTAAATATCATTGGAATTATATCATATTTGGTATGATTTTTATTAGAAAAATGCCACAAATATGGTCATCGAAGTCCCATAAAAAAATAATGATTAATAAAGAATTTGGAAATTCGGATTAGGTATGTTTACATTTCTCGGTGACCGAGGTCTCTCGAGCTCGGCTGTCCTCTACGCTCGGCAAACCTCAAACAATGATATACCTCGCGCATAATTGTCCCTCCGCAGTCCCGTGTTGTGGACAATTATCGATGAAATACTGTAGTGTCTTCTAGAGTCTTTTATCGCAAGATGGAGGCTTATAGAGTCCTCCGTGGCAAAATGGAGTCTGCTATCTTTCAATCAAGAATCTCTCGTGTCTTCGACGTTATTTGTCCCAAAATGTTACCACTAAAGCTAACGAAAGTCAGAGCCAAGGTAAAAAGTGCCTGTACCCCGCGCCTTTTACAGGCGACATAATCGCGCCTCAGTATAGCATTCTCGCAACATCTCCAAAAAGACTCACCTCTTTCACCTTGTCCCTTCGCTCCCTGGCGACAGGATCCTCATCCTCCCCACCGATGGTTAAGGGCAGTTTATCCGCAGGGGCTGGTGGCACTGTTTCCAGAACGTCAACTTTCCGATGGACGACTGCAGACGACGAACTACTCGCACGCACTCGCGAATCACCAACATTCACTTCCGGTTTCTCCAGCGTCTTCTGGTGCTGGTACTCCTCGTCGATCTTCGCCTGAAATAGGGTGTTCAGTGAGTTTGTTGTTCAAGATTATTGGGTATATATTTGTACACAGTGTTGTCTTATAATGTGTGAAAAATTCGGGATCGAAATGTTACTTATATCGTGTGAAGACAGTATTGTTTTATCTCTTACCGCTAGAGTAGAATGTGGAAAAAGATAAACCAGTGATGGAACTTGGTTGTTTTTAATTATTATTTTCGTTGTAACTTTTAGCAGCATATTTGGGACATTTTTCCTGATTTGAATGAGTCCGAATAAGACATAATTCGGAACATTATTGTTTGTATAACACACGATTTAGTAGAACCTCGATTATCCGAACTAACGAGTGAAACTTGAGTGTTAACAGGATAATAGGACATTTCAATCTAACTGTAATGAATCATTTAAAACTTGTTGTATATGAATCGCTTTAGTTTGAACTATGTAAGACCGAAAAATGAGATTGAGTATTCAGTTCGGATAATCGAGATTCTACTATATCATATATTGAACAAGTAAATATGATCTGTGTCATATGTTGTGTCAAGCTTGGACTCATAGAAATCAGAAAAATCTGAGAAATATGTTGGTACAGTATTTAATCGTTAAAAGTCGCAACCATGGGTATGGCCGGCGACAATTCGTGTTCAAGTACACTATTTTTTGACTTGTGCCGAACGTAGAAAAGGACAGCGTAGCTCGAGAGGCCTTGGTCGCCGAGAAGTGTAACATAATACGGGTCGAGTATATCAGTGTGAAAACAACACCTAACCTCGTGACAAAACTTCTTTATGTTTTATTATTTTTTTATGGAACTGTCCCCAACATATTCGTGGCACTTTTCTAATGAAAATGACACCAAATAAGATATAATTGCGATGATATTTACTTGTGTAATGGACGATGAAAGTTTCGGAAAATGTTTGTAAATATGATCCGAATTATATCGTGTTTGGTATTATTTTAATCAGAAAAATTCCACAAATATATTGGTAAAAGTCTAATTAAAAAGTAAGTAATAATAAAAAGTTTTTTTATTGGCATTACACTGTAAAGACACGCGGGACTTTGAATTATGCCGGCGGTCCTCTCCGCGTCTCTTTCGTTCCCATACGCTGACCTCCCTTGCGCCCAAAACTTTTATCGTCCATTACACAAGTAAATATCGTCACAATTATATCTTATTTAATATTCTTTTCATTAGAAAAATACCACGAATATGTTGGTGAAAGTTTCTTCAAAAAATAATAGAAAATAAAGAAGTTTTGTCATTGGATTAGTAGTGGTCTCACACCGATATACTCGACCCGTATAAAGGTCTCTGCACATCCATCCGGGACAGGTCCCGGAGAGTTTTTTACATAGCTTTGGTATAGGCAGGGCTCTCCGGGATGTCTGATCCGGTGTGGTACCGATTTTTCCCTCGCGCGACCGAAGGGCCATAATTCTTGCACTTTCGAGCGCGCGTTGACAGTTCCCTCTGTGCATAGCACAAAAACAATGTTTTCAGGGACTCCACACCTCCTTAAAGTAAACTATCTAAACCAGGGATGGGTAGTTTTGCCTCAATTGAGGCAAAACCGTCCACACCGTAGCGCCCTCTGTCCCCTTCCAGCAAGCGCGGTACAATGGTGCAACGAAGACACGAGACATCAGCGTACGCAACGAACGTGCGCGCTGCATGAAAGAGAGGTTGGTGGGAGAAGCAGGCGTTTGAGGGACTCCACCCGTGCCCACCACTGATCTAAACTAACTAGCTAAATCCCGGTCCGGCCCGTCCCGGATGGGTGTGCAGAGACCCTTATGCTACACTTCTCGGCGACCGTGGCCTCACGGGGTATACTCCGCGGAAATGGGGATTGTTTTGCGACACTTCTTGTTCAGAATTTGGCAACTTTTAACGATTAAATACTGTATAAGTCCCATACGAAGATAATTAGCAACAAGAATATCTGTTCAAAAAAGGACCTTCTGGGTTCCTCAAGAGGTAATTGTTTCACAAATATCGTGATCATTTCTCACGATTACGAGTACCGACGTACCGAGACATTATTGTATGTTACACTATTGTATATAAGATTTTTGTGGCAATGTATCAACTTATTTATGAAGAGAAGACAATGTAGTCGTCTTTTGTGCACTATTACACAGTTTTTATCGATCAGACAGAAGTTTAAAATGTATATACAGGTGCACCAATATAAAATGCTTTACGCTAGACTTTTGCATATTCATGGATTGTTCTTGCGTTTGCTTCCCATGTAAAACGAATGTTACAGCCGTAAACAAATCTTTATTAGCAACCACAAAAAGGATTTGTTAGTACCTCGACTATTAGAACAGTGTTAGTTGAAAGTAATATTCGGATGAGTATCAGAGATTAAAATGCAATGTCCAGGCAAATATGATAATATGTAACACTAAACCTACCAAGCATTACAACTATCGCCGAATGTTGCCTTATAAAAATGGCAACCCTAGATTTATTCAGATTGCTCGTAATTTCCAAAATAATAGATGCTTAAACAAGCAAATTCCATTATTTTACATAAACGAATTTTTACAATTTCAATAATTGTAAAATATAAACCCGGTCATTTGACCGTGGTAGGTTTAGTATTAATATCGCAACAATCTAAACGAGTTCAAAAGTATGACTCCGACATTCAACTTTTGATAATCATAATGCTTTCTTTCTTGAAAAGTACAAATAATTTTGAAGTTCATCAGAGATCCTAAATTAAAAAATATCCGCAATAATGATCGCATTTTACGTGTCTTGTGCACTCTAATAATTGGTTAAATATATCTATAATATATTATATAGAAAAACAAGTACATAAGCAGTACTATCAAAGTACAAAACATCTTCAAAACCAAAAGGGTCTAGCAGGATAAGCATGCGTAATCGTTCCGCACGCCATTTTGCATTTTTTTGGATTGCTAAATAATGTTCTTTGCCAAAAACGTTATTCTATAAAATTTCAGATCTCTAACCCTTCGTTTCCTTAAACAAAATAATATAGAGATGAAAAGCCTAAACTTTACCTTTTATTTTCTCAGTTATTACTAGACTGCGGATTTTATGAATTTATGACAAAAGTGAGTTGGCGGAATTTCAAACAGTAAAAGATTAAAAGATTTTAAGAATGTCAATGTACTATCTTCAGCCTCTTAGACTCATTGAAGAAAGAAATACATTTATACTTGTCACCCATTTATTGCAAGTCAGCTAGACATTTTTTATTTTGGGTAAATATCCGCAGTCTACTTATTACTTAAAATATTTAGATGAAATATAAGCGAAACTAAAGCTATGAACTACCTTTATTTGTGATATTTTTCGGAATTTTAAATCAGTTATTCAGGGTTAAAAAAATAATTTGCTTTTCAAGAAAGATTTTCGCAAACAACCTTTAAAAAGTCATTGTTCAGTGACCACCTTTAAGAAGTCATTGTTTTAGTAAAAATAGACCAGGGATATAAAAATGTACGCATGCAGCAAGCTGTATGAGTAGACTACGTAAGTAGACTATACAAAACAAACATTTTCGGAGGGAGCATCGCAATTTGATTGGCCAATCAATGTTAGCAAGGTTCTAATGAATCTATTGTATGTGCTCGAATAGAAGAGGTACCGATATCTGATTACAGGCAATATTAGTGAACAAAACGTGGAGCATGATCGATTCACATTGTTCGCGCTTTGGTGGCTAGTGTGCAACGTGTTTCACAGCGATCAAAGCGAACATCGTCCAGGGTTTAGGATGCGTGAGAGCTGGAGGGGTCAATAATTTGCGACACAATCACTTTGTGGCATAAACGATCCAATTTATTCGATAAAACGATTTCATTCGTTTCGAAGCGGTCGCAAGATACGTTCACACTGGAACAACAACGAGGTACTTTTTGTCAATCAAATGTGAATCATGCATAAATGCAATGATTTTTTAGCAACGAAGGAACGTTCGGCTTTGGTTTGCAATTAGGTTTGCAAACACACGCTTACCGAATTAATGAAACGATTTACCATCTATTTTCCTATTTAATCTTCTTAACTATTTACGCTCTGTGTTTATACTGTTATCACTTCATGCGATAAATATATTTGTACTGTTGTGCTGTTGAACAAATTTAATTTTGAAAAAATCAAATTGCATTGGTACAACTTTTATCAATTCTATGGTCAGCATAAGCAGTATCATTTTTAGGAATGCTTTAATTATATTGATAAATATTATGTTTAGGGGAGGCACCTCGGATGTCCTTGACTTTGAAATATGTTGTCGAGGGCAACATTCTAAACAACTTTTCTCTGTACATCTACCCGTCGCGTCGCTCAGACTTAGTTTCCGAGATAATTGCGAAAAAACTGTTAAATTTTGGTTGTAAAGATCTAACCTAGACCTCAAGACGGTTTTATATCTGGGTTAGGTCTGGTAATCTAACCCAGACGTAAAACAGATTTAACACCATTTTGGGTGTTCAGCCGTCGATCGTTTTCAATTAAACACTCAAGATGGCGTTAAGACCGGGTTAGGTTTGGTTACACAATTTCAGAGAATGTCTTCGATAACATATGTCAAATCCAAAATCACATTCACGTAGATACTGGCAAATTGCAATATGGTAGCATCGGTATATTGTTATTCATAACTTTTTAATAAACGAGCGACGGCTAAAACTTCTTAGGGGTTACTCAGAAAGGTGACATTGATAACATATGTCAATACAGTATATCGCTTTAGCCTCCAATCCTTAAAGTAACTGCAATATTTTAAAAACTTCTTTTGTTTATAACTTTTTAATAAACAACGAGCGCCGTCTAAACTCTCTTGGGCGTTACTCAGGAAAGTGACCTTTATAACAGATGTCAATACAGTATATCGCTTTAGCCTCCAATCCTTAAAGTAACTGCAATATTTTAAAAACTTATTTTGTTTATAACTTTTTAATAAACAACGAACGCCGACTAAAACCTCCTGGGGGATACTCAGGAAAGTGACCTTGATAACAGATGTCAATACAGTATATCTTTTTAGCCTCCAATACTTAAAATAACTGCTATATTTTGAAAACTTCTTTTGTTTATAACTTTCTAATAAACAACGAGCGCCGTCTAAACTCTCTTGGGCGTTACTCAGAAAGGAGACTTTGACAACATATGTCAAGGTCAAGGTCATCCGAGATGCCCCCCTCCCCCTAACGGTAATATTTACCATTATATTATCTTCCATATTAATTGAATCCTATGTTTTATATTACTAATGCATTCATTTTGAGGCTAAATTAAACATTTACTGATGCGACAAAAAATTATTATACGGTTTTCAAAATTGTTCAATTTGGGAGTCTAACCAAACTTTAAGAAAGTCAAAATATTTTTCCTTGTTTAAAAATGATATAAATTTATTCTTGAGAAACTCTTTACTTGTATATTTGATTTTTTAAAAATTACTGAAGAACATTACGTAATTTTCACATAATAGTGTACAGTACATTACCTCAAATTTAGCAAAGAAGCTAAGGCATCGTTTTGTTAATATTTTCTTGGAATCGAAGAATCTATCATTGACTCTTCTGTTCTATTATTTTATGTAAATGCAACGGCACTTCCTATTTTTAATATGTAAGCGTATAATGTGATTAACGATTGCGTTTCCTTGTGTTTCAAATTGTTCAGAGAAAGGTGATGATTCATGAAACTTTTACGACACCCGGTACATACAACGCAAGTGAAAGGTTTCAATGAGGATGGATACGTCGGAAATTGTACTCTGAAATTTTAGGGTAAGAGTATATCAGCGTTGTTCTCGCGGACGATGCATTGTATCACTCCCTCAAAAATTAGGTAATCAGATAATTCGATGCCAGAATTTTTCATCCAGTCAAATGTTTTCATTTAATCGAGAAATTATATCAAACAACATAGCAATTCAAATAATTCCGATAAGGACTGCATATGGTTAACAATTACAATAGAGATTTAAATCATTTTCAGTTTGAAACAGTAAAAATAAATTTTTACTAGAATCTATCAAATAAACAAAAATTTATTAAGATGTACAAGGTGCGAGAGTGTTACAAAAATCATTGGGTAAATATTTACATAGAGGCTTCCTCGCCGATTTTGATGACGTTGAAATATGTTGTCAAGGTCATCATTCTGAACAACTTTTTCCGGTAAAACTTACGTTTAGGGGAGGATGCTCCGATGACCTTGACCTTAACATATATTGTTGAGGACAACATTCTGAACAACTTTTGTCATTACAACTACCCAGTGCTCGGTCTTAGTTTTCGAGATATTTGCGAAGAACTATTGCTAGTACTGTATTGAATTTTGTATTATATTGCCGAATTTTTATTTAAAAGAACGTACAATTTTGATAAACGCATTCATGCTTTTTTCGGAATAATGAATTCTATGTATCCATTAGACCATTTAAATACAGAATAAAATTCTCAGTTTGATATACAGGGTGCGACGCCAATTAGTCCCCACGTTTTTTCAGCCATTTCGGATGGTCGAACAGAAAAATGTTTCCTACCAAAGTTAATCAGTATTTAACCGACAAGAAATTGGAATTTTTAAAATTTAAAAAAAATCGATTTTCAACAAAAAAAGTCAAGGTAGCTGTCATATCTTTTAATGGAACTGGGTATTTTTAACTTCATAATATTGTAGGCAACGTCGAAACGAATTCAACGACCTGCTATACAATGACTTTCAGATGACCTTGAAAGATAATATCGCCATGAATCAATTGCCAGAATATTTGAAATATTTCGACGGTACGTAATAGTAACGTCTCGCATTTAGAGGTAAACAAATGAACGTAAACATTGCTTCAGAACTTAACTCACAAAAAACCAAATGTTAAACGTGTACGTGTAATTAATTAATAATTAAATTAAATTTTCGAATTGCATCCCATCTTGTGTAACGCAAAGTTCTGCTCTATGTAACAAAGTCTTATGTGTAGCTTCCATGAGAGAACTTCTTTTTACATTTCTACACGCTTGAATTATGCGTTCTTTAAGATTTTCCATATTATCCACAGGTCTTTCATACACAATCAATTATAAATATCCCCAAAGATAAAAATCTAAAGGGGTCATATCCGGCGAGCGAGCCGGCCATTGAATTGGACCATATGTTCCGAACCACTGATCCCCAAAAACTGTAGTTAAGTATGTTTTTACAATTGCAGCATTATGAGCTGGGTCGAAATATTTCAAATATTCTGGCAATTAATTCATGGCGATATTATCTTTCAAGGTCATCTGAAAGTCATTGTATAGCAGGTCGTTGAATTCGTTTCAACGTTGCCTACAGTATTATGAAGTTAAAAATACCCAGTTCCATTAGAAGATATGATAGCGACCTTGACTTTTTTGTTGAAAATCGATTTTTTTTAAATTTTAAAAATTGCTATTTCTTGTCGGTTAAATATTGATTAACTTTGGTAGGAAACTTTTTTCTGTCCGACCATCCGAAGGGGCTGAAAAAACGTGGGGACTAATTGGCGCCGCACCCTGTAAATACTATTCTAGATACTCATAATTTCGTCTGCGTGCTCACCGCCCCACACCACCTAGTCCTAACGAACACACGACACCACACACACCCACCCAGTGTTTCTGAGACGAAGGTTCTCACATTAAACCATGTAAAATCAACTGAAACCAATACCAATTTGTTTTACTATAAAATGCGATAATATAATACATGTATGCTGTATTGGTCTGGGTTAGGTCCGGGTTTTGCAATTTGTTTTACTATTAAATGCGATAATATAATACATGTATGCTGTATTCGTCTCAGTTGATTTTATATTGTATAATGTGAGAGCCTTCTTTTTAGAAACACTGGGCGGGTGTGTGTGGTATTGTCGCTTCTCATCCCCACACCGTGTTTACAAACAAAAAATAAACAGATGCGGCCCCGGAACAGGTTTACGTTGCCACGGAGCGTGGAAGAATACGGAAAATTTAATACACTATTAGCAATAGTTTTTCGCAAATATCTCGAAAACTGAGACCGAGCACCGGGTAGTTGTAATGACAAAAGTTGTTCAGAATGTTGTCCTCGACAACATATGTCAAGGTCAAGGTCATCGGAGCATCCTCCCCTAAACGTAAGGTTTACCCTTTTTCCTATACATGTTACCGCCGCTCAGCTTTAGTTTCCAAGATATTCGCAAAAAAGTTTCAACATCTCGAAAAGTGATCGGAGTAGGTCTGGGTTAGATTGAAATTGTGGCCGCCGATAACGCGGCCACGTTCACAACTTAAAACGACTTCAATCAGTTGAGACCCACTGTCTTGTCTGTTTATGTTTACGAACTGAAACGTGAAATGAAGCGTGTTGAACGCGAACTCATTTCATTGTCAGCTGTGTTAGCATACAGACTATTAAGCATGAAACTATACGAATTCTTGGATATCTGCAACAATCAAGGAAATATTTAATAACCCAGTATATAAATATATAAATAATATATAAATAACCCAGACCTAACCCAGACCTACTCCGATCACTATTTGAGATGTTGAAACTTTTTTGCGAATATCTTGGAAACTAAAGCTGAGCGGCAGTAACATGTATAGGAAAAAGTTGTTCAGGATTATGACCTTGACAACATATTTCAACGTCATCAAAATCGGTGAGGAAGCCCCTAATGTAAATAATTACCAATCATTGTTATGATTAGACTGCAGATTTTAAGCACTGGTTACAAAAATATGTACATCAAAAGCAAAACAATTGACATTTAAAGAATTAAATATACTATTGGATTATTTTCAGCTTGTTCAAATTACTAAGGAAATCTATAAATATGTATGTAGTTAGTAATTAATGGAGGCAATTTTTCTTTTATATGAAAATCTGTAGTCTAGTTATAATAAACTTTGATTTTTCTATTCATTAAATTCCTATATTATTAAATTAGTTATTCTGATTTTGTAGGACTTTCGCGAACGTTGATGTGGCAGTCAGCATGTTGTATAAATCACATAATAAATATTTTATATATTTTATGCCCATATATTGTTTCATCTTGCATCTCTCGAAATCTTTAACAATAGAAATAATTACTTGTTTAATTTCGATCCTCCGAAACTTTCACAAAAGAATCAACATCAGCATTAAAATTTGCAGCCTAATAATAATATATCAAACCTTACGCATTGGGAGATGAATTTATGGGAACAATAATTTCGTAATTCTTGTTCTAAATCCATACTTCCTTTATTTTGTAACAAAGATACAGCACTGGACGTTGACATCGAATTATTTAATATATAATAATAGAATGATAAATAACATATATAGTTTTAATCAACTTTAAATATAAACTATAAATTTATAAATTACAGAGAAGTGGGAGTCGTTGACAAATGAAAGTATCGAGAGAATACTTGTCTGGTACTTGTAAATAAATTTATCAGTTACAAAAGAAAGTAATTATGTTCATCTCAAAATTTTGTAAATGTTTAACAAGTTAACGAGTTCTTTCAGCGTTGGTCGACAGTGTTCGAGATAATAAGAGCTCGAAAAATTTTGTTTAAATAAAGTGCAGACTGTAGATAAACGGAGTCCTATCATATCATAATTTGCAACTTGTTAAATTTCCAACGCAAGCGTGTCAATCTTCTAAAAAGTAACTGTTGCGCAATGAAATAAGACTCTCGACCGATTAAATCCTATAGAACTTATCAATTACAGGAAACTGGCAGTGAGTACCAGCATATTCCAGAATTAAAAGCAATAAGAATGGTTGAACAAGCTTGTGTTCACAGATGTGTTCTTAAAAAGATGGATATATTCTAAAATATAACATATTCTTATGAATACGATTATGAACAAGATATTTATGATCATGTTTATCATTATAAGGAGCTCAAGCAGGTCACCCAGTATAAAGCCTATGTAAATAAATTAATATTATCATCCTATTTCTACGTTACACCAAATAAATGATATCAATATCAAACAAAACATTTACGTGCGAATATTCGCGTACCAGTGTTTACATATCTTTACTCGACGAACATGCTAACACCGTCTGGCGGGAAAACCAAAGCTACCTCGTAGACAAAGTGAAACAAAAATAACGGTGAGAAAAATAACGTCTAAATACTCCTATTAATATTAAAAATAAATATAATTTAATTCTACGTAATTAAAATTATCTCAACATCAATTACAACGTTATGGAGTTAAAAATCCACAGGTCTATTTAAAAAAGAAATCGATTTTAATATTGTAAATAACATCAAATTAAAAATTCGTTTCTGCCATCGCATTCACTGCTCCAAACAGTGCAACATTCATCTCACACATTGTCTCCTATGTTCAATATTAACAAAGATGTTTATACCATTCTATTCCCGTTGACCTACTTTAATGCGTCAAATAATTCATGCCGTTGTTGTACGTGTAACATATGCTCACGCGGCACGAATCATTTGACAATCCACGCAGCTACATCCCGCGTTCTCCACGCGAATATAATGACAGTCATCGAAAATAAAACAGTACAGGTTGGCCCAAAAGTCACTAGACGATTTTACAATAATAATAGCCCTTAATTACATTAAATAATAACCTTTCTATTTCGAAAAATTCACATCTATTCTTTTATAAACAAACCCGAATTTCAAATGGTCTATACAATAGACTTTTCACGTTCAAATGTTCAACGTTAAATTGCCGTGTAATTAAAAATATTAAAATACATGTGTAACGTAAATAATACGAATATACGTAAAATTGAAACACACAGATACCCGTCTACTTAATATTACACGGATTAAGATTCGGATTCGTTTATTACACGTGAAATTTATTACACGACCTCTAGAGAATACCCGAATATTCGTGAAATTAAAATACACGGGTACCCGTCCATTTATATTATAGGGACTGAGATCCGGATTCGTTTAATACACACGATATACGGGCCTCCACGAACAATCGATGGAACAAGAAAAAATTTACGAATCGCGCAACACACGGACATTCCGTCACACGGCCACGTGAGCCGATGTGTCAGGATGATGGTGCGTCAACAAACTCGTCCGAACCGATGTATGTAACAGCTGAAGAACCAGGTCATAGAGTTCCCATCGGAGAAAACAGAGTTAACGGTGTCGAGCGTCAATGTCGGATGTACGTTTTGAGTGTCACGAGTGAAAGACAAAGAGAAAGGGAGAGTGAGAGAATGAAAGAGAGGGAGCAAGCGAGCGAGCGAGCGAGGAAGAGAGAGAGAGAGAGAGAGAGAGAGAGAATGTTAGAAAGAAAGAGTAAGAAGCATGTGGTGACAGGTGGCGCGCTTTCGAACTCGCCAAGGGAATTCGATAGTCGAGTATCGAGACTCGAAAGGAAAGGTGTCTGTCGTAGAATTCTGTGGACCTGGAGCTTCTGCTTGTCCTCGAGCAGATGCACGTCCTGATGATCGGCGCCCTCGTGGCCAGGTGGTACGTCATTCGGATGGGCTTGCGGGCCCTTCAGGCCCATTTGCATGCGAGGTGGCGCCGGTATGAGCAGTTCCGGTCCCGCTTTCTGCATGTGCTGATAAACACGGTAGACACTGTTCACAGCCGCGCCGCCGGTCCCTGAGCGGAAATCCGGCAGGAAGAAGAACATACCGAAACACACGACACCGAACGACAGCACACACGACACCAACAGGATCAGGTACATTCCACGCGGACGGAATGACCGTCTCGAAAACAAGGATACCGGCACACCGTTCACGAACCGCTGATACGACGGCAACACGCTTGACGAACCTGTCATTTTCACGTCACACGAAAAAACCCACGCGAAGCAACAAACGCACTTCCTGTTTTTACAACAGATGAGAAACCCGGAGCACCCGTGCGCGTTGTTGCCTTTTTCTTAGCCGTCGCACGCCATTACGGATCAGGGAGGCACGCGAGCACCACCTGCGAGATAAACTTGACACTTGCCAGACGCGGTAACGCCGATCAGCTGGCGTGAGATGTTCGCGAACTACGTGGACCGGTCTCGCGAATCAGACGGTCATGGTTGCTGCTACGATAAATCCGGTCACAGATTTAACACTTAACACGGTTCACGTCGGCACCGACGAGGTACTATTAACACGTCAACGCTCACTCTCAAATCGGTCATGGACGACGAAAGCAACTTTTTTTTGTTTCTAAATTATTTGATTCTTGGGGAGTTCGATGAAGTTACTGAATAAAGTTCTTAATTTTGTCTAACAAATTTTCCTAAAAGTTGGCGGACGTATATCGCCGTCATTTACATCTACAATCCTAAGAATTGGAATCCCAATTGGACTTCCAAGAATTGGTCAACGTGTTAAAGGCGAAAGTTCCGAAAATCGATCTAACCGGATTGAGATAAAATTTTGCACATAGTCTCATTATTTTTATTAAAAACATGTTTCCCAAAAGGATTTTAGGCCATTCAAAAACAAATTTTTTATCATTTTAGTGTCATTTTCTACCTTTGTGACATACCGTTACCTACCTTACCGGCATAACATTTTCTGCCTGGCCGACATAATGTTTTCTACACAGACTCAAGACACAGATCACTAACACAGATTTACCTGAATATTACATATACATATATTATTTTATATTACATGCGTTTAGTAAATATTGCATTTACTATTATAGAAATCCAGTGTTTCTTAATCTATTTCCTTACTTATTTCTATCTAATCACTTTGCTAATCTATTTCTCGCAAACAATGAAGCGAAACGAAAATAAAACCCATTATAAAAAATGTGTCTATTCTTTTTGGGGTTTAACAAACCGTAATAGAGCAGACGGTATTTCTTTTCATTCATTTCGAATTTATTACATTTTTGATTATCTGCATTTATTCAAGAGCATTAGAAATAATTTATTAAACTATGATTTTTCTATTAGTGATTGTATAGTTTCGTGACGCGATGCAGTACTTCTCTGTAATTTATAGAAAGACAAAAGTACGCGAGCAACTTACAAATTATCCGAAAAACATGTTTTTCCAAATTTTATTGATAAAATGAAATGTAAGATTGCTCTTCAAGTTTTTAGCAAAAGAGTGTCATCTGCTATGTTTACTATGTTTACCGCTTCACTTACTGGTACATAGCATTAATACAAATACTGTACAACACAAGGCTAGTTTCTTTGAAACGCTTAATGATTTGTTTGACAATTTAAATAGTCGATCTGCCAGTGATCCAAGTCCATGAAGCGTGCTATTTCGCGTTTTAATGATATTCAACAGCATTTAATTGCTCATCTTACCAACATCAGTAATTAGTTTGTACTTACATCTGACGGTCGTAAATCACCTCCATGTTTTTTGGGATTAAGACAATTTATAAATACCACGTTGCAGTTGTGGAACGATTTAAAAGAAAGAGGCATGTATCATGTTCCTCCAGTCAGCATCACGCTTAAATAGCGATTGTATAGAAAATTTTTTTTCCGTTCTTTGAATGCACGATGGCACTTATAATCGCAATCCTTCGGTAAAAGCAGTGCGTATTGCAATTCGAAAAAATATATTATTGAATTTTAATCGTAATATACATAATGGTAACTGCATGCCTGATGACGATGCACCGTTAATGCCGGGAGATACGATAGCACAATATGAACCAGCCACGTTGGAATCAGATACTTCATTGTCTGCTATCCAAGAGAACACAGATGATAGTTTTGAAGACACTATTCATATCGAACACATATATTAAATTTTTGTTGCGGATTGAAATAAAAAATGCTTAAAACGTTTCTTTTCTTTTTTTTCTGTGGAACAGAAATATCCAAACTGGTCGAATGCGCTGCACATAGGAAAGATATTGTATATTTTACATTAACTGTAAAAATTCATAAGGATACAGTATGGCTCGGACAGAAATTTAGATGTATAAAAAGTTCCGTGAAAACATCTTCCAAATTATCGCATTTCAGACATGTTTAAATGTTTTCATTTTTATCAATAATCCTGTTGGTATTTCTATATACTTTTCCAATGTGTGTATAATAAATTCATTAAAATCAGTTATTAATCATATTTCCGGAATTTCGTGCATAGAGATTTGTGTGTACGTCGTGGATATGAAACTCTGAAAACTAAGTTAATATAAACAGTTTGTAAAAGAATTTTTTGTAGAAGCATTTAAGAAATATGTATATAAATAGTTGCTTTGTAATTTGTAGTTGCTTCGTCTAAAAGAATATGGTAGCTTTAGTAGTTTAGTACTTGGTAGGGAAATGGAGGATGGAGGGGAGTAGGAGTGGAGCAGCCGGGGTATGGTGTGGATGTGCGGCCGGAAGAGGGGGTCCACGGGAGCGGGGGGAAAGATGAGGAGGAGTAGGTATAAGATAGGTATAAGATAGCATGTAAGGTAATGTAAGGTGTCTTTTGTATATAGGCGTATTTCTCTCTCTCTCTCTCTCTCTCTATGTATATAGTTTTAGTGCTAGTTAGTGTAAGTTAGAAGTTAAGGTAGTGTAAGTTAATTATAAGATAGTGTAAGTTAGTTTTTAAGTTTAGGATAAGGCGTTATAAGGAGAGTGGATAAAGGGGGCGAGGGGAAGAATTGTAACCCTGAGGGGAACCAATAAAGCTTATATAGTAGTTTAGTACTTCATTTATTCTTTTTATCACGATTCAGAGTACACTCAATGTTCTTTTACTTAATAAAATGTGTAGATATATATTTCGCATATTTTATTGTGATGTTTATGTTTATATACATATACTGATGTTGGTAAACATTGACTGTACTCTAGGGTAGATAAGACCTTCTTTCACGCCTTCACGTGGCCCGCCCTTCTGTTAATTTTATTACTTTGACCAATGCATGCATTTACTACCTGACTGACTGGCGTGCTAAATATATGTAATGGTATATTTGGTTGCAAGAAATGCATGTTTTATAAACGTCGCTTACACGGGATGGGGGGGGGGGGGGTCCAGGGGGTGTGTAAAAGGCACCCCTCCGAGGGACGGGCCCTTACTGCGGTTGGCGACTCCCCTGCCCGCACCGGCCGGAGAGCGACAGGATCACGGATCACGGTCCGAAACGAATGGGAACGGACGAGCGACGGGGGAACTGGAGTCAACGGGAGGTCGCACACGTTACGGCCGCACGCACTCTATCTCTCTCACTCTTTCTCTGTCGCGCGCATACTCTTCGCGCTGTTTCTCTCTCTCGCACGCACACTCATCGCGCTGTTTCTCTCTCTCGCACGCACACTCTTCGCGCTGTTTCTCGCTCTCGCAAGCACACTCTTCGCACCCTTTTTTTCTCCAATGCACAGTCTTCACGTTCTTTCTCTCTCTCTCGCACGCACATTCTTCGCGCTTTGTTTTTCGCGACACATTACGGTATTTACGCACCACTATCGCGAGACGGCTGTTGCTGTTTAAATTAGCAATTATGCGGACCCGACATATTCAAAAGAGATGCGTATTAATAGTGTTAGAAAATTGTAGGAATGCAAATAATAATGATACGTATGGAGTAAACTTATGTACATACGTTCAAGATTTATGAAAATTGCATTTCTATAATTTGAAAATTTGGTATTTATGTTTATTAACATTTTACTGATAAAAATAATTTTAGATATATAGCACAATGACATGAAATAAAAAAAATATAATTTGAACATATAGGAGAGAGCAGATATATATATATATATATATATATATATACTAATAATCAAAAACGATATCAACCAAAGTTTCGGTCCGTCATAACAGTTATTTAGAATATCGGTCCTTCATAACTGTTTCAGGGAACGAAACCGATATCATAACTGTTTTCACAGACACAACTCGTTAGTCATTTGTTTCTGAGCGTTTTCGTGGATCTAGTTCCAACATTTATCGTTCATCAGCGTAGAGGGCGTAAGAAAACCAGTTGTTATTGTGTGAGACACGAAATCCCATATGGTGATTGGTCTACTCTTATACCTCGTCTGTGATAAAACAATATAAATTGTACGTCCTAGTCCTGGCCAGTCCTGGCTAAAGATGAAGTAGGATCTTGTCCAGGCTAAAGATGAAGTAGGATCTTGTCCAGGCTAAAGATGAAGTAGGATCTTGTCCGGGCTAAAGATGAAGTAGGTTCTTGTCCAGGCTAAAGATGAAGTAGGAGCTGATCCAGGCTAAATTTAGACTAGGGGGCAGCACTGTACTGGGCACGGCCAAACCCTGTGGCGTTAGCACTCTCATATCCTCTCTGTTTTCATTTTTAAGCCTGGAACAGATCCTGACTCCACTTTTGACCCCCTCTAACGACCGAATCGGAACTAGCTTTTACCCTGGAACAGATCCTGACTCCACTTTTGACCCCCTCTAACGACCGAATCGGAACTAACTTTTAGCCTGGAACAGACCCTGACTCCACTTTTGACCCCCTCTAACGTCCGAATCAGAACTAAACTTTAGCCTGGAACAGATCCTGACTCCACTTTTGACCCCCTCTAACGCCCGAATCGGAACTAACTTTTAGCCTGGACACAGACTTAAGCCTACTACAGACATTGCACACAGACTTAAGACTACTACAGACATTGCATCTTATGGGCTTTTCTGTCCAGGCACAGACTTAAGATACCTACAGACATTGCACGCAATGCATTTTTCTGTCTACGGTTCTGAATTACCGACTCTGTAGAAAATGTCCTAGTACGACAGCGGACTCTATCGAAATGGAACGGTCAGGTGGTGAACTACATGAGGTTGCACACATAAAGTGTGTGTCTGAGGAGGCTCGATTTTACAGCGTTGTCAGCTTTAAAACGCAATTGTATTCGTACAAAAATACTTCAAACCCCACAGACACAGAGCTGCTGAATACTGTGCACACTCGACAGAAAATTTATTAGTAACACACTTGTGAGGAATTGTTTACAAATATTTGCAGTTAGGAAATATAGAATAGACCTTCAGCTACTTTCACATATAGTTTATCGTCACATTTTATTTCTGACTAAATAGTTATAAACAATTATTCTAAGTCTCGTTCTAAAATAAACTCAATAATCTCTGGTAAAAAATAATCTTCCTTGTGATCGGAGGATCTAGAATGATGTCTCAGCTACATTTCTGTTGCAGTTTTATGTAGATTCGACGCCTAGTTAATTAGTTATTTACGATTTCCAGAGAGGTGACACAACGATTTGTGTGTTTACCTTTGACAAATACTCGGACTCTCCTTGTCTTACTCATTGCGGGCATAGAAGATAGAAGTTACCTCCACAAAAATTGTTGATAAATTACTTCAGGTAATTTTTATAAATATTAGCTCTCGAAGAATATGGAATTGACCGTCGGCGACATTCATGTATAGTTTTCAATTCGATTCTAGAAGAGGTTAATTAGTTATAAATAATTTTTGTTACTCTTGTTCTAATGAAACTGTGCATACTAGTGAGAATTAAATATCTTGTATACTCCAAATGTTTATGCATAAAAGTTAATCTGTATCCCGAGTACTATTAGCTATTTTTACTAAAAAATTGGGTGGTGAGGTAATCAAACATATAATCGTTGTAATCGTTAAACAAACAGAGATAATAAATTGATTAATTACATTTTTTCAATATAATTATGCTTAGTAATATTCATGTATCATAAATTATGCTGGATCTCGAGTTTTATTACTTATTTCTACTAAAAAATTAGATGGCGAGATGGTCAAGGGAGTGCTCGTCGACATCATCGACAAAAGGAATTGTTACAAATATTAACCAGCTAGAGATAATAAATTTATCAGTGAATTGTGTTCGATAAATTAATGCGCGCGAATATTCATGTGTTAAAAGATATTCACTATCTCGAGTTCCATTACATATTTTTACTAAAAAATTAGATGGTCAGATAGTCGCGGGAGTGCATGTCGACATAATTGGCAAAAGCAATTTTTATAAACATTATACAGCCAGAGATAATAAATTTATTCATTTGCTGGATATAATATTGTTTGGTAATATTTATGTATTAAAAGTTACTCTGAATCTCGAGTACTGTTAGCAATTTTTATTAAAAATATAAGATGGTAGATAGTCAAGGGGATGCTTGTCGACATCGTTGGCAAAAGGAATTGTTATAAACATTAATCAGCCAGAAATAATACATTTATCAATAATTATTATCACGGCAATCGAGATCTACCGAAATTAGTTGGGGTGGGGAACGTTGCGCTTCGCTGCGCGCTGCGTATCGTTACCTACCTAAGCCCACGAAGCGCTCTCCGTCAATCAGTCGGGCCGGGCCCTCCGGCAGGAGCGGATGGGCTCCGGGACCAGTAGGGTCTCCGGCTACCTTGGGCTGACCAAGGATCCTCCAACGGTACCCTGGCCTCTCCTGCCTACCTTGGGATGACCAGGGGTCCTCCAGCGGTACCATGGCCGCTCCTGCCTACCTTGGGGATGACCAGTGGTCTTCCAGTGCTACCCTCGTCTACCTTCAGCTGTCACAGGGTTGACCAAGGGTCCTCCACCATTGGCCTACCCTGGGGTTGACCAGTGGTCATCCAGAGCTACTGTGGCCTACCTTTGCTTACCTTGAGGCTGACCAGTGGTTCTTCAGAGCTGCCCTTGCCTACCTTCAGCTGGCTTAGGGTTGACCAAGGGTCCTCCACCATTGGCCTACCCTGGGGATGACCAGTGGTCATCCAGAGCTACTCTGAATACCCTTGCTTCTCCAGAGCTGCCCTTGCCTACCTTCAGTTGACTCGAGCTTGACTAAGGGTCCTCCACCAATGACCTACCATTGTCTACCATGGTCTACCTTTAGCTAGCTTAGGGTAGTCCAAGGGTTATTTAAAACTTCCTTGGCCTACTTTAAGCTGGCTCGGGGTGGGCCATGGTCTCCTCAATCACCTTCAATGCTGAGGATGCCTGAGAGACTTGTTCATTCCGGATCTTCTTCGGCCTATGAAACTTCATATTGCGTGGAGGTCATGTCAACGCTTCTGATGCTGGCGACGGGCAATCATTACTCTTCGTGTTGGAGTGACGGGTATCGTGCTGGTCGGCTCAGAGAGGGCGATCATTGCAGTGGCTTCGCATCTTCGGTGAGTCATTTCGTCACTACCTTGTCACTGTAGTTGTTTGTAGAAATAGAGTAGTTGTAGAGTGTAAAAGTAGTTAGTTGCATGCATGGGCAGGCCTCGCCGCCCCAACGATCAGCCGAGATGGGAACGTCCGCGATTTGAACTAGCGTTGCGAGAAAACCACGCGTTGAATTTAGTCGATTTTGAACAGAGATTAAAGCTAACATTACGGTATGGATTGTTTAGAGCGTAGCGTTGCCAATCACAAATAGTCGCGGTTCAAAATTACATTTCAATTTGATAACTGCGCTTTTAATGTTCATATTGTTGTTGTTTTACATATAATCTAAAGTAATCGTTTTTTGGATCTCTGTTCGTTGAATTAGCGTTGCGCACCAAAAGTTCGCGTTTGCTTTCGAGTCTTTCGACTTTTCAGGCTCCCATGCTCGAGCTGCAACGATCAACTGTGAGATGGGCACATCCGCGATTTCAAGTAGTGTTGCGAAACAAATTGTTACACGCGTTGTACTAGTATCAATTTTTAAAGTTGATGATATGTCTAGTTAATGTTGCAAATAAATAGTCGTAATTTAAAGTAGTTCTAAAGATACCTGTTTAGAATTTTAGACGTTAGAGTTTTAAATTTCTTATTTAAATAGCATTTTAAATTCGATTTGTTGAATTAGCGTTGCGCATCAAAAGAATCGCGTTTGCAATAGAATCTTTCGATATTTCAGGCGCCCATGCTCCAGTTGCAACGATC
This sequence comes from Sphecodes monilicornis, assembly GCA_913789915.3. Lineage (NCBI taxonomy): Eukaryota > Metazoa > Arthropoda > Insecta > Hymenoptera > Halictidae > Sphecodes > Sphecodes monilicornis. Next base: position 7,559,490 of record OU565301.1, on the reverse strand, counting down.
AACTGTGAGATGGGTACTTCCGCGATATCGAGTAGTGGTGCGAAACAAATTGTCGGGATGGGACCGAAGGAGCAGACGAGGTTTTATGCCAAAGATGCCGAACAAACTGTCATTCAAAAGGACAATCATTGCAACGTCTTCGCATCTTCGAGTGAGTCATTTTATCACTACCTTGTCGTTATACCCGTCTGTAGAAATAGAGTTGTAGTAGAATGTAAAAGTAGTTAGTTGCATGCATGGGCAGGCCTCGCCGCCCCAACGATCAGCCGAGATGGGAACGTCCGCGATTTGCACTAGCGTCGCGAAAAAAGTACGCGTTGCGTTAGTCGATTTTGAACAGAGAACAAAGTTAGCCTTTCTTGTAAATATATTAGTAGTCTCTATCAGCGATATAGCTCGATTAAACTATAGCGTTGCGAAACAAATAGTCGCGATTCGTTTTGCAGAAACTGTAGAGTAATCTTGTTTGGATCTCTGTTCATTGAATTAGCGTTGCGTACCAAAAGTTCGCGTTTGCTTTCGAGTCTTTCGACTTTTCAGGCTCCCATGCTCGAGCTGCAACGATCAGCTGTGAGATGGGCACATCCGCGATTTCGAGTAGTGTTGCGAAACGAATTGTCACACGCGTTGTACTTCTATCAATTTTAAAACTTGATTAAATGTGTAGTAAATGTTGCGAATAAATAGTTGCGATTTAAAATAAGTCTAGACATACAGATGTGCAATTTTAAACGTTGCAATTTTAAATTTCTTATTTAAATAGCAATTTGAATTTCGATTTGTTGAATTAGAGTAATCTTTTTTGGATCTCTGTTCGTTGAATTAGCGTTGCGCACCAAAAGTTCGCGTTTGCTTTCGAGTCTTTCGACTTTTCAGGCGCCCATGCTCGAGCTGCAACGATCAACTGTGAGATGGGCTCATCCGCGATTTCGAGTAGCGTTGCGAAACAAATTGTCATACGCGTTGTACTAGTATCAATTTTTAAAGTTGATCAAATTCCTAGTTAATGTTGCGAATAAATAGTCACGATTTAGAGAAATTCTAGAGACACCGATATAGAATTTTAGACGTCAGAGTTCTTTTCTTATTTAAATAGTATTTTGAATTTCGATTTGTTAAATTAGCGTTGCGCAACAAAAAGATCGCGTTTGCATTAGAATAATTCGATATTTCAGGCGCCCATGCTCCAGTTGCAACGATCAACTGTGAGATAAGAACATTCGCGGTTTTAAGTAGTGTTGCGAAACAAATTGTAACACGCGTTGTAATAGTATAAATTTTCAAAGTTGACTTAATGTCTAGTTAATGTTGCGAATAAATAGCCGCGATTTAAAGTAGTTTTAGAAGTACCGATCTAGAATTTTAGACCTTAGAGTTTTAAATTTCTTATGTAATTTGTAAGAATGATAATACTTAATTTTGTAAGACTTTCAAAGTTCAACTTTACCAAATTGATACAATATTTTTGTCCAGAAATTGATATTTTTCAGGAAATTGATATTTTTTTCAGGAAATTGATATATTTGTCTTGAAATTGACATATTTGTCTTGAAATTGTTATTTATTTCAGGAAATTGTTATTTATTTCAGGAAATTGTTATTTATTTCAGGAAATTGTTATTTATTTCAGGAAATTGTTATTTATTTCAGGAAATTGTTATTTATTTCAGGAAATTGTTATTTATTTCAGGAAATTGATATTTATTTCAGGAAATTGATATTTATTTCAGGAAATTGATATTTATTTCAGGAAATTGATATTTATTTCAGGAAATTGATATTTATTTCAGGAACTTTGTATTTATTTCAGGAAATTGATATTTATTTCAGGAAATTGATATTTATTTCAGGAAATTGGTATTTATTTCAGGAAATTGATATTTATTTCAGGAAATTGATATTTATTTCAGGAAATTGATATTTATTTCAGGAAATTGATATTTATTTCAGGAAATTGATATTTATTTCAGGAAATTGATATTTATTTCAGGAAATTGATATTTATTTCTGGAAATTGATATTTTTATCTTGAAATCAATATTGCTCGGATCGGAGTTCCCTCAGGGACTCACTCACGGGATGGGGCCCGTGAGTGGGTACGGGGACTCGCGTCCCCGGGGGCACCCGAATCGCCTATAGGTCGTTGCGTCCACAAATCATTAGATTTGGCCTCGATGTGGTTTCGATTTTGTTTCGACTTCGTTTCGACTGGTTTTCGATTCTGTTTCCATTTTGCTTCAACTGGTTTTTGATTCTGTTTCGATTTTCTTTCAATCGGTTTTCGATTCTGTTTCGATTTGGGTCGTTCATCTTGCTCTTGTTAGTCAGAACGAACGAAGAAAATTCATCAAATGAAGAAAATTCATTGAAAGAAAAAAATTCATCGTGCGAAGAAAATTCATCGTGCGAAGAAAATTCATCGTGCGAAGAAAATTCATCGTACGAAGAAAATTCATCGTACGAAGAAAATTCATCGAAAGAAGAGGATTCGTCGAACGAAGACTCCAGATTATTCTTATGTTAGTTTTAGTGCGAGCGTTAGTTATTAAGATTGGCAATCGTCGTTGTAATTATGTCGAGTAATTATTGCCGTAACTTGACTTTGCTCGGCTCGTTTTCTGACTCCGACACAGCCTTCTGCTGTGTCGGCCTTGCTTGCAGGTCCTGAGCTGGTCCAGTTTCGGTATCCGGCGTGAAGTCATTGAGAGGGATGTCTAAGAGACTCGTTCACTCGTCTTCTGACGATCCTCTGTGTTAACGTAATCCTGGGCACGCCATGTTCTCATGTCACCCAGTAGCGCCAGAAACCGTTTGAGCGCATCTCTTTGCCATCTTTCTTGGTGATGGAGTGGCGGGTATCGGGCTGGTCGGCTCAGGACTTGTAAGCACTGAACGCGTCGCGTCACCCTTGAACCAGAGCCTTCTGCTCTGGTTCGATCTTGTTTGTCTCTTTGAAAGAATCAGAGCCATCCGCCTGATTCGCCCTTGGTCCCTCGTGGATCGGTGACTTCTTCTCCGATTCACACTTTGCCCCGCAATAATTACTCGACATACGCTAAATGGAAAAGAAGTCTTTTCCATGAAAAAGACTACTTCTCCATTTAGCAGCCTGCGATCTTAGTTTCTAAGAATCGTCGTTGTAAGAAAGGGAGCCAGAACGAAGGTAGACTTCGTTCTGACTCTCTTTCGGGTCTCTTGTGCAGCAACCTCCTCGTGGTGAGACCTGGGCAATCGATATTATCCACAATTCGCATAATGCTATAACATATAAATTATAGCATTTTGCATGTAGTGGATAATATCGAGCTAATAGCTGCACATTTAGAGTTTGCGTAAATATGTATTTTATATTAGAATGTAAGACTTAATAATTTCTTCGTTTTCCTTTGTTCAAGTATTCCAACTTCAGCATTTTTTTTCAATTAATAATAGAAATACGGAATTTCAATTTCAGAATACATGTACCTTCAACAAACACCTCCATTACTAATTTTTGGATTCGTAATTGGAATGTGCTCCTGAACTTTCAAAGTTCAACTTTCTCAAATTGATATTTTTGTCTTGAAATTGATATTCCTCCGATCGGAGTTCCCTCAGGGGCTCACTCACGGGATGGGGCCCGTGAGTGGGTACGGGGACTCGCGTCCCCGGGGCCACCCGAATCGCCTATAGATTGTTGCGTCCACAAATCATTAGATTTGGGCTCGACATGGTTTCGATTCTGTTTCGACTGGTTTTTCATTTGGTGTCGATTTCGTATCAACTGGTTTTCGATTCTGTTTCGATTTTGTTTCAACTGGTTTTCGATTTTGTTTCGATTTTGTTTCAACTGGTTTTCCATTTGGAGTCAATTTTGTTTCAGCTGGTTATGGATTCTGTTCAAGAAAATTCATCTTGCGATGAAAATTCATCTCGCGAAGAAAATTCATCTTGAAAAGAAAATCCAGCGTGCGAATAAAATTCATCGAAAGAAGAAAATTCATCGATCGAAGAGGAATCATCGAACGAAGACTCCAGATTATTTATAAATTAGTTTTAGTGCGTGCGTTAGTTATTAAGATTGTATATCGTCGTTGTAATTATGTGGAGTAATTATTGCCGTAACTTAACGTTGCTCGCTCCGTTTTCCGACTCCGACACAACCTTCTGCTGTGTCGGCCTTGCTTGCAGGTTCTGAGCTGGTCCAGTTTCGGTATCCGGCGTGAAGTCATTGAGAGGGATGTCTAAGAGACTCGTTCACTCGTCTTCTGACGATCCTCTGTGTTAACGTAATCCTGGGCACGCCATGTTCTCATGTCACCCAGTAGCGCCAGAAACCGTTTGAGCGCATCTCTTTGCCATCTTTCTTGGTGATGGAGTGGCGGGTATCGGGCTGGTCGGCTCAGGACTTGTAAGCACTGAACGCGTCGCGTCACCCTTGAACCAGAGCCTTCTGCTCTGGTTCGATCTTGTTTGTCTCTTTGAAAGAATCAGAGCCATCCGCCTGATTCGCCCTTGGTCCCTCGTGGATCGGAGACTTCTTCTCCGATTCACTCTTTGCCCCTCAATAATTACTCGACATACGCTAAATGGAAAAGAAGTCTTTTCCGTGAAAAAGACTATTTTTCCATTTAGCAGCCTGCGAACTTAGTTTCTAAGAATCGTCGTTGTAAGAAAGGGAGCCAGAACGAAGGGAGACTTCGTTCTAACTCCCTTTCGGGTCTCTTGTGCAGCAACCTCCTCGTGGTGAGACCTGGGCAATCGATATTATCCACAATTCGCATAATGCTATAACATATAAATTATAGCATTTTGCATGTAGTGGATAATATCGAGCTAATAGCTGCACATTTAGAATTTTAGTTAATATGTATTTAATCGTTAAATGTAAGACTTAATACTTCCTTCGTTTTTCCTTGTACCAATTTCAGCATTTCTTTTCAATTAACAATCCAAATACAAAGTTTTCGTTTCAGAATACATGTAACTCTTGCTCTCGTGAGCGAGTGTTAAATAGATTTGCACTCCTGTAGTAGATTGTAGGTTCTGATGTAGTCTAAATATGATGTACGTACTGAGATGTACGTTACATATCGCATATTATTTCGACATTGAAACATTATTTTATATTCAAATTAAATAATTTGTTGAAACTAGTTCTTATGATTCATGTGTTAGAGGGGGTAAAAAGATGAGGCAGGATCTGTTCCATGTTGCCGCATTACGTTCGTAAAAGAAGCTATCGATGCTCGCATTGAAATCGTTCGAACGGTTTCTATCACAAGCGATGAGATAAATGTTTTGTCCTACTTTTCGAAGCTGTGGAAATTCAGAGGCACGTTGCTTTTTAATCTAACCCACAGTTTTATTGAACGATCATTTGAATACTCGATGACTTCTTCAAAAATCATTATCATTTTTTAAAATTTTTTATGCGAATATAAAATTGTTGAAAATTTTGCAAAAATTTTGCAAAATATTCGCAAAATTTTTCCTACCACCCAAGCGGGCAGGGGCGAGAATCCGTTCCCGCTCCCTTTCCGCCTCCTCCTTTTGCAGCATCACCTGCTCACAAAAGGAGGAGAAAGGCCCCCATACCCTCCCGCTCCGGACTCCCTCCGAAACGACCGTCGGGAGCGAGAGGTCCCACCCCACTGCGCGCCGGAGTGCACGTCATTCGCCCGACCATGCAGGACATTCCTCCACGGTGTGCTCCGACGTATCCTCCGGCTCGCCGCAGTGGCTACACGCCGCCATCTCCTCTCGATCGATCCGACACAGATACCTTCCGAAGCATCCGTGCCCGGTCAGTACCTGCGTCGTCCGGTACGAGATCGTTCGCCCCATCCCCTCCCGAGTCCACCGCTGGTACTCGGGGAGGACGGCCCGGACCGCACGTTGCCCCCCATCCTCCGAGCTGGCTAGGTCCCGCAACCACGCCAGCCCAGCGTGCCTCCGGGCGTGACGCCTATAGGCCGCCACCCGGAGCTCTCTCTCCTCGAGAGCCAACCCCTACCGTCCAAGGCCCCGGGAGTACTCGTGTACCCCCGACAAAACCACCGCCTCTGAGACGAGAGGGAGAAGGCCCGCGAGCAGCAGCGCTGCCGCTCGGGATACAGTGCGGTACCCCCGCACAACAGCGATGGCCAGTCTGCGCTCCACCTGGCACAGCAGTCTCTGTGTGCTGCTGTACCTCCTGGCCTCGACATCGTGCGCCCACACAGGGGCTCCATATAGGACGACACTCCGCACCATTCCCGCGTACAGACGCCTTACTCGCCCACAGGGTCTTCCAAGGTTTTGGGAGGGGGCGACCGAGCGCAGCGGTCATCCTCTCCACCCTAGGAGCAAGGAGCTCTAAGTGGCGGTCGAACCGCCGCAGGCCGTCGAGCTCGAGTCCGAGGTACCGCATCTCGGACACGGTCTCGACAGCGCCACCTCCCACGGCAACCCATGCCCGGGCAGGCGGCCCCAGCCAGGAGTCCTGGTAGAATCACAACGCCCTGGTCTTAAGGGGTGACACCTCTAGGTCCAGGGCCCGGATCGCCTCCACCGCGCGTCGCGCGCTGCCTTCCGCTCGTCGGACGGTGCCCCTCACATGCGTCCCAGTGGCCAGCACCAGCGTGTCATCCGCGTAACACGTCAGGCTGACCCCGGGGGGCATCGCGACCCGAAGCACTCTATCATACGCGAGGTTCCACAGCAACGGGACTAAAACCGACCCCTGCGGAACGCCCCGTATGACACCTCTCTCTTCCAGCCCGTACCGGCCCGGAAACTCTATCTCTCTGTCAGAGAGGTTGCTTGCCAGGACTCTCCTCAGGTACGGGGACACCTCGTGGAAGACGAGGGCCTCCCGAATCCTGTCCCAGGGGATGGAGTTAAATGCGTTGGCGATATCCAGGTATATCGCCAGTGCAAGTCCACCCCCTGCAACGTCACAAGTTATGTACCAAAAAACATCGATGACCTTGACAACTCCGAAAAAAATGACCCTCGGAACAAATTATTCGTGCCAGATATTTGGTCCATTGACACCATGCACATTACGTAACAAATATTTGTTGCATCACAATAACCTGAAGAGATATTTAGGTATTCTTATTTAATCAGACCACCTTGTATATTAGCCGACTGTGGTTTCCGGGATTCCCCGTCGCCTATAACTTGGCCTTTATTCGGCTAGGCCGTTCACATTATCTAAATCCGCCACAAGGCTGAAATTGGATGTGGTTTGGAGCCCACCTTAATAAAACAGTAGATCCCGCAGAAAAGTAGACTGAAATAGGCTGAAATTTGGCGGTACGGAGAAGTGGAAATTGGAAGAAGAGAAGAGTTTTGGAATAAGAGGAGAGAGTTGGTGAATGGATTTGAAACCCTGAGGGGACCAAATATCATTACCTACCTCATTATCGCAATGATTCTTCCTAGAACACTTAATCAGCAGAACTTAAATATTAAACTGTAACGTCTTTCGATCACTTACATGACAATAAGTCATATTCTTTGCCTTCTTGAACTTATAAAGTTTTAACGAACAAATAATCAGAACAAATCGAGTAAAATTGTGCTCTTGGAGACAGTTGTACTTGTGTAATCGTTCGGAATAGACGATGAATAAGTGCATTGTTACAAATTAAATGCGGACATATATCAGTTCCAGGAAGAATAAAATGTAATAATTTTTTGGCGACATTAAATATAACAATATATAAGTTTGATCATTGTTGAACGTTGAGCTTACCTCTAGCTGTTCAGTACTTTGATGTTTTAGTGAAATTATTTCAATCTACATGGTTAAATCATTAACGAAAGATTCAATCATATTAGGCTGTTTAAAATTACCAATCTCATCGTGGTTACCACTTCGTTCAAGCTAATTATTCCAAGATCTTATTTCGCAGCACGACTACAGTCGTTGACATTGAATAGTTTACTCTGCTTCCATGATATGGAAAACGTTGCCACTGTCTATAGAAACACTTATGTACATTTGTCTACGAGAAGTCAATTGGACTTGTTTCACGTTTGGCGATCTACCGAAGACTGGAGATTTTCAGTAGATTTCAAAGTCCCGAGTTCCACAGGAAAATGCGAGGAGAAATACGGGACATTGTCACGCAACGCGAATTCTTAATGAGACGTTATTGTAGAATCATATCGGTTTTACGCCTAGCTCGTGCACATAAATAAGTAAGTTTGGAATTTTAGATTACGTCAGTCGTAATCTACTCACATCCGTCAGCTGTTTATATCGTGCGCGAAAATAATCCTAAAGGGAAAAAATGAAAACGTAGACGCTATAGTGCGAAATAGTGCGAGATAGTGTGAATCATCAGAGAATCGCGTTTCAACCATTGCTCGCGATGGATACATATTACTCGTTCAACATACGTCTTTTGACAATCTTAGGAATCTGGCCGCACCTCAATGTCCATTTTCGTCGAATCCAATCTGTCGTCGTGAATGTCGTTATTATGGTTTTAATAATTGTGCAGGTACAGCCTCTCAAACTGCCTCCAACATTATCTGATTCTACCAATCCGCTCAATCGCTGATACGTTATTCTCATTGTGCTATTTAATTTCGATCAATTTCGACATTCATCTCGCAAGCCGCAAAGTCCGTGAAGTCTCCAAAAAGAGATTAATTCATAGAACTTGAAATTAACACGTTGATTACCGTACAAACAACTCCGAAAGATTTCACAACATCAAAATAATTTAATGACTGTAACGAAAACTGCTGAGTTAAAGCTTGTCACAAGGATTACTTCTGTATCTTTTTTAGCCAGGGCTCGAAATAAACAGGTACCTTTCCTTTTCAGAAAAATTCTGTTCGAACTTACACGTTTTGTTCACCAAAATATCTGTTCCTGTGGAATTTTTACGAAAATAATTGTTATCTCTTCGGAACTCTTTCAAAAAGTATTCTCGTGGAATAGATTCTGTAAAAAGTCCTATAAAATAAATAAAACACCGAACTGTTATATGCTGGATTTATTTATCAATATTATGTAATATGATTTACAAATTAAAGAAACGGTATGAAAATCAAAACATAAGTACCGTTACTGATCAATCTAAACCAGCGGTTTCCAACCTAGAAGGTGCGCCTCCCAAAGGAAGCGCCCAAATTTTTTAATAAAATATTAGTTTTCATATCATAATATCGGGGACGCGCAGTGGCTCAGTGGATAGAGCGCGCGACTACAAACGTTGTCGTGAGTTCAAATCCCATCGCCGTCAACTCTGGAAATATTCTTCTATGTGATATTATACTACGTCGTTGACCATGGTGGTTCGGAACCCACCGTAATAAACAGTAGGTCCCGCTGAAAAGTAGGCTGAAATAGGCTGAAGATTGGCGTTATGTGAGAGTGGACAAAGCGGCATAAGGGGGAGAATGGTAAAATGGATTTGAAATCCTGAGGGGACCAAATATCACTACCTAATATCATAATATCTTCAAAATGAAACCTGCATTCAATTTTGGATGAATCTTAGCGGAGAGTTAGAACGTTTGTATTACAAAGCAATGCAAGAGCTTCTACCGTTTGTAACGACTTATTCATGCGGAACGGGATTTTCGGCACTGGCTGCAATGAAAACCAATCATCGAGTCACGTTACTAGTCGAAAAAGAGATACATACGAGTGGCTCTCTCCACATTGCCCCCAAGATATGACAAACTTTGAACCAATACACAGCAACAACCCGCGAGCTGCCCTTTTATCGTTAATCTTCTCTCATGTATACTTCTATTAGTCTCTCTTGTTTTTGCAACGAGGTGTCAATCTTTCATTTAGACATTAAAAGGAAAGACATTGAAATAACAGGACATTATATAACAAGACAATAACATAAACAGAGCTCGATGAGCGAACCTTCAACTTGCAACGTTTTTTTGTTTAACACTTCTGCTCGAGAAATGAAGAAACCAATTGGATCAAAGAAATTGACGACAATGAAAAATTAAAATGCGATTCTTTCAGATGGCAGCAGTTCTGCACGACGACACTGATATAATTGCCAAGTTACAGGGCCTGTCCTTTATTCTATCGACCGTGGGGTCAGTAGTGAAGTTCAACTCTTTCGTGTATCGGATCAATGCAGTGAGTGATAAACGATACCTAGTTAAATTAAGGCATGACATCACATCGGACACTAAAGATGATTACAAATACAGGTTAAAAACATAATGGACTCCATAAAGAGTAAGTGGAGCACAACACACCAGGCCACGCTCGATATTTTAGAAAAGCGGGCTGTTCTAGGGAAGCGACAAGGAGCCGTTTATGCGAGTAAGGAAATACAGTGGTACTGCGAAAATTACTCGGTCGTATACTCTTCCAATTCTGCGTGTAGCTTGATAAGTGTTACGCAAAACATCAACCATTAAACTTTGTCATGATTTTTCGTCGACATATCTAACAAAATCACCGAATGCAATTCGTTTTGATTTTCAATCACGTAACTCCATTATGAAAATCACAATAAGAAGCTAGTAAAATAATAGAGATTACCCTAGATATACTACTTTGTAGTACAGCAATTTTGCCTCGATTGAGGCAAAACCGTCCACACCGTAGCGCCCTCTGTCCCCTTCCAGCAAACGCGGTACAATGGGGCAACGAAGATACGAGACATCAGCGTACGCAACGAACGTGCGCGCTACATGAAGGAAGGTTGGTGGGGAAAACAAGCGTTTGAGGAGCCCCAACCGTGCCAAGCCCTGGTGTAGTATATTTTGCGGAGATAGAAAGTGAATCTTGATATATTTTTTTGCTTTAGAACATGTCTGTGCATCGAATTTTTGACGAAGTAAAATTTTTTTTAAGATTCTTAATATTCAAATTTGTAGTCGATTTAAAGGACAGGTCTTCTTTTGCTCACAGACGATTGCGCACATCGGTATGGCACACAGTTCTTTTGGACACAGTAGTATTGGACACACAGCTCTTTTGGACACAGGAGAAGTGAGACACAGGTCGAATTGCGACCAAGTTACGGTTAATTTTTGGTTATGCATACGGGTATAGCATTTTTTTGAGAAATTTACCAATGTTTATTATAATAATATTGGATATTATTCCGGAAGGCACCGGTGGCAGATCGGTATGAAGTTTGGAGCATGTTATGAAGAATGTGGAAGGATCTCAAATATAAAATTTTAACTTCGGGAATTCACCCGTTAAGATACAGATACTTTAGTGGAAGCAGCACAATCACTGTGATCGTTTGTTTCGGACATGTCATCGTATTGTCTCACAAATTTGTTTAAATACAAAGTCGTCTATTGTTTTGAGGGAGGGGCTGCCGCCCCCAAACACCCTCCCGGCCAAGGAAACTAACCCAGACCAACTCTGATTAGTCTTTCAGTACGCACCACGATACGACTCGAACTGTCTCACATTTCCCTAAGCATCGCCATTTCAACGGAAAAAACATAAACAGATCACACCACAACATCACTCATGATACACACATGCATACATATCCCTCAGGAATTCTTACATTGTTGCTGAATACAGCGTCCCTAGCGTCGAAAACCTATTATGACGGATTTATAATTGAGAACCTGTATCTTATAAACCGTGACATTGCAGATTTTGCGACATCACTTTTCCATTATTCTTTGCGGCCGAAACGGCATTGCGAATGGACCGGGGCGCCATCTAGCGTACCGAATCGACATTCGAGAGTCACGAAATTCGAGAGCGCTCCCCGAGGAAATCCCGCGTGAATCACCGATCGGCGGCTAATTCAAACCGCGCGCGCCGAGTACGGCAAGTTTCAGGGCGTGCCCCGTGCACCACCAGCCCTCTCAGGATGCCTAAGGCGGCTCCCTTCGTGGGATCTCTCCTCGCGATTTCGCTGGCCACCCAAAACGTCCAGTGCACTGGTTAAGAAAAGGACTGCCGACACACACGGGCCGAACAACCCGGAGGCGACTCAAGCCTAGAACCCCTCCAACATCGGACATTCCTCCCGAGGAACTCCACCTAAAAGACCTTGACGTCGTCTCATCCCGCAGGAAGGGGTTCCATAAGCATGGGTGGTGTGGAAGCGCCCTGGGACGGTCATGAACGCCCCGTTCGCCACATGGCGATCGTTATGGAAAATCCGGATGTTGCCTAGGGCCAGGGTCCATCCGTGGGAGACCCACAAATTAAATATTTCGCGTGCGAGACTGACCAATTGGGTATTCCGAATAATGAGTAGGGTAGGGATCGCCGGGTAGATCGTTGTTGCCTAAATCGCGAAGGATCACTGCAGTGCCGCATACTGTAACGGACGTAGTCTTGTCAAAGTGCCCCGTATCGTCACGCGCGACTACCGTACGCAAGGAAGGTTATACCAGCTCCGTTTTTTTTTGATAATTTCGCGTAAGGACGATACGCTTCTCGCATTGTCCTCGAATTCGTACGGGCCGAGGCGCGTCTCGCCTCGTGTTCGCATCTGACGCCATTTGCCGGCGTGGTGAGACTGAGAGATATTGTTTGAGTGTAATTTTCGTGACGTTAGAATAAACCGTCAATAGATCTCGATCGCGTAAAATCGCAACGACGGGTATAGCGTGCTCGCGCGAGCGAGCGGGAGAAAAGATCACGTACCGTCGCACGCTGTCTCCATTCCGTTCCGGGAATCGTCACGACAGTCCGATTGTAATTGCGCCGTTCACCTGCGTTCGCAAGTAATTGTATCGATTGCGTCGAATTTAATACCGAAGTACCGTATGCTCGCGATTATTTACCGAATTGACAACCCCGCGTTGCGAACCTCCACCTGTTCGTTTCTGTGTACGAAGAGCGCGGGCTCCTGGGTCGCGGCCACGTGGCCGCTCAAATTGTAAATAATAGGACGTCGATTAAAACATTAATCTCGAGACTAATCACGCTGTCATTTCTCAACCTGCGAGATTCGTCCTGCAGTAAGGGCCGTCCCCGTCCTTCCTGCGTCCGAACCTCTGACCCTTCGCGCGTCGAGGTCTCTAAGACGCCTTAAAGACGCGTTTTTGGGACGTAAGACGCTCAGACCTAAAACAGAAGTAAAAACGACGTCTCCAAGACGACTGTCTGGGCTGAGACGTGCTGTATGGGCTGAGACGATTGAGAATAGGGAGCGAGCGGAACGCGCGTGCCGTAAATTCCGTTAACGAAATATCTAGAATAGAGGAAGTGAGGGAGAAACTGGTAAGATTTGAATTGGGGCGCTTGGAACAATCCGCAAGACAATTGATGCTCGTGAGAAACCAAACATGTGCTGAATGTTCCGGATAAGTCGGAATCTTAATTTGCCGGTGGTAGAAAGGGACAGACACACAATGTTCGGACAAGCACTTTAATTAACACTGACATATATATATATATATATATATATATATATATAATCCTAAAAAAATTTTTTATGTCGTGTTTTTTAATGAAATTTCAAGGTCACCGATGTTTTTTTAAATGAAAAGTATATTTTTTTACGATAGCATGATAGACAATAAAAAACTGAATTTAGTGGATACCACCTTTTTGACCTTGAAATGTCCTTGAGCAAGAATAATCTTGTTGGAGTGGATAAAATGTGAAAGTTTAAAATTTACGTGTTTCATTATTCACTACTCTGAAAAGAGTTATAGAGACAATTCAATACCGGTTGAAAAGAAATTCCGGCAAAAACGTAGGAAGAACATTGCGGTATCTACAGCTCATATACACAAAGAGACCATATTAACACCTTCTACCAAAGAATAAATAAATATAGTAAAGAATTAAAGTACAATATACCGAAGATGGAGACAAATAGAACTCATAATGTACCTCTGTGGACACTAATTAAACCAAACATCGATACATTACTCACATCCTACAATAAAGAAGAATTATCCTCGGAAGCATGGAATAGTCTCTTCAAAAAGTTAACGCAGAAATTTGATCGCTTCTCGCAGATCTTCATTGATGGCTCAAAAAATCAACATGGAACAGGAGCTAGCGTTATTACAAATAGCAAACATATCAGATATACTCTTAACCCTATCAATAGTAGCAAAACTGCTGAAACCTTTTCGCTTATATTAGCCCTCCAACACATGCAAAACTCTAACGAAACTAAATTCTTAGTCCTCTCAGACTCTCTTGGTACAATTAACAAAACTCAAGACACAAATACCAGCTCTGAAATGAACACATACATACAAGAGTTATACCACGACCAATCAAGATCTGGAAAAGAAATTGTAATAGCATGGATCCCGTCTCACAAAGATATCTACGAAAATAAAATAGCCGACCTTGCCGCAAAAATTGCAACTACAGACAGACCGGAAAACCAACCCATATGTAACACACCATCTGACATAAACAAACACATCCAACAACTACTCAAGGAAAACTGGAACACAGTATGGCAAACCTTCAATAACAGTACACTTCATAAGACAATACCAAATTTTTACGATTTAAATATCAACCCAGACTTCACGCGCACCGAGCAAACTATAATAACCAGAGGGGGCGCGCAGTGGCTCAGTGGATAGAGCGCGCGACTACAAACACTGTAGTCGTGAGTTCAAATCCCACCGCCGTCACCTCTGGAAATTCTTCTATGTGACATTATACTGCGTTGCCCGAGGTGGTTCGGAGCCCACCTTTATAAACTGTAGGTCAATCACGCACACGTCCATACACACACACACACCCACCCATCGTACACTCACCGATTACAGTACCAAATCTCATTGTTCCACCCCCGTCGCTAATGACCTTGGCAGTTGAAGCGACGTTAAATAACAAAATAAATAAATAATATAATAACCAGAATTAGACCAGGACACACAAAGTTAACTCATGTACACCTACTGGAAAACAATTCTCCTCCCATATGTATTTTTTGTAACACTAGACTATCAATAATCCACATAATCACAGAATGTCCACACTACAACGTAGAGAGGAAAAAACACGGTCTATATGGAAACCTGAATAATATTCTTACTTCAGCCCCAATTCAACGAAGCATACTCAATTTCTGTAAGGACATCAACATATCTAAGACACTGTAATCCAGTTCCTCCACTTTTGACAATTGAGACAATTCAGATAGTCGCTAATAACCTTGGTAGTTGAAGCGAATTCAAATACTAACAAAAAAACATTGCGGTAGTATTAACAAGCTGATTATAGAAAAGGTTGTGTACCTCGTTGATAATTCTCAATGGAGTTGTGAAAGACCAGATTTGAATTTACGAAATAAACAATCGTTATATGATTCTGGAAAATTCGGAATTGGAAAGATCGCATAATTATTGGTAGATGACCGAGGGATTTATCAATGCATTAACGTGTTATGGACAAAACCGATAATAGCCATAGTTTTATGACACAATCATATGTATGTTACAGTATGTCTTTTCCTGACACTATTGTTCTCGTTGACACTGCGCACCGCATCCTCTATTATGGTCGCAATAGCACCCGCGAACTCAAACGTAACAGACCCATTCCCGATTGCGTCAGACTATTTCATCGACGGAAAGAAATATGTGCTTCTAATAGCAGTACATCAAGATGTAGCGTTCGTCCTCATGACAATCATATATGTGGGAACGGAGACCGTATGCATGCTGTGGCTGCAGCACGGTATCAGCTTGTATGAACTATCGAGGTAAAAAAGACACCTACTCAATGCACTATTGCAACCGGCGCACTGTTAATCTGCGACACTTTTATTTACCTAATATTAGGGCCTGAGAATTGTTATTATTCCTTGTCGTTTATCAAATGACCGATTTTAGATTGTAAACAGAATGCAAATAGTATGAAGCTTTTTGATCATGAAATATAACATTATAGTCTACAGATTTATTATACATTACTTTACGGTGAAAAGCTGAAGGTAATTATTGCGAAAGGGTCACTATACTCCGACTTTGATGACATTTAAATATGTTATGCAATAACGCATTTTGAACAATTTTTTCCTTTTCTAATATAGGGGGGTCGCTTTTAGTTTTCGAGATATTCGCAAAAAACTATTGCTAATTCTGTATTGAATTTTCTCTCTTGAATTTTCCTGACGGCCGGCCCCCTTCGCCCCCTCCACGACCTAACCACAACTCATTCTATTCACATGATTTTTCCATTACTAGATCTGTTTAGGAGCGCGGTAGGAAGAAACACACACTCTTAGTAAATGTTCTTTATTCGAACGAGATCGTTCAACAGTCAATTGTATGTACGCGAGTAACAAAGAGAAAACGATGTCAAAATGTCACGATAACAAACACTGTATGAAATGTAATGAATTTAAACAATAAATGAAATGATGCACAGAAATACACGATGATGAATTGTCTTAAAACTGAATGAACGTTGAACGGTAGTGAGATGGTTTGCGCGGATCGCGACTTGAGATGTGAGATAATTCGTGCCGATCGGAACAAGCGTTCGGAGAATTCTGGGGTCAATTTTCGGAATCTAACGGTCGACGGGCTCGCTGCCGCGAAACACGATGACTCATCGCGCGTGACGTCAAATTCACGCGCGACTTTAAGCCGCTCGATTCCCAATTTGCCTGGGAGATGGCTCGTCATGTGCCTCACGGCCACGAGCCCGCCGATCGGCTGTGATCGTGAACGGATCGCGAGTGGCCGTGCGCAGGCGCTGCACAGGACCCCTCGTCCAATCCTAAACAAGATCAAATTCTGGATGACAGCTACAATGCGAGGATTATGCGAATAGAATGAGTTGAGGTTAGGTCGCGGAGGGGGCGGAAAGGTCCACATACGAAAATTCAGGAGTAGTCTCAAAATTGAAAACTCACCCTATATAGAGTGAAACCTTGTTTTTTCTCTCATCCCCACAATTTGTTTACAAAAAAGGTAAACAGATGCCGTACCGGAGCAGCTTTACGTTGCCACGGAGCGTGCAACAATACGGAAAGTTCAATTCAGTATTAGCAATAGTTTTTTGCGAATATCTCGAAAACCAAAAGCGACCCCCCTATATTGGAAAAGGAAAAAGTTGTTAAAAATATCTAAATCTATAACATATTTAAATTTCATCAAAATCGGAGTATAGTGACCCTTTCGCAATAATTACCCAGCTGACATTTAAGGCAATATCTTCAGTTCTCATTTACATATCTAATTTTACATTTGGGGAAAGCTTGTTTCACTATTAATCAATGTAATTATCATATATTCTTTCCCTATTTCTCCGAGAGGAGAAACAAATGTATTGATGATAACATTATGTAATGTTTTGTGGTTGTAAATGAATATACTATTCATCAGTTATACACATAAAATGAAAATGGAGATAACTATACTATCGAGAACCTTGCACATTGTTCAAGGATTCTTCTATCGACCACATTTTTGAAAATATTACAGATAAATTCGTATAAATTCATCTTGCAATGTCTAGAAAATTTATGAGAAATTTAAGAATTTTAAAACAATTACACGAAAATCTAAATCCTGAACGTTGCATGCTATGATTTCTAGTTATTGCATTGAAAGTGGGATTTCCGACAGACCGATCTATATCTCGCAGAAGGTTGTGAATGCTTACAGAAAGAAGTGCATAGCAAATGCGGTTGCTTACCACAATGAAGCAAAAGCGTTAGTATTCGCCACATTATATTATACTCACAGAAAAATGCAAATTAAAGTGTCATGTACCAAAAACATTTGAGCCTGCGCGTTAGAGTTAGTCGAATACTAGAACTTACGTCAGCGATGTCCAAACTCGGCTCAGGGAGCTGAACGCCGTCCCCACCACCATTTGCCGTTTCCATAGCGCCGTGACGCGGCGAACCGATTACCGATATGCTCGCTTCCCGCGTTAAAAAGATGATCGTCGATTGTTTTATGACACGCGGGTCGGTTACTCCTTAGACCATATATACTTATAGACCCGGCTTCAGATAACGTCCTATGTTCCAAGATTAAAAGATGACGTAGGAGGCCAAGTGCTATAGTTTGTTGAGAAATCGCAGTACCTTAGTGGTAAAGTGCTAGAGGGGAAAGGGGAATCGTCATCGCATCTGATTCTGTATAGATATTTATGGAAACTGTAACTGTAATATACATACATTTATTTTATTATTCGTTCATTCTTACTTTGCTCTAGTTATTTTAAATATACCTAACTCATTTTGTTGATTATAATTGGGAAAAAGATCAATTTTAATGTAGATAATATGAAATCTGTATTTATTTCCTCACAACTTTATTTAAAAAAATACTAGTAAGAACAATATAGGTACATGTATATGTCGAATACAATCAGAGTTGGGTATTATTTAGATAAATAATTATTCAAATAACGATTCGCGAATAAAAGATACTTTATCTTCATTCGTTATTCAAAATTTTTATTTAGATATAAATTTTGCTCAACTCTATATACAATACATAATATTATATATAATGTACGCAAGGTAATATAAAACAACAATAATAATATCAATAATATTTATTAACGGGTAATACTTATAATACAATTTTATTCATATAATACAATACAAATTTACAATACAATACAAACTTATTCCTAATTACTAATTACAAAATAAAATAGTTTTAGTTAACCTATTTCCATAAATAAATTTGTTTGCATTTACTAATTACAAAGAATTTCGTCCGAGGTATACATTGCATTGTACTTGTTATAGGTTATGCGATATTAAGTATAAAATACTTACTTGTGAAAAGATATATTTGCATCACGGTTTCGTCGTTCTCTACAATTTTTTATGCAACAAGTGTGCACCATTTTTCTAAATTTTTAAGAAATACCTGAACAAACATAATCGTTTATCTCGCTTTTATATGCGTAGCCGCTCTTCTCCCTTTGTTACTGGTGACGCTTCTACCGCAGTACGTGCATCGTCTCATGCGCTATCCACCATTTTGAATCATCTAAGAGGCCACCGGATACTCTTTAATCTTGGAACATTGCATTCAATACACACACTATACTTATGCCGGGTCTATAAGTATATATGGTCTAAGGGTTACTCAGTTTCTTGGTCGGCGGGGTGAGAACACACTGCGCCTGCGCAAACTGACAGTAGCACGGGGAAGCAGGCGCGTGAGGGGCCCCTACGCTGGACACCGCTGACTTACGTTGTCGCTATACATGAGAATTCGATTGAAATTTGTATTTCAATCTGAGAAAGAAATGATCTTGACAAAATTGTCAAAAACGGAACCTTTTAATGGTAGCACTGTGGCTACCAGCGTCACACGTATGCGACGACCACGATTTTGTTCTTGACGTAAAGAAAATCGAACTATTGCTTTTCACGTCGACATTCAAAATGATAACCCATTGCATGATATTGGGGAATGTCTCATCGCTTTGTGACAGTATTTTGCTTATATTTTACAAGAGAATACTTTGCATGTAGTAGAATGGTTGAGTGTAACAATTGTTGCCGAAACGGACGATGGTGCCGAATATGTTAAAGGAACTTCAAACTTCTACTATCAAATGACTCTCCTTTTGCACAGGTTCAACGAAATCTTCCGATTTCGGTGATTTTAACGTCCACTGATGGTTCTTGTTGTTGTTAAAGCTTCCTGATGTACATCATGGATAGATTCGCAGTCTCGTATCTTCTTCTACTCCTGATCGCTATCGCCTCTTTGTCAATGAACTTCTACCGTGTAAGTCGATCTGTCCCATCATCGATTATGATGTGAATGTTATCATCATGCATTTTACAAAATATGCGCATCTTTCAGCTGTCCACCGCTATATGTGTGACTCACAATGTTCAAGAAATGTTGATAGCCTTTTTCTATTCCCTGTCGGAGTTAGTGTACATGTTTTATATAAATTATGTGCTGCAGCAAGCCCTGGACTATGCGGATGATTTTCCCACAATCATGTAAGCCCGAAACATTTATGTTTGTTGTCGACAGACTACACCATGCGACATTATTATAAAGCTGTATAGTATGCGATCATCGTAACAAAATATTGTCACCACCAAATTTATCTTTGCACGACGGCACGAAAATGAACAAATCGCGATCTTGCAATGTTAAACGCAGGTGCAGAGAAAAAAATTCTGAAAATCAACCCTTGCTTTTATCGCGATTTCGATCAATTGCAATGTTTTTCAAAATGTTCGATACATGTCACCTAGAAAACTGATCCTTCTAACTTCTCAAAAATCTCATACCGCTCGGCGCACTGTTGAAAAATATTTGCTTTTTGAAGGTGCGTCTGAATATCGATGAGAGTCACTGTAGATTTGTATAGTTTTACACAGTAACTTATAGATTTGTGTATATCCACGAGCAGCGAGTAGTGAATGAAAATCTATGTGCTGGGACCGGTTCATTAAACGCGGAGTTTAATTCTATTCATGTTACAGATACTTTACTCCCTGGTACAAAATGTCAGTTTCCATTCAGAAGAGTCTACTAATTATCTTGATAAAGTGCAGCGATCCGCTAGTATTCGACTTGTACGGATTTTATAATGCGTCGATCGAAGGTTTCTCCGTGGTTTGTAATTATTATTAATTGGTCCGTCGAACGTATAATATCTATCCCGTAAGAGCGCACTGGCGATATCTCTACAATAATTAAGATTAATGTACTTGGAAAAAATGTAATATGGATCGATGGTACCTTCAAAATACAGATATGCTCTGTCAGTGAATGAATAAAACTGGAAGAAAATTGATTTTGTAAAAGATTATAGATTTGAAACTTTGAACTTTGTATGCACAAAGTGTGCGACAGACAACGCATCGTTGCAATCTACTGGTTATCCTTGACACCAGATGCAGATCCAGTAAAAAATGTTTGGTTTATTCAGATGCACAAGCATAAGCAAATATGTATGTTAAAATGCAGAATATTAATTAACCACGTTCGAAAAATACAGATGTCACTAATTAGTTCGAACGAAAAGTTAGTAGAAAGCATGCCAAAACGTTGTCAAACTGTAATCGATAACGGGGGAAATTGAACCTATTTTTTAGTAAAAGCGTATCAGAGTTTTAGATGTAAATTTTATCTGCAGGGTGAGGCACTAACTATTGTCACCTAGAATAACTGCGAAAGTACGATAGTATTAGAAAAGTTGCATCGGACAACAGGGGCCGTAGAGTGGCGTTAATCTTTTGTTGCTAGGTGGAGTCGCTTCAGAGCAATCGTGGCTCGACTGCGTTTTGGAGAACTCCGTGTTCTTAACTTTTTTGAACTTTTTTTTATGTGATCCTGTAGATATCGATGAAGACATTCCGAGAATGTGTGTGTGGTTGTTGGGAATTCACTGGTTTATAAGTTATACGCGTGTAAAGATGAACAGTTTTAAGCGTCTTTGGCAGGTTAGAGCGTTGCCATATTGGATATTCGTTGAGTGGTGTAGGAATTTGGTGCGAGCCGCCACGATGTTTGAGAGGCTTCGTGGACGAACCCGATGCGAAATCGGGGAGCCACTAGGAGATGCACGCGCAGACGAACCCGATGCGAAATCGGGGAGCCAGTAGGAGGTAGACGCGCAGACGAACCCGATGCGAGGTCGGGTAGCTGCTAGGATACGGACGAACCTGATGCGAAATCAGGGAGCCACATAGGTTGGATAACAGTTTGGGTTCCTGGTACAAGATCAGATAGCTCCTAGGATATGTTAGTAACGGCCTCGTAAATTTAATATTATAAATTAATTGATACAACCCGAGCGGTAAGATTGTATCATGTGGGAACGGTCAACTAAGAATTGCAGGATCTGAATGGTGGGTTAAAATCAATTATTACTCAAAATTACCTTGAACTAAATTGTATATTACAGGAAACTGGCTCTGTTAGTGTCGCGATAAGAATTGAGTGTGTATGAAAATGTTGTGTAGTTACCTAAGTACTACTGCCTGTTGGATGACGCACTGGCGATGCGGGGAACAGAGAGGTTGAATAATTATGCCAAGATAGATTAATACCGTACTCGCGGAATCTATGAGGTTACTGGATTCGAAAGGGTGACTAGGCCCGATTTCACAAAATACAACCAATTCCAAAACGAGATTCAGCGTAACGACGTGTATAGCCCATTTGTGCTTTAAGCACTGCCCCAGAGGGTTAAAATTCGAGTGTTTGTATATTGTGAAATTTAAGTGGGGATGCTCTCAAGATTTCCATATTAGGGAATCTTGTGCAACTGTCCCTGTACTGAATCATGCTTTGTGCCGGCTGCATCCAGCTGGAGCATAGTTATCGGTTCTCAGGAAAAAGATTAGAAAACTCTGATCGAAATAAAGCAGAGAGAATTCTCTGTACGTAACAGTATAATGTTTTGATTTAGTAAATGTGTTATTATTACGTATGTGTTTGTGCTGCCATCTAACGGATCTTTTCGGAAGTATTTAGCCCATTTTATGTGTATCACATAGCAAATATATCAATATGGCGGCGCTTTAACCTGTCAAAAAGGCTTAAAAGTGTTCAACTTTATACGCGTATAACTTTTTAACCAATGAATTCCGCACAATAAGATTTTCATTTTTCGTGTTTTCTCGTAGAAATCTATAAAATTGTAAAAAACTTGAAAAAAAGAGTTCTCCAAAACGCAGTTAAACCGCAATCGCTATTGTGTCCTGGACTCGGTACGAGACTCTTGCATTTTGGCTACGTTTAATTTTCGTTAATGCAATTGCCATACCGACCCAGGGCACAAGACGATATTTCTAATTTTCGAACGCAGTCCCTGTCACAAAACATCTGCATCATTGTATAGTTTAGCCTTTCTCGACTTGGCGCGGCTGGGCGCTCGGGGCCCTGGCGCGGTATTGCTGCCAGAGGCCTGGGATTCCCCAGGTCTCGGTCCTCTCGGTTTGGGCACCCTGATAGCGTCGCGAACACACCCTCTCCGTGCCTGCGTGTCTGCACATTTTGCACCACCCGTGCCCTTACGATTTGCTGGGCCGTTTTATAGTTTCCGCCCACCCTCAGTCTCCCTGGAGTAGGGACAAAATTTAGATTAAGAAGGGAGGACCGAGGGTTTAAAACAGCCAACTCTCGGTCTCCAGGCGGATTTTGTACAAACTCGCCAAGGCATTAACAACCATAGAATAGTGGCAACTGGCCAATTCGTTGAACTACACAGGAATTTGTAACTTGTCGAAAATATAATAATTAGAGTTGGAGTTTCTCCCTTACGGAAACAGTTCGTTAAATCGTAGTGTATTTAGTCTTTCCAATCGGGAAAGTGGTCCTTCGAGTTTAGTCATTCAGCGGGCTCCTCGCAGTGCGAAAACATTCAAGGCTCAGACAGTAAACAGTCACCTTTGTTTTTTTAAATAGAATGCTACGTTTTGGGACCTGCTTTCTGGCTGCGGCTATTGTGACGAATTCAACGAGGGGCAACATTAAGGTCTTTGAAGGTCAGCAAAGGCCATTTATGACGAAAAGAAATACTACTCAATCTGTGATAAGAAGATTGCAGCATTGCATTAATACCAATGGCAATCACTCTGAACACCTGTAAATGCAAGTTTATTTCGCATTTTTTGTTATAAATGACCTTTGCTGTCCTTCAACGACTTTAATGTTGTACCTCGTTGGATTCGTCTGAATAGCCGTTATCAGGAAACTTGTACCGAAAGATAGCATTTATTTAAAAAACAAAGTCCACTTTCACATCTCTGAAGCGACTCCACCTAGTAACAGAAGATTGACGCCACGCTACGGCCTCTGTTAGTGCCTCACACTGAATATTCAATTTTATACAATATATTAGTATTTCTAGAGATATCACCAATACGCTTTTTTTGTAACTGCATATTGTCTTGTTGAACATTGCGTTTCAGCTGCTGAGGGCCACAGTGTCTTATTTCATGATGATTACAACTATGCAGGGACAATTCAATAATTCCTAACCCAGAGATACTGGGACGAGTAGCAAACCCGTTAGTAAGTATCCTGTTCACTATTGTGAATGCCGTTTCCTTTCTTTCTTAGCACGATGTTGAGAGCGATCGACGACGTCATGAAAGCGAGTCAGAAGAGCAATCGAAAGAGTCAAAAGAGCGAGTCACAGTGAAAGTCGTATGCAGATAGCCAACCGTTTCCGGGCGTATGGTGTTAATGGTATAAGTATAAGGGTCGAAAGAAAATAGAGAAGATAGACCAGTAAAATAGTAGAGAGAAGAAAGCATCTCAGCTAAGTAGGAGGAAGAAGGAGGGGGGGGGGGTGGCGTTTGGGGAATCAAAAGGTGAAAAGATTGATTAAGAAAGCAGGAGCAGAAAAGGATACAAGTGAAACCTTAGACAGTTAGGATTAGCGCGCCTACTTATATTTCCCTAGGGCCATCGGTTAGGAGAAATTGAGGAATGGGATTTTTGAAAATTGCAAGGATCCGTCATCACCTAACGTTCTTTGGCAATCGGGGCGTTGTCCTAACGTTCGTTGCGGCGAGGGAGACAATGGAAAATAGGCGTTGGATTTAAAATATGGAATATTGTGTCGATGGCCCACGAGGCAAGTACGGTGCGAAACGTAAACAGCCGGTGCCGAATAGGTTTACTACCGCGGTTATTCATCTCCGTGCACGCGTCGAGCTTGATTAACTGAGCTTGGCAAGATGCTGAAAAATTGGCGAAACACGAGGTTCTTATGTTTAGGCCGTCGTCGGTGCGGGCAAGAAATCGACATAAGAACTTTCGCGAGCTATATAGGGTGTAGCATTTAAGTTGAGATTGTAAAAAATCTCAAAGACATGTGATTTAAAACAAACAAACTGACACATGCCCTGTAGTGTTTCGAGTGGGGAGTCAAATGGCACTACTGGTTTTCTAATTCATGGGCGTTTTCAAGGTTATATCAAGGTCATTTTGTCTTTTCTTATCATAAACCCATATTTTTTATTTCGGAATCACAATCTACGTAAAAATATGCACAATTTTTGTTTGAAACATCTTGTTGTAAGTTCAATATTTCTTAAGATGTTTAGCTGATTTTTCATGTTTATGTCAAGAATAATTTTGTTTTTCTATTAAAATGACAACATTAGTTTCTTCTCGAAGATTTTTTATTTAATTTAAGAACATCATAATGAATGCTCGAAATTTTTACCCTCAACTTCTAGACACTTAGTAATTCGTTTAATAAAAGACTCATGAACACATAATAAAGTTCTTACAAACTTATAAAAAAATGTTTCAAACAAAAGTTGTGCATTTTTTTACGTATAATATGATTCCGAAATAAAAAATGTGGTTTTATGATAAAAAAGATAAAATGACCTTGAAATAACCTTGAAAACGCCCACGAATTAGAAAACTAGTAGTGCCATTTGACTCCTCACTCGAAACACTGAAGGACATGTGTTAATTTTTTATGTTTAAATCATATGTCTTCGAGATTATTTACAATCACAACTTAAACGAGACACCCTGTATACGAAATTGCTTGGTGTGAAATGAATCACGTCGCGGAACGTGATGCAGAATTGTTGTTAAATCTTACACAGCAAATCTCCATCAAATGTTACGTGCATAGGAGCTCATTCAGCAAAACCAGTAATAATAAACTTTTCAGAGAATAATATTGGAAACTATATAGTCATCAATATTTCGGGAACCTATTCTCTAAAATAATTAAAGCAAACAGAAATAACAATGGTACGATTTCACAAGTGCAAAAGGTTGTAATATCTCACAATTTACAGTAAAGTTTCCAGTAAAGCTTGATGCACTTTCGATTGACTATTGCACGAGGATGCACTTCTTCGGTGATCCTAAGATTGTCTAAATACTTTTGTGGGATTAGGACCCCCCAGACCACAAATACCGTAGGAAATTAGGAAGAAGGGGGGAGGATTCCGTGGGTGAGCGCGTTAGTCGATCGGCTACCAACACAAGGGCCCGGGTTCGATTCCCGGTGCGGTGCCTTCCTTTTTCCTAAGATCCTACACTTTTATCGAGACGAAGGACATTTTAACTGAGAGAACAACAAAACAAAAATTACAGTTCAAATTAAAAAATCGAGATTTACAAACACATGGTCAATGCAGGAGCTGCACTCTGCTTTCCACTAACTTTTGTCTGAGGATTCACCGAAGTTTCTGACACTGTATAACAGTTAGACTCTAACCAGTCGTATCCTGACGGGAAAAACTTCGAGTGAGATAACAACAACGAAAATGACAAATTGAACAAAAAAAGAGATTCTAAATTCCGTCCCTCATTGTTGCTCACAGCCTCTTTCTAACACTCAGCTAGCCTACGATGTTCGCGAAAGAAATACCTGGTCCATAAATTTCCTGATCGTCATAAATGTTTTATTCGAATCAATGTCGCAAATCTTTGTCGTTATACTTGAAATGTAATCGAACGGAGAACAGATTTTCTTTATCTTTGGTTAGTCGAATTATGCCAGGAGAGTACGTTGACCAGCATATCACGAGATGCAATAAGAAGAGATGTTCCGAACAGTATCGAAGCCCTCATCAAGATCACCATCAACAAGAGCAGCGTCGATGAACATCATCGTGACTGCAATACGATCGATTTGTCAATGGTTTTATATAAGTACTCCCCCTTTTTACGAATTGATAGTGCAACGGTGCACACGGTCGCCGCGGAATGACTGACATAAGCTGTAATTTCGGAAATTCAATGGCCGCCTGCATTAGTAATGAATGCATTAGTGATGACCACATAGAACGTCCTTACATATCTTGCACTCTTGTCCTTGACGTCCCCCATGCTTGGAAATAACCGTCGCGAGTACAGAAAAGTGACTTGGTTTATTCATATTCAAATACAAAGTAATACAGTGATGAGTAAACTACAAGAAGTATATAAACATTAAACACCCGATTCGTAAAAAAATTGCCAATATTCCAACTGTAACAATTTCGTAAAAAGTGATTACGACAATAAATTTGAACTCATTTAAAAGCTAGAAGCATCGTTCATTTCATTCTAAGATTTCTTTTCACAGTGTAGCGGCCGAATAACTGAAGACGCCTTTTTCTACACAACGTTGTCCAATCAAACGTCTGTGAAAATTTTGAAAAATTGTTTTCGTGATTGAGAGCATCGTAGGTTTGAAGATTGCAGCTTCCATCGGTTGCATTTACAAGATCAATTTTTCAAAGTTTTTAGAGATGTTTGAATTTGCACCTTCTTTTTAGGAAAAATGGGTTTTCGGTTTCTCATCTTCTACATCATTTAAAAATATCTTAGAGGATAATGAACAGTACCTTAGGAAAGTAGAAGTTCCAAGTTTCAAGCTTTAAAATGAGTTCAGGCTTATGGTTGTACCATTTGTTGTTAAGAAATTGTCACAACTCAAATATCAACCATATTTTGAGAATCGGAAATGTTACTGTTTCGAAATAATAATTCGAAAAGTTAATAACAATATTCCATTACAGAATAAAGAAACGTGTTACTGGAGGAAAGTGCCATGGAAAAGAAAATCGATGCGTCCTTCTGCCACATAGAACAGCTGGAAGACCAAGGTCGTCACCCTCAACCATCGACACATACAAAAGAAGAAAACATTTCTTTACGATACGGATCACTATAATTATTTGCACCACGCAGAACGTCAACAAGTAAACAGTGGATTTTATGTATTTACAATAAAAATTAGTAGATAGAATATAAAATAGAGAGAATTTAAAGTATTTAAAAGTGCTGTTGTATTTTTATTTCATTGGAACTTTGTTCAAAATCTTTTCGCTCGCCTCGACACGCGACTGCACGGCTATATCTAGTTAAAATTTCTTGTTAATATATTTCATATGCCAAATCAACTGCCTATTTTCCATTGTCTCCTTAGACGCACCGGCCGTTAGGGCATTGCCCTCATGCTCTAACAAACGGTCGGTG
This sequence comes from Sphecodes monilicornis, assembly GCA_913789915.3. Classification (NCBI taxonomy): domain Eukaryota; kingdom Metazoa; phylum Arthropoda; class Insecta; order Hymenoptera; family Halictidae; genus Sphecodes; species Sphecodes monilicornis. The sequence continues at coordinate 7,531,656 of OU565301.1, read as the reverse complement.
CTGTCGTCCTTGCAATTTCAAACTTCCCACTCCTTATCCTTTCTTAACCGATGGCCCAAAAGCAGTATAAGTAGACCGACGACAGCCGCTCGTCCTCCTTGTTTAGTACAAATCTCGATCGACTGATCACGCACTTTCTCTACGTTTATCTAAACTTCTGTGGGCTTCACAGAAGTATTCTTGTCGTACATTCGCGGGCTTCGCGACTGTTCATCATCCTCCTCTCACGTCATCTCTTCTCATTTCTGTTCTTTCCTTTCACGTCTATTTACCTATTTATCTGTATATTTCACTTCCGTTAAGAATTAAGAAGTAATTAAAGTAAAAAAGTTAAGAATATAGATTATAAGAAATACTGGTGGTTAGCCGATAGACTTAAACCTCCGTAGGTTCCCGCGAACTAGTCCAACTGTTATTGTTAACGGACTGCCATTCCTGACAATACCAAAGAACCTTGCGCAATCACGAAGATTTTACAAAGAACCAAAGAACCAAAGAACCCCTAGATCATAAGTTAGTAAATAAGACATCATCAACCTCACGTCATCCCATCCCCATCCCACACTCACCTTCACAAACGCTTCTCCCCCACGTGTACGTAATATCAACACCAGTTCACCCCACCCCCACCTCACCTAACATAACTGTAAATAACATCATCTCAGCCCATACAACCATAGGATTTTTACTAGATAATTTTAAAAATATTTCTGAACTATTTTGAAATAGTTTTACGCGAAAATATTGTAGCTTACTTTGGACACGTACGATCACCGAGTCGTAGGACATCTGCATGCCTTACATAAAACAATTTTTTTTATTGGATAAAATTGTAAGATCTCCTTGATTTTTTAATCGTCACTATATATTTTTTACTTAATAATGTTATTGCTGACGTCAGGATGAACTCAACGACGAAAATAGTTGTGAACGACTGGGTTTAACGACAACGTTATCGACACTAATTTCGATTTGTCCAGTAGGTATTTTTTTCTGTTATTGCTAAAATGATGAATAGTGCTCTTATCAAGAGTGAGGTTGAGTTCAATGTCGTGATATATGAACTGTGATATATAAACAGATTTCGGTAGGTTGTCTGTAATGTGCGAAATACATAAGTTGAATAGGAGGGGGCTAAGGACTCCTCCTTGTGGAACACCTTATAGACCATTCTGGGTTCATTTAGAGACAGTTCGGAGAATATGGTCCTTTCTCGAGTAATAAATTTAATAAATTTTAAAGTGTTGCGTGGGCAAGCGAGAAGGGCAACCAATACAATATACATTTAAAGGTGGAGTTCGTGCTGTTTCTACATTTCAACCGGATCCAATATTTCTTTCTAAGACAAAGAGTGACTCAATGACAAGATACAACAATTGTGCTTGCCACATTCATTTATTATCTCTGAACCATATTTAACATTCGTAGTACAAATGGCGTATATAAGATACTCAATTCTTACTAATATGCCCATGCCATATTCATTTATTATCTCTGAACCATATTTAACATTCGTAGTACAAATGGCGTATATAAGATACTCGATTCTTACTAATATGCCCATGATATATATCTCTCGTCCGAGGGATGCTCTTGTATTTCCTTTTGAACCAAAATTCGTCTATCATAAAGTGCAATCCTTCATCTTTAATTTAAGCCCTCACAAGTTCAAAAATTCTTAAAAAGAAAATAAAAAAAATCAAAAATCTTTTGGAAATTGATTTAAAAATAAGGGTTTTAAGTGTAAAAGAAACGCCGTGCGCCGAGATATACATATGTCAGTTACGCGAGGAATATGTGTCATTCCTCGAACCAGTGATGCCAGAAACACCCAAAACTGGGTGGATTTTCCTCTCCTCCTTTCCCCCTTCCACTATTCCATTCCACTACTTGAGCACACTCCAACGTCCCCCACTAAGACCGTAGACTGGTCACGTGACGTGCTGCGCAACGTGTTACATATTACTCTGATCATCAGAGAGGTGGTAAACTGTATTCCCCTCGATTTAACCGATCTGGCATCACTGTCTCAAACAATATTATGACGCGCGGTCGTCGCACCATATTTCGTCCCAGGACAACAGTTGACCAACGAGGACTCGCACTTAACCTAACATACTTCGAGTAATAAAGCATATTCTTCCAACCTTACGTTTCGATCTCTCCTGAGAAAACCCTTCCACTCTACATAAGAAACTTTAATAATTGATGGGGATATGAATAAAGTTTATGCCGCTTTATAATAATTTATTTATAATAAATTTACATGCACGCGTCGCGTGATAATATATCATGTTATAGAATAGATATAGGTACATTCTCTCTCTGTTTTTCTGTTCTTACTATTTTACATTACGTACGGCCGTTCGTAGTTCCTTTCGTGGTCGAGGATTAATCTTACTGTCTAATCGAAACGAACTCAACAATCTCGCTTTTGATCTCTCCAACTTTTGGCAAACGGAAAGCAATTTCTGTCACATACTCTCGTATTCCATTTCTAATCAAGTTATTCGTAAAACACGTTGAAGTGAAATTTGGTGAAGCTTTGATTTTTAATTTGATAAAATCCATAGCTGTTGAAATCAATTCTTTGATTCTGTTGCTTTCGAAAGAGTATATGAAAATTGTTAACAATCTATTAACAATACGTCCTTGGCTAAAGTTCCGAAAACCAGTCAAATCGGCCTGAAATTTTACACATAACCTCATTTTGCATTAAAAACATGATTCTTACAAGGATGTTTGGCTACTAGCAAAAAATTCGTTATCATTATCTACCTTATCGACACAAAATTTTCTACCTTACTGACATAACATTTTGTACATTCCGTCAAAATGTGGCATAAACGCGCAATTTTTTCAAACAAAATAACTATCAGGTTTGAATTAGTACAAGCTGTCGCTGAACAGTGATTAAGATATGCAGAATCATATACAGGATTTCAAAAAGAAGGTATAGGCTAAGTTGGTTTGGGGTTAAGTCGCTGAGGGGGGCGGCGTGTATCCACTGTGGCGAGCTGGTGGATACGCCTGAGCACGCCTTGGAGGAGTGTCCTGCATGGTCGCGCGAACGGCGTACCCTCCAGCGCACAGTGGGCTGGAACCTCTCGTTCTCGGCTGTCGTTTCGGTGATAGTCCGGAGCGAGGATTCCTGGCGGGTATTTTCCTCATTCTACGAGCAGGTAATGCTCCAGAAGGAAGAATCGGAAAAGGAGCAGGAACGGATTCTCGTCCCTGGCCGCATAGGGAGGAGAACGCGTCGCAGGGCACGTGGCGGTCACGTGCCCCCGTTGCGACGTCCCTGACGCAGGCGGGGCGCCCCCAGTGATCTTGAGGCGAGAGATCCAGTAACCTCTCTATACTTGATCGCTGATGGCACCCCCGAGGGCCGTCGGATGTCTTGAGCGGGGTGCTCTGATATCCATCGGGCGGTCCACCGAGGGGGGGGGGGGAAACATGTATTCCATCATATGGCGTCCTCTAATTAGGGTAGGTAGGAGGGGCCGCGTCTCCTTCCTGGGATGGTTGTAGAGGCGGGAGTGTCTGGATCGACAGGCGTGCGCGGAGCACGGGCACCCCCAGGAGCTTAGGGATGGGCGTAGAGGAGTTTGTATACCGGCTTTGCACACACCGGCCGGAGAGTCTCACATAACCTAGTCTTCCTCCCCTCAAGGGGGGCTAGGTATCTGTAATGCGATTACCTCTACGGAAAAAAAAGTGGGCGCCGAGGTGGCGGAGAGGGCCGCACGCCAGGCCGGCCTGTCTACGCTTAGAATGTTCCGCATTTTGATTTCCTACATGTGTTATTATTTCACACGTACGTTGCCGGTTGGATTAGCAAACCTAACCCAGCCCAACATGCTTACATACCTACATCTAATTGAGTTATAACTGCTATAAGTTATAACAGGCAATTCTAGCAGTCGCACATGTACAGTTGTGCACATGGTTTTACTGTTCCAAATGACTCTTTTCCTTAATACTTGCTCCATTTCCATGCACATATATGTATTAGTCGTTTTAGCCTTCAATACTTACAATAACTGCTATATTTTTCAAACTTTTTTGTTCATAACTTTATTAGAAAACAAAATATAACGGAAATTGTAAAACGAAAAATTAACTTTGGAATAACGCGGAAACATTCTTAATTCTCTCAACTCACGGTTTCGAAATCGAAATTCACAACAGAATATACAACAATATCAAGAATATAATAATCTCTTTCTTCCATCGCACGTACAGCAATAACAGGTTCAGAAGCAGTGCCCAATCCAAGCGTTTTGACGGTAAAGTAGAAGATTTTATGTTGGTAAGGTAGATAATGATAACAATTTTTTTGCGCGTCGCCAAAAATCCTTCTAGGAAACATGTCTTCAATGCAAAATGAGGCTGTGTGCAAAATTTGCGGTCAATCCGATTTGACCGGTTTTCAGAACTTTCGTCACGTCCTTAAACGTGCAATGTTTCAAGCCGATGTTTTTTCTGTTTTTAATGCTTTACAATTCATTCTTGATAACATAATCAATATGGGAGCGTGAATAAGTTGGTGTTTTGCTTTACAAGACGGTCAAGTAAATATTAACATTTGTGATTGAAGACCTCGGTGGTCGTTTCTTTTCGCATTAATGTTGCAACTACCTTGCATTACCTTTTTACACATATAATCTACAAAGAGAATGCAATAATCTAAAATAAATAATCTAAAACAGCTCACTTTCCCAACTTATTCACACTTGCTACAATAATAAACAAATGTGCACTAAACTCGAATTGTTTTAATAAAACATCGTGTAAATTAATTTTCAAATAGTATTTCCCTGCATTTTATGGTTATCATCTTAGTTCGAATTTCAATAGAAGTGAATATAAAGAACGCGTTATCTGATTAAATTATTTACTTATGATTTTGAAAACTCATGTACGCATGAAAACATGAATATGAAAAGAATCGTTCTTTTCGATTTGTTATCGTGTACACCAGGGATGGGCATTTTTGTCTAAATTGAGACAGGACCGCCCCCAGGATAGCGTCCACTGTCTCCCACCAGTATCCACCGTTACCATGGAGAAAGAACGCGCTTTGTCCGCCGCGAGCAGTGCGCATGTCTCGCGCTGGCCTCGCGAAACTCTGGGGTCAGGCACGAAGATACGTATGGTGGGGGCAACGATGGCGCGAGACATGCGCGATCGCGAAAAAGGCGCGCGCTGCATGGAAAAGAGGTTGGTGGGAGAAGCAGGCGTTTCAGGAGTTCCACCCGTGGCCATGCCTGGTGTACACATTAGTCTATGTTGATTGAACTATTATACAGATTGTTTATATTATTAACAATTTTCGAATTGAAAATTTGCAATATACAATTAAAATTCCAAATCAATTATTATTAGTTCAGAAAATGTGCTCAATTTTTGGTGCACAATCGAACCAAAAGACGAGTGAAATCAGTGATATAAATTGTAGATAATACGTATGAGAATTTTCTACTTGAAAGACTGTCGTAATTATAGTCTGCTGTCTTGTAATTCGCTTAATTCTACTTTCTTACGGCGTATTATCAGATTAGTCCGTAAGTTCGTGCACAGATTTTGCGATAGAAATGTTTTTCTTTGTAAAAAAATAAATAGTACGTTTAATTTTTCCCCAAGGATATAATGAAAATATGCTATGTGATTTCGGTTTAATACAGAACACTCCAGTACCCTACAGCAATGTTAATTGTATAATAATTATACGCATCAACTTATGGACTGATCCGATGCTCTCTTTCGTTTGCCACTTTCTCCGAAAATAATTATATACGCATCTCACATTCGTCAATTAAACTTTCAGCTACGGTGGTCGAGAAATCAAACGAGGTAAAAGAAAAATAGTCGTGCGGATTATTTGTAGTAAAGAAATTCGTGTTTGTACCATTCAACAAGTTTCAACTTTGATTATTTATTAACTCTCGAAGACCGTTTATACATTAGATATATTACGTTCTTTTTTTTATATTTTTGGTGAAAAGAATCATCATCCAAGCTGCAAATGTCAGTTGTAAATAAGAAGATATATTTTCGAGTAATAAGAAATAGTTATCAGATGGATTTATGCTAACCTACCCAATTGATTAGTATAATAATTAGTCTGCCAGTACAATAGTTATGAAAAGAAATACAAAATAAATGTGTCTAATGTAATTCTTGTTATTCCCACCTCTACCATCAGTCATTCGGTACTTCGAGGGTTGAACAAATTCACTATAATCCCAACAGCATACGTAAACTAAGGGAACAGTGTTTCATTGTCGCAAGCTCGGCAGTATCGCTGTGAAACTCTTTCCGATTGGCTATACATAAAACTTGAGAAGGAACTTGCGATAGGTGGTTCCGTGATTTTCTGCAGTCAATTGCACAAAGACAATGCAACTGTTCTCCGACACATACTCGCCGGGATTCCCTTAAATATTAGCGTACATTAATTCTCATTGACAACACAGTGATATATGTATTGCGACACGTTTAGTCCAATTGCTCGATTTCCGTTACTTTGATAGAAAATTTCAGTGTCCGTCGCCAGGTTCGCTTCGTCACTAATTATTTATACAAACGTCAACGCGACTGCTCGACGATAGACTTATTTCCGGCTAGAGTAGAGTCGAATTCGATTGGCGCATTGAAGTTCATTGTGTCGTTAGCGCATCCCTCGCTTATTGTCCTTGGATTGTGACAGTGGGCGGAGCGAAGAGACGAGACTGCGGTAAGTGGGAGGAGAGTGGGGGGGGGGAGACCTCAGCGACCAATCGCGCTCGACTCAACCGTAGGATAGTAGTAATTCTTATAGTTAGAATCGAAACAGTTTTTTGCTTTCACGACGCAGTGGTGAATGACCACGTCCACTGACAACACGCAACTCTCTTTAATTTCAGGTCACATGGTTTTTCGATCGGGCCTATGACAATTAACCTATGTACATCGTTGAACGACGTGCCTTAGTCCTGTTTCTGACATTATCTCGTTAACTATGTCCCGTTTGTCCGGATGTTAATGTTACTGTCCTTTTTTCTTTTTATTGTGTTATACTTCGATCGTTAGGTTTGGCTAACGTTTCGTAAAATATTTATGGTGTCGAAAATTGGTTTAGAGGTTTAATAGAACAATCCTCGTGAAAATTGTGTTTAATAATTTTGGCATTTTTACTGGGAAAATTGGGAAGATACACAACTGTGATAAATGAAAAGTAATGCATTTGAATATATGTTAGATTGTCTCATTACGAAAGTTCGTGAACGAAAACATAGGTTGTTTTATACTGTTCTCAACCATTTGAGTTATAACGCAAAATTAATATAAGGGAATAATACTGTATACTGATCAACAGTTAAAGTGATGAAAAGGGCGCAATCGTGAACAGTTTAAATTATTAAGGAAAGTTCGGTGACCATGTTGAAATTCTTTAATATTTTGTTATCTCAGAGTTAACGTCTTTGAAAAATTCAACGTGTCCGAATAAATTAATTAGAATTCAAAGATATTGAGAAGAGATGTGCAAGTATGCGTCAGTGTTACTTTGTTATAAATGCCTGTTCAAAATTAGTCCTTGTTCTACAATTTTTCTATTTTTTCTATCTCTTTTTCAAATTTTCGAATCTCTCGAACAGGATTGTTACGGGACAAACCCAGTCATACGCAGCCGAATATATAAAACATTGTGATGGTTCTCTTGAAGAAACACTCCCCAACGTCAACGAAGGCGAACAACGATCGTAATCGGAACGGGCTTTCGTTCTTTTCTAATCAAGGTAAGAAAGACAGAGAGTTAATGAGGGATAGAAAGTCAAAGAGGCGAAAAACTGTCGGAGAAGTATTTTAGAGTGAGTCGATGCTGTTGAGCAACGATTACTGACTCGTTGCCTACAAAAACACGTTCACACTTCAGCTAAATAGAATAAGTGAAGTGTTTAAATCATTCCGATTGAAGGAGACCGATTGATTCGCTCCGCTGTGCGCCACAACAATAATCGCAGCTATAATACTTTCTTCGGTTTGCCGGGACTCTATTAAATTCGGTTCGATTACATTCAATTCAATTAATCATGCTTGCCACTTTACACGGATTATGTTCATTATTCAACAGGAATAACTTATGAAAAAAAACAAATTAGAATAACTAATAAAATTAATTCAAAATTTAAATGGATTCATTTTAAACTATTTAAAAATTAGGATTATACTACTTAAATTGATTCACTACAAACTATTTAGAAATTGGGCTATTTGAATTGATTCACGTTAAACTATTTGAAATATTGAACTATTTCAATTGAGTCACTTTAAACTATTTACAAAATTAGACTATTGAAATTCAGTTAGGCTGTTCTTTCTTTTGGAGGACCAGATGTTCTCAACTTTCTTGAACATTTTTTAAACTTTTTATATGTAATCCTGTATATCGATGAGAACATTACGAAAATGTAAGTATTATTGTTAGGAATTCACTGGTTTATAAGTTATACGTGTGTATATATGAGCAATTTTAATCGTTTTTGACAGGTTACGGCGTCGCCATATTGGATATTCGTTTGGTGGTAAACGTAGGAGTGTTGAGCGCATGCGCTAGATAATATGGTATGTTTACTAGATAGGAGCACGTGGATAAATGAAGCTGATTTTATTATTTTTCTGCAGTTTGTTGTCATTTTATTGTTGATTTTAATTTTAATTTGTGGATTGTTGCGGAAATTTAAAAAATGTAGTGTTTATCGGTGCGATATGAAAATATACAAAATCATATATAGGATCTCAAAAAGAAGGTATAGTCCAAGTTGATTTGGGGTTAGGTCGTCACGTTGATTTCGTACATGTGTTATTATTACGTACGTGCTTGTGCTGCCATCTAACGGATCTGCTCGGTACTAATATTGTGGCGCCTTAACCTGTCAAAAAGACTTAAAAGTGCTCAACTTTACACGCGTATAACTTCTGAACCAATGAACTCCTTGCAATAAGACTTTCATTTTCGGCGTTTCCTCGTCAAAATCTATAGGACTGCATAAAAAGAAGGTTAAAAAAATTGGTCCTCCAAAAAAAGGTTCAACCTTCAGTTATTCTAAACGAGAAAGCTAAATCATTAAACACTGGTATTTTAAATCAAATTATCTATATACGTATGAAAGAGGTATCTCGTAGAATATTAATTCAATTCAAGCCAATTTGACGTTTAAAGTGTACGGTCCTGTTATTAAATTGAAAATTCACACTTCGTAGTTGCAAGGGAAATCGATTTAAAGAAATTGATTTATTAAAGGTTGCGAAACCGACTGGCCATAGCGGAAGCAGCGTCAAAGCAGGTACATACTCGATACGACGAGGTTTGGTCGGAAAAGTCTTGTAAATTGGTCGAGAAATGATTGCGTTTTGACTCAAAGTCGATAAATATATATATATGTATATCTTTAATTATGCAGTCCCCTAACGACACTTACGTTTGACTAACTTGATTTGAACGGATTGTCGAAAGTTCCTCTCGGAAGCTAAGAATAAACGAGATTCTCTCAATGAAAGTGTGTAATTGAAAATCTCTGATAAAAGGTACAGATAAGTGTGTGGAACTAATAGAAGAGAAGAAAATAGTATTTGAATCCTTCTTTGCTCTAGAATCCTTGGTAGCCGTCTTTTTAAACAGTGAACAGAGACCTTTCAGAGCTTCATTAATCATCGTTATGCTCGTTTGTCCGTGTGAGAGGGCGTCCTGACGTTTCAGAATCAGGACTCAGTTCTAGAACCTCGTTTCGTTCGCTAGAAAACTCATTTGTAAGGTTCTTTTCGTCGTACGCACACAAATATAATTATTTCCAGCTTGATCAGCGTCATTCTCTCTCTCTCTCTCTCTCTCTCTCTCTCTTTCTCTCTCTCGCGCGCGCTCTCTTGCTCTTTCTCGCATTCTTTCTCGCGTGATATGATCAAAATGGTCACTTTTAAATATCTCTAGGTTTATATTCATATTTATATAATATACTCTCGTCGCAAATTTGTTCTAGTATAAAATTATCTCGTGTTCAACGACGGAATGTGATCCTACACGGGAATCGGGGCTCTTGCACTAGGAAAACGGTTTCTCGTTTCTTTATCTATTCTCCTCGGCTAAATCGAGAAAGTTCAACGTTTGACGAGGGACAAGAACTCATCACTCGTGTTACTATTTAACTCGACCACATAAATTATACTTGAATGATAGAATATTACGCGATTTACATACGCTTGCGGTCGAAACAAAATAGATTTTTCAGTTATCGTTTTTTTTTTTTTTCTAAATGACACCTTATATATTTTCTTCAATGTTTTTGTAGAGCATTATGAGACGAATCCAATGACTACAATGACCATACTATTGTAGGGAGTGTAGGGATGATACTGTACCAAATTACCGTACCGAATACCGCCGATTACTACGATGATAGTAACGGTAACGACGCGACGATCTGTTAAAAACAATATTATTGATTGCGGTTTTCAGAACAGATAAAAAGTACGACGTGAATGATTCGAGACGAAAATTGTAAATCTCAGACGGAGATTGAGACGTGAAAAGTTGTGAAAAAGTTTAATTTATTGTACTAGTTGTGATGTTTGTGTTAAATTATATACATTTTTATATTTATCGTCTTTGATCCTACATTTTTGGGGGCTCGTCCGGGATGGGGGGGAACATCGATGCCCGCATGGTGACAGACGATGAACGCAGTGAGCAAGCGTTGAGAAGACGGTCGCACGTGAGCGAAAGGACGACGAAGTGAAGGAGGGGAGTAGGATGGTGTTCCCAAAAAGTGACGAAGTTGGTGACGAGTTGTGTTGATGGTGCTGAGACCAAAAAGACGATGGCGCTGCGACGGACATTCGAGGGCGAATGCCGGAGCAGGATGGCCGAGTGTGGGATCAGGACCTCCCAGACCAAATACTGTATGGAGATTAGGAAAAGTAGGAGAGTTCCGTGGGTATGTGTAAGAGTTGATCAGCTACAACCGCGAGGGTCCTGGGTTCGATTCCCGGCACGGAATTCCTCATTTTTCCTAAGGATCCTACACTATTACGATCATTCAATCTCGAGATATTCGTGTCTAAAAGATAAGGCAGCGATGTCCAAACTCGGCTCAGGGAGCTAAACGCCGTCCCCACTACCGTTCGCCGTTTCCATAGCGCCGTGACGCGGCGAACCGATTATCAATTAGGGCTGTGCGAGTATCCGACAAATACGAGCCGAGCTAAGCTCTGCCCGATTGACCAAGCCGGGACGTATACTCGCACGAAGCGAGCTATCCGCACCGACGCGAGCTATCCGAAACTGTGCGAGCTATTCGAACCGACGCGAGCTATTCGAAACGGTGCGAGCTATCCGAAGCTGCTCGCAACGAACGAAGCGAACTGTTTGCAGCGAAGCGAACGGCTCGCACCAGTGATGGTATATGGTCTCGGTTTTCTCGCGCATGCGCGACGATTTTAGCGTCAGTAAAGTACAAAGTTGGGTACCTTAGTCACCCCGCATAGTTTCGCAAATTTTTTTTCGATTTTCAAATATGAATTGACAAGTAGCTCCTTCTCCAATACTAGTTGCCATTATGAAATCGAATATATCAACATTAACTTACCAAAATTTCGAAGTACGGTCGTCTCATCGTGTCGTCTTGCACTCTTCTGTCCAGTTTCCCGCCAATAACAGTTCTTCCCTACTTTCCCCACAAACATAAGACGTACGGTACGTTTCTGCATTTAGTCGCGCATGCACGAAAAAACCGAGACCATGTATCATCACTGGTGCGAGCCGTTCGCTTCGCTGCGAACAGTTCGCTTCGTTCGTTGCGAGCCGCTTCGGATAACTCGCGCCGTTTCGGATATGTTTGCACCGTTTCGGATAGGTCGCACCGTTTCGGATAGCACGCACCGTTTCGGATAGCTCGCGTCGGTTCGGGTAGCTCGCTTCGTGCGAGTATCCGAGGCCCGGCCCGACTCGACCCGAGCTCTGCTCGCATAGTCGGACTTGCCTGCAGGCCTATTACCAATATGCTCGCTTCCATTGTTAAAAAAATGATCGTCGATTGTTTTATGACACGGGGTCGGTTACTCGGTTTATTGGTCGGCGGGGTGTGAACACACTGCGCCTGCGCAAACGGACAGTAGGAAGGAGAAACAGGCGCGTATGTGTTATTATATTTTTCAGATAGGAATATCTCGAGATTGAATGATCGTAATGGTATGGTCATTGTACTCGTTGGGCTTGTCGTTTCGGGCTCTATAATAATATCGAAAGAAACATATAGCGTGTTACTAAGAAAAATATCCTCAACGGTGGTATATTATTAATAAATCATTTCGCATACTACACTAAATGAGGCAGATGTTCAAGTAATTATGTAGCTGAAATACCCTGTAACAATTAATCGTTCAGTAAGAATGCTGATTGACAGCTTTTTGAAGACGAGGTTAACACGTTATAATAATTCAATAACTAATGGCTTTGAGAAAACCAGATGACAAAACAATTAATGGGTAAAATCGGAGTGGAATTTATTTGAAAAATTGAAACGGTAAGTTTATGTAAAGTTCAGAACAAAATCAACTCTCTTGTCCATCGCCATCAGTATCATAATTTTAGTCTAAGAGTTTAATCGTCTCGAATAGATGAATTATGTTGCTGGACCTCTGGCATGCGTTATATTATTCGTTTTTTCACTTTGTTTTGAGCGACCATGGAGGCCACTGTGCACATTTGATTGGATGTACTTACGGAGTTCGATACGTCAGAGCCGACTAGAGAGCAAAACGTTTTAAGAACGTAGCTCACTATGCGCACCGCGAGGATTACTTTGGTTACTTTGAAATCAAACGATCGATAACATCGTCGATCCCTCGTGACTGATTCAATCTCGGTCGCTGAGAAATATTTGTTTGTACTATCTACGAAATGAAAATTATTGTTATAATTTAAACTATAATTGTAGTTTCGATGAAACAACTGTGTGCGCCTCCACAGAGCTGGGTCAATGATTTTCATTCTCTTGTTACTTAGTCTATTCTCTAAATAATTATACTCATTCTTTCGTTACTTTACCTGTTCCATGAATTTATTATTAAACAGCGGATGTTTATGCAAACATTTCTGAATTACAACAAACTGGACTAAATTATAAATTTATTTCTTTAATATGTTTAACGAGTCGAAAATAAGGTAACACGTTTTTATTGTTTTAAATTACACCTACTCATTCATGTTATAAAAATCCACTGCCTAATTATTATATTCATTCTTTTAGTACTTTGTTAGTTTCACTAAATATAATGATTTGAACAAATGCACTAGACATACATTTAGTGTAAATCGGAATCTCGATAAGAAATCAGGCAGAATTGCCGAAGAAATAAAATATCAACAACTTCGGTTAACAAGTAGACTGTCATATCAATGATAATATGTGATCAACAGTTCATCTATGTTTAAAAATCAATTTTTCTCATAATACAGTTCCTTAAACTGAAGTTGATCAGGATCTGAAAGACTCCCAGAAGCAATGTGCTAACTAGATCGCAGGTCTTTATGCAAACTAAAAATTGTCTGCATTGATTGCAAGAGACGGGAGCCAGATACACATTTCACTCTTAGCTTAACAATTTCAGTAAATCAAAAATAATGATGTTCTTAAATTACTTCAATCGTTCTGTATTTTAAAATTATAACGTCTACTAACGTTTACCATAGATGCACAAAATCCACAGTCTAGTGCACGCATGTCCAAGAATAGCTCACTTCGCCGCGTTTTCGAGGGAGACGCCTACTTTTCCCGACCGCGCGTCTCGCTCCCCGTGGCGGCCATAGTTCTCCGAGCTCCTCAGGCTCGTACCTACCGCTTGCGGTATGTATTGCGTGTGGCGCTTTGGGGCGACTCTCATACTCATAGGTTTCCACATCACCCATGAGGTACTATAGGAGACGTAAGTTTTCTGTGCGAACTTTCGCTTATTGTAGATTTGACACATCACTTAAGTTTATTAAATTTAAAATTACAGACGCCCAATCAAGCCATTTCCGAATTGTGCAGTCATGTCGACTCATTTCGTAGGCAATTAGTACTTTTTCAAAATAATTTAAATGCGGAAGATGGAATATTTTCATTTTTCTCCTCTTGCGATTTAATTTTTAAAGAATTTTGCACTCAATGCGATTTTCAAAACCATTTACATATTCTAGAATCGGTGATAGAGCAGCTCGAAAATCGTTCCACTGATTTCGATTCGATTAGAAACGATCTACTTCTTTTTGAGAACCCCTTAACTGTTAGAATCGAAGAACAACCCATCGAATTTCAACCAGAATTGTGCGATCTTCAGCACGACATTTCTTTGAAAACGAGGGAAGGCAAAGGAGCCGAATTTTTCAAAACTGTAAGTGAATCGAAGTATTCCATTTTAAGAAATTTTGCCATCCGAATTTTCTCAATGTTCAGATCGACTAATTTGTGCGAATGATCATTTTCAAAAATGCGTAGCATTAAAACAGAGCAACGTACACTGCTGAGCTTTCCTAATTGTTAGTAAAATTTTGACAGTATAATAAAACCTATTTTCCAAATTTATTTCTTCGAAATTATCGTGCGCGACGCAGTGGAATAGTCCTATAGGAGATACCACTGACAAAAAAAAAACGCATTGACCATAGTATCTCATGAGTGATGTGGAAACCTATGGGTATGAGAGTCGCCCCAAAGCGCCACACGCAATACATACCGCAAGCGGTAGGTACGAGCCTGAGGAGCTCGGAGAACAACGGCCGCCACGGGGAGCGAGACGCGCGGTCGGGAAAAGTAGGCGTCGACGAAGTGAGCTATTCTTGGACATGCCTGGTCTAGTGATAAGTAGACTGCGGATATTTATGAAGATAAAAATTGTCTCTATCAATTGCAAGTGACAGAAGCCAAATGGAAATGTTTCTGTTTGTTTAATAATTTTAGTACGACGAAAATAATATAATCGTATCCTTAAATTTCGTTAATGTTTCTATCATTTCAAATTTTATCTATCTAATTTTGTAATAAATGCATAAAGATTCGCAGTCTAGTGACAAGTTTCAACTCTGCAATTTCCATCAGAATGACTTATGGGGTGATCGTCCAATAGTCAACGCGCGAATCACCCAGAAATGACGCTAACCCCGATCATCTATCCCAGCTCTGCAGATTGCGCTAACTAAACTCAGTGTACCTACGTTTATTACAGTCGCGACTCTACGCGTTTAGGTCCTCGATTTCCACATAAATGTATTTTGCTAACTGAATCTACGCAAGGAACAGAGTAAAAAAAAAAGGGTCCATCGATCAGTGTACCGTGTGTGTCCTAGACAATCTGGTCTGGATAATTAGTGTCACTGAAACACCTTGCTCTCCGGCCGTCTCGCGGTCCGTGATTTTCGCCGTTCAAGTCCCACCTTGTTCGTCGAGTTGTTCAGTATACTGATCCGTCAGGACTCGACATCTCATCTAGTGATCATGATGCTAAATGTGGGAACGCTACAGCCACTTGTTTCGTGCCACGCCGGAGAGCCTGCGTCCCCACATAAGGTTATATCATACTATTGTCCCTTGTATGGGGAGGCCGCTCAGAGAGCCGCCTAAGTTGCTGCCATGATTCGAGCCTAACGCGGCGGTTAGCTCTGGCATGGACGGTAGACCAACATCGAGGATTCCCGTGTTGCTGGCGCCACCGATCTGCGATCCCTCCTCCGGTGGAGTCACTTCTAGACCGATGGAGTCGTTCAGCGCGATCTTGATGGGATTATGATTGGGAAGGTTCGATTGGAGAGACTCCAAGCTACTTTTCCTCCTGGTAGTCTGGCCCTGACGCAAAGAATTGCTGCGTCTCAGCAAAATGTCATCGAACACCCTCAGAGAGTTTGAACGTCCCCGCAAAGTGCCAGCTACCGTAGGACTGTCGGGTAGCGAGAGCGAGTTCGACTTGGTAGTGGTCAACGGCGAAGCTCTTGGCAGTCCGATTCCTGATCCTCTGCGGCTACCAGCCCCAGCACCTGGCAGACCTGCTGAAGCTACTGCTGCACTCATTTGAGAGACCAGCTGAGCCGAGTAGAAGCTAATGTTGCTCTTTCGACGAGAATTATGTCTTTCGAAAGTCTTCTGCGCTGAGAATGGACTTGGTCGGACCAGATACACTATGTCCCCTTCCTCTAGCTTCAGGTCGCAGCTGGGGTTGATGATCACGTAGGACAGGCTGTTTCGTTTTTCAGACACGTCGTCGTAGTCTGCTACTGGCAGGTTCAGAGACTCCATCCGGGAACGCACCAGATTTGCGATCTCTGCTCTCTCGATCTGCTGGGCGTGGTTGTCCCTCGCTTCGTCCCCCAAGCTCACGGAATACTAATCGAAAAAAGAGAGGGTTGGTGTTAATAATGTGATCGAGCTTTCTTGATAAACCAGGTTCGTTAATACAGTTGGCAATTGTGCAAACAGTTTAGTGCCGGATAAATTGGTCTTGAGATAGATGCTTAACTACTCAAATGAAGAGATGTGGAGGTCGCTTTAGCTTCAGTTTGTGCCTTCTCAAGAAATAATAATGAACGGTGAGTAGTTAATGTGTGATGATAAAACCTCGTCGGAGATCAGCTGGTGATCTAGAAGTGTTCCAGATCGCAGTGATAGTGATACTTCTTGGAACGTCTCTGTCTCGCAGGATAGAGAGAGAGAGAGAGAGAGAGAGAGGGGGGGGGGACGAAGGAGTTAATCAAGCATTCTAGTTAGTCTAACTTTACAAGAGACGTCTTGAGATACGAAGACCGTCGCAACAAACGTCGGATTCGATTTGGTTTGTTTCTTAGTCATCATCTAGTCTAAAACTAGAATCGACGTATATTCTTGAAATATTCTATAAAATAGACAGTTTACAGAGTGAAGACGAACAACGTGCCCTGAACATTCAGGCGACAAGACACACGTTGATACACAGCATGCGCTGCAATGTAGCTTTTGGTGGACGAGTTTGGGTATCGAAAGACGATCGGAAGAAAAACGTGGAGTACAAGGACGAGTCAAAGGAAAACATTTTATCCAAATTATTGTGGAATTATCTTAGAAGTTGATGATCTTAGTTTGAAGAGTGGTTAGCTATAGAGAGGTGTAGGAGCTCAAGACGACGGAGCAGCAGTAGCTTGAAGATGACAGTCCAGCGTGATTAGGGCACTTGAGAGGAACAGCGTTCTGGTATTCGTCTTTCGAGAAATTCTTCCAAAGTCAGAGGAGAACTGAGAAACTAAAATTCAGTATACGGTGATGGATTTCCTACTGTATCAGATTCCACAACTCGATTGAAAAGCTCCTAAACAGCTAGAGGGGCTAATTAGCAGTTAGGCAAGCTAGAAGTGCAGGTGATGTACAAGCGTGTATGCTAGCAAAAACACCTTGCTTCTAAAAATATGTGATTGAGATAAAGAAGTGTTGGAATTTTTAAGTTTTCAGAATTTTCTATAACAATAGAAAGCATATTCTCTAAGATTAGTTATTTAGGTGTTATTTGAGTATCTGCCCACAAGTGTTTGGAACAAAAGCTAATGGGACTTAGGTTTGCTACATACATTGTATCAATTTTAAAAATGTTCAAAAAATTGTTTGTGGTGGCTCCATTTATTTTGGATTTCACAATTTTCTACGATAGTTGCATCGTAACACGAATTCAATATCCTATTCTATTGTAACTAAACTCGTAAATTCAATTATTATAAAATAAAGAAACCAGAACCAGTCAATTGGCTGGTAGTAGTATGTACTAGTAAATAACTAAAGTGATTTTACTCGTAAGTGATTTAAGTAAAAGTAATACTGGAAAATAGTAGTAACCTAGTAAAAAATTTTATCTTGATTTGCTATGAATTTCGCATCGAATTCCGACCCATCTGTTTCCGCATTAGGCTCGATATTTGATTGCAAAGTTTGCACTATGCCAAATCCATGGCAAACTTGGCAGGTCGGTAAAATAAAATAAAAGAAAATCTATCCTTACTCTGAGAGAAAGGCTAGGGCAAAATCGGAGGAAACGATGTTATAGGAGGGTAACGGATTTTTAAATCAGCTGCTAAATTATATAATTAATTAAAATATATAATTATTTTATATAAAAATAAAAATTATATATTTTTGAGTTTCATTCCGTTTTTCCTCCTACAGCAAGGCTTACACCGATTTTTCCCGATATTTACTCTTAGAGCAACGCTAGGTCCGCTCTTAGTGCAACCGACCTGCCCTCTTTACGAGTACAAAGTTTGGCATAAATCTGTATGATACAAACTTTGTATTCAAATACCGAGCCATACTGCCCCAAGCTAGGTCTTGGCACCAAAATGACCGCCTTTTACTCGTAACTGGAAAAGTAGTGTTAAATATTCATGATACTAGAGAAGAAGTCAAGTACTCCCGGAAGAAAAAAATTGTTCCATCATCAGCGACACATAAACTACATTAAGGCAGAGTTTCAAATGTTCCTGAAAGTCTACAAATTTCCCTTGTAAACTTCTAAACACACCTACAATTCCACAGAAAAATAGCACCTAACCTAGATCATGGTGTAACTTCAACGTTCTTGCAATTGTTGCTACATTCAATGCACGTATGATTGCATGATGAGAAGTCCTTAAGCCTTTCGTTTGACTCACCCTCGTAAAAAAAACAAGAAGATTCAAGGTTGCGCACGTAGTACAAATAGAGAGAAACAAAAACAAAGATAGAAAAAGAGAAAGAGACAGAGAAATGAAGAGAGTGAAAGATAGCGAAAAAGACGACGAATAGAATTGTCAGAAAGATCGATAGAAATAAGTATAGAAAAATGACGGCCGGGCAACGGAGATGACTCTGTACTCACGGCTGATGCACCCTTGTCGCGGGTGGCGCAATTCGCAAGGCACGATGCAGCCGCCGAATGACGCACCTTGTACGTCACGCCGACGCCGGCGTCGCTCTCAGCGTCGGAGTCGCCCTGTCAAAACGACAAGCAATTCTACGCTTACTATTGACAGCCCACCGTCGTCGCGATCTCGCACAATCTGGCACTGCTCGTGGTTCGTTTCTTTATTTAAGACCTGCTGGTTATTCGTCTATGATTCATACTGATCGGATCGCTATAACTATCTTATTGCCACTAGGTTGTACTAGCACGTACCGTTTGAAAACAAAATTGTCCTCTATTGATCTCGTGTTTACGTCGTCTGTCTTTCTATATAAGATTGTACTATTTAGTCAAGTGAGAATCATCGTAATAAGAGGTACTATATCTTAGTACAATTAATTGTATAAAATGGTGTATTCGCAGTGCGCAGATAAAAAAAGTACCCTACGAAAATTGCTGGTCTATTTATGTACAATAAGATCCCGTAATAAAAAATATAGGTTTCCTTTTGAAAAAACAAAGTTGACCTTCAGATGACCTTGAAAACGCCACCCAAATGAAAAACTGATACTGCCACCCCCCACCCCCCCTCTTTCCCCCACCAAATCCTTGGACACGTGTTTTACACTTTTCTAATATCTTTCATACTTTTCGAGATATTCGGCTGGAAAATTTTCAAATGAACACCCTGTAGATAATGATACTTGTCCATTGGTAAGCGATTTGCGACAGGTTTTGAAACACGCAAATAATGGAAGATTGGACTATGGTTGTTTAGAACTAAACCTGAACCTTAAAAGTAACTGGTGTGCGTTGCCGTATAAAAATGATAAGATTGAATTTATTTAGACTTTGTGCAATTCTTGTTATAATATGTGCTCCTACTTCAGTAACTGGATAATAAAAAATCTGGAACCGATCAATTTGGACGGCGCGACGGTGGTAGGTTTAGTGTTAAGAATATTAGAATTCTGGGAATTATGTGAAACATGTTTTTAATAAGGCTATGTGGCTACTACGCAAAATTATTGTTGAAAGTGAGTTGCACCAATATTTGCAGAGAAGTGTGTACAATTTTGCAAGTCACTTCCAAAAAATGTCGCGACTCACTTGTTAGTGGACAGGTACCTCATCAGAACCAGAAAACAGAACAGCTATTTTCGAATACAAGTTACTAGTATAAAACCGTTTGCAAAATATTCTTTATCGAACGAATACAATGAACGAGTGGCTAATTACGAATGGCAACATTTTTCCTTATTATTGACAATGGTAATTATATAGAAGTTGGTCCTTCTCACCGATTTTGTTGACCCTGAAATATGTTGTCAAGGTCATCATTCTGAACAACTTTTCCCTATACATGTTACCGCCGCTCGGTTTTAGTTTTCGAGATATTCGCAAAAATCTATTGCTAATACTGTATTGAATTTTCTCTCTTGGATTTTCGTATATCAGCATAGGCGATCGCTTAACGGCGTTCGTAACGTATCCTGCTTCTTACAAATGTTATATTGACGGTCGGCCCTCTCCGACCCCTCCACGACCTAACCACAACTCATTCTATTCACATGATTTTTCCATTACTAGATCAAATTCTGGATGACGGCTACAATGCAAAGATTATGCGAATAGAATGAGTTGTGGTTAGGTCGCGGAGGGAGCAGAGGGGGGACCGACCACGCATACGAAAATCAAAGAGTAGTCTTTCAAAACTGGAAGCTCATCTTATATACAGGGTGGGGCACTATAAACAGATCACCTGAATAACTCGCTTACTTTTGAAGAGCGAAGAAAGTGCATCAGACCAAACTTACTTGATATCGAGGCGCTCGTAATCTGACGTCATTAATTTTTTATAGGTGGAGACGTCAAGGAGATATGAAGGTCAACTCTGTTTTTTTAAATAATTAACGTAATTCTTCAAAATAATTGCAATGGAGATTCAAGTTGCTTCAAATAAAACTAAATCTAATCATTTACAGTGAAATAAATGCAACAATTGCAATTCACCATTAAGACAGCCCCCTCGCTGATGTATGACATCAAATCGAAATCCATTCTTCCATAAAGAAGTATAAAGTATGTCCCAAAAATATTCGAGTTCCTGGGTTTATTTTAAGAAGCTTTCTCCTATGCAAAAATGTCACTCGCAGCTTCGTTTTTCGAATTATTAACGAATCACACGGGCCAACCAGAGAGCAGCTACAGCTTACGGATTTCGGTTTGGCGCTGTGCGGCGGCTGATTCTACTGAGCAGCAGCGTTGTTATTGCGCCGTGCTCGAATCGTAAGCAATACAATTGAGTTAATCTACGGTATTAAATAAAAATAATTCGGTATTGCCGTATAAGAGAATTCGAAGCAGTATGTGCATTTACGGCTGAATATGTGAGTTTTATTTAAATAAATTGTTACTTTTTTTCTTCCTCAGGATTCGCGCACGGCGCAACAACACTACAACTCGGTAGAATCAGCCGTCGCGCAGTGATGGGAATGTTGGCGCTTTTCACGCGCATGCGCGGCGATTTTAGCCTCAGTCAAGCACGAAAATCGGGTACCTTGATCGCCCCGCTAATTTCGCAAAATTTATTATGATTTGATTTTGAAAAATGAATGTACAACATGTCCGATAATATGTATTAAAATGTAATACATACATACGTTTTTTTATGTATCTATGTACAATATAATATAACTTACTCTTCTTCATCATCTTGGGAATAAGGAAGGGAAGGGTACTAAAATAACTTTAAACAAAATATATAATAACAAACCCACTACTTTCGCCCCAATAGTACCCCACAAACTTCGGACGTAGCTTCGGTGCTGTCGAAACTCGCGCATGCGCGTGAAAAGCGCCAACATTCCCATCACTGCCGCCGCGTCGTGCCGCGTCGAATCGGAATCCATCAGCTGTGGCTGTGACCTGGTTGTCCCGTGTTTTTCGAAGCCGCGTATGACATTTTCGCAATGGAAAACGCTTCTTAGAATAACCCCAGGAATCACCCCTTTCAAGAAACTCGAACATTTTTGGGATATCCTGTATAGTAACACGTCGACATTTGTTGACTGACTCTTGTTTTCTGGTAACACTGTTCACGACTGAAAGGCACGTATATGTATACAATACAATAATATCATCTATACACAAAACATGTGATATATACATAGATCCTTTTCTGCAATTTGAATGTTCACCGTGGCCTGTATAAATGCAAATTTTCCTCTAAACTCTAAACGCTGCTGCTTACACTATCTCTACAATCTGCATAATATATCAGAACCTGTATAGCAAAAACCAACATGTTAAAACACCTAGATCACAGAGTCCAATGAAAACAGCGACCATAAGAAGAACAATCTCACGATCCATGACCATGGTACAATAATTGCAATGAACCACTTAGCACGAGAACTGTGCGCTGCTGAAAGTAGACTATGATTAGATCACCGATCGATCGATAACCGAAAACCGAATAGCAACGCCTTATCGAAGCAGTCTGATTAAACACTAATATATTGTAATGTTTCGCACGATGCAGGTTCAACACGAATAATTATATGTATATTGAGGATCAAAGGACGTGCTACGAGCATCGTTTCACCAAGGTGCGATAGTCTAACTCGTTTTAAATGTCTCTTCGTAGGAGGGACACTATAATAAATTGTTGCATCGAGAAATAACGCCGGGAAACAAACAAAAAACGATACAAAAAGAATAGAACAGAGGCGGGAGTACAACCATGCGCTACTCACAGTTGCCATTCAAAGTTGTTTCCTGTACTTATACAATAGTACACTAACCAATCACATAGTTATCCTTTGATCGGTTAGGGCGGGGTTCGTATACTCACGTGGGACGTGTCCGAAACCGTAGTGTCCTGCGTCCTGTAAATCCCAATCGGAATTTCACACGTTGTCGAACAGAGTTTCTGGTATAATCGCCCGTAGGTTCGGATCCACATGTCGTCTTTCGTTATCTTCATCTGTAATCGAAAGATTGCGGTGTCTAACTTTAATTTGGGTTAAACCTTTTTTTGGAGGACCAATTTTTTTTAACTTTTTTTCTGTAGTCCTATAGATTTCGACGTGAAAACACCGAAAATGAAAGTCTTATTTCAAGGAGTTCACTGGTTCAGAAGTTATACGCGTGTATAGTTAAGCACTTTTAAGCCTTTTTGACAGGTTAAAGCGCCGCCATATTGGTACATTTGCTAGGTGGTACACGTAAGATCGGCTAAGTAGTACTGAGTATATCTGTTAAATGGCAGCACAAGCACGTACGTAATAATAACGTATGTATGGAATCAAAATGAAGAACATTGTAAGCGTGGCCGGCCCTCTCCGCTCCCACGACGACATAACCCCAAACCAATTTGGACTATACCTTCTTTTTAAGATCCTACCACCCAGCGAATATACTAATGTGACGACACTTTAATTTGTGAAAAACACTTGAAATTGCTTATGTTTACACGCGTATAACTTCTAAACCAGTGAATTGCCATCAAGCGCACGCGCTCAGTACTACTCCGTCGGTACTGAACACCCACCATAAACCAGTGAATTCCTAAAAATAATACTTACATTTTCATAATATTCTCATCGATATCTACAGGATTACATAAAAGAAGTTAAAAAAGAGTTCAAGAAAGTTAAAAACATCTGGTCCTCCAAAAGAAAGAACAGCCTTAATTTGCATTATTCGATATGACACGGATTGGAAAACAATTTTAGCAATTTTATTTTTCGTTACATGTTACGTGTAAGTAAAGTACTTAATATATGTATAATTCTCTCTTATACACCTCTTATAAAACGTTGGCTGTCATGTCACTCACACATGGGTGACGGAATTATTTATTCAAATTTCAAAATAAATTTTTACGTTAACACATTCATTGTACCACATTTAATTAATAACCAGAAAATGCAAGAAGCTTGAAGGATTACTCAGTATCATAGATTTAACCTTTTTAATTTTTATTTCATTAAATGAATCACTTCGATTCTATGGAATTTTTGAGATTGCTGGATTAGCACTCAACGTGTTAACACGGTTCAAATGCCGATTGCTTTTTGTTAATACCTGTTTGATGTTAGTGCTGTTGAAAGAAAACAATTTTCTTGTAATTATCATTTTGTGGAATGTTGCTCTATCATACCGCGGTTCTACACCCTTGGTTTGGTGGAAATTAATGTGAACAAGAAAACTACCGCAAAATTAACCTAGATCTTGAATTTCAAGGTGAAAAGGTCAACAATTTTTTTTATTGCATCGCATTCTGATGATAATAATGCCTTTATCATCTACATGTGGGTTAGCCTTCAGGCGTGCGTGTGCGTGCGAAGGAAAGAGTGACGAAGCCGTGCTTCACTTCGATATGTGATAGCTGAGTGTGCGGTCGTATGTGTGAGAGTAGTCTGTATACTTGGTGAGTCACTTAACGTTTGTACCTCAAATATCTTTGTTGTTTCTAAAGATTCGTAAAATATGGTAAGGACAAAGTTGAATTGTACAAAGGGGCTGATAGGATGCCAAAAAAAAATTTTGTTTTCATGTTATTTTTTTAGAGATATCAATTTCACCTTGACTTTTTAAAATGGAACCACCCTTTTTTAAACACCTACAATGATAGTCCCTTTTATTGCGAATTCAGTGACTATAATTACTCAAGGTTATTCAAGGTCGCGGACAGAGATAACGTACAAGATTTAACACCGATACATGCCTTTAAACGGGCTTTGAAGGAATGTTGAACTCTGTCCGTGACCTTGAATGACCTTGAGTAATTATAGTCACTGAATTCGTAATGGAAGGGGCTATCATTGTACGTGTTTAAAAAAGGGTGGTTCCACGTAAAAAAATGAAGGTGACCTTGGAAATCTCTAAAAAAAATGACAAAAATAAAAACTTTCTTAATATCGTGTGAGCCCCACTAAACCATTCAACTTTGTCCTTCAGACATTTGACTTATCTTTAAAGACAACAAAGATATTTGCGGTGGCAAGAGTTAGTGCCTTGCTCTACAATGATAATCCCTTTCATTACGAATTCAGTGATTATAATTACTCAAGGTCATTCAAGGTCACGGACAGAGTTCAACAATCCTTCAAAGCCCGTTTACAGGCATGCATCGATGTTAAATCCTATACGTTATCTCTGTCCGCGACCTTGAATGACCTTGAGTAATTATAGTCACTGAATTCGTAATGAATGGGACTATCATTGTAGGTTTTTAAAAAAGGGTGGTACCATTTAAAAAAGTCAAGGTGACGTTGATATCTGTAAAAAAAATGACACGAAAACAAAATTTTTTTTGGCATCCAGTCAGCCCCTTTGTACCATTCAACTTTGTCCTTACCATATCTTACGTATCTTTAAAAACAACAAAGATATTTGAGGTACAAACGTTAGGTGACTCACCCTGTATATATGGCGAATCCAGAAATAGTGATATAAGGAGTTTGTTCAAATTTGAAGATATATATTATGTTATTGTATTATACTAACTATAGTATAATAAACTAATCTGTGTAAGCATCCTAAAGCTTCCAAGAATAAAGATCATCACATTCTACTCGTCACAAGGATAGAAAAATGCAAATGGAACTGTGGGTCAAAATTCGATCGTTCCCTTACAAAATTATGGTACAGTTTTTTCATTAATAAACCGATTTTATTTATATTATATTTTGGATATATGTATTTCACGTGCCAAGAAATACTTTCCAATGGTATCATCAGTAACACACTTTGTATAAACTTCATCTGACTGAGGAATGAAATTATAATACAAATAAAATCAGTTTCATAGTGAAAGAAATGATTCCTTCTGCGCTTTTTATCCTTGTGACGAGTAGAATGCAATGCAATAAAAAAATTGATAACCTTTTGACCTTGAAATTCAAAGCCAAGGTAAATTTTTTGGCACTTTTCTTACATCAATTTCCTTACAACATAATTTCTTTACATCCTGTAAAGTAAAGGATTTCTGCAGCAATTGCAAGAAGTAGGCGTTGATAATATGCGATATAGTATTTCTTTACCGATGTTAGAAACCCTGATCCTGGAGCTTGATCCACACCCAGCAACAATCTCACGAATGTTATCATGTAATCCTTGACGAACGCCTGGTACAAAAGTGTGTCCAACATGGACGCGCTGAAGACGCTGCCAGCTGCGAATGGTAGCCGAAACATGTACGATATGTGGGACCCTCTTTCCTTTTCTCTCTGTCAATGCGAGAAAAATGTTTAATTATTGTTAGGGTCCAAATCAGTCGTACTTAAATACGTTCAGAAATAGTAGTCAACTTTTGATTAATGAAAACTAACGTTAGTAATAAACACTAAACCTACCAGCGCCGATCAAATTAACCGGACCCAAATTATTTATTTTAGGATTGTTGAAATTATAAAGGCACTTACACTGGAAATGATTGCACACATTTCTAAAATCAAACATATACTATTATAAAAATAACAAAACGTCTATATACAGTATTTCATCGGTAATTGTTCCAAATGTCTCGCACATAATTTTCCCTGAGATATCCCCACTAGTGCAGAGTGTACCCCCTTGAGGGGCCGTGAAGCTCGGCTGTCCTTTTCTACGTTCGGCAAACCTCAAACAATGATTTCCCTCGTGTATAATTGTCCATGCGCAAACCCGTGTTGTGGACAGTTATCGATGAAATACTGTAGACGCAATTTCGTTATTTTTATAAAGCAATACATGCCAGTAACTTTTAATGATCGATAGGGTCCGTGTTAATATGCTGTCTGCCACATCATCACATTGAATAATCCCAGAAAATCAAAGATAATTAACTTTTTCGCTACAATGAACGAGATATTTCGTCATCATGCTGTCGTACGTACAATACTATGGCGAGATATCTCGTGTATCTTTATTATTGAGAAGACGTGTTTTATTTAAAAATTTAATATAAATAATCGAATTTTGAGACATGTCGTCGTTGGTAGAATGCGCTTAAAGAGGATAAATATAAAATACTCCATATTTGACACAATTAGAGTTATTATTTTTCAGTTTGTATGGAATGCTTGAAAGCATGAAAATGTTCTATTATATTCTAGTATATTCTGATACATTCTTGTAGATTGCAGGCTATTCTACTATATTCTACTAAATTCTAGTATATTATCGTATATTATAGTATATTCTAGTGTACTCTGGATTATTCAAGTACACTCTGGTATATTCAAGTATACTGTAGTATATTCTAGTATGTTCTATATATTAAGGTATATTCTAGTATGTTCTGGCAAAATAATGTTTATTCAAGTATATTCTACTATATTCGAGTATATTCTAGTACATTCTAGTACACTCTGGTATATTGAAGTGTAGTCTAGTATATTCTAGTAGATTCAAGTATATTCTAGTATATTCTGGTATATTGAGTATATTCTAGTATATGGTGGTATATTCAAGTATATTCTACTATGTTCTAGTATACTCCAGTATATTCCAGTATAATATATTATATTCAAGTATATACTAGTATAACCTAGGATATTGTATTAAGTTGAAATGGTCGAATAACATTAGTGGAGTACTATTGCAGAGGGATACTTGTAGTCGAATTAGAAGATTCAATATAGGAACGCTGTTCCGTTTTGGTCGTTATTGTTTGCCATGTACGATAAAACCAACAGAAAAAAGAATTCATCCAACGAGACAATGTGTAGTTTAGAAAGACAATTGCTAACTGAAAGAAACAAGACATTTTTGTAAAAATTATTCCGTCGCATTATGTATTTCGACGTGCTTTCAAGCATTCCGTACAAAATAAAAAATAAAAATTCTAATTACGTAAAATATGGAGTATTTTATCTTTATCAGATTTAACCACCTTCCATTAATGATGACATGTCTTAAAAATCGATTACTTATGTCAAACTTTCAAATAAAACACCCCAATAATAAAGATTCATCTCAATAATAAAGATACACGAGATATCTGGTTCATACCATTGTACAACGAAATCATGGTGACGAGATATCTCGTCCACGGTAGTGAAAGGGTAAATGAAACTGGAACTGCACAGTTAGTTTATCGCAGTGATGAGTCCTTTTACCCTTTTAGATCCTACAAATTCTAATGAAATTCGGTTTACGCAAAGGTCTTAGGACAAATATTAATTATTGAAAGTAGAAGAGGCCCTCATATCGCTTGCATATGACTAGGGATGGGTAAAACTGCTACTTCCGAATCACTTGTGAATCGATCACGTTCGTCCAAAATCACGGTGATTTTTCACAGTGATACGTGATTTTTCGTGATCGCTTCTGATTGGTGGAGAGTATAGGAACATAACTGTTCTTGGTCATTTTATATAGAAGTCTGTGTTCTCGGAACATGTTACATAACAAAAATATAAGTTATATCGCATAAAGGCAAAAAGTATATTAAACAATGAAGAATAGTGAATAAATTAATAATTAGTAATAACTAATCACTATGAATTGTAAAAGAAAGTTCAGTTTAAAATACCTTGCGAAATGTTTTATTGCGCGTGTGTGTGTGTGTGTAATGTATAAAAACTTAACACAAATAGTACAATTTAAACAGAAACAAAAATATAAAAAATTAGTAAATATATTATTACTTGCGAAGAACAGTATTGCTTTCCGCCAATCAGAAGCGATCACGAAAATCACGAATCACTAAAAGTAGCAGCTCAACCCATCTATATATATATATATATATATATATATATATATATATATATAATTATTAAATAACGTATTGGTATTTAAATAAGACATTGTCTATACCTTTCTACTAATTACAGAAATAATACAATTTTTTAACTCAAAGATGAAGAATTACTATGACTCGAGATAAAAAAGTTCGTATCACAGTCGTGATCGTGAAAAAATCACGACAGCGATTGTGATTTTGCGATCACTGTGATAAATCACCGTGAGTGATTTTGAACCCCATCCCTACGTATGACTGATATGGCAGTGTACGTGTTAATAAATAAATCACTTTCCTTTCACTGTTGCTCTTGACGATTCAACTAATTGTTGTTGATACTGTATAATATAACTCAAATCTTGCACTTGCCTTTCACGAAAGAAAAATTGTTAAAGAATAAGATTATTCGAT
This sequence comes from Sphecodes monilicornis, assembly GCA_913789915.3. Classification (NCBI taxonomy): domain Eukaryota; kingdom Metazoa; phylum Arthropoda; class Insecta; order Hymenoptera; family Halictidae; genus Sphecodes; species Sphecodes monilicornis. The sequence goes on along the minus strand of OU565301.1, from coordinate 7,502,600 downwards.
TTGAAGAGACGGAAATATTGTGGTTAAAATTGTAGTTTGCGAAAAAATTTATAAGATTCTATAAGACTTCCATAAGATTCTATAAGGACTCTATAAGATACCTTTTCCATTTTGCTAAGATGGAGAGCGTACTTGTCGTGCGCCCTAAATTGCATGAAACGCATGTTGCTCGACTGCGACAGTTCCGTGATACTCTTTATGCTTGGAAAGAATCTGTAAACCATTCAAAATATATTATACTAACTAGAATAAGGTATTCATATTATAATAGTTCTAATTATTTTGCTAAACCCTTGCAAAATTGAATCTGCATCTTCGTAAATTGCATGTGAACTCTATAACTATTGTACATATTAGGTCGCCAACTAAGCGGACTTTTTATCTTAAAATATTTCTAAAAATGTTATTGTTACAATCTTTTTTTCAATCGAAATAATTACCACTAGTTTCAATGATTTGTACATATTTCTCCGGCAAGAGTTGGATTCCGCGGGAGTTGGATTCCGTTGTGAATCAATAAAAACAGACTTTATGGTTGTAAGATTGAACTTCTCTACGTATTTTGTTGTAGAACAATGACCAATTCAAGAGAAACAATAGCAAATCGGAAAAAAACGTAAACTCAGTCTATACTACCGCCATTTACAAGCGATCCGCAGAACTTAATTGACGACCTAATATTAAAATTCAGAATGCTCACTTGAACATTGTTTGCACCGCAACAATTGTATTACAATCAGCCAGAGTGTCTTCCTCCGCAGAATTGCTAAGTTCCTTGTTGACAACGACGACATTTTCTGCCAGGGTAATACCAGCTCGAAGAAGATCATCCAAACAGTCGATGGATCCTCGCATCCAGTATACCAGAGGAAAATACGACACCGCGTCCAAAAACGCAATTTTTGGTTTCCGTTCCAGCAGTAAAATTATAGGATTTAACGATGTTTTCGACCTAAAAGATATTTCAAACAATAATTTCTTCTCAGAGATTCTGCAAAAATGTTTCATTTATTTTACGAGTACTGAAGCAAAAAGTTGTAACCTTCCTCTGAAAGATTCTGATGTGGAGACAAATTATTTAGAAGACAATCGGAAAATTGAAAGGTGACTACTTTCTGTCAATAATTTCTTTTGCCATAATAAGAGTACACGCACAATTTTTGTCATTAGTTCAGCTTCGTAATGACTAGACTGCAGATCTTTATGCGTTTATCACAAACAAGTATTGTTATATTAATTTCGAGTTTGTACAGTATCTAATCGATAAAAGTCGCAACCACGGGTCCGGCCAGCGACACTTCGTGTTCAAGTATACTATTCTTTATACTAATCTTCTTCATCTTATTTTGTATCATTTTCGTTAGAAAAATGCCACGAATATGTTCATGAAAGTTCCATAAAAAAATAATAAAGAATAAAGAAGTTTTGTCATTGGATTAGTAGTGGTCTCACACCGATATACTCGACCCGTATTACGTTACACTTCTCGGCGACCGAGGCCTCTCGAGCCTCACGGCCCTTCACGGGGTATACCCCGCGGAAGTGGGGATTGTTTTGCGACACTTCTTGTTCAGAATTTGGCGACACTTATCGATTAAATACTGTAAAATGGTTAAAAGAAAACATACATTTCTATTTCATTTCAGTTTCTTTAAATTGACTTGGACAATTTTTATTTTGCATAAAGATCCGCTGACGAGTAATGACATTTCTTACATTATACATGGACCGAGGTGAACATTTATATACGAAGAGTAATGAACGTCCTGACACGAATTTGTTGGTCATTATTGTTTTCGAAATCAGTTAAAACGTTTAATGGAAAGTAAAAGTCATACCTGAAATGTGCCCTTAGAGGAATTATAAAGTTGTAGATTCCATTGCTGGCATAATCTGCAGCAAGTATAATAGTCTTGTTCTGCCAATTGTAGTCTTTCGCGTTTCTATAGCTGCAGTGCTGACAAACCTAGCGAAATAATATCGAATTATATAAATAATATGTTTAAAAATTATTGTCCCTAACTCATATACGACACTGGACTAGATAGTACATAATAGTAGTGTACATAATTATTTCTAATCCTGCATATTAAATCTCCTGAACTGCATTTCCTGAATTTTTAATGCAAAAACAACTTTTCAAGTTTCTATTTGATTCCGAGTTTCAGCCAATTATTTCGCAGAAGCGTACATTTTTGCGCGTTTGTATGGACTTTATCGGCTGTTATTTACAATTATAAATTATTTATAAAGAAATAAGTACCTGTGCCAACTGAAGACAACATAAAGGTTTCTTTTCTTTGAGTAGGTAACACAGTGTCGGTGAAACACCTATGAATGGCGAAACTGGTGGAAATCCTTTGACGATTCTGCAACAATGTCGTAATAGTATTAAATTGTTGTATACTTTGCATAATTGGGTACACACTGTACCCAATTGTATTGATATCGCCCAGGGGAGCACTGAGACTTCAGCAAAGTATTATTCTCCCTTTTTAGTATCCTTCCATCAATTATTTTCTTCAACACAAAATGCGTTTCTCTTTAATCAGATCAATGTTTGAGCGGTTAAGATGAGCGTTGAAAAATAGCTGTATGCAAAAATAGATTTTTGTGATAGATAAATATAAATGAATATTTTTAGCATTTCCAATGATACAAGATTGGGCGAATAAATTTTTTTGAAATAATAATTACATAAAGAAATAGTTATTTCAAATATATATTTTAATCCTAACTCACACAAATACTACTGCGAAATGAGTATTTCGTTCTAATATACGATAGAAGTATTTCAAATATCCATCAATTTCTATTTCAGATAATATCGTTAATATAAACACTTTTTAACATGTAGGTAGAGTCTTATCGAAAATGTTCCACGAATGTAATTCATACATGTTACTAATTTATTTTATTTTCTTTAAACAGAACATTTTTCAACACAATTTCCTCTTTCTTATATTCGAATGTATTGTACAGGGTGGGACATTTATCCTGTCCACCTGAAACATCTCAAAAACTAAATTCCGGAGAAAAAATGTTTCAAATAAAAAATTTGTCAAGGAGGGGCTGGCTAATTTTCATCGTGTGTTCAAGGTCATTCCAAGGTCAACTTTATTTTTTCAAATGGAAACATATATTTTTCATTACAGATTCTTAATCTACGACTCGAAACAACTAACTTTTATTTGAAACATTTTTTTCTTCGCTGATTTTTTTTTGTATAATATTGACTTTATTAGGGAAAAATAATCTCAATTAAAAGGAAAGGCAATTATTTTATTAATAATATTACAGGAGAATTGCAACTTAATTACAAGAATATCAATTTAACAAGTATTCAGTAACATTCTAATGTTATTTGCATTGCATGCGAGAGAATGTGTAATCATATTCCAAAGAAAAGACAGTAAAAAAACTGGTGTATCCCTGCGCGTAATGAACAGGTTGTGTACTTTCAGCGTTGAATTTCTTTGCTAAGTTTTACCTAATTGTTTTGCTTGTTTCAATATTTAGTTATTATTTAATTATTCAGTTAGATCACATGTTTATTTGATATTATTTTAATTGAGTATTAATTTCATTTATCATAAATAACATGATTTTCTTCGTTAAAACGACATTGTGTATGTTTTCTTCGAAAATTGAATATTATACAAAAAGATCGGCGGAGAAAAAAACGTTTCGAATAAAAGGTATTTGCTTCAAGTCGTAGATTAAGAATCTGTAATGGAAAATATATGTTTCCATTTGAAAAAATAAAGTTGACCTTGGAATGACCTTGAAAACATGATGAAAATTAAAAATGGATATGACTGCTGCATCAGGCCCTCCTTGACTTAAACTTTTTATTTAAAACATTTTTCTCCGGAATTTAGTTTTTGAGATGTTCCAGGTGGCCAGGATAAATGCCCCACCCTGTATAGTAAATAATGTTATGTTATAGTAGAGTGTAAATAGTCAATAGTATTTGCTCATGATTAAAACATTAAATGAAATAGTATTGTTACGGCGGCGTGTATATTGAGAAGTCGCCGTAATGCCGTGATGGACAACCCCCGAGGACATAATTGAAGGGTTGTCAAGGAACGGTTGGCTATGGAACAGCAGAAAAAGAGAGATTCGACCGCCGAGCGGAACGGACATATAGAATCGACAAACTCATACAATTGTGAAAAGCCGTAAAAGTTTTAAATATATTTGTAAATAACGTTTGTGAATAAATATTCAGCGATGCCGCGGCGAACGACACGAAGTGTGAATAAAACTCGCAACAGTATTTTCAAATAGTATTTGATTCACGTATTAGATGGAACAGTATCTCCAAATACTATTTGCTCAGGGAAATATTTTAATTTTTTGTATTTCAACTATTTCAACTATTTCAAATTTTCCTCAGCCCTATATTTTTTAGTATTGTAGTATCTTAAAATTCAAGAATATTTGATTCTTACTAGAACTTGTACATCATTCTTGCCACAAAATTGAAGTACAGCTGTGATATTTACAGTGGCTCACGAAAGTATTCGAACGCACTTCAAATTGGAATAACTTTTTTAAAATTGGACTAAATAATTTGACTTTTTCTTTAGCCACTAAAAATATTAATTTACTATGTGGGATGCAAAAATATTTTTGAAAAAATTACAATTGGAAGGGATTACATGAAAAATAAAAATGGCACTTCTTAAAACTTATTTATTTCAGTTCGCAATGAAAATTTAAAATATTCGTTTTATGGATCTATGTTAGTTATGCACATGCCGAAAATTTCATCGAAATCAGTTGATGTAGAAAAAAACGACACGCATCGAAATGTGTAAGATGTTGAATAAATCTGTAAGACGCAGTTGATGTAAGAATCTGTGGATTTTAAGCAAAATTTGACCAAAAGTCGTGAAAAACTGCGATTTTTATCAGTTTGAACCGCTTGTAGCTCGTGTATACATTAATCGATTTCGCTGAAATTTTCAGCATGTGTATTACTAACATGGGTTTACAAGATGCATATTTAAAATTTTCATTACGGGTGGAATAAAAAAGTTTTAAAAAGTGACATTGTTATTTTTTTATGTTATGCCTACCTATTGCAATTTTTTCAAAATCTTTTTTGCACATCACTTAATAAATCAATGCTTCTAATCGCGAAAAAAAAACGTCAAGTTGAGTTGTGCATTTTTAAACAAATTATTCTGATTTAAAGGGCGTTCGAATACTTTCGTGAGCCACTGTATGTACGTCAGATTTTATGACAGCGATATATGAAAGCAAGGACCTGTACATTCCCTTGTACTTTGTGCATAACTTGTTTCATATATTGCAAACAGAGTAGGAAAACTGAGAAAGTCGAGTGAAGTATCCATGATAATATCGTCTTTTGAGGCACTGTTTAACCTTTGCGGTCTTATTAATCTAATTTTTTAAATTTTATTCTGTTGTGTATGCATATTGAAAAATTCAGATCTACAATATCCTTCTTGTTTGTATAAGTAATAGAAAAATTGGTAAACATTACGTTTAGGGGAGGCACCTCGGATGACCTTGACCCTGACATGTGTTGTCAGGTTTATCAATATAATCCGAGATAATTGCAGAAAACCTTCGTTAAATTTTGGTTGTAAGTACACTTTATTCTTGTACAAGCTGTCAAATGTAAATATAGTCCAAGTTGGTTTGGGGTTAGGTCTGGGTTAGATTCTCCGGGTGGGGCGGGGGGGGGGGGGGGGGAACTGCGTGTGTGACCTGCGCAGTTCCCTTGTAACTTTAGGTATTTTGTTAGAGCCCCTCCCTCCGGGAGGTCCGAGGAATGTGTAATGCATTTCCACACGATAAAAAAAAAATGGTCTGGGTTAGATTGCCAGACCTGACTGAGACCCAACACCATCTTGAGGTCGTCCATTTTCAGAGAATGTCTTCGATAACGTATGTCAAATACAAAATTACATTCATCTAGGTACTGGAAAATTGCAATATAGTGGCATCGGTATATTTTTGTTTTTAGCTTTTGCATAAAAAACGAGCGACGGCTAAAACCTCTTGGGGGTTACTTAGAAAGGTGACCTTGATAACATATGTCAATGCAGTATATCGTTTAAGCTTTCAATACTCAAAATAACTGCTATATTTTTAAAACTTCTTTTGTTCATAACTTTTTAATAAACAACGAGCGCCGGCTAAAATCTCTTGGGGGTTACTCAGAAAGGTGACTTTGACAATATATGTCAAGGTCAAGGTCATCCGTGGTGACTGCCCTAAATGTAATATTTACCGAAAAATTGTTGAAAAATTAATGTATGTCTAACAATAAGAGATGCCCAGTAAAGAATGTAAAAAAATATTACTTTAGTATGTCTCGTTCGTTGTGTGGCTAGAATAATCTAGCATATCTATGTGGTTAGAATAATTTAGCATATCGATGTGATTAGAATAAATTAGCATTTCAATGTGATGAGAATAAATTAGCATATAAATGTTATTAGAATAAATACATTAGAAACATATGGTACAATACATAGTAAGTAAATTGTGCTAATTACATAGAGGAGGTGACAAACATGTGCAATTGTGCGATTGAATCACGAAACGTAGATGACGTGAAACATTTGGGAAATGAATGCTTGGAATGCTCGAAATATTACATGCCTGACATGCTGTTAATGAGAATAATCAGAAATTAAATTTAAAGTTGTAGAAAATATACATATTTTCATTGATGTAAATGTCAAGAGTGTAAAGTTATTCTTTCCCTGTACAGAAATTGAATAATTAACGAATTAATGAATAAGTCGTATATAAAATGCAGGAAAAGTAGTATTGAAAATGATATAAACATTTCTTAAGCGAAAGACTGCATTTTTCAAAAATATAAATATTCGTTAATATCATGCAGATCTTTTGAGATTTATTTATCGAAAAACAATTTTTAATTGCGTCCAAATAAAGGAAAGAGAAAAAGAAACATATTGCTTCAGGCAACAGCAATAAGGAGTTAAAGTAATGAATAGACGGCGGATTTTACGATTTATCATAAAAATAAGTAAATGTAATTTAACATTTATTAACTACTGATTACAGTTGTTGAAGAGAGAAACAATTTACAGATTGTGCATAAAAACCCAGATAGCACCGTACGTCCATGGGACGTCCGTTTTACGTCCGATACGTCCAATGTCCGTCGTGTACGTCCGTGGGACGTCCGTAGGACAACTTGGATCAAAATTTCGGACGTCCCATGGATATACGTTTTTTACGTCCGTGGGACATCCCTCGGACATAAATTTCGGACGTCCCATGGACATCCGTTTTTTACGTCCATGGGACATCCTTCGGACATAAATTTCGGACGTACCACGGACGCGAGACTTACATTATTTCGTACTTGCCAGGGACGTGGAACTTAGATTATTTCGCACTTTCCAGGGACGTGGGACTTAGATTATTTCGTACGTTTTCGGATGCTATATTGTGTTTCTATTATTATACTCAAAATATAGTTTATGAATTTTTTCAGAGTTTTAAGTTCGCGGCGCCGTTGTTTGAAAAAAACTAATTTTTCGACGTTTCTTCCGTGAAAAAATGAGCTAATCTTCAAACTGTTAGATTTTATTTATTCTGTAATTCTATTGGACACTGATAAACTTGAACATTTCACAGAAATAGTTGAAAAATGAAATTAACTTGATTAGTATTGCGATTACCACGTACATCAGCGCGCATAGTATCTGAAAATATTAATCGTCTTACCAAGAACTCGGTTGGGTCAGCGCGTTAGGCGCTCGACTGTTAACATGCTTATACTAGGTTCGCGCCCGGCATAAGTCCACTCTTTTCTATTTGATCAATTCCTCTTTTTCTAGCTATGTGATAATCAATGGTATTTTTGTAGAATTCTTTTAAACCAATATTTACATATTTAGAAAATTTTTTAAGGTGCAAACACGCTTTTATATGTCCGACAAACGTCCAATAGACGTCCGCGCGGGACGTCCTATGTACGTACTGGGATGTAACTGGGACCTCTGTCGGACATACCTGGGACATAAATCGGACATATCAATCGTACATTGGACGTACATTGGACGTCCGAGTGCTATCTGGGAATATTGATTTTATTCCTCTTGCTTGCAGTTTAAGCAGAAATAATTTTGCATAGAGATCCGCAGTCTATATTAATGAATATGAAGGACAGACTTTTACATATAAACATAAAATTATTCCTTATAGTAATGGAATAGCAATATTACGATCTCGATAAATGCATTTGCACGCAGGATTCACCCACGAACCATTCCAGTATAAATGCAGATGATTGAACAGAATATTGCAGACTGTAAACCTGGATTGTGACGTTCATGTTGCTGATATGGGAACGAGAAGTTTCTTGAACTCTTGAAATGATCGTTCCGTGTTTATCGTGCGAAGACAGAGTGCATCGAAAGCAGTTTCGTAGAAAAATGCTGATATTGCCCTGAATATCATTCATTATAGTATTTCATGGTTAACACGTGGACTAAGAACATGATCGAATATTGTCCCACAATTATTCTATTTTTAGTTACAATTTTATGATAACATTTTTGTAACAGTTTAAAATAAACAACTCAATGATCATGACGAGGGCCAAATGGCTATCTATGTCTGGAATATTGAAGAAAATTTTGGATATTATTCCGAAAGGCACCGGTGGCCGATCGATATGAAATTTGGAGTATGTTATGAAGAATGTGTGTTAGCGTTTAATTCAATGAAATTAGGTTTACATGCTTCGTAGTTTCATTAAAAATAGGTAATTATGTGATTCATGAATGTTACTGTGCGTTTATAATATAATACCCTAGTAGCATTTATGGTTGGCCAACGGTGGCCAACGGTTGGGAGTTAGTTGGGATATGGTCAGTGGCTTTGCCTACAGATCCCCAACGTAGGGCCTACGATGAAAAGATATGTCAATTTGCTAACGAATATCCAACGTTGGGCCTACAGTTGTTAAGGTCGGTTAAATAACGTGAAATTTACGACGATAATACTACATTGGCCCAACGAAAATCTGCCAACATTTAAATATATCGCCTAAGAGACACCAGAAATGTTGCTGCAATCAAAAACATGTTATCCCAATTTGATTTTTCTTTCACATTTCTAAATATACTCACAATTTGCTATTTTTGCGCGATAGTTTATGCACCAAAGTTTTATTGTGTGCAGTCTTGGAATTTATTTATTTCTTTAAGTTTCTCCATTTGACAAGGGGAAGGTACGAGTGCATTCGTTTTTAGAACGACAGTATGCGGAGGTCTTAGTGCTCATATAGCGTAACGAAACTTTTTATGTATTATGATTTACATTTGTCGACTATCTAGTAACTCAGATCATAGCATCTTCAACCACGGAATGTCCGTAGGTACGGCAGTAGCGTATCAATTTACTGCGCAGAGGATCCAGGTTCAAGTCCGACGAGGGTACGAAATTTTTTTTTTGTTCCAATTTTTACCGTGGAGATGAATTGTTTAAATATTATTTATGATATTCTATGAAAACAACCGTAAAAGAGAAGATCAGAACAAACGTATTATAGCGACGCGACGTAAGCTCCACGTTGGTTATAACCGTTGGCCGCAAACAGTGGCCCAACGACAAAAATTGCGACATTTCTAACAGTTGGCCAACCAATACTGCAACGTAGGCCCAACGAAACGCCAACCGCGCCAATGCTACTAGGGTAAGCGCAACATTGCACGTCCCGAGACAATTCAAGCGCCGAATGAGACAACAATTATCAAAAAATTCTGCAGATAACAATAAACGCCATATTTCTCAAAAAGAAAAACTGCTCTCCAAGATGAACAATACCATATCCCAAAATTATAAAAGAATACAGACTACATTTTTCCTTTCAAAAAAGTTCCGAAATATTGATTACGGTGTCAGCCATTAAAATCTGCAAAATATTTATTTACTCATATCCTGTGATTTCGTATGAACAAACAAATAATATGAAGGTACTTATAAATGTCCCTGTAGTTCAATACGAAGACAAAATGGCGTCTCGCTCACTATATTCGGAATCTTCAGCGAAATCTCTTCTGGGAATACTGTTTATGAGTTCAGATAATATTTAGAGAAAAAATTTCCGGAGGGTCCGAGTATTGCAGAAAATCTCTGCGTAACTGTGTGAAAATGTTGCAATTTCTACAAACACTTTTACCGCCGTGAAACATTTCAGTTTCGGATTCGTTTTTATCCCAACTATAGCAAAGTTAAAAGCTTTGATCAAGCAAAAGTACGAGCAATTGTTCTTACAATTAGTATTTCAATCGATTACTTTCCGGGATTGTGTACGCGGTCGATCTACTAATCTGTCAACATTTCACATCGAAATAGGCGACCTCAATTTCGCATTTTGGTAGTTCGTGATTCAGCGAGCAGAATGAAACAGTAAAGTTCTGCGTACGACGCAGTCGATTAAATTCTGCAACAAACACCTTGAAAACTCCTATTAACAGGCTTCCGGTAAATAAAATATTAACACTAAACCAACCATCACCGGTCAAAATAAGCGGTGCCACATTTTCTATTTTACAAATAGTGGAATTAAATTTATAAATAAGAAATTATAAAAGTTATGATTTCATAAGAAATGATTGAATAAATGTCTTCAGTAGAATGCCCCCTTAATAAGGTAGCCTAAATATCGAAACTTAAACAATTGTTATAATGCTTCACGATTCCGAAGGATTCTTTGCGAATGGCGAGCGGAAAGGATAATAAGGAAGCGTAAGAACATAACTCACCCTTTGAAACTGCTGGACAAAGGTCGTGCGTCAAGACGGCAGTGCATAAAGACGATGCAGGGAGGAAGACATCGAAAACATCCATGAGGACATAGAGGGTGTCAGGCAGGACAGCATCGAGCAGCGGATTCAATACCATCGACGCCGAGTAGTGGTACAGGCATCGAGAGACATTCAGACAGGACAGACCGACGATCAATGTAAACTCCCGTTTAATTGTATTTTGGGCGGTAAATGATTGGGCGGACAATCATTGACAAGTGGCGGCATCAATCCTCCGCTCAAAACTTTTTTACCTTTTTCTCGCCCTGTCTGTCTCTTGTTACCATCACGCACGGATGTTTCGACCACTCGACGTTACTCGAATACGCATAGAAATTGGAATTCCTCGTGCGCTTTTGCAAAACGTACAAAACTTCTCGACAAATTGCGAATTTTATATCGAGCACTACTAGCTTTCGATTAGAAAAAAATAACACTGGTTAACATCAATCATGTCGCAGAGAACATTTATCGACGTCCTTATAGACTTTCGTGTGCAGAATACGAATCAGAGAGCCGTTTGTCGCCATCGACCTCAGTTTTTGTAAAATTTGATTTGGAAAAAATAGTCAAAAATTCAACTTCCAGAATTTTTTCTGCATCAGCCGAAAAAGCTAGACGAATGACTCTTACGTAGAAAAATTCAGTAGACTCTGCCAAATATGACAGTATTTTTTATGTAACATTGTAAAGTTCAAACAAATGTAAAAAATACGCTCGGATACCGCACCGCATCGTGGCAGCTGCTACCCGTCAAATTTCTCAAAAACTGAGGCTGATAGCGACAAATGGCTTTCGGATTCGTGTTTTGCACACGAAAGTCTACAAAGGCATGTGTAAATGTTCACGTTGACAAAAAGAAACTTGAATTTTGTTGACCAGTGTAATAGATTCCGGAGCTTTGTTTAAATTCAATGGAAAATGGCTCTTTAAATATTGAGAATTACAGTATTTCATCGATAAATGACCCAAATGACTAGCACGTAAATGTCCCGGAGATATCCCCACTACTGCGGGCTGTACCCCCTTCAGGGGCCGGGAAACTCGAGAGGCCTCGGTCGCCGAGAAATATGACACCATGCGGGTCGGGAATATCGGTGAGACCACACTAATCGGAATTTCCAACTTCTTTATTATTCATTATTTTTTATGGGACTTCGATGACCACATTTGTGGCATTTTTCTAATAAAAATCATACCAAATATGATACAATTCCGATGATATTTATTTGTGTAATAGACAATTAAAGTTTCGGGCGCGAGGAAGGATAGCATATGGGAAAGAAAGAGACGCTGAGAGTCGCAGTCGACGGTACATTTCAAAGGCTCGCGCGTCCTCACAATGTATTACCAAGGAATAACTTTTTTATTATTACTTATATTTTTATGAGACTTTTTCTAATAGATTTGTGACATTGTTCTGATTAAAATGATACCAAACACGATATAATTCGGATCATATACAGGTGTATGGTCATTATGTATAGGTCAGATACATAACATCGGTGAGGCAACCGTAGTGCAATGACGACACCTTTTCATTTTTAATTAATCTTTTATGAGACTTTTACCATCATATTTGTAATATTCCTCTGATCAAAATTTTTCTGATTATACATACATATCTATTTTTTTAACTGACGATGGCGTAAGTTTTGGTGACAGACAAGGAGAGTAAATAGTAAAGAAAGGGACACTGCAGGTCTCATCATCTCCTTGAAAATATATTGGATAATATGAACAATTGGAAAATATGTCCGGTCCCATAAATTCACCGTGCAACAGTTGTCGGCCCTCCGTTGCAAATTGCATCTACGTACCTAAATCCAAAATGTAAATCCGTGACCGTGTCATAAACCATCCCCAATTTATAACCTCGACATTGGTTTTTCCGGATTTTCTTAGGTTTCTCTTCTCAGCATTCTTACTATGTATGATCGACCAATTCACAAAACACAAGACGGTTAATGTGGATGTAGCTGAGCTTCTGCCCGTTTTCAAGTCGCGATATGTCCCAATCAGGAGAGTGTGTCTTTAATGTCTTTGTCATTTAATCTCTTTGTCTGTCACCAAAACTTACTCCATCGTCAATAAAAAAAATAGATATGCATGTATGTATAATCAGAAAAATTTTGATCAGAGAAATATTACAAATATGATGGTAAAAGTCTCATAAAAGATTAATTAAAAATGAAAAAGTTTCGTCATTGCATTACTGTTGCCTCACTGATGTTATGTATCTGACCTATACATAATGGCCATACACCTGTATATGATCTGAATTATATCGTGTTTGTTATCATTTTAATCTGAACATTGTCATAAATCTATTAGCAAAAGTCTCATAAAAAATAAGTAATAATAAAAAAGTTATTCCTTGGTAATACATTGTGAGGACGCGCGAGCCTTTTGAACTGTGCCGCCGACTGCGACTCTCCGCGTCTCTTTTTTTTTTTTTTATTAAGCTATAAAACCCCACATGGGATTATTAGCAGCATGCACATGGCTGTGCATGCTAAGATTACATTACTTAGGTAGCTTATAAACTAGGATTGAGACAATATAATTAACATCTTCGAATACATTATTAACACTAAAAATATAAATAATGAGACTTAAGAAACGAATGTATGAAAAATAGAGGACAAAGAAAGGGTTCTCACAAAAAGGAATCTCTTGTATAGGGTGGAAAGAAACCTTTGCTGCAAAGTTTGCGAATCAAAGCGTCTCTATTACTGTCATAGATCGGACATTGCCATAGCACATGATTAACATCCTGTACTAGACAACCACATGGACAACCCGTGTCAGCAGCAAGTCTAATCTTAAAAAGGGAAGCCCCTAGTTGAAAGTGTCCAGATCTAAGTCTATTAATCCAGCAAATGAATTCTCTAGGGAGCCTCAGGTGTGCAAACCAAAGTTTAGGCCCAGGATGATAATATGAGCTCCGCGTCTCTTTCTTTCCCATACGCTATTCTTCCTCGCGCCCGAAACTTGAATTGTCTATTACACAAGTAAATATCATCGGAATTACATCATATTTGGTATGATTTTTATTAGAAAAATGCCACGTAGATTTTGGTGAAAGTTCCATAAAAAAATAATGAAAAATAAAGAAGTTGGAAATTTGTATTAGTTATGTTTACATTTCTCGGTGACCGAGGCCTCTCGAGCTCGGCTGTCCTTCTCTACGTTCGCCAAACCTCAAACAATGATATCCCTCGCGTATAAATGACCCTGCACAGACCCGTGTTAGGGACTTTTATCGATTAAATACTGTACTACCCTGCGGACTTTATGAATTTATGACAAAAATGTATAGATCAAATGCAAAATAGTAAAAACATTTAAACAATTTAGTAATACTAATGTATTATGTTCAACTGGTTAAAATTATTAAGAAAAGAAATAAATCTGTACGTAGCTCCCGTATCTTGCAGTTATCGCAGACAATTTTGATTTTGCATACAAATCCGCACTCTAGTAATTGCAATTGGTAATTAACAAAATTGAGTCACGCCGAGTGTTGTTGTAAAGAGAATTATAGTAACATTTAAAAAAAGTGTCAGGAAACTGGACGAGTATGGTGCACACAGTTCTCACAGCACAGCTGTAGAATTTCATTTCTAAGATTAAATATTAGCTAAGATGATCGTGCGTATTATTGATCGGAACTTTAGCAATAAACGATCGGATGTATCATAGAATATTGTAGTATACCTTGAGAAAATTTGCAAGACAATATTAGTAAGCTTAATACTGCTAATTGCTGAGTTCGAATGATATACAATTTAGTTTGCAAAGTATAAATTGATATCATAGACGAGATATAGAAACAGATTGTGAATTCGGTGATCTTTTTGAAATTTTATATGTTTTTGAAAAATGTATATGTTTTTATTTTACTTTTAAGAGTTCTGTTTCTAGATTCTCTCTTTTCGAATTTTCGAAACTTCGAGGGCTTGAATTAAAGGCGGGGGTTGGTAATTTATGATAGATGCACTTCGATTAAAAAGAGATACGAAGCAGTACCACAAAATTGAAAAAATTCGACAGCAAACTCGTACAAAATTTACTCGATTTTTGGGGGATAGGTACTTTGAGTCCACTTTAGAATACATTCCTCTAGAAATTTTGGATTTTATGAGGGATAAGTTGGAGGATTGCACTTTATGATAGGGCCGCATATGTTTTAGAAAAATGTACAAAATCATGTCGAAAAGTTGAAAAAGCTCAACCATTATCTCGGACATCTTGACATGATTTTGAGAATGATCCATCGAGGATTGTTCAATTTTAGAATGTATCGTTGTCGGAATTTGTGAACTTTTGAGGGCTCGAATGAAAGATGGAAAACTTATATCGAAATAAACAATAACATATCAGCACAAAATCATATCGAAAAATCAATAAAACTTGACCGTCTGCTGGGACAAAATTGACTTAATTTTAAGTTTGATTCAATTTTTGACCTTCTGAGGGCTTAAATTGAATGTGAAGGATCGTGCTTTATTATAGAGTCATTTTGGTTAAAAAAGAAGTATTTCTACACCTCGTCTATGGTTATTATTTCTCGACTGTGCTCGTATTATCTCAGTTTGTATCTCATTCCGTGAGATGTCTCTGCAGGTATAGTTTTATAATAGATATTTAAGTAGTTTCCTACATTATCCTTTACACTTCTTCCTAATATTTACTAATATTTATTTAATTAATTACACACTTAAATGGAGAAGTAATATAAATTATTTACATGTATCGGGATATAAAAAGAATCATCAATATATTTGATAAGTCTCTTGAATATATTAAATAATCAGAAAGCCAGCATTTTCTTACTAATATATTAATATAAACGATCTCAATACGCACGATGGATTGTAAATCGTGATATATACATAAATAGGATAAAGGAAATTCCATCGCTCGAAATGATATAATAATTTTTTTTATCGTGCGAAATTCTAGCATCGAACATGAATATTTAGTATCAATTTAATACTTTTAAGAACGGAAGAAAATCGACACTTCAAAAGAAAATTGTTAAAAGACGATAAAAATGACAACAAACTTTGGAAAACGAAGATAAATTACACATTGTTGTATATAACTAATTAAATTAAATTGTTTTTCGAATTTACTGTTCCGGAAAAGTAAACTTCACACCGTAAAAAATTATTTTACCTTTGTTTTACATTGAGCTATACATAGAATGCTCTTTACCCCTTCACAGGGTTGGACAATATTTGCTGTAATTAACGATTAACAATTACATTTGATTATCCATTGCAATGAACGATTAAATTTTTAATACAACTGACGTCATTCAATTTAAAACGTAGTGACTAACGATTTACATTACATTTAACAATTCAACGATTCACTATCGATTGATGATCAGTATGATTAGTATCTATAATTAATAATTGTGACTTCTGAATCAGATTAAAAATTTGAATCGACAAATGTCCAACTCTGTTCCATTTATACTATGGAGAGAGAAAGAGAAAGAGAGAAAGAGAAAGAGAGGTACGATAAATAATTTACACAAACACGCCCGATGCATAAGAGACTGTGCCATGCAAGTGCACGAAAATGTGCAAGATCGTTCCACTCTCAATGATCTCACGATCGTGCTTCATCACATCTATCAATGAGATCTGTCAAAGAGAAGAATCGTAATCGTACATATCGGGGTACATATGTACATTAGTATACCCAGTATGTGCATGTAAAATAGTATAAAAATATATACGTATATATTCCTTTAACGTCGACGACTCCTTGCGTTGACGAGATCGCTACACATACTACACTGCACACCAAATATTTCGACCACCAACGAAATATTTCGACCAAAAATTTTCGACTTACATTCATGTACTATGTTCTTATCTCGAGGGAACAAATTATACCAGTAAAACCTTATAGTTAGCTAAAAATATTTCTATTACTATTAATAGAATAAATTGATAGCTATCAAGTGATAAAATATCGTTTAGGTTTGAGCTATTTTATTTACCATTAAGTGGACCTTCGAAATGTACATTAAAAATACAATGACTCAATTAATTGAATATTATATTTATATTTAATATTCGTTTCTATGGAGATGTTAAATAGAAACGAAGTGAGATAGTAAAATTTTATTTAAATCCATTCATAGTTATATTTTTAATAATTGCATATTAAGAAATTATTAGCACAAAGAGTGAGACCTCATGGGCTCCAATAATTTACTTAACACAATATTTACCGGCAATTTTTTAAGGATTTTCTAAAATCAAAGATCAATGGTTGAGGATTTCTCAATACACTGACCAAAAGCAACAACAATTTCATTCATAAATCAGAACATTTTTGGAATTAACATAATGTACTAGCTTCTTTTAAAATCATTATTTCAAAGAAAGTTATTGAGCTTCTGTTACAACTCAGACATTGAAAAGCCTATTAATGGGCTTCCGGTAGATTAAATATAAAAATATAGTGAAGAAATTGATGTATGAATGACAAGGATTGAAAACAGTTATAATATCGATTCCGGTTCTTGAAACAGTTACGAGAACCGAAAAAATGTTGTAACTGTTATGGGAATATCAGTTCTCGCTTATATCGGTTACAGTTACGGTTCTTGAGAACCGACATTATAACGGTTCTATAACTGCTATTTCTAGGTTCAGGATTTCGGTTTCGGTTCTTCAGACTTCAGAACCTATAACATGTCCCGTATCGGTCTCACATCGGTTTTGCAGTTTTGCAACTGATATTTTTTTGGTTCTGTATCGGCTATACAGGTTGTCTCAAAATTCCTTCAACATCCGGAAATAGGAGGTTCTTGAGATCATTTGAAGCGACATTTTCCTTTGTAAAAATGACGTCTTCTGCTTCGTTTAAGAGTTATTAACGAAAAACACGGACCAATCAGAGCGCAGCTACAGCGGATTGGTTCTGGCTCGGCCAATGGCGGCGCCACGCTAAGCGGGACCTGTCGCCGAGTCGGACCCCGTTCGCTGTAACCGCGCTCTGATTGGTCCGTGTTTTTCGTTAACAACTCCTTAACAACGCCGCGGACGCCATTTTTGCAAAGGAAAATTTATTTCCGGATGTTAAAGGAATTTTGAGACAACCTGTATAGCCGATACAGAACCAAAAAATAACAGTTGCAGAACTGCAAAACCGATATGAGACCGATACGGAACATATATGTTCTGACGTCTGAAGAACCGAAACAGAAACCGAAATCCAGAACCTAAAAATAACAGTTATAGAACCGTTATAATATCGGTTCTCCAGAATCGTAACCGTAACCGATATAAGCGAGAACCGATATTCCCATAACAGTTACAACATCATTTCGGTTCTTCATAAGTGTTTCAGTCAGAACCGATATATAACTGTTTCAAACAGTTATTTTTAGAACCGTTTCAACCCCTGATGAATGATAATAATCAATTAGTAAAATAAAAATTGTGTCGATACGATACTCTGTTGCAGTATTGAATGCGATCATTAATGTGTGTGTGGACTGGATTTTCACTGGGCAAAACATTTAGTGTGCAGTTATAGGTAATTGAATACCTTTATTCGTTGCGAGCCAGGATGTAACATGATGTAGAAGATTATAGTAAAATTGTATGTACAGAAAACTCACGCGATCTTTTCGCTTGGTGATCTCCACGGAACATCGTCGTCCATTTCATCCTCTGACTCGTCGCCTTCATGATCTAATGATTCCTGGCCAGGAAGATGCAATGTGGAACTCGTTAACATGTCTGGCACAGGTAGGATGCTTGGTCTTCTTGTTCCTGGTGCAATTTAAATCAAAATACATTTTTGATCATTTGATAAAGAAAACGTAGCTCTTGAGAGCTACTGTAATATATTGCAGATTTCAGTTTCTTTCTTAATCTAACCTATTATTCTGACCATTTACTGAGCCATAGCATCTAAATTAATACAAACTGTACTATATTTACGTTGACTGTGAAGAAACAATTATTAAGTTTTAAAGTATAATTAAATTAACGCAAATATTTAATCTTGAGAACTGCTGTAATATAGATTTCATTTTTTCTCATTTTCTTCTTAGGCTAACTCAGGGGTCGGCAACCTATGACCCGCGTGGCACCAGGTGACCCATTTGATAATTTCAATGTGACCCACTCGAGTTCCGCAAATATTGTATACTATATAAAAATAAATTATAAAACACAAACATGAAATGAACACTTTGAGAAAATATTAATAACAAGATTAACATTTTGGTTTGATTAGAAAGTTGCAAAAAAGAACATGGGCGGAATACATATTAACGTGTTGGGCACCACTTCCCACGAAGTTTTCAATTTTGAAACAAATTAGCTTTGTCATTTTGTCCGCGTTCGGTTGTACTTATAAATGTGAGCAAATGTTTTCACATATGAAATTTGTTCCAAGTAAGAACAAGATCAGCTCAATTGTCGCAAATTCAGACGCTTGTACTCGCCTTAAGGTGACTAAGTATGCACCAGACTTGACGAAATTGACGCCAAAAATTCGGCTTCAATAAAAATATACATAACGAAGAGAACGTTTATAAATATAGTTCATGAATTAATGAACTAAAACTTGACAACTATATCTGTTCTTATAATAATTCGAATTAGGTAGGTAAATAATGATATTTGGTCCCCTCAGGATTTAAAATTCATTTTTTACCACTCTCCCCATTCTTCCATTTTCACTATTGCCTAATTTTCAGCCTAGTTCGACCTACTTTCCAGCGGGGCCTACTATTTATTAAAGGTGGGTTCCGAAGCACCTTTTGTCAACAAAACGCGACGTATGTATATCTAAGGCAGGGATGGGCATTTTTGTCAACGAAACCGTCCCCACCATAGTGCCTACTGTCCCCCACCATAGCGCCCACTGTCCCCACCATCATCCGCCGTTACCATAGAGGAAGGATGTACTTCGCCCGTCGCGAACAGTGCGCAGGCCTCGCGCATGAAAGAGAGGTTGTTGGGAGAAGCAGGCGTTTGAGGGGCCCCTACCGTGCCCATCACGGACCTATGGGGTCACCCCCGGCGTATACCCAAGCGGTCACCCAAGTACTGGCAGCGCCCAACGCTGTTTTACTTCGGTGATCTGACGAGAACCAGTGTTTGCAGCGAGGCAATATGATGGTTTACTAATAATTAGAATTCAAATTTTGTTTTTTTTTATGTTTTGAGTTTAAAAACATATTGTCATTATCTTCTCAATACAATTCATCTTACTAATTATTCAGACTGTTTTAAAAGGAAAATACCCATTGACCCGAAACGTCTTCTTAATAATCACATTTTGGTTGATTTTGACTCGCATTCAAAAAAGGTTGCCGACGTCTGGTCTAGTTCTTTCCCTTTACGGTGGCATAGGATGCACGTTAATACAAACTGTATCTACAGCGGTTTCCACAAATGTTTGGACACTCTTAAAAAGACGTTAACTTTTATAATATTGGATCTTACAAAGACCCCGAGATAACACTAAATGTTGTAAAATACAACGTTTATGTGGGCCTATATATTGATGTGTGAATTATTTATATTCTGAAAATTTCTTCAAAATCGGTAAACGTTGCACTGAGCTACAAACGTTGAAAGACGGTAAAGATTGCTGCCTTTCACGATTTTCGGCCACTAACTGTAACAAATCTAAGAATTCTTACATCTTTCAATACCTGTCGTTTTCTTCCTGCATCACTGAGTTTGATGAAATTTTAAAAATTTTCAGACATTTCAAAACGTATTTTATAATTGTAATACAGGCCCGCATAAAAAGGTGTGAGATACAGTTTTTAGTATTTTCTCTGCAATTCCGACCAATTGGAATTTTTTCAAAAATTTTTTTCACGTCATGTAATAAGCTAAGTGTTCTAATTTTTCAAAAAGGTCCAAGTCGTAGAGTCCAATATCAGCGCCCGCTCTAGCGGTTATGTCGCCCTGGACAAAAAGACAAATTGTCGCCCCTTAAGAATATGTGTATATTTTTTAAATACAGCCAAAATGGCGCCCCTAAATTTGGACGCCTCGGACGAACGTCCGAGTTGCCCACCCCTAAATCGGGCCCTGCCAATATTAAAAAAGTTACCGTCTTTATAAGAATGTCCGAATATTCATCGGAGTCGCCGTACGTTGACTGCAAGGAAATAATTGTTATGTTTTAAAGTATAACGGAAGGACTATCTTAAAGAAGAAAAAAAAGACGCCATGTTCTTGAGGGGAAAAACTGCTGTCAAGAATATTATCTTTTTTTGTTAATTGTGCTGATATAATATGTTTGTCTTACCTCCCCTTTGAGTGATAGTCTCAGGACTAAGTAAATTAGGACTAGGATCGAGAGATCGTGGCACGTCCAAATGATTTCCAGTGACCGGTGTCTGTGGTGAAGATCCTCCATCTTTCAGACACTGCCGTGAGTCACCGAAACCTCCGGGATCCAGATAAGTAGCTATAAAAGTTTCAATTGTTTACGGACGACAATGATATTATAGTGATTTTCTGATCGTTAGAGTGATCACTTCAGAAGTACAATATATTTTATATTACGCAAGCGGAAATAATTTTTAAACTCTCAAGTGCGGCACGCTCTAGAAACTATAGTATTATATTGTTTTGCTATATGATATTCGCATGTTGATTACAGTGACAGAGAAAAACAGTAAAATTATATTTAATATTTAAAACTCAGTTCTTTTAGTTTAGCGAAAGGATCAATGTAGTGTAGAAACACACTTTGGTATTTATTTTATATTATATGATATAACCCTACCCTAGTAGCATTTATGGTTGGCCAACGGTGGCCAACGGTTGGGAGTTAGTTGGGATATGGTTAGTGGTTTTGCCTACAGATCCCCAACGTAGGGCCGACGACGAAAAATGATGTGAATTTGCCAACGAATATCCTACGTTGGGCCTACAGATATTATGGTCGATTAAATAACGTGAAATTTACGACGGTGATACTACATTGGCCCAACGAAAATCTGCCAACATTGAAATATGTCGTCTAACAGACACCAGAAATGTAATGTCGCTGCAACCAAAAACATGTTATATTCCAAATTCATTTTTTTTTCATATTTCTAAATATACTCACAATTTGTTCTTTTTGCGCGATAGTTGATTCACCAAAGTTTTATTGTGTGCAGCCTTGGAGTTTATTTATTTCTTTAAGTTTCTCCACTTGACAAGGGGAAGGTACGGGTGTTGCATTCGCTTTTAGAACGACAGTATGCGGAGGTCTTAGTGCTCGTATACCGCAACGAAACCCCTTATGTATTATAATTTACATTTGTCGACGTATCTAGTAACCCAAATCATAGCATATGCAACCACGAAATGTCTATAGTTACGGCGGTAGCGTATCAACTGACTACGCAGAGAATTCAGGTTCAAGTCCGACGAGGGTACGAAATTTTTTTTCTTTGTTCCAATTTTTACCGTGGAGATACATTGTTTAAGTATTATTTATTATATTCTGTGAAAACAACCGTAAAAGAGAAGATCAGAACAAACGTATTATAGCGACGTAGACTCCACGATGGGTATGATCGTTGGCCCTACGTTGGCCCAACGAAAAAACTAGCGACATTTCTAACGGTTGGCCAACGAATACTGCAACGTAGGCTCAACGAAATGCCAACCAAAAATGCTACTAGGGTAGTAGAGAAATTTGAGAAATATGGCATTTATTGTTATCTGCAGAATTTTTTGATTATTGTTGTCTCATTCGGCGCTTGAATTGTCTCGGGACGTGCAATGTTGTGCTTACCCTAGTAGCATTTATGGTTGGCGTTTCGTTGGGTCTACGTTGCAGTATTGGTTGACCAACTGTTAGAAATGTCGCAATTTTTGTCGTTGGGCCACCGTTTGCGGCCAACGTAGGGCCAACGGTTATAACCAACGTGGAGCTTACGTCGCGTCGCTATAATACGTTTGTTCTGATCTTCTCTTTTACGGTTGTATTCACAGAATATCATAAATAATATTTAAACAATTCATCTCCACGGTAAAAATTGGAACAAAAAAAAAATTTCGTACCCTCGTCGGACTTGAACCTGGATCCTCTGCGTAGTAAATTGATACGCTACTGCCGTACCTACAGACATTCCGTGGTTGCAGACGCTATGATCTGAGTTACTAGATAGTCGACAAATGTAAATCATAATACATAAAAAGTTTCGTTACGCTATACGAGCACTAAGACCTCCGCATACTGTCGTTCTAAAAACGAATGCACCCGTACCTTCCCCTTGTCAAATGGAGAAACTTAAAGAAATAAATAAATTCCAAGACTGCACACAATAAAACTTTGGTGAATCAACTATCGCGCAAAAATAGCAAAATGTGAGTATATTTAGAAATATGAAAGAAAAATCAAATTGGGATAACGTGTTTTTGGTTGCAGCAACATTTCTGGTGTCTGTTAGGCGATATATTTAAATGTTGGCTGATTTTCGTTGGGCCAATGTAGTATTATCGTCGTAAATTTCACATTATTTAACCGACCTTAATAACTGTAGGCCCAACGTTGGATATTCGTTGGCAAATTGACATATCTTTTCATCGTAGGCCCCACGTTGGTGATCTGTAGGCAAAACCACTGACCATATCCCAACTAACTCCCAACCGTTGGCCACCGTTGGCCAACCATAAATGCTACTAGGGAATAGATAAAGCATTGTAAGTGAGAACTATAATATTATATTGCTTAATATTTTCTATCTCACTATTATTGAAGTTGCTATCAGGTTGCTTGGAATATTCTGCCAACTTCACATGTTTTTTTCTAAATTAAATAATTTTTCTATGTGTATTATATTATCAATATTTATGAATATAAATTTATAAATATGTCAGTCAAGCATTGTTCTGAATGTAAAAATCTAATTTACAATTTCCCAAACAACGATAGTATAAATAAAATTGATATAATAATAACATAAAGCAATACATTTTACTAAAATATTTTATTCTATTCGACATTCAAAGTAGAAATTACTATGCTTTCAAAAACGAAAGGAACGTAACAACACTATTTAATATTTCTACTCAACGGTACCTAATACAAATTTCAAACTCGATGTTTTCAAAAACGAAGCTTAATATAAATAAATTGTATTTATCGAGCCTGATGGTATTTGTGCACAAGTAACAAGTGTATGTGAATTTATATTATCGATACTAACGTGTTTTTCATTTTCGAATAATTTTTGGATATGTTTTTCTCCTCTTTTTATCAGATTGTTGAATTTCTGATAGTGTATTTCGGCATAGATCAAACTAGATCTTTTAAACAAAAATGTGTATGTACGAATCAATCCACCTATCGACCACATTTTTAAGTAATAATTACACAGATCATTGACACAGGTATTGATAGATCTACAAATCCATGTAAGTACAGTGAATGCTCGATAATTGTCCACAACACCGGTCCGACCAGGGACAATTATCGTGCAAAACATATTATTTTTCGACCTCTGCCGAACGTAAGGACGGACTCTGTCACCGTTCATTATACAAGTAAATATTATCAGAATTGTATCATATTTGGTATCATTTTCATTAGAAAAATGCCAAAAATATGTTGGTGAAAGTCCCACAAAAAAATAATAAAAAATAAAGACGTTTTTTTATTGGATTAGTAGTGGTCTTCTGGCTTATATTAGACTCCTCGGCGACCGAGGCCTCTGGTCCCCTCACGCGGTATACCTCCCGGTAGTAGGGATAGTTCGGGGACAATTATAGGCCAGATATTTCGGAAAATTATCGAGAATTCACTGTACTTACTGTACATATAAAAATACCTGAGTCATCATCTGTTACTTGAAAACAATTTATCAAGTCTTTACTTGAAACAGAATTTGTCATTAATATTTATCAATGTGAACAACTTTATTAACTTCTTTACGAATGTCCACCGAAGCTGAATAATAGAATTCATCTCTCAAAGCCATAGCTACTAATTTTGGAAAATACTACATGTATTGTGTTCCAAAAATAATGTTACAAGCGTAATCGACTGTACATGCATAGGCAAGTGCATGGCAATTTTAAACATTCTACATAGCATTTGTAGAATAATAAAAATAATACGAAAATAGTAGATTACATAGAAACATAAACCAGCTATAATCTATGTAGCAAGCAATGATAATATTATTAATGAAGGCTGGTATACTCAAATAGAAACGTTTATTTAATTCTTCACCTTTACCAACTTCTATACAGGGTGGTCCTTTTATGTAAGGCCACCTAAATATCTCTTCAGTTTATTGTGATGCAACAAATATTTTCTACGTAACGTGCATGGTGTCAAAGGACCAATATTTGGCAAGAATATTTTTCCTCAAGGTCATTTTTTCGGAGGTATCAAGGTGATCGGTGTTTTTTGACACATAAATACTTTTTTCTATTACTGCATCGTGTAGCTGATCGAAATATACATTCAGCTATGTATAGTAACATGACCTTGAAATAAACTTGATCTTCGAAAATTAAAGTTTAACGTAACACTTATGTCGAATATCTTTGGCAAGACTCTTGAACCTGTGAATGCGAAGAAAATAATTTTTATCACACTAAAGATATCGATTGTCAGATGTGTTAAGACAACACTCGCTTTCTCATAATTTATCATCTTCAGAGATGTTCAAAATGGCGTTCTTCTACGGTGGTACATTTCCTGAAACGTGCAATGACCGACTGTACAGGTCTTTCAGTTGTTTCGTAATAAATATCAGCACAAACTCTGATTATTCAGTTTTTCATGTCCTCTGGTGTAGTTGGTCGTTCATGATAAACTATTTGATTCTAGTTCTAGTTCATTTCAAACAGTATGTCGATATCATCAGTACAGTATTTCATCGTTAATTGTCGTGAAATTCTGAACTATAATCGTCGCAAAACAATCCCTCCTTCACGGGTATACCCCGTGAGGGGCCGTGAAGCTCGAGAGGCCTCGGTCACCCAGAAGTGTAACATAATACGAGTCGAGTATATCGGTGAGACCACTACTAATCCAATGACAAAACTTCTTTATTTTTTTATGGAACTTTCACCAACATATTCGTGGAATTTTTCTAATGAAAATGATACCAAATAAGATATAATTCCGATGGTATTTACTTGAGTAATGGACGATGAAAGTTTCGAAACGCGGAGAGTCGCGGTCGTCGGTATAGTTCAAAGGTCCCCGTGTCTTCACAGTGTAATGCCAGTAAAAAAAACTTTTTTATTATTACTTATTTTTTAATAAGAATTTCATCTATATATTTGTGGCATTTTTCTGATTAAAATAATACCAATCACGATATAATTCGGATCATATTTACAATAATTTTCCGAAACTCCTTATTTGGTGTCATTTTCATTGGAAAAATGCCACGAATGTGTTGGCGAAAGTTCCATAAAAAAATAATAAAAAATAAAGAAGTTTCGTCATTGGGTTAGGTGTTGTTTTCATACCGACACGCTCGACCTGTATTATGTTACATTTCTCGGCAACCGAGGCCTCTCGAGCTTCGCTGTCCTTTTCTACATTCGGCACAAGTCACAGAATAGTATTATCTAAACTTTAATTGTCGCCGGCCAGACCCGTATTGGCAATGATTATCGATGTAATACTGTATTACGATAGTAAACATGTTTATTTACATTCACGCTCTTAATTGTCGATTCTTGGTGAAAGTCTGCGACCTTGGTAGACATCAATTTCACGTAAAACTTTAATTTTCGAAGATCAAGGTCATTTCATGGTCATGTTATTATACATATCTGAATGTACTTTTCGATCAGTTACATGGCGCAATAATAGAAAAATGTATTTATGTGTCAAAAAACACCGATGACCTTGATAACTCCGAAAAAACGACTCTAGAGATATTTAGGTGGCCTTACTTAAAAGGACCACCCTGTATAATTTCCGTTCCTGCACATGATTCTATAATAATGCGAACGTGTAGAAACATCTATGATTTGTCGAAAACACCCATAGTACGTTTCGACTTAATCAAATATTTCTAAAGGAAGTGGTATCTTCTTTTTACAAAATGATTGTAAAAAGTTTGATGATTGATTGAAAAGATTGTAAAAACTTTTACATAGATGAGACTATGTCCATAACGAGCATGATTTTAAAAAGCACTTAATCAATCTTGTCCAAATTCTCGAACAAAAAGAACGCTTCCCGATCGAGTACAAAAGCTAATGCCAAACTAAATACACCAAAAATACGATTTGCACAAAGCATAATCAATTCACCATCATCATCGCGACACAGATCATTCCCAATAATCCACAGATCGTCGGGAGAACGTCGACTATCAAAACATGATAGCATAAAGTGTTCATATATGTATAAATATAAATACGGTAGGCTTCTTCTTTCCCGGTCAACGCAATCATTGTCGATTGTCATTTTTCTACAGCAATAATCGACTTCGACATGAGACAATCAACAATACATTTGTATATATTGTTACTTGATATTTTACTATATTATATCGAGATTTTGTGTATACATATACACATAAATAATAAATATTTCACATATATTTCTTATTCCATTTAACACTAGAACTACCGAGCACTAAATCACATTAATATACATTGCTTTATAATAACAAAAAGATTACATTTATTCATATTTCGTGAAATTTTTATGTTAATATATGCGTCAATAGAAAAGTACATTGAAAAAGTTTGCATCGACACATTCTTATAATTTCAATAACCGTGGAAGGAGAAATCAGTAACAAGTCATTCTGACCCGCCCGGTAGTTCTAGTGTTAAAACTGGCAGATGAGGGTGAGTTACTCAACTGTACCACCTGAATTAACTTGTAACTACACGTTCTACAACAAAAAGTTCGAAACAAAAGTTGCTTTATATCAAATAAGACATGCAATTTGATCACTAGTTTTTTGATGTCTTGATATTTTATCGAAATATCAAGATGACCTTGAGTTTTTGTGTCATAACGCGTGATGTTTAAATATATGTTTCAAAAGAGTATTAAATGACGAGTAAAAAAGTATTAAGGTATATAGGGTGAGAAAGTAATAGTTACTGAGATATATTTCAGTGAACGTTGATAGAACCTTCTGTGCAAATTTGGTCAAATTCAGTGACAGCTTGTTTGTTTTTAATTATTTTTTTTATGGAGCTTTCATCAAAATGTTCGTGACGCTTTTCAGGTGAAAGTGATACCCAGCATGATGCGATTTAGATTGTATTTACTTGTTTAATCTACGATTTAGTTGAACATCGATTAATCAAACTAGTCAGCGGGACATGAGTATTCGCCTAATGCACGACCCACTGGATTAAACGAGCAAACGTGATCAAAATTGTGTCGTGTTTGGGCTCGCTTCAATCAGAAAAACGTCACAAATACTTCAGCGAAAGATGCACGAACAAATACTTAAAAATAAAGAAGTTTTGTCATCTTACTTCCGCCAAAGATTATGAAGCCAAAGGTACATTATGAAACAAAAACTTGAGATTCTATGTGCTGGTTAATGTCCAGCAACTTTTGTTTGAAACACTTTTTGATACAACAAGTAAGTTACGTGTAAATTCAGGTGTTACAGTTAAGTGTCCCACCCAGTATATCATTCGGATTAACCGGTTACATGGGCCGGTCCAGAGGGAGTCTACCGTACATATAAAATAGAAAGAAACATACAAGTACAAGTAGACCATAGAAATGTCGACAATAAAGTAATAGATAACAAAGAAAGAAAGAATTTAAATAAAGAAGAGAAGCGAGGCGCATGCGACACTCACGGTGGACATCGGATGCGATTATGTTGTGGTGTTCGAGTGGTGTGGGCGTGCTAGGTAGGACCTGCAAAATAACCTGTGGGGCCCTGTGGGTCACGTTCTGTCCACGGGGCCCCGTACAGGTCGTCTCCTGCCTGTTGCAAGCTGTTTCGTTCAGCGCATTGTTACAACTGTTGGAATAGCGACCGTGCTCGTTGGCAGCGGGTTTGTTTGCTGTACCGTTCCCATCACCACCGGCGATCGTGCAGCTCGTAGAAATTGTCGTCGTTGTCGTTGTCGTGCCGGCACTGGTCCCACAATTCAACGCCGCGTTGTTGTTGCTGGTTGCATTCTCTGTCGTACCGGTATTCGCGTTCCCCGTGACATCGGATTTCGTTTCTATCACTACTTGCGTCCCTTCTACACCCGTAGCCTGATTGTTAGCCACCACGAACGCTGAATTTTCCTCCTTCGTGATGCTCATGTAATAGCAGGTGTCTGTTTTCTTCATTATGTGACGCGGACCTATCGTCAGAAACACCATAAACACTCGTAACAATGTCTACAGTGGGTCCGAAAAGTATTCGAACATTCCATGCCGTTTGAACGTCAAATGTAGTTCTAGAAACATTGTCTATCTTTAAACATTTATAATTTGGTAAAATAGAATCTTACGATAATGAATCTTGACTCATTTTAAAGCTTGAAGAATATTCATTCATCATCCATCGACCATTTTATTCTGAGATGTCTACATCATTTGTACTATATTCATGATCTAACGGCTAGAGAATCGAAGGTACGCTTTTTCTCGAAAATACTTCAGATTTAAATGTCTGTTACAACATTAAAAAAAGTACGGTTAAACTGTCTTTTAGATACCCAATTTTTTAAAACTTTTTTTATGCATTCCTATAGATTTCGACGAGAAAACACCGAAAATAAAAATCTTATTGCCAGGAGTTCACTGGTTCAGAAGTTATACGCGTGTAAAGTTGAGCACTTTAAAGCCTTTTTGACAGGTTAAAGAGCCGCCATATTGGTACATTTGCTAGGTGGTACCACGGACTTAAGGACTGTGCATTATGCTGCGGGGGTGAGGCGAAAGACGGAAGGGGTATCAACTTGCCATCTTGGATGGCAAACACTGTGGTGCGCTCTATAGGCAGTGTTGGGCTATGGTGCAAGATTTCACGCGCATGCGCGGCGATTTCAGTCTCAGTAAAGTAAGATTCTCGATAAAATGGTTCCATGAGCACCCAGCAGAATTTTAAAAAATTGGTATGATTTGATTCTGAAAAATGCGTGTATAACATGTGTATTTGTGTATATTTTGTAACTCGTAGGACACGTCCTGAAGTCTTTTTGTTCGGAATAGATTGTTTCGAGACATTCCCGCCAATCTAACTGTCTCAGGGCTCCACTACATCTGTCATCATGATATAGATACATTACTGTTTTGGCTTGCACCATATTCCAACGCTATCTATAGGCAACTTTAAATACTAGTTGCGTGAATTTGCAATGCAATCATGCGGGAAATAGATACTCATAATTTATTTATAAATTTATATAGGAGCCAAATGTGCAATATTTTATATATATATATATATATATATATATATATATATATATATATATATATATATATACAGATATATATACAAATACACTTGTTATGCATTCATTGTTCAGAATCAAATCATACCAATGTTCCCGCAACGTTATATAGATGGCAACACTAGTTTTGCCACTCAATATGGCCGCAGTCTACCATCCCTCCCCGCTCGCGGCACGACCCCTCTCACCCATAAAGCCACTTTATGCTCAGTCCTTTAAGTCCGTGGGTGGTACACGTAAGATCGGCTAACTAGCACCGAGCACATCCGTTAGATGGCAGCACAAGCACGTGCGTAATATTAACACATGTA
This sequence comes from Sphecodes monilicornis, assembly GCA_913789915.3. Classification (NCBI taxonomy): domain Eukaryota; kingdom Metazoa; phylum Arthropoda; class Insecta; order Hymenoptera; family Halictidae; genus Sphecodes; species Sphecodes monilicornis. The sequence goes on along the minus strand of OU565301.1, from coordinate 7,472,039 downwards.
CGGAATCAAAATGCGGAACATTGTAAGCGTGCTCACCCACAACGACTTGACCCTAAACCATCTTGTACTATACCTTCTTTTTGAGATCCTGTATATAATCCTATATATTTTAATTACTGTTCAGTGACAGCTTGTGGTAATTCAAGCCTGAAAGTTATTTTGTTTGAAAGAATTGCGCGTTTAAAATCTAATACCATCTAGCGCATGCGCTCACTACTACTTAGCCGATTCGCGAATATAACATACTACCTAGCATATACGCTGAACACTCATCATACTATCCAGCGCATGCGCTCAACAGTCCTACCCCTAACACCTAACGAATATCCAATATGTCGACGCTCCAACCTATCAAAATCATTTTAAATTGCTTATGTTTACACGTGTATAACTTATAATCCATTGAATTCCTGACAATAATACTTACATTTTCGGAATGTTTTCATCAATATCTACAGGATTACATAAAAAAGAGTTTAAAAAAATTAAAAACATCTGGGTATCTAAAAGACAGATCAGCCAAAGAGTACTGTTTCAATGAAGTAGGGCCGTAAAGATCGATTAAGGGTAAATTGAAACGTATGTAAAAACATGGGAAAATTTGTCTCTCGACTGAATTCAACGTAGATTTAAAGGTTGAACAATACTCTTTACGACGCTCCCTAAAACTTGATCTACGATTTTTCTGGCTGTTTTATGGAACAAAAGAGAGGATCAAGTTTCGTCGTCTGATGCTCTCATAATATACCTTATATCATTTAGTGAAGTGAATTGAGTTGAATAAAACCGCCAAAAATCGTCCACCAAGTTCTGGGGGCTCGTTGTAAAGGGAAAGCTTCAATCTTAAAATCTACGTGGATTTTAGTCATGAGAATTCATTTTAGTGTTTTTACAAACGTTAAAAGCGTCTTAATTTGTAGCCGTTTGGAAAGAAAAGTTGTAATCAGTATCCCAACATGGAAATAGTTGCAAAGTCTAGAAAATGAATGTTGTATGAAATGGTGAAACATCATTACCAGGATTTAAAAGGATGGTGTCTTCGTAAAATTCCGGTAGTTCTGCTGGCCTGACCGCAACCAACGCTACCCCGTATTTTCGATGGCTGTGAAACGACGCGTAGGTGAAGGATTTGCCCTCGTATTCGCCGAAAAATCGCGAATCCCCTAGAATAATGTGATAAATCTCGTTCCCAGAGCATTTTCCGTAAAGTCTGTGCCATTCTTCCTGCGACTGCTGTCCTTCTCTAAAAGAGAACACGACATAATCCTCTCTTTAAAATTTGTTCTCATTAGCACGTGGGTTGTACATCCTCATTAACGCTAGAACGACATTTTGAAACTGCAAGTCACCGAACAAAATTATAATTTTGTTTAGATCCTTCGAAATAGACGATAACAATTTGAAATTAATTAGAACATTAATAAATCATTGCAAAACTTCAATAACCCCTTCGTAGGTGTTGCACAACCTTTGAAATATTGAAAGATAAGAGACATTCAACAATTTCTTTATATATAAAATGATTGTTAATTTTAAAAAACTAATATGTGCACGTCTTAAAATTGAGATAGGTATTTTAAAGTAGAAGGACGTGTCAGCCATATTACCAAAACCATTTCTGCAAAACATCGTTTATTGTGCCAGATGTAACAGGGTATCTCTGTGGAATTTTATATAATGCACGGTTTTTATATTTTACGATGAATAAGATAAAATTAGCTAGTTTATAGGAAGATTGTAGCTTCAACCTCGCCGAAGCTAATTTTGAAAAAATTACGTTCTTAAAAAGTTGCAGGGAATTTGAACACAAATATGTAGTTGATCTACGTGATAAGGCTGTCCAGCTTCTTTTGTTCGTAAAAGGAGGAAAAATTTATGAATCAAGAATCCGTTTTGCCAGTGACGAAATAATTATCTTAATAGTAGCACTGCAAAATTGAATCTAAATTGGTCCAGTAGTCTTTCAGATATTTTTTATTTTACCAAAGGTATGTTAGAAATTTTAACGTCTTCTATGTTACAAAAATTGTATGGAGCATTTATGTCGTTTCTTAAGATGGTCAACAAAGATTTGAAACAAAGAATCTTCCAAGAACATTGAACATTATAAGTAGACTGCATAATTTTATGTATTTATAGCAAATTAGGTAAAACACAAAATAGCGGAAATGTCAATTTAATATTACTGGTACATTATTTACAACCTATTAAAATGATTAAGATGGGAAATGAATTTTTTGCAACCACTCTTTTTTGCAATTGTCACAGACAATTTTTATTTTGAATAAAAATCCAGATACTAATTATAACGTTCCGAATGTTACTGAAAATTATGACTTTATTTTCAATTGTCTGCGACTCCACCGTGTCGCCGACATTCAAAAATGAAAGAAGCGTCATTCTAGCGTGAAAATGTCACTGTCTTCTTTATTCTGCCAACTTACTGTCCTCTGGAGGTATGTAACAGGAGGGTGACTAAGGTAGAAGCGCCAGGACACGTGCAGTTGTTCGCTAAGAGGGCGTATTTGAATTCATCTTCGCACACAACGTGCTCAGCGAACTTCACGTGAAGCTTGTTTTCCGGACGGAAGATTTGAACGTACTGAGGAACGTTCGGTGCGAAGTCCTTCACTGCCCACGACCTGCCATTTTTCATGAAACAAGTCATTTGCAAAATAATTTCCCAGTAACCACTATTATCGTCTTTTGTACTTCGTTCACATTCAACTACCTTTTCCCAGTAGAAAGACAACTTTATAAATATGCACTTTATAAAAATGGTATGTTCAAGTCCATTTTTATCCTACAAAAATTGAGGCACCTCTTCATAATGAGGATAAAAAGAAAATAATAAGAATAAGGATAGAAGTTAATTTTTATCCTACAAAAATTGAGGTACATCTTAACAATGAGAATAAAAGTAAAATATTAAGAATAATAACAGAAGCTCAGTTTCATCCTCCAAAAATTGAGGTAGCTCTTAATAAAATGAAAGTAACAATGAAAGGTCATTTTTATGATACAAAAATTGAGGTACTTTTTAGCAATGAAAATAAAAATAAACTAATAAGAATAAGAACAGACGTTCAATTCCATCCTCAAAAAATTGAACTAGCTCTTGAAAAGATAAGAATAAGAATGAAAATTCATGTTTATCTTGCAAAAATTGAGATACCTCTAAACAATGAGAATAAAAACAACTAATGGTAAAACTTACGTTTAGGGGAGGATGCTTCGATGACCTTGACCTTGACATATATTGTTGAGGACAACATTCTGAACAATTTCTGTCATTACAACTACCCGGTGCTCGGTCTTAGTTTTCGAGATATTTGCGAAAAACTATTGCTAGTACTGTATTGAATTTTCTGTATTCTTCGTGGCTACGTAAGGCGTGCTCTCCGCCCCCCGCCACCTAGTCCTAACCAACACACGACACCACACACACCCACCCAGTGTTTTTGAGACGAAGGTTCTCACATTAAACAATGTAAAATCAACTGAAACCAATACCAATTTGTTTTACTATCAAATGCGATAATGTAATACATGTATGCTGTATTGTTCTGGGTTAGATCTGGGTTAGGTTTTGCAATTTGTTTTACTATCAAATGTGATAATATAATACATGTATGCTGTATTCGTCTCGGTTGATTTCATATTGTATAATGTGAGAGCCTTCTTTTTAGAAACACTGGGTGGGTGTGTGCGGTATTGTCGCTTCTCATCCCTACAACGTGTTTACAAACAAAAAATAAACAGATGCGACCCCGGAACAGGTTTACGTTGCCGCGGAGCGTGGAAGAATACGGAAAATTTAATACACTATTAGCAATAGTTTTTCGCAAATATCTCGAAAACTGAGACGGAGCACCGGGTAGTTGTGATGACAAAAGTTGTTCAGAATGTTGTCCTCAACAACATATGTCAAGGTCAAGGTCATCGGAGCATCCTCCCCTAAACGTAAGGTTTACCCAACTAATGAGAATAATAACAGAAGTTCAATTTTATCCTCCAAAAATTGAGGCGCCTCTAAACAATGAGAATAAAAGTAAAATACTAGGAACAGGTAGTAAGGAAAACATACAAGTTCGTTTATAACGTATGAAAGTTGAAGTACCTCTTAACAATGAGAATAAGAGTGGAAATTCATCATTATGCTCGAAAAATTGAGATAGCTTTTGATAAATTAAGAACAAGAATGAAGGTTCATTCTTAACCTCACTGAAATAAAACAGCACACTTTTACGTCAATAAATAATTAAGCCGAATCGTAGCAGGGTTTTTATATTATGATTTGTAGAAGTATGCGAGATGAAACGAGGAAAAGAATAAATAAAATTGTACAAAGATGTTTGACTGTGTTAATACAATACATTTTGTATACGATCTAGCACGTTTCCTTTGTTTGATCAACACGTACGAGTAATTTTTAACACTTAACTCACCTGAGTATCGTATGTTCGTCGGCTGCGGTTTTGTCCGCATAATTCCTCGCTGCAAGAACGAAGCACGCTTCTGCCTCGTTCATCCTGGCCCTGGTTAAATCGTTGTCTTTGAGACACGAGCCTTGAATATAAATTACCCTTTGTGCCCAGATAGGCACCTGTAAAATCATTCGCATTGTGGTATCCAGTTCCATCGGCGATAGTAATACCACGTAGTAATCCTGAATTTAAAAAGAAACAGTGCGACATTGTATAGCTACATACAGTGAAGAGCAAAACTGAATCAACACCATTTGAAACAGCATAACTTTTTTAAAATTGGTACAGATGACTTGAGTGTTCTTGAGAAGTTGAAAGGATTATTTTATGACAGGATGAGTAAAAAAACTTTTGAAAAAATTGCAATTAGTCGGAACCGATGAAAAAATAGTAAATGTTGACTTTTACGACTTTTTTATCAGGGCCTGTATTGAAAATTTAAAAAATTGACAATGTTCACTCAAATAAATTATATATATGCTGAAAATTTCATCGATATTAGTTAATTGGTTTATGAGTTATAAACGATTGAAAGTGGTAATAATTGCAGTTTTTCACGATTTTCGACTTATAACTGCAATTATTACCACTTTCAATAGTTTATAACTCATAAACCAATTAACCAATACCGATGAAATTTTCAGCATATATATAATTTATTTGAGTGTACATTATAAATTTTTAAATTTTCACTACTGATAAAAACCCTGATAAAAAAGTCGTAAATGTCAACTTTTACTATTTTTTCCGCGGTTCCGACTAATTGCAATTTTTTTCAAAAGTTTTTTACTCATCTTGTAATAAAATAATCCTTCCAACTTCTCAAAAACACTCGAGTCATCTGTAATAATTTTAAAAAAGTTATACTGTTTCAAATGGTGTTGATTCAGTTTTGCTCTTCACTGTATGTTCTCAATACCGAAAATTGACTAACTATAATACAAAGTATGTGCATATACTCATTCCCCTTTTAACCCTCTACTGGTAGTATACAGAGGTCTCTCATGGCACCATCAAATTTTCTATTCACTCACTTTCGCTACTATATGATACGCTACAATATTTCATCGTTAATTGTCGTGAAATTCTGAACTATAATCGTCGCAAAACAATCCCTCCTTCCACGGGGTATACCCCGTGAGGGGCCGTGAAGCTCGAGAGGCCTCGGTCGCCGAGAAGTGTAACATAATACGATCGGTGAGACCACTACTAATCCAATGACAAAAATTCTTTATTTTTTATTATTTTTTTATGGAACTTTCACCAACATACTCGTGGCATTTTTCTAATGAAAATGATACCAAATAAGATATAATTCCGATGGTATAGTTAATACATTGCGTATTTCCCAGCTTTTTATGGATCAATCTGACATTGCGAACATTGCGAACACAGTCGACCGCCAAACGCTCTGACCCAATTGAGCTGCTCACACAAATGAATGTACTATGACTGTATGCTCAGTATTCCAGTTTATTTTTTCTCCGAAAAGGATATTCTCTTCAATTCCAACAACCACCTGACAAAAGAATGGCGCAAAACACGGCCGTGTGACAATTACAATGCAAGGTTGATGAACCGACGACCCATGAACCGCATGCAACCCTGTGTTCCTGTTGCAACGAGGCGTGGGAGAAAGGTCTACTACTCCGTCATATTCCGCGTCATTTTTCATCAACCGCCAACCGTTACTTATGGCTAGTTTCCGAGGGTTCATAATATTTTGTAGTAAAAGCAAAGTGCGCGCATATATCATTTCGCAAAGTTCATCGTGGTCATCATTTCACGCGTTGAGTACCCTATACATCAGAGATGGGCAATTTTGCCTCAATTGAGGCAAAACCATCCACACTGTAGCGTCCTCTGTCTCCTTCCAGCAAGCGCGGTACAATGGGGCAACAAAGACACGAGACATTGGCGTACGCAACGAACGTGCGCGCTGCATGAAAGAGAGGTTGGTGGGGGAAGCGAGCGTTTGAGGAGCCCCAACCGTGCCCACCACTGCTATGCACCATCCGTCAACCATATTGCTTTTCATTTAAGCAACATGTTGAGCACCACTGTTTCCGTGACGGGTCTTGCTATACTATCACAGACGAGATATAGGAGTAGACTGGTCACCTTATGGGTTTTCATGTCGCACGATTTGATATACCAACATCAGGCTAAAATTCAGTGGTTTTTTTGCAACCAATACCCAAACAGAATAATTAAAAGGTGAACCAGATCACAGCACAGACTTAAGACACGGATAAGGTATTGTAAGCAATTTTCGTGACGCTCCCACACTTACCCTCTTCACGAGACCCCGCTACGTTTGGGACGGTTGTATATTTTCTCGCGAAGAGGCTAAGCGTGACGAAATTCAGAGGCGCATTTTGGGCACGTCCACTTGGGACCCTCTCCCATTTTTCCGGCAAGGCGTTTTCCACGTCGGGAGAGCCGAGAGGGTAGGCAAGATGGTAGCATTCTTCGTGGACTTGAGAGCAGCCTTTGATGCGGTGGATAGGGGGGGGGGGGTAATATGCGAGGCAATGAGAGAAAGGGGGGTGAGAGAGGGACTCAGGAGGAGAATCGAAGAAATATTGCGAGAAACAAAAAGTAGGGTTAGAATAGGTGAGAGGGTGGGGGAGTGTTTCTGGACGGCAATGGGAGTAAGACAGGGCTGCCCGCTGAGTCCCTATCTATTCAATTTAGTGACAGCAGACCTGGAAGGGGAACTGGCAAAAGGAGGATGGGAGGGGGTAAAACTAGGAGAGGGAAAAGTATTCTCCCTAGCATATGCGGACGACATGGTGCTACTAGCGGAGAAGGATGGTATGAGAGCTTTGGTGGGCAGACGGAGGGCTACTTATACCGAAAAAATCTGGAACTAAATGCGGGGAAATCGAAGATGATGAGGTTCAGGAAGGGAGGGGGGAAGATGGAAAAAGGTAGACTGGAGGTGGAAAGGGAGAAGGATTGAGGAAGTAAAGAGTTTTAAATACCTAGGATACACATTGCAAAACAACGGAGGGCAGGAAGCGTGTGTGAGAGAGAGGTTGAAAGCTGCAGGAAAAGTGTTGAAGCAAGTATGGGGAATTGGGAAGAGAAAGTTCGGGAAAGACTGGGAAAGAAGGCTATGGCTATGCGATAGGTTGGTTTGGACGATGATGAGCTATGAGGCGGAAATCTGGGGGTGGAAAGAAAGGACAGAGATGGAAAGGATGCACGAAAGATGGATAAGATGGACTATGGGACTGGAATGGAGGACACCTGGGTATTTAATAAGGGAGGAGGTGAAGAGGGAAATGTTGAGAGGAAAAGGGGGGGAAAGAGCTTGGAGATTTGAACAGAAGATGATGTTGGGAGAGAGGGTAAATGAGATAGCGAGAAAATGTTGGGCGGAAATAAGGGAAAGAGGAATGAAAAATAGGAAAAGGTCGAAATGGGAGGAGGAGAGAGCAGGGTTCTTTAGAGATAGAGGTATGGAGATGGAAGAGATGGAAAATAGGAGGCTGGAAGGGGATCTAGAGTGTGTGGAACTTGAAGGGAGGGACAGTGCGATACAGGAGGTGAAGAGGTGGGAAAGAATAAGGGAATCAAAATATAACAAATGGTATAAGATGGTAATCACAAGCGAAATACCGAAATACCTCAGGAAAGGATGGCGTGACTACAAGTGGAACAGAGTGATAAGGTTTAGGATGGGAAACGAAATGGGAGAAGCGAGGTACTGGGAGAAGGAGGAGAAAAGGAGATGTAGAATGTGCGGGGAAGAAGAGGAGAGCTGGGAGCATATATGGGATAGATGTGGAGGGGGGAGGGGAATAGGAAGCTGCTGGCAGGAGGTGGTAGGGACAATTCTAGGGGAGGAAGGAGAGGGAGAACAGTGGCTGAAAAACGTGGAAAGGACGAGACAAGGGAAGGGGGACGTGAGGAAGGAGAGCATGAGTGAGTATGCGAAAGGAGAAGAAAGGAGAGAAAATGCGGAGACGGAAGACGGGAATGGATGGTTGAATGAGTGTGGTGTGAGTATGTCTCTCTCTGGCTCGATCTCAAATGCGGCTCGATTGTAGATTTAGTGTAAGTTTAGGTTAAGCAAGAATAGAAGAGGTGTATTTATATATATTGCTGTAATTATATTTAGCGTTATATGTTGCGTTTAGAATCTATAAGGCGTAGTACGTAAGGGCGTAGTACATAAGAGAGTAGTTGTAAGGACCGGAAGCTGTGTACTCCCGAAGGGAATGCAATAAAGTCAATACATACAATAAAGCAATAATTCTTACAACATTGTTTTATTCTACGCGACATTCAAAGTAGAATTTACTATGATTTCAAAAACGGAAAAGACGTAACGACAATTTATGATTTTTCTTCTCTACTTATCTAATAAAAACTGTTCTAAAAACCGCTAACAACCTAGCAGTTGATGCGACATAAAACTCTAATTAAAAAACATTGTTCAGGCTAGATGTTTTTAAAAAGGAAGCTTAATATAAAAAAATTTTATTACTGGAGATATATTGTCATATTGGATATATTGTCAATACTATTTAATTAGAACTTATTTGATTGTTGAATTTTTGATAGTGCATTTCGTTATGGATCCAACTGAATGTAAATGCAAACGATGGCGAATTACAAATGACGGTTGAAGTCTTTTACCTGTAGCAATGGATGGGCGTAAAACTCGTTCAAAAAATCCATGATGGTGTCCGCCTGGAGTGTCGTGCTGCAAACTACCACGTGTTTCTCGCTTTGCGCTCGATGCGAAGAATAAGAGCCTCCCAGCTTCTGCCTTTCCATCCATGTGAAAGCCAGCTGCTCGAACTGCCGATACAGAAAAACATAGTTGACATTCGATTTCTCAGATAAAAGCAATCGATAAGGTAGAGGAAAATTTCGTTGGTACAGTTTTCGGACCACCGCGTATGCATCTCAAGAACGTTCCGTCAGCGGGACTATTCGTGTATCGTGTGCGGCTGACAGGCTTGACAGATGAATTGCATAGTTATCACTGTCGTCCCTACCTCCGGCTAGGACGTGACGGCTGGCTTTGGGTACCATCCTCTGTCATTAGTCAATGATCCCCGGGCAACAAGTAGGACAGCATATTTGGGTTACGATCTACCCTCGGACAATTTAATTACGCGTTTGTCAGAGATCGGGATTAATTGGTTTTCGAGGAAAAAAAAAGTATTCTCTCGAATATTACCGAGAAATTACACAGGGATCGTATAAGTTCACTGTGTACAATTCGTGTTCCAAATGTGTGCTAAATTGTTTCAATGATTTCCGTAAATAGACTGCGGATTTTATGCATTTATGACAAAAATGAGTAAGTGCAATGTAAAACATGAAATAAATTAGAAAGATTTACGAGTATTATTATATTATTTTCAAGCGAACAAACATGTTCAGAAAGAAAATAAACTTGTGTTTCACTCCAGTTTGTTTTAATTCAGATATAAAATTTTAGGAGACGAAGCAAATTTTAGGACAACTTAATAAAGGAGTTGTGTGGTATTTAATTAACCGGGCGGGGAAGTGGGTGGGCTGTCTCGTGTAACAGCAGCGAAAACAAGTGATTTTTAAGAATTTTTTTTCAGAATAACAATTCAACTTTTCTTGAAAATCCTAGAATTTTTCCGACTTTTCATATTTTCCTTTCGAAATAGGTTCAATCCCAACGTAAAGTATTCAACTTTAATCAAATTTCTCACTTTTTGTGTTTCGATCACTGTGGTAGACGCTGAGTTCCGCGCCAACACTGCCGAAGCTGTTAAGAAGTCTTGTATATTATACAATAAATAATAAGAAGAATTGAACTACAAATAAACATTTGCATTTCAGGACTATCTGCTTACACTCCGAAAAGGCGTGGTCGCAAATGTGCTATAGTTATTCCAAAAAATAATTCTTAAAAATCACTTTAAGTGAACTATGCGGCCCCACTCATGCTGATAATTATTTAAGGTGTTATTATATTAATAATATAATTCTTTGTCGATTTAGAATTTTACTATCCCATCACGCTTCTATTTACCGTTTCGTTAGAGATGAATATGAAATATAACTTAATTGAATTATTGCATTTTTAAGGTACATTTTGAAGGTCCACTTAAGGGTTACTATGGTAGCCGCCACGAAAGAGTAAATTCGCTCAGTAACCAGTTTTCGTTCATTCTGCGCATCTCCAACCCCGTACGCCCCCTTCCCAATATACAACGCCAAGTCGCGTCATTCGTAGTGTTCTAACGGGCAGTGGCGTATTACCCTATGGGCAACTTGGGCAAATCCCCGGGGCCCCAAGCAAAAGGGGGATGAAGCTTCCCGCTGAGGGTGGATCGCGCTATGCGTGAAAAGTTAACAATCCAATGATACAGAAAACACGTGAGCGAGGGAGGAGCTTTGCTGTATCCCTTTCTGGCATTAACTAATGAAATTAACAATGGAACTTGATTTGTGTTGGACGAGTTATATGGAGTTTTGAACATTTAATATCGTTTTTCTCAAAAATTATTATTTTTATGACAAAAATCAATACGACATAAAATGTGTATTTCGATGAGACCTACCACTTTTATTTGAAGTATTTTTCAAAATTACCATTATTTACGGAAATAAATGGAAAAAACTATGATTTTTATGGTTTTTTCGTGGTTTCCGCTATGAAAATAACATTTCCGCCAATTTTCACTATCATATTCGTAATCAGTACGTCAAAATACTTAAAAATCCGGAGTATAAAAGAAATCGGAGGTATGGTCTTTTCGGAAGTTTATCCGAAGTTTCTGTTGCTGTTGAAGGAACTATTAAAAAATCCTCAGTTATGGACTGTAGACTCAAAAAATTATGGAATAACCGCCGGTAGATAATGTGTTCAGATTCGAAAAATAATATTAACTTGCATCTTTAGAATTCGGGCTTACACAACTATGATTCCCAGCTCACCATATTGCGAATATTATAAAATTGCGGAGCTACTGTTGGCACAGTGGTACCATTACAGTAACAAGTTGCTTTCTCACAATGCTCAGGTGCTACTCTTGGTTGTTTGTATTTTCCCGTGAGAGCAATACCGTCTTTCTTTGCGCAAAATCCCCACCTATTATTTCCATAACAAAAGGCTCGCATTTGTATTCAAGGATTCGCAAAATTATCGGCGATAGTGCCTTTGACTAAGCGTTAACGGAACACCGATTTAACGATCCCTTTTGTAATACGTAACACAATGCTCTCAGGCTACAAGAAACCTTGCAAAGAGGAAGAGAGGAAGTATTTGACATTTATATCCCGGCGTTCACGGTCCGAGCGAATATTTATCGTCCGCGAGAATTACTGATGATATAAAACTTTTATTTCGCACTTAACAATGACTGCATCACGCGGGAATGAAGACCGGGCTCCCCGGACATCATAAAACGAACATTAATCCCGTTTCAGTTACTGCCTCCCAAAGACCGGAAGAGATAATCGTAACGAGAGGGAGAAGCGTCGATAAGGAGACCGGTGAATCGCACAAGTCAATTCACCGTAACATTTCTATTATGATCCCAAGAATGTCCTTAATTCAGCAAAAAATGTGCAATGAACTCGCGCTACATATTCTGCGCACTGTTAACGACGTTATACTGAAATTCGAAACCTCCCACTTTAGAATTGCTGTTCATGCCGACTTTAGGATTGTTTGTTTCCCATTATACTGTTCCATTACCGTAACACTATCAACTTTTTCGATAAGAACACAAAGTCAGGCTCGAAATAGAACTGCAATTGGCTATTATTATTATAATTCGAACGAGACAGTCTGGTTTGAAATCCTGTTCTCTTGTGTAAAATGTGGAATGACGCTAATTAAAACACGAATATAATCGAACGTTTTTTTATTCAGCAACACAAATACTTTATATTTTGTAGACACGGAATAAGTAAATTGCAAAAGTTATACAGGTTGCCTCATTTTAATCGATCCACGCAATTATCTGCTAAACCAGACAGTTCCAACCAGTAGCTCCAGAGCTACTCGAGGCACCTTCCCCACTTAGGTTCTTCCCCCACTCTTGGACTTCATCGTTATAATATATAGCAGTGGGAAGCAGTGATGGGAACTCCGTGGGCGCTGGGCGAGAAAACTACCACCTCTCTGATGCATCGACGTCCCCTACTTTGCTTTTACCGCGCATGCGCTACACACAAGCGTATCTCTACTCTGTCCGTATGAGTTGCCTGTTCGACGACGGACAGAGTAGAGGTACGCTTATGTGTAGCGCATGCGCGGTAAAAGCGAAGTAGGGGAAGAGGGTAGTCAGAGAGAGGGCACTTCTTTCGCCTAGCGCCCACAGAGTTGCCATCACTAGTGGGAAGCTCCCAACATGAGAGCCGCGCGGCTCGCGTAGCACTCATTAACTCTACGGCTGTACGTACTAGTGGGAAGAGATTCGATGGTGGGGAACTTGCAGTTCTCGGAGGGGAATACGTTGGATCTCCCTGTTCTAAAGTTATATTTCAAGTAAAACTTTCTTTGTTTCGAGGGCTTATGGTGAACACCGGATTTTGGATCGAGATGACCTTTTTTTTTTAAGTCGAACTATCTATCTTTTCGTTTAGCCAGATTTGTAGTCCACTCCAAGATAAATTCATTGATTTATAATATTTACGTTGGTCTTCCAAGGTCATTGAAAGCCATTTATTGCCTCGAGACAAAGAAAGTTTTGTTTGGATTAAAATGAGACACCCTGTATTTGATATTGAATTTATTAACCAATTCCACTAAGATTTATTTTACCGTTAACGTAATGTTGTAGCTGACAAAATAACGAATTCATCCATGTAACACAATATGACCTACAAATGACCTTCAACCCAGAAAAATGGAATAAATAAAATTCAACGTGTAAGATTCATTTGCTTTATTTCTGTTACGCAAAATGTTCAATATTCTTTAAGCTGATTACATTCAAATGTATCGGAATACACAACATAATAACAGATTCGGTGTTGACAGGAAGACATTTATGATATCATAAATACCTTCACCTATGCGATCGTACAGAATCGCGTTTGTCAACGACTAATTACTCTGAAGAACTTCTTGCTATCAGATTTCCACTGTTTCTAAGATTTCTAATCTATCAGTTTATCGATGAACGTTTCACAATGCGTTCCCCGAAGGAAGATAAGATCGATACGATTTTCATTTATGGAGAAAGTTGACACTGTTTAACAGAAGCAGTGCGGTTGTACAAGGACCGATTTCCAAATCGTAATTGTCCATCAGTTTCCGTTTACTTCAATGTGATAAATAGATTCCGTGAAACTGGTAGTGTTGAAAATAAAAATGTACTAAGATGAGGACTGTAAGGAATGAAGAAAACACAATTAATGTTCTGGCAGCAGTGGATATAAACCCTCATGCTAGTACGAGGCAAATCGCACGAGAAAGTGGCATTAGTCAAAAATGTGTAGCGCAAATACTTCATGAACAAAAATTTCACCCTTTTCACCTACCAATTCACCAAGAACTTCATGGTAGAGACTTTGTAAATCGTGTAAACTTTTGCCAGCGGGGATTGAGACAATTGATAAACGATAGAGCAACGTACTACGAGCTGAGTATTTTTAACTCTGCTATCGTACACATCAGCCCTTTTCAGGGCTACCAACTGTTTTCAACGTGGATAACTACTTTCATTTAATTTTTTTGAAATCTTTTCAAACAATAAGAGTAGATCACTTAGTTTTCGAGATATTCGAAACTACTCCTGGATTTTCGTATGTGTGGTCGGGCCGGCCTCACGGCCAGCCCTCTCCGCCCCCACTCACGACCTAACCCAAACTCATTCTGTTCACATAATCTTCCCATTGTAGATGTTATCCAGAATTTGGTCTTTTCAGAACCCTTTTCACTTGCCCGACCATTATTTCACGGGAGAGGCAGTTGTTCTCCAACTTCACCGAAATATAAATATACTCAGAAACTGCGCAGCTAATAGAACAAAGTCATACGACATAAATTGTTAGAAATTCAATTTCCTACAAAAAAGGTATCTTAATATTTTGCCATATCTCGCATAGTTTCCGAGATATTTGCAGTTTTATGAAAAACAAGAAATCTACTTTACCGGCTAAACGGAGCTCATTGGATACTTGTTATATACACATTTTTTTCTTAAAACGATCCCAGGAACACAAATATAACCTTCAAAGTAGGGGTCACGGTTATCGTAATCTCCCCAAAAAAATTGTAAAAACAACTTTTAATATTTTCTCTGAAATTCCGACCAATTGTAGTTTTTTCAAAGAACAATTTCTTATTAGATAGTAAATTAATCCTTGTAACGTCTCAATGAGAATGCAAGTCGTTTTGTTCAATCTTAGAAATGTTTTCGTCTTTTTAATAGTGTCCGAATCTTCTTGTGACCGACTGTGAGGATGAATGCAGGATGTCAAGTTTGTTGTTACCTGTGTAGGTAGGACGATGAGAGCTACGCAGATCATGATGACCATGTAGAGCTGCGAGGGCCAGATGTCAGGCACGAAGTCCCCATAGCCGACCGTCGAGAACGTGACCACGACGTAGTAGGTGCTTTGAAACAGATTCAAATGCCTGTGCCCCGCCCTCTGGAAGTGTTGGATCCCGCATACGCTGGAAAATTAAATCGAAAACTGTCACTTGAAATCGTATTCCGTGAGATTAAAGCTCGCCCTGGGGTGAAGGGTATTGAAATCACCGGCGTCGGCGTCTGTGCGGCCCGGTAATTCGACTCTCTCATAGTCGGAGTTGAATGCGTCATCCTGTCGTAGTCGTTGAAACCGATCGTACAATTAGCTGTTCGCTACAGGATCCCGGGACCCTTTCATCTTCGAGGAAACCGACGGCGGGATTCGAAGAATCGCGGAAAAGGTGCACCACGTTAAAAGATCCAATCTAACGAACAGCATTCACAAACTCCCGTGTGTTCCCATTATGTATGCAACCCCGTTCTGCGCGGGGTTAGTCACTTCAAACTCGGAAATCGCGTGTAATCCGCGGGAACAAGCACCGACGTCAACAATAAGATACACTGCTCGAAATTTCTATAAAACCAACCTTGATTTTCGCGGATATTTTGAAAATACTACGAACTTTGTTGCTCCGTTATATCTGTACAGTAAAACGTCGATTATTCGAATGCAGGCTGAATCACGTTATAACAAGGTGTATAAAAATTATATGTCACGACTACCATAGCGGTCTTCTATACCTCTGGATCGGTGGAGATCTGTTAAAAAAATGGGCCACAAATTTGACCTTCACCCCTTTTTCAAGGTCAACATTTTTTTTGTATTGCGTCATATAGTATTCGTCGGAAGGAACAAAAATCTCAAAGACATCATGGGTCTCAAGTCAACCATTCTCTTGACAAACGACTTTAAAGTTTCATAAACAATTTCATTCCACATGTCTACGGGGTGTCCGAAAATGGTATAAATGTGGAAGGGGTGATTCTATATGAGAAAATAAGTTTCAAATATAGAATCATTTTTTTCGTTTAACGTCTCGTTTTTGAGAAATTAAAGTTTTGTTACGAGCCTGAGCCGAGCGGTAGCGCGCGTGGCCGGCGAGCGGTTTATGGTTTAAAGAGCAATATGGTTTTTAATTGTTATTAAGGTGCACGGACGTACCTGATGCGAAATCAGGGAGCAGCTAGGATATTTGAGAGACTTCGTGGACGAACCCGATGCGAAATCGGGGAGCTGCTAGGAGCCAGCGTAATTTTAAATTAGTTATTTGGAAAAATATATCTTGTTTCCAGCTTTACTAAAAATTTTCTACACAACAAGTAAGTCTTCTTTCAAAATATTTCTTTTTCTTGGCTTTCCAAGAAAATGGTAAATATTAACATCACGATGTATTTACACTAAATTAATATAATTTTCAGACGCAAGTTTCCCTTGAAAAAGATCCACACACCGATCGAAACGTTGGGTTTTATTTAAATTACAAATTTGTTGAATTCTCAAAAAGATCGAACCTTGTGCCAATATCATTTTCCATCATTTAACTCAAAATTCGATCGATAGAAATCATAAGTATAGCTGCTAGGAGGTTGGATAAAAGCATAGACGAGCCCGATGAGAAATCGGGGAGCTGTAGGATACGGACGAACATGATGCGAAAACGGGGAGCAGTAGGATCAGTGATGGTATATGGTCTCGGTTTTTTCGTGCATGCGCGACTAATGCAGGAACGTATTTACGTCTTATGTTTGTGGGGAAAGTAGGGGAGAACTGTTATTGGCGGGAAACCGGACAGAAAAGTGCAAGATATATTTATATATTATATGTACATACACATAAAATTTTAATATAACCTACGCATGTTAAACATTTATAATTGACAATCGAAAAAAAAATTTGCGAAACTATGCGGGGTACCAAGGTACTCCATTTTAGCCCAACTTTGTCTCTTTACTGACGCTAAAATCGTCGCGCATGGGCGAGAAAACCGAGACCATATGCCATCACTGAGTAGGATACGGACGAACATGATGCGAAATCAGGGAGCCGCATAGGTTGGATAACAGTTTTGGGTTCCTAATACAAGATCAGGTAGCTCCTAGGATATGTTAGTAACGGCCTCGTAACTTTAATATTATAAATTAATTGATACAACCCGAGCGGTAAGATTGTATCGTGTGGGAACGGTCAACTAAGAATTACTGGATCTGAATAGTGGGTTAAAATCAATTATTACTCAAAATTACCTTGAACTAAATTGTATATTATGGGAAACTGGTTCTGTTACAACTGTTACTGTCGCGGTAAGAATTGAGCGTGTACGAACAATGTTTTGTAGTTACTTAAGTACTACTGCCTGTTGGATGACGCACTGGCGATGCGGGGAACACGGAGATGTTGAATATTTATGCCAAGATAGATTAATACCGTACTCGCGGAATCTATAAGGTTGCTTGATCCGAAAGGGTGACTAGGCTCGATCGCACTAAATACAACCAACTCCAAAACGAGATTCAGCGTAACGACGTGTATAGCCCGTTTGTTATTTAAGCACTGCCCAAGAGGATTAAAATTCGAGGGTTTATAACTGTGAAATCTAAGTGGCGATGCTTTCAAGATTTCCATATTAGGGAATCTTGTGGAACCGTCCCTGTACTGAATCATGCTTTGTGCCGGCTGCATCCAGCTGGAGCACAATCATCGTTTCTATAAGCAAAGGGTGGAATAGGGCATTTTCCGTTCTCAGGAAAGAGATTAGAAAACTCTGATTGACACAAAACAGAGAGAATTCTCTGTACGTAACAGTTTATTCGGCGAACGTGCTTGATATTGAATATGAATCGTCTGACGCGTCTGTTCATGACCCACCTGATCTACTTCTTACAAACGCTAGGAACGCGAGAACTTGACGGATTTTCAGACTCTAATTTCTTGAAAATTGGGGAGCTGTAGGATACGGACGAAAATGATGCGAAATCAGGGAGGCGCATAGGTTGGATAACAGTTTTGGGTTCCTAATACAAGATCAGGTAGCTCCTAGGATATGTTAGTAACGGCCTCGTAACTTTAATATTATAAATTAATTGATACAACCCGAGAAGTAAGATTGTATCGTGTGGGAACGGCCAACTAAGAATTACTGGATCTGAATAGTGGGTTAAAATCAATTATTACTCAAAATTACCTTGAACTAAATTGTATATTATGGGAAACTGGTTCTGTTACAACTGTTACTGTCGCGGTAAGAATTGAGCGTGTACGAACAATGTTTTGTAGTTACTTAAGTACTACTGCCTGTTGGATGACGCACTGGCGATGCGGGGAACACGGAGATGTTGAATATTTATGCCAAGATAGATTAATACCGTACTCGCGGAATCTATAAGGTTGCTTGATCCGAAAGGGTGACTAGGCTCGATCGCACTAAATACAACCAACTCCAAAACGAGATTCAGCGTAACGACGTGTATAGCCCGTTTGTACTTTAAGCACTGCCCAAGAGGATTAAAATTCGAGGCTTTATAACTGTGAAATCTAAGTGGCGATGCTTTCAAGATTTCCATATTAGGGAATCTTGTGGAACCGTCCCTGTACTGAATCATGCTTTGTGCCGACTGCATCCAGCTGGAGCACAATCATCGTTTCTATAAGCAAATGGTGGAATAGGGCATTTTCCGTTCTCAGGAAAGAGATTAGAAAACTCTGATTGACACAAAACAGAGAGAATTCTCTGTACGTAACAGTTTATTCGGCGAACGCGCTTGATATTGAATATGAATCGTCTGACGCGTCTGTTCATGACCCACCTGATCTACTTCTTACAAACGCTAGGAACGCGAGAAGTTGACGGATTTTCAGACTCTAATTTCTTGAAAATTGGGGAGCTGTAGGATACGGACGAAAATGATGCGAAATCAGGGAGCCGCATAGGTTGGATAACAGTTTTGGGTTCCTAATACAAGATCAGGTAGCTCCTAGGATATGTTAGTAACGGCCTCGTAACTTTAATATTATAAATTAATTGATACAACCCGAGCGGTAAGATTGTATCGTGTGGGAACGGCCAACTAAGAATTACTGGATCTGAATAGTGGGTTAAAATCAATTATTACTCAAAATTACCTTGAACTAAATTGTATATTACGGGAAACTGTTCTGTTACAACTGTTACTGTCGCGGTAAGAATTGAGCGTGTACGAACAATGTTTTGTAGTTACCTAAGTACTACTGCCTGTTGGATGACGCACTGGCGATGCGGGGAACACGGAGATGTTGAATATTTATGTCAAGATAGATTAATACCGTACTCGCGGAATCTATAAGGTTGCTTGATCCGAAAGGGTGACTAGGCTCGATCGCACTAAATACAACCAACTCCAAAACGAGATTCAGCGTAACGACGTGTATAGCCCGTTTGTACTTTAAGCACTGCACAAGAGGATTAAAATTCGAGGGTTTATAACTGTGAAATCTAAGTGGCGATGCTTTCAAGATTTCCATATTAGGGAATCTTGTGGAACCGTCACTGTACTGAGTCATGCTTTGTGCCGACTGCATCCAGCTGGAGCACAATCATCGTTTCTATAAGCAAAGGGTGGAATAGGGCATTTTCCGTTCTCAGGAAAGAGATTAGAAAACTCTGATTGACACAAAACAGAGAGAATTCTCTGTACGTAACAGTTTATTCGGCGAACGTGCTTGATATTGAATATGAATCGTCTGACGCGTCTGTTCATGACCCACCTGATCTACTTCTTACAAACGCTAGGAACGCGAGAACTTGACGGATTTTCAAACTCTAATTTCTTGAAAATAGGGGAGCTGTAGGATACGGACGAAAATGATGCGAAATCAGGGAGCCGCATAGGTTGGATAACAGTTTTGGGTTCCTAATACAAGATCAGGTAGCTCCTAGGATATGTTAGTAACGGCCTCGTAACTTTAATATTATAAATTAATTGATACAACCCGAGCGGTAAGATTGTATCGTGTGGGAACGGTCAACTAAGAATTACTGGATCTGAATAGAGGGTTAAAATCAATTATTACTCAAAATTCCTTGAACTAAATTGTATATTACGGGAAACTGGTTCTGTTACAACTGTTACTGTCGCGGTAAGAATTGAGCGTGTATGAAGAATGTTGTGTAGTTACTTAAGTACTACTGCCTGTTGGATGACGCACTGGCGATGCGGGGAACACGGAGATGTTGAATATTTATGCCAAGATAGATTAATACCGTACTCGCGGAATCTATAAGGTTGCTTGATCCGAAAGGGTGACTAGGCTCGATCGCACTAAATACAACCAACTCCAAAACGAGATTCAGCGTAACGACGTGTATAGCCCGTTTGTACTTTAAGCACTGCACAAGAGGATTAAAATACGAGGGTTTATAACTGTGAAATCTAAGTGGCGATGCTTTCAAGATTTCCATATTAGGGAATCTTGTGGAACCGTCCCTGTACTGAATCATGCTTTGTGCCGGCTGCATCCAGCTGGAGCACAATCATCGTTTCTATAAGCAAAGGGTGGAATAGGGCATTTTCCGTTCTCAGGAAAGAGATTAGAAAACTCTGATTGACACAAAACAGAGAGAATTCTCTGTACGTAACAGTTTATTCGGCGAACGCGCTTGATATTGAATATGAATCGTCTGACGCGTCTGTTCATGACCCACCTGATCTACTTCTTACAAACGCTAGGAACGCGAGAACTTGACGGATTTTCAAACTCTAATTTCTTGAAAACGAGGTGTTAAATGAAAAAAAATTATTCTATATTTTAGACTTATTTTCTCATGTAGAATCACCTCCTCCACGGTTATACCATCTTGGGACACCCTGTAGACAGGCGGAATTAAATAGTTTACGAAACTTTAAAGTTGTTTTTTAAGAGAATTGTTGTCTTGAGACCCATGGTGTCTTTGAGACTTTGTACTGGAATAAATGTTATTGCAAAAACTCCCACTAGTATGTACATCAGGAAATCAAGATGACATTATACTGATCAAGGCCTTTCACACGAGGTTATTGTTATCGTTAATAGATATTTATTGGGGAATCGTTGAAATGCATCATTTGATACTACAGGAATTGCTAATAATCGAAAATGCAAATGTCATAATCAGATTCATAATAATATGATATTTAATCACATTTGATATTAATTCACCGTCTACACAGTTAACTAATCAACCTGAAAACATGACATTTAATTACCAATGAGTATACAGACGAATTACTATATATACTATAATCGCTGAATTTGAACATAATTTGCTGCTGGGAAAATATTTCATGACAACCACTTTTGTTTAGATAGAAGCTCCATAATCTGATAAAATTTCAACATAACATATTGAACAATATAGCATGTTAAGTCATTTATTACCTCGAATGGGGCAGAGTATAGACAAATGGAGATGTTTCTTACATTTTTTTTAAATCTGAAAACGTAAGTATGTTACAACATTGTATTGTGAAATAAAGAGCATATTAAAATTTAAAACATTAACTATCACTATTAGACTGTGGATCTTTATGCAGAATAAAAATTTTCTAAGATTATTGTAAGGAACGCTAATTAAATGACATAGTTTCTTTTAGCAATTGTAATAAGTCTAACTTTCATGCAATTTTAATGAGTTCAAAGTGTTAAGTATGGAAAATCTAACCGAGCCCATTTTGTTAAAGAAAGTACCGACATAAAAGAATGTTCCAATTTTACAAAGCAACTTTCGTAACAAACTTGAAAATACACACAGGGTGTTCATTTGAAAACTTTCCAGCCGAATATCTCGAAAAGTATGAAAGATATTAAGAAAGTGTAAAACACGTGTCCAAGGATTTCGAGGGGGAAAGAGTGAGGGAGTAACAGTTTTTTATTTGGGTGGCGTTTTCAAGGTCATTTGAAGGTTAAATTTGTTTTTTCAAATGGAAACCTATACTTTTTATTGTGGGATCTTATTGTACGTAAAAAGACCAGCAATTTTCGAAGGATACTTTTTTTAACTGCGTACTAGTTTCGAAGATACTTAAAGAGAAGTAGAGCGAGTCATACTTATACTGCGAGAAAGTTCGTAATTTCTTTATAACTATAACAAATTTTCAAAATGTTCTCCGATGTTTTCTAAACAATAATTCAGGCGATTCTCAAATCCTGAACGAACATTTTTGAAGGTATCTGTTGGAATAGCTCTACGTATAATTAATTGTACTACGATATAGTATCACTTATTACGATGATTCACACTTGACTAAATAGTACAATCTTATATTGAAAGACAGACAACATAAACAAGAGATCAATAGAGGTCAATTTTGTTTTCAAAAAGTACGTGCTAGTACAATTAGAAAACATCAACAATTTGCGTCAAAAAATTTTACATAACAATTTGCCTCGCTCTACTTCTCTTTAAATATCTCCGAAAGTAGTGCGCGGATAAAAAGAAAGTATTCTACGAAAATTGCTGGTCTTTTTACGCACAATAAAAATATAGGATTCCATTTGAAAAAACAAAGTTGACCTTCAAATGACCTTGAAAACGCCACCCAAATAAAAAACTGATACTGCCTCCCTCTTTTCCCCTTGAAATCCTTGGACATGTTTTTTACACTTTTTTAATATCTTTCATACTTTTCGAGATATTCGGCTGGAAAGTTTTCAAATGAACACCCTGTATGTATATTCAGTAGATTTATAAAAATGCTGCGTTTTTGTAAGCAGAATGTAAAAATTTTCCTTTTCACTCACAACAAAAGTAGCGAAAGATTAAAACAAGAAATTTTGCGCACCTTAAAATTGGAAGAAAATAGCTGATTCCAGGTCTTTGTCGCTTGTTTTTTCAATTCGCGAATCGATATCAGATTTTCCGTTGCATTGAGCGTGATTTTTCAAACGATATTATCGCTTCCTTCCCAATTAAAATAATATACAACGAGCACAAAGGGAGTCCACTAAAATTCCAATACAATTCATACGCAAGGAAATTAAAAGATATAAAAACGATGACACACGTATTTAAAAAGGGAGCTTCCAGAGGATTTAGAATGACATACGAGTAATGCGAGCCTTCTTAACTCGCCGAGGAATAATTTTTTGTGGGATTAATGTCAGTTGTGCCATGGCAAATCTGCGAAATTTTATGAGATGTATGTACGGCTGAATTACGGTTTCACTCTGATAAATTCAATTAACTTTTTCAATACGTTTATTTCGTCTGCTCTGCAATTTATCAGACTGTTATTGCTTCCCCATGTGAAGTCAACTGTATGTGACAGATATTGGAGAAAAACCAAATATTACAATTGAAGCTTTGTGAGATTGAAGATTCTAAGTACATATACACTCCGGGACAAAAACATAGCACACTTTGAAATAAATGTAATTTTTATTTATTTAACATTGCAATGAAATTGTATTTCACATAAATTTATAGGAATGCCCTTATTAACGTATACAAAGAAAAATCAAATTAAATTTCTCCAATATATTTAATAAATATAGAAAAATACAATTTTTGACAAAATATAGGACAAAAAGATAGCACATTTAAGGAAAAACTTAACATATAAACAAATTTGTAAATAATATTAATATTTAATATTTTGTGGGACCTCCTTTACATTTAATGACAGCAATGATCCTTCTCGGTAAAGATTTATATAATTTTTGAATACTTTTTTGTCTTAATTTCTCCCATTCCTCTTGAATACATTGTTTCAAATCATTGACGTTTCCAAATTGTCTGCCATTTGCATATACAGCTCTGGAAAGGTTTCCCCAACAATATTCAATAATTGAAAATTATTGTTGCCGTCTTCTAAAACACAGATTTTTCGCCGAGAAAAATAATCATTTATTATTTTTGCAGTATGCACTGCCGCGTTGTCTTGCTGAAAGGTAAAATTATCTCCAGCAATTCTTGCGGCATATGTGTGGATCTGTTCATCGATCATTTCCAAATACTTTTTACAAATAGTACGAGAAATATTTAATATAAAAGTGTGCACATGTGCTATGCGAACGAGTAACAGCTTACAGCAAGCGCACGGAAGGGCGCGCGCAGATACATAAAAGAAGAGAATGCAACGCATGCGCAGTAATACAGCGTTCCTTCAAAACACCCCACGAAGGATTGAATACGCAAAAACAGTGCTAATCACAACATTATGTAATATTTTTCGGATCTTACGCTTCGAATTTTGTATTTTTGTTGATCTAACGAAACATCATGTCACATTTTGACGTTACATATAGCATTTAAAATAATGGTTTATTATCAGATTCTGCTACACGAACGGCATAATCAAAGACTTCTTTTAACTCCAAATTTCGAACTCTTCTATTGTATGCATAGGGGACAAAATTTCAGTGCCGTTAATCAAGACGCTTAACAAAATGTCAACCTCGATATACTGCGTGTGACGTTAGACAAAATGGTTTGTGCAGAAATGAAAACCACTTCCCACCAAACTTCATTACACTGTGCTTTATTCCTCTGGAAAGTTATTATACTCGGCGCTCGATTGGCAGCAGTCCTGAACCACAAGACTAAATTAGCCAGCAAATAACTACAATGAAACGAAATATGTAGTGAGAGACTTTCGTGTATATCTTTACTATTTATCAAAACATCTTACTATCACAATAATTAGGATTATCTTTGAAGCACAGAATGCAAAAACAAATTTATTTCATCACATTACATTTATAATAATTTTCTTTAAAACATAACAAAAATAATTAATCAACGGCCAGGCTGGGTTCTCGGACAGTTGATAAAATAGTTATAAACAATATTTTTACTCGAAAATATGTTAATTAGTGTAAAATGAAGAATATTTATTCAATTGAACCCATTGAAATGCATGAAATGCACGCGGGAAAATCGTATTGAAATTAGTTAATATTTAAATTGTTGTAACTTTGGTACTATTGACGCTATCTTGATGAACCTTTGACTGTTGGAGAGCGCGAAGCTTGTACTTTAAAACGGTTTGTGCTCCCACAATATCGTCGCGTAAAGATAAGGTTAATTTTTAAACATTTAACTATCTCTTTCTGTCTTGCACAGTATGTCTTCCTCTTTCTCTCTCCCTCTCTCGCTCTCGTCACTGACCTAGCCCTACGCAACGTAAGTTGTGAAAAGTTAGTTTTTACTATTACTATTAGTGCATATACACTTGTGAATGGGCACAAACTGTATTGAACTTACGCGAAAATTGCGCATTAGAATTAATTATTTCAGTCATTAATTCATTCTTTGTCCTCACAGTTGTGATATAGTACCGAACACAAAATGTGACTCATGTATGTTGTTTTATAAATATTACAAGACTGAATTTGTTTAGATATTTATCAGTTTTTATAGCAATTATAACAACTTATATTCTTGTAATGACTTATAACAGTATGTGCTCGAATGAAAAAATTTATTTAATAATTTCTAGAGGAAGCATTTTTGTGATATCAGTAATTATAAGATAAAAGATATGAAACTGTTCATTTGACCGTTCGTGGCACGGTTAATGTTAACTTAGGACAAAATTCATTTCAAGGAGCATAAACTACATAATTTATCACTCGCAATGATTATAATTATTTTTCCAACCTACAAACGTAACTTTATTTTTTATCCCAGTAACAATTCTGTGGCCGAAATAAAATCAACATTACTGTTTTGTGTATCTCAGTGATGAATTCAAAAGAAAAATATTATTATATGAAATTGTAAATTTTCTTATTTTAGCAATGATTATAATTTAAAGTTTTATTACTGTAGGTGAAATCTGTTTTAAAATTTGGATAAATTGTATACCGAGGAAATAGTTTTACTTTTACTGTGCTATTAACCTTTCCGTTACAATGAACGAGATATGTCGTTTCCACGATGTCTAGGAAACGACGCAATTGACGAGATACTCATGTACATTTATTATTGACATGACGTGTTTTATTTGACAATTTAACACATGTAATCGATTTTTAAGACATGCCATCGTTGATAGAAGGCGCTTAAAGATGATAAATATAAAATACTCCACATTTGACAAAATTTGAGTTTTCATTTTTCGTTTTGTATGCAATCCTTGAAAGAATGAAAATGTTCTATTATATTGTAGTAAATTTGAGTATATTCTTGTAGATTCCAGGGTATTCTACTATATTCTAGTATATTCTAGTATATTCTAATATATTCTAGTATATTCTAGTATATTCTAGTATATTCTAGTATATTCTAGTATATTCTGGTATCTTCTAGTATCTTCTAGTACATTCTAGTATATTAAAGAATAGTATAGCATATTCTAGTATAATCAAGTATATTCTAGTATATTCTAGTATATTGTAGTATAATCAAGTATATTCTAATATACTCTAGAATATTCTGGTATATTCCAGTATATTGTGGTATCTTCAAGTATATCCCAATATATTCTGGTATGTTCTTGTAGATACCAGTGCATTCTACTAAATTCTAGTATATTTCAGTATATTCTGTTATATTCAAGTATATACTAACATATCCTACTATATTCTATTATATTCTAATATATACTGGTCCATTCTTGTATATTCTAGTATATTCTAGTATATTCTAGCATATTCTATTATATTCAAGAATAGTATAGTATATTCTAGTATAATCAAGTATATTCTAGTATATTCTAGTATAATCAAGTATATTCTAATATACTCTAGAATATTCTGGTATATTCCAGTATATTGTGGTATCTTCAAGTATATCCCAATATATTCTGGTATGTTCTTGTAGATACCAGTGCATTCTACTATATTCTAGTATATTTCAGTATATTCTGTTATATTCAAGTATATACTAATATATCCTACCATATTCTATTATATTCTAATATATGCTGGTCCATCCTTGTATATTCTAGTATCTTCTAGCATATTCTAGTATATTCAAGAATAGTATAGTATATTCTAGTATAATCAAGTATATTTTAGTATATTCAAGTATATTCTAATATACTCTAGAATATTCTGGTATATTCCAGTATATTGTGGTATCTTCAAGTATATCCCAATATATTCTGGTATGTTCTTGTAGATACCAGTGTATTCTACTATATTCTAGTATATTTCAGTATATTCTGTTATATTCAAGTATATATCCTAATATATCCTACTATATTCTATTATATTCTAATATATACTGGTCCATTCTTGTATATTCTAGTATATTCTACTATATTCTAGTATATTTCAGTATATTCTGTTATATTCAAGTATATACTAATATATCCTACTATATTCTATTATATTCTAATATATGCTGGTCTATTCTTGTATATTCTAGTATATTCTAGTATCTTCTAGTATATTCTATATAGTATCGTATATTCAAATATATTCTAGGATATTCTGTTATGTTGAAATGGTTGAATAACATTTGAAATAGTACAAAAAATATTTCATGCATTTAATCGACGTTACTATTTTTAACAGTATGGTAATTTGGAACTGTTTACACGAAAGTAAAAAACTTTTTTTCAAATAAGAGAAGAAACTGTTTTGTGTTTAGTGGAGAACTATAGCAAGAGGGACACTTGTACTCGAGGTCGAAGATCCAGTATAAGAACGACGTTACGTTTTAGTCGTTATTTTTTTTCCAGAGAAAGATAGAACCAATAGAAAAAAAATTCATCCGTCGAGACGATGTGTAGTTTGCAAAAACAACGGCTGACGGAAGAAAACAAGACATTTTTGTAAAAATTGTTCCGTCGCATTATGTGTTTCACGATCCTTCCAAGCATTCCATATAAAATCAACCCTTTGCGATCGGCAAATTTCTCTGATGGGAATACCAGATAGTCGGAGCGAATTTAGCTTTCCGGAGTTATTTTTCCCTAACGATAAGTGGGTTAAAGCAAATACATGGGTATTAAAAAACATGTTGAAGCTTATCTATTGTGTTTAATAGTACATATAATACATACAAAGTAGAAATTTTTGTAATTTTTCAGATGCAATTGCAATTTTTTACAAATTCAGACGATCATGAATAAGATCATGCCGCCAGGGTGGCGACGCCGACTTCTACGACAATTTGAAAATGCCGCCACTGTAGCGGCACCGATCGCAAAGGGTTAAAGATAAAAACTCTAAGTACGTAAAATATAGAGTATTTTATCTTTATCATCTTTAAGCACCTTCTACCAACGATAACATGTCTTAAAAATCAATTACTTGTGTAAAATTTTCAAATGAAACATGTCATCTCAATAATGAAGATATACGTGATATCTCGTTCATAGCATTGTACGACGAAATTAAGGGGTTAATAAGATGAATAAATAATTAGGTTGAGCCTATGTGAAAAAAATACAATGAATGCTCAATTATTTGAATATACGTGAATAATATGAGGAACTGGAATTATTAGCGAATTTAGCTAGCTCGTAGAACTAAACACGAGTTTGCGTCAACAAGTAACGCAGAAAATACAGCGGTATTAATCTAATTTTCTGGAGAATAGCTAGTCGGGCATGACATTTTCAACTGTTCACACAAAATGTCAGTTTCCTTGAACTCCCCTGACGACGGACAAACATAGTTGAAAAAGTTCCGTGGCCTTTCGGTCTAGATGAGAAACGAAAGTTTCGTTAACGAAGAAACACCGGTTGTACGACCATCTGGAACTTTTCGTTACGAGTCCGAAACAATCCGTCCGATACAATCTTTTCGTTCGTCGGAAAAATCTTGCGATCAAAAATGTTTCATTATAAAATCAATCTCCGAAATCCTTAATACCAACCACGCACGATCGTTCAAACGGCCGGTTTCATACCTTTTATTGGACAATTATTGAATGTGGGTGTACAAAATTTAATATATTTGAACACTTTCTAAAAACGAATAACATTTTTAAAATTCGACCAAACGACTTGAGTTTGTTTGTAAACGTGCAAAAAGAATTGTGCACTTATCGCGATGTGATAAATTTGTTTGTTTTTTAGTATTTCGAAATGGCGTGTTTTGTAAAGTTTGGGACACTCGTGCCGTATAAGTTGAGACACGAAACTTTTTATCTTTTTTTTGCATATAAACGCCATTTTTATGAATGTAAACCATGTTTTAAGTGTTTTTATGTAAAATAATCAAATTGTTGATGCAAGTACTGTGTCGAGACGTGTTTATTGTGTGGACGGCTCGAATTTCAGTGTGGTTCTACGCCGCGTTCGATTTTAGACGATGCTTTAGCGATAATCTCTCAACATTAAAAGAAAAACAAGCAAAACGCGCTGCTGCGAAGGAGATAGTGGCCAATAAAGAGAAAAAAAACGACAGCGAAAAAAACACTAATCAAAAAATCAAAACCGTCTGCAGCAAAACAAGCGAAGCGGGAATTGTCATTTTCCTCTGATTATTCGGATTCATCTACTTCCGAAGATATAGACTTTTCAGTAGCTCAAATGACTCAAACAAGAATACTAATTTTCTCTTATAACATATTCTCCACTTCTATTTTTACCTATAATTCAATTGTTGTTTCCATATGAAGTCAATGCTATTTTATGTTTTTCGGTAATGGAATTTAGCAATGTCTTCAGCCGAGTTATTTAAACCTCCCTCCAATAGTTCCCTTAGAAAGTATAATAACACGCGTCACACGTTATTCTCACTCTCAGGAACAGTTCTTGGGAAACGTTCAACTGCCTTCAGCCTGTCACGACAGTTCCGATTTCACCCGGTTTTGAAATAGCGACCTTTGATTTAAATTTTGGATCTGAGGAAAGGTCACGCGTGCTCGGATCTGACGAGTCGGGTGGCTGCGAAACCATTGGAGTACCTATTTCTGTAAAAAATTCGGGCAAAGCGATAGCAGCTTGACAAGAACTGATAACGTGATACATGGTCAAGAATCCAAGAATCCATTCACAAATTCCTGTGACAAAGTATCGTGAAAAGTTCAAACCCGCACTGACCATCAATCCCCGATCAGATCAGACAAAATGCCCATTTTAGTATTATTTTCTTCCTTAACACTAGGTTTATCGGACGTGTCAAAATAACGCGTTATAATATTTTGAATTTACGATTATTGAGATTATAAAGATGCATCCGTGAGAAATTATCAGATTTATTTCTTGGGGTATATATTATTTAGAAAAAGGCTAAAAATTTTGACAGATACACTCATTATTTTGATAAAATAATGTAAAATAGCCACGTTTAGTGCTCCGTAAACCTAGTGTTAATCGCATTTCTTTTATTTTCGATTTTATAATTGATCGATTGTAATTCTCCGCGTTGTTAATCGACAGAATTGTGATTTTTATAGGTATTTGAACAATGTCTTAAACACGCCATTATTTAGACAATATAATTATAAATTAATATAAGAAATGACTCTATATCCAATCGCATTTCAACATTATTGTTGGAGATTTTAATATCGATGAGTTGGCAATACACGCCCCCCACTTTGTTGGTTGTATGTGTTTAGATGGTATTGTAGGAGTAAAGCGTGTTCAGAGATATTACATATACAGGGTGAGTCAGTTAAAGTGTACAGTCGTATACAGTATTTAATCGATAAAAGTCGCAACCACGGGTCCGGCCGGCGACACTTCGTGTTCCAATATACTACTCTTTGACTTCTACCGAACGTAGAAAAAGACAGCGAAGTTCGAGAGGCCTCGGTCGCCGGGAAGGGTAGCATAACACGGGTCGAGTATGTCGGTGTGAAAACGACACCTAACCCAGTGACAAAACTTCTTTATTTTTTATTATTTTTTGATGGAACTGTCACCAAAATATTCGTGGCATGTTTCTAAGGAAAATGGTACCAAATAAGATATAATTGCGATGATATTTACTTGTGTAGCGGACAGTGATAGTTTTGGAAAATTATTGTAAATATGAGATTAAAATATAGTATAATATTCTAGAACATAGTAGTATATGTAGTACACTATTCTAGAATTTAGTAGTATATATAGTATAATATTATATCATATACTAAAATGTAGTATAATATAATATAATATACTAGAATGTAGTATAATATAATATAACATACTTGAATGTAGTATAATTTAATATAATATACTTGAAGGTAGTATAATTTAATATTATATATGAGAATGTAGTATAATGTAATATAATATACTTGAATGTAGTATAATTTCATATAATATACGAGAATGTAGTATAATGTACTATAATATACGAGAATGTAGTATAATGTAATATACTAGAATTTAGTATAATATAATGTAATATACTAGAATGTAGTGTAATTTAATATAATATAACAGAATGTAGTATAATATAATATAATATACTAGAATGTAGTATAATATATTATAATATACTAGAATGTAGTATAATGTAATACTGGAAAATAATACGTATTAAAATCATTATTAAAATCACTAAAAAAAGAAAGAAATTTTTACTTGGCTCCTGTTTCTTGCAATTAATGTAAAAAATTTTTACTTTGCATGAATATCCGCAGTTTATTTATACAGGGTGGGACAATAACTATGTCCACCTTGAATATCTCCGATATTTGTAATAATATAGAAAAATGTTATAAACAAAATTTGCACGGTACATAGGGGGGCATGTTGTGACACAAACATTTTCTGTGTGGGTGGGGGCATAGAGGAGATTTCAAGGTCATATCTATTTGTTTTACTGAAACGCTATGTTTTTTTTTATCGCGATGTGATAGCCGGTGTCGAGACGACTTCAGCGAGCTATCATTGAAGGTCATGCAAGGTCAAATGTGGTAGTGAAATAAACTTTCTTACATTACAGGAGATGCTCGAAGTCGTGACCGTTTGTGTCAATGCATAGGTGCAATCTTCGTATCGCTGCATCCCGGGTCTTATCGTTTCTAGCACATGCTGTATTATTTTATAGACACTCACTTTTACATAAACAAATGGTCTTGTAACATTGTTTATGTTGTTGCAATACGTCGTGTATAGCAAGAAATATAAACATCTCATCAGTTCGTAACATTAACATGAATCGGTTGTCAGTCTCGATCGAATGCTAAGTCTAGTAGCTGCGTGATGATCAAAATGAAGTTTTCATTTAAAGAGCAAATGGATAGGATCCTCATTTATAGAGAAATGCGACAAAATTCGATAAGAGCTCAATCCTTGTATGCTGAACGATATCCAAACCGTACACATCCTTCGCACAGAACATTTTGAAGATCGTACACAAAATTGAAGGAAACCGTAAATTTGGGTACTCGTAAGAGCAGTCGTCGTAAAAAAAGTTGTAGCTCATAACCCGCAGATTAGTTCCCGACAGATTGAACGTGAATCGCCTATCAGTAGAAAGAGCGTGCTACGAATACTTGCACGGCTTAAATTTCATCCATACCATATTACTCTTCATCAAGAGTTACAGGGTACGGATTTTATGAATCGTGTCCCATTTTCTCAGTGGGCTCTACACAAAATATTAATCGATGAAACATTTTTTTCTTCAATACTGTTCACCGATGAAGCTACGTTTACTAACCATGGAAATCTCAATTTGCATAATATGCATTATTGGAGTGTTGATAATCCACACTCAATTGTGGACATGGTCAGTTAACGTGTTGTGTGAAATCATTGGTGATCAAATAATCGGACCACATTTTATCGATGAAAATCTTACTGGGGAACGATATGAGCACTTTATACGAAGTAGATTAGAGACATTATTAGAAAGTGTAACACTAAACGTTCGCCAAATGATGTGGTTACAGTACGACGGGTGTCCAGCAGATTATGCTCGGAGAGTAAGAGATGTACTGAACGAACTTCACCCAAATAAGTGGATAGGACATGGAGGATTAGTTTCTTCGCCAGCTCGCTCTCCAGATTTAACCCCATTAGATTTTTTTCTCTGGGGAGCATTGAAAAATGCTGTTTATCTAGAACCCCCTACACCAGAAGATTTGAAACAACGGATAATTGTAGTATGTGCTAGAATAAGTTCAGAAACGATAAGACATGCACGTGATGCAACGATACGAAGATTTCAACTTTGCATTGACGCAAACGGTCACCACTTCTCCTGTATTGTAAGAAAGTTTATTTTACCACCACATTTGACCTTGCATGACCTTCAATGATAGCTCGCTGAAGTCGTTTCAACACCGGCTATCACATCGCAATAAAAAAGACATAGCATTCCATTAAAAAAAAAATAGAGATGATGTAGCGACCAGCAGCGGGCGATGGTTTATTATAGTGCAATCGCTATTGTGTCCTGGGCTCGGTACGCGACTCGTGCAATCTGGCTACGGCATGTCACCGTCTTCTTTGTTAATGCAATTTTCGTCCCGACCCAGGGCACAAGTCTCTGTTGTAAAACATCTGGGCACCAATAGTTTAGTTTTCCTCGAATCGGCGCGGCTAGGCACTCGGGGCCCTAGCGCGGTATCGCTGCCAGATGCCTGGGATCCCCCAAGTTTCGCTTTTCGCAGCTTTTGAGACATGCTGGCAACGTCGCGAACACCCCTTCCCTCAGCTTGTAGGCCTATGCATTTTGCAACGCCCGCGACCCTTGCGATTCGTTAAGCCCGTTTCTTGCATCTTAGTTTTAGTTTCCGCCCACCCTTAGTTGGAGTAGGGACAAATTTCGTTTTAGGAAGGGAGAACCGAGGAAATGAAAGAGACAACTCGGGCTCTCCCTGTGTTATTTTGTACAAACGCGACTTAGTAAAGGCAACCAAAAATTTAGTATCATCTGGTCAACTCGTTGATATATACAGAAGTCTGTCACTTGTTCGATAAATAAAGAGTATTGGAGTGTTTCCCTTTCGGAAACAATTCATGTCGTAGTTATTTAGTCTTTCCAATCGCGAAGGTTTGGAAAGTGGTCCTTCGATCTTAGTAAATTAGTGGGCACCTCGCTGTGCAAATACAATCAAGGCCCGAACGATCATCGGATCAACCGCGGGCGTAAACGGATGACCTTGAAATATCCTCTATGCCCCCACCCATGTAGAAAATGTTTGTGTCACAACATGTCCCCCTCTGTACCGTGCAAATTTTGTTCATAACATTTTTCCATATTATTAGAAATAACGGAGATATTCAAGGTGGAAATAGTTGTTGCCCCACCCTGTATATTTTTGTCTGTTTGAATTGATCGTTTCTATCGTTGATCAGTTCGAAATCAGAGGAAAAGTCGAGGAAACGCGAAAGGGTGAAACTTAGCTGATTGACCCAGACCGTAATGTGGGACAAACATTAATAAGTAATCGTGGCAGCTGGCGCAGATGGATTGGTATCACCATCGATCGTCGTGATTCGTTATTTACGGCGTGGTTTTAGAACAGCGTTACCCGTAAGCTCGCCCTTGTCAAGGCGAAACGGAGTCGCGACAAGGGCGGCCGGATGTCTCCTATCTCGTTGTCAATCTTGGAATTATGCGGAAGTCATTTCTCAAACGGGGCACACTGTTCGAAGATTTCGCGAACGTTGTATGATTTGTTACAATGCTGGACGAATGTATCAGACACTTTATGTACTTGTACATAATCTTATTCTTTTTTAAACAATTGATTACACTGATCAACATCAATTTTGTCACAGATAATATTTATATACCCTCTTAAAGATTGTCGTGTGCAGAATACGAATCCGGAAGCCGTTGGCCGCCATCAGTCTCAGTTTTTGAGTAATTTGCTTTTGAAGAAAAAGTAAAAAAAATTCAACTTTCAACATTTTTTTCTGTTTAAGCCGGATAAGCTAGGCGAATAATTCTTACGCAGAAAAAACCTGTAGGCTCTCCCAAATATGGCGATATTTTGTTTATAACATTATAAAAATTTAAACATATGTAAAAAATGTACTCAGGCACTGCGCTGCACCGCACCACGGCAGCTGATATCCGTCAACTAAGGGACTGTAGTAAAGCTTGGGACACACTTTGGTTTTTTAGCTATAAAATTTCATAGGACGAGAATTACGCAATGAATTTTATACCGTTGGAAAGGTATAGTTTAAAAGTATATTTTCGCTGTAGAAGGTAACAAGATTAGCATTAACGGATACAAAGTTATAGCTAATTTTCTGAAGGCAAGTGTTTGCGCCAAAGAAAATATAGCGGTATAAGTTGGGACACCCCAAAATGTCTGAAAAGTAAATGTTAAAATGAAGTCAAAGCATTCAATTACATTGAATGTTATTATTGAGTATTAATTTCTTAAATTATGATTTCACACAAAAGGAAATATTATTTACTTAATAATAACCGGATTAATTGTCTGAATCACTTTCACAACGCTTGCATGTGAAATAACTTGCACGCATATTAGCGCATTTCAAGTGCATAGCTTTCTTGCAGGTGTTGCATTCAATGGAATTTGAGCGACTGAACTTCTTTGGCATGTTATTCATGCAGATAATCCAAAAATCTATTGTTAACGACAGCTTAATGGCAAAAAAGGCCTGCGTGTGAGAAAATGAAAATTTTCTAATATTAGACAAACGGATCAAATGTTAACACAATTAACAATATTCTATTGATAGGAATGCTCAACTTGTCGTTCAATCAACAAGTAGTCGCAGTCTAGACGTATAAATTATGTCACAAATCATAACATAACACTTTGAAGCTTAAAATAGCATTAAAACTAGCTCATTCCACTTCTAAGGCGGCCAACGATCGTTTGTTTGCAATGTTACGATTATACTCGGAGTCAGTGGCGCTGTCAAGGAGGGAGGGGGACGGGGGCCTCCCCCCACCAAGAAAAAGGAAATAGAACACTGGAAAATTGATCAAACTGGTAAATCAGCTGCTTCCTCTCCGGCTTCGATGATTTTTGGATATGTTATATATATTTTTTATATATTATATATAATATATATATATATATATATATATATATATATATATATATATATATACAGGGTGTCCCAAAACTGTCACGGTTCCTTCAAAGGGGAGGTTCCTGAGGCCATTTGAAGCGACATTTTCCTTCGCAAAAATGGCCGTTTCGGCTTTGTTAAGGAGTTATTAACGAAAAACACGGACCAATCAGAGCGCGACCTAGAGGTGTATTGGCAGAGACGGCCACGCGCGACGGCAGTTGAGCGATGGTGATACACCGCGGACGACGGCAAGGAACAAACAAGAGAAGAAAATTTTTCGGGTCCTATGCCGGATAGTTCAAATTTGAATATATTGTAGTCTTTGGTAACCTATGAACGAATCTCGAAGGCTTTTTCGAAATCTTAAAAAATGTTGGTTTTACAGACGTGTAAAGAACTTTTTTTCATTAAATTATAACACTAGAACGAACATACCGAGGAAAATGAGTTTTTAGGAGCTTACAGTGAACACATAAGAGTATCTATTGAAAATATTTCGATTTGGAAAAAGAGAGTTTTTCATTATTTATTTTGAAAATGTTTTAAACAAATGCAATTTTCTTATAGCCGGTACTTGTTTAAAAATTCGAAAGAAATGAGGTGACAACTCCAAGTCTCCTCTTTACGGACCTATTTTGAAAAGGCAGAAACTTTAAAATTGACGGAATTTGAATTATTTAAAGCGAACGCTGCACCGCAATATTACTCCCATGAACGGCCCCGAAGGCGCGCGGCACGAACAGCTGTTAGATACGCGACCACTGCACACTCTAACACCGTCAATACTGAGAAAGCCTTGCTTACCTTGGTTCTCATGTAGAACCCCAGCGAGGTGAAAATGATTCCTGCCAATACGCCTCTAGGTCGCGCTCTGATTGGTCCGTGTTTTTCGTTAATAACTCCTTAACAAAGCCGAAACGGCCATTTTTGCAAAGGCCGTTTATATATAAATATATAAGGCATGCATTGGCTTAAGTTGACTTTGCTATACATACACACAGGCATTAATATAACTATAACCGAAGTAATTGAAGAGCTGTATAAAAAGAAGAGAAAACTAGATTTTATTCTGTAAATAAATTTCTATAATCATCTTAATGGATTTTATTTAATATGTATTAAAAATCTTTCTGTGGCCTAATACAAAAAGCTACAATGCCAATATTTATGATGTACATATGTAGATTGGCAATTCTTGCACCAGGTCAAAAAATTTTATTTGTTCAACTCCCCCCCCCCCCCCCCCAAGATGAAATCATGAGTGCGCTACTGCTCGGAGTGACATAGTTGCAAACTTTTGCGCCACATACCCTGAGAAGTAATAAAGTGATACTTTTTTCCGCTCGCTTTCGCTGGTATATATTTTTAGCTTACAAATTACTGATCGACTGACTGCAATCATGTTCGATCACGGTACCCTACTTCGACAGAGACACACTATATTTTCATGAGTGTTGTATAGCGTTATACAGGGTGTCCTAGTTAGACTACCCGTCCATGGAAGTTAAACTGATGGAGAGTGATTTTGATTGAAAACTAAAAAGATTTTAGTAAATAATTCGAGTACGTTCTATCGAATGGTGGTAGTTGCAATTTTAGGATTAGGATTTTCAGACCGGAAGTCGTTTTTCTTAATGGGACCAGGAATTTTTTATTGATCATTCGGATTGTACGCAAAATAATATAAAAGTTTTATCTCAAATAGTTTTCTTGAAAATGCCTCCCTTAGACCGAAAATAATCTCCAATGTATGAATTCACACTGTTCAAATCAACGATATAATTTTTAATAATCTATTTGCATAAGTCACAGAACACACATTAAAAGGTAATACCTTCTCTTAAATAAATTAATAAACAATTAACAGAAATAAACTATGGAAATAAACAAAAGGATAAAAAGGATTAATTTTGCGAACGTACAGGAAATAAATACATAGTTATCTAATATTGGTTCACGGAACTTGAATAAACGAGTGTAAATGGAAAAAATATTTGAGACAAAACTTTTATATTATTTTGTGTACAATCCGAATGAGCAATAAAAAATTCCTGGTCCTATTAAAAAAACCGACTTCCGGTCTGAAAATCCTATTTCCGGTTAGTACCGGAAATTGCAACTGCCACCATTCGATAGAGCGTACTCGAATTAGTAACTAAAATTGTTTTAGTTTTCAATAAAAAATTACTCTCCACCATTTTACTAAGGGTGGACGGGTCGTCTAGGACACCCTGTATATGTACAGGACGAAGAGAGAAGTATAGAACGGAAATATCCGTATTACCTGGTAAAAATTTTAACCATTCTGATTCGCTTTTATATTGTAACCTTGAATTTATAATTGAATTCAAAATGGCCAGACTGCATTCTGTATTTATGGCATACGGGATCGCGTATGTGATATGTGGCAGCGGTATTCAGGTGTTTAATATAGCTTGGCGAATATAATGCTGTTTACTTCATGCGAATCCTGATGGACCCATTAATACGGGAAAACAATTCTACGTTTGTTTCTGGGCTCTGGAAATGATTCCATTACGTGAGAAGATCTTTGTAAAATAAAGTAGAGAATTCATTATTGATTGCAGGGTAGGTTTACGAAGATATTTTTCATGTTTAATAAAATTATATGGTTTAAAGAAAATTTTTAACTGAAATAACAGTTTCGATACTTAAAATTGAATAAAGCTAACAAACAAAAATTCATTTTAATCTTCACATCAAATGAAATATTTTATTTCCATGATTGCACACGTGATTTTGAATAAAATAGACTAACTTCTAAACTGTGGATTTTATGCATTAATTTAAAAAATGTGTCAGTAAAAGAATTAAAAGGATGTAACAATGTTGCAATCCCTGCAAACCATTTTTTATTTTGCATAAAGATTCGCAGCCCGCTATTTCCTATTTGAAATAATATTTTCTTCGTGTGTGATACGAACCAATAAACATTCATATTCGATGATAAATTTCAAATATAAAATAGTCATTAAATTCGATTAAGTAATTGCTCAATAGTGATCGATTACTACTTTCTCCAGGAATAAATATAGAAGAAGTTATTAAAAAAGTATTCGACCACATTTAAAAATCGCATAACTTCCTTAAAATGTAACCAAATGGGCTGAGAATTTCTCACTTGTTAGAAAAATTAGTTTACTAAGGGTAATCAAAATTTTGAATCAATTGCTAAAGGTCGGAATTGCAAAGAAAACAGTAAAAGTCGGTTTTTGTAACATTTTTATCTGAGCCTGTAGTGAAATTTTAATCAATGCGTTTTGTAGACTTATGTCAATTATACAGGGTGGGGCATCTATCCTGGCCTCCTGGAATATCTCAAAAACTAAATTCCGGTGAAAAAAACGTTTCAAATAAAAGTTATTTTTTTCAAATCGTAGATTAGGAATCTGTAATGAAAAATATATGTTTCCATTTGAAAAAATAAAGATGACCTTGGAATGACCTTGAAAACATGAAAATTAAAAATAGACATGACTGCTGCATCAGACCCTCCTTGACTTAAACTTTTTATTTGAAACATTATTTCTCTGGAATTTAGATTTTGAGATATTCCTGGTGGCCACGATAAATTCCCCACCCTGTATACACGGTGAAAATTTCATCGAAATTTGTTAACATTGCTATTAGCAACAAAAATTTCAGTTTGAATCACATAAGGGCAGAATACCCTGTTAATTCCGGAAATCTACGACTTTCACCCTTAAGCTCTTATCTTGAAATATTAGTTGCTCATAGCAACGTTAACCAATTTTGATGAAATTTTCACCGTGTATAATATAATTGACATAAGTTTACACAAAGCATTGATTAAAATCTCATTTTAGGCTCGGATGAAAAAGTTACAAAAACCGGCTTTTACTTTTTCTTTTCGCAATTCCGATCAATGGCAATTTTTTCAGAACTTTGTTTACCTGTTACTTAGTAAACTATTTCTTCTAACATGTCAACAAATCTCAACACGTTTGGTTCAAATTTAAGAAAATTATGCGATTTTTAAATGTGACCGAAGACTTTTTGCCAGGTGTCGTATAACCTATAAAGACTCATTTATCTACATGTACTATAGCAAAGTGAACGTGTTAATTAATGTTGATTGCATAGGAAAGGCTTGGCATCCTAGTTAGATATTTAGACAGAAGGAGAACCGGTTTCGATATCTGGAAAACAGATTGGTGAATAGAAATTATATTCGAATTGGTAAACTTTCCTCGTTATTCGGATGACGTAATGTAACTTCTATGTAAGTTACGGAACACGAGGTTTCCACAAACTTAAATAATGGATGAAAATAAGGGCGGCGGAACGGTTAAAAAAAGTTTACCAGTACGGCGATAGAATTATAATTTGTCATTACAGAATAACCAGTCGACTTGCACGAAGGAATACGGAAATGATTGCTGGTTGATAAATGTTAAAGCACGTTACATGCCACGCAATTAAGCACACTAATGCAATAAACGTTTGAGAATTATATTAGTAACTACAATTCTAATTCATTCAGCGTAAATGCGAAATCATCTATTTGTATACTCTATTTTGTATTATATTGCTATTTGTAGTATATCATGTTTTTATAAATCAGAACTGTTTTCAAATTACAGAATTAGCTTTGAAATATAAATACTATTTACTAGAAGTATACAGGGTGGAAATTATAAATCGTTACAGACGAGTATCTCCAAAAATATTGATTGTACGTAAAAATGTTTCAGATGAAAGTACCGAGGGGAACATCTTTTATTTTTCCAGTGGACACTCCAAGGTGAGGTGAAGGTCAACTTTCTTTTTTTAAATGGAATGATATGCTTTGTTATCCACCATCAAATAGTGCGTTTTAAGATGAGTTCCATCACCTATGACTCAAGGTCATTCAAGGTCAAACTTGCAGGGAAATGCAGAAAAGGTGTGTGATCGTTTTATTTGTACTTTCGTTCGTGTCTTCGAACTTTCACACCAAAACAATAACATGTGTTCAATATCAGCATTACTCAGGACAACATCAAAGTCATTATCAATTAAATGAAAACAAACGTATTTATATATTGCTGTGCTCTTCTGCAAGATAGTCGGTTTACTTTCATTACTATTCGGGCAAAGGTATCCTTCGCTGAACGATAGTACTTAAATAAGTGGTGAACATGGAAATGTATCAAAAATGTTTTGATGTGTTTATGGTGCTAGGAGAATGCAGGAAAAATTACAGAATGGCTGCTAACTTGTATGCACAGCATTACCCAGATCGACCATCAAAATCGCATATGGCAATTAAAAGAAGATTAAAAAATATAAAAAAAATAAAAAAAACTGCGTGTTCTCCGTTCAAGTTCTGTGCTTAAAAACTGCGTAATGTCCATTAAACCTACGACGCGTGAAAACAAGAAATTCAGAATATGCGAAGCTTATGCAAAGATAAATGTTGAAATGTTGAGCAAAGTTAAAGAATTATTTACACGAAGAATTGTTAAGTGAATTGGAGTAAGAGGTAATCATTTTGAGCACATATTAAACCAAAGTACAAATGAAACGTTCACATCTTTTCTGCATTTCCGTGCAAGTTTGACCTTGAATGACCTTGAGTCATTGGTAGTTGAACTCATCTTAAAACGCACTACTTGATGGTGGATAAAAAATTGTTGTACGCACTGATTTGATTGTACATATAATTATATATTTAACATTTAGGAGAATACATAAGTTATAATACATTAATACAGGAAAACAATTCTACGTTTGTTTCTGGGCTCTGGAAATGATTCCATTACGTGAGAAGATCTTTCTAAAATAAAGTAGAGAATTCATTATTGATTGCAGGGTAGGTTTACGAAGATATTTTTCATGTTTATTAAAATTATATGGTTTAAAGAGAATACATAAGTAATGAATACAAATTATAACGTGTCTTTCTTTGCTGATTGATTCGGAGCGACTGACGCAATCGTCGCGGTTCCGGTCAGTGATGGTATATGGTCTCCGTGTTTTCGCGCATGCGCGACGAAATGCAGGAACGTACCGTACGTCTTATGTTTGTGGGGAAAGTAGGGGAGAAGAAAACGACACGACGAGACGACCGTACTTCGAAATTTTTGTAAGTTAATGTTAATATATTCGATTTCATAATGAAAACTAGTATTGAGAAGGAGCTACTTGTCAATTCATATTTGAAAATCGAAAAAAAATTTGCGAAACTATGCGGGGTGACCAAGGTACCCCATTTTAGCCCAACTTTGTACTTTACTGACGCTAAAATCGTCGCGCATGCGCGAGAAAACCGAGACCATATACCATCACTGGTTCCGGTAACGCTTATCCCTACTCCATCTCCAACTATGGCGCTCATCTTGCTATTACATGTTTTTTAAACGGGTAATTGCCTACAAAAATCATATCATTCCATTTAAAAACAGAAAGTTCACCTTCACCTCACCTTGGAGTGTCCACTGGGATAAATAGAAGTTCCACCACATGGTGTATTTAATTATTTCAATTATAAACGAAAGGAACGATCATGAATATATCTTCAATTTATTCCTCAAATGATTGAAATTGATTTAACTAGTAGATTTATCACAAACATGTTTGAAAAATGTACTGCTGTGCACTATGTATGATGTCGCTATAATAATCTAGCAGCTGGTGTAACATAAAACTAATTGAAAAAAGAAAAAACTGCTAACATGTTTCTTATTTGGCTGAATACATTTTTGTTGTGATTTGATTTTTAAATTTATATACAAACGGTATTGTTGTATTTCTTTATTTAAATGAGAATGTTTTCAAATTTCGAAGGATTTGACCAAGGATACAATTATTCAATGGCAATGTAATTACAAAATGCTGCATTATTTAATGCAGCGATGGGCAATTTTGCCTCAATTGAGACAAAACCGTCCACACCGTAGCGCCCTCTGTCCCCTTCCAGCAAGAACGGTACAATGGGGCAACGAAGACACGAGTCATCAGCGTACGCAACGAACGTGCGCGCTGTATGAAAGGGAGGTTGGTGGGAGAAGCAGGCGTTTGAGGGGCTCCACCCGTGCCCACCACTGATTTAATGTAACGGGCCGCGTACAAACTATGTTACTGTGTCAACATACACGGACTATAATGAAACATTGTGTTTGTGAAGCCTCGGAAATGTATGCACGGATGCAACAGACATTTATTTCCTGTTATTGTAAAGGAATTGTTAAATATATTATTCTTCTTTATGAAGGGGGCTGGTAAAAATTATGATTTGTGCTACTTAAATAGTAATTTAAATAATTAATGACTTTGGGGACTCACCTAGTAAAGACAAGGCACAGTAATGTAGCAGTTAGAATCATCAGTTGTTGACTTAAAGCTGATTGGGATTTCTGCATGGCTCTGTGTAGATCATTCTGCTAGGCAGAAATATAAGCAACGATAGAGAGATTCACATAGTCGTTATTCTAGAGTAATTAAGACCAATATATTACTCACGAACATATTCTCCAAGGAATGCTTTGCTAACCAACAGTTCAGAAACACTGGGATGAAGAGATTCCGCATTGGTGGATAGAGTAGCTACGAAAGAAAATTAAAAATTCGTTACAATTATTACCAACGTTATTTAATACATTATCAAATATATAGCACCAAATTTATTCGAAATCTGTCGCATGTAAGAAGATTGAAAGCCTACTGTCTTGTTAGTGTCACGCACCTTAATCTTTCAATCTTCATGTTATTAAATAAATTCGATTTCCCAGAATTTGTAAAATTGCTGGCGTCACAGTCAGACTGTTAATTTATATTTGATTGAAAATTGTCAATGAGACAGATGAATCACTATTGAGAAATGAATTGGTCTTTCCCAATTAGGGATTTTCCAATTTCATTATTACATTATTACATATATTGTACCTTTGATTAGAATCTGCGACATGCAAGAGGATTGAAAGAGATTCCGATTTTTAATTCATTAAATAAATTACTTTGAATTTTTTATTTCCTAGAATTTGGTAAATTGCACGCTTGACAGTTCAAAGTGTTAACTTATACACGAATGAATATTTTAAATGAAACAGACGAATAACAATTGAGAAGTGAATTAGTCTTTCCAATTTATCCAATTTTATTGTATGCATTATTAAATATATTGTACCAAATTTGATTAGATTCTATCATATGCAAGAAGATTGAAAGAAATAAATTACTTTGATTTCCTAGAATTTGGTAAATTGCACGCTTGACAGTTCAAAGTGTTAACTTATACACGAATGAATATTTTAAATGAAACAGACGAATAACAATTGAGAAGTGAATTAGTCTTTCCAATTTATCCAATTTTATTGCATGCATTATTAAATATATTGTACCAAATTTGATTAGATTCTATCATATGCAAGAAGATTGAAAGACTACTTGTTAATATTATAATATCTTATCCTTTCAATTTTCAATTTATTAAATAAATTAATAATTGACAAATGAGTTGGCTTTCCCATTTAGAGAGATAGGGAAACGTCTTATCTATTGTAATAAGTAGACTGCGGATTTCATGCATTTATGGCAAAAAGCGGCAGATCAAATGTAAAACAGTGAGAAGATTGGAATCATTTAAGAGTACCGAGGCATTAGTTCCAACTTCAAAAAATATTTAAAAGAAGAAATAAAATTCTATTTAGCCACTGTTTCTTGAAATATATGGAAATTTTTGTTTGGCATAAATATCCGCAATCCACTAATTTGTGTAATTTTAGTATTAATGGTTATGCGCAGTTTCTTTACGTGCAATTTATTTGTCTCTCGAGGTACAAGTATTTTCCAAGCGGTTACGAGATGCTAAGATTTGGGATTTGGGGATGTTGCCGGAACATTGGAGGAGAGACACAAAGCTAATAAGATTGGACCAATTAAATCTCAGAGTGC
Source organism: Sphecodes monilicornis (assembly GCA_913789915.3). Taxonomy (NCBI): domain Eukaryota; kingdom Metazoa; phylum Arthropoda; class Insecta; order Hymenoptera; family Halictidae; genus Sphecodes; species Sphecodes monilicornis. The sequence continues at coordinate 7,427,281 of OU565301.1, read as the reverse complement.
AACTCTCTGCTGGCGTTACATCCCATTTCTGTCTAGTTCGAGGTTAACAAGCACAGATCGATGCACCGGCAAAATCTTATACAATTTGTCACAGACCTAAAGAAAACACCTTTTATATTCCGGTCATCAACAAATTCAGTTGAGAATTATAAAAATTACTACACGAACATTCTGTACGATGACCAATATAATTAATTCACCTCTTCATAAACCATTATAAATGAAAATATTAACAGAAAAAATTTTCAGCAGTATTATATGTAAAATGTGGTATTTTTTATAATCCAAATAAAAGAATTAAACGATAATTTTGCACAATATTTAATAGAATGAATTCATCTCTTCATAAACGATCAAATATAATAATATTAATGGTATACGTAGCAAAAAAATTTCGAGATTATTAAGTGTAAATTTGGTATTTGTAATAATCCAAATAAATTATTTTCAGTTTTGCAATAATCATAGACTTCAATTATAAAAGAACTGAACGAAAATTCTGTACAGTGTGCAATATAATGAATTCACCTCTCCATAAACAATTACGTATTGAATAAGTATTAATGGTAAATCGGTATGGTAAATCGGTATTTTTAATGATCCGAATCAATTGATTTGATAAAATCTTTTAAGTGACACTTCGATGGGCTTAGGATAGTCCTTTAAAGCTTGTGAGTAAGTACGAAACAAATTTTATTCTCGTTGGTTCTATAAAGCAATATAAAATAGTCGTTTCGGTTAAACCATCTTTTGGAGGACCAATTTTTTTTAACTTTCTTTATGCAATCTTGTAGTTTTCGACGAGAAAACACCTAAAATGAAAGTCTTATTGCCAGGAGTTCACTGGTTCGGAAGTTATACGCGTGTAAGGTTGAGCACTTTTAAGCCTTTTTGACAGGTTAAAGCGCCGCCATATTGGTATATTTGCTAGGTGGTACACGTAAGATCGGCTAAGTAGTACCGAGCAGATTCGTTAGATGGCAGCACAAGCACGAATCAAAATGCGGAACATTGTAAACGTGACCGGGCCGTCCTAATGACCGGCCTTCTCCGCTCCCACGGCGACCTAACCCCAAACCAACTTGGACTGTACCTTCTTTTTGAGATCCTGCTACCCAGCGAATATACTAATGTGACGACACTTTAATTTGTGAAAAACACTTGAAATTGCTTACGTTTTCATGCGTATAACTTCTTAACCAGTGAATTGCCATCTAGCGCATGCGCTCAGTACTACTTAGCCGATGCACTAAACACCCACCATCTATTCAGTGCATACGCTCAACAGTCCTACCTCTACCACCCAACGAATATCCAATATTGGCGACGCTCTAACCTGTCAAAACGCTTAAAATTGCTCATGTATACACGCGTATAACCTATAAACCAGTGAATTCCTAACAATAATACTTACATTTTCGTAATGTTCTCATCGACATCTACAGGATTACGTAAAGAAAAGTTAAAAACATCTGGTCCCGCAAAAGAAAGAACAGCCGTCGATTCTAGTTTTCTGTAACTCCAGTGTTAATCGCAAAATAGAAAACAGAATATTATTGTAGAAATGCTACGAATTTTATTCCGAACAAATCAATCCATGATCGACGATTTTAGGATACCTTTCCCTAGCAACCACAAATCGCAAGCTCGCGGCATGAATCCCAATAAGTAATAAGAGGCCTTTACTATCATTCAACGTAACACAGCTCGAGGAAATGGAATTTCGTAACTGTATACGATCGCAAGCAACAAGTTTTCTACTCGCTCGGCATGATGCTTGTTGTTGGAACGGAAGTCAGTATAGCATACACAGACTACAGCTTAGCACACCGGCTCGATCAAATAATGTTCTATCTAAGAATCTCTAGCTGTCGCGTGCCAAAGGTACGTAAAACCTTCAGATCTGTATCGAAGCTCGGTGGAATGGAATTTAGAAAATCACAGAACTGATACAAATACGTTTCACTGCCGGCCAAATGGTTTAAGTGTCTGAGAAATGGGCTGCCTTGTGCCTTGCACGCTCGTTAACGAACTGCGCTTCAATGAGTTATGTCATTGTCATTCGTACTAGTTGCTGGTTGTATTCTAGCTGCAATAATTCCTAAAATATCGGGTCACACGTCGTGAAAATTAGTATAGATTTACCATCTCCATTGCTTTACTTCATTGGTTCTACAGTAGATCCTCTATAAACGCATAAGCCTCGGGGGGGATAGTTATGCGTTTATCTGGGACGGGTAGCTATTTTTTGAGCTTCTAAGGCCGAGCCGAACGTAGAGAAGGACAGCGCGTGTAAAGCGAGACCACGCGCGGGCCTTTGAACTGGGCCGGCGACTGCGACTCTCGCCATGAAACGTTCATCGCCATTTAAACCACTAAATACTACAACAGTATTTACACAGCTGAAATCATATCGTGTTTGGTCTTTTTTTAATCAGAAAAATGCCACGAATATATCGATGAAAGTTTCATAAAAAAATTAGTAATAATAAAAAAATTAAATATTGGTATTACATTGTCATGACGCACGGGCCTTTGGATTGTGCCGACGACTGCGACTCTCCGCGTCGCATTAGTAGTGGTTCACACCGATATACCCGAGCTCAGATATCAGATTACTAAAGTGGAGGGGATATATTTTCTGCGTTTATCTGCTACAGCTTTTATGCGTTTATAGAGGATTTACTGTATTTCATAAAACGCAGTAAAAAACATCAGAGTTTGAGCAGTTGCCATTGTAAATTATTTTTGCTCGCGTTAGTGTATGCAGAATTGGATAGAGAATAAAAGTGGAATCAGTGGATTAAATGTGGTGCAGGATTGTGGATGAAATTGGTTGATCACTCACCGTAATTGTAAATGGTATAGTGTTGACCAGCTCCAAGATGAAGTGGAACGAGAGCAGCTGCTGCCAGACGTTTCCCTGTGAACATGACGAAGACAGCTCAACAAACCCAGCGACAATTTCAAGAAAATACAAAGTGCGTTAGAAGAGTCTGAGAAAAGATCAAACAGTCGTTCTGCACTTTCTTTTTACTTGCGACCAATAGCCGTGCAATACTACGCATATTATACTACGTTGACGCGACACTAATCATTCTTCTGAATCAAATGATGTCTCCTTGTTCTCCAAACACGGATTCCAAGCTGCAAAACGTAAATACAGGGTGAAAATTATAAAGCGTTACAGATCTCCAAAAATATTGATTATACGCAAAAATGTTTCAGGTGAAAGTTGTTCAGTATCGAGGGGGGGGGGGCATCATGTGGTGGGACTTTTATTTTTCCCGGTGGACGCTCCAAGGTGATGTGAAAGTGAACATTCTTTTTTTAAATGGAATGATATGTTTTTTTATCCACCATCAAATAGTGCGTGTTAAGATGAGTTCAATTACCTATGACCCAAGGTCATTCAAGGTGAACCTCGCAGGGAAATGCAGAAAAGGTGTGATCGTTGTATTTGTTTATCGTTTTAATAACGAAGGTAATGAACATTACCTATATAGTGACTCCGATTAATATTCGAACATAACTTAGAAAACAATAATTTTTTGAAAATTACTTCAAACGACACGAGTTTCTTGAGAAGTTCTTGTTCATTCGGTGATACAGCATAAAAGAAATTTTAAACAGGCTAAAACATCTTAAAACAAGTTTAAAAAAACATTGTAAAAAGCAACCTTTTCCGGAATCTCAAATAATACTTTTCCAAAGTTCTTTTGTACATAATCTGATACAATTTATGTAACTTCTCCAAAAACTCAAATTATGTGTCCCAATTTTAAAACAGTTATTATATTCGACTTTAATTAATAAATAAATGCGACACATGTTTTAAAGTTGGCATCATTATTTAATATAATACTACTTCTTCTATCTCGTTAAAATCCCGAGTTGTTTGGCTCAGCTTTAAAAAAACGTTATTCTACCTTGAAAAGTACATTGTTTAATGCGAATATTAATGGAAGTCACTTTATATTGCCTGTAGTTAGTAAGTGAATCCGACAGATGTTTAAAAATAGGACTTTTCAGAGAATTATGATTTCGTTATACAGGATGAAATGCAAAGTTACCATTGGAGTAACAAGCAACTCACTCTTCATCCTTTTGCAGTAGAAGCTTTCATAGCTTTTGGCCATTATCAAATAAAGAAGTACTATGTAAAACTTGCTCGTGCGATAATGATGGCTCTGTTTTTCGTGTAATGAAAGAGTTTTCGTTATATCTCTTCCTACAATACCTAAGTCCACCACACAGAATGATCTTATCCATACTTCTGACTATAACCTCTCCTTATCCCTTTCCAATAGAGGAAAACCACCACCCGTTTTTGTAGAACATGATCAATTAGTATAGAAACTAACATCTATAAATGAAGTTATGACTAAAATGGTGTCGTTAGCCAAGAGTTGTTATTAATATAGTTCTCTAGGTGTAAGTATGGTGACGCCAATTTTTCACACTCCATCTTTTTGAGAGGCTCATTTTGAAGGGGAAACTTCAGGGAATATGATCATATTGTTTTCAAAATTGAAAAAATCCATGCCCCTCACCGAAAAAATTGCAAAAATAATTTGTTTACATTTTTCGACATTAAAAAGTTAATTATCGAAGTTGAACAAAATTATTTTATGATAGCTTAGTCCTATATGAATAAAACTAAACAAAATTTAGCTCAATCGGGCAAACAGTTCGTGAGATCAAAATTCGTAAGTGATGCCTATTGTAATTTGTAAACAAATTCTCTAATGGCCTATAGTCATTATTATTATTTAATCTGCTACAGTTTCCATCTTTAATTATTAATTTTTTTAAATGGTTATCACGGTTGATGATCCGGTTATATTGTTGTATCCAATTATCCCCGAACGAATTTAATGAGAAAGGTTTAAAGATTGCAAATAAAGCAAGAGTAATTAACGCTGCCACGGAAAGAGGATATTCGTTAATTCGTACAGTTCTCCATGGACCCGTAAAATTTTAGTGAAAAGAGCCAAAAATTTAGCATAGACCCTCCGCTTTGAAGTTTTCTTAACGTGAGAGTTTATTGAAAACAATGGGCAAATGAATGAATGCCTATTCAGAAAATTTCTGCTTTTTTGGGAAGGGGACGCCGTCATTCCTGTAACCGACGATTGCATGAGCAATTAGGTCGACTTGCGTTAATTACAAAATTCATAACCTTATATGTCTGGTAACATTGCGATTGGTTTAATAAAATGTTCTGGACCGTTTCCTTTTATTTATACAGGGTGTCCTACATAAATGGGAACACCTAAATATCTGTCGTATTTCAAAGTGACACTATTGCAGGGGGCAAATATAATGGTAAAGAAAAAAAATTTGTATGTCGTGTTTTTTAAAGAAATTTTAAGGTCAACGATGTTTTTGTAAATGGAATAGTATATTTATTTTACGATAGCATGATAGACAATAAAAAACTGAATTTAGTAGATAAAACCTTTTTGACCTTGAAATGACCTTGAGCAAAAATAATCATGTTGGAGCGGATAAAATGTGGAAGTTTAAATACGTGTTTCAGCAAAGATTACGCGTTGTTTACGGCGGGTTGACCTTTACATATTATAATAAATGTTCGAAATGTTGACCATCCTCATTTATGCAATATTGCAATCTTGCATTAAATGATCTGTAGGCATTGTCGATTTCCTGAGAAGTAATTGAAGCACATGCTGCAGTAATCCTTTGCCGCATATCCTCTGGCGTTGTGGGTTTATCTTTGTACACAATACATTTTATCTTGCCGCATAGACAAAAGTCCAATGGTGTCAGATCCGGAGAATGGACTGGCCATGGAATTGTTCCTCGTCGCCCAATCCAGCGGCCAGGATATTTCGTATTTAGCACCATTCTAGCAACTTTAGAATAATACGCAGGACAACCATCATGTTGAAACCACATGCGCTCCCGATCGAATAACGTGATTTCTTCTAAAAGGCCCGACAAATCCTGGCGTAAAAATGCAGCATACTTTATACCAGTAAGAGATCCTTGTATAAATTCGTCCGACGTTCAATTACGACTCAGGAAATCGACAATGTCTACAGATCATTAAATGCAAGATTGCAATATTGCATAAATGAGGATGGTCAACATTTCGAACATTTATGATGATATGTAAAGGTTAACCCGCCGTAAACAACGCGTAATCTTTGCTGAAAAACGTAAGTTTTAAACTTCCACATTTTATCCGCTCCAACGTGATTATTCTTGCTCAAGGTCATTTCAAGGTCAACAAGGTGGTATTTACTAAATTCAGTTTTTTATTGTCTATCACGCTATCGTAAACAAAATATACTATTCCATTTAAGAAAACATCGGTGACCTTGAAATTTCATTAAAAAACACGAAATAAAAATATTTCTTCTTTACCATTATATTTGCCGCCTGCAATAGTGTCACTTTGTCCTCTGAAGTTATCTGATAGGACTGTAAATACGACAGTGGGACACCCTGTATATATTTTTAGTGTTCGTTTACGTTCTCACTTATCAGAAAATATAATTATAATATAATTTTTACACAACTTTTTATTGAATTAAGACGATATTTAACTCTTTGCACTCGGAAGTATATAACCTCAAAACTTTTTTTCGATCAAGAATATTTCCATTCTATCTGACTTTTTTCATTTTGAAGAAATTACACTGATATAATACCTCGTACAATACTTAAACGTTTGGTAATTTATTAAACACAAATTAAATAACGTAAGCAATATTTTGAATAATGGTATAGCAATTTTTAGTGGTGCCTCCGAGTCACCACTCGAGTGCTAACGGTTAAATTTAAATGAATTCCATACGAGAGGGCAGTGAAATATAAACCGTGAATGTAATAATAGAAAAGTTAATCTATGAATAATAACAAAAAAGTAAATCCTCACATTGTAAATCCTCATTCGAGTCTGCTCATGGCTGACTATTTCTACTTGTACAGATTATTTCTACTGTGTACTATTTTATTAGAAATAATCGCGATTGATAACAATAGCAAGATTAAATTGATGTATTGTAGAACATTGCTCAACAATTTTTCGTGAATCCGTTTTTATGATTTGAATAATTGGAAAAGAAGAAATCGGGAACAAGTCGTTTTGACCCACCCGGTGGCTCTGGTGTCAATTGTATTTTAAGATACTTTTAGCAACATATTTGCGACATTTTTCTGAAAAAATGAGGCCAAATATGGCACAAATTGGAGCACATACACTTGTTTAATCCACGATTCAGTAGAACCTCGATATTGGGTTCGCAACTAAGTGATTGCAGATTTTAAACAAGAAGGAAAATTCAAAATTTTTACTTGAAATGAACTTTATTAAATTAGGTATTGTCCATTTTTGTCGATGACCTTTTGCCATCTTTCAGACAGTGTCATAATTCCATGTTCATGAAACTAAAAAAAAATTTGCTAAACCAATTTTGGACACTGCCTTTCTTTCAAAGCTTCATCCCCATATACGGCTCATAGCTTCCTTGTATGCTTGCGATGCGTTCCTGTCTTTTCGGAAATAATAATAAAATATGTCAGAAATGCGCGTTTTGTTATTCCATTTTTAAACTGGGATAAAAACGGAACTAAATAACTAATCGATATAATTTTCTAACTAATTCAAGATGGAAGTCCAAACAACAAGAAAACAATATAGGTTAGGTGGTTCGAACACGTTGACAAAACAAAAGAATGTGCTAGAACCATCTATCGACAAAATCCGCAATCATTTAGTTACCAACACAATAGTTCAAGTGATCCATGGACAACACGACACATTGTACAAAATCAGTAAAGATTAAATCTCGCCCTGAATCCTATTAACACTCTTGTTCTATTGATAAATTCGGATAATAGAGGCTGCACTGTATCGCGGACGAGTGAATACGATTCAAATCGTGTCGTGTTTGCACTCATTTAAATCAGAAAAATGTCACGAATATATCAGCAAATGTAGTTCAAGGGGATAAGCTAGTGTTTGTCGTACTCAGTACCATTACTATAACTTCGAAACCACTAGATCCGAGTCTCTATAACTCAGTCAGACGTCGAACCCTTGGCAGCAAACTCCGCAAATCGAGAATGACGGAAGAAGACATAATAGCAAACTAGTATGTATTGGGATCTGACATTTTGGGTGGCGCCGTCTGCTGCCGAAAAGTAGAAACACTCTAAACATCGCTTGGCTTCGCTTACAGCAGCTTACAGAAGCTTACAGCGTTAACAGGTGTTACTTACAGTGTAAACGTACAGTGTTAAAACAGATGTTAATTAAAAATAACGTTATGGAAGCTCCAATTTTTCCACCGGGTAGTAAAAAAAATTTTGATTCCTGTGCAGTGAAAGATTGTGATAGTAGAGCGAGTAAAAATTTGTTGCTCCGTTTCCACACATTGAAAGGAAATATGTGAAGTGAAATGCTTGAAATTTACAAGACCTCCATTTCTAAAACATAAAAAACAATTTATCAAATAACGGCCTATTTTAACAGCTAAAATATCGAAAGCTAGAGTACATATTGAAAGATCTAACCAGCGTATAAAGACTTCCAAAATTCTTGGTTCCGTGATGCCCGTGGCATTGGTGCCTCAAATAGAAGATATTTGTACAATTATTTGTGGAGTAATTAATATATCTTCACCAATTCTAAGCGATTCGAAATTTATGAGATTATAATTGTAAAATTAGAAGATATATTAAGAAACAAATTTTGTTTTTGTAAAATGAACTATTTGATAAAACATACTTTATTGATTTTTATACATGTATTTATTTCGTATATTTAATAAATGTATCTTTTCGAGGTAACATTAAACTTGTCATTATTTGTTAAGTCTGTACTTTTAATTTAGTTAACATTGAAAAAATAAAACTGTCATTTCTTGTAATTTTTAAAGTTAAATATTTTTTATCAAACTTAGAATATATAACAAAATATATTAGTTCTAAATTTAACACTGCCATCCCCAGCTGGATTTGTCCATATTACCGATGCTTTTCCCTCAACACAATATTTGTTCCTTCCTTTCAAATATTTTAAGTAAAAACAAAAAAAAGATATCAATACAATTTTAAGACCAAGCACTTGGGCGTTATATTGGATAGCTGCATACAGGGTCGCCCTTTTAAGTAAGGCCACCTAAATATCTCTACAGCTTATTGTGATGCAAAAAATATTTTTTACGTAATGTGCATGGTGTCAAACGACCAATATTTGGCAAGAATATTTTTTCCCCGTCATTTTTTTCGGAGTTATGAAGGTCATCGGTGTTTTTTGACACATAACTACCTTTCTTAATATTTCATCGTGTAGCGATCGGAAAACACATTCAGATATGTATAATAACATGACCTTGAAATGACCTTGATCTTCGAGAATTAAAGTTTAACGTAAAACTTATGTCGAATATCTTTGGCCAAGACTCCTTAACCCGTGAATGCGAAGAAAATATCTTTGATCACACTTAAAATATCGATCATCCGATGTATTAAGAAAACACTCACTTCCTCATAAGTTATCATCTTCAGAGATGTTCAAAATGGTGTCCTTTTACGGTGATACTTTTCCTGAAACGTGCAATGACCGATTGTACAGATCTTTCAGTTGTTTCGGAATTAATATCAGCACAAGCTCTAATTATTCGGTTTTTCATGTCCTCTGGTATAGTTGGTCGTTCATGATAAACTATTTGATTCTAGTTCTAGTTCATTTCAAACAGTATGTTGATTCACTGATAAATTGAAACTGATCAAGATTTCGAACCGTTAGGTATCACCAATATTACGATAGTAAACATGTTTAGTTACATTCACGCTCTTGATTGGCGAGTCTTGGTTAAAGCCTGTGATCTCGATAGATGTCAGTTTTACGTAAAACTTTATTTTTCGAAGATCAAGGTCATTTCAAGGTCATCTTATTATACATATCTGAATATATTTTTCGATCAGCTACACGATCCAATAATAAAAAAAATGTAGTTAAGCGTCAAAAAGCACCGGTGGCTTTGACAACTCCGAAAAAATGACTTTGGGAAAAAAATATTCTTGCCAGATATTGGTCCTTTGACACTATGCACATTAGGTAAAAACTATTTTTTGCATCGCAATAAGCTGAAGAGATATTTAGGTGGCCTTACTTGAAAAGACTACCCTGTGTATTGTCCACGCCCCCACGTCAGATCCCCAATACTGTAGTACTCGTCGATCCTCGCCTCTGAACCCGGTTGACGATCATTAGTCGAAAACCGAGATTGGATTCCACGTTTCCCGGGTCAAACACACGACCCGTCGGAATCATAGTAACCGATTTCGTGTGCATTTATTCGCATGCACGCGTGCTCGAGGCCGCCCGAATTATCTGAGAACTCGAGTCCACTTCACCACGGAGCCCTTCAGTTTATGCTCCTTCGCGATCCTAGAGTGGTATCGAAAGCCTTGGAACACGGCGGTTCAACGTCATCCCGTTTTCTAGTTAGCTAACCCGCTGATCCGCTATACAGTTCTGGAGATCGCTCGATAATTCTGATCGCATACCTGACATTTAATCGTTCATGCCTTTCGGCAGAATGGCCATCGAAAGACGATTTCGGCGAGAGTACTAACTTTGGTAAACTATGCAATCGTGAGGAGATGGCTGATTTTATGTCGGTTTTGGCGAATGATGGCGAAAATCGATATATTTTAACGTTTACGATGGATTCTGGGTATGTTCACCCTTTAAGATAGCACTAATTTGGTATAAACTTCCGAAAAGACCATACCTTCGATTTTTTTGATACTCTGGATTCTTACGTATTTTGACGTACTGATTACAAATATGATAGTGAAAATTGGCGCAAATGTTATTTTCATAACGCAAACCACGTAAAACCATGAAAATCATAGTTTTTTCCATTTATTTCCGTAAATAATGGTAATTTTGAAAAATACTGCAAATAAAAGTTCTAGGTCTCATCGAAATACATATTCTACGTCGTATTGATTTTTGTCTTAAAGATAATAGTTTTTGAGAAAAACGATATTAAATATTCAAAACTCCATATAACTCATCCAACACAAATCAAGTTTTATTGTTAATTTCATTAGTTAATACTAGAAAGGGATACAGCATAGCTCCTCCCTCGTCCACATGTTTCCTGTATCATTGGATTTTTAACTTTCCGCGCATAGCGAGATCCACCCTCTGCGGGAAGCTTCATTCCCAAAAGGAATAACCTAATCTTACCTAACCTAAACCTAAACCTAAACTTAAACATTAAGTTAAACGACTGTTCGTTACAGAAGAAATGAAACAACCTCATACAAACTAAAAAATAAATCTGTTTGTTCTAAAAAACGAAAACAAAGCGGATAGAACAATATCATGAGGCCTTCAGCCCCCCCACTTGCACGCGCCGTGTGTATGTGTTCCATTCTACATAGATATTTTTCACACTTCGATAACATATGTAAAGGACATTGATATCGAGAGTGGCTTCGTATAAGTGAATACTTACCTACCTTTTTTCTCAGAAAGTATTATCTTTATGACAAAAATTAATGCGACATAAAATGTTTATTTTGATGAGGCCTACAACTCTGATCTGAGGTATTTTTCAAAATTCCCATTATTTATGGAAATAAATGGAAAAATTATGATTTTTATGGTTTTTTCATGGTTTCCGCTATGAAAATAACATTTTCACCAATTTTCACTATCATATACGTAATCAAAACGTAAAAACACGTAAGAATCTAGAATATAAAAAAAAATCGGAGGTATGGTCTTTTCGGAAGTTTATCCGAAGTTTCTGTTGCTGTTGAAGGAACTATTAAAAAATCCCCAGTTATGGACTGCAGACTCAAAAAATTATGCACTCCGACGCGCGATGGTGGGGAGATTAGGATCGGCGGCAGGTATCGCTTTGCGAAGCATTGGCGTAACGCCGCATTGAAGGCGTGAACGAGAGAAGGTATGGAAATTGATATTAATTAAAACTCGCTTATTCAGCCATAAATGCATTTGCTGCTTCGAAATTTGTATCCCTGGCCTATGGGGGAACGGATTGCACATCTGACTACAGATATGCGGCAATGCCGAAAACTATGGGACGTGCGGTGACGTTAACGAACTGCACAGCTGATGGTAGGTAGTAGGTATACAGCAAGAAGAGGAATGTACGGTCAGGTCAATGATTCTGACTTTCGCTTTCAGTGCGCGGTAGAAATTTTCTTAGATTACTGAATTATTGTGATGTAGTACCGTACAATAATTGCACGCAAGCTGACTCGAGTGTACAATAAAATTCTAATTTTACACGGCTTCGGGGGGCGAATCTACCCCTTTGGATCGGTGGACATTTGTAAAAACACTTGACTTTGTCTGTTCGGATTGTGTGCCTGTAGCAAGCAGTTCATTTAGTTTATTATCAAATGTAATGTACTCACCAATTATTACACATGCAGATATGCATGTCCTTTCTGCTCCTGATCCATAAATTGATCCTATGTTTCTTCATACAATTATTGTGAAATTCATCCCCACTCACTATCACTGTACACATTTGCCAACACATAGGTATGCACTAATAACAATTACAATATCACTTGCATTGGAGCAAAAATCACAGCAATCGTGTAATGTGATCTTTAGACTGCGGATTTCATGCATTTATAGCAAAATTGAATAGATACGTTTTAAAACAGTAGAAAGATTAAAATGATTTAATAATACCAATGGATTATTTTCAACTTATTAAAACTGTTGAAGTAAGAATCAAATATCTATCTGGCTCTCAACAGCCTACCTCTACCACCCAACGAATATCCAATATGGTGACGCTCTAACCCGTCGAAAACGCTTAAAACTGCTCATGTTTGCACGTGTATAACTTTTCAACCAGTGAACTCCGGTAACCAAACTTGAATGTCGTCTACTAAAACTTACACGTCTTTCATTTTCTCGTCAAAATGTGTAGCATCATATATAGAAAACTTTTTGGTCCTCTAAAGTACAATCCAACCCACGAGCCAGATAGATATGTAATTCTCTACTGTTTTAAAACGTATCTATTCAATTTTGCTATAAATGCATGAAATCCGCAGTCTAAAGATTACATTACACGATTGCTGTGATTTTTGCTCCAATGCAAGTGATATTGTAATTTTTATTAGTGCATACCTATGTGTTGGCAAATGTGTACAGTGATAGTGAGTGGGGAAGAATTTAACGATAATTGTATGAAGAAACATAGGATGAATTTATGGATCAGGTGCAGAAAGGACATGCATATCTGCATGTGTAATAATTGGTGAGTACATTACATTTGATAATAAATTAAATGAAGTAAGAATAAAGTCAAGTGTTTTTACAAATGTCCACCGATCCAAAGGGGTAGATTCGCCCCCCGAAGCCGTGTAAAATTAGAATTTTATTGTACAATCTAAGAAAACTTCTACCGCGCACTATAAGCGAAAGTCAGAATCATTGACCTGGCCGTACATTCCACAGCTTGCCGTATACCTATTACAGTATTTCATCGGTAATTGTCCCAAATGTCTCCGACATAATTGTCCCTGAGATATCCCCACTAGTGCGCGGTGTACCCCTTTGAGGGGCCGTGAAGGTCGAGAGGCTTCGGTCACCGAGAAATATGACACCATGCGGCTCGGGTATATCGGTGAGACCACACTAATCCGAATTTCCAACTTGTAAAATGCCACAAATATGGTCATCGAAGTCCCATAAAAAAATATTAGGAGGTTGAATAAGTTCTCGCTGTTTTCCGAAAGGTGGTAATACCAGAACTGCGTGAATTTAGTTTCATATAGTAACGTATCTATAATGAAGTACTACATATATGAAAGGTTAAAATTCAGTGTATGTCATTCCACTGAAGTATAAACAATTTTTCTTTCATTGTGCTAAATGTCGAATTTCATGCCAAAGAAAGAGTAATTGCGGGGAATTTTACTACACCATTTTATTAAAAAAAAATCTGAAGCACACAGTATTCTTGTTGACACCTACGGCGACCATGTTCTGTCGGAAACAATATGCAGAGATTGGTTTAGACGCTTCAAAAATAATGATTTTGATCTTGAAGATAAAGAACGCCCTGGCGCACAACAAAAACTTGAAGACGAAGAATTTGAGGCATTACTTGATGAAGGCTCGTGTCAGATACTAGCTGAACTTGCAGAATCATTAGGAGTTGATCACACAACAGATTCGAAACGTTTGAAAGCATTAGGAATGATTCACAGGAAGGACGTTGGGTGCTGTACGAGTTGAAGCGATTTTTCAGCATGACAACGCGCGGCCACATGTTGCAAAACCGGTGAAAACGTTTTTGAAAACACTTAAATGGGAAGTACAACCCCACCCGCTGTATTCACCAAACATTTCCCGATCAGATTACCATTTGTTCCGATTGATGACACATGGCCTGGCTGAGCAGCGCTTCCAATTTTATGAAGATATCAAAAAATGGGTCCACTCTTGGATTGCCTCAAAAGACGTGTCGTTTTTCCGACATGGAATTACTATGCTGCCAGAAAGATGGGGAAAAGTAATGGCTAGCGAGAGACGATACTTTCAAGAACATATTTTTTACCAACATTTTAAAATAAAGCATTCATTTCATAAAAAAAACAGCGAGAACTTATTCAACCTCCTAATAATGAATAATAAAGAAGTTTGAAATTCGGATTACGTATGTTTACATTTCTCGGTGACCGAGGCCTCTCGAGCTCGGCTGTCCTTCTCTACGTTCGGCAAACCTCAAACAATGATATCCCTCGCACATAATTGTCCCTCCGCAGACCCGTGTTGTGGACAATTATCGATGAAATACTGTACCTACCACCAGCTGTTCAGTTCGTTAACGTCACCGCACGTCCCATAGTTTCCGGCACTGTTGCATATCTGTAGTCAGATGTGCAATCCGTCTCCCAATCGCCTAGGGACACAATTTATTAAAAAAACTTATTTAAAGAATTAATTCTAAATAACTATACTAACTAATATATCCTTAAAAATGTTCACCCTAAACCTCAAATAACCGTAATTTCCGCGCTATTCATTCTTGGAAATTCTGAAAGTTGATATTTGAACTTAAATTGCGGCCAAAATGGTTCGTAGTAGGCCGAGGTTTTTTACACGCTGCTTAACACTCTTAAGATTTGCTTCCACAAATAAAAAATGAGCGCAACGCAAAGAAGCTTCCGATTAATCCATATTAGTTAATGTAAAACAACCTTATTGAAAAATTATTTTTGCCAGTTATTAGTGTAAGGTATGTGTAATAACACCTATAAATTGCAGACCTGTAAGTATTCAATTGAAGACACAATAATTAGATAACTATGGCGCTGAAAACTTGTGAATTCCCAAGAGAGAAAAATAGGTTATTTGGCACATTATACATTCACTATTTGGTAATATAAAAATAATCTTTTTCTTTTCAAAATCATTCACCAGCCCATATTACTTAATGTTTAATAATTTTTTGAAAAAGTTATTTTGGCCATTTCAGCGTTGTACCTGTGGCAACCGATCCACAAATTTTTAAACAAATTCGTTGGATAGTTTTCTTTTTACGGATTTTTGACCGCTTTTTGGCCATTTCACACCACTGTGCGCCGTCGCGCCGAGCTGAGATCTCTCCGCCATCGCGCGCTGGAACCTCGCTCTGATTGGTCCGTGTTTTTCGTTAATCACTCTTTAACAAAGCCGACGCGGCCATTTTTGCAAAGGAAAAAGTTACTTTAAATGACCTCAGGAACCGCTCATTTTAAAGGTTTACAACATTTTTTAGACACCCTGTATATTCTAAAGATGTCTATTCTGAAAATAATGTTTGAATATATGGTAGGGGACGGATACAGTGAATGGTGACTGTAAAATTGTTATTGAACGGTGTTAAATTTTAACGAGCCGGTTGCATTCTATGCGCACGATTCCAGATAGTATCTATAGTGTTCGGCACGCTATACGCTAATCGAGCATTCCGGCAACCCGATTCGTCACGTTGTAACAATCGACAAACTCGATAAGGCCATGTTAAGAACGTATGAACGTGATACTCGCGGTTTCTCGTGCAATTATTATTTTATCGCTGACTTTTCGCAAAATAGTGACAATTAATACTCGGAAACAGTAGAACAACATTTTCCAAATTGAACCAAGCGACTTGAGTCCTTTCCATAAAGTTAGAAGAGCTGGTTTACTATATGGTATACGTTTAAGAAATTTGGTAGCCATTTGCCGGGATCGTGGAGGAAAAAGTACTAGTTTAAATACAATATTCCTAAAAGTTCTACGAATATAATATGTATAGTATATTTCTAAAAGTTCTACGAATATAATATGTATATCATATTCGTAAAAGTTCTGCTCTATTATTAAATTTTATTGTATACATAGAACATAATAATATAAATAATAATAAAATATTATGTTTGGGAGGTATGTATGAGGTTGGGTGAGGATGGGGAAAGTGTTAGAGGATGGGGGAGGGGAAGACTGGATGAGAAGGGTAGAGGAGTGAAGGGAAGGTGCGAATCATAGAAGAATATTTGATGAGCGACCGGAAGAGGGGGTCCACGAATTGTGTAGGGAAGGGGAGGAGTAGATTTAAGTTATATTTTGTATTGAGATTTTCTCTCTCTCTCTCTCTCTCTCTCTCTCTCTCTCGCTCTCTCTCTCTATCATTTTTAGTTTAAGGTATAATTAGATTTAAGTAAATAGATAAGGTAGCGTAAGTTAGGTTAAGTTAGTAATTAAGATTAGGATAAGGGGGAAGGGTAAGATGATAAAAGAGGCAGGTGTATATGTATTGTAACCCTTAGGAGAATCAATAAAGCTTTACTTACTTACTTACAATAATAAAATATTATAAAATATCATAAAATATAATAAAATATTATAAAATATTATAAAATATTGTAAAATATTATAAAATATTATAAAATATTATAAAATATTATAAAATATTATAAAATATTATAAAATATTATAAAATATTACAAAATATTATAAAATATTATATGTGTAATATTCGTGTAATATTCGTAGAACTTCTCTATACCAAGTATTGAAATACAATCGCGAATCAGCGTACATTTATTTGTACGTTTCGTGTCTTATCTTCCATTTCATTTGTTTAGATTATTTGCTGTTGCAGTCCATTTATAATGCATTTCTCGAAACGATAATATAATTCTTTTGCAGGTAATTTGATGAATAACATTCGATAATCTACCACCATGATCTTTACGAGTTGTTATCCGTAAAATCGCATTTACGTCCATGAGAATATACCTAGTCAATTTTAATACCCTCTTTCTTATCCTGCCTTCATTTTTCTTCTTTACCTCACAGACTTTCTGTATCCCGGCATGATTTAGCGATGCGGTGAATAGTATGATCTTGATATTCTGGTAATATTGCCATTATTATTGCTCCGTCATCTTATCTTTATCGTCGGCGTTACTGTTGATTTTAGTGTCTTATTGTTAGACGCGTGCGATGAACACGGCAAATAAAGATGTTGCTTTTACTCGATGGATGAACGGCAATTGTCTGAATCAACAATTTACAGTACGATTTCGATTTTTTATTTTGTTTTGAATTAATTTCGATTGAACCAACTATCACTTTAATTTTATTTACTTGTTTTAATTAGATTGTACATGGTAAGATAGTTTCATGATTGGTACACTCATTTTAAACAATTCTGTTTACTGATTTTACTAGACTGCGGATGTTTTTATTTTCCTGATTTCACTGTTAAGAAAGGTGGCATTATGCACAATAAAAATTGACTCTATACATTGCAAATTAACCCTCTGTCTACCAAGCGGGTCCATTAGACCCGACTGTATGTAGATACTGCGGTTATTTAAACTTTTAAAATTCTTGGTATCTTGTCGTTGCATGACTTTGTTACTTTTCTTATTTTTATTATTTAAAGCTAAAAGTTTTTTTTATATTTACTACGTTTTGTCGTATAAATTTTCTATCGCATAATGAAAGTTTTTTTTACGGTAGACAGAGGGTTAATAGAGCTACACAAGATATTTCTTTCTTTCTATAAAAATTTTATTGAGTTGGAAATAATGGAACAGAATTTTTAAATCTGTTTATCTAAGTGAAAAAAATTATCTCGACATAAGAGTTTCTGTGAATTAAATTATATGATGATCAATAAACATTATTAATAAAGACATTTCGCAGAGCATGATCGAAAATGCTCAAAGATCAATCTACCAAAGTACTTTTCTTTAAGTTCAAAGTACGTTTCTCTCAGTGCAATGGAACATTCGCGACCTATCTTCGACTCGTATATTCATAGTTTCGGAATAGCATACCCTAACATATGATCACGGGGAATTGTCTCATTTTAGAGAACAGGATGGGAATCGTGAATTTAGAATTTAGTCGTGACATTAAATTCAGAGAAAGTCATAAACCGATCCTGTTACGCCAAATGTTCTTAACATTCAGTTATGCAATTACAAAATTACAACATTGTAGAACAATCCTGGACCCTAACAAATAGAACCGTGTGTTTGAATATTATGTACATTTAAATATGTTTAACCCTTGACAATACTTTTTAATACCAGTGAACCATCTAAATGTTAAAACAAAATGTTTCAAAGCTGAAAATTAAATTCTGGAAAAAAGGAAAATTGAAAATATTTGTAAAATTGTTTTCTCTTACTTTCTTCTATTGGTTTGATTTATTCTACTGTGAATAAAAATTACTATCATGGAGATCTGTCTTGAACAATTTTTAAGGAGATTTCTACCAATTTTCTTGGACGTTTTCCAATATATTTTTAAAATAAAGGACTCGAGTCAAAATTTATCTGTATCGTGGGTAAGAGTTCCTTTTAGCACCCACCTCCGATTGCCTTCAAACTTACTCTGTAGACATCGCACGAGGTTGCCGGGCGCGAAAATCAAATAAATTTTTTGCTGGCGAAACACAATTTTAACACGTTCAGCGCCCACTCCACAATCATAAAAATTACACAAAATCACAGCGATATATTTAATAAAACAAAAACTAAAAAGTTTAGTTTTGTGATATTAATTACTGTTTCAAACCTCTTCTATTCCTCAGATCGTAAGGAAATTTTGTACACTCAATCTACCAACGTAAAAATTAATTTTCAATTCTGTGTAAATAATTCCGTCACCCAGATATAGGTGACATGGCGCTGAACGTGTTAGTACAGGATTATTAAGCAAACCCCAAGCCCACTAAACATAACCTAACTTAACCTAACCCAACCTCACATAATCTTACCTAACCCAACCTAACATAACCTAACCTAACCAAATAAAGTAATGTAACTAGTTTAACATGGCGGCTTATGTAGAAATACATAGTTATGCGATGGTTTCTGCACATGTACGAGCCATGTAACAGTCTTTTACATCGCCCACACAATAGCACAATTCGTGGAAGATGTTTCTCTGTATATTCTTTCCCAATTCCATGCCATTGATCTCACTAAACACGCGCAACATGTTGGGCCACTTCTTGCGGCTTCCACTCATTGTAACTTATTAAACTTATCAAAGACAAGAAACAACAGTTTAGGGTGTGTTAATAAGTGAAAATGACGGATAGGAGTCATTAACGCAGTTTGTTGCGCATGCGCAGAGTATTTCCACGTCACATGACCAACCCACATGACTCTACTGGGCATGGGCAATATTTCGGGTAAGTTGGGAGCCAATCGAAAGTGGGTGTTAAAAGGAACTTCAGCCGTATCATGCAATGTTGAAAATGTTTTTAAAATTGTTCCATTTTTAATTCTTTCAGTGGTTTACTTCATTCTAATGTGGATAAAAATTACTATCAAACTATTATAGCTACCAAAAAATGTTATCAATGAGTAGATTATGAAGATCCTTCTTGAACACTGAAATTTTTAGCAATTTTTTCAGGCATTTCTAAATCTATTTATTGATTTGCTTTATTTCCGGACATTTATTTGGACATTTTTCAATCTATTTTGGACATTTTTCAATGTATTTTGGACATTTTTCAATCAATTTTGAAAATAAAGGACTCGAGAAAACATTTAACTACACCGCGCTATACAGGGTGGAAATTATAAGGCTTTACAGACGAATATCTCAAAAAATATTGATTACACGTAAAAATGTTTCAGATGAAAGTTGTTCCGTACCGAGGGGGATGTGTTTTTTTATTCACTATCAAATAGTGCGTTTTAAGATGAGTTCAATTACCTATAACTCAAGGTCATTCCAGGTCAAACTTGCAGAAAAGGTGTAATCGTTTCATTTGTACTTTAGTTCGTGCCTTCGAAATTTCACACCAAAACAATAACATGTGTTCAATATCAGTCATTATCAATGAAATGAAAACAAACGTATTTATGTACTTATAATTTTAGATGTTTGAACAGCTTTCCTCTGTATCATTTTGCGGTATTTTAAGATTGCATCTGGTGATATATATAAAATCGCCGATTTAAGAATGGCGTGAAGATGAATTTTTATTTTTTTTTTGTCGGTGAGAACTCGCAACCAGAAACGGGTTTGTAATTTAGCAGAACTGGGGGACGAACTTCGTTTCTCCGTCGCGAGACTTCTAGAGATTTTCCAGTTTACTTTTCGAGTGAAATGAGGAAAACTTTCGAATAGAACTCGGCATGTTTTGTGACTACCTACAAGTGGGCTGAAACTTGCTGAAATTTTTTTATTATGCCTGGTGTTATAAGTTTTTATTACATTGGCTGCGTCTTCCTTTGAAACCGACGTTTAATATTTCGTTGGCAGGTCACCTATCGAGTGTAAAAATTATAAATAGAGCAAAAAGAGACAGACTTGCCTATATCTTAATACAAAACTCACTTTAATTCGCGTGACTCGTTGTGTTATTTGAAACCGTAAATAATTCTCGATGAAACTGCAGAACGACGAACAGTTGCACAACAACAAGCAGTGAAGCGTTTAAAATTGCAAAAAATGGCGGAAAAGTTCAGGGAACGTCTTGACATATTTTGCTATGTACATTAACAAAACAAAAAACGAAGGAAACAGCCTGTGAGATATTTCTGATTAAATCATGTATTTCTAAAGAACTATGCATTTTTGTCAATTTCCATGTATTCTCAACTTTAATTTCGATTTAAAACTAAATTTCCTATCGTAATATTTTTTGGAGTGCTACAGTAATTAGTTAAAACGTTTACAAATGGTGGAATAGTCATATTTAATTTGGAAACATTTATTTAGAGGTAAGAGTGTATTGTTAAATTTCTGGATAAACTTCCGAAAAGACCATACCTCCGATTTTTTTGATACTCTGGATTCTTACGTATTTTGACGTACTGATTACAAATATGATAGTGAAAATTGGCGCAAATGTTATTTTAATAACGGAAACCACGTAAAAACCATGAAAATCATAGTTTTTTCCATTTATTTCCGTAAATAATGGTAACTTTGAAAAATACTTCAAATAAAGTTGTAGGTCTCAGCGAAATACACATTTTATGTCGTATTGATTTTTGTCATAAAGACAATAGTTTTTGAAAAAAACGATATTAAATGTTCAAAACTCCATATAACTCATCCAACACAAATCAAGTTTTATTGTTAATTTCATTAGTTAATACTAGAAAGGGATACAGCAAAGCTCCTCCCTCGCCCACGTAATTTCTGTATCATTGGATTTTTAACTTTCCGCGCATAACGAGATCCACCCACTGCGGGAAGCTTCATCCCCAAAAGGAATAACCTAACCTTACCTAACCTAAACCTAAACTTAAACATCAAGTTAAAAGACTGTTCGTTATAGAAGAAATGAAACAACCTCATATAAACTAAAAAATAAACCCTTCGGGCACCTCCACTTGCACCCCCCCCCCCCGTGTGTGTACGTATACCGTTCTACAAGGATATTTGTCATACTTCGATAACATATGAAAAGGACATTGAAATCGAGAGTGGCTCCGTATAAGTCAATAATTACCTATCATTTCTCTCAAAAAGTATTATCTTTATGACAAAAATCAGTACGACATAAAATGTGTATTTTGATGAGATCTACAACTTTGATTTGAGATATTTTTCAAAATTCCCATTATTTATGGAAATAAATGGAAAAAATTATGATTTTTATGGTTTTTTCATGGTTTCCGCTATGAAAATAACATTTGCGCCAAGTTTTACTATCATATTCGTAATCAGCACGTCAAAATACGTAAGAATCCAGAGTATCAAAAAAATGGGAGGTATGGTCTTTTCGGATGTACACCCAATTTCTTTCTATTCATAACGTATATCTATTCTATACAAAAAAGTATTGTCCAATTTTTAATAACCAATAAAATTTGTTGGATATGTGCTCGAGTGTTGATAGCACATTTTGTGAAGTTTTTCATTCGAAAAAGAATTATAATTCCCGAGATCATCTGCCGAAGCAAAAGCCGCAGTTTCACTGAAAACACTAAATTGACTGCACCCTCGGTAAAGCTTCTACTCTGACTAACTTTCTGACCTGTTTTCACGTACAATCCGAACATGGATTTTGGACTTTCGTTCCTTGTCTAATTTACCAACCAAAAGAATATGTAACAGCGATCAGGCTAGTAGAGCTGCGCTCATGCAGAAACGGCTGACGACATAAGAGGAACACATATACACATACATATACCAAAAATATTTAATCACTCTCATAATTTACTGTACACGTTGATTGTCCATTCGGCTGCCACAAAAATTGGAAATCAGTGAAATTTGTTTCATAAATTCAGCAACCACAAAAATTGAAATCGGAGTTTATTTCATAAATTCAGCAATCAAAGAAATTGAAATAGGAGTTTATTTCATAAATTCACCAAACACAAAAATTGAAATCGGAGTTTATTTCATAAATTCAGCAACTACAAAAATTAAAATCGGAGTTTATTTCATAAATTCATCAACCGCAAGAATTTGTAACGAAGTAACTTATTTCATAAATCCCAACAACCACCAAAATTAACGAAATTTATTTCATAAATTTCGTAACCACAGAGATTGGAAATCGGAGAAATAAATTTTAAAAACTCAACAACCACAAGAATTGAAACCAACGAAATTTATTTCATAAATTCAGCATCCACAAAAAATTGGAAAGCAAAGAAATTTATTTTACAAAACAGAGACTGAGAAGTTTATTTAAGATTTATAATTACATTTTCTATTCATTAATATTTTGTAGATAAGAAACAAGAAGAAGAACAGAAATGATCCTGTCATTCAAATATGGGTGATGTGGCAGTCAACGTGTTAATGGAGGCGAATAAGTAGAAGATTAAATAGTCTATTATTTTGTGAAAATTGTTTTGTTAATAGTTCGTAATTGTGATTGCTAACTTTTATTAAATGCTATGTTTAGGATCGATTAAAATCGAATGAGTGATTAAACATCTTTTCACGTTATAGTACGTTTAAAAATATGAAAGATAGATACTGAGCGTAGTTGTACGAGATATTTCGTTTCTTTATTGTTGGAACGCTATTATGTGAATGAATGATTTGATACCTTCGTTTGCCCATTAACTCTAATTACATGTCGAATTGAAAAGAAATAAACACATTCGATACATTTTTTCGTGCGAGCTTAATTGAGAAACGAAAACAATATTCATACAATATTATAAGAATATTGAAATTAATATTGTGCTTTATACTAAACGCTGATTTAACTCCTCGATTTAATGAAAATAAAAAAATGTATCAGAAATGTTCAATTTTCTTTCAAAACTTTACTTGAAATAAAGGAAACTTTGACCCAAATAAAAAAATTTAAGACCCGTTTGAAAAAGGAAAATCGTGACTGTAAAATGGTATAAAATATCTAACAGAAATATGTAATAAATATACTACGGATTTTATGCATTTATAACAAAAGTAAGTAGATCAAATGCAGAACGGTAAAAACATTTAAAGAATTTAAAAATATCATACAGTTTTTAATTAATTGAAATTATTGCAAAAAGAAATAGATGTCTAAGTTGTTCCTGTTCTTTGCTAGTAATACAGACAATTTTTATTTTGCATAAAAATCCACAGTCTACTAGTAAAAATGTATTACAAGATAAAATTGCGTTTCAAACGCAAACAAAAGAACAGTACAGAGACTCGATACACTTTTCAAACTTATAAAAAAAAAGAAATAATTGCACTGCAAATTGAAACAGTTTGAGAAAGAAAGCACTGGACTTTGTAAGTCTACAAAAAATTCCATAAAAATCTGTAGTTTATCACAAAGCACAAGAGGCACCAAATCATCCAGAAGTTTACGTTACTGTAGTAGGTCCCTCGTAGTTAATAAAACTCGCGTGTTTTAATTAGAATTCCTCGGCAGTAAGTTTCGTTACGACGAAGGGAACGTGTATATTTTGCCTACCGGAGGATGTTGAAGCAGAGAGGAACTAACAATACACAAATTAAAAGTGCCGAGCATATAAATTTTATGTTCCCATTCTTTTCTTTACTTCGGTAGCATAAAGGAACGAGATATCTTGTACAGTACATTAAGCAATCATGATTTTCAAAACAACCATTTAGGATAACCTATCTAGTGAACGAACGCAATTCGTATTAAACGAAATAAATAACATTTACGATGGCCCCTTTATGTTAAAATTCACACAGTAATTCTCTTGTAAGTTCAGAAATGTCTTCCTTAACCTTTTCACTACCGTCGACGAGATATCCCGTTTCCACGATGTCTAGGAAACGCTGCTATTGACGAGATATCTCGTCATCATGCTATCGCACATACGATGCTATTAATGCGATATCTCGTCACAATGATTTCGTCGTATAATACTATGAACGAGATATCTCGTGTCTCTTTATTATTGAATTGAAGGGTTTTATTTGAAAATTTGACACAAGTAATCGATTTTTAAGACATGTGGAATGTGCTTAAAGATGATAAAGATAAAATACTCTATATTTTACGTAATTAGAGTTTTTATTTTTCATTTTATATGGAATGCTTGAAAGCATGGTGAAAGACACAATGCGACGGAACAATTTTTACAAAATTGTCTTGTTTTCTTCCGTCAGCCATTGTTTTTGCAAACTACACATCGTCTCGTTGGATGAATTACTTTTTCTGTTGGTTTTATCTTACATGGAAAACAATAACGATTAAAACGGAACGGCGTTCTCATACTGGATCTTCTACCTCGACTACAAGTATCCCTCTTGCAATAGTTCTCCACTAAATTCAAAATAATTTCTTCTCTTATTTGAAGAAAAGTTTTTTTACTTTCGTGTAAACAGTTCTAAATTACCGTTACTGTTAAAAATAGTAACGTCCATTAAATGCACGAAATATTCTTTGTACCATTCCAAATGTTATTTAATCATTTTAACATAATAGTAGAATATACTCGAATAAGCACGAATATACCAGAAAAGACTAGAATATACTTGATTATACTCGAATATACTAGAATATACTCGAATATACTCGAATATACTTGAATATACCATAATATGTGGAATTTTCAAGTATATTCTAATATACCAGAATATATTAAAATATACATGAATATACCACAATCTACTAGAATATACTAGAATATACTAGAATATATATGAATATACCAGAATATACTGAAATATATTACAATACACTTGAATATATTAGAATATGCTAGAATATACTTGAATATACCATAACATGTAGAATATTCAAGTATATTCTAATATATCGGAATATACTTGAATATACCATAACATGTAGAATATACAAGTATATTCTAATATATCGGAATATACTTGAATATACCACAATATACTAGAATATACTAGAATATACTAGAATATTCTAGAATATACTAGAATATACTAGAATATACTAGAATATACTAGAATATACTAGAATATACTAGAATATACTAGAATATACTAGAATATACTAGAATATACTAGAATATACTAGAATATACTAGAATATACTAGAATATACTAGAATATATATGAATATACCAGGATATACTGGAATATATTACAATACACTTGAATATATTAGAATATCCTTGAATATACTTGAATATGCCATAATATGTAGAATATGCAAGTATATTCTAATATACCAGAATATATTAGAATATACCAGAATATACTAGAATATACTAGAATATACTAGAATATACTAGAATATATATGAATATACCAGAATATACTGGAATATATTACAATACAATTGAATATATCAGAATATACTAGAGTATACTTGAATAAGTATACTAGAATATAGTAGATTACCCTGGAATCTACAAAAATATACCAGGATATACTAGAGCGTAATAGAACATGTTAGAACATATAATAGAAAAGTAATAACTCTAATTGTATCAAATACGGAGTATTTCATATTTATGAAATCATGGTGACGAGATATCTCGCCATAGCATCGTACGTATGACAGCATGATGACGAGATATCTCGTCAATAGCATCGCTCCCTAGACATCGTGGAAACGGGATATCTCGTCCATTGTAGCGAAAAGGTTAATAAAACATATTAATATATTTCGATTACCAAAAATATATAACTTGTGTAATTTATATTATTTTTACTTGAACAAAATCAGGCGTGAACTTCGAATATCAATAAATACGTGTGCAAAATCCTAATGCGAAAGGTTGAATAGTTTTTCTGAAAAGCATTCCTAAAAACAATCTTAAAATTTCGTGCGAAAACTTGAAATTCAGAATAACCCCCTAATAATGAAATCATTGTGTTTCTTTTAATTTCAGTCGTTCACTAGACAGGTCGCCCTGTATGCATTGAATAATGTGTCCAAGAATAAAAGGAAAGCGTACCTTGTAGCCTAAATAGGCGAGCAGCAAGGCTTCTGTTAGTGATACTATTGCTAGAATCACTTGGACGACCCACAATTCCAGGGGCCTTCTCACCCATAAAATCGCGTCCCAGTTGATAGTCGGATGTTCTTGGAATTCCTCTTCGGTGAGGTTTTGAGACACGAGGAACTCGGTTTTGTTGCCGGGCGTGCAACCATAACTGGAAGAAAGAATTTTTAAAAGCGGTTGATAAAGTTCCACGGTTCGAGGGCGCACGGCGAAATTTTTTAAAAGCGTCCTGATAATGTTCCCGCAAAGAGCGGCCGGTAATACGAATTTTTGAAAGCATCCAGAAGCTGTTCCTGAACTGTCTTATCGTTTTTAATCCTTCGTGTCGTCAAGTTAGGAAATTGTTGGTCAAATTTTATTACAGAATGTTGGGAGCAATTAGCTCCTTTAACTGAGAAATCGAAGCTAACTTGTAATTTACATTTGATTGTGTTATCAATTTTAAATGCTTGAATCTTTGTCTTTAGAAATTTTCTTTATCAAAACGTTTCTATGTCTGATTGTATTTCAATATATTTCAATGTACAGGGTGTTTCAGTTAAATGTGATCACCAAAGTATCTGTCTTATATATAAGGTTATTCTCTTCTACGAGATTTCGAGGTACAGTATTTCATCGGTAATTGTCCCAAATGTCTCCGACATAATTGTCCCTGAGATATCCCCACTAGTGCGGGGTGTACCCCCTTGAGGGGCCGTGAAGCTCGAGAGGCCTCGGTCGCCGAGAAATATGACACCATGCGGCTCGGGTATATCGGTGAGACCACACTAATTCGAATTTCCAACTTCTTTATTATTCATTATTTTTTTATGGGACTTTGATGACCACATTTGTGGCATTTTTCTAATAAAAATGATACCAAATATGATATAATTCCGATGATATTTACTTGTGTAATAGACGATTAAAGTTTCGGGCGCGAGGAAGGATAGTGTATGGGAAAGAAAGAGACGCGGAGAGTCGCAGTCGGCGGCACAGTTCAAAGGCTCGCGCGTTCTCACAGTGCATTACCAAGGAATAACTTTTTTATTATTACTTATTTTTTTATGAGACTTTTTCTAATAGATTTTTGACATTGTTCTGATTAAAATGATACGAGGCAACAGTAATGCAATGACGACACTTTTTCATTTTTAATTAATCTTTTAGGAGACTTTTACCATCATATTTGTAATATTTCCCTGATCAAAATTTTTCTGATTATACATACATATCTATTTTTTTAATTGTCGATGGAGTAAGTTTTGGTAACAGACAAACAGAGTAAACTTTAATCGTCGATTACACAAGTAAATATCATCGGAATTATATCATATTTGGTATCATTTTTATTAGAAAAATGTCACAAATATGGTCATCGAAGTCCCCAAAAAAAATAATGATTAATAAAGAATTTGGAAATTCGGATTAGGTATGTTTACATTTCTCGGTGACCGAGGCCTCTCGAGCTCGGCTATCCTTCTCTACGTTCGGCAAACCTCAAACAATATCCCTCGCGCATAATTGTTCCTCCGCAGACCCGTGTTATGGACAATTATCGATGAAATACTGTATAAGAATTCTTTTTATATGGAAGTCCATATATTTTCTTCGACATTCTTGCAGAGCATTAAAAGATTATTCCAGTGAGTACCATAGCCATCTCATTACGATTATTTAATCTCGAGATATTCGTGTCTGAAAGATAAGCTCTAGGTTCTGTCTGAGCTAGATACCTTACCTTTCAGACACGAATATCTCGAGATTAAATGATCGTAATGGTACGGTTATGGTAGTCATTGAATCGTGTAATCTTTTTAAACAATGATCTTCAGAGAAGATTCACTGTTGGCATCAAATGGCGCGAATAAATGAAGGTTCGAATAAAAGATAAGAAGGGTAAAATGAAAAATAAAAAAAGGAAACTGGCGGAGAAGGAAGAAAAGATAATAAGACCGTAAGACTAAGGAACAGTATACAGGGAAAATGTTGCACACGGAGAAATAGTAAATTAATGCGAAAGATAATACGCAACTCAGTGGAATTCGTTGGAAGGAAGAAAAAAAATGGAAACGGAAGCACCTAGAGGAATAGATAGGCAGTGGATCTCTAGAGATCTTAACCTTTCAGGAGTATCGTGGTTCTTAGAGACTTACAACAAGAAAACGGCATGCCGTTTCTGCTGCGAAATCTTATCTTAGTTTTATTTTCAGCCCGCGATAGTCGCTCTGCATAATATCGCAAGCTTACATGAACGTTGGGCTCAAATTGCGAGAAGAAATGGCTCCCTTTGTTCTGTGAAGGAATTCGTTCGGTGATGCCTTTGCCGTGGAACGTCGCTGACAAAACGGTACAAAATTAAAAAAAAAATAGCGCTTCTACAATATATTTTGAACTACATGATACTAGTGGTGAATGAGATCTGCAATATTGAAATACGCTTTCTCGGCAACTAATCTGAATCAAGGCAAAAATTGTGATTTTTCTACAAGGAAATAGAGTAAAAGATTTTATGTTTCAGTTATTTGCGTTCATGTACGAATTAATTCCTAGCACTTTATTCGTGAATTTGTTGATTATTTGCAAACAATTAAAACATATTCTACTCTCTAAAATAGTCTTTTCATATTTTATGCACGTACACTTCCAAGTAATGAACGTATCTCTAGTAAACCAAATAGAAAATTTGAATTTAATACTTTCTAAAGTAAATGTAAAAATGTAAAATAAATTTGAAAATTGTTTGTCATCAACTCACCATGCTGCATATGTTGGATCGCTGTCGGTGATGACTCTGAATATGTATAAGAAGCATGTTAGGAGCTTAAAAAACAGATTTGCCAACCGTATCCTCAAACCTGGAATACAAAAAAAGTATTTTTCTGTAGAGGATCTGTTTGAATTATTTTTACAGTAGATTTCCTGAACATTGTACATATTCGGTGTGTATATATATATATATATATATATATATATATATATATATATATATATACATATATATGTTTTTAGACCAAACATTATTAAAACGAAACCATCTACATGTCACCACTACCATAGTAGGATTCTACACCTATGGATCCGTGGAGATCTGTTAAAAAATGGTGCACAAATTTCTCCTTGACCCTTTTTCAAGGTCAAACTTTTTTGCATTGTATTTTATAGTACTCGTTGCAAGGATCAAAAGTCTCACAGACGCCATGAGTCACAAGTCAACCATTCTAATAAAAAACGACTTTAAAGTTTCGTACACTATTTTATTTCACATGTCTATAAACGTGGAGGGGATGAGTCAACATGAGAAAACAAGTCTAAAATCGGCCGTCACGGGGATGTTTATGAGAAACAGATGAGTGCAAGTTTGGAATGGCATTATGAGAGAGAAAGAGAGAGACAGAGAGAGACGAGATAACGACGAGTGCGTTGCATATATATACATATATATATACATATATACATATATATATATATATATATACATATATATGTTTTTAGACCAAACATTATTAAAACGAAACCATCTACATGTCACCACTACCATAGTAGGGTTCTACACCTATGGATGCGTGGAGATCTGTTAAAAAATGGTGCACAGATTTCTCCTTGACCCTTTTTCAAGGTCAAACTTTTTTGCATTGTATTTTATAGTACTCGTTGCAAGGATCAAAAGTCTCACAGACGCCATGAGTCACAAGTCAACCATTCTAATAAAAAACGACTTTAAAGTTTCGTACACTATTTTATTTCACATGTCTATAAACGTGGAGGGGATGAGTCAACATGAGAAAACAAGTCTAAAATCAGCCGTCACGGGGATGTTTATGAGAAACAGATGAGTGCAAGTTTGGAATGGCATTATGAGAGAGAAAGAGAGAGACAGAGAGAGAAGAGATAACGACGAGTGCGTTGCATAAGGATTGGGACTAGGTCCTCGAAAGATCTGTACACAGAGTGGGGGAAGTGGTTATGCCTTCTGGTAAGAGCATTGTGATGGACCACGCAGGACTTACCCCATTCCCTTGAAGGGATAAAGTTCCATATTCGAGATTATTTATACATAAATTTCTAACATACTTATAATACATACAAAGCAGAAATTTTTAATTTTTGTAATTTTTCAGATGCAATTGCAACTTGCAATTTTTTAGAAATCATAAGATCATACCACCAGGATGGCGACGCCGACTACTACGACAATATGAAAATGCTGCCACTGTGGTGGCACCGATTGCAAAGGGTTAAAAAATGTATTATTTCATTTAACACTAAACTTACCACGGTCAAATGACTGGTTTTATATTTTGCAATTATTGAAATTGTAAAAATTCGTTTATGTAAAATAGTGAAATTTTTCTTGTGCAAGCATTTATTATATGTATTGCAAATTACGGACAATCTGAATAAATCTAGGGTTGCCATTTTTATAAGGCAACATTCGCCGATAGTTTTAATGCTTGGTAGGTTTAGTGTTAAAAAATAAAAGTTGACCTCTGCATGTCCTTGACTTTGCGTACACCCGCAAAAAGGGTAACATCAAAATATGCAACTCTGAAAGTGATCCTATTATTTAAAATTTTCCGCAACAACTAATATTATTGATAAAAATTCAGGTGTTTTTCATTCAGTGTAATCATGATGCGTGTGTGTGTCTGATATTTGGCAAAAATTCGGCGTGTGAGCTCGTCACGCGATCGACACAAGCGTGTCGAAGTTTATCGACGTCTGACATCGCCGTGCGAATCGTTTTAATCGTGATGTTGCGAACTTTCGTTGCGCCATTGTTTTTTTTTTTCTTTGCAACGTGCTGTTACGAAGGCCGATACGCAGGGAACAGAAGTCTGCTATCGGCACGAGATCCGTTATCGGCTGATGCCACCGGCATCAAAAGATTATGTCTTCCCGGCCGACATCTACATTGGTTGTCTATGTCACGATATCACTGGCTTCCCCGAAATTACGTTACTGGCATGCAACAAGAGTAACCGTGTCTTAGAGAGAAATTTCCGGTGCCGTGAACTCTTTTAGGATCAAAAGCGAGACGATCAAGCCGAGTGGCAGATGTCGATAAAGAGTAAACGATCTTTTCTCGTGACAGTCATCGAGTGCTCGTTTTACGGGAGACCGTAATCTCGCGTCGAACTTCAACTTAATAGTTTGACAGCTTCAATAGTCTCGGTGCCGGTGATAATGTTTTGGTTCATTTGTTATATCGCTGCACTGCAATGTCTCGATCGATACGTAACACGTGTGAAAAGTTCTTTGGAAACATTTGTCCATACTAATGCAGACGTGCCTTATTAGGGGCCCAGAATTTAATAAGAGAACTTTCTTGTTTTTAATTATTTCTTTTTGGAACTTTTATGAACACATTGGTAACATTTTTCTGAATAAAACTATACACAACATGTAAAGGTTGGATAATAAGAAAAACCCGAAAGGTTTTGGAAGTAAGTGGAAAAAGAAGTATTTAGAATAACTTCGCGGAAATGGTGAAGATACAGGGTGTACAACTCTTTGTCTCTACGCGCTTAACACCTCGTACAAAAACGTGACTGTTTATGTTAACCGACTTCGATCGACTGGGCCCGGTCGATTTCAAATCTATCGACCGGCATACGGACCTCTAACGAAGACGCAGGCATACCAACATTTGCATACATACACACCTAGACGGAATAGCCTCAAATTTTACCGTATCCAACACAACATGACACGGTTTGATTTAGTAGAACCTCTATTATCCGAGCAGATGATAACTGGATTCTCACTACCATCTTGCAATCTTGCATAGTTCATTCTACATATGTAAAGCGATCCTACACAAGATCATGTACAGGGTGTTAATTTTAACTCGAACACCTAAATTATTTCCGCTACTATTAAAAGTAAGAAAAAATAACTAAATAGGATGTACATGGTTTCATGTCCGCAGCAAGACACGTCTGTACACGAGAAGTGAATGACTGAATGGCATTTCTGCGATTCATGGTGCAACATGCATTCCGTATACGTTCTTTCATATCTTCTGGCATCGTGGGTCTTTCGTTATAAACAGTAGATTTTAAAGCGCCCCACAAGAAGTAATCTGGTAGCTATAAGTCGGGTGACCGAGCTGGCCAGATAATACTTGCACGGGTTTTGCTGCGGACGGCCAGCATTTTGAGCAACTAATAAAATAAGGTGATATTACCCTTTTTGTTTTATTACTATTGTATTCTTCAAAATGAAACTGATTTTTTCGCCTTCAGGATTATTTCAAGATCATGGTGTGTAGGTCGTTCAACTTGACGCCGACTACCACATTGCATTATAAAAAATACATGTTAATTTGCAAAAAAATACGGTGACCTTGAAAAACCGTTACAATGACCTTCAAAGGATTTTTTTTATTACCACCTGATGCACGCCTTATAACCATGTACATCCTATATAGTTATTTTTTCTTACTTTTAATAGTAGCGGAAATAATTTAGGTGTTCGAGTTAAAATTAACATCCTGTACAAGATTCCTTGTACAAATTAGTAATGATTTATTCTATTTCTTCATCCGAACACTCATGTTCTACTGACTAGTTCGGACAATACTACGAATTACAGTGAATGCTCGATAATTGTTCACAACACGGATTCGGCCAGGGACAATTATCGTGCAGAAGATATTATTTTTCGACCTCTGCCGAACGTAAGAACGGACACCGAAGCTCGAGAGGCCTGAGTCGCCAAGAAATGTAACACAATACTGGTCGAGTACATCGATGTGAGAACATTACTAATCCAATAACAAAACTTCTTTATTTTCCATTATTTTTTTCTGGGACTTTCACCAACATATTCATGGCATTTTTCAAATGAAAATGATACCAAATATGAAATATTTTTGATAATATTTCCTTGTGTCATGAACGATAAAAGATTCGGACATAGATAAGGACAGCGAATGGGAAAGAAAGAGACGCCAAAAGTCGCAGCCGTCGACACAGTTCACAGGCCCGCGTGAACGTACAATGTAATGCCAACAAAAAGTTTCATCGTTTGTTACACAAGTAAATATTATCAGACTTGTATCATATTTGGTATCATTTTCATTAGTGTAAGAAGAATAATAAACGGAGATGTGCGGAGAGATTTAACAAAATATATTCTGGAGTTCGGAGGTCGCTGACAAGAGTGTACTCTTCGACAAACGCAGCTCGAATGTGTCGTCCCGCTCGGAAAAGTCCCTTTCCTCAATGACGTCTTCTAGGGTCCGAGACAATTTACGACCGTTGCGGCGCCACGCTGTCGGGTCATTTGGGGGTGTTCGTTATTTTTCTAACATTAGAAAAATGCCAATATGTTGGTGAACGTTCCATAAAAAAATAATGATAAATAAAGAAGTTTTGTTATTTTATTAATAGTGGTCTTCTGGTCTCACACCGACATATCCGAACCGTATTATGTTATACTCCTCAACGACCGCGGTCTCATGGCCCCTCACGAAGTATACCCCGAGGTAGTAGGGATAGTTCAGGGACAATTATAGGCAAGATATTTTGGACAATTATCGAGCATTCACTGTATGTCAATTTTGTACTTATTTTAATCAGAAAAATATCACAAGCGTATTGGTAAATGTTCCATAAAAAATTCTTAACTTGGAAACAAAAAGAATAATAAAAAAGGTGAAATGTAATTAATGTTTCTTGATAAAATCTTTCAGTGTAACACAGATTTTGTAACATTACGAATTCCGAGTGTTGCGAAACATCGATTTACCGAATGAAGCAAATATTTAAAACTCTTTATGGAACACAATAAAATTTTTAGTTGTACAATAGCGCAGAAAAGTAATGAGTACTTGATAAAAATTTCAATGGTTAATACGTATAATTTCATAAGATCGATTCGATCCTGCTCTGCCATTGCCATGAATGTGAGGACTTATGGACACCAGTGCAAGAGTTTGATTCACCGAACATGTAGTAACTTAGGATGGCTGGAGTTAGAATTACTTACTGGAACGTTGGTTCTTGATGAAATACAGTTGAAGTCGTTCCTTGAATGTGTTTTCATTCACGTAGTATTCAACTCGAACTCTGAAAGCAAAACAGAGAGGTGACGTTATCATCTAGTTTATGTTAATAATCAGATTATGGATTTATTCGTAAAAATGTGGAATCGTTAAACAATTCTCTACATGTGTAAGAATTCTTCAGTATTCTAAAGAATATTTTCGATCGGTTTCTTTAAACATTTTACTATATTGTGCATTAAAGTTTTATTTAAAATTGGATTATTCCTTGCAGTATATTATTCTTTATAATTATAAAATTATTAAACTTATTATAAATTCTTCACTTTTTATAAGGAATTTAGAATTCATAGTTTTATTCCTTGCAGTTTATTAATTTTTAAGCGACTATGCAACTGTGTTAACTTAAAAAATTGATATCTTTCTATCATCAATAACTCCATTCTTTTAACGAATTGAAGTAAATATTTTCTTAACTATTATTTAAGAACGGATAATTAAAGAATTGATAAATTTTCAAACTTCTGGGCCAGAATAGCTTCTCAGAACTACACTCCTCAAAAGAATTAAGGGATCAGCTCTGCGAACCCGAATAATTACTACAAGTTCGCATGATCATAACTCCGGCCAAAATTGCTGTATCGGTATAGTTTAATAGCTTGAAATAGTTTAATAGTTTGAAAGCTTGAAATCTCTAGTTTCAGATGCTTTGTTAAACGTGTTGCTATATTATTTTTTTGACAAAGTTATAGCATTATAAAGGCAACATTCACAGTTAACAAAAATTTTGTGTGACATTGAAAATTCACACGGGGTGAAATACATTTTTTTGATAAATCGCGTTAACATCATTTGAAAGTGCCATTATTCCTGTGTAATATGCATGGTCGTTGATTGTTGTGTGATTCTTTTTGTTCGAGTAATTTAACATTGAAGTAAATATTGTCCTTTTCACTTTAACTGGCTCCAGAATGTGAAAAAATCATCGTAGAAACTTGTGCATAAAAGCAACAGACAGTGCATTTCCTTTCTCTTGAAGGTACTGTGTTTTTTTTTCAATTTCATTAACATTTTGATATACCAAGTGTTTCTGAAAATATGTCTAAATATGCACAATTTCCAATTTTCCTTTAACTCGCTTCGTTAATCTCAAGAGTTATTAACGAAAAACACGGACCAATCAGAGCGCAGCTACTGGAAGATTGATTCTGGCTCGACCAACGGCGACGCCACGCTAAGCGGGACCTGTCGCCGTTCGCTGTTGCCGCGCTCTGATTGGTCCGTGTTATTCGTTAATAACTCCTTAACAAAGCCGCGGACGCCGTTTTTGCAAAGGAAAATGTCGGATCAAATGATCTCAGGAACCTCTTATTTCCGGATGTTGAAAGAATTTTGAGACACCCTGAATAGCCGATACAGAACCAAAAAATATCAGTTACAGAACTGCAAAACCGATATGAAACCGATACGGGACATATTATAGGTTCTGAAGTCTGAAGAACCGAAACCGAAACTGAAATACAGAAACTAAAAATAACAGTTATAGAACCGTTATAATATCGGTTCTCAAAAACCGTAACCGTAAAGGATATAAGCGAGAACCAATATTTTCATAACAGTTAAAACATCATTTCAGTTCTTCATAACTATTTCAGTCAGAACCGATATAATATAACTGTTTCAAACAGTTATTTTCAGAACCGTCTTAACCCCTGGTTAATAGCATATTAAGTCGAGCCGAACTATAAACTAGCTCTTGTAACCGTAAATTACAGTTAAAACAACTTCGGCCAATGAATATTCCAACGAATCACGGATATAGCAACCTGCGATTGCAGAGGGAACCGTGTCTCCTTCAATTCCATTTGATTCTGGCCTCTTCATCATTCCGCTAATCACGAATCACAGGATCGTCAAAAGAATTGAAAAGCCGTTCGGAACAATTGGTTCAACGAATTTGCATAAAACATTTGCATGGGAGCCCCTTGGCGGATTGGTATTCTCATTATCAAGAGATCTTCGATCACCGTTCGATAGAAGAAAATAAAGGAAACACATTCTTCTAATCGTAGCGCGCTCTTGAAGGCGTTATACTGTTTTTTAACAACATTTAGGAATATTGTTTCGAAAGAACTGCTAGACATTTTACATTATAATTTTGCACACGCGTTTACGGGTACTTGGAGCACATATGCTAATTTTTTGAAGTAAAAATAATAAAAATCACAGGAACTATATATTTCTTTATAGAGTTTGTTCTAAAAAGCTGTGTTGATGCTTGCTATCCGAAAATAAAGACACGAGGAACATCTTAATCAGTAAGCTGCGGATTTAAAGAAAGATTGTAAGACTTCCAATCTATTACTCGTAATTCATTGGAATTATTAAGAGAAGACATAAGTGCCCACCCAGATCCTGTTTCTAGTAATCGATGCAGAACATTTTGATTTTGCGTAAAGATCCGCAGTCTATTCATCATTACGAACCCACCTATACTCTCGGTCGAAATTAGATAAACATCTTGATTGCTTACAAAATGGCAGCATTCTCTTCAGACGCCTATAACTACAT
This sequence comes from Sphecodes monilicornis, assembly GCA_913789915.3. NCBI lineage: Eukaryota > Metazoa > Arthropoda > Insecta > Hymenoptera > Halictidae > Sphecodes > Sphecodes monilicornis. The sequence continues at coordinate 7,389,795 of OU565301.1, read as the reverse complement.
AAATTAATTTTGCGAAATCGAACAAATCCTTTTGCATGCGGGTTCAACCTTCAGGTACTCTGACTCCACGTTCTAAATATTTAAATAAACTGTTTTCATGGAACGTTACATGACTCCGACATAAATAAACTTTTATCCAGTAAAATAATTACTATAATGCAAAATAAATATTGGCTAGTGTAGACGACACCTTTGTTTACGCATGAAACATTAAACATAAAGTTTTGAGATTGTAAGTACTACGTGCGAGTAAATAAAAGTTAAGAATGCTTGTGCTTAAAGAGAATGCAGAAAAAGTGACGTTCACTTTTTTGAAGGTTCAAAAACTGACATATTGAGTGGCGCCGTCTGCTGCCGAAAAGTAGAAACACTCTAAGCTTGGTTTGGTTTGGCTTACAGCAGATTACAGTGTTAACAGGTGTTAATTACAGTATAAACATACAGTGCTAAAACAGGTGTTAATTATTATGGAAGCTTCCATTTTTCCACCGAGTAGCAAACAAAATTTTGATTACTGTGCAGAGAAAGATTGTGATAGTAGAGCGAGCAAAAATTTATAGCTCTGTTTCCACACTTTCAAATGAAGTATGTGAAGTGAACTGCTTGAAATTTATAAGACTTCCATTTCGAAAATATAAGAAACAATTTAGCAACGAACAGTCTATTTTAGCAGCTAAAATAGCTAAAGCTAGAGTGCATATTGAAAGATCTAACCAGCGTATAAAGACTTTCAAAATTCTTGGTTCAGTGATGCCTGTGGCATTGGTGCCTCAAATAGAAGATATTTGTACAATTATTTGTGGAGTAATTAATATGTCGCGAATTAATAAATTGCCTTGTAACGTTATGAAGAAAGGAGACGGCTGAACTGTTTCCAGTCCACTCCGTGCTATGCCGATCGGGAGCGGTAAACAAAACCTGCGTTTGGAAAACGCGAGGCGGAAGGTTAGCCGTAAATTGAAAGAAAAACGCCCTCGCGTAACATTTAATTTAGAATAGTAGTTTAACACTTTGCCGTCCGGCGACACCACAGTGGTGTACTGGACGGCATAGTGTTAATTGCGCATTATTTAATATTTACTATTTACTATTAATATTTAATATTTACATATGTATAACATCCAACTTTCATGAAAATAGGGGGCAGGATTGAAAACTCATGGGAGGTGACGATGACATTAGTAAAAATTGAAAATTTTTAATCACCCGATAACCTAAAGAACGGCCGGCGCCAAGCAAAGACATTTTTACAAGACGTACGGACGGCAAAGTGTTAATTTTCCCTTACGGGGCACAAAATACATTCCGCGTTTAAGAAGAGCGCGGTTTCTCCGGCGGCGTTATACTTGCCGAAAAACGGGCTGAAAGAAAGCGGCGCGTGAACACGTGGCGAAAAACGGCGATAGACAGCGGCCGGAAATCTTCCTCGTCGCGAGAAATTAGAGAGTGGGGAGGGCGGATAACGGCTCGCGACACCACAGGTGAGCACGTTAATCCTGCTAATTAGCGGCAGTTAAACTGTATCGTCTCGCACTCATAGATATCGCGACAGGTACCAACTGGTCGTCTCACTTAACTAGCTCATGTAGCGGTTGGGGGGGAACTGTCATCCGCCTCTTTGCCGGAATTCTTACAGAATTCCGAACATATGTACCCACCGATACTAAGCGATTCGAAATTTATGAAATCGTAATTGTAAAATTAGAAGATATATTAAGAAACAAATTTGGTAATCATATAGAAAAAGTTTGCGTACTCCGATTTTGATGAAATTTTAATATATTATGGAGCAACACATTCTCAAGAAAAACGTGAAGGTCACGAGTTCTAACCTATTTTATCTGTTCTCATAACGAAAATTTAAAACATTCGTTTCGCGAATCTAAATGAGTCGTACAGAGTGTCCCACAAATGTTCGAGTTCATTGAAAAGGGTAGTTCCTGGGGTTATACTAAGAAACAGTTTCCTTTGCGAAAATGTCATGCGCGGCTTAATTTTCGAGTTATTAACGAAAAACACGGGCCAACAAGACCGCAGCCACAGATGACGATTTCCGGTTCGGTGCGGCACGGTGGTTGATCTTACTGAGTGGTAGCGTTGTTGTCGCGCTGTGCTCGAATCGTGAGCAAAAGAAGGAGTAACAATTTATTTATATGAAACTCGTATATTCAGAAATAAATGCACTTCATGCTTCGAATTCCCTTATGCGGCAATACCGAATTATCTTTATCCAATACCGAACAATAATTGCACGCATGCTTACTCGATTGTATTGCACACGATTTGAGCACATCGCGACAACAACGTTGCCACTCATTGTCAGTAGAATTAGCTGCCGTGCCGCTCCGAACCGGAATCCATCAGCTGTAGATGCGCTCTGGTTGGCCCGCGTTTTTCGTTAATAACTCGAAAACGAAGCCACGTATGACATTTTCGCAAAGGAAACAACTTCTTAGAATAACACCAGGAATCACACTTTTCAAGGAACTCCAACATTTTCGGGACATAATGTATGACTCATTGAGATTCGCGAAACGCATGTTTTAAATTTTCGTTATGAGTATGAATAAAAAGTTAGGGTAATTATATAGAAAAGGTCTGCGTACTCCGATATTGATGAAATTTTAATATATTATAGATTTCGACATTGTGAACAACTTTTTCCTTTTCCAATATATGGGTGTCGCTTTTAGTTTTCGAGATATTTGCAAAAAACTATCGGTAATGTTAATTTCATTACGGAAACCTTCTTTTTAGAAACACTGGGTGGGTGTGTGTGGTATTGTCGCTTCTCATCTTCACAACGTGTTTACAAACAAAAAATAAACAGATGCGGCCCGAAAATCCACGAAGGAACAAGCAGAAGTAACTTCTGTAGATAACTCTGATCATACATAGATAGACTGAGCTTTCAATTTTCAAAGACATTTCCTGGATTTTCGGGCCGCATCTGTTTATTTGTTGTTTGTAAACACGTTGTGGAGATGAGAAGCGACAATACGACACACACCCACCCAGTGTTTCACACGCACCCAGGGTAAAATTCAATACAGTATTAGCGATATTTTTTTGCAAATATCTCGAAAAATAAAAGTGACCCCCCTATATTGGAAAAGGACAAAGTTGTTCAAAATGTCGAAATCTATAATATATTAAAATTTTATCAAAATCGGAGTACGCAGACCTTTTCTATATAATTACCACAAATTTTTTTTGTAAAATGAACCATTTGATAAAACATACTTTATTGATTTTTATACATGTATTTATTTCATATATCTTTTCGCGGTAACATTAAACTTGGCATTATTTCTTAAGTCTATTTATTCTCTTCACATATTTTTTCCAATAAACAAATTTTATGTAACATATTCGTATAATAGATATTTTTTAATTTAGTCAACATTGAAAAAATAAAACTGTCATTTCTTGTAACTTTTAAAGCTCAATATTTTTTATCAAACTTAGAATATGTAACAAAATATGTTAGTTCTAAATTTAACACTGATATTTCCAGCTGGATTTGTCCATAATACCGATGCTTTTCCCTCAACACAATATTTTCTCCTTCCTTTCAAACATTTTAAGTAAAAACAAAATAATGATATGAATACAATGTTAAGAACAATATGGCCACGAAGTGCACTTCGTCGCCATATTGGATAGCTATATATATATTGTCCACGCCTCCATATAAGATCACAGACGTCTGTGTTGAGTCAGTCGAATCGGTCGAATCGATTGTATTGAAACGCTATTGTTTCACCGGCGGTTTGTAAGACGGCTCGGCCGTTATTTTTGCAACGCGGATAACGCTGCGATTTCGTCGAGAATATGCTCGTATGACGTCATCGCGTCGGCGTCAACAGACGGTCTGTCGGACGCGGATCGTTTCAAGTTGATGAACTGGTTCTTTGACCCAGATACGTCACGACAGTGCCTGACCTACGGTAGGTCACTGGACGGTGCTGGCTCACAATGATTGTCAGCCAGGCGGGTGATTGCAAGGGAACTTTCGCATTTGGCAAAAGCGCCGCCGAGGAAAGCTCGCGAACTTTCTGTTACATTGACTCGATTTAGACCTTGGGAAGCCGGGCGGAGGGGGTCAAGTAAATTGCGATGAATATTGTAATTTTTAGGGACCCTTTTGGAATAGGTGTATGTAGAGTTATAGATGAATATTTGTTGTGTGTCTAGAAACATGTACAACAATATTCCAAACATTTCAGAAAATTTATGTCAGCCTTTCTGTTCCAAAAAATCCCCAAAAATGACAATTTTCTTTGCGATTTACTTGAGTCTCTCTCTCCCCCCTTCCCCGCCCTTTGAGGGAACTTGATAGTTTTTCGACTCGAAAAATCGATTAGTTTTTAGACCACTTATGAGCACAATCTAGATTAAAGATGTCAACAATCTTCATTAGAATAAAACCTTTCCTTTTGAAACACTCATTTAATTCAATACTACTACTGGTGTGTGACAGTAAACAAATAAATATTGCAATTGGAAAGCAGTATTTTGTTTTTCGTCTTCTTACGTGTAAACAAAAGAGGATTATGAATATGAGGAGATTGAATAATACAAAGAAAAAAATTATAAATAATTGAATGAAACACACAGAATAAATTGTAGAATAAATTGAATACTGAAGAGATTGAATAATATAAAAAACAAATTATGAATAATTGAAGGAAACACACAGAATAAACTGTAGAATAAATTGAATATTGAAGAGATTGAATAATATAAAGAACAAATTATGAATAATTGAAGGAAACACACAGAATAAACTGTAGAATAAATTGAATATTGAAGAGATTGAATAATATAAAGAACAAATTATGAATAATTGAAGGAAACACACAGAATAAACTGTAGAATAAATTGAATATTGAAGAGATTGAATAATATAAAGAACAAATTATGAATAATTGAAGGAAACACACAGAATAAACTGTAGAATAAATTGAATATTGAAGAGATTGAATAATATAAAGAACAAATTATGAATAATTGAAGGAAACACAAAGAATAAATTGTAGAATAAATTGAATATTGAAGAGATTGAATAATACAAAACAAAGATTCGATGAATAGTAGAAATCATTCATTTTGAAATTCGTTTAATTCTATTAAATATTAAGTTAATTCTCAAAGAAACAATATTCATACAATGAATTTACATTTATTGAAACACATGGATATTGGATAGAAAAAATATTGTAATTTTTGGGAACTTTTTTGTAATAGAAAGGCGTACATAGAGTTATCAATAAAACCTTGTTGTGTCTAGAAACATGTACAATAATATTTTAAATATTTCAGAAAATTTATGTAAGCCTTTCTATTCCAAAAAATCCCAAAAAGTCATAATATTTTTTGTAATTTACTTCAGTCTCCCCCCTTAAGGAAAGCAGACAGTTTTCGATTTGAAAACAATCGAAAACTCTATTATTTGGAGGTTATAATTAAAATGTCTATCTAAATGAAAATAATAATATATTTATATAAATTGAGTTTTCCAAGACTCTATGTATACAGAATATAAATTTCTGTGGAAAGAAAATCATTTTCGGACATTTTTTTCTAAGGAATTATAGGACTTTGATCAAAAAGTGTTCTCGTATTTAAAAGGATTAATTGTAAAGAGTTCTCCGTTATTTTTTTTATTTAAAATCAATTCTTGCACTAATTCCTCGAAATGGATTAAATCAAAAAGGATTTATAAGATACAGAAAATACGATGGAGCAATCAGTACGATGAATTTCAACTTTGGCAGATTTTATTCCATTAATTATATTACATCGAATTTGCGAAATTATCTTCGTTTCTGCCTGACCCGTCAAAGGATATCCTGGATCAACGTTATAAAGCAGATTAATTTTCTCACAGAGTTGAACAATTTTTAAACGTGATTATAGTGGATTTTAGCAGCGTGAATTGTTGTGTAATAGTCGACAAGAAATGTTGAAGTCATACGATGTTTAGATTGTTAAATTAATCCTTAATAACTGAACTAATAACGCAATTCGTCCTGTAACTTTATATTATTTCCTTTATTATGATCGTACCGCGGTTTTTATCTTTTTATGACAAAAATGTATAGGAGACACACAAAACAGTAAAATCATTAAAAGAGTTTAACGATGCTGAAGGATTATTTTCAACTGAATACAATAATTAAGGAAAGTAATAAATGTCTACGTGGCTCCCGTAACTTTCAATTTATGCCGACAATTTTCATCATGCATAAAAGTCCGCAGACAAATTATCATCTTACAAGGAGAAAACTGTATCCAGGTATATTCGAATTTATTCTAGAATATTCCAGTATATTCTACTTTATCCTAGTATATTCTAGTATATTCAAGTATATCCTAGTACATTCTAGCATAATCCAGTACTTTCCAGTATATTCTAGTATAATCAGGTATATTCAGGTAATACTAACAAGGAGAAAACGCGGTCATTGGGTCTTAGATTTTGTTGAAACTTTGCATACTGGTAGATTTCGTTCTCCTATTTATGAAAATGTAGCATTATAGGCGTCGATACTCATTAATTTTTGAGATATTTACAATTTAAATTTCATTGTACCCGTTAAGCCGTTAAGTACAGTTTTGGTTGAAGTTTTTATCAAGTGCCAAACGGCGTGATGGTAACGTACTAGATTCATTACCGGGAAGGCCAGTGTTCAAATCCCTTTTTCTTTTTTTCCATTTTTTTTCTGTTGAGTTTATCTATTTTAATTAATTGTATTTTGCACATGAAAAATACACTCATAATATCTATAGGAAACAAAATATAAAAATTTTATTGAAAAGGAACATAATATGAAAGGAACGCTAACTTCATCAATCTTAACGTATCTCAAAAGTTGATGACTATCGACGGCTATAATGTACATTTTCATAAACAGGAGAACGAAATCTACCAATATGCAAAGTTTCGAGAAAATCTGAGATCCTATGACCGCGTCTTCTCCTTGTTAGTATGATCTCAATTAAGTACAAAAGGGGGTAACAAATAGAAATTAATTTAAAAATTCAATTTACTATGACTGATCTTGTCGAGCTCAATAATTTCATTTTCTAAATAATAAACAATTAGAAAACTCTAGAAGGTTTTCAAATTTAATTCACTTAATACTTAATCAATCTTTTAGTAATCGATTAAGGATACAAATGTAGAAAATTCCGGAATGTTTTCAAATTCAATATAATTAACAGAATCAACTATAAACGTATGTTATTGTTTCTCATCCAAATGCCAATATTAACTTTAACCTATTACAAACACTATTATACATGCTAAATATATTATGACAAATTGTAAATTGTAAACCATGTGGTCCCTATTGACCTCGCTGTTAATGCGATCACATTAAAATATACTGCAAATAAATAAATAAATATGTATATTTTGCTTCGTGAGTTCGATTGATATTTCTACAAATGAAAATATGTCCAATTCATTATTTGGAAAGAAGTTGGAATAATAAGTTCGTGATTACGATATACAGGGTGTTTCGTCTAAAACGGGACACCTAAATATCTCCTCTACCTCTGAAAATACAAAAAATGTTTCTAACGTAATCTAAATGGTTTCAAAATACATTTGTTGTTGTTGTATGTTATAGCAAACATTATTGTGCATTCATCCATGTTTAGTAGCACGACCTTGAAATGACCGTGAACTCTAAAATTTGCTAATTAATGTAGAACTTACTTTCAGCGACATTTCAGATTTCAACGGTAACAGAAATTCGTCCATGAACTTGAACTTGTAAATTAACACATTTATTACTGGAATTAACGTTCGAAATGATGTCCTTCCGTTGTGATACATTTCGTGAGGCGAAAAACGACAGATTGTACAGCTCTTTCGAAAATCCCATTAAGAAAAGTGTACGCGGTTTTCAAATTCTCTTCCATGGTGCGCTTGGTGAAGAGATAAATGGAAAGGATGAAATTTTTGTGAATGAAGAATCCGGAATATGCTTGTCACACTAATACCTGTTTCACGTCCAAGTTGCCTTATACTAACATGCGAGTTTTGATTGACTTTAGCAATGATATTGTTCACATTTGCTTCATGAGTAACTGTCTTACGTCTCACACGAATGTTTCTGTTGACACTACCAGTCTCACAAAATGTTTTAACAATGCTTGAGTATGCAGAACGTGATGGACAAGAACGTTCTGGAAATCTGACTTTGTAAATTCGTATTGCTTCTCTTAGACACTCTCGAGCTTCACCGTAAATTAAAACCATTTGAATTTTCTCCTGTTCTGAATAACGCATTATGGATCGTTTGTCGATACACTGAGAAATCTAGCAATGAGCAAACTCTTAAATACATATCTCTTTCACTCTCTATGTACACAGAGGAATAATACAATGTGTTTATTTACAAGTTCAAGTTCATGGTCGAATTTCTATTACCGTTGAAATCTAAAATGTCGCTGAAAGTAAGTTATGCATTAATTAGCAAATTTTAGAGTTCACGGTCATTTCAAGGTCGTGCTACTAAACATGGATGAATGGACAATAATGTTTGCTATAACATACAACAACAAAAAATGTGTGTATATATGTAAAAAAACACGAGTGACCTTGAAAAAACGATTAAAAAATTACAATTTATAAAAAACGATTTTTCCATCTGATTCGTCTTTCGAAACCATTTAGATTACGTTAGAAACATTTTTTGTATTTTCAGAGGTAGAGGAGATATTTAGGTGTCCTGTTTTGGACGAAACACCCTGTATGTCGAATTACCCAGAAACAAATTGAGGGTCTGAAAAGAGTCACATTGTTATGCGGCATATTAATCGTAAATCTTGATGTTATCATGCATTATTAGAGACAATGGCATGCCTTCTAGCAATTTAACATATGTGTACTAGAGAGATTATGACAGTAACATCGTTCCCCGCGTGTTCTACATATAGCAGCATATGACTTTTATATTTTTAAGTGGCAAAGTTGTGCTACTGGAATTTATTACAAGGTCGACTCAATTAGTTGATGTCCCATAAAATAGAAAATACTGGTATAAAAACGCAATATCTAATACATTATTGCTCATAATGAATGAACGAACAATGCACATCCTATTCTCTACTAAAACTGCATCAAAATTGCCAAATTAAGCACTAATCAACGAAAAAATTTAAATTATAATTGAACATTATTTCCAAAATCTTTTGCTAACTCATGGAATATTTTGATTATGTTACGCACGTGTAATTTTCGTTTTCGCACATCAATGGGCAATTATTTGTGCTCAAATTCCATTGCCGAATGTTTCTCGAGCACTGTTTGCAAACGAATGCTTTGATATTTGCCCCACGGGTACTTGGAGGACATGTTTGTGCGTAGCCAAACAAAACTTAACAAGCTCTAAATTGTATTGAATGAAAGCTGCAAACGTGTCTAATTAACGTGTTGCATCATGGACGGTGATACTATATTATAATTCTAATTGGTTTAGCCTTGAAGAAGCAGCAATGCTTCCTCCTCGTTAAATGTGCCTGCAAAAGTAATTTAAAAATTCGAAGTCTATATCGCTGAAAATATTTCTTGAAATTCTTCGAAATTCTGGAGCTTGATAAGCTATATATAGTATTCTGTTAATTAAATGGAAGTCGCTGGAACATCCCGTAAATCGTTGAGAATATCAGAGTTAATTGGTATGAACACTTTGAATAGCAAATAATAACTGCAAACATTTTGTCGTAATATTAAAATATCCTTGGTAATTACTAAACTGTAGATCTTTATGCAAAATAAAAACTTTCTACCTGACTTGCAACAAGCTGAGATGAAATATATATTTATTTTCTTACTTAACATGTTTAATAGGTTGAAAATAATGTAACAGTATATTTAAATACTTCAAATGTTTTTACTGTCATAAACTACATCCCCTCATTTTTGTCATAAATACATAAAATCCACAGTCTAGTAATTACAAATGAAGACTACACAACTTAAATAAAAAAATCAAGTTGACTTTGTATTTTTATGATCTAGTGTATACAGGGTGTTCATTTGAAAACTTTCCAACCAAATATCTCGAAAAGTATGAAAGATATTAAAAAAGGGTAAAATACGTGTCCAAGGATTATTTGGGTGGCGTTTTCAATGTCATTTGAAGGTCAACTTTGTTTTTCAAATGGAATCCTATATTTTGTATTATGGGATCTTATTGTACGTAAAAAGACCAGCAATTTTCGTAGGATACGTTTTTTATCCGTGCACTAGTTTCGGAGATATTTAAAGAGAAGTAGAGCGATCATATTATTGTGTAAAATTCATTGACGAAAATCATTGATGTTTTCCAGTTGTACTAGCACGTACCCTTCGAAAACAAAATTGTCTTCTATTGATCTCTTGTTTATGTTGGCTGTCTTTCAATATAAGATTGTACTATTTAGTCAAGTGTGAATCATCGTAATAAGAGATACTATATCGTAGTACAATTAATTGCATGTAGAGCTATTCCAACAGATACCTTCAAAAATGTTCGTTCAGAATTTGAGAATCGCCTGTATTATTGTTTAGAAAACAACGGAGAACATTTTGAAAATTTGTTATAGTTATAAAGAAATTACAAATTTTCTCGCAGTATAAGTATGACTCGCTCTACTTCTCTTTAAATATCTCCGAAACTAGTGCGCGGATAAAAAAGAAGTAACCTACGAAAATTGCTGGTCTTTTTACGTATAATAAGATCCCATAATAAAAAAGGGTAGGTTTCCATTTGAAAAAACAAAGTTGACCTTCAAATGACCTTGAAAACGCCACCCAAATAAAAAACTGATACTGCTCCCCTCTTTCCCCCACGAAATCCTTCGGCACGTGTTTTACACGTTTTTGATATCTTTCATACTTTTCGAGATATTCGGCTGGAAAATTTTCAAATGAAAACCCTGTATGAACACTTATTTACATAGTACAAGGTTCTGTTTTGTACTAAATATCATTTATAATTACATTCTTTTGATGACACATCAGAGAATTATGGTCTCACAACAGAGCAAATACGAATTTTGATTATTTAATTACAACTTGCGTTGTACGTCATCTTAGCTCAAATTGACAATTCGCGAAAATTATGTAAATGTTTCGGTTAAGTAGTAAAGCCTGTACACTAGGCGGCCATATTCGACGCTATAGTATGTACACTGTTGCAGCAAACTTCGACAGCTGTCTAATTAACAGTCTGTGTCCATGTAACATCGTAATCCAATTTGAGATAAGACATAAATGTTAGAATTAGCCACGCCACTTAAGACTAATTACAATTAAGTATCGTGGAGATAAAAATCTATTAGACAGGTGGGTGTGTCTTTCGTTGTTATAGCAGAATGTACAGGGCATGATTAAAATTATAGGACATTACAGAAACTATTTTTAAAAATGTTCTTAGAGTTCTAATCTACTGTAATGAATGAATACTGCATTGCTACTTATTGCGGTCAAATAAATTGGTATACTGCTATATCATGATGTAATTATTGCATGAAACGAGTAACATAATTCACACATCAATACGAACGATGTGTGACATTTTTATTAAACATTATAATTCAGTTATTAATGTTATGTGAAATATAGAAGGTACATAAATTCATTATTTTTCTTTAAATAAAAATGAAATTCATAATATAAAATGATATTATAATATTGACTGAATTGCTTCAATTTTCAATAATATTCTCATATGTACCAGTAGTTAATAGTAATACAAAACATTCTATACGAAATTATATACAGGGTGTCCTAGACCACGCGTCCACTCCTATTAAACTGGTGGAGAGTGAATTTTATTGAAAGCTAAAAACATTTTAGTAACTAATTCGAGTACGCTTTATCGAATGGCGGTAGTTGCAATTTCCGGTACTATCCTGATAAAAATAGGATTGACACAACGGAAGTCGTTTTTTTAAAATGGGACCTGGTGCTTTTTATTGCACATTCGAATTGTACGCAAAAAATATAAAAGTTTTTCTTGAAAATGCCTCCCCTAGACCGAAAATAATCTCAATGTATGAATTCACATTTTTCAAATTAAAGATATAATTTTCAATAATCTATTTGCACAAGTTACAGGACAAACATTAAAGGACAATACCTTCTCTTAAATAAATTAATAAACAAATTAACAGAAATAAACTATGTAAATAAACAAAAGAATAACAAGGATTAATTTTGCAAATATACAGGAAATCAATAGGTATGTATTATTGGTTCACGGAACTTGAATAAACGATTGTCAATGGAAAAGTGTTTGCATTTTCGAGAAAAATGTTTGAGACAAAACTTTTATATTTTTTGCGTACAATCCGAATGTGCAATAAAAAATACCAGGTCCCGTTGAAAAAAATGACTTCCGGTCTGAAAATCCTATTTCCGGTTAGTACCAGAAATTGCAACTACCACCATTCGATAGAGCGTGTCCGAATTAGTTACTAAAATCTTTTTAGTTTTCAATAAAAATCACTCTCCACCATTTTAATAGAGGTGTACTGGTGGTCTAGGACACCCTGTATAACTGTTAGGTAAAGTACGAGGCATTCATATTTTCATATGCGCCAATAGTTAATCGCAATGCAAAAAATTCTGTATAAAATGGTATATAAGTGTGAGGCAAAGTATGAGGCAATAATATTTCCATATGCACCAATTGTAATAAAAAAATTCTATACGAAAATTGTGTAGAAGTGTGACATAATACATACTGAATAAAGAAATTATAAACTTCATTATAAGTTTCAACAAATTTTGCACACAACATACCACTTTTGATTTACTAATGGCACAATTATTTATACACTCTATATACCAGTAGGTCTAGATGTGCAATTGCAAGAACTGCACATAGTATGTGCAGAATGAATTCGTGCGGCAGCCCGAGCCTGCCTTTGTGTTAAAACTTTCGGTCAGATTGCGTTGCATGGCGGTGCGAGTGTGCGGAATGAATTCCGATTAATCAGTCATGGGTAATGTCATACCAGAAGTTGATTTCACATGCCAGTAGAGCGGCAGTCGATTTGCATTTGCATTCATTCTGCACACGCACTCTTTATGCCTCAAACAAAGACTCTTTATTCGATACATTCAACAATGCACAAACCAAGATTCTGACCTTAAAATCATGTACTACCTCTGGCAAAAAATATTTGAACAAACAAGTCAGGTGCTTATAATTGTAATTATTAGACAGTGGATTTTTATGCAAAATAAATATTGTTTGTATTAATTGCAAGATTATGAATCATTTTATTGAGCTAACAACAATACAACAGTATGTTTAAATTCTTTAAATATTTTTACAGTATTGCATTTGATCTACTCATTTTTCTTATAAATGCATAACACCCGCAATCTAGTAATTATTTACACTTTCAATGTGGAAAATATTTCCACTAACAATATAAGTAAATTCAATTATGTTAAATATAGGCGAGATTACAATGGATAATATACAGAGGTGATTCGAACAAGATGGGATATGGTGCAAGATTTCACGCGCATGCGCGGCCAAAACAGTAATGTATCTATATCATGATGACAGAGGTAGTGGAGCCCTGAGACAGTTATATTGGCGGGAATGTATCGATACAATCTGTTCCGGACAAAAAGACTTCAGGACGTGTCCTGCGAGTTACAAAATATACACAAACACATGTTATACATTCATTTTTCAGAATCAAATCATACCAATTTTTTAAAATTCTGCTGGGTGCTCAAGGTACCCCATTTTATCGAGAATCTTACTTTACTGAGGCTGAAATCGCCGCGCATGCGCGTGAAATCTTGCACCATATCCCAACACAGCCCACAATGGTCCCCCAAAGCTGCGGTAGGCAGCGCGGCGGAAGTCGCAAGCTAATGCAACGACGTGAACTTACAAACTATTTTAAATGCGGATTGCAATCGCTAACAAATTATATAATATGTCATATAGTATAAAGAAAATATTAATATACAAATGATTATGTTTGTTTTTTTACAATTTACACAATGAGAAAATGAGACACTGATTTAGGGGAGGGTTTAATTATCTTCAAGCATTCAGAGCATGTATTGACGTCCTTAGATTGTTTTAAGATCATTAGAAAAAAAAGAAATTTGAAGCTGTCTTTTGCTTCTTGCAATTTATACAAACAATTTTTATTTTGCATAAAGAACCGCAATCCAGTTCAGAAAATTTTTATTTTACATAGAGATCCGTAATCCAGTTCAGAAAATTTGTATTATGCATAAAGATCCGCAATCCAGATCAGAAAATTTTTATTTTGCATAAATATCCGCAGTCTGTTCAATGCAATAATATTTTAGTTTTCGTTCGTCTGTTTCAACTGTTTCGTTTGTAACAGCAAGGAACGTACTGTTCAGATATCTCTTCCGCAGTAAACGCACGCAACAGTAACCAAGATAGCATCTGTTGTCTCTCATTGTAGGTGAAACTTCCGACAGGTAAATCGGAGAGCGGAATTTACACGCGATGTCACGTATATTCGAAATTTCCCTGTCGAAATTCGTTTAAAGTCCGATTACTGAAGCGAAAACGCTGATATTTCGAACAGAGTTTGAAACTGACACGGGGTGAGACCGACATACGACTATTCGGTTAATCGGTGTAGATATGCATATACATACAGTCGGGTCGGAAGTTAAGTTGGCACCCTTTACAAAATAATAACTTTTCTAGAATTAAACTAATCGTTTTAAGTTTTTTTAGATGTTAGAAGGATTAGTTTACTAGGCAATGTGCAAAAAGAATATTTTTGAAATTGCTCGGAATTTAGAAGAAAAACGTGAAGGTCACGAGTTCTAACCTATTTTATCTGTTCTCATAACGAAAATTTAAAACATTCGTTTCGCGAATCTAAATGAGTCGTACAGAGCGTCCCACAAATGTTCGAGTTCATTGAAAAGGGTAGTTCCTGGGGTTATACTAAGAAACAGTTTCCTTTGCGAAAATGTCATGCGCGGCTTAATTTTCGAGTTATTAACGAAAAACACGGGCCAACAAGACCGCAGCCACAGATGACGATTTCCGGTTCGGTGCGGCACGGTGGTTGATCTTACTGAGTGGTAGCGTTGTTGTCGCGCTGTGCTCGAATCGTGAGCAAAAGAAGGAGTAACAATTTATTTATATGAAACTCGTATATTCAGAAATAAATGCACTTCATGCTTCGAATTCCCTTATGCGGCAATACCGAATTATTTTTATCCAATACCGAACAATAATTGCACGCATGCTTACTCGATTGTATTGCACACGATTCGAGCACATCGCGACAACAACGTTACCATTGTCAGTAGAATTAGCTGCCGTGCCGCTCCGAACCGGAATCCATCAGCTGTAGATGCGCTCTGGTTGGCCCGCGTTTTTCGTTAATAACTCGAAAACGAAACCACGTATGACATTTTCGCAAAGGAAACAACTTCTTAGAATAACACCAGGAATCACACTTTTCAAGGAACTCCAAGTTTAGATTCGCGAAACGCATGTATTAAATTTTCGTTATGTGCATAAATAAAAAGTTAGGGTAATTATATAGAAAAGGTCTGCGTACTCCGATTTTGATGAAATTTTAATATATTATAGATTTCGACATTGATCTTGTATGGAGGCGTGGACAATATATATAGCTATCCAATATGGCGACGAAGTGCACTTCGTCGCCATATTGTTTTTAACATTGTATTCATATCATGATTTTGTTTTTACTTAAAATGTTTGAAAGGAAGGAGAAAATATTGTGTTGAGGGAAAAGCATCGGTATTATGGACAAATCCAGCTGGAGATAGCAGTGTTAAATTTAGAACTAACATATTTTGTTACATATTCTAAGTTTGATAAAAAATATTGAGCTTTAAAAGTTACAAGAAATGACAGTTTTATTTTTTCAATGTTGACTAAATTAAAAAATATCTATTATACGAATATGTTACATAAAATTTGTTTATTGGAAAAAATATGTGAAGAGAATAAATAGTAAACATGTTGTGGAGATGAGAAGCGACAATACCACACACACCTACCCAGTGTTTCTAAAAAGGTTTCCGTTATGAAATTAACTTTACCGATAGTTTTTTGCAAATATCTCGAAAACTAAAAGCGACCCCCCCCTCCCCCATATTGGAACAGGAAAAAGTTGTTCACAATGTCGAAATCTATAATATATTAAAATTTCATCAAAATCGGAGTACGCAGACCTTTTCTATATAATTACGAAAGTTATAAATCGTAATTTTCACGTTCTTCTTCCAAATTTGGAACAATATCAAAAATACTCTTGTTATACATTGCCTAGTAAACTAATCCGTCTAACATCTAAACGAACTCAACTCGTTTGGTCCAATTTAAAAAATGTTATTAGTTTTTAAATGGTATCAATTTAATTTTCGACGAGACTGTACATAGGTATATGCATTTGTATGTACGTATATACTGGGAATAAACTATTCATCCAAATGGATCGTTTAAATCAATTCCTTTGAATTAACGTTCTCATATGTTTCGACCGCAGATTCTATAGAATCGTGTAATGCGAGATTTCAAATCGGTGAAAGACTTTAGCTGGGTTTCGAGAGTCTACTTGAATAAATGATCGAAGCTTTCCGCTAATGCTATTAAAGCATTAGTGAAATAAGGAGAAAGCACATTATAAATTGACTTTAATCTCCACGGACTAGCCGTGTTTACGGTATTTCGAATATTTAACAACGGGTTGTGCACATGTTATCGCTTCACGTTGCATTGGCTCACAGATTTACATACTGGGAATATCCAGTGGCGTGCAAAAGTATCCGGACACCATTTTAAAACGAATAACTTTTTCAAAATTAGTTCAAACGGCTTGAGTTTTTTTCAGATGTTAGAAGGATTAGTTTACTAGGTAGCCTGTAAATAATTTTTTCCAAAAATTGCTATTGGTCGGAATTGCGGCGAAGAAAGTAAAGATCACAATTTTTAACTTTTTTATCTGTACCTGTAATGAAAATTTGAAAGACGCCATTTGTCGGTCTAGGTAAAGTATGCATATGTAAAAAGTTTCATCGAACTCGGTTAACCTTGTTATGAGCTACAAACATTTAAAGCTGATCACATAAGGGCGAAATTCCCTGAAAAGGCAGAAAATCTGCGACTTCTGGTACATTAAATTATATTCTAGTATGTTCTAATATATTCAGGTATATTCTAGTATATTCTAGTATAGTCAAGTATAATCAAATATATCCTAATATAGTCCGGGTTGATCTAGTATATTCTAGTGATATTTTTTTATTTTTTCACATGTTCTTATATCTTCCAATATATTCTAGTATGTCTTAATATATAGTCTGGTATATTCCAGTATATTCTAGTATGTTCTAATATATTCCTTAATCTTCCAGTGTATGGTCTAATATATATTCTGGTATATTGCAGTATTTTCTAGTATATGATGTATTTTAGTATATTCCAGTATATTCTAGTATGTTCTAATATATTCTGGTATATTCAAATATATTTTAGTATGTTCTATTATATTCTAGTATATTCCAATATATTATAATATGTTCTATTATGCTCTGGTATATTCCAATATATTCTGGTATTTTCTAGTATATTCTAGTATAGTCTTGTATAATCAAATATATTCTAGTATGATCTAGTATATACTAATACAGTCTGGTATATTCTAGCATATTCTACTATCTTTTAATATGTTCTTGAATCTTCAAATATATTCTAGTATGTTTTAATATATAGTCTGGTATATTCCAGTGTATTCTAGTATATTCTAATATATTCTGGTACATGCCAGTATATTCTAATATGTTCTAGTATATTCAGGTATATTGTAGTGTATTCTAGTATAGTCAAGTATAATCAAATATATTCTAATATAGTCCAGTATGATCTAGTATATTCTAGTATATTCTACTGTTTTTTCATATGTTCTTGTATCTTCCAATATATACTAGTATGTTCTAATATACACTGGTATATTCCAGTATATTCTAATATGTTCTAATATATTCTGCTATGTTCTAGTATATTCTAGTATAGCCAAGTATAATCAAATATATTCTACTATATTCTAGTATGATCTAGTATGTTCTAATATATTCCTTAATCTTCCAGTATATTCTAGTATGGTCTAATATATATTCTGGTATATTGCAGTATTTTCTAGTACATGATGTATTTTGGTATGTTCCAGTATATTCTGGTATTTTCTAGTATATTCTAGTATAGTCAAGTATAATCAAATATATTCTAGTATGATCTAGTATATACTAATACAGTCTGGTATATTCTAGCATATTCTACTATTTTTTAATATGTTATTGTATCTTCCAAAACATTCTAGCGTGGTCTAATATATTCTGGTATTTTCTGGAATATTCTAGTATAGTCAAGTATAATTAAATATATTCTAGTATATTCTAGTATGATCTAATATATTCTGGTATGTTCCAATATTGTATTATAGTATGTTCTAATATATTCTGTTATATTCCCGTATATTCTGGTATGTTCCATTATATTCTAGTATAGTCAAGTATATTCTACTATTTTTTAGTGGGATCTAGTATAGTCTAGAATAATCTTGTATATCCGACTATAGTTTAGTATATTCTACAATATACTTAATACAGTTTCTGGATAATAAAGTCTCCATTGAATTTATGGCTGTCCCTCACAGATTTTACGGTTCTGTATGAACTTCGGGGGATTTCGATGAACGAAGCCTGGCAGAACGTTCACAGCTCACTTTTCTGTATTCCTGCATCGCGGTGGTAGCAGGGGCTGGAAGTTCCGTGCAACGTCGCGGTAATAACGCGGCTTTCTCCTGCGCACGTAAGATTCGTCGGGTATTAACGGCCGGTAAAGCCGTCGCACTATCGGTCGCAAATGCCCCGAGGTAAAGGAACGTCGTGCAGTACGTCACGCAAACTGCTGCATAAGCTACCACTTAGATAGATGGGATATCACGGCTCGAATGCTACCGCTCGACGTTCGTCTTGACTCGAAAGGTCGGCTCGAAGTACATCCTGTTCTGCGTAGTCGTGGATTACCATTACGAATCGGGGGACAGCAGAATCTGGATAACAGAAACTCATGTTTCCTTCTCCGTATCTCTCTCTCTCTCTCTCTCTCTCTCTCTCTCTCTCTCTCTCTCTCTCTCTCTCTCTCTCTCTCTCTCCTTCCGAAAGGAAAACTATTGTGTAACCGGGTGCAGCAAACAATTGTCACGAGAGTACGTTTCCAGAGCTTTTCTATGGAAGAGTATTAGCTCAATGCACGCTGGGTCATTTTGACCTCACGATGCAGACGTAATCAATACTTCTTCTGTTTCAGAACTTGTTAGAACATCGTATCATTCAATCATATTATTGTAATTTTACTAGTCTAATTTTAACAGCTGTGGAATACTACGATTATTGTTAGTAGCTGTGTAGAAAGAAATATTTAAAGAAGTTTAAGATAATGTTGTATTATTTTCAACTCATTGCAATGATTAAGGAATTAAATGAATGAGTGTGTAGATTATATAACTTGTAATGAATCCAGACAATTTTCATTTTGCATAAAACTCGACGGTATGGTTATGATCATGCATCGTTGTCCAATGAAACAACTGAAGCTATACTAAATTCATCTATGTTAGAAATTGTAGAAACATTTTCCTGAGAAACGTTTGCATGAGCATGGATATTGAAGCGAGAATTAGGATAAAAATAGTATGGATTTCACGGATGATTTGAAAGTAGTCCCGATATATGAGAGACATCGGGAAAATTCTCAGCAGTGAACAAAGTAAAAACAGCGGCGGTAGTATACGAAAAGAATCACGAACATTGCACGCCAAAGAAACCGTTTGGAAATCGGTAGTGTGAAGCCTGTATATGACTGGTTTCCAGATAGCTGTTCCAGTTCACGACAACTGCGATATCCTTTTCACACTATCATCCCTTTCCTTATCCCGTTTACTGTATCGAATATTTCGCGTTTTCTTCCTGCAGAGGATGAACCGTTTGCGTGAAACCATTCTGTCGATACACGACGATAGCCGTTACATTTCTTGACACACCACTGCATCGATATTTACTTAGTATATTTATTAGTGGTACAAATACTTATAAAAAAAAAATACTGTTCAGAAGATTCAGCTGATTTTATATTTTAATTTGGCTGAATACGGAGAAACATAATTATAGAACTTTTACAGAAAAACAATAACAGTTTTTCTTTATTTTTAATTATTTCTGTGACATTTTTGTGATTAAAATGTGTCCAAACATGACGCGATGTAAATTGTACTTGTTTAATTAATCCACGATCCAGTAGAACACATGTAAATTCGATTTAAAGCAGTCATTTCTCGAGGAAATTAGTAGTTAAAATAAAGCGATTTATCAGTAGAAATTGTAGCTGTGTATTAGATTAAATAAACATATTCATTCTTAGATCCTCTCTCTCCAGATACTAAGGGAGATATGGGGATAAAATGTTGTAGAATTTGGTTAACGCACTGCTTCGACTTGTCTTTAATTGTCTATATACAGGGTGTTCATTTAAAAACTCTCCAGCCGAATATCTCGAAAAGTATGAAAGATATTAAAAAAGTATAATCCAAGGAAATCCAAGGATTTCGAGGGGGAAAGAGGGGGGGGGGCAGAATCAGTTTTTTATTTGCGTGGTGTTTTCAAGGTCATTTGAAGGTCAACCTTGTTTTTCAAATGGGAACCAATATTTTTTATTATGGGATCTTATTGTACGTAAAAATACCAGCAATTTTCGTAGGTTACTTCTTTTTTATCCACGCACTAGTTTCGGAGATTTTTAAAGAGAAGTAGAGCGAGACATACTTATACTGCGAGAATGTTTGTAATTTCTTTATAACTATAACAAATTTTCAAAATGTTCTCTGTTGTTTTCTAAACAATAATACAGACGATTCACAAATTCTGGACGACATTGTAAGGACGAAGTATAAAGCATTAACATTTGTTTGATATTTTGTTTTTAAATCAACTATATATTATATAATACCCACATGTGAATGAAAATATAAATCAGTGTTTGTATCTAATGAGTCAAGACGTGATTCGTCCATTATTAAATATTGTTTTATGTTCCTTAAATCATGTTTATTAACTGTCCTGTATTTTTCTTTATAATACTATACTGTTGGGTCCGATTCTATAAGAAATCGGTTTAACAAATCCCAATAGACATTGTTTATACAATGTAAGGATCGGGCGTCTGTTTATATTCATGCGGAGAGTGCTTTCACAACGTTTTCGACTGTTTCTCCATTTTGTGCAAATTCGTGCAATTAAAATTGACGTGAATGTGAAGTTTAATATGTCCCAGGGGGTATAAGCTGGCCTGTTAAAAATTTGTACAGTATTGTAGCGCTCTCTGTGTCTCGGGCCAGAACTAATGACAGTATATATAGATATAAACGCTACTCACTTATACATAGATACTCGCGTGACTCACATAACTCTATCTACCTTAGCTATATGTACTTTAAAGTACACGCGTACAATTAATGTTTCAAATGAAAAGGGTAGAAATTTATACAGCTTCAAATAAAATTAAGTGTTTATTATAAACCTATTTTCGTTTACATATTTTATGTACATACTTAAAATATAATGAAAAATCTTGTGAAAAATATTGTATTTCAATTTTGCAACTGAGACAAAGAAAAACAGAGAAAGTATTAAGTCTTACACTCTACGATACAATACGTATTAACGCAAATTCTATATGTGCAGCTATTAGCTTGATATTATCCACTACATGCAAGATACTATAATTTTTAAGTTATAATATCTTGCAAATTGTGGATAATATCGATTGCCCAGATCTCACCACGAGGAGGTTGCTGCGTACCGCGTACCGGCATGAGCTTGGCTTGGCTTGGCTTCACTTCGTTCCTAATGTGCGCATCAGTGCGCATGCGCCCCCATCACGTGATAGGGAACAATAACGCCACCTCCGTCTCGGGCCAGAATTAGTGCTTGAAATATTCCCATTACAGCTTACACCCCCTGATATGTCCCCAATTAATGCACCGAAAATCACGAAGGTACTTTTCGGTACTTTTTTTAAAACTCAAGTCAAAGTTGATAAACATTTAATATAAAATATTGAGAAAAATTGTTAATATTGTAAAATAGCTAGTTTCCTACAGTCCGGAAGGTCTTATGATACTAAACATAATTGGTGAAAATCGAATTAATCAGACAAACATTTATGAAATGGCATGTGTCTAAAGACATTGCACCAAAAAGTGGGATAAACTTCAAGCATAATTATTAACAAGAAATTAGAAAATTTAATAAATATTATAAATAGTATTAAAATCTACGTTCTTTTATGAATACTTTAAGATATTGTAAACTATATATTTTAGACTTCAGTTTTTCGACTTTTGTCCATTGCTCGTCACACTGTGCGTAGGCCTCATTACAATACATACATACATTCTTGCTTAATTCTAAGGAAGATGTCGTGATTGCGATTATCGATCGGTAACACAGGTTTTCTGGTTTCCAACATGAAATCTATTAAATTTACACGTATCAAAAAATTGTATAATAAATGAATCATATAACGAAGAAATCCGAAAGCAAATATTAAGTAAGAACAAATTTTAATCCCTGTATTTCTTTCAAAATTGTATATTAAGGTAGAAAAATCATTGAGTAGACAAAATGTAGTTGTCTTTTTTGAGACTAGTTCCCAAAAATAATTTCTCGAATAGCACCGTCTAATTATCAAAACTAACTCCGTATTATTTACTAACAATTCGATTGCCAAAGCAACCTCAGAAATCCCATAGAATCAAAGTAATGTACTTAAAAAAATAAAGATTTAAAAGATAAAATACACAGGGTGAAAATTATAAAGCGTTACAGACGAATATCTCCAAAGACAATTATACGCAAAAATGTTTCAGCTGAAAGTTGTTCAGTACCGAGGGGGGCATCATGTGGTGGAACTATTATTTTTCCCGGTGGACACTCCAAGGTTAGGTCAAGGTCAACTTTCTTTTTTAAATGGAGTGTGGTTTTTTTATCCACCATCAAATAGTGCGTTTTAAGATAAGTTCAATTACCTATGACTCAAGGTCGTTCATGGTCAAACCTGCAGAGAAATGCAGAAAAGGTATAATCGTCTTATATTCGTCTGTAACGTTTTATAATGTGCACCCTTAATGGTGCTGAGCAGTCTTCCAATCTCCTTGTATTTTCTAGATATTAACCAAATTTGATACAATGAATATATTAGTGTGAAAATTAATTTTTCAATCTTGACAAATAATTCCGTCACCCACATATAGGTAACATGGCAGTCAACGTGTTAATTATTCGTAAATGTTTCTGAAGCGTCGAATTGATGGAACACTATCAGAAAAAATGACATAAAATCGATAAGAATCCTAATTGAATATACAGAACATGTAGGGTGAGCAACCGTTCATAGGAGGATTCCCTATGCAAAATTAAATCGAAATCGTGGAATAATGGATTTTTTTCGACTCGAGGCTTTCGGGGTAGTAATGCAGTGTAGCTACGTCCCATGAATAACCTAAACGGTATCGAGCTTTCCACTCGAAGGAGGGAATAACGTTCTTCATTCCTTTCCCTGCATGTGGTTGAGCGTGTCATGCTACAAATTGACTTGCCAATTTACCTTGTTGGTAAATATACACCTTTCGCCCTATTCAATCGCACGAGCAAACAAGTAGCCGTTGATAATCATTCAAATTAATACAATATAATTAAGAAATTGTTGCAACTCATGGGATGCGGTGTTATTAATTTGCTACTAACTAACAACACCTTCTCGACACGGGCGGTAAATTCAATAATTCAATCTACGTGACCGTTTAACATTCCTATCTTCTTGAATATTGTTTTATATTGCTAGCCATGAATTTGTATAAAGAACGCATTTTAAATCTCGTCAACATGGTTATAAAACCAAATCCGAGCTTTTCGGTTTAACGTCCGAGCTTATGCGGAGTCCATCTAGCTTCATAATCTCTATTATGTCTTGTTCCCTCTGTTTCGCCAAGTTATTACGGCTTTTTAAACCTTTAACGATGGTAATCTCAACGCATTAGTTGCATAAACGCTGGGGACGCCTATCTTCATTGCTCAAATATTTTATTGAAGATAATACTACTTCTCGAAACATTCTATAAACCTCTATCACTAAATATTACGACGGTTTAGCAAACGAAATTCGGGAACTCGATATAAGTTATAAAACATTATATTTTGTATACAGGATGTTCATTTGAAAACTTTCTAGTCGAATATCTCGAAAAGTATGAAAGATATTAAAAAAGTATAATCCAAGGAAATCCAAGGATTTCGAGGGGGAAAGAGGCGGGGGCAGTATCAGTTTTTTATTTGGGTGGCGTCTTCAAGGTCATTTGAA
This sequence comes from Sphecodes monilicornis, assembly GCA_913789915.3. Lineage (NCBI taxonomy): Eukaryota > Metazoa > Arthropoda > Insecta > Hymenoptera > Halictidae > Sphecodes > Sphecodes monilicornis. The sequence continues at coordinate 7,365,313 of OU565301.1, read as the reverse complement.
GGTCAACTTTGTTTTTTCAAATGGAAACCTACATTTTTTATTATGGTATCTTATTGTACGTAAAAAGACCAGCAATTTTAGTAGGATACTTTTTTTTATCCGCGCACTAGTTTCGGAGATATTTAAAGAGAAGTCGAGCGAGACATGTTATTGTGTAAAATTCATTGACGCAAATCATTGATGTTTTCCAGTTGTACTAGCACGTACCCTTCGAAAACAAAATTGTCTTCTATTGATCTCTTGTTTATGTTGTCCGTTGTGTCGTGTCAGTGCTCAAACAATGATTTGTGAGCCGCTGAGAAACACGCCTCAAAGATAGGTAAATACGTAATAAGGTAATTGGATTTCGGATAACTTTAATAAAACTGAATATGAAGGACTGTACAATAGAGATGTTGTATCTATGGATTCTTCTTCGCAACTGTCTTACAACTAACGCACGAGAAGTAAAGAAGCTCATGGGGGTGAAAAACTCTCTCCACAAAATGTAACATAGTGGAGGGCCCAGCCAATGATAATATTATTTGGGAGGCTACAAATGGCCTCCCAAAAGAAGGGCAACGCCCATACCGAATATACGTTGCGACGAGTATCGCCAAACAGACAACACTCGCTTTCCCGTAATTTCACCGGAAATGATACTTTAAGCTTAGGGCCGCAGGCCCCCCTTGGCGCTAAGCGTGGGCCTACGCTACTCCAAGTGCCATTGAGAGCGGTACGGCTGGGCTGACTTTCCCATGGTCAACTGATAGTTTCCAGATGTACCCGGTCATAAAACAATAAATTCTTCCAAGAATCAGCAGTTCAGCAATCACCATTAAATGTTTGCAGCTGATATCAACACGTTAACCGACCAAAGTGTATACAGGGTGAGTCCGAAGAAACAGAACACCTAAATATCTCTGTTACTTTTCGTTGTACAAAAAAACTTCTTAGGACAAAGTTACACTGTTTGAAGAGCCACATATAACGGTGTAAGGGAAAAAATTTGCAAGGTCATTTTTTTTACGAGATTTCAAGGTCATCGATATCTTTTTTAAATAGAATGATATATCTTCGTTAACGTAATGTTGTAGCTGACAAAATAAAGAATTCATCCATGTAACACAATATGACCTACTAATGACCTTCAACCCAGAAAAATGGAATAAATAAAATTCAACGTGTAAGATTCATTTGCTTTATTTTTGTTACGCAAAACGTTCAATATTCCTTGAGCTTTACGGGCTCAGATAAAACAGTTGATAAAACTGACTATTATTGGTTTCTTTCCAATTCCGAACAATATAGCAATTTTTTCCAAATTTTCTTTACCCGTTATTTAGTAAATTAATGCTTCTAACATGTCAAAAAAGAAACTCAAGTCTGTTACGAGCCGAGGGCTAAGCGGGTGATGCGTGACCGAGATTTTATTAGATTTTATAATTGGGACCTTGGTTTTGTGGACTGGCCGGTGTGTATTTTATCGACGGGTCGCCACGTGGTTTGTTGGATAGGTAATACCGTGGACTGGCCGTCGTGTATTTCGCCGACGGGTCGCCACTTCGGAAAGGTAGGAATACCGCGGACTGGCCAGTGTGTATTTCACCACCGGGTCGCCATTTCGGAAAGGTATGGACGCGTGGACTAGCCGACGTGTATTTCACCGTCGGGTTGCCGCGTGGTTTAGGAAATGAAAAATTGGTATCGGCTCTCGTAACGTTGAACAGAAGTTGATACACCTTGACCGGCTAAAGTGTATTGTTGTGGGAATACTAGCACTGGGATAGAAACATGATGTGAATATGGTATTTAAGTGCTTTTAAATGCTCTAAAATAAAGTATAGTGTATTCAATAATTAAAAAGGCTTTACAATTATTTCGTGTGACGTGTAGTCGCGGATACTGAATCCCTTACTCTAAGATTTGACGCACTGAGAAATGCGGGAGTAACCGTGATTAAACTGACTGCGCGATAGAATACGTACTGGTGACTATTATGCTTGAAGGGGATTTTAATAACCAATCTTGCTGTACGTAATGTAACGCGACGTGACTGAATTTCAACTGTGCCCATTTGTGGGTGGAATCGTGGTCTTTATGTACCCCAAAATTGTCTAGAAATTTTGGTGGGGTTATGCGAGCATCTGGGTGGAAATTCATGAGAATTTCCCAGATGCTGCATCCCCGTGGGAGAGTTGGTTTTTTAGATAAAACAGCGGACCTCTCCAGGATAGCATGTGGTTTCAAAAAGGCTGAAAAAGTCACATAGGTAAAATTTCCGTACGTAACAAGTCGCTCAATACAATTTTGATTTTGCTTCCGACTGTATATCGATGAATTATTTAAAAGGTAATTAGCTGTGTAAAAAGAAGCTCCAAGTGAATTAAGTGCCGTGTAAATCAAGAGAGAAGTGTAGTACCAAAATTCGAGTTTGACTGTGCATGGAAGGTCGAAAAGCATTATGTCAACGTTATATCAAAGCGTGATATCGTCTGTTTCAGATCGACGATAAAACGGAAGCATTTCCTCGGGTGAATCGTGCAGATTAACGGAATTACAGGCTTTCCCGTGCCGAGTGAACGGATTCAATGAAACGGAAACGGAAACGGTACTAACAGGCTGCGTCGCCAGATATCGTCCTGGTCTTCAAGCGTTGATAGCCAATTTCTCATTGATAGCCCGAGTCAGCCATGCGACCGGACATACGAATGCGTCATGAACGACTCAAGGCGCTATTTACGAGCCACATGACGATATTAACGGCTTTTATATTGGCAGGAAATTTGAGCGTTTCGCGGACCACACAGCGCTGCGCCGTTAGGCGAATCCTGTCTCGTATCGCATCGCAGGCCTGCATGAATTATAGAACCTGCAACCACAGCCAGCCGGTTTCGCCTCTGGTGGCTCGTTTGACCGTCGATCGCTTTTACCTGCAGTAACATCGATCGGCTACGAACGACCCACTATGCGACAACTTTCCGTTAACCGGGCTCTGTTTCAATTGAGCAACCGCGCGGCGATTCTCGGCCGGATGTGCACGCCTGCTCCGCAAAGAGCGGGCTAAACTGATGAGCTTTCTGTCAAAATCGTAGAACTTTTGATAGAAATGCGTTAGATCCATAGATGAGGTTAAAGCTGAAGGTTGCAGAACATTCTGGAGAAAGTAACATAAACATTTTTTGTCTTTGAGATACTATGCTGGTGTGATATTATTACTAAAATGTTCGTTTATCCATTATTGTGTGCCGTCACATTTTATTCGTGACATGTTATACAGTGGGTGTAGAAAGTATTCGTACACCTTTAAACATCAAATAACTTTTTTAAAATTAGACTAAACGACTTCAGTTGTTTTGAGATGTTACTAGGAAATGTGTAAATAATTTTTTCTAAAATTTGCTATTGGTCGAAATTGTGAAGAAAAAAGTAAACGTCTCAATTTTTAACTTCATTATCTTTGCCTATAATGAAAATTTAAAATAGGCCTTTTGTAGATCTATGTAAGTTATATGCGTGCACAAAGTTTCATCGAAGTCGGTGAATGTTGCTATGAGCTAAAAACATTACAAGATTAAAGTTTAAGAGTGGAAGTAGCATTTTCGATTTTCTACCGAAACTAAAGACTAGTTTGTTTTTGAGAATGATACACATTCAAACGTCTTTGAAAACTTTGAAAACTTTTTTTTCGTTGCTGAAACCATCGTAGATTGAAAGGCTTTGCCTTTAGAACAACACTTTCAAAATTGATGTTCGATATCTTTCCTCGTTTTAGTGAGCTTTGAGTAAGGAGGTGTGTCGCTATCTTCACAGTAGTATAAGTGTAGGATCTTAGGAAAAATGAGGAATTCGGCGCCGGGAATCGAACCCGGGACCGTCGCGGTTGTAGCTGATCAACTCTTACACATACCCACGGAACCCTCCTACTTTTCCTAATCTCCATAGAGTATTTGATCTGGGAGGACCCGATCCCACACTCGGCCATCCTGCTCTGGCATTCGCCCTCGAATGTCCGTCGCAGCGCCATCGTCTTTTTGGCCTCAGCGCCATCAACACAACTCGTCACCAACTTCGTCACTTTTCGGGAACACCATCCTACTGCCATCCAACACTAGTGTGGGATCGGGTCCTCCCAGATCAAATACTCTATGGAGATTAGGAAAAGTAGGAGGGTTCCGTGGGTATGTGTAAGAGTTGATCAGCTACAACCGCGAGGGTCCCGGGTTCGATTCCCGGCGCGGAATTCCTCATTTTTCCTAAGATCCTACATTTGGGGTCTCAGCCGGGATGGGGGGAACACCGATGCCCACATGGTGACAGACGACGAATGCGGTGAGCAAACGTTGCGAAGACGATCGCACGTGAGCGAAAGGACGACGAAGTGAAGTAAGGGGCACATCCAGGGAAAACTGCTAGAGAGGGCAGTACGATGGTGTTCCCGAAAATTGACGAAGTTGGTGACAAGTTGTGTTGAAGGCGCTGAGGCCAAAAAGACGATGGCTCTGCGACGGACATGCGAGGGCGAATGCCAGAGCAGGGTGGCCGAGTGTGGGATCGGGTCCTCCCAGATCAAATACTCTATGGAGATTAGGAAAAGTAGGAGGGTTCCGTGGGTATGTGTAAGAGTTGATCAGCTACAACCGCAAGGGTCCCGGGTTCGATTCCCGGCGCGGAATTCCTCATTTTTCCTAAGATCCTACATAAGTTACACCAGGGGTGGGCATTTTTGTCTCAATTGAGACAAAACCGTACCCACCATAGCGCCCACTGTCCCCCACCAGCATCCGCCGTTACCATAGATGAATTAAGTGCTTCGCTCGTCGCGCACAGTGCGCAGACCTCGCGCATGAAAGAGAGGTAGGTGGGAGAAGCAGGGGCACCTACCGTGCCCATCACGGAGTTACAGCATGAAGGCTCTACACGAACGAACATGTTCTTCGTGTTTGTTCTATAACACAGTGAACATACATCGTACATCAATTTTTAAGAAGCTGTAAAGAGGAGACTCCAGTCCTCGAATCTGTGGCGGTGTCATTTACGAGAAAACTTTTTGAAAATTTGTTTTGACATATCGCTTTAAAGTGAACTGATACAGACTAAAAAATGGAAGGGATAATAAATTGGTTGGGATAATAAAGGTTCTACCATATTATGGATTACACAAGCAAATACAAACTGAACTGCATCGTGTTTAGACTCATTTTACTCAGGAAATTGTCACGAATATATTGGCAAAAGTTTTATTACCAATATCGTGTCCATTTCATTTAGGCATATTTAAACCATCCGTGATCTCTAAACTCGCCAAAATAAAATACAAAATCACCTGAACGAAGGTATGAAAGTGGCTTGTCAGACGTGTTGTACGATGGCCGAATGTCCGAGTTTGTGGACGTTCGTTGCTCATTTCGAAGATTCATAGATCAATGCAGGTACTCTCGGGTCGAGAAGACAGAGACCAACAAATCGCGGCAGACGAGGAGATAGGAAGCAGGAAAACGAAGGCAGCAGACGAGGGACGAGAGAGAACATTCCCCTCAATTTATATAGATTGCTCCGAGTGGCGTTTCGAGTTCAAGTAACGAGGCACAATTCCGCGGCCGGTCGAGTATTTCCTTCCTGAAGTGGAAAATCCATTATGTGACCAGCCATACAGCCGGGTCCGAGAGAAAGTTGACGATACGTAAGTAGATGGCCGGTTGTGGATCGTATATTGCCGTAGCTAAATCTGATTTGAACGTTGATGCAGACGGATGATAATGTAGAGCACCACCGATACATCTTGCAATCTCGACAAACTTTGACATACAGCTGGCAAAATTTTGTAAATCTACTGCAAGGCTAGAAAAGTTCGTCTTTCGGAAGCTGAACGTACGTTCATCATCACTTTTCGTTTATCTTGCTCTTTTGTTATTGTTTATTTTTATAGATTTTTATGTGAACCGAATCAACCATACACGACCTTTCTTTCTCTAAGTACGTCGTTACAAACAAAACAGTTTTATAAATGTTTCCTTATTTCGATCGTAGATTGTTTTCAATGTTTGAATGCCTTCGGCGCACAGGTTCGATCCTTGAATAATAGTCTAAGACACTATTTGCAAATTGCTACAATATTTTCGACGTTTCGATCTTGTTTCAGATCATTTTCAAGAAAAATTTTTCTTTAAGAAAAAATTGCGTCTGTAAATGATTAAATTTAATTAAGGTTTCACGTGTGTTAATTTTTAAGAAATCAAAATGTTTTGTACTGTTTCTTACTTGCTTAGTGCAGATTAAAAAGTTATTTTCTTAATGCCAGAATAGACATGTTGGTGTCAAGCCAGTGTGTAAGACACTGAGGCAAACCGTGGAAACATTTGGGAGACAGTTGTATCATCGATCATAAGGTTGGCCAATCGATATTTGGCGGTAAATTCAAAACCATAAAGTTGTTAGGTCTATATCTTTTAACTGCGTATATACCAAGTTGATTATGGTAATTCTTTATAATTGACATTCAATTTCATTTTTGACCAATTTACATACAATTAATTGTATGTGTAACAAAGTAAAGGTTTTTGTAAATTTCTGAAGCGATATAAGGAACTTACTAGTATACACTGCTAGAAACAATTCATATGATTAAACACCACAGCGTAAATCTTAGATATGAAACACCTAAGATAAATAAGTATTACGCAACATTACTGAATCGGTAATATTCTATGACGAATTCTAGTAAGTTCCTTATATCGCTTCTGAAATTTATAAAAACCTTTACTTTGTTACACATACAATTAATTGTATGTAAATTGGTCAAACATGAAATTGAATGTCAATTATAAAGAATTACCATAATCAACTTGGTATATACGCAGTTAAAAGATATAGACCTATCAACTTCATGGTTTTGAATTTACCGCCAAATATCGAGTGGCCAACCTTATGATCGATGATACGACAACTGTCTCCCAAATGTTTCCACGGTTTGCCTCAGTGTCTTACATACTGGCTTGACACCAACATGTCTATTCTGGCATTAAGAAAATAACTTTTTAATCTGCACTAAGCAAGTAAGAAACAGTACAAAACATTTTCATTTCTTAAAAATTAACACACGTGAAACCTTAATTAAATTTAATCATTTACAGACGCAATTTTTTCTTAAAGAAAAATTTTTCTTGAAAATGATCTGAAACAAGATCGAAACGTCGAAAATATTGTAGCGATTTGCAAATAGTGTCTTAGACTATTATTCAAGGATCGAACCTGTGCGACAAAAGCATTCAAACATTAAAAACAGTTTTATCATTGAATTAGTAATACACATTGAATCCAAAAAGTATTGGAACACAAGGTCGAAAATTCAACCGTATCCGAGACATGCAACAATATCTCGGTATGTGTAAAAAAAATAAAAAATATAACTTACACAGGATGTTTTAACTAACGAAAAATGTTTATAACTTGAGAGTATCGCTTCAATGAAGGAATACCCTGAAAAACAAATTTTCTTTAACAACACAGTTTTTTCTGTTTCTCACGGTTATTAGTATATTTTATCTGGGAGACGTGTATTTCTTCCTATTGCATCTTGTATCGGATGGAAAAATGTATTTGAGTGTACGTGAAACATGACCTTCAGATGACTTTGAGAACCAATAATGTGAGGAAATTGCTGCAATGCTATATGAACAATGATATAACTCTTTTGCTTGCAATAATTGATTTATGACAGTTTTGCCACCAAATTTGTCACATTTCATTTTATAAAATTGATACCCGGCATGCCACACTTGTGCTTATATTTACATCTTTAACTCGTAGTATAGTAGAGCGTCGATTGTCCGAACTAACAAGTGCAACACTTTGTGGCACACAAGTCTAACTTTCAATTTTTATTTCATTCAATAAATTATTTTGACTCTGTACGTTTATCGAGATTGCTGCGTTACTAGTCAAAGTGATAACTAAACTAAATTGTCTATATATAAATTATCTAATAGACTAAACTAAACTCTTATAATAAATCCTTTATAACATCCTTGATAATATCCGTATGCATTTATGGCTGAAATGGGTGGGTGCAATTTAATACATTAACAAGGTTAAAATGATTTAGGAATGCCAATAAATTATTTTTAGCTTGTTAAAGTTGTTAAAGTAAGAATGTAATGCCTATTTGGCCCCAGCCTCTTTCGATTGATACAGACAATTTTTATTTTGCATAAAAATCCACAGTCTAGTGATAACTCATGAACGACCTAAGCAATTTGTCGATCCTTTCTTCGCGCATTTTTCACCCTCACAGTTTTCTTTATATCAGTCGGAAATGGCTACGTTCTGTATGTATAACGTGTGTGTGTCGTGATTGTTAAATATTTACAGTGGCAACCGACCTGTTTTCATACGCGACCTTGTAAAAGCTTATTCAATATTAATGCCGGCCATTGCGCACAGAAACGATGAAACGTTTCGTCAGATGATTTCCAACGAGATTCGTGCTTGACGAATGGTGTCTGATTTTAATCATAACGTGTAGTAGAATAAGTACTTCATTATTTAAACGCGGTATAAATAATGTCGAGGGAACCATTTATTTAGTGTTTTCACGCATGCGTAGATAGCGTCATCGAGTTAAAAGTATAGAGCAACTTGGTTTATGCCTTTTCATGAGATATCGTTTGTGTCAATCAGTGATTTTATAGTTTATATCCTATATAAACAAAAATAGTGTATATCCTATATAAACAAAAATAGTTTATATCCTATATAAACAAAAATAGTGTATATCCTATATAAACAAAAATAGTTTATATCATATATGAACGAAAATAGTTTATATCATATATATAAACAAAAATGGAATATACATATTATATATCTGTGGATTATGGTTTATCAATTTTCTGTTTCTGTATACTATAAAACGTATAATTATACATATTTGCAACTCTAAATAGTGTATTATGCATGATTTGTAATAATTACAAAATTTATTCAGATTACGTACAATTTTTGTTACAACACGGGGGAGGGGGGGGGGCCGTACCCCGAGAGGGGCCGTGAAGTTCGAGCTGCCAAGGTTGTCGAGTAGTGTGTACATGTGGCGTAATCCGATACCGGTCGAGTATATTGGTGTGAACCACTACTAGTCCAATTACAAAACTTCTTTATTTTTCATTATTTTCCCATGGGGCTTTCATCAACGTCTTTGTGGCATTTTTCTGATTAAAATGACACTAAACACGATATAATTTTAACTGTATTTTTAGTCATTTAATTAACGGCATGTACAGTCACTTTTGGAATTAGAAGATGATAGCGATCCATTTTTATATACTGTCCCATTGTGTTTTATGTCCTTTTATGTTCGGCGCGGTCGTTGAGGTCAAAAATAATAGCGGTACGCGATTTATGTCCGAGCACGCACCCGAGAATCGGAATTAGATCAAGACGTTCCTGTAATTGAATGAGGAAGTTTGTCCAAAAATGTTTATAATTTCAAAAGCAAAATACATATTAAATTCAGCCGGTTCGGTAATTCTATTGCTACAATATGAAATTGTGAATAAAATATATTATATTAATAAAATATGATATCGAATAAATCAATCTCATGAAATATTTGTAGTGAACACATTTTTATAAAATTGTAATAGTCGGAAATTTAAGGGAAATGCGAGGGAATTGTGAATAAAATACATTTTGTTGCTATTTTCTTTTAAAGTACTCGAAGGATGAAAAAGATGCGTGTAGTTGAGCGTATAATATTATTGGTAACCCCTAACAGTATAACACTGGGTCAAAGTTTTAAGAGAGATAATCGTCCAACTAAAATTGGACCACGATTCCCCGATTTTTATCTTCGTCGCATTATTTAACTCTGTTAATTTCAATTAACTCTGACCTACGGAAGTTTCTTCCTGCACACCTTTCGTTCGGTAAGCGAGCTATAATTATTTTGTAAGATCAGATAAGGAAACGATATTCTGGCCAGCGCTGTTCTGAAATAACCCAAGATGTCCAAACCTGTGAGAAAGGGATGAGTCCAGAAAATTATTTGCAACTTCTCTAATTAGAATCCGCAGCGTGCTCCGCTGTTCGTAGCGTATCTTTCGATAGAGTCGGTGGTTTCATTGAGTTGTTAACGTTGTAATTAATACACTGGACGAAGCATTTAAATGGAAACGTCTGAGTGTCACGGTCATTTGTTATTATACAAATAAATTGCATGGAACAAACTTTGACTACTCGGAGAAGCACATTGAACTTTTAATACTCTTTTGTGAGGTTAGGTTTTTGTTTATCCTATGCAGCCCTGTGTAACTTTCACCATTTGTTTTTTATTTATATTTTGCACGTTTCATTCTTATTTATCGTTAGAATTTAGAAAAATATTTTACTGCTCTACCACTGCTTTGTAAGAAAAAAATTTCATTATTGCAATACTAAATAGGAACGTCTGAGTGTCACGGTTATTTGTTATTGTACAAATAAATTGCATGGAACAAACTTTGACTACTCGGTGACATTGAACTTATAATATTCTTTTGTGAGGTTAGGTTTTTGTTCATCCTATGCAGCCCTGTGTAACTTTCACCATTTGTTTGTTATTTATATTTTGCACGTTTCATTCTTATTTATCGTTAGAATTTAGAAAAATATTTTACTGCTCTACCACTGCTTTGTAAGAAAAAAATTTCATTGTTGCAATACTAAATAGGAATGTCTGAGTGTCACGGTTATTTGTTATTGTACAAATAAATTGCATGGAACAAACTTTGGCTACTCGGTGACATTGAACTTAATATTCTTTTGTGAGGTTAGGTTTTTGTTCATCCTATGCAGCCCAGTGTAACTTTCACAATTTGTTTGTCATTTATATTTTGCACGTTGCATTTATATTTATTGTTAGAATTTAGTATAATATTTTACTGTTCTACCATGCCTTTGTAACCAAACAATTTTGGTAACCCAGTAAACATTATACGTATTCATTTGATTTGAACTTGGAAAAATTAGATTATTAGAGGTAAATACTTTCAGGGTTATGATTGTCAAGGTTATTGGTGGCAGGGTTAAAGATATCAAGGTTATTGATCGTTGTTTATCGTTCATTTATTTCCATTTTCTGTTTTAGATAGTAAAATATTTTATTTTTGTATGATTATATTGTTATTCGGTGTATTTGCTTAAAATATAAAATTAGAAATAAAAAATGATTACTGTAGTTGAAATGTAAAACGAATAATATTGAAAATACTTCGAAAGCTGTCGGAGAATCTTTTGTATAATTATTATTAATTTAACAATTACACCAATGTCCTATTTCGCTCATTTAATATCAATATACCATAAGATAGATATTTACATTTTAAGTTATCAATAACATCAAGTTCTCTAAACCTCTATAAATTTTACAATTTATAGTATGGAGTACATTTGGCATTATGACGATCTAAAAAACATAAAATAAGTCAACTTCTTTTCGTCAATTGTACAAGAATATATCCCAATGTATAAAAATAACAAAAATACTACGACGTAGATAACGAATCGCAAATCGAGCTGCCCATTACGAATGATATCTCACAAATCAATCGCAATCGCTCACTATACTATTCGCAGGGGTTAAAATGGTCTGGGTGTTGGTTTGTAAAATGCGTTAGCTCTCAATTTACTGTCCAATTGGAGTCCAAGTCATCGTTAGACTCCCGTATCGTCGAATTATGGCAGAAAGTTGATTTATTTCAAGTTAAATATTGAAACAAGCTAGAAAATAATTATGGCCGTTTATGGCAGTACGCGTTTATTCTTTCATAATTTATTCTTTCATCGCAATTTAATTACGCATCGAAACGAAGAATATGAATAGATGTGTGAAAGATGTGTAAAACATTCGAATTACCCCCCTAAGCTTTTGGCTCCTGCCATACGTCATTCTACTTGTGTCGATGTGCTAAAGATGAAAATGGATTTCGTTTTTGGCGGAAATTTCAAGTTACATTAATTATAGGCCGAATTCAACGTGCTAGTAAGAAATTTTTTGCAAATATTTCGGTAGCCTGTAATATCCACGAAAAAACGAGTCATATTCGTGTGGAGCATATCAATATAATCAGGTATAATAGGTAAAATAAGTAAAAAATCCTGTACATCTATTTCAGAATTAGTATACAGTAAATCCTCTATAAACGCATAAGCCTCGGGGAGATAGTTATACATTTATCTGTGACGGGTAGCTATTTTTTGAGCTTCTAAGGCCGAGCCGAACGTAGAGAAGGACAGCGCGTGTAAAGCGAAACCACGCGTGGGCCTTTGAACTGGGCCGACGATTGCGACTCTCCGCATCTCTGTTTTTCCCATACGCTATCCTTCCTTACGCCCGAAACGTTCATCGTCATTTAGACCACTAAATACTACAACAGTATTTACACAGTTGAAATCATATTGTGTTTGGTCTTTTTTTAATCAGAAAAATGCCACGAATATATCGATGAAAGTTTCATAAAAAAATAAGTAATAATAAAAAAAATTAAATATTGGTGTTACATTGTCATGACGCACGGGCCTTTGAATTGTACCGACGACTGCGACTCTCCGCGTCGCATTAGTAGTGGTTCACACCGATATACCCGAGCCGAGATCGGATTACTAAATTGGAGGGGATACATTTTCTGCGTTTATCTGCTACAACTTTTATGCGTTTATAGAGGATTTACTGTAATATTATTTTTTTGCCGTTTTCAAATCATGTACACCCCGTCCACGAAAAGAAGACAGACAGAAACTTCTAAGAATGTACACCCCACTACCTGATTTTCCTACTTCGCGCTACACGTCTTTCGCAATTGGCTGACTCGCTTGACGAAGACAGCAAACGAACGTATCGAGTGTGATTGGAAGAGAACGATGTGGTGACGCTGAGCTCGAAACATTGGCGCAACACTCACCCCATGAGCAGCGTTTTAACTATCTTCATCACGCGTTTGACTTGTTACGAGCCTGGGCCGAGCGGTAGCGCGCGTGGCCGGCGAGCGGTTTATGGTTTAAAGAGGAATATGGTTTTAATTGTTAGTAAGGTGCACGGACGAACCTGATGCGAAATCAGGGAGCCGGATAGGTTGGATAACAGTTTGGGTTCCTGATGCAAGATCAGGTAGCTCCTAGGATATGTTAGTAACGGCCTCGTAACTTTAATATTATAAATTAATTGATACAACCCGAGCGGTAAGATTGTATCATGTGGGAATGGTCAACTAAGAATTATTGGATCTGAATAGTGGGTTAAAATCAATTGTTACTCAAAATTACCTTGAACTAAATTGTATATTACAGGAAACTGGCTCTGTTACAACTGTTAGTGTCGCGATAAAAATTGAGTGTGTAAGAAAATGTTATGTAGTTACCTAAGTACTACTGCCTGTTGGATGACGCACTGGCGATACGGGGAACACAGAGAGGTTGAATAATCATGCCAAGATAGATTAATACCGTACTCGCGGAATCTATAAGGTTACTTGATTCGAAAGGGTGACTAGGCCCGATCTCACTAAATACAACCAACTCCAAAACGAGATTCAGCGTAACGACGTGTATAGCCCGTTTGTACTTTAAGCACTGCCCCCGAGGGTTAAAATTCGAGGGTTTATATACTGTAAAATCTAAGTGGGGATGCTCTCAAGATTTCCATATTAGGGAATCTTGTGCAACTGTCCCTGTACTGAATCATGCTTTGTGCCGGCTGCATCCAGCTGGAGCATAGTCATCGTTTCTATAAGCAAAGGGTGGAGTAGGGCATTTTCCGTTCTCAGGAAAGCGGTTAGAAAACTCTGGTTGAAATAAAGCAGAGATAATTCTCTGTACGTAACAGACTCGCTATAACAGGACAGAATATTAAGAATACATTCAACGATATAAAATATACGTGAAAACATTTATATTTTATTAACGCAGTAAGGCTCCAGTATTCATAGTTAAGAAATCTGAGAGTATCATGTGCCCCTCAACCCCTCCCGTAGTTTACGGGAATCCTACTCCTATGTCGACCGTTCGCGCTAGAATCTAAAGCGTAAGAGAGGGGTCCGCAGCCTGGCGTCAACAGTGGGGATCTCGCGGATCTCTTGCATCACACCGTCGAAATCTCTGCCTTCTTTTCGTGGACGAGGAGAACTACACAAATGTACAACTGTTACAGACTATTTCACGTAACACGGCATTATTTTTAAGAAGTTGTTTCCTACTCACGTCCATTTGAATGCGATACTATACAAGTGTGTGTGTGCACGTGATTATTCTCTCATCATTTATAAACTCTGTTTGACTGTCATTAAATCCAAACTAAGAATATAAATAGATGAGAATGGTAATTTTCCAAGTATCACTCATTCAGGAAATAGTTTCAACCTCCCTCAAACAATACAACAGAAACCGCCAGAACGAGCTTTATCGACATCCTCAAAAAACTCTACGGAACTTAATGAACGTAAGGAACGTAATGGCATGCTGCCAGTCGTTGTATAACACACCTAAACCTAAAGAATAGAGTATGTACACATAGATCCAACATATTGGAAGTACTCTAAGTACACAGCCCAAATTATATGTAACGTAATGTAATTCAATGCGGTCACCGATAGCCTAAGATGTTGATGCGAAAATGTTAAATAAATAACCAAAAAAAAAAAAAATATGAGTAGTAGTTATCGTGCTACACAAATCGTACACTCAACGCCCTGAAACTACGTATAAATCGGTCAATGCGATGCAAGGTTGCGGAGTTTTATTTATCTGTATTGACTCGTACCTATTTTCTATTAATAGAATACGAAGACATTGAGGATCGTGCGATGTGCAGCAACCTATAATAACGCCGCATGTAGGAAGCAAATGATTCCTTATGCTAAACTAAATTAAAAGTACAGCAAACTTCGAAACATTCTTTCAAAGGTATATTACGCGTATACTAGGGGTGTGGGAGTACTTGAAATTTCGAGTTCGGTTCGGGTCGGGAAATTTGTTCGGGATCCCGAAAGTTTATAAACGTCGGGTACCCGAAAAGGTAATAGGATCGGGTCGAGTCGGGGTGCCGAAAGCTTGCAATATTCGGGTACTCGAAGGGCAAGTCTGTGGTCAAATCAGTGATAAATAACTCGTCCGTTCTTTGCGTCCGAAACTTTCATCGTTCATTACACAAATAAATATCAGAATTATATAATCTTTGGTATCGTTTTCATTAGAAAAATGCCACGAATATGTTGGTGAAAGTCCCATCGAAAAACAATGAAAAATAAAGAAGTTTTGTTATTGGATTAGTAGTAGTCTCACACCGATACACTCGACCCGTATTGTGACAATCCTTCCTCGGCCCGAAACTTTAATTGTCTATTACGCAAGTAAATATCATCGGAATTATATCATATTTGGTATGATTTTTATTAGAAAAATGCCACAAATATGGTCATCGAAGTCCCATAAAAAAGTAATAAATAATAAAGAAGTTGGGAATTCGGATTAGTGTGGTCTCACCGATATCCCCGAGTCGCATGGTGTCATATTTCTCGGCGACCGTGGCCTCTCGAGCTTCGCGGCCTCTCAAGGGGGTACACCCTGCACTAGTGGGGATATCTCAGGGACAATTATGTCGGAGACATTTGGGACAATTACCGATGAAATACTGTAGATTGTAGATTTGCCATAGAGTTACCGCTTTTGTTCAAACTCCCAGAATTTGTAGCACGTCATGAGTAGTCCAATTTTGTACAATTTTAGCCGTCTGGCACAAACAGTGTGCAAACTAATCACTAATATTGCAATAGTTTTAACCCTTTCGGTACGGAGGAGCTGGCCGCGGTTATACATTTGTGGGACGGGGAAGTTTTTCACGAGAGTGGTTGCACTCTACGGCAGCGTAAGCCGCGAAAACGTGTTTTGCGGCATTCATAGAAATTCCTAGCGTGATTGACATTAAACTTTTCATTCGGGCCGCGACAGTCATCGGTGACTGATGCGGCATTTAACGTGTTTAAAAAACAGGCGGCAGTAGTACCCAGAGAATGTTTAGTGGATGCCGCCAATAGGCGGCAGTAGTACCGAAAGGGTTAAAGATCTCATCGAAACGAACGTTCTTGCCAATATGTTCGTGCACCTTTTCTGATTAACATGACACCAAACACGACACAATTAGGATCACGTGTACTCGTTTAATCCACGATCAACTAGGACCTCTGTTATCCGAACTAATATCGGAAACTTGAGCATTCAGAAAATAGGTCAACTACTAGTATAACATTCGTGAGGATGAACTGTATAATCTTGATCCCGATCTGTATAGATCGTTTATAAATATCTGTATAGTATTATCGGTTCGGATAACAGAGGTTTTCCTAAATCGTGAATTCAACGAGCAAATATGTTCCGAATTGTATCTTGTTTGGACTTATTTTAATCAGAAAAATGTCACGAGTGTATGTTGGAGATTGTAATCGCGATCTACCCTACCGACGGAGTTTTATAGTGTGTGCGGAGAGTGGCGTGGTGTGCTCAAGCTGTATAGAATAGCAGAACGTTGTAAGATCTCAGAGTGTGAACACGTGAAGTCAAGTCCTTTTATATTGTTTTATACATACGGTGTTAACTTATATTAAACTTGTTTATTAAAGAACAAGAAAGTAGGTTATTAAAACCTGTCCCATATTATAGAGACAGAGCACTGGTAGCGGCTGTGGTAAAGCTTGTAAATGAACAAGAAAGTAAATCTTCAACAGTGTATTGGTAAAAATTTCATCGGAGAAGTTAGACAGGTAACTGTTCTATTATGCAAACACATGCTCAACTGATTAGTTCGGATGATAGAGGTTCTAGTTTATCGCAGATAAAACGAGTAAATACGATCGAAACTGCGTCGTGTCTGGACTCATTTTAATCAGAAAAATGTCACGAATACGTTGGTGGGATGTTCCATAATGAAATAATTAAGAATAAAAGACTTCTGTCATTGTAAAAAGGTGCAGCCCAGTATAGTGGGAATAAATTTTTCGAAAATATGGTGCGTATCACTTTGATACGTATGGAGATATCGTTTATAGGTTAGAAAGCTGGTATGCAATGGCTCCGAATAAAAGAATATGATACGGAGCGAAATATATTTGGCAGCCTGGTGATTTTCGGATGGCTACTAAATAGAGACGAATGAACACAATTGTTAATCAACGGAAATCAACGTTCAGCGAATGTAAATGTAAACGGTGCAAGACTCAGTTAAGCAATTAAAGGGTGGATACACAAAGGGAGGCTGGGGGATCCGGCGCAAAATATTCGTGTGCCCGTTATCCGCGTGCCACCGATGATTAAATTAAACCGTGTACCGAATTCGCACGTTCTGCCATCGGCGGATAAACGATTTGTTCGATTCACGGGCGGAAACAGTCGGCAGCCGACCATCAAATTGCTACCATCGGATTTTATATATTCAAGCAAGAAGTAAAAATTTACGTGCCAGCGAGTCCCGTCGGGATGACGAAAAATATCGTCGACGACGGATTTGAAGGATGCCGGAGGAGAAGACACATCCGCGCAATCCGTCGCGAATACTTTACGAAATCGATTATGCGTGGACGTTGATGCGATGCAGCACCAGAGAAAAATTGCATACACAGCAAATGTGTAAAATCTTAACAAAAAGATATTTCAAGTACTATTTTAAATAGTCTTTGTTCCGCAATTTAAATAAAATACTATTTTAAATAAATTCTTATAAGTAAAATATTTTTATTTTGATGATCTAAAATAAAATATTTCTATCTTGGTAATCTAAAACATAAAATAAAGTATTATAATTTTACGTTAAGTGGTATTTCAAATATTTCTTGATGATGAAAATAGATTGAGGATAAAGATAATATTAAAAACCATAGCAAGTTGCAAGTTCTCGATTTATTTTCACATGTAGAATCACACCCTCAAATCAAATTCACACGATTTTGAGAGTCCTAGAAATAACATACTATTTTTAAAATTTTGTCTAAAAAATGAAATTTTCATTTTCAAAATGGTACGTATGATTACAAATAAAATATACTATTTATTATTCACTATTTGAAATAGTATTTTACCCAGCTCTGTAGAACAGGAATACATTTGCATAGATAAATAAATCTGTAGTGTACATATAATATAATATTATCTTATACAGTCGGGGGCAAAATTAACTGAACACCTTTTAAAAACTAATAACGTTTTTCCAACAGGACCACACGGCGAGTTTACTTTTGAGTTGCTAGAGGGATTAGTTTACTAGGCAATGTGTAATAGATATTAATTAAACATTATTATTGATCGAACTTGCGAAGAAGAAAAAGTAAAGAGTCATGACTTTTAGCTCTTTCATCTCAGCCTATAATGAAAATTTAAAATATACCTTTTGCTTATCTAAAAAGTATTAACGAAATCGATTATAGTTGTTATGAGCCATATAAGATTAAAAATGACGAAAATTGTGATTTGAGCCCGAAATTCAAAAGTTTTTACATCTTTCAATGCCTAAAGCTTTTATTATGCGTCAATCAATTTCCATAAGACTTTTTGCATATATATATATATATATATATATATATATATATATATATATATATATATTTAATTTGCTTAAATCTACAAAAAGGATATATTAAATTTTCCCTAAATATACTGATAAAAAAGTAATTAATTACAATCTTCACTTTCTTCTTCAAAATTCCGAGCAATAGTAATTTTAAACCTTTTTTTTGCACATTATCTAGTAAACAAATCCTTCTAACAACTCAAAAAAAATTCAAGTAGTGTGGTCGAATTTTTAAAAAGTTATTAGTTTGTAAAGGGTGTCCACTTAATGGTGCCGTCGACTGTATTTACGTAATACAGTATTTCATCGTTAATTGTCGTTAAATTCTGAACTATAATCGTCACAAAACAATCCCTCCTTCCGCGTGGTATACCCCGTGTTTTCACACCGACATACTCGACCCGTATTATGTTACACTTCTCGGCGACCGAGGCCTCTCGAGCTCGAATCGTATTATCTAAACATTAATTGTCGCCGGCCGGACCCGTGGTGGCGACGATTATCGATGAAATACTGTATAATATTTAGACAGATCAGGATCATGACCATACAGATTATTACATCACGATTATTATACACGATCTATTGTGTACAGATTAATGAATTCAGCTTCTTCAATGAAACTTTTACCAACATATTCGTGAGAATTTTCAGATTAACATGAGTTCAGACAGAATGCGATTTGGATCGTATTTCCGCATTTAATCCGCGATAAATTAGAATCATTATTATCCGAACCGATGATACTGTATAGATGTTCATACACGATTCAATTATCCAAATACTCAAGTTTCACTTGCCAGTTCGGATAACGGAGGTTCCAGTTAATCGTGGATAAAACTAGTACATATGATCCTAATTGTACGGTGTTTGGTGTCATATTAATTGGAGAAATGTCACGAATATATTGGTAAAAGTTTCACGAACAAAATAATTAAAAATAAAAGAGTTTTGTCACATTTTTATTTCCTTCTCAGGAGACGAAGTGTCTCGTCTGAGAGTCAAGGTACAAATGACGTTTTTTTCTTATCGGCTAAGGCCCTTTCCGAATTAGCCGATAGGTGGCTTGAACGACACAACGCGCCGCCTACACGTAGATCCCACGGACTTAAAGGACTGAGCATAAAGTGGGTTTATGGGTGAGAAGGGTTGTGCCGCGAGCGGGCAGGGATGGTGGACTGCGGCCATGTTGGATGGCAAAACTAGTGTTGCCATCTATATAACGTTGCGGGAACATTGATATGATTTGATTCTGAAAAATGAATGCATAACAAGTGTATTTGTATATATATATCTGTATATATGTACAAAATATTGCACATTCGGCTCATAGAATGTGATTTGAACACAGATATAAATTATGTGTATCTATTTCCCGCATGATTGCATTGCAAATTCGCGCAACTAGTATTTAAAGTTGTCTATAGATAGCGTTGGGATATGGTCAAAGATTTCACGCGCATGCGCGGCCAAAACAGTAATGTATCTATATCATGATGACAGAGGTAGTGGAGCCCTGAGACAGTTATATTGGCGGGAATGTCTCGAAACAATCTTTCGGACAAAAAGACTTCAGGACGTGTCCTACGAGATACAAAATATACACAAGTGCACATGTTATACACTCATTTTTCAGAATCAAATCATACCAATTTTTTAAAATTCTGCTGTGTGCACAAGGTACCTCATTTTATCGAGAATCTTACTTTACTGAGGCTGAAATCTCCGCGCATGCGCGTGAAATCTTGCACCATATCCCAACACTGCCTATAGAGCGCACCACAGTGTTTGCCATCCAAGATGGCCGACAAGTTGATACCCCTTCCGTCTTTCGCCTCACCCCCGCAGCATAATGCACAGTCCTTAAGTTCGTGGTAGATCCACGCCCCCTCTTTCGCAAACGTTTTTCTGAGTAATCTTTCGCGAAACGTCGTGTTGGCGTAAACACTGGCAACGTAAAGGGATTTCCCAGGAGCCAGCGTCGGGAGGCTTCGCGGGCCCATCGGCCGGACCGACCGCGCGGCCCTAGTGCCGACTCCCCTCGGAGACCCGAAGTTTATGACACCCGCGGGCGCTATTGAGACTGTCGAAACGAAAATTCTAAAACACAATCTTTACTGGGCAGATGGCCGAAAATATGAAAAGACAGTTTCCTCACAAATAGCTTTACTAGCGCACGTGTCCCAAACTTCGCTAAGCATTTGCACGCCAAATGTTTCATTGGCGGCACCGTTAGCCGCTACAAGCTATTACAAAAAAAATTTGTTTACACATTATCTAATAAACTAATTCTTCTAATATGTAAAAAGAAACTCGTCATATCGGCCAATCTTAAAAAAAGTTATTCGTTTTTAAATGGTGTACTTTAAGTAGCTGGCCGCCACTGTATGTTGTAAACAGTGCTTCCGTTAGATTTTATATTAAATTATTTTCTGATACTGGAAAAGTATTTATTCTATTGATGTTTTTAGACCCGTTACTGCCGTCATACCCTTTAAATATATACTAATGCATTGTTTTATCGGAGGAACGCTGGTGAATAGCCGCGTGCTTATTAAGATAGCAAAGATCCACACCGATACGATCGGGGGCGGTGTTCAATTCCTTTCCAATTATTCTTTCGCTGACACGTCCCTTCCCGACGGTTGTTCCTTCTGTCGCGTCGTTTTGTCACCGGCACGCATCGCATTCACGCGCAGACCCAATTACGGAAATAGCAGAGGGTTATCTTTGATATTCTATCTGCATGACTATTCAGCGCGGGGAACAGCAATGAGAAGGCCTGAACACCAGTGACAGTGGGAATCGGTGAAAATAACGAACATAATTGGAAGTACCGAGACAAATAAGGGATTAAAACATGTAAACGTGATTTGGCTTGGTCCCCGGTTTACAACCACGAGTTTCTAACGGGTATTGATAAGTGGACTGCGGATCTTTGAGCAAGATGAACATTTTCTGAATCTGATCTATACATAACTCAGTCAACCCTAACGCAGTCTTAACGTGCTTTATTGAGTCGGCCCTTTCGCAAACGATTGAAATTTACAAAGATGGCAGTAAAATTAAAAATGCATAGTCAGTAGGGGCAGCTTATTACTGCCCACAACTAGATATTAGTAACTAAATAAGCTTGCATAGACAAGCGTCCATATTTATAGTGTTATGCCATAAATCAAGCTTTAGACGCGGTTAACTCGCACACTGATTCCAATTTTCTCATTCTCAGAGATTCGCAAAGTGTAGTCAAAGCTTTACATGAACCTATGTTCAGTCCTCAATGTAATAAACTACTCGTAGAAATTAAGGACAAATAGCTTAAATTTATTGCCAACAGTGGTAAATCAAAATTTGTCAAATTTGTTTGGATTCCAGCACATATTCGCTTAACAGGAAACGAAAAGACTGATTTGTTAGCCAAAGAAGCTACAGAATCAGGAACCTTTTACCAGATAACATTTATCGAATGTTAAAATACCGATTACCGATTTTCTAAGCGACTTCAGATGTCGAATGAGAATGTCTACGAACGATACGATTAAGAATGAAGCCTTATACAAATGTGTATATTTTTTCCAACACTTCTTTAACACTATGTTTTCGGAGCACTAAAATTGATTATTTTACATTGTTTTATAGAAATAATAAAATTCTATTTCCTTAGGTCTTTAGCGATTTTTATTGTAATATGTACTCAAAAAAATAAATCTATTTAATAATTCCTTACGAATTCCTCCTTACACTCTTAGTAATCGTAAATTAAAAATGTTTGAATCCGTCATTTTGACGGGCCCCGTAAATCTAGTGTTAATGATGCAAGAATACCTTGGTTTTCGGGTATCAAATTACCCAGAGATTTCATTACATTCGTCAATTGAAGCTGATAGCTTTTATATATATATATATATATATATATATATATATATATATATATATATATATATATATAAATTAAATGTGTTTATTGATCGAAATTTTTGATTAATTGTGTTTCGAATTTCAGCGCACAGGTTCGATCATTGATACAAATTAGCAATTTTGCAAATTAGAAACCTCTATGGAAACTCAACGTTTCGACCCAGATGTGGGTCTTTCTCAAGAGATGAAATTTTTTTTTTGCGTCTGTAACATAATTTAATTGTATTTACACTAAATACGTTATTACAATTAAATTATGTTACAGACGCAAAAAAAATCTCATCTCTTGAGAAAAACCCACATCTGTGTCGAAACGTTGAGTTTCCATAGAGGTTTCTAATTTGCAACATTGCTAATTTGTATCAATGATCGAACCTGTGCGCCGAAATTCGAAACACAATCACACATAGATACACGCACACGCTCACACACATACGTGGCGAGATGTCTCTAAGCTAGCATGAAACAAGAAGAAACTATGAAAATTGCCAAGCTAAGGTTAACAAGCGAATGAGACGTAGGAACGGTGGTAACAAGAAGTGTGAAACAAAGGAAAGAAATGTAGTGCGATAAAGAAAAGGTGAAACAAAAAGGAAATGACAAAAAGAGAAACGAGACAGCAGCAGTGAAGAGGCGGTTGTAGGTTAGAGAGAGTCTGAGGTCTGACGAGACTGTTGCAAAAGGTGGGTTTGAAAGAGATAGGCAGAAACAGAAAAAAATAAAACAAAATTAATAATGGAGGGTAAGAAGCGGTGAGAAAAACAGAACATACAAAAAGAACTAAGAGAGAGGATACAGTAGACAGTGGACGAAGATGTTGGTGAGAATGCAAGAACTAATGAAAGAAAATCACTGACTAACTGACCGACTAACTGACTGATTGGCAGAGTTTGGCCAATTGGAACTTTCGAAGAAAAATTTCATCTCTGTGATTTACAAGGAGAAAACGCGGTCATGGGGTCTCAGATTTTCTCGAAACTTTGCATATTGGTAGATTTCGTTCTCCTGTTTATGAAAATGTAGCATTATAGGCGTCGATACTTAACAACTTTTGAGATACGTTGAGATTGATGAAGTTAGCGTTCCTTTCATATTATGTTCCTTTTCAATAAAATTTTTATATTTTGTTCCCTATAGATATTGTGAGAGTATTTTTCATGTGCAAAATACAATTAATTAAAATAAGATAAACTGCACAGAAAAGAAATGGAAAAAAGGAAGAAGGGATTTGAACACTGGCCTTCTCGGTAATGAATCTAGTACGTTACCATCACGCCGTTTGGCACTTGACAAAAACTTCAACCAAAACTGTACTTAACGGCTTAACGGGTATAATGAAATATAAATTGTAAATATCTCGAAAATTATTGAGTATCGACGCCTATGATGCTATATTTTCATAAACAAGAGAACGAAATCCTTGTTAGTTCACTGTGGCATCAACGTGATCATAGGATATACATACAAACTTACATTGAAAGAAATGAATTTTTGAAAATATTAGAATAATATAAATGTACTGTAACTTCATTTGAAAAATATCTCACAGCTATACAATTTGTTTTCTTGTTTAGCTGAATTAAAAATCAGTATTCGTATATGTAAAATTCATATTTTGTTGTGTCACTCCAAACTAGCTTTCTGAAAATCGATACGAATAGTTTGTGCAATTTTCTAATGCACTAATTAGTACACAGCGGATTTTATGCATTTATGACAAAGCTCAGTGGGTTTTACTTGAAACAACAAAAACATTACAAAAATATAAAAAAATTGTGGAATATTTATTAAGGCTATTAAAGATATTAAAAAAGAAAATATCTTTCTATTTCACTTTAGTTTCTTGTAATTCAGGTATAACATTTTTATTTTGCACAAAGATCCGCAGTCTACTAATTAGATTCTCAAATGATTAGTACGAATGGTCATTCTATTCGAGTATTTACTATAATATTCACTTATAATCATACACATTTAAGGTTGTATAAAGATTCTTCTTAATGAACAATACATGCGCAAAAACGTTTCTGAAAATTGCTGGTATAAATTGCTATATAAATATCTTTCTTGTATGAATAATATATATATTTGCAAATTCCTGTATAAATATTCTTCTTATATGAATAATATGTGTTTGACAATATGAACAATACATGTGCACAAACGTTTCATAAATAATATAAATTTCTGTCACCATGAGGAAGTTAGTTATTTAATTCATTCTAAATAAATGAATTAAAGATGGAATTCAAGAAATAATCACTATTAGAATGAAAATTAGAAATCTACCAACAACACACAATAACATAAAACAGCAAAATTTTGTAAAATAAATTTTCTAGTTAATTGTAGTGCAACAAACTAAAATTTTTTTAGTTTACAATAAAAATCCTATTAAAATGTTGGACAGTTATTTTTATTGAAAACTAAAAAAATTTTAGTAACTCATTCGAGTACGCTCTATCGAATGGTGGTAGTTGCAATTTCCGGTACTAACAGGAAATAGGATTTTTAAACCAGAAGTCGTTATTTTCAATGGGATATTGTATTTTGTGTTGCATATGTGGATTGTACGCAACAAAACATGAAAGTTTTGTCTCAACCATTTTTCTCGAAAATGCAAACACTTTTCCATTTACACTCGTTTATTCAAGTTACGTGAACCAATATTAGATACCTATTGATTTCCTATATATTTGCAAAATTAATCCTTATTATTCTTTTGTTTATTTTCATAGTTTATTTCTGTTAATTTGTCTATTATTTTATTTAAGAGAAGGTATTGTCCTTTAACGTTTGTCCTGTGACTTGTGTAAATAGATTATTAAAAAACATATCTTTAATTTGAAAAATGTGAATTCATACATTGGAGATTATTTTCGTTGTAAAGGAGGGATTTTCAAGAAAAATGTTTGAGACAAAACTGTTTTTTTTTGCGTTCAATCTGAATGTGCAATAAAAATTACCAGGTCCCATTAGAAGAAACTACTTCCGGTCTGAAAATCCTATTTCCGGTTAGTACCGGAAATTGCAGCTACCACCATTGGATAGAGCGTACTCGAATTAGTTGGTAACATTTTTTTAGTTTTCAATTAAAATCACTTTCCACCATTTTAATAGAGGTGGGCGGGTGGTCTAGGACACCCTGTAGAACAAACCAGGAATGCGGAAACATGAAATGAGAAGCGAGGATAAATGAGTCGGCAACGAGCTAGCAGGACGAGAGGGAAACAGAAAACGCAGAATAGTAGGTGAAAGACATTGAGACGTTATAATACGTCATTACGCATGTTCGCAGGTTGCGTGTGGTTGCACGATCGACCGTCGTTTAAATAAATTAAAGAGACGGACGGCGGGGGAGAATGGTAGCTCGTTGGAGATTATAAGTGTCAGACAATGATGCTAATGTCTCGTTGTAATTAAGGTAATACGTTTCTGCTGTTCGAGAATTAGTACCGCACCGCACCGCGCCGTTTAGATGAAACGAAAGAGTTGAAACACGAATTTGTTGCGGAAAGTCATTTGCAATTCACAGAAGGGAAACGAGAATAGCAATGTCTTCTGCTATGATATTCTTTTTATGAGATTCTTTTAGAAATTGCACACAGGAAATTAAATAACGATTTGCGAATACTATTTTCAACAGACGTGCTGCTCAAGTGGTCATTTAGAACGTTCGGATAATGGAGGTTCTACTGTATTGTATTCAATGACTATCAGCAATGGAACGGTATACAACAGACACTTTCAAGCATCGAATGTGGATACAGCAAATCGATAATGATCTATGATGCATGCAGTTTACATGTCTATTTCTGGTTGCATGCATTTAAAAAATATGTCGCTTATAAATGCATGAAATACGATTGAACGGATAACTAACATAAGATTAATCGTTAGATAATGAAATTACTGACAATGTGCTGTAGGTCAGACCTGTCTCAAATGTGACCTAAGCAAACAATTTTCGTAGGCAAACGCAATTGCAATTCCACCTTATTATGGTCCAGTTTTCGAAAAAAACATTTAAAACCAGACTACAGATATTATGCATTTTTGGTAAATATGATGTCATGCAATTTAAAGCTGTAAACAGATTAAAAACATTTATCAATATTAATGTTCTAATATCAGCTTGTGGAAATCATTAAAACAAGAAAGGAATTTCAACGTGACGCTTCCTTCCTGCAATTGATGCAAAGAATTTTTATTTTTCATTATATATTTTATACTACATTGTATTTTGTCGTTATAGTAGTATAATACACTGTAGTATAATATACTACAACATAATATAATAGATTAAAGTATAGTACAATATTCTGGAATATAATATATGTAGTATATTAGAATGTAGTACAATACAGTATAATATAATCCAATATACTACATTCTAGTATATTATATTATATTATACTAGAATGTAGTATAATATAATATAATATACTAGAATGTAGTATAATATAATATAATATACTAGAATGTAGTATGATATAATATAATATACTAGAATGTAGTATGATATAATATAATATACTAGAATGTAGTATAATATAGTATAATATACTAGAATGTAGTATAATATAATATAATATACTAGAATGTAGTATAATATAATATAATATACTAGAATGTAATATATTATAATATAATATACTAGAATGTAGTATATTATAATATAATATACTACAACGTAGTATAACATAATATAATGTACTAGAATGTAGTATAACATAATATAATATACTAGAATGCAGTATAACATAATATAATATACCACAATGTAGTATAATATAATGTAATGTAATATAATATACTAGAATGTAGTATAATACAATATAATATAATCTACTAGAATGTAGTATTAATATAATATAATATAACATACCAGAATGTAGTATAATATAATATAGTATACTAGAATGTAGTATAATATAATACAATATACTAGAATGTAGTATAATATAATATAATATACTAGAATGTAGTATAATATAATACTGGAAAATAATGCGTATTAAAATCATTATTAAAATCACTAAAAGAAGAAAGAAATTTCTACTTGGCTCCTTTTTCTTGCAATTAATGTAAAGAATTTTTACTTTGCATGAACATCCGCAGTTTATTAATACAGGATTGGGCAATAACTATGCCCACCTCGAATATCACCGTTATTTGTAATAATATGGAAAAATGTTATGAACAATATTTGCACATCCACACGCATTGTGGGTGGGGGCATACTGGAGATTTCAAGGTCATAAAATAGAGGGTCCATGATCTTCAGGCTTGCTTTCTAAGGTCTGATCTGACGGCTAACTACCTGAAGATATAGAGCGAGTTTAGGTAACGTGTATAAAACAATACAGGGTGGAAATTATAAAGCGTTACAGACGAATATCTCCAAAAATATTGATTATACGCAAAAATGTTTCAGATGAAAATTGTTCAGTACCGAGGTGGGCATCATGTGGTGGAACTTTTATTTTTCCGGTGGACACTCCAAAGTGAGGTAAACGTCAACTTTCTTTTTTTTAAATGGAATATGTTTTTTTATCCACCATCATATAGCGCGTTTTAAGATGAGTTCAATTACCTATGACTCAAGGTCATTTAAGGTCAAACATGCAGGGGAATGCAGAAAAGGTGTGACCGTTTTATTTATACTATAGTCCGTGCCTTCGAACTGTCACACCAGAACAATAACATGTGTTCAATATCAGGATTACTCAGGACAAGATCAAAGTCATTATCAATGGAATGAAAATAAACTTATTTATGTATTACTGTGCTCTTCCGCAAGGTAGTCAGTTTACTTTCATTACTATTCGTGCTAAGGTATCCTTCGTTGAACAATATATATATAGTACTAAATAAGTGGTGAAAATGGAAATGTATCAAATTTGTTTTTATATGTTTATGATACTAGGAGAGTGCAGGCCCGCACTTTTTCGAAGAACGTTTAACTGGGCAAGTTAAATTATTTCAACTTACTACACAATGTACTACCCCAATTATTTGAAGAAGTACGTTTAAATAAAAAGCGCGTTACGTGGATGCAACATGACGGTGCGCCTCCACACCATGCAATATGCTCTCGAACAGCAATGAATAAAATTTTTACAGAAAAGTTCATAGGTCTAGCTGCCCCGTTCGCCGGACCTAACACCACTCGACTACTTTCTATGGGGTTACATTAAAAACTGCGCAATGTCCATTAAGCCTACGACGCGTGAAAATATGAAAGTCTGAATACGCGAACCTTGTGCTAAGATAAATGTTGAAATGTTGAGCAAAGTAAGAGAATCATTTAAATAAAGAGTTGTTAAGTGCATTGAAGTAAGAGGTAATCATTTTGAACACATACTAAACTGAAGTACAAATAAAACGATCACACCTTTTCTGCATTTCCCTGCAAGTTTGACCTTGAATGACCTTGAGTCATAGGTAATTGAACTCATCTTAAAACGTTCTGCTTGATCGTGGATGAAAAAAACATATTATTCCATTTAAAAAAAGAAAATTGAACTTCATCTCACCTTGGAGTGTTCAACGGGAAAAGTAATAGTACCACCACATGATGTAACCCTCGGTACTGAACAACTTTTATCTGAATCATTTTTGCGTATAATTAATGTCTTTGGAGATATTCGTCTGTAACGCTTTATAATTTCCACCCTGTATAATCGATTGTAGACGACTGCAGTTTACAGAACACCGGTCATTCACATGAAACGTGACAATTAGAACAATATAGGCTGACATATGGAAATCCAGTTGGATACTGTTGACTCGCACACCGCTGCAAACGAACCAGAAAAGTGAAACACGAAATGGTCACGATACACCTAATCCAGAGATAATGGGAAGGCGGTCGCGTGCGATTAATTTTAAAATAATTGTCCACGTTATACGTGTCCATTCGAGAACGAAGCTTAATGAGTTCATCTATGCGGATTCAGAGACATAATTATTTCGATCTCACCATTTCGGTTACTTATTTTTGTCTTCGTAGATGGTGAATTGAATATACTATAGGACAGACTTGGAAACTGCCTGTAAATGTCCAGATATTAATGCGAGTCATTAAAATGATTAGAACGCGGATTTTATGCATTTATGATAAAAATGAGTAAATTACTTTCAGCTTTAGAATGAGCACCGATTTATTATTTTACGATTCTCTTTTACGAAACCATGATAATTTGCATGGTTTACATTAAATCTAATCGCGTAGTGATATCGAGCGATTTCGCTAAAAAATACTTGGCTCGCCGCCACTGCACGAGTACACACACACGTGAGTACACATAGCAAATATTTCTGCTATCATATATTGTCTGGCTGAGAGCTCTCGGAGTGATGAGAGTCATTACAAAAGATGAGACGGCCGCCTAATTTTAGAATGAACCTCGGTCGTTTCTATGAGTCTCTGCGGCTGGAGAAGAATCGTGGATATAGGTGCGACCTCAAATTAACATTTCATCCGGCAATCGTCAACATAATTCGTCCTGGCGCGTCATTTCCTTCCGCGACCATAACTGCTGTTACTACTAAGATTAAAAAAAAAAACTTGTAGAATAACAACCACTAGTTCAATTAAAACGTTTCTGGTTCAAAGCAGGTCCCATTTTGATAGATAATTGTATGGATAAAGCAATGTAATGGGACGGAAGTCCGCGTAACCTGTAAGGGAATACTAAATAAATGTTTGAATGTATTTTAAAAATGTATAAATAATATAAATGCATAAAAAATACATTTTCATTGAATTCCTAACCTCTACAGTGAACTAGAACAATTTTTATTTTACACAAAAATCCACGGTCTAATAATGACACTACAGTATTTCACCGGTAATTGTCCCAAATGTCTCCGACAGAATTGTCCCTGAGATATCCCCACTAGTGCGGGGTGTACCCCCTTGAGGGGCCGGGAAGTTCGAGAGGCCTCGGTCGCCGAGAAATATGACACCATGCGGCTCGGGTATATCGGTGAGACCACACTAATCCGAATTTCCAACTTCTTTATAATCCATTATTTTTTTATGGGACTTCGATGACCATATTTGTGGCATTTTTCTAATAAAAATGATACCAAATAAGATATAATTCCGATGATATTTACTTGTGTAATCGACGATTAAAGTTTCGGGCGCGAGGAAGGATAGCGTATGGGAAAGAAAGAGACGCGGAGAGTCGCAGTCGGCGGCACAGTTCAAAGGCTCGCGCGTCCTCACAATGTATTACCAAGGAATAACTTTTTTATTATGTATGTGTTTATTTAGTGATCCCTTTCGGGTTACACGGGCTTCCGTCCCATTACATTGTTTTATTTCTATCGATTTACATCTATCTCTTCTCCTCACATTCATCCTCATTCATCCATTTTCTTTCTCCCCTCCTTACTCTCCCACTCTTCCTCTTCTACTCTTTTCTATCTCTTTCTTCCTCTAAATTTTTTAACCATCTTTCTCCCCTCCCGTCCCCTGCTAATATTTCTGTTACTCTCTCATACACACTTCCTTCCTCTTCCTTCCACTCTCTACAATATCCCAAAACATGTTCCCATTCCTCTATCTCCACTCCGCACAACCTGCATTTCTTCTTCTCCTCTTTCTCCCAGTATCTCCCTCCTTTCATCTCGTTTCCTAGTCTGAACCTTGCCACTCTTCTCCTTCTTTCTTCCTTCCAGCCCTTTGTTACGTATTCCGGTACTTTCTCTTCTCTGATCTCCTTAAACCATTTGTTGTGTCTTCCTTCTTTCGCTTTCTCCCAATTTTCGTTTTCCTGCATTTCCTCCTCTCGTTTTTCTATCTTCTGCCATTCCTCCTCTCTTACTTCTTTTCTACTTATTTTTTTATGAGACTTTTTCTAATAGATTTGTGACATTGTTCTGATTAAAATGATACCAAACACGATGTAATTCGGATCATATACTTGTGTATGGTCATTATGTATAGGTCAGGTACATAACATCGGTGAGGCAACAGTAATGCAATGACGACACTTTTTCATTTTTAACCCTCCAACGGCGGTGCCTGAGTCTATTTTGACCCAGAGTATCAAGATACTTATTTATGTATTCAATTTTTGGCAATTGGACTAAATGTATAGTTGTTGCGTTAGAAGTAACACAAAGACTAACGTGTCTACAAGATGTACCTTTAAAAATATATTTAAAAAAAGTTAATGATTGACGTTGTAAACGGTCCTAAACATCGTGAATTATGTAGTTCTAAAAAGGTCCGCCATCGAAGAGTTAATTAATCTTTTAGGAGACTTTTACCATCATATTTGTAATATTTCTGTGATCAAAATTTTTCTGATTATACATACATATCAATTTTTTTAATTGACGATGGAGTAAGTTTTGGTGACAGACAAAGAGAGTAAATAGTAAAGAAAGGGACACTGCAAGTCGCATCGTATCGTTGAAAATATATTGGATAATACGAACAATTGCAAAATGTGTCCGGTCCCATAAATTCACCGTACAACAGTTGTCGGCCCTCCGTTGCAAATTGCATCTACGTGCCTAAATCCAAAATGTAAATCCGTGACCGTAAAACCTCGACATTGGTTTTTCCTGATTATGTTAGGTTTTCTCTTCTCTGCATTCTCTCTATGTATGATCGACCAATTCACAGAAGACAAGACGGTTAATGTAGATGTAGCTGAGGTTCTACCCGTTTTCAAAGTCGCGAAATGTCCTAGTCAGGAGAGTGTGTCTTTAATGTCTTTATAATTTAATTTCTTTGTCTGTCACCAAAACTTACTCCATCGTCAATTAAAAAAAATAGATATGTGTGTATAATCAGAAAAATTTTGATCAGAGAAATATTACAAATATGATGGCAAAAGTCTCCTAAAAGATTAATTAAAAATGAAGAAGTGTCGTCATTGCATTACTGTTGCCTCACCGATGTTATGTACCTGACCCATACATAATGACCATACACCTGTATATGATCTGAATTATATCGTGTTTGGTATCATTTTAATCAGAACAATGTCACAAATCTATTAGAAAAAGTCTCATAAAAAAATAAGTCATAATAAAAAAGCTACTCCTTGGTAATACATTGTGAGGACGCGCGAGCTTTTGAACTGTGCCGCCGACTGCAACTCTCCGCGTCTCTTTCTTTCCCATACGCTATCCTTCCTCGCGCCCGAAACTTTAATCGTCGATTACACAAGTAAATATCATCGGAATTATATCATATTTGGTATGATTTTTATTAGAAAAATGCCAAAAATATGGTCATCGAAGTCCCATAAAAAATAGTGATTAATAAAGAAGTTGGAAATTCGGATTAGGTATGTTTACATTTCTCGGTGACCGAGGCCTCTCGAGCTCGGCTGTCCTTCTCTACGTTCGGCAAACCTCAAACAATGATATCCCTCCGGCATAATTGTCCCTCCGCAGACCCGTGTTGTGGACAATTTTCGATGAAATACTGTATATAAGTACCACTGTATTTTGTATATCTATTGTATGCTGCGGTCAATTTGTTTATAGAACGCAAAGTGAATGGCTCCTTTTAGAAGTAATATTCCCCGAATTAAACCACAGCTTCTCATTCTAGGTACAGGGAATGCAATGCTTTATTTCTGGTAGAAGACAATTCTACATTCGCGAAAGATGAACGTCAACTTGCAATTGATAGACACACGCATACACACACACGCACACAAACACACACAGAGGCACAGACAAAGACACAGAGGGAGAGAGAGAGGACAATGCCGACGGGTCACTCGAATGAACGGTAGCATAATGCAGCGTGTTATCAAATTGTAAAGCTGTAAACGCGGTCAGCTTAAAATGAGCAACCGATTACAAAGCCACGTGATGACAATACAGTGGAGGCCGGGAATATCGATTCGTGACCACCGCCTGCTGATACAGTGGTCAGAAATGTCCTTTACAAAGAGGAAACGAGCGATAGGGGAAGTTGGAACTGTACACATCAGTTGATAACAATGTTAAACATTTCTTGCGGCCTTATCACACCTCCTGCCGGGCAATCGATGAAAATGATCAATGTGTCGCTCGGGTTTCATTTCAGCTGCTTGTTCTCTTTTAAATCTATCAGAAGTATAGATCAGAAGCTAAAGATCGTGGCAGGACAGGGTAAAATTTGTTATAATTCGAGGAAAAATACTAAAAATTGATATACTTCCATAAATACTATTTGAAAATGTTAATTTATGTAGTGCTTAAATTAAACAATATTTGAAAATAAATACGTTTTCATTTGGAGCTTGAATTGAATAATATTTTTAAATAAGTACCTGCTCATTTAGTGCTTAAATAAAATAATATTTGAACATAAGTAACTTTTCATTTCGTGCTTCAATTAAATAATATTTGCAAATAATCACCTCGTCATTTACAGCTTGAATTAAATAATATTTGAAAATAAGTAACTTTTCATTTCGTGCTTAAATTAAATAATGTTTGCAAAAAATCACCTCGTTTATTTAGAGCTTGAATTAAATAATATTTGAAAATATATACCTTCTCATTTAGAGCTTCAATTAAATAATTGAAAATAAATAATTTTTCATTTCGTGCTTAAAATTAAATAATATTTGCAAATAATCACCTCGTTATTTACGGCTTGAATTAAATAAAATTTGAAAATAAATATTTTTTCATGTAGAGCTGAAATCATAAACTATTTCAAATGCTATTTACTATTTAAATTAAATGCCACTTAAAAATAGGTACTATTCCATGTAGCGCTTTTTATATATAGTGTATATTTTAATTTGGTGAATTGATAAATTTGTCAACTTGATTGACTCTGGCAAAAATGAAATAAAGTTATTGTTAATCATTATTTTATACTTTGGAAGTTTACAGTCGTTGTAAATACATAAAGAGTAATGGTCCCATTACTACAAGTTTAATAATAATAAATGATTAGTGTTTATGCGCTTCTGACGATGCACATGTCACATAAATTATAATTTTTGTTTACTGTAAATTATTCATTAACGTATACCCTATGTGTACAATGTGATGATCTACGTTTTTACAATTTCTGTTTAATGTAAATCGCACATTAACCTAGTTCTCGTCTATAAAATGTGACGATCTATGATTTTTACAATTTTTGTTTATAATTTTATATTAATCATTTCTGTAAACGATGTACTGTCATTACTACAACTGTCCCTATTTTTTATCATTAATTACGCGTTTCCGTGATGAGCAATGTAATATAAACGAACAAATAGGTTGTGTCATTTGAGGTCACATAAATATAAATCAAGGTAATCTATTAATATCTGTGCCATTGTCGACCATAGATTGTCGTACTTGTTTTGCTATAAATAACATTGACTATAGATGACACAGAAATATAAATTAGATTTCCATAGTAATTCGAACATCACTGTCGCCTAGAATAAAGAAGGCCTTCCAGAAAAAGCTTCAACTATAAACGTACATTATTACTGGAGGTTTATCCGAAGTAATTGTAGGTCTCTTTGTTCTGTAAACATCCATAGTTTTGTTTTGCATTAGGTCTAACACTCTCTAACAAACCGAGTCTATAATTTACATTTGATGTTCTCTATTCTTTTTCAAACTGTAAGAATCGTTCAAACTTTTCAGTTTCTAGACGCTTAATATGCTGAGCAATTAAGTATTATAATAACTCTTAATATTATTATTAAAGGTTCTACAATGAAGTTGTAAATGAATTGCAGTTGTTCATGTTAAGTTTGCGTTCTCCATTTTCTTCTTAAATGCAAAAATCGCTCAATGTTTTCATTTATTAATTATCTCTCCCTCTCTCTCTCTCTCTCTCTCTGTCTGTCTCTCTTTCTCTTGATCAAAACATCATACTCATTTCTTGAGCAAATAACTATTCTAATAACACTTAAATATTGAAAAGGCCTTTTATTTAACATAACCCATTATTTACACAAACACACATACAAAATACACTATTACAATAATTCAAGGGTTGAAAACAATTGTGATATCGATTCCGGTTCTTGAAACAGTTACGAGAACTGAAAAAATGTTATAACTGTTATGAGAGTATCGGTTCTCGCTTATATCGGTTACGGTTACAGTTCTCGAGAACCGATATTATAACGGTTCT
Organism: Sphecodes monilicornis; assembly: GCA_913789915.3. Lineage (NCBI taxonomy): Eukaryota > Metazoa > Arthropoda > Insecta > Hymenoptera > Halictidae > Sphecodes > Sphecodes monilicornis. The sequence continues at coordinate 7,329,707 of OU565301.1, read as the reverse complement.
ATAACTGTTATTTTTAGTCTCTGGATTTCGGTTTCGGTTTCGGTCCTTCAGACTTTAGAACTTATAATATGTCTCCTATCGGTCTCATATCGGTTTTGCAGTTCTGCAACTGATATTTTTTGGTTCTGTATCGGCTATACAGGGTGTCTCAAAATTCCTGTAACATTCGGAAATGGGAGGTTCCTGAAATCATTTGAAGCGACATTTTCCTTTGCAAAAATGGCGTCCGCTGCTTTGTTTAAGAGTTATTAACGAAAAATGCGGACCAATCAGAACGCAGCTACAGCGGATTGATTCTGGCTCAGCCAACGACGTCACGCTAAGCGGGACCTGTCGCCGAGTCGGACTCCGTTCGCTGCAGCCGCGCTCTGATTGGTCCGTGTTTTTCGTTAATAACTCCTTAACAAAGCCGCGGACGCTATTTTTGCAAAGGAAAATGTCGTATCAAATGATCTCAGGAACCTCTTATTTTCGGATGTTGAAGGAATTTTGAGACACCCTGTATAACCGATACGGAACCAAAAAATATCAGTTGCAGAACTGCAAAAGCGATACAAGGCCGATACCGGACATATTAGAGGTTCTGAAGTCTGAAGAACCGAAACCGAAACCGAAATCCAGAACCTAAAAATAACAGTTATAGAACCGTTATAATATCGGTTCTCAAGAACCGTAACCGTTACCGATATAAGCAAGAACCGATATTCTCATAACAGTTACAACATCATTTCGGTTCTTCATAACTGTTTCAGTCAGAACCGATATATAACTGTTTAAAACAGTCAAAACATTATACATACTCAGTTCTTGAGCAAATAACTATTAGAATTACTCTTAAATATTATTATTTAAGGTTCTACAATGAAGTTACTAATTAATTGTTCATGTTCCATTGAATTTTTCATAGCATATTTTTATCACATTTTCCTTAATAAGCTTAACAAACAATTCAGTTAAGTCGACACTCCTGGAGCTTGGATAATTGACGATAACTAAAAAGACCCACGAGTTTGTTAAAAATATACTAAATAATGCTAATCTTTACTTGATATTTTCTTTCAGATTCCCAATTAATTTCCAAGAGAAGAAAATAAATCTTTTTACCTCCAAATCTCAGTTCAAAGAGAACGAACAGATCTGAAATTTGTAAAAATGGTTTTTCAGACCAAAATCCATTATCCTGTAAGAATAATATTAAAAATAATTAAAGTAAGAATAATACTTAATAATAAATATTAAAAATTATACAGAGGGTTCACTATATCAAATTAATTAAATGAACCGTCCACTTTTTGTCTCTATTTGGTTGTTCCAATTCCTAATCAGCAGCTTTACGAATCAAAATTCTATGATCCCACGGTTTCGCACGTTTGTATGACCGATAATAAACGTGTCCACCACGGACATGTAATCTCGCAATGATTTCATGAAACCATAACGCTGTTTTTTACTGCCTTCACCTTTATATTGTCAGCGTGACCTTTCGAACGTTGTCTGCAGCCTTGCAGCGCCTAGGAGACTTACATCTTTGGGTATCGTATATTACATTTGTTTTCTAGAATTTTGTTCCCTCAGTGTTAGTGAGAGTAGTGACGTCATGATATGACGTCAAAGCTTGACAACCTATTCCAGCCACACCTTTTGCACACAGTGGATACTGATGGAATTCATGGAATTTGCAATCGGCCCCCATTTTACGGGGGAACAATGTTTTTAACATTTGCGTGTAGCGTCTTCATCGTTCTTCTTGAACGTTAGCAATTATTATCTTGTTTTTTTCGTGCCCGCTTTCTATTTTTGTGTTTAGCGAGATGTAAACGCGATTGTGTAATCCCGTAATTTGTAAATACATTAAAATATAGTTATCTCATCGCGAACGCAATTGCGCGTGTCATTATTGTTTGTCGACTTCCAATCACACCTTGTCCTATCAGATACAAAAAGTATTTCAACAATAAATTCACGAGAAATTGTCGATATAAACTGTTACAATTTCGTTAAAAAAATAGTACAGCAAGAAATCTGGACTAATTTTAAGCTTGCTTTCAATATAGCTATAATACTTTATTATTTTGATTTTGTAAATAATATAAAACGATTATTTTCATCTAGCGTTTAAATGAAATTAATTATTTTCAAATAGTATTTCATTCGATTAACTATTTATTTGAATTACACTGTTCAAGTAAAATAATATATAATTTCACCTCAAGAAGAGGTTATTGAAGTAACTAGATTAATCGTTATATTTATAGTTTTTTTCTTTGGGGGAGAAAAGTTATATTGTAGTTATTTCGGGAGTTACAATGTTTATAGCAGGGGTAATAGCTAATTATGAATATAATTTAAAAAAAATTATTGCTTTACCAACGTTAAGTTAATACATATGTTAATTTTTGTAGTTTAATGATTAAAGTTTAGTACGTTGCATTCGCGTTTAAAATTGTGAACGCAATCGACGATCGTGACACGACATAAATAGAATCCTGAAGTGTGCGAATTATTTGATGAAATGAAATTCAAATAACGAAATAATTTTGAAAATAATGATTTTGCTGTTCAAATAAACTAACACATGACGATTTCAAACGACATGTAGCCTAATAAGATAATATATTATCGTAACAATTATTTTTCAAATAATTAACACTAGAACTACCGGACCAGTCAAAAATGACTGGTTTCTAATTTTTTCTTTTACAAATATTGATATTATAAATATGTTTTCAGGAGTAACTTTTTAGTACGCGTCTCTATTGAAGTACATATTTAAATAAAAATTATACCTAAATAATTTGATATCGGCGCAAGGTTCGATCTATTTGAAATGTTCAACAAATTTGCCTTTAATTTAAATTCCCAACGTTTCAATCCGTGTGTGGATCTTTTTCAAGGGGAAAAAAGCGTCTGAAAATTATATTAGTTAAATATAATCACATTGTACTATTTAATATTTGCCAATAAACACAGGTAAACCAAGGAAGTCAATTTTAAGAATATCATCGTGCCAAAAACTTTTCTATAATCATAATTTGTAAAAATAGATATTATTCTAGGCTTCATTAAAAATCCTCTACACAACATGTAAGTTTTCCTACAAAATATTCTTAAAATTGACTTCCTTGGTTCACCTGTGTTTATTGGCAAATATTAAATAGTACAATGTGATTATATTTAACTAATATAATTTTCAGACGCTTTTTTTCCCCTGGAAAAAGATCCACACATGGATTGAAACGTTGGGAATTTAAATTAAAGGCAAATTTGTTGAACATTTCAAATAGATCGAACCTTGCGCCGATATCAAATTATTTAGATATATCTTATAATACGATCGATAGAAATTATAATTATAAATAAAAATTGTACGAAATCTGAATAAATGCAGTCTTATTGTTATTATAAGGCAGTATACGCCAGTCGCGTTTATTGCTCGGTAGTTCTAGTGTTAATTTCAATAATGCTCAAACCTGGTGTCTCATAGCCTAGCCACCGAAATTCAAATCGCTCGAATCAGATGGATGCAAAAAGTGTTCGAGAAAATTCCGCAAGGATCGAGCGAGTGTGCTGGATCGCATGCAATCGTAGCCGGAAGTTATCTGTCCGATGGATTGGCCGATAGAAGAAAAACAAGAGTCCTCTCGACGGATTCCCGACCGATCAAACGCTCTTTCTACATCGACGACGAGGAGACGAACGTCTCTCGTCGACCGTTGGAGGTGGGGTTGTGTACCAGTGACGTGTGACGTCTAAACTCCTCCACTAAATTGTCGAAGCGACCAAGCGCACGTTCTTCACGATTTTTTTGCTCGCTTTGTTGGCAAACGTAGCTTTTTTATGTTGGCGGAATCCCTGCAGTGGGAATAAGAAAAGCCACTTCGCAGAAGTCGATCCGTTACGTCGACTTTACAGGACCAGTGTTACGTAACTGAAACGCGGTTAATCTGTTAGAAAAGTAATCCTCGGGAGCGTGCACTGCATCCTATCGATAAAACGTTTTGCTGCCCGTTTCGTTTTTTCGTCTACGGCTAATCCGGCTCGCTGTGCATCGCTGGAGGTGCTTAGGAATACGCTCGATAATTAAACTGCTCTTTACGAATCTAATCTAATCGACGGAATCACTGCAGTTGACCATTCTTAACACTAAAACTACCGGTACAGTGGTTTTTTTATTTTTTCTTTTACAAATATTAAAATGGTAAATATGTTTTCGGGAGAGATTTTTTCATAAACTTCTCTATCGAAGTACATATTTAAACAAAAACTGTACGAAATCTGAATAAATGCAATCTCGACGTTGTTATAAGTCAGCGATGTCCAAACTTGGCTCCTGGGAGCTAAACGCCGCACATTGGTTCGAATAATTAGTCCAAGGTCATTCAAGGTCACGGACAGAGTGCAACATTCCTTCAAAGCCAGTTTTCCCTGTCCTTGACCTTGAATGACCTTGGACTAATTATAGTCACTGAATTCCTAATGAAGGGGACTATCATTGTAGTTGTTTAATAAAGGGTGGTTCCATTTAAAAAAGTCAAGGTGACATAAAAAAATGACAAAAACAAAATTTTTTTTTTGCATCGTGTCAGCCCCATTGTACCATTCAACTTTGTCCTTACCATATTTTACGTATCTTTAGAAACAACAAAGATATTTGAGGTACAAACGTTAGGTGACTCACCCTGTATACGTAATCAGATTACAAAACGATTTCTTATTTGTAATGTTGCAGATTTGGGCGCGGCTGGAAGTTAAGTGTTCCCTTTTGAAACGGGAAAACAGACCAGCCGTACTCCGTTCAATGACAATTGACAGCGGAAAGGCTCCACCAGTTTCGGGGAAAGGATACTTGGACAAGGGAATCACCAAACTTGTGATTCGTCCCCTTTTTATCCCTACCAAAGGAATGATCTCTTCCCCAGCTTTGGTAGGGTACAGAACGCATAGAACCGTCAGAACTAGAAGTTCGGATCACTCAGAACCTTCAGAACATGTAGAACCGTTTCGAACGGTGAATACACCTAACCTTTAACTGTTACGAACTCTAAGTGTATTTTAAGAATGTGAAATATATCTCTTTTCTGTTTTAAACTAGAGCTTCAATGGCCTTGAACCAGCGGCAAAATTGGACACAACAACGCTCGGAACAAACCAGCGGCAACGGAACAGAACTTTCGATTTTTTCTGGCCCCCTAAATTGTGAGAGTTGGTGAGAAAAAGATCTCAGAACATATTTTTGAACCTATGACGGCTGAAAAGTGTGTGAGAGGAGGAAAAAGGAGAAGGAAGCGTTTCGTCCTAGGCCCACTAGAGGACTCATCAGTAAGGCTTTTTTGAAAAAATATGTTTATTGGTTTCTTAATGTACATACTCATCGGTAAGGCTATCTAGCGGACCCGTGCCTTAGACGCGGGATGTCGTAAGGACAGTTTAGGACGGTATATATACAAGCAGAGGAAGATTACGGTAGTAGCGGGAAAGGTGTTGTCGCACTGTCCATCTGTTGGCGACCATAGTAGGTAGCCGCCACAAACCGTACAGATAAGGACTCCCCTACTGCACAAGCAAAAGGAACAAAACGGATCGTGTGTGGCGGCCATATTGGATTATAGACTATTCAGACGTCCATTGATCATCGGCTTAACTGTGCTTAGACATTTTTGATCCGTACGATTTTCCTCAGAATTCAGAGAGTCAGAATTCCTTCATTCCCAATAATCTCTTCTGATAGAAATTGTATTTAAATAATCAGTACTATGTGAACATTATGATTAGCCTGCGGCTTTTATGGATTTATGACAAAAATGTGTAGGTTTAATTTAAAACAGCAAATACATTAGAAGAATTCAGAGGTACTGTTATATTATGTACAATCTATTAAGCATATTAAGAAAGAAATTAAATTTTTATTCCACTTCGGTTTGTTGCAACTCGGACAGCAAGTTTTTATTTTGCATATATTTGCATTGCATGAGATACTGTTATATTATTTAAAATCCATTAAGCATATTAAGAAAGAAATTAAATTTTTATTTCACCTCGGTTTGTTGCAACTCAGATAACAAGTTTTTATTTTGCATATATTTGCATTGCATGAGATACTGTTATATTATTTAAAATCCATTAATCATATTAAGAACGAAATTAAATTTTTATTTCACCTCGGTTTGTTGCAACTCAGATAGGAAGTTTTTATTTTGCATATATTTGCATTGCATGAGATTACTGTTACATTATTTAAAATCTATTAAGCATATTAAGAAAGAAATGAAATTTTTATTCTACTTCGGTTTGTTACAACTCAGACAGCAAGATTTTATTTTGCATAAAGATCCGCAGTCTAATAATGACATTATAGTGCTATCAATTAGTTAAAAAGCATGGGAAATGCGCGCGTATGCGAGGAACATTCAAGCCTAATTTTCTCGGAAACAAGACCACAACTCAGAAATTTTTATTCTACATTTCCACATGCTTTTTTCATCAGAAATCCATTCACATACATACGACTCAATACCAACCACACCGAAATATCCTGTAAACATCATGATAACTCCGCAAGGAGTGACAAAAATGTGGAAAATTGCCGATATTAGTGAAACGTTCTATTTTCTCGGGGATAAGTTGTTGCGATAAACCGTTGCGAAGATACGATGAGAGTGTTGCAGTCTCGACAATTTTCAAGGAAGGCAGTACAGTTTATTGGAGGTGACAGGACAGACAACCGCAAGTCGGTATATGATCAGCCAAAACTTATTTCCCTCGAGTGCCATGATTCGATTCGACACGAACAGCACTATATATAGCAACAACGCGGTTCTAGCTATGGGTCGATGCCGTCTTTTTTTATAGGATCTCTATCGCACCCCCATACCCGCGCTCCTTCCCCGATCGTGAAACAGCATCGGTTTGCGAGAGGCCAATAATTCCCGTGAGATCGGTTGCCGGGGAGAGATGCGATTCTTGAACTCAAGCGGAGCGGAAATATTGTCCATTAACGCTTTCGCAACTGGACACGTTTTATTTAGAACAACACTGTGACGCGCAGCCCAAAGATAACAGCAATTCATTCAAATTGCATTTCATTCAAATCAATCTTAGGTATTTTCAAATCAGTGCCGGATTAAGACCTTCAGAGGTCCTTAGCACTTCAAAAATTTTGAGGGGCCCTTGTAGATACAGAATCAGTTGAACGCAATGTAGAGTGCACCTGTATGATTTCGTAGACAAATTCGATAATAAGTCTACTAAGAAGTGTTTTTAACAAAAATTAGAGTTTTGCTCGCTCGCTACTTGGGATTTATCTTTCCACTATTTTTTCTGCTCCATTACGGGGGTGTCCCACTTGGACGCCATCCGATTGGACGCGTTCCTTTTGGACGCCGTGCCTTGGGCACCACAGTATTAGATAGTATAGTTTTGGTAATTCTAGTATAAACAAGAGATATTGAAATTATACAATTTAATTTTACTGTCTATGTTCTACAGTATAAAGTTACAATTCAAGAATTTACTCCCATATTTATAGCTCGTAGTATATTCGGAAAATGGAGATTTGAATCATGGTTTTACCAGCTTAATTGCTTGAATATTATTTTGAAAAAATAATGCATTACACATAATGAGTCATTTAATATTTAAAGCTAAAATATTTCCGTTGTTTTCAATGACTTTTTAACGAAGACGGTCATATTAATTTTATTCACTTTCTTGTTTCAAGTCCTGACATATAACATAGTATTTTGTAATGTTATTGTATATTAACGTTCTCTATGCATTTCCTAGATAACAACAATATTTAAAATTTCCATTTTTCACTTTAAAATTATGTGGACTTAAGCTTGAAAATTAATGTACTGGAAACGAAGATTTTGAATTACTTTCAGATGATTTACCCCGTAACGTAAATTAAACGAATACAAAGCGCTAAAAACGTCATCGGATCAATTTAATTCGAAATAAGAAAATAACATTGATAGGTATGAAAATTTTATTGAAAGAAATTTAATAAGATCTCGAAAGGTATTCAATGAATAAATAACGACTGGTCTCAGAATGATCGATTACAGATTGGAGAGTATTGAACGTAATTGGTCGAAATGCACTATTGATGCTTTTAAGTATTTAATTAATATTCGTGCTGTAGGGTGTGTCTAATTACGACGTTTGTAGCATTGAAGTTGTTTTAATGGTATTTTTATAACAAGAAAATCGATCTTGCACAACGTTCTTTTGGAAACTCGTTCAACAAAATAAAATTTGTTTACAAGAAATTGTAGAAAAATGATTGCACACACGTTAAAAATTGAATAATTGGAAAAACAAGAACTTATTTGTATGGTCTCACAAAATTATATTTTATACTTTCTCTGAAGAATGGTTGCACAGAATGATCATTAAATTAAGTAATTATTAAATTTTAAAAATTGAATTCAAATTTCTATACGAAGATTTCACAAAATTTACATTAAAGTCTACAGGAATTTCGAAATTATTACAAATACTTTTCACTCGAAATAATTAAATCTTTCGCAGCAACACGTACAGTGGCTAAAAAAATATTGGCGTATCCATTGAAAAGGAATAATTTTATAAAAATTTGAAAACGAATTGAATTTCTTTTAAATATTAGAAGAATTCGTTTACTAACTAATGTGTACAAACAAATTTTTTTAAATTGCGATTGATCAGAATTACGAAGGAAAAAATTAAAATTACGTTTTTTAACTGTCTTATCTGAGTCTAGAATGAAAATATGAAACATGCATTTTGTAGAGCTAAGTAAGTTATATGTATACGTGCACAAAGTTACATCGAAATCGGTCAACGCGTAAGAATGCTCAAGCATCACCCCGCCCCTTCATCGAAAAGAAATGCAAAAAAAGAATTTCTTTAAATTTTTCGACATTATAAAGTTGATTGTCGAGGTTGACAAAATTATTTTGTAATAGCACAATCTTTTCCGAATAAAACAAAAAAAACATGTAGCTCAATGGGACAAACAGTTCCTGAGATAAAAATTCGTGAGCGAACCCTATTTTCACCAAAATAGGCAAAAATTTGCAAACTTCGAAGGCCAATAATTTCTAAACAAATTCTCTTAAACCCCCCGCCCCCTAATTTCACATGGACTACAACATATTTCATTTAGAACAGTGGTGGGCACGGGTGGAGCCCCTCAAACGCCTGGTTCTCCCACCAACCTCTCTTTCATGCAGCGCGCACGTTCGTTGCGTACGCCGATGTCTCGTGTCTTCGTTGCCCCATTGTACCGCGCTTGCTGGAAGGGGACGGAGGGCGTTACGGTCTGGACGATTTTGCCTCAAATGAGGCAAAATTGCCCATCCCTGATTTAGAACAAAATCGACGATGGTGCTCGATTAAAAAGTGATCGATTTGGCATGGAATGAAACATCTACAAACTTTAAATTTTCATTATAGTCACAGATAAAAATGTTAAAAATTAGAATTGATCGAATTGTTCATCAATATTTCGTTCCATTACAATTTTAAAATAATTTCTTTGCACATTCGCCAGTAAACAAATCCTTCAGCGTCTCAAAAAAATTATTCCTATTTAAACGGTACGGCCATACTTTTCTTTCGGCACTGTATATGTACTTATGGCACTTTATTAATTTTTTGTTTTGAACAATTCGTCTTTTGAAAAAATTTTCTCTTGCCGATTTTTATTGGCTCTTGATTTAATTCGACCATTTATTTATCCGCTCCGATGAAAGAGATTTGCAGTACACTCAAAGGCAGACAAAAGAATATACGCAGATAGAAAGTTCCTTTCCATATGACGCCGCGCGTAAGAGGACCCAGTAACTAGGGTTTCATTCTATCTATATTTTAAACGCCGAATCGACTGCATCAAGAACGTTTTAAAACGTTTTATATCCGTTTCATTCACTGGGTCGATTCTTCTTACTCCAGTTCAAATCCTTAAATGAAGAATTTCAAGCGCCTCCGTTCGAGCTGAAAAGATCTCATTCAGGGAAATCCTGCCGATTTGATTATTCACAAAACTTAATAATCTACCTTTCCTAATATTCAGATACCAAATTTTCCTTTTGAAATGATCAATTGTTAAACGCAAAATGCTCTTGTCAACTTCTTTCAATGCTCGCGATACTCTCTTGATCTAAACTCTTTTGTAGGTATTGCATTAACACATTTACTGCTAAATAAATGTTCACAAAAATTGGAAAATATTAACAATTTATTTGATGGATAAACTTCCGAAGAGAGCATACCTCCGATTTTTTTATACTCTGGATTCTTACGTATTTTGACGTACTGATTACGAATATGATACTGAAAATTGGCGCAAATTTTATTTTCATAGCCGAAACCACGAAAAAACCATAAAAATCATAGTTTTTTCCATTTATTTCCGTAAATAATGGTAATTTTGGAAAATACTTCAAATAAAAATTGTAGGTCTCATCGAAATACACATTTTATGTCGTGTTGATTTTTATCATGAAGACAATAGTTTTTGAGAAAAACGATATTAAATGTTCAAAACTCCATATAACTCATCCAACACAAATTAACCTAACCTCAAATTCTCTAAAGCACTGTCTCCTTATTTTACCCATTCTTGATTTGTTTATTTAACAGTTTTCTTTCGTTAATCATTTTCATAGATTGAAAAAATTATATTTTGTGCACCGGTATTATGAACTAGAAACTTTGTAGTTTAATTGAAAAATACTGTCTTTAATCATGTAAATTCTCAATTGTTATGAACAGACTGTAGATCTTTATGCAGAATTAAAATTGTCTACATAAATGATGAGCAATTGGTGCAAAACAAACATTTCAAAATTAAATAAAACACTTAAAGGGTTAAAAAATATTGATTTCGAATAACCATTTGTATTCTGGGGATGTTAATAGAGGTTTCATTTTGTTCGTAACATAGAAAAACAACATGTAATACAATTTTGTCTCGAAATCCAAAATCGTTGCCGATTCGTTAAGAGCAACAGAGCGATCGGTGAGAAAGAGAAGCAAAGATGGTAAAATCCAAAGTTGTATTCGCGATGTAGAAGAGGGAACATGGAATTTCATCCCGCTCTTCGTACCAAAATCTCTTTGGTCCGATGCAGAATGTTCAAACAAGTTCCCGAAGGAAACGACATTTGCTCACGGGGTCGCTCACGTTAAGGTGTCATAAACCGGGAAATAGTTTATGCTTTAATATAGCGACGGGAGAATATCTGCAGCTTAAAAATCTTGTTGAAATAAATTCGCAATGCCGCGCACAATGCGAGGGAATTCTCCACCAAAGACTCTTTTATCGCGTCGCCCTGTTTTTATATTACTTTCGTGCTCGCGGGATTTATTCTGGCATCGTTGCGCTCTGGGATACATTTATTACTCAAACTTATCGGCATTTTCACCCTTCGTTTTTTGTTTAAAGGATTGTTCAAAGCAAGTTGGATGCTGCGTTGCTGCAAAGATTAATCTTTGCGGTCGAATGGGTCGGTATATTATGATTCACGTTATAGCGGTCAGTCCATTGCGCATTTATTTCGCGTTCCTACCCGAACGTACAGAATTAAATTTCAAATATTAGACACACGACATTTGTGCCATTATTATTGAAAATAGATGTTCTTGTGCCCACGATCTTATTACTATAGATGCACTAATAAATTCGTGGTCCTCACAATTAATTGCAACAACTAGAGTCTTGTTGTCGCTGGCGTTTAAGATTGCAGAAACATTCGATTTTTGTCGAAAACCTTTATCTCTAAATTGTTATAACTTTGTGAAGAAAACCATAGAACAATCATTTTCAGCATATTGTACAACTCGAAGTTACTTTAAAACCCTTGCTCAGTTTTTTTTCAAAAACTCTTTGGTATCACGTACAAAAACAGGAAAACGAAGGCACGTTCTCCGTCCCAACATTTTTTGGCAGCGGCAGACATTTCATTCTAAATTCAATAGAACGGTGAAAAAAAATCGTAGACTAAGTTTTCAAAGCTTGTTGTACAGTAAAAACACCAATCTTCAAATCTGTGATGCTTTTACTTCTCAAAAAAGTGTGTTAATGTAGCTAGAGTCGATTAAAGTTAACAAAGTTTCGATAGGTTGAAGTTGAAAAATTTTCGAGATTCTATGTTCGCTTTTCTACTACTCCTCAGAGTGCATACATTTTTTTGAAAAATTTCCACAAAGTATTATGAAAGTGGAGGCTTTGCGCTTTAAAATGAGCCTAGAATGATCGCTGTACGATTTTTAATCACGATTAAAACGAGTCTAGCTATTAAGATATTTTAAAAAAAATATCTTTATTAAATAAACATTGTTTGAAATGTATTCAATGTAATGAAGAAGCGTTTGAGCATTTTCTTCATTATTGATATTTCGATAACTAATAATTTTTTTGTTACTCTACCCGAATACTTTTTTATGTATAATGACCACGGACTTAAAGGACTGAGCATAAAGTGCGTTTATGGGTGAGAGGGGTCATGCCGCGAGCGGGGAGAAATGGTAGACTGCGGCCATGTTGGATGACAAAACTAGTGTTGCCATCTATATAACGTTGCGGGAACATTGATATGATTTGATTCTGAAAAATGAATGCATAACAAGTGTATTTGTATATGTATCTGTATATATGTACAAAATATTGCACATTCGGCTCCAATATAAATTTATAAATAAATTATGTATATATATTTCCCCGCATGATTGCATTGCAAATTCGCGCAACTAGTATTTAAAGTTGCATATAGATAGCGTTGGGATATGGTGCAAGATTTCACGCGCATGCGCGTCCAAAACAGTAATGTATCTATATCATGATGACAGAGGTAGTGGAGCCCTGAGACAGTTATATTGGCGGGAATGTCTCGAAACAATCTATTCCGGACAAAAAGACTTCAGGACGTGTCCTGCGAGTTACAAAATATACACAAATGCACATGTTATACACTCATTTTTCAGAATCAAATCATACCAATTTTTTAAAATTCTGCTGGGTGCACAAGGTACCTCATTTTATCGAGAATCTTACTTTACTGAGGCTGAAATCTCCGTGCATGCGCGTGAAATCTTGCACCATATTCCAACACTGCCTATAGAGAGCACCACAGTGTTTGCCATCCAAGATGGCCGACAAGTTGATACCCCTTCCGTCTTTCGCCTCACTCCCGCAGCATAATGCACAGTCCTTAAGTCCGTGATAATGACGAGGAATTTATGTTGAGAGGTTATGTGAAAATAATTATGTTTGAATACGATGGAAGAAATATATATTTGAATGTCGGAAGAGGTTGTCGGAGGTGTCTACAAGACGGCCGCACAATTAAAACCAAAAACGTGTCCAAACGCGGCGGCTGCGAAGGGAATCAGGTATTTCCCGATATCTCTAGGGTGCGTCGTTTTCGACAAAGTACAGCAACCCTTACTTTACCTTGACAATTTATCTACGTAAAAAAGTATGCATTTCCATTAAAACAAAAAAACGCAATTGTTGATTGTACATTAGGGTGGACCTTATTTTTCGACTATCGAATTTTTTCGGGACACCCCCTAGAATTGTGACACTTGACGCAAAAATAATGTGTGCAAAATTTGAAATCGATCGGATAACAGGAAGTGCTGCCGCATCGACTTTGAAAATTTTTTAATTTTCTAACTCGATTTTCTCCACTGTAGTATATCATTATTATATATTTTTATATATCGTTGAATTTGTCTTTTTACGCACTATAATAATGTAGAAACAAAATGTAGCATTAATTTAAAAAAAAAAATTCGTGACCTTGAAATCTCAAAAATTGACTTTTCAAAAAATTTTTTTTGCATTATATTTAATTTAATAAACAATACAACTTTTGTCTAAGAAATTTTTTTATATTTTTATAAATAGCGAAAATATTTAGACATTATACATATGCTTATACATAATACATTATTAATCTATATACGATATACATTATATATATATAATACAGTACATTATACAAAAAACTAAAATTATTTTAGAAAATTTCGTTGAAATAATTTATTTATCTCGTAATGACTTTTTTGATACATCTGGATATGGTTTCCTATTTTCGGAAATAACTTGTAAAATATATTGTTTCTCCTCTTCATTTTTTGATAATAACTGATTATAGTCTTGAATAAACTTAATACCGCGCTCAGTAGTGTCATTAACAACATTTAAGTTTTGTACAATGTTTAGTCCAAATTTGAAATCCTCGTCATCTTCCCATGAATCGGGATCGTTTTTTTTAAATTCTATAGGAATTGAAAATCTTTCAAAAAATCGTAGTGTTTTGTGGGAAATAAAATGTTCAATTCCTTTACCAGCATAGTTTTTCAAGTCTTCACGAGTTATTTCATATTTCTTACATGATTCGTCGGTTTCAATGTTATCAGATTCGTCGTATAACTAAGGTCCACCCTATTGTACATGCACCATTGCACTTTAAGAAAAAAATATAAGTTCCTGCGGACGTAGTGCTCTTTGAACGATTTATCCTTGTCCTTTGATGTATTTCTCTAACTGTCCTTGTAACGAAGTAATTGCGTGTGAAACACTGTATGATTTTTAACACGTATCGATTTCTTTGCAGTATTTTCAAAAACCGTTTTAATCTTCCCGTGAAGCAGAGTATGCATGTCCCAGTGATAATTAAAGCACACGTCGTTTCTCAAAATACAAAATAACGGTTTTTGCTTTGGAAAAGCTAGTCGAATTGGTGGACGCTGGGCGATAAACAAAAATCTGTGATTCATGTTATGCATCCGGCGATCTGTTTTCATCGCTTTTTCGGTCGAGATATGAAACATCTACAGCATCGGAGAATGATGATTTTAATCTGGATTTAATCCGGAGACAATAATGCCTAAATAAATTTCACGCAACGCTGGAACAGCGTAAACATCCGTGCACAAAAGCGGTGCCAAACGATATTCGACTGTTTATAAAAGTACGCACCGATTTATTGTTATGTATGCGAAAACAGACGATTCGGCTTGCAAAAAGTACAGTCAAATCAATAGCCTGTCTCCTGTTGGTTGGTTTCCAAACTTTTAACTGGCAATTTCAAATGAGAATGCGTATTCAGTTCGTTCCACTTGTTGGACTTGTTAATTTTTTTCTGTCACCGGAATAAATAACTTTGTGATACAGTTCTCGCGAGCTTTATACACGGCTCATAGATCTTAATGGTCATATGGACGATTTAAACACACGGTTTCATCGTTAATCGATTTGAAATATTTTTAATAGCTTTCGGTATTTAAAATACTCCATTTTCTTTGTTAACATGCGCACTTTACGCGAGATGAAGCTTTCTTGTGTGAATTCGTGCGAAAGAAGTTTGTTAATCGTTTGGGAACATTTTTGGAATGTTTTTGTGGCATTTGCGATAAAGTTAGCAATGAATTTAGTGAAAATGTAATGCTGAAACAGATTGGTATGTGAACATTTTGTTTTGCGTTTCATTCGCCTTCCATTTTGTGTTTCATTGTTTGTAGCGCACAATTTTTGAAATATAAAAAAAAATATTTATCTATTTAACATTGTTAATTCCAATAGTCACTACAAAA
The DNA here is from genome assembly GCA_913789915.3 of Sphecodes monilicornis. Taxonomy (NCBI): domain Eukaryota; kingdom Metazoa; phylum Arthropoda; class Insecta; order Hymenoptera; family Halictidae; genus Sphecodes; species Sphecodes monilicornis. The sequence continues at coordinate 7,314,119 of OU565301.1, read as the reverse complement.
TGTGAATTAACCACTTTCTGTTTTTGAAAATATTAACAGGTCGCTATGCGATTACTCGGAAAAATATATATTGAGGTTAGGTTACGTAAAATCGCGTGTAAAATATTTTTCCAAGGAAATTTATACACATAGTCATTTATGTTTGCAAGAAAATTCGATATCGTCTTGAAAAAAATGCAATAATAAAACAGAAATTAAAGGGGTCGCTTTAAAACTATTTTCTATTCCTGTGAGGATTTCTGAACATTTGACAATGCAAGTTAAAGCTGGAAAATCATACTTTAGGATAGAGCCGTTTGGGCTCGCAAGAAAGTTCGAGACCGTCTCGAAGAATCGATAAATTCCGGTCGATAGAGGGGAGAAAAATTCGATTTTATCGAATTCGATCAAAACGATTTTAAATTCTATTCCTGTGAAAATTTCTGAACTTTTGAGGATGCAAATTCACGATTGAAAATCGCAAATCACTATAGAGATGTGTGAGTTCGCAGAAGAATTCGGGATAATCTCGAAAAATCGATAAATTTCTATCGACAGCGCAAAGAAAAAAAACAATAAAATAAAATTTGAAGGAGTGATGTATTTCAATACAATTTTAATACGTGTTCCCGTCGATATCTCTGCACTTTTGAGGGTGCAAATTGAACCATGAACTTTGCAATTCACTATAAATCCATCCAGATTTCATGAAAAATTCTAAATTGTGTCGAAAAATCGACCAACCCTGAGGAACTCTGAGAAAAATGATTGGATTTGGAAGAGTTATTTTATATCGATTTTAAATTCCGTTCAAAGTAACTTCATTTTATTCATTAACGAAAAGTGTTTGGCTAAATTTCCGAAGACGTCCATACTCAGAATTGAATACAATTTTGAGAATAGGTCCCTTTTTGAATAAAATGATCATTGTCAGAAGGATTTTTGGCGACTCGAAAAAAATTGTTTACAATGTTAATGTCACTCTCTAACTTACCGACAAAGTCGTAAACGGCCCACATGGTTCTATACCTCTACATATTACTAATTCAATTAATTCGTTTCACACACAAATTCCTACCCAGACCTAACCGAGACCTTTCTTCCCAAAAATTTCCCACGGTTTCTTAATAAAATAAATCCACTTCCAGATTAACAACAACTTCAGCATCTAGCCAAACCTAACTCAGACTAATCATTTTAGACTAGTCAGACAGTCACTTCCGCTCGCTCTAAAAATAAACTTTTCGGGTTATTCACACTTGTTGCTTCTCAAAAACACTGGGTGGGTGTGTAGCCCAACTTTGTCAGTTACTGACACTAAAATTTTCGCGCATGCGCGAAAAAAGCGTACAGTTTCTCATCACTGATTACAATCGCGCATACGACTTCGTCAGTAAGGTAGAGGGTGACATTAAAATAGTAAGGTAATTATATAGAAAAGATCTGCGTACTCCGATTTTGATGAAATTTTAATATGTCAACCCGCCGTAAACAACGCGTTATCTTTGCTGAAACACGTAAGTTTTGAACTTCCACATTTTATCCGCTCCAACATGATTATTCTTGCTCAAAGTCATTTCAAGGTCAAAAAGGTGGTACCCACTAAATTCAGTTTTTTATTGTCTATCGTGCTATCGTAAAAAAAACATACCAATCCATTTACAAAAACATCGGTGACCTTGAAATTTCATTAAAAAACACGACATAAAAAATGTTTTTCTTTACCATTATATTTGCCCCCCTGCAATAGTGTCGCTTTGTCCTCTGAAGTTTTCTGATAGGACTGTAAATACGACAGATATTTAGGTGTTCCCATTTATGTGGGACACCCTGTATATAAATTTCAAGGAAATGTCCAGTTCATATTTAAGTAACCTCTGCGCATCAACTGGAATAAAAATATGCTTCAATCGTTGACAAACGTGGAAAATGTTAACAAAACCCACAGACATGAATATGTTTTAACATTTCAATGTTAAAGCTTGAAACGTTCGTATTGTCTGATTGGAGACCGATTGAATAGTTTTATTACGTAGAACAAAATAACTTCTTGTAACTAACGTTCCACCAGTTCCACGATATGATGCCGGGCCTTCTAATTAATGAGGTCCGTTACAACCATACCGGCAGAAGAGTATTTCTGGGACGCGGAGGTACGCGAGGGACAGAAGTAACTCTCGAGTGCATCTCTCAAAAGGAAATGGCTTGACAAACAACAAGTGCAATGGCTTTGTTCGCCTAACGAAGTCCATGAATCAAGGTACAATCCCCGTTACGACTTGCACCACGCGCTCCAGACCCAGCACACTTAGGTGCAGGCTTAAATAATCCATGTCTGGCGATTTGCGCTACACCGACAGTTAAATTTACCCAGTCGAACAGGACACCAAGACTAATCCGACTTTGCGAATATCTGCTGACATATTTAATGCAAAATAATTCAAACTGCGCTCGCGGGAATAAAGACATTTCCAGAACGTGTCCTGTGCGCCAAGCTTTTGTACATGTTCACCATTTCTGTGGAAATTGATCAGATTTTCTGCACACGTAGTCACGGATTTGTTACAAATTGTTTGTGAAAAACATCAAAAAGAATTTCTTGTGGTTGGGTCTACAACGGATTTAAAAACTAAAGCTTTCCCCGTTTTGGTAGAATTATTAAAATTTGAGTGAAAGGTATATTGCCAACTATAGAATAATGTGGAGGCTTTACACGGACAAACTTGTAACCCCATTTTTAACTCATAAAACAGGGAGAAAGATCATATATCAATTTGTGAGGGGTTGTTGTGAAGGGGAATCTTTAGTCTTCAAATCCTTGGTGGATTCAATCACGAACAAAATTTTTAATTTTTTTTGCTGTCGTTTGGACGTGTTGCATTTTCGAGAACAAACGTGTCCTTAGTTTGGCATCTGATATATCATGCAAAATTTTTCTAGGCAAAAATGAACTACGGATTGTGATAATAGAGGATTCAAGCTTTAAAATGGGTCCAAGTTTATGTTGTACTTTTTTCTTTAACAAGATAATTGCTGAGTAAATGTCCAACAATTTTTCTAATAATTACAGGATATAAATAAACAATTCTTTTACAATATAGTTGCAAAAACGTAGAAAAACGATTGTCAAGACCAGATGTAAAAGCGTTCCGAAATCATTCATAAAAATGTCGATTGCATCAAACTGCATTGAATTTGACGAGATATTTTCAAAAGCTAACATCTCGATAAATTAACTAATAAATTCTTGGCAAGATAGGCCTTCCAAACAAATAGCATTAAACAATATATACATAAATACAGAGTGGCCGAAGAGTCACTAGAATATTTTTAAATGAAATAAGAAATGTTATTTTTTAAAAATTCACATTTATTCTTTCTTTAAAAAATTCGGATTTTAACACGTAGACTGCCGTGACACCCATATATGGGTGACAGAATTATTTGTCCATACTTAAAAATGAGTTATTACGCTAATATAATTATTGTACCAAATTTGGTTAATATCTGGGAAATGCAAGAAGGTTAAAGAACTACTCGGTGTCCTAAATTTTAATTTTCCAATAGTTTTTTCATTAAATAAATTACTTCGATTTTATGAAATGTTTGAGTTGCTTTGATTTGCTTTCGCAGTCAATGTTTTAAATGGTCTAATGACTTTTGGGCTGCTCTGTGTGTTGAGGCAATAAATGTCCAGCGTTCAAATATTCACGTACGACAAATAATAAATTGAGTGCATATTGATGTATAAAATAGATTTGTGCGATCAATTTTGAGCCGTCCTGTATGCCTTAGACCGCTTACTCTCCGATAGGAATCGTGATGCAAAATCACTTAGGTAATCTTAGCCGTTTAAACTCGGTTTGGACGTCGGCCGATAATTTCACTTACGTGCTTGCAACAGGTGAGGCGATTTTATCGATCTTTCCGGTCTCAAAGTCGGAATGAATCGCTTTACCATTCCTTCGAACGCAGATTCGTGTCTGTTGTTTATTTTGCCACTTTTATCCCTTTATCACTAAATTGACGTAGCACTACAAGTGACTATTTTATATTACATTATAAAAATAACGAGAGTGTGCGGATCAACATTTTTAGCCATTTTCTAAATGATATATAACCGAAAAAATAAATCGGTTGAATAATTTCTCATAGATGCATCTTTGTAATCTCAATAATCGTAAATTAAAAATATTACAACGTGTTTGACGCGTCCCGTGAACCTCTTGTTAAGGAATGCTTCTCGCGTAACGACAGTGAAAATGTTTTTAAAGAATTTTTTAAAAATAACTATTGGATATCTGGTACTAACCCCTTTTGTGATGTAAACAGATAGTCTTGAAGTAAAAGCGTTTCTTTTTTTTTAGTTCAATTCAATGAATTATTAATTTGATACAAGACTTCTTAACAGGATCGACAGCGTAAGTATTGTTGACGTGGGACGTAGCGTCGATCACAGTGATCAGAACACAAAAAGTGATAAATTTACATATAGTTACATACTTTATGCTGGAAGTGAAACTATTTTGAAAGGAAAATATGAAAAGATGAGAAAAGTTATAGGGTTTGCAAGAAAAGTTTACATTTTTCGGCCAAGTAGTTTTTACATTATTCAGAAAAATAACATAAATAACAGATCAAATGTAAATTTTAGTTCCAATTCCTAAAGAAATATGTAACGAAATTAATCACTTCGTCCGATGTTGTTTACTTTACTAGTTTTTTACTTATCGTTCACGCCGCCGCACAGTGTGCCAAATGGCCATTTTAACTGGACAAAATGAGCTTTCAAATAAAGAAAAAGAAACTGGGCCAATACAATCTAAAATAAACATGTATTAAAACCCTTAAATATTAAAACTTAAAATTCTTTCTTTCAATGTTTACAGAGCGTGTGACGTTCACCTTAAAAACGGACGGTTAACCTATAAATTAGTAGCTACATTTCCATACGCGCTAGAAATATCTAAAAATTGACTAAGGAGTATTTAAATTTCCTACATATGACGGATATAGCATCTCAAATGATGTATTTTAACTTTAGTACTTCCAAATTATCGATAACTTTTCTCTATTTTTGTAAATAAAGTGCCAAATATGGTACTTATTTTTCCACAGAAATGTCTATGTAACTCCTCTTCGTTAATGAATTAGTATATGCCCTACGTCACCCTACGCGTTGATTTTTACATATTATAAAGTAGAGATTATCTACATTATTTTAATACCAAAATTGACCTGCAAAACGTTTCAAAACTATACTAATTTATACAATAAAGTTGTGTCGTTTTACGTTCACGCTCGTCACAATCACAGCTATTTTTATTTTGTTGTAAACCCAAAGTCAAATATTAGGTTGTAACATAAATACATATTTGTATTATTTATATTTTTATGTTGTTATATTTTTATTCATATAGTAAACTATAATATGAAGCAGATATATTTGTTATTTATAAATTAAAACCTTATACTAAACCAAAGAATAATTCTTTCCCATTAGGATATGTCTGAATCTCCAAATATTAAATTAGTAAATTATATTTACATTCTCTTTGTCCATAATTAAAAATAACGTCTTTTTTGATAATATCTACTATTTGTTAAATTATTCTGTGCTACACAGGTCCATCACTAACTTTGTCGTATTTTATATTTAATTATAAATAACTAAAATATATTGTTTAATTAACAAAAACCAACTACCTGTTATAAAAATGTAATAATTATTCATACTTCATACAACTGTAAACATATTAATTGATAAATATAGGAAAATAGGTGATTTAGAGTTTTGTCCAGCTAAAATGGCCATTTGACACACTGTGGCGCCGGTTTAAAAAACATAGTTTCGAGAAACGCGCGTATTATACAATAAATAATAAGAAGAAGTGAACTGAAATAAAAACTTGTGCTTTAAGACTGTCTGTTTACATCCTGTAATGATTCAAAATCACTTGTTGAAGAAATGAATAGCAAAAATATAAAAATTGCAATGAAAACTGCATCAGTTACAGTCGAGTTGATTCACAATCAATAATAAATACACGAGAAAACATTGAAAACACTGCTTTATAAGAACGACGAAAATTGTTGCAAAATTATTGCACAATCGTATTGTGTCCCAATATTTTGTATATATTGAATATTTGAAAATTCATTGAGAACCCTGCATCGTAATAAAGACGACGAGTATTGTTTTCATAAAGTCGAAGCATGTTGCAATATTCTTTAAAATTGGTGGAGATGATTAACAGCAAATGTAGTTCACTTGAAACACTTCACTTGCGAATTAAAATTATACATTTTACATTTCAATAATCGAACTTGTAACTAACTCTGTCGAAGGAATTAACCAATGAAACTGTCATAACTAGTCTGTGGATCTAGAAACTATGCAAGTAAATTTCAAGCATGAGAAGTTCAATGAAAATGTGCTTCTTCTTTGAATAATTTTACTTAGTCTTCAATAATGCAACAATTACAGTGCGGATTTTATACATTTATGACAGAAATGAATACGTCAAATATAAAACTGAAAAGACATTAGAAGTATTTAAGAACTTTCCTTAAGGTTCAATGAAAATGTTTTTTTTTCTTTTGATACTTTTATTAAGTCGACAATAATCTAATAATAGCCTTAAATTCTTTCATGTTCAGTGAAAATGTATTTCTTCTTTTAATGTAATATGTAATATTGTAATAATGTAATATGTATATTATTATAATATAATAACATGCATTAAATTCGTTTAATGTTTTCTCAGTTCTGTATTTCTCCTGTTCAATTTTATTCTAAATGTAAATGAAAATATATTTCTTCATCTGAGAGTTTCAACACATCAAAAATAATATAATAACATGTACTAAATTCGTTTAATGTCATCGTTGTTTTGTATTTCATCCAATTCAATTTTATTATAAATACATAAAATCATCAGTCTGATCATAAAGACGTCTGTAATTACAACGATTGAAATATTGAAATCTGAAAGTAGTATTTCGATTTTCAAGCCAACAGGTCACGTGCATTCTTAAACTGCATCGCCTTTCTGCACTGTAATATACGTCCGAGCGATCAGGACGTTCCCTGGAATCCTATTAGTCCCATTATTAATTATATTTTGAAGCAATTTATCGGCTCGTTATCGTAACCATCGTTAATGTGCAATCGGAATTACGGTTCGCCGTCGAATAATCGGAATTTACCCAACGATAATGTGCTCCGAGCAACGGAAACCCTATTTTTCAAATTTTTTGGTCGGATTTTGTGCTTCTACTTTTCTTCACAACACTATAAGTTACTATATAAAACCATATAAATCTGTGTTAGAAAAAAAGAAATTTCTTGCTGTGTCCTATGATGAAATGATGTTGTAACTGTTATGGGAATATCGGTTCTCACTTATATCAGTTACGGTTACCGTTCTTAAGAACCGATATTATAACGGTTCTATAACTGTTATTTTTAGGTTCTGGATTTCGGTTTCGGTTCTTCAGACTTCAGAACCTCTAATATGTCCCGTATCGGCCTCGTATCGCTTTTGCAGTTCTGCAACTGATATTTTTTGGTTCCGTATCGGCTATACAGGGTGTCTCAAAATTCCTTCAACATCCGAAAATAAGAGGTTCCTGAGATCATTTGATACAGACATTTTCCTTTGCAAAAATGGCGTCCCCGGCTTTGTTAAGGCGTTATTAACGAAAAACACGGACCAATCAGAACGCGGCTACAGCAGTCGGATTCTGGCTCGGCCAACGGCAATGCCACGCTCGTGTTTCTTTAATAACTCCTTAACAAAGCTGAATTTTGGTGGGAATTTTCGCTGAGGAAAAAGTTACAATAAATAACCTCAGGATCCGCCCATTTAAAAGATTTTCAATATTTTTTTGGACACCCTGTATATATAATAGTTATAATCAAGGTCATCTAGACTTTTTATCACTACGACTGGCACTACATATTTTTGACTTCATATTATAGGAGCTGATGTTAAGTCGAGATCAACGACCAACTGTACTTCGACCTTGCGATGATCTTGAACCTTAAAATATTGACTTCTTATTGAAAAAACAATTTTGTGGACATTTTTTATATTGCGATTTGCATCCAATTAAGAACGGATCAACCTTTACTGAAAACCTTTTTCGTGAGATTATGGAAAGTGCCGGAAAAATTGTGGCGACAGTTGCGTGGCGACACCCTGTACATTATGTTATTATTTATTTCAAGAACAGCTGTTTTTCGGTAAACTATAAATTATATCTCCAAAAACTGCAACAACAAAACCAATACAACTAAACACACTTATTTTTGACCGGGACAAGGCGTACACGCTGTTCACGTGGTACGCGCTGCATATGGAAGGGACAAATTCTTTTTCGTAGCACAAATTTGTATGTTTTTGTATAGTATCGTATAGTATTGTCGCGGAGTGTAATCCGACGGAGATACGGTTCTCGCACCTGCGATACGAAACGAACTGTGTCGATCGAGGTAACTTCCGAATGTCCAGCTCTTCACAGAAGTCGTGATTGAGGGGTGAGCCGCAAAAAGGGGAGCCGAGAATGAAACTGGTGCCTGGGGCAGTTAAGTGCTGACCTCGATAAAGTCGGAAAGACTGCGGCCAATGTTGTCGGGTGAATGATTCATTTAATTCTGGGAATGCTAAACAAGGGTTAGTATCTGTTTTAATCAATTCTGGGGAGGGGGATAGGGAACACGAACTATTTCAAGCGCGGATTAATTTGGTTGTCCAGTGAATGAACACCTCCTGGTGAATGAACAAAATTCGTATTGCGACTGCTAGATTTAGTAAATTTAAAGAGAGAACAGATAGATGGCGATTGTCGTATAGGTTTTCTGGTAATTATATAGAAATTGGTCCTCATCACCGATTTTGATGACCATGAAATATGTTGTCAAGGTCATCATTCAGAACTACTCTTCTTTGTTACCGCCGCTCGGTCGTAGCTTTTCAGATACAGTAAATCCTCTATAAACGCATAAGCCTCGGGGGGATAGTTATGCGTTTATCTGTGACGGGTAGCTATTTTTTGAGCTTCTAAGACCGAGCCGAACGTAGAGAAGGACAGCGCGTGTAAAGCGAGACCACGCGCGGGCCTTTGAACTGGGCCGGCGACTGCGACTCTTCGCATCTCTTTCTTTTCCATACGCTATCCTTCCTTGCGCCCGAAACGTTCATCGTCATTTAAACCACTAAATACTACAACAGTATTTACACAGTTGAAAACATATCGTGTTTGGTCTCTTTTTAATCAGAAAAATGCCACGAATATATCGATGAAAGTTTCATAAGAAAATAAGTAATAATAAAAAAAATTAAATATTGGTGTTACATTGTCATGACGCACGGGCCTTTGTATTGTGCCGACGACTGCGGCTGTCCGCGTGGCATTAGTAGTGGTTCACACCGATATACTCGAGCCGAGATTGGATTACTAAAGTGGAGGGGATATATTTTCTGCGTTTATCTGCTACAACTTTTATGCGTTTATAGAGGATTTACTGTATTCGCAAAAAAACTGATAGGTTGATCATAGCAAACTCCGCCTTTCCCCAATGACCGAATTCGTTCTTTAGGGCGGGGGAGGAGCTCTACCTCTCTCGCTCGACCTCCTCCCCAACAAATCTAACCCAGACGTAACCAAAATTCATTTAAAAACTGCACAACCCTAACCCTCTATGGGATAATAATCTAGAAACGAGGTGCCTTATCGATTTTGATGAGCTTCAAATATGTTATCTGGGGTGTGATTCTGGACCAATTTTTCCTATACATATATGTTACCGCCGCTCGACCTTAGATTCCGAGATATTTGTAAAAAGACTTGTTAGGTCCACTACAGCAAACTCTGGCATTTTAAACGAATTTTGGTTAGGTCTGGGTCGGTTTTTTGAAGAGGTAGTGTTCGGCTAGGGGCTGTTGGATTATAAGCTTTTATACAGTATTTCATCGGTAATTGTCCCAAATGTGTCGCATGTCACGCAATAAAACTTGCATTTACGGTGTTTTCTCGTCCAAATATATAGGATGGCATAAAAAAAGTTTTAAAAAACTGGGTATCTAAAAGACATTTTAATCCGGATTATGGTAGTTTTGCTAATATTTAGTCCCAAATGTCTCCGACATAATTGTCCCTGAGATATCCCCACCAGTGCGGGGTGTACACCCTTGAGGGGCCGTGAAGCTCGAGAGGCCTCGGTCGCCGAGAAATATGACACCATGCGGCTCGGGTATATCGGTGAGACCATACTAATCCGAATTTCCAACTTCTTTATTATTCATTATTTTTTATGGGACTTCGATGACCATATTTGTGGCATTTTTCTAATAAAAATGCTACCAAATATGATATAATCCCGGTGATATTTACTTGTATAATAGACAATTAAAGTTTCGGGCGAGAGGAAGGCCGCCGACTGCGACTCTCCGCGTCTCTTTCTTTCCCATACCTTCCTCGCGCCCGAGACTTTAATTGTCGATTACACAAGTAAATATCATCGGAATTATATCATATTTGGTATCATTTTTATTAGAAAAATGTCACAAATGTGGTCATCGAACTCCCATAAAAAAATAATGATTAATAAAGAAGTTGGAAATTCGGATTAGGTATGTTTACATTTCTCGGTGACCGAGGCCTCTCGAGCTCGGTTGTCCTTCTCTACGTTCGGCAAACCTCAAACAATGATATCCCTCGCGCATAATTGTCCCAACGCAGACCCGTGTTGTGGACAATTATCGATGAAATACTGTACTCCGTTTATAGAACGCGCTCTAGGAGAAAAAAAGGAGCGTCCGATTTCGCTATGATCTGTTGTTTCTTCTCCTCCCATCTCGCGGGAGCGCATCGCGTGGGCGACGCGAGAGCAGTTGAACTCTGACTGGACAGCCGATGCGTCTATTCGGTTTGCCGAGCATTTGATTTTCTTGTACTGTTGATAAATAATAATAATGCACTTTTATTTGTTATAACGATAAAAACCTCGTTATTTCCAACAGGGGCAAAGCCATTTTCCCACAAAATTGGGGAAAGGACAGTCGCTAGTCAATTATTCTACGAGGTGTGTAAATTAAGTAATGAGACTGATTTTTTTTCAACTTTTTTATTCGAATAGAATTACAATTCAATTTTGTCTCCCTCAATATAACTTCCTTGTGAAGCCACACAGCGTTGCATATGGTTCTTCCAATCCTCATAGCAGTGCTGGAACTCGGATACTGGAATAGCCTTCAGCTGGCCGGTTACAGCCGTTTGAATGCTTTTCTCATCCCCAATTCATTGGTCAAAATCTGATGAACGGTGGTGTAAGTCAAACTCAACTCTTGCCCGATCATTCTGACTGTTAACCGACGATCTGAACGCAAAAGATCCCGGATTTTGTGGACATTTTCATCGGTTGATGAAGGCCTTCCGCTACGTGGTTCATCTTCAATCAACTCTCTTTTTTCTGAAAATGCCTTAAACCACTGAAAAACCTGGGCTCTTGACAAAACATTGTCTCCGTAGGCCTGCTGAAGTTTTGCAAAAGTTTCCGTTGTACTGTGCCCAAGTCCGAAGCAATTGATGTCACTCATTTTTAGAACGCACTGGAAAAAACCTTTTGACGAAACAAATTGTAATGGGCAACCAAATAATTCTAGCGAGTGCAAACTCGTACTGAAAACGTATCACATGTTCACATGTCGCCCCCTCCAAGTCCCGCGTCATAAGTGTTGCCAGATTGAATGCTACGTTGCCAGTCTCATTACTTAATTTACGCACCTCGTATTTTCAACTTAGGCATTTCTTGCCTGGGGGGGGGGGTTTGAATTTGTTCTGGAGCTATGTTTCAGGGCAAATGACGTCAGAGGAACAAGTAGAAGGTGCCTATTGTTCTCTGTGTGTAGAATGGTCTGGGCTGATTTACGCGCCCCTTACAGCAGATCTACATTCTGACAGTGCATCATCTGGTCCACCTGTGTTGATGATTCCACTAAACCAATTCTTCTAATTATTTTAGTTACTTGTTTACTCGTTGTAACTAGACTGCGGATCTTATGCATTTATAACAAGAATGAGTACATTAAAGGCAAGGCATAAAAACCAGAAAGGGATTTAAAAATGCGGTTGCATTATATTTATATAATTACAATTATTAAGAAAATAAATAAATGTTTACGGAGCTTCTGTGTCTTGCAATTCATGCAGATAATTTTTATTTTGCAGAACAACCACTGGTTTCATTATGACTGTGCAAACGAAGTTAACACATGAGAATAAATAATCATATCAGAAATTGACAGATTTGGATACAGTTAATGTTGGAGTTGATAAGAAAAGATTGTATACGATAGTAGTAGCGATTGAATAATTTTTTAATTGATAGTAGTAATTGCAATTGTAATTGACACACGAGGTGTTCCTACAGTTATAATATAATCCGAAAAATAACAATTTTTTAGAGATAAGGTGCTCATATAAAGAATTTCCGTTTTTAACCCTTCGACTGTGGTACCTGGGTCTGTTTCGACCCCGAGTATCAAAATAGTTATACGTGCTCTCAATTTTCAGTAATTATGTTTATATTATCTTTTCCTAAGATCCTACACTAGAATATTCAAGATATTTAAGAATGCAACTTACTATTGATTGAAACGCTACGACGACAAACTTCAAGGATATGTGAAGCAAGTATTTACAAAGATACTAGGAAATGGAAATAGAAAGATTCTCGTGAAATACTTCCGCAGCGTACTTCCCAAGAAAAATGTAGGCAATGACCTGCATTAGCTAAGGTCACATGCATACGAGGTTTCTCAATCATCACAATCAGCCAATACGATACAATTAGTCGACACTGACTCCTGTTATTCTTAGCTATGATACCAGACATTTGCTTGACATCTTCTAATTAGAGGTCATTGTCTTCTGGTTCAAAACGCTGCTGTAATCTGCATACGAGCGTTCTGATCTGAACATTCGCTTTCAAACTGAACCGTTTAATAAATTTCAAAACAGATTTTCTACACCCTCCATGCAATTAATTATCAGTAGAACATGAGAAAAAAGATTGTTAACCTTCGACAGCGGAATTATTGAAGCTATTTTGATCCAGAATATCAAAATCGACATTTAATTACTTAGTTTCTGGCTATTGAATTAAATTGACAGCTGTTACATTAGAAACAAAGATAGGTTTCCAAAAATTGACAAATAAAGCAGTCGTGAATAGACCAATATTTAAAAAATTATCGTTTTTAACACATTAACTGCCGTGTCACCAATATATGAGTGACGGAATTAAGTATATAAACATTAGTTTTTACGCGAACATATTTATTATATACTAAATCTGATTAGGATCTAGAAAATGCAAGAAAATAGGAAAGAAAATTTAACTTTTTAATTTTTATTTCACTAAATAAATAATTGGGATTTCATGCAACTTTTGAGATTGTTGATTTGGCAGTCAACGTATTAAGAGTGATTGAATATTTATGTTACTCCCTGTACATGTCCCATCAGGATCGAAAGGCTTGAGTTGCAACGGTACTAAGAGGCCGCAAGCAAATAATACAATTTCAACACAAATTCGTCTAACCTCTGCTTAATTAGATAGCGTCGACGTCGAGTGTCAGGTTTATAAAACGGTTTCGTTGAGCCAGCGGTTAAACGTGAATTCGTTTCGTTGGTTGTTGTTTGATCGACGCTTGCCGCGTTTTACGATCAATTTACTGTTACGTTCGACATGTCGCCGGTCAGTGGCCTAACATTCGGCGATGTTTCATTGGCGGCTCCATGAGAATAATAGTGCATCGACTTCGAACGAAATACCGGAGGCCATGTTATAGGTATTCCCGGAGAAACACGGCATTTCGATTCAGTGCCAGTCCTTCAACATCAGTGCAAGTAGCGTTCGCAATTGTCTGCATGAGACAGGAAACCCAGCCAGCCGAATTTGACCGTTTCCGTCGGCGATATCAACTTGATTACTAAATTACGGCGACGCCCCCGGTAAACTAGCCTAATTCGACCGAACAATTAAACGTTATACACGGAAGAGGAAATAGCGCCCGCTCGAGAACTGCTTTACTGATACAGAACGATTAAAACTTGAAAAACCAATCTTAGAACAGCATAGTTGTAAAATTATTTTATCATTTGCGTCGTATAGTACTCATCAGGGGGGAAAAGAAGTCTGAAAGGTACCATGGATCAAAAACGAACCGTTCGGTGGAAAATTCACGTAGCTCAAATAAGTTTTGAAATTGTTTTATGCTATGGTGTGTTGAATGATAAAACTCTAAGTTCTCGCGCGCAATGGAAATTTCGGTACTGCTATCTAGCAAATCTTCTCGCTAGATATGTCATACCTGCAGCGTTGAAACCTGTTAAACGCGCTTGAAATCAAGTAACTTTACTCGCGTATAACTTTTGAACGACTGAACTGTGCGCACTGAAATTTCAATTCCGCACATCAGAACTTAGTGTTCTATAATTTTCTAGTGAAATTGTAAAATATTTCATTTAAAAAAGTTAACAATTTTTGGTCCCCTAAGAGAAGTTTAACCAAAAATTTTAAAAATTTGTTTTATACAAACAAAACTGCGCACAATTTAAAATGTCAGGTCATTTTGAGACACTCTTTAGATTAAGATTATATTTGATTGTTCGTGTCAGATGAATGCATTAACTTGAATTATGGAAGCTATCCAAAATTAGACGTTACATGAATAAACATAAAGACAAATATATAATAATTACACAGTTTATTTTTAATATATACTCAAACATGTATACAAAACAATAAATTCCTTGTACTATACTATGTAATTCGATTTTCTTTCCTAAAAATAACACAAAACCAACGAATCCGATGGAAAAATACTATCTTATGTAAATTTAAACAATCGTTGAGACATTCCCTAAGTTGAAATAAGGTTAAAATTGTTAATTGAGATCGTTATAAAAACGTTAGAAGACTAAAACGTAACGTTCTATCGTTAACAGGAGAATAGCAATAAAGTGGCTTACCGACTTTCGATTAATTTTCCCTAGATAATTGCATGCGAAAATTTTGAAAAAAATCTGACGCATTGAAGTCAACGATGTCCATATTTGAGAATTTTTTCCGATTTTTCGATCACTAATTCGGGTTGTAAAAAATTAGAAATCGCAAGAAAATTCACGAATAATGCAAATAATTTCTGACCAAGATTGAAGATTAAAATACGAAAAAATACAATTTAAAACGGATCTCCACGGTTGGTTCGAATTGGTGCATCAGAATCCAGTGGAAAGAATTGATTAGCATCGCGGAATGGCGAAGGATGCTCCACGGGATCACCATAATTCAAATCAGAGCGGGTAAGAGAAGGAATCTTAAAGAAAAAAATGAAATGCTAATGCAAATGGTTCCGTAAGGCCATAGTTCGCGGCAACGCGACAGCAGCCGAGCATCAGCTGACTAAAAGACTATTAAAAACGTGAGACGAGACACAATCGCGAAGTAATTCTTTGATTTGCGCGCAGAGGAGAAACGGGAGAAGGAGGGGATTATAAAACTTCTTTCCACAATGGTTCGTTAAATTCCGGACAGATGCCAATACGAGCATTATTTTTTCCCTTAATAAGTAAGTCGTTCTTCTCGGAAGCCGTTCACGAAGACTTGCGTCATAATTAAAAAGTCTACAGTATCGGCAAGAATAAATCTCGCGGGCCAAACTATCCGTGTTTCGAAACTTTCTCGGAAAGTCAGACCAGCTGAAAATAAATCAGAAAAGTCGGTATCCTTGAACAGTGTGCTGCTGTTTTCGGATCAAAAAAGACAGTTGGTTCTGATGAGCATAGTTTATACGATGGTTAATCTTGATTTCGGGAGATCACAAATTTGGGACATTTTTCATATGAAAAGTGGTTCACCTAAATATCTCCTTTATTTTGAATGACATAACAAATGTTTTTAATGCAATGTAAATGGTATCGCAAGGTAAATGCTTCGCCAATGTTATTATATTCTCAAGGTCTTTCTTCCAGAGTTTTCAAGGTCATCGATATTTTTTTCTTCTAAATGTATATTTTTTTCCTTGTATATTCTAGACGACATTAAAACACATTTAGACATATTAATAACATGAGTTTGAAGTAACGTCTGTCTTCTAAAATTGAAATAAGATATGATGCTCACAGAAACGTAAACAGTTTTCGAAATTTCGGTCATGGAGTTTTTGATGCAAAGATGCGTATAACTTCTGAACCAGTGAATTCCTGGCAATAAAACTTGCATCTACGGTGTTTTCTCGTCCAAATCTATAGGATTGCATAAAAAAATGTTTAAAAAACTGGGTATCTAAAAGATATTTTAACCCGGATTATGGTAGTTTTGCTAATATTTATTTCACGTTCAAGTTATCTTAAACTAATGTTGGGATTTTCGTTAACTTTTGCCACTATCAATCTTGAGTTTATTTCGTATGTCACAGTTGTAGTTTCCTCACTGTCAACATTACCCATGTCATGAAAGGTTTTCACAACTTTTGCGTTTGTACGACGCGATGGACAATTGCGGTCAGGAAATTTTTGTCTGCAAATTCGAATTGCTATCCCTAAACACCCTTGACATTGATCACAAATAAGAACTCATGATGATAGTTTTGAACAAAAAGCACGTGTTCAGAATATGATGTGTTAAAATAATTTTATAACTAAAATCGATGTTTCGAAAACTGTGCATCAGAATTTAAAAAATTATTAATTTGTTCTTGGATTAATTAACTGAATTATTGATTGTTGACTGAGTCTATTAAGATTGTTCTTTTCTCAAACATTTATTAGAAAGGTTTAGTCAAATCCAAATGTTATATCAAACAACACAATTGTATATGAAGTGGCTATTCAAATTATTAACGTTTAATGAATACACCAACATTAATTCATTCTGTATTGAAATCGGCAGGTTAATTGTTGCGAAATCATTGGTTACAGTCCTGTAATGAGTTCAACCTCGTATTAATTGTAATTTATGAGGCATTAGAATAATTTTATTTCACGTAACAGTAACTGCCCAGTCTGCTTCATCTTCGTGTTCTCTATCTTGGTATTTTAGATTCCCGACAATGGTGAAATTGTAACTTTCTAACTACGTTACACTTCGCCCGATGCCCGTAACAGGTTAGTTTAGTTTAGTGCATCGAGATGCATTCGATACAGTTCAGGGACATCAAGATTTTATTACCGTGTCTCGGTTATCTTCAAAGAAGCTACACGGTGATGCTCTTAAAACATGATTCGATAAGCGTCGGACGATAGCGTTCTTCGAATAATTCGTCCGTGAACCGTGAAATTGTCGTCTCGCTGTCACACGATCGAAATTTGCTTTAAGAATTGCTGACAGGTTTAACTGTTCGCGAAGATTTTATGGTTAATCCAATAACACTGTACGATAAATTTTCATTCCTCTTTGGTTCCGTAATTTTCGATATAAACGTAAAACTTATTTTTCTAATTGTTCTTTGTGAACTGTTCTTCTTAATTTTTATGTGCAGTAAAATCGGTTTTGAAACAAAATTTGAAACTTCCGAGACATTTCGTGTTTTAAGGGTGATAGACTGTGGATTTTATGCATTTAAGACAAAATTATGTAAGTGCAACTTAAAACAGTAGACAGATTAAAAAAGTTAAAAATCATCAATATGTTAGTTTCAGCTGATTGAGATTATTAAAGGAAGATTGAAACTTGTATTTGGCTCCTGTATAGTATAATTTATAATGACAATTTTTTTTGCATAAAGATTCGTTGTCTGGTAATACAGCATTTAATCAATAAGTGTCACAAAATTCTGAACAAGAAGTGTCTCAAAACAATCCCCACTCCTGCGGGGTATGCCCCATGAGGGGCCGTGAAGCGACCGAGGCCTCTTGAGCTTCGCTGTCCTTTTCTACGTTCGGCACAAGTCAAAGAATAGTATACCTGAACTCTAAGTGACACTGGCTGAACCCGTGGTTGTGACATTTATCGATTGAATACTGTATTTAGTAGTACAATTCTAACTTACATAGTAGTATTCTTTAAACTTTTCCATGTGAGATGATGTAGTTTAATATATGAAATTATTAGTACGGAAATAGGTTTAAATATTTAAACAATCTATTTCACAATGGATAAAGTGAATGAGACAGGAAAAATGTGACAATTCTTGCCGAATATTATTAAATTTATTAACAAAATAAATATAGAAGGAGAAAATCTAATTATTCCAAGCTATAGAGTGGACATATGAGCTACAGATGGGGTTGATAGAAGTTATAAATTGCAATTCGTTTGCATAATACAAATAGTTTTGCAAGACGCGTTGCGCCGGCAGTGGTGCTCAACGCTTGCGCGGCAGTCATATTACGCATCGTGGACAAATATTACAGTACGTTAAGAAATATTATATTATAATTTTTTATTTCACTATTGAATTAACTACAATATTAGAGTTTGCTGATATAATTTCTCGCATTTGTTATATTATTATGTCCACCGAAAAATGATCGTAAGTGTTGAGTATCATTAGCAACATTACGCGTCTTGCGATATTATTTTATTTCTATTTTGCAAACAAAACATAATTTCTAGTTTCTACCTACACTATCTGCAAATAAAAGGTTGGTTCCATAGCTTATAGTAATTAACTTTCCTCCTCCAAGTTCAGTTTTTTAAATAAATTACAAAATATCCGCGAACGCTAACACATTTAAACGACTTTTTTACTTCAACTATTATTTAAACATGTTTCTGTACTAAAAATGTAATATTAAACAACGTTATCTTATTCGGCAGAGTCCACGGAATATTATTATGCAAATCTAAACTGCACTGTTGTTATAATTAATATGCAAGATGTCTGCAAAATGAAAAATTTGTGTCTGAATGTTAAAATCAATGTTTTCGAAAACTGTGCATCAGAATTTAAAAAATTATTAATTTGTTCTTTGATTAATTAACTGAATTAGTGATCGTTGACTGAGTCTATTGAGATTGTTCTTTTCTCAAAGATTTATTAGAAACATATACTCAAATCAAAATGTTATATCAAACAACACAATCGTGTATGAAATTTCTATTGAAATTATTAACGTTTAATTAATACAGCAAAACTAATTCATCCCGTATTGAAATCGGCAGGTTCATTGTTGCGAAATCATTGACTACAATCCTGTAATGAATTCAATCTCGTATTAATTGTAATTTAGAATTCTAATTATTAGATGCACACACTGATTTCAAAATAGACTACCGAAATGTTTTTAGTATCAAATTAGTTTTAGACGCTTAGCGTTAAAATCATTTCGATCGCGAACACCGAAATAATTATAAAAGACAATTAATACTAACCGTACAAAGCATAAAATGTGACTGGTACACGTTATTTTGTAAAAATTGCACGTTTGAATTTATTTAGATTTCTCGCAATTTTTATAAAAACATGTGTCTGGACGAAGAAATTTATTTGATAATTTCTGATAGAAGCATCTTTGTAATTTCAATAATTGTAAAATAAAAAAATGTGAAACCGGTTGTTTGACCGTTCATGATACAGTTAATGTTAATAGTTACAAATCTGTTTACTTGGTGCATTCCATTAAATCTTTGGCGCGTATGTTGTGTCCGCACGATGACGGATCGATTGTTGATTGATACGATGGAGCGTACATAACCTCGTTGGTTGGTTGCATGACGAACGAAGATGCGTCGCGTTATAGCTTTTCTGTCATAACTTATATTATTATACAGGGTGCGATACAAATTAAAAACCTCAAACAGGAGGTTAGTGGGAGAAGCAGATGTTTGCGAGGCCCCTACCGTGCCCTTCTCCGCCTTAGTGCAATGTTTTAAGAAAATACGTTTGTGGAAGAGGAATCGCCCGTACGCATCCGCGAAATGCGTTAAAATGAGACACACAAAGTATTGGTATAGCAACGCGCGATGTTTGTGCGGGAGTTTGGTGTAGATCGACATTTGTTTTATCGATTAGGCATTGACCTCGTCAGTTGTCCTGAACAGCGTTGCCATATGCACGTCCCGCCAGGGCACTACCCATCCGCCCCTCGCCCAGCTGTGCTGCTAAGCCGGTCTTCGCTTCCTTCACTCTTTCCACGAACGCTTATGCGTACCGTGTAGAGCAGGTACCGCCAATTGGCGTCTCGCGAGACACACGTGGCTCTTTATCCTATTGTGCTTTACCCCTTCCAAATTACAAAAGGATGACCCCACTATACACCTACTTCAATTATCGATGGAACGTTCGTCACTTTTCGTCCAGCTATCGTGCCGTCCTGCTTGCTCCCACATCGTGCCATCGCGCTCACTCACGAGCTATCTTGCCCCACCAGGCCCGCTCATATGGGAGCGAGCATATGTGTAGGATCTCAGGAAAAAGGAAGGCACCGCGCCGGGAATCGAACCCCGGGCCCTCGCGATGGTAGCCGATCGACTAACGCGCTCACCCACGGAACCCTCCCGCCTTCTTCCTAATTTCCTACATTATTTGTGGTCTGGGGGGTCCTAATCCCACACTCGGCCATCCTGCAATGACATTCGCCCTCGAGTTTTCATTACAGCGTAATCGTCTTTTTGTGTATGTTTGGCTTCAGCGCCATCATACACAACCTCGTTTCGTAACTTCACATTTCGTATTTCGTACTTTGTTTCGACTTCGTCCGTCATCGCCGCCATTGTGCGGTGATCGGTGCTCCTCCCATCCCGGACGAGCCCCCAAATGTAGGATCTCAGGAAAAAGGAAGAAACCGCGCTGGGAATCGAACCCGGGCCCTCGCGGTGGTAGCCGATCGACCAACGCGCTCACCCACGGAACTCTCCGGCCTTCTTAGTAATTTCCTACGGTATTTGTGGTCTGGGGGGTCCTAATCCCACACTCGGCCATCCTGCAATGACATTCGCCCTCGAGTTTTCATTACAGCGTAATCGTCTTTTTGTGTATGTTTGGCTTCAGCGCCATCATACACAACCTCGTTTCGTAACTTCACATTTCGTATTTCGCACTTTGTTTCGACTTCGTCCGTCATCGTCGCCATTGTGCGGTGATCGGTGCTCTCCCCATCCCGGACGAGCCCCCAAATGTAGGATCTCAGGAAAAAGGAGGGCACCGCGCCGGGAATCGAACCCCGGGCCCTCGCGGTGGTAGCCGATCGACCAACGCGCTCACCCACGGAACTCTCCCGCCTTCTTAGTAATTTCATACGGTATTTGTGGTCTGGGGGGTCCTAAACCCATACTCGGCCATCCTGCAATGACATTCGCCTTCGAATGTTCATTACAGCGTGTAATCGTCTTTTTCTGTATGTTTGGCCTCAGCGCCATCATACACAACCTCGTTTCGTAACTTCACATTTCGTATTTCGCACTTTGTTTCGACTTCGTCCGTCATCGTCGCCATTGTGCGGTGATCGGTGCTCTCCCCATCCCGGACGAGCCCCCAAATGTAGGATCTCAGGAAAAAGGAGGGCACCGCGCCGGGAATCGAACCCGGGCCATCGCGGTGGTAGCCGATCGACTAAAGGTCGGGTTATACACATCCGTCCGATATCGGACGTGTTTTTAGGGTGTTTATACATTTCCGTCCGAACTTTGAGGTAACTTGTGATGCGTTCGAGATGTTGTAAAAGAGAGCTACCGATAGTTTACCTAAAGGAGTTGTGGAGGCCATAGAAACCTTTTTTTTGTGACACGCACAGCAAGGAGCCGTCACCCGCAGGAGATAATATGGCCTCCCAGACTCGAAGAAAAAGAATCTTTGAGAAGTCGGACGCAAATTTCCGATTGCGGACGATCTCATTTAAACCTGGGTAACAAGGTTCGGTCTGATCCGAACTTCGGACATGTATAACCTGACCTTAAGGGTCTCTGCACACCCATCCGGGACGGCCCGGGCCGGGATTTAGCTAGTTAGTTTAGATAGTTTACTTTAAGGAGCTGTGGAGCCCCTGAAAACATTTTTTTGTGCCATGCACAGAGAGAACTGTCAACGCGCGCTCGAAAATGCAAGAATTATGGCCCTTCGGTCGCGTGAGGAAAGAATCGGAACCACACCGGATCAGAAATCTCGGAGAGCCCTCCCTATACCAAAGCTATGTAAAAAAAACTCTCCGGGGCCCGTCCCGGATGGGTGTGCAGAGACCCTAACGCGCTCACCCACGGAACCCTCCCGCCTTCTTTCTAATTTCCTACAGTATTTTTGTGGTCTGGGGGGTCCTAATCTCACACATGTAAGTGTCTCGTCTTCTGCTTTAGCTACAAGTTAATTTGTAGTGGAGGACTCTGTGGGCCTTTGCGCTCCCTGGCGTAGAGCACGCTACATGTGTCCCAAAGAAACCGAGTGGGGGAAGCGAAGGCCGGCTTAGCAGCACAGCTTGGCGAGGAGCAGAAGACTAATGGACCTGGAGGGACTCGCATATAGCAACGCTGGTTCTGACGCAGTGTTGTATGCGGACGCGAGCATATACGGGCGATTTCTCTTGCACAAACACGTTTTCTTAAAACGTTGTACTATAGTGTTTACTACGTGGGAACATTTAAAGATTAGTTTCACTTACTTTTTATTTTTTCTGTGTGAAAGTCAAATTTACATGAATCAAACGCGAATTGGTGGTGCGCGATTCCGGTACGAATAATGCATAAGTGCATTTTCGTGAATATTTGTACTTGTGCGATATCATTCAACATTTATGGACAAAAGGAATACACGGAAACAATTTTATAGTAATCACGTGTATTTATGTGAGCCTGATTGTGAAGTGAAAAGATATTGACCGCTTTTTGTCGATAATACCATAGGGCGGATATTAGAAATGTACTTGTGGATTTTAATGAGTAAGCAGGTTGAATGTCGTTCAACAATAAATTTCTGAATCTTTGAAACATTTTCGTCTCGCTGGTGCGTCAAATGAGAACCTAAGGTAAGCATGTACTTACAGTATTTCGTCGATAATTGTCCACAACACGGGTCTGCGGAGGGACAATTATGCGCGAGGGATATCATTGTTTGAGGTTTGCCGAACGTAGAGAAGGACAGCCGAGCTCCAGAGGCCTCGGTCACCGAGAAATGTAAACATACCTAATCCGAATTTCCAACTTCTTTATTAATCATTATTTTTTTATGGGACCTAGATGACCATATTTGTGACATTTTTCTAATAAAAATGATACCAAACACGATATAATTCGGATCATATACAGGTGTATGGTCATTATGTATAGGTCAGGTACATAACATCGGTGAGGCAACAGTAATGCAATGACGATACTTTTTCATTTTTAATTAATCTTTTAGGGGACTTTTACTATCATATTTGTAATATTTCTCTGGTCAAAATTTTTCTGATTATACATACATATCTATTTTTTTAATTGACGATGGAGTAAGTTTTGGTGACAGACAAAGAGAGTAAATAGTATTTGGTATCATTGTAATCAGAACAATGTCACAAGTCTAGTAGCAAAACTCTCATAAAAAACATAAGTAATAATAAAAAAGTTATTCCTTGGTAATAAATTGCGAGGACGCGCGAGCCTTTGAACTGAGCCGCCGACTGCGACTCGCCGCGTCTCTTTCTTTCCCATACGCCACAAATATGGTCATCGAAGTCCCATAAAAAAATAATGAATAATAAAGAAGTTGGAAATTCGGATTAGTATGGTCTCACCGATATACCCGAGCCGCATGGTGTCATATTTCTCGGCGACCGAGGCCTCTCGAGCTTCACGGCCCCTCAAGGGGGTACACCCCGCACCAGTGGGGATAACTCAGGGACAATTGTGTCGGGGACATTTGGGACAATTACCGATGAAATACTGTATATCTCACTTGATACGTGCCTGTCGCGCGCATCTACGCCGTACGCAACGTACACCTGTGTTGGTTAGGTTGCCGCATTTTAGGCGGATTTTTAATTGTTAATAACTAAAAAACAAAGCCGAATTCACAAGTTTTTTTATTCTTCATTTTCGTCTTATGTTGTCATGAAGAACTTCTTATAACACCCTGTAAAATTTATATAATATTAAAAAATGTTCACACAGTCTTATTAGATTTAATTGATACAGGTTAAACAGAAATGGTGTAAGCATGTCTTTCGCTTATGCACAATACGGTCTTTGTATTTATACTTAAAAATAAAAAGAGAAATGGAAAGCGGGGCAAAATTGCTCCGCGTTTAACGTGTTAACACTTCGCACTCGAATGTGTGACTCTGAGTCACCAGTAAAAATTGCTGTACACATTAATCGAATACATTTTTCATATCATTAAATTCCTCTTTATCCTATCAATTGCTAAAACTTCAACTGTTGTTTAAGAGAACAGGTTTAATTTCAGGTACAAAATGTAAAAAAGATACATAAAATAAACATGTTCTAGGTTGAAAGAAGTATCTTGATTTGGGATTTAAAATTGCTTTGCTTCGAGTGCAAAGGGGTAATAGACGTGAACGTCTTTTTGGACAGGTTTTATTATAGTTTTCGAGGCAGAGCTGTAAATAATACTGTCCGTGATCAATGCGGTGTCACACAATAATCCATTTTTCCGATCAAAAGAGTTACATTCTACTTGCCGGATTAGTGACAGGACTTGTTTCACTTATCCGGCCACGGACACGTGCACTTCGTTCTACTTGTGTCTCTGGAAACACATTTTATATTGCCTGTCTGACCAGGGACAGTCTCACTTTTCTTTCTTAATCTCGCGTGAAACTTATTGTTCCTGGTAGACTTGTATTCCTACACTGCGCCACAGTTTCCCGACCACAGTATGATTCGATTCTACTCTATATACAGGGTGGGGCAATATTTTTGTCCACCTTGAATATTTCCGTTAATTGTAATAATATGAGAAAATGATATATACAAAAGTTGCACGGTATCGAGGGGGAAATATTATTATGTAGAAATTTTTTATGTGCGCGAAGACATTTCGGAGATTTTGAGGCCTCCTTGATTTCTTTAAATGAAAAGACCTACTTTTGGAATCATGAATCGATAGAGTATCAAATTCTGCGTAAAAATGTATTTGACCTCTATATGTCCTAATGTAATAGTTAATGAGATATTATTGAAATAATTTTCCATATGTTCTCACCATATTATTCAAGTTGAGAGACATCAGTTCGATAAACTTCCAGGCACATAGCAGTGACGCCAGATCGGTTAAATCCAGGGGAATACAATTTACCACCTCTCTAGTGACCAGAGTAATATGTGACACGTTGCGCGGCACGTCACGTGACCAATCTGCTACGGTCTTAGTGGGGGACGTTGGAGTGTGCTCAGGTAGTGGAATGGGATAGTGGAAGGGGAAAAGGAGGAGAGGAAAATCCACCCAGTTTTGTGTGTTTCTGTCATCAGTGGCACATAGTGGGTACGTATGGTAAATAATATATCTGTTAAGGACTGATTTATATAAGCGTGAAGAGACAATGAAGACTGTAATTTGTTGTGAAACCCCTCCCACAAATATGCAGGGTAGGGGTAGACTAAATAGAAGGAACCACGAGCAAACCGGTGTGTGTGTGCTAGTAGAAGGCAAACGGAACGGTCACTTTCTGAGGGTGCTCGTCGACTTTCGTCAGTTTGGTCAGGTATGAAAGAGTTCCAAGAAATCTCGGGTGGGACCGTCACTCAGTGATCACCTTGGATCACGAAAGGAGTATGGTCAGCATTTGGGGAACCAAATGTGTAGTGAGCCACCCAAGATAGGGAACTAGTACCTGAACTCGAACAAGTACGACAATACACTGTCAACAACAGAGCCGAACCGTCACTCAGTGACCACCTTGGGTCACGAAAGGAGTACGGTTGACATATGGGAAACCATATGGATAGTAGGCGGCTCAGGATGGTTGATGATACCTGAGCGCGTGAAACATAAGCGATGTACAACGACTCAGAAAGTGACCTGGCTTTTGTCAGCAACAATATCGTTAACTATTACTATTAGAACATATAGAGGTCAAATACATTTTTACGCAGAATTTGGTACTCTATCAATTCATGATGCAAAAAGTAGGTCTTTTCATTTAAAGAAATCAAGGAGACCTCGAAATCTCCGAAATGTCTTCACGCACATAAAAAATGTCTACATCACAACATTTCCCCCTCTATACCGTGCAACTTTTGTATATATCATTTTCTCATATTATTACAAGTAACGGAAATATTTAAGGTGGACAAAGTTATTGCCCCACCCACTATTATCTTACCTGCGAAAATCGCTTGGCACTCTTAAACTTGTTCTCGTAATTTCCAATACAATTTCCTATTTTCTTTCATTATATTATTTTCAAGTTATTAAAATTACCAAGAGAAGAAACAAACGTTTATTCAATTTCAAATTTTAATGCTGTCTACTGCAGCCCACAAATCCGCACTCTACTGATTAAACAATCAACACGCTAAGGAGTGGCAAAGTTGAACATGCAGGCCTTGAATTGGCCATTTGGACAGAATAAAAGAATGACATCACTCTATAGTTAGTGGAAAAAAACTAATAACTGGCCTGCGGATGTTTGTGGAAAATAAAAGTGATCCGCTCCAATTGCAAACAATTATGTTGGACAATATTTAAATAATCAATAATTTCAATAAAAATTTCAATAACAACTTATTTGTTATTTGCATATTCAAATAAGAAGCAAAAATAATTATTTATTATTTGAGCAAATCTAAATAAATTATTTGAAATAATAAAGTTAATTGTTATTTACAAATACAATTTCAGTTATTATTTCTATTGACAAATAATACTAAATTAGGTAATTATATAGAAAAGGTCTGCGTACTCCGATTTTGATGAAATTTTAATAAGTTATGGAGCAACACATTCTGAACAACTTTTTCGTTTTCCAATATGGGAGGGTCGCTTTTAGTTTTCGAGATATTTGCAAAAAACTATCGGTAATGTTAATTTCATAACGGAAACCTTCTTTTTAGAAACACTGGGTGGGTGTGTGTGGTATTGTCTCTTCTCATCTCCACAACGTGTTTACAAACAAAAAATGAACAGATGCGGCCAGAAAATCCAGGAAATGGAATAACAGAAGAAACAAGCAGAATTAACTCCTGTAGATAACTCTGATCATACATAGATAGGCTGAGCTTTCAATTTTCAAAGACATTTTCTGGATTTTCGGGCCGCATCTATTTATTTTTTGTTTGTAAACACGTTGTAGAGATGAGAAGCGACAATACCACACACACCTACCCAGTGTTTCTAAAAAGAAGGTTTTCGTTATGAAATTAACATTACCAATAGTTTTTTGCAAATATCTCGAAAACTAAAAGCGACCCCCCCCCCCCCCCCCCCTATTGGAAAAGGAAAAAGTTGTTCAAAATGTCGAAATCTATAATATATTAAAATTTCATCAAAATCAGAGTACGCAGACCTTTTCTATATAATTACCCTAAATTATTATTTATTATTCATAGTCATTAAACAAATTTTCTTTCAGACTGTCATCAGCAACGATGATAATATTAATGTAACGTCTGTTGTGCATTATTCAATCGCGCATAAATCGCCTGATCTAAACATAGCCTTAGTTTGTGTTGCGTCAAATCCGCGAGCGTGATTGCCGCGGATTACTTGTTCGATTTAGTATATGTATTACACTGGTTTTGGTAATGAGTAAATGTATTCAACAATTGTACCATCTTTTGGTTGCAGGTAGTTTGCAGGGGGTCAAGCACAGTCGCTGCATCTTCGGTCGCAGGGTGTGTGTTTGGCGAAAGTTAGATATTGTCGAAAGTATGAAAGACTGACTGAAATACATGTTGTTCAGAGACTGAACAGTTTGTTTACGTCGGACAGGTTAAACCTCTAACTCGTCACCAGGGTTACCAGCTGCGCGTCCCGCCAGGCCCTTTACCCTTCCGCCCCTCGCCTATATGCGCTGCTAAGCCTGCCTTCGCTTCCTCCACTCTTCCGCCTGTAGGACCGGATATGGAAAATAACGGATGCTCTTTTCTTTCTTTCGCACTATGCGACGCTAAGTACGGCTTGGTTTGGGTAAAGTTGAGCGTACAGTGGAACCTCTCATGGCGTATGTAATAGGGAGACAACGTACGCTATCTGAAGTACCAATCGCGAGCCAGAACCGGCTGTAGTCGATCGACTGCTATCCCCACCATTCCCCTTCCTTGACACTCGTGCAGTGCCGTGACTGCAGACCCCGTGTTCGCTCGTGCCGGTATGAGATTTTGTAAACAAAACCTCGACAACATCGTATAACATCGTGGATATCGTATATATAAAAAGTAAGTAATTATTTACATATAATAAAAATCAATTATTCGCTGTGAACATTTTGGCTGATACGCGATTTGTGTTATTAATACGAAAATACTAATAGTTCAGGTAGACATAACCTCGAAAAAACGTTCTTGTTTACAACGAAATTTTAACCTTGAAATGATTATTTTCAGGATTGTTGACTGCTATTGCTCTCATGACTGCTATTGCTCTCTCTCTCTCTCTCTCTCTCTCTCTCTCTCTCTCTCTCTCTCTCTCTCTCACTCTCTGACCTGTCCCGGCTTCAGCGCGTCATACAGGCCGCGCAGTCTATCTCTACAAGTCCATGGGACTCATGGGTTCTCAGCGCTATAAGCGGCCGCTAGGAGAAGCTCGAATAAGAATGTATGGCACACACACTCCGCTAGATCAGCATATATGTATACGAGCAGAGAGAAAGATAAATCTAGAGCGCTTGCCTATAGAGACATCCTGCTTTTGCAATTTCGAAGCGTAGTTTGGAATATTCGGCAGAATTATTTATTTACGTAAATGGACGTCTTCAGGAAAGTGTGTTTTATAGTTCCGGCATTATCCGCTACGAGCGCTGATGTTTGTGAATGCGAAGGCCACACTACATACTTAAATCTATCAGACCAGCGAACATTTTCCGCGGAACTGAATGGAACGAAACTGCGAAATTGAACGCCGGGAAGAACTCAATTGAAAAAGAGAGTTGTCAATAAAAACCGAATCATTGGTAACTGAATTCGTCGCTGTCGGTCAAGCGATCGCGTATTGAAATTCGTAATGGAAACACGCAAACGATCGCGGAGATTGTAAGTTTTCGCGTGCATAAAATGCGAGTGACCGACCCGTTCGTAATTAAAACCCGGTGGTATCGCGATATTACAGCAACGAATGGAAAGAGAGGAAAAAGAAAAACATAGAAGAGCGCACGACGACGTTCTTTTTTGCATTTGACTTGAACTACTCCGAAGAGGAAGGAACCAAATTTTTGTTCTTGGGTCCAATATGATGTGGACAGAACACCGATCACTAATTGTTTCGCGTCGGTGATGGTTAGTTTAAATGCAACTTTTAAAGGCAGTGAAATACGGCGGAGTTATTAACCTTGTGAAATAGTAAACCGTTGGAGTTTCTTTTTCGGAGCAATTTCAATAATTGTTTTTTCTGCAATTT
The DNA here is from genome assembly GCA_913789915.3 of Sphecodes monilicornis. Classification (NCBI taxonomy): domain Eukaryota; kingdom Metazoa; phylum Arthropoda; class Insecta; order Hymenoptera; family Halictidae; genus Sphecodes; species Sphecodes monilicornis. The sequence continues at coordinate 7,284,645 of OU565301.1, read as the reverse complement.
GCGTTGATAGCAATTGCATTTAAACAGTCGGTAAAGTAAAGGCACCAGTAGTTGACCATCTACTCACCCAACTTCGAAATACTTTTACTTAAATTTAATTGTTTATTGTAATAACAAACGATTCATTTCATTGAGGTTGGTTGTATGCAGGGGTTGAAACGGTTCTGAAAATAACTGTTTGAAACAGTTATATATCGTTTCTGACTGGAACAGTTATGGAGAACCGACATAATGTTGTAACTGTTATGAGAATATCGGTTCTCGCTTATATCGGTTACGGTTACTACGTGTAACAACAAGCTCAACTGTGCATCATATAGACCAATTTCACTAACCAACAATATCTGTAAAAGCTTTGAAAGAATGATTAATGCCAGACTAATTTGGAGTCTCGAATCAAGAAACTTAATTTCAAACGTCCAGTTTGGATTCAGAAAACTACGCTCCACGGTGGACCACCTAACCACTATCCATTCATCTATTTGCAGCGCATTTACCAACAACGAACACCTCACAGCCATTAGTCTTGACATTGAAAAGGCTTGTGATATGGTGTGGAGAACAAGAGTCTTACGCATTCTTGAGAAATTCGAAGTTGGACGCAATATGCTAGCCTTTATAATTAACTTTCTTACTGATAGATACATACAGGTAAAAGTACAAAACGCATTTTCAAACAAACCATACACGGTGTCCCAAAAATGTCTGAGTTCCTTTAAAGGGGAGGTTCCTGAGGCCATTTGAAGCGACATTTTCCTTTGCAAAAATGGCCGTTTCGGCTTTGTTAAGGAGTTATTAACGAAAAACACGGACCAATCAGAGCGCGACCTAGAGGCGTGTTGGCAGAGACGGCCGCGCGCGACAGAAGTCGAGCGATGGTGATACACCGCGGTCGAAAACAATGGAACAAACAAGAGAAGAAAATTTTTCGAGTCCTATGTCGGATAGTTCAAATTTGAATATGTTGTAGTCTTTAGTAGCCTATGAAGGAATCTCGAAGGATTTTATGAAATCTTAACAATTTTCTTCTCTTGTTTGTTTCTTGCTTTCGACCGCAGTGTATCACCATCGCTCGACTTCTGTCGCGCGCGGCCGTCTCTGCCAACACGCCTCTAGGTCGCGCTCTGATTGGTCCGTGTTTTTCGTTAATAACTCCTTAACAAAGCCGAAACGGCCATTTTTGCAAAGGAAAATGTCGCTTCAAATGGCCTCAGGAACCTTCCCTTTAAAGGAACTCAGACATTTTTGGGACACCCTGTATACTGTGATTAGCATCACCCTGTTTATCATTGCTATTGTCGAAATCTCCACTAATTTATTTCCCCCAATCAAAGGCTGTCTCTTCGCAGATGACTTCACCATTTTTTGTTGTGGCAAAAATCAAACACCACCCAAAAACTTCTCCAAAAAGCCCTGGATAACCGATCTACATGGGTCTCCATCTCTGGTTTTATTTTTTCCAAATCCAAATCTCAACATACAGTATTTCACCGGCAATTGTCCCAAATGTCTCCGATAGAATTGTCCCTGAGATATCCCCACTAGTGCGGGGTGTACCCCCTTGAGGGGCCGTGAAGCTCGAGAGGCCTCGGTCGCTGAGAAATATGACACCATGCGGCTCGGGTATATCGGTGAGACCACACTAATCCGAAATTCCAACTTCTTTATTAATCATTATCTTTTTATGGGACTTCAAGGAACATGGTCATGGTATGTTTACATTTCTCGGTGACCGGGGCCTCTCGAGCTCGGCTGTCCTTTTCTACGTTCGGCAAACATCAAACAATGATATCCCTCCGGCATAATTGTCCCTCCGCTGACCCGTGTTGTGGACAATTATCGATGAAATACTGTATCACCTTCTGGAGAGGTAAAAAAATACTCCCCGCCATAACCCTCACCCTAAATTCCGACACAATCTCTTCGGTAGATAAAATGAAAATCCTTGAGATTATATTTGATAAACGACTGTCCTGGGTTCACCATCTCAAAAACCTTAAAAATAACTGCCTAAGAAGACTAAACATCTTGAAAAGCCTGGCTTGCAAGAGTTGAGGAGCTGACAGAAACACCTAGTAGTCCTTAAATTGGACTACGGATCCATAATATACGGTTCGGCAAACAAAAGTACCTTAACACGTTGACTGCCGTGTCACCCATATATGGGTGACGGAATTATTTGTCCATATTTAAAAATTAATTATTACGCTAATGTAATCATTGTATCAAATTTGGTTAATATCTGGAAAATGCAAGAAGGTTAAAACGTTACTCAGTGTCACACATTTTAATTCTGTAATCATTATTTTATTAAATATATTGTTTCGATTTTATGAAATTTTTGAGGTCGTTGCTTTGGCAGTCAAAGTGTTAAACATACTGAACCCTATTCAATCCTCCAGCCTAACAATTATTCTGGGTGCATTCTGCTCCACTCCTGTAACCAATTTGGAAAGCGAACTAAACGAACCCTCACTAAGCATCAGACGTAAATTGCTGGATATTTTTTTCACTTTCTCAGTCTCATCTGTCCCTAGCATCCCAGTTAGCAAATACTTCCTACCAAATAATCTACCAAGTAATTATAAAAAGAAATACTATCCTAGACCTATCTCATTGAGAATATAAGAAACACTACAAGAACTCAACATGACCCTCCCAAGTATTGATGACCGTGTTCCTTTTCCTTTTTCTCCATGGACCCTTTTCAACATCCCCTCAACTTCACCTTTTAATGAACCCAAGGATCAATATAGTGACACTAACAGTATTGTATTAAACACCATTCTCCAAGATCACATCCATCAAAATAATTACATTCCCATCTATACTGACGGCTCTAAAACTACTACCTCCTGTGGTTGTTCCTTTGTTACCGAAAACTACCTTTTCACTAAAAAACTTCCAAACAATTTTTCCTCTTGGTCATGTGGAACACATGCCATTATTGTATATCCAAAATTCTGTGGCGGCCACTTCCTATGCTCGTCAACAGAGGGATATTACGACAACACCTTTCCCGCTACTACCTGAATCTTCCTCTGTTTGTATATATGCCGTCCTAAACTGTCCTTACGACATCCCGACATTAATACACAGCATCTGCCTACACAATGTGTAAATTATAAATTTATAAATGTATTTATACTCATAAATGTATTGAATGTGAACCATTATTTTGAGCAATAATATTTAAAATTGAAATCGAAAATAAAGACAACATAAAATTTTTTTAATATTCTTAAAATAAAATACTATCTTCAAAAATTACTGCATCAAATCAAATATTTTATTTTTAAAGTTCTACGTATACTTTCAAATAAATAGGATTATCTACTATTTACTATTTAAAACACTATTTTACTCAGCTCTGATTTTGAAAATGAAGACAAAATACAAATATTTTCAATATTCTTGAAATAAAATACTATTTTCAAAAATTACTGCATCAAATAAAATATTTTATTTTTAAAGTTGTACGCATGCTTTAAAAAATAAATAGGATTATTTACTATTTACTATTTAAAACACTATTTTACCCAGCTCTGATTTTGAAAATGAAGACAACATACAAATATTTTCAATATTCTTAAAATAAAATACTATTTTCAAAAATTACTGCATCAAATAAAATATTTTATTTTTAAAGTTTTACGCATGCTTTAAAAAATAAATAGGATTATTTACTATTTACTATTTAAAACACTATTTTACCCAGCTCTGATTTTGAAAATGAAGACAACATACAAATATTTTCAATATTCGTAAAATAAAATACTATTTTCAAAAATTACTGCATCAAATAAAATATTTTATTTTTAAAGTTCTACGCATACTTTAAAATAAATAGGATTATTTATTTACTATCTAAAATACTATTTTACCCAGTTCTGCTTTCTTATGCGTGAATCGATTTCGATTAAACTTTGTGCATATACGTAAATAACTTGCATCGTTCTGCAAAAGGCGTAGTTTAAATTTTCATTGTACGCACACATAAAAAAGTTAAAAATCGTGTCCTACAGTTCTCTCTTCGTCATTCCGAACAATAGCAATTTCAACAAAATTTCTTCTACACATTACTTAGTAAACAAATCCTTCTAACATCTCAAAAGAATTCCTGTCGTTTGGTCCAGTTTAAAAAACGTTATTAGTTTTTAACGGGTGACCACTTAATTTTGCCCCCGACTGTATATTGTGTAGTCTCGTTTTCCAGTCAATTGTTGTCATGCTTTCGTTATGCAAAGATGTCTGCCGTTTTGTGCATTAATTTGATGTGACGTCGTTGTTGTATTACACTCGTTAAACAAACTTTGTTTCTATAATGTCGAAACTGTATCACGAGACTGCGGACTTTATGCATTTATAACAAAAATGGATAGATGCAATTTAACCCCTTGCCTTACGATTTATTTTACGGGTTTCGTGATTAGAATTTCTTTGTAGTTCATAATTTCTTAGGAAAAGGAGAAAATGTATATCTATTGCATGTCTATATGTTCTCCAATGGCTGTACATTAACAACAACAAAATAGAATTATATTTCGGTTTAAAGGAAATTAATAACATACATCTTTATTAAACTCTGTTCAGAATCTTCGACTCTCAGACGATATTGTAAGCGAAGGGGTTAAAACAAAAATATTTAATAAAACGTTCAAAGAACTCAAAAATGTCGATATATTAGGTTTTGTGATCTTTTTAGCATCAACGTGATCTTTTTAAGTCATTTTAGCATTAATCAAACTTTGAAAAGACGCATGCTATGCTATAGCAAAAAAGTGTATTCCAAAAAATAATTTTCTTTTTACAGTAAAAATAAATTCAACATCTAGCTCCTCACCTACGTGCAAATACTTCAAACTTTTTTAGTTTGTATTTAAATATGAAGCTTCACTTGAAGTATAATATTTATACAACTCCAACCACGTCACGGTTTTTACATTATTCAATTTATTCAATAAGCTGCTACAAAGTTAGGATAATCATATAAGCATGCACGCATAATCATTCTTCTTTGTTCGAATCTATTTAGACTTTCGAGTTGTTGCATATATTTAGATAAAATAGGTTACACTGCGTTTAGCTGAATAGCAAAACCTATGGATTATGATCTTTTATCGTGCTACCACAGATATTGTGATTTATCGCTAGGTTTGTATTGTTCAATGCTTTGGCGCCACAATAAGCGATGAAAACCACTGTGTTACCATGCTACCGGACTTAATAATTTCTATTGTAGTAACATTATCACGTTTCTTTTTACTACCCCTAATTATTTTTTTATTTTCTTCGACTTTACCAAATTTTTATCAATTTTTCGTACTGAATGTCATTCGAAGGTCATAGTACTATAGCTCATTGTATAAAATACACAGTTCCATTTGAAAAGGCTGAATAAATGTCTAAATTGTAGTATTTTATATAAAATAGAATACAGTAAGGTGAAAACATTTATTAAAACTAATTTTTGCTGAAAAAGTAAACTGGTGCGAGAATATTTCACATTTTTGCAGCCAACTAATGAATTGACCTTAACGGTTGGCAAATTAGCGAGTTACTGCGAATTTAATTTGTTATTGGACAAAATTGGTACATTTGTGTATACGTTTAATACTTCAAAGTTGCATAATTACGTTTTCATTTAGTATCAAGTGATGCATATGAAATATAAACTATAGTGACATGTACTCAGTTATTATCTCTCCCGTGAATTACCTTTGTAAACACACCACGTTGGAATAGAAATTATTCGTCTGAAATGTAAAAATTTCGTTTTTTTCTATCGGATATACTATGGTAAACATTTTTGCGAAGTATTGATCAAATATAGAGGCAGTAGCAAATAAAATTGCTGTAACTGAAATAACAACAAAAAAAGAAGAAAGAAATACCTAAAAAGTTATATATTGGAAGTTCTAGTGATCAAATCAAAATGATCACGTACTGCTTTTTTTATATACAGGAATAAAAAAATTGATTATATTCGATACCTTCGACTCAACTTACGATTTTACGACGATTTTATTCTCATTCTTTTGGCCTTTTTGAACGTTTATAAAAATCATTTTACAATGTCCTTATGCACACAATAATACCTTGTAATTTGAACTGTATAGCATGGTTCGCAAAAGTGTTCGATTGCATTTAATTCTATTGGTTTTTCAAGTTCCACCACTTTTATTTGATGGATTTCGGTGAATCAAATTTCATATTGTTTTTGTAATTAACAATCTTCAGGTCAGACTTCTATCAATTTTTAAATGCTTGTTGGTGTTGTTTTCTGATATTGAAAGAAATTTGTCGATAATTTATTAAATGTTCTGTAATATAGGAGCTGTGATTCAAAAGCGATAAGATGAAATCTTTTTTCCGAGACGCGTTGCACTCTGGGAGAGATGATGCACTTTTAACCCGAATGAATAATTAAAGACCCAAAGGAAAATATTATAATGTGTAAGCAAGGCTATTCTGTATTAACGTAACAAAGATGTTTGACGGAAAAAGTGAATTTCTACGCGATATCAATTTTCAAATGTGTGTTCTTATATCTACATTATTATATAATGTTTTCAAAAATTCTTCCACTATTTTCTGCGACTTTTACGAGCATCAGCGTGACACACAACATGTTAACAAATGAACAATACCAAGAAACCTGAACACGTTCGTCCCAAAAATTATGGAAAAAAGCTGCAAAATATTGGCTGAACTAAAATCAACGTAATCGACATGTAAATAGTATAAAAAAAGTTTTATCAAAATGGCGGTCGTATAAAGCAGAAATCCACTAGGATTGGAATTTTTGCACGCAATAAAAAAAAACTATCGTCGATATTGACACAATTTTTAGCTCACCAGATAAAGGGATCTCTACTTTTTATGTGTACAATTTTAAGAAAATTGATCAATCTATTATTGGGATACGATGGCAGCCATGAAACCTGATATGCCATTGAAATCACGCAATAATTTAAATAATAATAAAAATAACTAAATAAAAATTACACTATGTTGTCCTAGAATATAGCCAATAATAACCCAACTATTTTTTATCACATAAATTTGTCTAAAAGTAACAGCTTCAAATAGAATTACTCCGTTAACCCCTTACACTAGTGATTAGAACTCCTTTGTCATTCTCAATTTCCTCGCAGAAGATGAAAATTTCTATCTATATTGCACGCGTGTATGATCTTCAATGACTAATATACGTATATTAACAACAAACTGAATAAAATTTTAATTCGGTTTAAAGGAAATTAACAACATACATATTTAGTAGATTCTGTTCGAAATCTTGATAACTAGTCTGACTCGATGTTATAGTGCATGCGGTTAATTAAATATGTCACGTTCATTAATTGTGCCTGTCACAAGAGCATAGGACCCGGGAGAACAATAAAACATACCAAAAACCTGCGCAGTTATTTTCATCAGAACAAACTGCTCCTCCAATCACAGCCGGCACGCCGACACGGCAAACAGAATAAAATTTCACAACGATCGAACTCACAGTTCTGCTCAGAATTCTGCAACTAGCTGCACCGAATTCGACTCAATAATTCACCGATATGTTCTCGAGAAAGCATCGCCCCTAACGAGGTGGGAGGGAGGGGGGTAGTGTACGATACTTCGTGAGTATCATGGATCATGCTTAAAAGCGTGCGCTACTTAAAACGAGCTAATCCCATAATGGAGAATCCTGTTCCCAATAATTCACCGCTCTATCTACCTTGGTATCCTGTCGTAGCTGTCCCAGCTGGTAAGACAGTTGTAGCTGCTGTATCTGCTTGAAGTCGTCATCGCTAGTACCTTTGACACATTGCCTCGATCACCAACCAAACACGTGCAACCAAATCAGCAACCTTCTAGAGTCTCCTTCCCAAAACACTATATACACTATTTGCTTCCACCAGTTCTTTGCGACAATTCCGTTGTAAATTCTACACTGTTCCACGGGACGAACGTACACTAAACCGTATCACTGACACATTCGTGGGACACTTCGACAGAGTCCGTAAAAAATATCGACAATATGTTACAAGACTACCAAGCACTACACAAGGTACGCAGACGGTAGCGATACAGACAACGATTCTAAGTCACTATTACTTGGACCACGTTAATCTATCCCCTTTCTTTATCTTCATCGATACTCCGTGCTCGCCCGTTAATAGAACGTCGATTTGTTTAAAACTCTACTAGCCTAACTCTTAGCGAACCACCTTGGACACGGTGCACGCGTGGACAAACGCGTATTAAAAATACTCTACGATTTTGGACCCGCCAACCAGCGCACTTGATAATACCTATATCGTAATTAGGAAGTTAGACGAGCAACCCTCGCCGCCTATAGAAGTCTTCAGCTGCAGAAGAAAACCCCAATTTTTCTGTTTGTCTTCGGGGGACCTAGTCGAGATCCTGCGTTCGCGTCAACACCCTAATGAAATCTTTCTCTGTTAGGCCCCGGGGCGGCTTCAGGACCAGTTGTCCTAGGAAATAGCAGCGGTGGGATAAAGGAATCAGCTCATCCGCCACATGCTCTGTTGCAAGGCCACGAATTTCGGAAAAAGAACGGAAAGAAGGGGCTGCGACGCGAGGATCGAGGATCCTTCCGCTGATAGTCAATCGTTACGTCTTGATATGTTTTCTTGCTCCAGGTCTGTTGGTCCCGCCTTGAAAGCTCGTCGATCATCATCGAAGATATCGGCAGCCGCCTACGCTTCCGGTCTTCTTGCTCTTCTCCCTCGAACGAAACGTGAACCAAAGAAAAGAAGAAGAATAAGAAGATGGTTACAGGACCCCGTGTGTTCACATGTCAGATGGTATCAGAGACCGAGTCGTCGATCGGCGAACTCGAGGATCGTTGAGCGTTCTCCGTGTTCTTCGGCTCTGGATCGCGATTCATGGATCTCGGCCAGTTAGGTCGAGGCGACGGCACTTCCGCTTGAGGTACCGCATTTTTTGGAACGTTTCAGGCTTGTTTGTTGTTCGACGATGATGTTCGATGTTTTACGGGAACACTGCGGTGCTCCTCTGGAGGTTTCATTAGCCCGCCGCATCGAGAGAGGTTGCCGTGCTGGCAGCTCTCTCCTCTCGAAGAGAACACAAGGCGCTTCGCGTGCCGTGGCCCAGCGCCGACTAGCGGGTTCAGCCTCAAACTTCCGACTCCCTCACTCCTTTCCATCTGGAAAGCTTCGCGCAAGCTCGCTCAAATTCCCTCCCTCGATCGCCGTCCCTCTCCCATGGACGAGCTCGCCCTGCTTCGACGGTCTGTGCAGAAGAAGAACGACGCGGAGCGACTCACCGAGTGACGCGACGTTCATAGCTGCTGCTCCTTCTGATGCGTGCGACTTTTTGTCGCCAATGTCAGAAATTAGGGGACGAAACACTTGAGATCAAAGGTTCGAGATTCGAGAGACTAACGCCTTGTCCTAATTACATTGACGAGAACTCATATGCGGACACTCTTTACAATAAAATAATATTTTTACAAATTACCTTTCACAAATTAAAGATATTAAACTTTTCATGGGATACAAAAGTAATTAATTTTACATCCATTAATTTAGTGAAATTGGCAGATAAACGATGGATTATTCTCGTCATTATGGTCACACCTTCTTCTCGAAGTCGTTCTTTTTAGAGATTTATTCTTAGCAATTTCAAGGCCATCTACATTTTTCACATGGAAGTGTACACACAGTGGTCAGAATTCATATTTGGGCACAATTTACAATAGAATAAATTTTATTAGATCGAATTGGAAGATAAGTTTACTAGATGACGCCTAAAAGAAATTTTGAAAAAATTGCAGTTTGTCGGAATCGTAAAGAAATTAGTAATATTTGCTTTCCACAAGATTTTTATCTGGGCCCATATTTTAAAACATGAAGACTGCATGTCTTCTCTACTTGTTAATTTCACAATCCAGTTTTATTAAATCTGCCGCGCTTTGCAGCTTCTATATGTAGTTTTTCACATTTCTAAAGAACATATAAATAAATACTTAATACATTTTAAATAATAAAATAGTGGAAGGAATACGTCGTCCTGTCTTTGCGTTCGAAACGATTTCCTGCTCTTGTCTGCATACATTTAAAATAAACAAACGGAACGGATGTAGTATTTCGTTTATTACGTTTATTATCGTTTATTAAATTATCTGAAAAACGGATTATTTGTTTAAATGTAAATCAAGTACATTTCCGACACGAAATTACGACAAACAAGTGTAATTGCGACGAAATATCTTTTATTAGATGTTCGTGGTACAGAAATTTGTATTGTTTTACTTGTTTTTACGACAATTGTCATAATGTGAAATCGAGCTCATTAGGATTCCAACCGGCGAAAGCTTGACTGCGAGACCAGCGCCTTTACGAGCACAACCAATCGCTATTACATTAGTAGATGATATGATTTCCTCAGGATCGTTTTTTATTAATATTTTAAAAACGCTATATATCTTCATATATTTTGTTATATAGGGTAAGGATGCTCAAGTCGTACCCCATAAAAAAAGGTAGGTATAAATTGTAGGATTTATCAAAGAAATAAAAATACTATGTGCCACTCAAAACTTGTGTGATCATTGTTTATATTTATTACGATAAAATTCCAACAGTCTACCCTCTTAGATATAATTAACAAAAGTTATAAAAGCAAATTCGGTACGACTAAGGAAACCAGTGTCCTAAGTGGTACATCCTAACCTATAACTGAAGTCGTACCTAAGTATAAAATTAAACGAACATAACAAAGCGTTCTGTTTCTGAAATAACTTATTTAATTTATCAGTTAGTACAAACATCACAAACTTATATCTTTAGTTTTTAGTCAACACCAGCACATAAATCATGAACCCATGTCTTGCATTTCAAGCACTGAATCAATATTTTCTTCGCGGATTTCTGCACAAATGTAACAAAACCAAACGTATTTAGTTGTTTGGCCTTTTCTCTTTTTAACATCTATTGTTTGGATCTTTCGTTCAACGGCTACTTTATTTTTGTCGGTAATGACAAAGTGCGACTTAAGACTCGGCATAATTTAGATTTCAAACGAACATAACGAAACAATAAATAAAACTAAAGCGATTTTTTTGCAGTAAACAACTCCTTAAATGATACTGAATGACTTTAAAATAAGGAGCATGATTTTATCAATAATTTACTTGCTAGATAAACTATTAAACATTTACAGATAATTATAAGACAATGATGGTAAACTTACTTGTTGAGAGGTTAGGTTTCCACGGTATCGGTGACAGACAAACAATATGTGAATCAATATGGTTGATTAAATAGTCAATCTTTTGCTGTACCCAGATAGCACCGTACGTCCATGGGACGTCCGATACGTCCAATGTCCGTCGTGTACGTCCGTGGGACGTCCCTTGGATCAAAATTTCGGACGTCCCACGGACATTCGTTTTTTACGTTCGTGGGACATCCCTCCGTCATAAATTTTGGACGTCCCATGGACATCCGTTTTAGGTCCGTGGGACATCCGTCGGACATAAATTTCGGACGTACCACGGACGTGGGACTTAGATTATTTCGGACGTACCACGGACGTGGGACTTAGATTATTTCGTACTTGCCAGGGACGTGGGACTTAGATTATTTCGTACTTGCCAGGGACGTGGGACTTAGATTATTTCGTACTTGCCAGGGACGTGGGACTTAGATTATTTCGTACTTGCCAGGGACGTGGGACTTAGATTATTTCATACTTGCCAGGGACGTGGGACTTAGATTATTTCGTACTTGCCAGGGACGTGGGACTTAGATTATTTCATACTTGCCAGGGACGTGGGACTTAGATTATTTCGTACTTGCCAGGGACGTGGGACTTAGATTATTTCGTACGTTTTCGGATGCTATATTATGTTTCTATTATTATACTCAAAATATAGTTTATAAATTTTTTCAGATTTTTAAGTTCGCGGCGCCATTGTTTGAAAAAAACTAATTTTTTCGACGTTTCTTCCGTGAAAAAATGAGCTAATCTTCAAATTGTTAGATTTTATTTATTCTGTAAGTCTATTGGACACTGATAAACTTGAACATTTCACAGAAGTAGTTGAAAAATGAAATCAACTTGATTAGCATTACCTCATACATCAGCGCGCATGGTATCTGAAGATATTAATGGTGTTAGGCGCTCGACTGTTAATATGCTTATACTAGGTTCGCGCCCGGCATAAGTCCACTCTTTTTTATTTGATTAATTCCTCTTTTTCGAGCTATGCGATAATCAATGGTATTTTTGTAGAATTCTATTAAACCAATATTTACATATTTAGAAAATTTTTTAAGCTGCAAACGCGCTTTTATATGTCCGACAAACATCCGCGCGGGACGTCCTATGTACGTACTGCGATGCAACTGAGACCTCTGTCGGACATACCTAGGACATAAATCGGACATATCTCGGACATATCGTACGTCCCTGGGACGTACGTATGTCCGGTACGGACGTACATTGGACGTCCGAGTGCTATCTGGGTAGGGACGCAGTTGCCGCGATATTACGTCCCATATATAATAATATTTAAAAGGTACAACCTATGCAGACTTCAGTAACATTACCCAACATAACAAAGTTCATTCTATCGATCATGATAACTAGACAGCGGATTTTATGCATTTATGGCAAAAATGAGTAGGTGTAATTAGAAATAGTAAAAAGATTAGAAGAATTTGAAAATACTGTTATATTATTTTCAACCTATTAAACATATTAAGAAAGAAAATAAATTTCTATTTCATTCCAGTTTATTGCAATTCAAGTAGAAAATCTTTATTTTGCATGAAGATCCGCTATCTAATGATAACTGTTAAGGGTTAAATTGTATTCATTTCCATCGTAATGGTGAATAGAAACATAGATAGATAATCAAATTTCATAAAAATCGACAAATATATTACTAATAGTTACACAATTATTGGGATTGCGGCTGCATCGACCGCAATAGTTCACTTAACACGTTGATCCCCCACTCGACAATCACAAAAAATTACACAAAATCAATTGCGATATATTTAACAAAACCAAAAACTGAGAAGTTTAGTTTTCCGATATTAATTACTGTTTCAATCCTCTTCCATTTCTCAAGTCGTAAGCATATTTTATACACTCTTGTAAAAATTAATTTTCAATTCTGTATAAATGATTGTCACCAAGATATGGGCGACATGGCGGTCAAAGTGTTACGAGTTAAACGCAGAAAGTACAGACCAATAATTTCCAACATGAAGATAGTGGCTCGCATATATGGGTTAATATGGGGCGCAAGTATTTACACATGTCGCAGACATAAACAAGGTCTTTGTTCTGGTCATCGCTTACGGCGAATGGCAAGCTCAATCTTGGCATTCTAAATACCTAATCCGTCTTTCTGTGGATTTAGGGGACAAATGGATACAGAAAATACATTCAGAACGACCATCGTATTCCTACCAAGAATCTTTGTCCCATTTTCCGATGAGGGAGAGTTTTCTTTTGTGTCTTCTTGCTCTATGCGAGATCCGACTACTTTTTGCGGGAACGACGTGTTTTTCCGTTTAAGCCATTATCTCGTCCTTGTGTGTCGTTAATGTCACCGTTTTATTCCAAACAGAAAGCCAATTGTGAACCAAAAAATATTTAATTTATTTATATCCTACTTTAACACTTAGATAAACTATTCTGGCTGATGCGGCCCTTATGCTAATAATTATTTAACACTTTTAATTAATTCTATAATTAAATATATAATAATTATTTACCATATTTGCTTATGTTCTGCGAAATGGAAGAGGTTCGAAACGGTAATTATAATATCAGAAAATTAAATTTCTCAGTTTTTGTTTTGTTAAATAAATTGCTTTGATTTTGCGTAATATTTGTGATTCTTGAATGGGCGACCAACGAGTTAACGTGTAACTATTAATAATATATTTGTGGATTTTTATGAAATTTTACTATCCCGCTACGTTTCTGTTTACCGCTGCCATAGAGATGAATATTAAATACAAATATAGTAATAAATACAATCTAATTAGATCATTGCATTTATAAAGTACATTTTGAATTAATACACATTTTGTGCGAAGAAATTTCGCGACATTCATGCAATGAACTTAAATCTGGACAGCTAAATTGTTCTACGAATAATTTTGTACGTTATTATTGTTAAAAAAATGTACTCTTTTTATCTGTCATGTAAAATATTTATTCCTAACCCAGACCTTGCGATGAAACAAGCTGAATGATATTGCAAAGTCATGATTAGTATCGAGTATATTAATTGGAACATTTAATTGAAATGTTCTTATCGCCATTTTCGCGAGAGATTAGTTATCTAGTCTTAAACATTACAATTTTGCAGATACTGTCAACTTTCGTATTTTGAATTTAGTGACTTCAATTGTCCACTAAAATGGACATTTTTTACACAATTAAAGGCACTAAATTCTTGCATCCATTGCGTCTGAGAAGTGAGCTAGGGCGGGTCAAGACAAGTGGAGGCCCAAAGCGGGAAAAATTTGGGCCTTCCCCAAAAAATAAGTTTCAAGAAAACTATCCTTAAATTACAAACAAAAACGAAAAGTAATAAAAAATTCCATACCATAAAACATTAAATAAATTTATTAAAAAACATGCATTTTACATATTTTTATATGAATTTCCGTCTTGCTTTATTTCTTGCAAATTCAACAATTATTTTATCAGTGTCAATCCGGTTTAAAATATCCTGTTCTATATACAGAATAGCCATATTATTCAATCTTTCTTCTGCCATAGTACTCCTTAAATAATTTTTGACACGCTTTAAAACAGAAATTGATCTTTCTCCTGACGCATTAGATAAGGGAATTGTTAAAAAAAATTTCAATATTATTTCGACATTCGGAAATGTGCAAGACATGCCTCATATTAGGAGTCCTCGCAAATATAACCGCGCAAAATGGCTTCTAGAACAGCGCGCCGTACCTCGCAAAACGGCGCCTAGAACAACTTAGAGGCCATAAATGTAACATTTTGTTTTTAGATTTCTTCGATTATTTTATGGAGGGTTTTTTGAACCTTTTCGATCATTACCAACATCTTTAAGTTAAGATATTTTAAGTCCTCGGCGCCCTTTGCTGTCCGGGGCCCTACGCGGCCGCTAAGTCCGCTTACCGCTTAATTCGCCCCTGGAAGCGAAGCATCTAATCTGATAGGCACACGTATCTCGAGATTAAATAATAAAAACGGTATAGTTTTTTGTGTCGTTGACACAAACAAGTGTACGAACAATAACACGAACAAGATTATTTCTACTGTTATACTCCTTGAGATAATATAACTTTGTTCTGCGAAAATTTTCTCATAGAATAAATACGAAGAAAGATAGAAAGCCAAGAAGAAATGAATGAATTCAAGAAGATGCTACGAAGCTACAGCTCGAAATACTGAAATAAAATAAAATACTGTAAAATATTGAAATAAAATTCCACGGGAATCACTTATTTCGAAAAATGATACATCTGGGTTAAAAGCACTCGTTACAAAGGACCCCGTGTTGTCTCTCAAATTTATTCTTTCCGGGGCAAGATATAAAAGTTTAGTGCTACTCGCATTCTCGAAAATAATTCCTCATCTCTGCCCTTTTCTCGGGGAAATCAGGAATACGTAACAAGGGAGGGTAAGAAGGAAGGTATTGAAACGGGAATAAATCGCGGCTAGAGATTGTAAGTAGTTCTATGTACTGCCACTTCAACAGGGAACAGTTTACGTCTGTTGTGTTTTCCTCGGTAGGAAATGAAGTTTCTCTCGTCCCGTGATACGCGCAGTAACAATTCAGGATTGTTTCTAGTTTGCAAATCGGTTTATCCGGGAGTGCGGTCAATCCTTGTCTGAATTATTTCAATCAGGTCTTTGGATGCTCGTAGCGTGACACTTACATGCGAACAAAATATTTTGTTGACTAAAGAAATTCGAATTTTTATTTAACAGTGGAACTACCACACGAATCAAAACGTTCGTTTTCTGTCTACAAAATTATCGAAATTTTATAAAGTGTCCAAGACATCTGCTGCGTTAAGGTCGTCTAGTTCAAGCATTTTTGAAAAATCGTTAACTGTTTGTAATTATTTGTTAGAGAATATGTTATTGGCGCAGGGTTCGATCTTTTCTATAAATTCATGTACGACCAGTCCTTAAGAATTTTAACTGTTTCCACGCCAAACATCCTTGACATTGACGCAAAAAAAGTCTGGTTGTTTGTAAATGTTTCGCCATCCATGATATAATTGTGATTTCTATCGATCGAAATAAGAATTATTTGTTAGAGAATATGTTATTGGCGCAAGGTTCGATCTTTTCAAAAGTTTTCAAAAGATCTTTGAAAAGATCGAACCTTGCGCCAATAACATATTCTCTAACAAATAATTCATATTTCGATCGATAGAAATCACAATTATATCATGGATGGCGAAACATTTACAAACAACCAGACCTTTTTTGCGTCAATGTCAAGGATGTTTGGTGTGAAAACAGTTAAAGTTAAGGACTGGTCGTACACGAATTTATAGAAAAGATCGAACCTTGCGCCAATAACATATTCTCTAACAAATAATTCATATTTTAATCGATAGAAATCACAATTATATCATGGATGGCGAAAAATTTACAAGCAACCAGACTTTTTTTGCGTCAATGTCAAGGATGTTTGGTGTGGAAACAGTTAAAGTTCTTAAGGACTGGTCGTACATGAATTTATAGAAAAGATCGAACATTGCGCCAATAACATATTCTCTAACAAATAATTCATATTTTAATCGATAGAAATCACAATTATATCATGGATGGCGAAAAATTTACAAGCAACCAGACTTTTTTTGCGTCAATGTCAAGGATGTTTGGTGTGAAAACAGTTAAAGTTCTTAAGGACTGGTCGTACACGAATTTATAGAAAAGATCGAACCTTGCGCCAATAACATATTCTCTAACAAATAATTCATATTTCGATCGATAGAAATCACAATTATACTGTTTATAATGTTGTTGAAAATTACACTGGTGTATTTGAGAGAGTCTACCGAATCGTTATACCTAAGAACCATTCACCTAAGGTTTACTATTAGAGTATAACTGAAGTTAAGTATAACAAAGTTTAAGAGATGAAAAATGTCTCGGAGAATACATATGTTAAATGTGTCTTGTTCCCTTTAAATATTATTTAAACATGTTTAGCTGTTTATAATGTAACTAAAAATACACCATTGCATTTAGGGAAATCTACAAGATCATTCTACGTCAGTATAGCTTTAATTAGAGTAGTTAAAGCAGAACGGAATTTTAATTAATTTTTATATAAATTGAACAGTGTCGAAAACAACTGCTACTTTAAGGGCGTCTCGTTCCCTTTAAATATTTTTTAAACATGCTTACCTGTTTATAATGTAATTGAAAATTACACCGTTGTATTTGGGAGAGTCTACAGAATCGATCCGGATAACAGTCGCTCCACTAATTTTCCTAGTTGAAGCAAGAAAAAAATCTTGAAAAATTGTTTTTTCCTTCAGGATCAAATCTCTCAAAAGCCGAGGACGAGGAAAATGATTACGGAATTCGTATTTGGTATGGGAAGATATAAAAATCGGTTTAACCGTTTTCCGCAATAAAATTCGTGTTGACCAATGCATTTCGATTTCTTTTTATTAAAGAATGCGCGTCTCGAAGGATTCCATACACACTAGCTGTTATTGAAGAGATGAAGTACTCAGCAGAAAATTTTACGGCCGAGGACTTTCGGACCCATAAAACAGTAGCTCATCGTAAAACATCAAAACGATAGGAGGGACCAGTGGCTTCGATTTCCAGGTGGCGATTCGATCGTGTTCTGATATCTCACATGGACGTGTCAAAGGCAACCTATATTCCCAGTGTAATTTCTTGCATTCTATGTGTAATCTATCTAGAAGGGTACGATAATAATTGAATCTCGTTCGACTTAAATGGATGTAACTAAGTCATCGATTGCTAATTTATAATTGATCGTCTTCCTTAATGGAGGTAATTAAGAAAATCGAATAGCCGCAGAATGGCGAATGGGAATTAAGTAACACTACTTCTGCACCTTATTAACATATTATGTGCCGATTACGATACGCTTAACCCCTTGCACTTATAACGTCGAGTCAGACCAGGAATGAAGATTTTGCACAGGATCTAATAAATATAGTAGAGAAAATGATTTTGGCGCAAGGTTCGATCTTTTTGAAAATTCAACAAATTTGCAATTAAAAACCCAACGTTTCGACCCGTGTGTGGATCTTTTTCAAGGGAAACTTGCGTCTGAAAATTATATTGATTTAGTGTAAATACATCGTGATTTTAATATCTACCATCTTGAAGAAACCACTAATGGAAAGCCAGTAAGAGGAATTATTTTGAAAGAAGACTTACTTGTTGTGTAAATATTTTTTAGCGAAGCCGGAAACAAGATATATTTTCCAAATTTTGGCCATGATGGCACAAACACATGGCCAGCGTAATTCTAAATTAGTTTATTGGAAAAATATATCTTGTTTCCGGCTTCGCTAAAAAATATTTACACAACAAGTAAGTCTTCTTTCAAAATAATTCCTCTTACTGGCTTTCCATTAGTGGTTTCTTCGAGATGGTAAATATTAAAATCACGATGTATTTACACTAAATCAATATAATTTTCAGACGCAAGTTTCCCTTGAAAAAGATCCACACACGGGTCGAAACGTTGGGTTTTAAATTGCAAATTTGTTGAATTTTCAAAAAGATCGAACCTTGCGCCAAAATCATTTTCTCTACTGTAACTCAAAATTCGATCGATAGAAATCATAAATCTAATAAATATGTGGGTTATTAATTTTCTTTAAATCAAAATAAAATTCTTTTTTGTTATTATCAATAAATTGCCATTGTAGAGTACGCGGTAGGTGTAGAAAGTATTCGTACACCATTAAAAATCAAATAACTTTCTTAAAATTGGATTAAACGACTGCAATTTTATTTGAGTTGTTAGAAGGATTAGTTTAGTAGGTGGCGTGTAAATAATTTTTTCTAAGAATTTCTACTGGTCGGAATTGCGACGACAAACAAATGATTGTCATCATTTTTAACATTTTTATGCGGGGTGACTAAGGTACCCCATTTTAGCCCAACTTTGTACTTTACTGACGCTAAAATCGTCGCGCATGCGCGAGTAAACCGAGACCATATACCATCACTAATGAGATGTGGCACAGTGATCCAGATTATGAATATGAGTTCAAGTTCAATATGCATTTACCTGATGGATTTAACCGAGTCAATTTTAATAATCAAGTCTTATTGTATAGGTTTTTTGATTCGTACTCAAAAAACAGAAATGATGATAGAGCATTTTTTATTATTAATTATTTCGTAGGAAATTGAAGTTCTTTTCGAAGATCATTTTTATCCGCGTCTGTAATGAAAATTTAACCCTTTGCACTCGGAGCTATTTCAACTACAAAACCAAACATTTCTTCTAACCTAAAATATTTCCACTGCGCATAATTTTGTTTCATTATATGCGTACGAAAATGATATAGTACCTCATACAATATTCAAATGATCAGTAATTTATTACATTTAAACAAATTTAATCATGCAAATAATATTCTGAATAATGGTGTAGCAATTTTTAGTGGCGCCTCAAAGTCGCCATTCGAGTGCTAAGGGTTAAAGCTGTTAAAGTTTTTGCAAAATTTGATTGCGTGGAGTTATACATATAGACAAAAGCCTACTACCACAGTTCACCCGACGGTATCGATGAGACAGAACATGATCGTGTGCGTCAGACAATTCATATTCAGTATCAAAGCGTATTCGCCGAATTTTCAAACTCTAATATCTCGAAAACGAGGCGTCAAATGAAAAAGAAAAATTATTCTATATTTTGGATTTGTTTTCTCATGTAGAATCATCCCCTCCACGTGTCGACATGTGAAATAAAATAGTTTACGAAACTTTAAAGTCGTTTTTTATGAGAATGGTTGACTTGAGACCCATGGTTTCTTTGATAGTTTTATTTCACGCGACGAGTACTATATGATGAAATCAAAAAAAAATGTTCACCTTGAAAAAGGGGTCAAGGACAATTCTGCGACCCACTTTTTTAATAGATCTCCACCGATCCAGAGACATAGAATCCCGCTATGGTAGTCGTGACATGTAATTTTTATACAACCTCTACAAAGTTCCATCGAAATTGGTTAACTTTGTTATGAGTTATAAACGTTTGAAGGTGATTACATAACGGCAAAATTCCCAGAAAAGGCCGAAAATCTGTGACTTTCACCCTTAAGCTTTTATCTTGTAATGTTTGTAGGTCATAGCAACATTAACCGACTTCGATGAAACTTTGTGCATGCATATATCTTACGTAGTTGTGTTTTGTTTTTGTTTTTTGTTTGACGTACAATGGTGCATGTGCAACCAACGCATAATTTTTTAAAATGGAAATGCTTACCTTTCTTTAAAGAAAGTTGTGGGGTAGAATGGCAAAAAAATTACTAGTTATCGAGATATTTAAAAAAGATATCTTTATTGAAGAAGCGTTGTCTTTATTCGAAGTAATGGAGAATCGTTTGAGCATCATTTTCTATAAAGATATTCTTTTAAAATATCTCGATGACTAATAATTTTATTACCCCAATACTTTTTTACGTAGAATGATGAGAGGAATCTATCTCTGTAAAACAGAGTATGCATTTCCGTTCACTAATTGTTGATTGCACTTGCACCATTGCGTTTAAAGAGGAAAGAAAAAGGTCCTACAGAGATAGTACTCTTCAAACCATTAATCCTTGTTTTTCTGTAATTGTACTAGTAACAATGTTATTGAAACAATTGCGCGGACCAACCTGTGTAGGCGTACAATAAATGCAAACCTTCTTCGGATTTTATGAAAATGTGAATGACAAAAAGGTTATAATTGCTGCAACGTTAAAATAAATCGTAGTGCAAGGGATTGTGTACGACGTGTAAGACATTGTTGTTTAAGACCTCTTTTGCATTTGCTTTAACTGTGTTTGCAAACTTCTATCGTGTTGTATAATGCTTTGTATTCAAAATTCATTACCCCATTGCAATTTTCGCGCCAGTTTTGAAATAACAATTAAATGTCAACTAGAACGGCCTTTTCCATCGAATTTTCCCGTTTTATTTATAATTACACTGCGGACTTTATGCGTTCGCGAAAAATTGAGTGGGTGAAATTTAAAACAGATCAGTGATTGAAACACTTTGAGAATATTAATATACCATTTTCAACCTTTTAAAAGCATTAACATTTTGATCGCCATGTCATGCAGAATGGAAAATTTATTTTTGCGTTGGTAAATTGGATGTACAAATTTGCATATGATTTTCAAAATGGAAGAGGTTTGAAACGGTAATTAATATCAGAAAACTAAACTTCTCAGTTTTTGTTTTGTTATATAAATTGCTTTGTTTTTATGTGATTCTTCTGATTGTTGGGCAATCAACGTGTTAAAGCAAGAAAGAACTTTGTATTCAGCTTCAGTCTCTTGCCCGAAAATGTTGATACATTATTAGAACAAACTCTTACATAACCAAATTCTATTAACACTAAACCTACCGACAATTTAAAAGTGACTAGCATGCGCTGCCTTATAAAAATGACAGGATTGAATTTATTTAAATGTTGCGCGATTTTTATTGTAATGTATATTTGAATAAAGAAGCGTGTGTAATCTTTTCCAGTGGAAGCATTTCTATAACATCAATAAATAATTTCAAAATTATAAATCTAAAATCGGTCATTTGACCGACGGTGGTAGGTTTAGTGTTAATGCATTATGGAAAACAAATCGAACTACAAAGTTAAAATAAATTAAATGTATGCTACACTAAAAAGCAAATTAGCCTTTATTTTTAATGCAATTATTTGCAAAGCGACAGAGCCTCTTGGTGAATAGAACTTTGCCAATTTGAAAAGAACTTTCACTAAAGTCAAGGTGTTACTAAATATCCTCCAAAAAAGTTCTTTTCATTTCATTTAACAATCAATGAAAGAAAATTGTTGTTTTTTTTTGCCAATCATTTTAAACTTACATGGTAGAGTATCCACCTAAGATAAGTGTAGACGAAGCACTAGAGTAAATTAAGAGAGTACGATTGGCGAATATTGTTATTGTTTATAATTTTCAATTTTGTTCCGCCTACTCTGACACTCAATGCTAAATATAGATTAAGTAAGAGCTACACTGAATTAAAAGAGCAATTAGTTAATATTTACAGGTTTTGTCCTACGCACACTCTGGCACACATTGCACCTCGGCGAAATTTCCTGTGAACGAGACAAGCAAGGACTGATCGATAAACTAACAAAATACGCGAATCAATGGGAAGTATTAATAAACCAGGAATACGGTACACCGGCAATTTTACTGCAAGAATACACAGTACGAACTTTACGGCTTGAGCCCCGCTCGTAAACGAACCTGTCATTAATGACACGACCAGCAGAAACCGTGGGGTCAACATGTAAATTCCTAATTAACTGCTTTGCACTCGTTGCAATGTTTAAAGAGGCCTATACCAGCCATAGTTAGCTTCTCAAAATCTGTTTTGTTCGCAGGAGGCTAAGGCACGGAGAAGGATATTATGTAGCGGCTTTAAAATGGCACAGAGTCAAGGCCAATAGCACAGGTTAAGAGATGCAGTGATGGTATATGGTCTCGGTTTTTTCGCGCATGCGAGACTAAATATAGGAACGTACCGTACGTCTTATGTTTGTGGGGAAAGTAGGGGAGAACTGTTATTGGCGGGAAACCTGACAGAAGAGTGCAAGATGACACGACGAGACGACCGTACTTCGAAATTTTGGTAAGTTAATGTTAATATATTCGATTTCATAATAGCAACTAGTATTGGAGAAGGAGCTACTTGCCAATTCATGTTTGAAAATGGAAAAAAAAATTTGCGAAACTATGCGGGGTGACTAAGGTACCCCATTTTAGCCCAACTTTGTACTTTACTGACGCTAAAATCGTCGCGCATGCGCGAGTAAACCGGGACCATATACCATCACTGATGAGATGTGGCATAGTGATCTAGATTATGAATATGAGTTCAAGTTCAATATACATTTACCTGATGGATTTAACCGAGTCAATTTTAATAATCAAGTCTTATTGTATAGGTTTTTTGATTCGTACTCAAAAAACAGAAATGATGATAGAGCATTTTTTATTATTAATTATTTCTTTGTGTAACTTTTATTGATATATTCCCGACATTTTATTGATTAAAATGAGATCAAACATGACATAATTTGTAGCATGTTTATTTGTTTAATCCACGATTTAAAAGAATCTCGATTATCCGAACCGTTGTGGACATTACACTACGTATAATGTCACATTCAGTAAGTGCACGATCACGTGCAATTTTTCATTTAAAGGAATATTTACATGAATTTGTCGATCGAGTAATGAATTTGTTTATATCACTTTGTCCCTATTGATATGTTAGAACAAAAATAAAACTAGAATATAATGTTTAAATATACAGGGTGAGACATTTAAAACTGGACACCTGAACAACTCGTTTGTTTGTGGAGATAGAGGAAAATGCCTCAGACCAAACTTATTGTTTTTTAATACGTGGAGGCTTCAAGGAGATATGAAGGTCAACTCTGTTTTATTAAATGGAACAGTATGTTTTTTCACTTACATTCTGATAGAGTATTTCAAGACGAACACAATGACCTATTATCAAGGTCATTCAAGGTCACTCAAGGTCACTGCAAGAGAAATTAAATTGTCTCAAAGTGCTCTTCGAATACTTTTGTGTATTCCCTGGTTGTTGGCATACTGCTCTTGTAATTGCCGAAAAGGTTCACAGAACGTAAACAAACATTCAAACACATTGCATCTTGTCGATGTACACAAATGTTAGTAATAATCTGTCTGTCGATTAAAGTACGGCTTCGTAATATTCAATATCCAAGTATATCGCGAAAAATCAATAACCAAAGTTGACATGCAGGAACGAATAAAAAGAGCTTGCTCTGTAATAGATAAAAATGAAATTTATCAGCCAGTGTCATTGGTATTGCAACGTTTTGGACTATGTATCTATCTTCAAGGTCGCCAATTTGAGCACTTATACTAGCAGTGAGTACGTAAATAACATGTGGTATCTAAATCGTCGAAGTATTCGAAGAGTGCTTTGAGACAATTTATTTTCTCTTGCAGTTGACCTTGAGTGACCTTGAATGACCTTAATAATAGGTCATTGTATGCGTCTTGAAATACTCTATCAGAAGGTAAGTAAAAAAACATACTGTACCATTTAAAAAAAAAAACAGAATTGACGTTCATATCTCCTTGACGCCTCGACCTATCAGAAAACTAGAAACATCGGATGATCAGTCCCTCGATACCAAATAAGTTTAGTCTGAGGTATTTTCCTCTATCTCCAAAAAAAACGAGTTATTCGGGTGTCCTGTTTTAAATGCCTCACCCTGTATAAAATATGCTTTGATATAACTATGGAGTCTGCAGCGATACATTTAGGATTAGTTTCTTAATGTAACTATTAATAGAAATTACTAGACGCAGATTTTACACCTCTAATTCAAGATCATTGCTTTATTTTTAAACAAAATCTTATGTTTTTTCTTAGATATTAATGTAGATCGTAAAAAGGCGAATCCAAGAATCATAATAACTATATCTTTTCCATCATTCAATCTCGAGATATTTCTGTCTGAAAGTATCAAATGATCGTAACAATACAGTTATTATAGTCATTGATATACAGGGTGTCTCAGCTAAAGGAGGCCACCTAAATATCTCCTTTATTTTTAATGGCACAAAAAATACTTGTGGCCTAATTGAAACGGTATCGAAGCAGTAATATCAAAGAAGAACAATTTTTTTTGTCTGGTTATTTTTTGATAGTTTTTTCAAGGTCATTGTTATTTTTTATCGGGAAAACTTATTTCTTCTTTATTCCGTCTTGTAGCGGCAGAAAAAATCCATTTGAATATGCTTAGGTCATTACCTTCAGGTTACCTTGAGTGCCAAAAAATGTGATAAAATTGTAGGAAAATATTAGGATTACGTATGAACTTACTGTTTATGTTATAAGTGCACAAAGTGATGTCCGTCCGGAGTGAGACAGGCGACAGTAGTCTTCGCACTCAACTAAGAAACAGATCTAGAGGTCATAACAGTTGATCAACATTGTATTATTCGTTGCTGTCGCCTTTATCGCTGCAGTCGGACATCACTTTGAGCACTTATAACATAAACAGTAAGTTCAAATGTAATCCTAATATTATCCTACAATTTTATCACATTTTTTGGCACTCAAGGTCACCTGAAGGTAATGACTTAAGCACTTTCAAATGTATTTTTGGTAATTATATAGAAAAGGTCTGCGTACTCTGATTTTGATGAAATTTTAATGTATTATAGATTTCGACATTTTGAACAACTTTTTCCTTTTCCAATATAGGGGGGTCGCTTTTAGTTTTCGAGATATTTGCAAAAAGAAGGTTTCCGTTATGAAATTAACATTACCGATAGTTTTTTGCAAATATCTCGAAAACTAAAAGTGACCCCCCTATATTGAAAAAGGAAAAAGTTGTAGAGAATTTTTTACTCCATAACATATTAAAATTTCATCAAAATCGGAGTACGCAAACCTTTTCTATATAATTATCGTATTTTTTCAGCCGCTACAAGATGGAATAAAGAAAAAATAAGTTTTCCCGATAAAAAATAACGATGGCCTTGAAAAACAATGAAAAAATAACCAAACAACAAAAATTGTTCGTCCATGATATTGCTCCTTCGGTACCGTTATTTAAATTATGCCATAAATATTTTTTGTGCCATTGAAAATAAAGGAGATATTTGGGTGGCTTCCTTTAGCTGAGACACCTTGTATATTAATGATATATATCATACGAAATTGAAAGATGATGTTACTATGAGTGATTTGTTTATTCACTAAATTGAAACTGCTGTCGTTATTACAGAATCTATTGGAGGAGTACACCAGCACATTTAATAATTCAAAAAAGTAAGAGGATGGCGCCTGTTTGAAGAATGCAGTCTCTTTATCCCTCAGAATAATTAAGTTTAAATATTTAAAAAAATTCAACAACTTAAAATGTCAAGAAAGTACTACGGTACATTGAAAAGTATTAATTCTTGATTGAGATTGCATAACAATTTGTTGCCTTCACTGTCCCAGTAAGTTTTGGGTGCCATCTAAGAAGGAGCCGCCAAACATAACGATAAACAATATTGTATAAGGTGGCCATTTTACCATTTTGAATCATGAAAAAATATAAAAGTAACGTCAAGACGTTGCTAAATATCCCATAAAATGGTATTCTCATTTTATTTAACAATATTACCGAAAAGAAAATTTTTATATTTTACCAATAATTTTATTTAATGATGCTCCCGATTAAAAAGTCTTTAATCACGTATCGCAAATGTTAAAAAATTACAAATTAATCGCAAGTAAATAACGCGTTAACGCGTCGAACAGGCGCCGAAAGCGACACGTTTCCTTTTTGACAAAATGTCTCTAAATTCGTCAGTGTTTCGCGAGCCGAGAATCTGTACCGAAATTACGTGCAGCGACGCTGAAGCACAGCCGAACGTCGATGCGATTAGGGGTAATATAGTTGAAACTCCACTTCCGCTGCATTAGCTTCCGAAGCAATGGCAGCCTGCAGTACCTAAAAGAGAGAGCAGTCCGATAGCGTGGGTGGGTAGCATCTTCCTTCGGCAACGTTATCAACTTTTCCCTCTTTCTTCAACGTTCCTTGTGCAGTTAGGGCAACGCCGTTGGAGATCGCTCCCTCTCGCACCCTTCTACCCCCTTTCTTCCTCTTTTATTTCCTCTTCCCCATCCGTTTTCCCTCGGATATACGTTCCGATGGGTCCCGGACCCGACTCATCTTCGCACTCTTCGAGATATCCTCGCTCCTCCTTGTTCTTCTTCTCGGTTTTCGTGATTCCCACGTCACCAACGGCCTTCCAAGAAGAAAATTACGGCAGCCACTCTTAGCGACCGAGTACCCTAACACTTTTTCGCCTGTCTACACCTTATACCAAATATACTTACAGAGCCGGCATAGGTATAGAATATGCATAGGACGCTGTACAGTCAAGATAACGCAGAAAAGTGCCCAAAACTGTCGTCTCAAAGTAATTCAAAATGTTGGATAGTGTACGAGTCGAAACGTCATAAGACGAAAATATTTTTTCCATAATATGAAATAAATATTATCTGTATATTAGGAAAAAAATAATCTATTTCTAATATGAAATAAAGATTCATTTAATATTTAGAAAAAAATATTTTTGTCGTAACATGAAATAAATATTTCCTGCATATTTAAAAAAAAATATTTGTTTCTTAATATAGAATAAATATTGTATGTATATTTGAATATTAGAAAAAGATTGAATCTCTTTTTAATATTGTATGAATATGTATACAATATTTTGTGCTACTAGGGAGCACGTGTTATGTATTGTATTCGATATATAGTGTGTCTCAAAAATGTAGTTCTTCCTTGAAGGGGGCGGTTCCTGACACCATTTGAAGCTACATTTTCCTTTGCAAAAATGGCCGCTTCGGCTTTGTTAAGGAGTTATTAAAAAAAAACACGGACCAATCAGAGCGCGACCTAGAGGCGTATTGGCAGAGACGGCGGCGCGCGACAGCATGCGAGCGATGTTGATACACCGCGGACGAAAGCAAGGAACAAACGAGAGAAGAAAATTTTTCGAGTCCTATGTGGGATAGTTCAAATTTGAATATGTTGTAGTCTTTAGTAACGTATGAACGAATTTCGAAGGATTTTTCGGAATCTTAAAAAATGCTGATATTACAGACGTGTAAAGAACTTTTTTTCATTAAATTATAACACTAGAACTAACGTACCGAGGAAAATGAGTTTTTAGGAGCTTATAGTGAACACATAAGACTATCGATTGAAAATATTTCGATTTGGAAAAAATGGATTTTTCACCATTTATTTTGCAAATGTTTTAAACAAATGCAATTTTCCTATAGCCGGGACTGATTTAAAAATTCGAAAAAAACGTGGTGACAGCTTCAAGTCTCCTCTTTACGGACCTGTTTTTTAAAAGGCAGGCGCTTTAAAATTGACGGAATTAAAATTATTTAAAGCGAACGCTGCACCGCGATATTACGGAGGCGCGCGACCCCGAAGGCGCGCGGCACGAACAGCACCGCACACTCTAACACCGTCAATACATACTGGTAAAACTGACTCTTCACTTTTTAGTTACTAACATTAAAAACTGAGAAAACCTTGCTTAACTTGGTAATCGAAATATTTTCAATAGATACTCTTATGTGTTCACTACAAGCTCCTCAAAACTTATTTTCCTCGGTACGTTAGTTCTAGTGTTATAGTTTAATGAAAAAAAGTTCTTTACACGTCTGTAAAACCAACATTTTTTAATATTTCGAAAAATCCTTCGAGACTCGCTAATAATCTGCTAAAGACTACAACATATTCAAATTTGAACTATCCGACATAGGACTCGAAAAATTTTCTTCTCTTGTTTGTTCCTTGCTTTCGACCGCGGTGTATCACCATCGCTCGCATGCTGTCGCGCGCGGCCGTCTCTGCCAATACGCCTCTAGGTCGCGCTCTGATTGGTCCGTGTTTTCGTTAATAACTCCTTAACAAAGCCGAAGCGGCCATTTTTGCAAAGGAAAATGTAGCTTCAAATGGCCTCAGGAACCTCCCCTTTGAAGGAAATCAGACATTTTTGGGACACCCTGTATAGTGCTCTTACAATTATCTTATTACATAAACCAAATTCTGAAATTCAGATTTTACATTATGAACATCTACATTAAAATATAATTAATAAATATGTTACGTCGGCGTTCTAAGTGGAGGCACCTAGGTGATCTCAAGGACAATTCATTCTTTTAAATGGAACCCTATACTGTTTGCCCTATAATCTGATAGTATCCTGTATGACGAGTTCGTTAACCACGATGTAAAGTCGTCAAGGTCATACTAGGTCATACAGACCAAAAAACTTCAACTGCTGTGTTCAACGAACATAACATATTCATCAATGCGTTGTCACATCAAATGCTGAAAATTTTTGCCCTCCGCTTGCCTGCAAAGAGCAATCCTGTTCGAGAAATTGTTTACGGTTCTTGCTGATAATAAAGACGACAGGTACGATTTTCCGTTTCTACGAATTATTTGATGCCCGATTGCATTTGGAGAGGAGTTTCAAAAAAAACCGTTATAAATTGTTTGCTGTGGCAGAAACGTAGACAAACTCCATCGATCAGTTGATAAGAATCACCCTGTGTATGGTCTAAGTAAGGTCTATACGGGCCAAGAACGACCTTTAGTTCGTCGTACGACCGACGTTATCGGCAAAAGGCAGCACCGTACGAGGCGACGTTGACGACGGATGCACGGCCGTCGACGGCTGCCACCTAGGCGGCCGACTCGACGGAGTTGCAACGGTTTCGGCTCTGATCACACACTAGCCTTTATCCACTTTGCGATAAAAGCAGACTCAGGACATTTTGAACGCTACGTTCCAAAAGGTCTTCCGGTTTGAGGGGATACAAGGGCTTAGGAGCGCCGAGGACACTGTGAAATTGAGATTTCGAACTGTGGAAGAATTTGATGTTTGGGGAGGCGGTAGATCGATTTCAGAAATTATTTTTATATTTTAGGACAGTTTCTACCTCTTACTTTTAATGTGTGCACGAAATTTGTAACTGTTGCTCTTATATTTGAATTATTTTCAGATGTCTAATGACATTATTAAAAATGATCTTGCGGACAAGTTCCGGTTTTAGGCATGAAGACTGTGAAATTGAGATTTTGGAATTGAGGAAATGATAAATGAATTTTCTGACTAGAATTTTTAACTACCATTAGGAGGATCTATTCCTATTTTATTAAGCAAAATTTCATCTAGCTTTTGGAGTCATCTATCTCCAGTCTGTTAAACAAAGTGATTTTTCTTCATCCTATTTAATAAAACCCTAAATGAAAAACCCTTCGTGGCTGGTTTCAAGTCGATATCACTACCATATGCGTAGTTATAGGACACGGTTTTATGAATTGTAGTTCTTCTGTTCTGCTTAACAAAAAATTACAAAAAAATTCGTGAATATTCTACCTAATAGCATAAATGACTGTGAATTTTTCCCGATTTTTTGACTGCAAAGTAAATTTTTAAAAAATCCCAGAAACTTCAAATTGCTGATTTTATATCGAAGTTATCAGTTGACCACATTTATATTAATATGGCAGTTGTGTGTTATTATGATTATTAATGTGTATTTTTCAGATTTTTCGGAATAGGCAAATATGTTCAGAAATTGAAAATTTCAAGAATTCCGAAAAAATATACATTTCTCATTAGAAATATTATTAAAATTGAGTAGTGAAATATTGTCGAAAGCATTATTCTTAATTTCTTCCAGATTCTTGTATAAAGTTGATCGTAGCTAATGACCTACACTTGTGGTACGGACACCGACATAAAATTTATCACAGATTCTTTCTAGAGGCAAACAAAAATAAACAAAAAATAAACAGATGCGGCCCGAAAATTCAGGAAATGTCTTTGAAAATTGAAATATCAGCCTATCTATGTATGATCAGAGTTATCTACAGGAGTTACTTCTTCTTGTTTCTTCTGTTATTCCATTTCCTGGATTTTCGGGCAACATCTGTTTATTTTTTGTTTGTAAACACGTTGTGGAGATGAGAAGCGACAATACCACACACACCCACCCAGTGTTTCACACGCACCCAGTGTTTCTAAAAAGAAGGTTTCCGTTATAAAATTAACATTACCGATAGCTTTTTGCAAATATCTCGGAAACTAAAAGCGAACCCCTATATGGGAAAGGGAAAAGTTGTTCAGAATGTGTTGCTCCATAACATATTAAAATTTCATCAGAATCGGAGTATGCAGACCTTTTCTATATACACGGTGTCCCAAAAATGTCTGAGTTCCTTTAAAGGGGAGGTTCCTGAGGCCATCTGAAGCGACATTTTCCTTTGCAAAAATGGCCGTTTTGGCTTTGTTAAGGAGTTATTAACGAAAAACACAGACCAATCAGAGCGCGACCTAGAGGCGTGTTGGCAGAGACGGCCGCGCGCGACAGAAGTCGAGCGATGGTGATACACCGCGGTCGAAAACAAAGGAACAAACAAGAGAAGAAAATTTTTCGAGTCCTATGTCGGATAGTTCAAATTTGAATATGTTGTAGTCTTTAGTAGCCTATGAAGGAATCTCGAAGGATTTTATGAAATCTTAACAATTTTCTTCTCTTGTTTGTTCCTTGCTTTCGACCGCAGTGTATCACCATCGCTCGACTTCTGTCGCGCGCGGCCGTCTCTGCCAACACGCCTCTAGGTCGCGCTCTGATTGGTCCGTGTTTTTCGTTAATAACTCCTTAACAAAGCCGAAACGGCCATTTTTGCAAAGGAAAATGTCGCTTCAAATGGCCTCAGGAACCTTCCCTTTAAAGGAACTCAGACATTTTTGGGACACCCTGTAATTACCATGAAATTCGATGTTAGGAACGCAGTTCTGAGAAAGCAGATATGTCATGTCATCAATGGCATTTAAGGAACGTTTGCCTCTAATCGTTTCTACATGAACGAAAATTCTTTCTAATAGGGTCGTTAAAATTACAAGGAATGAGGGTAACGATTGGCAATGCTCCAATGTAAACTAATAGTTCACACGCCCCTAAGAAAGTCCATTTCATACACACATGTGCGGTAGAAAAGAGGATTACAGGACTAATGCACTAAAAATATCTCGATGTTACTCAAAAGGGAATCCCGGTGACTGATGCATGTCGATTTTTATGAAACTTTGCGCCAGGGTGCATTAGCCCTACCAAAAAATATAGCCGTATTTATTTCACGCTCGATTCTTTTCTTCAAGGGAGAAGTTAACCCTTTTATCCAAACCAGCCCACCTACTTGAGCGTTTATCAATCTCAAACGACAAAAGGAATAGAAAAATGGTTGAAATAAAAGTTATATCGTACCCTTGGGCCCGTAAATCTGTGTGAAAATGTTTTCGAGAAATCCATGTTTTTTGAAAATGATTTTTTCAAAAACATTTTCGTACATATTTACGGGTCCAAACGTACGATATAACTTTTACTTCAATCATTTCTCGATAGCTTTTGTCGTTTGCGATTTACGTAGAAAGACCAATTCAGATAAAGGGGTTGATTTCTCCCTTAAAGTAAAAAACAGTCATGAACGAAATACGTCGAAATTTTTGGGTAGGTGTAATGAACATTTGTGCAAAGTTTTATCAAAATCGATGTGTATCAGTCTCCAGGGGTTCCTTTACTAGCAACGTCATCGATGTTGGAGTATCCTTCTTTTGAGGGTTCAGACATTTTTCTAATTTTTTTAACAGAGAGGGGACTTTTATAATTAGCTTACTGCACTTTCAACCGCACTTTTAGTGAATTTGCTACTTTCCGTGCAGTCAAAGGACTCGCAAAAGGTTGCATTAATGCTGTAAATGGAAGCGTCTGCGTCCATTTGGACAGAATGGTCGTTTAAACATGCGACGATGGATTTAGTTTCGTCATGGAATCGAACAACACTTTGTGAACTTTTTTTTCTCGCACTCTCACAACGAAATTTGTATATTGTTACTATTTTTTCTATATTATTGTCCACTGCAAACATTATTGTTTAGCGCCATGTGGCAAATTTCGTTTCAGTTGCAATTCAATTCTTCGTCTTCCTCCATTGCGTGATTAGTTCCTATTATCCCGATCTCTCTCGTTGATGAAATGCGAGAAAATGAGAGTAAAAAGTTCACTGTAGGCCGTGCTGTGCGTCTGTTTCAATGATTCATTTCAACACTTCCATCGATTAGTTAATGACACTGGCCTGAGGTGCATCGAGTTTAATCTATTCTTATTATCGTGACAGAGCCGATGTTAGGGATATCATTAACTCATTTGTATGCAGTCTATCTATGAATAGAGCATTCTATTTGATTTTAGATAATTGAACACTTGCGCCCCTATTAATTATTTAGGAGAGGACAGGTATCCTATACAATCTTTCTCCCTGTTCTTAAAAGTATTTTTGAAAACACATTTACTCGTTGTACAGGATGTATAGAAAGTAATGGTCATCCGTTTTAGGGGTGAATCTACACCTTTGGATCGGTGGACATTTGTAAGAGAAACTTGGCGCAAAATTGTTTATAACAAAGAAAATTGTTGTTAAAGTCTTTTTTACATCAATGCCTTCTACTCGTCGAGAAGAGGAAAAGTTTGCAAGGAGCCATATGTCGCCAAGAAATAGTTATTGAGATGTTAAAGTTTTTGCAAATTTTGATTGTGTGGAGTTATACGTATAGACAAAAGTCTATTACTACAGTCCACCCGACGGTATCGATGAGACAGAACATAAACGATTATATTCTTTCTTTATACAGGGTGTCCCACATAAATGGAAACACCTAAATATCTGTCGTATTTACAGTACTATCAGAAAACTTCAGAGGACAAAGTGACACTATTGCAGGGGGCAAATATCATGGTAAAGAAAAAAAATTTTTATGTCGTGTTTTTTAATGAAATTTCAAAGTCAACGATGTTTTTTTAAATGGAACAGTATGTTTTTTTTTATGATAGCACGATAGACAATGAAAAATTGAATTTAGTGGATACCACCTTTTTGACCTTGAAATGACCTTGAGCAAGAATAATCATGTTGGAGCGGATAAAATCTGGAAGTTTAAAATTTACGTGTTTCAGCAAAGATTACGCCTTGTTTACGTCGGGTTGACCTTTACAAACCACAATAAATGTTTGAAATATTTTTCATAGTAAACAGCGTATGTTTATGTTAAAGTATGTATCATTGAGATCATTAACAGAAGGTTAATCGGTTAGAATGAGTACATTGTTCCTTCTGCATTATTCGAATTCGAAACGTGAAAGTGATAACAATGCGTTATATTGTACAGGAACGAATCGATATGGTTTTCACTTATGGCGAAAGCCACCAATCTTTGAGGCAAGCAGTACATTTGTATCGTGAAAAATTTGTGAATCGTATTTGTCCTTCGTTACACGCATTTTCCGTTGTGGTAAAACAATTTAAAAATACCGGTAGCGTAAATTCTAAAAATCGTAATAATGACTGCAACATGTGCTTCAATTACGTCTCAGAAAATCGACAATGCCTGCAGATCATTTAATGCAAGATTGCAATATTGCATAAATGTGGATGGTCAACATTTCATGGTAAACAACGCGTAATCTTTGCTGAAACACGTAAGTTTTAAACTTCCACATATTATCCGCTCCAACATGATTATTCTTGCTCAAGGTCATTTCAAGGTCAAAAAGGTGGTATCCACTAAACTCAGTTTTTTATTGTCTATCCTGCTATCGTAAAAAAAATATACTGTTCCATTTAAAAAAACGTCGGTGACCTTGAAATTTCATTAAAAAACACAACATAAATAATGTTTTTCTTTACCATTATATTTGCCCCCTGCAATAGTGTCACTTTGTCTTCTGACGTTTTCTGATAGGACTGTAAATACGACAGATATTTAGGTGTTGCCGTTTATGTGGGACACCCTGTATAAAAAAAGAATATAATCGTTTATGTTCTGTCTCATCAATACCGTCGGGTGGACTGTAGTAATAGGCTTTTGTCTATACGTATAACTCAATAACTATTTGTTTGCGACATATGGCTCCTTTCAAACTTTTTCTCTTCTCGATGAGTAGGAGGGGTTGATGTAAAAAAAACTTTAACAACAATTTTCTTTGTTATAAACAATTTTGCGGCAAGTTTCTCTTACAAACGTCCACAGATCCAAAGGTGTAGATTCACCCCTAGGACGGATGGCCATTACTTTTTATACACCCTGTACACATCCTCAAGATTACTTTTTCCCATTTGTATGAAAATATGTTAACAAATATACGAGATAGCATTTGATTCATTGCTTACATTAAAAATAAAAAAGAGATAATTTAGCAATTTTGTCGATTTTTGTTAGTTTTAACATAATCTCTTATCTCACAGGCTTAAATACAACAAATCGTGAATAAAAAACTTTATTGTTTCACAATAAAAGGTTAAAATGACGAGTCCTATTATCACAACACCCTTTGACACAACATGCTTTGTACTTGTAACAATTCTTTCACAAGACACGTAGCTTTTAAACACGTAGCTCTTAAGTTGCAGAGTAAATCTCCATTTTCTTTTTCTTATTTCTGTCTTGTCTATTTATGAATTATGTTTTACTTCTCTTCCTTGTCTCTCCTGATATGTGTACACACTTATACTTATATTTACTTCTTTACTTTGATCTTATTTGCTTCCGACCCTCTTTCCTCTGTGTACCCTTTACTTGCTCTTCAATCTTCAATCGTTCGTCTTTTTACCTTCTCGTTACTTTACTCTGAGAATTTTATTTGTCCATTTTATACTTATCCTTTTCTGTTTTAGTAGAACTGCTTGATATTGTTCTTCATATGCAGGCTTTCATCTTTGGAATAGCTGCCAGAAATGTCTGTCTTACATGGCGCAGTTTTTACAGATGAATTCTTCATTTTTCGTCTTGTCTGTTGCATTCTTAACACGTTGGCTGCCATGTCACCCATATATGGGTGACGGAATCATTTATACAGCTTTCAAAATAAATTTTTATGTTAATATATTCATTGCACCAAATTTTAGTAATATCCATACAATGCAAGAAGATTGTAGGATCACTCAAAGTCATACATTTAACATTTCCAGTTTTTATTTCATTAAATAAATCACTTCAATTTTATGGAATTTTTGAAATTGTTAGATTGGCACTCAACGTGTTAATCAACCTCTCATTATTAAATATGGAATTCTTTGGTTGTAAACTGTATTGCCATTTCCCTGGTACATTTCTGCATGTTAAAATGTGATGAGACAGTTAAGCTTGATAGTAGAACCCGTAGAAAGTACCATATGTTCCGAAAAAGCAAACATCATCATTATTAAAAACACTAAACTATTTCTAATCAAATATCGTTTAGAGCAATATTTAAAAATAATTCAGGAATATTTTAATATAATTAACACTGCGATACTTCATTCGTAGAAGTGTTTCGCAATATTTGCAATAAAAACAATTTCGTGCATTAATTACATTTACAGAAGTTGCCCTGCCTTATTTGCAGGAGCCGAAAAATATGACTTTATTTTATTTCTAAATAAAATATTTAATACAATGTTTAGTTGTCTTTCTAATATTTTCTTTCTAAATAAAATATTTAGTAAAATAATGATTTGCCTCTGTATTATATTCTCTTTAAATAAAATATGTAATACAATGTTTAGTTGTCTTTCTAATATTTTTTTTCTAAATAAAATATTTAGTAAAATAATGATTTGCCTCTGTATTATATTCTCTTTAAATAAAATATGTAATACAATGTTTACTTGTCTTTCTAATATTTTCTTTCTAAATAAAATATTTAGTAAAATAATGATTTGTCTTTGTATTACATTTTTTAAAAATAAAATATGTAATAAAATGTTTACTTGTCTCCCTAATATTTTCTTTTTAAATAAAACCAAGGTATAATTTTTTAAGAAAAATTTATTGACTATGACTACCCATAGAACTAATTAAAGATTCTTGTACGTTGTTGTACATTAAATCTGGTATCCCAAAATTTGTTGGACAAGAAACAAAGATTTGTCATTCCATATGTTTGATTCAACACTCGAAATTAGCATGAGAACGAATACTGTGTCGTCCAAGCCCCCTATCCCCACGGAGTGCTTCGTTCCTACATTCCAGCTATATCTGTGCAGTTAAATTGCATCAACTTCGCAAAAGTTGAAAGTATTCCCGAAGGATTAATCGCAATTTCCTATCTTTGGAAAGCGAAAGAACTGTCTTTATTAAAGAAGTTCTTACGATCGCCACGGTTCATTATAATGTGAAGATTGGACAAAACGAGTGACTATAAAAGAACCTATCCGATTTCATTTGAACGTATTCAATTGAAATTTTCTCATTCGTCCAATATACTGTGGCCAATTTCAAAGATACCTACAGCTTACAGTCGACTCGGAAATTAAGTTGACGCTCTTCAAAAACCTACCATTTCAAGATATTATCAAACGACATGAATTTTTTTGAGATGTTACAAGGATTAGCTAATTAGGTAATGTGTAAAAAGAAATATTCTAAAATTGGAATTGTTCGGTCTGTGGAAGAAAAAAGTGAAGGTCAAGATTTTCAACTTTTATATTTGTGCTTATAATATAAATTATCTAGATAAGTTAACTAAGTAATGTGTAAAAAGCAATCTTCTAAAACTGCAATTACTCGGAATGTGAAAAAAAAAATGAAGGTCACGATTGTTAATTTTTATATTTGTGCTTATAATTCAAATTAACTAGACAAGTTAACTCGGCAATGTGTAAAAAGAAATATTCTAAAATTACAATTGTTCGGAATGTGGAAGAAAAAAATGAAGGTCACGATTGTTAACTTTTATATTTGTGCTTATAATTCAAATTAACTAGACAAGTTAACTAGGCAATGTGTAAAAAACAATATTCTAAAATTGCAATTTTTCGGAATGTGGAAGAAAAAAGTGTAGGTCAAGATTTTTAACTTTTATATTTGTGCTTATAATATAAATCATCTAGATAAGTTAACTAGGTAATGTGTAAGAAGAAATCTTCTAAAATTGCAATTGCTCGGAATGTGAAAAAAAAATGAAGGTTACGATTGTTAACTTTTATATTTGTACTTATAATTCAAATTAACTAGACATGTTAACTAGGCAATGTGTAAAAAACAATATTCTAAAATTGCAATTTTTCGGAATGTGGAAGAAAAAAGTGAAGGTCAAGATTTTTAACTTTTATATTTGTGCTTATAATTCAAATTAACTAGACAAGTTAACTAGGCAATGTGTAAAAAACAATATTCTAAAATTGCAATTTTTCGGAATGTGGAAGAAAAAAGTGTAGGTCAAGATTGTTAACTTTTATATTTGTGCTTATAATATAAATTATCTAGATAAGTTAACTATGTAATGTGTAAAAAGCAATCTTCTAAAATTACAATTGTTCGGAATGTGAAAGAAAAAAATGAAGGTCACGATTGTTAATTTTTATATTTGTGCTTATAATTCAAATTAACTAGACAAGTTAACTCGGCTATGTGTAAAAAGAAATATTCTAAAATTGCAATTACTCGGAATGTGAAAGAAAAAAATGAAGGTCACGATTGTTAATTTTTATATTTGTGCTTATAATTCAAATTAACTAGACAAGTTAACTAGGCAATGTGTAAAAAGAAATATTCTAAAATTGCAATTGTTCGGAATGTGGAAGAAAAAAGTGAAGGTCAAGATTGTTAACTTTTATATTTGTGCTTAAAATAAAACTTTAAAATATGCCTATCCTTGAGCTAAGCAAATTATGTACATTCACAAAGTTTCATAGCAATCGATTAACGTTTTTATGAGTTACAAACATTTGAAGCTGATCACATAAGGTCGAATTCCCTGAGAACGTCGGAAATCTGTGACGTTCACCTTTAAGCTCTCATTTTGTATTGTTTGTTGCTCATAGCAACATTAACCGATTTTGATGAAACTTTGTACATGAATGGAACTCATTTTTATTTGCAAAACGCATGTTTTAAATTTTCTTTATCAGCACAGATAAGAACGTGAAAAATCGTGACCTTCACGTTTCTTCTTCCGAAATCCGAGCAATTGCAATTTCAAAAGTTAACTAATCCTTCTAACATCCCAAATGAAAACTCAAGTTGGGTGGGCAAATTTTGAAGAAGTTATTAGTTTTTAAACAGTGTCAATTTAATTTCCTACTCGACTGTACGTTGAAAAAATATTATTATATAATATATTACAATATTAAACAGGGGTTGAAACGGTTCTCAAAATAACTGCTTGAAACAGTTATATATCGGTTCTGACTGAAACAGTTATGAAGAACCGAAATGATGTTGTAACTGTTATGAGAATATCGGTTCTCTCTTATATCGGTTACGGTTACGGTTCTTGAGAACTGATATTATAACGGTTCTGTAACTGTTATTTTTAGGTTCTGGATTTCGGTTTAGGTTTCGGTTCTTCAGACTTCAGAACCTATAATATGTCCCGTATCGGTTTCATATCGGTTTTGCAGTTCTGCAACGATATTTTTTGGTTCTGTATCGGCTATACAGGGTGTCTCAAAATTCCTTCAACATCCGGAAATAAGAAGTTCCTGAAATTATGTGATGCGACATTTTCCTTTGCAAAAATGGCGTCTGCGGCTTTGTTAAGGAGTTATTAACGAAAACCACGGACCAATCAGGGCGCGGCTACAGCGAACGGAGTCCGACTCGGCGACAGGTCCCGCTTAGCGTGGCGTCGCCGTTGCCCGAGACAGAATCAATCCGCTGTAGTTGCGCTCTGATTGATCCGTGTTTTTCGTTAATAACTCTTAAACAAAGCAGCGGACGCCATTTTTGCAAAGGAAAATGTCGCATCAAATAATTTCAGGAACTTCTTATTTCCGGATGTTGAAGGAATTTTGAAACACCCTGTATAGCCGATACAGAACCAAAAAATATCGTTGCAGAACTGCAAAACCGATATCAGACCGATACGGGACATATTATAGATTCTGAAGTCTGAAGAACCGAAACCGAAACCGAAATACAGGACTTAATGTACGAAATACAGAATCTAAAAATAACAGTTATAGAACCGTTATAATATCGGTTCTCAAGAACCGCAACCGTAACTGATATAAGCGAGAACCGATATTCTCATAACAGTTATAACATTTTTTCGGATCTCGTAACTGTTTCAAGAACCGGAATCGATATCATAACTGTTTTCAACCCCTGATATTAAACACCGAGTATTTTTTACAATACTTGAAATATTAGATTGTTTCAAAAGTTCTTTTTGTAACGTACACATTCGTCGTTATTTGGCAACATGAGCGTCTTTTTGTCAAAAATTTTATTATTCTGTTAGCTTTCTTTTAACTAACTGTACTACTTGCTTTTGCAAAAACTATTGTAACCGTTTGTTTTTACTTTTTATTGATTGATAAAATTATTTTTACTTACTTATTTATTTTACTTATTTATTATAGTAATAACGTATTGTATGTTTGCATACGATTGTATGTGGTTGGAAGTGTTTATAAATGTTTGTAAGTCCATGTAATCATGCAGAAAACAAATTGCATTAAAATCTACTTTCCTTTTATAATCATTCTCTATAAAAAGGAGCAGTGATCTCAATGCGCGTTAACGGTGAAAATTAAGATATTATTAAATATTACAACCGTGCAATTTGTTACGGCGGCGTACCTCAGGTTATTTTAGTACCGACAGCAGGATTTTTATTCAAACTGCAATAAAAGAAAGATAAAAAATCATGCATCAAATTTTACGGGGTCGTTGCAAAGGAACTTCAATCTTGAGATCCATACTGAATTGAATCGTGAAGTAAAGGTTTCAACTTTGTCGACGCTGTTTGAATTTGTAAAACTGTCGACAATGGGAGCGTCTTTACTGTTTCATACATTTTCTAGTAGAATAATATCGTTGAAAAGAACAACCTAGCGACTCGAGAAGCTTCAGATTTGAAAGTGAACAGAGTTACGTCGTTGTCTGATTTTTGTTAGGGAGATAATAGCAGAATTAATCAATTCTACTTTCTATGAATATACTACTCCGCAAATTTAAAAGAACGCCAAATTCATACCAAAATTTGGAGATATTTGAACTCCTCTAACTTTGCGTAATAAAATATTAAAATATTCTAATTGCGCTAATTTCAAAGAGGGAAATTTCTACTTCTATACCCATAACTCACATGTTTTTTACACACTAGAAACAAACACTGATCTCGCGAAGAGTACAAGTCTAACTATGAGGTGTCTTGTACGATTTTAATACCAGCGGTAAATTTTGTGTTAAAAAACAGCACCAAAAAATCGCAGATCAACCTTTTGAAGATTGTTATAAAGGAGATACTTCCTTTCAAAACATCAATGAGCATAGAAACAAATTGTTTAGACTTTGTAACTCTACTTGAAAGTCCCTGGTATGTGTTTTCGTATAAAAATAATAAGATTGAATGTGTAGCGGCTGGTTTGAATTATGAAAAGATGGAAAAAGGAGAAGGAAGCGTTCCGTCCTAAAGGACTCATCAATAATCTATCTACCGGACTCGTGCCTTACAAGGAGACCGCACAGCCTTTCCCTCACGGATTTAGTTGAGATTTTACAGAGTTATACATCTCGTTCCCATGATTACGAAAATAGCCCATTATAGATGCAGACACTCGATAGTTTTCGAGATATTTGCAATTAAAGTTTGTCAGTTTAGTTTTCTTTCTTACCAACCACTGTTGTGCCGTTTTTATTTTACAGGTAAAAATACATTTTCAATGTTAATTAAATTTTGATTACTATTCATTCTACTTATCCTATTTTCTATTTTGTATTTTTTCTATCGTATGTTTTGTATTTATTGTATTTTGGATTTCGTATTTATATTTATATTTGTTGTTTGTTATGTATTATTTTAATATTATTATTGTTTTACAATTATTATCTTTTGCGTATGTAGTAACAGATCTAGTGGTTCTTCTATAAAATAATAAGTATCATTTTCAATTAGCCCTTTAGCGAATAAAAATATTTTATTCGCTACAGTCTATCTAAAATGTAATGATCTCTGAATTTTTTAAATTCAAAATACTCATTGGATTCTAAACCTGGACGACAGTGTACCAAAAATTTTCGGATTCAAAAACTTGCGGATCCATCGTACATCGACTTGAATAGCAAACGAATTAAAGCATGCATGTGGAACAGATTCAAAGCGGGACGACGGTCCACCAACAATTTAATGATACTCTAATTTTTAAAAACGAAAATAGTCTTTGAATCTTCGAATCCAAAATATCTTTTGGATCCACTGTACATCAACTGAAAAAAATGCATATACGGAACAGACTTAAACCCGGACGACAGTCCACCAAATATTTAATGGTTCTCTATTTTGCGCCGTTATCGCGCCAGACGTATTTTGTTCGTTCAATTTGGGAGTCGTCAGCTTTTAATGAAACCCTCTCGGGTCGTTTCGGTCCCCGTGTACTATTGAAAGGCGGACAATAGAGAACAGCAGCCTCAAAGCTGGCGTTTACCGTTTAGCGTGGCTCCATACGCGCACAATTAATCTCGAAACAAGACAAGGCCGACCTCTGTGAAAAATCCCGCGGAAAACGAATCGTCGACGTCGCAACGATTTCGCACTCAGGAATTAATGAAGCCTGCATTCATTCTCGGTCGTAGGTCGTTCTCGCCGTGCGAGGGGCTCGAGGAGCAGTTCGCCACTCTAAGTTGTTTCATCTTGACCTTTGACCCTTCCATGAGATCATTCCGAACTTTTCATCTTACGCCGAGACAACGCGGAAAATCCTGTTCGTAAGCAAACCGGAAGCCAGCGTACACTGTCAACCAAAATGCAAGCATGTGAATATTATTTTTTATTTTTCAGCGATACATTCTTCAAGATTGCTAATTAGGACTCTTTCCTGATGACCAGACTGCGGACCATTATGCAATATAAAAATTTTCTGCGTCATTTCCAAAGTGATAAAACCAAATAAAAATTTTCTGCGTCATTTTCAAAGTGATAAAACCAAATAAAAATGTATCAGCGACACATTCTTCAAGATTGCGAATTAGGACTCTTTCCTGATAACCAGACTGCGGACCATTATGCAATATAAAAATTTTCTGCGTCATTTCCAAAGTGATAAAACCAAATAAAAATTTTCTGCGTCATTTCCAAAGTGATAAAACCAAATAAAAATGTATCAGCGACACATTATTCAAGATTGCGAATTAGGACTCTTTCCTGATGATCAGACTGCGGACCATTATGCAATATAAAAATTTTCTGCGTCATTTCCAAAGTGATAAAACCAAATAAAAATTTTCTGCGTCATTTCCAAAGTGATAAAACCAAATAAAAATGTATCAGCGACACATTATTCAAGATTGCGAATTAGGACTCTTTCCTGATGACCAGACTGCGGACCATTATGCAATATAAAAATTTTCTGCGTCATTTCCAAAGTGATAAAACCAAATAAAAATTTTCTGCGTCATTTCCAAAGTGATAAAACCAAATAAAAATGTATCAGCGACACATTATTCAAGATTGCGAATTAGGACTCTTTCCTGATGACCAGACTGCGGACCATTATGCAATATAAAAATTTTCTGCGTCATTTCCAAAGTGATAAAACCAAATAAAAATTTTCTGCGTCATTTCCAAAGTGATAAAACCAAATAAAAATGTATCAGCGACACATTATTCAAGATTGCGAATTAGGACTCTTTCCTGATGACCAGACTGCGGACCATTATGCAATATAAAAATTTTCTGCGTCATTTCCAAAGTGATAAAACCAAATAAAAATTTTCTGCGTCATTTCCAAAGTGATAAAACCAAATAAAAATTTTCTGCGTCATTTCCAAAGTGATAAAACCAAATAAAAATGTATCAGCGACACATTATTCAAGATTGCGAATTAGGACTCTTTCCTGATGACCAGACTGCGGACCATTATGCAATATAAAAATTTTCTGCGTCATTTCCAAAGTGATAAAACCAAATAAAAATTTTCTGCGTCATTTCCAAAGTGATAAAACCAAATAAAAATGTATCAGCGACACATTATTCAAGATTGCGAATTAGGACTCTTTCCTGATGACCAGACTGCGGACCATTATGCAATATAAAAATTTTCTGCGTCATTTCCAAAGTGATAAAACCAAATAAAAATGTATCAGCGACACATTCTTCAAGATTGCGAATTAGGACTCTTTCCTGATGACCAGACTGCGGACCATTATGCAATATAAAAATTTTCTGCGTCATTTCCAAAGTGATAAAACCAAATAAAAATTTTCTGCGTCATTTCCAAAGTGATAAAACCAAATAAAAATGTATCAGCGACACATTATTCAAGATTGCGAATTAGGACTCTTTCCTGATGACCAGACTGCGGACCATTATACAATATAAAAATTTTCTGCGCCATTTCTAAAGTGATAAAACCAAATAAAAAAGCTATTAGCGACACATTCTTCAAGATTGGGAATTAGGACTCTTTCCTGATGACCAGACTGCGGACCATTATGCAATATAAATATTTTCTGCGTCATTTTCAAAGTGATAAAACCAAATAAAAATGTATCAGCGACACATTCTTCAAGATTGCGAATTAGGACTCTTTCCTGATGACCAGACTGCGGACCATTATGCAATATAAAAATTTTCTGCGTCATTTCCAAAGTGATAAAACCAAATAATAATGTACCAGCGACACATTCTTTAAGATTGCGAATTAGGACTCTTTCCTGTGGCCAGACTGCGGACCATTATGCAATATAAAAATTTTCTGCGTCATTTCCAAAGTGATAAAACCAAATAAAAATTTTCTGCGTCATTTCCAAAGTGATAAAACCAAATAAAAATTTTCTGCGTCATTTTCAAAGTGATAAAACCAAATAAAAATGTATCAGCGACACATTCTTCAAGATTGCGAATTAGGACTCTTTCCTGATAACCAGACTGCGGACCATTATGCAATATAAAAATTTTCTGCGT
Source organism: Sphecodes monilicornis (assembly GCA_913789915.3). NCBI lineage: Eukaryota > Metazoa > Arthropoda > Insecta > Hymenoptera > Halictidae > Sphecodes > Sphecodes monilicornis. The sequence continues at coordinate 7,239,837 of OU565301.1, read as the reverse complement.
CATTTCCAAAGTGATAAAACCAAATAAAAATTTTCTGCGTCATTTCCAAAGTGATAAAACCAAATAAAAATGTATCAGCGACACATTATTCAAGATTGCGAATTAGGACTCTTTCCTGATGACCAGACTGCGGACCATTATGCAATATAAAAATTTTCTGCGTCATTTCCAAAGTGATAAAACCAAATAAAAATTTTCTGCGTCATTTCCAAAGTGATAAAACCAAATAAAAATGTATCAGCGACACATTATTCAAGATTGCGAATTAGGACTCTTTCCTGATGACCAGACTGCGGACCATTATGCAATATAAAAATTTTCTGCGTCATTTCCAAAGTGATAAAACCAAATAAAAATTTTCTGCGTCATTTCCAAAGTGATAAAACCAAATAAAAATGTATCAGCGACACATTATTCAAGATTGCGAATTAGGACTCTTTCCTGATGACCAGACTGCGGACCATTATGCAATATAAAAATTTTCTGCGTCATTTCCAAAGTGATAAAACCAAATAAAAATTTTCTGCGTCATTTCCAAAGTGATAAAACCAAATAAAAATTTTCTGCGTCATTTCCAAAGTGATAAAACCAAATAAAAATGTATCAGCGACACATTATTCAAGATTGCGAATTAGGACTCTTTCCTGATGACCAGACTGCGGACCATTATGCAATATAAAAATTTTCTGCGTCATTTCCAAAGTGATAAAACCAAATAAAAATTTTCTGCGTCATTTCCAAAGTGATAAAACCAAATAAAAATGTATCAGCGACACATTATTCAAGATTGCGAATTAGGACTCTTTCCTGATGACCAGACTGCGGACCATTATGCAATATAAAAATTTTCTGCGTCATTTCCAAAGTGATAAAACCAAATAAAAATGTATCAGCGACACATTCTTCAAGATTGCGAATTAGGACTCTTTCCTGATGACCAGACTGCGGACCATTATGCAATATAAAAATTTTCTGCGTCATTTCCAAAGTGATAAAACCAAATAAAAATTTTCTGCGTCATTTCCAAAGTGATAAAACCAAATAAAAATGTATCAGCGACACATTATTCAAGATTGCGAATTAGGACTCTTTCCTGATGACCAGACTGCGGACCATTATACAATATAAAAATTTTCTGCGCCATTTCTAAAGTGATAAAACCAAATAAAAAAGCTATTAGCGACACATTCTTCAAGATTGGGAATTAGGACTCTTTCCTGATGACCAGACTGCGGACCATTATGCAATATAAATATTTTCTGCGTCATTTTCAAAGTGATAAAACCAAATAAAAATGTATCAGCGACACATTCTTCAAGATTGCGAATTAGGACTCTTTCCTGATGACCAGACTGCGGACCATTATGCAATATAAAAATTTTCTGCGTCATTTCCAAAGTGATAAAACCAAATAATAATGTACCAGCGACACATTCTTTAAGATTGCGAATTAGGACTCTTTCCTGTGGCCAGACTGCGGACCATTATGCAATATAAAAATTTTCTGCGTCATTTATAATGTGATAAAACCAAATAAAAAAGCTATCAGCGACACATTCTTCAAGATTGCGAATTAAGACTTTTTCCTGATGACCAGACTACGGACTATTATGCAATATAAAAAGTTTCTGCGTCATTTACAAGGTGCTGGAACCAAGTAAAAAGTTAATTCTTCCTTTAATAATTTTAATAAGTTGATTATAATACATCGACATTCTTGAATCCCATTTATCTTTTTATCGTTTCATGTTCCACTTACGCACTTTTGCCATTAATGCATAAAATCTTCATTTTTGATAGTTTGTGATTCTTACTAATCTAGGATTGTCTACGAATCGTTCACAAGACAAATTGAACACTGATTAATGTATACATTTTTCTACTTAAAATAAATTTCCAGAACGCTTAAGTGGACGTTCAAAATATGATCTTGCATGACCTTGAAGGTCACTGTGCAGTATACGGATGTATTCGTCTAGACACACGCTTTCGTGTGATATAAAAAAATATACAGCATTCCGTTTGAAAAAAGTGAAGGTCACCTTCATACCTAACAAAATAGTATAAATACAAAAGAATTACATACGTCATTGTAAACGTTGTATACGCCATTGTGTTGCGCATCCAAAACAGCACTACTTTTTCCTCTTTCATTTTTTTTCTAATATTTACTATTTTGCAAGAAGAATGGTGGCTAGTGATAGCGCGGACGCCCTGTGTGAAATACGAAATAGTGAAGAGATTTCAAGAATTTTAGAATGCCTACTATTTTTAATCTTATAAGATTATTAAACGTCCAGTCATGACGCTTTGTTTCTGAACTCGGTCGAAGAATATCGTTACAAAGGGAGCGCATGGTATAATTTATCAGTGGGAGATGACGTTTCTGTTAGGAGACATTATCCAGTGAATGAATAAGAACAACAACCTATCCCGACTGCTCCGACCCGCTTAAGATAGCTACTCGCTAAGTGGCATTAGAATGTCCTTCCGTCAGCCATTAGTGTGCCCGCTCGATACACAGTTCGCCAGGCTTCATTTCGCAGCTTACATCTTATTTATACAGGCGGCAGAAGCAACTCTAAGAAACGCTGAAATGATTTCCGGTTTCGTTATCTCCGGGAAATCCGTCCTGCGAGTTTATTCGTTTAATGTGTTGAGAAAAATAGTAGGTAACTTGAAGCTGAAGACTAAAAATATTTTCAAACACTGTTTCCTGAGCTGTGTTACATTGGTTAACCCGGCAGGGCCCACGTGAACTTCTGAAACGAAAGTGTCCACGCGGGGTGTTCATAGACCCCCAGTGAAAAGCAATATTTATACTTAATGGTTTATGTTTATTGTAACATTTATTTATACTTTTGTTAAAATAACAGTATAAAATATATATACACCATATACAAACTAGTTATCAGAGTAGTCATCTATGCCTTCTGCAGGAAGGTGCACGCACAAGAAAGAAATACTTACCAAAATATAAAGAAAGTGTAGTAAGAATTGTAATGATACAAAAACAAGAATAAACTGACTGCACTGTGTAAGTAAACGATGCTCCTGTGAAAAAAGCTCAATCGAAACTGAAATACTGAATATCAAGAACACACGGTTGAAACACTCGCTAGTATACATAAAGAGAGCCGAAACTGTAGAAATACATTTTGAGCGCACAATACAAAGTCGGCGATACATCAATACAGCCGGTATCGAGTTTTAGGAAGCTACATTGTATGGCAAAACTGTAGCGAAAGAAATATGAGAAATAGATAGCATATCTCACAACGGTGGGGATCCGCTGGACCCCCACGTGGATACTGCCGGGTTAATGTATGAATAATTATCTAGGTAAGACTTCAGAAAAGTCCCTCCACCGTTCCGGCACGAGACTTGCGTCATTCTCTTCGTTTTGACATGCTGATCTCGAAATGTACTTGTCATTTTTGGCGGAAATGAGTAGTTTTCGAGATATTCGCGATAAACTATTGCAACTACTACATGAATCCTGCGTATACCTACGCGCCCGAGACGTCCTGCCGCTGCGTGTATGCAGCATAGAACCCCCTCTCTTTTCTGCTCCTCGGCGCAGCGGCTGACAAGCAACCTATATACGTCTGAACTTGTTAAAAAGATATTTTCAGTATAGAACAGAGGTCGGCAAGAAGTGCTCGTTTCGGCCGATTCTCGAGGGCTACGCCACCTTTTCCCAACCGCACGTCTCGCTTCCCGTGGCGGCCCAACTTCTCGAGTAGGCTCAGACTCGCACCGTATGAACTGCGCGTTGCGCATTAGGACGACACCAGTGTCAATAGGTTTCCACATTACCGCGGAGGTAGTATTGTCACTGCGTTTTTCTTTTTGTCACTGGTATCCCCTGTAGGCCTATCCCACTATGTAGCATGATAATTTCAGAAAATAAATTTAAAAAATAAAGCCGGAAGATAAATTTGAAAAATAATTCTTAGTTTCATCGTTAAAATTTTATTCAGATGTGGAAAAACTTCTTCGTGGACGAATTAAAGGTTGGACGTTGTATGTGCGTCGCGGCGTCGGCAATTAGGTTAGCGACGATCGAACAACGCGGAGGAACTTCACCGAATATGAAGTCCTGTCGAGAAGTATGATTGTATAAGTGGACTGTAATAGGTTGGATAGAAAACGCGGACAACTACGTGGACTAAGAATGTGTATTTACAATGTGCTTTACACGAGTCGGACTTTATGAATCACACTGACGCTAAGTCTGTCGCGCTTATATACAAATCGGTTTGTGGGAGGATCTAACTATTAGCCTATTGGCATCAAGTGGATTTTGAGCCATGCCCTTTTCGAATTTGCTTGTTACCACCCACTACAAGCCTTGTGGGGGTAGAAGATGGCCGCTGTGGACGGGCCCAAGGAGGGAGGAAATTGGCGAATTTTCATTGTGGGGGGTTTCTGACGGCAAGGCCCGTTAGGGTGGCTCGCTCGCCTTACCGCTGTTTACCTGGCGCTGTACAAGTTTATTGTTTTATTGCTCGAAGGCTAGGAGACCCGAGATGCACGTGGGTGCCAACTGGAAATCGTAAAGCAATCTTCGGGGTCCTAGTCCGACGTACATCTGTTTTGGCTTAAAAACTAAATTGCATGTATACTAAAAATCCTCCGTCGCTAGGTAGTAAATCTAACTGTTTTCGAAGACTTAACAGACGTCGCTGCTCGCATCGCAGGCGGCAGAGAAGAATCGTTTGTAGGCGTTGAGCGTTCGACCGTTAGCAACCGGTCGTTGGCAACAGGCCGTCGATGGCTCTCGAACGTTCCAGAATCATCGGCTTGACGGTTGGTCGTCCCGAAGGGACACCCCTGTTTGGACGCCATCCGATTGAACGCCATCCGATTGAACGCCATCCGATTGGACGCGTCCCGATTGGACGCGTTCCTTTTGGACTCCGCGCCGATTGGACTCGTGTCGTTTTAACGCCGTGCCGTTTGGACTCTGTGCCGATTGAACTCCGTACCGGTTGGACCTAACCCAGAACTAACTCAGAACTAACCATATATTTCACAATAAAATGTCACCATATGTGGAATTCGAAAAGCAATGATTATAAAATTTACGGCACCCAAATGTCACGAATCCAAACGGCACGGCGTCCAAATATCACAAATCCAAACGGCATGGCGTCCAAACTAGGAGACCAATCGGCACGGCATTCAAAAGGAACGCATCCAATCGGGACGCGTCCAATCGGATGGCGTCCAAGTGGGACACCCCCGTCTCGAACGTTCCAGAGTCATCGGTTTGACGGTTGGTCGTCCCGAAGGGACACCTCCGTTTGGACGCCATCCGATTGGACGCGTCCCGATTGGACGCGTTACTTTTGGACTCCGCGTCGATTGGACTCGTGTCGTTTTAACGCCGTGCCGTTTGGACTCTATGCCGATTGGACTCCGTACCGGTTGGACCTAACCCAGAACTAACCATATATTTCACAATAAAATGTCACCATATGTAGAATTCGAAAAGCAATGATTATAAAATTTACGGCACCCAAATGTCACGAATCCAAACGGCACGGCGTCCAAATATCACAAGTCCAAACGGCATGGCGTCCAAAAAAGGAGTCCAATCGGCACGGCATTCAAAAGGAACGCGTCCAATCGGGACGCGCCCAATCGGATGGTGTCCAAGTGGGACACCCCCGTCTCGAACGTTCCAGAGTCATCGGTTTGACGGTTGGTCGTCCCGAAGGGACACCTCCGTTTGGACGCCATCCGATTGGACGCGTCCCGATTGGACGCGTTACTTTTGGACTCCGCGTCGATTGGACTCGTGTCGTTTTAACGCCGTGCCGTTTGGACTCTATGCCGATTGGACTCCGTACCGGTTGGACCTAACCCAGAACTAACCATATATTTCACAATAAAATGTCACCATATGTAGAATTCGAAAAGCAATGATTATAAAATTTACGGCACCCAAATGTCACGAATCCAAACGGCACGGCGTCCAAATATCACAAATCCAAACGGCATGGCGTCCAAACAAGGAGTCCAATCGGCACGGCATTCAAAAGGAACGCGTCCAATCGGGACGCGCCCAATCGGATGGTGTCCAAGTGGGACACCCCCGTCTCGAACGTTCCAGAGTCATCGGTTTGGTGTTTGGCCGTTAGCAACCGTTGCGACCCGACGGTTTTTGTTTATCGCGAGGACCATGGTCCGTCGCGTTTTACTAAGAGAGTTCGCCGTGAGCCGTTTCGAGAGTCACCCGCTCTTTCTTAGACCGATCACCCCCTACACGTTCAACCGGGTGCGCTTTTCCGTTTTAATGTTCCGCATTGAGGAGAACAAACATTCACAATAATTTTTTAATTATTTTTATGAAACTTTTAACGTCGCATTTGTGTCGTTTTTTTTTTATTAAGGAAACACGATATAGTTACGATCATAATTACTTGTGAAACAAGCGATTAGAATTTTAGTCTTGACATTCATGGTAGAGACACAAATTCTGTAAATGTCAAGTCCGAAACATTAATCACTCGTTACACAAGTAATTATGATCGTAATAATATCGTGTCTGGCGTATCTTTAATCAGAAAAAAAGACAAATACGATGGTAGAAGTTTCATTGACGAAAAACCAAAACTAAGGAATTTGATGTTTTCCGAACTTCCGAACCTCATGTTCGGCACACGACAAATGTAGTCCCTATTCTATGAATTTTGCGCGACAGACCCGAAGCTAAGACTCATACGGAGAGAATACTCTACTGTAATTGCAAATCTCTGTAAATAGAATGTTTTCTCTGAAATGTTACAAAGTGCTACGGAAATGTGCAAGAATATACAGGGTGGGGCACTAACTATGTCCAGTTTGAATATTGCCGTTATTTGTAATAATATGAAGAAATGTTATATAGAAAACTTACACGGTATAGAGGGGGACATATTGTGACACAAACATTTTCTGCGTGGGTGGAGGCATAGAGGAGATTTCAAGGTCAACTCTATTTTGTTAAATGGAATGCTATGTGCTAGAATAAGTTCAGAAACGATAAGACATGCACGTGATGCAGGGATACGAAGATTGTAACTTTGCATTGACGCAAACCGTCACCAATTCGAGCATCTCCTGTAAGGTAATAAAGTTTATTTTACTACCATATTTGACCTTGCATAACCTTCAATGATAACTCGCTGAATTCGTCTCAACACTGGCTATCACATCGTGATAAAAAAAGCATAGCATTCCATTTAAAAAAATAGAGTTGACCTTGAAATCTCCTCTATGCCTCCACCCACGCAGAAAATGTTTGTGTCACAATATGTCCCCTTCTATTCCGTGTAAGTTTTCTATACAACATTTTTTCATATTATTACAAATAACGGCAATATTCAAACTGGACATAGTTATTGCCCCACCCTGTATTTATACGATTGATATGTACAACATTGCGTAGAATGAAGGAATGTTACCTTGGTATTTGGAAGGCGATCTCATCGAGCGAATCGCTGGGCTGCAATGGTGCACGCTCGAAGAGCCTGCTAGGGCCCCGAGGCACCCTGTTGCAGAAGGGCATTGATCCGGCTGTCGGTTGCGATTGGTCCGAGCAATTGGTCCCACGTTGGCCACCCTGATTCGTTCTTCCCTTTTTGTGCCCTTTCCGTCGTTGTTTTCGTACTTCCTCCGCCTGACGGCGCAGGTTGTGCAGCCGGAAGAAGTACATTGACATTTCTGTTCCGGGGGGCGAGTATGTTCGATCAGAGATGCAATAATGGCTCAACGAAACGGATATTCTTACCATGCTAAGTGCCAACGAATCATCTTCTAGCATAACCTCGATATCATATTCATCATTTTTCCTTTCGATACAACACGTAAAAACGTGTTTGAGGATTTTATACATTTATGGCAAAAATAAGTGGATAGATCTCAACATAGAATAAACGGCAAATGAATTTAATATAGCAGTTACATTATTTACAACCTATTCAAATTATTAAGAGAAGAAATCAATTTTGACTTATCTTTCTTTTCTTGTAACTGATGCATACAATTTTTATTTTGCACGAAATTTCTATGGTAAGGAATGACAATTAGAAGTTCTGAAATTCTATTGCGAAATATTAGTCGGATCCATCTTTTTCAGTGTCGTTGTTTAGAAGAATAGGAATGGCTGAACTTTACAATTGTCCGCCCAGTTTCTGGTACCTGTTATACTTCATTCTACTTGTTTTGATGTGCAAAATATGAATATGACTTTTCGTTTTGGCAGAAATTACAAGATACCGAGATATTTGCAGAAAACATAATTACCGGAACATTGAATTGTATTTGTGTACATCTTGTAATTTCCGCTGAAAACGAAAGTCATAATTAGACCGCGGATTTTATGCATTTATGACACAAATGAGTTAGTCTATTAGAATGATTAAAAGAATTCGAGAATATCAATATGTAACTTTAAAACTATTAACATTGTTAGGGACAGTATTCAATTTTTAAATGACTCCTGTATTTTGCAATTATTGTAGACAATTTTTATTTTGCATGAAGATCCGCAGTCTAGTCAAAGTCGTGTTCGGCACATCGAAACGAAATAAAGGACGTATAATAAGTACCAAATGCTTGTGGGGATAATTGTAATGTTCGTTACAAACGAATATCTCCAAGGTGAGGTGAAGGTCAACTTTTCTTTTTTTAAATGGAATCATATGTTTTTTTATCCACCATCAAATAGTGCGTTTCAAGATGAGATCAATTACCTTTGACTCAAGGTCATTCAAGGTCAAACTTGCAGGGAAATGCAGAAAAGGTGTGATCGTTTTATTTGTACTTCAGTTTAGTATGTGTTCAAAATGATTACCTCTTACTTCAATGAACTTAATAATTCTTTGTTTAAATGATTCTCTAACTTTGCTCAACATTTCAACATTTATCTTAGCACAAGCTTCGCATATTCTGACTTTCTTGTTTTCACGCGTCGTAGTCTTCATTCAAAGTACAAATAAAACGATCACACCTTTCCTGCATTTTCCTGCAAGTTTGACCTTGAATGACCTTGAGTCATAGGTAATTGAATTCATCTTAAAACGCACTATTTGATGGTGGATAAAAATACATGTCATTCCATTAAAAAAAAGAATGTTGACCTTCACCTCACCTTGGAGTGTCCACCGAGAAAAATAAAAGTTCCATCACATGGTGTCTCCCTCGATATTCGCCTGTAATGCTTTATAATTTCCACCTTGTACATATTTGAAATTGAACAAATCTATATTCCAGCCCAATAAATGCATAAAAACAATGGCGACATCTGAATTTGTAAAATCTGAAACTCTTCGAAGATGATTCGTACGCTGCGTTCATCCTTTTCTCGCATCATGCAGACGTGCGGTGTAGTCAGAAAGTCAACATGATCGCGCAGCAACAAAGAGTAAAGGACAAAGACGAAACATAGAAAAGTAGAATACCGTGTCGTAAGTTGTAAAACAAACGATTAGGATGAAAAACGTAGGAATTCGTGAACAATGTCAGGCATTGTAAAATGTTAGCATGCTCTAATTACGGGGAACATATATCTATAACGTGCAAACGAGCCAAGGGACCTGAAATTTTAACATTGTAGCTGGTGGAAGCCCAAAGGAGCATAGACAATTATAAACAACATGATTATAATTCTCTACCCGGTTCTATACTACCACGGCTCACCGAAATCCAAAATTTTGAAATAGCCTGTCGAACGTGTCGACAGCTGATATTTTCCGTCGTTTCAATGATATTTCAATTAAACGCAATCTTTCAGCTTGTGTGTATGCTTATTCGATTATGACCGACACATGGAGGAACATTTATGAACTGAAATGTTTGCGAGAGACATGAATAGAAACAGCGCCATTCAATTTTCTAGTTGAAGTCTGTCAGAATGCTCTATAAATAAATAGAGAGTATAATATACTGTTTATTATATATGTATAGGCCGCTTGGAAATTTATTAATAAATTTTAATAGAAATATAGAACGTTGGAGAAGTGATAATTGTTATATTATAAAGAAGAAATCAGTCAATAACAAATAACAAAAATGTCTAGAGCAAAATAGTAAGAACTGAGAAAAAAAATGATACAGTTAAGGGTATTTACCCTCATATTATCCTTATATGAAGGGTTAGCGACTTAAAATTTTTGGGGATTATCTTTCAACCTAAAACCATTGTTTTCCCCACAATACCAATTACAATATATTAATACACAAAAAAATGGTGGCCTGGGGCCGCTAGACCATTCTTATCCTGCTAGACCCTTTATGCTACAATATAATATACATTTGAAAGGGCAGTAATTGCTCTTCAACTACTTAGAAAAATTTAATTTAGCTTCAAAAGAAAAAGTTCAAGAATGTAGCTAACGAAGGCTGTAGCATAAATTGCTTCAGAAGAACTTGTCGTTGCTTCCAAGAGGTTCGTAACAAGTGATTGAAGAAGAGAAGGGAACAATAGTTTCAGATCGTATATTTAGGGTTAGCCACTACTATATCGTATAATGTAGAGCCTACATCTATCATGGACCTAGCAACCAGGAGAAGGATAGTTTCGAGAGATGTAGGTTCTCGATTTATGGGGGTGCTGACCGTGTAATATAAGGACATGAAAGATGCTGACAAAGGTAAGAAGAGAAATTACAGGAAGATGAAGTGCAATATGCAGTATAAAACGTTTAACACACTTCAATTGTTTTTATCATGTTTCATGTTGTTATTGCTGTTATTTTTCATTACAAGACTGCTGATTTTTGTGCGAAATAAAAATTCTCTTATACGGTCATAACAAAACTCTGGATCGTTATGCATTGATAGCATGTACAGATTTGTGAAATATAAAAAAGCATTTATATTATCGAATCATATATAGTGACATTTTTACTTCACATTTTTAGGATTTAGGATCTATGGAAGTGGGGAATTGCATAAAGATCTGCAATCTATACCATGAGAAATGAAAGTCAAGTAAAAATATAATTATTCTTCCAACAATTTGAACAAATCGAGCATGAGTTAGCAATATTTTTCAATTCTTCTAATACAATTATAGTTTTATTATCTACTCACTCATTTTTTCTATAAATGCATAAAATTTGCAGCCTATTCATCACGTGTGAAGAAATCAACAGGGATACAAACAAAGAAATGTTCTATAAAATTCTATTGTATTAATGTATTATTAATAGCATAGTGGTTTAAACAATAACCTACTTATTCGATACAATTGAACGTATGAAAAAATATTTTACATAATGTTGGGGGAGATTAAGACGATTGTATACTACAGAACATCGTAAACTACTTGCTTAATACAGGTGCATGTTTTAAAGATTGTTTCAACCAATTGCGTCCTTTAATCACCTCTGAATAATTACAGTCTTCAATTAATTGTCATAGAAGCAAGAATACCAAAAAAACTATTACCTCATGAATAAATTACAATAAAACATTTAAACCTGATCTGTGAATTCAATTATTCAAAGAAAATTCAAACAACTCCAATACTACAATACAAACAACACCAGAAGAAATGGTGCAGTAAAGTGGAGAAGCGAACTTTATTCTGAAGGAGCAGATTCCAATAAAACAATAAACAGTGAGCATCAATTAAAATAACAGCACTCACAAAAATAAGGGGATTACCGGTGTCAATTTAGAACATGGCATAAGAAGCTCTTCGCAGGAAAATGGTCCAGCCTCGCGGTTTATAAATCTGCTACTGCAATTTCTTTGTCACGGCCGAAGCATTTCTCGATTAAGAGATTCTGCTTCCGCAAAACCTTGCTTGAGGTTTCCTGGGGTTATCTTGTTTCGCATTTTCTACCACCCCGCTCTGTTAATCACCAAGATTATTTGACAGACTCTAATTTCTAGGTCAGTCGTTTAGTGAAGCACAGTACTTGTTGTAGAACATTTAATTTGTGACGTTGCAACTTTCACGACTTCTCCGTTTGGTCCTGCGGAAATAGCCGCAATTCACGTAGATCGGAGATCGCCCTCTGGCGGACTGTATGGACTAGAGATGGACGATTCTAAATCGATTTTATGAAGAATCGATTTTTTCGAAGCGATTTTCAATTTTTTCGATTCTTGGATATTCGATTCTTAAACGAATCGATTTTTTAGTTATACAGTATTTCATCGTTAATTGTCGTGAAATTCTGAACGATAATTGTCGCAAAACAATCCCTTCCCTGCCAATAAAATAAACTTTTTTATTATTACTTATTTTTGTATGAGACTTTCTCCAATATATTTGTGGCATTTTTCTGTTTAAAATAATACCAAACATGATATAGTTCGGATCATATTTACAATAATTTTCCGAAACTTTCATCGTCCATTACTCAAGTAAATGCCATCGGAATTATATCTTATTTGGTATCATTTTCATTAGAAAAATGCCACGAATATGTTGGTGAAAGTTCCATGAAAAAATAAGGAAAAATAAAGAAGTTTTGCCATTGAATTGTAACCATTATTATTGTCGTAATCGGTATCGAGCCCTCGAGCCCCGATGTTTGTCCTGGTTGGACCCCGTACGCACGGCCCTGCGAGGCCCGGTCTCAGACCTTGTAAAATTGCGCAACAGCACCCTTTCTCTCGTTTTCGGAAACCTGAAGAAGGGTCGAACGTTGCAAATTATTTCGTCAGCGAACCTGTGTATCTGCTCAATTTATAAAAATTGATAGAACAGTAATTGAAACATCAACGAAATGTCAAAATTTTGAAACAGATTCGAAACTAAAAATTTCCAATTAATATTGGACGTGTATAACGCGAAGAAAAATCAATTCTGTTTCTTCATTTAAATATTTAAATATTAAGTAATAAATATAAGAATATTTCCAATTATTGTGTTTCGCGAATAACGCGAGGAGAAATCTTTTCTGTTTATTCATTTAATTACTGTATTCAATTAGTACTTCGAAACATGGATTCGAAACTGAATATTTTTCATTAATATTGTTTGTGAATATCGCGAGGAAAAATCTTTTCTATTTATTTATTTAATTACTGTATTCAATGAGTATTTCGAACCATGGATTCGAAAATGAATATTTTTCGTTAATATTGTTTGTGAATATCGCGAGGAAAAATCTTTTCTATTTATTTATTTAATTACTGTATTCAATGAGTATTTCGAACCATGGATTTGAAACTGAATATTCTTCGTTAATATTGTTTGTGAATATCGCGTGGAAAAATCTTTTTTGTTTATTTATTCAATTACTGTATTCAATAAGTACTTCGAAACATGGATTCGAAACTGAATATTTTTCATTAATATTGTTTGTGAATATCGCGAGGAAAAATCTTTTCTGTTTATTTATTTAATTACTTGTACTCAACGAGTATTTGGGGTAATGAGTAATTAAATTATATACAGTTTAAGGAATATTTTCACCAGTTTGAAAGACGGTTTCAAATTGTTTTTAACGAGGAATCAAGTCCAACGTCGGAAAGTTAGCAGCAGAAATTTGACGCGTAATCCTGAAAGAACTGTGAAAATTGTAAAAAACGTAGAAAATTTATAAATTGATTGACGTTTTACGAAAAATAAAAAATCACAGAAGAAATTACATTTTGCACAGATGGTTTAAAAAGAAAAAACTCTTTACTTCGACACTGTTGACATTTTTGCGTGCAAACGACAACTTAAAAGAACAAGCAAACTGTACTTTCGCACACTATTAATCATTTCCCTTTAACATACTTTCACAGGATGTAGCAAATGAGGAATCGAAGGCCCACGTTTCCCCAGAAATGGAATAAATTGAAACTTCCGCAAAAACATTAAAAAATATTTTTGTGGAAGAATCTACCACAGATTTGAAAAAAATGAGTACTAAGTTCGTTAGTTTAACACTAGGTTTACGGGACCCGTCAAAATGACGGGTTCTAATATTTTGAATTTACGATTGTTTAGATTGTAAAGATGCATCAATGAGCAATTAGTTAACAAATTTATTTCTTTGGGTATATATTCTTTAAAAAATGGCCAAAAATTTAGATAGACTTATTCTTGTCATTTTTAGACTATTATGTAAAATATTCACTCTTAATGCTCCGTAAACCTAGTGTTAAAGCCCTCATGGTGTACCTCATAGCATTGCAATGTTGCCTGTACACATTTCATTTAAACCTTAATGAAAAAACTAAAAGAGTTGTGAAGTGAAGACTTCAATCTTCAAATTGACGGAAGATTCACTCCGGAAAAAATTTTTCAAAATTTTCAGAGCCATATCAATTGGTACTATTTTCGAGAGAAAACATATCTTCAGTTTTCCACCTTTCGCGTATGCGAAATTGTCTTAGATAAACATGAATAGAAATTTTGGTTTATAAAATTTAGGGGGGGGGGTAATAAAACCAAAATGAATTTATATTAAATTTTATTAGTAGAAATCGTAATTTTTAAAATAAGACGAGGATTATTATTGTACGGTTTATGTTGACGAAATCATCATTGTTTAAATATCGACAATTTCTCGAGACTAGATAATGGTCGAATACTTTTTAGATTCGCTGAATATACACGCGTATCCTTTTTTGGACCGTACTATTTCAAAATAGTGTCAAAAAAAATGATTGGGTCTACGTTCACAGTTTTCAACAAACTTGTATGTGAGTATGGTACCTTGTCGCATTATTAATCTGTTCGCGTCGAAAGTGTTTTGTTTGCACGAATATTTTACTTTCGAGTTCATTAGCCAAGTTCTGTGATACAGTTTCAACGAACCGTGCTCGGCTGAGCAAATTTGAACGAAGACGTTTCCCGCACAAGTCGACTGTCGCCACTCTCAGAGTAAATATAAGAAATTTACATCAAAGATAATCAGCGAGACTATCTCCTAATTTAAGGCGTAAATATTTCACTGGAAGCCCCCGGCCAGGCATTATTTATCCCAGTAAATATCGCGGCGCTTACCCGTTCATTTTTCAAACGTGTTGCGCGTGAATTTCGCGCTTAAAATACTCCGAGACTTGTATATCAACAACTGCCAGTTGTAATTAATGATGGAAAGCGTACTGGTACAGGAATACTGTGTGATTCATACCGATGACACAACCGTATGCTAAATTACCATTGTTGTAACAAATATATTTTCTACAGCAACGTATAGCACATCAACAATTAGTGTAGATTGTTTCAGAGATTTATTTTTAGTAATAACAATTGAGAAAAATAAATAAAACCTTACTTCTTGAAGGAAGAAGGAGTTCCTCTTTATACTATCCAAATTAGGAAAGTTAATTGTAGACTGGAAATTTTATGCATTTATGACACGAATGTGTAGCTGCAATTTAAAACAACGGTAATCTCAATTTTTGATGGTTATCGAGGACAGGAAGAATTCTAGTGATTTCTAATAAATAGTTTTGCATCTTTTAGTGTGGTTTTGTTAAAATTATAGGTTATGTCACCGCCATTACATTTATTACTAGACAGCGGATTTTTATGCAAAATAACATTTTTCTGCATCGCTTGCGAGGAAAGAGAGAGACTTAGGAATGTCTGTCTTCCTTCAATAATTTCATAAGTTTAGAAGTAATACATTGTCGGATTTTAATTCTTTTAATCTTTTTAGTGTTTTTAATTGTAGCTATTTACGTGAGAGCATATATGGGAGGTATGCATGAGGGGGGGGGGGGGAAGAGGATGTGTAAGGGTTAGAAGACGAGGGAGGAGGGAAGGAATGGATGACGAGGGTCGAAGAGTGGAGAGAGGATATGAATGAAAGGATTGGGAAGGGCGATGAGCGACCGGGAGAAGGAGACCGCGGTTAGGGTATGGGGGAATGAGTAGGGATGTGGGAAGGGGGAACGGTAGTGTAAATGGAATATTGTAAATATTGTAAATACCGGCTTTTGTAAATATGTTTCTCTCTCTCTCTCTCTCTCTCTCTCTCTCTCTATTTAATATAAGTTTAGATTTAAGTTAGGATATAATAAAGTAATAAGGATAGGTTAAGAACGGGTTGACGGGGTGAAGAGGAAGAAGGTAAAACTGTATAAGGATTGTAACCCTAAGGGGAACAATAAAGTTATATACATGATATATACATGTATATATATATATATATATATTTATACATGATATATACATGTATATATATATATATATATATATATATATATATTTATACATGATATATACATGTATATATATATATATATATATATATATATATATATATATATTTATACATGATATATACATGTATATATATATATATATATATATATATATACAAGGTGCTTCGTCTAAAACAGGACACCTAAATATCTCCTTTACCTCTGAAAATACAAAAAATGTTTCAAGAACGGCCGGCGCCAAGCGAACAAATTTTTACGAGACGCGCGGACGGCAAAGTGTTAACAGTTTCAAACAAGATGAAATTGCATCAGAAGAATCGAAGGATATTCTTACATTATTTTCGACTTTTATCTTACTTTTTGTTTTACGATGGTTAAGAACAAAAGTAGATTTCTGTTTAATTCCGATTTCGTACAATTGACACGGAGAATTTTTATTTTTCACAAAAATCAGCTGTCTACAGTCTACTACTAAATCGTTCTTTGATCACGTATGCAGTCTCTGAGGTCAATAGTATGCACTCATACATGCAGTTGGTCGCCGATTGATTTTCATCGTAAAGTTAGCGACGCGACACGAAGGCACCGGATGGTAAACCTCTCGTAAACGTAAGTGAAGTTGACCAATTGCAATCAGCCAATCCCACTTCGATATTCCCCGCCACGTTAATTAAATGGCCGCACACTCGAAATGATCTACAACGAAGGTGCAGCACACGAATGGATTCTGCTTGACCCTAAACGATATGTAGTACTCAATTTTCTCAAAGACGTCGAAAATAATCTACATATTTTCATTAGTTACACGTTATTAATTACTAGACTGTGAATCTTAATGCATTTATGGCTTTTGAAAATTTATGGAATGTACCAAAAGACTTATATCATTGATAAAACATTTTTAGGTTAGTTTTAGTATTGCACGTACAAATTAATTCGTAGCCATCATAATTAATAAATTGTAACATTATTTTGAATTCTAATCATTCAACCATCATATTGATTGTTTGTAAAATTGAGTAAATTAATAGAAAGTGATGGAGCTTATTTTGGAAAATAAAATGCAATTTAGTTGTTTGTAAACAAAGCTGGATAAAATTTTAAAGATAAAACATTTCAAATACTATTTTTAATAGTCGTTGTTTCACAAATGCAATGAAATACTATTTCAAATAAACAGTAAAATTTCCGCAAATAAAATATTTCTATTTGGATAATTTCAGACATAAGATAAAATATTTGAATTTTGCATTAAATAGTATTTAAAATATATCTTGACGATGAAAATAGATTGAGGAAACGTGTAATATTAAAACGCAAGAATCTATAAAAATTTCGAAGTCGATTTTCTCGAAAATGAGATATTAATATAATATAATAACGTTTCCTTTCTTAGATGCAATTTTGATCGTGGAAATAAAATGCTGTCTACTAATCCCTCGAGGTATGCAAAGATCGATTAAAACGATTTCATGCTAAATCGCCATTTGCGTCGACGGAAATCAAACATTTTAAGAAAACAATAAGTAGAGATTTACTACTTAAAGGGAAAATGGCTGCCGATCTAAATGTACTTTCAAAAAGCTTCTATTTACCTCTGTGCAAACACTCTTCCTCTCGCTTCTCAGTGAACTTTTTTATGAAGGCTTGTAACTCGATGGTACTCAATGCATCGATCCATCATCTTCAAATTTTATACACACATAAAGCAGAGATCTCTTCATCCGGTGAACTAAAATCATTTCAATATCGACGGTAGTCTTTTTTTATTGTTTGAAAAAGTTTCAATCTTACAGTGAATTTCTGTTTCGTACGACCGTCATTTTGTTAAAAAAGTTTTTATCTGTATCATTCTTGTTTACGCCCGCGGTTGATCAGATGATCGTTCGGGCCTTGATTGTATTCGCACTGCGAGGTGACCGCTAATATTTCGAACTCGAAGGACCACCTTCCTTTGACGGAAGGACCAAGACAAACAACTTGAAAAACTACTATTTATTTACAGTAACAAAACTGCATACCGCAGTTGTCGGGTGAGGTACAAAAATGCTAAGTGTTTAAACTATGTGAGAATTAACTTTTCTGACTGTTTCTATGGCTACGCAGTAGAGAGCGATCTAAGTGTTTCAATGTTCTTGTTAATTCTGAGGAGGAGACCGAGAGTTCGCCAATTTAACACCTCGGTTCTCCCTTCCTAATGGAAAACTTATCCCTACTCTATGAAAATTAAGGGTGGGCGGAAGTTAAAACTAAATCTAAGAAAACGGGTCCAACAAATCGGAAGAGTCACGGGCGTTACAAAACGTGTAAGCGCAACGGGATAAAGGAGGGGGTGTTCGCGACGCTGCCAGGGTGTTCAAACCACGGACTTAAGGACTGTGTATTATGTTGCGGGGGTGAGGCGAAAGACGGAAGGGGTATCAACTTGTCGGCCATCTTGGATGGCAAACACTGTGGTGCGCTCTATAGGCAGTGTTGGGATATGGTGCAAGATTTCACGCGCTTGCGCGGCGATTTCAGCCTCAGTAAAGGAAGATTCTCGATAAAATGGGGTACCTTGAGCACCCAGTAGAATTTAAAAAAATTGGTATGATTTGATTCTGAAAAATGAGTGTATAACACGTGTATTTGTCTATATTTTGTAACTCATAGGATACGTCCTGAAGTCTTTTTGTCCGGAATAGATTGTTTCGAGACATTCCCGCCAATATAACTGTCTCAGGGCTCCACTATCTCTATCATCATGATATAGATACATTACTGTTTTGGCCGCGCATGCGCGTGGAATCTTGCACCGTGTCCCAACGCTATCTACAGGCAACTTTAAATACTAGTTGCGCGAATTTGCAATGCAATCATGCGGGAAATAGATACACATAATTTTGTTTATAAATTTGTATTGGAGCCGAATGTGCAACATTTTGTATATATATATATATATATATATATATATATATATATACAAAATGTTGCACATTCGGCTCCAATACATATATATATATCTTGTATTATATATGTATTTGTATTTGTATATGTATATGTATATGTATATGTATATGTATATGTATATGTATATGTATATGTATATGTATATGTATATGTATATGTATATGTATTTGTATCTATATATATATATATATATATATACAAATACACTTGTTATGCATTCATTTTTCAGAATCATATAATATCAATGTTCCCGCAACGTTATATAGATGGCAACACTAGTTTTGTCATCCAACATGGCCGCAGTCTACCATCCCTCCCCGCTTGCGACACGACCCCTCTCACCCATAAACCCACTATAACTCAGTCCTTTAAGTCCGTGGTTCAAACCCGCGAAGAGCGATGCCTGGGGAATCCCAGGCATCTGGCAGCGATACCGCGCTAAGGCCCCGAGTGTCCAGAACACGGACTTGAAGGACTGTGCATAAGTCTGCGGAGGCGTTCCAAAAGAAGGAAGGGGAATCAACTTGTCGGCCATCTTGGTAGGACAAATCGGTGGTGCGCTCTATAGGCAACTTTAAATACTAATGTAACCCACGCTACGGACCCACGCTCGGCCACTGATCACTCTGTACCCGGTACATGTGCGGCAAGGTTGGTGAATCGTCGTGGCTTTGTTTGTTTTGTGCGTTGATACCCATTAATTTACAAAAATGACAAGGTGTTTTGTAAAGTGATGCGGTATATTATATTATATATAATATATTATATATTATATATCCCTGAGGCAGTTATATTGGAGTCGAATGTGCAACGATTTGTTTATTTTTACTGTTTATTTATTTTATCTTTATTTTTTAGAAAAGTGTTTTAGTTATAAACTATTTTGTAATAATACAATATAATTTTTGTTTTGTGAATACTGGTAAGGTTTTGGCAGTTTTCCTTACCCTAGCAACAAATGTTGGTATTCTTTAATTTTTTCTGCCAAATAAAATATTTTATTATTTTATCATATATTTTGCTTAGTTATTGTAGCACCCCTCTTTCCCATCCTCAAAACAAAGAATAAGTGTGAATTATATTCGCTTATGAAATTTTCAGCTTATGTATAACTAACATAGATCTACAAAAGGCATATTTCAAATTATCATTATGGGTTAAAATAAAGAAGTTTTAAAAAGTGCCATTTTTATCTCTTCATGTATTTCCTACGAATTGCAATTCTTTCAAAATCTTTTTTGCACGTGATTTACTAAATCAATGCTTCTAATTGCTAAAAAAGGTCAAATAGTTTGGTCAAATTGTAAGAAAGTTATTCTGATTTAAAGGGCGAGCGAATACTTTTGTGAGTCTGCAAAAGTGAGACTGCAAATGTATATTAAATTTTAATATTTCATATGTATATACAGATATATATACAAATACACTTGTTATACATTCATTTTTCAGAATCAAATCATTTCAATGTTCCCGCACCGTTATATAGATGGCACTACTAGTTTATCCTACCAATATGGCCGCAGTCTACCTTCCCTCCCCGCTAATGGTACGCCCCCTCTCGCCCATAAACCCACTTTATGCACAATCCTTTAGGTCCGTGGTCCAGCCGCGCCGATTCGAAGAAAACTAAAATACAAAAGAAGCAGATGTTTTATGGCGGGGACTGCGCTGAAGATGTGCAAATACCATCTTGTGCCCTAGGTCGGAGCGGCAATTGCACTAACAAAAGAAAACGATGACAGGCTCATGCCTTAGCCAGATTGCAATGAGCCGCGTACCGACTCTAAGACACAATAGCGATGGCCCATCGTAAAACATCGCCCGAAGCTGGCCGCTACAATTCTAGTTCAGAAGATAAAGTGACCTCTGGGATATCGATACCAGCCATTTTAAGGATTTACAACATTTCTGAGACACCCAGTATTTTAGGAAAATATTGCTCCTAGTTAAAGTCTTGACACTACCCATTAATTGCAAATCATCTCGCAGAAGAAGGAGAATTGTAACTGTCAGTCTTGAAAACAAATTACACGCAACCCTCGATTGTTCATGCAATTCATTATTCACCCGAGCTTCTAGCTGTTAGGTCAAAGCTGCACAAAAGCTGAAACTTATTGCTGGTAAGTGAAATGGCAATGGGATGAGTTCCTCTGAGAAACTGTGACTAATAGGAATTTCGATATTCGAGAAACGTTTTCTCCTAAATACCTAACTCGACGTTCATCTGTTATGTTTCTTATGGCTTGCAGCACAATTTGTTAAATGGAACATCTGCTGCATTACGTTTACCATTTCGTATACTCATTTCTCATCCATGGACCTGTGTTTTCAAAACACCTCGCGAACACAACAATTCAATGCACTCCCATCGGTATCAGTAGAAAAATCTCATAGATAATAATTCGTAACGCTAATTTATCAGGAAGTTGAAATCGAACAGACGCTCCATACAAAATTGACACGGAGTTGTTGTTATGTGAAAAAGTATTTTTGTCAAAGATAAAATTATGAAAAATTGTATTCAACATATTTTATTCATCTAAGGTTGTCGGATAATGTTTTCTCTGCGGTAAACTGTTGCGATTCAGTGGAAATTAGGTAGATGGAAATTCGCATAAGTTTCTATGTCTGATTTCGATGAGAAAGAGTGCTCAAATGAGAAAACCTTGCTGTACGATTCTGTTTAACTAGTTTTATCAGAGTCATCTGTGGTCTGAATTGTGCAACAATTTTTCAGTCAATTCACCCAAAAAAATTGACTTTCTTCTACTTTTTCGAATGACTCTTCGTGTGGTGGTCACTTAGACTGCTGTATTATGTTTGAATTTTTAGTAAACAGGAATTCACGTGATCAAATCTTGCACGTTACTATCTTACGATTTTTATTAGCCATCTTTCGTCTGAAATGAGCCAACATTTTTCAGCCTATTCACCCCAAAAAATTGACTCCCATCGACTTTGTTTAAACTTTCTTCATATTGTAAGACGTCGCGTATCCAGGAAGGGTATGTGGCGTACGTGATAGAAGGGAAAGATTCGTTTAGGATACTTTCCCTTTTTCCAGAAAGTATGCACTGCGTGCGGCCGAACTCGAGTGCGGGCAATAAAACTGACGATTGCCAGAGCTTCGGTCGCCGCGGGAACACTTCCTGATCTTACGCGTTTCTTGGTAAGGACTTTCCCACGATGCCTTTGAAACGCGTAGAGTTTTTTCTACCCTGGTTGTCGTTGGGACGATTTTCGGCGCGTCCACGAAAACAGGCAGAAGCTCTTTGAATGCCGTACTGTTCGTATCGGTCTTCGTTTTTCAGTAACGTTAGTCGAGCTCGACACTTTCCTTCACGCGTTCTTATTACGCGTAGTTACGAGTTTTCTCCGTTTCTTCTATTGTTTATTGTTTGTTGTTGTTAGTACTTGTTAATGTTATTGTTATATCCGTATTAAAGTTTATCGTGTGTTATACGTGAGTGCTAATTATTTTTACCCGGACAATACTATTCCCACAGGTAGAAAGCGTGCAACGGGGACGCGGCCCGAAGAACGGACCCTCAGCGCGGGACCCCTCCCCCCCTTTCGTCAACTCCTGGCCCTGGGACTCTTGACTCCGAGAAACAAGGAATGACTCCGGGCATTCATTCTGTTGACTACTCCCGCACCCGCCGGAACGTTTAGCCGATAACTTTGCGCTTAGCATAACCTCTCGAGCCGAATTTTATAAGCACGCGTCCGTACGGAAAATATATAGTCTTACAATATGATGTTCACTTAGCCTGCTATAGTATATTTGATTTTTTAGAGAAATGGGACTCAAGTGATAAAATCTTACAGCACCTTTCTGTTTGCCTGTTTTCATCAGACTCATCTTTGGTCTCAATTGTGCCAAAATTTTTCCACCGATTTCACAAATACAGTAAATCATCAATAAACGCATAAGCCTCGGTGGGATAGTTATGCGTTTATCTGTGACGGGTGGCTATTTTTTGGGCTTCTAAGGCCGAGCCGAACGTAGAGGAGGACAGCGCGTGTAAAGCGAGACCACGCGCGGGCCTTTGAACTGGGCCGGCGACTCTCCGCGTCTCTTCCTTTCCCATACGCTATTCTTCCTTGCGCCCGAAACGTTCATCGTCATTTAAACCACTAAATACTACAACGGTATTTACACAGTTAAAATCATATCGTGTTTGGTCTTTTTTTAATCAGAAAAATGCCACGAATATATCGATGAAAGTTTCATAAAAAAATAAGTAATAATAAAAAAAATTAAATATTGGTGTTACATTGTCATGACGCACGGGCGTTTGGATTGTGCCGACGACTGCGACTCTCCGCGTTGCATTAGTAGTGGTTCACACCAATATACCCGAGCCGAGATCGGATTACTAAAGTGGAGGGGATATATTTTCTGCGTTTATCTGCTACAGCTTTTATGCGTTTATAGAGGATTTACTGTAGTTCCACTGATTCTTCATTAGATGGTCAAATAGACGGATATATTATATGCGATTTTATAGAAAATAGGACTCATTGATAAAATCTTGCTGTACGCCTCTGTTTAACCAACCAGTAGTCGCGCGCGGTCTCACAGACCGCACCGTCATTTGTTGTAGAATATTTCAATTGTTATTGTGCCCACATTTCGCATTCTCGGTCTAGCTGACTATTATAACCTCACAAACGTAACTTCTAATCAACTGATTAATTATTGCCATTTGTATAAGTTGTACGCATTTTCGGTCTGTAAAACCGCGCGTTCCCGCTGGTGTTATATGCTTTTGTCATTGTAGTTTGTGATATAAACATGTGGAAGTACAGATACGAGAAGGAGCAGCAGCGTCTCCAATGCATTTTGGAACAGAATTATGGCGGCTGTAAAGTGTGTGAGAGGAGGAAAAAGAAGAAGGAAGCGTTTCGTCCTAGGCCCGCTAGAGGACTCG
The DNA here is from genome assembly GCA_913789915.3 of Sphecodes monilicornis. Taxonomy (NCBI): domain Eukaryota; kingdom Metazoa; phylum Arthropoda; class Insecta; order Hymenoptera; family Halictidae; genus Sphecodes; species Sphecodes monilicornis. Next base: position 7,215,835 of record OU565301.1, on the reverse strand, counting down.
TCAGTAAGGCTATCTAGCGGACCCGTGCCTTAGACGCGGGATGTCGTAAGGACAGTTTAGGACGGTATATATATAAACAGAGGAATATTCAGGTAGTAGCGGGAAAGGTGTTGTCGTAGTGTCCCTCTGTTGACGAGCATAGGAAGTAGCCGCCACAGTGTGAAGCAAGATTTTAGTCAAAGAATATACTTTTGGTTAATTTTGAATTTCTGTTTATAGTTGAAATTTTTGTGGAACGATGCTGTATTTAATTTTTTTAATGAAAAATATATCATTATTTTTTTGTTAAAGACTTTTATATTCTTGCATATGAACATATTCGCGCTTACAAACGAAAACACCTTAAACATTATGATTAATATTCGATGCGGTCTCACAGACCGCGCGCGACCTCTCATGTCACAAAATAAGGCGCGACTACTCTAGGGTTAATTACTTTTATTAGAGTTATCTTCGATCCGAATCGTGCCCAAAATTTGTCGATACGTTCAGCCAGATTAGTTGACTTTCTTCCGCGACTGATGGTCTTTTCTTCTGTATTCTCTCCGCGTAGCATCTTTTCTTTTTCCGTAGATCTGAAACGACGCCTGGGGAACGTGTCCAACGCGTTTCTCTTGTCGGATGATACATTAACGTTCAGAACCTGAAGCGGCGACGTGACAATTTTCGGGGACTTAGCTGTGATATATGTACGTTGAGCTTATATACTTTCGTCTTGTTGATTTGTTCGAGATGTTGGACGCGTCATATTGCTTCTTGAAAATTGAAACGTGAACGAAGACCCGATGTACTCAAACTACCACTCGAAAACATTCAAACGCTTATTTGAAACAAACAATATAAAGATCTAAAATGTACTTTAACTACTTCTTGAATACGTTAGGACGTTTACCTACTTGTGGTGCAATATCATATAAACACTAATACATTAAGACGAAAATATATTCGAATACATCATTTCTTTCTTAATGTTAATATTAATTCTTTTAATAAATACCGCGTTTTAATTATTATTAATATTTATATCGAAAATGGAGCACTTCTTATTAAGAAAATAAACAAAGATTCGTATTAAATAAATAAACTAAGCACTTCATATTAGAAAAATGAACGAAACACTTTGTATAAGAAAAATGAACGAGGCAGTTCATTATTGAGAACGAAGCATTTTCACTATCTTGTGTTTCATGTATTTATTTTTATCATAAATGCATGAAATCCGCAGTTTAATTATTATTATCATTTATATCGAAAATAGAGCAATTCGTATTAAGAAAAAAAAATGGAGGATGCACTTCGTATTAGTAAAATTATGAATGCTCTTCGTATTAGAAAAATGTACGAAGCTATTTAATATTCAGAACGTGGCAATTTTTAACGATTTGTGATTCATGTATTCATTTTTGTCATAGATGCTGAAAATCAGTAGTCTAATTTTTATTATTATTTATGTCGAAATTATGTATTAGATAAGAATTTGACAATCAATTCTGGTGTTTGGTGCGTAGAAATTTAGTGTCCGGTATAATTTCTAACTCAGGGTGATATTCGATTTAGTGAGATGGAGTCGCCAGTTCAAGATGTCCAGTAGAGATGAACTACGTAAGCTGGAACTTGAATTCGATGCAAACAACATCATTTAGAGTTTCGCAGAGAGCGTTGCCTGGGGAAGAACTCTCGGGGCTCCAATTGCGTTCTGTTTTGCCGGATTCCCTTGAGAATCCTGTTGCCTCAGCCTGGAACACCCCCAGAAAACGAATTTCACGAATTTCCCCCGAAAAAGTATTCCCTTGTACTTTGAAAAGCCATTATTCAGCCCGTCTCGTACGAGTAAAGCGTGTTTGAATTTTTTAGGAATGCCACTATCACCAGAGATAGCGAATATTGTCAAACGGTACTTATTTTTTTGTGAATAGTGATTGTTTATATTGTATGTGAGAGTTGAGAATGAATGGTATAGAATGCTACTGATTTCTCCGTAAATCTACTGATTTTTAACTACGGAGTTCTAAAAAAGAACTACGGAGTTCTACTGATTTTTACATCCTTGTCTATGGACTTTTTACAATTTGAGGTTGGCATCACTGAGAAGAGACACTGTTTGAGGTTAGGGTTTTACCAGTGGATGTAAATATATGCACGATGCATGGCGAGCACGTGTGAGAGCTAAAGTATTATATGTAGATATAAGTGTTATATGTTTAAAATATACATATAAGTAAACAAGCATGTGTTTCCATTCGTTTATTCGCCACATTTTTATGAAAAGAAACTAATATGATATTTACTATTCGAAAACAGACTGCCTTGAAGAAACTGAAATAGAACAAACGAAATTTCGTGGAATTCATCTGTGTGATTGAAAACAATTATTTAAAACATGAACTAGTGTATTAAATATCTTGTAACGGATTTTATGTATTTATAAAAAAGATTGTAGAATTTAAACACTAGTTCATAGGTTAAAAGAGAATGTAAGAATATCAGTACACAATTTTCAATTTATTGAAATTATTAAAGGAATATTTATAGAAATGTTTTTATCGAACACGAATAAGCTACACTGGAGCTAAAACATTAAAAAGCTGAAGAATATATTAAAACCAGCATGTTAGTCACTGTAAATCGTAATTAATTTTGTATAGCGTTCCAAATCACAGCAGGAACGTCTGGTTTCGAAAGTCGATATCTCAACTTCAAAAACTTAAGAATCTTAGAAGCTCGACGAGGCGGTTTTTACCGGAAACCTTCGGCAGTTCATTCTCGAAATTTCGTCGGAGAGCCGAGTTCCTTAAGACTTTCGCCGAACGTGTTAATATTATATTTCAGTTCCCTGAATTTTAGGGGAAAAATCTGAGCTCCAGGCGGGAGGCCGGAGAACCTTTTCTCCTGGCGGCAGTTACGAGCTTAATATTGGCCACTTGAATATAGATTTATAGGATACTCGAAGGCTTCGGAACTCCTCGAAGTATCGTAAAGTTTTCTTTCTGCCCCAAGCATCGACATCTGCATTGGTTAGCTATCCATATGGGATGCATCGAGAATAAGCAACTTTCAAGGAGACTCGAAAACCCACTGCATCATTGCGTATGTCCCACTTGTTTGACCATCGAAAAATATTTGTAATCTCGATCATCAAGGCATCCTCTATTGGACTCATACATTGAATTCAGCTTTGCGAGCATTTCTCGCATTCGAAAAATTGTTTTAACTATTTTTTGATTCAAGCAAACAGTTATCTTTTGTTCATAAAAAAAGAATCTGTACATATATGTAGTATCAAAGACGATAAATATAAAAATGTATATAATTTAACACAAAAATCACAACTAGTACAATGAATTAAACTTTTTCACGTCTCAGTCTTCGTCTGAGATTTACAATTTTTCGTCTCGAATCATTCACGTCGTACTTTTTTATCTGTTCTGAATACCGCAATCAATAATATTGTTTTTAACAGATCGTCGCGTCGTTACCGTTACTATCATCGTAATAATCGGCGGTATTCGGTACGATAATTTGATACAGTATCATCCCTACATATATGGTTCGTTTAGAGAAATATCTGTTCCTGTGACATTTTTATGGAAAGAAATATTACCCTCAGGAGCTTCTTCCCAAAGTTTTCCCGTGCAATAGATATTTTAGAATCTGTGCAAAAGTTCCATGAAAACAATTTATTTGGAACGCTGCTTAAAGAAGCTACTACAAGACAAACACAAACAATCTATCATTTTAACCGTAACAACTATGTAATATCCAATAAACCAACAAATCAATAAAAAGAATTGTTGGTATTCCTGATCGCACACATAGGTTAGAGGTTGGTAACAATAGAGCGCGTGCGCAAAACGTTCGATTATCGATATAGATCGAAACTGTCCGGAGGAGATATGTGGCGCGTTAAATCTTTTCTCAGTATATGTATATCATAGTGTTTTCTATTGTTAATAAATTATCATATAATAATAAACAAGTGTTCCCACAATTACTTTCCAACAAGAATCGATGTCAAGAGATTCGAAAACATTTGCAAGTTTCTCTTGTTAGAATGAAATTGTTGGTTACTAAGAAATGCTTGGAGTGGTCATTATTATCAAATAAAAAAAATAATTTGTTTTATCGATCAGGAAAAATTACCGACTCTCCTTAAAAGAATAAAGAAAGTGTAGTCATAACTAGACTGATTTTATGCATTTATGAGAAAAATAAATAGTTGTAATTTAAAACAGTAAAAACATTAGAAGAATTTTAAGATACTATTATATTATTTTCAACCTATTAACACGTTAAACGCTATGTCAGCCCCTGATGACTGCCGGTATGGAATTTACAAAACAATATACAGGGTGTTCAAGCTATTACCAGCCAGCGTTTTTCTTGCAAATAATAAATATTAGAAAAAAATGAAAGTAATACTGTTTTTTGGAGCACTATTTTCATGAGAATGCCGGTGACCTACAATTTTTGTAAATGGAATGTTATATATTTTTTCATACCATAAGGAAGCGTGTGTCAAGACAAATTCATTCGTATACGACACATTGACCTTCAAGATCATACAAGGTCAGAAATGGAAGAAACATTTTGAACATTTCGTACTAATGCGTTTACAAGTATACTTTATTGACGAGGCTATAGTAAATTTTTAATATAACTCCCTTGTGCATGATTACATATTCTATTAATTAATACATTCTTACTAGCTTCTTCTAACGTTATCCGAAATATTAATGCACACGATTGCGTTAATTTCCTTTGCAAGTCTATGTCTGTGAAATATTCAAAATTTTGCTGCCATTTCTGACCTTGTATGACCCTGAAGGTCACTGTTTTGTATACGAATAAATTTGTCTTGACACACGCTTGCATATGATATAAAAAAATATATAGTAATCCATTTGAAAAGTTGAGGTCATCTTCATTTCTAAGAAAATAGTGTAAACACAAGAAAATTACATACGCCATTATGTTACTTACCAAAAACAGTATTTCATTTTTTTCTAATATTTATTATTTGCAAGCAGAACGCTAGCTGGTGATAGCGTGAACACCCTGTATAATATACAAGGTGGAAATTATAAAGCGTTACAGACGAATATCTCCAAAAATATTGATTATACGCAAAAATGTTTCACATGAATGTTGTTCAGTACCGAGGAGGAAATCATGTGGTAGGACTTTTATTTTTCCCGGTGGACACTCCAAGGTGAGGTGAAGATCAACTTTCTTTTTTTAAATGGAATGATATGTTTTTTCAACCACCATCAAACAGTGCGGTTTAATAAGTTCAATTACCTATGACTCAAGGTCATTCAAGGTCAAAATTGCAGGGAAATGCAGAAAAGGTGTGATCGTTTTATTTGTACTTTGGTTCATGCCTTCGAACTTTCACACCAAAACTCGGTACTGAACAACTTTACGTAACGCTTTATAATTTCCACCGTATATATTGTAATTAAAATAATATTAAAACAAGTTCACACTGTCTTAATAGATTTAATTGAAGCAGATTTAACAAAAATGGGGTAAGCGATCCTTTTGCTTATGAACAGTCGTATTTTTGTATTTAAACTTAAATAAAATGTGGAATGGAAAGCGAGACAAACTTGCTCCGCGTTTAACGTTCAATACAGGGTGTCGCACTTAAGTTGAGAATCTTACATATTGTTACGACGATATGGAAACGCATAGTTCAAGAAATTGCCTTCTTCTCTGAACATATCGCAGAGAAGCCGTTCGAGAGAGGGGGGGAAAGGAGAGGGAGCGGGTAAGGGAGAGGGTAAGGGAGAGGGAGAGGGTAAGAGAGAGGGAGAGGGATAGAGAGAGAACTCGCACCGATATTTAACTGATATTTCACAATAGATATTCTCTCCTGTAAATAAACTGTTGCGTTCGAGTTCTACGTTAATTTATTAAACATGTGTACACCGGCGAGGCGGACGCGGGGATTCCGCAACAATATCTTCCTTATTTTTGGTGATAGTTGAGCAATTGATACAAATAGTGGATTAATTTCTGTTATTTTGCTCTTTTGATTGCCCTACTTTTGTGAATTTTTCGTAATTCAAGGTCACGTGAAGGTCATGGCATTCGTCTTGACCTCAGCTATCATACCACGATGACGAAAATATACAGTCCTATTTCAAGAATCATCGAAGCCCTTGATATCTCGAAAAAGATGAACCTTAAAACATTTTTTTGTTTACTGCAATATTTGTACCTCTGAACCAAACAATTTTCTCTTGTAACAATTGTTTTCTATCAGCGAAAATAAGCAAGATATTTAAGATGATCAACTTACGTGGGACACACCGTATATTTAGAAAGAAATTCAATTTTTATTTCACCTCAGTTTGTTGCGATTCAGGTAGAAAATTTTTATTTTGCATTAAAATCGACAGTCTAATTGTAACAGTTGAAGTAATAGAAGAATAAGAAAGAGGAAGGATCGTGGTGCAATTATGTTACCTCGAGTCAGCGCATCCTCGCAAACTTGTTCAAGTACTTTCAGGCGTAAAGCAGTTCGTATTAGCGTGTCTTTTGCGAGTCATTTAACCCTCTCCACTGTGACAGAGTGCTGAGAGACAATGAGGATGGCGCTCGAGGCTTCCACCTTCGTAATGAGCTTCTTGCCATCCGAGGATGCTACGACAGCGACGATAATTTAGCAAAATCAGTTTCCTGCTTGACTCTTGCAATTCCACATATGAACCGTTTAATACAAAATTAATATACCTAGAAGTCCATGTACTGGATTGATTTTTCGTTTTCGTACGAAGAGAACCAATGCTTGATTTATAACCAATTTTCGAAATTAGATTCAATCTACCCAAAAGTCGACATTTTTTTTGTTCTTCGACTTTTTATTTTAACTGGATGCTCTCAGCCTGAGGAATTACAGTTTCTTTTATCCTCAATGTTTAGTGATTGACGTATACCGCTTTTGCATTGAACGGCACATATGGCGAGCATATACAGTCACTCAAATTAATATTCGTACACTCTAAAAGACGATCACGTTTTTAATATGGATCATGTGACTTGGATTTTTTTTAAGAAGTTAGAACGATTAGTTTACTGCACGTTGAAAAAAAGAAATTTTGAAAAAATTGTAATTGGTCGGAATTACAAAGAAAATAGTAAAAGTTGTTATTTATAACTGTTTTATGTGTGTCCATATTGAAAATTCAACAAATACGTTTTGTAGATCTGTGTCAACTGTATACACTGAATATTTCACCAAAGTCGGCAAACGTTGCAATGAGCTACAACTGTTTGAAGATTGTAAAAATTGCAGCTTTTCACAATTTTCGACCTTAAACTGTAATACATCGAATTATTGTTACGTCATTCGAATGAGCTATTGTCCACGATTCGAGAACAATAATTAATTAATGGTACAATAATTAATGTAGGGTGTGTATCTGTGCCGCTGCAATAATAAAAGTGACTGCGCCAGTTTGGGGCGGTCATTTTTCTACTTCCATTCATATGATTTTAACGAATTATCTGACTGAGACGACCGTAATATATCTTTAATATAATGTGGCGGCTTTCTCCTACGCTCGTCACCAGATGGACAGAGAGACAAGAAAACGCCTTTCCCGCTAGTACCTGATCCGTCGCCGATTCGCATATATACCGTCCTAAGCCGTCCCTACGATATCACTGTTTCTAAGGCAGGGCCCGCTAGATAGCCTTACTGATGACGAATCCTCTAGCGGGCCCAGGTCGAAACACGCTTTATATCCCTTTCCTCCTTACCCACACATTTCAGCCGTCGTCAAATTGAAGACCCCGACGACGAGAGCACAACGCAACAACTGTAGCAGACGACAAAACTATAACCAGGAAGCCCCCCCCCCCCCCCCTGGCAGGTGCCAACAACTACTACCGATCTTACCCGTCCAGGCCGCCGCCGTCGATATGATTTGTTTTTATAATTCCGAAACAGTCGTCTTTTAGGCGCCAAAAAGACGCCTAACAGACCCTCAAAAGACGCCTCAAAGACGTATAAAAGGCGCCTCAAAGACGTCTAAGAGGCGTCTCAAAGGCGCCCCAAAGGTGTCTTTAAGACGTACCGTTTCTTAACCAACGACGCTCCAGCGACCGTCGGGCGACCGTTGAGATGTCTTTAAGCCGCCTGAGCGTCTTGCGGCAGACGTCTCAAAGGCAGCTTTGAGACGTCTGTGTGCTGTCTGGGTAATTCCATGTTCATAAAACTAAAAAAAACAAAAAAATTTGGTAAACCAATTTCGACACTACCTTTCTATCAAGGCTTCAACAAATATGTTTGAAATGCACTCTTCGATTTTTAAATTGGGATAAAAACGAAACTAAATAACTAATCGATACAATTTTCTTACTAATTAAAGGTGGAAGTTCAAAAAACAGGAACATAATATAGGTTAGGTGCTTTGAACGTTGCACGTTGGCAAAACAAAAGAATATGTTAGAACCATCTATTGACGAAATCCGCAATCATTCAGTTGCCAACCCAATATTTTAATGCATATTTGCTAGTGTAGACGAGCGTTGTTTCGCTCAGCGAACAAAAAATTTGTAACTTTTCTGAATTAAATATTACATAATATCACCAAAAAACGATAAAACTCTAAGTTCTGATGCGCGGAGTTCACTCATTCAGAAGTTATACAGGACCAAAGTTGCTCGGTTTTAACCGCGTCTGACAGGTTAGAACGCTGGCATGTGGTTGTCGGAGGTGTTCAATTGCGCACAATACGCTTGCCCGCGAACACATAGCTCACTTAACTTTTGAACACTATATGATTGCGTGCAAGAAGAGTTGGACACATCTGTATTGTGCACAAATAGAATTGCGACCAGTGTCGATTACGCACAGAATAGATTTGTGCGGCTGCTAAGCACACTAAGTTGTGATGAATTGTGGGTTATGCGCGTTTGGCCTGAAGTATTAAAAGCTATGTTTAAGTTTATGAAGTTTATGAATTCTTGTGATGAACCTATCAAATATACCGATGCTAATTAAATCTACGGTAATCTTGTCGAAAAGCCATCTCCTCACGGATTTTGATAACCTTAAAATATGATGTTGTGGCGGCTGAAAAGTGTGTGAGAGGAGGAAAAGGGAGATGGAAGCGTTTCGTCCTAGGACCGCTAGAGGACTCATCGGTAAAGCTATCTAGCGGACCTGTGCCTTAGACGCGGGATGTCGTAAGGACAGTTTAGGACGGTATATATACAAACAGAGGAAGATTCAGGTAGTAGCGGGAAAGGTGTTGTCGTAATGTCCCTCTGTTGACGAGCATAGGAAGTAACCGCCACAATGTCAAGGTCATCATTCTGAATAACTATTTCCTATACATTCTTCAATTTTTGGATATGTTAATATGTATACACATGAAAAATCTAATTACATCTCTTAGCAACACATTTTAATATAATTTTTGATGAACTTATCCAAAAGCTACGACCTCACTGGTTGGTTGGGGTTAGGTTACGGACCAGACACACAAAAATCGATGCAAAGTGCGAAATATTGAAAGCATTTGTGCGTAATACAGATGTGTCCAATTCGTTTTGTGCGTGGTCATACTGTGTCCGAAAGATATGTGCACAATTTGATCGTGGGCAATCGTATTGTGCACAACTGAAGGCCTCTCCTTTTGAAAAATCGAGAATGAGTTGCAATTACGTCAGCGGGTGGGTGTGGGACGAGGTCCGAGTGCCGGCCCGATCACGCGTACCCGCTCTTATGTACGAAAACCGATATGGCAGCGTTCTAACCTGTCAAACGCGCTTGAAATCGAGTAACTTTAGTCGTGTATAACTTTTGAACGAGTGAACTCCGTGCATCAGTACTTAGAGTGTTATCATTTCATTGGTGATATTTTAATATTTTACTGAGAAAGGTTTCAAACATTTTGTCCGCTGAACGATAGTTTAACCTAGACAACACCTTTGTTTACGCTCGAAACACTAAATTTAAAGTTTTGAGAGTGTAAGTACTACATGCGAGCAATCATAAGTTAAAAGTAGGCCAAAGGGCGTCGGTTTATCTGACAAGAGTCAGAAGGATTAAATTAGCAGATGAGGTGCAATAAAGACTTTTAAATGTACAACTATTTTGTAGAAGCATATTTGAATCTCCAATGCCATTATTGCACATTAATTAAATCGCAATCTCTCATGGAGTCAAATTTCAGTAAAAACCCCATACTCAGATCAAGTCTTTGTGTACAATTCCCCATCTTAGATTAAAGTATGCCTATCAATCTATGCCACGACGTACTATCCACAGGAAAAACAGTGTTCAATCAAACGACTCGACATGGTCAGTTTACGAATTACTTATCATGTTGACTCTCCTGTCACTCTTATAAACGAGTGACGCATTTATTTGTCTTGATTTCATATTGATTTTCGCGCTGATGTAACAAGCTGATTGAATTTAAATGTACACTCTAGCATTGCTTTTTCTTTTGTACACTCATTAGTAGACTCTACATCAGCGGTGGGCACGGGTGGAGCCCCTCAAACGCCTGCTTCTCCCACCAACCTCTCTTTCATGCAGCACGTACATTCGTTGCATACGCTGATGTCTCGCGTCTTCGTTGCCCCATTGTACCGCGCTTGATGGAAGGGGACAGAAGGCGCTACGGTGTGGACGGTTTTGCCTCAATTGAGGCAAAATTGCCCATCACTGCTCTACATCATAATATACAATAAATTTCCCACATCGATTCCAAAGAATGAAAGTCAACTACAGATATGCTTGTGTTTTCTTAATGTGAAATTCTTCTGATGTTATTAGCAGGCTGCGAATTTTATACATTTATGACAAAAATAAATGAAAAATGAAACAGTAGAATGGTAAAATGGATTTATGAGTATCGATGTATTGTTCTCAATAGACTGCGGTGTTGTATGCAAAATAAAAATTGTCTGGATTAATTGCATGATACAGACTCGAAATATACATTTATTGTATATCTTTTGTGATTAATATTAATGAGTTCGAAGTAGTAGAATAGCATCTTTGAATTCTTTAAATATTTTTACTGTTTTGCATTCGACACTTTTCATTCAAAGCTCAATAAATCGAATAAAAAGATTGTAGATTACTTTTTAAACCGCACCCGCGCAAGAAAAGTGACACAGCACAAAAATAAAGCATTTAAGAGAAATCACCTTAAAGAATACTATAAAACTTATATTGAAATAGTTTAAGCTTCTTTTAAATTTCAGGTAAGCATGTATGGCGGTAAATTCTATTATATTCTATTGAATAGTAATATGGATCTGTAGCTCTGCTCTCGTCGAATGTGTGGTGATATCAGGTAAATATTATTTACCTGAAATTTAAACTATTTCAATATAAGTTTTACTGTATTCATTAAGTAGATGTCTCTCTGCATTTTTGAGTTGTGTCACTTTCCTTCCGGGGCTGCGAATTTTGTTGTAATAAGGGAAAGCTTCAATCTTTAAATCTGCGATGGTTTCAGTCGCGAAAAAAATATTTCAACGATTTTACAGACGCCTCAATCTGTAACATTTTGGACCAAAATGGCGTTCTTAGTTTCACAGTCGTTGTATCATAAAAAAATATCTTAGACAAAAATGACCGATGGCTGGCAAAAGTAGAGGCTTCAAGCTTTAATCATAGATCAAACATCGACAATTTCTCGATATTGGGAAATTTAGTGTTCAAATACTTTTTAGATCCACTCTGTCGTGCTAGCAGGAGTTATAAGCTAGTAACTTCTGTGATAGATAGTAGGGTTTATCCAGTGCGAACACATAAACAATTCCAAATACCTAATCATCTAAACCGTATTCGTTCCCGGGAATGTAAACGCGCTGTAATAGAGGATCCTGATTACTGGTTACATTGTTCCCGTACCACTGTGCAAGATAACACGGAGAAAATGGAGCTCGTATCGAAGTGAACCGGCTCCTTTAACTCTTGATGGGTTACAATGGAGATATCGTCTTAGTGGGAAGACAACGTGACTCGCGTCCCATGCTGCGAATTCTACCGTTTTAGGAAGTTGCAAACCCTTTCCCGGGTTATCGTATCTAAGATGCGGAACTGATCGAGGGTGAGCTGCTCTCGAATTAAACTTTATCCTCACCAGAGCTGGATAAAGTTTTGGAGACCAAATATTTCAAATACTATTTTAAATAGTCGTTATTCCACAATTCAAATAAACTACTATTTTAAATAGTCGTTGTTCCTCAATTCAAATAAACTACTATTTTAAATAGTCGTTGTTCTACAATTCAAATAAACTACTATTTTAAATAGTCGTTGTTCCACAATTCAAATAAACTACTATTTTAAATAGTCGTTGTTCCACAATTGAAATAAACTACTATTTTAAATGAACAGTAAAATTACTGAAAATAAAATATGTTTATTTTGATAATCTAAAACAAAGAATAAAATATTTTTATTTTGGTAATCTGAAACGTAAAATAAAATATTCGAATATTGCGTTAAATAGCATTTAAAATATTGGTAAGAGTTCTTTTTAGCACCCGCCTCCTTTAGAAACGCAATTTTAATACCGAATTGAGGTATAAAAGTATAAATCAGAATTATTAAGAAAACCCTAAGCCCACTAAACCTAACCTAACGTAACTAACCCAACCTAAACTAACCTAACCTAACCCGACCTAACGTAGCCTGACGTTACCTAGTCTGGGCTGACCTAACCTAACCTGACCTGACCAGACCTAACCTAAGCTAAACTAATTTAACCAAATAAAGTAATATGACTAGTTTAACATGGCGGCTTATGTAGAAATGCATAGGTATGCGATGGTTTCTGCACATATACGAGCCTTGTAACAGTCTCTTTGCGAATACAACAGCACAATTCCTGGAAGATGTCACCCTGTATATTCTTTGCCAATTCCACGCCACTGATCTCACTAAAACACGCGCAACATGTTGGGCCACTTCTTGCGGCTTCCATTCGGGATCATTTTGATTTGATTCATCAGAACTGTCACTCATTGTAACTTATTAAACTTATTAAAGACAAGAAACGACAGTTTGGGGTGTGTTAATAAGTGAAAATGGCGGATACGAGTCATTAACGCAAACAGTTTGTTGCGCATGCGCAGTGCATTTCCGCGTCACGTGACCAACTTACATGACTCTACTGGGCATGGGCAATATTTCGGGTTCATTGGGAGCCAATCGGAGGTGGGTGCAAAAGCAACTTCACCCAAAATATTTCTTTACAATGAAAATAGACTGAGAGAACAGGTGATATTAAAATGCAAGAAATCATAATATTTTCGAAGTCAGTTTTCTCGAAAACAATACACCAAATGAAATAAATTGATTTCATATTTTCGATATTTCCTCATGTAGAATCACAACCTTACATAATATTCACAGTATTTTGAGAACCCTCCAAATGAAACACTTTTAAGTACTATTTTAAAAACATTTTCTAACAAATAAAAATTTTAAATGTGCGCATATAATCTCAAATAATATAGACTATTTACTGTTTACTATTTGAAATAGTATTTTACTCAGCAGTGATCCTTGCAGTTAGAATCAGCGTTGCCATATGCGAGTCCCGCCAGGCCCCTTACCCTTCTGTCCCTCGCCTAGTCACGCGATACGCATGAACGTTCATGGGAAGAGTGGGGGAAGCGAAGACCAGCTTAGAAAACGAGCGACGGCTAAACATTCAACATGGTGTTAAGTCTGGGTTACGTCTGGGTTAGGGGGATTGTAAGTATTTTTTTATTTAATTTAGAATGTCAAAGAGGTTGAGAAAGTATACAAATAATTTTGTTATGAAACATTTATTATTAATTCATAAATTGCTCGAAACTTCTACCATCATGTTCGCTACAGGAAGGCTATCGTTCACAAAGTTGACCACACCGTGCGTTCTCAACCTCTTTAACATTCCAAGTCAAATTCGAAAATACTTACAATCCAGTTTACTTCTTCATTACCTCAGATGCCGATTATCTCGTAAACAATTCATAATATCAATTTTTTATCAAATATGATTTTTACTGCAAATGACTCCTACTTCACAAATATGCAAAAAAAATGTGGGTATGAATTAAAAAAACGATGGTGACCTTCATAAATCGCAAAGGTCAAGAGTAAAAGAAAATATTGTACATGCACTTTATAGCAGACTTGTCTTATTAAACTTTCAAACGTGCTTGTCTTATTAAACTTTCTTGTAACTTCAACCAGTTATGAAATATTTACTCGGACATCTATAGACGGACACCCTGTATATTGTATTTTAGTTGCGATCCTTTTCTTATTTATTGGGAGTAAATCTGTCCGAATCAATACAAATATTCTATGAGAATTTTGCAAATATCCATTATTTACAAACGGTGATGAACGAATGACAAATGTGTTTATGAAGTCACAATCACAATTTATGAAGTGCATTTACAACAATATCTTGAGGCATAATTATATAGACATTGTATTATACATATATATTTATGCAATGTTGCTCGGGTTTCCAAAAGTCCACTCATCGCGCCATTTACTTCGAACACCGTGGTTCATATTTTGAATTCAAAACACAGTACTCAAAAATTGTCCATCGAGTTTGAGGTTCATATAAGCGAATATTTAGTTAATTTGCAAAAGTGGAGTCAACATTATACAATATCAACAAACAATGGACGGTGTGATCATTCAACTATATGAATTGCCTTAATTGTAAACAAACGGCACAGTTTCCCCGGTGTGTGTGTGTTTAGCTTCTATACTTTAGTCGTTTTGACTGTTTGACCTTTGTAATTATTGTATAAAGACCTCTTGGCATCTTTTACTGAATAAATATTTTAATACCTTGTTTGTCATTGTTACAATTTTGTTACCAGTATCTCTGCATTCCTCGGTTTTTAGTTATGACCAGGGCTGCGGGTATTTTTGCAAAATGAAAACATTGTGCATCGATTTTAAAGCATATAATCCAATTATGAAATTCTTTTTTCCTTTAATAATGCTAATAGATTGAAAAGAATATATTTGAACTCTTGAATTCTTTAAATTCTCTAACTATTTTAAATTGCATCCTACGATGTTTGTCATAATCTTGTCATTACTTTAAAAATTACCACTGGTCAAGTGATAATCTTTAATTTTGTCCATGGTTTAAAAATATTTTAATACCTTGTCTGTCATTGTTTGCATTCTGTTTCTATTGTTTTTGCGTTCCTCTGTTTTATGTTTTTCTTGTCTACATATGACTCTTAAATGTGTCAGTGAAATAATTTATTAATTTCATAAACGTCTCTGTTAACATATTGCGATAAAAATTGATTTCGATCAGCCGTGACTAAGTGTTAAAAACAATAAATTCGGCTATGAATATTTTACCATCGAGTCAAAAGACAGGTTATCTCGTGCTATACTCAGTTCTTGCTAACTTACTATACATAACCAATTAACTAAAACGCTTATCGTTCTAACATGTGAAAATACTTCTATACGAACACTTTTATAATGCATATGATGCAGTCTCTCGAGTAAAATCGAATGGAACGTTATATTTTTGTGCCAAATATCGCACAACCGCAAAACCGCATCAAAATCCACAATATTTTGCATTCCGGTCACAAGAGATAGCAGGGAGTCCGAATTGTATCAAGCGTGTGACAGCGTGTGCCATTCCACTTTCTCTTGAAAAACAGAATAAAAATGTTTTCGAGGCGCGAAGATTCGCGTGTTCGTCAGTCAGCTATACAAAGAGTGCACGAGGAAGATCTTGGAAGACACCCCGCAGCGATTTAGCGTCCGAATAAGTTGAGACGAATGTGTCGCGTTGGAAAACCGTCTGCGACGACGAACAACTGCAGAAAAGTTGCGGGGGGATCCGATGGGTGTTTCCATGTCGCAATGCAGGGACCCAGTCATCAACTACATTGCCTCCCTAACCGGACATTGGCCCCTACACGCGACGTTGTTGTCCTCGCGTGTACGGGAATTCGCATGGCGACTATCGTCGGTATTTCGACCCGTGAGAAATGCTCTTTTTGTTTTAACTATCGTGTACTGGAGCATTCCAACTAGTCCCGCTGATAAAAACTTGATAAACCGAAGCAATTAATCTGCGACCCAAGACTTAAAGCAGGGGTTCCCAAAGTTTTGTCTAGATGAGCCAAATTGAAAATTCCAAAATATTTAGCGGGCCAAAAAAAAGTTATGTAAAGATACGTTCAAATCGATGAAAAATTAGACATAACCCTAGTAGCATTTATGGTTGGCCAACGGTGGCCAACGGTTGGGAGTTAGTTGGGATATGGTTAGTGGTTTTGCCTACAGATCCCCAACGTAGGGCCGACGACGAAAAATGATGTGAATTTGCCAACGAGTATCCAACGTTGGGCCTACAGATATTATGGTCGGTTAAATAACGTGAAATTTACGACGGTGATACTACATTGGCCCAACGAAAATCTGCCAACATTGAAATATGTCGTCTAACAGACACCAGAAATGTAATGTTGCTGCAACCAAAAACATGTTATATTCCAAATTCATCTTTTTTTCATATTTCTAAATATACTGACAATTTATTATTTTTGCGCGATAGTTGATGCAGCAAAGTTTTATTGTGTGCAGCCTTGGAGTTTATTTATTTCTTTAAGTTTCTCCATTTGACAAGGGGAAGGTACGGGTGTTGCATTCGCTTTTAGAACGACAGTATGCGAAGGTCTTAGTGCTCGTATACCGTAACGAAACCCTTTATGTATTATAATTTACATTTGTCGACGTATCTAGTAACCCAAATCATAGCATATGCAACCACGAAATGTCTATAGTTACGGCGGTAGCGAATCAACTTAGTACTTAGTACGCAGAGGATCCAGGTTCAAGTCCGACGATGGTACGAAAATTTTTTTCTTTGTTCCAATTTTTACCGTGGAGATACATAGTTTAAGTATTATTTATTATATTCTGTGAAAACAACCGTAAAAGAGAAGATCAGAATAAACGTATTATAGCGACGTAGGCTCCACGTTGGGTATGATCGTTGGCCCTACGTTGGCCCAACGAAAAAATAGCGACATTTCTAACGGTTGGCCAACGAATACTGCAACGTAGGCCCAACGAAATGCCAACCATAAATGCTACTAGGGAATGGTAAGATTTATACTAATATTATAACATAATCGTTCTTTATTTATGACAAAAATTACTTTTTATTACCAACTGCTTATTAACACATTTCAAAAATAACTAAACAATTTCAAATAAAAAGAAGAAAAAGATAATGAATTCATGAATCTGAAATGTGTGACTTGTGCAGTTGTTGTTTTCTTTTGATAATATCACTGAGCCTTGGTTCTAAATCGGTTGAATGTATTCTTAACAATGCTTGTAAGTGTTCATCAAGTTAATTTTTCAATTCTTAAATTGAAAAACATTTTTAATGCTAATCCCTTTTACTAAGCTATCTAACTTCTGAAAAATATATTATAACCAAATGGAAATTCCGACTGGTCTAAAAAAAAGTCTTAAATTGGCGGCGATTCAATGTATGTTACCTGATAAAAATTTACATAACATATTTAAATTTCATCAAAATCGGAGATGTGTGGTACTTTCTAAATAATTACCGAATATACTTTGAATATTGGAGAATATACTAGGTTATACTACAACATTGGAGAATATACTAGAATATTCTACAACATTGGAGTATACTCGAATATACTTACAAGGAGAAGACGCGGTCATGGGGTCTCATATTTTCTCGAAACTTTGCATATGGGTAGATTTCGTTCTCCTGTTTATGAAAATGTAGCATTATAGGCATCGATACTCAACAACTTTTGAGATATGTTAAGATTGATGAAATTAGTGTTTTTTTCATATTATGTTCCTTTTCAATAAAATTTTTATATTATGTTTCCTATAGATGTTACATTTATAGATGTTATTTCCTATAGATGTTAATTAAAATAGATAAACTGAACAGAAAGAAAAGAAAAAATGGAAAGAAAGGAAAAAGGGATTTGAACACTGTCCTTTCCGGTAATGAATCTAGTACATTACCATCACGCCGTTGTGCACTTAACAAAAATTTCAACTAAAACTGTACTTAACGGCTTAACGGGTATAATGAAATTTAAATTGTAAATATCTCGAAAATTATTGAGTATCGACGCCTATAAGGCTATATTTTCATAAACAGGAGAACGAAATCTACCAGTATGCAAGTTTCGACAAAATCTAAGACGCGATGACCGCGTCTTCTCCTTGTTAGTATTACCTGAATATACCTGATTATACTAGAATACAGTATTTCATCGATAATTGTCCACAACACGATTCTGCGGAGGGACAATTATGCGCGAGGGATATCATTGTTTGAGGTTTGCCGAACGTAGCAGTTTGAGGACAGCCGAGCTCGAGAGGCCTCGGTCACCGAGAAATGTAAACATACCTAATCCGAATTTCCAACTTCTTTATTAATCATTATTTTTTTTATTATATTTCTGGCATTTTTCTAATAAAAATGATACCAAATATGATATAATTTCGATGATATTTACTTGTGTAATCGACAATTAAAGTTTCGGGCGCGAGGAAAGATAGCGTATGGGAAAGAAAGAGACGCGGAGAGTCGCAGTCGGCGGCCTTCCTCGCGCCCGAAACTTTAATTGTCTATTATACAAGTAAATATCATCGGAATTATATCATATTTGGTATCATTCTTATTAGAACAATGCCACAAATATGGTCATCGAAGTCCCATAAAAAAATAATGAATAATAAAGAAGTTGAAAATTCGGATTAGTATGGTCTCACGAATATACCCGAGCCGCATGGTGTCATATTTCTCGGCGACCGAGGCCTCTCGACCTTCACGGCCCCTCAAGGGGGTACACCCCACACTAGTGGGGATATCTCAGGGACAATTATGTCGGAGACATTTGGGACAATTACCGATGAAATACTGTATACTGGAATGTAATAGAACATACTAGAATATACCAGTATATACTAGAATATACTAGAATATACTAGGATAAACTAGAATATACTGGAATATTCTAGAATAAATTCGAATATACCTGGATACACTTGATACAATGAGATAGAACACACTTCATAGAACATAGATAAAATGGTATCAATCACGATGTAATTTGGATCATGTTTAGCCGTTTAATCCACGATGAACTAAAACTTCGATTATCCGAACTGATCAGTGAAACGTGATTATTAAGATAATAGTTATATTGCTGCTGACATAAATAATATGTGTATACTGTCTATTCAAGATGACATGGTAATAATGATGATACGTCGAGAAAATCTGTGGAGCAACCATAGCTTTCTAAAAAGTGACGCAAACTTCTTCCCGCGCGTCCATAATTTGATCGATTGTATTTACTCTTTAAACAACGATGACATAATGGCGAGCTACCTTCACGATCGCCTCGATAATTCAGTTTTGATCACCATCGTTGGATTAGTCTGGTAATTGAATAAGGAATTTAATTCTTGTTTCTTTTAGCGAAGGTAAATACGGTACGTCGACCGTCATTTTCGTTTCATTATTAACAATGTTTATTTCTGATTCTGTCAGATATGGTATATACAGAATAACACAAAACAGCGTAAAAGTTTTTCCAACGGAAATACGAACACACTTCACCAGCCTCGAAGTACACCTGATTCTTTCCCTTGGATGAGATAAATATCGTACGGAATACAGAACTTTGCCTTATTACGATTCCCCGAGAGGGCAACTATTGATTCTCGGAAATGCAAGTCACATCTACCGGTAACAAGGTTTATGAAGTCGAGAGGACAGCAAGAGGCGGAATATCGTTAATAACTATTACTAAGTATTAATTGTAATTTGAGTTTTGTGCGCGCTTTTAAGCAATTTGTTCTTTTTTATTTGTAAGCAAGTTATACTTCTTAAAGACCTTTTATAATTTATGTTTAATGTGATCATTAAATATGAAAATAATTTCAATTTATACTAATCTATATCTTCAATATTTCTTCTCAAGACCGAAGAACAGTTACGCTAATTAACACTAAAACTACCGACCATTAAAAGTGACAACTATGTGCTCTCTTATATAAATGGCACAATTGAATTTATTTAGATTTTGTGCCATTTTTATTATAATGTATACTTGAGTAAACAAAGTGTGCATAATCATTTCCAGTGGAATCATCTTTATAACTTCAATAATTGTAAAATAAAAAATCTGAAAGCTGTCATTTGACCAGCCCTGGTAGGTTTAGTGTTAAAGATAAATTATTATATCCTAAATTAAAATTTATAAAATGTGTTTCATACTGAGAAATATTTCTTTAAATAAAAGTTACCTGTTTGTATTCTGAAAACCTGCACAAAATCATTTTAATTATGTATTCTTATTAATTTTAAAACTATTTTACATCCAACAAAAATTTTCATTATATGCTTCTTGTATAAAAAAAACACAACTTTTCTTATACATTTTTCAGTTTTTTAGAACAACTTCAATATCATATGTAAACTCTGGTTCGTTTGCACAATCAACAAAATATTCTAGCATTTACATTAAATAATTATATTAAAATACATATTCATTTTCAGTGCAACAAAGCAATGATTAGGTGTACTGTTATGTTATGTAAGGATATTTAAGCCGCAGCAAGAAGCATTAAAAAAGAGAAAAAACGAAAGAATGTATGATCAAAATTAAAAGTCCCCTAAGATTTATACGAGTGCAATATTACCTTTTTTATAACGTGTTTCGACGCACTGCAGCATACAAAGGTGGATCCACACCGAATGAACGAGCATGAACGAGCGTGATCGAATATACTACTGTGCGTGGGCGCTATTGCAAACACGACCGAACATGGAGAAACATATTCGCACACGATTTATACGTTCTCGGTAACAGAATGTAAAATATCCGTTTGTGCTCTCCATGCCACGTGTAGTTCTAATTCGGATTTTGTTGTTCCTCGAATATTATTAATATTCCATTTAAATTAACTATTCCATTTGAATTCCACAGTTTTCATTTATCTACGAGCTGTGCCATTACACTGTCCAACACCAAATTTCTTTCCTAATAACTGTTGTGTGGTTCTTATAGAGTTTTTTGTGCTGATTCCGAATCTGCCCTTATTTTTTCGCCTACACGTACAGTTTTTGAGAAACATGACTTTGAAGAAAAAACCTATTTTTCAACTTTAAACAAATACTATGATATTATTATAAAAGATATTGAATTGTTCTTCGCAGCAGAAGGTTCTGTAGACTTTCCTGAATACAGTGATATCCAATATTAATACATTATGAATCTTTAAACATTTTTAAACAGTCATTAAAGACGGAGAGACACCACTTTTGCACCAATTTTTGAGGATATTTTTGAATTTATCTCAAAAAATAAAGAGTCCGACGTAAAATCGTACTATATTACGCGATAGAGCAGACTTTGATCTTGAGAACCTCACCTTTGAAGTTTACAACATCGACGTTTTTACCGAATCAGAAAGCAAAATATCTACGCCCGACATGAGCTGCCACCAGTGGTGCTCTTCCACTAGCGCGGTTGTCCGTCGCGATACGGCGCGGCGCGGCATAACGTCGATGCAATGGCTCAATGCACGCAATTATGTCAGCTTATTTCAATGTTAAATTTTATTCAAATGTTATATATTATTTATTAATATATTTATTCTGTATAAATTATTTTATGTATTTTTTAATGTTACTCTCTTGTTCATAGTATATTTCATACTAAAAAGGTCTTTTGTAATAAAAAATAATTTAATACAAAAATCTATTTAATATCGCTTATTGTGGAAATGCTAATAAAGAAAACTAAATACAAAAGAAAAACTTACTAAATTATTTGTTTGTTACAAAAGATCTGTTTAGTATGAAATATACTATGAACAATAGACTAACATTCAAAAAATACATAAAATAATTTATACAGAAAATAATAAATAATTTTTTTATACTAGTAAATAATAAATAACATTTAAGTAAGCTGACATAAATGCGCGCTTTTAGCAACTGCGTCGCCGTTACGCCGCGCCGTATCCCGACGAACGACCGCGCTAGTGGAAGAGCACCACTGGCGGCAATTCATGTCGGACGTAGATACTTTGCTTTCTGGTTCGGTAAAAACGTCAATGTTGTGAACTTCAAAGGAGGGGTTCTCAAGATCAAAGTCTGCTCTATCGCGTAATATAGTACGATTTTACGCCGGACTCTTTATTTTTTGAGATAAATTCAAAAATATCCTCAAAAATTGGTGCAAAAGTGGTGTCTCTCCGTCTTTAATGATCGTTTAAACATGTTTACACATTCATAATGCATTAATATTGGATATCACTGTATTCGGGAAAGTCTACAGAATCTTTTGCTGCGAAGAACAATTAAATATTTTTTATAATAACGTCACAATATTTGTTTAAAGTTGAAAAATAAGGTTTGTTTCAAAGTCATGTTTCTCAAAAACTGCACGTGTAGGCGACAAAAGTAAGGACAGATTCGGAATCAACGCAAAAAACTCTATAAGAACCACCCAACAGTTATTAGGAAACAT
Source organism: Sphecodes monilicornis (assembly GCA_913789915.3). Taxonomy (NCBI): domain Eukaryota; kingdom Metazoa; phylum Arthropoda; class Insecta; order Hymenoptera; family Halictidae; genus Sphecodes; species Sphecodes monilicornis. Next base: position 7,193,251 of record OU565301.1, on the reverse strand, counting down.
AAAAAAAGTTGAAATTTGTTGGACAGTGTTATTAAATACTATAACTGTATTGCTTAAAAATAAAATAAGAAATTCATTAATAAACCAATAACTGCCGATTAGATCGTTAAGCAATGATTTCACGTACATCTTGATCTTCTCAAAACATTAATTCTTGCACATTCATGTTGGTTTTTGTTTATTAATATTCGATCGTGTTTAGGTTGCTCCTGTGTGCACGCTCGTTTGTGAACATTTACGATGTAATTTCTGACTATAGTGGCTCAATGCTGAGCACTTGTTGTAGGTTACAGTTCATCTGGCAAGATTCGAGTATTACAAGTTTATCTACAGGGTGTTCATTTGAAAACTTTCCGGCCGAATATCTCGAAAAGTATGAAAGATATTAAAAAAGTGTAAAACACGTGTACAAGAATGTCGAGGGGGGAAGAGGGGGGCAGTATCAGTTTTTTTAAATGGATGGCGATTTCAAGGTCATTTGAAGGTCAACTTTGTTTTTTCAAATGGAAACCTATATTTTTTATTATGGGATCTTATTGCACGTAAAAAGACCAGAAATTTTCGTTATCTGCGCACTAGTTTCGGTGATATTTAAAGAGAAGTAGAACGAGTCATACTTATACAGCAAGAAAGTTTGTAATTTCTTTATAACTATAACAAATTTTCAAAATGTTCTCCGTTGTTTTTTAAACAATAATACAGACGATTCTCAAATTCTGAACGAACATTTTTGAAGATATCGGTTAGTATAGCTCTATATACAATTAATTGTACGACGATATAGTATCTCTAGGTTTCCATTTGAGAAAACAAAGTCGGCCTTCAAATGACCTTGAGAACGCCACCCAAATAAAAAACTGATACTGCCCCCCTCTTTCCATCTCGAAATCCTTGGACACGTGTTTTACACTTTTTTAATATCTTTCATACTTTTTCAGATATTCGGCTGGAAAGTTTTCAAATGAACACCCTGTATATTGAGATGTACATGGTATGTAATTACAGTATTTCATCGTTAATTGTCGTGCACTTCTGAACGATAATTGATCGATGAAACACAAAATAGAGGCAACATTCGACGAATTTAATATTATAATTATTTAATATTGGTACGCTATTTACAACCAATTAAAGTTATTAAGAGAGCAACCCAATTTTTATGTAACTCCCCTTTTTTCGCAATTGATTATAATTTTTATTTTCCATAAAGATCCACAATCCGATTATAAATCTTTATTAGTCTGTTGCTTTTATGCATTTATGATAAAAATGAGTACACAAAATTTGATCCTGGAGAGAGATCAAAAAGTGAGAATAAAGTGAAAGATCACTTTTCGTCACGAATTGAAGACTATCAATACTTTCGACCTACTAAAATTATTATCAAAGAAAGAAAAGTGTAAGCGGCTTGCAATTGTTGCTACAGACACAGGCAATTTTTATTTTACATAACGACCCGCAGTCTAGCCAATATATTATACATAAACGATTGAAAAAAGCTGAAACTTTTGCACACACCTAACAATTTCTATTAACGGTCAGCATGCGGGCGTGCGTTCGGCGCGTTGTTAATTTCCGAAAACATCAACTTACACTCAAAACATTTCGTGCAACAAGTATATAACACACTGTTCGTTCTTTACATGGCTGTTCACAATACCTGCCGGTCGTTTCGCACGTATGTAACACTTTGAATGGATTTCGTTTGTTTGAAACGTGACACGTCGGTGGGAAAATGGCGGGCGACGATTACGGAAGAGTCGCCTCGATGTGCAAAATGTTCTTTGTTCTTAGTAACGCAAGTTGCAAATTGTCTTCGATATCTCCGAATAAACAGTTTACAATAAACGTTTCAAAAATATGTAGACTCTGTTGCTCCGGATGACTTCCTGTCGTCCATATTAATTGACTGGTGTCTTCTATACGGAATGGCCCCCATGGATAATTGATAAATTCGATACAAGAGAAATATGCCTCGGTAAAAACTATGAATCTTCCCTCGGTGATATTCTTCTAGTTGGTCCGCGCGCGTTGCGCATTTGGTTATTGTTTCTAGGTACAGTGATAGACGACGATGATGAGTCTTCTTTCATTTAAACAGCTTCGGGCTGTTTCGTTCCGCTGTAAACGAAGATTGTACCGATGTTTTCTCGTTAGGTTAGATGGAGAATCGTTCTTTTCGTTCCATTATCGATTCGATTGGTGCGGGGCGGCGCAAATAGGAATTTTATCGAGCAGGTGGAACGAAGTTGCAGTCGGATAACTATTTGTAGCGATATCGTTAAAATGCTATCAAGCGGTTTTAGAATGGGAGAATAGGGCAATAACGGTCACTGGGAAATGATGGTCAGTATTATCGTAATAAAACAACCCTCCCGAAATGTAAAATATTTTTTCATGAAATTATTTAACTAGATCACAAGGTCGTTGGTATTGTTTGAAATGAAACTTTTTGTGTTTTCTTAGATATTGTACAGCATGCAACGGCAAATTCAAACTCCTCTACTTCGATGGCAAAATTTTTATCGAGCCTAAATCCACTTTAGATACGGAGATTCAAGATTCTCCTTCAACACTAGGTTTACGGGACCCGTCAAAATGACGGGTTCTAATATTTTGAATTTACGTTTAGATTGTAACGATGCATCAATGAGAAATTAATTAACAAATTTATTTCTTTGGATATATATTCTTTAAAAAATGGCTAAAAATTTCGATAGACTTATTCTTGTTATTTTTAGATAGTTATGTAAAATATCACTTTTAATGCTCCGTAAACCTAGTGTTAAAATGAGCCATCTGTGAGCCCTGCACGATTTTCTGCAGCCCTTCTATTCAAGTTTCAAGAGTAGAAATGTTGGAGAACTGTGATCTTCGGAGGATCATAGGTTTCTTAACATTTCGCGAATTCACACGGCGCTACGTTAATGGCAAAATTTCTGTGGTGCATCAATCTACGGTAGACGTGAAGAATGGAGCTTTGTCTTTAAAATGAGCCTTGAAACATCGCGGTACGATTTTTTAGTGCATCTCTGAACCGAGCGGCGGTTGACTATCTTTGCCATTAACGCTTTATACAGGGTGGGGCACTAACTATGTCCAGTTTGAATATTGCCGTTATTTGTAATAATATGAAAAAATGTTACATAGAAAACTTACACGGTATAGAGGGGGGCATATTGTGACACAAACATTTTCTGCGTGGGTGGAGGCATAGAGGAGATTTCAAGGTCAACTCTATTTTTTTAAATGGAATGCTATGTTTTTTTTATCACGATGCGATAGCCAGTGTTGAGACGAATTCAGCGAGTTATCATTGAAGGTCATGCAAGGTCAAATATGGTAATAAAATAAACTTTATTACATTACGGGAGATGCTCGAATTGATGACTGTTTGCGTCAATGCAAAGTTGCAATCTTCGTATCGTATAATTTTTTGCACAATTTTCCAAATGTACGGTGCGAAGGATGTGTACGGTTTGGATATCGTTCAGCATACAAGGATTGAGCTCTTATCGAATTTTATCGCATTTCTCCATAAATGAGGATCATATCCACTTGCTCTTCAAAAGAAAACTTCATTTTGATGATCACGCAGCTACTCGACTTAACAATCGACCGAGACTGACTGACCGATTCATGTTAATGCTACGAACTGGTGAGATGTTTACATTACGAGCTGATGAGATGTTTGCCGCGATGTATTGCCACAACATAAACAATGCTACAAAACGATTCGTTTATGTAAAAGTGAGAGTCTATGAAATAATACAGCATGTGCTAGAATAAGTTCAGAAACGATAAGACATGCACGTGATGCAGAGATACGAATATTGCAACTTTGCATTGACGCAAACAGTCATCAATTCGAGCATCTCCCGTAATGTAATAAAGTTCATTTTATTACCATATTTGACCTTGCATGACCTTCAATGATAACTCGCTGAATTCGTCTCAACACTGGCTATCGCATCGTGATAAAAAAAAAACATAGCATTCCATTTAAAAAAATAGAGTTGACCTTGAAATCTCCTCTATGCCTCCACCCACGCAGAAAATGTTTGTGTCACAATATGCCCCCCTCTATACCGTGTAAGTTTTCTATATAACATTTTTTCATATTATTACAAATAACGGCAATATTCAAACTGGACATAGTTAGTGCCCCACCCTGTATAAAACGTTAATGGCAAAGATAGTCAACTCTATTCTTTCGATAAAGGTGATGCTAGTGTGGTTATCGGTGCACAGAGCACACACAATTACCGTTGAACTCATGGAAGCGGGTTTATGCTGCGGCACGAGGACAATCGTTCGAGAATTGCAAGCTGGGTCAAAGTAGGTACACACTTGGGCATAGCAAAGGGATGCTGACAAACAGCACCCAATTTAGGAAGGTCTACGTTCGTTTTTCGGCTAATGAAGTCGGAACCGTAATGAATCTATGCACGAGATACATAGTTGCATAGGGGAACATGGGGACGTGTTTCTTAGATTTATGGTTTGCATTCAAAACTGTTTTTCTTGAATACAGACAGCATCTTCGCACACTTGTGGTATTTATGCCTTTCTAAATTACGAGAGACCCATCAAACTAACAAAAGCAAACATTATTTTACTATAATTATAATTTCTATCGATCGTATTATGAGATATATCTAAATAATTTGATATCGGCGCAAGGTTCGATCTATTTGAAATGTTCAACAAATTTGCCTTTAATTTAAATTCCCAACGTTTCAATCCTTGTGTGGATCTTTTTCAAGGGGAAAAAGCGTCTGAAAAATATATTAGTTAAATATAATCACATTGTACTATTTAATATTTGCTAATAAACACAGGTAAACCAAGGAATTTTAAGAATATTTTGTAGGAAAACTTACATGTTGTGTATTATTTTACTATATTCTTACAAACCAAAAGTAGAGTATATAAATCCACAGGCTATGATAGTTATAATAGGTATAATAGTTAGATTTAATTAAAAACGATGTGTGTGAATCGTTGATAAAAGGGATTGTAATAAATTAGAGAACAGTGAAATATTTTTAAATCATGTAGAAACATGGTTTTAGGAAACTTGCCTTTTTGATGGATTCTTTTGTGTTTCTTATTATTAAACAGTTATTTTACAAATGATTGGTGATCTTGTTTCAAGACTTTAACACATTTTAAAAATTGGATAATTTAACTATTGAAACTCAAATGCTTTCCGCTTGTTTTAAAAATTAATATCACGTGTCGGTTTTCGGTAAACGTTTCTATAAAGTAAATGTTGGTCTACCGTCAACATACGAATCAATCAAAATTCCAATTTCAGAAACCAATCTGGAAATCTCAGATCAAAGAATCCAGTATGCTTCTAGACTTCTGAAACGTTCGAATCTCGAAAAGCTATTACGTATGTGCACAAATATGAACATTAAAAGCAAATAATCCTCATTAGAACATAAAATGATTACAGTTCAAATCAATTTTGTCGGCACTGCTTCTCACTTGTACAGAGTGAAATTTAATTCATGATACGGAAATCAAAGTGAACTGATATCATAAACTAATTCTGGGATTTTTAGAGAAACTAAACAACCTACACATTACTTTAAAGTAATTTACTTCGTTGTATTATTTTATAATAGTTTAATGCAATTCTGAAAGGAACGCGTCCTGAATTGGTCATTAAAACTGTTGATAATCAGCCCACTTTTTATTTATACGGTAAGAGTCACTCAAAAGAATTCGTCTAATCCAAGTTTTAGTTAATTAGTTTGTAAAGTCATTTTTATTAGAAAAATGCCACGAATATGTTGGTGAAGGTTCCATAAAAAAATATTGAAAAATAAAGGAGCTTTGTCATTGGATTAGTAGTGGTCTCACACCGATATACTCGACCCGTATTTACCCATGTTACACTTCTCGACCAGTGATGGGAATGTTGACGCTTTTCACGCGCATGCGCGGCGATTTTAGCCTCAGTCAAGCACGAAAATCGGGTACCTTGGTCGCCCCGCTAATTTCGCACAATGTATTATGCTTTGATTTTGAAAAATCAATGTACAACATGTGTACGTATATATATATATATATATATATATATATATATATATATATATATGTATATATATGTATATATATGTATATATATGTATATATATATATGTATATATATATGTATATATATGTATATATATATGTATATATATGTATATATATGTATATATATGTATTACAATGTAATATATATATGTATTAAAATGTAATATATACATACGTACATAGAATATATAATAAATAAATATATAATATTTATGTATCTATGTACAATATAATATAACTTACTCTTCTTCATCATCTTGGGAATAAGGAAGGAAAGGGTACTAAAATAACTTTAAACGAAATATATAACAACAAAGGCAGTACTTTCGCCCCAATAGTACCTCACAAAATTCGGACGTAGCTTCGGTGCTGCCGAAACTCGCGCATGCGCGTGAAAAGCGCCAACATTCCCATCACTATTCTCGTCGCCCGTGGCCTCTCGAACTTCACGGCCCCACACGGGGTATACCCAGTGATGGTATATAGTAGTTTTTTAGCGTCAGTAAAGTACAGTGTTGGGCTAAAATGGGGTACCTTGGTCACCCCGTTTCGCAAATTTTTTTTCGATTATCAAATATGAATGTTTAACATGCGTTTGTTATATTAAAATTTTATGTGTATGCACATGTAATATATAAATATATCTTGCACTCATCTTTTCGGTTTCCCGCCAATAACAGTTCTCCCCTACTTTCCCCACAAACATAAGACGTACATACGTTCCTGCATTTAGTCGCGCATGCGCGAAAAAACCGTGACCATATACCATCACTGGGTATAGCCCGCGAAGTGGGGATTGTTTTGGGACATATATCGGCCAGATATTTCGGACAGTTATCGATCAAGTACTGTATCACCTCTTTGCAATTTAATATGCAATATGAAATATATTACTGCATCACTTCATTTCAGTGCAGTGCATAATATTAAATATATTACTGTTTTTATTACTTCTTTCCACTTTAATATACAATATTAAATATATTATTGTATTATTTCTTTCCACTCTAATATACAATACTAAACAACATTCAATGTATTGAACGCATCAAATAGCAACGCATTGTGGTGAAATGGAAGATCTATGCACATTGTGCATTCATATTATGCACATAGGTGCATACATACTGACCAGTCGTGCAGTTATTGAACAGCACCCACTCACACAAAGAAACTAATAACGGAAAAAGTGGTATTATTTATTATGAACAACGTAATTGTATAAGACGTTGAACTTTAAAGGCATTAAAACAATTTAAGAAAACTGTCGCACTGTTTCCGACATATTAAAACGATTGCAAGAAGAACTGCATTAAATTCCTATTTCTCACGATTGAATTAGAAAATTTTCATCTTCCACAAAGACCAACAGTCTAATGATAATAAATATTTATGAGGAATATGCGTACATAGCAACTTCGGGAATACCTTGTACATCAACCAGTACATTTTCCTTTTCAAGTTATATCGAACCATGCTCCTTTGTGCCACACTCGAGACGGTTTTCGAAATATGAATAGATCAATATCGCATAATGCCTGCATTGAACTGTCACGTGAACTATAAAAACGATAAAAGAAATGTCAAAGCCATGAAACGTAATTTGATAAAGGGTATATATAAGAAATAGACAATTTTATGCATTTGTAACAAAAATTTGTAGAGCAATTGTAAGACAAATTTATTGAATTTAAATATTGCATTACTTCCAGCTCGTTACAATTATTCAAAAAGAAGATGAATCCCTCTGTAGCTTGAAATTAAAGCAGAGAATTTTTATTTTGCATTTTAATGATAAATACATACTATTTTCTACTGACTCAATGCGTGTAATATTGCAATTATTAAACAAAGAAATGAATGCTTGCATAGTTTGCGCAGCTTTAAATTAATGCAGACAACTTTTATTTTGCACAAAAATCCGCATAATAAATACTATTTTTCACTGACTGAATTGATCAACTGCATGTAATATTGCAATTATTAAAAAAGGAGATGAATCCAGCCTCTGTAGCTTGAAAATAATGCAGACTACTTTTATTTTTCATTTTAATAGTAAATACCTTTTTCCACTGGCTGTATTATCCATCTGTATATAAGGCAAGCTTAACACGTTCACACGATTCAATGCAGAATGCAGTTGTTTGCTCGCCGTAAACATATGACATTTTCATTGAAATACAAAAGATTGACAGAAATTCCGCGAAATCAACCAAACTTTCGATATTACATGAAATTTGGAAATTTAAAAAACTCAAATTGCATTTCGCGTATATCGATTTGTATCGCAGGTGCGCACCGTATCGTTGTTAGACCCCCAATATATTGTGTTTTCATGCGAAATACCAACAATGCTAACGAAATCAATATTTTCAAAGTGGTTTCAAGGGTTATTACAAATATTTCATTCGAAATATGGATTTGAATTCTTTAAAAAGTTATGGGATACACGTATTCCAATTATCAACTGCAGCAGGTGTTAATATTACCCTAGTAGCATTTATGGTTGGCCAATGGTGGCCAACGGTTGGGAGTTAGTTGGGATATGGTTAGTGGCTTTGCCTACATGTGGTTTTGACTACACATCCCCAACGTAGGGCCTACGACGAAAAATTATGTCAATTTGCCAACGAATATCCAACGTTGGTCGTACAGATATTATGGTCCGTTAAATAACGTGCAGTTTACGACGATAATACCACATTGGCCCAACGAAAATCTGCCAACATTTAAATATATCGTCTAACAGACACCGGAAATGTTGATGCAAACAAAATATGTTCTATTCCAAATTGATTTTTTTTTCATGTTACTATGCACCAAATTTGCATTACAGATGCACCACAGTTTTATTGTGTGCAGCCTTGGAATTTATTTATTTCTTTAAGTTTCTCCATTTGACAAGGGGAAGGCGCGGATGTTGCACTCGCTTTTAGAACGACAGTATGCGGAGGTCTTAGTGCTCGTATAGTGTAACAAAACCCTATATGTATTATATTTTAAATTTGTCGACGTATCTAGTAGCCCAGGTCGTAACATGTACACCCAAGACATCTCTGTAGGTGCGGCGGTAGCGTATCAACTTACTAAGCAGAGGATCAAGGTTGAAGTACGACGAGGGTGCGAATTTGTTTTTTCTTTTTTCCAATTATTGTCGTGGAGATATATTGCTTAAATGTTATTTATGATATTCTGTGAAAACAACCGTAAAAGAGAAGATCAGAACAAACGTATTACAGTATTTCATCGATAATTGTCCACAACACGGGTCTGCGGAGGGACAATTATGCGCGAGGGATATTATTGTTTGAAGTTTGCCGAACGCAGAGAAGAACAGCCGAGCTCGAGAGGCCTCGATCACCGAGAAATGTAAACATACGTAATCCGAATTTTCAAATTCTTTATTAATCATTATTTTTTTATGGGACTCCGATGACCATATTTGTGGCATTTTTCTAATGAAAATGATACCAAATATGATATAATTCCGATGATATTTACATGTGTAATCGACGATTAAAATTTACTCTGTTTATTTGTCACCAAAACTTACTCCATCGTCAATTAAAAAAATAGATATGTATGTATAATCAGAAAAATTTTGATCAGAGAAATATTACAAATGTGATGGTAAAAGTATCCTAAAAGATTAATTTCAAATGAAAAAGTGTCGTCATTGCATTACTGTTGCCTCGTATCATTTTAATCAGAACAATGTCACAAATCTATTAGAAAAAGGCTCATAAAAAAATAAGTAATAATAAAAAAGTTATTCGTTGGTAATACATTGTGAGTCTCTCAATTGTCCGCGTCTCTTTCTTTCTCATCCTCGAGCCCGAAACTTTCATCGTCTATTACACAAGTAAATAACATCGGACTTATATTTTTATTATATCATATTTGTGTCATATTTCTCGGCGACCGAGGCCTCTCGAGCTTCACGGCCCCTCAAGGGGGTACACCCCGCACTAGTGGGGATATCTCAGGGACAATTATGTCGGAGACATTTGGGACAATTACCGATGAAATACTGTATAGCGGCGGTCAGTGGTTCGAAACCCGTATATTCCGGAAAAAACCCAAGAACATTGATGTTTGAACTTCAACTTGAATAAAAATTAGTATACCGGGGTTTTTGAGGTCCCTGATTACAGATTTGAAATCAGAATGACCATAAACAAAATGGCTGATCAAAAATAAAACAATAGTTTAGTTAAAAAAAAAACAGAATTAAGAAAAATTAGTTAAGGTTGATCAAAATTAGTAATAATAAGAATGAAATATAAAACCCAAGAACATTGATGTTTGAACTTCAACTTGAATAAAAATTAGTATACCGGGGTTTTTGAAGTCGCTGATTACAGATTTGAAATCAGAATGACCATAAACAAAATGGCTGATCAAAAATAAAGCAATAGTTTAGTTAAAAAAAATCAGAATTAAGAAAAATTAGTTAAGGTTGATCAAAATTAGTAATAATAAGAATGAAATATAAAACCCAAGAACATTGATGTTTGAACTTCAACTTGAATAAAAATTAGTATACCGGGGTTTTTGAAGTCGCTGATTACAGATTTGAAATCAGAATGACCATAAACAAAATGGCTGATCAAAAATAAAACAATAGTTTAGCTAAAAAAAAACAGAATTAAGAAAAATTAGTTAAGGATGATCAAAATTAGTAATAATAAGAATGAAATATACAGTTTCGTGATGCGTTAATGATAAAAATTAATTAAACAAAAATTTAATAGAATGTCATTAATTATTGATTACTTTCTCTGAGTAGAGCTTTCACACTTTCGTCCAATTCAAGATTTTTTTTCTTTGGCTTTTTTTTATTGTATTTATATATGGATCCGAAGAAACCAGAAGCAGATGCATAACATCTTTATTAGTTGTAATGCGAGAACATTTTCTTGAATGTTTCAATCGGTACTGCCGGTAATTCTTGTTTCGTGCTTCTTGTGCTACTTCCGTTATCATCCCTATAAGCAGCATAACAGTTTCTATTACTTTACTGTCATGCACAAGTATTTTGTGAACTGTGTTTGGCATGAAGTGCCAGCTATTCAGGTGCACATGTAGGTGGGCAGTTTCTTTGTTATATTTGTCAAAATTTTTCCTGATCAATTGTACAACCGCAATTAATGGTTTGGAGTATGATGGAAAAACGATTAATCAGATCCTCGTTTACTCCGGTTATTTGTGTTGTTAGTTTCGGATTACTAAAAAATTTTCTTGACGTATTGCCATCATTGCTCGTACTGAAGCCTTGTTTTACTCAATCTACTTTCAAACCAATAGTTTTGTTAAATTTATCTTGAATTATTTTCTTTGTTTCATTTTGTTGTTGCTTTGTATGCACATTTGTTCTCCAACTTTTAAATGGTAGATTGTAAGTTATGTGTAAATCGAATCAAATAATGCATTATAAAAAAACAACAATGACCTTCAAATGTCCTCTATACAACTTCCCAATAAAAAACTAAATACATCACATTAAAGTACTTATAAAACCATTAAACTTTTATCGAAAACACTTTTTCATAATATCAAACATAAAAGCGAAATATTATATTTTTACAGCAGAATAATGATGAAAGTTACAGGAAAAACGCTCCTAATTTCAAAGCCTCACGTTACCGTAGCTGAAACCTGTTGAGTTATGTTCTTAATAATGCATTCTATTACAGTATTAAGTTTCAGCGTGACGCTAGATAACCTCAAAAAAGTTACATCTAATTAAACTTCGATTTTATGATCAACAATAACTCTGTGCACAATTTGTGTTCTACTGAAATCTATAAGGGAATCATTGATTTTTTCCACGTAATATATGTGTTTAATATCTGCGTAATCAGATTACAAAATGATTTTGTATTTGTAATGTTGTAGATACTTCTATGCACCTGCTTTTTCTTGTGAGCGCGCTTGTGCCTCAGAATTGCGAATATTGAGTTCCCTAACTTTCATGCTATAAAATCCTTACAATTAACGGTATTTTCAGAAAACTTTTTATTGTTTACAGCATTTCTGCCGGAATGTACTAGAATATACCAGAATATAATAGATTATACTAGAATATACAAGAATATACTCGAATACATTAGAATATAGTGGAATGTACTAGAATATACCAGAATATAATATAATATACTAGAATATACAAGAATACACTGGAATGTACAAGAATATACTAGAATATACTAGAATATACTGGAATGTACAAGAATATACTAGAATATATTAGAATATAGTAGACATTTTTTTGATATTTTTTCATACATAGTAATGAAAAAACTTGTACATTTAACATTCAAAAACTTGGCTTGTTTCCGCATCTGAACTACTGTGCAACGTAGGCTCCACGTTAGACATCATCGTTGGCCCTACGTTGGGCGCGATCGTTGCCTCAACTGCATAAAAGAGCAACATTTCTTGTAGTTTGCCAACCAATACCCGTATCGTAGGCCCAACAAAACGCCAACCATAAATGCTACTAGGGTACTTAGTGTACCAAGTAGATATTGTCGTTTGTGTAATATGTTTTGCGAAATACGAGGGTCATTTACATTAGCAGACTCTTCAAATTGTTATTAATTATAACACTACTGTTGATATTGCTGGTTATTATTTGCAGAACAAACCACTTACATTTAAAAAGATTCCTTGAGCCCATTAAAAGAGAATTTTTAAAATGATTGAGTCAAAAATTTTGATTTATTGAAATGATAAAATGACGTTAAACAATTTGGGTTTCTTTGAATGTTAGCATCTCTTAAAAATGCAACTTGCGTTGTTCTGCATTATCTATGTGTAATTGTATTTCATTATCACTTTCATTATACACAGAACTAATATAATATATTGGAGGACAATGAAGACATTACCACGTCAATTACATTTGAGTGATTGGTATGGCGAGCCACAACAGCAATAACCATTCAGATATGATACGCGATTCCAAATGGGAAACATGACCAGTTTCCAGCGTAATTAACCTAATCATTAAACTCTGACGCATAAAACCACTCCTGTAACAAAAAAAAAATTGTGGAAAACAGAACACACGTTTTCCAAAAATGCTACAGACCGAAATATCCGTGAAAAAGTTAATAAATTCTTTGCGCGAATGAATCTACCATAGACTTGAAAATTCAATCTTCCTCTTTAAAACAATCTCTTAAAAATTGATCTACGATTTATCTTTACTGTTTTACGGAGCAATTATAAGAAATATGTTCGATCTTCCTCGTAGCATACTTTACAATTTTGCAATGTTAATTTCATTTAAAGTTTAACAAAACGACCAAAAAATTCGTAGATCAAATTTTAAAAAGTCATTGTAAAATGAAAGCTTCAATCTTCAACTCTGCGGTCAACTCAGTTCTGAAAAACAATTTTCAACCTTTTTACAGATGTTTCAATTTGTAGTATTTTTGACAAAAGACGTATCTTCAGTTTCTCATCTGCTAAAACATCTTAGACAATGATTAATATAGACAATTTTTCGAAAATTCAGTATTTCGCTCTTTAGAACAATAGTGTAAGGAATTTGCGTCATCCGGCATAGGCTTGCTTGAACGCATGTGCGCCATGTGTTGGTGAATTAGTGGCATTTAGAAGGCTACGATTTACAAAACATCATCGAGGAATATCAACACCGTAGGTGGTGTCGGGAATATTCGGGTATATTCCTCGAATGGAGATTACGATATTGTTCCTAAAATCGATCGAAGCAGTTCTCCGCGAGCGAGCATAAAAGAGACACCGTCGCGCCATTTTCGAGACTCGAGCCTCCTTACAATAGTATATTAACCCCTTGCCGTATCACTTTCTTTACTGCAGTGATTAGAGTGTCTTTATTCCCTAAAATGTCACAGAAGAGAAAAGAAAATTTATATTTTTGATATGACTATATTTACTTTAATGATTAAGTATTGATTACAAACGAATAAAATTTTATTTGGTCTAAAAAGGAAGGCATAACCAGGGCTAGAAAACAGTTATGATATCGATTCCGGTTCTTGAAAATCTTATAACTGTTATGAGAATATCGGTTCTGGCTTATATCGGTTACGGTTAATATTATAACGGTTCTATAACTGTTATTTTTAGGTTTTGGATTTCGGTTTCGGTTCTTCAGACATCAGAACCTATAATATGTCCCGTATCGGTCTCATATCGGTTTTGCAGTTCTGCAACTGATATTTTTTGGTTCTGTATCGGGTATACAGGGTGTCTCAAAATTCCTTCAACATCCGGAAATGGGAGGCTCCTGAGATCATTTGAAGCGACATTTTCCTCTGCAAAAATGGCGTCCGCTGCTTTGTTTAAGAGTTATTAACGAAAAACACGGACCAATCAGAGCGCAGCTACAGCGGATTGATTCTGAGTCGGCCAACGGCGACGCCACGCTAAGCGGGACCTGTCGCCGACTCGGACTCTGTTCGCTGTAGCCGCGCTCTGATTGGTCCGTGTTTTTCGTTAATAACTCCTTAACAAAGCCGGGGGCGTTATTTTTGCAGAGGAAAATGTCGCTTCAAATGATCTCAGGAGCCTCCCATTTCCGGATGTTGAAGGAATTTTGAGACACCCTGTATAGCCAATACAGAATCAAAAAATATCAGTTGCAGAACTGCAAAACCGATATGAGACCGATACGGGACATATTATAAGTTCTGATGTCTGAAGAACCGAAACCGAAATCCAGAACCTAAGAATAACAGTTATAGAACCTTTATAATATCGGTTCTCAGGAACCGTAACCGTAACCGATATAAGCCAGAACCGATATTCTAATAACAGTTACAAAATCATTTTGGTTCTTCATAACTGTTTCAGTCAGAACCGATATATAACTATTTCAAGCAGTTATTTTCAGAACCGTTTCAACCCCTAGGCATAACACTCATGTTTGTTAACCTTTATTTAAAATCCTCATCACGAGTCTGACACGTTGAAATACGTCAAGGGGATAATAAAAATCTACATGTGACATTTCACTGTGTTTCCTTGAGAATTCTTTCAAATTGACGAACTCTCTAAAATTGCGAACTTGTCCGACTTCTTTCTTGAACCCTGTTTCAGTATAATTGAAAAATACTATGGTTAATCCGGGAACAGCTAAATTAGTCTTATCATCGCCCAGATTGATTACGACATATTGCTTTTTCTTTCGCTGAACGAAAAAGATGGGTGGTATCAAAGTCTCATCGATTTTTTTGTATAGCGTATGACGAGTCATTAAGAGAAAAGAATCACTCGAGGAAGAAATCACCGACTCGAAAATGGAAGAGACACGTAACCGCTAGAACCCGGAACCAACCTGTCAGGTTACCCGATACCTCATCATGGAGACGGATGGCCGTGCACGCTTCTATCCAGCGTCTCATTTCTCTCGAGCCTCTGGTTATGAACTAGGATAGCAGGCGACACTCGGATTATAAAGAGAAACTCCTAGATGAGGACTTGAATAACAGACATGTTACTCTATGATCTGTGCAATAAGGTAATGGAGACGACCAGTCACTCGCGTGGGAGAGAAGAATGAAATAGTAAGAGCCATTCTGAAAAACACATTCCGACACAATCTTGCAAACTCATTTCTATCTAAATTCTAATTTGCTAGTTAATTTGTAACACTGGCTAGTTTTATTGGGTCCAGTAAGAAGATTTAATGTCGATTTTTATCAAAGTACAGAATGATTGAGTACAGAGTACAGAGTGAATATAGCCATGGTTGCCATAAGATTCCGGCAAGAAAAATATATAAAAATATACATGTGGGTGTACAGAGCATTCCTACACCTTTCGAAAACGAATAACATTTTCAAAATTGGACTAAACAACGAGTTTTTCTTTTTAGATGTTAGAAAGATTAGATTATAGAATTCTTTCGAACACTTGTCATTGGTCGAAATTGCGAAAGAGAAAGTAAAGATCAGAATTTCTAACTTTTTATCTGTGTCTGTAATGAAAATTAAAGAAAATATTCCTTCTGTAGGTCGAAGTAAGTTATATACGTGTACACAGTTTCATCGAAATTGCGTGACGTATAAAAAAGCCATAGGCATGGAAAGAAATCAAAATGTTTGAATTTCGGGATCGAATCTGAAAAAGTTATTCGTTTTTAATAGGTGTACGAATACTTTGAACATCCACTATACCGGGTGTCTCATCCGATTTTGACATCTTGATTTTCTCGCTATTGTTACTCGTAGCGAAAAATGTTTCAGCGGAGGTTTGTATGGTATCGAGTGGACCATATTCTGATGTTATTAGTTTTTTTCGTGAGTGGACGCGTAAAGGTCATATAAAGGTCAACTTTGTTTTTTTAAATGGAATGAGGTATTTTTTAATACATCAATCGGTGCAGCTGGATATTCGTTATAAAAAAGTACTAATATGCATGTCGAAAAATTAGTAGTTCAGGAGATATTTCAATTTAAATTATTGAAATTTTTAAGGCATCATTACTGCCGCCCGAAAGCATTAGCTCTGTTTACCAACGTTAGACTAGCAAAAACTTAGTACTTTTTTTATAACGAATGCCCAGCTGCATCGATTGATGTAACAAAAAATAATTTATATGACCTTTACGCGTCCACTCACGAAAAAACTAATAACATCAGAATATGGTCCACTCGATACCACATAAACCTCCACTGAAACATTTTTCGCTACAAATAACAATAGCGAAAAAATCAAGATGTCAAAATCTGGTGGGACACGCTGTATATACATATATATATATATATATATATATATATATATATATACATATATCTATATTAGGTGTACAAATAAGTTCGATGCCTTTGCACTCATTCAACTGCAATTACGTTCCAAATTAAAATTTGGTGCCGCCGCTTCGGTATCTTCAAGTACTAACCTCACCCTACTATATAACTTTACACTAATTATAACATAACCTCAACAAAACAATACTTTGCACCATGGCGTTTCGGAAAGAGTACATTTAGACACTGTATTCTTTTTGCATTCGAATTGAAGAAAACTGCTGTTGAGACTACGAAAATGATTTGTTCTGCTTTGGGTGAAAATTCTGTAACCCATAAGACGTGCAAAAAATCGTTCCAAAAGTTTCGTAGTGGAAATTTTAATTTTAACGGTGCTGAACGCAGTGGAACGCCGAAAAATGTGGAGGACGAGGAATTAGAGTAGTTGTTGAACAATGATCCTAACCAACACAACAGGAACTTGCTGAGGAAGTTGGTGTAACTCAACAAGCAATTTCCGTTCGTTTGAAGAAGCATGGGAGATTTTATTTATTTATAAATTTTTTTAATTCATCTCCGACATAATTTTATAAGAATTAAGAGAAAACTTTGGTTTTTCTGTTTCAGATGAAAATGTGGAGATTAGAATAGTTTTATATTCAATGGAAAGGAGATCGGAGGGTAGGTGGTGCATTGGTAGGAGTATGCAAGAGTGTATGTGTGTGTGTGGGATATGAAAGAAACGTGCGAGAGCGTGCACTTGCGGGAGTTTATATAATTATGTTAGAACATTAAGTACTATTATATCTCAATTATATTTCTTATATTTTAATAAACAGTTTATTCAAAAACTAAATGCGGCCTCACAGAAAATTGTAGGCTGCAGAATGCACACAAACTGACGATGCGGTCGGCGCGGATCTGTGAAGTTAAATAAATATTTCGACAAAAAATACATTAATCGTTAATGTAGACCAATTTTTGTATTGTTTGAATATAGAACATGACACCTAGAAAAGGGTACCAATTGCAAAGTATGCATTTGGGTTCTTGACATGTGTCAGATTATTACCATAATTTCTAAACATCATTAACTAGGGAAAAGAGGCCAAAAACTGATTTTTCGAT
Organism: Sphecodes monilicornis; assembly: GCA_913789915.3. Lineage (NCBI taxonomy): Eukaryota > Metazoa > Arthropoda > Insecta > Hymenoptera > Halictidae > Sphecodes > Sphecodes monilicornis. The sequence goes on along the minus strand of OU565301.1, from coordinate 7,175,285 downwards.
TTTACCCCATAACTACCCTCCCGATCGAGAAACAGGGTTGAAATTGTTCACAGTATAGTTTTTCTTGATGCCTTATCGAATGATCCATCGTCGACAAAATTCGGTTCAAAGGCACTTTTGACCATCTTATCCGGCTATACCCTTTGAAAAAGATCAGCTTTGTAGTTATTAAGAAAAGAAATTCCTAAAAATCACCGACTATAGAGCGCTCTAAAGTGTTTTCCCCCCTTAAAATAATCGGAAATACGTCGAAGAGACATCACAGATGAATTTCTTCCAATAATTCTTTAAATTCAAATAATTATACAAGCATTAAAAAATATTTTCAAAGATTAAAAGCGCCACAGATTCAAATAGAGAATTCTCTCCTTTCTAATGAGCTGTTGAAACTCGATGTACAATATTTTCTCGCCACTGTATTCAACTTTGATGGAAAAGTATGCCATTGGCAGTTTAATGGAAAAATCGCCACAATTTCAAATCATTTGATTTCAGTTCGATTTTCAGCAAAAATCGATCGTCTCTTTAATTGTGCTGATCAGTGTAGTTACGTGAACCATTCTGCATGTGCTGCGCAGAACGCGCGCAAACCCATCCGCGGTCTCGATAACCATTCGAAATCCCGATACGCGGTATTCCCACAGTGGAAGAAGGCAATCAGCAACTCTAGTTCAAACAGTGCTGTAATTACGACATTCGATCTGTTTTGCAGCTTCCGCCCGGACTGCTCCTTTCGTGTAATTACTTCGCATCCGACGCAAACGACACCTGGCTACTAATTTTGTGTCGACCACAGTACATATAGAGAATCTCTCATTAATTGTTGAGCTTTTCATCCGAGACTCTTCTACACAGTGCTAGGTCATCAGCGAAGACAGTCTGAAAGTGCTAGATTAAATTCAAACTTGACTGTTGTCGTCCACAACTTGATCTTTAACGAACCTGTCTTGCGCCACAATGGACGCAGACACGACGAGGCGGCTCTTCTCCACTATCTTCTCGATTCCAGTTTTCCAGGTTTCATTGAACTCTTTCCGAGAGAAATACTAACTCCGGAACAATTTGTGAAAGGAAATTGTTGTCGGCTTTCGCGAAATCACCCTTTGATTAGATTGATCGATTGCAAATGTTTCGTAAAACAAAAATCTATGATGGATTGTTCCGTTTGATCGATCCCTGTAAGTGACGAGCAAATCGATTGCTTTTTAATGTCTGTGGCTGCATTTTCATTCAATTCGACGTATACTGTGCGCAAAATTTTGGAAAAAAAGCGAGTTCCCAGATAGCACTCGGACGTCCAATGTACGTCCGTACCGGACATATATACATCCCAGGGACGTTAATTGGACGTTTGCCGGACATATGAAAGCGTGTTTGCACCTTGAAAAATTTGTTAAATATGTAAATATTGGATTAAAAGAATTCTACAAAAATACCATTGATTATCACTAGACTGCGGATTTTATGCATTTATGGCAAAAATGCGTACGGACAATTTAAAACAGTGAACATAGTAAAAAGATTTAAGGACATCAGTGTATCAGTTTTAGCTTAATAAGATAGTTATTAGAAAAAAGAAATTTTTTACTTGGCTCCTCTGTCTTGTAATCAATGCGAACATTTTTTATTTTGCATAAAGATCCGCAGTCTAATTATCACATAGCTAGAAAAAGAGGATTTGATCAAATAAAAAAGAGTGGACTTATGCCGGGCGCGAACCTAGTATAAGCATATTAACAGTCGAGCGCCTAACGCGCTGACCCAACCGAATTCTTGGTAACACGATTAATATTTTCAGATACTATGCGCGCTGATGTACGAGATAATACTAATCAAGTTAATTTCATTTTTCAACTATTTCTGTGAAATGTACACGTTTATCAGAGTCCTATAGACACAGAATAAATAAAATCTAACAATTTGAAGATTAGCTCATTTTTTCACGGAAGAAACGTCGAAAAATTAGTTTTTTTCAAACAACGGCGCCGCGAACTTAAAAATCTGAAAAAATTCATAAACTATATTTTGAGTATAATAATAGAAACACAATATAGCATCCGAAAACGGGCGAAATAAGTCCCACGTCCCTGGCAAGTACGAAATAATCGAAGTCCCACGTTCCTGGCAAGTACGAAATAATCGAAGTCCCACGTCCCTGGCAAGTACGAAATAATCTAAGTCTCACGTCCGTGGTACGTCCGAAATTTATGTCCGAGGGATGTCCCACGGACGTAAAAAACGGATGTCCATGGGACGTCCGAAATTTATGTCCGAGGGATGACCCACGGACGTAAAAACGAATGTCCATGGGACGTCCGAAATTTTGATCCAAGAGACGTAACACGGACGTACACGACGGACATTGGACGTATCGGACGTAAAACGGACGTCCCATGAACGTACGGTGCTATCTGGGTTGTATTAGAAATAAATTATTTCCACGAATGAATCTACCGTGGATTTAAAAACTCAACCTTAATCTTCAAAACCAACTCCTAAAAATTGATCTACGACTTTTTCTCATTGTTTCATGCAACAAAAATGTACGCTCGTATAAAACACTGTGTTACATTAAATGGCTAAGTACAGCTTTCGGTAAGAGTTCCTTTTAGCACCCACCTCCGATTGCCTTCAAACTTACTCTGTAGACGTCCCACGAGGTGTCTGACAAAATGAAGGTGGCGCCGTGGCGCGGAAATCAAATAAATTTTTTACTGTCGAAACACGATTTTAATATCGAATGTCCAATTAACGTCCAGAATATGTCCGGCCAGATGTACATTGTACGTCCATAAGACGTCCGCGCGCGACGTCCTATGTACGTACTGCGATCTAACTGGGACCTTTGTCGGACATACCTGGGACATAAATCGGACATATCTCGGACATATCGTACATCTCCGGTACGGACGTACATTGGACGTCCGAGTGTTATCTGGGCATCTCTCTGTTCCAGTCACACTAATACGCGCGTTTCCATCTTTGTCGAGCGATTCGGCCAATAGCGGAGACGTATATCGCACAGAAGCGAGATCACGTGGTACCTATAAGTACTTGTAATACTTTTGGAGGTAAGAGTTCCTTTTAGTAACCACCTCCGATTGTCTTTAAACTTACTCTGTACACGTCCCACGAGGTGTCTGACAAAATGAAGGTGGCGCCGTGGCGCGGAAATCAAATAAATTTTTTACTGTTGAAACACGATTTTAATATCGAATTGAGGTATAAAAGTACAAATCCGGATTATTAAGCAAACCCCAAGCCCACTAAACTTAACCCAGACTTAACCTAACCTAACCTAACCAAATAAAGTAATATAACTAGTTTAATATTGGCCTGACTGGATATTTGTTCTGAATAAATGTGATCAGTGATCGCCCACACAATATCACAATTCCTGGAAGATGTCACTCTGTATATTCTTTCCCAAATTCATGCCATTGATCTCACTAAAACACGCGCAACATGTTGGGCCACTTCTTACGGCTTCCGCTCGGGATCATTTTGATTTGCTTCATCAGAACTGTCACTCGTTGTAACTTATTAAACTTATTAAAGACAAGAAACAACAGTTTAGGGTGTGTTAATAAGTGAAAATAGCGGATAAGAGTCATTAACGCAAACAGTTTGTTGCGCATTCGCAGAGCATTTCCGCGTCACGTGACCAACTCACGTGGCTCTACTGGGCATGGGCAATGTTCGGGTAAGTTGAGAGCCAATCGGAGGTGGGTGCTAAAAGGAACTTCAACCTAGCTTTCATTCAAAGCTTAACAAAACAACGAGAAGAAAAAATCGTAATTAATTTTTACGGTGTCACTGTAAAGAGGAAGCTTCGATCTTCAAATCTGCGAACGATTGAGTCGAGAAAAAGAAATTGTAACATTTGTAGAATTATTCAAAGTATCAATGCGCCATTGGATCCTAAATTTGACTATTGAAAATTCTGAACGTTGTCAAATCTAAACAACAACGTGTCATCTAACAGCATTTGCAAGAACAAGTTCAAAATTCGTAATTCCTAAATCGCATAGCAAAATGACACGTTATAAGCATCGTTCAAAGCCGACAGATTCAGACCACAATTGAAATAGTTTGTCCCCGAGCCTGAAATCATAAATAAAAACTTGTACAAAATAAAATATAAATATACCTGTACTTCCATGAAATACATTGTAACATATCGTAGGTAATACAATGTAAAGCGAGATAATGTAAAGTAATATAATGTAACACAATGTACTATAAGGTAACATAATATATTACAACGCGGTCGCTAATAACCCCAGATGTTGATGCGACCTTAAATAAACCAATATAAACAAAAAACTTGTACAGCTACGAGCGTAGTACGAAATTCGTAAAACATTCACCTATACTGCAGACTAAAATTTCACAATATATTCACGACAATGCGATTGTTCATACATCGCGAGCGATCGCCCGGACCCAATATAATCGCGTTTCGAAATCAAATTTCAATCACCGGCTGTTTACATGCGCAGAACGAAATCGTAAAATAGAATAGCCGCACCGCGAGAGAAAGAACAAAAAGAAAAGAATTCGTCGACAAATCATCGGATTACTCTTCGATTAAATGCTCTGGATTACCAGTCAGTAATAAACTGGTTCTCGTTATTGAATGTCCAATTCGATCCGTTGTTTCTCACCCGGCAAGATGGAAAAATTGGAAAAATTTTAATCTCGATTCGAATTGCGTTGGAGAAGATTGATGGAACGTCGAAGGCGTAAAATGCCCGTGCTACAGAAAAGACATAAAAAAAGAAGATACTGAGGTATTTTCCTTTTTTCTCTTTTCTTTCTAGGGAACGACGAACCGAAGTGCAACCGTGGCTTAAATTAAATGTCCGAGCCGCGGCCCTGAAAGTTTGCGGGACGCCAACGAAAAAGAATTTCAATCTTCCAGTATGATCAAGGACAGAGTTGCTTACGTTACCGGGAAGAGTTTATTTAATGTACCCCCTGACGCGATTACGAAACCAACCAGAGTGAAAAAGGATTAAGCGTGGTTAACCAGCGGCCACCGCGCTGAAGTCAGCGTATCGTCTTACTTCGTCTTCTGATAGACATTTAACGCTAGATCCACCAAGGGAGGTCAAAATGACTTGTTTGGCATTTCTTATAATCATTATTCATTTTCAGTACATTTTGTTTTCTAAAACTTGGTATGACTTTCTCTAAAATATGTAAGTAATTAATTCTGTAAAACAGTTTTCTGTTTTTTTGACTTTTTGATGTAGAATTTTATACCTTTATATACCGAGATGAGTCATTTTGACCCTCACGGAACGTAGGTAAACTTGTGATTTTAGAAGTTTCTCATATTATTTTTGTATAGTTCAAATACACACCCATATAGCACCGTACGTCCATGGGACGTCCGTTTTACGTCCGATACATCCAATATCCGTCGAGTACGTCCGTGGGATGTCCCTTGGATCAAAATTTCGGACGTCCCATGGACATCCGTTTTTACGTCCGTGGGACATCCCTCGGACATAAATTTCGGACGAATCACGGACGTGAGATTTAAATTATTTCGCACGTTTTCGGATGGGACGTCCGTTTTACGTCCGATACGTCCAATGTCCGTCGTGTACGTCCGTGGGACGTCCCATGGATCAAAATTTCGGACGTCCCATGGACATCCGTTTTTACCTCCGTGGGACATCCCTCGGACATAAATTTCGGACGAACCACGGACGTGAGATTTAAATTATTTCGCACGTTTTCGGATGGGACGTCCGTTTTACGTCCGATACATCCAATATCCGTCGAGTACGTCCGTGGGATGTCCCTTGGATCAAAATTTCGGACGTCGCATGGACATCCGTTTTTACGTCCGTGGGACATCCCTCGGACATAAATTTCGGACGAATCACGGACGTGAGATTTAAATTATTTCGCACGTTTTCGGATGGGACGTCCGTTTTACGTCCGATACGTCCAATGTCCGTCGTGTACGTCCGTGGGACGTCCCATGGATCAAAATTTCGGACGTCCCATGGACATCCGTTTTTACCTCCGTGGGACATCCCTCGGACATAAATTTCGGTCGAACCACGGACATCCGTTTCTTATGTCCGTGGGACATCCCTCGGACAAAAATTTCGGACGAACCACGGACGTGGTTCGGGTGCTATATTGTGTTTCTATTATTATACTCAAAATATAGTTTATGAGTTTTTTCAGATTTTTAAGTTCGCGGCGCCGTTTTTTGAAAAAAACTAATTTTTCGACGTTTCTTCCGTGAAAAAATGAGCTAATCTTCAAATTGTTAGATTTTATTTATTCTGTAAGTCTATTGGACACTGATAAACGTGTACATTTCACAGAAATAGTTGAAAAATGAAATAAACTGGATTAGTATTACCTCGTACATCAGCGCGCATAGTATCTGAAAATATTAATCGTGTTATCAATAACTCGGTTGAGTCAGCGCGTTAGGCACTCGACTGTTAATATGCTTATATTAGGTTCGCGCAAGGCATAAGTCCACTCTTTTTTATTTGGTCAATTCCTCTTTTTCTAGCTATGTGATAATCAATGGTATTTTTGTAAAATTCTTTTAAACCAATATTTACATATTCAGAAAATTTTTTAAGGTGCAAACACGCTTTTATATGTCCGACAAACATCCAATTAACGTCCAGAATATGTCCGGCCAGATGTACATTGTACGTCCATAAGACGTCCGCGCGCGACGTCCTATGTACGTACTGCGATCTAACTGGGACCTTTGTCGGACATACCTGGGACATAAATCGGACATATCTCGGACATATTGTACGTCCCTGAGCCGTACGATATGTCCGGTACGGACGTACATTGGACGTCCGAGTGTTATCTGGGCATCTCTCTGTTCCAGTCACACTAATACGCGCGTTTCCATCTTTGTCGAGCGATTCGGCCAATAGCGGAGACGTATATCGCACAGAAGCGAGATCACGTGGTACCTATAAGTACTTGTAATACTTTTGGAGGTAAGAATTCCTTTTAGTAACCACCTCCGATTGTCTTTAAACTTACTCTGTACACGTCCCACGAGGTGTCTGACAAAATGAAAGTGGCGCCGTGGCGCGGAAATCAAATAAATTTTTTGCTGGCGAAACACAATTTAAATACCGAATTGATGTATAAAAATACAGATCAGGATTATTAAGCAAACCCCAAGCCCACTAAACCTAACCTAACCTAACCTAACCTACCCTAACCTAACCTAACCAAATAAAGTAATATAACTAGTTTAACATGGCGACTTATGTAGAAATACATAGCTATGCGATGGTTTCTGCACATATACGGGCCACGTAACAGTCTCTTTTCGATCGCCCACATAATAGCATAATTTCTGGAAAGTGTCACTCTGTATATTTTTTCCCAATTCCATGACATTGATCTTACTAAAACACGCGCAACATATTTTAGTACACTTATTAAAGACAAGAAAAAATAGTTTAGGGTGTGTTAATAAGTGAAAATGACGGATAAGAGTCATTAACGCAAACAGTTTGTTGCGCATGCGCAGAACATTTCCGCGTCACGTGACCAACCCACATGACTCTACTGGGCATGGGCAATATTTCGGGTAAATTGGGAGCCAATCAGAGGTGGGTGCTAACAGGAACTTTACCCCTTTTAGAATATCGGAATTCTGTTTTTTATCGTTATCTGCAGAAATATTTTAACCCATAAAATTATTTAGAAACTGCGGGAAAATTTTCTCGCACCAATAAATTACTGAAAGAAATAAATAATTTGGATCAAAATTGTTCTGATACCGAATATGATTAAAATGATCTAGTTGACAGTGGAAATAAATATCCACCGTCATATAACGAAAGTACAAGCGTGTCATCTGATACTGACAGTGAAGATGAAAGATTTCGACGTTTGCATAGAAAAAGAAAAAGTGTCGAAAGTTTTCTCTGATTCCGAAAATGAAAGTGATCAGGACGTTGAAATGTCTGTAATTGGTCAGGATACTGAAATATCTATTAACGGCACTATATCTTAAGAAACAGCAAGAAGGCTCAACGCCAGGAAGATTACGAGTGCACAACATATTTCGATGAAACGTAAACGGTGTGAAATAGCATATTGTACTAATAATAAAACGAAGAATATTTATTACCACAGACTCGTTTATGGTACATGTCATAAACGAGTCTGTGGTACATGCTCTGCTAAACTAATTGTAACTTGTAAAAAATGTCTTTGAATTTTATACGTAATTATTTTTGAAATTATTGTTATTAAGTTAACACACTGCCGATCGCTCACCGCAACTGTTTCTACATTTTCAACCATAACTTCGTTAGTTCCGGGAATTTTTTCGTAAAATTTTTACCCGATATTCCTGAAACCGCATCAGATAAAATAAATACGCTAAAAAAAATATCTCAAACTTCACAAAACTTTTCCTGGTGTAACGGACACGCCAAAGTTGTGCATCTGTAATACAATGACAAAATTCATTATTACGATTTGCGAACGGTAAAATTATTATTAAACACAGGTCAGTACATACGAAATAGTATAAAGAGCAAGCGACTAAGCCAGCGAGTCGGAAGAACCTTCTAGAAGAATTCACAAATTCGAGGACGTACAAACGTGAACTGCAATGCTCAACACCGTGAATTCACTGCAGTGAATTTCCTGCAAATCTTTTTGCCTTGTCCAACGTAGCGAGTTGGTCTATTGTCAATAAAATACCAACTGAGCACCTCTTAGCAGAAGTTCGTACTGAAAATGCAAATATTTCAAAACAATTAACGCAGAGTTTAAGAATTTTGCCTTCATTAATTTCTTTAGTTTCCATTAAATCTTTTCCGTCTTTTAAGAAACATTAAATTTTTCCGTCGTTTCAGTTACTTTGGTTTGATAATCTTCTTGATCCTGAAAAATGGGGATGAAAATTGTCCAGAAAGAAATAATACATAAAAATGCAGTGTGAAATAATTCACAAACATTTTTTGAAAGACTTTGTATTGTCTACTAATTTTTTTATGTATAAGAAAAACTGTTTGATAAGTAGCGACAATTTCAGTTTATTTTATTTTCATGAAAACACTGACGAAAATCAGTTTTTCTATATCTTACTTAAATTCTTGTAGAAAATAGACAGTGCTAGATTTTAAAGAACAATGTATACACCCTCTTTGCTTTATTTAACATGTAAATTCAATATTTTAGACTCATTTGTGTGACTAACAATGCCTGCAAAAAATTATTTTTGGCATGCACATTAATATTCGCAAATGTTAAATATTTATAGTGTATAAAATTCTTCGAAAAACTGTAGAGAACTCTACAAAATTGTAGACCTCTTTAAAAGCTTGTAGAAGACCAACAAAGTAGAACTCCTCAAAAAATAGAAGAACTCCTCAAAAAAACTGTAAAATTCTTCCAAAAAATTGTGGAGTCTTCAGAAAGTGGTAGAGGTGTTCGAAAACTTGTCAGTCTTCCAAAAAATTGTGGAGTCTTCAGAAAGTGGTAGAGGTGTTCAAAAACTTGTCAAAGTCTTCCAAAAAATTGTGGAGTCTTCAGAAAGTGGTAGAGGTGTTCGAAAACTTGTCAGTCTTCCAAAAAATTGTGGAGTCTTCAGAAAGTGGTAGAAGTGTTCAAAAACTTGTCAAAGTCTTCCAAAAAATTGTGGAGTCTTCAGAAAGTGGTAGAGGTGTTCAAAAACTTGTGAAAGTCTACAAAAAAAATTTGGAGAACTCTTAGAAAGCTTATATCTTTAAAAACTTGTAGAAGTCTTTATAGAATTGTAGAACTCTTCAAATACTTGTAAAAGTCTTCAAACAAAAAAATTGCAAAATGATATATTTAATAGACCTCAATGCAGTTTCATTTCGCATTTAATGCAGTGGAAGCATCGATGAGCGGAACATGCTTTTATTGTTATTCTCCGTTACAGACTATTGAATAAATTTTATAATTCCATAATTGAAAAGAAGCCATGAACTGAAGTACGACGGTTTGCGTTTAATACTTTAATGGCTGTTCCTTTGTTACACATTTTGGTGTAAAAGCAGGCGCCGAATGAAAAGTAACTCGGCCATTGCTCTCTCTCTAATCTGTTTCGCTGCATAGTGTCAGGTAATGGCAGCACGCGGAAATGGAAATCCGAGCTTCCATTGTAGCTGTCTGTCTTCTTGTACAATGTAATTAAAGCGTCCTTATGCGGTTCGAGTTGTTAATTAGGCGCACTATCGATCATCCATCTAATCAGTAGTCCCTATGTGTTCCCGAGCAACAAGACGTACCGTTTGAATGGCCTACTTAATATGCTCTTTGATTTCTTTCTATATCTGATCTCGCATCGAGCAGGAAATTTAGTAGTTCACTATATTTTCTTCGCGTCGCATAATATTGTGTATAAACACGCAGTGATTGAAACATTGCGCCAGTAGTTGAGCAAATAATATACGGATTGCCCAAAAATTAATGAAATGTAAAAGACAGTGATAAAAAGAGGAAATTTTATGTTAAAGAATGCCCTTGTAAATGAATATGGCAAATCTTTATACGGGTTGTTCATTTGAAAATTTTCCAGCCGAATATCTCGAAAAGTATGAAAGATATTAAAAAAATTTAAAACTCATACCCTAGGATTTCGAGGGGGAAAGAGGGGGGTAGTATCAGTTTTTTATTTGGTTGGCGTTTTCAAGGTCATTTGAAGGTCAACATTATTTTTTCAAATGGAAACATATATTTTTTATTATGGGATCTTATTGTACGTAAAAAGACCAGCAATTTTCGTAGGATACTTTTTTTTATCTGCGCACTAGTTTCGGAGATATTTAAAGAGAAGTAGAGAGAGTCATACTTCGTAATTTCTTTACAACTATAACAAATTTTCAAAATGTTCTCCGTTGTTTTCTAAACAATAATACAGACGATTCTCAAATTCTGAACGAACATTTTTGAAGGTATCTGTTGGAATAGCTCTACATACAATTAATTGTACTACGATATAGTATCTCTTATTACGATGATTCACACTTGACTAAATAGTACAATCTTATACTGAAAGACAGACAACATAAACAAGAGATCAGTAGAGGACAATTTTGTTCTGAAACGGTACGTGCAAGCACAATTAGGAAACCAACGATTTGCGTCAAAGAATTTTACACTATAATATGCCTCGCTCTAGTTCTCTTTAAACATCTCTGAAACTAGTGCGCGGATAAAAAAAAGTATGGATGTACCATTTTTATTGGTCGTTTTATTGAGGTTTAAACGGAAGGTGTACAGACCACTTGACAGAAACATAAGGTACATCATGAAGGCTTTACAACACCGAACTTGGTCCTCATTTTTGTTCTTTAAAACAGTGAAAAAAAATCGTACATCAATTTTCAAGGTCGCGTCAGAAAAAGAAGACTTCAATCTTCAAATCTGTGGAAGATTCATTTGGGAGAAAAATTTTTGAAAGTTTTTGAAGACGTTTGAATTCGCAGTATTTTTAAGGAGTAATGGGACGTTTCAAGGTCATTTGAAGGTCAACTTTGTTTTTTCAAATGGAAACCTATATTTTTTATTATGGGATCATATTGTACGTAAAAAGACCAGCAATTTTCGTAGGATAGTTTCGCGCACTAGTTTCGGAGATATTTAAAGAGAAGTAGAGCGTTTCTACAGAATGTAGAGCTACTCCAACAGATACCTTCAAAATTTTCGTTCAGAATTTGAGGATCGTCTGTATTATTGTTTAGAAAACAGCGGAGAACATTTTGAAAATTTGTTATAGTTATAAAGAGATTACAAACTTTCTCGCAGTATAAGTATGACTCGCTCTACTTCTCTTTAAGTATCTCCGAAACTAGTGCGCGGATAAAAAAAAGTGTCCTTCGAAAATTGCTGGTCTTTTTACGTACAATGAGATCCCATAATAAAAAGTATAGGTTTCCATTTGAAAAAACAAAGATGACCTTCAAATGACCTTGAAAACGCCACCCAGATAAAAAACTGATACTGCCCCTCTCTTTCTCCCTCGAAATCCTTGGACAAGTGTTTTACACATTTTTAATATCTTTCATACTTTTCTAGATATTCGGCTGGAAAGTTGTCAAATGAACACCCTGTATAAATTTTCATTTGCATGGGTTAGTTTTATGATAATCAGAATAGGGAATAGAACTATCTGTTGCGCAATTCATTGCAAGACAAATTGCACTTAAATTAGTTTAATTTAAAATCATCTGCATTACCCTATAAGCACATTACAAGAAGGTAACAATGGATTGTAAATAACGAAAAGAATAAAATTATGCAATGGTATTGTAAATTAATAAATGCAACTTTTTGTAATCTTTGAATGGCGGGTCATGGATCTATTGCGATGCAAAGTATTAAAATCATCATTTATACTATTCAGTTTCTGTTAATTAAATTGAATTAATATCAGTTCTATTAGAATCAATAGAAAATCTGCGTGTAAGAAAAGTACTGTCCAAAATATATTAAAAACATGAAAAAAAGTGATAAATAAAACTGTAAATGGTACTGACAATAAATATAGACAACTGTGTACTTGTGTAATTGTATAATTATCAAGAAGATTAAATTTCTCTGCTGAATGACATGCGTTGAAATAGTTTTGCTTTTCTCATACAAAATGCAAGATCGTCAGGCATGTTAGAGTTGTCAACGTTGGTTAAGAAGAATCATAAAATGCAACCAAGTTTTACCTTAAATTATATCGTTGCAGGTACAAGTTGTACGGAATTTTAAAGGTTCGAAAGTTTCAATATTATCTTCGAAGTAAAAGCTTGTGATGCCGAAGAGTTAATCAGGGGGGGATTAAGCGGTAAGCGGACTAAGCGGTCGCGTAGGGCCCCGGATAGCAAAGGTGCCCGAGGTCTTAAAATATCTTAACTTAAAGATGTTGTAAATGGCCGAAACGATTCAAAAAACCCTCCATTAAATAATCCAGCAAATCTAAAAACAAAATGTTACATTTATAGCCTCTAAGTTGTTCTAGACGCCGTTTTGCGCGTTATATTAGAGAAGAGGACTCTTAATATAAGGCATGACCTGCACATTTCCGAATGTCGAAATATTATTGAAATATTTTTTAGCAATTCCCTTATCTAATGCGTCAGGAGAAAGATCACTTTCTGTTTTAAAGCGTGTACAAAATTATTTAAGGAGTACTATGTGAGAAGAAAGATTGAATAATATGGCTATTCTGTGTATAGAGCAGGAAATTTTAAGCAGAATAGACACTGACAAATTATTGATGAATTTGCAAGAAATAAAGCAAGACGGAAATTCATATAAAAATATGTAAAATGTATGTTCTTTTAAATTTATTTAATGCTTTATGGAATTTTTGATTACTTTTCGTTTTTGTTTCTAATTTAATGAGAGTTTTCTTGAAACTTTTTTGAGGGGAGGATGCCGAAATTATTACCGCTTAGGGCCCCCCAATTGTCTTGATCCGCCCCTGGAGTCAATAGAGAAACGGTCCGTTCGCGATCGTTAGTCTATGTAAAGACGATTGTTATAGTTAAGCAATGCGCCGCAAGCAGAACTTCATATGCAGATGAATCCTCAAACAAGACGATATTACAAAGCAAAGTTTGATCCAGGAAAGCATCGTTTAAGGATTATAGTTGCCCGAACGTTCAACATCGGCTACGTGTCGTCGCACGTCAAATTTCACCGTTAATTGTGCCATTGAAACATTAATCCTGTCGTTAGTATTCCGTGCACGAGTCACTTAACAGTGTATAATTATTTCTGTAGCCTACTTTTGGAATCATTAGGATTGCCACATGGTTCTTTCGATTTTGCTTATGTACACGTGGGAGTAATCTGTAGTTTTGTATCAGGAAACAAAGATTTGACTGTCAAAATTAAGACATTGTCAATATTGATTATTCTGTACTCATTTGCAGAATCAAAAAGGAAAATTATGCAGCTCAATTTAGGAAAATGACGTAGACATTATTTACCTTGCAGTTGAATTTTGAAAATTGTATTCATGGCAGTTACTGAATAATATCATTGGTGACAATGAATCAGTTTGTCTCATCCAATAGGTAGAACACTATACTATAGTAAAAACACTTGATCCTACTGGTTGGTTACATATTCATGAAAGTTAGAATTAATAGCCTGTAAATCATATAATTGCCACCGTATTTTTCAACTCCTCTTACATATGAAAACGGAGATTTGACAAGCAAGCATTAGTTCGCATTCGTCTATAATAACAAAAAGAAAATATATACAGTATTTTATCGATAACTGTCCCAAATATCTGGACGATATCTGTCCACAAAACAATCCCCACTTCATCCATTACACGAGTAAATATCATTGCAATTATGTCTTATTTGGTATCATTTCCATAAAAGTTCCATAAAAAAATAATTAATAATAAAGAAGTTTTGTCATTGGTCTCATACCGACATACTCGACCCGTATTATGTTACACTTCTCGACGGCCGAGGACTCTCGAGCTTCGCTGTCCTTTTCTACGTTCGGCAAAAGTCAATGAATTGTATACCTGGCCGATAATTGTCCCTGGCCGAACCCGTGTTGTGGACAGTTATCGATAAAATGCTGTATGTCTCAATTTAGAAGAATAAAGTAGACATTATTTATTTTGTAATCGAGTCATTCTGAAAATTTGTTGCGTCTCATTTTTACAGTTTTTCTCACTTAAACGATATACTTCATTGTAGGCTAAGATGAAAGAATTAGAAATCTTTTACTTTTGTCTTAGAACTTTCGACCAACAGAAATGTTTAAATAATTCTTTTGGACATACCATCTTGTAATCTTCTATTATCTTAAATAAAATTCAAGCTGTTTGGACAAATTTTAAAGACGTTATTCCTTTTTGAAGGATATGTGAACAATTTTTGTCTGTCACTGTATCCAACACCGTATAAGCAAAAACGTTTGATCCTACTGGTTGGTTACATATTCATGAAAGTTAGAATTAATAGCCTGTAAATCATATAATTGCCACCGTATTTTTCAACTCCTCTTACATATGAAAACGGAGATTTGACAAGCAAGCATTAGTTCGCATTCGTCTATAATAACAAAAAGAAAATATATACAGTATTTTATCGATAACTGTCACAAATATCTAGACGATATCTGTCCACAAAACAATCCCCACTTTATCCATTACACGAGTAAATATCATTGCAATTATGTCTTATTTGGTATCATTTCCATAAAAGTTCCATAAAAAAATAATTAATAATAAAGAAGTTTTGTCATTGGTCTCATACCGACATACTCGACCCGTATTATGTTACACTTCTCGGCGGCCGAGGCCTCTCGAGCTTCGCTGTCCTTTTCTACGTTCGGAAAAAGTCAATGAATAGTATACCTGGCCGATAATTGTCCCTGGTCGAACCCGTGTTGTGGACAGTTATCGATAAAATGCTGTATGTCTCAATTTAGATGAATAAAGTAGACATTATTTATTTTGTAATCGAGTCATTCTGAAAATTTGTTGCGTCTCATTTTTACAGTTTTTCTCACTTAAACGATATACTTCATTGTAGGCTAAGATGAAAGAATTAAAAATCTTTTACTTTTGTCTTAGAACTTTCGACCAACAGAAATGTTTAAATAATTCTTTTGGACATACCATCTTGTAAACTTCTATTATCTTAAATAAAATTCAAGCTGTTTGGACAAATTTTAAAGAAGTTATTCCTTTTTGAAGGATATGTAAACCATTTTTGTCTGTCACTGTATCCAACATCGTATAAGTAAAAACGCTTGATCCTACTGGTTGGTTACATATTCATGAAAGTTAGAATTAATAGAATGTAAATCATATAATTGCCACCGTATTTTTCAACTCCTCTTACATATGAAAACGGAAATTTGACAAACAAGCATTAGTTCGCATTCGTCTATAATAACAAAAAGAAAATATATACAGTATTTTATTGATAACTGTCACAAATATCTAGACGATATCTGTCCACAAAACAATCCCCACTTCATCCATTACACGAGTAAATATCATTGCAATTATGTCTTATTTGGTATCATTTCCATAAAAGTTCCATAAAAAAATAATTAATAATAAAGAAGTTTTGTCATTAGTCTCACACCGACATACTCGACCCGTATTATGTTACACTTCTCGGCGGCCGAGGCCTCTCGAGCTTCGTTGTCTTTTTCTACGTTCGGCAAAAGTCAATGAATAGTATACCTGGCCGATAATTGTCCCTGGCCGAACCCGTGTTGTGGACAGTTATCGATAAAATGCTGTATGTCTCAATTTAGAAGAATAAAGTAGACATTATTTATTTTGTAATCGAGTCATTCTGAAAATTTGTTGCGTCTCATTTTTACAGTTTTTCTCACTTAAACGATATACTTCATTGTAGGCTAAGATGAAAGAATTAAAAATTGTTTACTTTTGTCTTATAACTTTCGACCAACAGAAATGTTTAAATAATTCTTTTGGACATACCATCTTGTAAACTTCTATTATCTTAAATAAAATTCAAGCTGTTTGGACAAATTTTAAAGAAGTTATTCCTTTTTGAAGGATATTTAAACAATTTTTGTCTGTCACTGTATCCAACACCGTATAAGTAAAAACGTTTGATCCTAGTGGTTGATTAAAAATTCCTGAAAGTAACTCGGACAATTTTAATTATAGTCATGCAGAAACGATATTGCAACTCCCCGACAAACGGATTTAACAAATCCGACTAATAACGAGCTGTCCTTCGACCAAGCCATTCATTTCCTCGTCTGTCGGATTCATTAACAAGTGAAATCATTTAATTGCAGACATCGTCGTAATGCTTTAGCCATCCGATCAAAGCCTGCGTAATAATATGAAAAATCAAACGTTCATATTAAATAAACGTTAATCATTCGATCGTTGATAACGACAAAAATATAAATAACTTCAAGATTAAAAATAGTAAACGATGTACATATGTGTGTGTGCGTGTGTCGGTGGAACAGAATATAAACGCATAGGAATTTAATACTTTTTGTGGTAGGAAATTGCAGAAATATTTTCCATATTTCTGCAGTATAATATTTCCCTCCCGTATTTTTTGCGATATGAATTACATCGCAAATCAGCAAACTCAGTCAACTATGATGGAACAGCTCGTCGCACCTCTTGAGTTGCAAATGCATTTATTGACTTTCATTTTTACAGATTCTGGAGATAATTTATAATAAAATGTTTTGATAGAAATAACGTTAAATACTTTTAATCTATTACTTCGATTTTTCTTATTTTTTTATTGTATCTTCTATTTTGCTATCTTTGCTTTTGTATATTTTCTGTGAAAATTTTTCAATATTTCCTAGTTTTATATATTTTCCATTTTTCTATCTTTTCCAGTTTTCTACATTTTTTATTTTTCCATATGCCAGTTTTCTATATTTTCTGTTTTTCTATCAATATTTTATTATATTTTTACAATCTATTATTTTTTTTGTAGAACACAAATGATAATATTTAATTATATACAGGGTGTTCATTTGAAAACTTTACAGCCGAATATCTCTGAAAGTATGAAAGATATTAAAAAAGTGTAAAACACGTGTCCAAGGATTTTGAGGGGGAAAGATGGGGGAAGTATCAGTTTCTTATTTGAATGGCGTTTCCAAGATCATTTGAAGGTCAACTTTGTTTTTTCAACTGGAAACCTATATTTTTTATTATGGGATCTTATTTTACGTAAAAAGACCAGCAATTTTCGTAGGACTTTTTTTTTTATCTGCGCACTGGTTTCGGAGATATTTAAAGAGAAGTAGAACGAGTCATACTTATACTGCGAGAAAGTTTGTAATCTCTTTATAACTATAACAAATTTTCAAAATGTTCTCCGCTGTTTTCTAAACAATAATACAGACGATCCTCAAATTCTGAACGAAAATTTTGAAGGTGTCTATTGGAGTAGCTCTACATTCTGTACAAACGCTCTACTTCTCTTTAAATATCTCCGAAACTAGTGCGCGAAACTATCCTACGAAAATTGCTGGTCTTTTTACTTACAATAAGATCCCATAATAAAAAATATAGGTTTCCATTTGAAAAAACAAAGTTGACCTTCAAATGACCTTGAATTCAAACGTCTCCAAAAACTTTCAAAAAATTTTCTACCAAATGAATCTTCCACAGATTTGAAGATTGAAGTCTTCTTTTTCTGACGAGACCTTGAAAATTGGTGTACGATTTTTTTTCACTGATTTATAGAACAGAAATGAGGACCAAATTCGGTGTTGTAAAGCCTTCATGATGTACCTTATGTTACTGTCAAGTGGTCTGTACACCTTCCGTTTAAACCTCAATAAAACGACCAATAAAAATGGTACATCCATTTTTTTGTGTCGTAGTAAAGGTGGGAGACTTCAATCTTCAAATGTGCGGAAGATTCATACTCGAAAATAATTTTCAATACTTTTAGAAACAATTCAATTGGTAGCATTTTCGAGGAAAAACATGTCTTCAGTTTTCCATCAGTCGCGTCGTGCGAAATTGTGTAGGGCAAAAATGAAGGATGGTTAGGAAAAATAGAAGTTAAATGCTTTAAAATGAGATGAGGATTATCATTTTATTATGTGTTTTAACAAAATCATCACTGTTTAAACATCGACAATGTCTTGAGACTGGTCAATTTAGTGTTCGAATACTTTTTGGATCCACTGCATATGCCTTTCGTTGGACCGTGATATTTCAAAATTGTGTAAATAATACCGATCCAGAGGTATGGAATCCTGCTATGGCAGTTGTGACATGTAGTTTTTATACACCCTGTACATTAATTTGATCTTGAGGAATTTGTATAGTTTGGAATTCGCGAATTTCAGTTCCGGAACAAGCAATTTCCATGACAAAAAAGTCATTTTTAATTGCTGATCCCATTACCGATGGAAAGTCGTAGTCAGCGTTCATCTTCGACACGTTCCAGAAGAATGGTTCGAATTACTGTCGACATGGGGTGAATTAATTATAGAAAGCTGGCTGTCGATCGTTGATTAACCCCCAACGACGTGTTTCAATTTGTCACCGCGGTATTTCGCGCGTTTCATCAAGCCGGAGTGACGCAGGAATCATTCAACTGGAAAGAAGAAACCAGATTTCATGTCAGTTTTCATCGGTCGTATCGATTATAACAGATTCGACGCTGATAAATCGCGTGATATATTGACTGTTGCAGAAATTGGCTCTCCCTCTCGGTTGACAGAAACGATGCTGACTATATTTTTCGTAGGATGTTTGCTGCCACGATGGAACATTGTATAGTGAATGCTCGATAATTGTCTCAAATATCTGGCCTATAATTGTCCCTGAAGTATAGGCCAAGAGGCCTCGGTCGTCGAGAAGTGTAACATTATACGGGTCGGGTATGTCGGTGTGAGACCAGAAGATTACTAATCCAATAACAAAACTTCTATATTTTTCATTATTTTTTATGGGACTTTCAGCAACATATTTTTGGCATTTTTCTAATGAAAATAATACCAAATATGATATAAGTCTGATAATATTTACTCGTGTACTCAACTATGAAAGTTTCATGAAACAATAAAATTAATAATAAAGGTTTCAACTCTCATATAGTGTTACTAAATAATTGCACAAAAGCTCATTTCATGATTCCCGTGATTTTTGTTTTGGACTACAATTGTGCAAATGGTGTTGCATCCATAATCTCATAAACAGATTCTCCACCTTTACTGACTCCAAATCCGCTCTTGACGCCATTAGTGAACCGCCAAAGCACACAACTATCTAACTTATCCGAAAAACCATAATAGAAATTCAAAACGAAAACAAATATATTAATCTAGCATGAATCCCTGGACATCTTGGCATCACTGGTAACGAAGCTGCAGACAAAGCGGCAAAAATAGCTTGCAATCTACCATCCTGCTACGACAACTGTAAAATCAGTCTTCTGGATGCAAAATCTTCTGTTCAAAATGCCATTATAGATCTTTGGAATACCAACTGGATTAACGGCACTCAAGCCAAACTTCACAATATAAAATCTAATGTCTATGAAACTTTAAAAGATTCCGAATTTTCTAGGATAGACCAGGTCGCAATCACTCGCATTCGAACAGGACACTCAAGATATACCCATGACTTCCTTATAACCAAACAAAGCCCGCCGGAGTGTAACACGTGTGGTGTGACCAACAGTATCCAACGCATACTACTTGAATGTCCGAGTTTCTACTTGGAACGATCCAGATTCTCTATTCAGAATTACCTCAAGTCGAATCTAAACGAAGATAACATCAAGAACGTCCTCCTCTTCTTTAAAACCATCGACATACAGGGTGAGTCACCTAACGTTTGTACCTCAAATATCTTTGTTGTTTCTAAAGACACGTAAAATATGGTAAGGACAAAGTTAAATAGTACAATGGGGCTGACACGATGCAAAAAAAATTTTGTTTTTATGTCATTTATTGAGAGACATCAAGGTCACCTTTTTTAAACACCTACAATGATAGTCCCTTTCATTACGAATTCAGTGACTATAATTACACAAGGTCATTCAAGGTTGCGGACAGAGATAACGTATAAGATTTAACATCTATACATGCCTGTAAACGGGCTTTGAAGGAATGTTGCACTCTGTCCGTGACCTTGAATGACCTTGACTAATTATAGTCACTGAATTTGTAATGAAAGGGTTTTCTCTGTCCTTGACCTTGAATGACCTTGGACTAATTATAGTCACTGAATTCTTAATGAAAGGGACTATCATTGTAAGTGTTTAATAAAGGGTGGTTCCATTTAAAAAAGTCAAGGTGACCTTGATATCTCTAAAAACAATGACATAAAAACAAAATTTTTTTTGCATCGTGTCAGGCCCATTGTACCATTCAACTTTGTCCTTACCATATTTTACGTATCTTTAGAAACAACAAAGATATTTGAGGTACAAACGTTAGGTGACTCAACCTGTATATAAATTATTATAAGCATATTTTATTTTCTTCCATCCAAGTTCCAATATTAACTTTAAACAGTTGCAAATTAATATACATGCTATTTGTACTTTAACAAAGTGTAATCTGTAAACCATGTGGTTGCTAATGACCCTGCTGTTAATGCGACCACATTAAAATAAACTACAAATAAATAAACAATAATAATATCATGTGATATGAATCTGTCAAATTAGGAAACATTTCGCAGGATTTAATGCATCCATAAAATGGATGAATTTGCGCTCGAGGAGCGAATAGTAGGTACTTACACTCAAATATAGTTAAAGTTAAATGTAAATATATTACTACAGCAACTATGAAGTAGATTGAATAAAACTGTTATTTAAATAAAATAGTATTGTGCCAACTGATAGGTTTCAGTGCAAGGTTTTAATTTAGAGCAAGAATAAAACTAGGTTAGGTTTCTTATACAAAGAAAGTATTGTACTAATATAAACTTTTAACGAAAATATTTAAGGAAAATGTATTGGAAATATCATAAAATAAAAAGTTCATTTCGCTTTTTATAATAATAATAACGAAAATGGAAAACAAAATATAAAATTGTGATTATTGTGATCACTAAGCAATATTCTATTTTTTCTGCAATGTAAACGAATGACTGACTTTACAGTCACTAGAGTTAATTTATTGTACCAAGTACTCACATAAAAGCCTCAATTCGTAATCTCACATCCCATCACGTGACACACCTAACATTCACTATATCAAATGTTACAGTACGAGTCCTACAAGATATTAAACTCTAATGCATGATTAAGGACACATGATGCAACTCTTGCGGTGAACGGTAATTATTGGATTACAAGAATGTTAATTACTTCGTTCCACCTGTCGATACTGTCGTTGGTACATACATCACAGGATGGCACGAAATGAAGATTTTGAGAATCATAGAGGACGAAAATAAAAAGTTTATTAATTATTTGAAGGTTTAGATCTAACAAGGAGAAGACGCGGTGATGGGGTCTCAGATTTCCTCGAAACTTTGCATATTGGTAGATTTCGTTCTCCCGTTTCTGAAAATGTAGCATTATAGGCGTCGATACTCAACAACTTTTGAGATACGTTAAGATTGATGAAGTTAGTGTTTCTTTCATATGTTCCTTTTCAATAAAATTTTTATATTTTGTTTCCTATAGATATTATGAGTGTATTTTTCATGTGCAAAATACAATTAATTAAAATAGATAAACTGAACAGAAAAAAAAGAAAAAAATGGAAAAAAAGGAAAAAGGCATTTGAACACTGGCCTTCACGGTAATGAATCTAGTACGTTACCATCACGCCGTTTGGCACTTGACAAAAACTTCAACCAAAACTGTACTTAACGGCTTAACGGGTATAATGAAATTTAAATTGTAAATATCTAAAAAATTATTGAGTATCGACGCCTGTAATGCTATATTTTCATAAACAGGAGAACGAAATCTACCAGTATACAAAGTTTCGATAAAATCTAAGACCCGATGACCGCGTCTTCTCCTTGTAAGTTCCATTAGATTATTTTGGGTTTAAAGGTTACTTAGAAGCATGTATTTTTCATCGATTGTTAAAGCATTTAATAATACAACACGGCTCAGTACGAATATAAAAACTTTTTAAAAAGCATGGTATAAGTAATAAAAATATATATTTCATATATTTTTACGAAAAATCCAACAAATAAAACAAAAATTCATAGAAAGTATGATAAACTGTGTCCATTCGCTGTAATATAAAAATTCACTGCAACACAATGATCTGAATTATGTCTGTATTAAATCTGGCAAAGATCTAGCCAAATTCGGTTTATTTTAGGTGGACTATGACAATCTATATCTTGCGATAAATGTCTCATAAACACGGTAATTTACACAATATTAAATAAATGGATTGCTGAACTTATTAAAACAAAGTCCAAGTGACACGTATGCGACAAAGTTCGTCACAATAACGACCATGATAACGCACCCCTCAGCATTAAAATCGATGAGGCAGGCAAACTTTGATTCATCAAATACTAACTAAACTTAAATAAAACATTCACCGAACATTGCTTTCACAAAGCCATGAAACTATACTTATCGAAGTATCTCAATTTTGACGGTGTTGCCATTTTGTAAAAGTATCAGTTAAGCAAATAATAATTTGTTTGTTCGATCTTGAGACTAGTAACGGGGAACTTTTTCAATATACTTCATCGAAAAAGAATTCGGGAGAGAAGCGAAATTAAAAATGATGGAACAATTGACTTTGTTCGTTATGACGGCGTAATGAAAACTAAAAAAAAAAACAATTCCTCGTATCCATAGAAATCTATGATGCGTAGAGCATCGCTTCCTTTTGCGGAGAGAGAGAGAGAGAGAGAGAGAGAGAGAGAGAGAGAGACTGATTTGCAAATTCCAGAATATGCAAAATATCTTTGATATTTTAACAAGTGACAGAAAAAGTGTAGTCCTCGGCAAAGAATCCCGTACGTCTCTGAGAGTGGTTTAAATGCAAAGGGAGAATGTATATTCCAGCTGCAGCTGCTCTTGTAGAATATTATGCGAGGTTCAAAGCATTTTCTACACAGTATATTGGATATACGGTAAGGTTAAAGAATAATAATTCTGCAGTGTGGTAATAATTCTTCAATCTCAGAATTGTCATTTTTGCATTTTGTAAACATGATCTTCTGTTAAATTCTCTTTAAACTTTTGCATTGTACACAGGTTATTTCATAAATTGTAAATAAAACTAAAATTGTAAATAAATAGAAATAAAATAAAATAAAATTGTAAATAGTAAAATAAATAATAAAATTTGTTTGCTTCATTTTTGAGAAAAAAGAATTTCGAAATTATTTTTTGAGTGTCTCTGCCGAAGCACCTAACCTAAAATCTCGATTTGTTTTCGAAAACGAAACGTCACATTTTGCAAAAATAAACGTGTCATTCTAATTTTTAGAACACAAAATACTTTCTTGGTTAGTTCTACCGTAATTGAAGAAAAACGCACTATATAAGTTAGCTGTAATATTTATTGTAACATCTATGTAAACATTAGATACATGCCCTTCTGTATCTCACAAAAATATCAGTACTTCCCAGATAGCACCGTACGTCCATAGGACGTCCGTTTTACGTCCGATACGTCCAATGTCCGTCGTGTACGTCCGTGGGACGTCCCTCGGACATAAATTTCGGACGTCCCATGGACATCCGTTTTTACGTCCGTGGGACATCCCTCGGACATAAATTTCGGACGTCTCATGAACATCCGTTTTTACGTATGTGGGACATCCCTCGGATATATATTTCGGACGTACCACAGACGTGGGACTTAGATTATTTCGTATTTCCCAGGGACGCGGGACTTAGATTATTTCGTACGTTTTCGGATGCTATATTGTGTTTCTATTATTATACTCAAAATATAGTTTATGAATTTTTTCAGATTTTTAAGTTCGCGGCGCCGTTGTTTGAAAAAAACTAATTTTTCGACGTTTCTTCCGTGAAAAGATGAGCTAATCTTCAAATTGTTAGATTTTATTTATTCTGTAAGTCTATTGGACACTGATAAACTTGAACATTTCACAGAAATAGTTGAAAAATGAAATTAACTTATTAGTATTACGATTACCTCGTACATCAGCGCGCATAGTATCTGAAAATATTAATCGTGTTACCAAGAACTCGGTTGGTTCAGCGCGTTAGGCGCTCGACTGTTAATATGCTCATACTAGGTTTGCGCCCGGCATAAGTTCACTCTTTTTTATTTGATCAATTCCTCTTTTTCTAACTACGTGATAATCAATGGTATTTTTGTAGAATTCTTTTAAACCAATATTTACATATTTAGAAAATTTTTTAAGGTGCAAACACGCTTTTATATGTCCGACAAACGTCCAATTAACATCCGCGCGGGACGTCCTACGTACGTACTGTGATTTAACTGGGACGTCTGTCGGACATACCTGGGACATAAATCGGACATACCGTACGTCCCTGGGACGTACATATGTCCAGTACGGACGTACATTGGACGTACATTGGACGTCCGAGTGCTATCTGGATTTATTTATTAATTATTTCCAAGAATTTTTGTGCATCAAAGAAATAAACAAATATATTGTAACATAAAAAGTATAAAAACATATTGTAGAAATCATAGTAAAAAAGAATGATAATTAATCTATTTTTAACGACTTCTATGTAGTATATATACCTATATATATGTAATTTGTACATTTAGAACTTTTTCAGTTTTTTTTCAATATAACAACGTGCAACAGTTTTTTAGAAATGCAGACAGACTTGTGAACGAATTCTCTGTTGATTATATTCGAATTACTTATCACGCTCAACAACTTAGCGTAACTTATAAACTTTTTATTTATCACGGGGCTGTGGATGAAAATGCGGATGAAAAAGTGCTCGAGTGTGCAGTGCACTTTAATCTCATTATGTTCAGCTTGCAAGCAAAATTAGGCTGCTCCTACTGGGAAATTTAACCCTACAAAGATTATGCATTCGACTCGTTGAAAAAATGTGTGCAGAAGAAATTCCAAAAATATAAAACACGTGTATATGAAACCGATATAAAAATAACTAAAAATAGTAACCAACTAGTACGATAAAATTGTTACGAAATAGAACGAAATTGTGAAGCAATGTTCAAAATTTTAACAAAGAAATATCTAAACAAGAAACATAGAGTCGTAGGCAATCAAAATTTTAATAAGGTACCTGAAAATAAAAATAAAAATCGTTAGCAATGAGAATTATGAGATCGTTAGAAAATGAAACGGAATTGCAGGAAAATAAACAAAATTTTAATGAGAAAGTATGTACTAAAGAAAGAAATAAAAACCGTAGGTAATGTGAATTATAAAATTGATAGAAAATGAAATTGTAATGAAAAAAATTTTAATAAGAAATTGTCTGTACTATTAATAAGTTAATATCTATGAGGGTTGTTTAACTTAGAAACTTCCCTAATGAATCAACGACAATTATAAAACAAGTTCAGTGGCAACTTTGCTCTGTATTAATTATGAAGTACGCCTAAACTTACAGCGTAGCTACGTGTTGCGTGTTGCGAATGCATGCGAATCGCTCGGCCGTGAATTGCTTATGGGACTGTAGCCGATTTCCCCGAGCAATTCGAAGGAAATTAAATTCATAATCTTATTTACGAAACTGATTGCGGAAAAACGTATTGCCTGGTCCCTTCCTCACCGTTTATCTTTATCGATACTTTTTCACGTCAAAAGTAACTCGTTTCATGGTATAACTGTTTTCTCATACGGCGAGGGTATGAGTTTTGCCTGGTCCCTTCCTCACCGTTTATCTTTATCGATACTTTTTCACGTCAAAAGTAACTCGTTTCATGGTATAACTGTTTTCTCATACGGCGAGGGTATGAGTTTTCTAATACGTAAACTGTTATACAGGGGTTGAAACGGTTCTGAAAATAACTGTTTGAAACAGTTATACAAGGTGCGGCGCAAATTAGTCCCCACGATTTTTCAGCCCCTTTGGATGGTCGGACAGAAAAATGTTTCATACCAAAGTTAATCAGTATTTAAGCGATAAGAAATTGCAATATTTTACTTTTAAAAAAAAATCGATTTTCAATCAAAAATCAAGGTCGCTGTCATATCTTTTAATGGAACTGGGTATTTTTAATTTCATAATATTGTAGGCAACGTCGAAACGAATTCAACGACCTGCTATATAATGACTTTCAGATGACCTTGAAAGATAATATCGCCATGAATTAATTGCCAGAATATTTGAAATATTTCGACGGTACGTAATAGCAACGCCTCGCATTTAGAGGTAAACAATTGAACGTAAACATTGTGAATTCGTGAATCTGTTAGTTCATTACATAAAATTGTGAGATACGTTATAACAATGAATCGGTACGCTTATAGAAATGCTCGACAGGCTGCAATGTTATATGCGGAACAATATCCGGGTGTAAATCATCCATGTCCGAAAACATTTCGTAATGTTGAACGTTATCTACGTGTCAATGGAAAATTTCAAGATGGAAAGCATCGTAGTCACCGTAAATGTGCAACAAATGAGAATAACGCTGTAACAGTGTTAGCTTGTTTTGAAGTAAATCCACATACTTCTACTCGTGCAATTGCTGCAGAAACAGGCTCCAGAGAGGAGTGTGAGAAGAATTTTTAAAGGTAACAAATATCATCCGTAAAAAGAAGTTCTCTAATGGAAACTACACATAAGACTTTGTTACAAAGAGCAGAACTTTGCATTACGCAAGATGGGATGCAGTTCGAAAATTTAATTTAATTATTAATTAATTACATGTAAACGTTTAAAATTCGTGTTTTCAATGTGGCTCCGTATGAATTTGGTTTTTTGTGAGTTAAGTTCTGAAGCAATGTTTACGTTCATTTGTTTACCTCTAAATGCGAGGCGTTGCTATTACGTATCGTCGAAATATTTCAAATATTCTGGCAATTGATTCATGGCGATATTTTCTTTCAAGGTCATCTGAAAGTCATCGTATAGCAGGTCGTTGAATTCGTTTCGACGTCGCCTACAATATTATGAAATTAAAAATACCCAGTTCCATTAAAAGATATGACAGCGACCTTGGTTGTTTGTTGAAAATTGTTTCTTTTTTTTTAATTTAAAAAATTGCAATTTCTTGTCGGTTAAATACTGATTAACTTTGGTACGAAACACTTTTCTGTCCGACCACCTGAAGGGGCTGAAAAATCGTGGGGACTAATTTGCGCCGCACCCTGTATATAGGTTCTGACTGAAACAGTTATGAAGAACTGAAATGATGTTGTAACTGTTATGAGAATATCGGTTCTCGCTTATAACGGTTACGGTTACGGTTCTTGAGAACCGATATTATAAAGGTTCTATATCTGTTATTTTTAGGTTCTGGATTTCGGTTTCGGTTTCGGTTCTTCAGACTCCAGAACCTATAATATGTCCCATATCGGTCTCGTATCGGTTTTGCAGTTCTGCAACTGATATTTTTTGGTTCTGTATCGGCTATACAAGGTGTCTCAAAATTCCTTCAACATCCGGAAATAAGAAGTTCCTGATATCACTTGATCCGACATTTTCCTTTACAAAAATGGTGTTCGCGGCTTTGTTAAGGAGTTATTAACGAAAAACACGGGCCAATCAGAGCGCGGCTACAGCGGAGTCCGACTCGGCGACAGGTCGCTTAGCGTGGCGTCGCTGTTGGCCGAGCCAGAATGAATCCGCTGTAGCTCCGCTCTGATTGGTCCGTGTTTTTCGTTAATAACTCTTAAACAAAGCAGCGGACGCTATTTTTGCAAAGGAAAATGTCGCTTCAAATGATCTCAGGAACCTCCCATTTCCGGATGTTGAAGGAATTTTTATACACCCTGTATAGCCGATACAGAACCATAAAATATCAGTTGCAGAACTGAAAAACCGATACGAGACCGATACGGGACATATTATAGGTTCTGAAGTCTGAAGAACCGAAACCGAAATTCAGAACCTAAAAATAACAGTTATAGAACCGTTATAATATCGGTTCTCAAGAACCGTAACCGTAACCGATATAAACGAGAACCGATATTCTAATAACAGTTATAACAATTTTCGGTTCTCCTAACTGTTTCAAGAACCGGAATCGATATCATAACTGTTTTCAACCCCTGATTATAATTTTCTGACAAAACTGAGAAGAAAACAAGAGAATCACAAAGTAAGGAAAACATTAAGAAAATTTTAAAAAATAGTCATATTACCTGTTGGACTTATTAAAAAATTAAATGGATTTGTACTTTAATCGAGTTTTTTGAGACAGTCAAATTTTTATTTTGCATTAAAATCAGCACTTCACTAGTAAGCCATTGGTCTAAAAACGAAAAAAAATTTTCCTGCAAAATTGTACTGTATTCATTTATTGAAAGGAGCCATGATTTTATTTAACAAGAACCTTCCATTTAGGAATGATATTGTAACATAAAAATTGTGTACAAAATATTTCATAACGCAAGGTGACATTAATGTCGAAATGTCAAATTATTCAGCTCTGTTTAATGTGACCAAAAACGTAACTTTCTAAAAAAACAAGTATCAGTATGCACACTGCTGACCTTAGACTGAATTTTTTTAGGTGACCTCGAGGGGTCTGTTTTTAGCATCATACGGTGTGTAACAGCCTTCAACTGTGATAAAATTTTGTACCGAAATTGTTGAATATATTACACTCCACTCGTATCCTTTTTCTCAGGCGAATATTTTGAAAATTATAGCAGTAAAATTGTGTGTCCCTGAAACTACAAATCTATATTTATAATAAATCAATTTATATATGTATAATAAAATAATCTATATGAATGATTTAAATTGTCCAATTCAATTTTAAGACACAGGATAATCCACGGACTACATATACATAAGGTAAAGAACAATTACAACTCCCGAAGATTGCTCAATTGACAATACATAGTTATTTGTAGCTTCTCAATAGCGGCAAATGATTTTTCAAAATATTATTTTATTCAAATGTTATTAAAATTGACTCCAACCGCGTATACCTTGAAACCAAATAAAATGCGCGACTGCAAGAGATTTATTTTTTCAAAGATATAAGTTACTCAATTCTGATTCACTGTACATATACGCATGTAAATTTCACCATGTGGAACGATTGCCGAGGACTGAATCAAATTTTGGTAAAATTTTAAGCGCTGTTTTCATTAATCATGATTCTCTGGAGTGCGAGTGAACGTTCAACTCAAACAGACGTCTGAATATTGTTCTGAAGCACGTGAATTCGCAAGCATACGTAACAGACTCAAGCAAACTCAAACAGACTAAGAAGAATAAACTAATAAAGAAGCACTGTATAAGTAAAGTAGAGATCCCTTTCTCTTGTGAATTAGAATTATTCCGATATAAACGATAGTTTTTTTAACAATCGATGATGTTTCAATTTTAATGAATTTCTAATTTATACAATTGCTATTTTGTTAACAACATTTTTTCCTGCATAATTCTAGTTCTCGAAACAAAGGGATCTCTATTTCATATATATGTAGAATAACTTAAACAAGAAAGCGAGCTAATAAAAACGTGGTAATAAAATTAAGAGACAATTCTATATTAATTTAATTTTTCATTTTGTATATGTATAAAATTTGAAGAAGATTGGTCAATTCATTAGTGAGATATTATGGCAGCAATGCAAAATTATATTTCACACGACTCGCACAATAATTTATACAATAATGAAGATAATTGCATAAAAATTACACTGTGTTATCTTGAACTACAGCCATAGAAATATCAAAAATTTCGAACCACTTTATCTATAGTAGCTTAATCATTTTCTATTTCGTAAATTGTCTAAATTGGGCCGCACTGAATGGGAATACTCCCTTAAAGTAAATGTAGACATAAATATAAATATACTCTTTCTACTAGAAAACTGTTAACAACAAACAAATTCAAATTATTGCAAGGTAAAGGCACCAGTAGTTGACCATGCACTAGTAGTTGACCAGTTTTTAGAAAAACATAAAAAATAAGGTTATTATAAGTTCTGCACTTTTGATGAAAGCGAACCTCGGATGACACAATATCTGTTGCTTAAATTTTGAAACAATTACATGCGAAGTGAAGTATGCATAGTAACAACGGACGTCTAAATTCATTAAGGCAAGTAATATACCGATATATTTCTATTTCCTTAACGTTTCTGTTAAGAACAGCTGTACGACTGAATTATTTACTTTTTAAATCCTCACAGCGTTTTATAAGTGATAAATGCATCGTTTCTGTTATTCTAACCTCAAAATAATAGTTTATTGAGGGGTCAAATTCTGAATACTGTTATTTGAACAATTTTCAGAAGTTGACCCCCCGATAAATCAACGTCAATTACTAACGTGACTCATTTAAATTTGTTTACGATTTATAATGTATCCATTTTACATCTAAGATTGTTAGGAGTACAAAACATAATTCTAAATTTTGTAGCATACTGTATTTTAGAGGATGACCACATGGTCAACCATTGATTGCTTCCACGGTCAAATATTGACTCGCAACGTCTACTCTGTTCCGGAATTGAATTTGTTATAGAATTGATTTGTTTTATTTCTTATTTTATCCTTCAATTGTAATTTGTGCTGGTAATTGTTGAAACTAAATGATACTAAAGTGATTTCTAACATTATTGCTTTAACCTTCTTTCCAGTATAAGTGGTCAACTACTAACGAACAGAAGGTCAATTACTAGGTTTTTCATTTTTAAGAGTGGTCAACTTCTGAAGCAATTACTGAATTTTTAAATATGTTTTTTTAAATTTGTGTAACTAAACTTTTTTAAAAAGTGGTCTTGTTACATAATTTAGAAGACTTAAAGAGTGTCTTCAGGTATCGACTCTCGCTATTCGATGACAGAGCAAGTGGTTACTATTGCTCGGGTGGAAAACTTTTTTTAACTGGTCAACTACTGGTGCATTTACCTTAGCTGTGACGCATATAATGCAGCCAGCGTATAAACAGCTGTTTTGCGCACGTTGCACAGAGGAGCCTGCTGCAATTACCTGCATTTAGTTTCGTTTATTGTCATTAGACTGCGTATTTTTTATGCAAAATGAAAACTGCCCGTATCAGTTGTAAGAAACATAAGCCAAATAAAATAACCATCCTTCCTTTAACAACTGCAACAAAATGAAAATAATACACCGATATTCTTACATTCTTTAAATCCTTTTACTGTTTCAAATCGCATCTACTCGTGTTCTGTAATAAACTCATAAACTCCGCAGTCTAATTATCATTATTTAAGCATTGAATTTAATTCAGACATAAATATGAACATTCTCCTTTTTTTACCAGAAAACTATTCAGCACAATGAAATTCTAATCATTGCAGCCACAAAGAAATTAATACAACAGGATAAACGTCTTGTTTGATCACACTGTGCAGGACTCTACTTCAACTTCCTGCATTAAGATCCTCAATTTTCCAGAAATTCCCTACGCTTTGTAAACGTCATCATCAAGGACGCGGCCGAATTCGTTATAATCTCCAAAAACGTCGACCAACAAAGAGGAAAGGCAATTACACTCCACTCGCTCGCGCGCGTGTTCCGCCATAGTCCGGCTCATAAACGTTTCAATTCACGCCTGTCGAAAGTGTCCTCGATCAAAATCTATAGACCCGTTATTTCCAGGTGCAATATACAGGTGGGGGGGGGAGGCGGGGTGTTCGAAGTGGGGGAGAAAGGCTGGTTAAATCAATTACCACGTGAGACTCCATCGAGCCGGCCTCGTCTTAAGCGGATGCATATCAGGATTGGCAGCATCCGAAGTCAATGACGTCGTCGGGGAACGAAATCGTCGTTTTGTTCGGTTCACTGACACGAAAATCAATCACCAGCCCTCATCCTTTCATTGATTCCCACCTGCGATACTCCTCAGGTGTGTTACTTTCAATTAAAGCTTTGCTACCATAAGCATCGTCGAGAGACGTGTCCTCTCGCAAAACTAGCTAAATCATTACGCAGGATCTTAGACACATATAAAACTATGCTTTCACGGCCACGTGTATGTTAACGTACGTACATATATGTAGTATTATGAATAACGTTTGTATATAGACATATAACCCCGAGCAAGTGTATCCTTGATAATTTCGTGATTTGTAGTCGCGCAACGTCCAGCGAATGATCGGATTGCGTCCACGGTCGATTTCATTTCCCATGGGGCCGTGCGCCCGCCGATATCATCCCGGAATCCTTCGCCGGGGTCAATTAGAAGACACGAACTACCATAAGTGAATTAGAGTCCCGTCAGTCCGGCGTTCATTTCCCGAAAACCTGTCCGCCGAAACTTCTCTTGACGCGCGGTCTCGTGAACGACAAGAAAAAAAGAAAAAGAAAAAAAAACGAGTCCTCGGCGAGTCTCTCGAGAGATAGTGCGACGCAAAGACTCTCTTCTACATAGGACCGTGGTGTACATAAGGGTGGTATACAAGGGTGGTACAAGTGGCGCCAACCGTGCAACAGACTCGAAACGCTGTTCTGGCGAGTTCGGTTTTCTGTACGCGACACCGAGGACTTCTTCCCCGTGAATCGATGGGGCAATCCGGTCCGGCAATCTCGAACAGATCCTCGGAGAGATCCTCGGAGAGATCCCTGAAGAGACCTTTCGGCAGGTGGTGAAATTACCGGGCCAGTCGTTAATCCTAAACCAATACAACCGGCAACGAGTAAACAGAGACGATATCTAGGAAGGATTGCGTGTTTCTCGGTGAGCCGTGTGTTTCTCGCGGTTCCCCACTCGGGCTCGTTACCCGAAACTCCTCGGGGTACCTTGGATCCAGCGACGACCGATCCCGAAGACTCCTCCTTGGAGCAAGGAGAAAATGCCGGTCGAGTTAACGGCCATCGAAACTGGCAACTTTTCTATTCAGCTCTTCTGTTTGTTTATTTCGGATTGTTCTTCTTTTGTACGAATTCGAACTTCTGAGGTTCGAACTTGACACTGACACCGAGGAGACCCTTCGGAACTTGATGCAGGGAGCAATTGATCCGAGATAAGTGGACAATTGGGGAAGGATGGGGGAATGGGGTGCGATCACCTTCACTGCTTTTTTTTTGTTTCGTCGATTCTTTTGTTTTCGATTGACGCGGTGCGATCGATGAGCTTTGAGAGGATGTCGCGCGGTTATGTTCGCGAACGGCGAGCTGCGCGAGGCGAGGGCGGGCGAGGATGTCGCGAGTAGATCGGATGATTTAACAGTGATAAAAAGTGCACGAGGTCGTGGTGATAAGGAGGTATTAGGAGCACGACAGCTCGCATCTCAACCGCGCCGCGGCTCGGAGTCGACTGGCATCCCGAGGGCTTCGACGCCTCCTGCTGGTCGACGCTCGGCGGTCCTCTACCAGGCGCAGACGCCCCAAAACAATCGCCGGCCACAATCTGTTTCTCTTTCTTTGTCCTTTCTTTGGTGTCCGTGCTCATCCACCTGTTTCGAAACACTTGATTGCAACGTTGGTCCCTGGTGTCACGCCTTCAGAACGACAATGCGCGATCAGCCGCAGCCTTTCGAACAACGGATGCGTTGGTACTGTACGTTGCATAAATATGTGGCTATAGGAAAAAACGCATGTCAGAATTTCAAAAAGTTTAAGTTTATGCATTAATTGAAATTTAGAATTTAGGGTTTACAATTATACAGATCAAAGGAGCCTGCTCCGATTTTTACGACCTTGATGTATGTTGTCAAGGGCATCGTTCTGAACAACTTTTGCCGATTCATGTAGCCGTTGCTCGGTCTAAGTTTTCGAGATATTCGCAAAAAACTTTATTTAAACTTAGGTTACAAGTACACGTTTTTTTTGGGGTGTGAGCTTATTTAAGGTCGCATCGATAGCTTAGGTTATTAGCGGCCGCATTAAATTATTGTATATGTTGAACCTATGTGTACATACGGGGTGTTCCACAGTAAGTACCGTTTGATATAATTGCTGAACGGTAGTTGATAGGGAAAAAATGTACAGGGACCTTTATCATCATTTTCTATGTATAACGTGATAACAAAAAAAGTGATTATCTTTATCTGAGCCGTCTATTTTGAAAGTGACCCAAGCCCATTTATACTTAAATTGAGATATTTAATAGGATGCGTTTCAATAAAATTAAAAATATACGTATAGGATAACAATGTGTCATACTGTTTAAGTGTATCTAAAAGAGTTAAATTTACAATTCCTATTAAAATAATAACAATTATTAAGCGAATAATACGTGTTTTCTTACCAAAAATGGAGTTAAGCCACTTTCAAAATTAACAACCAGATTCGTTATAAAATTTCGAAGAGCCCAATTCTATTTGACATAATTTAAAATGCTTCAAATTGAAAAAACAATACTCAATTTATTTTATATTTCTTTACAACTCTTCAAAAACACAATTTATGCAATTCGGGAAATTTTCTAACTACATAAATTACATAAGAATTTACTGCTCATCTACATTTTGTGTATGCGGGAAGGATGTCATGGTGCACCGGTGGTATACAGGGTGGGGCACTAACTATGTCCAGTTTGAATATTGCCGTTATTTGTAATAACATGAAAAAATGTTATATAGATAACTTACACGGTATAGAGGGGGACATATTGTGACACAAACATTTTCTGCGTGGGTGGAGGCATAGAGGAGATTTCAAGGTCAACTCTATTTTTTTAAATGGAATGCTATGTTTTTTTTTATCACGATGTGATAGCCAGTGTTGAGACGAATTCAGCGAGTTATCATTGAAGGTCGTGCAAGGTCAAATATGGTAGTAAAATAAACTTTATTACATTACGGGAGATGCTCGAATTGATGACAAGGTCAACACTTTTTTTTATTTCATCGTATAGTACTCGTCGCAAGGAACAAAAATCTCGAAAAAACCATGGGTCTCAAGTCAACATAAGTCTCGTAAAAAATGACCAAAGTTTCGTAAACTATTTTGTGTCTACTGGGTGTCCCAAGATAGTATAAACGTGGAGGGGTGTGATTCTAAAATAGAAAAGAAGTATAAAATATAGACTAATTTTTTTTTCATTTGACGCCTCGTAAGCTCTTAATATAATATAAGCTCTTGTTACATGAGACTTATTACATGATACCGTTCTGTGATGGTAACAAAAGCAAATATCAAGAAATTAACAATTACATTGTGTGCCACCTCTCTTGATACCATACAAGTGTTGTTTGAACCATTTTTCCATATAACAAATAGCGGGCGAGTGATTCGAGTGGTAACTCTGGTGAATTATTGTATTGGTTTTGTAACATAAATATGTTCGATTGTATTCTGTATCTCGTTTTCTTTATTAATAAAGTAGAAAATTAATACTTCAATTTTTCTTCATTTCAGACTTTCAATTGGCTTCTTTTCAATCACAGTTATGTACAGTTAGAATAATTCATAATTGAATCCTAGTTAGAACTAAAGGGTGTCTCAAAATAACCTGCCATTGTAATTTACCCAGATAGCACTCAGACGTCCAATGTACGTCCGTACCGGACATATGTACGCCCCAGGGACGTACGATATGTCCAAGATATGTCCGATTTATGTCCCAGGTATGTCCGACAGAGGTCCCAGTTACATCCCAGTACGTACATAGAACGTCCCGCTCGGATGTTAATTGGACGTTTGTCGGACATATAAAAGCGTGTTTGCACCTTAAAAAATTTTCTAAATGTGTAAATATTGGTTTAAAAGAATTCTACAAAAATACCATTGATTATCACGTAGCTAGAAAAAGAGGAATTGATCAAATAAAAAAGAGTGGACTTATGCCGGGCGCAAACCTAGTATGAGCATATTAACAGTCGAGCGCCTAACGCGCTGACCCAACCGAGTTCTTGGTAACACGATTAATATTTTCAGATACTATGCGCGCTGATGTACGAGGTAATCGTAATACTAATCAAGTTAATTTCATTTTTCAACTATTTCTGTGAAATGTTCAAGTTTATCAGTGTCCAATAGACTTACAGAATAAATAAAATCTAACAATTTGTAGGTTAGCTCATTTTTTCACGGAAGAAAATTAGTTTTTTTCAAACAACGGCGCCGCGAACTTAAAAATCTGAAAAAATTTATAAACTATATTTTGAGTATAATAATAGATACACAATATAGCATCCGAAAACGTACGAAATAATCTAAGTCCCACGTCCCTGGCAAGTACGAAATAATCTAAGTCCCACGTCCGTGGTACGTCCGAAATTTATGTCCGAGGAATGTCCCACGGACGTAAAAAACAGATGTCCATGGGACGTCCGAAATTTATGTCCGAGGGATGTCCCACGGACGTAAAAACGGATGTCCATGGAACGTCCGAAATTTATGTCCGACGGACGTCCCACGGACGTACACGACGGACATTGGACGTATCGGACGTAAAACGGACGTCCTATGGACGTACGGTGCTATCTAGGTATTGACAAAACGTATTATTTATTTGAAAAGTACGAATGTTTTTATTTTAATATAAGGTACAAATATGGAGGTTATGTGTGAAACACAA
This sequence comes from Sphecodes monilicornis, assembly GCA_913789915.3. Lineage (NCBI taxonomy): Eukaryota > Metazoa > Arthropoda > Insecta > Hymenoptera > Halictidae > Sphecodes > Sphecodes monilicornis. Next base: position 7,138,215 of record OU565301.1, on the reverse strand, counting down.
TATCCGATAAATGACTGCCTCGTCCCTGTTTGCAAAGGTTCACTCTTTTGACGAAATTTTCAATAACATTTTGGCATAATAGAGGACTAATTTCATTAATGGTGCTTCCAATTGCTTCCTTGAGCTTCGGAATGGTCTGTGGATCATTGGCATACACTTTTCCTTTCAGAAAACCCCAAAGAAAGAATTCCAATGGCGTCAAATCGCACGATCTTGATGGCCAATTCACATCGAGGCGGCGCGAGATAACACGACCATGAAACTTCGTCTGCAATAACTGCATTGTTTCGTCCGCAGTGTGGCAGGTTGCGTCATCTTGTTGAAAGAATAAATGTGAATTTTCACAATTTCTATGCGTTACTGGATCGTGTAATTCTCCATGACTAAACTCAATACTTCCTGATGCCAGTTGTCAAAGATTAATACTGTATGTTCACCACAAAAAAATGGCGCGCAATTTGAAATGTCAGGTCATTTTGAGACAACCTATAGAACAATTTTGTACTTTAAACCAATTTATGTGACCAAAAAATTTCGTCTTCCACTGGCCCATCCATTTAATAATTGGATAAAATTATAACTATATTCATTTAGTATTAACCTATATCATCTTATTCGGGAATGTGCATAGAGCACTACTATACGAAATGGAACACTATCACTATTACCATTAAGGCACAAGACATCTTCAAAGTGGAAAGTGTTCGTTCACTTTCAAAATTGATTCACAAACATCACAATGATTATGCAAATCGCCATCGATTATTTACTCACGTAATTTTTGCAATTAATTGGGTATTTAGGATTCTGTTTTATACAATGCTTACGATAAGTAGAGAGACCTATTAAACGAAACGAACACGTGACGAATAACAGCACGTGTTCTCACATATGAGGGCCATAGATTTGCACGGAGGCCAATACAGTGAATGCTCGATAATTGTCCATAACACGGATCCGGGACAATTATCGTGCAGAAGATATTATTTTTCGAACTCTGCCGAACGTAAAGAGGGCGACCGAAGCTTCTCGAACTGTAACACAATACGAGTCGAGTATATCGGTGTGAGACCACTACTAACCCAATGACAAAACTTCTTTATTTTTCATTATTTTTTTATGGAACTTTTAGCAACATATCCGTGCCATTTTTCTAATGAAAATGATACCAAATATGATATAATTCTGATAATATTTACTTGTGTAATAAACGAGGAAAGTTTCGCACGCAAAGAAAGACAGCGTATGGAAAAGAAAGAGACGCGGATAGTCACTGCCGCCGCGCCGGCACAGTTCGAAGGTTTTCGACTCTTTGCGTACAAAACTTGCATCGTTGATTGCGCAAGTAAATATTATCAGAATTATATCATATTAGGTATCATATTCATTAGAAAAATGCCAAGAATATGGTGAAAGTCTCATAAAATAGTAATGAAAAATAAAGACGTTTTGTTATTGAATTAGTAGTGGTCTTCTGGTGTAACACCGACATACTCGACCCGTATTATGTTACACTCCTCGGCGATCGAGGTCTTTTGGCCCCTCACGGGGTATACCCCGCGATAGTAGGGATATTTCAGGGACAATTATAGGCAAGATATTTGGGACAATTACGGAGTATTCACTGTATATTAATTTTGCACGCGTTGTTATATTTGAAATCATAACGCGCGGCAGAATATTCAGAGAATCTGCGACCTTTCATTGTTAAATACCCTTTACGTGTCATAAAGAAAATCCGTGGGATTTAATGAGATGTGTACTATTATTATGAAGACTGATGCCGAACGAATGATGGCAGCGAGCAACGATGAAACATTGTCTAATGTATGAATTTTTATTAATAGAGTCTTGGAGAAATATTAATGTTTATTGGCAGTGAAGCGTCTATTGACAATAGTTGGATGGGGAAAAGTAATGGTGGCAGGTTATTTTATGGTGATGATGGATCGGTTTGCTAATTTACTTTATTCGTTGTAATATTCGTTAATGAATATCAAACAAAAGTTGCTAAGTCTCACTTGGAGTTTCGAGTGTGTAAGTTTCGCTAATGTAATAACTGTATAGTTAAGTACCGAAGCATAGGCAAGTTAATTTTGGATTAAAAATTGCTAAAATATTTCGCAAATTTTAATATGCAAGTTTTGTTTATAAAGATGTAGCAATTATTAGGTTGCAACATTTTTATTACGTCTTTAGTCATTACCTAATAAATAATAACTGATCAGTTAAGTACTGAAGATTATGCTAGTTGATTTTTTTTTATATTGTAACAATTTTTACTGTAATATTCTATAGGTAATTAATTTTACATCGAGAACATTGATTTTTCTTTATGATGTTGCAGCAATTATTACAAATTTTATTATGTTTTAAGCGAATAATGTTTGTTTTATTGAAAACTATATATGGCTAGGTGAGCAAAATTGTTAATATTAGATTTCGTAAATCATTAATTATTATTGTACCGAAATATGCAGCGATAACTAAGAACTTAGTCGAAATAGGTCAATTAGAATAATGTATAAATTATTCGACAATTTTAGATTAATTTTCGAAGTATCGATCACGTTGAGTAAATACTCTGCAGAGTAAATTGTTATCCTAGGAATAATATCGTTTCCAATGATGGGCAAGGTGTAACTAATAATAAAATTACAATCCAATATCACGCTTGTCACTTTCACATTTGATGGCAGTATTACCATTATGTTTGATATGGTGAAGAGCCTATGTAGCAAAGTGCATTATTTTATTAAATATTCAATTTAATATATGTATATCTAGACAAAATTTCAGTAATGATTTTTCTTTACATAAAAACAATATTATGTTTCATAATAATGTCCAACATTAATAAATAAGTTTTTGTTACTAAAGTAATTAATAATTACAATTATTTCATAATTATGGGTAGACAAAGCCTATATTGTTTTATATTCTACTGGCATGTCTTTAAGATTAATAAATGAATTTTTGTTACTCAACGAATCGAAAGCTATAAATATTTTAAAATTATGGACACACAGCATAAATTTCTGTAGTTTATTTTGTAATAAATTTTCAGACTATTTGAGTATACATGGCGAAATATATTTTAACAACAACCTTCGTCTCTTCGTAATTCTGACTGATATTCGGTTACAAAAGCGTGTGCCTTTGTATTCCAATGCTTTAAAATGTATTACAGTGTCAGTTTTCAAGTTTCAACAATATAACACTCAGTCCTCTCTGCACTTTTTTCTACAGTTACTCTCATCTCTGATTAAAATGACAGTGTATAGTTACTTGACTCGTAATAAAAATGAAACGAATAGTATACAGTGAATGCTCGATAATTGTCCCAAATATCTTGCCTATAATTGTCCCTGAACTATCCCTACTACCGCGGGGTATACCCCGTGAAGGGCCGAGATGCTTGAGAGGCCTACAGAAGTGTAACATACTACCGGTTGGGTATGTCGGTGTGAGACCACTACTAATCCAATAACAAAACTTCTTCATTTTTCATTATTTTTTATGGGTCTTTCACCAACATATTTTTGACAATATTCTTATTATGAGCCTACTAGACCCAGCGGTAGCGCGCGTGGCCGGCGAGCGGTTTATGTTTTGAAGAGGAACATGGTTTTTAATTGTTAGTAAGGTGCATCGACGAACCTGATGCGAAATCGGGAAGCTGCTGGGAGGTTGGAAGACGCGCAGACGAACCCGATGCGAAATCGGAGAGCTGCTAGGAGGTTGAATAAAAGCACAGGCGAACCCGATGCGAAATCGGGGAGCTGCAGTATACGGACGAACCTGATGCGAAATCAGGGAGCCGCATAGGTTGGATAACAGTTTTGGGTTCCTGATACAAGATCAGTATACCGTACTCGCGGAATCCATAAGGTTGCTTGATTCGAAAGGGTGACTAGGCCAGATCTCACTAAATACAACCAACTCCAAAACGAGATTCAGCGCCACGACGTGTATAGCCCGTTTGTACTTTAAGCACTGCCCAAGAGGATTAAAATTCGAGGGTTTATAACTGTGAAATCTAAGTGGGGATGATTTCAAGATTTCCATATTAGGGAATCTTGTGGAACTGTCCCTGTAATGAATCATGCTTTGTGCCGGCTGCATCCAGCTGGAGCATAATCATCGTTTCTATAAGCAAAGGGTGGAATAGGGCATTTCCCGTTCTCAGGAAAGAGATTAGAAAACTCTGATTCACACAAAACCGAGAGAATTCTCTGTACGTAACAGTTTATTCGGCGAACGCGCTTGATATTGAATATGAATCGTCTGACGCGTCTGTTCATGACCCACCTGATCTACTTCTTACAAACGCTAGGAACGCGAGAACTTGACGGATTTTCAAACTCTAATTTCTTGAAAATCGGGGAGCTGCAGGATACGGACGAACCTGATGCGAAATCAGGGAGCCGCATAGGTTGGATAACAGTTTTGGGTTCCTGATACAAGATCAGGTAGCTCCTAGGATATGTTAGTAACGGCCTCGTAACTTTAATATTATAAATTAATTGATACAACCCGAGCGGTAAGCTTGTATCATGTGGGAACGGTCAACTAAGAATTACTGGATCTGAATAGTGGGTTAAAATCAATTATTACTCAAAATTACCTTGAACTAAATTGTATATTACGGGAAACTGGCTCTGTTACAACTATTACTGTCGCGGTAAGAATTGAGCGTGTACGAACAATGTTGTGTAGTTACCTAAGTACTACTGCCTGTTGGATGACGCACTGGCGATGCGGGGAACACAGAGAGGTTGAATAATTATGCCAAGATAGATTACTACCGTACTCGCGGAATCTATAAGGTCACTTGATTCGAGAGGGTGACTAGGCCCATTCTCAATAAATACAACTGTTCAGGATTCAAGCTGTGAAATTCGGTGTACATTATTTCATCGGTAATTGTCCCAAATGTCTCCGACATAATTGTCCCTGAGATATCCCCACTAGTGCGGGGTGTACCCCCTTGAGGGGCCGTGAAGCTCGAGAGGCCTCGGTCGCCGAGAAATGTGACACCATGCGGCTCGGGTATATCGGTGAGACCACACTAACCCGAATTTCCAACTTCTTTATTATTCATTATTTTTTTATGGGACTTCGATGACCATATTTGTGGCATTTTTCTAATAAAAATGATACAAGATATGATATAATTCCGATGATATTTACTTATGTAATAGACGATTAAAGTTTCGGGCGCGAGGAAGGATAGCGTACGGGAACGAAGAGACGCGGAGAGTCGCAGTCGGCGGCACAGTTCAAAGGCTCGCGCGTACTCACAATGTATTACCAAGGAATAACTTTTTTATTATTAGTTATTTTTTTATGAGCCTTTTTCTAATAGATTTGTGACATTGTTCTGATTAAAATGATACGAGGCAACAGTAATGCAATGACGACACTTTTTCATTTTTAATTAATCTTTTAAGAGACTTTTACCATCATATTTGTAATATTTCTCTGATCAAAATTTTTCTGATTCTACATACATATCTATTTTTTTAATTGACGATGGAATACGTTTCGGTGACAGACAAACAGAGTAATCTTTAATCGTCGATTACACAAGTAAATATCATCGGAATTATATCATATTTGGTATCATTTTTATTAGAAAAATGCCACGGATATGTTGCTAAAAGTCCCATAAAAAAATAATGAAAAATGAAGAAGTTTTGTCATTGGATTAGTAGTGGTCTCACACCGATATACTCGACCCGTATTGTGTTTTATTTCACGGCGACCGAAGACTCTCGAGCTTCGGTGTCCGTCTTTATGTTCGGCAGAGGACGAAAAATAATATTTTCTGCACGATAATTGTCCCTCGGACCCATGTTGTGGACAATTATCGAGCATTCGCTGTATATATAAGATTCAATTAATTCATCCTCACGGCTGAGAATCGGACTTGCCTTTACATGAAATCTAACTTAATCTAATCATATTCACTCACTCATCCCCTCGTTCCCACTTACTTCCTCTTCTTCCTTACTTCATCTACTCCTAATTAATTTTCCTATCCTATCTACCCTGTCTACCCTATCTATTGCACCCTTTACTATATTACTCTTTGGATTTCCTATTCCCCTGTCCCCTCCTTGCGTTGCACATCTCCCATTTTTCTTTTTCTTTCCTTCTCCAGATTCCTTAACCAATTGTCCACCTTTTCATCCTTTCTACCGCTCACTTCCTCCTCTATCCTTATCCCTCTTTCCACTTCCCTACATCCCCTTACCAGATGTTCCAACGTACCAAACTTATCCCCACACAGGTCACAATTCCTTCCTTTCCTCTTCTTCCCAATATCTGTTCCACCTTTCCGAATAACGAAACAAATAGTAATTCTGGCTAAAAATAATCAATTAAAAATTAAAGAAAACAGACTTTTGTATGAAGTTACATTTCCAAGAGAATCAACTTTGAAAGTATTAATTTGACAAGGGACTCGAGTTTGTATGTGATGAGCATGCGTGTGCACTCGAGATAAGTGGAATCAGTATCTAATGGCGAGACAGCCCGTATCATAGTCAACTGATTTCAATTTAATAGTAAGTGAACCTAATGAATATTCAATTTTGATGCAAATTATGTTTATACATTATGGAGTGAGTCCGAGCGCATGACATATTAGTCGAAACAATTATTTCTCATGTTTCTTCAAAAGAATATTATTTCAACGAATTATTTTGAATACATCCTGCAAAAGATATTATTACTGTTAAAAAGGTGGACTGTATAATACAATTCAACGATTTTCAACGGTGGCTCGAATATGAGGAAATAGGAATTTTGTAGGAAAGTAAATTTTGTACAACGGTTTTATATTGATAGTGACCCACCTAGCGGGCCGTTTATTTTATCAAAAACCGTGGATGGCACGCGGTCTGCGTGCGTGGTTGGTGTCCTCGTGGGTCGTCCCTGAACGCCTATCGACGTTGGCGTCTGTAAATCAAAAGTACCGAACGAAGATGTTAGACACCTATATGATACGTAACGTACCCGTTCGAGACAATCTTACAAGGAGGTTGTAAGGCTCCAAGTGCGATAATCCAGCCGAATTGCCCCGTGCTCCGGCTACCTCGATTTCCATCACGAGCGTGACTCAATACGTCACGCGGCTATCAATTTCGGTGGAAGACGTGGTCCAACTCACCACTTACACGCACAAATTATTATCTGCGCACAATAATAACGGCGTATAGCATAAGCGTTATTCAACCAGTCACTATCCCCACTCGGAATACTATCTCTGTCGTACTAGCAACGGCGTACAGTATTTCATCGGTAAATGTCCCAAATGTCTTGCACATAATTGTCCCTGAGATATCCCCACTAGTGCAGGGTGTACCCCCTTGAGGGGCATCGAAGCTCCAGAGGCCTCGGTCGCCGAGAAATATGATACCATGCGGCTCGGGTATATCGGTGAGACCACGCTAATCCGAATTTCCAACTTCTTTATTATTCATTATTTTTTTATGGGACTTCGATGATCATATTTGTGGCATTTTTCTAATAAAAGTCGTACCAAATATGATATAATTCCGATGATATTTACTATGTGTAATAGACAATTAATGTTTCGGGCGCGAGGAAGGATAGCGTATGGGAAAGAAAGAGACGCGGAGAGTCGCAGTCGGCGGCACACTTCAAAGGCTCGCGCGTCCTCACAATGTATTACCAAGGAATAACTATTTTATTATTACTTATTTTTTATGAGACTTTTGCTAATAGATTTGTGACATTGTTCTGATTAAAATGATACCAAACACGATATAATTCGGATCATACACAGGTGTCTGGTCATTATGTATAGGTCAGGTACATGACATCGGTGAGGCAACAGTAATACTTTTTCATTTTTAATTAATCTTTTAGGAGACTTTTACCATCATATTTGTAATTTTTTCTCTGATCAAAACTTACTCTATTGTCAATTAAAAAAATAGATATGTATGTATAATCAGAAAAAATTTTGTGAAAGACGAGATGTTTTCGAGTGGACAAATACTAACGAAAAGCACAAGAGCAGACAGCGCTAGAGTACGTTTGTATCAGTAATCTATTTCACGACAGAGCAAGTCACTTTGTAAAGGCACGTGTTATATACTCAAAGACTTGAAAAGAACAGGATTAGACAAGCGTCGTTTCCAGTACACGAAAAGAACAGCAAACTCGAGCGAGGCTGACGCTCATTGGCCATCAGGGCTATGCGCAGTCTCTGATTGGCCAGTAAGAGGCAACCGACCGGTCTGTGATGTGATCGTGATTGACGGCGAGCACGCGGTAGCATCCCGTTGGCTGGCAGCGCAGCACATCGGGATCTGATTGGACGATGAGCGTGGTGCCATCGATCCAAATGATCGATTGGCTGTTGGGCACGCCGTTAACTGCGTGTCGAGTCAAGCAACCTGAAGCCTGCAGACGTGCTGCCGCCAACCTTACGTAGTCGAGCTGTCTTGACAGTGTGGTCTTCAACAGTTTGCTTATAAATAACGAATAAATTCATTATAGAGTACAGAGTATTAGAGTTAGGCCGTGTACAATAAAGGAACTTCACTGTTTTTTTTAAGGAATGCTTTATATATTCATACCTTATTAGGTACAAGAGAAACATAAACTCATTGTTCTAATATTAAGCAAAACTTATTCTATTATATTATATATTATATTGATATTAAACACTAATAACCATCTTTTTCGTACTCTGTACAACTCCTTACGCATCAGCTGCATCGAGCCCGCGCTTAACCCTCGTCACATGCACGCCATCTATCGGTCATACATTCATATATACTCAACACAGAGAGCTACGCAATAATTGGTATACCCAATATTTTCATAAATTAACGCAAGACAGATATATTCAGTCTTCTATAGGCATAATGTTAATACCGTACGTACGATCCAACATAAGGAAGACTATTTATTACTCGATTCGTATCTTAGTTGTCTATAAACAACGCATAAACTCACTGCAGAGCATAGAGGGCTACGCAATAATGTGTACATCTGATATTTTCATATAACAATGTTAGATAGTCATATTCTTTGTTCCATAAACCTAATACAATATTTAATCGTTAAAAGTCGCCAAATTCTGAACAAGAAGTGTCGCAAAACAATCCCCACTTCCGCGGGGTATACCCCGTGAGGGGGAAGTGTAAGATAATACGGGTCGACTATATCGGTGAGACCGCTACTGATCCTATGACAAATATACTTTATTTTTTATTATTTTTTATGGAACTTTCACCAACATATTCATGGCATTTTTCTAATGAAAACGATACCAAACAGGATTTAATTATGATGATATTTACTTGTGTAATGAACGATAAAAGTTTCGGGCGCAAGGAAGGACATCGTATGGGAACGAAAGAGACGCGGAGAGTCGCGGTCGCCGGCATAGTTCAAAGGCCCACGTGTCTTCGCAGTGTAATGCCAATAAAAAAACTGTTTTATTATTACTTACTTTTTAATGAGACTTTCACCAATAGATTTGTGACATTGTTCTGATTAAAATAATACCAAGCACTATATAATTCGGATCATATTTACAATAATTTTCCGAGACTTTTATCGTCCATTACACAAGTAAATATCATCGCAATTATATCTTATTTGGTATCATTTTCATTAGAAAAATGCCACGAATATGTTGGCGACAGATCAATAAAAAATGGTAAAAAATAACGAAGTTTTGTCACTGGGTTAGGTGTTGTTTTCACACCGACATACTCGACCCGTATTATGTTACACTTCTCGGCGACCGAGGCCTCTCGAGCTTTCCTTTTCTACGTTCGGCATAAGTCAAAGAATAGTATACTTGAACACAAACTGTCGCCGGCCGGACCCGTGGTTGCGGCTTTTAACGATTAAATACTGTATTAACCACTTGCGCTGGCAACTATATCACAGATGCGCGTTATCTTAATGTGCGTGTCGCGTCTATCCAGCACGAGTGGTTAAAACCACACTACGATCCAAAATAACTATTTTGGACTATTTGCTATTCTTCTGAATATTTTATCCACCCCTGGCGAGTCTGCGATGTCGAGAATGTAATACTTTAATTCTTGATACGTCTATCTCGATTGACCTTCTCGAATCAGCAGTAATCGAGAATCAATTCAAGTTTCCGTGTAACCACGTTTCTCACCGTTGAACTTTTATCATCCGATTCCGCGTGTGTCAATTTTCCAGGTCGACTTACTTTTCACGGTCAATTTTGAAATTCGCTCCGGACGTCGTTACCGGAATTCCCATAGCTTTCGATTTAATCATTGCGTTTCCGATGATGGGGATCGGAAAAGAAGAGTTTCATGTGCCCTTAGGAGCAGATGATACGTGATTCCATTCCCCAGACCGGCTGGAGGCTACTTGATATGATCGATGCACGCTAAGTCTCTGTGGTAATCCGGTAGCCCCGAATTAGCAGAAGTTACTTTCACAAGCGTTCCACGTGATCTTCCATCCGGGAGACTTTCTGCGTCGGTTTCGAAAGACTGTCGAACTTTCGACGACCCTTATTTTTCACTCCGTTTTAGACACTTAGCAGCTCTCGTAGAACCTTCTCGAGCTACTCATTGTCAGAGCCAGAGATGGGTACAGAGCTGGGTAAAATAGTATTTCAAATAGTAAATAGTAATTAATCCTATTTATTCTAAAGCATAAGTAGTACTTTAAAAATAAAATATTTTACTTGATGCAGTAATTTTTGAAAATAGTATTTTAGGTAGTTACAGTATTTCATCGATAATTGTCCACAACGCGGGTCTGCGCAGGGACAATTATGAGCGAGGGATATCATTGTTTAAGGTTTGCCGAACGTAGACGAGGACAGCCGAGCTCGAGAGGCCTCGGTCACCGAGAAATGTAAACATACCTAATCCGAATTTCCAACTTCTTTATTATTCATTATTTTTTTATGGGACTTCGATGACCATATTTGGGGGATTTTTCTAATAAAAATTATACCAAATATGATATAATTCCGATGATATTTAATTGTCTATTACACAAGTAAATATCATCGGAATTATATCATATTTGGTATCATTTTTATTAGAAAAATGCCACAAATATGGTCATTGAAGCCCCATAAAAAAATAATGGATAATAAAGAAGTTGGAAATTTGGATTAGTGTGGTCTCACCGATATACCCGAGCCGCATCGTGTCATATTTCTCGGCGACCAAGGTCTGTCGAGCTTCGCGGCCCCTCAAGGGGGTACACCCCGCAGTAGTGGGGGTATCTCAGGGACAATTATGTGCGAGACATTTAGGACAATTACCGATGAAATACTATATTTGGAAAGTACCACTCATCTCCGATTTTGATGAAATTTAAATATCTTATGCACCTATACATTTTGAACAACTTTTTCCTTTTCCTATATAGGGGGGGGGGGGGGGGGGTCGCTTTTAGTTTTCGAGATATTCGCAAAAAACTATTGCTAATAGTGTATTGAATTTTCTCTCTTGGATTTTCTTGACGACCGGCACTCTTCGCCCTATCCTCGACCTAACCACAACTCATTCTATTCACATGATTTTTCCATTCCTAGACCAAATTCTTAAAATACTATTTTCTTCAAGCAAAATCAAATCTAAAATAGTAAATACTATTTTAAATATTTATTTTGCTAAATAATTCCCATCTCTGAATGGATAGAAAACTAATTTATTTTATTTTCGACCATACAATATTTAAAATAGTTTACATAGTTTAAAGTAAAATATTTTATTTTTGAAAGCGCATGTATAATTTCAATTAAAATATACTTACTATGTAGTATTAACTATTTAAAATATTATGTAGTGTAGTACTCAACTTTGAAGCTACTTCCATAGCTAATACACCATTGGCAAAGCTGTTCTGTCTATCGATGAGCCAAGAAGCTCATAGAAACTCTTTGCTAGTTTCAAACAGAAGTTATACAGGGTGTCTCAGCGAGATGGAGGAGTCACCTAGACATCTACATTGTTTACTGATGTATGAACAAAGTTTGCCAGAATAAGGTTATACTATCTCAAGTACATGTAATATGTGCATAGAATAATTTTTCAAGATTTCAAGATTGTTGGCAATTTTATTGAAACCTTATATTTTCTCTTAGATATTATCATAGAGCATAAATAGACGAATTCAACTACTAGGTAGGTTATTAATTATTAGTAGGTAGGTAATGATATTTGGTCCCCTCCTCAGGGTTCAAATCCAATTCCCCCCCCCCCCCCCGCATTCTTCCACTCTCACTGTCGCCTAATTTTCAGGCTGTTTCAGCGAGACCTACTGTTTTTATTACGGTGGGTTCCGAAGTCTACCTTCACTTTTAATTATCCCGCACGTGTCTGTGATTTGAACAGGTTAGAAAATGAATGATACAAAATTTGGCAACAAGCTCAGTTTTATTTTCAACTATAAAAGATTATATTCGCACAGCATGGAAAACCAACAAACAAGCGAACGTTAGTAAATGAAAGCAACGTAGATTGACGTTTCAATGTGACAGTGGATGCGAACTCCAGCGTCGACTGTCCTGCTGTGCGACCAATTCCGAGTATTGTCTTCTAAATGAACTTTAGGCAATTGTGTCAAAAATGGCAGCGTTAGCTGTCCCGCAAAAATAAAAAAGACGCAACCCCGCAATTTCGTGTTGAAAAATCTCGCAATATTCTATACTGTGAATCTCTTAAAAGGCAATATGGCTATCATATCCGAGCATGCTTGCGGAACCGCGAACAAAAACTTAGACATTGTTCGAAGCTTCGAAGACGTACGCATATAAACAATGCTCACCCACACTAAGATTAAGCGGTTTCCTTTGGAAAAGTAAATCGAAAGTGCTGGGCAAAGTTCTTGCTTATAAAGCTTGTTTCTCGAAACAAAGTTTCATCTACAATTTTCTGTATAAGTGAAGACTTCTACTACAATGATCGGTAACTTTAGAAATTGTAGAACTTGGTTTATTTCGACCCTGAGTTGCAGAATCAATCTTCATTTCTAGTAGTCAGATCAAATCTAGAACCGGCTAAAATACTATTTCAAATAGTAAATAGTAAATAATCTATTTTCTTCGAAATCAAACGTGCACTTTTCATAATTAAATATTTGATTTGTAACCAAAAGTTTTTAAAGGTTTTTAAAATATTATTTGAAGGATTTTATTTGTACGGGTGAATCTACATGTGAAAACTATGGTTTCGTTCATTTCAATGTTACCCGTTCATTCAATCCATTTTCATGGTCAAGAAATATTTTAAATTCTATTTAACGCAAAATTCGAATATCTTATTTCATGCTTCAGATTACCAAAATCAAACAATTTTATTTGATGTTTTAGGTCAGCGATGTCCAAACACGGCTTCCGGGAGCTGAACGCCGTCCCCTCCACCGTTCGCCATTTCCATAGCGCCGAAACACGGCGAACCGATTACCAATATGCTCGCTTCCCGCGTTAAAAAGATGATCGTCAATTGTTTTGCGACGCGCGGGTCGGTTACTCGGTTTCTTGGTTGGCGGAGTGAGAACACGCTGCGCCTGCGCAAACTGATAGTAGGAAGGGGAAGCAGGCGCGTAAGGGACCCCTACGCTGGACACCACTGTTTTAGGTTATCAAAATCAAAATATTTTATTCGCGAAAGTCTTACTATTTATTTAAAATAGTATTTTATTCGAACAGTAGAACACCGACTATTTGAAATTGTTAGGTATTTGTATTAATAATGAGAAACAACAAGATCAATATTGACTTCGCTCAAAGAAATACGTTCAAAAACATGTATAAAATGATTGATACTTAAAAATTTGAATGAATTTAAGCGTGGTCACCATGAAATTGTCAATTGCATCTACCTCGAATATACAGGGTGGCCCACATAACTCTTAACAGCTCAATATCTCGAAAACTATGCCATCGATTTTAAAGTCCTTGGTTTTAAATTTCATGGATCTGAAGGGCCCTTCTAACCACATAAACGTGAAGTGACCCCTCTTCCCCTTTAAGGGGGAGGGCGGGGGTACCTTTATAATTTTAAATGGAACCCCCTATAAAACGTTACATATTCAGATTCTACAGGAAAAAACAAGTAAATTTTGTCTGAAATATTTTTTTGTCAGATATTTCCATGATGAGATATAACAGTGTAAAGTTTCGACTTGAACATAGGTACTTACTTGAAGTGTTCAAAAATTATAACGCTATTTCCGAGCGCTTCAAGTAAGTACCTATGTACGAGTCGAAACTTTAAACTGTTATATCTCATCATGGAAATATCTGACAAAAAAATATTTCAGACAAAATTTACTCGTTTTTTCCTGTAGAATCTGAATATGTAACGTTTTATAGGTGGTTCCATTTAAAATTATAAAGGTACCCCCGCCCTCTTCCTTAAAGGGGAAGAGGGGGACATTTCACGTTTATGTAGTTAGAAAGGCCCTTCAGATCCATGCAATTTAAAACCAAGAACTTTAAAATCGATGGCATAGTTTTCGAAATATTGAGCTGCTGAGAGTTATGTGGGCCACCCTGTATTATTCAGAAAGTCTTGATAAAAATTTCTATAGCAAGGGTTAATGTTTATTCTAATTGGTAGACTAAAGATTTTTATGCAAAATGAAAATTGTCTGAATAGTTGCAAGAGACAGAGGCTACATGGACATTTATTTCTTTCCCTAATAAATTGAGTAGTTCCGAAATAATACAACAGTATGTTTAAATGCTATAAATATTTTCACTGTTTTGTATTTGATCTACTCATTTTTATCACGAATGCACGCAAGCTGTTAATTATCATGACCTGAGCCGTGGTTAAGTGTTAAACAACTGAGAAATGGCCTTCGAATCTTTTAGGCAGGTCTACCCGAGAACTTTGATCCATCACGTAATGGCTCTTTTTTGAAACTGAACAACTTTTGTTGCAAACATTCCACCCTAGTCTGAAAATTGTGGAAGTTACTCAAGTGTTCTGTCTTAGATGGCTTAGTTCGATCGGATTTCCTCTCTCTTTTATAGATACTCAGTGGCTATCGACGTCGCAAGGTGTATAGTACGTGTTGATATGGATGAAAACTACACTGGGTGTCCTGAAAATATTAGATCACCAGATACATACCTTACTCTTAACACTAGAACTTCAAGATTCATCAAAATAACAGATTCCAAATTTTTTAACAATAGAACTACTGGACAAGTCGAAGTAATTTATCCCTGATTTTTTCTTACACAATTATAGACTATAGACAATGTACTAGGTCAGGCATGTCCAGAAGTAGCTCACTTGGACGCAAATTCGAAGGAGACGCCTACTTCTCCCGCCCGCGCGTCTCGCTCCCCGTGGCGGCCGTAGTTCTCCGAGCTCCTCAGGCTCGTACCTACCGCTTGCGGTATGTATTGCGTGTGGCGCTTTCGGGCGACTCTTATACCCATAGGTTTCCACATCGCCCATGAGATACTATGGTCAATGCGTTTTTTTTTTGTCAGTGGTATCCCCTATAGGACTATTCCACTGCGTCGCGCACGATAATTTCGAAGAAATAAATTTGGAAAATAGGTTTTATTATACTGTCAAAATTTTACTAACAATTAGGAAAGCTCAGCAGTGTACGTTGCTCTGTTTTAATGCTACGCATTTTTGAAAATGATCATTCGCACAAATTAGTCGATCTGAACATTGAGAAAATTCGGATGGCAAAATTTCTTAAAATGGAATACTTCGATTCACTTAAAGTTTTGAAAAATTCGGCTCCTTTGCCTGTCCTCGTTTTCAAAGAAATGTCGTGCTGAAAATCGCACAATTCTGGTTGAAATTCGATGGATTGTTCTTCGATTCTAACAATTAAGGGGTACTCAAAAAGAAGTAGATCGTTTCTAATCGAATCGAAATCAGTGAAACGATTTTCGAACTGCTCTATCACCGATTGTAGAATATGTAAATGGTTTTGAAAATCGCATTGAGTGCCAAATTCTTTAAAAATTAAATCTCAAGAGGGGAAAAATGAAAATATTCTATCTTCTGCATTTAAATGATTTTGAAAAAGTACTAATTGCCTACGAAATGAGTCGACATGACTATACAATTCGGAAATGGCTTGATTGGGCGTCTGTAATTTTAAATTTAATAAACATAAGTGATGTGTCAAATCTACAATAAGCGAGAGTTCGCACAGAAAACTTACGTCTCCTATAGTACCTCATGGGTGATGTGGAAACCTATGAGTATGAGAGTCGCCCCAAAGCGCCACACGCAATACATACCGCAAGCGGTAGGTACGAGCCTGAGGAGCTCGGAAAACTACGGCCGCCACGGGGAGCGAGACGCGCGGCCGGGAAAAGTAGGCGTCGGGAAAAGATATACTCACAATTTGTTATTTTTGCGCTATAGTTGATGGACCAAAGTTTTATTGTGTGCAGCCTTGGAATTTATTAACTTCTTCAAGTTTCTCCATTTGACAAGAGGAAGGTACGGGTGTTGCATTCGCTTTTAGAACGACAGTATGCAGAAACCCTTTATGTATTATGATTTACATTTGTCGACGTATCTAGTACCTCGGATCATAGCATCTACGCCCAAGAAATCTTTGTAGGTACGGCGATAGCGTATCAACTTACTACGCAGACGATCCAGGTTCAAGTCCGATTAAGGTACGAAATTTGTTTTCTTTGTTCCAATTTTTACCGTGGAGATACATTGTTTAAGTATTATTTATTATATTCTGTGAAAACAACCGTAAAAGAGAAGATCGGAACAAGCGTATTATAGCGGCGTAGGCTCCACGTTGGGTATGATCGTTGACCCTACGTTGGCCGCGAACGTTGGCCCAACGAAAAAATAGCGACATATCTAACGGTTGGCCAACGAATACTGCAACGTAGGCCCAATGAAATGCCAACCATAAATGCTACTAGGGAGATTACTTTAGAGAGTCTAATGTATTCTAATTGTTACTGTAACACCTAATAATATTACTTCTGTCCTTCTTCTATTATTTTATCCATTTATACGTTATTTTTAAAATAATCACCGATCGAGAAAAATCAAGAAAATCACCTAATGTATCGGTGGTACGTAAAACTCAATTTACTTGGTCGTCGAATGACCTAAGATACACAGTTGCCCAAAACAAAAGTTGTTGGGTTCCGGGAGGGGTCATTACGTGCTGAAGAAAAGTTTTCCTCGGATGGAAGAGCTTAGGAGATTTGGGGATCGTCTTCATTGTTCTTAACAATCCATACATCACGCACGATTCTTATAAGATGATTTTAATGACCGATGGATTTAAGTTTAAATAGACATAAAAGTGCTTGCAAGAGTCTACTATTTATTTTGAAGGTGTTTTACATTGTAATATCGATATATAATTGTTTATTGGTGTTTTTCATGCGTTCGATGTTATTTTATATCAATATAAAATTGCTAATAACTAGACTGCGGATTTTTATGCAAAATTAAAATTGTCTGTATCGGTTGCGAGATACTGGAGCCGCGTACACATTCATAATTTGTTTCAATAATTTTAGCCAACCGAAAATAATACAACTGTATTTTAAAATTTGTTAGATGTCCATATTCCTTTGCATCTGATTTACTAATTTTTATCATGAATACATAAAATCCGTAATCTATTTATAATAGTCTATCGTTAATTTTGATAGTGTTTTGAATAGATATAAAATTGTTTATCGAAGACTATCATTCATTCGATGTTATTTAACATAAATATTCGTACAGGAGTCTATGATTCATTTCGATGGTGTTTTACATACATATAAAATTGTTTATGGGAGCCTATCATTCGTTCCCTGTCATTTTACGTGAATATAAAATTGCTTATAAATAGACTGCGGATGTTTATGCAAGATAAAAATTGTCTGCAAAATAGCTTTATAAATAAATTTTACAACATACGAGTCAAATAGAATGATCTTTATCAGCTGAAACGAATACATTGATATTTTTAAATTGCTTGAATCTGTCCACTGCTTTAAATGCACTTATTCACTTTTGTCATAAATATGTAAAATCCGCAGTCAACTTATAATTGTCGACGATTTATTTTGATGGTGCAATTCGCTTGACACGTGGCCCTTTTTACCACAATTAAAACAGTGTATTTCGTTACACATTTTTTTCTTAGCTCGTCTTATCCCTTTTTGATCTTTCTGGGTTCGCTCACCTCTTCTTCTTTCATTCGTCTCTTCTTCTTGTTTCAATGTAAATTTTTTTATATATTGGTTTATTTAAGGTCGCATGAACATCTGGGGTTATTAGCGACCGCGTTGTAATACATTATTTATTTCATTCATAGTCACATCTCTTTGATTTTCCAATATTCTCACAATTTGGTCAAATTCAATTCTTAAACCTCTCATCACATACATCTTTAATTCATACTCCTCTATGATTTTTCCCAATTGTGTACATTGATTTGTTAAAGCTTCGGCTCTGTTTATATATGTATCTACGCTTTCGTCTTTTGTCATTTTCAAATTTGTTAATTCACTCAGCGCTTTTACTTTTATAGGTTCAGATTCTTCTGCCATGTTGTGTTTAATTTGATTCCATAATTTTCCTACATTCTTCTCTTTGCAATATTTCAAACCTTGTGCCGGTGACATGGTGTTTATTATTATTGCTCTCGCAGCATGGTTTCCATCGTCCCACTCATACCATATTTTAAGTTTTTGCTCGTAATTTTGTTCTTACTCTCGAGGTTTCTTTGGTTCTTTCTTTTCTATCACTTTTTTCAATAATTTCTTCGCTCTTAATATTCCCTCAATTTTTTCTTTCCACAGAAAATAATTTACATCATTCAGTGGTTCGATACCCGCAAAATTCCATGCTTCTGCCATTTTTGTTTCTCTCTTCACGTACTTTTTGCACAATAACTTCTCTTTTTTTATCTTCACAAATTCGCACGCGGTATGACATAACCTCGAACCACGAAATTCACAAAAGCTTCACATAAAAATCAATCAAAAATTACCATGGGAAATTACAAAATAATAAAAATATATAATACATACATCAGAACAAACATTTTTCCCTAAACTATTGTGTGTAAGTAAATTGCACAATAGAAACACACATAATTTTAAAACGATCCGTTTCTCTTAGAAATGCTTTCGTGTAGGCAAACAATCATTTTTTTACAAACTTCTCGTATTGCCAATTATGTTCATTGATTCTGGAGTGTGACGTCGTTTGCCAACATCTTCACCTGCTTTTCCACTCTCTCTCTCTTTCTCTCTCTCTCTGCCTTGCTCTCTTCCTTTTTCCTTTATTGCCATGTTATATCAAATTGTATACCGTTGCAGTTATTGGAGATTTATTAAATCCCGATTTCCTTTTACGATCATGCTCTCGAGCACCATCAGCAACGATTGGCAAATATCATCAGGCACGAGAAACGCGATAAAGTTCAGTTCGGCGACGTATCGTCGAAAAATATTACAAGCATCACGACTCCATTTCAGGATAGCGAGGTTATGAGCTCATGTTACGTTATCGGCCTGTTAGGACAACAACGAAACTTTTCCTAAAGGTTGCAACAAGACAGATTCATCGCAGGAACAAAATATAACAATTAGACTGCAGATTATCATGCAAAGTAAATATTTTCTGCAACAATTAGTAAGAAAAGAAGTTATATATATAACTTCTTTTCTTACTAATTGTTGCAAGAAAAATATATATATTAAAATATATAAAATATATATATATGAATACAATATATAAAAAATATATATATAAATAAAATGTATAAAATATATATATATAAATAAAATATATAAAATATATATAAAAAATATATATATATATCTTTATTGGTCCCCTCGACTTTACAATTCCGTATAAATTTACCGCTCCTAACCTTAAATTACCATAAAACTAACTTAATGCACTAACGCATTACAAAATATGTCTTAAAACTTTACTTAAAACTACACTTAAACTATGTCCATTTTTCTTAACCCCCCTCCCTCCCAGCACACACAGCCCCTTCGCTAACAATGGCCCCCCTCTGCGATCGCTCATCATTTTATTTTGCATAAACATCTGCAGTATAGTCTTAATAATTTGACATACTTATTATAGCATTCATCAATACATATTTATCAAAATGTGGAATTAAATGATTTGGGAGCAACTACTCAAACACATCATACTGTGGCGGCTACTTCCTATGCTCGTTCAACAGAGGGACATTACGACAACACCTCTCCCGCTACTACCTGAATCTTCCTCTGTTTGTACACAGGGTGTCCCACATAAATGGGAACACCTAAATATCTGTCGTATTTACAGTCCTATCAGAAAACTTCAGAGGACGAGTGACACTATTGCAGGGGGCAAATATAATGGTAAAGAAAAAAAATTTTTATGTCGTGTATTTTTATGAAATTTCAAGGACATCGATGTTTTTTTAAATGGAATAGTATATTTTTTTACGATAGCATGATAGACAATAAAAAACTGAATTTAGTGGATACCACCTTTTTGTCCTTGAAATCTCCGGCGGGCCTAGGACGAAACGCTTCCTTCTCCTTTTTCCATCTTTTCATAATTCAATGCCGCCATAATACCTTCTCAAGACAGTGTATAATTTCCAGAAAATAATCTAAAATAAAAATGGAAAATGAACATTCTTTTAATTTCCATTGATACAAAATGATTATAGGTCACTTTCTGAGTTAAGTGGGACTATTTTAGAAGCTGCGAAAAATGTTGAAAAATATTCAAAAGTTGGAAATAAAAGTCACCCTAGTGTCAAACATTTGAGGAACCAACAAAGTCAAAATGGAAAAAATTATGCCACCGTCTGGTGCATCTTGGCAGACTCGCCTGGTCTTTCAAAGTGCAACAGAGAACATAGTTCGTGGTTTTCCCATTTCCCTGGTTATATCCTGGTGCAGGGTACATGAAAATGAACTTCTCCAAGATTCTACGTGTATTCTGGTCACAATCATGATCGATACGCTTTTCGTTGAGATTGTTACTTCACGGTGAATGAGAAGTCTCCGTGTTATTATCGAACACCAAACGGGACAATCGAGTCCATAACATATGCAAATGTCATATATAATGATGTTATGTGACAGCTAGACTGTGAACTTTGTACAGGGTGTTCATTTGAAAACTTTCCAGCCGAATATCTCGAAAAGTATGAAAGATATTAAAAAAGTGTAAAAAACGCGTCCAAGTATTTCGAGGGGGAAAGAGGCGTGCAGTATCAGTTTCTTATTTGCGTGGCGTTTTCAAGGTCATTTGAAGGTCAACTTTGTTTTTTCAAATGGAAACTATATTTTTTATTCTGGGATCTTGTTGTACGTAAAAAGACCAGCAATTTTCGTAAGATACTTTTTTTTTATCTGCGCAATAATTTCTGAGATATTTAAAGAGAAGTAAAGCGTACTTAGCATACTTATACTGCGAAAAAGTTTGTAATTTCTTTAACTATAACAAATTTTCAAAATGTTCTCTGTTGTTTTCTAAACAATAATACAGACGATTCTCAAATTCTTAACGAATATTCTGAACGAACAACAGGAATGTAGAGCTATAACAACAGATACCTTCAAATGTTTTCAAATGAACATCCTGTACATTTGTAGTATACGCGATTTTCTGAAGTCAAAATATACAAATCGACTAAAGTTAAAAAACAATTCCACTTTCAGCAAATGAATAAACAAAAAAAGCTCTTTTACTATCAATATGAAATGACAGTCATACAATTCATAGTGATTGTTTCAATTTAGTTTACATTCGTCAATTCTTCATTTAATCCCCCCACACTTTTGTTAAAAACATTTTATAGCAAAATATTTAGAAAAAGTTATTATTAATAAAACAAGTTACGAGTTTCCCATACAGTACAGGTAAACAGGTTGAAGATGTAAAATTGTTCTGCACAACAACAATTATACATTCGTCATATTTAACAATGATATGGGATACGAGATATTAACCCTTAGCACTCGAATGGCGACTCTGAGGCGCCAGTACAAATTGCTACAACATTATTCAGAATATTGTTTACACGATTAAATTTGTTTATATGTAATAAATTATTAAACATTTAAATATTGTATGAGGTACTACATCAGTTTCGTACGCATATAATGAAAAAAATTATGTACGATGGAAATATTCTAGGTTAGAAGAAATGTTTGGTTTTTTAGTTGAAGTAACTCCGAGTGCAAAGGGTTAACTATCACGTCGTCGAAACGATTCTGTGTAAGCACTCGACTTAATGAAAAATCAATTCATGTCATTTGTTTTCATCACGGAATTTCAGATATGTATTTGATTTTTAAATATATCCCTTCAATGCACAAAGGTTGAATGCCAGAAGATTCTTAATAAAGCCGGACATTCCGACTAATAATTGTTAAATCCTGAATATATGGTCCCGTTGCGCTGGAAGGACCTAATTAAACAGTGCATTGATTTAATTTATATGAATGCAGCGAGTATGAATATCGATGTAGCTCTTGCGTTCGCATTTCGCTTCCTGTTTTAACAAAATCTTTATATTGATTTCACTGATACATATTAACATCTTGCAATGGAATTCAGCAACCCTGTAGATTTTTCAATATATTACTGTACATTTTATTCGTGGACATATTTAATACAATTAAATAAGAAATTTATTGACAATATTCAGTATTACTTCAAAAGTATCAAATGAAATTTTAGATCATAACTATCTCAATACCTGCAAAATATCTTCTTTTTCTGCTGATTAAAAATTGAAAATATATACAGGGTGGAAATTATAAAGCGTTACAGACGAATATCTCCAAAAATATTGATGAAACGCAAAAATACTTTAGATGAAAGTTGCTCAGTACCGAGGGAGGACATCATCTGATGGTACTTTTATTTTTCCCGGTGGACAGTCCAAGGTGAGGTTGAAGGTCAACTTTCTTTTTTTTAATGGAATGATAAGTTTTTTTATCCACCGCCAAATAGTGCGTTTTAAGATGAGTTCAATTACCTATGACTCAAGGTCATTCAAGGTCAAACACTACAGATGCCTGTAGTGATATATATCTCGTAAAGTATTGTTCAAACAAATTCAGACTTGTGCTCGTTAGAAAAGTAACATTCCGTACTAAAACAAATTCTTTTACAGTTTTTTGATTGGTCGTTTCAGTTGTGAGTTATAGGGTGTAAAAGATGGAAGTTAACAAAGAGAAAATTCGATATATTTTACAATTTTTCTTTGATAAAGGAGAAAATGCAAGCCAGACGGCTGAAATTGTGAATGGTGTTTATGGTTCCGATGCTGTCACAGCCTATTACGCGCAATTTTGGTTTCGTCGAATCCGTTCCGGTATTTTCGATGTTAAAGATGCACCTCGCACAGGTAGGCCCCACGTCGAAAATGTCGATAAAACCATGGAAATGATCGAAGTAGACCGGCATGTTAGGAGTCCTAGCATCGCCCAGGAGCTAAAGATCGACCACAAAACAGTTTTATACCATCTGCAGGCCACACACGGCTATAGTGACTCGCCAGAAACTCCGGGAGCTTGGTTGAGTAGTTTTTATGCATCCACCTTACAGTCCGGACCTGTCGCCAAACGATTACCATCTTTTTTATCATTGCAAATCGCTTAGACGAGTTTTTCGCCAATAGGGACCAGGGTTTCTATGAGAGAGGCATTATGAAGTTAGCTTTAAAATGGCAACAAATTATAAAACAAAACGTTGCATATTTGACCCAAATCGGACAATCCGAACCGTGTTTAACACTAGGTTTACGGAGCACTAAAATTGATTATTTTACATTGCTTTATAAAAATAATAAAATTTTCTTTACTTAGATCTTCAGCGATTTTTATTGTAATATGTACACAAAAAACAAATCTATTTAATAATTCCTCACGAATGCCTCCTTACACTCTTAATGATCGAAAATTAAAAATTTTTGAATCCGTCATTTTGACGGGCACCGTAAATCTAGTGTTAATAAAGTCTTGAAATAAACGTAAAAGTAATGGATTTCTTTTTCTTCAACCTAATATTATCTTCATGAAGGGACCTAAAAATACGAGTTATTGAAATGTGAGAGGTTAAACTAAACTCAATATTTGTTAAAAATTTGAGAATACGTCTACGCTTTTGACGCGATGCAAACGGAAGACTATCATCATTTATATTACCTGCTTGAAGTCTTGAAATCTTTGAGCAAACAGATCGCATCGGATTTTCGTGATCAGTGAGATAAGTAAAGTTTGCTATTCTAGTAAACCCACTTCCATTGAAACGCGAGCGTGAAAGAAGATAAAATAGTAACTATAGATACTGTAGTCTTTCCGAAGATCTCCAAAAAGCTCAAGTCGTTTAAACCTATTTTAGGGAAATCATTGTTATAAAAGATTTTAGGAAAATTGGAATTAATAGAAATTGCAAATACAGTATTGACTTTGCAATCTTCCATAACATCTCCGAAAAATTGAAATCGTTTGCCGTTTGAACCCATTTTTAAAGCAGTTATTCTGGTATAAAAGATTTCAGGAAAATTGTAATTCGTAGAAATTGCAAATAAAATAGCAACTATTAAGATTGCAATTTTTCCTACCATCTCCAAATAGCTGAGGTCATTGAACCCATGTTTAAACAGTCATTCTGTAATAATCGATTTTAAGAAAATTTTAATCTGCAGGGATTGCAATTATTATCGTAACTATTGATTTTGCAGTCGTTCTTAACATCTCCAAAAAGTTTAAGTTGTTCGAACGTACTTTTAAAAAGTCATTCTGGTATAAAAGATTTTAGGTAATTGGCAGAAATTGCAAATACAGTAGGAAATACTGTTTTTGCAGATCAGTCCTAACATTTTCAAAAATCTCAAGTCGTTAAAAAAGTCAATCTTCCTAAAAGATTTTAGGAAAATTGTAATTGACTTGAATTGTTAAGAAAACAGTAACTACCGACTTCGGAATTTTTCCTAACATTTCCAACTAGCTCAAGTAGTATGAAATCATTTTAAAATAGTCATTCTGTTTTAAAAAATTTTAGGGTAATTTTCAGGAATTGCAAATAAATGTTACAAAAATTTTCAGGAAAATTGTAATTGACAAGATTTGAAAATACGCCAGTAGGTATTGATTTTGCAGTCTTTTTTATCATCTCCAAAAAGCTCAGGTCGTTTGAACCCATGTTTAGAAAGTCATTTTGTACTATATGGAGGCTAGTTTTGGAGGCTTTAGAATGATTGTGTTTCTTTTGCTTTAACTTTTCTATTTTTCTTTATCCGCAGCAATTTTCTGCGCAAAATTCTGTCAGACACGTAGCGCCAGGCAGCCGGAAGTTCCTCGCTCAACTTCCTCTGTAACCATCGGTAAGGTGAGTTGATTAGTACCACCTGTTCCTCGAGGGGAAAGCTTCCTTTTGTACCGTTCTCTAGGTATCTGCTTTACCAACGGTGATAAGGTTATATTTTGCAGTCGAGAACTCTTCATTCGCACTATCACCGACGAGAAACATCTCGTTTGAACGCTTTTCTTGGCCATCGCTCTTCGTGATAGAGGGACTGGTACCGTGCTGGTCACTGATAGTATGTACGTTACGGTAAATGTGATTAATCCGGTGATTATGTATAATTGTCGGTGATTATGTATAATTACCGGTTATTATATATAATCACCACTAAGTTTGGTCTGGGTTAGGTCTGGGTTAGGTCCCAAATATTCAAGAATTCATCACATTTACCAATTCTTTACCTAACTCAAACCAAACTTAAGACCAAAAATTATGCATAATCTCCGATTCATTACATTACCCGTAACAATTATCTATATATATTGTTCGGGATTAATTCAAATATAAATCTTGGATTAATTGTAATTCGAAATGAGAACATATGTCTCAAGAGTTGTTTGTGGTTGAACTCGTGTTCGAGTTCGGCCTCGCCGTTTCGCTATAATTTTGCGTCCGCGACAAAAACCGTGCGCATTGTTTCGCACCTGTACAGTCGACCGCTCCCAAGGATTGTCACGCACTCCCTCTCTTCAAAAATGCTCATTAGGTTAGTCAATCATGGCATTGTCGAAAATTTCGGAGGAGCGCGACAATCCCTGGCAACGGCCACTTCGAATCAAGTCTCTCCAGGAAGCAGTCGATTTTCGCACTTGATCTCTCATATATCTATTTCGGCGACTGCTTCCCCTCAACTCATTTCAAGTTCTGTTCAAGTATATTTAGTTCGTTTCATTTCTGTTCTTTTCGTTTATTACTTTTGTTTAATTTGTACATATAGTTTCACAAAGTTCTATTAAATCTCTAGTCCAATCACCTGAATACAGTACACTCTCTTTATATTCATTCGCGTGACCGCGTATCACATTCCCCTCCACCTTCCATCTTCCGGCTGCACGCACAGCGCTGTGCGATTCCGGCGGCCATGTGGAGCTCTCGGCCAAAATCTCGATCGGAGTACCCAACATATATAAAAAGGACGCGCAGTGGCTCAGTGGATAGAGCGCGCGACTACAAACACTGTGGTCGTGAGTTCGAATCCCACCGCCGTCACCTCTGGAAATTCTTCTATGTGATATTATACTACATTGCCCAAGGTGGTTCGGAGCCCACCTTTATAAACTGTAGGTCCTTCACGCACTCGTCCACACACACACACACACCCATCGAACACTCACCGATTATAGTACGAAATCTCATTGTTCCACCCCCGTCGCTAATGACCCTGGCAGTTGAAGCGACGTTAAATAACAAAATAAATAAATAATATATAAAAAGAAAGTCCTGACTCACTGACTCATCAACGCCCAGGCGAAACCCTTAGACCTAGAAAGCTGAAATTTTGCACAGAGGTTTCCTTTATGATCTATACAAGGAACAAGAAAGTATATTTCGAAATTCAACCCCTAAAGGCCGGATTATACACATCCGTCCGATATCGGACGCGTTTTTAGGTTGTTTATACATTTCCCTTCGAACTTTGACGTAACTTGTGATGCGTTCGAGATGTTGTAGAGGAGAGCTACCGATAGTTTATCTAAAGGAGTTGTGGAGCCCATATGGCCTCCCAGACTCGAAGAAAAAAGAATCGTTGAGAAGTCGGACGCCGATTTCCGATTGAAAACACTTTCATTTAAACCTGGGTAACAATATTCAGTCTGATCCGAACTTCGGACATGTATAACCCGACCTTAAGGGGATGAAAAGGGGTTGCAACGTTTGTATGAGGAATATTTTATTTGTGGTTGGATTTGCTTGAAACTTGGTCTCAATGCTCTTTGATATAATTAATCAAACATGGGATGTTAATTACGAAAATTTCGTCAATTTTGAAATCTAATGGCGACATGACATAAAATTAAAACTCTATAGGGGTGAATGGGGGGTTAAAAGTTTTTATGGAGAAAGAATATCAATTTCCGAGGGCATTAAACGGTTTCCTGTGCGAGCGAAGCCGCGAGCAAAAGCTAGTATATAATAACCGGTAATTATACATACATAATCACCGGATTAATCACATTTACCGGAACATACATATCACTGTTGCTGGTCGGCTCAGGACTTATAAACATTGAACGCGTCGCGTCACACTCGAACTAGAGTCTTCTGCTCTGGTACGCTTTTGCTTGTCTATTTGAAAAAATCAGAGCCCTCTGCATGATTCGCACTTGGTCCCCTGTAGATCGGAGACTTCCTCTCCGATTCACACCTTTTGCCCCGCAATATAATTACTCGACATACGTTCGATGGAAAAATAGTCTTTTCCGTGAAAAAGACTTATCTTGAATGATTATATCGTCGAAATCGTCCCGAGAAGGGTTACAATCGTAGGAGTTCAAAAATATGTGGTTCCATTTAAAAAAAACTAAGTTGACCTTCTAATGTCCTAAGCACCTCCACTTGGAGATAAGTTATGTAGGCTACGTAATGGGTCCCTAGAAACCAAACAACTGTTGTGTGAAGCATTTCTTCTTATCTCAACCCTGTATATATGTATATATAGTAAATTTCAATTCCATTTCTTTTTCAAATTCAGTTACACGATATATTCAAAAGAGTTACGTGTGAAGAATGTTAGACAATTGTAGGAATGCCAATGACAATTACAAGTATGGAGAAATGGATAAATAAAATGTATAAAATAAATATATGCGTAAAGTTATTTCGGTTCAAGAATTAATTGATGAAAATTGTATTTATATAATTTGAAAACGTGGTATTTATACGTGGTCTGGAAGACGCAGACTCGTCAGTCATTTGCATTTGACCGGATGTGTTCCTTCTCGTGGATCTAGTTCCAACATTTACCGTTCTTCAGCGCAGAGGGCGTAAGAAATCGAGTTGTTTTTGACGATGTCGGTATTTCAGATAGTGTGACACGAAACCCCATATAGTGATTGATCTACTCCTATACCTCGTCTGTGCTAATACCGACCAGAGTACCACATTGATGGCACTATAAACGGGACATCAGGAATAGAACTGATATGCAATATATTTTTGCAGGGTTTAGGAACCATTTACCATTCAACGTTACCATTAGAGTATCTATTATTCTCTGTTACTGTTTATTATTGTTTATTTATTTGGAACCACCTATGTTTGAAGGATTGTCGCTTCTTTAACCCTTTGCAGACGAACTATACCCTGCAGCAGTATATAGGTATTTTTTTCATTCTGAATTATTTTAATTAAACCCGGTGTGTTTTTCTTCATTGAAGTCTTGTTTTACGTTACAACTATTGTTCACTAAATGTAACAGATGACATAATGGCATAATGGCTTTATAATGATCACCAAATAGCATTCATTCGAATTTCTTACAATTTTTATCATAATATACATACTGTGACGGAAAAGTTCCTATTGTAAAAATCCTTGTCTACCGTCAATTCATTTTCGTTATGTCTAGATGAAATTTAAAAATCTTACTACTATTATCCCGTTCTTCTCTTAATATCATCATTCTTCTCATCCTAAGGTCCTTCTCCTAATATTATCCCTTCATGATTAAAAATCCTGTCCTACTATCGTATTTTTAATATTAAAAATCCTGCTCCTATTATCATTCTTCTAATATTAAAAATCTTTTACTATTATCTTCTTCTACTATTATTTAATTTTCATCATTTCAATAACTGTAAAATAAAAAACTTAAAAACGGTCATTTGACCGGCGCTGGTAGGTTTAGTGTTAGCAAAGGTGGGTCTACGGTTTTTCGACCGCTACATCATGGAAAAAATCTTAGAATAAAATGACAGATGGATTATGGAACTAGATGGTTGTAGCTTTAAAATAAGTCCAAATTTATTGTCGTGCGATCATTTTTTACGAAATTATCAAAGTTCGAAAGATCCACAGTATACGAAGATATTCGTTTAAATGCTGTAAGAAAGAAGTTTCTGTTACAGATCTTTATCACAACATTTTTGGAAAGAACTGTGTTATTTTCTTTGTTTGAAACTAGACCCTAGGAAACCGGATCGAGCAGCGCAAAAATCCTCCCCTAAACATAAGGTTTACCAAACGTAATTATACTAATCGAGTATAATTGCATAAAGGTATCTTTTACACAGAAATTCTTGCAATGTACAATATTTCAAAAAAGAATACAATAATATTTTGTTCAGCTTCCGCTTGTATGGAAATTATAACGGGAGAACGTGAGATCTCTCTTTTATTTGTGCTCGTGTTCTTCGTTAATTCCAGTGAATATGATTGTAAAGTGCTGCAGAGTCGCTACCTGTTGACAGCACCGTTGATGAAGTATTTCTACTTTATTTTTTATTAAACTGTGTTTGGCATAAAAATATTTGTTTCGTTGTTTACATCGTTTATATACACTGGGGCTACATGGTAAAAATATTCCAACAATTAGTTAGTCAAATGTTCACTGTTTCTGTTACTAGCCAATTACATTGTTGCTAGGTTATAGATCCAGATGAAAATTTTGCAGGTTTCGAGACAGTTCCACTTATTCGTTTGCAACTTTAAAAATTAATATAACAATACTGTGACGTACTGCAATAATATTCGGAAACATTTAGCAATACGATAACTTTTTTAATATTGGACCATATGACATGGATTTGTTTGAGAAATTGGAATAATTAGTTTTCTATATGACGAGGAAACTTTTTTTTTTAAATTTGCAATTGGTGGGAATTGCAGAGAAAATACTGCAAATTGTTTTGTACAACTTTTTCCTTGCAAAAGCAACTTTTAGTACTTTCTCTACAATTCCAATCAATTGCAATTATTTTAAAATTTCTTGTCCATATTAAAATATTATTCAATATTAAAAAAGTTTTCATCTTTTTGAGAGTGATTGTATTGAATAGATATTCAGATAATAAAACTCAATACTGTGAATACACATATTACTTACAGTATCTTAAAATTGCAAAGAACTTCGCAGGAAAAATTTAATCTATAGAAAGCAATTCGCAGTTTCTGTTCTTAAGGTCTAACCCCTCGTTCTTAAGGTCTCTACTGATGCAATCGCTTTTTCATTTCCTTAACAGTAGTACAATTGCATAATACTTTTTTACCTAATTGCATCTTCATTTTTCGAAGATAATTTTAGAAGAAGATATTTGAAGAAAGTGTCAGAAAATTGTTTCAACAGTACTATTTCTATCTTTTAAACAATTATTTCATTTATAGCTTGTAGTATTGAATAACCTATTTTAAAACTTATTCTACTAAATAATGAGATTTTTTCATTTATATCTATTAGTACTGGATAATCTGTTTTGAACTTTGTTCTAGGAAGAATTTAAATTATTTTAGGTAGGTATTTCGTTTACTTAACACTTAAGTGGACCTAGACAATGCAACTTAAAAATGTAATGATTCATTTAAATCCGTGATGGGCACGGTAGGGGCCCCTCAAACGCCTGCTTCTCCCACCAACTTCTCTTTCATGCGCGAGGCCTGCGCACTGTTCGCGACGGGCGAAACACTTCCTTCCTCTTTGGTAACGACGGATGCTGGTGGGGGGACAGTGGGTGCTATGATGGGGACGGTTTTGTCTCAATTGAGACAAAAATGCCCATCACTGATTTAAATTATAGTTATTATTGTATTTACGTTTAATATCCATCTATAAAATTGAAATGACAAACAGAAACGTAGTGAGATAGTACAGTTTCATCTAAGTCCACAAATAATTATATTATTAATAGTTACACGTTAAATAATTATTAGCATACATTTGTGTGGGGCAGCCACACAAGTTCACTTAAGGAGGTATTCTAGTTTAGAGCACCGTTTTTTAGGGCTTTTTAAGAATTTTTTACAAAGTAAGTATAGATTTCTTAGTATCAGTATTATGCTCATATATTTGTTTATATTTTCAGAATGTTTACAATTTTCTTGATGTGAAAACAATTATAATTGACTGAATCATACGTTATTCAATACGGTCCCTTGAGAAAGAAAAAAGTGTCCTACTGGCTGATACGATTCCGGCCATTCTGTGTATGTGAATAGAAAAAGCAAAAGGACTCTTTTTTAATACAACTATGGCTATGATGTAAAACCAGAATTTTAAATACTTTGAATAACGATTTTTCTGGATATTTTTCATGTTTAGCGAGCTTAAAGAAATTAAAAGAAATCTTTCTTTTTTAATATTTCTGGTTCATACGATATTGGTATGTACCTACCAACGGTGTACGCAAAATAACCTGTCAGCCTTTTTAGAAAATGTTGTTTCGAGGGAAACGCGTTTAAAGATTCAACTGTCTACAATGAATGCTCAATAATTGTCCACAACACGGGTCCGACCAGAGACAATTATCGTGCGGAAGATATTATTTTTTGACCTCTGCCGAACGTAAGGACGAACACCGAAATTCGAGAGGCCGCGGTCGCCGAGAAATGTAACACAATACGGGTCGCATATATCGGTGTGAGACCACTACTAATCCAATAACAAAACTTCTTTATTTCACATTATTTTTTTATGGGACTTTCGCCAACATATTCGTGGTTTTTTTCTAATGAAAATGATACTAAATATGATATAATTTTGATAATATTTAATTGTGTAATGAACAATAAAAGTTTCGCACGAAAAAGGGACAGCGTATGCAAGTGAAAGAGACGCGGATAATCGCGGCCGCCGTCACAGTCCAATAAACAACTTTCATCGTTGATCATACAAGTAAATATTATCAGAATTATATCATATTTGGTACCATTTTCATCAGAAATATTCCAAAAATATGCTGGCGAAAGTCCCATAAAAAAATAATGAAAAATAAGGAAGTTCTTTTATTGGATTAGTAGTGGTCTTCTGGTCTCACACTGACATACCTGACCCGTATTATGTTACACTCCTCGGCGACCGAGGCCTCTTAGCCCCTCACAGGGTATACCCCGCGGTAGTAGGGATAGTTCGAGGACAATTATACGCCAGATATATCGGACAATTATCGAACATCCACTGTATATCTCGCAATGCGAGTTGCGTTCTTCAAATGCCTATAACTACGTTATATTCTGCAACACTTGTACTTAACACTACATTTACGGGGCCCGTCAAAATGACGGATTCAAAAATTTTTAATTTACGATTATTAAAAGTGTAAGGAGGCATTCGTGAGGAATTATTAAATAGATTTATTTTTTTGTGTACATATTACAATAAAAATCGCTGAAGATCTGAGTAAATACAATTTTATTATTTTTATAAAGCAATGTAAAATAATAAATTTTAGTGCTCCGTAAACCTAGTGTTAAAGAAAATGTAAAAAACAAAAAATTCAATTTCTGAATATGAGAAACTAGAACACCCCTTAATGATTAAACATGAAGTTATCGTTGATTAAGGGAGGATATACAATAATTTCGATTAGCTGTCATTTAGCCAATCTTCATACCGTCGACCATGAAGTTTCATACAGCTAAATCGATTATATACTATGGAATGCAGAACTTCAGTTCATCGATCCTATCTAAACGGGGTAACTGCTGCGACTACGGGTGTCATATGTACATACGTCGTTATCGTAGTAAAGACGCTGTCATTTCACAGCGACGAATTATCTATATCAGTTCCTACCGCGATAGAACGGATATTTAACCACTTACTCATTAATCGAAGATTACTTGTTATCCCTTGGATAGATTGCCACTTACCTGAAACAAATAAACAAAGAATTAATAAAGGACAAATAAATCTGCTGACACACACACACACACACACGCACACATACAGCACAAAAAATAGCTCTTATCTCTCTGTGTGTTGTACAAAATGCCACACTTGTCAGTGAATATATGAACTTTCTTCATTAGTGTTCGCGAACGTTAAATGAATAGATTGCGGATTTCATGTATTTCTTTAAACAATGAATAGATTAAATGCAAATCAGTGCAAACATTTAAAGAATATCAATTCCAGCTTACTACAAATACAGTATTTTATCGATAATTGTCCACAACACGGGTCTGCGGAGGGACAATTATGCCGGAGGGATATCATTGTTTGAGGTTTGCCGAACGTGGAGAAGGACAGCCGAGCTCGAGAGGCCTCGGTCACCGAGAAATGTAAACATACCTAATCCGAATTTCCAACTTCTTTATTAATCATTATTTTTTTATGGGACTTCGATGACCATATTTGTGGCATTTTTCTAATAAAAATGATACCAAATATGATATAATTCCGGTGATATTTACTTGTGTAATCGACGATTAAAGTTTCGGGCGCGAGGAAGGATATCATCGGATTTATATCATATTTGGTATCATTTTTATTAGAAAAATGCCACAAATATGGTCATCGAAGTCCCATAAAAAATTATGAATAATAAAGAAGTTGGAAATTCGGATTAGTGTGGTCACACCGATATACCCGAGCCGCATGGTGTCATATTTCTCGGCGA
Source organism: Sphecodes monilicornis (assembly GCA_913789915.3). NCBI lineage: Eukaryota > Metazoa > Arthropoda > Insecta > Hymenoptera > Halictidae > Sphecodes > Sphecodes monilicornis. The sequence continues at coordinate 7,104,299 of OU565301.1, read as the reverse complement.
CCGAGGCCTCTCGAGCTTCGCGGCCCCTCAAGGGGGTACACCCCGCACTAGTGGGGATATCTCAGGGACAATTCTGTCGGAGACATTTGGAACAAATTACCGGTGAAATACTGTATTGAGAAACGTAACAAATGTTTATATATTTTCATTAGGTTGCTTTGCATTGCAAGTTGTTCATTATTCAGTACGACCGTTATGCCTACATTTTTAGAAAATGCTCCCAATAAAAAGTTAATCTACGTGCTTTGTGGTTTTACAATCGCAGTGTACCTTTTTTTCAACAATGAACTACGAAAAATTTTTATCACGATATCTTTTCATGGTTAATTCGCAACAGAGAAGGGTATGTACAGTGAATGTTCGATAATTGTCCGAAATATCTAGCCTATAATTGTCCCTGAACTATCCCTACTACCGGGGGGTATACCCCGTGAGGGTCTAAGAGGCATCGGCCGCCGAGGAGTGTAACATAATACGGTCGGGTATGTCCGTGTGAGTCCAGAAGACCACTACTAATCCAATAAAAGAACTTCTTTATTTTTCATAATTTTTTTATGCGACTTTCACCAGCATACTTTTGGCATTTTTCTAATGAAAATAATACCAAATATGATATAATTCTGATAATATTTATTTGTGTCATGAACGATAAATGTTTCGGACACAAAGAGTAGAAAGCCTTTGAACTGTGCCGGCGGCCGCGATTATCCGCGTCTCTTTCACTTGCATACGCTGTCCCTTTTTTCGTGCGAAACTTTTATTGTTCATTACACAAGTAAATATTATCAAAATTATATCATATTTGGTGTCATTTTCATTAAAAAAAAATGCCACAAATATGTTGTTGAAAGCCCCATAAAAATATAATGAGAAATAAAGAAGTTTTGTTATTGGATTAGTAGTGGTCTCACACCAATATACTCGACCCGCATTGTGTTACATTTCTCGGCGACCGAGGCCTCTCGAATTTCGGTGTCCGTCCTTACGTTCGGCAGAGGTCGAAAAATAATATCATCTGCACGATAATTGTCCCTGGCCGGACCCGTGTTGAGGACAATTATCAAGCATTTACTGTATTCACTGAGAGCTTGGAATTTTTTTTGTTCTTCTCCTCGAGTTATTTTTCAGAGTACAACTTAAAGTACAACTTATGTTTTAAGAATAACTTCCGAAGGTCATTTGGAGGTCAACATATTAGACGGTTGAATTTCTTTTTTCATTAGCTGTACAATTATACCAATCAAAGTACATTATCCCATCTCAAAAATCGGTTGAATTTTCGGAAAATATTATCACGAGAAGAAATCTCTTCTATCGCAATAAGCGTCCCTTTAAATCGAACATTTTCTTGCTTATAAATTTATTTCTCATATCACTAAAAGCAAAGGAGATATTTTAAGTGAAAATCTTAGGCGACTCATCCTGTATAGTTCTAAAGTGGCTCGTCGTCGAGGATGGGGGGGGGGGGGGGGGGGAGAGTTAAACAAACTTTCTTTCTAACCATTCGCAATTTCATATCAACATGTTTCGACGAATGTATGTAAATGTACAAATAACGGCGAAATAGCGCCAGGATAACGACTGCGGTCATTAATCTTAATAACCCCATTGAAGCCGGGTGAATGTCGCATAAAAACCCAGGGTACCTTCGGTCGACAGACTTGAAATTGAGGATTAAAACGAAAGAACCTTCAGAATGGAGCGCGGCACGGCGCGGCGGCCTTCCGTCCAAACGAAATAGCTGGGGATCAACTCTTTTCTGCATATCCTGACCTTGCACTTAACGGAGCAAAATGGAATCGATGGTAACGAGAACGACCCATGAAAACCTGTTACGTAATTGCTCACGTAATTCTTCTATGCCATTCGACCTCTACTCTGTACAGTGAATAATACATTATGCATGAGCTCGTAAATCGACAGCAATGATTCCGAGTAACTAACGTTTATGGGCTGTTTCCGATTAACGACTGCGTTCGTGGTGACATAAACATTGTATTAGGTTTCAATTAATGCACAGAAAGCAAGTTCAATCTAGTTTTTGAAGAAAGCAAATTGCATGGCCTTGCAAAAGGAAGCTTAGGAACTAATGAAACGAAAAAGAACATATGATCATGTTATTTGTGTATGCTCGTGTTATTTAACAATATTGAACATACACAAATCGAAGAAACTTTTGGGACAACTTAATGCATAAAATCAATGTTTCGTTATTACGAGTTATTGTTGTGGTGGTGGGTTTGAGATTGTTGTGTTGAGTGTGGGGTGAAACCTGGTTGATTGAAGCTGAATTTTTGTTGTTTGGTATTTGTTGATGTTGATGATTTTGATGGTGTTTGTACTTTTATGTTTATCTATTTGAGCATAGGTAGTAGAGCAGTTTTTAGACTGCTGATTTTGTAATAAATAAAGTCAGTATTTGAGTTCCTACAAAAGAATTTTTGTTGTGTAGGAGAGGATAAATAACGTTTACAATATTACATTTTGTTTCTATATTGTTATTGTGCGTGAAAAGACATATTGAACGATATATAAACATATATAGTGATAACATACTGCAGTGGAGAAAAACGTGTTACAAAATTATAAAATTTTCAAAGTCGATGCGGCGCGATTTTCCGTTATTCGATCAATTTCAAATTTCGCACAAATTATTTTTTTATCCAGTGGCACAATTCTAGGGTGTGGCCCACAAAAAGATCTGCGAAATAATTTTCGCCAAGTATAACTAAGGTCCACCCTATTGTACATACTTGTGTGTTGTATAATGATTTTAAAATGTCGGATTCTATGCACTTCTGTTAAAAATTGAGAAGTGAAGTACAAGATGATGAAACTATCGAAAGATTTTTTAAGAATGCTGCGATATGGTTACCAGTTTATCTAAATTGTTAATAAAAGAAATTGTCTTCCACTTTACTTTCGTTTTTTGTAGTTGATACGCAACATGTTCATTTTGTTTAATTAATTTCAATGTCTTGCGTTTTGGTTACTTATTTTTATCATAAATTTATATAACCTACAGTTGAGTGATCACTTTACTGGAAATATATTCACAGAAAATTGAATTGACGACATTGTACTGACATATTTTTCGAGTAACAACATGAAAATAACGACTTACAAGTTTTGTCATAATAAAACATATAGCATACACCTTTAAAAATTGCTACTCGTCAATACATTATTGAACATGCATATGTGTGCGTATGCACGCGTCGCGACGGTTCAAAAGGGGCCAGAAAATAAGAACCAAAAAACGGATCGAGTTACGTCAAAGGAAAAACGTGATCCAAAAGTTCGTCGGAATGAGTCCCCGAAGTAAAACGGATGTGAGGCTTTCCTCCCACCTCTGGATCTATTCACTATTCTATCATTTTATTCGATTTATACTCATTAAACTCGTATTAGGATACGGAAGCCCGTATTTCATTTCCGAAACGGCTGAAAACCGCCTTACATTCATGCTGGAACTGCGATGTGTCCCAAAGTAAATTGTTCCTGATTTGTTCTTTTACAATTACACTGAGAGTTTTACAGATTTATGGCAAAACTGAATAGGTACAAATTAAAACAGTAAAATGATTAAAAAATATTACGTTTCCTGATATAGTATTTTCAACTTATTTTAATGATTAAAAAAACAAATTCATTTTTATTTGCTCTTTGTTCCCATCAATAGGTGTTCGACATGTTTATTTTGCATAAATATCCGTAGTATAGTAATAATTCGTCTCTGGATTTTATGCAATTATAGCAAATATATTTTGGTAATTATATAGAAGTTGGGGTAATTATATAGAAAAGGTCTGCGTACTCCGATTTTGATGAAATTTTAATATGTTATGGAGCAACACATTCTGAACAACTTTTTCTTATTCCATTATAGGGGGGTCGCTTTTAGTTTTAGAGATATTTGCAAAAAACTATTGGTAATCTCAATTTCATAACGAAAACCTTCTTTTTAGAGTGGTATTGTCGCTCTCATCTCCACAACGTATTTACAAACAAAAAACGGAGCTTGGAAGAATACGGAAAATTTAATACACTATTAGCAATAGTTTTTCGCAAATATCTCGAAAACTGAGACCGAGCACCGGGTAGTTGTAACGACAAAAGTTGTTCAGAATGTTGTCCTCAACAACATATGTCAAGGTAAAGGTCATCGGAGCATCCTCTCCTAAACGTAAGGTTTACCAAATAAAGAAGTTTTGTCACTGGGTTAGGTGTTGTTTTCACACCGACATACTCGACCCGTATTATGTTACACTTCTAGGCGACCAAGGCCTCTCGAGCTTCGCTAACCTTTCCTACGTTCGGCAAAAGTCAAAGAATAGTATTATCTGAACGTTAATTGTCGCCGGCCGGACCAGTGGTGGCGACGATTATCGATGAAATACTGTAATTCCGAGGGAGCACGGCGGTTAATACGAAGTGGAAGTAGGGATTGGCCGATTCCTAACAATGAAAGATGATCAAAATGTGCTATAAAGTAATTTTACGTCATTCGATGGAAAAATCGATATAATGAGCAGACCTCGAGTGGATCGATAATGTGTATCGACCCTTACAAGACCTGTTCCTCATTTTTATTTCATAAAACAGTCGAAAACGATCGTAGATCAAGTTTTGTAGCGTAATTGTGAAGGAGAAGTTTGAATCTTCAAATCTGTGGTAGGTTTAGTCGTGAAAAAATTTGTTTAATGTTTTTACACGTGTTTTAATGATGTCAATTTTAATAGATTGTATAATGTATAATTGTTTGATCGAGAGGTTTCGAATAATTGCACAGTGACTGTGTTGTTGTCGTATGGCTGCCAAATGCAGCGTTTAATTAGCGAGTTCCGAACTGAACCGTTTTCGTAATTTCTAAAGTCTAATTGGCTGGTCTCTGGAATGGGAGCGACGTTTTCCAATTTTCCAATAACGACAGTGGGTATACAAACTAAAAATCACGAGAAAGTCAATTAAAAGGATCGTCTATTTGATGGTCTGTCAATAATGAGATAACATTCCCAATTTCGGAAGGAATATTTAACAAGTTTGGAAACGTTCCGATGAAACGTTTTGCGACGATTATTGTTCAGAATTTCACGACAATTAACGATGAAATACAGCAGTACTTAATGTTCTAACATTATTATATAAACTTAAATTCCCGCAAGTGGATACTCTAACACGTTTCTCTTATGTCACACATATATCCTCACACTCATACATCCTCATATCGGTGCGCCACCTATTCTCCGATCTCCTTAACAATGAATATAAAACTATCTTAATCTCCACACCAGGCACCCGGGTACTCATTTCCATATTTAATTAGTCATTTTTTAATGTACCTGACAAAATATTGCAAAACCCTTCCGAATCCCCATTCATTGTACAATTTTGCGTCGATTAACGCTCAGTGAAAAAAAAATAACAGTAAAATTGTCGGTACCTCGGTTGGCTAACAACAGTGAACATTCTGCGGTTATCTCCACAAGGGTTAAGATACTGATGATACTGTTGGATTGTTAGTAACAACGCGTCAGTAAGAAAGCAAAAATGAATTTAGTTACTCATGGGCCTGTTAGAGTTTTCGTATACCTAACTGCCTGGGAAAGAGACAGGACGAAGACCTAGTCCTTTATCTCAAGTGGACAACGGACTTTTCACGTTGCCTTTTCGTTTTCTTCTTCACTTCGTGTGTAGCCATCAATGAAATACGACGTCCTTCCGAGCTCAGTTAATAAACTAGAGTTTTACCAGCATACGCCGTGTACAGTTTATTTAACAACCCATTTCCAATAGATACATAGACATGTAAATATTTCTTCTTTTAATCATTTTACCGAGTTGCAAATAGTCCACCAGTATTTTCAAATTCTTTGAAGATTTTCACTGTTTTGCATTCGACCTATTCATTTTTGTCACAAACGCATAAAATCTAGGTCTAGTTAATAGGTAAAAAATTGGTTGGCGAATGATTTGAGTATTCTGTTAGATAATAAAAGTAATTAATCAGTTTAGGGGACGTTTTTCGATGGGACCTAGTTAAATTTAGCTTTGTGAAGATAACGATCTCATTAACACGAAATGTTATACGTATTCATCTGATATTAGCGTCGCGGCGCAATGCAGATGTGTTTCAAGATTTACGATCGGAACAGAAGTTATGTATAAAACGTAATTATGTGCATCTTTCTCCTTTTAAAAGCCTCAGTGTACTGTGACAAAGGATATATTGGTGGATTGTCGAGAGGGTGAACTGGGACAGACGTGTCTTTGTATTCGGCCAGACAGCAAATTGAACAATCTTGTTGAATTTGTACACCACAACCGGTGAGCATGCTGAAGCTAGCCAAAGTAGGCTAATGCCAAAATAAACAGTACCCTTTTATGTGGATCCTTTCGTGTCTAGGACAAATAGGTATCGTTCGAGGAAAATTGCAACGCTACAATTCGTATTTGGAAATGCACAACTCTAACAGTGACGTTAAATAATCGTAACCTATTTTTCTTCTAAATGAAACACATTAAGTAAGCGAAGCAAGCATTAGTGTCATCAATAGACAGATTTTTATGCGAAATAGAAATTGCCTGCAATTATTGTAAGCTATAGGAGCTACGTAATAACAGTATTTTTTATTATTAATTTTAATGAGTTAAAAACAATGCAACATTATTTTAAAATCCCTTAAATGTTTCTACTGCGAACCATTCATTTTTGTCATAAATTCCGCAGTCTGGTTATTTGATAAAAATGATTGACATAGAATTCTAGTATTATGTTTCATAACGAACAAAACGATAACACAACGGTGTTTTTATAAAATCAACAGTGATCAATAATAGGACAGTGTAGTATGTATCTTACATTTTAAAATCATAAAAATTGAATCTGATAATTCAATTACAGTTGTTCATGCAGGTACAGTAGGCTCCCGTATAACATAATTAAAAAATAGTTTAAAAAGGCTGTAAATATATATTTTACGTGGCAGTAAATGTGCAAAAAAATTGAAAAGGAACTGCGCACGACTGTAAATACGACAGATATTTAGGTGTTCCCATTTATGTGAGACACCCTGTATAAATATTTTATTTTCAATGCAACGAATGCAACGAGTAACAACAATTGTTCGAGGCAAATTATACATTTCCACGACGAATCGATATTCAGCTGTTTCTATAATAATAATTTTGCGGGTTATGTCATAGTTACTTTAACGATTTCAATATGCCTTATGATGGATTTACTGAACAAGTTTAATCGGCTTTCATACATGCAATTGAAATAAATGTATACACACGTATAATCGGTACAGATTACCGCATTACTAGGGTAGTTTCACATTTGATATAACATATCACAATGTAATTTGCAAATGAGAAGGTTATTACGGCAACATCCATAAATATATTATGAAAATCTTGCCCCAGTTAGAGAGAGCGCGCACCTTTAATGTATGTATACATATAATGAAGTTCTTTGCCTGGCAAGTTTCCGCTAAAATTATACTCCATAAGCTCCATCATACTTTCTCTTCAACCTTACCCTTTTTTCCTTCCTATGGTACAGAATATTTTCCTAATAATAGCGACAGCTTATAATATTAAATATACATATACAGGGTATTCATTTGAGAACTTTCCAGCCTAATATCTCGAAAAGTATGAATGATATTAAAAAAGTGTAAAACACGTGTCCAAGGATTTCGAGGGGGGGAGGAGGGGGGCAGTATCAGTTTTTTAATTGGGTGGCGTTTTCAGGGTCATTTGAAGGTCAACTTTGTTTTTTCAAATGTAAACCTATATTTTTTATTATGGGATCTTATTGCACGTAAAAAGACCAGCAAATTTCGTAGGACACTTTTTTTTATCCGCGCACTTTTATCCTCCCCCCTCTAACACCCTCGAAAAGTAGACTTCGAGAAAGACATAGTTCCCGCATTTGTCGCTACGAGCGCTGATATCTGTATTAGAAGTCTACTTTTTACGCCTGAAATAAATAAATAAATAACATAATAGACGTTTCATCAACATTGTATGTGCCCTCGCTAGTGCTAGAATAAGTTCAGAAACGATAAGACATGCACGTGATGCAGGGATACGAAGATTGCAACTTTGCATTGACGCAAACGGTCACCAATTCGAGCATCTCCTGTAAGGTAATAAAGTTTATTTTACTACCATATTTGACCTTGCATGAACTTCAATGATAACTCGCTGAATTCGTCTCAACACTGGCTATCACATCGTGATAAAAGAAACATAGCATTCCATTTAAAAAAATAGAGTTGACCTTGAAATCTCCTCTATGCCTCCAACCACGCAGAAAATGTTTGTGTCACAATATGTCCCCCTCTATACCGTGTAAGTTTTCTATATAACATTTTTTCATATTATTACAAATAACGGCAATATTCAAACTGGACATAGTTATTGCCCCACCGTGTATATAAATAATCGTCAATTTAATTCACAAGAAGAGCTCATATATGCTACTCAGGCAGAATGAAGAAATATATACCAATTGATTATATCAATAATTTGTATAAATCATTACCAAATAGAATATTTTCGGTTATAAACAAAAATGGCGAATCAACAAAGTACTAGTAAATAATATTCGTTGGTATGATATTATTCTATTATAATTATATTTTCATTCGTTTATTCAAGTGACGCGGAAAAATTTGTACTATATTCCAAAAAATAAAAAATGTTTACATTAAGTATTTCATGTGTCAACTTAAGTGCACATATCTTCATCAAATAACACCTTCTTTCCGTAGAAATGAAGAAAATATTAATTCGAAGTCTAATAAACACCAATAGAAGACAAATATCACGGTGTTTAATCAAGTGTCGCGGACTGTATGTGATCACATTCAAATGATTGTTGCTAATAGCAATGTTAACAAATTTCGATGAAATTTTCACCGTGTGTATAATTGACATAAGTTTACAAAACGTGTTGCTTAAAATTTCATTACAGGCTCAGATAAAAATGTTACAAAAAGCGGCTTTCACTGTTTACTTTGCAATTCCGACCTATAGCAATTGTCCCAAAATTTTGATTACCCGTTACTTAGTAAACTAATTCTTCTAATATGTCAACAAATCTCAACACATTTGGTTCAATGTTAAGAAAATTATGCGATTTTTAAATGTGATTGAACACTTTTTGCTAGGGATTGTACATACCTCCACTTTTTATAGGCACAGAGAAAATTATATTAGAAACTTAATTAATTCTTATAAGCTCTTTACTAGCTCAATTTTATCGCTAAGTTTAATAAACGCACGCTTGTTACCATCTATCTAGATGTCTCAGAAACTATGTCTACTCCAGGCATTCTACATTTCCACGATTTTCCTTCCACGTAAATGGAGGAGCCCATGTATACTAGCTACCACACGTGTGGAGGAGTACTAAACTCCAGGAATTCTACAAGGACCTGGAAAAGCAAATTTATGTACCTTTGTTTCTAACAGAAGAGAATAAAATAAAAATAGTACTCTACTGAATGTCGACATCATCCCACCGATGATGATTATCAGTTAAATGCAAATATGTATATAAGAGGACATCAACAATTCTAGTTATCATAATTATCTTCATTTCATTTTAGATCCATAAAGATTAACTTTCTGAGAGTCGACTGTCGCGTCAATCTCCGAGAGCAAAAAATTTCTGAAGTAGTCTCAAATGGACACATAAATTGAGAGTACTTTCGAGAGCAACTATCGACAAAAACTCTCAGATGGACACGTACCTTTAGGAGTCCTCTCCTCTAACTCGCGACCGTCTATTATTTATTCGGTCGAGGCTCGTCGATAAATGCCCATATAACCGCGCAAAACGGCGTCTAGAACAGCGCGCTGAACCTCGCAAAATGGCGCCTAGAACAACTTAGAGGCCATAAGTGTAACATTTTGTTTTTAGATTTGTTCGATTATTTTATGGATTTTTGAACTTTCGGTCATTTCCAACATTTTTAAGTTAAGATATTTTAACACTTCGGGGCCCTTTGCTATCCGGAGCCCTACGCGGCCGCTTAGACCTCTTACCGCTTAATCCGTCCCTGAGCTACACAGCAGAGTATCCATCGTAGAAGCTATAATATTTTACTAGAACTCGTTAAATAGCAAAGTATAATGGTCGCAGGCGTACAGCAATTATACTAGAACTCGTATATGAGTTTATCGAGGGACACAATCATGTTTGACCGGGCTCCATCTTTGTCATAAATTCAGTCAGAGCAGAGGTTGGGTGTGCTATAAATAAGATTACGTGAGATAACGCACGATCCGTTGGAATATCATCCCTTCGATTTTGGGGTTTGGATGAAAATATGAATCTTTCAGCCGCTGATCTGATATAAATAAATATGCTAACGTTCAGCAAAAATTGAGAAACATATTTGTTCAAACAATGAACCTGGACTCATTTTAAAGCATGAAGCCCCAACTTTCGCACACCATCGTTCGGTTCTTTCTAGAATATTTTTACATGACGCAACAGTTGAAAAACTATTATGTAAAATTATGTCCAGATAAAACAGTTGAAAAAGCTATTACTATTTTCTCCGCGATTTCGACGAAACGTAATGTTTAAATAAAATCTGACGTATCCTCTTCGTGGAGGGCTCCATCTTTGTCATAAATTCGGTCACAGCAGGGGTTGGGCGTGCTATAGATAAGATCACGTGAGATAACGTATGATCCGTTGGAATATCATCCCTTCGATTTTGATATTCGGTTGAAAATATTAATTCTGCAGCCGCTTATCTGATGTAAATAAGTATTCTAACGTTCAGCAAGAATTGAGAAATACAGGGTGTCCCACATAAATGGGAACACCTAAATATCTGTCGTATTTACAGTCCTATCAGAAAACTTCAGAGAAAAAATTTTGTATGTCGCGTTTTTTAATGAAATTTCAAGGTCACCGATGTTTTTTTTAAATGGAATAGTATACTTTTTTTACGATAACATGATTGACAATAAAAAAACTGAATTTAGTGGATACCACTTTTTTGACCTTGAAATGACCTTGAGCAAGAATAATCATGTTGGAGCGGATAAAATGTGCAAGTTTAAAACTTACGTGTTTCAGCAATGATTACACGTTGTTTACGGCGGGTTTGGGTAAATCAAAATAATTGTACCGTACAACAGCACGGCTTTGGGTAAATCAGAGTGGCTGTGTACAAGGTGTTTCAAAATTATATGTCGTGACTACCTATTGTGGTTATAATGAAGTTTATTATATTAACAGTGATGAAAATAATAGTATGATACAAGGGATGACGATATAACAGAATGGTGTAATGATAAACAACAGAACAGTGGAGTCGGAACAAATCAATATAACATAAACATCAGCAAGAACATAGAATAAATCATTAAAGATTGGTTTAGGCAAGGAGCATCAACCACCTGAAGTTCCTAATCTTTAACACTACCCTAGTGTGATGCTCCATCTCTGTATGGGTGGAAAATTGTTAAAAATACTTGCCGAAAAATTGACCTTGACCTTGAATTTCAAGGTCAAATTTTTCTATCAATGCGTCGTGTATTACTCATCAGGAGAAACAAAAGTCTGAAAGGAACCATGGGTCAAAAACGAACCGTTCGCTTGAAAATTGACGTCAAAGCTCAAACAAGTTTTTAAGTTGTTCTATTTCCAAGATGAGTAGGTCGCAGACCTGCTCCACATACGTGGCCTCCACGGTCTCCAGATCTAACACCATTGGACTTCTTTCTGTGGGGAGCAGTGAAAGATTTTGTTCATAAATCAAGTTGTCCGTTCACATCGGTATAACAGTGAACACTAAATTGAACAAGCTCTCGAATATTTACGGTCCATACGAAATATCGGAGCAAAACTTCGCCATAATATGAAAATACGGCTGCAGGAGTGTGTTAGTCGTGGAAGAAGTCATATCGAAATTGGACATCAAGCACGTCTGCCCAGTGCAATAAGACAAAATGGAGGCGTTGTATGGCATAGAGTAAGGACTAGAAGACAAAGACAAAATAGAAGACAATAACAATTGAACAGCAATATTTTCGTATTTATGTGAAATAAAATTATTCGAGGTATTACACAGCTATTTGGAATCCATTTAACTTACAAAAGAAATGTATCATGGAAATAAACCCACTTCAAGACTTATTTGAGCTGTAACGTCAATTTTCAAGCGAACGGTAGAGATGAAGTATCACGTTAGGATAGTCACTACATATAATTTTGAAACGCCCTGTACATATAGTTTGCGAAAGATAGAACACGATATTCGCCCTGTGCAGAGAATTAGAATGTTTTTTTTTCGGATTCGCAACGAATTCTGTATGCATACTTTGCTGGCCTCTGCTATGGCACAATAGACTTAACACAGGAACAACAAATCAATAGAGACCACACTGTACAGCTCCATTTATACCAGTTTCGTTTATTCCAACGAAATTTTAGTCAGTATACGAATAAAGGCACTTCTGCGAGCTCTTATTGTTTGAACTGCCGACGAGTGCCACTTCAGTTCTGCGCAACAGCGGACAGCTAAGATACAAATAGCGGATGAAAATTGAAGATACTCGTGTTTATACAATCTTCAAAATACACTTTGTTCACTTTTTAATTAAACCTTGGATCCTGGGCGGCTTTTTACGACTTTATGGCAGCCATAATTTAAGAGGGTCGACCGACGTCCTTCAGCCAATTTTCACCGGAAATGGCTCGTTCGATAGCTTACCAAGAAAGAACCTTTTCTTGCTAGCTTTAAGCCTTACACCTCGCTTGTTAGGGTGATTACGGAAAAAAAGCGGAAAACAAGTTTTTTCTCCATTTTCCCTATTTAGCCGCATATATACATGATAAAATAATCTGACGCATTTAACACATCGAACTAATTTTTATTGGAGACTCCGGTTGCGAAAAATGAAAAACGCGAAAACATTTTAAAAAATACAGATTGCTTATCGAAGTTTAAGAGTCTGACCACTCTGCAAATGAATTCAATAATAAGGTATTGTCATCAATACTATGTCCATTTGTTTTCATATATTTTCTGGGCTGTGTCTTAGTTAAAAAAAAACATATTCAATCTTATCGATTTTTTACGTATTTTGAAACACAACTCTTCGAGATCAAAGTTCATGCCTTCACTCGACTTAACACTTTATCTACCGGAAGCCTATTAATCGGATTTTCATTAGTTGTGTTGTACTAAAAGGAGCCTTAAAAATCTTCTTTTCCATAATAATCCCAAACGAAATAATTAGATTGTGTTACCGAGGGTGACTTGTTGGTTCATGATTGAAATTGCTGTTGCTGTTGAAAGATCCATTAAAAAATCTCTAGCCATGAACCATAGACGTTCAAAAACTATGAAATAATTACCGGTAAATAATGTGTAAATTAAATAGTCAACTGTTTAAACTGTCTGCTGAACAAATTTTTAAATCCACTTCTTTCATATCACTGTTAATGTTCTGGGTGTACTTCCGAACATACCATACCTCTGTTTTTTTTATACTCTAGATTCTTACTTATTTTGACGTGCCTTAGACGCGGGATGTCGTAAGGACAGTTTAGGACGGTATATATACAAACAGAGGAAGATTCAGGTAGTAGCGGGAAAGGTGTTGTCGTAATGTCCCTCTGTTGACAAGCATAGGAAGTAGCCGCCACACAAAAATAGAGATGACCTTGAAATCTCCTCTATGCCCCAACCCACGCAGAAAATCTTTATGTCACAACATGTCCCCCTCTATACCGTGTAAGTTTTCTATATAACATTTTTTCATATTATTACAAATAACGGCAACATTCAAACTGGACATAGTTAGTGCCCCACCCCGTAAATTTTGTTCATAACATTTTTCCATATTATTACAAATAACGGAGATATTCAAGGTGGACATAGTTATCCCACCCCTCCCGGATGTACACAGTACACTTTTCAAGCTCATAAAGCGCAGCAACAACTTATTAATTTATTTATATATTCTTACACTCGTAATTGCATCTTTTATCAGTTTGTATCCACTACCTTTCGTGTTCACCTTGCATGCAGTGATAGGGAAGTCGTGAGATTAAAAAACCGCCAGTATTCAGAGCACAACTATGAACACGGCTAGATTTTTCTTCATTATAGTTCATTATGCTGAACATGTTTGCCTACGACGTTGATTATCTAACACATTAATCTAACTTCCGGCTTGTCTTTTCCCTGCATCGCAAGAAAAAAAAACCAAATTTACGTCAAGGTAATATTTCCTCTTCTCAAATGCATTTATTAAACATTCTTTTATTATTGTAGCTTCAGTTTTGCAATTATTATAGAGTTGTAGTCGGAGCTAGGTAAAATACTATTTTAAATAATGAACAGTAAATAGTCGAATTTATTTGAAATCGGCACTTGAAACTAAAATATTTTATTTATTAGAAACCGGTGTGATTGTAGTATTTTATTTTAAGGATTCTTAAAGTAGTGTGAATTTGATGTGCGGTGTTGATTCTACGTGAGAAAATAAATCGAAAATATGAAATCAATTTTTTCCATTGTTGATACATTTCGAGATGCACGTTTTCTATTTAACGGAAAATTCGAATATTTTATTTTATGTTTTAAATTACCAAAATAAAAATATTTTATTTTATGTTTTAGATTATCAAAATAAATATATTTCATTTTCAGGAAATTTACTGTTTATTTAAAATACTATTTTATCTGAATTGTGGAACAACGACTATTTAAAATAGTATTTGAAATATTTGATCTCTAAAATTTTTAACAGCTCTGGTAAGAATTTTTATCAGTTCTGCATCTTAGATACGATAACCCTGGAAAGAGTTTGCAACTTCCTAAAACGATAGAATTCGCATCATGGAACACGAGTCACGTTGTCTTCCCAGTGAGACTATATCTCCATTGTAACACATCAAGAGAGCTTAAAACCAGTTATGCAATTATTATACAGTCGTAATCAGAGCTAGGTAAAATACTAGACTACTATGTCCAGCTGCATCGATTGATGTATCAAGAAATACCACATTCCAATTAAAATAACAAAGTTGACTTGATTTTCCCTCATACGGAATAATCCCCAGATCTAGCCCCCTCAGATTACCACCTTTTTCGGTCGTTGCAACATCACTTAGTTGAGCCCCACTTCAAAACTCTTGAAGATGTCGGAAAAAGCATTAATGACTTTATTCAATCGGAACCACCATCTTTTTATAGAAACGGAATTCATCAATTACCCGAAAAGTGGAAAAAGTGTTTTATTTGCAGAAATTTTACTGTTTATTTTAAATAATATTTTGATCGAATTGTAGAACGATTATTTAAAATAACGTATTTGAAATATTTTTTCTTCAAACAGTTTCCAGCTGTGGAGTGCGTACTTGCAATCATGTTCTTCAAAATTATGTTTTAAAAAATTGATGAATAAAACAATAAATAGTCCCAAACTTTAACTATACAATTATAGGAATGGTCTGCCGTTCGAAGATTAATGCGAATCCTCGAAATTCTAATAAAATGTATTTTATTCGATCATAGCGCATTAAAAATTAATGTCTATAGTCGGTCAAAGAATAGTTGAATAAATATAGTATTAGATACTGACATTTTATCCAAACATAGTAACTACTATTCCCCATTCCCAGCCTCATAGGTTCGTTTATGTGTTCAAACAACATAAATGTCTACATTTCTCCATAAATTGCGATTGTTAACTTACTTTCTGATGAGATTGTATGGACAATTTTATGACGTTGTGCAAAGTATTATATTTCGCACGTACGGAAGCCATTTCTCTGGGTTCAGCAATTCTCGTTTACAGTGTTGTACCACCTGCATCTTCCGTGTAACTTCATTTTTAGAGCCGCGATATTAATATATCTTGTTACGTAATGGCGAAGTGCAGCGTACACACTTTCTGGAACGCAATATATCCGTATACTTTGAAACTGGGTTAAACAGACACAGCTGATTGCACTGGTAAATAGCCTCTCGTGTAAACCAGCTAAAGTGTTTCTAATTTCAGCTTTTTTGTCGCTGAAAATATTATCAGATTATATCCACAATTATAATTACGATTATATCTTCTTTTCTTTTAGGTTTTTGAAAGTCGCACTAACTTGTTGGTTTTCAGCGACCATGCAGTCAATTGCCTCGCGCATGAAAGAGAGGTTGATGGGAGAAGCAGGTATTTGAGGGGCCCCTCAATGCCCACTACGGTCATACGTTGCCCTTCCATGCGCCCGAAACTTTCATAGTCCATGACTCAAGTAAATATCATCACAATTACATCCTATTTGGTATCATTTTCATTAGAAAAATGCCACGAATATGTTGGTGAAAGTTCCATAAAAAAATAATAAAAAATATAGAAGTTTTGTTATTGGATTAGTAGTGGTCCCACAACGATATACTCGACCCGTGTTGTGTTACACCTCTCGGCGACCGAGGCCTCTCGAGCTTCACGGCCCCTCACGGGGTATACCCCGCGGAAGTGGCGATTGTTTTGCGAAACTTCTTGTTCAGAATTTGGCGACTTTTAAGGGTGCGGACTCCTGCGGGCAGCGCTCCAAGCGGCCGCTAGGGGAAGCTCGAATGAGAATGTGTGGCACACACACACTCCGCTAGATTAGCCTATACGTATACAAGCAGAGAGGAAACTCGTACGAGATTTCAAGCTATTTCAAGGTTCCGCGGGGCCCGTTTTCACGGCGAAATAACGCAAAAGTTAGAGTTTTGAGTTTACACGTCCGCTAAATGAAAGATAAATCTAGTGCGCTTGACTATAGAGACAGCCTACTTTTGCGATATTGAGGCGTACTTTGGGATATTCGGCAGCATGTTGCTCGTCAGAAATCGTTGTAGGCCGCGTGACGTCACGACATGTTGAATCTTTAAGTATCTGGAGATTTAGGGTTCTTACAGAGACACCTGGATGCACGCCCGCTAGCGAGGGCACATACAATGTTGATGAAACGTCTATTATGTTATTTATTTACATATTTTAGGCGTAAAAAACAGACTTCGAGAAAGACATAGTTCTGGTATTTGTCGCTACGAGCGCTGATATCTGTATTAGAAGTCTACTTTTTACGCCTAAAATACATAAATAAATAACATAATAGACGTTTCATCCAGTTTCGGAGACGGCTGAATAAAAACAAGAATCTATACAAAGCTACATTATTTCATAATATCCTAGGATTTGCTTGTATGAACTGCACTTTTACTTTATTTTCTTCCGACGATTGCATAAGGCAAATATAGACGCTGCTCTTTTTACATACGCTGCGTCCGAACTATAACGGAAGGTATTCAATGAAATCGATTGTTATGATCTCTATACATATTTTTCATATGTGCAGTAAAGGAAAAATATACTGCTGCATGTATCGGGATGAATACCGGATATGAACGACCATAGAATAATGGATTTGACATTATTTAAAACAAGTAACACTATCATAATATAGTTAAGTTAGGTTAGGTTAAGCTAAGTTAGTAATTAGGTTAGGATAAGGCGAAAGCAAAGGTTGTCAAAGGGGGTGGATATGTATGAATTGCAACCCTTAGGGGAGACAATAAAACTTATATATGTATAATAAATAAATATAATAATAAAAAATATATATAAGCTTTATTGTCTCCCCTAAGGGTTGCAATTCATACATATCCACCTCCTTTGACAACCTTTGCTTTCGCCTTATCCTAACCTTATTACTAACTTAACTTAACTTAACCTAACCTAACCTAACTATATTAATATAAACGTTTATTTAGCAATTCCAGCTAAGGTAATATTTGCCAGAAATGAAAGAATCATCGTTCACTGTCAAAATGTTTACAGCTTAGCGACGAATAATTTTTAAATAGACGAAAAACTAAATTACAATTAAATCCTACTCACAATGTCGGATGAAGTAGTGTGTCAAACACATAAGTACAATTTAAAAACGTTAGTGGTCGCTAATCATAAATTGAAAATTTTGTTACCAAGAACCTGACAACTTCATTTTTTAGTGAAATTGTACTTGTTCTAAATATTTTTATATATCGAATTTTATTATTGAAATATTTTATATATTGAAAATCTGAACTGACTCAGCCTTTGCACCAAAGTATTCAATTGGATATGTAACAACAATAACAAAAATGATTGAAAAGCAGGAAATAAAAATATGGGAAATCTTTCAACGACATATAGCAATTAGACACCTTCTTCGATCATTATTTATATGAATAAAATATTCAGAAGAATTTGGCAACGATCTTGACAGTCCACGTGACCTGACAACAAATCTTCCTCCTTCTACATGTGTACGTATAAAGGAAGCAGTTCATCAAAAATGCCGAACGCCTAACCTAAGCTCTCTCACGAGAAAATTCCCATCTAAGAAGATAAAAGACGTTTGAAAAATGTGCTCATAAAAGCTCGTGATCGAATTTGCGAAACTAATTGAGTTGGATCCCATTTTTAGTGAGAAGCGTCTAAAAAGTCGATAGCGCAAGCTCGATATTGAGAGCATCAAAAACAGTTTTGCGATAAATGAACGAAATACGCCAAACATGTGCATTATGTGCATTATTTATTGTCAGTTTAGAAAGATCTATACAGGGTGTGGCCGGACGGTTGGTACAACCGAGCAGGGGGTGGTATTACATGTAAAAATAAGTCGAGAAGAAGGAATAACATTTTTTCGTTCGACGCTTCGTTTTCGAAAAAATCGAATTTGAAAGTGCAGCGAACGCGCGTGCTGTTACATAGGAATCAGTTGACGCGTCTGATCATGACCAACCAATTCTACTTGCTGCGTATACTAAAGCACGTGGACCCGACGCACCTTATAACTCGATTTTTTCGAAAACGAAGCCTTAAACGAAAAAACGTTATTCCTTTTTTCGACTTATTTTTACATGTAGTATCACTGTCTCGGTTGTACCACTCGCCCGGCCACACCCTGTATAAAGATAACATCATAGAAAAGATTTAGGAAAATTTATAGACCACTAATGAAAATTTGGTACAGTTTACGAAGGTCTACGTAAAAACTGTATCCAAGAGAAGCATTTAGGCAAATGTAGAGAACTCTAATGATCAGAATTTCAACATTTATCTTAGCACAAGCTTCGCATATTCTGACTTTCTTGTTTTCACGCGTCGTAGGCTTAATGGACATTACGCAGTTTTTAAGCACAGAACCTGAATGGAGAAAACGCTGTTCTAATCATTTAAATGCCATATGCGATTTTGATGGTCAATCTGGGTAGCGTTGTACATACAAAAACAATTTTGATACATTTCCACTTCCACCACTTATTTAAGTACTATCGTTCAGCGAAGGATACCTTAGCACGAATAGTGATTGAAGTAAACTGACTATCTTTCAGAAGTACACAGTAATGCATAAACAAGTTTGTTTTCATTTCATTAATAATGACTTTGATGTTGTCCTGAGAGTAACACATGTTATTCTTCTAGTGTGAGAGTTCGAGGGCACGAAATAAAGTACTGTGGTGGCGATAACACCACGTACGCCAATGCATATATTTCTTCTAAGAATTTCTTTTTCCTTTCCAACTCTGTTATGCTATTATTCTCTATTTCCTGTCTACTAGTCGCACATTTCGTGTCCAGCCCTTCACGTATTTTCCAACGCATCCTTGAGAACGTCGCCAGAGTTCTGGTTTTCGTTAGTCTCGGTCCTTTTCCTACCTCTTAGCTTTCTCTGTTTATGACTCTCTTCCGCTGTTCCTATCGCTGTCACTGTCTTCTCAAGTTTTCCTTTTCTATTCTCTTTTCTTTTTCTTTCATATCTTTTTGCCTTTTCTAACTTCGACTTGTTTAAGAATGCAACGAGAGTCGCCAGTCGATTTTAAGCCTCCGAGACTGTAACACCAGCACTGCACTGACATTCGCGCTTACCGATGTCGTAATAAACGAAGTGAGGGCAATCTTATTTATTATTTTATACTACCTTATCCACCTCAGTACAAATAATACAATCACACCTTTTCTGCATTTCCCTGCAAGTTTGACCTTGAATGACCTTGAGTCATAGGTAATTGAACTCATCTTAAAACGCACTATTTGATGGTGGATAAAAAACATATCAATCCATTTAAAAAAAGAAAGTTGAGTAATTATATAGAAAAGGTCTGCGTACTCCGAATTTGATGAAATTTTAATACGTTATGGAGCAACACATTCTGAACAACTTTTTCCTTTTCCAATATAGGGGGGTCGCTTTTAGTTTTCGAGATATTTGCAAAAAACTATCGGTAATGTTAATTTCATAATGAAATCCTTCTTTTTAGAAACACTGGGTGCGTGTGAAACACTGGGTGGGTGTGTGTGGTGTTGTCGCTTCTAATCTCCACAACGTGTTTACAAACAAAAAATAAACAGATGCGGCCCGAAAATCCAGGAAATGGAATAACAGAAGAAACAAGCAGAATTAACTCCTGTAGATAACTCTGATCATACATAGATAGGCTGAGCTTTCAATTTTATTTTTTGTTTGTAAACACGTTGTGGAGATGAGAAGCGACAATACCACACACACCCACCGAGTGTTTCACACGCACCCAGTGTTTCTAAAAAGAAGGATTTCATTATGAAATTAACATTACCGATAGCTTTTTGCAAATATCTCGAAAACTAAAAGCGACCCCACTATATTGGAAAAGGAAAAAGTTGTTCAAAATGTCGAAATCTATAATATATTAAAATTTCATCAAACTCGAAGTACGCAGACCTTTTCTGTATAATTACCGAAAGTTGACCTTCACATCACATTGGAGTGTCCACCGGGAAAAATAAAAGTCCCACCACATGATGCCTCCCTCGGTACTGAACAACATTCATCTGAAACATTTTTACGTATAAACAATACTTTTGGAGATATTGGTCTGTAACGCTTTATAATTTCCACCCTGTGTATGAAGATAATATCCAAGGAAAACAGTTAGGCAAATTTAGAGACCTCTAATGAAAATTGTAAAGCAACGTTTGCAAACACAAAGCACGTTAACTGCAATTACAAAGCATTATCTGTAAAGTAGAAATTGTTCTTATCTGCCGACTGCAATATGTAACGTTTTATTGTGTCTTTAAAATGATGGTAGCGATGTGCATTGTAAGTGGACAACATTGCGAAATATCCACCGACTCCATAATGAGGGCCGACTACTGAAAGCCGAGCATTGTATAATTTACAATAAGCCAGAGAAACTTGTGCGACTCGTAAAACGGAAAAAAGTCACTCATCGCGAGCTTTCACAGGAAGGGAGAGCTTGCATTGTGATCTCGGAATAATAAATTGTCTCCTTAGATCGACTTTCTAGCTGAAAGTATTCCGAAGGTGTCTTGGGGAAACTTTAAACCGCGTTTTTCTTCACTAAATTAACGGGTAAGGTAATTACTCAACTAATTGACTTATCAATTTAACAAAAAGTTCATTCACTATCTTAGGAATTTCTTGAATGGTTGCAGCTAACGTGCTTGCACCTGCAACAGCGTGATGCGGTGCTAGTAATCATTGGCGCGGTGTAAGGGTGTCTGGTTCCTGCGTTAACTACTTTGGCTACTAATAAGACAATTAACGACATATAAACCAGTGTGATCGGTCAAAATACTATAAACGTTTATACTAAATGCTTATACTTCTACAAATCAAGCGAGAATACCTTCCTCCGTACGAGGTGTGCAAGACTATCATTCATTATGTATAATTATTGTTAAATGGCAAAAAACAAGAAAACGCCGAAACACGTATATCCTATTTTTAATCAAAGATCGCACACCCTAGTTTATATTAAAACGAATTAACACTAAATAAGATAAACTGTTTCATCAAAATCGGCTTGGGTCACTCGAATATGTTCCCTTGTAAGTTGAGAAATAATGATCCACTTTAATTAAAAATTTATTTGCAAATTTAGTGCAGGCAATATAGCATTAATCAAGGTGTTCCTTTTACAGTCACTCCCATTAATATTCGGACACTCTTAAAAAGACGATAACTTGTTTAATATTGGACCATACGACTTGGACTTTTTTGAGATGTTAGAATAATTAGTTTACTACATGACGTGAAAAAGAAATTTTAAAACAATTGCAATTGGTCGGTATTGCAGAGAAAATACTAAAAGTTGTGTTTTACAATTTTATTATGTGGCTTATATTGAAAATTTAAAACATCCATTTTGTAGATCTGTATCAATTGTATACATTTTCAAATTTTCATCCAATTTGGATTACGTGGAAAACAGCGACGGGCATCGAATGACGTAAGAATCCTTCGATTTATTACAGTTTAAGCCCGAAAATTGTAAAAAGTTGCAATTTTTAACATCTTCAAACAGTTGTAGCTCATTGCAACGTTTGCCCGATTTTATTGAAATATTCGGAGTGTATACAGTTGACACAGATCTACAAAACGTATTCGTTGAGTTTTCAATATGGACCCACATAAAACAGTTATAAATAACAACTTTTAGTATTTTCTTTGTAATTCCAACCAATTACAATTTTTTCAAAATTTCTTTTTTTCAACGTGTAGTAAACTAATTGTTTTAACATCTAAAAAAATATCCAAGTCACATGATCCAATAATAAAAACGTAATCGTCTTTTAAAGTGTACGAATATTAATAGGAGTGACTGTAAATCGAACATCTAATGGGAATGGTGTAAGCAACTTCATTTCTACATTATTCTAATTTCAATTCATTCTTTCGTCGTCAGTCATTTCAAGGTCATTTCAAGGTGATTTCAAGGTCATAGTTTTATAAGTATTTAATCTCGTCTTGATGCCGTTTAGGACTTTGCATCATAAAAAACAGGTTTAATATTTATAAAAAATGCCGATGACCTTGAAATGGCGATCAATATGCAGGGTTATCCCAAGGGCGAGAATTTTTTTATCACCATCAGGTGCATGCCTCGAAACTATTCAAATCCATCTTCGTCACACTTTTCTATCTTTAGTAGTTTAATAGATTTTATAAATAAATAAAGTGTTTCAAAGAAATGAGTTTGTTTATAACCTTTTAACAAACGAGGAAAAACAACGGCAGCCGTCACAACACGTTACTCAAGCTGATGTCCTCAATAATCTATTAAAAGATCCGGAAAATCAGAGATGGTGCTCTTTTTTGACTGCTCTTTTTTCCTTTCTGTCACGGATCAATAAATAAGTAATTTGTTTCAAAGAAATATTTTTATTCATAACATTTTAATAAACAGCGACAGCTGTCTAAAACCTCCACAACACTATACTCAATGTGATTGCCTCAATTGCATATTAAAAAATCCACAGAATCAGAGATGGCTCCCTTTTTGGTGAACATGTACCTTTTGTTGACTAATCCATTTCGTTATGATCCAATAAATAAATAGACATTTTAATAAATAATGACAGCTAACTGAAACCTCCACAACACTATGTATACCGAAGCCAATGACCTCAACAATCCATTCGAACATCCTCAAAATCAGACATGGCTCTTTTTTTC
Organism: Sphecodes monilicornis; assembly: GCA_913789915.3. Taxonomy (NCBI): domain Eukaryota; kingdom Metazoa; phylum Arthropoda; class Insecta; order Hymenoptera; family Halictidae; genus Sphecodes; species Sphecodes monilicornis. The sequence goes on along the minus strand of OU565301.1, from coordinate 7,080,760 downwards.
CAAACATTAGCCTTTGTTCACACGCCTTTTTTTATGATACAATAAATAAACAGGCGTTTTAACAAACTACGACAGCTGACTAAAACATTCACAATTCAGGGCAATGTCCTCAATCTATGAAAAAATGATCGAAATCAGTGGTGGCTCCATTTTTGCTGAACCTAACCCAGACCTCTTATATTATGATTTTCTAAATAAATGTGTATTTTAATTGACAACGACGGTTGAATAAAACCTTGTCAACACTATGCTAAAGCTAATGTCCTCAAAATCGGAGATACAGTATTTCATCGGTAATTGTCCCAAATGTCTCCGACATAATTGTCCCTGAGATATCCCCACTAGTGCGGGGTGTACCCCCTTGAGGGGCCGTGAAGCTCGAGAGGCCTCGGTCGCCGAGAAATATGACACCATGCGACTCGGATATATCGGTGAGACCATACTAATCCGAATTTCCAACTTCTTTATTATTCATTATTTTTTTATGGGGCTTTTATCACCATATTTGTGGCATTTTTCTAATAAAAATGATACCAAATATGATATAATTCCGATGATATTTACTTGTGTAATAGACAATTAAAGTTTCTCTTAAAGTCTCTTTCTTTCCCATACGCTATCCTTCCTCGCGCCCGAAACTTTAATCGTCGATTACACAAGTAAATATCATCGGAATTATATCATATTTGCTATCATTTTTATTAGAAAAATGCCACAAATATGGTCATTGAAGTCCCATAAAAAAATAATGATTAATAAAGAAGTTGAAAATTCGGATTAGATATGTTTACATTTCTCGGTAACCGAGGCCTCTCGAGCTCGGCTGTCCTTCTTTACGTTCGGCAAACTTCAAACAATGATATCCCTCGCGCATAATTGTCCCTCCGCAGACCCGTGTTGTGGACAATTATCGATGAAATACTGTAGCTCCATTTCTCTGAATATGCAGCTTTTCTAGCAGCCAGAATATTATATCAAACTTCCCACCCAGAAGAAGTGAAGAATGCCAACCTACCTTTCATCAAGCTTGAAAGACGACCTGGACAGATCGCTCCACGCACTCATACTCCTACTCCGTCTCCTACAAGAGGACTGCGGAGCCAGCAATCTAGAGCTGCTCCTTCTCCTAGTACTCGCAAGATTCTCCGCCTGGAAGTAGACCCTAGGCGAATGAACCTTCTGTTGAACATTTGTGGGCGTAGAAGTCGGTGTTACAGCGTTCGAAGTGTGCAGCTCCGGCAATGCCTCGTAGTCCCAAGCTCTGGCACCCATCTCGAGCAAGGGCACCGACGAGGCAGCGTTTTGCCGTTGCAGGGGATCCCGAGGCTTCCGCTGATGGAACAGGGCGAACAGCTGACGGAACGCCGACTCGTTCGCCCGGTCTTCTTTTTTTCTCGGTGGAAACTTCACTTTGTTGTCTTCTGATCCTCTAATTGTCCTATCCGGAACTGAATCCTTCACCCACGCGCGCAAAGGTCGTTCAACTTCGAACTGAGTCACATCGCGAATTACCTCGTGGGCACACGATGCGTCCAGTCGTCACACTTAAATGTCTCACTGATCATTCCTTTACGATCACACTCATGGTTCGCTGTGCAATTACGCTCCATTGTGCCTGGGAATAATGAACTAGGTTGTTCTATGTATACTGTGGACGATCATCTTCGTCTGAAGGTTAGAGGTTTAACAAGGGAGCGACGTTTATCGGATCGCGTCGATCTTTTCGGATTAGCCCGATCGGTAACGAGACAGCTCTTGTTCCTGTCTCCGGGGGCTAATGCAATTTCTAATCGATACACTCGAGACATCAATTTAATACTTGTCGGCCCGAGTAACAGGGTATTATGCTCTTCACTCTGAAAGATTCGCCTTGAAGAATTTAACGTCAAGCGATCCGATACATGAAACCGTCAATACTTGCGGTCCTAAGTATAATACCAGGATAGTATGCTTTTCATACTGAAGGATTCACCATGAACGGTTCATCCTGAAGAACTCAGTTCATTGAAAGGTCCAATTGGATAAATCGAGGCATTTGATACATGTCATCCTAAATAACAGGGTATTGTGCTTTTAATCCTGATTCATCAGGTATTCAACATCGAGAGGTCCAACGTTTCGATTGATCTGAGTGCTCCAAGTGATTAGCGAGCATGGTCTCGATAGGACTGGGTAATTAGTGCATTTTTCGTAGCTTTACGCGTTTGTATCGCATTGCGCAACAACAGAGCATTAACCAGAAATCAAAGAAACACGATGAAGCGTGTGAAATCAATAACCACCGACTTCCGAGTCCGCCTTGCTAATGCACCGTGAAGAGCCGATGAGCCTCGAAATGTTCTCTTTCGCTCGAACGTGTGGACCCTCGGTACAGATTGATCTCATGATTCAACAGCTATAAACTATGTATCGGGCACAAGTCGGAAGCTCTGAGGTGTCTTTCTCAAACATCTCTCAAAGTGAACGTTTTCTCAAAAATTACGCACAAGTCAACAGTCCTATATCGACGTAACAATAAAACGGCTATCAAACAGTAGTGGCATCAACAAACAGCAAGGGTTTCAACAACTTCGCGATTATTATCGGCTTTGTGCTATTGGTTCCAACAACTAGGATCGATCTGTCCAAAATTCAATTTGGAAAAAGGGGGTCGAGCTTGATTAGATCACTGTCAGGTGACCAATTTCATGAATAGAGACATAGCATCAGCGAGAGATTGACACACTATTTCACGGCGTTGTTCATTGTGTTCGGGAAGTGTCCCGTTCTCGCTAATTGAAGTGGACCGCGATGATCGTGACAGAAATTGCTGATTTCTTCGAGACACATATCGATCGCGCTAAAGTCATTCCTTCTCATCGATGAATTCTCCGATACACATTACTGTTTACGTTAATTCCTTCGGGATACATAATTGCTCAAGCTAATTCCTTCGGGACACATTACTGCCGATAGTTTCATTGATTTTCATCACCAATTGCTTAGAGACACATGATTGTTCACTTAGTATTACAGCTTCTCTATGCACTGCGGTTTTTAAAGAACGTCTTCGAGAACGTCTTCAACAGTACTTAGTCAACAAAGTCTTCAACAACGATCATTCAAAAACGATCCTACGGGAACGTCTTCAACAACGATTCTCTAAAAACATCTTCAAAAACGATTCCTCAAGAACATCTCCAACGATTATTGTAGAACGATTTTCCAGGAACGCGTTTGACAACGACTTCAAGAATGTCGTCAATAGATAAACAAACGAACCTCAGGTCCCAAAGGACCTCAATTAATTCTGTCAGCCTTAAGTAGCTTTTCAGCCAGCAATTCTAACTGTTTCCCGTCACGGCAGGAGTCCGAGCAGCCCAAATCGGGTCACGGTGACCAAAGCCGAAGGTCATGATCATTGAAGGATTACTCGAGTCGTCCTCGTTCGATCACAATAAAACGTCCATCACCGTGGTTTCGCTCATTGGGAACGTTGTCACAGGCTTCGATACGATCGATGCCAGCGAATCCTCCTGGCCGATTGCATCTGCTCATTTTTCTCTTTCCTCGCAGGAGCAAGGCTAAAACCGTGTCTCAAGGTCGTCGTTGATGTCGAACCGCGATTTCGTAATAAAAACGTGCACGGCAAATGCCAGATGCCTGATAGCAGTCTGGCGAGTGGGAGCGCTTCAAACGACGTGGAAGACTCTCGTGTAAACAATGAACGACGGTTGGTGGAGTCGATAACTATGAAACATTACTGGAAATCATCAGTGCATTGAGCATGCGAAATCCTGCGGACTTCAACATAGCTAAAGGCTGAACTGTCATCATTCTTGACGAACTTTCTCTGTTAACAAAACCGACGTCTTCGCAGGTTGATCATTATCGCCGATCACCAAAGTGTTCTCATTCATCAAACTGTTCTTATTCATCGATACGCAATCACCATAGTCATCGACCCTGTTCCCAGTCTCCGCAAATGTTAAAATCATCAGAGTACCTTGGCAAGCACCCGCACCGAGTCTTCACTATTCTTCTCCGTCGATCTTCATTGTAACAAGAACCGTTGAAGTGGTGAACGAAGCGGCGCCTAATCAATCTTCACCGAGACCTTGACAACACCAGGTGCAGCCTGCACACGGTGCTCATCCCACGCACTCTATCACACGCAATAATGATGTCGAACAATGTAATCGTCCCCAAAGAACCGAGGTGCCGAACTGTCCTTGAACCGCACTGTCAGCTGTCGAACGGTTTGGCAATCGACCGTGTGGATTCCAGACGACGGAAATGGCGGAGAACCGTGGACCTCGGTGTAACGTGTCGCCTAACTGATCGTTGGTTGTAACTGGTCCTGATTTTTACATTCTGGCGAGCAGCTATCTCGCAACTGGCCACCCCGTACTGCGGCACATCGTAGCAACTTTCTCTTGCGCTCCCCTAACTCTCCCACCCTTCTCTCATCCTGCTCGCTCTTTCTCTTTCTCTCTCGCGCGCTCCTTCTCCCGCTTCTGTGCTGTCAACGCGGCCGCTCTGGCACCCTTGTTCCTCCAACAGAGCTCCTCTCTCGCTTCTGCCAACAGCGGATCCGTGCAAAAGCGGCGCACACATGCACGTGCCGCCGCTGTTGTTAAGGCGGCTGCGCTGAGGATTGCATCCGGTGTTCCGAGGGCTGCATGGTCTTAGATTCTTCCTGGCGGTCCTCGGATCCTGGAGACTTGTCCTAGTGGTGCATAGCTACCCCCTGGAGCCTCATATTCTGTGCTTGAGAGGTTTTCGCCGTTCGTTGAGAGCTTTTTCTCAGAGCGTTTATCGAGAGCTCTCGAGAGCTCGTGTTAGAGGATGAAGCTTTGAACAGGTTTGGCAGTGTTGTTTAGTTTCCGATGGTTTTTATGTCGCGAAGTCGTGGTTTTAGAGCATATACGTGTCACAGAGAATGAGTTTAGAGACAGGAGATCACAGTTGTGTGGCATAGAATGTTTTGATGTTTGATGAGGGTTTTGTAGAAGTTTCATGATTTGGTTCTGTTTTTCCGGGTTTAGGACGTGTTTCATAGTGATTCGGAGTCAGCGTAAACTACCACAGGGTTATACAGTGAGCCGCGATAGTATTTGAACGCCATTTACATCAGAATAACTTTTATAAAATTGGACACAATGACTTGAATTTTGTTCAGCAATTAGATGCATTGATTTACTAAATGACTCGCAAATAAGATTTTAAAAAAATTGTAATTGATAAGAATTACATGAAAAAATAAAAAAGTCACTTTTTAAAATTTTTTCATTTGAGCCCGTAATGAAAATTTAAAATATTCGTTTTGTAGATCTATGTTAGTTATACACATATTGGAAATTTCATTGAAATCGGTTGACACAGAAGATAACGACACGCATCGAAAGATGTAACACACACTTTTAACCACTTGTAGCTCGCGTGTACGTTAATCGATTTCGATGAATTTTTCAGCCTGTGCATAAATAACATAGGGATAACGTTCCATAAAATGCATATTTTAAATTTTCATTACGGACTAAAATAAAAAAGTTTTTAAAAACGGCATTTTTATTTTTTCATGGAATTCTTATCAATTGCCATTTTTTTTAAATCGTACTTGCCCCGTCATTTAGTAAATCAATGCTTCTAATTGATGAATAAAATTCAAGTTGTTGGGTCCAACTCTAAAAAAGTCATTCTGATTTAGATGACGTTCGAATACTTTCGCGGCTCACCGTAAGTAGTTGTATATTGTCGCACTAAATGTTTAAGGACAGGAAATAACAATCGTGTAGCAGAGAATGCTTAGAAGTTTGATGAAGGAATGACTTGGTGCGTTTTCTTGGTTTTTGGTGTGTTTTTTTTGGTTTTTGGTGCGTTTTCTTGGTTTTAGGTGCGTTTTCTTGGTTTTAGGTGCGTTTGATGGTGAGTTAGGGTGAAGGTGAGGTAGCTTGAAATTAAGGAAGTTATATTGTAGTAGAAAATGTTTACAGACAGGAGATCACAGTTGGTAGAGAATGTTAGTGAAACGATTGGGTGTGTTTGTCATGATTTGGAATATGTTTGATAGAGATTTAGACTTGAGGAGAGCTAGACTCGAGATTACAGAGATACCTTGAGGTTGTACTTGTATATTCTCATAATGAATGTTTAAAGAAACAAGATCACAGCAGTTTTGTACAGAATTTAGTAGACAATGTTTAGAAATTTGATGGGATGATTTGGTCTGTTTGTCATGGTTTGAGACGTGTTTGATGATGATTTGTATTGGAAGTAAACTATTCTGAGACTATGTAAAGTAAATAGAATGTAGAGAATATCTCGCAGAGAATGTTTAAAGATAGGAAATTATAGTTGTGTATTAGAGAATGTTTAATTTAGTGGATGTTTAGACGTTTAATTTGTTTTGTTTTGTACATGGCAGGTGTTTAATGGTGATTTATAGCTGAGGTTGTACGAGGTTGTTATTCCGAGCAAATGCGAAGTTATTTCAGATAGGGATGAATGAATAGCTGGAGTACAGCATCGATTCGCAAACTAAACTTGCGTGACGAGCTTGCGCTTTGGGAACCTCGAAGTTTCAATACGCCACGTGGTGCGCCCCATCCGATCAGCCTGCTACCGCGTGCGTCAAAATAGAATGAAGATACTATTTGCGTAGCTGGGGAATGATCGTGGTCGTGCACTCGCGTAGGGTAAATATTTTGTGCCAACAAAGGAATTTAGGTAATTAGACTGTGACACCTGGAAATGGCGCGGGCAATTAGTAACACAACGAGAATGTTTTAGCTTAAATGATAGAACACCTAATCGTGTCCTCATTTCTACTAGGTATATTTTTGTTTGTTTACATAAATCTTTCAAAATTCTTTGAACATTCCTGCGACCATCGTGTTGATCCGCTGGTCTATAAAAGACGCAACATCGTCCTGAAAAAATATTTTTTCAAATTTGTTTGCAAATTTAGATACAGCGTTAACGCTTCTCCTACGGAAAGTGTATCGTAGTTAATATGTACTATTATTCATCGTACATCGTAGGAATTAATGTACTCTTAAAAACTTGAATTCTGTAATATGTTAGAAAGTATACTTTTTTAAGAAGGAAAATGAAAGAAGTCGCATTATAAATCTTGATTTAAAGCTGTTTGTATGTCTTTTGTGGAGTACTCAAGTGAGCAGTTATTAGGATATACTGTTTACCAATGTGTACAATACTCGGAGCTTTCTAGCGTGATATAACCTCAAAATAGTGTACTGCTCTTTCATACATTTTCATAAATACAATTCTCTTCACTAACAATGCTTTAATTTCATACATTTCTAAAAACATTCATCACAACATAACTTCAATTTTATTCTATTATCTTGACATTTTACTTCCTGTTAAATATTTTTTTTTATATAATTAGATTAATAGTAATTCCATCCAAATTTTGTGATTGATAAATACAGCCGCACAAACTTCCATGCATAAAGAAAATAAAAAAAAACAGAGAAACAATTAAATATTATTCGTATACTAAGGAGAATTTCAGTAAAACTGAAATGAATTCATTATTCATGGATCACATTCGGATGTATGAGTTCTTGCTATGTTTATTTATCTAAGGTGTAGCTCATTCGAAACTATGGTAGCCTTACGTAGCCACGAAGAATACAGAAAATTCAATACAGTACTAGCAATAGTTTTTCGCAAATATCTCGAAAACTAAGACCGAGCACCGGGTAGTTGTAATGACAAAAGTTGTTCAGAATGTTGTCCTCAACAACATATGTCAAGGTCAAGGTCATCGGCTCATCCTCCCCTAAACGTAAGTTTTACCCGAGTTTTTCGCCAATAGGGGCCAGGGCTTCTATGAGAGAGGAATTATGAATTTACCTTTAAAATGGCAACAAATTATAAAACAATACGGTGCATATTTGACACAAATAGGACAATCCGAAACATGTTAAATAAAGTCTTGAAATAAACGTAAAAATAATGGATTTCTTTTTCCCCAACCTAATATCTTTTTGGGCCTGGTAAAACTGTTTTATTTGATGGTCATTAGCGAAGACTTGGACAGGCGTTGTTTATAACGATCGTTAGCTGTTGACACTGTGGGAGAATGAAAGACCAAAGAAGGATCGAATTCGACAAGAGAAACAAATGGTTAGCCTTCTTGAAGAAAAGATTCTTCTAGCAACCAAGACGCTCTCATGGTCATAAGGTATCGTTGATCAAGTTGAGATGGTTAAACGGTCCAATCATTCACGGTTAGTTAGGTCCTTCACTACAACCAGACAACGGGTAGCACGAGCATGATTATCTGGAGTGAGTGGAATAGATCACTATGAACCGAGGATCTTAATTGCTCGACGGACAGTAACGAGCAACCTTCCAAATTTTAGTCGAAATTAGTATAAAAACGTATTGTTAATCAATTTTTGATTGCCTGGTGGGATTGCTCAGGAAAACAGTCACGTGTTTAATTCAGTGTTTTTAATAAATAGAAGAAATATATGTAGGAACTCTTGCTTAACAATGTATACAAGAAAAAGAAACACACGATATAAAGATAATACTATGAGATTGCACAATAGTTTTTGGATTAGATTTTTATATATTACAGACAGATCAGACTCAGACAGATGCGTGCGGACACAGCAGAGAAAACGGCAGACTATGCTAGAACAGACAAAAGACGATAGACCACACAGCATTCACGCCAACGTACAAGCACACTACACACAACGCAATCATACCAACTAACGCAGTTATACAGACGCATGAAATAAATAACATATAAGGAAACTAATTAACAGTCTTCAACAAAACGATATCACAATAACTCTGAGAAGATAGCAGAATAATTTTATTTGTTGAAGAGTGTACTTTCCTTTATTAGCTAGTTAATATTGAGCATTTAATATTGTGAATTTTTATCTGAGAAAGTTTTTGACGAATTGAGTTTTTCATTCTTCCTTGTTTAAATCCAAATGTTGATGTATTATAGTCAGAATTTTTTGATACGAAAATTTAATTTTGTAATATTTATATTGAAAATTATAAAGACGTTCTACTATGGCAAACTTATTTTTTAATTTTTATTTCTAAAAATTCTACGTACAACATTTCTAACCTTCGATTTCTAACTTCAACGTTGATTGTAACTTTAACAATTGATTTATATTAACGAATAGACTGCGGATTTTATTTATCATGAAAATGATTAGCTGAAATACCAGACTGTAAAAACATTAAAAGAATTTATGAGTACTATAACATTCTCTTCAATTTATTAACATTATTGAAAGAAGGAATACAGTTTTATATATCACTTCTATTTCTTACTATTGATTCGGACAATTTTTATTTTGCATAAAGGTCCGCTGTCAATTAATGAAACAAATATTAATATAATGTCGAAACATGATATAAATTATCTGAATCAGCTGATCAATAAATTTAATTTATGATATTATCTATTTATTTTAAACTGCGACATCATTAATCGAGTACTATATTGTAAGTTTTAAAATTGGTAATATATTATGTATACATATCTCATGAACTAACACAAATAAATAGATCCAAGATAGATCCAAGATAGATCCAATAATATTCGATTTTTTGACAACCTGTTTTGATTTCCAAAACAAATTTTTCAAAGCAAACATTCACACGATGTTTGTCAATATATGATAAGCTTTCATTTGTTTTCTATTCTCTTCTGACAGTGCTCTTTGTGACTGTTCCTTGATTCAAGATTAATGACACTTTTACGTACGAATTGTAGTAGAATTATTGTCTGTCTGAGTATGACGGACATTTCTTTTGAAAAATGGATTATGGGAAAATGTGTACAACAATTTTTAATTTGCAGAAGTAGCAACATGTCATAATGGAAGTTTAAAACAACGCGAAATAAGAAACTTGACTGCAAAAGCATGTTCTATCTAAATATTAATGCTTTTAACCGTACAGTCTACAAGTAGAAATAGCGGTTTATGGTCAGACACGCCAGCTGATTTACACTCGGTATTACGAGCAGCCGACAAATCTTACACCAACTTCCTCCGCAATTACAGGTATACTCATAGCTATATTATGTATAGGGTGTATAACAATTATATGTCACGACTACCATAGCCGCATTCTATGTCTCTGGATTGATGGAGATCTATTAAAAAAAGTAGGCCGCAAAATTGTCCTTGACCCGTTTTTCAAGGTCAACATTTTTTTTTATTTCATCGTATAGTACTCGTCGCGAGGAACAAAAGTCTCAAAGAAACCATGGGTCTCAAGTCAACCATTCTCATAAAAAAAGGCTTTAATGTTTCGTTAACTATTTTATTTCACATGTCTATTGGGTGTCCCAAGATAGTATAAACGTGGAGGGGGCTGATTCTACATGAGAAAAGAAGTCTAAAATATAAAATAATGTTTTTTCATTTGACGCCTTGTTTTCGAAAAATATAGATTTCTAGAAATATAAATAATAAAGAAGGTCAACCCGCCGTAAACAACGCGTAATCTTTGCTGGAACAAGTAAGTTTTAAACTTCCACATTTTATCCGCTCCAACATGATTATTCTTGCTCGAGGTCATTTCAAGGTCAAAAAGGTGGTATCCACTAAATTCAGTTTTTTATTGTCTATCATGCTGCCGTAAAAAAATATACTATTCCATTTAAAAAAACATCGGTGACCTTGAAATTTCTTTATATTTAGGTGTTCCTATTTATGTGGGACACCCTGTATATATAAAACATCAACATAATATATATATATATATATATATATATATGATAATAAAAAATCGTCCATTTTTAAGGGGTCCTCCACTGCACCACGACCTCCAAACCTAACCCAGACCTAACCAAAATACGTTCAAAATGGCGGCGTTCGCTATAGTCAATCTTACAGTTTTTTAAAAATATCTCGTAAACTAAGTTCGAACAGTGGTAACATGTATAGGAAAAAATTGCTCAGAATCATGCTCCAGATAATATATCTAAAGCTCATCAAAATCGGTAACGAACCCTGTTTCTAGATTGTTACCCCACGGAGAGCTAGGTTTGTACAGTCTTGAAACTAATTTTGGTTTGACCTATGTTACGTCTGGGCTAAATTTCTTGGGGCGATGGTGAAGAGGGTCGGGTGGAGTCCCTCCCACAACCTAAAGGACGAATTTGGTCCGGGTTAGGTCTGGGTTAGGTTGGGAAGAGGTAGAGTTTGCTTTAGTCATCCTAACAGTTTTTTGCGAATATCTAAAAAGCTAAGGCCGAGCGGCGGTAACATGTACAGGGAGAAGTTGTTCAGAATGATAACCTTGACGACATATTTCATTGAAATTGGTGGGGTGTACCTTCTGTATACTAATGTTTCATCTGTATAATTACTAAAAATTATATTAACCCTTTGGCTACTGTTGGCCCCTAATGGCGCCTTTAAAATTTGTAAGCATCAAAGTAACAAAAGGGATAAAATGTAACTGAATTTACTCATGGTACAACGTACATTCATCGAAAAAAAATGTTTCTTAGAAATTTATACTCTTCTGAACCAAGAATAGCATTGCCCCTTGTCTCGGAAGAGCTTAATTAATACTATCGCATGTAAGCAACAAATTGGTAATTATTCTGAAGTGACATCTAGCGACATTACAAAACGTATACTGGGAAAGAAGAGAACTATCGCACCATTGAATGAGAATTGTAGTCGTAGAAGCTTGGAAGCTCTCTGAACTCAGAGGGTGCAGTTCCGTCGATAAAACAGGAAGTGATACTGTGATCGAGGTAACTCAGGATTAAAATGTTATTTTAAAGAAATTTACCGTTGCTGTAAGGGTAAGTCTAGATTTTTTGAAAATTATTTAATTCTTACTCAATATATTCGTACTCAAAAGGAACATATGAAAACATGTAACTCATATTTCAAACCGGTTGATCTTGTCTGTTGACAGTTATTCGAACAAAAGAAACTAATCTCACTGGAGTCAACTGATCAGTGAATTACCGAAATAGATATTGAATTTATAGATGTTTGAGGTTAATATTAGAATGTGTTTATTTATAACTACACGGTTTGCTAAAAATAATTATTTATTCTCATTGTGTTTTTTAAACAATTTATTTTAAGCGTCCAAAATCCCGGTAAATGACCACAAATATTAAAATTTATTTAATAAGAACTGTGCCTGTTTGTTTAATACGCTGGATTCTGAACATGAAGTACTAAAAGTACAATAGCACACCATTTATAAATATTTAATAATTTATACATTTATAATCTGAATTTCATTCTCTACTGGTCATTCATTGGTATGTGGTCAATTATTGGTTAGTTTACACATTTTGACTTTTAAAGGGCATAAACATTTCTTTTATTATTTCTGTTCGCAAGTTTCGAGAAGGAAAAGTATTATTCAGAAGATGTCTAAGCTGACATACAATTCTGACGACCATTTCTATCTGTTCTCGGTTTATTACACTCTCTCGGTAGTATGTTGATGAATATGAAGCCTGTGGTTTCTATTTTTTATCCACCAAAGACGTAAGAGCAACTAACCATGGAGGAAGTTGCTTCAGCTTCTGCTATCTTCTTTAATGACATAGTGCTGCGACAGAGAATCGATCGACGCCAAGAGAAATTAAGGAATCCGACGATGACGAACGACTTACCGGCGACCACGTTTGTAACAGCACGAAAATATTCGTACACTAATGCCTCGATATGTGTCAAAGAGTTGTACTCGACATCTGTGAAAAATTGATCTCCGATACCAAGGGAATAAACTTCTTAAGGTCTCCGCACACAGCACCGAGCCGGGCCTGTCCGGGTTTTAGCCCGTGCACACGGGGCCGAAGGCCTCTTGAGAGGGCGCTGTCTCTGGAAATCGTGTCGCTTGCTACCGAAACCCGAGAAGTTTTCACTCCCCTCTACACCCCACGGGATGCCTATGGTTGAACCTTCCGGAGCTTGGGCCAGAATACTCAGCGAGCAACCGTTTCCAGCCCCGGACTCCGGGTGGCGGCAAGAAGGCAGATAAACATTATATATATGTGTAGGATCTTAGGAAAAATGAGGAATTACGCGCCGGGAATCAAACCCAGGACCCTCGCGGTTGTAGCTGATCAACTCTTACACATACCCACGGAACCCTCCTACTTTTCCTAATCTCCATACAGTATTTGGTCTGGGAGGTCCTGATCCCACACTCGGCCATCCTGCTCCGGCATTCGCCCTCGAATGTCCGTCGCAGCGCCATCGTCTTTTTTGGTCTCAGCGCCATCAACACAACTCGTCACCAACTTCGTCACTTTTTCGGAAACACCATCCTACTGCCCTCTCTAGCAGTTTTTCTGAATGTGTCCCTTACTTCACTTCGTCGTCCGTTCGCTCACGCGCGACCGTCTTCGCAACGCTTGCTTACTGCGTTCGTCGTCTGTCACCATGCGGCCATCCATTGGTCTCAGTTGATTTTATATTGTATAATGTGAGAACCTTCTTTTTAGAAACACTGGGTGCGTGTTAAGCACTGGGTGGGTGTGTGTGGTATTGTCGCTTCTCATCTCCACAACGTGTTTACAAACGAAAAATAAACAGATGCGGCCCTGGAACAGGTTTACGTTGCCGCGGAGCGTGCAGGAATACGAAAAATTCAATACAGTATTTGTAGGTATTTTAGGCGAGTTGTGTGAATGAATGAGCATGTACGTGTGCGTGTGAAGTATCCAGCTGTGGTGATATATGTGTATGTACAAGTGTGTGTAAGACAAGGGCGGCGATGAGAATTGCGAATCGCGAGCGGAGAAACAAATCGGCGGAGTTCGGGTTTTAACTTTGTAAAAGACACAGCGTTGAACGTTTCCAATTGCTAATTCTTTTCATTGTATTTAAATACGGTTTATTAATTTTCAATAAACCTATATATTAGCGATAGTTTTTTGCAAATATCTCGAAAACTAAAAGCGACCCCCCTATATTGGAAAAGGAAAAAGTTGTTCGGAATGTGTTGCTCCATAACATATTAAAATTTCATCAAAATCGGGGTACGCAGACCTTTTCTATATAATTACCGAAAATATTCTCCGTACGTAACAGGACGATAGATGAAGAAGTAGCGTCTGTTCTAGTGTGTGTCATGTAAGTAGCATTTAAGACAATTTTTCACATTTATTGGTGCAATACTGTGTTCTTGTGAACAAAATTCTTGCTTTAATGATGACGCATGATCGCCGCGACCCCTAATTTCCAGCCCAAGATCGTAAACCGTATGTTCAGCACTTTTATGCACTAATTCTGTGCACGGGAGAGTTCATACATGAAATTTACTTTAGTCAATATACGGCCTTATATCCGCGATCATAATGGCGAGAATATGAAAGAGCCGAGATTAAAGGGAACATATAAAATTATATTTTTAGGACGCTGACGCGTATTAATGGAGGACATCGCTGAGACTGAGATTTAATCAAAGAATTAAGCTGGTAACCGGCTGCTGCTTCCATTTGCAGTACACAAAAAGACTTAAAGAGGCAATTAAAATTATAGAAATTGAAAAATTAAGAACTAAAAAGCAAGGGAAAATTATTCTGTACCAATCAATAATTTGTACATTCGCTACGCAGTCCGCACAAAATAGATCGATAACGAGGTCATGGACCTGAATGCATTTTCCATTGTCTTGTCATACAAATTCATCTTGCACTTGAAATTTAACTGAACTAATTATTATCCGACGAAATTATTCATATATTTCAGTACCTACAGAACACTGTGTGGTTGTTATGCATTCAGGATAAAAAGATAAGTAGATCAAATGCAAAACAGTAAGTACACATAAAGAATTTAATAATGCTAATGTACTATGTCAAAGTGTCAAAGGTTCAAATAGTAAAATATTTTACAGAAATGAGGAAGTGCAATTTGAAACAGGAGAAAAATTAAAATAATTGAAGAACATTGCTATAGATATCAATATACTATTTTCAACACACTAAAATGATTAAGAAAAATAAAAAATATCTATATAGCTTCTGCACGCAACTTTTATTTGGCATAATAGGGGAGAGTTGCTGATTTTGGACCACCTAAACATTTTTTAAGATATAAGTTTGTGGAAGCAATTTTAATAAAAACGACTCAGTGAGAACACATGTACTAGTATAATTTTCAAAATAATGTGATTTACTTTTAAGAAAACATAAATTATTACAATGAAAAATTAGTTAATAAAAATCGGTCCAATCAAAGAACCTGGTTTTCCTAAAGTAAAATTGAAACAAAAGTATTTTTGGAATTTTTGTTTCACTTCAGCACATTTTGCATGGACCCAGGTGTGACATTTAATACATTGTATCATGTCTTTCTTCTTTGTTTCATCACATATAGTATGTATGTAACTTTTATTGATCCCCTTAGGGTTACAATTCTTTCCTATTTCCCTCCTTACAGCGCTCTTACATTATTGCACCACTCTTACTCTATCCTTGAGACTTAAAACTATCCTTATCATACTATCTTACAACCTACCTTAATTCTAACTTAAACTACATAGAGGGAGAGAGCGAAAATATTTACAACAGAATCTTACTATACTATCTTTACAATATTTACATACACTTTTTACATTTTTACCCCCCTCCCCTTCCCCCGGACCCCCTCTTCCGGTCGCTTATACCCCTTCCCGACTCTTTTCGTATAACCCCTCTCTCCATTCTTCCACTCACCTCATCCACACCTCCCCACCCCCCTCGTCCTCCAACACCTCCCCTACCCACTCTTGCCATCCTCTTTCCTCATCCACTTTCATGCACTCCCCCCACACGTGCTCCCACGTCTCAATCCCCCATTCGCACCTTCTACATCTTCTCGCCTCATCTTCCAACCAATATTTCGCCCCTCTCATCTCATTTCGCAGCCTAAATTTCGCTACCCTCTGCCATCTGCTTTCCCCCCACCCTTTCCTCATTTATCCCGGTAATCCCTCCCCTTTCACCAACCCATACCAATTATTACATCTAGATTTCGTCACATACAGTACAAAACCAGAAAGTTTTATTTTGTACTCTTTGCTTTTTTTTGCCCAACCTTTGGTCTGGGTTAGGTCTAGGGGTTTGGTGGTTTGTACCTTTGGTGGTTCGTACCTTTTGATGGTTGGTACCTTTGGTGGTTTTGTCTAATTCATCTTTGTTACGACATCGGAATCGTTTGCTTGAGGTGGCTTTAAATTGTGGGCGCCCGGGTGCCGCAAGATGGTGCTGCGTCCGTATGCGTATAGCGTTTGAAGCTATATTCAAATAATGTTCGAAAAGAGGTGAATTAATATTTTATATATATTTATTTATTCAAAGTTAACACATGAAAACGTGACATGAACACATGAAACAGATTCGATAATACAAAAATGGGGTTTTTCAGTAGTCAAAAACGCTGGATAAAAGATCGATCTAGGCAGCCTCAAAAGTCCTATTTTATGGTTTACGAGGCTTAATTTGCATTATTCGGAAGCATACAACTGCCCATGTAGCTATTTTCATATAGCTGTGACTGTGAATGATCCAAAATAAGCCTCATAAACGTAAAAATAGGGCTTTCGAGGGCAATTGAGGCCTAGATTGATCTTTTATCTAGCGCATTTGACTACTGAAAAATCCCCGAGATGAGAACGCGCTTCCCGCACCCCTGCAATTCTGTAAAGGACTCTACCGCCTTAATAATTTTATCAGAGGAGAAATCATATATTGACATCTTCAATTTTTAAAATTTTCCAACAATTTTGAATTTCATCTTCTCAATGTTGCTATAAATGCATAAAGATCCGCTGTCTAATAAATAATATAATATAAATATAAATAATAAGGCAATAATGGGCAAAGAATGCCTGGTATTGTTGTTAGAGACGGAAGGAAATTAACATCAAGTAAATTATACAGAATTTAGTATATAATAACTTAAAAATATTCCATTATTAATAATAAAATAATTAATAATATGTACGCCCAAATTCGACAAAACCGTTTCGAAAAAACCTTATATAACTTTTATGGGTTTGGAATTAAACAAAATCTGATTATTAATTTGAATTCAGCACCTCAAAATCTATAAAACTGTACCATTTTTATTAATTTAATCTTAGAAGTAGCTTCAGAAATTATTTTTGTCCGCGTTTCAACCCACTGTGCGACGGTCCAAATTCGGCAACTCTTCCCTAACCTGCAGTTTAGTGACTATAAAACATCAATCTCACATAGTCGATAAAGAAGTCATTTAAAGACCTCGTTGCATTCTAAACACGCTCACAATTCTAGATCGTGATCACCAAACAATAGAATCTAAACAAATGCAATATGAACGACCCTGGTTTAATGCAGTTATTGTAGAAGCAAAATCCAATAGCATTCGAATTCCCTACTGTGCACATCGGAAAGCTTACTGCAGTGCGAATGGAGGCTGCAAAGGAGACCAAATCGAATTTCGTAGAATATATTAAACTCGAAACACATTGTTTTACGAGAATCACGAACGAACTGAGCAAAGGAATCGAACAGTTCTTTCTGCGAACTTGTACAAGATTTTGTCAGATTGACAAAACAAGCAGAACAGCAGAAAATAGCAAAAATAGAAACGTCGGTCAATACTAATTGTGTCAAGTGTGGCCCTCGGCTTCTGCGCGAAATAAGACAATGCCTTTTTATGTCAGATTTTTAATCCGGTCGTTCTCGACTCGATAGTGACGTACCGGCCACGTGTAAAATGCTTTATAGATATTTCATGACGAATTTACAGCTGCGAGACACGGTAAGAATTTTAGTGGAGTCTAGCAATAGTTCGAAACGAAATAAAATCGTTGCATACTGCGATATAAATTGCCAGCCACCCTTAAAACTTGATACGTATGACGCAAAACGAGTATGCAAAATGCTAACATTTTATGTTTACGTAAATCACCGTCGTTTTTTACCTGCACGAACGCTACCGTGCTTTTATGTTTGCGTGAATACCATGTTTCTTGGATTTTTCTAGGGTTCGATGCAGAGAAAGCAATGAAAAGAAACTATTCGAGTAACTTCGTTCACTATTTGTCTCACAATTGGTAAATCTGCGCATTTTCATTTTTAAACTTAGGTTTATCGTTGTATCAATATTTAGGTTATTAATAGACTGCAGGTTTTATGCATTTGTGACAAAAATTAATACATCAAAGACATTCAAAGTATTAAAGGGTATTGTTATAATATTTTCGACTATTCAAGGACATTAACAGAGAAAATATAATTTAGTTCAATTTCAGTCTTTTACAACAAACTTGGACAAATTTTATTTGTTAGAAATGGTTGAAACGATGTATGGAAGTGTGTTTTTCATGAATACAGTTAGTACCTTAGACCATATACATATACTTATAAACCCGGCATAAGTACAATGTATGCATAGGATACAGTGTTCCCACATGTCACGGTTCGAGATAATTCAAAATGGTGGATAGCGCATGGAACGAGAATTTATCCGTCGAATAAAGATACTTTTTTTTATTCAAACCTTCGAATAACGAATAAAGATAAAGTATCTTTTATTCGAATCGTTATTTAAATAATTTCTTATCTAAATAATTCCCAACTCTGATTGTATTTAACATGTACATGTATACTGTTCTTACTATTCTTTTGTTAAATAAAGTAAGTTGTGAGAAAATAAATACAGATTTCATATTATCAACTTCTACATTGAAATTTAACTTTTTCCAAATGGTAATCAACAAAATGAGTTAGCCATATTTAAAATAATAAGAGCAAAGTAAAAATGAACGAGTAATAAAATAAAATACATTTATGTATATTACAGTTACAGTTTCCATAAATATTTATACAGAATGAGATGCGACGACGATCCCCCTTTTCCTTCTAACACTGCACCGTCGCGGTACTGCGATTTCTCAACAGACTATAGCACTTTGCCCACAAGAGTCTTCTGCTAGGCGATCTAATCTCGGAACATAGCTAACTATCTGAAGCCGAGTCTATAAGTAGATATGGTCTACGATTAGAACACATGATAATCTCGTTTTTGTTTTTGTTTTTATTGATTTTTACTCTAGTTTTTATTGATTATGTGATATCGTTGTTCGTGGTTTACATTTGCATTACACTTGTACATTTATTACACGGACTTAAAGGACTGAGCATAAAGTGGGTTTATGGGTCAGAGGAGTCGTGCCGCGAGCGGGGAGGGATGGTAGACTGCGGCCATGTTGGATGGCAAAACTAGTGTTGCCATCTATATAACGTTGCGGGAACATTGATATGATTTGATTCTGAAAAATGAATGCATAACAACTGTATTTGTATATATATCTGTATATATATATATCTGTATATATATATATATATATATATATATATATATATATACAAAATATTGCACATTCGGCTCCAATATAAATTTATAAATAAATTATGTGTATCTATTTCCCGCATGATTGCATTGAAAATTCGCGCAACTAATATTTAAAGTTGCCCATAGATAGCGTTGGGATATGGTGCAAGATTTCACGCGCCT
This sequence comes from Sphecodes monilicornis, assembly GCA_913789915.3. Classification (NCBI taxonomy): domain Eukaryota; kingdom Metazoa; phylum Arthropoda; class Insecta; order Hymenoptera; family Halictidae; genus Sphecodes; species Sphecodes monilicornis. The sequence continues at coordinate 7,061,231 of OU565301.1, read as the reverse complement.
GCGCGGCCAAAACAGTAATGTATCTATATCATGATGACAGAGGTAGTGGAGCCCTGAGACAGTTATATTGGCGGGAATGTCTCGAAACAATCTATTCCGGACAAAAAGACTTCAGGACGTGTCCTACGAGTTACAAAATATACACAAATGTTATACACTCATTTTTCAGAATCAAATCATACCAATTTTTTAAAATTCTGCTGGGTGCTCAAGGTACCCCATTTTATCGAGGATCTTACTTTACTGAGGCTGAAATCGCCGCGCAAGCGCGTGAAATCTTGCACCATATCCCAACACTGCCTATAGAGCGCACCACAGTGTTTGCCATCCAAGATGGCCGACAAGTTGATACCCCTTCCGTCTTTCGCCTCACCCCCGCAGCATAATGCACAGTCCTTAAGTCCGTGATTTATTAAATATCCCAACAGATTATGGGCCCAGGACGTGTAATAGTGCGCGTAAAGTAATTGTATTAAAAAGTGTAAGAGGAAACATGGCTATGGTTGTATTAAATCATAACCAGATTCAGAAGCTCGGGGAGAAAAATTATGAATTATGGAACTTGGGGTTTTTGGTTATGTGATATCGTTGTTCGTGGTTTACATTTGTATTACACTTGTACATTTCTTATTACGTGTTCTTAAATAAGTACCTTTTCTGACAAAGTATTATTAATTTCATGAATCTACATACACAGTTTCATATTTGTATTATTTTCTTAATGAAGTTGCAGCATACATTTCGATACAATGTGTCTCCTGTTCATTGTAGTTGAGAAATTATATGAGAAATAATTTGTTACTCATTTGATAAATCCGACAAAAGAGATTTGTACAAAGCTCGGATAACCAACTTAACTGACACGGGGATAGCAATGCATAGAGGATCTTGCATTCATTTGCATTAATGAATTTCTGATGACATTACCTAGTATAGTTAACATGTGCGAACCGATGCAGTATCACGAAGTCGTCTCACTTTGCGAAATACTCGCAATTATATCTTGTACAAACTGGGGAAAATCATAGCATATGCAGCACGGATTATATAGTTCATGCAAATCATTGCATGAGATAACGCATTTAGAACGTAGACAATTTCGTAATTGTTTAAGCATTTATCTGAATGTTTCGTTTACATGAATTCTGTTAATATCATTCGCATTGACTGTGCTTTATCAAAAAGTATCGTAAAAAGCAATACAAACCGTACCCTAGTAGGATTTATGGTTGGCCAACGGTTGGGAATTAATTGGGATATTGTAGTGGCGCTGGAAATATGAAATTTATAGATACAAACATGGATAGATTGAAATAACTCAATATCTTAAAAAACGATTTGACGCAATCCATTGAGAATTTGCAAATGCTTGCCTTATATTATTGTCAGCACGACAACGACTCAAAGCATACGACGTATGTTGCAAAAGAATGGCTGTTATACAATGTACCAACATTATTAAATAGCCTGCCATATTCGCCGGATTTAAATCCGATTGAGCATTTATGGCAGGAGTTGAAAAGAGTTGAAACAATGATCTAAAAAGCATAATAAGATATTAACAAACTAGAGAAATCCTTTGTTACGAACCACGAATTTTTAGAAGTTCCCAATGTAAATATCAGTAGCCAATATGTTAATAAATGTTTACTAAATATACAGGGGACAACACAATTTTTTGTACAATAACAATAATAATTTATGAATTATTTATTATATGAATATATATTGTTATGAGCCTGGGCCGAGCGGTAGCGCGCGTGGCCGGCGAGCCGCTAGGATGTTTGTGAGACTTCGTGGACGAACCCGACGCATATAACATATGAACCAGTGAATTCCTAACAATAATAGTTGCATTTTCGTAATGTTCTCATTGATATCTACAGGATTACATAGAAAAAAGTTAAAAAAGAGTTCAAGAAAGTTAAAACCATCTGGTCCTCCAAAAGAAAGAACAGCCACTTTGGTATTAGCTACTAAAAAATTTAATAAATACCACTGTATTAGATCGTTTATTGTTCTACTGGCATTTTAAATATTATTTTGTAATTATGTGTTGCGAGCCTGGGCCGAGTGGTAGCGGGCGTGGCCGGCGAGCGGTTTATGGTTTAAAGAGGAATATGGTTTTTATTGTTTGTAAGGTGGATGGACGAACCTGATGCAAAATCAGGGAGCCGCTAGGATGTTTGAGAGACTTCGTGGACGAACCCGATGCGAAATCGGGGAGCTGCTAGGAGATACACGCGGAGACGAACCCGATGCGATATCGGGGAGCTGCTAGGATACGGACGAACCTGATGCGAAATCAGGGAGCCGCATAGGTTGGATAACAGTTTGGGTTCCTGATACAAGATCAGGTAGCTCCTAGGATATGTTAATAACGGCCTCGTAACTTTAATATTATAAATTAATTGATACAACCCGAGCGGTAAGATTGTATCATGTGGGAACGGTCAACTAAGAATTACTGGATCTGAATGGTGGGTTAAAATCAATCTTTACTCAAAATTACCTTGAACTAAATTGTATATTACAGAAAACTGGCTCTGTTACAACTGTTAGTGTCGCGATAAAAATTGAGTGTGTTAGAAAATGTTATGTAGTTACCTAAGTACTACTGCCTGTTGGATGACGCATTGGCGATGCGGGGAACACAGAGAGGTTGAATAATTATGCCAAGATAGATTAATACCGTACTCGCGGAATCTATAAGGTTACTTGATTCGAAAGGGTGACTAGGCCCGATCTCACTAAATGCAACCAACTCCAAAACGAGATTCATCGTAACGACGTGTATAGTCCGTTTGTACTTTAAGCACTGCCCCCGAGGGTTAAAATTCAAGGGTTTATATACTGTAAAATCTAATGAAAGTCTTATTGCCAGGAGTTCACTGGTTCAGCAGTCATACGCGCGTAAAGTTGAGCACTTTTAAGCCTTTTTCGGTAGTACACGTAAGATCAGCTAAGTAGTATCGAGCAGATCCGTTAAATGGCAGCACAAGCACGTACGTAATAATAACACATGTACGAAATCAACGCGACCACCCAACCCCAAACCAACATGTACACGGTGTATAAAAAGTAATGGTCATCCGTCCTAGGGGTGACTCTACACCTCTGGATCCGTGGACATTTGTAAGAGAAACTTGCCGCAAAATTGTTTATAACAAAGAAAATTGTTGTTAATGTTTTTTTTACGACAACGCCTTTTACTCATCGAGAAGAGAAAAAGGTTGGAAGGTGCCATATATCGCAAACAAATAGTTATTGAGATATAAGACGTTAAAGTTTTTGCAAAATTTGATTGTGATAGTGGAGCATCACGTGATACTCTAGAACACTTGCACAAATCTAGAACAAATCTTAGCTACGATAACTTACCAACGAATATGTTTGTAGGTACTTTTATGTGGAGCACGAGAAACTATATCGATTGATGCAGTCAAAAACATAGGTTTCCATTAAAAAAAAAGTGCAGTTGCATTTTTCTAACGCAAGGATGCACAAAAGTGTATAGAATTAATTGCATATTATGCACCGTCTGGTGCCATTCAACTTTTACTTATAACATCTTGTATTCCCAACCGTTTATGAGGTATGTACATATTGTACCAGTTGCGTGGGACACCCTGTATAAGAATCTATGAATTTTGAGCTTACGATTCATCTAAATCGCAGTTTCTCACGAAACTTTTTTGTCATAAATGCGGTAAATCCGCTGTCTAGTAATAAAACACCTGAGGACACCCTCACTTACCGTTCACCGTCATCGTTGAAGGCATAATCCCCCAAGATGAGATCACGAAGACGATATCTGGGAGGCAGAAGAAGTGGCAGGCAAGGATCTGGCTCGTTCATGGTGGAGGCTGTGTTTTCGTTGGTATCATCGAAGTTTTCGATGATACCACGATAAAGCACACTCACAAGTGCCACGGTTGCTCCTTCTGTCACGTCTGCGCGTTCGTTGTGTCACGACCTGCAACAGACAATTATTCCAAATCATCAATCACACTATTCGATAAATTCTAACTTTTTCAGATTTTTAACTTTGGGTAAAACGATGACTAAACTATGAGAATTAGTAAAGTGAATTAATAAATTAAGAAAACAGTCCTCGGCGAGCGTAATGCAAAGTAAAATCTTCGTATTTCTCACGTGTGGTTTGTAAAATAATCGATTTTGAGGAAAATGGAGGCGTCTCGTGCTTGAATAGCAATAATAACACGATTCCCATTTACGTAGTAATATCCCGTAGTCTCATCGGAATAGGATGATTCTGCACTAATATTGAAATATTGAAATATTGAAATATTGAAATATTGAAATATTGAAATATTAAAATATCGAAATATTAAAATATCGAAATATTAAAATATCGAAATATTAAAATATCGAAATATTAAAATATCGAAATATTAAAATATCGAAATATTAAAATATCGAAATATTAAAATATCGAAATATTAAAATATCGAAATATTAAAATATCGAAATATTAAAATATCGAAATATTAAAATATCGAAATATTAAAATATCGAAATATTAAAATATCGAAATATTAAAATATCGAAATATTAAAATATCGAAATATTAAAATATCGAAATATTAAAATATCGAAATATTAAAATATCGAAATATTAAAATATCGAAATATTAAAATATCGAAATATTAAAATATCGAAATATTAAAATATCGAAATATTAAAATATCGAAATATTAAAATATCGAAATATTAAAATATCGAAATATTAAAATATCGAAATATTAAAATATCGAAATATTAAAATATCGAAATATTAAAATATCGAAATATTAAAATATCGAAATATTAAAATATCGAAATATTAAAATATCGAAATATTAAAATATCGAAATATTAAAATATCGAAATATTAAAATATTGAAATATTAAAATATTAAAATATTAAAATATTAAAATATTAAAATATTAAAATATTAAAATATTAAAATATTAAAATATTAAAATATTAAAATATTAAAATATTAAAATATTAAAATATTAAAGTATTAAAATATTAAAATATTAAAATATTATTTTCGCTCATGTTTACACGCGTATAACATATGAACCAGTGAATTCCTAACAATAATAGTTGCATTTTCGTAATGTTCTCATTGATATCTACAGGATTACATAGAAAAAAGTTAAAAAAGAGTTCAAGAAAGTTAAAACCATCTGGTCCTCCAAAAGAAAGAACAGCCACTTTGGTATTAGCTACTAAAAAATTTAATAAATACCATTGTATCTCATCAGACATGTGTAGATATTTATATGTCGGCTAAATGTTGAATTTAGAATACTTTGAAGAATTTCCAGTCTAGAATAAAACAACGTATCTGATCATTGAGGTCTGCCGCTTAACTTGCGAGACTACGGATTATCTGTATTCCAGTTATCTGGTCACAGATCGTCCCTACTCTACTTGCTGACTACAGACCATGCCATTTTCACTTGTCTGGTATTTCTATTTATTTGCTCCCTTGCTTGACCATAAGCCGTATGATAACTTTTGATCATATTTCATCCCGTTTCCCCTTATCGAACCATGGGAAACTCCCCATACTTTACTGAGCATAGAATCTATTTTATATATCGTTCGAATTCCAGCCGTCTGACCACATACCGCCTTATTCCACTTGTAATATCTCGACTGCGAGTGTGATGCATTTCTGACAAAAGATATTATTAAGAATATCAACATATAATTTCAGTTTATTTAAATTATAAAAGGAAACAAAAAATTTGTCTGGCTCGCATTCCTTGTAATTAATACACAAAATTTTAATTCTGTATATATTTTAATTTTGCTGTAAACTTTGACGTAAACTGTTCTATTGCTTTCGATGGAGGATTTGATAAATATAAAAGTTTTTTGAATGTACGATTTTGAAGAAATAATTTTATTGTTACACATAATTACTGCATATTCAATTTCTATTGCAATACAATCCAATTAATTGGACAAAAGTTACATTTGTGTAACGATACCGCTAAAAATTGGACATTCCATGTATAACAACCTAAGACGTGGTAGAAAGACGAATCAATATGTGAATTGTTGCTGACAGAGACATTTCATAGCGACAAGTGACCAATAAGTAGTGCAGATAAAAAAAGCTGCGCTTGACGGAATTGCAACATTCTCGACGCGTGTCAAGAACAGTTTAAATCTGCAAGTTGAAAAATTAACAGCATCGCCGCAATTTAGAAAGTTCTCTGCAGATTTACTGCGGCATTCTCATTTCCAATGAAAGACTTCGTGTTCTATATTTTACGAATTCTGGGAGCGAATAGTATAACAATAGAGAAAATAAGTTTTCGCGGGAAACAACTTTACGAGACACACTATTTCCCGAGATAACATTAATTATCTTGAATCGTGTGTTCTAATAATAATTTCTATAGGTCTTCCTATGAAATAAAAATTGTCTGCATCAGCTATAAGATCCTGGAACAAAATAAAAATTTATTTCTTCCTCCGATCATTTTAATAAGATAATGTTTATGTATCCATTGTTTTAAATTCGCTTTGTCTTGCTACGTTTCCATGCTTCACTTTCTCATGTTTGTCATAAGCGTATAAAATCTACGATTATAAGTATACTGCGTTCCTTTTGCAAAATGAAAATTTTCTAAGTTAATTAGGAGAGAGTTGCCGAATTTGGGCCACCTAAACAATTTTTGATACACATATCCCAGATAGCACCGTTCGTCCCAGGGACGTCCGTTTTACGCCCAGTTTACGTCCACACGTCCTAAGTTCGTTGCGGACGTCCCTCGGACGTCCGTGTGACCAAAGTTGCGAACGTCCAATGGGACATCCCGGTGCTATCTGGGATATAGAGATGGAAAAAATGTAATAAAAATTAAATAGTGGAAAAGGGTTTTACTATTTCAATCTTTAAAAATTAAAAATTCCATTTATAAAAGTGTCGTCGGTCCAGGTCATGGACTCAGGCGTGACCAAATTCCTCTAAAGTTTAAAATTTATTAATAGAATTATTAACGAAACTTGAAATTCCTCCATAAGTTTTTAAAAATATTAATGAAACTTAGGATTCCTACACAGTTTAAAATTTATCAATAGAATTTTTACTTAAACTTGAAGTTCCTCTAAAAGGTTTTAGGAGACTATACAATGTGGTCCAATTTTGGAGGCCATAAAATGTGGTCCAATCAAGGTAACTTGTACAAAAATTTTATAAGGATTTACTTAACCTTACCTTTAACTTACGTTAATAAAACTATCATATCAATTCATATCTAAATTGACTGACTGAATAAACTGACACAACACGGGTCAGGCCAGGGACAGTTATCGGCCATGGACAGTTATCGGCCAGGTATACTATTCTATGACTTTTGCCGAACGTAGAAAAGGACAGTGAAGCTCGAGAGGCCTCGGTCGCCGAGAAGTGTAACATAATACGGGTCGAGTATGTCGGTACGAGACCAGTACTAATCCAATGACAAAACTCCTTCATTTTTTATTATTTTTTTATAGAACTTGCACCAACATATTCGCGGCATTTTTCTAATGAAAATGATACCAAATAAGACATAATTGCGATGATATTTACTTGTGTAATGGACGATGAAAGTTTCGGGCGCAAGGAGGGACAGTGAACGGGAAATTATTGTAAATATGATCCGAGTTATATCGTGTTTGGTATTAGTGGTCTCACACCGATATACTCGACCCGTATTATGTTACACTTCTCGGCGACCGATGCTTCTCGAGCTGCATGGCCCCTCACGGGGTACACCCCGTGAACGTGGGGATAGTTTTGGGACAGTTATCGGCCAAAGATTTGGGACAGTTATCGATAGAATACTGTATAATAATATATTTCGTTACTTACATTAAAATGGCATGAGTTCTTCTTCACTTTCAATAAAAAGATTTATTAATGACTTCTCAGAAACTAAAATCACTTTATTAACCGTAACGACGAGGTGCTTGCTCAAAAAATTGAATGCAGCAGGCAAGTATACTTTCAAGCAACGTATATTGTCTATTTGACAAAACAAATGTCTTATACCGGGCAAGTTACAATGGTGGTCCAATTTAGACAACTCTAGCTTATAAGAAGTTATTAAAATTGTGTAATAATCTAAATGTTTGCATTGTATCTATTCTTTTTTCTCAAAAATGCACAAAATCTACAGTCTCATTATAAGTATACTGCGTATTTGTATGCAAAATAAAAATTTTACAAGTCGACATCAAAGAACAGAATATATCTTCATTCTATAATTATAATAAGTAGAATTGAAATTCTAATCTTTTAGTAACAATTTTTATTCATTCCTGATTAAATTATTTATACTCCAATAAAAGGATTAACAAGTAAAACTAAGAAAATTTTAATACATATTCAACATTTGTGAAAAATGGAATTTAGAAGATTTTTAAAATCGTCTGAGAGTTAAGTTTCATGGAAATATAAAAGTTATTCATTTTCTTAGAGTGATGTTCAATATTTATATAGTTGAATCTGGCACGGATATTTCTCAATTGATAGAGTGTAGGAGATAAGATTCAGAACGGTTTCCCAAAATGACGATTTCCCTTCATAACATTTTCAGAAGATTCATAAAAATGTCGAATTGATTTTAGATTGAGGCACACATTTTTGCACGCGTCACGGTAGCGAGATAACGGACATGATGTGTCGATATTGGTGTCCCACAGGTATTCGTTTCTCAGCCCCAGACTATATTATCCAGTCTAAATTTAACAATGGAGTTAGTACAGCTGGCCTGAAGATCTTCATTTATTTATCGAATATATTTTGCATTTATATTTTATGTTCACTTAAAAATATATTCAACCTGCGTTATTGAAATCAATATATATTGTACTCTCAATAGATTCATTTCATTTTCACAAGCATACATTTTACCTATAAATAAACTACAGATCATCATGCAAAATAAAAATTGTTTGTACCAATTGCAAGAAATAAGAGGCAGATTGAAATTTGTTTTTTGCTGTAACAATTATACTAAAATACAAATAATGTATCAACATGTTTAAATTCTTCCAATGTCCCTAATATATTATATTTCATCTGCTAATCTTTGTCATAAATGCATAAAATCCGAAGATTAATTACAAAAATCATCTACAAAAATGGGACTTTGCCTGAAGATATACAATTGTATATATTAATTATTTCTTTATGCGTTTTATAATCAGATGTGGATTTTCTGTAATTATGGCAAAAATGAGTAGGAAAAGCACAAGATAGAAGAAACAAAAGATCAATATAATGTCCATAAATACAAAATGACCATACACCTGTATATGATCCGAATTATATCCTGTTTAGTATCATTTTAATCAGAACAATGTCACAAATTTATTAGAAAAGGTCTCATAAAAAAATAAGTAATAATAAAAAAGTTATTCCTTGGTAATACATTGTGAGGACGCGCGATCCTTTGAACTGTACCGCCGACTGCGACTCTCCGCGTCTCTTTCTTTCCCATATGCTATACTTCCTCGCGCCTAAAACTTTAATTGTCTATGACACAAGTAAATATCATCGGAATTATATCATATTTGGTATGATTTTTATTAGAAAAATGCCACAAATATGGTCATCGAAGTCCCACAAAAAATAATGAATAATAAAGAAGTTGGAAATTCGGATTAAGGTATGTTTACATTTCTCGGTGGCCGAGGCTTCTCGAGCTTGGCTGTCCTTCTCTACGTTCGGCAAACTTCAAACAATGATATCCCTCGCGCATAATTGTCCCTGCGCAGACCCGTGTTGTGGACAATTATCGATGAAATACTGTACATTCTTCGTTAAAGTAAACAGTACATTCTTCGTTAAAGTAAACAGTACATTCTTCGTTAAAGCAAATAGTACATTCTTCGTTAAAGTAAACAGTACATTCTTCGTTAATATAAACGTTTCTTTGTATTCCACAAAAATTTGCAAATATCATAGCGACAAGATCCACAATGTCATAAGAAACGTTTACAGTTTCGGTATTATTCTGATCTGTTCTCAAACATCCGTATTATTTGTTCTAAGATATTAGTGCAGGAAGCATCTTGTCAATCCGCAATTACGCGTGACGAACATTTCAATTTATTAGGTGTGCTCTTCATCCGAAGCTCAGCTGTCATTGTGCAGCTGCGTCTGACACAGACGAATCAAACATAAAGTGCATCAAATTATACGTTACATGCGCTAATCATCGATAATGGATACAGAGTGTCTCGTAGCATTGCGACATCAAATAACTCGTAAGTTGTTTGTTGTATGAAACAATTTTTCAAACAACTGTTGTTTGAAATGTTCGAACATTGTTGTATTGTTTTTGTTAGTTTGCCTCTTTGTCGAGATACGAGGGTCACCTTGAATTTTTTAAACCGGAATGTTCAATATTTTTTCTTGAATTCGAATGAAGCACCAAATTCTGCGTAAAAAAAGGTAAATTAAAATTAAGGTAAATATTTACTTTAGGGGAGGCATCCCCGATGACTTTGACCTTGAGATATGTTGTCAAGGAGTGCTCAAAGGCGCCTCTAAGACGACTCGTGCTGTCTGGGTATCGTGTTAAAATTATAATTATTCGTGAAAACTTAAAAAAACATTTTGAGAAACTCTGTTAATATACGATTGGCTAAACATTAATTTTTAAATGAAAACATTTAAAAAATTTGAAAATACTGTTAAATTATTTTAAAATATTAAAATTTTAAGAAACCTGAAATTCGCAGTCTCTTGATTAATAAGTGGATAATTAGAATTCATTTTCTTTATAAAATATAAGTGAATTTTTTTTAAAGCCCATTATGTCAATAATGATGAACAAATTTCTATTATCTACAGAGAACATGTTGTTTTATCGCTGCCAGTAGGAAATATTATATTCTTAGTAAAAAGAAATCAGAATTACACCAAATTATCCATTTATTATATTATTTATCAACAGAATGTTCCTTATATCAAAAGAAAAAGTCACTGCTGAATGATAAAAATTCTATAATATATTCTAAATATTTTAAATAACATATAAAACTACTGAAGAAAACGCATACGAAAATACGGAACGAAGTCGGCATAAAAATGTATAAAATGGATATAAAGCTAACAAAACAATACTTAAAAATAAATTTCACGCAAAATACGAAAAAGATGTCAGCATAAAAATCGTGGCTACCTAACTAGCAAAGCAAACATTAACAATTAATTTCACAGGAAGTACGAAAAAGACATCAGCATAAAAATGGTGGTTACCTAACTGAGAAAGCGACAATTAAAGATTAATTTCACTCGTTTAGAGTAAAGAATATAACATACAATAATTCACTTACTTAGTCCACATTTCAGCAAGTGATTCTCCACGCTAAATTCGACCACAGTCTCCAGCTTCTTGCTCCCAAATCATCATAACCGTTCATTATACCAGATCAATCGCGCATTCACTGAATCCTCCGCACTTACAAGCACTGCCACCGAAGAACATTCGACACTTTTCTTCCATCGATCGTCGAGACGGTTGTTTGAAACGGTTAGCATGCCGTGCATCACGGCTGTTAAACAATTTAAGAAAATTCTATCACTCAAATCGATTGGCCATGGGAAAACACGTTTAACGATAGATCACCACCTACACGAATGCCAACCCGTTTTCACTTGCCCCGACAGCGTGCAAACATGTACAAAACCTCACACAGACGATTTCCAGATGCATCAATAAATAAAAGGAAAAGTGAAAGTATTCAATAATTCTTCAAACAGAACAGACGCGTTTTCATTAAATCTATCAACATTGCAAACACTTCATCAGAGAAAATTGATACATCTATAATGAATAAAAATCTAATGTAAAACAACAATTCAAATTATCTATCGATCTTTCAGTTAGAACAGCCGCATTTCACTAAACTGTTCAACATTGTGAGTTTTAGATTACAGAAAATACTGGATGAAGACGAGAAGACGAACTCAAAAGGACCACATTGACGACCACAGTTATTTCTTGATTGCTTCAAGGAATTATGTTCGCATCGGTAATAAATCAAAATTCAATGTAAAACAACAATTCAAATTATCCATCGATCTTTCAAGTCGAACAGGAGCACATTATTCAATCGATCAACATTGCGAGTTTCCGATCACAGAAAATCGGAGAAGAAGCAACGATGCAACGATGAAAGGATCACTGACGATGGCGTTTAGTACTTGTCTGCTTGCACGAGTTTTGCAGACATTTTGCGCGTATTTTACAGATGCAGAAATGCTTTGTGTCACGTTTATTTTACTCATTCCAAATAATTTTTGAAAATCGTTAGAGAGTCGAAATTGCACGGTAATAAAATCACAGTGATCGAAATGCTCAGAAATCCAAAGTTTTCAACGAGTTTCGCGGTCGTGAATGCATCAGGGTGCGTTACATTGCAGTTTAGAACGTGCACAAGGGATGCAGACGCATCTAGGTGCATGCACGATCGGAATGCAGCACGTGCACGGTGATCACGTTTTGTCACGCAATGAACGGCAGTCTTGTTATTCGAAACTCGCGCCCTCGACCCGTACCCGACGGTGTCTCGCGCTCCAATGAAGACGCGTTGTCGTCGAAACAACGTCGACGTCGACGCTCTCGACGACGCCCACCGTAGCCCTACTCGAAAGCCAACATCCGAACACCTGCCGAGGGAAAAAGGGACGCTGACCTTCGCACTCGACCTGAGAGAAGAAACGCAAATGGAATATTGATGCGCTTCCACCTTACCGGGAATCTGACCACTCTGATGAATCGAATTTGGGGCAATCTAAGCGATCCGTGTGTTAACATCCTGAATGCTAACTCAGTCAGTCGGCAAGTTTCACAGAGATGTTGTCTAGTTAATTGTTAGATAGTTTAGAAGGATCTGTGGATCTCTCATTCCTGGATAATCATCAAAATTTATCGAAATGTTGTCTAGCTAATTGTTAGGTAACTTTGAAGGTTCTGTGGATCTCTCGTTCCTGAACAGTCATGCACCGATATGTTGTCTAGTTAATTGTTAGGTTGCTTCGAAGATTGTGAATTTTTTGTTCGAAACATCTTTTGAGTCTTGCGATACTTGGTTTAGAGTGGTTTTTCTTCAATTTTTTTGATCCATCTCAATTATTGGTTGAACAGGTTTTTTCTTTAACACGTTGACTGCCGTGTCACCCATATATGGGTGACGGAATTATTTGTCCATATTTAAAAATTAATTATTACGCTAATGTAATCATTGTATCAAATTTGGTTAATATATATATATGAAAACTGTTTCGAAAAAACCTTATATAACTTTTATGGGTTCGAAATTAAACAAAATCTGATTATTAATTTGAATTCAGCACCTCAAAATTTATAAAACTGTACCATTTTTATTAATTTAATCTTAGAAGTAGCTTCAGATATTATTTTTGTCCACGTTTTTCGCGTTTCAACCCACTGTGCGCCGTCACCTCTGGAAATATTCTTCTATGTGATATTATACTGCGTCGTTGACCATGGTGGTTCGGAACACACCGTAATAAACAGTAGGTCCCGCTGAAAAGTAGGCTGAACATTAGCATTAGGTGATAGTGGACAAAGTGGAAGAAGAGAATGAATGGTAAAATGGATTTAAAACCCTGAGGGGACCAAATATATCAATACCTGCACACAAAATCAATACAAAATCAAAATCAATAGGACGATAAATATCTGAACGTATAACATTGATCAAATAAAATTACAATAAAATTTCTGGCATTGCGCAGAATTAATAAAACGATATGCTGAGCACACAGTTTTTCAAGAAGCCTGCAAATATGTCAAACTGACACGAGAAGCGGATAATGGCCAAATAGAGCGTGTTCCAGATGATCAATTTAAAAATGAATGACGTCTATTTCGAGCACCGATTCTTGCATTCGTTTATTATGGAAGAATTTAATTCTTATTTGAACCATTTCCCTTAGAAAAGGTTGAGCACATTTTGTTAAACATTGTTGTGCCCTTGAAACGAATTTGTACTGTTCTAGTGTTTAATTTGTATTCTTTATTTTAAACAACATTTATACGATCGTGTCACTGATTAGATAAACTTTTTTTTTCTCAATGCTGTTCCCATAAATTCCATTAATAAAGTAAAGCTAGCCGACCTTGGTTCTCGTCTCGCAATGCTGTTTAGTGCAAACAATTTGTTTCATTCCATCTGCTATTTTCGTCTATCGATTCCAGCACGACCATTATAGATTTCCATTACCAACGGGGCAAGGAGTATAAAAATTATACAAATGAGCTGATACCTAAAACTTTTCTGTCATTTTCACGGTACAGTGAATTATTAAATATTCTGTTAACAATCTAAACACCTACTGAAATAGCAAATAATATGAAAACATTACTGTTGCATCTGGCACAAGGACTAATTAAACAATATTCGTTTAAAAAATATGACACAACCATTCACACATTTTTAAATACCCAAAATATTGAATCACAATTTGTGTATAAGGAAATGTACAAAATAATAGGAAGAAACTGATTTCTTATTAAATTTAGATTAACACTAAGTTAGAGCAGTAATATATAAAAATGGAACTTAAGAGTGATGTCGCCTACGAAATTAGAGGCTACAAAATTAGATACTGGGTTAAATATTTCCTACAATAGTATGTGCATTCATAAAATTGAATAGATATGTACATGCCCAAAATGGAGTAAATATGTACATGCCTAAAATTGAATAAATATGTACATGCCTAAACTTAAATAAATATGTACATGCCTAAAATTGAATAAATATGTACATGCCTAAAATTGAATAAATATGTACATGCCTAAAATTGAATAAATATGTTACATGCCTAAAATTGAATAAATATGTACATGCCTAAAATTGAATAAATATGTACATGCCTAAACTTAAATAAATATGTACATGCCTAAAATTGAATAAATATGTACATGCCTAAAATTGAATAAATATGTACATGCCTAAAATTGAATAAATATGTTAAATGCCTAAAATTGAATAAATATGTACATGCCTAAAATTGAATAAATATGCACATGCCTAAAATTGAATAAATATGTTCATGCCTAAACATGTATAAATATGTACATGCCTAAATTTTAATAGATATGTATATGCATAAAATTGAATAGATATGTATATGCATAAAATTGGCAGTCTACCAAAAGTGTGATATATTAGTGATTTCTATCATAGATATCACTGATTCTGAATTCTTAATATACAAAAGTATTTTTCAACTAATAAAAGCTTGATTACTAATGGAACAAATTCTAGCATTAAGTATGAAGGAAATAAAAAGTGTAGTTCTTGAAATCCGAGGAATGTTCAATGCCAGCGCGACCAATTCACGGCATTAATATGCGCTAAATGACATGGTTTTATTACTTGCAATAGCCAGGGATGGAATACTAAGCTTGTTCACACGGTAGCTGAGAAACCGATCTTACAATTAGACGTCGCGAAAGTTGTGCAAGCATTTCCGTATGCTTCAAAGACCGAAATGAATTTGAATGCAGATCCGGGGCGGACTATGTTTCTCTACTAACTCACATATATTTTGGTGTTTAAACAGGTGCAACAGAATATATACTAAAATTGACTCGAAGATTCTCCTCAAAATCTCATCTCAAGATTTCATGAATTTTGCGCGAGCTAATGGTTGATTTTTATTAATTTTTCATTGTGATTTCGTATATATTTTTAAACGTGCCCCAATCACAAAGCACCGTTTTGTAACTTTGATTTAAGCAACTAAAAAATTTGAATAATATCATGGAATTAGATTCCAAAATTGACTCCAAGGTTCCTCTTAACATCAAAGCAATTTTGTCCAAGGTAAGGGTCGAGTTTTCTAAATTTTCTACATAATTTCATATTTCTGTTTGAACCTAAGTAACTCTCATCACAAAGCGCCATCCTCCATCTTTGATTTAAGTTCCCAAACTTCCGAAAATTCATACAAAAATACATATTAAAATAGTCTCGAAGAATTTCTCGAAAATCTTAATAACCACTTCATTAGGAATAAAATCTGATCGAAAACTACATATTAACTTTGCAGAAGTTGTGTTATGTATATCTTCCAACTATAAAAAGTTATATATATATATATATATATATATATATATGCATATGTATAATATATATATATATATATATATATATATATGCATATGTATAATATATATATATATATATATATATATATATATATATATGCATATGTATAATATATATATATATATATATATATATATAACTTTTTATAGTTGGAAGATATACATAACACAACTTCTGCAAAGTTAATATGTAGTTTTCGATCAGATTTTATTCCTAATGAAGAAAACTACATATTAACTTCGCAGAAGTTGTGTTATGTATATCTTCCAACTATAAAAAGTTATATATATATATATATATATATATATATATATATATGCATATGTATTATATATATATATATATATATATATATATATATATATATATATATATCAATGGTTATAGATCATTAATAAGAACTGAGTAAGTATAGTTACATTACCTCTGAAGTTTGTATATCGCCGAGATGCTTAAAATGTTTGTCCCTTTTTAGATGCGGTCGATTCATACTCTTGGCCTTTGCCAGACACTTCCTTGTTCATCATGTCTCTTATGTTTACAATATTTGTTAGGAAAGATGTAGCACGTTTGAATCACACCATCAGAGAGGAATGAGAGTGCTCACGCCATAGAGTTTGGCCGTGCCACTTTTGTGTGGGCATCATGTTTAGCCTGGAACAGCTCCTACTTCATTTTCAGCACGGAACAGAACCTACTTCATCTTTAGCAGGAAACAAATCCCACTTTACTGTTATTACCACAGACGAGATATAAGAATAGACTGGACATGCAATGTATTCCGGTGGCCGTCGGTTTTGGGGTCCTACACAGACTTAAGATACCTACAGACATTGCATGCAATCACCGACGAGATACTGTTAAAGACAGCCAGCCTTACGGGAGTTCGTGTGCCCGAATAATTCAAGCGTTCTCTTACGCCCTCTAGGATATATTTTGGCTGGAGTAAGAAACAGAAGGCCACCGACGATATTTCGTCGGTGCAGAAGGCCTCTGAGGAGATTCTTGAGACGGTGAGACGGCAGACAGCAATGAGATCAGATGTTACATTCTCGAACAAACATTTTGGTGTTGGTTTTTAAGGCTTAAAATACTAAAAGTAAAATTAATATCAAAGACAAAAAATCCTAGAAATTTTGTACGTAAGAAAGCATGAAAGCGTATTTAGGAAAATCAATATTCAATAATTCCTACCTCTGAATTCATACGAAATACCTCATTTTGTAATTTAAAAATATTTCATAAACAAACATTATTTCCTTACACTTTTTAATAATAATTGTTCTAAGAATCGATCTCTGGAAACATACATATGTTGAAAAACAGATTAACGTTTATTTGACATACTATATCGAATAATATAGAGTTCGAAAGAGACTCGCGAGGATAAATTAATATAATACATATAATATAATTGTAGGAGCATCGATGCAAACAGCGATTAAAAAATAAAAACATTATTTGTCACGCGACAAAAGAAATGATTATGGTTATCTGTATTCGACACGCGTCGAATAAAGTTTTATTCGATGAAAATTGATTCGGCGAATAAAGATAATTTTTTTATTCATCGTTAGCGGTGAATAAAGTTATGATTTTCATCTGTACCTTTATTCGACGTTGTATTCGACTTCGAATAATTTTCTGAGCCGCGTTCGAATGCTATACCGAAGACCGAGCAGTCAAAGATTGGCACACGCGTTACAATGTATCGCCCAATAACCAGAGCAGGGATCGAATAAACTGTGAACTCTCATAAATCGAAGTTCTTTCTGGATATGTTGCTACCGTAAAAATTTGTTCGATGTCCTTTTTCAATTTCCAAAGAAACCTGAAATTTTCGAATTCTTATGTTTTCCTTTTTTGTAAATAAGATTTTCAACCGAAAAATCGGCAAAAATTCTTAAATATATATGTCGATAATCGCAATTCGTCAGATTTTTTCAATATTTTGCATGCAATTAAATACGGGTGATTGGCCGAAAACCATTAAAACGGGACTGCTCTAGGTAGGTCCTTTAAAGAGAAACTATTCCAAATTTTATTATAAAAAAATATTTTAAATAGGAAGTTAAATTTTGACAAATAAAATAAGATTAGATTAGATATAAAATAAGACATTCAGCGTTCAAGAGAGACTGTTCCGCGATCACATGCCGAACCGAGAAAAGGACGGAGTAAAGCTCGAGGGCCTGGGTCGCCGAGGAGTGTAACACAATACGGGTCGGGTATATCGGTGTGAGACCACTACTAATCCAACAACAAAACTTCTTTATTTTTCATTATTTTTTTATCGGATTTTCACAAACATACTTGTAGCATTTTTCTGATGAAAATGATACGAAATATGATGTAATTCCGATGATATTTACTCCTGTAATGAACGGCGAAAGGTTCGGGTGCAAGGAAGGACAGCGTATGGGAAAGAAAGAGACGCGGAGAGTCCTACTTTTAAACCTTCGCGTTCGACTGCTCGATTTTCGCCGCGTCGCGCGTCGCACAATGGTCCGAATCGAAGAATTAGCTGTTCACAACTATTGTAGTCGTTGAATTCAGCCCGACGTCAGCAATAACATTATTAAGTAAAAAATATATAGTGACGATTAGAAAATCAAGGAGACCTTACAATTTTATCGAATAAAAAAAATTGTTTTATGTAAGGCATGCAGATGTCTTAGAACTCAGATCGTACGTGTCCAAAACTACCGTAAAAGTGCGTATCAATACAAATAATTTCGCTCGGAGTTCGTCGATGCTTTCGCAAGCAATGTCAAAGTATTCTGCCCTCCCGAGTTCTTCGGCTTCCACCTTGTTTCGAGCTTCGCCTTCCGGGGTCTGGTGCGTCAACGTGACGCCTAGGCTGGTCGTAATTCTGGGGCGGGGCGTTTTACATTTAATTTTTTATATTGAAATTTATAGAAGAGTGACTACCGAGTAATTTTTATCAGAAACATTTTTTGTCAGAGCACTGGAAATGCTTGAAAAATTACAATAACGTGTGAATAATGAATGATATTTAATGTATTCTTGCAACAACAGGTGATATTTGAAATCTGTCTTCACATCTGTAATTCTTACACGAAGCCACACAACTTTACCATGTATAGTATTTCATCGATAATGGTCCACAACACGGATCTGCGCAGGGACGTTTGTAGTATAATAATTTGAATTTTTCTTTCGATAGCACATTGTTAAAATAATTGTTTAAATAAATAAATTTTATAATTTGTTTCTATATTCATTATTTGAATTGTTATTTCAATTATTTATTGTTAAAATAATTGATTAAATAAATAAATTTTTACAATTTGTTTCTATGTTCATTATTTGAATTATTTCGATAATTTATTGTTCAAATAATTGTTTAGACAATGTACACGTATTTACATATTTAATATAGGAACACGTTTCTATAGAGTATAAAAATTTATAATATACAGTTTTTATAATCTATAGAAATGTGTTTCTATATTCGTTATGTAAATACTTGTACATTCTTTAAATAATTATTTTAACAATGAATTATTGAAATAATTCACATAATGTATATAGAAACAAAATATGAAAATTTATTCTTTTAAACCATTATTTTAACAATAAATAATTGAAATAATTCAAATAATGAACATAGAAACAAATTATAAAATTTATTTATTTAAACAATTATTTTAACAATGTGCTATCGAAAAGATAATTCAAATTATAAATATATTATCTAAACAATAAATTATTGAAATAATTCAGATGGCGAATATAGAAACAAATTATGAAAATTTATTTCTTTTATCCGTTAACTGGAAACGAATCAAAGGTTCGAAGGTTCGACGGTCCGAAACTTCGATTTTCATCACCTTCGAAGTTCCCTTCGTTCCTTCGAATCCTTCGAAGCTTCGAAGAGTCGGAAAAGTAACAGACCTAGTTTATACGCGAGGAATATCATTGTCTGAGGTTTGCCGAACGTAGAGAAGGATAGCCGAGCTCGAGAGAGAATTTCCAACTTCTTTATTTTTCATTATTTTTTTATGGAACTTCGATGACCATATTTGTGGCATTTTTCTAATAAAAATCATACTAAATGTGATATAATTCCGATGATATTTACTTGTGTAATAGACAATTAAAGTTTCGGGCGCGAGGAAGGATAGCGTATGGAAAAGAAAGAGACGCGGAGAGTCGCAGTCGGCGGCACAGTTCAAAGGCTCGCACGTCCTCACAATGTATTACCAAGGAATAGCTTTTTTATTATTACTTATTTTTTATGAGACTTTTGCTAATAGATTTGTGGCATTGTTCTGATTAAAATGATACCAAACACGATATAATTCGGATCATATACAGGTGTATGGTCATTATGTACAGGTCAGGTACATAACATCGGTGAGGCAACGGTAATGCAGTGATGACACTTTTTCATTTTTAGTTAATCTTTTAGGAGACTTTTACCATCATATATGTAATATTTCTCTGATCAAAATAATTGCATTTAATAATTGCAGACAGTGCTGTCGAGCATTAGAAGTGGTTTTATCGGAAAAATAAGTAATAAAAATTACGTTTCTGCTTTCTACTAAGGATCTCGATAAGAACGATTGAATTTGATCGTTTCTTGTAGATTGTATTTATTCTTCCTTTTTATTCTATAATTATTACAGAATATTTTTTCTTTAAGAAAAATTATTTTATAAATATCCCATTAATTAAATTAAGTGGTTACAGTTACAGGCTATCGATTATAAAACAGTGATTCCAATGCTGAACAATAAGGAAAATAAGTAGGCGATAAGAATTTAATGAAATTATACAATAATATGTAATTATTTTCCAAGAAATCACAGAATGGATAATGACAGTCTTCATTTATTTATTACCTAAGGTATTACATCCATTTACCTCTACGCCACTCATGCAGTCGTGCGCAGTTGACGAGCAAATGTTCTATGTAGGTAGAGAGCGCGGAACTTTTAGCACCGTGGAACTTCATAAGTCTACTTTATCCATTCCACGAAACCACCGGCGATGCCATCGGACCCGTTACCGACCGGTTTGAGAGCCCATCAGAGCCCACTTTTCGGCGCAACCGAATACACGGGGGCTGGATGTCTTTAACAGTATCTCGTCGGTGATGCAATGCATTTTTCTGTCTACGGTTCTGAATTACCGACTCTGTAGAAAATGTCCTAGTATGATAGCGGACTCTATCGAAATGGAACGGTCAGGTGGTGAACTACATGAGGTTGCAACACGAAGTGTGTGTCTGAGGAGGCTCGATTTTACAGCGTTGTCAGCTTTAAAACGCAATTGTATTCGTACAAAAATACTCCACGTATTATTCACTTGTGCCGCCTATTTTTTTTACAGGACTTCGAACCGGCTGGTAAAAATTTGGCGAACATGATAAAGAAGTTTGTATTCGACAAGGACGAACTTATGCACATTTAAGAAGAGAAAGAAAGAC
Organism: Sphecodes monilicornis; assembly: GCA_913789915.3. NCBI lineage: Eukaryota > Metazoa > Arthropoda > Insecta > Hymenoptera > Halictidae > Sphecodes > Sphecodes monilicornis. The sequence goes on along the minus strand of OU565301.1, from coordinate 7,039,598 downwards.
AGACACAGAGCTGCTGAATACTGTGCACACTCGACAGAAAATTTATTAGTAACACACTTGTGAGGAATTGTTTACAAATATTTGCAGTTAGGAAATATAGAATAGACCTTCAGCTACTTTCACATATAGTTTATCGTCACATTTTATTTCTGACTAAATAGTTATAAACTCTAAATTCTAAGTCTCGTTCTAAAATAAACTCAAATAATTTAACAGATCTTTGGTAAAAAATAATCTTCCTTGTGATCGGAGGATCTAGAATGATGTCTCAGCTACATTTCTGTTGCAGTTTTATGTAGATTCGACGCCTAGTTAATTAGTTATTTACGATTTCCAGAGAGGTGACACAACGATTTGTGTGTTTACCTTTGACAAATACTCGGACTCTCCTTGTCTTACTCATTGCGGGCATAGAAGATAGAAGTTACCTCCACAAAAATTCTTGATAAATTACTTCAGGTAATTTTTATAAATATTAGCTCTCGAAGAATATAAAATGGACCTTCGGCAACATTCGTGTATAGTTTTCAATTCGATTCTAGAAGAGATTAATTAGTTATAAATAATTTTTGTTACTCTTGTTCTAATGCAACTGTGCATACTAGTGAGAATTCAATATCTTGTATACTCCAAATGTTCATGCATAAAAGTTAATCTGTGTCTCGAGTACTATTAGCTATTTTTACTAAAAAATTGGGTGGTGAGGTAACCAAACATATAATCGTTGTAATCGTTAAACAAACAGAGATAATTAATTATTTATTAATTACATTAATTACATTTTTTCAATATAATTATGCTTAGTAATATTCATGTATCATAAATTATGCTGGATCTCGAGTTTTATTACTTACTTCTACTAAAAAATTAGATGGCAAGATGGTCAACGGAGTTCTCGTCGACATCATCGACAAAAGGAATTGTTTCAAATATTAACCAGCTAGAGATAATAAATTTATCAGTGAATTGTGTTCGATAAATTAATGCACGCGAACATTCATGTGTCAGAAGATATTCAATATCTCGAGTTCCATTACATATTTTTACTGAAAAATTAGATGGTCAGATAGTCGACGGAGTGCTTATCGACATAATTAGCAAAAAGAATTATTATAAACATTAAACAGCCAGAGATAGTAACTTTATTAATTACATTTGCTTGATATAATATTGTTTGGTAATATTCATGTGTTAAAAGTTACTTTGTATCTCGAGTACTATTAGCAATTTTTACTTAAAAATAAGATGGTAGATAGTCAAGAGGATGCTTGTCGACATCGTTGGCAAGAGGAATTGTTATAAACATTATACATCCAGAAATAATACATTTATCAATAATTATTATCACGGCGATCGAGATCTACAAAAATTAGTTGGGGTGGGGAGCGTTGCGCTTCGCTGCGCGCTGCGCATCACTGCTTACCTAAGCCCGCGGAGCGCGCTCAGTCAGTCAGTCGGGCCGGGGGCTCCGGCAGGAGCGGACTAGCTCCGGGACTAGGAGATTCTTCGGCTACCTTGTGGCTGACCAGGGGTCCTCCAGAGGTACCCTGGCCTCTCCTGCCTACCTTGGGGATGACCAGTGGTCCTCCAGAGCCACCCAGGCCTACCCTTACCTACCTTTAGCGGCTTAGGGTTGACCAAGGGTCCTCCATCAGTGGACCACTCTGGAGTTGACCAGTGGTCATCCACAGTTACTCTGGCCTAGCCCTGCTTATCCTCAGCGGGCTTAGGGTTGACCATGGGTCTTCCAGCAGTGGTCTACCCTTGCCTACCCCGAGGTTGACCAGTGGTCGTCCAGAGCTACCCTAGCCTATCCCTGCTTACCTTCAGCTGGCGTAGGGTTGACCAAGGGTCTTCCTCCAGTGGCCTAACCTGTGCTTGACCATCCAGAGCTACCCTAGCCTACCCCTGCTTACCTTCAGCTGGCTTAAGGTCGACCATGGATCCTTCACCAGTGACCTACCTTGGTTTATCCTTGCCTACCCAGAGGTTGACCAGTGGTCATCCAGAGCTACTCGGGCCTTCCCTCGCTTATCCCGAGGCTGACCAGTGGTCCTCCAGGAGTACTCTAACCAAGGGTCCTCCACCAATGGCCTGCCATTGTTTATCATGGCCTACCTTTAGCTAGCTTAGGGTAGTCCAAGGGTTATTTAAAACTTCCTTGGCCTACTTTAAGCTAGCTCGGGGGGGGCCATGGTCTCTTCAATGCTGTCTTCGTTTACCTTGGGTTCTGAGCCGGTCCAGTTTCAGTATCCGGCATGATATTAGTACCGTGCTGATCGGTTCAGAGAGGGCAATCATTGCAATGGCTTCGCATCTTTGAGTGAGTCATTTCGTCACTACCTTATCACTATATTCGTCTGTAGAAGTAGTAGTATAGAGTAGTAGTAAAGTGTAAAAGTAGTTAGTTGCATGCATGGGCAGGCCTCGCCGCCCCAACGATCAGCCGAGATGGGAACGTCCGCGATTTGCACTAGCGTTGCGAGAAAACCACGCGTTGAATTTAGTCGATTTTGAACAGAGATTAAAGCTAACATTACGGTATAGATTGTTTAGAGCGTAGCGTTGCGAATCACAAATAGTCGCGGTTCAAAATTACATTTCAATTTGATAACTGCGCTTTTAAAGTTCATATTGTTGTTGTTTTACATATAATCTAAAGTAATCGTTTTTTGGATCTCTGTTCGTTGAATTAGCGTTGCGCACCAAAAGTTCGCGTTTGCTTTCGAGTCTTTCGACTTTTCAGGCTCCCATGCTCGAGCTGCAACGATCAACTGTGAGATGGGCACATCCGCGATTTCAAGTAGTGTTGCGAAACAAATTGTTACACGCGGTGTACTAGTATCAATTTTTAAAGTTGATGAAATGTCTAGTTAATGTTGCAAATAAATAGTCGTAATTTAAAGTAATTCTAAAGATACCTGTTTAGAATTATAGACGTTAGAGTTTTTAATTTCTTATTTAAATAGCATTTTAAATTCGATTTGTTGAATTAGCGTTGCGCATCAAAAGAATCGCGTTTGCAATAGAATCTTTCGATATTTCAGGCGCCCATGCTCCAGTTGCAACGATCAACTGTGAGATGGGTACTTCCGCGATATCATCGAGTAGCGGTGCGAAACAAATTGTCGGGATGGGGCCGAAGGATCAGACGAGGTGTTATGCCAAAGATGCCGGACAAACTGTCATTCAAAAGGACAATCATTGCAACGTCTTCGCATCTTCGAGTAAGTCATTTTATCACTATCTTGTCGCTATACTCGTCTGTAGAAATAGAGTTGTAGTAGAATGTAAAAGTAGTTAGTTGCATGCATGGGCAGGCCTCGCCGCCCCAACAATCAGCCGAGATGGGAACATCCGCGATTTGCACTATCGTTGCGAAAAAAGTACGCGTTGCGTTAGTCGATTTTGAACAGAGATCAAAGTTAGCCTTTCTTCTAAATATAATAGTAGTCTCTATCAGCGATATAGCTTGTTTAAACTATAGCGTTGCGAAACAAATAGTCGCGATTCGTTTTGCAGAAACTGTAGAGTAATCTTTTTTGGATCTCTGTTCATTGAATTAGCGTTGCGTACCAAAAGTTCGCGTTGCTTTTGAGTCTTTCGACTTTTCAGGCTCCCATGCTCGAGCTGCAACGATCAGCTGTGAGATGGGCACATCCGCGATTTCGAGTAGTGTTGCGAAACAAATTGTCACACGCGTTGTACTACTATCAATTTTAAAACTTGATTCAATGTGTAATAAATGTTGCGAATAAATAGTTGCGATTTATAGTAAATCTAGACATACAGATGTACAATTTTAAACGTTGGAATTTTAAATTTCTTATTTAAATAGCAATTTGAATTTCGATTTGTTGAATTAGAGTAATCTTTTTTGGATCCCTGTTCGTTGAATTAGCGTTGCGCACCAAAAGTTCGCGTTTGCTTTCGAGTCTTTCGACATTTCAGGCGCCCATGCTCGAGCTGCAACGATCAATTGTAAGATGGGCTCATCCGCGATTTCGAGTAGCATTGCGAAACAAATTGTCACACGCGTTGTAATAGTATAAATTTTCAAAGTTGACTTAATGTCTAGTTAATGTTGCGAATAAATAGACGCGATTTAAAGTAGTTTTAGAAGTGCCGATCTAGAATTTTAGACCTTAGAGTTTTAAATTTCTTATGTAATTTGTGAGAATGGTAATACTTCATTTTGTAAGACTTTCAAAGTTCAACTTTACCAAATTGATACAATATTTTTGTCTAGAAATTGATATTTTTCAGGAAATTGATATATTTGTCTTGAAATTAACACTCATTTCAGGAAATTGTTATTTATTTCAGGAAATTGTTATTTATTTCAGGAAATTCTTATTTATTTCAGGAAATTCTTATTTATTTCAGGAAATTGTTATTTATTTCAGGAAATTGTTATTTATTTCAGGAAATTATTATTTATTTCAGGAAATTGTTATTTATTTCAGGAAATTGTTATTTATTTCAGGAAATTGTTATTTATTTCAGGAAATTGTTATTTATTTCAGGAAATTGTTATTTATTTCAGGAAATTGTTATTTATTTCAGAAAATTGATATTTATTTCAGGAAATTGATATTTATTTCAGGAAATTGATATTTATTTCAGGAAATTGATATTTATTTCAGGAAATTGATATTTATTTCAGGAAATTGATATTTATTTCAGGAAATTGATATTTATTTCAGGAAATTGATATTTATTTCAGGAAATTGATATTTATTTCAGGAAATTGATATTTATTTCAGGAAATTGATATTTATTTCAGGAAATTGACATTTATTTCATGAAGTGGATATTTATTTCTGGAAATGGATATTTTAATCTTGAAATCAATATTGTTCGGATCGGAGTTCCCTCAGGGACTCACCCACGGGATGGGGCCCGTGAGTGGGTACGGGGACTCGCGTCCCCGGGGGTACCCGAATCGCCTATAGGTCGTTGCGTCCACAAATCATTAGATTTGGGCTCGATGTGGTTTAGATTTTGTTTCGACTTTATTTCGACTGGTTTTCGATTTGGTGTCGATTTTGTTTCAACTGGTTTTCGATTCTATTTCAACTGGTTTTCGATTCTATTTCAACTGGTTTTCGGTTCTGTTTCCATTTTGCTTCAACTGGTTTTCGATTCTGTTTCCATTTTCTTTCAATTGGTTTTCGATTCTGTTTCGATTTGGGTCGTTCATCTTGAGCTTGTTAGTCAGAACGAACGAAGAAAATTCATCGATCGAAGAGGAATCATCGAACGAAGACTCCAGATTATTTATAAATTAGTTTTGGTGAGTGCGTTAGTTATTAAGATTGTATATCGTCGTTGTAATTATGTCGAGTAATTATTGCCGTAACTTGACTTTGCTCGCCACGTTTTCTGACTCCGACACAGCCTTCTGCTGTGTCGGCCTTGCTTGCAGGTCCTGAGCTGGTCCAGTTTCGGTATCCGGCGTGAAGTCATTGAGAGGGATGTCTAAGAGACTCGTTCACTCGTCTTCTGACGATCCTCTGTGTTAACGTAATCCTGGGCACGCCATGTTCTCATGTCACCCAGTAGCGCCAGAAACCGTTTGAGCGCATCTCTTTGCCATCTTTCTTGGTGATGGAGTGACGGGTATCGGGCTGGTCGGCTCAGGACTTGTAAGCATTGAACGCGTCGCGTCACCCTTGAACCAGAGCCTTCTGCTTTGGTTCGATCTTGTTTGTCTCTTTGAAAGAATCAGAGCCTTCCGCCTGATTCGCCCTTTGTCCCTCGTGGATCGGAGACTTCTTCTCCGATTCACACTTTGCCCCGCAATAATTACTCGACATACGCTAAATGGAAAAGAAGTCTTTTCCGTGAAAAAGACTATTTTTCCATTTAGCGACCTGCGAACTTAGTTTTTAAGAATCGTCGTTGTAAGAAAGGGAGACAGAACGAAGGGAGACTTCGTTCTGACTCCCTTTCGGGTCTCTTGTGCAGCAACCTCCTCGTGGTGAGACCTGGGCAATCGATATTATCCACAATTCGCAAGATATTATAACTTATAAATTGTAGTATCTTGCATGTAGTGGATAATATCGAGCTAATAGCTGCACATTTAGAGCTTGCGTAAATATGTATAATATTTTATATTAGAATGTAAGACTTAATAATTTCTTCGTTTTCCTTTGTTCAGGTATTCCTGGTTCAGTATTTTTTTCAATTAATAATAGAAATACGGAATTTCAATTTCAGAATACATGTACCTTCAACAAACACCTCCATTATTAATTTTTGGATTCGTAATTGGAATGTGCTCCTGAACTTTTTAAAGTCCAACTTTCTCAAATTGATATTTTTGTCTTGAAATTGATATTCCTCCGATCGGAGTTCCCTCAGGGGCTCACTCACGGGATGGTGCCCGTGAGTGGGTACGGGGACTCGCGTCCCCGGGGCCACCCGAATCGCCTATAGATCGTTGCGTCCACAAATCATTAGATTTGGGCTCGACATGGTTTCGATTCTGTTTCGACTGGTTTTTCATTTGGTGTCGATTTCGTATCAACTGGTTTTCGATTCTGTTTCGACTTTGTTTCAACTGGTTTTCGATTCTGTTTCGATTTTCTTTCAACAGCTTTTCCATTTGGAGTCAATTTTGTGTCAGCTTGTTATCGATCCTGTTCAAGAAAATTCATCTTGCGAAGAAAATTCATCGTGCGAAGAAAATTCATCGTACGAAGAAAATTCATCGAACGAAGAAAATTCATCGAAAGAAGAGGATTCGTCGAACGAAGACTCCAGATTATTCTTAAGTTAGTTTTAGTGCGTGCGTTAGATATTAAGATTGTCAATCGTCGTTGTAATTATGTCGAGTAATTATTGCCGTAACTTGACTTTGCTCGCCACGTTTTCTGACTCCGACACAGCCTTCTGCTGTGTCGGCCTTGCTTGCAGGTCCTGAGCTGATCCAGTTTCGGTATCCGGCGTGAAGTCATTGAGAGGGATGTCTAAGAGACTCGTTCACTCGTCTTCTGACGATCCTCTGTGTTAACGTAATCCTGGGCACGCCATGTTCTCATGTCACCCAGTAGCGCCAGAAACCGTTTGAGCGCATCTCTTTGCCATCTTTCTTGGTGATGGAGTGACGGGTATCGGGCTGGTCGGCTCAGGACTTGTAAGCATTGAACGCGTCGCGTCACCCTTGAACCAGAGCCTTCTGCTTTGGTTCGATCTTGTTTGTCTCTTTGAAAGAATCAGAGCCTTCCGCCTGATTCGCCCTTTGTCCCTCGTGGATCGGAGACTTCTTCTCCGATTCACTCTTTGCCCCGCAATAATTACTCGACATACGCTAAATGGAAAAGAAGTCTTTTCCGTGAAAAAGACTATTTTTCCATTTAGCGACCTGCGAACTTAGTTTTTAAGAATCGTCGTTGTAAGAAAGGGAGACAGAACGAAGGAAGACTTTGTTCTGACTCTCTTTCGGGTCTCTTGTGCAGCAACCTCCTCGTGGTGAGACCTGGGCAATCGATATTATCCACAATTCGCAAAATGCTATAACTTATAAATTATAGTATCTTGCATGTAGTGGATAATATCGAGCTAATAGCTGCACATTTAGAATTTGCGTAAATATGTATTTCATAGTAGAATGTAAGACTTTTAATACTTTCTTCCTTTTCCTACGTCCCAGCTTCAACAATTATTTTCAATTAATAATCCAAATACAAAGTTTTCGTTTCAGAATACATGTACCCTAGTAGCATTTATGGTTGGCCAACGGTGGCCAACGGTTGGGAGTTAGTTGGGATATGGTTAGTGGTTTTGCCTACAGATCCCCAACGTAGGGCCGACGACGAAAAATGATGTGAATTTGCCAACGAATATCCAACGTTGAGCCTACAGATATTATGGTCGGTTAAATAACGTGAAATTTACGACGGTGATACTACATTGGCCCAACGAAAATCTGCCAACATTGAAATATGTCGTCTAACAGACACCAGAAATGTAATGTTGCTGCAACCAAAAACATGTTATATTCCAAATTCATTTTTTTTTTCATATTTCTAAATATACTCACAATTTGTTATTTTTGCGCGATAGTTGATGCACCAAAGTTTTATTGTGTGCAGCCTTGGAGTTTATTTATTTCTTTAAGTTTCTCCATTTGACAAGGGGAAGGTACGGGTGTTGCATTCGCAGTCGCCGTGGTTCTCGGATGCCTTCGAAGGGTAGTGCCGCTCGTTGTCCTTGAGAAGAAAAAGAGAGGAACCCGGGTCCCCCGGGACCGCTCGCGATGACCAAGTTCTTACCGGCCTGCCAGAAGGCGGTCGGATCCTCGGGAAATCATTCAGAAGAACGTACCAAAAATTTGCCACGTCGCAATATAAATGTAATAAAATTTTAAAAAGAAATGTTATAAATTGTACAATTTAAATTAAATTCAATTTTATCTCCCACAATATAGTTTACTCTGATTTCACCCTAGATTTTCTCTTTGGGTAAGGTCGGGGCCGCTTGTAGTATGACCGACCTGCCCTCTTAAACGAGTACAAGATTTGACGCCGATTTGGCATAGAATTGGTATCGATCATAAGCATGGAACTTTGTAGTCAAATACCGAGCCCAATGCGGAAACAGATGACTCCGTATTTGACGCCAAATTTGAAGCCAAATTCTTGCCAAATCAAAATCAAATTGCTTACTGCGTGGGTGGTTCCTATACTAGGAGTCCACCTGCCTCTCATTACTGGATTATGATTTTTCGTTCATTTAATATGAGTTCACATTCATATAAGAGGATTTCAATCGACTGATATTTAGTTCACGCAAATGGAGTTCCACTGTAACGTCAAAATTCATTAACAAGCCCGATCAAATAATTCGGTCTACCATTTCTGGGAGACATGGCACACAAAAGTGTTGAACACTGTTCGTTCACAGGGTCAGAGTGTTTCCGATAATGAGTTCAATCAGTAGAATCTGACTTGTTCAGCTTTTATTACCAAGATCTCGTTGAAACTGTTACATTTCGGTTCAGAGAGCTCCAATATCGACGCCAGCCGGTTCAGGTTGTCCACAAGGGATCTCGCAGTTGGTGCAACAGCAGCAGCCACAGACCCCTGACCAGCAGCAGAACCAGCAGCAGAAGTCTCTGTGCTTGGAGATGGTATGAGAACCATCCCGAGCTGTGCGCTGCCATCCGTCCTCGAATCGCCGAAGAGCCTGAGAGAAGTGCACCACACACGTGATCGTCTATCCGCCGGATAACCCCACTGCCACTCCCTTAAACGGCATGAGATCCCAGGTATTATACTAATTTTCTTCAAATTCGAAGCGTCTACATTGTCATCTTTCATTCCTCGTGCCGCAATCATAATTGAATCATTTAATGCATAACTGGTGTAAGTCAATATTTGCCCGTTTGGTTTAACACCACATCTTAACACGTTAAACGCTATGTCCGTCCCTAGGGATTCGCTGTATCAAATTTACAAAATAATACATAATATATAGTTCATATGACATTAAAAAATGTTCACACTGTCTTAATAGATTTAATTGCTGCAGATTAGATAGAAATGGGGTGAGCAAGCATTTTGCTTATGCATAGTCGTATTTTTGTACTTAAACTTAAGTGAAAACTGAAGACTTTTTGATGGATCCTTCAACAGCAATTTCAATTGTGAAGCATTGCAATATAAAAGAAAATTCCTATGTTTGCTTTTGGTACAACACAATTATTGATTGTCCTATTAATAGGCTTCTGAAAGGTCAAGTTTTAAGGGTTCAATCATTATTGAATGAAATAATTTCAATATAGTTTTAGCGTGGCTAATCTCCTTCGATGCTATTGCGTTTTGTAGAACTTTTACTTAATCCCTTATTATCCAATGTTCAACTGTTTTGACTCGCACCATTTTTAAATTGTATGACTCAATTTGAAAGCTTTACATGCTGTGCGAAGTATGCGAGTCACTCGCATATACAGTATACAGGGTGCCACAAATTGTATGGTACAAGGGGGTGAATCTACGTGAAAAAATAAGTCGAAAAGAAGGAATAATGTTTTTTCGAATAGGGATTTGTTTTCGAGAAAAATGAATTGGAAAGTCTGTTGGATTCTTGCTGTAAGTAGAATGAGTCGGTCATGCACGAAGGTGCCGGCAAACGCTACGAGCGCTGATGTCTATGAGCAATTATCGGATGCAGATATCGAAAATTAGGGTTTTTATAGAGACAATTGTATGCAAGCGCGCTAGCGAGAGCATATACAATGTCGATGAAATGTCTATTATGTTATTTATTTATGTATTTTAGGCGTAATTGGTGGCCTTCGGGGAAGTCTGTATCATAGTTCCGGCATTTGTCGCTACGAGCGCTGATATTTGTGAATGTGAAGGCCTCTATTTAGCGAGAATCGTGCAATTAAAATAACTGTACACCTGAATATTCAGTTTGTCTTGCATATCTTATTGACAATGTATGGTTTTAGAGATTAACAAGAGAAAGAGAGAGGGCACGAATGTTACTGTTACATGAACAAACGTTTGAAAAGGTTTGAGACGGTTTGAAAAGATTTGAAAAGATTTGAAAAGATTTGAAAAGATTTGAAAAGATCTGAAAAGATTTGAAAAGATTTGAGAAGATTTGAAAATTATTCAACACTGTTGACGATTGCGTTGACATAACTCAATATTTTTGTGAGGTTAGGGGCAGCACGTCTGGTTGAAAATTAGATCTGCATTATGAACGCTCCGTTAAGGGTGCGGACACCTGCACGCAGCGCTCCAAGCGGCCGCTAGGGGAAGCTCGAATGAGAATGTGTGGCACACACACTCCGCTAGATTAGCCTATACGTATACGAGCAGAGAGGAAACTCGTACGAGATTTCAAGCTATTTCAAGGTTCCGCGGGGCCCGTTTTATACACGTCCACTAAATGAAAGATAAATCTAGTGCGCTTGACTATACAGACAGCCTACTTTTGCGATATTGAGGCGTACTTTGGGATATTCGGCAGCATGTTGCCCATCAGAAATCGTTGTAGGCCGCGTGACGTCACGACATGTTGAATCTTTAAGTTTCTGGAGATTTAGGGTTCTTATAGAGACACCTGGATGCACGCCCGCTAGCGAGATTTATCTTTCATTTAGTGGACGTGTGTAAAACGGGCCCCGCGGAACCTTGAAATAGCTTGAAATCTCGTACGAGTTTCCTCTCTGCTCGTATACGTATAGGCTAATCTAGCGAAGTGTCTGTGTGCGAACATTCTCATTCGAGCTTCCCCTAACGGCCGCTTGGAGCGCTGCGCGCAGGAGTCCGCACCCTTAACGGAGCTCCCGTCGGCTGCGTAAGCCAATCGATCAGTAGGATCGATTGAAGCCGACTCATCGCCCAATCAGAACCAGACCTGCTGCAGTGCCAGCCAATGAACAGCTCCCGCGCGCTCACCGTCAAATGCGATCCCGTCGCATTGACGGTGGCCAATAGATCGATCGGGCATCTCTCATTGACCAGTCAGAGGCCGCGTACAGCACTGACTGCCAATGAGAGATGTCTAGGCACAGCTCCTTCTATGCGGACCGGAAACGAAGCTCGAATGTAGGGGTTTTTCCGGTGTATTGTTGATCAAGCTCTTGAAGAGACTGGTTTAGAATAATTCTCGTGAAGGTTTCCATTTGTGCTTTTGGTTGGGAACTACTCAGTGCATTATAAAGGGGACGGATTTCGATAGATCACACGTACTCACGGTGATTTGTCTAGTAAATTCACCACGAACAATTCTCACTTACCTACTCATCGACAGAGCTCGGCGGTTTTCTGTGAAGCACGTGCACGTGCAAATCCGCCATAGCTCAGTGCTCAGCGCGCGTGTTCACCAGTGCTCGTGCTGAACCAGCCGCAAGTTAACGTTGCGAATACCACCAACTTGAAACAAACACGATAGAACTAATTTTACAATCTATCTCCCATGACCTCAGTTCCAATTCAGGAGACACTATCCTCGAGAATCTGTTAGCCAGCGATCATTCTCTTGGCTTGTGTTACCGGGTTTCAAACAGGTGACCAATTAATGGAAGATTGATACTCTTCGACTATTATTCGAGTTGACCAGAGAATTTGGGTGCTAGTTCTCTCACTAAATCGAGATAAAATCGGCGAGTCTACAACACACGCGTATTATAGAGTCCACACAAACACACACACAGTCGATCAAATTGCACGTGTGAATACCATGTACATACACACACATACACATTGAAAAGTAAGAAGTATTTTAACTAATCCCGAGGTAAGCGAGTAAGTGTTTGTTTGAATTCATGGAATTTGCAATCAGCGCCTCCCTTTTCTCTGGAGAATAATGTTTTTAACATTCGCGTATATCGCATCCAACGTTCTTCCAGAACAAAATGTGAGATTGTTTCGTGCAATAAATGTGACAAAAGCATTTGCGATCAGTAGACTGCGGATTTTATGCACTTATAACAAAATCAAGTAGCTACAGTTTTAAACATTGCAAAGATAAAAAGAGTTGAAGAATGAAAATACATTTGACCTTTCAAAATAATTAAAGAACGAAGGTTATTACAAAGTGCCTCCTGTGTTTTGCAACAGAAGCAGATCATTTTTGTTTTGCATAAAAATCCGCAGTGTAGCGGTCAAAGTTTATTTTTATGTACAGCGTACCGGTTTTCTGAAGCGGAGTCTCTTTTTTGCAAAAGTTTGATCAAGTACAAATCGCTAATGTAAAATCTCTGTCATGTAAAATCACTACTGTTGGCCAACGTTTCGTTTTCACTGGGTTGAATAGAGAACAGTAAAATATGAGAAAGATGAACTCATCATCTGCAAAAAGAAAGCTCATAGATTTGCATCTGATCTGGCCCGAAGATCACTACTCTGTTAATTGGATGACGTTAATTACCATCGAGAAGCCCTCGTAACTCACATCGTACAAACCACCCAGAACGCAGTGTGCTTCGTTCACGCTTCTCATTAGTATGAATAATAATAATTTCTGTGATCGTAATGGAATACAATACCACGGCGAATTGCATCTATTTTTAATAGAATATATCATTACTTATTCCTTATATTAAAAAATAAATTATTGTTTAATCGTCCAAACTCACATTTTCTTGAAAACGTGCCCGCTGTGGTCTATCACCCTCTGTCCAGATAAATTGTTCAAAAACATGATCAGAAAGTGTAATAGAACGTCGTTGAAAGACAAGAAAAGATTCGAGAAGTCTTTACCATTCTTGATTACAAAAAGAAGCTTGTCATATATAAAAACAGAAATTGCTTCATTATGTTTTGATTAACAGATGCGTCTCACCGCCAATTAAGTTACGAATTCTTTATCTGTGATGCTTACACGATACAAGTTCACAGCGAATGAAATGACAACTGCAAGAACCGCTGCTAAATACGATACTATCATATTGTCCATGAGATAATTGAGCAGGCTATATTAGCGAGTTCACAACGTTTCAGTTGTCAACGTCGACCATTGACAGTTTCAAGATGGAAAGATAAATAAAAGTTGTAATACAAAATACAATTAAAGAAACGGCAATGTTGTTGCAATATCTGAACGAAGATACCAACTTAAGAGCTCGTTTGTGTACTTCCACAGCTGATTGTACTTGTAGTAGGTCTGATGTAGGTGACTGCAGCTTGTGGCCGATTGCTAGCTCCAGTCGGTAACTGAAAACAATGAAAATACACTCAAACCTCTTACAACACCGATACTCTGAACGCACGGTCTCGGTATAACAATCGGCAGCGAAGCCTGTACTACATCAACCAGTAACAAATAGAGGAACGCTGCGGCTATGATTACAGGAAGCACAAAAAGAGGCTTTCCGAAGACCTAGAGAGACTCTCTTGGGACCTAGAGGATTTATATGACCTAAAGGAACCTCTATGGACACTCATAGGACCCAGAGAGATCTTTTGGACCCCATCTAAGGCCAAGAAGGACCTCTACAAATCCCTCCCTCCTCCCAGGACCTAAAGTGACCTTTATGGACCTCCCTAGGACCTAGAAGGACCTCTGTGAATCCCCCTAAGACCAAGAGGGACTTCAACAAACTGTGACTGTGCCTTCCTCTTCCCAATGGAGCCCATTAATTCAAGCCTGCCTATCGGCCTAGGCAGTTATGATTCGGTTAAGGGTAACTTGTCATGTTAAACCCCAAGACTTGGAGGCGTCCATACAAGAGTGTATGAAATCCGCCTTTAAAATCCACCATTAGCTCCCGTGCTAAGCACCAGCGGGTGATAAGCACCCTCCTGAAACACCTCGAAGCCGTTCCCACGTTGTGCAGACTTGCGTACGCATTCAAATTTGGGTACGAAGCGTGTGCACTGGAACACAGACTTCTGAAGCTACATATAATCATGATGAATCTACATACACGTGTGCACTGGAAAATGAAATTGCTGAACGATAAGCTTGGAGAAATTGTTTGAAGATACCTGGCAATTTCAAACAGTCCACACAGATAGGAAGAACACACAGCGACTGCTGATTCCGTGCTTGCTATCGATAAGAGACCCATCACGTTTACCAATACGAAATGAATGCTAACCCAATCAGTTTTCCGATTCATCTCGGGAAAGAAGAATCCGAATAGGTGTAGATATTGCAGCTGAACTTTAGAGCGTAATATTGTGGGAATCAGTAGTACCACTATCACGTATGTTAGTAGTATAACCGATAGGCCTGGAATTCAGAACACGGTATCGTTTTAGTATAGCTCTCGCACAGGTTTCAAACAGGGTTTCGTTAATCGGCTTCCGCGTTAGACGTATTTTTGGGTATAAGGTAAGGAAACTCATTGTCATACAAATCAAAAAGATAGATGTGTTGAATATCATTACCTAAAAATGCTATGATCACGCGTCTCGCCACTAATATGTGCTTCCTGAATATATCCAATTCGACAGGATCTCTCGTCGTGCTATAATCGTTTGCAAGACCATCGAACACATTTCTCATCTAGAGACACGTAAGGAGACATATAAAGAGATGTTAAGATTACGCACGCTGTGTTTGTTTAACGAATATAGTAATTACATTAACGCTACGGAACGGTAGTAACTTGTTTTCTAACATACCATTGAAAGGTTGCCCACAAAACCAACGTAGCGTAGAAGATACAGTGAAATTGGGCAAGCTAACGATAACATCATTAGTACGTGGTACAGTGATATATCTACATATTTTAGCGTCGATACCTGAACAATATTTCATTTATTTTTAACAAATAACTACAACAATGGTGGATGCTAGTTTTAGGTGAAACGAGAAGGGGACAGTGCTGGCTAATTCCATACGAAGCATTTCAGGCGAGGAATTTTGCCTTGGAGGATCGATAAGTTGAAAATCCCGAGCTTAAATGGCAACATTGTATCAGTAAATTTGGCAAGCTGGTAACTGATTTTCTATGTTGCAGTCTTAAAAAGTTCGCTAACAGGCTTCACTAATTGGGCAGATAGCGCTACTAAATTATTTCTTATAGCAACGTTGATATTTCAAATTTAGGAACTCTTTAATCAACAACGAGATACTGTTAAAGACTGCACCGACACGAGGTACTGTCAAAGACCACCAGCCCCCGTCACAAACTTAAGATCACTAGTAGAAAAACGATATATTTGATTAAAAAGATATAAATTTTTGTTTTTACTCATGCGTCATTAATTCTCGCTAAAATTTTATTAACATGAACACATAATTTATTATTTCGTTTCGTTTCGTGCCGCCGCAGCGTTCGCTTTAAATAATTTTCATTCCGTCAATTTTAAAGTGTCTGCCTTTTTAAAAATAGGTCCGTAAAGAGGACACTTGGGACTATCACCTCGGTTTTTTTGGAATTTTTAAAAAAGTGTCCTGGCTATAGCAAAATTTTATTTGTTTAAAACATTTGCAAAATAAATGGTGAAAAATCCATTTTTTCCAAATCGAAATATTTTCAATAGATAGTCTTATGTATTCACTATAAGCTCCTAAAAACTCGTTTTCCTCGGTACGTTAGTTCTAGTGTTATAATTTAATGAAAAAAAGTTCTTTACACGTCTGTAAAACCAACATTTTTTAAGATTTCGAAAAATTCTTCGAGATTCATCCATACGTTACTAAAGACTACATAAAATTCAAATTTGAACTATCCGACATAGGACCCGAAAAATTTTCTTCTCTTGTTTGTTCCTTGCTTTCGTCCGCGGTGTATCACCATCGCTCGCATGCTGTCGCGCGCGGCCGTCTCTGCCGATACGCCTCTAGGTCGCGCTCTGATTGGTCCGTGTTTTTCATTAATAACTCCTTAACGAAGCCGAAACGGGGATTTTTGCAAAGGAAAATGTCGCTTCAAATGGTGTCAGGAATCGCCCCTTTCAAGGAAGAACGACATTTTCGGGACACCCTGTGTAACTAAATATATAGCATACGACCTCTTAAAGACGTCCATTTTACGTCCATTTTACGTCCATTTTAGGCCTGGACGTCGTACGACAGGGATGGGTATTTTCGCCTCAATTGCGACAAAACCGTCCCCATCATAGCGCCCACTGTCCCCCACCACCATCCGTCGTTACTATAGAGGAAAGAAGTGCTTCGGCCGTCGCGCTCAATGTACAGGCCTCGCACATGAAAGGTTGGTGGGAGAAGAAGGCGTTTGAGGGGCTCCACCTGTCGTACGACCTAAAATGCACGTCTTAAAGACACTCCGAAATGGACATCGTTACGACGTCTGAAATTTACGTCTTTAATACGTGTATAACACAGCAGAGAAATTTTTTACACTTATTATTTGGATAATTTTAGAGAAAATAAATATAAATGTGTAATATACGAAATTGATGTATTATTCACGATCCGAGAAGTCGAGGTATCGTCGAGCCCATTATTTCCGTATGCTTTGTTCGAGTCAAGGAGCTTTTTCTGGTTTATTGTCTGCTACGGTCCTTCCTTAATTGGGTCATACGGATTTTGTAAAATGTCTTACAGACATCTTTGAGAAATCCCGAAAATGTCTTACAGAAGTCTTAACAACATCTTAAGGACACCTTGAGACGTATTATGGACGTCTTAAAGATGTCTGTTTTGGACACGTATTATCTTACAAAACTGAGCATCTTAAAGACGTTTGTAAAATGTTTTCAAGACGTCTTAAAGTCGCTCAGTTTTATAACATTACCTGGTCGGAAGACGTTCTAGGACGTTCACGGGACATTCAGGACCTAAATGTCTGTCCAGAACGAACTTTTTTATATAATAAGAATTCATTCTTTTACTTGTTTATCTGATAAAACTAATGCTTGACAGCATTGACTGCAATTATTAACGTAGAGGTAGTAAAGAGATAAAAGTATTAACTAATTAAATTAACTTTCGACGGCTACTATTCATACAATGTTATTTGGAAGCAGTATTGCATACAAAGATATCTAAAAAAATAATTCTATATGATTCCCTATGTGAAAATTTCTGGCAACATAACGCTATTTAAAAAGTGCGTATTACATGATTTTATTTAAAATTATCATTCCAATGTAACAGTATTACATCAAAAATTTAAATCTACATATAACAGAATTATATTGATGTATGATTTTAGATAGGATCATAGTGCTCGCACGTCTGACATAGCGTCAAACTTTACGCACTACAGCCCTGTCCAGACTGACGGACAATCGTCTGCAGACTGTTCAAAATCGGTTGACGCAGGGAAAACATTGAAAGATATAAGAATCTCTGAATCCTTGCGCTTGTAGCTCGTGTGTACTCAGCTCATTTATATAACTGACATAGATCTGCTCAAATAAAAAAGTTTTAATGCTTTTTCTATTTTTTCATGTAATTCCTACCAATTGCAATTTTTTCGAAATCAGTTTTGCACATCATTTAGAAACTCAGTGCTTCTAGTTGCTCAAAAAATATCAAGTCGTTCGGTCCAATTTTAAAAAGGTTTTCTGATTTAATGCTGACTCTCGTAAATCATACATTGTTGCTTCCTTGATAGTGTCTCACTACCAAAACCGAACCGTCGCTCGTTGCATTGGGAGGAGCTTGCGTGCACTTCGCAATAGAGATCTTTATTTCACGTGTAGTAAACGAATCCGGATCGTTGCGTTTTTGTTTTCCGAGCGGATTCTTTTCAACTGTTGACGTTAGGAGTGAGACAGCAATAAATTCGCTGTAAATTGTTCGACGTTATATCACCGTGTATTAAAATACACGTGTAAAGTAAATACACGAATATTTCTGAAATTAAAATACACAGGTACCCGTGTATTTAATATTTTACGGCGGTAGGGAAATCATGTACAACACATTGTAATTTTACCATCCGGTTTTATTTGTATAATACCAGATTAACGACCTTGTAAAAAAGCAATAAATCTCCGAAACGACTGATCGTCGACGCCTGCGCGTGGGGGTGGCTCTTTGGCGCACAGACGATTGGGCACATCGGTATGGCACACAGTTCTTTTGGACACAGTATTATTGGACACACAGTAATATTGGACACACGGCTCTTTTGCACACGGTAATATTGGACACATGGTTCAGACACACAGTATGAATTGCGCACATGTAGAATTGGACACGGTATGTGAAAGCAATTCTAGTTTTCACTGTTCGAAGTACATGTATATTGGTAAAATGCATGTGTATGGTAATAAAGGCGTGAAGGATAAGGCGATAGTTTTAAGCGAAGCGGTAGCAAACCGGGATTTTGGAGGTTATTTTTGTTTTTATAAGAGCGAGCGAGAGAGACATTGGTCAGGGTTAGGCAGAGTAAAACCGACCCACATTGATCCGATTTTGGATTAAGAATAATATTATTATAATAAACATTGGGAAATTTGTCTAAAAAAGTGCTATAACCGTAGGCATAACCAAAAATTAACCTCAACTTGGTCGCATTTCCACCTGTGTCTCACTTTACAGTCCGCAATTTTATTTGTATCGTGGAACGAAATATTGTAATAACTGCAGTAACATTGTGTACAGTAATCTGAAAATATAGAATCAGTTATCGGTATATCTTTCATAATGTTTGTATTAACTCATTCATATGTTACGTACAGAGAATTATCGCTGCTTTATTTCAACCAGAGTTTTCTAACCGCTTTGAAAACGGAAAACGCTCTATTCCACCCTTTGCTTATAGAAACGATGACTATGCTCCAGCTGGATGCAGCCGGCACAAAGCATGATTCAGTACTGGGACAGTTGCACAAGATTCCTTAATATGGAAATCTTGAGAGCATCCCCACTTAGATTTTACAATATATAAACCCTCGAATTTTAACCCTCGGGGGCAGTGCTTAAAGTACAAACGGACTATACACGTCGTTACGATGAATCTCGTTTTGGAGTTGGTTGCATTTAGTGAGATCGGGCCTAGTCACCCTTTCGAATCAAGTAACCTTATAGATTCCGCGAGTACGGTATTAATCTATCTTGGCATAATTATTCAACCTCTCTGTGTTCCCCGCATCGCCAATGCGTCATCCAACAGGCAGTAGTACTTAGGTAACTACATAACATTTTCTAACACACTCAATTTTTATCGCGACACTAACAGTTGTAACAGAGCCAGTTTTCTGTAATATACAATTTAGTTCAAGGTAATTTTGAGTAAAGATTGATTTTAACCCACCATTCAGATCCAGTAATTCTTAGTTGACCGTTCCCACATGATACAATCTTACCGCTCGGATTGTATCAATTAATTTATAATATTAAAGTTACGAGGCCGTTACTAGCATATCCTAGGTGCTACCTGATCTTGTATCAGGAACCCAAATTGTTATCCAACCTATGCGGCTCCCTGATTTCGCATCAGGTTCGTCCGTATCCCAGCAGCTCCCCGATTTCGCATCGGGTTCGTCTGCGCGTGTACCTCCTAGTGGCTCCCCGATTTCGCATCGGGTTCGTCCACGAAGTCTCTCAAACATCCTAGCGGCTCCCTGATTTTGCATCAGGTTCGTCCATCCACCTTACTAACAATAAAAACCATATTCCTCTTTAAACCATAAACCGCTCGCCGGCCACGCCCGCTACCACTCCGCCCAGGCTCGTAACACATAATTACAAAGTAATACTTAAAATGCCAGTAGAACAATAAACGATCTAATCTTGTATGCAAAATAAATTACTTAAAACCGTAGCATTTTCTCACATTTTTATCAACTTATCATGATATAAGCACATCTTAGACCAGGCATGTCCAGGAATAGCTCACTTGGACGCGTTTTCAAGGGAGACGCCTACTTTTCCCGACCGCGCGTCTCGCTCCCCGTGGCGGCCGTAGTTCTCCGAGCTCCTCAGGCTCGTATCTACCGCTTGCGGTATGTATTGCGTGTCGCGCTTTGTGGCGACTCTCATACCCAGTGTTTCCACATCATCCATGAGATAGTATGGTTAATGCGTTCTTTTTTTGCAGTGGTATCCCCTATAGGCCTATTCCACTGCGTCGCACGATAATTTCGAAAAAATAAATTTGGAAAATAGTTTTTATTATACTGTCCAAATTTTACTAACAATTAGGAAAGCTTGCAATATCCGCATCAAAGACGATAGCGAGGAATCGCTCAGCAGTGTATGTTGCTCTGTTTTAATGCTACGCTTAATACTTCTCACTACGTTTTAATACTTATCAATGTTAGAATCGACTTACTATTTGTGCGAATGTTCATTTTCAAAAATGCGTAGCATTAAAACAGAGCAACGTACACTGCTGAGCGATTCCTCGCTATCGTCTTTGATGCGGATATTGCAAGCTTTCCTAATTGTTAGTAAAATTTTGACAGTATAATAAAAACTATTTTCCAAATTTATTTTTTCGAAATTATCGTGCGACGCAGTGGAATAGGCCTATATGGGATACCACTGACAAAAAAAACGCATTGACCATAGTACCTCATGGGTGATGTGGAAACCTATGGGTATGAGAGTCGCACCAAACCGCCACACGCAATACATACCGCAAGCGGCAGGTACGAGCCTGAGGAGCTCGGAGAACTACGGCCGTCACGGGGAGCCAGACGCGCGGTTGGGAAAAGTAGGCGTCTCCCTCAAAAACCCGTCCAAGTGGTCTATTCCTGGACATGCCTGATGTAAGCACATCTTAGACAATCACCTATATATAAAAGTAACACCACTGACAAATTCTGATATTATACATGGAAAATATAATCAGAAAGTATATTAATAAACTACTCACACAGCACAATTCATGATGATAAACAACAGCTTGAATTCTTTCTGTGTGCAATCGATCATGTGTCCAATTCTACGTGTGCGCAATTCATATTTTCTGTATGAACCATGTGTCCAATATTACCGTGTGCAAAAGAGCCGTGTGTCCAATATTACCGTGTCCAAAAGAGCCGTGTGTCCAATAACACTGTGTCCAAAAGAACTGTGTGTCATACCGACATGCGCAATCGTCTGTGCGTAAAAGAAGGCCTCTCCCTGCGCGTGGGCCGTTCCGCGTCCTGCTCCTCGACCCCCGCGAGCGCTACGAGTGGATCGAACAGCTCTTGCCCCGCGAGGGGAACGGGAGAGGGTGGCGTGCGCGACACGCGACCGTCGATCAATCAACAGTTCCATTTTCGACGACATTTAGAGTGTTAGACTACAGGTATACTCCGCCGAAGAAAACCCGTACGAAGTTCAACTCTCCGATCAAACAAAACTGTGCCTATTTTACGACGATCCAGTGCATCTGTGAATTGGAGTGTTCGTTCTTTCCGCGCTACAACAAACCAAATTGCGAATCTCGTATTAGTTTGTCGATTATTCAGATACGCGGACTAATCTAGATTGCCACGGCCTTCCAACGGCTTAACGTTTGAACGAGCCCATGGACGGTTTTCTTTGTGCCTTCGTCCCGCAAACAAAGAGATGCCCCGTCATTGTTGGTGTTTTTCTGTCGGAATACGTTACGAATGTTGACACCCTAGAGACAGGATTTGAAATCAAAAATAAATTCAAAGGGCAACTAACTCGTGTCCTCACGGCAAGAGTTGGCCAAGCTGATCTTACGTTTCTTGACCAACCAACCTGATGAAAATCGGGATAGGAAACGTCACCTTACCGCTTCTGGTCCGGAGGCAGAAACTGCTAGAGGATTATTGATAGTAATTTTCCTTTTGCCATCGGGAGTTGTTCCAGCTTGTTGATGAAGACCACACATACCTGACCTCTAATTTCTACGTCGAAATCGAGGACGAGTATGTATGTAACTCAAGGTGCGGCGATCGACGAACCGATCGCCCAGTTGAAGTCGTCGCCGCCAAACCCCGGACAGGATAAGACCACCATCCAATCGACATCTGATCCTGATCAATCCTTGATTTGTTCCAGTGGTATAGCTTCCGGGATCAATTCCGAGCACTGGTCCACGACTCGTCTCGCCTACCTAAGGTAAGAAAACTACATTATTTAAAATCTTGCCTGAAGGGCGAAGCCGTCAGGATGTTGAAACTCACTCTGATCACGGAGATCAACTAAAATGAAGCCTGGGAATTCCTGGAGCGTCGCTTTGGGAACGCGCGTGAGATGAGCGGTTCGTTTTCCTGGCGACAAAGAAACGCGACCCAAAGACGAAATTGACATGGGAGTCTATGCCACGGGTTTCAGTGTTGGAAACGTATCTCGAGAACCGAGGTCACGGCTTTAATTTTGCCGGCAAACCTGGTCCACCTCCGGCCCCAAAGGTCACGGAGACCGCAATACGCTCCAGTCCTCCTTCTAACTCCCGCACGGTAATGACCATGCAACTGGGAGATACGAAGAGTAAGGCGAATAACGGTCGTCAGTGCCCTCTGTGCACCAGCAATCATGCACTAGGTGGGTATAAACGGCACAAAGACCTCTCAGCGGTGAACGACGAGATCTAGTGGCCGAAAAAGCCTATCATGCCTGACAACAGGGCACCAACTGGCACAGTATTCCTCGGCGTTCAAATACTGGGTGTGCGACGGGCAACATCACACAACCCTGCATGATACTTTCCCGATGGGAGAGGATCACGGGACGGCCACATCTTCGACGTCGGCATACGCCGTGACCTGATGCAACTAGCTACCACAAGGGTCCTTCTATCAGCACCCGATTGTCGGACGCTCTCAGTCCGCGCACTCCTGGATACTGATTCGGAGAAGTCCTTCATCAGCGAGTGTATGACCCAGTCGCTGCGACTCCGGAGACGCTCAGTGCGGGTGACCCCACATGCTATGAGGGATAAAACGTGGGGATCGAAGGTAAAAGTATCACTCTCGTCTCAGCAGGATTCTGAGTTTCAGCACCCTCTGGGGAGGCCCTGGTCACGAAGAGTCTCCGTCTCAACCGGTCATTCTAGGGGATTGGTCTCACATTCGAGGATTGCCTCTGCGGATCCACACTTCCCCGCTCCTGCACACGTGGACGTCCTCCTCAGTGCGGACGTTTGCGGTTTCCTATTGCAGGAGAAGCGGTTGGGACACACTGGGACACGGTTGTCGTCCAAACAACCTTCGGATGGACGTTACTCGGCGCCGCTGGTTCTTCCAGGTCGTCTCCTAGTGCTGGAGAATGCTGCATGTCTCCAGGGAAGTCCAAATGCCAGACCTTCGACGATTTTGGAAAGTCGAGGAGGTTTCGACCGACGTCTCGATGTCGTCTGATGACCTGAAATGAGAGGAGTTATTCTAAAACACCACACATCGCGACGTCTCTGGGCGGTGCGTAGTGCGCTTACCCTTCAAAGGGGTGGGCTACCCACAAGTCGGGATGTAGCGAGCTGCCGTACTCCGAATGCTCCTGAAGGCCTAGCGAAATTGGTCGAGAGACCATGCTCTACGTGAGCAGTACGTTACTTCATGGAGGAGTACCGACGGCTCAGACACATGCGCCCGCCAATCTAGTAGTCTATTAAGACTACTACCTCCCCACATCATGCGGTCTGATGGCAGTGTGACAACCGTCAGAAGATCCGAGTAGTCTTCAACGCATCCTTCTCCTCGATCAAGGGCTCCTTGCTCAACGATGCCCTGCTGCCGGGGCCGAAACTCCAAACCGAACTCTGGGCTGTCATAACCCGATGGCGTTTCTTCAGGGTGGTATTCTCTGCGGACATTGTCAAGATGTTCCGTCAAATCTTAATCTGACGGTCAGGACTGGCTGCGAGTCCTGTGGAGGAAACACCCCATTCATCAAGTATTTGATTGCAGGATGTACACCGTCACCTACGGCACAGTTCTAGCTCCTTACTTGGCACATCGGGTTCTGCAACAGTTGATCGTCGATGAGGAGGACCGCTACCCGCTGGGCACCCAGACGCTTCGTCGCAATGCCTACGTCGACGACATCCTGGCGATCGGCCACAACTTGCGTCAGGCATTGAAAATCCGCCATCAATTGACCAGCCTTCTCGAGTGGGCAGGTTTCCCCCTGGACAAGTGGACGAGTACCGAACCAGACCTCTGCTTATCAGGCGATGAGACCATGGTGATCCAGGAGAGCGAGGATCACGGCGCCTTGGATCTACCTTGGGACACACGGTAGGATTCCTTGGCAGTCGTCGACTGTACCTCGGAGTCGACCTGGACCAAACGGTCGGTCCTCTGTGACATCGCACGGCTCTTTGATCCTCTAGGTTCGTTGGTTCCTGCAATAATTCGCACGAAGGTCATGATACAGGATCTGTGCTGGCACGGATGTCTTGGGACCGACCCCTGGGCGAAATACTTACCGCCCGTTGGCGCAGTTTCCAAGGAGACCTCAGAGCGCTCAGCGAAATTCATGTACCCAGGTGGATACAGCACTCACCAGGAGACAGCGAGATCGAACTGCATGGCTTCTACGACGCCTCGAAACGAGCATACGCAGCTGCCATGTACCTGGTGGTTCGCCGAAGCACCGAATCGAACGCTAGTTTACTGGTGGCGAAGTCCAGAGTGGCTCCCATTAAAACCCTGGACATTGCACAGCTGTAAATCTGCGGAACGGTTCTCTTGGCTCAACTCCTGGCATCGGTACGAAAGGAGCTACAGCTGGAATCCTCGCCAGTACACGCTTGGACGGATACGACGGTGGCCTTGACATGGCTTCACTCTCATCCGTCAAGGTGGAAGCCGAACGCCGCTCATAGGAACGCTCGACAATCCCACAGGAGGAGAGTTATGAAAACTCTCCTTTAAAAGTTTAAAAATTTTCGGATACACGCTGGCTTGCTAAGCATCAGGGTGTGAAATGATTTTTGTATCTTTGGGACGATTTAGTCCGATTTTTCACCGAGCAGGCGTTTTCAGAAAACTCGGAAGCTGCTAACAAATTCTCCTTCTTGCTTAGCAGATACAAGATTAAAGGATATTTCCACTTTTTGGAATATTTCCTTGATATTTTAAATAGATTTAATGCCTTCTTCCAACGTAGGGAAACATTGGTACAGGATTTGCAGCTCTCTTCTACAAAGCTGCTTCAATCTTTTTTACAAAGGTTTGTAAAACCCATCCTTTTAAAACATTTCAATTTAATTAAATTCGTAGATTTTTCGCAAAAAGCAAATCAAGTTCCACTAAATGAAGTGGATCTTGGTTGCCAATGCGAAGGGTTTTTGGAA
This sequence comes from Sphecodes monilicornis, assembly GCA_913789915.3. Classification (NCBI taxonomy): domain Eukaryota; kingdom Metazoa; phylum Arthropoda; class Insecta; order Hymenoptera; family Halictidae; genus Sphecodes; species Sphecodes monilicornis. Next base: position 7,013,998 of record OU565301.1, on the reverse strand, counting down.
GAGGCAACGCAGAATGGATTGTCGAAAAATGAGATACACTCATTCCGGGAAAATTGTTTACGGTTTTACGTTACCGTAAGCAATGAAATCAAAAATCGTCTTCCTTATGACGACGTTTTTCTCAAACAATTGACAGTTTTCAAACCATTCAATTGCTTTTTTAATAGCGACAGATATTTAACTTTTCAAAATCTCGAAGCTGTCGCCCATCAATTAGGGAATTTTAATGCCGCTGATTTACAAAAAGAGTGGCACTATATTACGGCACTTCCCGGTCCCATAGAGACGAATCTATGTTATCTTTTGATGATATGTAAGTAGACATCTCTAAACAAGAAACCCCGGGACAAGTCCTCCGTTTCCCCAAGTACCACACTCTAGTTCCGAGGCGGAAAGGATATTTTCGATGCTTCCCGACATGAAATCTAGAAAACGGAATAAAATAGGCATTGACCTGTTAAATTCCATGTATGTGGAGCGCACATCCCTCAAAACTAGACAAGAGTCTAGTCGCACCATGTCTGTCGATGACAGACATTTATCTCTTATGTCGGGAAGTCATTTATATGCAAGTTCGTCGCGTCTCGGAAATTATAACAATTAACTTTGCACGCGTCCACGAACTTGTAAGGTCGTCTATTCTTCATTCCCTACATCTTGGCGGGTGCACTTTCAAGTGAACGGTCACAAGCTTATCAGTACCTATCTCTATGTATTACGCGTGTAACGTTTTTTCAATCATATTAGCCATTTATTTTGTTTAAAAATTAATTCCACCAATGAATAAAAATAAATATAAGTTAATATTAATATTGTGTCCTATAATATTGCAATTGATATTGATACAAAACTCTGGAAACTTCAATATAAAATCGGTAATTTTATGCTCCCCGAATTTTTTAAAGATCGTGTTTCCAACCAAAAGTTCTGAAAAAAATCTCAGTCATGCATGCTATCACGTAGAATATTCATGATTTTTTCATAAATTTTCATTGAGCATGGTGTGACTAAAAATAAATTTAGTTTGGGAACACGTTTGACCATTCTATGCGATTATACATTAAAAATCGACGAAAACAAGTTATTTAAAAATACAAAAGATATTTCAGAATACACCATTAAATCCGATTTTTACACAAAATTTCGCTTCGATATCTTTTTTAGATGAACAGTTATAGCAAAATGTACGCCGCGCCGCGCTGGGAATCGAATGCGCTACCTCCAGATTGCGACTCATGCGTTCGAAATTTCGGTAATATGAATTTCGAACGAACGCATCGAGTCGCACAGGCAGCTCACACGGATAGAGTGGAGGTACGCTTGTCCTGTAGCGCGTGCGCAGTAGAAGCAACGTAAGGCGACGACGGTACGTCAGAGTGGTGGGCCCAGACGGCCGAGCCGCCGGTGGAGCAAGCACCGCGGTACCACGATTCTGGCATCACTGCCTGGCAGTTTTTAACAGTATCTCGTCGTTGATTGTTTCATTTGAGTAGAGTCCCACTTTAACGACAACTCATTAATTTAGGTTTGTTTAATAAGATTATTTCCTTTCGAGAACGTATCAAAGTCATAAATGCAAGAAAGAATCGTAGTGTTCACGACAGCCAAAGTGGTACTCGAGACGGCACAGGAGCAATGGGTGCAATGTCCATAGACAAACGATGCGATACGTCTGAAGTAGTAGTGGTAATCTTCTCAACGAATAGCGAGAAGCCTGTGACTAAACTGTGTACGCCTGACCAATCAGATGTTTTTTTGCAAATTCGTTTCGCATTCCTTCCAAGTACCACTTTGGTGTCGTGAGCAATAACACCGACCAGGTATAAGGATAGACTTATCATCCAATGTATTTTTCTGTTCCACGTTCTTGGGGTCACGTAACCCCATTACCATTTTCGTGTCACATCCTTTATTACCAACTGGAACTAAAATACACAGACTTAAGACTACTACAGACATTGCACCTTATGGGCTTTTCTCACTGATATACATACTATGGATACGGTATTCGGATTCTGGAAATGTCCCGAATTGAACAGTAGATTTGGATGCCAGCGCCGCTATCGTTCGACCGGTGTACTGTACCCCTCGTACTCCTCTTCACCCCGTGAACCTCTATACTTCTCCACGTGTTTGCGTCCCTCTAGATGGCGCTGCTTTCAATCGAGTTGATTGGACGTCATCGACACTGTTTATTTCGTAGCGTGTCCCGTTTTTGTTAACGTCCCGTTTAAATTCTGACGTAACAGAGACATTTTTTTCTATTTTGAGAATGCATGGTGGCGCCTACAATCGAAACCCTTCTGCAAAAGCAGTACGTCCCGCGTGTTTAGCTTTCTTTGTAGATTTTAGTAAACATTTAACTCGCGATGAACAATTATTAATCCCCTTTCGTTCATATTTGTTGGACGAAAATATTCACTTTGGGAACTTAGTAGCTCCTACAAGTGAATTTTCGAAATTATTTTCGTTAATTAATACAACATTTGATAAATACTACCCTTGCATGCGATGCGAAACACAGATTCTAGACAAATTATTTAGGATCATTGTTAAAACAGTCGAGCCCAATTATCCCAATTGGTTTGTCGATAATGATTGTGCCAAGCATCGCAAGGCGATGGTGTATTTATTTATGCAAGTAAAAATTCATAAAGATACGCTGTGGCTGGGACAAAATTTACGTTTTCAGTCCAATCAAAGATCTGTGGCTCGACTGCAGATTTTGAAAGGATTATAATTTTTAGCTTTTTTTCTTCGTATGGTATATCGGCCATTTACTCGTGTAAATATTTTATAATTTATTATATTAAATTATATTAAAAATATTTTATCTATATTCTAGTAATATATTTTATTTATATTTTTATTTAGGTTTAGTTATATGTTTTATTTATGTTTTTTATTTATATATTTTATTTATGTTTTTTATTTATATTTTTTATTTACATATTTTATGTACATATTTTATGTATATATAATAGTTTTATGCATTGCTTCCGCTTTACTCACAATATACAATAATTACATTTCTACCAACTCTTTACCTTCTTTCTTTGCTGCGTTTCCTGCTTACTCTAGTCTACATGCTGCACGTTTCTGTTTTTAAGAGATTTCGGCAATTCTTTAAAGGTTTGACTTACACTTCGATCTTATTCATTTCTGGATATGTGGTGTAATTTGGAATAGCGTTTTTCTTTTGAAGTATATGGCGGTTTCCTTTAGTTTTGTTCTGCAGCTACTAAATGATTATAGAGACTCCTATTTACATACGCTTTACAGGTTTTGCGTCACGCTTGCTTGAGTTTATTCAATATTTACTTCTAGGGTACGGGTTTATATTGAATAAACTCCGGGGTGGACAAGTCCTTTTTCATGCCTTCACGTGGCCCACCCTGTTAGCACAGCTGATTCGACAATTCATTACCAAGTTCAATATAGTCACTAACAATGTGAAATATCGAATTGTCTTTTGATAAAAGTAGCAAAGCAATTGAAATAAACAGAATAAGCAGTGTAACCAAATGAAATGAGGCAAATTTTTTAATATTGCGTACATATGATTTAGATGTTTTTTCATTTGAAAACTTATAACAATATTATTTAATTTATTTACAGATAACAAAAATGTATTTACCAATTAAAAAAGTTGTTATTTAGTCATTATTTCGCTTTAAAAAGGTGTTCGTTATACGTAATACGGCAACATTGCACTTTTGAAGCTGACAACGCTGTAAAATCGAGCCTCCTCAAACATACAATTTATGTGTTGCAACGTCATGTAGTTCACCAGCTGACCGTTCCATTTCGATAGAGTCCGCTATCGTACCAGGGTATTTTCTACAGAGTCGGTAATTCAGAACCGTAGACAGAAAAATGCATTGCATGCAATGTCTGTAGGTATCCTAAGTCTGTGTAAAATAGGCTGACAGCGTCCTTAGTGGTAAGAATTAAAATTAAAAATAGCTATAGTCACTGTCACGGCAGTCTCGCAAATACATACATATAATATTGTTTTCTAAAATGCAAAAAGAAATTTACAACCCAAACCATCGGCAATTTAAATTATCTGGAAAAGTAATAAAGGAGTAACAATTAAACAATTTTAAATTTTATTTTACGATAATAAAATTTAAACACTTCATTATTCGATGCATGCATTCTTCACACATTCGTTATTCGAAGGTTCGAATCAAAAATTATTTGTTATTGGAAAATTATTTAAATTATTTTATTCGAAGCGGATTTATTCGAAGCCTCGAATAAAAAAATTGACACCGGGTCAAATATATCAGTGTGAAACCACTACTAATACAATTAACTTCTTTATTTTTCATAATTATTTTATTGAACTTGCGCCATTTAATTTGTGGCATTCTTCTGATTAAAGTGTTTAACGTCATTTTAATCGGAAGAATGTCACAAATAAGTTGGCGCAAGTCCCATTAAAAAATTATGAAAAATAAACAAATTTTGCAATTGAATTATTAGTGGTTTCACACCGATATAGCTGGTTCGGTGTCTGGTTAATCGGCCGCGTTTATTGCACTACCCGCCACGGCTACCGAGGCAGTCCGATCTCCTGGCCCTAGGCGTTCGGCGTTCGCAAAACATCCTCAGATGGTATCTTTTGGGCCGCTGATGATGGGCCTAATGCCCTATTGTGCAGAAGTGCACTGATTGCTTTATTGTAGGAGAGTCCGACGACAATTATTTGCGGTCGCTAATCTCCTAGGTGAGAAGACCTAGTTTTAATAACGGCGCACCGTCCGCTTCCATTTAAAGAATGGACATTGCTTACAAACATCAACTAAATTTGAACTTCTGTATGCTTTTGAGATATAATGATAAGTCAGATCAGCAACAGATAGAATTTTATACAGATTTATTGTTTATAACAGGCATGGACAGAAGTTGCTCGATCGGAGGGGATTTTCAAGCGTTACCCCCACTCCACCCACCCACGCGTCTGGCTCACCATATTGGTCCCAGTTCTCGAGCCACCTCAGGCACATATGAACGGGTGGGGGGTAACACCTGAAAATCGCTTCCGATCGAGCAACTTTTGTCCATGCCTGGTTTATAATTAATAAATTCTTGCACGACTTATGAAAATATTTGAAAAAAAACTAATAATTGTATATCTAATATTAACATATGATAACAGACACGCCGCAACTTATAACGAATATGGAACCTTGCATAACATTTGTTATTAAAATTTTTTGTTGACAATCTTTTGAATATTTTTTGCTGTTCTTTTCAAAATTGTATTTTATAGCCGAAGGTTCAAAGAAACCATCAACAGTTTATATGAATCAATTTCAAGATAAAAATAGCGTTAGATAGGTATATCAATTTTCAACAACAATTAATATGTGGTTTTCTATCAATAAATAAGAGTTTATTTATATAAATCGAGAAAGCATTTATTCAGCTTTAAAATGGGTATAGAAACACGAAGCATAATGTTTAAACAGAGATGAAATATTCAGGTTGAATTAATCATGTATTGACTCGTTTCGTTTACTTTTCCAGAATTGTGACAGTAACGTCGAAGATAGCCAAAATACGCGCTGCACATTACACACGACAGTAACAGTAAATTGGCAACCATGCGACAAATACTCTCGGATATGATTTGGCAACTACGCCATCGATACCTGAAATTCTATATAATTCCTAAACTCAACACTCTAAATCGTAGAGGGCACACCAAAACCTCTCATTTTTGGTACAGTCGGTATTTCAGAACATGAGATGCGACCTCCCATAAGATGATAGCACAGACGAGGTATAATCATCTGTGATGATAGATCTATCCTTATACCCGGTCGGTGGCAATACTAATAGTGTTATTTAAATAATCAAACCATTTTTTTAGAACTTCAGGCATCATCTATTTCAGAGACCAAGGAACGAATCATGCAACGGTCGAAATGAAGGAATCGTGAAATCCAAAAATTTTAACGTAATTTTATGAATTGATTATAGAATGTATTTCCGTAGAAATTTTTAAACATTTGAGGGCGCAAATTAATGGTGAAAGCTCAAATTTTATGATAAGGGTACATAGATTTAGAAAGCAATACACAGAATACGCAAATTGTGGAAATATTTGCAATGGATTGGATATGATTTGCGGATTAAAACTAGCCTGAACACGACACAAATCGAATAATAATCGAATCTTGATTACCTGTATCGCTAAAAGGCAGAGTATAAGCAGAGACATAATGACTCTCTGAGTCTTTGCCAGTAGAGATTCGTCATAAGGCCACAGCGCAGTGAAGCACAGCACAGAAGAGTAAAGACTGAAATTCTTTCGAAACTCCTCCATCTCGTAGGATGTTGAAAAATGTCTGCACGGGAAGTTCGTAATAGCATGCGACTTCACCTCGGCAGCATAAATCTTTCATCACAATATCTCACTTCCGCTATTTAGTACAAATTACATGCTTCCGGTCAGTATCAATCGATGTCAATACGTCTCTTGAAGAAGCATCAAAAATTCATAGGACTCTACATTAAGAGCTTCCTTTCTTTTATTTCTACCCCATTGAAAGCAATCAGCAAAATTCGCTTCTTTACCTTTCTTCATTATTCATATAATAGAAGTCCGCCTTTTTCCTACTACTGACTATGATCTCGCTCAACGCGAGTTCAGTTAACCAGGCACTGCTAAAATTTAGTTCATATAAATAGAGTTCATATAAACGGAGTTCCACTGTAATTGCAAGTGTTGCAGAACCCCCCACCATTGACATGAAAATAGGGGTGTGGCTCTTTAGCGCACAGACGTTTGCGCATAGAGGTTTGCACACAGTATGGCATAACTGGTATAACCACTGATATATCAGTGGCTATAACAGTATGGCACACGGTTCTTTTGGACACGATAATATTGAACACAGTAGAGTAGGTTGTGACAGTGGGAGTCAATGAATATATATCAGTGGTGGGAGTCCGCTCACGCAACGATTGCGCACATGTAGAATTGGGCGCATGATGGATTGCGCACAAAAAGAATTCAAGCTGTTGTTTATCATCGTGAGTTGTGATGTATGATTAGTTTATGGTTACGTATTTTGTATGTATAATCTATCTATCGTACCAGAATTTGTCAGTGGTTTTTGTTTTATAGGTGATTGTGTAAGTTGTGCTTATATTAAGAAAAGTTGATGAAAATGTGAGAAATTGCTACGGTTCTAAGTCATTTATTTCACATACAACCTGTATTACATAGATGTGTTTATTGTACTACTGGCATGTTAAATATTATTTTCTAATTATGAATGGTTAATACAAACATTATAAGAGATACACCGATAATTGATTCTATATTTTCAGATTATTGTACACGATGTTAGTGGAGTTATTACAATATTTCGTTCTACGATGACAGTTAGGTTAAGTACAATATTTGTTAAATGATCGCAATATACGCATATATGTAAATAGTGAAGAAGCTGTAAAATAGTTACAAAGAAATTATGTTACAGCAGATTCAAGACAATTGGGGGTCCATCATTTCAAAGCTAGGATACGATCAGAATAATTAAGATAAGTATTTCCAACTATAGAAAAGGTTCAGATGGGTTGAACCAATTACTTTGTGATTTATTTTATTTTCTTGTTACAGATAAAATAGAGAGTGGCAAATAAGATTATGTATCTGAATATTAAGTGGCTTTTAAAAATGCCTGTATTAACCCGTTGCAGTTCTATGTTGACCTAGACTCGAGTTTGATTCTTGAACCACTGGTCGCTTATTTTACATGTTCATATTACATTTATTAATAATACCACAATTACATAGTATGTAAAAGCAATTCTAGTTTTTGTTGTTCTAAATATATTGGTAAAATGCATGTGTGTGGGAATAAAGTTGAATTATATAATGTTATAGCAAGTTCTGAAATTAAACGAGATAAAACTGTGTGGATCGCAGAGGATTAAGCATTCAAATATGGTGTGTTAATTTGACCAAATGTGTGTACAAGTTGGTGAAATAACAATAAGCTGCTTTTATGTTACATAAATGATCCTTAATTACATCTTTTATTTAAAATATAATGACAACTCTTTAAAAAAGAATGCACAAAATAAATATTAAATTTTCAAATTGAGATATATTTTATGTGATGCAGAAATGATTGATTTAAAGACAGTGATTCATGACAGGTCGTTATTTTGAACACTTGAAGTAGCAGTGAATACGTAAATAACATGTTTCATGTAAATCGTCGTAGTGTTCGAAGAGTGCTTTGAGACACTTTATTTTCTATTACAGTTGACCTTGCGTGACCTTGAATGACCTTCATAATAGGTCATTGTATTCGTCTTGAAACACACTATCAGAATGTAAATAAAAAACCATACCGTGCATTTAAAAAAGCAGAGTTGGCCTTCATATTTCCTTGACGTCTCCACCTATAAAAAAATTAATGAAATCAGATTACGAGCTCGTCGATATCAAGTAAGTTTGGTCAGATGCATTTTAATTAATCTCTCTTACGGATACCCCATCCTGCTCCGATGGGAGAAAGGTGGGGTTATGTGGGACTTACTGGCTAATGTGCAATGCCAGTCATACCCACTAGTTCCCTCATGACAGCTGTCTTTATGGTATACAGGGGAAGGATCAGGACCCGTGACACGATTTCAAACCTGCGTCTTCCCCAAGCTGCATAATATGCTCATCCCTGGAGGAGAGAAGTTTTTCCTCCAATAATTATCTAATCTCGGAGCACTACGACGCGCCGGCTGTGCCTTAGGACCTAACCCAGACCAAACTTAGTGATGATTATATACAGGGTGTTTCGTCTAAAACAGGACACCTAAATATCTCCTCTACCTCTGAAAATACAAAAAATGTTTCTGACGTAATCTAAATGGTTTCAAAAGACGAATCAGATGGAAGAATCGTTTTTTATAAATTGTAATTTTTTAATCGTTTTTTCAAGGTCACTTGTGTCTTTTTACATATGTACACACATTTTTTGTTGTTGTATGTTATAGCAAACATTATTGTGCATTCATCCATGTTTAATAGCACGACCTTGAAATGACCGTGAACTCTAAAATTTGCTAATTAATGCAGAACTTACTTTCAGAGACATTTCAGATTTCAACGGTAACAGAAATTCGACCATGAACTTGAACTTGCAAATAAACACTCTCGAACACTAATGAATGAAATCTTTGCAGAAAAGTGGATAGGTCGAGGAGGTCCTGTAGCCTGACCACTCGACTACTTTCTATGAGGTCACATTTTAATGAACTGCGTAATGTCCATTAAGCCTACGTCACGTAAAAACATGAAAGTCAGAATACGCGAAGCTTGTGCTAAGATAAATGTTGAAATGTTGAGCAAAGTTAGAGAATCATTTAAACAAAGAATTGTTGAGTGCATTGAAGTAAGAGATAATCATTTTGAACACATACTAATCTGAAGTACAAATAAAACGATCACACCTTTTCTGCATTGACCTTGAATGACCTTGAGTCATAGGGGTCATTCCATGCCAAAGCGATCACTTTTTGCAGGCACCATCGTTGATTTTGTTCTAAATGAAATATGTTGTAGTCCGTGTAAAATTAGGGGGGAGGGGGTTAAGTCATCACTCTGCCGGTTTAGAATTTTTATGTGGTTATTTAAATTTTGAAAAGATATGGTTATATTCCTTGAAGTTTCCCCTTTAAAATGAGCCCTTGCAAAAGATGGTAGGTTAAAAATTGGTGTCACAATGAGCTAGAAAAGGTCGCGGTGTACCCTCGTTTCAGGTTGGCGAGTCGTGGGGTCCGCTATTATGGTCCGTTGAACGGAGCGCGCGACTCGCCAACCTGAAACGAGGGTACACCGCGCCCTTTTATCAAAATTTAAATAACCATGCCCTCTCATCGAAAAATACGTAAAAACAGAATTTGTTTAAATTTTTCGACATTATAAAGTTGATTGTCGAGGTTGAAAAAATTATTTTGTAATAGCCGTATCCTTTCCTAATAAAACAAAAAAAATTTAGCTCAGTCGGACAAACATTTCCTGAGATAAAAATTCGTAAGTGAGGACCGTTTTCACCAAAATGACAACCGGCAAAATGAGGACTTAACCCCCTCCCCCCTAATTTTACACGGACTACAACATATTTCATTTAGAACAAAATCAACGATGATGCCTGCAAAAAGTGATCGATTTGGCATGGAATCCCAGATAGCACCGTACGTCTATGGGACGTCCGGTTTACGTCCGATACGTCCAATGTCCGTCATCTACGTCCGTGGGACGTCCCTTGGATCAAAATTTCGGACGTCCCACGGATGTGGGACTTAGATTATTTCGTACTTGCCAGGGACGTGGGACTTAGATTATTTAGTACGTTTTCGGATGCTATATATCGTGTTTCTATTATTATACTCAAAATATAGGTTTGTCACGCAAAAACTTCGAGCAGCGAAGCCGCGAGGCGCCGCACAATAGCCAAAAAGCGAAAAAATCATAAAAAAATATTTAATAATGATTTTTTATGTCAATTAAATAAAGTTTTGGTTCACTAGTTTATTGTCGCAAAAAATGCAGCAGGCATTTTTCTGACAGCGGTTCAATGAGCGCAATAACAATAATTTATTTAACATAAAGAATTGTTATTAAATATTTTTTTATGATTTTTTGTCGCTTTTTGGCCACTGTGGGGCGCCTCGCAGCTTTGATGCTCGAAGTTTTTGCGTGACAAACCTATATTTTGAGTATAATAATAGAAACAATATATAGCATCCGAAAACGTACGAAATAATCCAAGTCCCATGTCCCTGGCAAGTACGAATAATGTACAGTGGCCAAAAAGCGACAAAAAATCATAGAAACATATTTAATAACAATTTTTTTATGTTAAATAAATTATTGTTACTGCGATCATTGAACCGCTGTCAGAAAAAATATTCCCGACAAAAATTGATCAGTACTCAGTCTTCTACAAATCACAATACAAGAAAATTTGAAAAATTTTTATTTTGATTGAAAAATTGAAGTCATCTTGATTATTTGTTTATCACTGCAGGAACGTCTTATGTTTGTGGGGAAAGTAGGGGAGAACTGTTATTGGCGGGAAACCGGACAGAAGAGTGCAAGACGACACGACGAGACGACCGTACTTCGAAATTTTGGTAAGTTAATGTTAATATATTCGATTTCATAATGGCAACTAGTATTAGAGAAGGAGCTACTTGTCAATTCATATTTGAAAATCGAAAAAAAAATTTGCGAAACTATGCGGGGTGACTAAGGTACCCCATTTTAGCCCAATTTTGTACTTTACTGACGCTAAAATCGTCGCGCATACGCGAGAAAACCGTGACCATATACCATCACTGATTGTACGTCCATAGGACGTCCGCGCGGGACGTCCTATGTACATACTGGGATGTAACTGGGACCTCTGTCGGACATACCTGGGACATAAATCGGAAATATCGTACGTCCCTGGGATGTACATATGTCCGGTACGGACGTACATTGGACGTCCGAGTGCTATCTGAGTAATTATTATGTCTAATACGTTCTAATTTAATCTCGAATGATTACTTTTATATTCTTATGTCAAACTTTTATGATCGACTGTTTACATAAGATACAATAAAAAATATCGTTCATAAAAGTATAAAACAAAATTGCATAATACGGAAAGATTAGAATAGATCTATAATCTATATATGTACTTATGGCTATCTCGTTTATAATAAAAAAAAAAAGGGACAGAATGAACCGATTTGATGGTTGCATGTAAAAAAACAATTTCCACAGTACACATTACCTATATATGTAATCATCCCTTCCTCCTCGAAATGTCGAAGCGGATGGACATCGCCATGGAAGTAAACCTGAGTAAACCCCAAGTCGATGGCTTGAGGAACCACGCAGCTAGGTGATTATTCGCCGATTGATACCCAGTGATAATCTCTAATGACGATCCAGGATTTTGGGGAGCCAGAGCTTTGAGATACGATTTCTACAAAGCTTTTATGACGACAATGTCCAATTACGCGGATTTAAAATCGCTCAAACAGCTAGCAATCAATTCTCTCGTCTAACGCAGCTTCCATGCTAAAGACAAAAAAGCTGCACTATATTTACAAATTTTACAATTACTTCCGCTTTTTTATTTATTTATAAATATCTTCATATACTTCATTTACAATCTATGTAGATACACACGATAATCATCACATAACCTCTACAATATGGTTCGCTCACTCAGAATAAAAAAAATCCATCCAAAATTTATATTAATTTTATTTATTTTTATTTTAATTTGGGACACCCTGTTTCGAAATAATGTTTCTTAACGTCTTCGAGGACACCTTTCACATCACTTGCATTTGGGAATAAACATGTTTGAGCCAGAGCTGTCATAGTTGATGTCAATTTCATTAATCCTACTGTTCTTATTAGATGAGCTTGGTGTGTTGTTCTTGTTTTACCAATGTACAAATTATGTTGTTGCAACTGCAGCTCTAAAGGCTCACTGTTGATAATTATTAAATACAAAAATCATTTCATGCTCACGCAATGTTTATTACAGTCAGTTTACCTTAGTTTAAGTTTAAGAACACCACCTATGCACATAAAATCTTCATAAAGCCTTGCGAGAAACACTGCGCTACTATTATAAAAGATACTTGTGATTTCGAGTTTGGCTACTCTCTCCCAAATCTTTAATATATAACCCTTGGCTAAACCCTCGAGAAAGATATAATATTTGTTGCAAGAATCAATTGCGAAACCAGTTAAAATGTCTTTAGATGTTTCTTCTACCTGCATAATAAATTGTTTTATTAGCTGTGTCTTTTAATAACATTGTACAACAAATTCTAACTTTCTTTCAGATTTGAGTAAGCATTTAAAAATGCAAATAATTGAGCAATATAATTATTTCTGATCTCACTAGGTACTTTACCTTTAAATCATTATTCTCACTATTCTCAATGTTACAAAACAATGTACAATTATGAGAAAATACATCTGCAAGAATGCCATCGGCTAATACATAGTCCTCTAATATTAATAAAATTCTATTAAATGAATGAATGTGTTCAAGAACCACATGATGAACCATCCTTAGATCATGTGCTGAACGGACTTTAATCTTCACAACAGTTCCAAACATTGTCAGAATGTTGTGGGTGAAGGGAGAATTGTTTAGAAAATCTTTATTGTTACTGTAATTCATATTAATAGGTTGACACAGACTTTCTATTAATCTGACTTCCCATAATCCTCTCAAAAGATCAGATATATTGAATGATGCATAGCCAAGCAAGACATCTTCTTTTTCAAGTGTAAAAGATTCCTTTGATTGCGTTTTTGGTATGGAAATTAGAGACTGAGCACTATTTTTATTTCTCACACCTATTACCTAATTTATGACATTTATGACAAAAATGAGTAAATCAAATACAAAACAGAAAAACCATTTAGAGAATTTAAAAACACATGGTTTTCCACCCAATCATATTATTATGAAAAGAAATAATGAAAAAGTGTTTTTAAATTCTTCAAATGTCTACTCTGGTTTACATTTAATTCACCCATTTTTATTAATCATAATCAATAAATCGAATTATTACTTGAAATGTAAGAAGTTTTGTTCCAAGAAAGCTGATTAGTTCCTCTGCTTGAAATTCTTCGTTCATAAAAGACTGCATGAACTCAAAGTATATTGTTTTAGTAGGAACATAGTATGGTGTAATGATTGTTCTGTCAATGAAATCAGCTTTTACATAAAGACAATTAAAACCATTCTGGATTGCTATATTATCAGGAAAATTTGATATTTGTTCCAACTTGATGGATATATTATTAAATATTCTTCGTAATTTATTGTTCAATAAAATGTTATCACATTGTGTGTAAATAAAGATAGATGAAATACTTGGTATCTGTGACGTTCTGGTACAACAAGTGATTGTGCCCATGTCTAAAAACGAATTTGTTTATCAAATAAAATAAAATCATTCCATTATCGAATATTTTGATTACCAGAGAACAGGTTTCCTGCTGCTAAAGACATCTTTTGTACAATCATCTCTTGTTTCTTTGTGTTTTTTAATTTTTTGGTGTTTAAAGGTACTTTAACTTCAGTAGGGGGGGTAAATTCAACTACCAAAGGTTCAGAAGGAAACCTCCCTTTCTTTACCATTTTCCGAAATTTATATTGATGTCTGCTATCTAATAACATGCACGTAACAGTGAAGGTTTATATACTTTTCGAATAAAACAATGATTGTTTAAATACAAGACTAGACCTGGTATTACATCAACGTATGATGTGATGCTGAATTCATCAGTTTCGTGTTTGACTATTGTTGCTTCTGGTTTAGATCTAATGTTATCCTCCCATTTAGAAGGATATAATTCCAGAAAGTCATTATTTTGAATATTAATTATTTCAGGATTTATATAAAATTGTTTCACTTTGTCTCTTTTGGCCCTGTATATTATTGAATATATCTTTTAAAATATTTAATGAAACAGATTTATTTATAGTTATAAATCAAATAATGATGAATAAATAAAAATATTAAGTATACTATTATTGTTTCTTGCGACAAACCTTTCAGAAAACTTTTTTTTTCCAAGAAAGATTTGGTAAGTAATGACATGATTAAACAATTTTCGTAATTGTGTTTCGTTTAAATCAACCTCATGATGGACGGAGAATATAACCCAAAGATTATTCTCTTGAACTGGACATGACATAGGCCTCAAGCACCAATCACCATTTTCTGTATATATCTACATAATTAAGGCTAATATCACGAAATTACCATATTGTAAACATTTTGTATGACTTCTTTAATCGTCTTATCTATTTTAATACCATGAATATGTAAAATTACCTTTGTTGCTGTCTTCCAACAACGGCAATCAAATTTGAAAGTGTAACCCGGTAGAAGTTCGTATTCAACATGTATTTCTGTTAATAGTTCGCCAATTTTTATAATATTAGGTTCAACTTCCGTAGTATTTGTTATATTTTTAATTGTTGCTTCTTTTTTAAGCCGTTGCTTTTTTGTAACCTTCTTCTTGAGCGCTGCACTTTCCTCGTTCTCGTGCTCGACATTCTCGTAAGATTTTATTGGAATTGAAAACCCAAAAGTTATAACAAAATGCATTCTAATATAATTAAAACAGTCTCGTGATTATTGTTATCACTATGCACGCTTATTTAGTAATTCTAGTTGAAAATGACAGCACTAAATTATAACGATTTGAATGAATGTTCTTTGGAATAGTATCAAATGGCAAAATTGACTATACTTTATACTCGCAACTTCCTTTATTGTGTTTTTCCAAGTAATTTTAACTGCAGTCTATTTTCGTCATAGACGATTATAATATGTGTATTATAAAATTGTTTACATGAATATTTTTGTAAGTCTCATTGAAGAAATATGTTTCGTTTGACTTCGTGTGATTGTACGTTGATATAGATAGAGAGCAATATATTTATAATATTTGAATGAACCAAAAACGAACAATTAATATGTGTAGATGCATTTTAAACAGTAATACCCGTTTCATAAAGCTACGATAAAATTAATTTAATCTAGGAACGAATAATTTGCTAAATATTTAAATACCGATTGTACTTCCCGCGAAAGGATTTTGAGAAATTCAATATGGCGAAATGTTACTGATTCGAGTAGAAACACAACGGCGTCAGAAGGATAACATGTTCTAGCGAAGGAAGTTTATTCTACTTTCTGTAATTAAACAATTTGAATAACTAAAGTTGCATAAATATTTATACAAAATATTTTGTGCACACTGCCTCGTTCACGTGTACAGAAGAATCCGTTTTTGTCTCTATATACTAAGAGTAATATATTTAAAGGAGCATTGAAGATCTTATGTGTGAACTAAAGAAAATCTTTATGAACTAGTGAAAAATGTCTCAGGAGGATGATGTAGGATTTTTATACAAAACAATGAGTAAGTTAAACATATTTTATTTTGAATTAAGATTACATATATTTCTAGCGTTAGTATAATATATACTGATAAATATTCAACTTAACATTAAACATTTAGTTTAATTTAATTACAAGTATTTGTTATATATAATTGTAAAATATGAAATAAGGATATCGCATTATAAGAAATCTATTCATATTCCTGTCACGCGTTAGATTTTGCAAAGAGAACGCAACAATGTTTCATCCTAAGTAAAAAGTCATTATACTTTGCTGATGAGTGTGTAATAAATTTATATATTTTCATGAATTTTTATCGTAATATTATATGACTTAAACGTGTGCAAAATTTTGGGTAAACAATCGTAATATTAATTTAGCTTTTAATCAAAGTAATTCGAAAAAGCACTCAACCGGTCAATGAACCTTTAATTGACGTATGTAAAAATGTTGTAAATAAAAAGGATATGTAGAATTAACCTAATTTATGTAGCCGGCATCGTATCTTACGCGTATGTCCGTATTGTATGAAGCAACGACTCGTTGACTTCAATGAGTAGTGGGAGACATTCAAACTCTATATAGCTAACTATACATGAAGTGTCAGAACTGCTGATGGAAAAAATAAATAGGATCTGTTGAAACAATACAAAGTAACCTAATCGAAATTAGATATAACTGTCAATACAAGACTAATATGACAAGTTTCTGTATGTATTTATTGTAAATGAAATACTTACATAACCTAGTATTAGGTTGTTGTATATTTTTCGTAATATGCACTCATTTCAGCAAGTGCATTGCATATTCGAAAATATTTTAATTATATAAAGTCTATGTGGTGATTTTTATGAATATATGCATTTTGTAATTCATAGATTAAGAAGCTCTAATTTACATTATTTTTTCAGTCGAGAGAGATCCAAAGAAGAGGAGAGTTAAGCCAATAGGAACAGCACCTTTGCTCGAGTTTGATTTAGGTGACAGTTCCGATGACAGTGACTTCAGGATCGAGGATCACTGCGAGGAATCCGATGACGATTCCGAAGACTCTAATGATATTGGAAAAGGTACAATGGAAAATAATAATTTCATTGATTGGTAAGGGTCTAATACACTACTGAAATTAATCAAATATTTTTACTTGGATACTAAAGAGGACGAAGATGTGTCCGAAGAATCTGACGATTCTTTGGAGGATCCACTACTCAATAGGAAGGAGAATCCCAATTTGACAGTGGGGGATGTCATCGAACAAGCTCGTCAGCAAGCAATGAAAGGTGGACCTTTAGAAGACAAATTAACTAAAATGTTAATTTGTTGCGGTTGCTTAGGAGATAGAAGTGACGATGTTAATGAAATTGTTGAATGCGATGGATGCGGTGTTAGTGTACATGAAGGTAAGAATACGAATTAACTTAGATGACTACCTGCTAATAGATCGAGAGCGCTTATAATACATGGCACAATCTATTTCAGGATGTTACGGTGTATCTGATGTAGAAAGTTTTTCAAGTACCGATTCTTTATGCCAATCAGCGCCATGGTTTTGCGAAGCTTGCAGTGCAGGCATCGAGGATCCTCCCTGCGAACTTTGTCCGAACAAAGGCGGCATTTTTAAAGAGACTGATGTAGGCAAATGGGTCCATTTAGTATGTGCACTTTATGTACCTGGTGTTGCTTTTGGAGAAGTATGGAAGGTTTTTATTTCCATTGTACATAAAACAAGAGTGTCTTACAATATTCATGCTTATACGTGTCTGTAATTACGTTAGGTTGATCGTTTATCAAGCGTAACGCTCTTTGAGATGGCGTATAGTAAATGGGGAGCGAAACAATGTTCTTTGTGCGAGGATGCGCGTTACGCACGTACTGGAGTATGCATAGAATGCGACGCAGGAATGTGTCATACGTATTTTCATGTTACATGGTAAGACAAGTCGCCTCGTATACACGATTTAAAGAGACATTAATTCGAAAGGAGACTAACAGTATAACTTTCCATAGTGCGCAAAGAGAAGGTCTGTTGTCAGAAGCTCACAGCGAAGAAGTTGATCAGGCTGATCCTTTCTATGCACATTGCAAACTTCATTCCGATAAGACTCTCGTTCGTAGACGTAGACGCAACTGGTTAGCGTTACAATTACGAGCACAGTACCGACACCAGCTGTTGAAACAACCTAATCACTTAGATACCGAAGAACAACGTAGAATTCAAAGGAAATTAGCTAAACACAGACATAAATATTTAGCTCACAAAGCGTCCCGACCACCGCCATGGGGTACGTCGTCCGCGTGAAATGCAACAAATACATCGAATATTATATGTATTTAATTTTCAGTACCGACTCAGAAGATGCCTCGATTATTAACGACATCAGCCTCAGCTTGTCGACAACTGGCAAGGAAAGCAGAGCTCATGGGCGTAGACACGGCTGCGTTAGAAGCTCAGGAAGCGCAACTCGTAGCATTAGTCGATGTTAGAAAAAAATGGCACATACCACCCGCTTTCAGTGTAGAATTTATCGGTTACTACCTAGATCGCAATCTACGAGTAACATCTATGAAAAGAAGGTTGCAAGAACTCCTTGACGTTAACTCGCAATTATTAAACGAACAACAAAGGTTAGATAGAAAGTACGACGAAGTGATGAAAGACAATGAAGAGCAAATCCGTGTCAACTTAACGTTAAAGGAAAAGATCGAAATGTATAATCAGGTGCTCCAAAACAGCGGCTATGGAAAACCTTTGCCGCAAATAGCTGACTTATCCAAACCAAGAATAACGCCAACTTTAGGTAAACTGATAATTATAAGTTGGAAAATTAGGTGTATGAAATATATAAATTTATTATGAATTGTAATAGGTACAGGATTAGGTGTACCAACCGCGGCTGCATTGAAAATGGGTGTAGGCTTTCCTCTGCCAGTTGGCAAAGGGGTGGAAGGAGTACGCGAAGGTAGAGTGTTAAGTAGTCAAGCGCAAGACCAAAATCACAAAGGTGAACTGACGTTGAGGCATCAGTGTGGAATATGCAGAAGGTCTACTAACCAGCATCTTCTTGCGAAATGCGACACGTGCCATCTTCATTACCATTTATCTTGTCTTAGTCCACCTCTATCGCGCATGCCCAAAAAAACAAAGCTTATGGGATGGTATGCATACTACATTCTTTGTACCTTTGCACTGTGTCTAAAATATGTATTAGATCAGTGTTAAAGGTCGTGCCAGATTTCGTATTACAGTATTTTATCGATAACTGTCGTAACAACGGGACCGACCAGGGACATTTATGGGCCAGGTATACTATTCTTTGACTTTTTCCGAACGTAGAAAAGGACAGCGAAACTCGAGAGGCCTCGGTCGCCGAGTAACATAATACGGGTCGAGTATGTCGGTGCGAGACCACTACTAAACCAATGACAAAACGTCTTTATTTTTTTTATGGAACTTTCACCAACATATTTGTGACATTTTTCTAATGAAAATGATACCAAATAAGATATAATTGCGATGATATTTACTTGTGTAATGGACGATGAAAGTTTCGGGCGCAAGGGAGGACTGCGTATGGAATAGAAAGAGATAGTGGATAGTGGCGGCCGTCAGCACAGTTCAAAGGCCCACTACTCTGCGTCCGAAACTTTCATCGTTCATTACACAAGTAAATATTATTAGAATTATATAATATTTAGTATCATTTTCATCAGAAAAATGCCACAAATATGTTGGTGAAAGTTCCATAAAAAAATAATAAAAAATAAAGAAGTTTTGTGATTGGATTAGTAGTGGTCTCACGCCGATATACTCGACCCGTATTATGTTACACTTCTCGGCGACCAAGCCTCTCGAGCGTCACGGTCCCTCACGGGATATGTATACAACGCGGAAGTGGGGATTGTTTTGGGACAATTATCGACCAGATATTTGAGACAGTTATCGATAAAATACTGTGAAATGTAACAAGGAACCGGGGCATAAGCTTTTACACTGATCTAATAAGTTTGCGTAAAACAGGCAATGTTCCGAATGCGACAAGGAATCTTCTGGATCAGAGATAGAACGCGTTGACACGTCAGCGCCACGGAAGTTAAGACATTGCAAAGATGATTCTAATTTAACGTCAACGCCAATACCCACACCGCCGCAAGAAATGCAAGCGCCTGCGACACCGACGACGCCAAGTACTTCGAAAAATTCTTCTGGTAGCCTTAGTAGCGTAACGAACGTGACTGCTCCTGATACACCTACAACACCAAAAGTAATTATTCGTTGCATTATAATCGTTTTCATCTTGTGGCGATATATAGGACGAGGCACCTATCGTGTAGCTATGACAAAAAGGTCCCTGGCAGGAATACGATGACGTAAGCAAGAATGCGCGGCCGGTTGGTCAGTGCTTCGGTTCAAGCCGAATTATTGGCTAAGCGGTCACACATACTATGTAGCATACATTGTCCCTGTGCCGCCCCGGGATTCATCTTACTTATTACACATAGTACTTCGAGCACGAATAACTTCTAAATTATATGTTGTATAATTATTATATGTAATTTGTTGTACAACGAATAATTTAAAAGTTATTCTAGATGATCGAATTAGGTGTCTCACCCTGTATAAATGGTGATTTATATATTGATATCACGATACATAGGTAACTATAAAGCCAGTAGGCCCACAACCTCCATCTTCGACTCCCGTTCAATCGGGAGAACCAGTGTACAATCAGCAACCTATTAATAATGTAACAGTAGCGGCAAGGGAAGGATCTCCTGAATACATGGTAGCTTCCGCGGACGGCACTGAATCGGTGTCACAAAGGAGCGCGAAGAAAAGGAGAAGGTTAGTAATTTATCTTCTTGGAAAAATGTAAAATATAAAATTTGTTGTTTTCTTTATCAGAGAGAAACACAAAAGGTATACTCCCGACCCGATTACGGGTGTGAAACAAAGAAAACGAAAACATAAAAGGAAAAGTCTCGATGTAGAGAATCCGGAAGGGCAGGGACAGCCGGAAGTACATAGGAGAATTACAATAAAAGTATGGTCTTACGATTTTGTCTTGTGTTGAACATATTGGAACAAGGTATAAGTTCGTGCCCGATTTCGTATTAAAATACAACGAGGAATCGGGCAATGAACTTTTGCACTGATAATATGATTCATCAATATTTTACTTCGTTGAAAAGATCAAGCCGATTCCAAGACCCGAGGGTGAGATAGCCTCTGAATCGAGTCCGCAAATGTTCGTTGCTACGTCGACCAGCACTGAAATCACATCACCACCACCACCACCACCACCACCACCACCACCTAAAATACTGCCTCCACCTATTGTTCCACCTGTAGTTCCGGCTCCTGTGCCAGTTGCAGCGACTGCAACTACTAATAATACGAGTAACAGGACGTCTACGGGAAATGGAAAGAGAGGGAAAGATACAGACCTTTTAACCCATTGCAATGTCTGTGATATGTCTGGCACCAGTCAAAATCTCGTTATGTTAGTAAAAACAAAAGTATCGCGTATACAGTCGGTCTCATAATTGATAGCGCACATTTTAAATAAACTTTTTTATAAATGGACCGAACGAAACCAGTTTTCTGCCAAGCTAGATGGATTAGGAGATGTGTAATGAAAATTTTAGAAAAATTGCATTTTGTCCGAGTTACGAAAAAAATAGTTGCTTTTTATAGCTTTATGAAAGGTATTCTAATTTAAAGTGTGTGCCATCGACTATGAGACTGACTGTAGCACTCTTATACGTATTGCAAAATTTTGATCTATTATCACTTTCTGCATGTCAGGTGTGATGAATGTAAAAAGTGCTACCACTTCACCTGTCTCGATCCGCCAGTTAAAAAGTCACCGAAACGAAGAGGCTATTCATGGCATTGTGCAGACTGCGATCCTAGTGTAAGTTAACTATATTTTATTACTTGCATCCATTGCACAATTGAATAACGGTACTTTTTATTTGGTCAAAACGAGGAAAGACAAATTCTTGTTAATTTGTAAAGAAAAGTTGATTGGACGATGCGGTCTCGAGCATTCGAAAACGAGAAAATACGTGACAAAATATAAAGTACTTTATTGTTAATATACAATGTGTATCATCAGTTCTCTGAATGATCGTAAACGTAGAACGAACAATCTTATTAATAACTAGTTGCTAACATTAACTAATTATTTTCAGTAAGAGCTGTGCCGTCTTTATTTATTCAATAATCGAACACAACGTTCCATTTACCGAAATATCGAAAGGCAATTAGTTATTAATACGAAAAATTTTAATCTCACTTTTATAAGAAAATGGGATCAATTCTTCGTAAATGACGGATAATACAACTACACTACATAGAATTTTGAAGCAGGCCAAAGTAACAAATTAGCTTAAAACTTATTTATGGATAATTTTAACTTTGAATCTGAAATTGTTATTAGGAATCTATTAAAAGCTAAGCTAATTCAATAAAACTAAGAATCTGTAATAGTAAAAATATTTCTTTTATTTCAGGCCTCTGAAACTGAGACTTAATATCAACAATTTTATGTCTGCAGCTATAATTCTACGTTTAAATAAATTAAGACATTGAATGTCATTATGTTTTTGTAAAATATACAGAATATAGATACAATTTCTCCTCTAATTAAACAAAGTTTCTTGAAAACATATACTGTAAATTTTATTTTTACATCTGGTTTAGAACTTCTGTCTTCTGTTAATAAAGTTTTGACTATTTATTTTCAATTGATTTTTTTACACTTGATTTTATATAGTTTCTTAGGTGTATACATATTTACGAAGGTAAGAAACAAGTTAATAGAACAAAACTCTATACTTGTAGAAAATAACTGTACAATTCATACATTCTTTCTTTATACATTCCACTTAAAACGTAATTATATTTATTACATAATTTAAATGTTACATTATTTATAAAGCACAAAATCCTTCTCGTTTTTTGTTTGGCAACCTTTTGATGTACGTTTCATTGCTGAATTTAAAATGAATTCATCAAGAAAACAAAATGTTTGTTTCATGTTTACCAATTATGAAACCATTGTTGAAGTCACGTGCAGTCATAACAGATTTACCTTGAACACCTATGCTTTTTACAGAAATGCAACCTGCTCCTTTACACTTTATAATTAATTTGTTGCTTACTTTATCATATGTTACCATTCCTACGAAGATATAGCTTTTTAGGAATCATATAAGTTGGAATTTAAAATTTTAATTTGTGTGCAATTATATACATATACCTGGTGGATTTTCTATCAATTTTGTAGCAATTGATTTATCAGTGATCATGATGTCGTATAATTTTACTGTCTTATTCCCCAACTTTGTGCTTAATGGATATAATCCTACAAGAGCACGGTATAAATTATAAATATTCGTTGCAGACATTTCATCCCATTTCACAGTAGCTATCTTTGATGTTATTTTGGGAGCTGAATAGTGCAATGCAATTAATAATTTATATTATATATTTCCTCAGCTATCTGGACTAATTAGAGACGTGAAATGTATATTCACCGTATGTTGCATTTGTGGTGTTTTGCGGTTTAGCAGATCGTAATAGTCCTAGTAGATCAGCCAGAGTCTTTTCTAACAGATCTGCTCCAAGTTTTGCTAATTTAGCATGTAATTGAGGTAGCGTTTCGTGCTCGTCTACATTAACTGCTTTCTGCAGAATTATTTCCCCTATATCGAACCTGAGATTACAATTTATTATAATACAATAATTATAACAAAAAAAAATAATGCTTACTTCTTTGGCTTTATCCTCATTATCGTTACACCTGTCTGATTATCGCCATTCATTAATGAATGAATTATCGGTGCTGCTCCTCTCCATCTTGGTAACAAGCTACCATGAACATTTAGCATACCCCTGCAACAATGTTGATAACAAAAGGTATATTAACATAATATTAAACTGATTTTTATTGCTACATATACAAAATAACTTACAGTGGGAAAGAATTTATAATCTTGGATGGAATCAGATGACCAAACGAAACAACTATTCCAATGTGGAAGTTGTATATAGCGTTATCAAGTGGCCAATAGTTTACAATAAGTCCTTTTTCTTTTGCGAAATTTATAACTGCATTCTCTTTTACCGTATTCAGTGTAACTACCTCCAAACGTTGTACAAGCCCAGAATCACTGAACAAACGAATAGAAACTATTAAAAATGAAGAGATAAGAGAATTCAATATCATATGAAATATAAACATTTCTTACTATTTTTTATATAAGGCCTTTAAACTCTCCGCTGCAAATCCGTTCGTGCCAAAAAATAATACGTTCCACGGCCCATTTTGCGGTAATTGATCAAATTCTTTATTACAAACATGACAATTTATATGTACTTTTCTTTTAACGTTTAATGTTAATACCGTACTTTTTTTCTTTAACGAGCATATGAACTGTTTCAATCGAAATATTCTTACATTAGAAATCGACATATCGGTTGCGTTGTCATTTAGAAAATTATTCAATTTGCTACTTTTTGGTACACAGGAGCCGCTTTAAAACGTAAACTACGTGGTTATGTTTCATCGTAGAATATTGTTCGGTGTTTTCCAATTGTAACAAATACTTTATGCTACATACGGGATATACAAAAATGAAAATAGGGAATAAAAGAATTACAATTTGAGTTTTATTGTTTAATTATCAAAAATTACAAATCACTATTTCGTCGATATAAATGCTGTAATGTGACACACAAGGGAACGACTCTATTTATGTACATATATAACTATTTATATGTACATATATTCGACTTCTATAGATTTTTAATGATCACATAAAATATAATTTATAATTCTGTATTTTGTGCAAGTGTTTAAATTTTGCACCAAAATGCAATATACTGCAGAATGTGCAGCAATCAAATGAAAGAATTCCTGTGTCCTGAATGGCTGATGATTAGACGATGTTAAGGTATGCTTTCATGTGACAGTGGAGTAATTGACTAAAGAACTCAGTTAATTTAAATATTTTATTTATATATTACAAAACATATTTGTCATCAAAGTCAATAAATACTATCTTACATTAAATATTATTTTTAATTTTTAATAATCTGCTTCTCACTCTCTTCAGCACTCTCATGTCAAAAGGTGAGATTTCTCCGGTCTCCTCAAAAAACGAGATGACACAATCCAAACTTTCCAAAGCTTTCGAAGGCGAAACCTCTTCTTCCATCAGATGATCCCTCTCTGTATAATAATCTGTAGAACAAACATTTTTAACTGATAATGGACTGAATAGTACTTTAAAGAATAATAATTAAATATTCATTTACCAGTCTCATCTTTGTAGGGTTCCTCTTTAATCTCAATAATTTCTCCATCAGTTAAGCTCGGTAGACAATCCGCATAAATCCATTCGTTAATCTGATCTATCGTAATATTTTCATAAGATGGAATAGTTTTACACATTTGATGGATGTACTTGGAAGAGATACTGTCCAAACTACTGTCTTCGTCAAGTGGCATGTTTAACAATTCTTTCCAACAATTAGAAATTGTTTGTTCCGTTACATCGTTCCAAGCATTACCAATTAAGTCAATAGCATTTTTAATATCAAGCGAATTTATTGCTTCATTATACTCCATTCCATCGTTTTGAGCATTTTTTACAAATGCTAACAATTTTGTTTTGTATCTCCTTTTCACTGTCTCTATAACAAGAGGTTGAATGATCGACGTTACATTAGGTGGGAAGAATATTGCTTTAATTCCGTCAACAGTTAAAATGTTTGTTGACGGATGTGTCCTAGCATTACCCACCAATAGGATAGCTTTCTCTGGTAAACTTTCTGATTTTAAGAAAGTACGGACACGGGGTACAAATTGTTTTCGAAACCATGTTTCAAAAGTGGCATCGCTCATCCAAGCATTCTTTTGTCTCGTGTAGGATACAGGTAACATTTGTGATGCACAATTCTTCAGTGCTTGTGACGATTCATACTCTCCAATCACTAACAATGGCATTTTCAATGAGCCACTCGCATTGCAGCATGCCATTATAGTTAATCTATCCTCGATCTTCTTATAGCTTGGAGCCGAATGCTCCATTTTGACATCTAAAGATCCATTAGGCATCATTTTAAAATAAAGCCCACTATCATTAGCATTAAATATTTGATTTAATGTTAACTGTTCTGTTTCTACTAATTCTAAAATCTCATTCTTAAACTTGTTAGCTGTTTCAGTGTTAACAGACAATTGGTCCTCAAAATTTGTTATAAAACGAATGCCATTCCTCTGCTTCCAAGTTCTCAACCATCCATCACTTGCTTTAAACGTTCCTGTATCGCCTAATTGTTTAAAGAATTCTAGAGCCTTCGCTGGAAAAATTAATGATATATACAGTTACATAGAGAGTATTTTACAAGTTATGAAAAATTTCAAGATAATACCTTTCACTTGTATAACAGTAACTGTGTTGTTCTTTTTCTTTTCGTCGTTATACCAAGCAGTCAATGCCTCATTAACTTTTTCAACAGGAGACAAACGTACACGTTTTGATTTCGAAGAAATACTGTACTTTTCTAATTTCTCCCTATCACGAACCCACCTTCTGACTGCGCTATCGTTAACATTATACTCTACTGCTATTTTACTCGTGGGAATACCTGCATCCTTCTTTTTCACTGCCTCTAATTTTTGTTGCAGCGTCAAATTTCTACATATTTTCTGTTTATTAACATTCGTTTTACTTGTACTTGGCTTGTCTAATTCCATTTTTGCGCACTGACTAGTGACTAGGATAGCATTTATTAATGCACAATATCTTTGGTATGTTCTCTATTCTATTAATTTCATTCTAAATACATCGTACATTTGGCGTTTCAATGACTATATTGTACTATTCAGTTACCCGGCTTGAACTACATCAACCGCTCGATAAGTAGCTGCGCTAATTATCCTAGCGGTGGGCTTTTCTAGGAAGCGATTACTTATCGAGCGGCTAATGACGCGCGTACTCCCACCCTCTGTTTGGTTTCTCATATGGCCATATACAGGGTGAGCTATAAAATTTGATCACTTTAATTATCTCCGTTTTCTTTTAATTGCTTGACGCGAGCCATTAACATTAAGAAAAGAATACAAATAATATGCAATTTGCAATAAGTGTATGTGGTTGAAACCAACAGCTTATGAAAAGCTATAATACACAATTTAAAGTTAAGAGGGATTTTGTTATACGTAATACTACGGTATTCAATAATAATACATTATTCAATATTGGATTTTATTATGATATTAACTTGCAACTTTTTTATCAAATGATTGAAGGATGAACAACAAAAATTTTTAATTTCCCACGCACTGCAGAGTTAGTAGCAACAGAGACCGCACGAGGGTGATAGTATCGTTCACCAAGGTTGACTTCCCGCAGAAGTTTGGTTAGGTCAGTTCAGTCAGTTGTAACCTTTATCCTTCGCATTTGAATGTAACAACGTAAATATTAATTTAAACCCTCATCGATAATTTATGTTAAGTTGTATAAAACTGTACAAAGTTGTAGTTATAATCATTAAATAACTTTTGTAAAAATGGCATTACAATTTTTTACGATAGGTTATGTCGCATTCAAGTAAACAAACATTACAATTTGTATTTCAGATATGTCTCTCTTATCACGCTTGTTCAACAATGCTTTGCAGATTACAAAGCCTCTTATAAACACTACTTCAGCTAATTTAGGTTTGTAGACAATTTTGTTACCTATTTTGTATAGTTTATACCGATTTTAATACGAGAAATGATTCACAGCATGCATAAGGTACGCATCAAAGAAAGCTGGTACCAGTACAAGAAATAAACCTGGCCATCCGAGACCAAAACATAGAGGATGGAAGGTTCAGGATGGATGGCATGTTCAAAAGGGTCAGCTATTAGTCACTCAACTTCGGCCCAGATTTCATCCAGGGTTATATGTAAGTCTTACTGCACTCACATAAAAACAGTAACCCTTTGCACTTGAGTGGCAACTCTAACACGCCAATAAAAATTATGGCACTATAATTTGAAACAAAGTTTGAAATATAGTACAAGTAAAAGTATTAAATTTTCCTTCTCATTGTTTCTACAATGTTTTGGAGTCAAAACAGCTCCAAGTTCAAAGGGTCCATTGTAAAATATCAAGAATACTACGAGTATCTTCCTTAAGCTATAAGAATTTATGTATCATTCATATTATAGGTTGGTATGGGTAGAAACGGGACACTATATGCTTTAGAACCTGGAAGAGTAATGGTCACATGTGAAAAAATTAATCCAAATAAAACCCATCCCTGGGCTAGAAAGAACTATGCAGGTAGAGAGGAAAGTGTTATATATAAGAAACATTTTCATGTTATCCCAAGAAAACAACATAATCAATTCGTGGTAAT
This sequence comes from Sphecodes monilicornis, assembly GCA_913789915.3. NCBI lineage: Eukaryota > Metazoa > Arthropoda > Insecta > Hymenoptera > Halictidae > Sphecodes > Sphecodes monilicornis. The sequence continues at coordinate 6,985,602 of OU565301.1, read as the reverse complement.
CGACACTGTTTGAAATGTAATTATTTGATTAAATTTATGCTCATTACACAAACTGAAGGTGCAAATACATATAATATAAATATGATAAAATTCTCATTTATTTCTTTTACAAAATTCTACAAAATCTAATGCTATCCATTCTCGAGTATTTTACTTTCTGCCCATTGAAACGATTGGTACACAATATTAGTTTCATCTTTAGAGAAAAATGCATACACACGCGTTTTCCTAACGTGCCACGCAACGCGGCATTGTGCTGAAAGTTCGGTTATTGGAATTTCTTCGTTTCTGTCCCTACAGTTAACTATGAATTGAGAATGGAACATTATAGGGTCACCTGGAAATTTAGGAACTTGAAATGTTTCTCTTCACAACATTTGTAATAGAATTCAATTCATGAATGCTATGCATTACATACCAGGATATACCAAAAAATCGCCACCAAACTTTTCACCACTTGTTATGAAGTATCCTCTTTCCCAAAGATCCTTATAAGTACTATATCTAAGGTGTTCTTTAGAATTGCTAGGATACTTCCACTCCACTATTTCAACTTCATCTTTATTTGCCCATGGATATACTAAGAATATATATATATATATATATTTCATTCGTTTGAGAAGCAAACTTTCCTAGAAGAACATGTATTTTATAATACATACTGTTTCATACATGTATTATTACTTTCTTAGACATGTTCCTCTGGATGGATGTTTATACATAGTAAGCAGAAATGACACTTAATACAATAAATGTTTTAATTTTAATTTTCCTCGTTATAACACGTACCTGTGTGAGTTTGAATTAGAGCTTCAGTTTTCTCTAGTTTAGGAATTTTTGCCATTTCTTCATCCAATAGCTCTTGTCTATTTATTTCAATGTTATTAAGAGCTTCTTGCACTTTTGGATCTAGTGATTTCTTTGCTTTCTTTTTACTCGTTTCTATCCCAAGTATCTTTCGTTTCTTCCCCTCTACAATCTTGTCCATTATATTGATTACCTACAAGAATATACATAGAGAATTCTTTGCAAGACTTTTATACATACAGTAGAAAGAAGATAACAGAAAGATCGTTTTGGAAACCTGTTTTTTTCTCTCGTTCCTCAAACATTCTTCTTGCTCTACAAATAATGTGTCTCTATATTTTTCAAAAGTTTCTTTTATTGAGTCGTCTGGTGGTTTATGAAGACACGGATAGTGGATAAGTTGCGCTATGTTCTTCTCTAGTAGAAGAGATACTTCTTCTGGTTGTAGAAGCAATGGAAGACCCGATAGTATATCTTGCCTGGGTTTCTTTGGTAAGCAACCTATCAATTCACCGACGATCCTATGATGTCTTCTAAGATTCAACCAGTCTAAAAAACAAACATAATAAATATCTCTATATGTCCATACTTGTATAGTATAGTATATATCCGTAAAAAACAAAGCAAATTACCTTCTGCGTTCCATATGAAGACGTTGTTTCTCGACGAGATTAAGTCTATCATTTTAACTGAGAAAGTATTTTGAAAATTTGTTTTTATAAGACTGCATACCTTAAAAATAAATAGCTATGATTGTGATACGTGATACATTTTGTGCTAAGCCTGTGCATAGGCAGCACTGGGCAGCACGTACAGGTCTGTACGCGCAGCAAAAATACTTTATTCGACAGATGTCGCCATTCATCATTTCTGAATAATAATTGTTTCTGGTTGGAAGGGGAAGGAAGAGTATTGTCGAACATCTGTCACCAAGCGAAGGCTACGTCCGTTTTAGTGCCAAAAACCGCAACACCGTCATGGCACCCGGTTTTCTAATTTTTTGAAGAAAATCTAATTGTACATAAAAAAATCAAAATCGCGTTGAACACAGTGTTTTTTTGTTCGGATCAAACGTTCGTTCATATTTGGTGAGTGATCGACTGATAACTGGTTATTCTTGTTTACCAATCGCATATCGGACATGTAAACCGAAATTGAAGGGCGAGCCCTTCAATTAAGTCAGAACTGCATTACTCTTGTGGTTAACCTAGAAATTTGAAACGTGCATCGTTTGATCTGTCTCGAGAATCGCCTGACGGGCTTAGATGACTCAATGATATGTGTTGTGTTAACGTAAAATATATTTTCGATATATATACGAAAAATATTTCTCCCTTTGCGAAAACAAGAGTACACATTCCGTGAACCGTGGCGATTGTAATTGACGATTATTTCATTATCGGTTAAAAGTAACTGCGTTTTATCGAGTCGTTCACTTGCAAATTGTTCAGACACAGAACTTGCGAGCAAAACTGTAAATGTTATTCGTGATTTCCGCTATTCGATACTTCATTGTTTCGAATATTCTAAACGTGAGATTACTTAAATTTATTCAATATTCTGTGATAAGGAAATAACGAAGTTTATTTATTACTCCAGTCTTGGAAACATGAGCTCAGGTAGACCAATCAAATGTGTGGTGGTAGGCGATGGAACAGTAGGAAAAACATGTATGTTAATATCATATACAACAGATAGTTTTCCAGGAGAATATGTGCCCACAGTGTGAGTACTATTGTTATGTGAACTTATATACTGTTGTATTGTCCACAAAAATACCTTTAAGATACAAAATTTAAGTCAAAGTCATTCAAGAAAGTATTATTTTTAATGCTTGTAAGAATAATACGTTCGAATAATCTTTTTATTAGTCACTTCTTTCTTGGAGTAGCAAAATAGAGTGTCTAATAATAGTAAAGCAGTATTGGACACCCTTCCACTAACAGGAAGTAATCCATTCTGCAATATATTTTTATATCAGTCGTATTCTAAGAACTTTTAGTTAGTGCTATATTTAAATAGACAGCTTTTTAAATATAATAAATGTTTTTATTTGATAAACTGTATCAAAACAGATTCAATAAATTGCATTTCTCGTTTGCTAATATAGTAGGTTCTCGCTCCTTGCACTCCCCATCAAATTTTGTTCTTTATGGGAACCTTGTTTGTTGTGCAACATTTTTGTACAACGAGCGGGTGCCTACTGTATATAATATTCAGATTTTTCATAATTGAATGTTTATATTCTTGAATATAATATTTATTGTATTACACAGATTTGACAATTACTCAGCACCCATGGTTGTGGACGGAATACCTGTTAGTTTAGGACTCTGGGATACAGCAGGACAAGAAGATTATGATAGGCTACGTCCACTTTCATATCCACAGACTGATGTGTTTCTCATTTGTTTCTCAGTAACAAGCCCATCATCTTTTGAGAATGTTACCAGTAAATGGTATCCAGAGATAAAGCATCATTGCCCAGATGCTCCAATGATACTCGTTGGAACTAAAATAGACTTACGAGATGATCGTGAGACACTCACTGCCTTAGCTGAACAAGGCCTTAGTGCTATAAAACGTGAACAGGGACAAAAACTGGCAAATAAGGTTTGTACGATTTTGAATAATGTATTTAGCCTTCATAGCAAACTCCGAGAGGAATATTTGAAGATTATTATGCTTTTTTGGATTAACATTAATGTCGAATTGTGATTTATAGATTCGAGCAGTAAAATATATGGAATGTTCTGCATTGACACAACGTGGCCTGAAGCAAGTATTCGACGAAGCAGTTCGTGCTGTTTTAAGACCTGAACCTCAAAAACGCAGACAGAGAAGATGCATTATGTTATAAATATTAAACAATCAGGCATTAATCAACGTAGGTAAAGCCATATGTAAACTGACAGACTGAAATTAATTTTGTCATAAAGGTGGAAAAGAGAATATGAATGTTTTGAAATGGAGTTAGTAACCCATGCATTTTAATGAATTTCTCTGGCAGCTGTAGTTCACTACATTATATAAACGAAGTACAATGGACAGCTTGTTTATTTGAATATAAGCTGCAGAAACTAACGTAAGACTAACAATCTTAGACAACGAGAAAGTATGATATTATGATAATTTTTAACTATTTTACTTATTGCATTGAAGCAAGTGAAATTTACTATAAATTTACATGCACGTAGGGTTTGTAGCATTTCTAACATAATTTTATATATTGACCTACTAGTCAGAATGTTAAGACGAAATGTAAAGTTATAAACATATCTATTTACATATAAACTTTTTATTTTTATAAAATGACAACTTTGTAGTTTACCGTTGTCATACTTTGTAATCTCTTAATTTTGTAATGCTGTGTTTCAGTGAATATTGGAACGAAAGGAATCTCAATGATTTAGTCGTAAAAGCTGCCAGAACTTGAAAATTTTTATCTTTATAATAGTAAAAACATTCATTTTAGTACACATACATACACAAACACGATAGATATTACAATCAATACACGAAAAATGTAAAATGGAATTTAGGATTATTTAAACGTACAGTGCCATAGCAACGAAGAAATCAAATCAATAATATGAGCACGTTTTTATGTCAGTTCTAGACAATACATGCTTAATAGCCAGTTTCATTAGCGAACTTAGAGAACGTGTAAAGGAATTGAAGAATCTCTTATGACAGGAAATATTTTTTAACTTACCTTAAAATTTTCTATAAATGTTACGATTGTAATATTTCTTCGTGTTATAATAGAAAGAAAAAGAAAAATGATACATTTACATATGTACAAAATACTGCCAAAAGCATTCATATGACTTTTTATGAAACAAACCTAAATAGCTTCGTACGACACACTCTATTGTCTAGAATTTGAACATTCACTTATGCCAACATAATACAGATATTTGTATTACATGTACGTTAATATTTATTTGATTTTCGACTATGAGCTGCATAACAGATGTTCTTAAATGGAATTTATTAGAGAACATTTATACTATAGTATCTCTGTTGTTGCATGTGACAGATACAAGTTTTACAGATTGTTGCACTGCTGCAGTCTAATTAAACAATTAAGGGCCCTAAATTATTTCTCACAGAAAACTGAGACTGCATTGTAAAAGTAATAATCAAAATATATGTTAGACACTGTAAGGATAAACATATGGTGCGAAGTTTGCCCACAAAAACGAAAACATAGCACAATTTATTTTAAAGAATATTTGTGACTTTTTTAATCTACCATTTTCACATTTATAAAACTAATTTATATCGATCTTCACGATGAGATGAAATGTAATGTATTTTAGAGTGATCAATGAGTACACACTGTACAGAACGAATAGTTTTCTCTTATGTTTCCTTTACTTTAGATAATATGTCTCCAAGCAACGCATAATAATCTTGATCAGCAGACTGATCAGTGATTTTACTCGTGATTTTACCCGACCATTTTCAATGTAGTTTTCTCCATGTTGCCCCTGCGACCAGGCGAATATCTGTTGCAAGCTATAATTATACCAATTGAAGGTTGTTTTCAGTATATTATATATTGTGCCCACTATAGAAAGTTTGAACTAAACTTTACCTACTAATCAGCAGCAAAATCTGCAGTTAGCTTTGAATCTCTTTCCGTATTTTCTGCAGGAAAGCCTATCGCTTAACGCACAACAGATCCCTCTAAGTACAATCCTTTCTTCCCTTTTGCATGATTCTCAACGTCTTCCTTAGTGTCCTGATTACAGAACCTAGTTCTAACATATTTTGAAACTCTCGGCGCAGAGTAAGACTCTACAAGGCATCTTTTGATATCCCATCTTATTGTCTTTGGTGAATAATTATTGTTTTCGGAGGAATCTCTCTGTTACATTCCACTAAAAAGAATTTCTAGATCTATTCGGAAATGTCCTCCATCAATTATGAAACTGTCTTCTGCCTATTTTTATCTACGAATCTGCATTATTGCTTTAAATGAGTGGGTTGCATGGAGACAAAGACCTCGGACAATTACTCTAGCCTGCTCTTACACTAAAGTCACTTATACTTTTACAACTACAACTTTTGTACCATAATACACTTCGTTCGCATTGATTACTAGTATTTAAAATATTAATTTCATAGATGTTACATGCCCTCTATGAAAGGACTAGAAAAAAAAAACAGTGTGATGTTGATTAACAATATTCCTCCGCTAGTGGACATGCTATTTTTTATATTTGAAAGATAAAAAAGCTTAGAAGTATAGAAAGGTAGGACACGTGTGCCATATACTTTGAAATTTATACAATAGATATTGAGGATAACATACTTTGTTCATATTTGTACTCGACATGAATTTTCAGAAAAAATTAAAGATACGTCATCATATTTAAATTGGAAGATGTTTAGTATAAGCGAAAGTGAATTAAGAATGAGGCATAGTAATGCTTGCTGAGTGTACATACTGTAGCATAGTAGGTAACATACTCTAGATTTCAATCAAGCGAACTTCAGCAACGAAGCAAATCAATTGTTTCTCCTAACATATTTCAGTATGTACACAGTCTAATAGAATAATTATAATCATCTTTCAAAAGTAGATAGCTGAAGTCATGATAGCCGTTTATGGTTTTAGCTATCCTCTTTCGAAAAATAGATAATAGTCACGTGATTGAAGTGTAGAGTGTGTCGCAAGATGTTTGCTTTACTACATTTTCTGGCATTTTTATAGCGGAACGTCTTAAAAGTTTTAATTGAGGACGTAGTATACATACAATACATCTGTAGATCCCACATACGACAACTTTTTACATCGATACTTCGAGTACAACTCAACTGAAATGTCAGATTTAAGCGCAGGACTCCTGTTATATTATGTACATACATACGTACATAAGCATTACACATTTATTACTGAACCAAACAAAAAGCACTCTAAAGTGTGTAATGTAACATTTATATTATATATACAGGGTATTCGGTAACTGGTGGCACAAGCGAAAAGGGGGTGATTCTACATGAAAATATTAGTCGAAAATATAGAATAAAATTTTTTCGTGTGAGGCTTTGTTTTTGAAAAAATCAAGTTCGAAAATTCAGCGAATAGGCATACCATTAGATAGAAATCGACTGTCGCGTCTGATCATGACCAACCAATTCTACTCTGTGCATATACTAATGCACGCGATCCTGACGAATTTTTAAATTCGATTTTCTCGAAAACAAAGCCTCACATGAAAAAATTTTAATCTATATTTTCGACTTATTTTTTCATGTAGAATCATCCCCTTTTCGCTTGTACCACCAGTTATCGAACACCCTGTATATATGTATGTGTATGTATATACACATATACATACACACTTTGCATTTATTGTAAGTAGTGCATTTATTTTACACTCATTCTGCGTGTGTATTTATTGTGCACGTTCATTTATTCCTTACATACGAAGATAGACGTTTTTTAAAATCCAGGCTACATTTTATAACAGTTTTATCAAGCATATAGATTTTCACGTTTTATACGATGAAGGCAAAGTAATGCACAATCTCTTTTTTGTTTTTTAAATATTATACAACTTTTTAATATCGATACTTATAACTTTTTTGCAGTATTACAATGTAAATAAAAAATTTATTCTATTATTCCAACACATATTACTTACACCTAAAATTTGTCTCGTTACGCGTCGTAATTAAGCTGTTATAAATCTGCAAATTATTGTAACAACTAATTATATTTAATGGCAGTCTTGTTTTTCTTTATGAAAATAGAACAATCTAGGCAGTTTATAAGAGATACTCGAATTTATCTTGTGTATATACGATGTTTTAGTGAATATATAGAGATGGAATTGATACATGTTTTATTAATAATAGAGGTCTGAATTTATGTGTGTTAGTAAGATGAATTTCACTACTTACAACTTGTGCATTTAACAGAAATATTTAATACTGACTTACTTATTTTGGAGCACTCACTAAAAAAATGATAAAGGATGCTACAAACCAAAGTCCAATGTTAATTTAATGTAAAACTTATAATTTTTAATTATGTACTGTTGCATATAAGTATATAAAGAATGGGTGTATGAAATGTAAAGATATTCTAGTCATCAGTAATCTGATTTTATTTGTATATGAAATGTTTTACTGAATTTTATATTCGAATCGTGTCTAATCAATAAATGAATGAACCTTTTTTATTACAAAGAAAAAGAAGGAAAAACAATCAAACTCAAAAACGACAAAGGAAATGACATGAAAGTATAAATCCAATTTTAGATAATTGTCAATTTAAGAAGTATCAAAATAAACCAAACATCAGTAATAAGATTACATTAGAATACAAGTGTATGTACATGCACTAAGATACAAATTTAATTGTCAGTAATGTATGAACATAACACATATATATTTTCTTAAAATTTCTGTAAAACCACTAATTTCTGTACTAATAAAGCAGCATAAGGAAGCATTATGATGAAATAAATTATATTTGTCCTCTTCCATGCTCAATAAATATACAAGTAATTTATAAAATGCTCATAGAAAATTGTACAGGGAATATTAAGAGAAAAATTTTATTTAAAAATGATAGTACAAATCTTTTCCCAACGTTTTTATACGTATTTATAGGATAATTTGATGAATAAAAATATATTATATATTTCTATGTATAAATAAATAAAAAGGATAAATTATTGATATATACATATATTTTTCTTATATTTATTATACATTTTCACGTGTGCTCCTTTTGCTGCTAATCGAATGATTAATACAAAATACGTCATACGGAAATTTTCAAATTAATTTTAACTATCCCACTCTTTTTCAAGAAAATTTTAAATGAAAAATGTTAAATAATATGTATGCATGTTCTACATATATTACTGGGAAACGTTTATTTTTATTTATATGTATTTTCAGAAGAATTTCTAAAAATAATGTATCTGAAAAAAATAAAATTTTTCAGTCAAATTACCCTACATTTTTATGAAAATTTCAGGTATTTTAGACTAACTATAAATGTCTAAAATATATAAATCATGTACTTCGTCAAAATTATAATAAAAAATGCTTTGTACATTTCTGTTTAACTTCAAGTTTATTAACAATAATGTGTTATACAATTATATATGCATTGTTCTTATTGTAGACCAAGAAATATCAGGTTTTAAGGAATAGGGTAGGATACATCAGTGAAAAATGTCTTTCATTTTTTAAATCTGCGCAGCTAATCCTTTAGTTAGATTACAAATCGCTTGATCAAGTAACGGTAAGTTGTGTTCCATCAGCAAAGACACACGAGATACAGATACAGGGAATGAGAGAATGAGAGTGCTCACGGCTCACGGTGCTCACTGGTGATTGCTGGTGATCACGCCCCGGGGTTTTGCCGTGCCAATTTTTTACTTTTAAGACTGGAACAGAACCTACCTTATCTTTTTACCCCCTCTAACGCATGAATCAGAACTAACTTTTAGCCTGGATCAGAACCTACCTTTTCTTTTTACCCCCTCTGTGACATGGATCAGAACTAGTTTCAATCTCATCAATGGACCTCGGTTATTCCGAAGAAGTAATGGCAAGAAAACACGAGTGTGGGACCTCACTGCTCCTCTCTGATCATAACTTGTAGGTTTTTTAATACAAATTGACTCGTTGGTGTCAGCAGAGAGGATATACTCTCTGGTGTCAGCTAACAGATGATCAGCGATAGCAGGAGCCAGAGCAAAACTTCAAGCTGACTTCAGCGACAGTTGCGGAAAAATAAGGAAACTCCTGGACAAGGATAGAGAGATCCTTGTTTCTCCTATGGGGCTGTGACAAAGAAGGAGATATGTCACTCGCAGGAGAGACAAAGACAGATAGATAACCAAGCAGCTTGATTTTTCGATGACTTTACTCCCAAATCCTGAAGCGAAGAAGCAATATTTTCTCACGGGACTTTTTTAAAAAATTCGTTGTTCTATTCCCCGTCCCCGTACAGAACCCTTTCTTGAAAAAACTGCACAGAAAAAAATTGATTTTATAGAAACGTACACGTTTATTTTTTATAAAGTTTCAAGAGCCAAATTGCCAAAAAGGGCTCTGTACGGGGATGCGGAGTAGAACAGAGAATTTTTCAAAAAAAGCCCCGTGAGAAAATATTGCTTCTTCGCTTCAGGATTTGGGAGTAAAGTCATCGTTATGAAATCTGGGCAATTTGTATGCAAAATGGCTGATTGACTTTCGTGTCGTCCACCACAGCGTTGTTGTCGTCTCCTTGCTGTTGTGTCGATTGTCTAAAAATGCTTTTCATCATGGTTCGGTAGGGTAGTAAGACCACGGACTTGAGTGGGCTAGAAGGATTAGTTTAGTAATTGACGTCTAACAATAAACATGTTGAAAAAATGCATTTAGTTGGAATTGTGAAAAAAAAATTAATAAAAGTGATTATTACAACTTTTTTATCTGGGCCAATAACGAAAATTTAAAAAACGTGTTTTGCAGATCCATATCAATTATATACATGCTGCAAATTTCATCGAAATTGGTTTATTGGTTTACGAGTTATAAACAATCAAATGTGGTAAAAATGGCAGTTATTATAGCCCGAAAATCGTGAAAAAATGCAATTTTTACTACATTTGATTGTTTATAACTCGTAAACCAATAAAACAATTTCGATGAAATTTGCAGGATGCATATAAGTTATATATGAATCTACAAAACACATTTTTTAAATTTTCGATATTGGCTCAGACAAAAAAGTTGTAATAACCACTTTTATTATTTTTTTCACAATTCCGACAAAAAGCATTTCTTCAACATGTTTGTTAGACGTCAATTACCAAACTAATCCTTCTAGCCTTACAGAGAAACTGAAGTCGTTTGGTCCATTTATAAAACAGTTACACTGATATAAATTGTATGTGATCTATTATTTGAGTAACTGTATTTATATATGGTATATATACCAATTCTTAGCAAACATTATATGTACGTGTTAAAGCGATTTGCATGAATTGCAATAAATTGAAAAGATTGTCTCTTGCGAAAATGAAAAAAAGATAGCACAAAAGTAATAAGATAGTTGTAAAAAAGCATAGAGATAATAAAATATATAATTTTATTTTACGAAAAGGATGATATAACTGTATTAATAAAGTGTACCTTTATGATAATTGCAAAAACAATAAATACTTTGTAAACTTTTGAAATTCTATAATTATATGCAATGGCAATAATAATAGGAAATAAAATGTATTTGTAAGATTATTTTATATTTTCATTTGATTTTTATATTTACATTATTTCAGAATATGCGGAATTTTACAAGAAAACAGGGTGGGATAGATACTAATTTCATCATCATCAATATCTAATTTCAAATAAAGGATTGATAAAGATACAATTTTTTTTGAGGAGGTGGAGGAATGCCTTTACGCACGACTATTGGCTAAATAATTTAATTCGGCGAGAATTTATCCGACGAATAAAGATCCTTTTTTATATATTCCAAGCGCATTTATTCGTAGCGTCAAATAAAATTCCTCTCTGATACTATTTAAATAAAGAAGTTTCGATGATTTGCCGCAAGCTGGTACCACCACAGACGAGGTATAAGAGTAGACCACTCACCCAATGTATTTTTCTGTCTCACGCCACGGGGGCTCTAGAGCCCCCTTACCATTCCGTGTCACATCCTACCGTATCGACCAAAACTAATATTGTGGAACTTATATCTGTGGCACCCGTGGTGGCACCACCAAGTAATTTCCAAGTCATTCCATCTTTGGCCGCTTGGTGCAGTCAGATAATCTGACCAGAATAATACCAGAGAGGAATTCCTCTCTGACCGAAGCACAAAGTCGTAGACGTGGCCACCAGTGGCCACTGGCAATTGGCATTCCTTTTTCGTTTTATCAGTTTTATGTTGGTTTTATCTTGAATTCTGTGATTAATCTGTCAGCTGTTAGCTTCCCGTTACAGTACAGTGCACTGAGTGCACTTTGACCCGGGAAACTAAATATGGTCTAAAATCTAAAAGAATAGTGTATCGCGATAAGACATTGACGAATTATTTAGGTTGTCGTGAAATTGTTAGTTTTAAAGAGAAATATGGGCAATAGATCTAGTCTACTCTTGCGAGAAGAGGAAATAGCGCGAATTCAGGATGCTACTGGTTGTAAGTTTTATTCTATATTTACGAACGTACGTATTTATTACTATCAAATTAGGAACTATAAATGAAAATTAACATGCTCTATAACAGATGAGGTAAATTTTACGTGGTTAAATTCGTGGTATTGTCAAGTTAAGTTGAATGTAGTCGAAAATTAAATGACTCATATAATGTAGCAATAAAATTCTGTTATACTGTTTATTGAATCTATCAATGTAATTATAACTGGTAATAATTATAGTTACACCAAATCAAATCGAACGCCTGTACAGTCGTTTTACGAGTCTGGACCGTGGGGACTGTGGTACATTGAGTCGTGACGATTTCCTTAGAATCCCCGAGTTGGCAATAAATCCATTGGGTGATAGAATTGTAAATGCATTTTTCGAGGAGAGTGGAAACGACAGAGTGAACTTCCTAGAGTTTATGCAAGTTCTTGCTCGATTCAGGCCCATTAAGAAAAATAGTCCAAACAGGTTGAATTCTAGGCAACAAAAACTGCAGTGTAAGTACAATATTGGTTTGTTGCATAGAGAAGAACAGTGTGACCACACTGCTTAGTATTTACCAACATAGAAAAAGAACAGCGAGATCTTTGAATTGCTTCCATAATTATTATATATTTTTGTAGTTGCCTTTAAAATGTACGACCTGGATAACGATGACTTAATATCTAAAGATGAGCTTCTGGCTATTTTGCACATGATGGTCGGGGCAAACATTAGGTAAGGATTTTCTTTAAACTTCTAATATCGATTAGAAAACACAAGTTACAATAATTGATTAATTGTTCCAGCGAAGAACAGTTAACTAGTATTGCGGAAAGAACTATATTAGAGGCTGATGAGAACGGTGATGGAATGATATCGTTTAAAGAATTCTCTAAGGCACTTGAACGAACAGATGTGGAACAAAAGATGTCTATAAGATTTCTTAGCTAATTTATTTTACGTTCCTTATAATTATGCACAATTTGCTGATGCATTGGAAAGATGTATTACAATTTATTGATTAATTAAAAAGTAAAACTGCTCCTCTTTCTCGTGTATAAGACAGGATAAAACCATATTTATTTTTAACAATCTGTAATAATTACTGACACATTTGCATTTTACACTCCTATGAAAACGGGTATAATTTGTATGAATAAAAAACTTATATGCTTAGGTATCGTTGTTATAATTTGCGGTATATAAATTCGGTAATTATTACAGGTTTTGGCGACCTATGGTTCACGATGTCTAGTGACATAGCTCGTTTACATGCCTTGTTATATTATTCGTAGCGTACCAACGGAAAATAAGTTCGTCCACGGTTGGACCCTTTTTAAGACAGTAGAAGATATTTAAAATATGGATTATTATTAATACTATGTATGTACTTTATTTGTACACAAGTCGTAGCTCGACTTTCGGAAAAAATAGTCATTGAGGAATTACATTCTTTCTTTTTTTATTAGTATTCATATATCTCCATTGTAATCGCGTAATTACTTTTCTGTATATATAGATCCTTACCGCGCCTAGAGGATTCTTACCGATAGATTGCAACTGAATAAATCTCATCAGAAAGCCTGAGATGATTCAAGATTTTGTTCAAAACAAAATGGTGACAACTTTCCTAATCCGCAGTTTAAGCTGTCGATGAAACGGCCAGCTTCTTCAAATGCTCCATAAATACTTGTAAACTGACATCGTCAGTCAAGACGGGTGCTCCACTCTCCTAAATCAATACAAATCTCGATTACAATCCGCAGACCATAAATACATACAAGCAATATTCAAAAATCCTTCACCCGTACCCAAATAGAAAGAGTTAAATACAAGCTTATAAAAGTAAAAAAAAGAATATGTTTTAACCCAATCACCATTAAATTGTGAAAATACCGTTGTGTGTACAAAAATGTTGTATTATATAATATATTTTACGTGTGTTGAATAATAAAATGGTGTTAACAGATACATCAAATTGTGTCAGTAGTAGTAGTAGTAAAGCTGTACAATATTGGATTAACGATCGTATCGATCGTTCAGAGTAGATAGCTATCCAAAAAAAAATTGCGACAAAGAAATGATTAAGTGAGGTGCTGCAATAAAACACAAATTGCTTAGACACGTGTTTCTCCATCACCGAAGCGATTGAAAGCAAATGAGACGAAAAGAATTAAAAAAAAATGATCAAATTAATGAAAAACACACCCCGTTGGGAATCGGCATACCCTGGTAACAGGATCACGGTAACATAAAAAAATATTAATTACTACGATTGCAAATTTAAATGTTCGTTTATGTAATTGATACGGAGTACGAAATAAGAAAATATGATAAATGTTTCACGTGTAACATTTGTATATGATAAGTATTATGCAATTGAAGATTTACTTACCGCTCCGTAGGCGTACATATTATTGTGAGTTTGACTGGGGTTTACTTTGCTTAGCAAAAATCTTGCTTGTGAACCACCTTGTTCAGTATCAATATACCTAGGTGCAGGGAATCTTCCGGCTAATATTTCTGCGGCATCGTCAACAGGTGCTGCTAAGAGTTGGCGGAAGTTTTCATATTCCGGTAGGTCTTGGTATTTTAGCTGACGCCACTGTGCAATTGTCTGTAACCATTACATCAGTGTTGTAATCAAGTTTTTCGTTATTTGATAACTTCACAAAAATTCAAACAATGTTACTTCGCCGTGGAATATAAGTATCTGGAAGAAAGTATCCATCAATAAGATCCTATCTGGTTGAATGGACGAAGTGTCTAGTAAAACTGGTTCTGGAGGGCCACTGAATCCGTAACTGTACAAGATTGGTTGCACCATTATCAAAGAGTTCGTTAAATCTTCTCGCATGAGCATGTGTCTGTAATATTGAACACGAAATCAAATTAATTGGCTGGATCAATATATCGAACGTTAGTTTCTATACAGTAAAATGAAGTTATAATAATTCGAGATATCATTTACGGAAAATTTAAGAAAGAACAGATATAAGGATCGTTCTTATATTATATTATATATTATAACAATTTTCAAGCGTTATGGTTTCTATAGTATGTATTGACAATACATATCAGCTTACCTGTAGAAACTGGTTTCGTCGGGCGAATTGTTAAATACTTGTATGAACTGTGATCTACGAAGATGATACATAAATTGAGGATACAGTGAAAAGTTTTCTGCCAATCTAAAACTGTTTGGATCATCCTTAGCGTATTCTCCGAACTTTTGACACTGTAAGAAAAAATCTTGAATTTACAAATCACGTTACTAATCGAGCTCATAAAAAATTAAATAAAAAATACTGACTAATCTAATGAGCATACGATCGATCCATCTTAGAACGTCCTGTCCGTCGTTGCTCTCTGCTCTGAAAACTGCTAAGCGGGACATGAGAACAGCAGCTGCCTCCTGATCGAATCCGGCACTTATATGATGCAAGGATGTGGATGCATCTGCCCAACTGTAATTAGATACATCTTAAAATCGAATACGCTGTTGAATTATTTATTCCACTTACTTTCTAGCAATCGTAGTGACTCTGATTCTGCGTTGAC
Source organism: Sphecodes monilicornis (assembly GCA_913789915.3). Taxonomy (NCBI): domain Eukaryota; kingdom Metazoa; phylum Arthropoda; class Insecta; order Hymenoptera; family Halictidae; genus Sphecodes; species Sphecodes monilicornis. Next base: position 6,970,077 of record OU565301.1, on the reverse strand, counting down.
CGCTACTGTGTTGATACTGCGTAATGAACTGTATGCAACCTCTTCCACCTTGTGGAATCGGCGCGGTGTGTTGGTTCACAACTTCGAAGAACAATGACGTAGTCGTAGACGGTGTGAGCGAACAGAATTTCCATTGGCACGTGCCACCTAATCCTACTTCTTGTTCCCCCACACTTGCTCCTTTTACGCCCAAAGAGACGCAAGGTCCGATTGCTCCAGAAACCTTAATTTCCCGAGAAGTTTTAACTTCTAACGTCGCGTTAAATGCCATCTTCAAGTCCCCTTTACTATCCTTAGTGAATACGCGCTGGAACGTTTGTTTGAACAAAGAGGAATTGAAAGAATCTCCCATGACCATGTGACCACCGGTCGAGTTGCAACATTGTCTCATTTCTAGCAGTCCAGTTTGATCGAGAGCGCAAGAGTAAATGTCTATTATGTGCCCGTTGGTTGCAGCTCGCGATGCAAGGTTATCGTAATGTTTAGTTGCCTTCTTCAAATGCTTAGCATTGTCTTTCTGAATGTCGTGATGCGACCTAATAGGCTGTCTCAAGTCATCCGTCACAACCTGACCAGGACCTTGTGAACAAGGCCCGCCAACGAACAGCATTATTCTGCAAAAACAGGTACCTATTAAATGGTGTATCTGCAGAACAACAGATTTTAATTATTTCACGCAAGCGTTGAAAATATCGATTTCTAGCAGTTCTGCAGGTTCACCTATTTGATGTAAGAAACGCTTGGAGACAATAATCCATGTATATGGTGTGTACCTAGCTCCTGTGTTGGCATAACTAGCTTCCAGAAGACCAGTAGCAACAGCCAAAGCAACACCGGTAGATCTCAATGGACGTTTTCCTGGACCCACAGGCCAAGGATCACGTTGTAATTCTCCCAAGAGATCCGTTAAACTCATGTCACATTTATGTACAGGTTGTAAGAAACGATTCGCTGGTGGAAGTGGCTGTCCTCCAGGTCCTCTCTGTTGATTTATATTTTGTCCTGGAACTGGTCGACCGATGCCTGAAAAATACGAAAGTAATCGTAGTCTGCCTTCATAATTTACCAAGTATCGTATACTGGGTGAGTCAACTTACTGTACCACCTGAATTTACTCATAATTTATACATTCCATGTACCGGTTAATGTCTAACAACTTTTGTTTGACACATTTTTCCATTTCATAAGTAGATTACAAGTAAATTCAGCTGACACAGTTAGGTGACTCAGCCTATAGAACTTACCAAGCATGTCTTGAACCTGTTTCGGTTGTAAGTCTTTAGTGCCCCGAAAAACATAACTTTTACTGCATCCTTCACAACCCAATTCATGGACTTGAACCATTCTGCCGAATGTAATCAGACCAATCAGAGCATTAGGTGGAAGCAGCGAGAGCGACATTTGTAGAGAATCTTTGAGAGAACCAAGTTCCTCGTCGTCCATGCATGTGTCCACGACCAACAAGAAAATAGGTGGCATACATTGCCCTCTCTGTCAAGAGTAAATCGACAATAATAACTTCATTATTTTTACTGGTAATTATTGGTTAAACCGTAACTATTTCTTACCATTATAGTATATTCAATTGTTGAAAATAATGGAATGAGTTCAGCAGGTTGATGCTGCTCTGAAATGGCAGCATATTGTGGAGGGAACTGAAAATATTGAATAATACATATTTCTGGGATGCTCGTATTTATTTTGACTGTTAGCAAACACGTATATACTCACAGGATTCCTCTGAAAGCACAGATTGCACACCCACAATTTAGCACGATAGTCCACCTGGCACAGAGGATTCAAAATTGCTCTGCAGGTAGACCGTGTACACAAAACAGGATCATATTGTATAGGTGGAAGATCTGGTCTTTCTTTGATGGGCTGGTACAATGTACCCAATGGCACGACTAATCTGGTGGCATCAATGCGAGACGAGGGCCAAACATTCCAAGTGAAACGTACTCCATCGCGGTCTTCATTTTGTTGAATGAAATCTTCGTAGGTAGTCATGTTGCTGCAATAATTGTCAAACACATGATAAAAGTTCTATAGCGTACTTATCGTGCACTATATGCGTTATTGTCAAATATGTGACAAGTGTTAAGCTGTGAAAATAAGTTTAGGTTAGTGCCTACCTTAGTGCACCGATGATTCCTGTGAATTCTCGATTATATTGTCGAAACAATTCGAATTAAAGTCCTACTAGTAGCTTCTCATAATTGTAACATTATTCTCCGAGTGAGTCGAAACGATACGGTTTCACGTTAACAGCACAACTCGTGCCGTCATTGAGGCCACGTCACTTGGAGCTTTGGAAGAACTAGCGTTGGCGCATGCGCGGAGCGGCTTTTAATCATACAGAAGTTCTCTATTTGAATGAAAATTCGCAAAGTAAAGAAAAAGTGAAATTTTGAGAGTTGCTTCCATGCATTGTAACCAAAATGGTATATGAAGACAATCTTCAGTGGCGTTGTGTTTTCTCTTCAGTAGCGAAAGTTCGATCAAGAAGGCTGAGAAGATTTATATACAAAATTCAAAAATGATCAGTGCGTATTGAAGCTGTCCTAGAAAAGTCACCATCATATAGCTATAGTAGATACACTGTAAATATTAATTATTAATATAAATCGGTATCACCATCTGTCAAAGGCTTATTAAAAAATTATTATTTAAGAAGCTGTCCTTGTAAGATTTAATCAAAGAAAGACTTTTATCCTTTACTACAGATTTAACTAATTGTAAGATACATACGAGTAACATATATTTACATGTTGTTTTCATAAATTCGAAGAGAAAAAACTACGTATGAAGTGTCATCAGATGAATAAATCATGCTCAGCGTTTAGGGAATGGTAGGGATTCATTCAACCAATCAGCCGCAAAGTGATAACGACCGACTGTGAATAGACTTGCTCAGGTGTTTACTGTACGTATTTACTATTAGTACAACTTGTGCTGCAACAGACATCATAAGCTCGAGCTTATCCGAATTATAAGACTAGTATTCTGCCGTGAACACAACAGCCTGCACTTTCGCGAAGTCTCCATGTCACGAACGTTGCGAGTTCGTTCGCGACTAACCTCTGACAAGGAGTAGACAGTTTATAAAAATGGACAAAAGGTAAGATTTTCTGCAAGAAAATAAAATTAGTTAATTACTTTGATGGCAATAATAGCATTCTGCAACTCATTCTCCTCAGAACAAAAGATTTACTTGCTTCATTATTTTGGAGTCAATACATGTTTAACCCTCTGGAGGTGGCGGTTGATCTGACAGATACATTCAAAATCTAATTCTAAATATTTTTAAACAGAAGCATTACAGCATTTGCTCACAATGCATAGTTGTTGTTTGATACAATTGCCTGCTGTACCTCATTGGTCGTGACCATTGGAGGTATCCTATCTTATTTATTGAATATTTTTTTGTGTGTCTCAAAATATTCCTGTAAATCTTATGACGTGTACACACGTACAAAATTGTTTACCCTTTATATTTAAATTAGTAATTATCAAGCTTTATTATACCTGTATATTGTATTTTGTGTTAATTTCAGTACAATTAAAGATTTTTTACATATTTCCAGTCTTTTCTCAAAAGTTAGCATCATTGCATAGATTTTAAGTCACTCTATCTCTTTGATGTGACCTCTGAACAAATTTTTATAATCGTGATTAAGTAGTGGTGCAGCTCTTCGAATTTTAATCATTTAAACAATTTGCTTCTTTGTAAGGTTGGACACGTCAAGGCCAAGTTACCAAGAGGATGCTGCCACTCACTCGAAGAAAACCAAGAAAAGGTCCAGCAAGAAGAGCAGCATGTTGGGCCCCTGGATGAACAATATCACGGGCAACCAAAACAGTGATGTGGTACCCGGCATGGAGTATCAGCAAGTGATGTGGCAGTCGAATATACAGCAGAACATTCAAAGTAACGGACAACGTTTGTTTACCGCAGCTTCCGACCCAAGCATGTGCGGTTATGCTCAAATGCCGATGACATATACCATGGAACCTGTTTCTTTGCCAACTATGTACAGACTCTATCAACCAGTACCGTTTTCTGGTGTCCGAGCTGTTCACAACAGACCCAGACGACACTATAATCAAAACCAACCGTTGAATTTAGGCATAAACACTATGGCAAACGGTTACACAAGTCTGCAGGAGAACGGAATAGAGTCACCTATGCCTGTTAATTATCAGAATGGAGAATACACGAGTTTACCACCTACAGCGAACAAGACCAATGAGATTAATGGAGACGAACTGAATTCTGAGCATCGGAGATATTCTGATCCTGGTCTCGGGTCCGTGGAAGCTCCTGTTCATATGCAAAGCGAAGATTCGGACAGTGCCGAGAGCGGAAGCTCTGTTACAACCATTGGACGCAGCAATAAACTTGTTCTGTCTCTGATCGAGCAGGTTGGTATTTTATAATGAATCCTTTGGACCGAGAATATTGTTCAAGATTTTTAAATATTGTATTTGTATGATTTCAGATGACAGAGTTAAAGAAGAGCAATAGTCAGTTATTCAAAGAGTTAAACGAGACAAAGTCTGAGTTGGGCAGCGTGAAGGCAAAGTTCGCACAGTGTAAATATAATACCTCTTCAGATTATCAGCCGGGGATGTTATCAGGTAAATATTTATAGAACTGGTTGCATTAGTTTCTAGTTCGGACATTTAATAAGTGATTACGAATTCCTTAATTGCTTCAGATCTTATCAGAGAGATCAGGCAGGCTAATAAAACGTGCGAGGAAGGATTAGTCATTAAAGTGAAATCTATGATGGAGGAGAAACTGAACGAAAGGTCGTCGGAAGTGACTAGTTTAAGCGTAAGTAATTTTTCAATGTACACGATTTAATTTATTTACGATAGAGCGAAAAGTCCATTACAAGACTTGTTTACTCATGGAGCAGTAAATTTAAAGCACTGATTAACCGAGGTGTTATATCAAATACACTCGTAAATTTGGGAATATATTTTTATGTGTACACTATTATTTTCTTGAGGAAAACATTTTACATTTGTGCCATCGAAATAGCAATTCCCGTAACACTAAGCTTACGATTATTGAAATTGTAAAGATGCATCTACGAAGAATTATTCATCAGCTTTATTTCTTCGGGTGTATATTATAAAAAATATGGCTAAAAATTTGGATAGACATAGTCTCGTTATTTTCATAAAGTAATGCAAAATAGTCATTTTTAGTGCTCCGTGAGCCTAGTGTTAAGGGACAATAAATCTTAAAGATTTGCGATCTTCGAAGCATTGTCGCAAGGAATTCCGAGACAATGACTCATACTGTCTGTTTACGATACTAAGCCGTGATTCACTGTTGTACAGTTGTTTCTTTTCTATGTTCAAGAAATTACTAATTTATTGCTATGAATTATCGAAATTTCCGCGGCATGCCGTGTTAGCACGAGGGAAAGGAAGTCTCCAAGAAGAATAGAGTTTGGACTGGAAAGATAGATAACGTGGGAACGGAAAACAAAGCTAGGGATCCTTTCTCCCCCTTTCTCATTCTCTGGACTTTGCAGTTAGAGTACAGTGAAACGTGCCGCCTTGGCCACAACGCTTTCGGCATTTCCACGACGCGCTCATGGGCATATTGTTTGCGGAGCTTTCGTACGCTCTATTTGATTAGGACCGCCAGGTGATCTTCGGCTCGTCTCCCCTCGCCTTCTTCTTTTTTTTTTACAATCTCTCTCTTCCTCGATTATCGTCAGCACGCGAATTTTCATCGATCCTGCAGTCTGTCGAACATTTATTTTCTGACGCATTGTTCATGCAAAGATTGTCTTATCCAACGCACGATTAAAAAGATCGATTGTACATCGAGGAGTATTACGCAAGAATGATTCACAAAGGAATGTGAATCTTCAACTTAGGACAGAAAAACAAATGCGTAATACTTATCCGTGTTTCTGAAGAATGTTGGGTTACTCTTCGTAATTAAGAATTATTCCGTTATAGGAATTCGGTACTGTTTACCGCTACACGGTGTTTCTTCTGATTTATTGTTAGTAACCTATATATAAATATTGCGGATAACATTTCTAGGTCGAATTTTAGGTTATAATTTTTTTATTAATAGCTTGCCGCGTCAACCGTGCCACGATTAGTACGGTTGTTTGTTCAGATTTAATAATTAATTTTTATTGTAACCATACTAGTTACAGAGTAACTAGTAATTAGTAATTTATTATTATTGATAAAGAGTAAAATTAGTAATTGGTAATTTATTTTTATTAATACAGAGTAATCAGTAATTGGTAATTTTATTAATACAGAATAAGTAGTGATTGGTAATTCAATGTATGTATAGGTTTCTAATTTATTATCAGATGTACAGGTTGTAAGGGAGCTATACATATTATACAGCTAGGAGTTAAAATCAATTTAGATAGCAATCAGTAAAGACTTTCTGAAGTGGTAGCTTCAGAATAAGTAGTGTTTGGTAATTCATTTTTATTAATACAGAGTAATCAGTAATTGATAATTGAATGTATTAATATATGGTTCTAATTTATTATCAGATATACAGGGTGTAAGGAAGCTATACACATTATACAGCTAGGAGTTAAAACAAATGCAGATAGCAATTGGTAAAGACTTTCTGAAGTGGTAGCTTCAGAATAAGTAGTGATTGGTAATTCATTTTTATTAATACAGAGTAATCAGTAATTGGTAATTCAATGTATTAGTATAGGGTTCTAATTTATTATCAGATATACAGGGTGTAAGGAAGCTATACATATTATACAGCTGGGAGTTAAAACAAATGCAGATAGCAACTAGTAAAGACTTTCTGCAGTGGTAGCTTCAGAATAAGTAGTGATTGGTAATTCATTTTTATTAATACAGAGTAATCAGTAATTGGTAATTCAATGTATTAATATATGGTTCTAATTTATTATCAGATATACAGGGTGTAAGGAAGCTATACATATTATACAGCTAGGAGTTAAAACAAATGCAGATAGCAATTAGTAAAGGCTTTCTGAAGTGGTAGCTTCAGAATAAGTAGTGATTGGTAATTCATTTTTATTAATACAGAGTAATCAGTAATTGGTAATTCAATGTATTAATATAGGGTTCTAATTTATTATCAGATATACAGGGTGTAAGGAAGCTATACATATTATACAGCTAGGAGTTAAAACAAATGCAGATAGCAATTAGTAAAGACTTTCTGCAGTGGTAGCTGCAGAAAATGAACGAAACAGTGTTATAACTAGTCTTGAAGCGATTCGAGTGATCGTTCGACCGCACGAGTTTCCGCAGTGTAGGAAGCTAACTATAGCCAACTATAGGAGTCAGCCAATCGACCCCGAAGAATTGACTTCATCTCATAATTGGGAGGGCAGGCTCCTCCCATATCGAAGCCCGACTCCGTTAATAAAAACCGGTTGATACCGGAGAACCTAATGTAGACGTAATACGAAATATCCGTGACGCGGGTAGAAATGATTAGGTTTCACATGAGGGTGGTACCTTGCCCATGGGGTGGCCGAGAGGGGGGTTTGGACGAGGGAAGGGCAAAAGTGTACCCCAGCAGTGGAGGGCGAAGAGGGACGGTGAAGGGTGAAGGATGAGGCACTTAGCGGCTGTCACGGCCTCTCCCTTGGCCTCTTTCCTTTCTCTCTTTCCACGGTCTTCTCGGGTTTCAACCATCCATTAGCCTCATCAGCCGAAGCGATGGCCGTCCGCGCGCTATACCATACTATACTGTGCTGTGCTCTGCCATCTCCGTCGCGTTGCCAATCTCGTAATTGAACCTCCGGGACCTTCCACTTTCGTGCATGTAAATTTCCCTCCTCGTCGGCGACGCCCAACGGAGGCCACTCGATGCGTCGCGACGACGCGAAATTCATGTTACTCGCGCGATCCCGATACGTTCGATATTTCTCTCGTTTTGTATTTATTTACACCCAATCCTCTTTTTACACGGCCTCTTTCTAACACGATGCGAACATTGTTACAACCCTCCTGTAACCAGAGTAGGGCAGTAATCTTTTATTAAGTAAAAGTCTCGGGAAATTGTTGATGTTTAAACAGGGATGATTTCGTTAAAACAAATAGTGCTATGGTAATCCTGGTCTCATTTTAAAGCTCCAGACTTCTACTTTTACTAACCATCATTCATTTGTACCCATGACGCACGACGCGATAGGTGGAAAACCGAAGACATGTTCCCTCTCGAAAATGCTACTAATCAGAGCGTCTCTAAAAATTAAATGCGTTTATCGATCGAAATTTTTGATTAATTGTGTTTTGATTAATTAATTTTTTGAAAAATCCTGAAGTCATAGACAAATTTTGAAACCAGATTTGAAATCAGCGTGAAAAAATCTACGGGAAATGTTGAATAGCATGTTGAAAAAAAATTTTTTTCCGCGCGTGGTATTGACAAAACCACAATTTTCTTGAAATTGTGCAAGTTTAACGAATCTTTTCAAGGTTAAAAAACGTTCGTACCACAATCTCTATAATTATTTCATATTCTGCAAAGTTTCAGCTTTAATTTAAAAAAAATTTCATCGCTCTATCTCATTTCTATCGAAAGTTCTTTGATTTTGACACAGATTTCATCGGTTTGGCCCACTGTGCGGCGTCTAGAACAGCGCGCCGAACCTCGCAAAATGGCGCCTAGAACACCTTAGATAAAGTTACATAAATACTTACATAAATGTAACATTTTGTTTTTACATTTGTTCCATTATTTTATGGAAGGTTTTTCGAACCTTTTCGGTAATTTCCAACATCTTTAAGTTAAGATATTTTAAGACCTCGGGGCCCTTTGCTATCCGGGGCCCTACGCGGCCGCTTAGTCCGCCTACCGCCCCTGGATATAGTTGAGATTTCATTACTTTTCTTGCACGATTTTTTATACGGTTTTTGTATGAACATATCAATTTTACGAGTCGTCACCAAGTAGAAAGTTAGTGAAGGCGTGCGTGATCATCCCGCCGCAGAGTTGTAAACCGTTATCTATAAAAAATTGCAGGATACTATGTAAATTGTTTGATTTCTTTCGAAACGACGCATCTTATCTGTACCGCGTATTATTGTCTCCCTTATCTTTTATCTTTATCCTCGTTTTTCTCCGATGGAAGTAGATTTGGAGCTTGCCAAGCAAAGTTTCTTCAACATCCTCCATTAACCACGTTATTAGATGTACAAATTAATTCGTAGTCATTTCTTCATGCATAGATTAATTATTTACAATGGAATATATTTTACATACAGATAAATTTATGTAAAATTATAGGAAGAAAAATTTTGATTTAAAAACTTTTAGGGTATGGGTGTGAAAAGTATTCGTACACCTTTAAAAATCAAATAACTTTATGTATCTTATGTGTAACGTAATGAGTAAATAATTTTTTCTAAAAATTGCTATTGGTCGAAATTGTGAAGAAAAAAGTAAAAAGGTCCCAATTCTTAACTTCTTTATCTTTGCCTCTAATGAAAATTTAAAATACGCCTTTTGTAGATCTACGTAAATTATATGCATACATGCACAAAGTTTCATCGAAGTCGGTTAATGTTGCTATGAACTAAAAACATTACAAGATTAAATTAAATGTGTTTATCGATCGAAAATTGATTAATTGACTATTCGGTCAATTCAGCACAGGTTCGATCGATTTTAATGATCGAACCTGTGCGCCGAAATTTAAAACTCAATTACAAGATTAAAGTTGAAGGGTGAAAGTCGCAAATTTTCGGTCTTTTCAGGGAATCACATTTATACATGTTTGTGGCTCATAATAACATTAACCGATCACGATGAAACTTTGTACATGTGCATAACTTACTTAGACCTATAAAATGCGTCTTTTAAATTTGTATTACAGGCACAGATAAAAAAGTTAAAAATTATGATTTCTCGCAATTCCGACCAATAGTAATTTTTAGAAAAAAATTATTTACACGCTACCTAGTAAACTTATGCGTCTGACTTCTTAAAATAATTGAAGTGGTTTGATGCAATTTTAAAAAAGTTATCCGATTTTTAAAGGTGTACGAATAATTCCCCCCCCCCTTTTATGTATTCGTAAAATAACCAATGTTCCTTTCTGCGCATTTATTTCATCTTACATGAAACATTGAAATATGAACGGTATACATACATGTAGACGATCTTTCGGACCGCTAATATTTATTGCGTTGTTACTAGACTGCGGATTTTTATGCGAAATAAAAATGTTCTAAGTTAATAGCAAGAAACAAGTGAAATACAGATGTATTCCCTTTTTTAATAATTTCAGCGAATCGAAAATTATACAGGAACATTCTTAAATGTAGGTAGTGTCTTGGAATTGTTCTATTCATTTTTACAAACCTATATATGACAAATAAAACTTCATTTCAATTGAATTTTTTGTATAAAATATTCTAAAGGAGATTGAAGAATTTATTACATAAAACAAATGATAGAGGGAAAAGTAATACTGTTTTTGGTAAGTAACATAACGGCGTATGTAATTTTCTTATGTTTGCACTATTTTCTTAGAAATGTGACTTAGAAGATTTCGAAAAATCCTTCGAGATTCCTTCAGAGGCTACTAAAGACTACAACATATTCAAATTTGAACTATCCGACATAGGACTCGAAAAATTTTCTTCTCTTGTTTGTTCCTTGCTTTCGACCGCGGTGTATCACCATCGCTCGACTTCTGTCGCGCGCGGCCGTCCCTGCCAACACGCCTCTAGGTCGCGCTCTGATTGGTCCGTGTTTTTCGTTAATAACTCCTTAACAAAGCCGAAACGGCCATTTTTGCAAAGGAAAATGTCGCTTCAAATGGCCTCAGGAATCTCCCCTTTAAAGGAACTCAGACATTTTTGGGACACCCTGTATATGATCCGAATTATATCGTGTTTGGTATCATTTTAATCAGAACAATGTCACAACTCTATTAGCAAAAGTCTCATAAAAAAATAAGTAATAATAAAAAAGTTATTCCTTGGTAATACATTGTGAGGACACGCGAGCCTTTGAACTGTGCCGCCAACTGCGACTCGCCGCGTCTCTTTCTTTCCCATACGCTATCCTTCCTCGCGCCCGAAACTTTAATCGTTTATTACATAAGTAAATATTATCGGAATTATATCATATTTGGTATCATTTTTATTAGAAAAATGCCACAAATATGGTCATCGAAGTCCCATAAAAAAATAATGAATAATAAAGAAGTTGGAAATTCGGATTAGTGTGGTCTCACCGATATACCCGAGCCGCATGTTGTCATACTTCTCGGTGACCGAGGCCTCTCGAGCTTCACGGCCCCTCAAGGGGGTACACCCTACACCAGTGGGGATAACTCAGGGACAATTATGTCGGAGACATTTGGGACAATTACTGATGAAATACTGTAGAAGTAACCCAGAACTAACCCAGGACTAACCCAGAGTTAACTCAGACCTAAACCAGACCTATTTTTATTTTTATTTTCCGACCCATATGCAGTAGCAGTAGCAGTTTTTTAGTGAATATCTCGGTAACCGTTCATTTCCTCAAAACAATTCTTTCGGTTTCATTACACCGCCCTCCCCTCTTTCCATACGCCCCTACCACCCGCCACCCAGGACGTTGTCACTATACTGAACTTCTGCCCAAAACGGCAGATATCTGATTTGTACAGATTTAATGCACATTAAAATGTTCTAATAGCAAAACTAGTAATTATTTTTCATTGTTCCAGAACCAAATTCAGAAGTTAACCGACGAGAAGGAGGAGAGTGAGAGGCGAATTGCGAAATTGGAGGAAGAGGTAGTCGCGTTGAAGCTGCAAGCAAAGTGAGTACGCATTTACGGATTGGTTTGGTCGTAGGAAGTTTGTACAATGAACTTAGGCTACCTTTCCTCTTGAGAACCGAGTAAACGTTGTTGGTTGTGATCTCGTGACGCACAGATTTGGCACCGTAAACGGAAAAGGCCGCAAAAAGTTGTTAAATATTGGTTGGCAATTCCTCATACAATTCCTGTAGAATTCAATACTTTACCCGTCGTGTATGGGGGTGTAATGTAAACAATTTCGTCCGGAGAATTTTTCACTATTCATTTGACATATACTTCTGCACATTTTCCAAATACATTTTTTTCCCATTTGAATCGAGGAACTGTATAAATATATTAATATCTTTCATTGATGCGTCATAGCCTCTTCTTCACAGTTTCTCTACTTTCTCCCACTGTTCTCCTTACTTTGACATCCCACTGTCTGTAGATCTCACTATTTTTAGCAACACGAAGTAATTTTGTCTTGTTTTATAAGTTGCAAAAGTAATGAGTGACACGTTCGAAGGAAAGTTGCTGGTATCACGATATTGTTTATTCCCGTAGTATTCGCAAAATTAATTGGTTTATAAAATATACAATATACATAGTGATTAACACGTTCACGCCGGCGTGTACCACCGATGGTACACGTGGTGGTTTTTGTATCGATGAAATAAATAATTAAAATAAAAGCACTTTGAATACAAGCTATACTAATAACATGCTCTAATAAATGCATAGTAAGAGTAAACTGTCCTACTGAATTTTGCTTAACAACATTTTAAGTACGGTGCCACCTAATGGGGCGAAATTAAAGAAAACAGCACCAGCGTGAACGTGTTAATGAATGAAGCTGACTTTCGTTTGACGGAAACGCTTCGAATTCCCGTAGCGCAATATCTCAAGCCTAACTGGAGACTTAATCCGCTTCTAGTCTTCTACACTCCTGGAACTTCTACTCTATCTTCTGTCTTCCATCTTCTATCATCTAAACCAACCCCAAGACGTTTGTCTCTTTCCAAATATCCTCTAATTCTGCCTGTTAACACACGGAGATGCTTCGGAACCGCGCCGCACCTATGATTTTGACTTCGTTTTACGAGAATCTGTTCCTTACCGACTCAACAAATTTCATTTGAGTCTGCAGCCTTGGAATTGTCCAATCCAAACCCATGAATCGAATCTCTACGACTTACGGGCGATCCAAAATGTATTTAAACATTTCCGATTCTCGAAAACTTGTCGACATTTAAATTGCGATCATTTCGTAAAAACAAACAGTAATAAGCCAGGGCTCATTTTAAAGCTTGAAGTCTCGCCTTGGTACGGCATTCTTAAATTTCCTGTAAGATATTTTTACACGATGCAGTAAGTGGAAAACCGGAGGCTCATGTTTCCTAAAAAAATGTTGCAAATTCAAATATCTTCGAAAACAGTCAAAGTGAGACAAAACCGTCCCCACCATAGCGCCCACTGTCCCCCACCAGCATTCGCCGTTACTAGGAGTGTGCAGACTGTCTTATGTTTCGGACGTCCGAGTGTTCGGGTCGGATCCTTCGAACTCGGGCGGTCTCGGGCGGGCGTCCGTTACAAACGAACGCTCGGACGGTCCGAGACAGTCGGACGCAGTGATGCCAGAATCGTGGAACCGAGGAACTTGCCCCTCCGGTGGATCCTCCGGCTGGACCCCCCACTCTGACGTACCGTCGTCGCCTTACGTTGTTTCTTACTGCGCACGCGCTACACACAAGCGTACATCTAGTCTGTCCGTGTGGGCTGCCTATTCGACTCGACGGCGTCGAGGTACGCTTGTATGTAGCGCGTGCGCAGTAAGAAACAACGTAAGGCGACGACGGTACGTCAGAGTGGGGGGTCCAGCCGGAGGATCCACCGGTGGGGCAAGTTCCTCGGTTCCACGATTCTGGCATCATTGGTCGGACGGTCCGAGACAGCCGGGCAGTTCGATACAATTGCGATTCGGACCCAGACCAACAATTTCGACAGTTTAACCTCTTCGAGCAGTCCGACTATGCAAGCAGCTCATCGTGTATACAAAGTTTATATCATAATTGATTTTTAATATAAATTTAAATTTAATTAATTGTTTGTATAGTATTACCAAGCGTTTAGTACTATAAATAATGTAAATGCGTAAGGGAAACTAATTTCTATGCACAAAGAGAGAAACAAAAAGTTTTAAATATAGTTTTATATTATATATTTTATTCGCATGTAAAAAACACAACTCCTGCACATTTTCAGGCAACAATCTAGTACGAGTTGCCGTTACTATATTTCCAGAGAGCGAGAACAATCGCTCACTTGTTACCTGGGTTGCAGGTATTGCGAGATAATATTTTGCAACTTTACTCAGTATTGGATATCTTGGTGCGTTATTCCACCACCAATCTAAAATATTAATTTTGCGTAATAACACGCCTTCCGAAAAATAACTCTGCATTTCCCGATTGTTGCGTGTTTCAAAATTGGACGTTTCAATTTCTGGGTTGCCCAACGTCTTATTAAGAAAGTCTAGTAAAGTAGATTTTTTACAAACAAAAAAATTACACCAAAAATCCAAAATCATAATATAATCATTATAAATGAATAATTATTTATCCCAAATCCTATCCTAATAAATATTAACTTAATAAAATAATATAATTCAAATAATAATTTAACACTTCTCACTATTAACAAACAACAAATAAAATTTTTTAATAATCTTAAATTTTCTTCTTATTAAAAAAGTTTAGTAAACTAGATTTTTTACTTCCATCTATAAGTAATACAATAGAAATTTCAATGAAAAAAAAACTTCAAATTATATTTTATTTTTTTTAGATTACCAGACTTTTTTAATAAGACGTTGGGCAACGCTGAAATTGAAACGTGCAATTTTGATACGCACAAAAATCAAGAAATACAGAGCTATTTTTCGCAAGGTGTATTATCACGAAAAATTAATATTTTAATTGCAAAATATTATCTGGCCACACCTATAACCCAGGTAACAAGTAAACGATTGTTTTCGCTCTCTGGAAATATAGTAACTGCAACTCGTACGAGATTGTTGCCTGAAAATGTGCAGGAGTTGTGTTTTTTACATGCGAATAAAATATACAATATATAACTATATTTAAAACTTATACTATACAAACAATTAATTAAATTTAAATTTATATTAAAAATCAATTATGATATAAATTTTGTATACACGATGAGCCGCTTGCATTAGTCGGACTGCTTGAAGAGGTTAAACAGTCGAAATAGTTAGTCTGGGTCCGAAATCGCAATTGTATCGAACTGCCCGACTGTCTCGGACCGTCCGACTGTCTCGGACTGTCCGAGCGTTCGTTTGTAACGGACGCCCGTCCGAGACCGCCCGAGTTTTTCTAAGCCCGCCCGAGTCCGATATCTCGGACGTCCGCACACCTCTAGTGCGCAGGTCTCGCGCATGACAGAGAGGTTGGTGGGAGAAGCAGGCGTTTGAGGTGCTCCTAACGTGACTATCACGGCTTGACAACGACTGCTTGTAAAGCCTGACAAGCTTGACAAATTCGTGTCTTTTCACTCGCATCATGGAAAAAAATCTTAGAATAAAACGAACGATTGATTATAAAACTGAAGGCATCTAGCTATAAAATGAGCCCAAATTTATTGTGGTACAATCATTTTTTACGAAATTAACACAGTTTAAATGTAGGCCACTTTTTGAGTATCGAAACTATTTATTGTATATCCGCTACCATTTCCAAGACTCGACACTGTACAGCACGTTTCGTGTTTCAGTAAACAATAGGCGATTATTGTAGATTCTTGTGCGTTGAATGGTTATAACAAATTTTCACAGTTCTAAATTTTTCAAGAACCGTCTTCAGCCTTATGTTTACCGCCTGGAAATCTTCAAGGTCTCTTAAGGTATTCTAAGAGGAGTTATAAAAAGAAACAATTCTTAATATTAGACACGTATATCAGACCTAGTTATCACGGTATGACAGTATTGTACAGAATCGTGCACACATTCACGTGAACATTGTTTCGATGGTTCGCAACATTATACCTTAGTGAATAATCGAACATATGATGCTACTTCTACGCGATGGTCCAACTATGCCTACTGACCAACGTTGCTCAGTGAATCCAACGACCAACGTAACCGAGTAACGCTGTCCACACGTTAGCGCACTAGCTTAAAACTGTGCCCCCACTGAAGCAACAGAATCTGCGGAACATTGAAGTTGCTCCCTGTTGCTTCAGCGAGGACTTAAATTAATAGTTGGCGGCAATAGGCTAGCACTGGTTAATAAACTACACGCCTATACATTAGCGTACATTCGAGCATGTCATCCCGACGCGTAGAAGTAGCATAAGAAACACGAAAACTGTTGGACAGTGTAAAGCTATGTCCACACTGGAGCAACATCGAGCAACTTTTACCGAATAAAACAAGAAGGCAACAAGATGGGACAGAAAGTTGCTCTATGTTGCGCCACTATGGAAATAGCTTCACAATCCCGACCTTATCCGCATGCTGGAACCGCAGACTGCTTCCTCCCGCACACAGAGACCCCGCGTTCGCGCCGTCGACGTTCTCCAACAAAACACACAAAAAAAAAAAACCACCCGCCCAATCCCCGTGTCTGACCTCGGTGTAGAAATGTTGTATAAACGGTGGACTTGTGTTGGCACTTAGCAACGAAGGCCGCGAGATCGCAGCCTTCGAGGAAGAAACGCTGGCGCTGCGACGAGAGCTGCAGGAGGCGCGGGCTTCGAAGACCCTGGCTGAGACCCATGTGGCAAAGTGCGTAAACGCAAGATCCGTCACGCCTGTATCGTTCGAAACGCCCTACGTAACCAGCACCCCCGTGCGTACCGCTCTGTCCGATACTTGTAGTCTGGTCCCATCGGTAGCCACATCCTCGATCCCGAACTTCGTCCCGTTCCTGTGCAACCGAGCCTCGGCAGACCTGGCGCATAAACAGGTCATTCCGGACAAGTCGAGTCATTACCGAATCGCTGATTGTAGTCCTGTCTTGGATGCCTGGACGGTCGAAGACACCAAAACATCTGTCTCCAGTGTCCACACACCGTTAGTTACCGGCAACCGAGAGGACAACACCTTGGAAGAGACCTCGAGCCTAACCTCCGTCGATAACCTATCGTCTAAGAAAGAGGATTCAGTGGAGGAGGTTGAACTTGTCGAAGCTAGACACGCCGAAGACATAGAGGACGCGTCACAGACGAAAGAGGATGCGGTTATAGCTAAAGACGACGAGGTAAACTCTACGAGTATCGCAGAGCCCGATGATGGAATCGCGTCCAACATAACGGAGATCAAGGTTAAGAAGGACGAGGGTATTCAGAGGAGCCAAAGGGGCAGCTCGAAGAAGAGGAAGAAGAAGAGCATGAGTAAGAGGTCGTTCAGCGAGGCGGATGGTGCATGCTGCACTATGAGAGACCGGAGAACGGTGAGCGAGGACGAGCATCATCGTCTCGATGACGATGCGAGCCGAGCCATCACCGAGATCCCGGAAGTGACCGTAGTCGGTGGTGGCTCCTTCGTGCCGAAAGATCTCTGCTCGACGAGAATCCTGACCTCCAGAGTCCTGACAGCACCTTCACGCGCTACCTACACTACTGCCTACATTTAGGCTACGTACGGGCGGGTCCCTATAAAAAAGCGAAAAAAAAAAACCACCATCCCCGCGTGTACCACTTCATCGCCACGTGTCGCAAAAATCCAGGGGGCTTCAAGGGCTTGCTAGAGGCTACTACTATGTACATGTCGTTATAGCACGTAGGTTCTGTCGTCCTGATACTACATATCCACGTGTGTATACGCTTTCCTCCGGTCGACGTCCTGGCACGCTTGGTCCTCGGCTTGGTGCACCTTCGCTCTCTAGAATTCGAATTAGTCGACTGCGGACTTTGTGCATTTATAAGAACAATGGGCGGATGATTTATCAGGATCCGCGAACTGGTAATCAGTCGACTGAGGTTTCGATGCAATTTTAGGGACACCCCCGTTTGGACGCCATCCGATTGGACGCGATCCTTTTGGACTCTGTGCCGATTGGACTCGTGTAGTTTTAACGCCGTGCCGATTGGACTCCGTACCGGTTGGACCTAACCCAGACCGAACCCAGACCTAGTTAGTTAGTTAGCTAGTATCTTAGACTCTCGGACATCCGAGCGGTCCCGAGATGCAAGGCTGCATTAGGCCCAGTGGAACCTTTTCTGCCTCATATAGAGCGGCGCATTACCGAGAGAGTTTAACCTCTATCCGACTGTTAGATGGTTTGCAGGCCGCGTTGCCAATATTCGTCGGTCGTCCAGCCGTAACCCAGAACTTTTTTTTTTTTTAAATGTGGGGAATCCGCCTTATGGATACCCTCTCCCCTCGCCTGTAGAGGCGAGAGGGTTATGTTGGGCTCTCCTGACCCAAAGGTCAGGCCTACCAATTTTGCCTTGTCCCGGGCTTTTAAGGTCCATTCCGGGATCTGCATATTGCATTGCTATTGGATGGACCGCCCTATCATGCACACATCGGAGGGGAGAGAAGCTCCCCTCCGGCCAACCTATTTGGGACTCGGTGACGACAGACACCGTGTCCCCCCTTCCCCGGAGCCGCCCGTTGGACATTTGGGTAACAGGCCCTCCTGTCCGACGACTCCCGGATACGCCTTTCCCCCCACATCGCCGGCGGGGAACGACGCATCCGACTTCCGATAAGGCCGGTCCTGCTTAGGGAAGCTTTGGCTCAAACCCTGAGGACCGACCCCCTTCCCTCCCCGGTGGGTGGGTTGCACCGGTTCAACGCAACCCACTAAACCCTTCCCACATTTGCACCCGAGGGTCCAGCCGTGGGAAGAGGTTGCCCCCCTAGACCTCTTTTTTTTATTGTTTAAAATGCAGGGAGGTTAAATGCATTTACGCACAAACCTCTGGACGTATTTCAATCCAGAGGCCGTGAGGGACTCCTAGGCAAGCCTAGACTACCCTCTAAAATTCCTCCCTACACTGAAGTCCTTTTGATTTTAGACAGGTGACTTTACATTTCTTCGCCTGAACTGCTGATTGGCTATCCTTCGGCGTTGCCCCCCTAGACCTAACCCAGACCTAACCCAGAACTAACCCAGACCTAACCCAGAACTGACCATATATTTCACAATAAAATATCACCATATGTAGAATTCGAAAAGCAATGATTATAAAATTTACGGCACCCAAATGTCACGAATCCAAACGGCACGGCGTCCAAATGTCACAAATCCAAACGGCATGGCGTCCAAACGACGAGTCCAATCAACACGGTGTTCAAAAGGAACGCGTCCAATCGGGACGCGTCCAATCGGAACGCGTCCAATCGGATGGCGTCCAAGTGGGCCACCCCCCAATTTTATGAGAACAATGAGTGTATTTAGACAAATTCAGTTAGACAATTTAGAAACGCTGTTCTGCTGTTTTTAGCTTTTTTTAGCAGTTTTCTTTAGCTTATTACAATTATTAGGGGGGGGGGGGATGCATTTTTATGAAGCCTCTGTTTCTTGTTATTGGCAAAAACAATTTTTATTTTGTATTTAGTCGACTGCAAATTTTATGGATTTATGAGAAAAATGAGTAGACGAGATAGGAAACAGTGAAAATTTTAATGCAACTGAGGAATGCAGTTTTTAGCTTATTACAATTATTGAGGGATGTAATACATTTTTATTGGGCGTCTGCTTGTCATAACTGACAAAGACAATTTTTATTTTGCATGAAGATCCGCAGTCTAGTAATTAGGCTAGGTAGAACTTTTTGAACAGCTTCGAGACCGCATTGACACTTTTTTAGTGGAAGAATGTGAGCTTAGGACGATGAGTCCGTGGTGACTCAGAGATATTAGAGGAACCTCATTAGTTATTGATAGTTTGTTTGTTAATGAATGTCAGTGTCGATCAAGCTCTGGACCAGTCCCAGAACCATTCTCCTATCCCAAAACGCTTCGGTTGCGTGTGACAGGTAGACGAAGAGTCTCTTGGCGTCGCAGAATCTCTGTCCAAGAATTTTTAAACAACTTGCACTGACTTCGTTTCTCATCATCGACTCTTCGAGGCTCTTCCTCTACTTGCATCAATAGTTACACAGGGTGCAGAAATGTGTTTACAGATGATTCGTTTGGATCAGCGCACGTCGAGATCGCAAATGAACATTTTGCAAAATTATTTTCGACGATGGAATTCAATGTTCATTTTTCTTTTGTTTGCGCATTGTGTCGAACTCGTCAAACAAGGATCCATGAAAAATATTAGACCTTGAATTTCTACGTAAAAATTAATTTTACAGACTAGGTACTGTTTTGGTATTTACTCCATCAAAGATTAGAATCATCTTGTAAAACATTTGTTTACATCCTGTTCATTTCGATAGTCTCATGCTGGATCGCGAGAAGCTGTAGATCATGATCGCAAATAACTTCTTGTTGAATACAAGGTACGTACTTATAATCAAATTTGTTGTTCATTTGATGGATTTGTAACTTTTATCGAGGCATCGATCATTCGAATCTCGTTGCTTCTCGCATCTCTATCCCCTGTGTCTCCTGTATTTATATGTATAGTGTAATTGTAGCGGTGTGTTTTCGAGTGTATGTACATTTCTGTAATGTAAATCATGCCTTCGTCTATTGTTTAGCATGGTTTTCGCTTGTCCGGCATGCGTTCGGCTCCCTTTTAGCATCAAAGCTCGTTTATTAGCGGCAATATCGCGCATAACCGTGTGCTGCCTTTCGTTTTAATCCGCTGTTTTAAGTTGAACTTTTCGACTGGCTCGATCGTTCCAATCACATTCCATCGAGGGCATTTTGTAATATAGATCTTTTTAAAACGACCCTAAGAAACGTACGGTCGACCTAAAAAGTATTTAAACATTTCCGATTCTCGAAAAATTATCGATACAGTATTTAATCGATAAGTGTCACAAAATTCTGAACAAGAAGTGTCCCAGAACTATCCCCACTCCTGCGGGGTATACCCCGTGAGGGGCCGTGAAGCTACAGAGGTCTTGCTCGCCGAGAAGTATGACATCATACGGGTCGGTTATATCGGTGAGACTACTACTAATCCAATGACAAAACTTCTTTATTTTTTATAATTTTTTTATGGAACTTTCACCAACATATTCGTGGCATTTTTCTAATGAACATGAGACCAAATAAGATATAATTCCGATGGTATTTACAGTAAATCCTCCATAAACGCATAAAAGCTGTAACGGATAAACGCATAAAATATATCCCCTCCACTTAGTAATTTGATCTCAGCTCGGGTATATCGGTGTGAGCTACTACTAATGCGACGCGGATAGTCGCAGTTGTCGGCACAATCCAAAGGCCCGTGCGTCATCACAATGTAACACCAATACTTAATCTTTTTTATTATTACTTATTTCTTTATGAATCTTTCATCGATATACTCGTGGCATTTTTCTGATTAAAACAACACCAAACACGACATGATTTCAAATGTGTAAATACTGTTGTACTATTTAGTGGTTTAAATGGCTATGAACGTTTCGGGCGCAAAGAAGGACAGCGTATGTCCTTTACACGCGCTGTCCTTCTCTACGTTCGGCTCAACCTTTGAAGTTCGAAAAATAGCTACCCGTAACGGATAAACGCATAGCTGTCACCCCGAGGTTTATGCTTTTATAGAGGATTTACTGTACTTGAGTAAGAGAATAGTATACCTGAACACGAAGTGTCACTGACCGGACCCGACATTTATCGATTAAATTCTGTATTCAAACTGCGATAACTTCGTTAAAACAAATAGTACAACCATGAGCGAGGGCTCATGTTAAAGCTTGAAGATTCTACTTTCGCAAACCGTTATCCCTTTCCGTCTAAAATATTTTTGCACGATGCAGCTGGTGGGAAATACTCATTTTCCTTAAAGAATAATAGCTATTGAAACCTCCTTAAAAAACATTAAAAAGTTTGTTGTTTTTGGAAATTATCGCAGTTTAGACATAGGAAATTTTTTGAGAATGTAGTGTTCAACTATTTTTTGGATCCCACTGTACACTCTCGTGAGATTATTCGAATCGTGTTCGAAGAAGTAGAATCTTTCATCTCGTAGGATAAGCGTCGATCGATTTAACGAAATAAAACGACTGATGAATTTTTTTCGAGTGTATATTAATCCAAGATCGAAAAAATACGGTTTTTCGTAGGTGTAAGATGAGAACGATGAAAACGACTGATCAGCGGCGCAACGTTCCGTTGGGAAATATTTTTGTAACGATCCAGATGATACGCCGATTCAAGAGTTTCGTCGATGGTAGACTGTTCTCGTGTTTTAATCGTTGGACTCGTTTTTTCAACGTCACCGTATACTCCTCTTTTTTAAATCGCGTCTACTCGGAGAGCAACGTGTGTGCTTTTCTTGCGAAAATCGACGAGAAAGGAGAACGCTAAGTGCGAATCATCGGTGCGCATTTATTTTTTCTTTTTGTTACGAATGCGACAGAGAATCGTCGTGTATTTTTAACGGCGTAAACGCGACACGATACATTTGTACACGAATTTTTTAAGGACTCCCGTGTTCGCTTCTGTTTCTCGCACGGTTCGACGAGAGCATGTACGTAACAGTTTTAATAAACGAACAAATGTTGTATTAAATTCGTGTTTTGTGGCCGTTGCGACCCAATGGAATCATGTACGGTACGATTCGGATTAACGTAACTGCTCCATTCAGACTTGTAGTATCACTATTAACCCTTTGCGCTCCGAAGTAGTTTAACTCCATAACCAAACTTTTTTTCTCGACCAAGAATATTTCCATTCTATATGATTTTTATCATTTTGAAGAAATGGAACTGATATAATACTTCATAGAATACTTAAATGTTTGGTAACGAATTTATTGAATATCAATTTAATATTGTAAACAATATTTTGAATAATGGTATAGTAATTTTTAGTGGTGCCTCAGAGTCACCACTCGAGTGCTAAGGGTTAACACATTTTTCACTTTTCATAATTTTGGAAGAAATTTTTACGGGGCGTTGTAACGAAATTAATAATGGTTAATACAGTATTTTATCGATAACTGTCCCAAATATCTGGTCGATAATTGTCCCTGAACTATCCCCACTTCCGCGGCGTATACTCCGTGAGGGGCCGTGACGCTCGAGAGGCCTTGGTCGCCGAGAAGTGTAACATAATACGGGTCGAGTATATCGGTATGAGACCACTACTAATCCAATGACAAAATATCTTTATTTTTTATTATTTTTTTATGGAACTTTCACCAACATATTTGTGGCATTTTTCTAATGAAAATGATACCAAATAAGATATAATTCCGATGGTATATAAGCCACATAAAAAAATTGTAAAACAACTTTTAGTATTTTCTCTGCAATACCGACCAATTGCAATTGTTTTAAAATTTCTATTTCACGTCATGTAGTAAACTAATTATTCTAACTTCTCAAAAAAGTCCAAGTCGTATGGTCCAATATTGAACAAGTTATCGTCTTTTTAAGAGTGTACGAATATTAATGGGAGTGACTGTATATCTTATTTGGTATTATTTTCATTAGAAAAATGCCACAAATATGTTGGTGAAAGTTCCATTAAAAAACAATAAAATATAAAGAAGTTGTTTTACTGGGTTAGGTGTTGTTTTCATACCGACATACTCGACTCGTATTATGTTACTCGGCAGCCTCTCGAGCTTCCTTGTCCTTTTCTACGTACAGCAAAAGTCAAATACCTGGCCCATAACTGTCCCTGTCCGGACCCGTGGTTGGGACAGTTATAGATAAAATACTGTACTCTCGACAAACATACGATTCACAGAGAATCTTTCGGAAGATGTTTTGTTAGCAACAGCAATTTCAGTTGTGAAAAAACAGTCATAACTAAACTGCGGATTTTATGCATTTATAACAAAGATGAGTAGATATAAATTAAAGTAGTGAATTCAAAAACATCGAGGTATTATTTGCAACTTACTGAAATTACTAAAGAAGAAATTTCTCGCAATTGGTGCATAGAATTTTTATTTTGCATAACACAATAGTCCAGTTATAACTAAATCGCGGGTTTTATGCATTTATGACAAAAATTACTAGCTGTAATTTGAAACAGTCAAAAGATTAGAAGAATTTAAAAATTCTGTTATATTCTTTTCCATCTATTAAACATATTAAGAATGAAAATAAATTTCTATTTCACCCCAGTTTGTTACAATTCGAGATCAGCTGGCTAATCATAACTGAACTGTGGATTTGATGTGTACATCAATGCAAAATGGTAAAAACATTCAAAGAATTTAAGAAAAAAATAGATGCCTGTGCAACATCTGTAGCTTGCAATTAATTCAGGCAATTTTTATTTCGCAGTCTACTCACGAGAGTTGCCAAAGAAAGGTAAAGGATTAATATGCAATCCGAATGCATTTGTACTTTTGCTGTCCCATTTGTCGTCCAATGAAAAAGACGTTTCCTATTCAAGTCAAACAATCTTTCTGACAGAAAAGTCAATTGTAGGATCAATTACTGTTCCGGACCGTACTGTCTCCGTTCTGCGCTCTCCAAATGGTCAATAAACGGATCCGACTAACAATGCAAAAAACTACCGTCAGTCGCAACAATGGTTTTCTGAACAACATAACCAGTCATGTGTCTCTACTGTCTTGTTCTCGAACTATCGATCGATGAAACTCCGCACACACCCCGTCCAACCCCTAATCCAAACCATCCTCGCACAAAATAAGGGTCCACACGCTATTGGGTCAGGGAAAAAGCTGAAACCGCCTGGTGTATCTTTCTGTTCTTCTAGCCGGCAGCATGGCTTTCAGCTGAAACTGTTGCTTTTGCCGCTTCTAAAAGACCGCATTACAGAGACTTGTGTGTTGGGCCCGCTAGCGGCAGGCGATGCCAGCTAAATGATCCGTGAGACACGCATGTAACGTGAATCGAACCGTAATTTGTCAGACGGGAGAAGCTGCTGGACATACTGCGTAGTAAGGTGATCGGTGAGAAGGACGAGGAAACGATTGATCAGGGCTCGATCAAGGCCAAGCGGGCACGAAGCGTCTCCTCCGACGAGGAGGACGAACTGGATGGACTTGAGAGGCAGCAGGAGGACGAAGAGGATGACGGGGACGTGGACCAAGACAAGGGCACCACGTTCACTGAGATCGACCGATTTGCGGTGGAGAACGGGGGGAAGCTTTCGGGACCTGTCACTGATCTATAGGACCTCCCTGGACTGCAGTCTGTCTTCGAGTTAGATCACAGGGTTTTCACTGATCCACCATTCATTACAGTCTTTAGACTAAACGGGGCGCCTTGTGGACCGCTCAATAGTCTTTAGGAGGACCCAGAACTGCAGTCTGAGAATCCACTCTGTGGGAGATTGCGGGCTTATAATTTATTCTGTAGAAGATTGCAGTCTGAAAATTCATTCTGTCGAAGACTGCAGCCTGTTTTCGAATATACAGCAGGGGATTTTAGCCGATAAACGAATCATTGCAATTTTTAGACTAGAGGGTCGCCTTCTGGACCACTCACTGATCTTTGGGTGGTCCGAGGACTACACTCTTTGAGATTGTACTCTCTCGAAGACTGCACTGTATTTTCCAATATGGCGCACAGGGTTTCATCCAATCGACGATTCATTGAATTCTAGAGACTAAAGAGTTGCCATCCAGACCGCTGATCTTTGGGTGTTCCGAAGACTGGACTCTGTTGAAGACTGCAATCTTGAAGATTGTACCTACTATGTTGGAGACTGCAGTATGTTTTCGAATATACAGCAGAAGGTTTTAGCCGATCGACGATTCATTGCAATTTTCAGACTAGAGGGTCGCCTTCTGGACCACTGACTGATCTTTGGGTGGTCCGAGGACTACACTCTTTGAGATTGTACTCTCTCGAAGACTGCACTGTATTTTCCAATATGGCGCACAGGGTTTCATCCAATCGACGATTCATTGAATTCTAGAGACTAAAGAGTTGCCATCCAGACCGCTGATCTTTGGGTGTTCCGAAGACTGGACTCTGTTGAAGATTGCAATCTTGAAGATTGTACC
Source organism: Sphecodes monilicornis (assembly GCA_913789915.3). Classification (NCBI taxonomy): domain Eukaryota; kingdom Metazoa; phylum Arthropoda; class Insecta; order Hymenoptera; family Halictidae; genus Sphecodes; species Sphecodes monilicornis. The sequence continues at coordinate 6,944,187 of OU565301.1, read as the reverse complement.
TACTCTGTTGGAGACTGCAGTATGTTTTCGAATATACAGCAGAAGGTTTTAGCCGATCGAAGATTCATTGCAATTTTCAGACTAGAGGGTCGTCTTCTGGACCACTGACTGATCTTTGGGTGGTCCGAAGACTACACTCTTTGAGATTGTACTCTCTCGAAGACTGCACTGTATTTTCCAATATGGCGCACAGGGTTTCATCCAATCGACGATTCATTGAATTCTAGAGACTAAAGTGTTGCCATCCAGACCGCTGATCTTTGGGTGTTCCGAAAACTGGACTCTGTTGAAGACTGCGGTCTTGAAGATTGTACCTACTCTGTTGGAGACTGCAGTATGTTTTCGAATATACGATTCATTGCAATTTTCAGACTAGAGGGTCGCCTTCTGGACCACTGACTGACCTTTGGGTGGTCCGAGGACTACACTCTTTGAGATTGTACTCTCCCGAAGACTGCACTGTATTTTCCAATATGGAGCACAGGGTTTCATCCAATCGACGATTGAATTCTAGAGACTAAAGAGTTGCCATCCAAACCGCTGATCTTTGGGTGTTCCGAAGACTGGACTCTGATGAAGACTGCAATCTTGAAGATTGTACCTACTCTGTTGGAGACTGCAGTATGTTTTCAAATATACAGCAGAAGGTTTTAGCCGATCGACTATTCATTGCAATTTTCAAACTAGAGGTTCGTCTTCTGGACCACTGACTGATCTTTGGGTGATCCGGAGACTAAACTCTGTCGAAGACTCCACTTTGTCGAGGACTACAGTCTGGTTTCCAATACTGTACAGAGCACAAGATTTTAACAGGTCGCCGATTCATTGCGTCCTATAAACTAAAGCAGGCATGTCCAGGAATAGCTCGCTTGGACGCGTTTTCGAGGAAGACGCCTACTTTTCCCGGCCGCGTCTCGCTCCCCGTGGGGGGCGTAGTTCTTCGAGCTCCTCAGGGTCGTACCTACCGCTTGCGGTATGTATTGCGTGTGGCGCTTTGGGGCGACTCTCATACCAATAGGTTTCCACATCACCCATGAGGTACTATAGTCAATGCGTTTTTTGTGTCAGTGGTATCCCCTATAGACCTATTCCACTGCGTCGCACGATAATTTCGAAAAAATAAATGTGGAAAATAGTTTTTATTATACTGTCAAAATTTTACTGACAATTAGGAAAGCATGTTTATTGCGCTATTCAAAGGTTGACTATTACGCATTTTCACTAGAACTGCTTGGCAAATCCGAAATGTCAAAGGGGAGATTGGACGTAGATATCCGCATCAAAGACAATAGCGAGGAACCGCTCAGCAATGTACGTTGCTCTGTTTTAATGCTACGCTTAATACTTCTCACTACGTTTTAATACTTCTCAATGTTCGGATTGACTTATTTGTGCGAATGTTCGTTTTCAAAAATGCGTAGCATTAGAACAGAGCAACGCACACTGCTGAGCGATTCCTCGCTATCGTCTTTGATGCGGATATTGCAAGCTTTCCTAATTGTTAGTAAAATTTTGACAGTATAATAAAAACTATTTTCCAAATTTATTTTTTCGAAATTATCGTGCGACGCAGTGGAATAGGCCTATAGGGGATACCACTGACAAAAAAAACGCATTGACCATAGTACCTCATGGCTGATGTGTAAACCTATGGGTATGAGAGTCGCCCCAAAGCGCCACACGCAATACATACCGCAAGCGGTAGGCACGAGCCTGAGGAGAACTACGGCCGCCACGGGGAGCGAGACGCGCGGTCGGGAGAAGTAGGCGGCTCCCTCGAAAACGCGTCCAATTGAGCTATTCCTAGACATGCCTGAACTAAAGGGCTGTTTTCTGGACTTACTGACTTATTACTTGTGTTATCTGACTTTTTATATTATTACTGACTTATCTTTGAGTGGCTCGAAGTCCGCGGATCCAGGAGTTAGAGAAGGATTTTGATCGAGGATTAGTTACATTCATTGGATTAATCGAGTGGGTTTAGTTCAAATTTTAAAAGGTAGAGATTGTTGGAAATACGGTAGCTAAATTTGGATTGTGTAGGGTGATTCTTATCCAGTATTCTATTCTACATGTAGAAGAGTCCTGCTTGCCAGGGGTGAAGAACGTGTTTATCAAGTTTCTTGGATCACTACTGCATGATTCAGAATTTCTCAGATGTCCTGGCGTGTTTGTGTATTTTGGAGGATTTGTTAGGATTCTCGTGTTAGAGATTTTGAAAATTGTATAGTTGATGATCGATATTAATTTTCAATTGATATTTTAATTGATCGAACAATTTTGTCTCCATCGTGCTCGTTAATTTCAATTATGGAATGGTTTCGAGATGAACGCGTTAAAGTTTTCAGCAGACAATATTTATTTACATACTCGCTCCGAATTTCGGCCTGAATATATAATCTCGATTTAATCTCTATCTGTGCTGCCATTGATTAAAACAATAATGAAATTTAATTTTTTAAATTTGTAGACCAGACTCCTCTTCAAACTTTAGAAACCACCAACGAAAGTATCATCCTGCTTAAGAAGAACTTTCGGCTAGATAGTATGTAAACCGTACGATTTTTAATCATTATAATGATTATCAAGCTTTCTTGGTCAGGTTCTCGCTCTTTGGAATACGTCGATTGCATCTTCTTTCGAATCGGCATCGATCTTCTACGAAAGATTGTATTCAGTTACAACCGTGATGGGCACGGTAGGAGCCCCTCAAACGCTTGCTTCTCCCACCAACCTCTCTTTCATGCGCGAGACCTGCGCACTGTTCGCGACGGGCGAAGCACGTCCCTCTTCTATCTATGGTAACGGCGGATGCTGGTGGAGGGCAGTGAGCGCTATGGTGGCGACGGTTTTGTCTCAATTGAGACGAAAATGTCCATCCCTGAACTACGTTATAAAAGAATGTTCATGGCCATATAATAGTTTTGTGGTATATCTTCCCAGCATTTGATCTATTGTTTCAACGCCAGATTTTGTTTGATTATAGAACACATTATAGACAGAAGGATATTAAATCATTTTATCATGGATTTATATTGTAATTTCAAATCATTTTTCGCCAAGATCTTTTAAAACAATATTTGAGTCGTCTATTTTGAAAATGACCTAAGTCCATTTATATTTACATTGAGATATTTAAGAGTTTGCGTTTCAATACAATTAAAAATATACGTATAGGATACCAATGTTCCATACTGCTTAAGTGGGGACACCCCCGTTTGGACGCCATCCGATTGGACGCGTCCCGATTGGACGCCATCCGATTGGACGCGTCCCGATTGGACGCCATCCGATTGGACGCGTCCCGATTGGACGCCATCCGATTGGACGCGTCCCGATTGGACGCCATCCGATTGGACGCCATCCGATTGGACGCGTTCCTTTTGGACTCCGTGCCGATTGGACTCGTGTCGTTTTAACGCTGTGCCGCTTGGACTCCGTACAGTTTGGACCTAACCCAGACTTAACCCAGAACTAACCATATATTTCACAATAAAATATCACCATATGTAGAATTCGAAAAGCAATGATTATAAAATTTACGGCAACCAAATGTCACGAATCCAACCGGCACGACGTCCAAATATCACATATCCAAACGGCATGGCGTCCAGACGACGAGTCCAATCGGCATGGCGTCCAAACGACGAGTCCAATCGGCATGGCGTTCAAAAGGAACGCGTCCAATCGGGAAGCGTCAGATCGGATGGCGTCCATGTGGGACACCCCCCTTAAGTGTATCTAAAAGAGTTAAATTTACAATTCCTATTAAAATAATAACAATTATTAAGTGAATCATACGTGTTTTTTTTTTACCGAAAAAGGAGTTAAGCCACTTTTAAAGTTAACAACCAGATTCATTATAAAATTTGAAAGAGCCCAAGTCCATTCGACATAATTTAAAATGCTTCAAATTGAAAAAACAATACTCAGTTTATTTTATATTTCTTTTCAACAGTGCAAAAACATAATTTATGCCATTCGGAAAATTTTCTAACTACATAAATTACATAACAATTTACTGCTCATCTACATTTTGTGTATGCGAGAGGGATGTCATGGTGCACCGGTGGTATAATCCATCATGTCCTTCTATTTCGCTGTTGTAATTCGTCTTATATTTTTATAAAGTGGTGTCAATACAATATTTTCGACCTTTTTTTGTTGAAATCATTATTTACGAATTCGTGTTCACTATCTGAATTAAATGGTCTTGTTGTTTTATTCTTCCCCACGAGTGTAATAATTTCTATAATTTAATATTTTAAGTTTTATATTCAATTGTAAGTGTGTATTGCGTGGATTCTTTTTTCACTGCATTAATTAAACGTACTGATTATTCAACTAAAGCAACTGTCAAAAAACTGAGGTTAACTTATTAAATACTAATTGATTAAAATTACCTTTATCATTGCCTTCGGACATTTGAAAATCCGCCATTTCGGACATTATAAATAATTGATTGGACTTAGGTCACTTTCAAAGTAATGGTTTTAATTATTGAATTAACTGCGAAAACTTATGTGTCCAAAATGATCGTGTATACTCTGAGTATACTTAACAGCAAATGTTGTTTATGACAGATAACTTCAAGTTGTACACGTTACTACGGTCAACAGAAAATAATTGACAAATTGCCATAGGCCACTTTCAAAATAAACCGCTCATTTCATATATTATAGAAAGGGATAATTAATACTATTAATAATGAATAACAGTAAAATTGTCGCTACATGTCTCATATATGGGGATAGGACGCTTGGGGTACCTGGGTACCTCTGTTGTCCAACAACAGTGAACATTCTGGTTGGCTACATTGAGAGTTAAACAACTTCCATCGTTTTCTATTTTTACTTAGATGATTTTTTCTAGTTTTACACAATACACATCTTTTGATCATGAAACTTGTAATTATTTACTGTTACAGGTTTTGCACTCCAAGCTGTGTGTATTACAGATTTTATTCATCTTTTTGCAACTCAAGTTTTTCTACAAATTCGTTCCCTTTAATTTTTGTAATAAAAATTATAATTTATTGATCAGAAATTCAAAATTTTATTTCATGTAACAACGAACATAAAATTCTTGTTTAACAGTATACGGTGGAGCCAAAAAGTAATTTAAACATTTTCCATTCTCGAAAAATTGTCGATATCACAAATAGTGATAATTTCGTAATTTCATTATTCGATTTACGTCGAGAATATTTTTACACGATGCAGCAGGTGGGAAACCTAATTCCCATTTTCCTTAAAAAATGTTATGAATTGAAACCTCCGTAAAGACATTAAAAAGTTTTTCTCGCGAATGAATCTTCTACAGATTTGACGATTGAAGCCTCCTTAGAAACGAAGAACTCATGGTATAACTTGTACACTGAGCGCATGCGCTAGATGGCAATTCACTGATTTAGAATTTATACGCGTGTAAACATAAGGTATTTCAAGTGTTTTCCACAAATTAAAGTGTCGCCACATTAGTATATTCGCTGGGTGGTAGGATCTCAAAACAAAGGTATAGTCGGTTTGGGTTAGGTTTGAGGTTAGGCCGTCTTGGGAGAGGAAAGGGCCGGCCATGCTTACGGTATTCCGCATTTTGATTTCGTACATGTGTTATTATTACCTAGCAAATATACCAATATGGCGGCGCTTTAACTTGTCAAGAAGACTTAAAAGTGCTCAACTATATACGCGTTTAACTTCTGAACCAGTGAACTCCTGGCAATAAGACTTTCATTTTCGGCGATTTCTCGTCGAAATCTATAGGACTGCATAAATAAAGTTTAAAAAAAATTGGTTCTCCAAGAAAAGGTTTAACCGTAGGCAGTTTTTCGAGAATCGGGTATTTAGTGATCGAGATCGATGATTGATGGATCACCAGTCTTTTTAGGTCTGTGAATGGGTGAATTTACAAGGATGAATTTGGAGTGCAAATCCCGATTCATGGGAAGTTCATCGGCACCAAACTTTAGGATAGTTGCATCTTTATAATATTCGCGTAGTACTATCGCGTTTTCTTAAACCGTTTTATAACAATTCATATTTTTCACAAACTATATGATATTCCAATAGAATACAAATCGTTTTCGCACCATCCGTTTCGAAAAATTGTGTCACTGTACTTCGCGCAGGTCTCGGGAATCCGTAGTTTTTTAATAGCGAAAGATATATTTTTTTATCGACAAAGTAGATTATACACTGACACTGTACATAGAGAACACGGTCAGCGATCTTTTTGTCACGGTCAAAGCAGTTTCTTTTTACGAACAAATGCATACTGACGAAGAAAAATTTATTTCACATGTTTTCCAACGTTTTCTTCTTGTGACAAGACCGCGGATTTTTCTCCAAAATAAGAATTGCATGACACAGGAAGCAAACAGAAATTCATTTCTCTCTTTTGCAATTTTATTAAGTTGTAAAAAATCGGCTGATATTCTCGAATTCTTTTAATCTTTCTACTTATTTGAAATTACACCGAGTTTTGCCATAAATGCATAAAATCCGCAGTCTACTTACGACGATCGATTCTTTTATCGAATAACAACAAATTCGTATTGTCGGGCAAAGGGATTGAAACAAAATAGGAGCTATTAAACAGTTTATTATATATACATAGAATTTTTAACTTAATCATAAATATTGTCTTTAATCAATTTTCGTCGATCAAGACACTTGAATAGTTTACAAAAGCCGAAATAATATGTTAAGCGACTTTATTTTAGAAATAACTAAGATGGTACAGTATTTCATCGTTAATTGTCGCGAAATTCTGAACGATAATTGTCGCAAAACAAGCCCTCCTTCCGCGGGGTATACTCCGTGAGGGTTCGTGAAGCTCGAGAGACCTCGATCGCCGAGTAACATAATACGGCTCGAGTATGTCGGTGTGAGACCACTACTAATCCAATGGCAAAACTTCTTTATTTTTTATTACTTTTTTATGGAACTTTCATCAAAATATTCGTGGCATTTTTCTAATCAAAATGATACCAAGTAATATATAATTCCGATGGTATTTAAATGCCACGAATATGTTGGTGAAAGTTCCATTAAAAAATAATACAAAATAAAGAAGTTTTGTCATTGGATTAGTAGTGGTCTCACCGACATACCCGATCCGTATCGTCGGGTTACTGCCAAAACAAGGTAACTCCATAATTTGAACTTTTGAGAAATCGTCGTTTGAAAATTTAAATTGAAATGAAAAATCGTCACAGCTTCAAAATGATTTATTGATTGAAACAAATCAAAGTAAGTAACAAAACAAAAGAAAAATTCTAGTTTTGTCACTATGTTTTTCGAACATTTTTTTATCTAATGGAGTATTTAACTCGGAATTGAGTAAAAGTGGAGTTAGCTTGTTTTGGCAGTAACCCGACGGTATGATGTCACACTTCTCGGCGACCGAGGCCTCTCGAGCTTCGTTGTCCTTTGCCACGTTCGGCACAAGTCAAAGAATAGTATTATGTGAACGTTAATTGTCGCCGGCCAGACCTGTGGTGGCGACGATTATCGATGAAATACTGTATTTCCGTAACAACATAATGTTCCTTTTTAGCATCATTCGAGGATGTTCCATTAAATTTTCTTTCTATTTTTTATACCCTATACACCAGAGTTACAGGGTTCGCTAGTTGTAAAGAGCATAATCGCAAAAACCCAACGAACTGTTTCGTTGCTATCGTAGTTCTTAAAATACTTGGAGAATCATTCTTCTTTTTTATGTTATAGTAACTTCGCTTCAAAATGTTTCGAAGATTGAAAATTTCATTCCCTAATTATTTCGATCGTTTTTTTGTAAATACACCAATGCATAATCCACTATATGTATTTTGCTAATTCAGTGTTTGTCTTTGGAGAAATCAAAAAGTCAAAGTCACTTTTTGTCATTTGGATACAGTGACAAGTATTTTTTCACTGTTTTCTATATATTAAATTTATATGATAAATGAATAAAAATCCGCAATTGAACAATATGAAATTTTAAAGGAACACAATTTCACAAAGACAAAATACAAAAGAAATCGAACGTTTTCACGATTATCGAAGAAAATGAAATGGGTGAAAATATTTTCATTTCGAGGAACGTCTAATAAACGGTAGATCATTAATTCAGATCTGTTCTATTTCCATTAATAAGATAATATAATGATAATGATCGTTGCGAGGTCGACCGGCCTATCAGCGTCGCAATAAATTAGTCTCTTCAGCGTATCACTTTAATTAAACCGTACTAATAAGAATTAACGTTTATTCAACGAAAACAAATGAATAATAACGCGGCCGAGCTGTTCGAACGAGAAATCGTTGATGTCTCATTAACTCGGCCGAATGTTTAACCGTTTAATATTTGCGGAAAGATCGTTAAAAAATGGTTCACGAAGAGGTGGGGGAGGTGGGGTGGGGTGGGGGGAATAAACGCGTTTACGCGTGTTGGCGTTCTTTGATCAAACAAATTCTCCGTATTTAATTTCAGTTTGCAAAAATTTGCGCGGGGGCCCGGCCGTTTAATTTGCGCGGTGCCGGACGCGAAAGCCCGATTGTTTATTTGAATTTTCATAATTGACTTTTTATTCAAATTTTATCGGTCGTACAACGGGCGCGGCGGGGCGAGCGAGATTTTTCACTAAATTTACTGATCAGGACTGCGTATGTAATTCCCCGGCACGCGTAAAATCACGCGATCGACGGCAAATCATTTTCTACGCCCCCGCGCGTCGCCCATCACCCGCGTACACATTCATTATTATTTTCCTTTATTTTAGTATTTTATTCAGTCGAAATACTTCGCGATAAATGAATACCAATTGATCCCTGTCAATAAACGCTTAACATCGCCGGGCAAATCCCCCGCACCGTAACGCGAATTTATCGATTCGCGAGAAAGGAGGAGCGGATAATTTGCCAAAAGCTTATTATAGTAATTTAATCAGATTAATTGCCCACCTTTTGAATTTCGACCAGTTGTACGATCAGTTTCGCAAGCTAAGGATGATTCCACGGGTTCGACTACTTAACACGGTACTTAAACAAATTAGACTCGAAGCAATTACAAATCGTACCCGTAGATGCAGCGTTTACAATGAATTTTGTGTATTGTCATTAACACTGGGTTAACGGAGCACTAAAACGTTGGAAGAGTAACGAGAATCTGTCTATCTTAATTTTCAGCCATTTTATTTTATAATTAGACTGCGTATGGTTTCGTGAGAAGAACGAGTTGGTGCAATTTACAACAATAGAAGAATTAACACTAAACCTACCACGGTCAAATGACCGGTTTTTTATTTCACAATTATTGAAATTATAAAAAGGCTTTCATAGGAAATTACTAAGTCGCCTTCTTTATTTAACACTAGATTTGCGGGTCCCGTCAAAATGACGGATTCAAACATTTTTAATTTACGATTATTAAGAGTGTAAGGAGGCATTCGTTAGGAATTATTAAATAGATTTACTTTTTTTGTGTACATATTACAATAAAAATCGCTGAAGATCTAAGTAAATACAATTTTATTATTTTTATAAAGCAATGTAAAATAATCAATTTTAGTGCTCCGTAAACCTAGTGTTAAGCATGCATTATAATGAAAACCGCACAACGTTTAAGCAAATTCAAAATTCTTATTTCTGTAAGACTTTTATATGTTTTGTGCTTGGTAGGTTTAGTGTTAAATTGTGAGAATTATTAAAGAAAGAAGAAAATTTCTAAGTGATCACTATATCTTGCAATTCATGTATATTAATTTTCTTTTCCTTAAATATCCACAATCTATTGATAATATGCTCAACGAAATGAATTTGTCGAATAATTCCTCATGGATCTTTACAATCTCAATACAGTATTTCATCGATAATCGTCGCCACCACGGGTCCGGCCGGCGACGATTAAAGTTCAGATAATACTATTCTTTGACTTGTGCAGAACGTAGAAAATTACTCAAGTATATAACATCGGAATTATATCTTATTTGGTATCATTTTCATTAGAAAAATGTCACGAATATGTTGGTGAAAGTTCTATTAAAAAATAATAAAAAATAAATAATATATAATAAAACATAATTGTCGTTTTCACACCGACATACTTGACCCGTATTATGTTACACTTCTCGGCGACCGAGGCCTCTCGAGCTTCATGGCCCCTCACGGGGTATACCCCGCGGAAGGAGGGATTGTTTTGCGACGATTATAGTTCAGAACTTCACGACAATGAACGATGAAATACTGTAATCGTAAATTGACAATATTAGAACCGAATCCCGTAAACCTAGTGTTAACGTAGATTGGTAGTTTGACGCAAATTATGTCTCTCTTGATCATTAGGCTTAGACTGCGGATTAAACAATTGGAACCTCATTTCCGTTCGCATAGAAATATTGTAACAAATGCTTACGTAATTTTTATTTATCTTTTTGAAACTTTTTAGACGAGTTTAATTCGACTAAAACCTTTCTGGTTTTCTGGCATTCTTACCAAAAATATTGTATGCAAACGTTTTAGTCTTTTCTCAAATTTTCTTTAATTTTTATAAACAACATAACGAGGTATAACGTTAATATATAATGAATTTGTTTATTCGGACACATTGTTCGCAAAGAAATAATTGAACGAAAAGATGGAAGATTGTAACTATCGTAGATGTATGTCGTTATGTATGAATGATTGAAGATGACTACAACTATTGCATACAGCTAACAAAAGAGATACGTTATTGTACGCAAAATTGACAGTCCACTTGTCAACGAATCTCCAAGTGCCATTAACCGCGTGACGCTTAGGTCTCCATTGAACATTTTCTATGACATCAAAGCGATGCAATGCAATTGGTAGTGACGTGTCTCAATAAAAGTGTCCTTCATACTGCAAACATTTATTGTCGCGTATTTGTCCAGGGATAATTAGGATGAACTTAAGTTTAAGAGGACGATAGGCTTAACCTTAGGAAAGACGGAGGAGGGAGGTGCATGATTTACAAAATGTAAAAATATGTTACGTTGACGCGAGTATAACACTTTATCTACCGGAAGCCTATTCATCTTTTCATAATTATATAATTATAATTATTATACATCGTTAGCCAAGCGATCTAGCTATTATGAAGATATACGAAGACGTGACGTACAATTGAAATGATCAAAATTGTATCATAGTCAACGTGAATACAATCTATCTATACAGTATTTTGTCGATAACTGTCCACAACACGGGGCCGGCCAGGGACAGTTATCGTCCAGGTATACTATTCTTTGACTTTTGCCGAGAGGCCTCGGTCTACTCTCGAGCTTCACGGCCCATAGTGGGTTGAAACGCGAAAAACGCGGACAAAAGTAATTTCTGAAGCTACTTCTAAGATTAAATTAATAAAAATGGTACAGTTTTATAGATTTTGAGGTGCTGAATTCAAATTAATAATCAGATTTTGTTTAATTCCAAACCCATAAAAGTTATATAAGGTTTTTTCGAAACGGTTTTCTCGAATTTGGGCGTACATATTATTAATTATTTTATTATTAATAATGGAATATTTTCAAGTTATTATATACTAAATTCTGTATAATTTACTTGATGTTAATTTCCTTCCGTCTCTAAACAAATGCCAATCGGCGCTCCAACAACAATACCAGTCATTCTTTGCCCATTATTGCCTTATTATTTATATTTATATTATATTATTTATTAGACAGCGGATCTTTATGCATTTATAACAAAATTGAGAAGATGAAATTCAAAATTGTTGGAAAATTTTTAAAATTGGAGATGTCAATATATGATTTCTCCTCTGATAAAATTATTAAGCAGATAAAATTATAAACTCCTTTACAGAATTGCAGGGGTGCGGGATGCGTGTTCTCATCTCGGGGATTTTTCAGTAGTCAAATGCGCTGGATAAAAGATCAATCTATGCCGCGATCGCCCTCGAAAGTCCTATTTTTCGTTTATGAGGCGTAATTTGCATTATCACAGCTACATGTGACTGTGAATAATGCAAATTACTAAAATTATTAAGCCGGTAAACTCCTTTACAGAATTGCAGGGGTGCGGGTTGCGTGTTCTCATCTCGGGGATTTTTCAGTAGTCAAATGCGCTGGATAAAAGATCAATCTAGGCTGCAATCGCTCTCGAAAGTCCTATTTTACGTTTATGAGGCGTAATTTACATTATTCACAGTCACAGTTATATGAAAATAGCTACATGGGCAGTTGTATGCTTCCGAATAGTGCAAATTAAGCCTCGTAAACGATAAAATAGGACTTTTGAGGCTGCCTAGATCGATCTTTTATCTAGCGTTTTTGACTACTGAAAAACCCCATTTTTGTATTATCGAATTTGTTTCGAGTTAGGTTTTTGATCCCCGATCCTAATCTAAATTTACGACAAAATTTGGCTGGTTTTCTTTTGGAAATGGCTCTCCTCTTTGAATGCCAAAAGACACCATAGCGACTACCTGAACGGCGCGGCGCGGCGCAACCGCGCATTTTCTCGCGTCATCGTTTTTGCGATACAGTGTACAAACAGGCAGCTATTGGCAGCTGAAACCTTTTTAGTTTTATCGTATACATACCTACCAATAACGTGTAACAAATTTTAATGCAGCAATCGACGGCAATCGGTTTATAAACCTATTTGAGTGGGGAAAAAGCTTAAGTATTACTCTTTGTTTCATCAATGCTTGTAGGTGTTATATACAACAAAAACAAACAAAATCCATGCTTATTATTTTCGTCTTGGAACACGCTTTCAGTTTAGTACATGCAAAAAATCCTCACTCATACGTGTATTAAGTTATAACGTACTAAATGAAATGGTATTCTAAAAAATTCAAGAGAAGCTTATGCATTTTTATTGAACTTCAGCATTTAATTGTGGGATACAGATATGGAATTTGGGAAAACGAAATGTAGAAAATGATGCCACATTTATCTACCAAGAAGGTAATATTACAATTTTACATTTTTCGTTTAGTCAGGAAAATGATTTTTGTCCGCGTTTTTCGCGTTTCAACCCACTGTGCGGCTCCTCACGGGGTATACCCCGCGGAAGTGGGGATTATGTTGGGGACAGATATCGCTCATATATTTGGGACAGTTATCGTTAAAATACTATACTAACCTCTTAGCTGTGTCCTACGAGTATGCTCGTCATGGGATAAAATTAATCATTTGCCATTCACGTTAAAAGTTTTGTAAAAATTAAGACATCCGTAAGTTTCAGACGTTTTCGAATTTTGTAGTCGAAGAACGAATTGAAGAATACAAACAAAGAAATTGGAATATAATCAGTGTGAGCAGTAAAATATTAAAAAAATTATGCGAACCACCTTAAAAATCGAGCTACGCAGCTAAGAGGTTAATATGGATACTACAAGACAATTATAGCATGATTGCTCTAATTAATTGGGGCACTTGAAATAAATGTGCGATTTCACTTTAAATCAATGAATTTTTAAATGGTAACCTAGTTACCCTAAATCTTTATTATTTTCATTATTCATAATTATTTATGATCTATTGTCAGACTAAGTTGTGGAGGTGATGATTGAAAAATCTAGAGCCGTGGACTTACAACAATAGGCTGTAAACAATTATGAAATTGCTCCCGGTAGATACTGTGTTACTATAAAGTAATGCTGATTAATTAATATAAATGACAAATAACCTATTCGTGTTAAGGAAAATCTGAAATCATCCATATCCTTAAAATACTTGTTTTTATACGTTCGAACTGCTTTTAAATTCTTTAGACACGAGCTTTTCTGTCTTTCTAGGGTTAAAGGGCTGGTAACGTTTGCGTTATACATTCGTCGTTTCACGACCGACAGTGTGTAATGTTTGTAATTGGCGTGTTACATCGAATTGCAAAAAGTCGATTGTCGAACGAAGACGTGCAATGGTGTAAAAGAATTAGCGACACTTTTCAAATGGTTTGTTTTAACTAATAAGCAACTGTATATTCTTGCAACTTTAATAAAAATACATGAACTCGTGTTAATCATCTCCTCAGTTTATCCCTCCTATTTCAGGAAGATTATTGTAAACTTTAGCAGTTTAGTTTAGCATTTCTATCATTGCTGGGTAAAATTTATGGGAAATATTTCGTGTAATTAATTGCGATTATTCAATATTTTCTATATATCCTGTAAATTTATTTTGATCAAGCGTCATACTACGGTTTAAATAAAATAGAATTTTAAATAGCAATAATCCAAATAAAATTTGTCGTCCTCAAAGGTCTATATTATTTCAAATATTATTTTACTCAGCTCTGACTTCACGTTACAGTATTTCATCGATAATCGTCGCCATCGCGGGTCCAGCCGGCGACAATTAATGTTCAGATAATACTATTCTTTGACTTGTGCCGAACGTAGAAAAGGACAGCGAAGCTCGAGAGGCCTCGGTCGCCGAGAAGTGTAATACGGGTCGAGTATGTTGGTATGACAACAACAATTAACCCAGCGACAAAACTTCTTTATTTTTTATTATTTTCTGATGGAACTTTCACCAACATATTTGTGGCATTTTTCTAATGAAAATAATACCAAATAAGATATACAGTCACTCCCATTAATATTCGTACACTCTTAAAAAGACGATAACTTGTTTAATATTGGACCATACGACTTGGACTTTTTTGAGAAGTTAGAATAATTAGTTTACTACATAACGTGAAAAAGAAATTTTAAAACAATTGCAATTGGTCGGTATTGCAGAGAAAATACTAAAAGTTGTGTTTTACAATTTTTTTATGTGGCTTATATTGAAAATTTAAAACATCCATTTTGTAGATCTGTATCAATTGTATACATTTTCAAATTTTCATCCAATTTGGATTACGTGGAATACAGCGACAGGCATCGAATGACGTAAGAATCCTTCGATTTATTACAGTTTAAGGCCGAAAATTGTGAAAAGCTGCAACTTTTACCATCTTCAAACAGTTGTAGCTCATTGCAACGTTTTGCCGATTTTGGTGAAATATTCAGAGTGTATACAGTTGACACAGATCTACAAAACGTATTTGTTGAATTTTTAATATGGACAACTTTTAGTATTTTCTTTGTAATTGAAACCAATTACAATTTTTTCAAAATTTCTTTTTTTCAACGTGTAGTAAATTAATTGTTCTAACTTCTAAAAAAAAATCCAAGTCACATGATCCAATATTAAAAACGTAATCGTCTTTTAGAGTGTACGAATATTAATGGGAGTGACTGTAATACAATTTTATTTAACTGCACTCTCTTAAAGTAGGCTGATTGTATGCATTTATTAAAAAAAAATTATTGTAGGTGTAATTTAAAAGAATGAAAAGATTAAAAAAATTCAAGAATAAGGATATTAATATTTTCAACGTATTAAAATAATTATTGAGTGAAATCAATTTTTACTTAGCTCCTGCATTCTGTAATGAATACACACGAATTTTATTTTGCATAAAGATCCGCAGTCTATTCATCACATATAACAGCACAAAACCAGATAGTTTTATTTTGTACTCTTTCTTTTTTTTGCCCAACCTTTAGTGGTTCGTCTTATTAATCTTCTTTTCTTTGCCACGTTGTAATTCTAGAAAATTATTATTACTTGTTATTATAACTGCTTTCTGAGCAATTCTTCCTACTGGAGATGACGATGGACTGGACTGTGCATTTAATCTTGGTGAATGTGATATTTCACATATTTTAACTTTTAAAAAAAAAAATCCAAGTCACATGATCCAATATTAAAAACGTAATCGTCTTTTAGAGTGTACGAATATTAATGGGAGTGACTGTAATTCCGATGGTATTTATGTGAGAAATGGACGATGAAAGTTTCGGAAAATTATTGTGAATATGATCCGAATTATATCGTGTTTGGTATTATTTTAATCAGAAAAATGCCACAAATACATTGGAAAAAGTCTCATAAAAAATAAGTAACAATAAAAATAGTTTTTTTTATTGACATTACACTGTGAGTACACGTGGGCCTTTGAACTGTGCCGCCGACTGCGACTCTCCGCTTCTCTTTCTTTCCCATGCGCTGTCCTTCCTTACGCCCGAAACTTTAATCGTCCATTACTCAAGTAAATACCATCGGAATTATATCTTATTTGGTATCCTTTTTATTACAAAAATGCCACGTATATGTTGGTGAAAATTCTATCAAAAATAATGAAAAATAAAGAAGTTTTGTTATTGGATTAGTAGTGGTCTCACCGATATACTCGACCCGTATTATGTTACTCGAGCTTCTCGAGCTTCACGACCCCTCATGGGTATAACCCGCAGAAGGAGGGATTGTTTTGCGACGATTATTGTTCAGAATTTCACGACAATTAACGATGAAATACTGTACTATGTTCTATTAACACTAAACGTACCGAGCACGAAATATATATGTTTTTCAATAAAAATTACAGGATAGAACTTAATTAGATTTCTCACTGTTTTTATAATAATAAAGATACTTATTTAATGATTTCCAATAGACGCAATTTCAATAATACAAAGGAAAAAATGGGAACCTAGTCGTGGTACGGTGAGTGTTAATATCTGTATAAATAATTCTTCCTCGAATGACATCACCTTCATTCGGACATTGTCTGCCGCAGGTAATAAGTTGAAAATAATTAAAATAATCATCTAGCAGCAAAGTCAAGAGATCGCTAATGAGAAAGCATCCTTCCAGAAAGTGAGTATACACATCTTACAATTATTATAATTACTAATACATCCAACTCTTTTTTTACACGGTAGATATGTTCCTCAAAAAACCACGCAAAAGGTAATAAAAATTTAATTGCATAACTTCTGAGTGTAACTTCCGCAAGTAAACTTGCTTAATTTCTGAGTGGAATAAAATTTTAAAAGATGTTCACCCTATTGTTATTTTGTAAAAAACAATCGTGCAGCAATAAACTTGGACTCATTTTAAAGCATGTAGACATTACTTTCGCACATCTTTATTCATTTTCCTCTAGCTATTTTTATACGATGTAGCAGATGAGAAAGTCAGGACCCGTTTTTCGTAAAAAAAAATAATACAAATTCGAACATTTGTCAAAGTATTATAAAATTTGTTTAACGAATGATTCTTCAATGGATTTGAACCTTGAAGCTTTCTCTTTTCAACGCTACATTTTAAGATTTGATCCGCAATCTTTTTCCACCGTTTTGTGGAACAAGAATGAGGACCATGTTCGGTGGTTTGAAGCTCACATGGTGTACCACATCGTGTCGCTGTAAAGTGCCCATATACTTTTTGTTTAAACTTTAACAAAACGTCTAACAAAAATCGATCAACTTTTTTCGTGTCGTCGTAAAGGAGAGACTTCATATAAATGTACAATAACAATGAACGATGGTTGGTAAAAGTAGAAGTCTGATACTTTAAAATGAGACCAGGATTATCATTGTACAATTTGGATTAAAGAAGTCATCGCTGTTTAACACTTTGACTGCCAACCGAACAATCTCAAAAATTCTATAAAACCAAAGTAATTTATTTATTGAAATACAAATTGAAAAGTTAAGATGTATAATACTGAGTACTCGTTCAACCTTCTTACATTTTGCAAATGCCAACCAAATTTTGTACAGTGAATATATTATTGAAAAAAATGATTTTTAAATTTATACAAATAATTCCGTCACCCGTATATGGGTGACATGGCATTCAACGTGTTAAGCTTCAACAATATCTCGAGTTTGGAAAATTTGTTGTGTTATTTCAAAATTGTCTAAAAAAAAAGAGTTGGTTGTATAAATTTGGAGGAGATTGCATGAGTGTTACAGAGGTTCGCATAAGTGTTCAGAAGGACTGAGAAAAATGATAAGAAAAACGCAACTTCCGGGGACGAGTCACTTCATTAAGATCGCGAAGTTCTCCTGTCCTATGCGGAGACTTCAACGAGCGGGGAGCGATGTTTTTCTACTGTCTCTCCAAGTGTTGTGATTAGCGGAGCACGAAAGATGTTATTCTTGTGTATGGATGTTTGCGTTCGCTGTGCAGCCTCCCACGAAGATCGCCTGAAACAGTAAAAGACTCGATGTACGTATAGCGGAGGCGATGATAGCAAAACATTGCCTTGATCCTGGCTAAAATGAGAGCATAGAATGTCCCGATGCTATGTGTGGCAGATATTTGCACAATGAATTATTTAGAATAATTAGATATAATATATTCACATTCAATAGATACAAATTACAAGAACTAGAACATGCAGTGAACTGAAGACGTGTACATACATCATTCAAATATTACGAACACATCAGTTCTATGGAAACCAACATATACTGGGTTGTCCAACACATTTTGACACATATACCATAGTACATTCTTCACAATCACCCACTTACTATGATATATTTAACATTTTAATACATTTCTCAAAACGTTAGTCATTATATCCGCACAATTCTCATTACTCGGAACATAAATTATCTTAATTGATTTATCAATAACTTTTTCTCTAACTATATGGTATGAAATGGTATATTCCAGTATATTCTACTATATTCTAGTATATTCTTGTATATTCTGGTATATTCTGGTATATTCTAGTAGTTCGAAACTGCTGTTTACGCCTACCTGAAACGCTTCTACGATGACAAAGTTTACACAATTTCAGTAAAATACTTGAAAATCACGAATAAGCGAACGCTGTTTCAGACAGTGATTAAGATTGTAAAGCGTGCTATAAAATCTCTTAATTTTCGATGAACTATACTGCCTTGTGAGTGCACAAATTTCAAAAAAGAATACTGATGTATTGTCCCTCAGACATTCATCTACCTTTAACGCTTAAAGTTTTACGGCTTACTGAACATTTTTGAAATTCACTAATATCCGGCTTTCGGGTGCGAATACCCCACTGTGCGATGGTGCTAGAGCGAGCGTATTATCGATCGAGGGCTCATTTATGCGAGTTTTAAGACGGCTCGAGTAGAAATAACCGAAAGAGAGGTTAATACCGTGCCCGAGGATTGCCCGGCAACACGTGTCCCGTTGCACAGTCTCGCCATATTCGCAGAGATAATCGCGGCATTACGAGGAATCGGCACGGGAAGATAAGTTCCACGGTGTGCAATAAAAATCCAGCATGTAAGTACCTGCATCAGGTAAAAAAGGGGTCGGTTTAACTACGTTTGTTTTTTTTTTTCGCGTGGCGACGAGAGCGAGACGGCCAAGAGAAAAGAGGCGACGCGCGAACCGAAACCTACAATCCAGTCGTAAAACGATAATCGATTTACGATGGCGGCGCTTTGCGCCTACCGAGGACCCTCTCCGAAGATCTTTCCCTTTGGCACCGCGGCCGTCTGAAAAAAGGGAAGGAAACCTCGACGGATTTTTTCCGCTTTCTTATGGGGAACCGACAATAAACGGATCTCGACTATGACGCAACCGCGACCACCGGCCATAATAAAAATCTTCCGGCCGCCCGCGCTTTTACGTCTGCCGACTACTGGCTCCACCGGATTCTTGCTATTTTATTACGCGAAATTGTTTCCTGCGAAACAATCGCGAATCCCGAGTAGGGCTGCTACTTTTCCGAAGCTTCGACTCCTCGAAAGGAGTTTTTGGTTCGATGTTTCGAAGGTTCGAAGGTTCGAAGCTCCCTTCGTTCCTTCGAATCCTTCGAAGCCGACTACTGGCTCCACCGCATTCTTGCAATTTTATTTCGCGAAATTGTTTCCTGCGAAACAATCGCGAATCCCGAGTAGAGCTGCTACTTTTCCGAAGCTTCGACTCCTCGAAAGGTGTTTTTGGTTCGAAGGTTCCAAGCTCCCTTCGAATCCTTCGAAGCCGACTACTGGCTCCACCGGATTCTTGCAATTTTATTTCGCGAAACTGTTTCCTGCGAAACAATCGCGAATCCCGAGTAGGGCTGCTACTTTTCCGAAGCTTCGACTCCTCGAAAGGAGTTTTTGGTTCGAAGTTTCGAAGGTTCGAAGCTCCCTTCGTTCCTTCGAATCCTTCGAAGCCGACCACTGGCTCCACCGCATTCTTGCAATTTTATTTCGCGAAATTGTTTCCTGCGAAACAATCGCGAATCCCGAGTAGGGCTGCTACTTTTCCGAAGCTTCGACTCCTCGAATGGAGTTTTTGGTTCGATTTTTCGAAGGTTTGAAGGTTCGAAGCTCCCTTCGTTCCTTCGAATCCTTTGAAGCCGACTACTGGCTCCACCGCATTCTTGCAATTTTATTTCGCGAAATTGTTTCCTGCGAAACAATCGCGAATCCCGAGTAGGGCTGCTACTTTTCCGAAGCTTCGACTCCTCAGATTACATTACTGGGGGTGATTTGTTGGTTGACGACTAAAATTTTTATTGCTGTTGAATCAGCTGATAAAAAATTCATAGCCATGTACCATAGCGGTTATGGGTTACGCCTACTCATTTTTTCCATGAATCCGTAACATTCGCTGGCTAGACACAATAGGGTTTGGATAAATTCACAAAAATTTTCGGGTATTCAGCAGTTTACCCCAGAGTGTTCTCTATCATTTTATGACCATAGTCACCATCAGTGTGATATTTCCTGTTCGTTTGATTCCCGTTTCACGAGCACGTCGCGTCTCGGTGCGTGGCACATCGCAACGCGATTACCGTCGTAGTTTTTCTGTAACGTAATTCTCGTAGTTCCACCCACTTCCGGTGGGTTACACGGTGTCCAGAGGGATCGATAATTCGCGGGGAAGGGCTGCACGGTGCCCGTGGGAGTGCGGATAATTGAAACCCGTTGGAAAATCGTCCGAGTCATCGTGCACGAAGCCGTCACGAGCGGGGGCGTTATTATTAAAATTGACTCGTCGGAGGGGCGCGAGCCGAGAAATCGCTGCCAATTCGAGGCGTTTGATCGGACGCCACTCATTCGCCACCTGTCATCTTTTTTAACGTGTTCATACTATTCATCGATCGGCTCGACGCAATTCCGAAAGCGAAACGGAAAAAGCTTCACGAAATGTTCTAACACTCGATCCTACGTGTTTTCGTGTTCGAACGCTGTTCAAACAAAAACGCTGCGAAAACAAAGTTTGAGCACGATGATCCTCACAGTGAATGAACATAAGCTTAAGGGGGGAACCTTATGCAAAATTAAATTTTTTAGCATTTTTTTTTTTTTGCTTAAATCGATAGGAAATTTCCACAGGAATACGATAAAAAAGTTAGAATGCTATCAGACATGTCGTCGGGTTACTGCCAAAACAAGGTAACTCCATAATTTGAACTTTTGAGAAATCGTCGTTTGAAAATTCAAATTGAAATGAAAAATCGTCACAGCTTCAAAATGATTTATTGATTAAAAAAAATCAAAGTAAGTAACAAAACAAAAGAGAAATTCTAGTTTTGTCAGTATGTTTTTCGAACATTTTTTAATCTAATGGAATACTTAACTCCGAATTGAGTAAAAGTGGAGTTAGCTTGTTTTGGCAGTAACCCGACGATGTTCTTGTATGTTATTTTCAAAATAAAATGGAGAGTTGTATTGAGCGCGTCGCTCGAACTCCCCTAATTCGTGGTGTAAACGGCGCGTCGCACAAGCGCTGGGAGAAGAATTTGACCATCCACCTGTATTGCACGAAGATGTTCAATATTCGTCCAATTTACGACGATTTATCGCGGGATGATTTATTAGAGAGATGTCTAGGTGGGCATACCTAAAATGCATACGAGAGCTTTAACGCTGTCGTTTGGCGTTTAGCTCCTAAGCATTTGAATTGTGGGTTAAAAACTGTTGAAATAGCTGGTTTTTTGGGTGCCGGTATATTCAACGAAGGATTTTCGTTTGTCCTTCAAACGATGCAACTGCTCGATATAGTAATTGGACAGCAGAGCAGAAGATTTGCCGAAAACGAGGACAAACGCCGTATTAGACAGCAGGAGCGACGCAGTCTTGATTGTACTAAAGAGGCTCGCGCTTCTCGAAAAGACGAAAAAACGGCTGAAATACAATACTTTGATAAAGAGGAAGAACTGTTCTATGGCCCCAGAATCGCAGATTAGCAAAAAAGCTGCGGTAAGTTGAAATGAATTACGATTTTTTCACAATTTTTCTGTTACACAAACTTTAAACGCATTTTTCTCGAAACGCAAAATTGCGCACGCCGTGCAATGTAGCTCGTAAACTAATTACTCGATCTTTGTGAAACTTGATATATATATATATTCTATAAACAATTGGCCTCGGCATGACGAGCTCCGATTTTTTAACTTTTTATTTAAAATATTTCTATTAACAATTATTTATAGAAAAAAATCCATTTTTTTCCAGAACGTCGCCATTTTTGCAATTTTGAAAATTTTAAAAAAAGAACAACGTCATGCTGAGCGTTTTTGCATAAACCAACGATTCCATTTGGATTTTTTTGTTTCATATCATTTTTGTGCACTGTACGCTGCACGGCGCATTTACAGGATGCCATTTTCAAGCCGTCATTTCACCATTATCATTAACAATTAAACTTAAAAAAAAATATTTTTTGTTACACTATAACATCGATAAATGATAGCTGAAATTGTAAATCAATCTACGCATTACATTCTTAACAAAAAATTCTTGGAAAACAGGCCATTTACATAGGACTCCCAAAAAAAATCTTGAATTGGACGAAAGTGTGAAAGCTCTATTCAGAGTAAGTAATCAATAATTAATGATATTCTATTAAATTTTTGTTTAATTAATTTTTATCATTAACAAATCACAAAACTGTATATTTCATTCTTATTATTACTAATTTTGATCATCCTTAACTAAGTTCTCTTAATTCTGTTTTTTTTTTAACTAAACTATTGTTTTATTTTGAATCAGCCATTTTGTTTTTAGTCATTTTTACTTCAAATCTGTAATTGGCGATCTCAAAAATCCCGGTATACCAATTTTTATTCAAGTCGACGTTCAAACATACATGTTCTTGGGTTTTTTCACCAAATTGTCAGTGATATTTTTTTCAACACATTTGAATAATCGTTTTCCAATTTCTGCCCATAAATGCTCAATGGAATTGAGTTCTGGACTTTGGGGAAGTGTTTCCTACATGTGAGGTACATTATATCTATGCAGGGTGGAATTTATAAAGCGTTACAGACGAATATCTCCAAAATATTGATGAAAGGCAAAAATGTTTCAGATGAAAGTTGTTCAGTACCGAGGGATACATCACGTGGGGGCACTTTTATTTTTCCCGGTGGACACTCCAAGATGAGGTGAAGGTCAACTTTCTTTTTATATAAATGGAATGATGTTTTTTTATCCACCATCAAATAGTTTTAAGATGAGTTCGATGAAAATGTCGTGTTACACCCGATATAGGAGTTCCTGTGAATCAAATTGATGTCGAGTCACATTCGCTATGTAGAAGTGCAAAGGGTTCTAACCAAAATGGAAGAGAATCGTAAGATAATAATTATTTTTTCGAATAAAATGTTTCTATAACCGACAATTGGTTTGTCATAGGTGATTGAAATTACTAACATGTAGGGTGATTTTCAAAAATTTATGCAATACTAATTTGTGCGTATTATTAATTTCGTAAAAGCGCATAAGACGTAACATTTCGCAGAATTTTTATCAGGTCAATCTATTTTGTTAGATTTTCAGTAAAAAAAGATTTTAGGTTCCAATGTTTTTCTCTTGATAGCAAGCGAGGAGGATTTCTTTCTATCTTTCGCTTCTAATCTTTCTATTCTATAGGTATATCTTTTGCTAGCCTAACGAAATACATATAACGGAAGATCGGCAGAACAGGGACGAGGGTGGTCACCGGTCTTGTTTGTACAATCGATTCCTCGCATACTACTTTTACACGCACGATGCTTCTGTCAGAGGGTAGACAATCTCGAAAATCTCCACCGTCCACCGTTTGCAATAATCTCCGTCCAATTCAACGTGTAAATAATTATAATCTGATCACAAAATAAACGAATCCCATACGAAGATATATGCAAATTTTCATTTTCATAGATTATTTCCTAAATCTCAAAATGGAAGAAAATTTTATTAATACGTTCGCTACCATCATTTGTTTCGCTGCTTACACCTGCTTCACTGTCAAAATTTGTTATTAAATAGCAGCTCACGTCCTTTAGGAAATATTACAACAGTTCATTCGAAGGAGGTTATGTTATCTCTCTGAATATTACACTGAGCACTGCGATTGTAGACAGCAAAATCTACAAAATTAATTTGACTATCTTCGACCGAATTGCGAGATTGCGAAGGTCACATACAGGGTGGTCCTTTTAAGTAAGGCCACCGAAATATCCCTTTAGCATATATTGTGATGCAAAAAATATTTTTTACGTAATTTGCATGGTTTCAAAGGACCATTACCAGGCAAGAATATTTCTTCAGGAAGGTCATTTGACATATAACTACATTTTTTTATTATTGCATCGTGTAGTTGATCGAAAAATACATTCAGATATGTATAATAACATGACCTTGAAATGACCTTGACCTTCGAAAATTAAAGTTTAACGTAAAACTCATGTGGAATATCTTTGTCGAACATCCACAGTCTAATTATTATATTTCGCTCTAAAAATCGATGAGACTTACTTTCCACACTTAACACATTATCTATCGCAAGCTATAGGCTTTTCAATAATGGCGCTGTACCAAAAGGAAGCGTAAAAATCTTCTTTTACGCAATAACTCCAAATGAAATTATTAGATTACATTACTGGGGGTGATTTGTTGGTTGACGACTAAAATTTTTATTGCTGTTGAATCAGCTAATAAAAAATTCTTAGCCATGTACCATAGATTTTTATCAGCAATTATGAAATAATCGCCGGTGGATAATGTGTTACAGTAGGCCCTCGACTTTCGTACATAATTGGCTCCTGAAAGTGTGTGCGAATGTTGAATGTTCGAAAGTAGAGGGATGTAAAAAAATATGCACCAAAAACTGTGTTTCAAAGTATTTATCTATCAATATGTATACATAATGAAGTTAAAGAGGCGTGTTAAGTGCTTTCGGGTGTTTCCTTTATAAAGTTGTCAAGAGTTAATTGAATACCACCCATTTTTTTCTTTTCTTGATAAAGATTTCTATAACATGCTGTGTCTTTCTCAATTGTGCCCATAATTATGAAAGTGGTATAAGTCATATATTTCTTGTTTCGAGATATTTAATGAATTGCGTTTTAACGAATTAAAAAATATTTTTATATTATGCGACATTTTAATTTATAATTTTTTTAGTCTTGATTAATGGAAATTTATTATGAATATGAAATTTTGTATGAATTTCATACGAAAATGTTGTTTTTAAAGCTCTAATTGAGTTAGACCATTTTCAAAATTAATTGAATGTCCTATAAATGACTTAAAGCAATAAAGAACTATGAATTTTATTTGAAACAATAACTTTAATGAAATAATTCATGAACATTTATTAATTATTTTTAAAAAGTAATCCATTTTTATCATTTTTTCTAGTTTTTAAGATTCTTAAAATGTTCCTGATAAACTGGAGGGATGTATGGTAGTAAACACATAATATCTTTATGTTTTTCTTCCGTTACTGGTCTAGGGGTGGTGTATAACTCTTTTTTGTGAAAGATCCAAAACGTGGAATTTAGAATCATCTAAAGAAGTTTTATAGAACATTTTATAAGGTTCATTTTTCAAGAATCTCATCCATTGAATTTTCAGCCAAGTGACAGATTCGTATTTTTTACTCTTCTTGTTATTGATTCTTCTAGTGACTTCGTTGAAATAAAATCCGGCTACGACATTCGTTTTATCGAAAATGGCTTTCTCCTTCTACGCTTTTCTATAAATTCATAATAATGCTCAGGGTTGTATAAGTAAGTTGCTTTTTTTATCTTCATTTCTATCAAACCGAAATCACGGTCATTCGGTAGAAAGGAATGACCCGATACCAAAAGTTTGTGGTATCTTTAAAATTTCTTCAAATTTTTGACTTAGACCACTTTCATAATTAACACTAAATGAATTCCGTATAACGTTGAAATTACATCCACTATCTAAAGGTTCATTTTTGACGATATCGTAAAAATTACATTAAATACATACAGTTTAAGATAATGTGGATGTGAAATACGTGATAAACTCATTTTTTTGAAATTTTGACTTAGACCACTTTCATAATTATGGGTACAATTGCCCTACGTACTTGAGATATACGTTCTCCATCTTTAAAAATGTGCGAAAAAGCGAATTGTGCGAAAGTCGAGGGCCGCCTGTAATATAATTAAATGGTGAGGTTAGGTTCGTCGTGCGTTCGGAGAAAAATAAATCGCGTTTTGCTCAGTTTTCGGATGAAACATGGCACGGAATTGCTTTCTAAAACAAATCGTGAGTGTCGGTGGGGGCGGAAGAAGACAATGAAATAAACAGCTTCCGAAACAAACATTTGAAAGCGTAAGTAAAGCTCGTCGATCGGTCTCCGGCACGGTTCGGCTTGCACCGTTTATTTGTCGGCGCGGCAAATCGACAAATATTTGCAAATAATAATCGACTTGCCTGCAGGATCAATAAAGCACAATTGCTTGCGACGACGTCTGGCAGGCTCCGAATCATTCCGCGGCCACGATCCTTTCGAATCATTTGTACAAACTTTTTAACCGGTAAACGCCGGCTTCGAGAACGCGTTTGCACGCGTACCGAATAATTGAGCCGTTTATTTTGAAAGTGGCCTAAGTCCATTTGTCAATTATTTTCTGTTGACCGTAGTAACGTGTACAACTTGACGTTATCTGTCATAAACAACATTTGCTGTTAAGTATATTCAGAGTATACACGATCATTTTGGACACATAAGTTTTCGCAGTTAGTTCAATAATTAACCCTTTGCGCTCGGAGCTATTTCAAATAAAAAATCAAACGTTCCTACTAACCTAGAATATTTCCATTGTACATAATTTTTTTTCCTAATTATTGAATGCTCTAGCTCTACTTACAGGAAGTATTCAATAATTAGGTATGATATTCTACTGTTTTTGTTCACTAAATTTTTATTATTAACAAATCACAAAACTGTATATTTCATTCTTATTATTACTAATTTTGATCGTCCTTAACTAATTTTTCTTATGTTCGTATTTTATAATTAAACTATTGCTTTGTTTTAGATAAGCCATTTTGTTTTTAGTCATTTTTACTTCAAATTTGTAATCAGCGACCTCAAAAACCCCGGTATACCAATTTTTATTCAAGTTGAAGTTCAAACATACATGTTCTTAGGTCTTTTCCGCAATATGCGGGTTTCGAACCACTGTGCGGTTTCAGGTTTGTTTATATTGAATTCGCATAATTTGAAATACACAGATTTATCATGGCGATTGATCATTTTGTTGAAATGTATTCCTATGAGAATAACAATTCGGTACAGGGATCATAATCTTTCGAACCGTCCAGCGAAGTGTTGCGCACTTATTCAGGAATCCTGCTTCGTTGCTGAAACTTCGTGGGCTCTCAAACGTTAAACGTCAATGTCAGCTAAAAGTGCAAAAATTTGCAGCTGGTTTTTGCAGGACTAATGTGTGATGGCGTCTTGTTTCAAAAGATGCCACTCAGAGAATGTAGGAACGTGTAGCTTTTTTTGTAGAGCTAAAGAAAGCAGCTGCAATATGAAATTATACGTATTCTACTTTCAGGCTTTATATTGTTATTTTGGTTGTGAGTTTTCGAAAGTTATTTACATCTGGCATAAGCTGAGACTGTATACATTTATAAATAGCATATATGCTTATAAATGTCCCCAAAAATGAAAGAATAACGTCGATCGTGTGGTTATAAATCTGTAAGAATCCAACTAGAATCTGAGATGTCTACTTTAGATCTATTTTTCTCCGCTATTAAAGAGAAAAACATAGATCTATTTTCATAGCAAGATACATTGGTTCATGCCCTATCAGAAAATAGCGGTCGATATTTGAAATAACGACTTTCATAATTTAGAGTTTTTTCCTGCTTCCGACCACTGTGCGACGTGGCATTCGACGTGTTAAATTTGCACTTTGAAATGTATCAGAGCTTCCCAGTGAATCTTAAGCAGCGTACCAAGGCCGCAGAAAATTGGCCAAGATGGCGGCGCGAGGGAGACGAAGCGACCGTATACATAAGTGGATGCAGGATGAGGTCGAAATTGAGTCACTTATCGTAACTTTTTTTTCATTAAATTATAACACTAGAACTAACGTACCGAGGAAAATGAGTTTTTAGGAGCTTATAGTGAACACAGAAGAGTATCTATTGAAAATATTTCGATTTGGAAAAAATGGTTTTTTCACCATTTATTTTGAAAATGTTTTAAACAAATACAATTTTCCTATAGCCGGGACTTTTTTAAAAATTCGAAAAAACGTGGTGACAGCTCCAAGTCTCCTCTTTACGGACCTAGTTTTGAAAAGGCAGGCGCTTTAAAATTCACGGAATTAAAATTATTTAAAGCGAACTCTGCACCGCGATATTACGGAGGCGCGCGGCCCCTTGTTTGTTCCTTGCTTTCGACCGCGGTGTATCACCATCGCTCGACTTCTGTCGCACGCGGCCGTCTCTGCCAATACGCCTCTAGGTCGCGCTCTGATTGGTCCGTGTTTTTCGTTAATAACTCCTTAACAAAGCCGAAACGGCCATTTTTGCAAAGGAAAATGTCGCTTCAAATGGCCTCAGGAACCTCCCTTTTGAAGGACGCGAGACATTTTTGGGACACCCTGTATAAGAAACGCCCGTAAACCTAGTGTTAAACGAACAACGAGCTCCTCCAAGAAAGCTCCGCAGAAAATTGGCCAAGATGGCGGCGCGAGGGAGACGAAGCGACCGTATACATAAGTGGATGCAGGATGAGGTCGAAATTGAGTCACTTAAAAAACGATAGACCGCATGTGCTTTATCGTCCTCGACGGGTTGCAGACGGGACCCTCGAAGGAGTCACGTGCTGTGCGTGCCTCGCCGGTCTTCTGCCAGATTTGCAGCGCCCCGAATCGCCCGTCGGCCTATCTCCAGACCGACGGACCTCACCCTTGGATCCAATCCGCACCAAAAATAATAGACTCGTCTCACGCACGTTCTCGAAGATCAATGGATCCGTGATCCACGATACAGGGAAAAAGAAGCAGTGGGAACCTTTATCTCATCGAACCTCTGCACGGGTCCCATCAAGCGGGATGAACCGAAGAAATAGTCTGATCGAAGCGCAATACTTCACAAAATTGTTCTAGTCCGCAAAGATAAGCTGAGAAAATTTTAGAAATAGTACAATGGTCGAAATAATGATATTTTAATTTGTTAACATAAACATGTGTTTCATATAGTATTTTTGAATTTATTTATTTTTTTTAATATAATTTACAAAATACATAATTCAAATGAATAGCATAATATAATTTGTGTCAACTACAAATTTTTTATTGGAAACCGTAAAATTGATGTACGAAATAAAGATAGGTTCATTATATATTTTTACATAAAAAATATAATAACAAAAGAAATAAAAATAGTTTAATACTTAGTTGAACTTCCTTTGTTTTTTATCACTTCAAGTATTCTGCGTGGCATGGTTTCAATTAATTTTTGTAAAGTTTCTAATTTAATTGCAGACCACGCCTCTCTAATCCCATTTTTTAATTCGGAGACAGTGCAATACTGTTTTCCATTGGCGTATATCTTCCGTGCTAAAATTCCCCAAAGATTTTCAATAGAATTTAAGTCCGGACTCTCTGATAACCAGGGTAAAACTTTAACTTTTACTCTCTCAAACCAGTTTTGAATTGTTTTTGCACGATGTATCGCTGCAGTATCGTGTTGGAATATTAAATTAGACCCACCAATCTCGTCGCCATATTCATCCAGTACACGTTCTATTACTTCCTGATATGTTTCAGCATTGGCTTTTGGCAGGAACCATATTATCGGAGTCTTACCGTTATTGCCGAATGCAGCCCAAACCATTACACATCCTCCTCCATGGACTCTTGTCATTATCACGTCTTTTTGATTACGCAGATCGTGCCAGTAATATTGAAACCCGTCTGGGCCATCCAAATTAAATTTTTTTTCATCAGAAAAAATCACCGTTTTCCATTTTTCAGTTCACGACATACGATTTTCTGCAAACTTTAACCTTTCCTCCTTGTAGAATTTAGTTAGCGGTGGTTTTTTCACCTTTTTAGTATATTTAAATGTTTCATTCAATCTCAGAACTTGCTGCACACGTCGAACACCAACTGGCAAGTCTAATTTTGTTTTTATCTTGGAAACATCAAGTTTATTTTTCCGTGCTTCTTGAAAAAGTTTCCCTTTGTCCCTCTGTGTTAATGTTTTTGGACGGTCTGTAGATTTTTTACTGCCGTATTTTTCTTTTAATTTTAAAAAATTGTTTATAACACTTGAAGATCTTTTAATTCTCCTTGCAATTTCTCTGTTAGAGAGACCCATATTGTGAAAGACAATAATTTGACCCTTTTCGTTATCATTTAACGATTTTCTCCGTGCCATTGTGCTTTAAAAATATTAAACGAACATAAAATATTTTTTATAATTTTTAAACTATATTAATCTGTGTACTTACCATACAAAAACGTTCAAAAAATTGCACTATCAATAGTATTTTTCATATATTTCACCGTGAACCTAAGATTATTTCGTATGTTGTACCCGAGAATTCTCAAAGTGTTTTGAAAGAAGCACGTCTTCACACTAACGCTTTTAATATTCGACGGACTGCTCATATAGTGTGTAGGCCACATTCTTGTGGAATAATAACAATCACCACAGTACACTTTCGACAACGTAAACAAAAGTAGAAGCAGTAGACCAGCCGACGCGACTAGTGAACCTATCATTATTTCGGCCACTGTAATAGTGAAAACATCGGTGCCGAAATGTTACTTGTATCACGTACAGACATTATTTTTGGATCGCTTGTGAAAGAATAGCGATCAGTGAGACAATACCAATCCAATGATAAATATATCATAGTTTCATAGATACTACCAAGTATAATTTTAATTTAGTTTAGTTCGCACCATAGTCACATTCATATTGATTGTGACACTTCCTGACTTCTTTGTTCTCGATCAGAAGGAGAGTATTTACTTTGAAACATACTCTATAAAAAAAGTATATAACCCATTTTCATTGTTTCCATTTGAAAAACAAAATTATTTGTGTGCTCCAAATAGCCATAAACGAGTGTGCAAAATCCTATCGCAAAAATTTCGAGAGCTTTCCTTAAAAAAAAACTCCTAAATACTGTTAGAAAAATGACACTCAAAGCCAGAATGCTCTCTTAAAGCATACTCTATACAAAAATATGTAACTCGTCCAATTTTTATTGGTTTTACTTTAAAACAAATAGAGTATGTATTTGAAATACCCATCTATATATGTGCAAAATCTTATTGCTAATAGCGAAACAGTTTTTCCGAAAAAGTTCCTACATATTGATGGAAAATGGCGCTAAATCCAGAATGCTGCCTTGAAGTTACGACTTGGTTGTATGGAATTTCTGCCATTTTCTTCGATAACGCACTTTCCTCTGCGTTTAATATCAGTCGGAGCAACCTCGAGAGCAGGGGAAAGCAGGAACCCGGATAGCCAACGAGGACCATGTTCGATTTCTCCTGAAGAAAGCGGTGACGAACACGAGGGAGAAAAATTCCGTCTGTGTGACTAATGTGTTGCAGACAGTACTGTGACATTAAACAAGATAGCTGGGTTTTGTTTGTGTAACTCTAGACGGATCCTGGATCGTACCAGTCCAGGACGATTACAACTGACTAATAGGTCACCCGGTAAATAAGGTCGTAAAAGACGCGTCGGTAGGTTACACGTTACCAGCAAATCTTTGCCCCATTGATTCACTTACGATTTACGACCTAGCATTGTTCTGCAAGATACGAACTATTGGTTAACGAGCTGTTTTTCACGTCTGTTTTGTACGAGACCGACGATGATTCATAGGGAACAAAAACATCTGACCCGGCGAAGATTCATTTTAAGGATAAATGATAGCTTTTGGGAAGAAATGCTCGGAGTTTGACACTATTTACTGTCGATGCCGTATTGTTATCGAAGAAATCCTTAACACAGTCACTGGCACGTTTGTTTGGACGTTGCTCTTCCGCCAACGTGACGCCATCTTGGCGTGACGATAGCTCCGAAACTGTCTTTGTGTCTTTACGAATTTCTAGTGAATAGTAATAACTAAACCTGACACCAAATAAAAAGGTACCTGACAAATAACGAATTTCAAGTTTTATCTGCGCACATGACACAACAGACAAATCACGTATTTCCCGGTATGGATATGAAAATTCATGACGTTGTTGGAAAAGAAGATCGTGTGGAGGAACAGAGACTTTACAACAAGACAACCGCGCAATAAGATGCGCGAAACAGGTTCTTTCTTCTTTGGCGACTGTGGCCTTCAAAATAAACGTTGTCTGTATTAATTGTTAGACAAAAGAAACTATATAGACATTTGCTTCTATTCATAATAATTTTATTGAATTGAAAACAGATCTTCAGGCTCCTTATACATATAGGCAGTGCCGATTATGCATTTCCGTCGAAATGTTACTTCCTCGTCGATTTCAATGAGGTTTAAATACATACAGTCACTCCCATTAATATTCGGACACTCTTAAGAAGACTTGTAAACTTACAGAAAAATTTGTAATTGACACAAATTATATTATGTTATTCATTTGAATTATGTATTTTGTAAATTATATTAAAAAGAATTAATAATAATAAATAAAATCAAAAATACTATATGAAACGTTAATAAATTAAAATTTACCTATCATTATTTCGGCCACTGTACCTCCGAAGAAGATCAGTAATATCGTTAATATTATTGTTACCATTTCCGTGATAGTTTAAAAGAAAAAGATTTTTTACTTATTAATTATGTATTTAAACGTGAAGCCTAATATTTTTCAATTCAGACTTAATTAGAATAAATCGATTTTTTAAAGAAAATGCGTATTTTGTGCTCGTAGAGATAGGTATACAGGGTGTCCCAAAAATATCTCGCTTCCTTCAAAGGGGAGCTTCCTGAGGCCATTTGAAGCGACATTTTCCTTTGCAAAAATGGCCGTTTCGGCTTTGTTAAGGAGTTATTAACGAAAAACACGGACCAATCAGAGCGCGACCTAAAGGCGTATTGGCAGAGACGGCCGCGCGCGTCAGAAGTCGAGCGATGGTGATACACCGCGGTCGAAAGCAAGGAACAAACAAGAGAAGAAAATTTTTCGAGTTCTATGTCGGATAGTTCAAATTTGAATATGTTGTAGCCTTTAGTAACCTATGAAGGAATCTCGAAGGATTTTTCGAAATCTTAAAAAATATTGGTTTTACAGACGTGTAAAGAACTTTTTTTCATTAAATTATAACACTAGAACTAACGTACCGAGGAAAGTGAGTTTTTAGGAGCTTATAGTGAACACAAAAGAGTATCTATTGAAAATATTTCGATTTGGAAAAAATGGTTTTTTCACCATTTATTTTGAAAATGTTTTAAACAAATACAATTTTCCTATAGCCGGGACTTTTTTAAAAATTCGAAAAAAACGTGGTGACAGCTCCAAGTCTCCTCTTTACGGACCTAGTTTTGAAAAGGCAGGCGCTTTAAAATTCACGGAATTAAAATTATTTAAAGCGAACTCTGCACCGCGATATTACGGAGGCGCGCGGCCCCTTGTTTGTTCCTTGCTTTCGACCGCGGTGTATCACCATCGCTCGACTTCTGTCGCACGCGGCCGTCTCTGCCAATACGCCTCTAGGTCGCGCTCTGATTGGTCCGTGTTTTTCGTTAATAACTCCTTAACAAAGCCGAAACGGCCATTTTTGCAAAGGAAAATGTCGCTTCAAATGGCCTCAGGAACCTCCCTTTTGAAGGACGCGAGACATTTTTGGGACACCCTGTATAAGAAACGCCCGTAAACCTAGTGTTAAACGAGCAACGAGCTCCTCCAAGAAGAAAAAAATATCTGGAAAACCGTGAAGATTCGGAAAATCTCGGGTGTCTCTGATTTTGAGGTACGGTCCAGGGACGAGCTCGTCTCCGAGAATCCTTGTTAAGTGTCTCGGGGGCCGGCCTAGAAAAATATCTGTTCGGGGGCACACGGCAACCTAAATACCTGTCACGCGATTACCGCCGTCGGCTTGTCCCTTGACGAGAACGCGTTGGGTGCCAAGGGGTTTGTTGTTTCAAGGCTTTACGAACAACAAGCCCCGCGCCGTCGAGAAGTCAATGTTTCGTGAGTGGTTGCCCTGGAAAATCAGGTGCATCAGCGGTCGGGTCACGTCCGAAAAACATCGGCCCCCAGTACACGACCGGACTACGTGAAAAAAATCATGCGAACCGAACGTAAGAGCACCTCCCGTGACGTGGCATAAATTTTCAAAACTATGTTTCTGCGATCACGTGAACCAACCACTGCATCCGATTATTCTGGGGTAGGGCGTCGCAATTTGAAAATGAAGTGAATGGTCAAAAAATTCAGTCTCTACCGTAATAGAATCAAGAAAATCTTGTAAATCATTGACAGAATTTACTTTAAAGTAGAAATAACGAAAAATTTTAAATAACGTCGTGGACAAAATTAATTTGATTTTCTTTACACGGTGTATACAATTATGTTCATGACTATGATCCTTATGCAATTTTCCATTTTCATAGTTGACTTTACAAAAATTGAATTCTGAGAAAAATATTTTTCGCTGATTAGGAGATTCATCGTAGGGAGACTAAACCTAGAATGTTATTATTTTTTTATATTAGAATAACAGAAACAATGCATTTATCAGTTATAAAACGCTGTGAGAATTTAAAAAGTAAATAATTCAATCGCGAAAAGTTCACAACGTATGGATTGTTTACCTGAACCGTACAGTTGTTCTTAACAGAAGCGTTAAGGAAATAGAAATATATCGGTATATTACTTACCTTAATGAATTTAGACGTCCGTTGTTACTATGCATACTTCACTTCGCATGTAATTGTTTTAAAATTGAACCAACAGATATTGTGTCATCCGAGGTTCGCTTTCATCAAACGTGCAGAACTTGTAATAACCTTATCTTTTATGTTTTTCTAAAAACTGGTCAACTACTGGTGCCATTATCTTAATGGTCGTTTGAAACCATGCAAATTGCGTAAAAATATTTTTTGCATCACAATATAAGCTGAAGGGATATTTCGGTGGCCTTACTTAAAAGTACCACCCTGTATGTGACCTTCACAATCTCGCAATTCGGTCGAAGAGAGTCAAATTAATTTTATAGATTTTGCTGTCTACAATCGCAGTGCTCAGTGTAATATTCAGAGAGATAACATAACCTCCTTCGCATGAACTGTTGTAATATTTCCTAAAGGAGGTGAGCTGCTATTTAATAACAAATTTTGACAGTGAAGCAGGTGTAAGCAGCGAAACAAATGATGGTAGCGAACGTATTAATAAATTTTTCTTTCATTTTGAGATTTAGGAAATGATCTATGAAAATGAAAATTTGCATATATCTTCGTATGGGATTCGTTTATTTTGTTATCAGATTATAATTATTTACACGTTGAATTGGACGGAGATTATTGCAAACGGTGGACGGTGGAGATTTTCGATGCATGGTCAACTACTGGTGCCTTTACCTTAAATGGTCCTTTGAAACCATGCAAATTACGTAAAAAATATTTTTTGCATAACAATATAAGCTAAAGGGATATTTCGGTGGCCTTACTTAAAAGGACCACCCTGTATGTGACCTTCACAATCTCGCAATTCGGTCGAAGATAGTCAAATTAATTTTATAGATTTTGCTGTCTACAATCGCAGTGCTCAGTGTAATATTCGGAGAGATAACATAACCTCCTTCGAATGAACTGTTGTAATATTTCCTAAAGGAGGTGAGCTGCTATTTAATAACAAATTTTGACAGTGAAGCAGGTGTAAGCAGTGAAACAAATGATGGTAGCGAACGTATTAATAAATTTTTCTTTCATTTTGAGATTTAGGAAATGATCTATGAAAATGAAAATTTGCATATATCTTCGTATGGGATTCGTTTATTTTGTGATCAGATTATAATTATTTACACGTTGAATTGGACGGAGATTATTACAAACGGTGGACGGTGGAGATTTTCGATGCATGGTCAACTACTGGTGCCTTTACCTTAATGGTCCTTTGAAACCATGCAAATTGCGTAAAAATATTTTTTGCATCACAATATAAGCTGAAGGGATATTTCGGTGGCCTTACTTAAAAGGACCACCCTGTATGTGACCTTCGCAATCTCGCAATTCGGTCGAAGATAGTCAAATTAATTTTATAGATTTTGCTGTCTACAATCGCAGTGCACAGTGTAATATTCAGAGAGATAACATAACCTCCTTCGAATGAACTGTTGTAACATTTCCTAAAGGAGGTGAGCTGCTATTTAATAACAAATTTTGACAGTGAAGCAGGTGTAAGCAACGAAACAAATGATGGTAGCGAACGTATTAATAAATTTTTCTTTCATTTTGAGATTTAGGAAATGATCTATGAAAATGAAAATTTGCATATATCTTCGTATGGGATTCGTTTATTTTGTGATCAGATTATAATTATTTACACGTTGAATTGGACGGAGATTATTGCAAACGGTGGACGCTGGAGATTTTCGATGCATGGTCAACTACTGGTGCCTTTACCTTAAATGGTTTCTTGTATTTCAGAAAATAGGTGCCATAAGTGCATAAAGATCCACCAGTCTAGTCGCGACACATATGTGACGACACATATCAACGCGAAATTGTTGAGTGTTTGTTCGTGAATTTAATTATGCTCGATCCATTTTCCACATTCCGGGGGAAATATCCCCCGAAGGTCTCCAAACAGTATTTCCCGCGTTCCTATAAAAATAAATCAGCCTAGAAAAATAAAGAAGATACCTGTGGAAGGGAAACCACCTCAGCCAGGATCCTATTTGTCGGCACGTTGCCATGATTGGCAAATACCTGCTCGGATCGCGGCGACCAACAACGAGGGCAACATTCGACGAACGACAAGGTCGACAGAGACGAACGTGTCTGTGTACGTGGCAAATCTTACCCTTTGATTTCGTAAATCGTTGTCACAACATTTGCGCGAGAGAAGAACGGTCGCGAGACGCGTGAACCGCATTAAATACCGACATAATCGGGGCAAAACCAATTTTCCTGGCCCGGGGAAACCCTGGGCTCCGTTAACTGTCGACAGTTTCGAACTGGCCGATTTTTCTGGTGTCCTTTATTGTTACAATTCGGGATTTAGGCGAGTCTTGAAGGACCCACATGTGAAAACAATGGTGATTCGTAGTTAAGGATTTTAGAATTTTAGGTTCACTAAATTTATTTTGCGAGATCTAATCTGGGTTATGTTAATACTAGGTTCACGGAGCACTAAAACTGACTATTTTACATTGCTTTCCAAATCGTCAGCCATTTTTTTATAATATACTGTAGGATCAAAGACGATAAATATGAAAATGTATATAATTTAACACAAAAAATCACAACTAGTACAATCAATTAAACTTTTTACGTCTCAATCTCTGTCTGAAATTTACAATTTACGTCTCGAATCATTCACGTTGTATTTTTATTTGTTCTGAAAACCGCAATCAATAATATTGTTTAACAGATCGTCGCGTCGTTACCGTTACTATCATCGTAGTAATCGGCGGAATTCGGTACGGTAATTTGGTACAGTATCACCCCTACATTCCCTACAATACCGGGTGTTCGCGTTATCACTAGCCAGCGTTTTTCTTGTAAATAGTAAATATTAGAAAAAAATGGAAGAGGAAAGAGTAGTAGTTTTTTATGCGCAACACAATGGCGTATATAATTTGTTTGTGTTTGTACTATTTTGTTAGATATGAAGGTGACCTTCAATTTTTTAGTATCGCATGAAAGCGTGAGTCTAGACAAATTCATCCGTATACTGCACAGTGACCTCCAAGGTCAGGCACAGATAAAAAAGTTAAAAGTCGTGACCTTTACTTTTTTCTTCACAATTTCTACCATTATATTATTATTACCATTATATTATTATTACCATTATATTATTATTACCATTATATTATTATTACCATTATATTATTATTACCATTATATTATTATTACCATTATATTATTATTACCATTATATTATTATTACCATTATATTATTATTACCATTATATTATTATTACCATTATATTATTATTACCATTATATTATTATTACCATTATATTATTATTACCATTATATTATTATTACCATTATATTATTATTACCATTATATTATTATTACCATTATATTATTATTACCATTATATTATTATTACCATTATATTATTATTACCATTATATTATTATTACCATTATATTATTATTACCATTATATTATTATTACCATTATATTATTATTACCATTATATTATTATTACCATTATATTATTATTACCATTATATTATTATTACCATTATATTATTATTACCATTATATTATTATTACCATTATATTATTATTACCATTATATTATTATTACCATTATATTATTTACCATTATATTATTATTACCATTATATTATTATTACCATTATATTATTATTACCATTATATTATTATTACCATTATATTATTATTACCATTATATTATTATATAGGAAGGTGGAGGAGTGGAGGGAAAATGCGAAAGGTAAAATGTCAGGTGAGCAGGAAAATGGGAGAAAGAATGAAGTTGGAAAGGGCTGGGATCTCTGTGGAGCGACCGGAAGGGGGGTCCACAATTAGAGTAAGGAATGAGGAGTAGTTTTTAAGTAGTTGTAAGTTTTTTTTTCCTATACATAGATCTCTCTCTCTCTCTCTCTCTCTCTCTCTCTCTCTCTCTCTCTCTCTCTCTCTATCGTTTTAGCACTAGTGTTTAAGTTTTAGATATAGTTAATTGTAAACATTTAGATAAGGTAGAGTCAGTTAGTTTAAGTTAGAAATTAAGGATAGAATAAGGAAGAAGATGTAGAGGTAAGAGAGGAGTAATGGATGCGCATTGCAACCCCGAGGGGAGACAATAAAATACTATACATTATATTATTATATTACTAAGGGCGCGCAGTGGCTCAGTGGATAGAGCGCGCGACTACGAACAATGTGGTCGTGAGTTCAAATCCAACCGCCGTCACCAATGGAAATATTCTTCTATGTGATATTATACTGCGTCGTTGACCATTGGTGGTTCGGAACCCACCGTAATAAACAGTAGGTCCCGCTGAAAAGTAGGCTGAAATAGGCTGAACATTGGCGTTAGGTGAGAGTGGACAAAGTGGAAGAAGGGGGAGAATGGTAAAATGGATTTGAAACCCTGAGGGGACCAAATATCAGTACCTATATTATTATATTACTATTAGCAATTTTTATAAATAATTATTTACACGTTACTTAAAAAACTAATCCTTCGAGCATCGCAAAAAACCTCAAGCCGTTCGAACTAATTTTGAAAAAGTTATTCGTTTTTAAAAGGTGTCCGGATACTTTTGCACGCCACTAATTGTTATGTATGCAAACAATTTGAAAAATATTTTCATGCACTGGTACACGCGTATTAAACAATACACGGATGTTAACACGGATATACGAACTACACGTGTCACCTGCATTTTAGGTACACGTGAAATAGGTATATCTCTAGTATTAAAAGTAGGTATAGGAGGAGTGGACCACCCAGGTGGGTCAGGTAGACACCCTTCAGAACCTTCAGCGTCCGTTCGTCTGTCCCCGTGTCACCTGTTTAAAACGTCTCCTTATAAAAATGACAAAACACTTTTATCGACCCGGGGCCTCTCGACTCCGCGCGCGCGTTTCGGTACTTCGAACAAAGTCAAACACTCTTTCCTTGGCGAGGTACGACGCAAGATGAAATATGGTTTTTCGATGTTTCGTCGCGTTGCAGCGGTACAAAGAATTTTGGCTGTACTTCCGAAAGGCACCGGTGGCCGATCGAGATAAAACTTGGTGGGTATTATGAGGGATAGGGAAGGACCTAATTTACCTAATTTATCAATTAAATTTCAAATTAAACCTGAAATTCCTCTAAAAGTTTTTTAAAAATATTAATGAAGCTTGAAATTCTTCCAAATTTTAAAATTTTTCGATTTAATTTTTTTAAAACTCTTAATCAAACTTGAAATTCATCTAAAGTTTACAATTTATCAATTAGATTTTTAATTAAACCTAAAATTCCCCTGAAAGTTTTTCAAAACTATTAAATAAACTTGAAATTTTTCTAAAGTTAATTTATTAATAAAATTTTTAATCAGACTTGAAATTAGACCAGTCCAATTTAGAAGACTACGATGTGGTCCGATCTGTGCAACTTTTACAAAAATTTTAAAAGAGTTTGCTTAACCTTACTTTTAACTTATTACAATAGGTTAATAAAACTATCATAGCAATTCATGTCTAAATAGGTTTGCTTTTTGACGATATAATAATATATTTCGTTGTTTATTTTAAAATGGCATGAGTGCTTCTTCGCTTTCAATAAAAATTTTAATCAATGGCTTCTCAAAAAAGAATTTCACTTTATTATTAGTAAATAATTGAAAATAGGTTAGTTATCATAATTTAATAAATAAATTTACTGTTAATTTTTGTTAGCTATCATAATTTAATAAATAAAATTAATGTTAATTTTTTTTATTATTAGGATTATAAACAACCAGTTGCTTGCTCAAGAAAATGGATGCAGCAGGCAAGTATACTTTCAAACAACGTATAATATAAACAATTTACAATACAATTTCATTAATATAACAAATTCGGCGACTCTCCCCTTCCATTATTACTTATCGGAAGGTAAACTATTTTTATTCTTAAATGAAAAGCGTTCAATCTTATTCACATTTTTGAATTAGCGTCATTAGTTCCAACAATAAATAAGTTTTAGTATCTCACGTTGACGGCCTATGATCCGAAATAATAAAAATAATCAAACAAAGCAATACATTTCTATTCGACGCCCTTTGTCTGTAGAAATAAACAATATATTAGAATTTGATTTTTCCATGATTGCAGGACATCAGGGAATTAAGAGTAATGACAGGGACGCCTTCATGTGTTGCATGAAAATGTCATGTTGCGTGAAGATTCGTTGCGTAGTCATCAGACCTTGTCGCAATGATTCTGCACAGGAGATTAGCATCTTCTGTCGTAGATAAGCGTCGGAAATGTTGTCGAAAATGGAAGACGACACTGAGTCGAGGCAGAGATTCGTGTAGAATCGATCGCGGCCGCGATACGCGTAATCTAGGTCAAATAGCAAATCGTTGTTTAATCGTAGATTAAGGATCGGGTACTAATCGAAACAAACACCGCTCGATTGCGCGCACTTGTGCTCAAACCGGGTCGAAGAGGAGGGAGTAGAGTGATTTGTTGTAACGAAGAACACTCGCGCGTGTGCGAGCGAGCGAGTGCTACCGCGGCCGCGATCGCTTGGCACAATGTAGCCACTTGTTTACAGGGACAATATTTTCATTCCGCAAACAATTGGTGGCTCGATAAAGACCCGGGCGTACAGGTGGCTGTTCGGGATCTAACGTTGTAACGCGCCGCCGCCGACGCCGACGCTGAATGCCTCTCTCTCTTTTCCTCTATGTGTGTGTGTGTGTGTGTTTACGAATCTCTCGAGTAAAGTATTAGCCGACTCTAAACGCTCGAATCATCGAGAGTTGTATGCCTTCGATTCGTCGACTCGTCACGGTCGATGCGACGCGACGCTCGCGTTAGTTCGAACTCTTTTTCTGTAATCCTGGCTCCCCTCCGGCAGGGTATATTTTAGTTGAACCTTGCAATTCCCAAATCCCCCACCCTCTCCCATATCTTTCGGTACCGATTGCATGCAGTGGCGCGTGGGGTCCCTAACCCCAACTCAATAACATTCACGTTGGAAAAAGTAAAACAATTGTAAAAACATCTACATATTTATTATTGCATAAAAAGTGAAATAAATTCTCCTACATCCTTGAAAACCTTTTACATAAAAATACAAAATATTTGGTTCGTGTTCGGGGCCCCCTTTTGCTTGGGTTGGTTGGTTGGTTGGTTTATTCTTTACTCTACAAGTACTGTCCTGTACCTGGAGATGGCGTTGGTGAGAGCCGTAGCTCTATTTGCCCAAAGAAAACCAGTAAGGTAAAAGCACCAGTAGTTGACCATGCACCAGTAGTTGACCAGTTTTTAGAAAAACATAAAAAATTAGGTTATTATAAGTTCTGCACATTTGATGAAAGCGAACCTCGGATGACACAATATCTGTTGGTTAAATTTTAAAACAATTACATGCGAAGTGAAGTATGCATGGTAACAACGGACGTCTAAATTCATTAAGGAAAGTAATATACCGATATACAGAGTGTCCCAAAAATGTCTGAGTTCCTTTAAAGGGGAGGTTCCTGAGGCCATTTGAA
Source organism: Sphecodes monilicornis (assembly GCA_913789915.3). Taxonomy (NCBI): domain Eukaryota; kingdom Metazoa; phylum Arthropoda; class Insecta; order Hymenoptera; family Halictidae; genus Sphecodes; species Sphecodes monilicornis. Next base: position 6,901,750 of record OU565301.1, on the reverse strand, counting down.
GCGACATTTTCCTTTACAAAAATGGCCGTTTCGGCTAAACAAATGCAATTTTCCTATAGCCGGGACTTTTCTAAAAATTCGAAAAAAACGTGGTGACAGCTTCAAGTCTCCTCTTTACGGACCTATTTGTTAAAAGGCAGACGCTTTAAAATTGACGGAATTACAATTATTTAAAGCGAACGCTGCACCGCGATATTACGGAGGCGCGCGACCCCGAAGGGGCATTTGTTTAAAACATTTGCAAAATAAATGGTGAAAAAACCATTTCTTCGGAATCGAAATATTTTCAATAGATACTCTTATGTGTTCACTATAAACTCCTCAAAACTCATTTTCCTCGGTACGTTAGTTGTAATGTTATAATTTAATGAAAAAAAGTTCTTTACACTCTGTAAAACCAATATTTTTGAAGATTTCGAAAAATCCTTCGAGATTCCTTCATAGGTTACTAAAGACTACAACATATTCAAATTTGAACTATCCGACATAGGACTCGAAAAATATTCGTCTCTTGTTTGTTCCTTGCTTTCGACCGCGGTGTATCACCATCGCTCGACTTCTGTCGCGCGCGGCCGTCTCTGCCAATACGCCTCTAGGTTGCGCTCTGATTGGTCCGTGTTTTTCGTTAATAACTCCTTAACAAAGCCGAAACGGCCATTTTTGCAAAGGAAAATGTCGCTTCAAATGGCCTCAGGAACCTCCCCTTTAAAGGAACTCAGACATTTCTGTTATTCTAACCTCAAAATAATAGTTTATTGAGGGGTCAAATTCTGAATACTGTTATTTGAACAATTTTCAGAAGTTGACCCCCCAATAAATCAACGTCAATTACTAACGTGACTCATTTAAATTTGTTTACGATTCATAACAAATTTTACATCTAAGATTGTTAGGAGTACAAAACATAATTCTAAATTTTGTAGCATACTGTGTTTTAGAGGATGACCACATGGTCAACTATTGATTGCTTCCACGGTCAAATATTGACTCGCAACGTCTACTCTGTTCCGGAATTGAATTTGTTATAGAATTGATTTGTTTTATTTCTTATTTTATCCTTCAATTGTAATTTGTGCTGGTAATTGTTGAAACTAAATGATACTAAAATGATTTCTAACATTATTGCTTTAACCTTCTTTCTGGTACAAGTGGTCAACTACTAACGAACAGAAGGTCAATTACTAGGTTTTTCATTTTTAAGAGTGGTCAACTTCTGAAGCAATTACTGAATTTCTAAATATATTTTTTTAAATATGTGTAACTAAACTTTTTTTAAAAAGTGGTCTTGTTACATAATTTAGAAGACTTAAAGAGTGTCTTCAGGTATCGACTCTCGCTATTTGATGACAGAGCAATGTGGTCACTATTGTTCGCGTGGAAAACTTCTTTTAACTGGTCAACTACTGGTGCCTTTACCTTACTGATTAGTAGTTGGCCGATAGTTTGCCGATAGTTTAGTTTGAATGCAATCGTGTAGCCCATCAAACTTATTAATCGACCGATACCGAGTCGTCGTAATATGCGCACTTGCATACATTTTGATACCGATTAAGAACTCGACCAAACCATTGGCCGGATAGAAAGTTTGCAGTCTGCGGGGGCTCTAACACAAAAAATGCGTAAAAACTTGTCAGCTTATCACCGCGCAAGCCGAGCGATTACTAGGATCATCGTCCGTTGTTTTATGAAGAAAAGGCCCAAATACGGGCGCAGCTCATGCTCGATCGTCTCGGAAAGATGCAAGATCGAATGTGCCACCCTGTTAAGAAGGGGTGTCGTCGGGGCAATAAAAAGCAAGAGGGAAACCCGGGGGCTCGCGTTTAACGGGCAGGCCAATGAGAAAAGAAACAATGGCGGTAGGACAGCATGTCCCACAGAGATAATCCGACGGTGTTTACGACCGAGCAACCGCAAGAACGAAAACAAACGACGGTCTCATCGGGGCTGAAGTCCACTCTTACGGTCTGCTGCGGATAATAAGCGGTGCTAAAGTGACTGTAAACCAAGATGTGCTGGTCGTCGACGGAATGATACGCGCTCTGGCGTCTAAACGGCCGATTCTACCGAGAGATCCTCAATTTTTTCGGTCCCGTTGCCCTAACCTCGAGTGTTTTAAAATAAAATGAAACGTGATGATTCGTCGATGAACTTCACACGAAAGAATGTTAAAGGACGTACTAAGTTTGATTATTTTCCTTTTCCTTTTTTGTTATTAGTATACTGTAGATTTTATGGATTTGTGACAAAAATTAATAGGTCAAATACAAAATTGAGGAAACAGTAGGAGGATTTAAGAATACTGTTGTATTATTTGCGACCTTTGAAGGTCATCAAAAGAGATACAGTCACTCCCATTAATATTCGTACACTCTTAAAAAGACGATAACTTGTTTAATATTGGACCATACGAGTTGGACTTTTTTGAGAAGTTAGAATAATTAGTTTACTACATGACGTGAAAAAGAAATTTTAAAACAATTGCAATTCGTCGGTATTGCAGAGAAAATACTGAAAGTTGTGTTTTACAATTTTTTTATGTGGCTTATATTGAAAATTTAAAACATCCATTTTGTAGATCTGTATCAATTGTATACATTTTCAAATTTTCATCCAATTTGGATTACGTGGAAAACAGCGACAAGCATCGAATGACGTAAGAATCCTTCGATTTATCACAGGTGAAGGCCGAAAATTGTGAAAAGCTGCAATTTTTACCATCTTCAAACAGTTGTAGCTCATTGCACCGTTTGCCGATTTTGGTGAAATATTCAGAGTGTATACAGTTGACACAAATCTACAAAACGTATTTGTTGAATTTTCAATATGGACCCACATAGAACAGTTATAAATAACAACTTTTAGTATTTTCTTTGTAATTCCGACCAATTACAATTTTTTCAAAATTTCTTTTTTTCAACGTGTAGTAAATTAATTGTACTAACTTCTAAAAAAAAAATCCAAGTCACATGATCCAATATTTAAAACGTAATCGTCTTTTAGAGTGTACGAATATTAATGGGAGTGACTGTAATACAATTTTGTTTAACTGCACTCTCTTCAAGTAGGCTGATTGTATGAATTTATAAAAAAAATGATTGTAGGTGCAATTTAAAAGAATGAAAAGATTAAAAAAATTCAAGAATAAGGATATTAATATTTTCAACGTATTAAAATAATTATTGAATGAAATCAATTTTTACTTAGCTCCTGCATTTTAGTAATAATAAGAATGAAATATACAGTTTTGTGATTTGTTAATAATAAAAATTAAGTGAACAAAAATTTAGTAGAATATCATACCTAATTATTGAATGCTCTAGCTCTACTTACAGGAAGTATTCAATAATTAGGTATGATATTCTACTAAGTTTTTGCTCACTTAATTTTTATTATTAACAAATCACAAAACTGTATCTTTCATTCTTATTATTACTAATTTTGATCATCCTTAACTAATTTTTCTTAATTCTGTTTTTTTTAACAGAACTATTGTTTTATTTTGCGAAAAATCCCCGGTATACCAATTTCTATTCAACATGAAGTTCAAACATTGATGTTCTTGGGTTTTTATTCCGGAATATGCAGGTTTCGAACCACTGTGCAACGCGCGACGGTCCAAGCTCGGCAACTCTCCCCTATCATGACTAGATAAATCAAATTAAAAACAGTAAAAAAATTGAAAGAATCAAGAAATATTGATGTTGATATTATTAACACTTTGCCGTCCGGCGACACCACAGTGGGGTCGCGCACAAAGTATTGCTCAACGGCCGGCGACACCACAGTGGTGTACTGGACGGCATAGTGTTAATTGCGCATTATTTAATATTTACTATTTACTATTTACTATTAATATTTAATATTTACTATTTACTATTAATATTTAATATTTACATATGTATATCTTCCAAATTTCATGAAAATAGGGGACAGGATTGAAAACTCATGAGAGGTAACGATGACATTAGTAAAACTTGAATATTTATAATCACCCGATAACCTCAAGAACGGCCGGCGCCAAGCGAAGAAATTTTCACGAGACGTGCGGACGGCAAAGTGTTAAAAGAAGAATGAGAATTTTATTGGGATCATGTGTTTCTTATAACTTTTATTTTGTTCGATAAGGGTAGCTTCAGAACCGTTGAAATAAATCGTAAAAAAATCCATGTAATCGTGCTGATAGATATTCAGACACGGTTTATCAGAACCTGGGAGAGCTTTTAATCGTGGGCAAGTGAACAAGATACAAGGGACGACGGATAGCCAATCGATAAAATGCCGGACCTCGTTCACGATCAACTCTGCCTCCCCTGTCTGCGTTCCACGAAGATTGCCCACACTTTTCCTGCTTCGTTTTACACCGATTGCACTCGTTTCATACGATTTATAACACCATTTTTACCATTTCTGAGAGCTCAAACACTGCTGGCGTTCGTAAAATAAATTTTTCACTCTTTTCTTTGCTTTTCAACGAGCAGAAAAATTGAAGAGGAAATGTTGATGTGCATTAAGTTCAAGTCACTTCAAATGGACAATTCGAATCAATTGATTCTAAAGAACATATTAACAAGCTAGAATACGAATAATATTATTGAAATTCAAAATGATGAACATACAGGGTGTTCATTTGAAAAGTTTCCAGCCAAATATTTCGAAATGTATGAAAGATATTAACAAAGTGTAAAACACGTGTCCAAGAATTTCGAGAGGGAAAGAGGAGGGCAGTATCAGTTTTTATTTGGGTGGCGTTTTCAAGGTCACTTGAAGGTCAACTTTGTTTTTTCAAATGGAAACCTATATTTTTTATTATGGGATCTGATTGCACGTAAAAAGACCAGCAATTTTCGTTGGATACTTTTTATCTGCGCACTAGTTTCGGAGATATTTGTATGTATTTTCTTTTTATTCATTAATGCAGTAGGGAGTTGCAAGAAGCAATCAATTATAAAATCGTTGACTATAAATGGCTTCTGTTTAATCTATTTTCAATATGCCATAACTTACTGTGTATTATTTGACCTATCTTACCACGTTGTCACCTAACCTCACTTTTCCTACTCTCCGAGCTATCAGCCTTCCGTCCTTCTCTTTTATCTATTTCTTCTTCATGCCCCTACTCCAATGTTCCATCCAAGTCCCCAATAAGCCATAACTAGACTGCGGATCTTTATGTATTTATGTATAAAATATATATATTTTTTAAATACGAGAAAACATATCACAAATAACCATTAATAACATCCCTATTTCTCTTCTCATCATTATTGTAAGGATGAGATTTTCTGGTTGATCAATTGAATTCGTTTCTCATATTGATTGTTGTAAAATAATTTCAGTTGAATAGAAAGTTAGAATTTGCATAAAGATCAGCAGTTTAGTTATAATATTTCGGTTTCTACGGACAGTTTGTCGAAGAACTATTTTCGTAAAAAGAAAATGGTGGGCCCCTCGGCTTACGGAATTCGGCGCCACTGCAACTGATAAGTGTTATTCCGCGATAACAGACGTATGCATCGATCGGAAACGAGACATGTTCGATCGCTTTCCAGTGCGTTTCAACGCCCAGTGTCCCTCGTCAACGATAATCGCGAAAAAAATCGTAAAAAGCAACTGTTTCACTACTGGAAAAATATATTATTCTCAATCAATCATTAATTATTGTAACACAAAATTCCTTTCAATTTTAACGATTTAGTTATGACTGGATTGCAGATCTTTTGCGGAATAAAAATTGTCTGGATCGTTTGTAGGAAACAGGAGCCAAATACAAATATTTTCCTGTCTCTAAATATTTTCTAGTGTTTAAAATAAGAGGAAAAATTCGGAACAGTAAACTAATAATTACTAATTTAATAATTGGACAGTTTAAAATATCCCTAGTAGCATTTATGGTTGGCCAACGGTGGCCAACGGTTGGGAGTTCTCATAGCTACGCAGAAATTCTCGAAAGTAAATGATAAAGTATGGGAAGCGTACGGTTTCTAATAATTTAAATAACATGTAATCAATTTTTAAATATTCACCACGGTCAGGAGAGAAACCTTCGAATAGTCCTCCGAAGGGAAACCTGGGTCTGCGATACTTTTGGACTTCTTTATATCCGCCTCTGTTTGCCAGAATCGGGGACTGTTAAATACGCGTGGCCGACATCCTCAGCAACTACTTAACTCGCTTGGATATTTTCGATCGACCCGTTAAATCGGTGCAAAGAAATTGCGGGTTTGAAGCACTGACACGGCCGTCGCGTCTGGTATCTTTTAACCGAGACCTTTCTATGTTAATATATGAAGGTCACCTTGAATTTTATATCATGATGTGTAATAATGTGTAACCTTGTGTTTAGAAAGAGTATTTAATGCTGAGTAAAAATATGTAATAGTTACTGAGATGTTCTCTATAAATACCCTAGTAGCATTTATGGTTGGCCAACGGTTGGGAGTTAGTTGGGATATGGTTAGTGGTTTTGCCTACAGATCCCCAACGTGGGGCGGACGACGAAAAATGATGTGAATTTGCCAACGAATATCCAACGTTGGGCCTACAGATATTATGGTCGGTTAAATAACGTGAAATTTACGACGGTGATACTACATTGGCCCAACGAAAATCTGCCAACATTGAAATATGTCGTCTAACAGACACCAGAAATGTAATGTTGCTGCAACCAAAAACATGTTACATTCCAAATTCATTTTTTTTCATATTTCTAAATATACTCACAATTTGTTATTTTTGCGCGATAGTTGATGCACCAAAGTTTTATTGTGTGCAGCCTTGGAGTTTATTTATTTCTTTAAGTTTCTCCATTTGACAAGGGGAAGGTACGGATGTTGCATTCGCTTTTGGAATGACAGTATGCGGAGGTCTTAGTGCTCGTATACCGTAACGAAACACTTTATGTATTATAATTTACATTTGTCGACGTATCTAGTAACCCAAATCATAGCATATGCAACCACGAAATGTCTATAGTTGCGGCGGTAGCGTATCAACTTACTACGCAGAGGATCCAGGTTCTAGTCCGACAAGGGTACGAATTTTTTTTTCTTTGTTCCAATTTTTACCGTGGAGATACATTGTTTAAGTACTATTTATTATATTCTGTGAAAACAACCGTAAAAGAGAAGATCAGAACAAACGTATTATAGCGACGTAGGCTCCACGTTGGGTATGATCGTTGGTCCTACGTTGGCCGCGATCGTTGGCCCAACGAAAAAAATAGCGACATTTCTAACGGTTGGCCAACGAATACTGCAACGTAGGCCCAACGAAATGCCAACCATAAATGCTACTAGGGTAACTTATCAAATTTTTATTAGTTTACTTTAAAAAAAACAATATAGGTACTTCCAATACGCGCAAATGTACGAGCGAAGTCCCAATGCAGGAGCTCTAACAGTTCTTCCGAAAAAAATTCTTAAAGATTTCCAAAATAGCACTGAAAACTGGAATAACTCCCTAAAGCACACTCTATGGAATGTTATATGTGTCATGTAGTTTTTATTATTTTTACTTAAAAAAAATAATATAGGTGTTTCGAAATGCGCGCAAATGTAAGTGCGCAGTCCCAACGCAGGAACTTTAATATATCTCCCGAAAAAAATTCTTAAAGGTTTGCAAAATAGCACTCAAAACCAGAATAACTCCCTAAAGCACACTCTATGGAATGTTATGTGTGTCATGTAGTTTTTATTATTTTTACTTTAAGAAAATAATATTGGTGTTTCGAAATGCCAATCATAAATGCTACTAGGGATGTAGAGAAAAGAGTAAGAGAATTTAGACCGATACATCATTTTCTACACATTAGGTAGCAGAATTATGAATGAAAGAACTGTTTACTTAGTTCCTTACAATCGATCCATTAAATTTTCATGTTGAAGAAAAATCCGCAATCTACTAATATTATAGCGCTAATTGCTAAGAAGAATTGTTCTCTGCTTTGAAATTTCGAGAGCTAGACGAATGGGACACGAGGGGAGAAAAATCTCTATCGCGAATATTTCCGTTTATATTTTGAGAGCCGTGTGCGCGAAAAAGAGCGTACGATCAACCAACGCGATTTTTCACTGTTCGCCGGGCGAATTTAAAATAATTTCGAGCGGGGCCCGGCTTTTAATTAAAGGAACTAGGAATCCGCGGATCGTTCAGCATTTTAGAGGTAGTACGCGGATTCCGAGATTACCCGCTCTTAATCCAACAGCAGAAGTGTTTCGCGGGTGTGTTTGCGAAGCGTATTAGCCGCGGGTCGGCCGGATTAATAAAGTTAAAAATGCACTTTGCGGCGGACGTGCGATAATGATAATTTCGCCAGTGAGCCTGGCTCGAACAAAAAGATGGAACGCTGCCGCACACGAGTCGGTCGATTTTTTATCGGAAGAAGAGTTTAATTGCTTCTACCCCGTTGACGAACACCCACACACACACACATATACACACGCGTACACATACACACTGACACTTTTTTACAGGTCGAAGAACAAGGTGTACAGGGTGTCCCATAGAATTAACGTAGGTAAAACTTACGTTTAGGGGAGGATGCTCCGATGACCTTGACCTTGACATATGTTGTTGAGGACAACATTCTGAACAACGTTTGTCATTACAACTACCCGGTGCTCGGTCTTAGTTTTCGAAAAATTTGCGAAAAACTATTGCTAGTACTGTATTGAATTTTCTGTATTCTTCGTGGCTACGTAGGGCTACCATAGTTTCGAATGAGCTACATTAAATAAATAAACATAGCAAAAACTCATGCATCCGAATGTGACCCATGTGCGATCCAGTGCGGATCAGTAGCGATCAGTGTATACATCTGTGCGTTACTTGCAAGTCTCGTGAGTTTTTGAATTATTTCAATATGCATCTCCATGAGTTTATAAATTTGACATACAATTTCGATTCCTTGTGGAACTTTTTGTGTGAGAAAAAAGTTCATAAAGATCAGTTTGATATAGATACTGTTACGAATATGGCAAAATAGGTACTCCCGTTATATCGTCGTTGCCTAAACGACCCCGAAACTTTTTGAATATTGGACCATATATATCACTTTACTTTCTTGAGCAGTTAGAACAATTCGTTTACTACGCGACGCAAAGAAGATATTTTGTAAAACTTCTAATTTATCAGAATTACAAAGAAAATGCCGATTAATTGCAATTGTTTCAAAATTTCTTCTTCATGTCATGTAGTAAACTAATTGTTCTAACTTCTTAAAAAAGTCCAAGTCGTATGGTTCACTATTAAAAAACATTATCGTCTCTTTAAAAGCGTCCGGATATTAGTGGGAGTGACTGTAGTTGTGCTGTTTGTTTTCACGAAATTATTACAACTTTTCGAGAATATGTAGTGCTCGGAAAGTGATGGAAATTATTTTCGACAGTAGAATGAATTTTCATTATTTATAAATAGTCATGAATTCGCGATGGTAGAGCTATGAATTAATTTCTAGAGCTAATAAAAGGCTAAGTGACAAATAAAGGATAAGAACTTTAATCAATAGAATGTTTTATTCTTCGGCATGAATTATCGGGACGTGATTGCCCGCATTAATTGCCTCATTATGTGGACGATTTTAAATTGTAAACTAGGCACGATTATCGGGAGAATGAATTCAACGATCCATAAACAGTCGCGTGATCGATAATTCATGGGGAACTAGCAACGATTAATTGAGAACTAGCGTCGATATTTAATTCGTCGTTAAACAAAAGGGCATCGCGCAGCTCAATACTCTGCAAAATTATTAACGCACACGCGAGTCCCGGTGTTTATCATAAACAGCGCCCCAATACGAGTTCGTTAGTATCGCCGCACCATTTTGAATGCGTCCCTACCGAATTTTGCTTTAACTCCGATAGGCGATTTGTCGTTTAACCCTTCCCACTCGGAGCTATTTCAACTAAAAAATCAAACATTTCTTCTAACCTAGAATATTTCTATTGTACATAATTTTTTTTCATTATATGCGTACGAAACTGATATAGTACCTCATACAATATTTAAATGTTTAGTAATTTATTACATATAAACAAATTTAATCATGTAAACAATATTCTGAATAATGGTGTAACAATTTGTAGCGGCGCCTCAGAGTCGCCATCCGTGTGCTAAGGGTTAACTATTTTTTAACTATTAGCGAGATTTAAACCGTTTGCAAAAATCAACATACCATTGAATTATAAGTTAAAGTTTGCAAATTCTGAATAAAGTTGAATGTTGCGGAGTGATTCTAATTATTAAATTAAATAAGCTGTCATAAATATAGCGAACGACATAATTAGACTGCAGTTATTATGCATCTGTGATAAAAATGACTGGATGTATTATATTTAAGAACATTGTTGGGTTTTGTTAAATGAAGTCTGAGTTGAACGTTAAACTAATCGTTTATTAAAGTAAAAAAAGGTAAAACAAACATCATGGTTTTTGGCAAGAGATACAATACAGAAGAATATACGCTCGCATACTACTAATAGTAGAAGAGAGATTAACGCCATCCCTTAAGGAGAAAAGGAACAATTATGGCGGATTATTCAAAAATATAAAATCGCGGTTGCTAGAGCAACAAACATCATAATTTATTACAATTATTAAGAGACATAGATTTTGTTTAACGATTAATACAAGCAATTTTGATGTTTTATAAAAACCCACAGTCCAATAGAATAATTAACATATGCAGCAGTTTATGTTATGCCAGAGTTTATGTATTCATAAACAATTTATTATAATTATTATTTTTTCCCTCAACAACTTGTGTTGCTAATAACGTTAAAAATGTTTGGTGTACCAAGTGATAATATTTCAAGGATTTAAATACATTGTTATTGCATAATAAGACGATTCGGATTTTGCGATGGCCGCAGATAATTTTTATTTTGCATAAAAATCCGCAGTCTACCAATCACGACGGTCATAGACCATGATCTCTGTGCGGTGAATTATTAAAACACCTAAACTCTCGGATACTTTTTCTTATTGTTTAGCGTGGATACTGTGGACAGTTCGCCAACGGTGTTAGAGGAACTAATTTGGAGAGCACTAAATCGTTGAAAAGAGACGTTCCCCTTCGGCGAGGAATAAAATGGGTCATCGTAACGATTAACACGCGTTAAGTGTTAAATGTTTCAACAAATCCGATGTGTCGTTCAATGGATCCCTTACCTCGGTACCGTTCAGGGCTCCCCGGCTTATGGTTAAACCGACCGAGCAATTTGCCACATTAGACCGCACTTCGCACTTTCTTGACGAATAACTATAACTAATTTTTCCGCGGACCGAGAACCGTCACGACCATAATTCACGCGCGACCGTCTAACACCGTGTTTCCCAACGTGAGGCCCACGCTCCACAGGGGGGGGGGGGGGGAGGGGGGCAATTCGAAAATGAACTCGTTCAGAGTTTAACCGTTTTGAAAATTTACTTACTGTGTTTCCTCTACAATTCCCTAGCGACTTCTTCCTGAAACCCATCATTTATGTTACTTCTAGACCGCACTTCGCACTTCCTTGACGAATAACTATAACTAATTTTTCCGCGGACCGAGAACCGTCACGACCATAATTCACGCGTGATCGTCTAACACCGTGTTTCCCAACGTGAGGCCCACGCTCCACAGGGGGGGGGGGGGGGAGGCAATTCGAAAATGAACTCGTTCAGAGTTTAACCGTTTTGAAAATTTACTTACTGTGTTTCCTCTACAATTCCCTAGCGACTTCTTCCTGAAACCCATCATTTATGTTACTTCAAGGAACAATTTAATTTTACTTGGGGACGGGGGAGAGGGGACAAAAGAATTTTAGAAAGGCTTATGTGGGGCATGGCAAAAAAATGGTTGGGAAACATTGGTCTAACTCCTTCAGAAATTCTTAAAAATCGCGAAACTCTTCTCCCGTAGTTTCATTTCATTTTCGGACGAATTTCAGCTTCGCAATTTGGAAAAAACACGATCAGTAACGAGACAATGAATAGGCAATATGATAAGTACACTTGTAGGTAAGTGTGCATAGGTGAGTATAATATTTTTTTACTTCGACATTCTTAACACTGTAAAGATTCTTTCGTAGAAAATTATTATTGATCAGATTTCTTACCTCGAGCATATGAGTCGTCCATTTTGAAAGTGACCTAAGTCACTTACATTTATACTTTTAAGTAAAATTAAAAATATGTATACGTATAGGATACCAATGTGTCATACTGCTTAAGTGTATATAAAGGAACTAAATTTACAATTCCTATGAAATAATAACAATTATTAAGTGAATAATATGTGTTTTCTTACCAAAAATGGAGTTAAGCCACTTTCAAAGTTAACAACCTGATTCGTTATAAAATTTGGAAGAGCCCAAGTCCATTCGACATAATTTAAAATGCTTCGAAGCAGGACAAATCATGTCATCGGCTTCGGAAGCATTTTTCTTTAATTGAAAGGCAAACAGTGTCGTATGTGAGTCGCCGCCATCTTGCTTACTAATAATTTTTGTCTTGACTAGTAGTCAAATGTTTCATAACTGTAAGTGTTGGTACTTAAGCGTTATAAAATGGCAGGCGATTATTTACATACATTGAAACCAGTGTTATAAATAATTTATTATCACTGCATCGAATTCATTTCTACGTTCAATTTATTTTCTGGGTTTAACAGTGGAAACTACCGAGCTGTTCTAAATGACAGATTTTAAATTTTTTCTGGTCGAAAAATTATTGTATCGACCGTTTCAGGGAAAGACAAGGAAAGCAATTAACTGGGAAACAGGAAAACAATTGAGCCATCTATTTTGAAAGTGACCTAAGTTCATTTATACTTAAATTGAGATATTTAAGAGTTTACGTTTCAAAAAATTAAAAATATACGTGTAGGATACCAATGTGTCATACTGCTTAAGTGTATCTAAAAGAACTAAATTTGCAATTCTTATTAAAACAATAACAATTATTAAGTGAATAATATGTGTTTTTTTACCAAAAATGGAGTTAAGCCACTTTCAAAGTTAACAACCAGATTCGTTATAAAATTTGAAAGAGCCCAAGTCTATTCGACATAATTTAAAATGCTTCAAATTGAAAAAAACAATACTTAATTTATTTTATATTTCTTTACAACTCTTCAAAAACACAATTTATGCAAATAGGAAATTTTCTAACTACATAAATTACATATCAATTTACTGCTCATCTACATTTTGTGTATGCGGGAGGGATGTCATGGTGCACCGGTGGTATAATCCATCATGTCCTTGTATTTCGCTGTTGTAATTCGTCTTATACTTTTATAAAGTGGTGTCAATACAATATTTCCGAACTTTTTTTCTTGAAATCATTAGTTACGAATTCGTGTTCACTATCTGAATTAAATGGTCTTGTTGTTTTATTCTTCTCCACGAGTGTAATAATTTATATAATTTAATATTCTAAGTTTTATATTCAATTGTAAGTGTGTGTTGCGTGAATTTTTTCCACTGTATTAATTAAACGTACTGATTATTCAACTAAAGCAACTGTCAAAAAACTGAGGTTAACTTGTTAAATACTAATTGATTAAAATTACCTTCATCACTGCCTTCGGACATTTGAAAATCCGCACTTTCGGACATTATCAATAATTGATTGGACTTAGGCCACTTTCAAAGTAATAGTTTTAATTATTAAACTAACTGCGAAAACTTATGTGTCCAAGATTATCGTGTATAGTCTGAATATACTTAACAGCAAATGTTGATTATGACAAACAACTTCAACTTGTACACGTCGACAGAAAATAATTGACAACTGGACTTAGACCACTTTCAAAATAAAAGGCTCATATATTGTACTAAAATCCAGATAAATCCAATTTTGTTATTCCCATACCTAAGGCAATACATGCTAGGTAGATTTAGTATCAAAATCAAAGGAATCATTAGGTTGTTGCACATGAGATTTTAGAATGTAAATTCTATAAAGCGTTTTAATCGAGAAATACTATCACAGTCTTCAACCTCGTTATACACATTCTAAAAGATTCAATTTTTACCTTTATGCAATTCAGACCAGTAATTCGTTGATTGCCTGCAATTTTGCTTCATTGGTCAATAGGTTTTATTTAGAAAAGATGAGTACATTATTTGTTGATGATAGATTAACTTAAAAAATGGATGCGAAAATCTTGTAAATGAAAGATTTGAAAGACCGAAAAACTCAATTTCTACTGTAACACAATTCGCAAATTTGTAATTCGTTGACAGAATATGTCGATTACAGTCTACTTTGCTTACTCGATAAATTTTATTTAGAAATAAAGTTACGTTTCTCAAAATCGGGCGCAACTTGTATGCAACAATCATTCAATGAACGATATAGTAAGTGCACATAAATCATTGATTGCGTTGTTTATGAGTGGGAATTATAAAAACAAAACCTAATAAATCGAGAAACTGTAAAGAGAGAAACTGCGGGTTGGTTTTTCGGTCCACGGGCAGATTTTGGAGCAAGGTTCACTCTCAAGTATAACCAGAGTCAGATAAAGAATATATCTGGGTCACGAGACACGCCGTGGGAAATGTATGCGCGTTAAATTTATGCTATTCAAATGCACGATAAAAGTCAAGCGATAAGCTTCCCAGTTATCGGATCCGCCATTGCGAAACGAAGAAAACTCTGCGACGCCGCGAAGCGCAGCGTCCCGTCGGCGAAGAAACGGGGAGGAGAGGCTTGATCGAATCAATCTAACCTAATTATCCCCATGAAAATCCGATCTTTTTTTATTACTCGCGTTTATTATTCATGGGGTTCCCGACGGTTAATTATTCGACACGACAAACGGTTAATTTGAACGAAATCGGACGAAAAGTGGGGATTAATTAGGTGATTCGATTGCGGACTGTCGCCGATGTAATTCCCGCAAACTCGCCGGAGTCAATATTTTTCCAAGCTTTTCAATGTTTTAAATTCTCTCCGGTTAGGGTAACTGTCCAGTGAATGAATAGTTAGCTGCATGCTTTGAAATTAGTATTCGCAAATCGTTACTGAATTTCCCGAGAGCTATTTCTATAAGTTAGCCATTTTCAAGATCTTACATTCCAGATCACAAATCTAACAATATTACATGGTTGAAACGAAAAATCGGCTAGATGCCACATGAAATGAAATTTAACACTAGAACCACCGAGCACTAAATTTTACTAATATACATTGCTTTATAATAACAACAACAAGATTACATTTATTCATATTTCGTGAAATTTTTATGTTAATATGTGCTTCAATAGAAAAGTACATTGAAAAAGTTTGCATCGAAACATTCTTATAATTTCAATAACCGTGGAAGAAGAAATCAGTAACAAGTCACTCTGACTCGCCCGGTAGTTCTAGTGTTAAACAATTATATAAGTTCGTTTAATTTATCTAAAGAGTACACCGCTGGACATTCTAATTTCTACTTTCATTAATTTCTAGGAAGACAGAAATGAAGAGTATTTAAATCTTTTTACGAAGCTGCCATTACTAATCTAGAATTATTACACATGTTCGTTGTTTGTGAGATTCAATGAAAATTGTATGACATTTATTAATTTGATTCAAGTGATTTTCGTTATTTTACTTTCGAATTGTTAATAATGAACAAGACGAAGCAAACATTTGAGAAAACCTATTGCCAGAATTTATCGAACTCATTCGCATACTTCTGTATCCTTTTCATTTTGTATTGGTAATGACGAAGAAATTTTTAATTTATCATGATGCGTATGACGTTTAATAGTAATAGAACTGATAAAATAAATCGACTGTACAAATCTGCAAACATTTACAATTGTCCCATCTGAGAATAAAATTTATTATTCTCAAAAACGTTGCTTGAAAAATTACGGTTGTTGATGGAATCATTTAAATGTTTCAAGTGTTAGGCGTTAATCGAACAGTTTATCTTCTAATAATTGACGAACTGAAAATAAGTGAAAAATCATGGTGTAGAATAGTTTTGTCCATCCCAACAATAAAGAATACGAGTGTCCTGTTTCTGCCGACGGTACCCAACAAGCGTAACTCAATGTATCTTTCTGAATACTTTAGAGACTGTAAAATCAATTTATACACCATCAATTATTATCATTCGATTACTCTATGTATAACAAAAGTATCGGCAGTATTTCATTTATTCTATAAAATGAACAGCGTTCATTAACTTGAAAAAGTTCAACGAAAACGCAGTAGATACATTCCGTTAACTTCTCGCACCATGATTTATTTTATGGTTACACCAATTACAACTTCTTCATCATGTAAAATCTTCTAGAAGAAAGAGAAAAATGAAATAAAATGAAATCAATTGTTCAAATTTTTCGTCATGAGTCTAACTCAACAGTAAACCGTAAATGGTTAATTCAACTAATCAAACTAAAAACCAAACCAAAGCAGGAAGCAAATGTTTAATCAATGTTGTTCAAACTCTTATGCGTTTCTCGTCGTATTATAAAGTAAGGGTATAATTCTACAAATCGAAACCAAAATCAAAGCAATAATCTTCTTCTTTTTCTACACGATAAAGTCTGAATTCACCCTCATCCCCATTATCCCAAAACGAGTATATCGATCGCGACCATCGAGAAAAGCAGTAGCCAAGAAGAAAAAGGAATCAAGAACAAAGGAAAATCATCGTACAATCAAGTATGAACGAACCTCTGTTGTCTTGATCGCGAGCAGCATGGGGTCCTCCATCTTCCCCGGCTCGGCGAGAGGCGTCGCACGGGGATGATCATCGCGGGAGCGTCAAAATCGTGGCGAAAACGCGTCGTCGACCGAACTCGTACTGTAGGATCCGCGAAAAAGCTGGTTTGCGAGGGGGGGGGAGACGAGGGGGAACTAGGAGGATGAGGCGAGGGTGGTAGGAGGCGGAGGGTGTCGGTAGGTGGTTGGGGGTGGCAGCGAGAGAGCGAGAGAGAGCGAGGTAGTCGAAGAAACAAGAGGGTGTACGAGGCTAACGGTGGCGAAAGTGGTGCGGACCGGTTGAAGAAAGCGTCGCGACGCGATGCGTCGGGGTCGCGTGACGCGCGATAGGTGTCAAACGCGTGGCGGACAGACAGTTGACATGACATGGTAGAGAGCAACGCGACGCTGCCTGTCGTCGTCGGCGTCGGGCGTCGTCGTCGTCGTGCCGGGATTGCGCTAGCGGCGCAGCGTCGCGACGCGTTTCGCAGCTGCGCGCGAGGAGAGCGGCCGAGCCAGCCGAGGCATTATCGCGCCACCGATTCACACGACACGAAGGGGACGTGTACGCGAACCCCGGACCTAACCCGTGGCCACGCGACGTTCATTGGTCGGTCGTGGTGAGCGGTGGGAAGCGTCGAGCGTAGAGTGGTCCGCGCAATGGAGGGGCGTGGCAAGGGGCGCTCGGAGTGGGACGTGTTTGAACAAGATCGGGAGACTCGAGAGTAGCGGAGTACACTCGCTAACCGGCCTCCATCCACACGGCACACAGAAAGACAGACTGGTGAATGAGGGAGAGTGGAGGTGAGGCGGCTCAAACAGGCCCCGCTCAAACAACTGCTCTTGTGTGTTCAGCGAGAGATCCACGCCACGATCAGCGTACCGCGTATACCACTGCCTTCTGTCGTAGTCTAGCCGCGCCGCGTTGTTCGACCAACGGAGGAGAGATCGACCCCGTTGATCCGATCGAGTGGTGAGTTTTCGCCTTGCCGTTGGACCGCATCGGTATACAGTGAAATATTTCTCTGATCCGAGAAGAGGTGACACCGCGGAGAAGAATCCAGTGCTCGAAGGGATAATCAGTGTTGTATTTTGTGGTTTGCGACCGCCGAAAACAAATACGAAACGGTGTTACTGTTATTCGATGACTGTGAAGTTTTTCGTGGTATAGGACTTTATTGTTGTTTTTTCTCTTGGCGCAGAAGTGCGATCGACTGTCGGTGATCGAAAAAAATAGAACGAGAGAGAGAAAGAGAGAAAAAGCGAAAGAGTTTCAGATTGAGGAACCATCGCCGGATACGGTGATAGGATTGCGCCGTCGGTGGAGAAGATTAAGGGAGCGTCGCATTATCAGCAGTCGTGGTACCGAGGCTTTCATGATTCCCGTTTGACGAGCAGACAACAGTCTGCCATCCCGGCGTCGGTGAGCTCTATGACCATGCTCCAGTCGCAGAAGCTGTACGGCGACGCCGGTAGCCTCGGTGGCACGATGACCAGCGCCGCGATGTCCCATATGGGCAGCATTCCGCCGTCGTACACCTCGATCAACTCGATGGGCTGCATGTCGATGGGGATGTCGATGGGCGTCGGTGTCGGTCCGAGCTGCAGCCCACAGGGCGCCGGCGGTTTCAACATGAGTTCGGTCAGCTCCGCTATGGGGATGGCGACGATGGGCGGCGGTGGCATGAGCAGCTACGGGGGCACGTCGATGGCGAACGGTAGCGCGTGCATGGGTACCGTTGGTTACGGCCCGTTGACGCCAGCCGGCGGCACAGGGGTCACCAGAGACCCTTTATCCCTGACCGAGCCGGACTCGCCTAACTCCGCGCTGCAACGCGTTCGCGCCGACAAATCGTACCGCCGTAGCTATACCGCCGCGAAACCACCGTACTCGTACATCAGCCTGATCACCATGGCGATCCAGAACGCGCCCTCCAAAATGCTTACGCTGTCCGAGATCTATCAGTTCATCATGGACCTGTTCCCCTACTACAGACAGAACCAGCAACGCTGGCAGAACTCCATAAGGCACTCGCTCAGCTTCAACGACTGCTTTGTCAAGGTCCCACGCACGCCCGACAAGCCCGGGAAAGGTTCGTTCTGGACGTTGCACCCGGAAAGCGGAAACATGTTCGAGAACGGGTGTTACCTGCGCCGGCAGAAGAGGTTCAAGGACGAGAAGAAGGAGCTGACCAGGCAGTCGAACAAACACCAACAACACCAGCAGCACCACACTAGCATCACTGCCACGGGGACAACCGCGGAGCACAGTAGCCCGACGCATCGTATCGCGCCAGGTGGCGGCAGAAACCCGTCGTCCCTGCACCACGGCACCCAGCAACAAGAGGACAAGGACCAACACTCGTTGGTGTCCTCCCATCATCATCACCACGCCGCGAGCCTCCATCAGCATCACGCCGGTCTGAAAAGCGACGCGACGGACATAGGCGGTCTCCTCGGGCAGGACTTGGGCGCGGCGCACGACGAGTTGACCGCCATGGTCAGTCGTAGCCTTCATCCTCATCTGATCCCCGACACGGCTGCGTTGCACCACGGCATGGCGGGTAGCTTGAAACAGGAGCCGCCGTACACCGCCGCTAGCCACCCGTTCAGCATCACCAGGTTACTACCGGGAGCAACGGCGGGAACGTCGCCGGGCGCGCAAGACACCAAGCCGCCGGAGATGAAGATGTACGAACAGCTGCATCAGAGTTACGCGAACTTCGGCTCCTCGCATCATCCTCACGCCCATTCCGCGCCGCCTTCGCATCATCATCACAACGGGATGCATACGAGCCCGAACACCGTCGGACCCATGCACAACATGACCAACCACCATCACCAGGAGTACTACCAGAGCCCGCTCTACCATCACGCGACCAGCGTAGCCAGCAGTAGTGCTCCACCACCGCCCTCCGTTGTCAGCGCTGCACCAGGATTGTGACACCACGCTACACACCCCTACGCCTTGGCCTGAGCCGCTGCTGCTGCGGCATACGCCGCGAACAGCGCACCCTCGACCACGGTCGACCTCGCTTACCAACATCATCGACACCATCAGCACCAACATCCATCGTCCTCTTCTTCGTCGTCGTCGTCCTCGCCGTCGTCATCCTCACTCTCCTGCCAACCGAACTCGCAGCCGTCCGTCGTCGCACACAATACCGAAACGTCCGACGCGACTGTCAACGTTGTCAGTCAACGACGACGACGTCGCTGCGACGAAAACCCCGCGGAATCTTGTACGTCTCACGTTGTTCAAGAGGATGATTACGACGACGAAGAAGAGGAAGAGGATGAGGAGGATATCGTCTAAGGAGGATCACACCGACGACCGGACTCCGTTCGAGGGTGAGGACAACAGTCTCGCGAGTGTCGAGTTTGTTCTTGGCCAAGCTGCGAGGGGTTCTCGCTTGGCAGCTCGGGGCGTCGCGACGCTGGGCTGGCGCACGCGGAGGTATTTTATGATGTATGATATGTAAGGGGGGTCAGCGGGGATGTTCACGCGTGTTTACGAGGAACTTGGGTCATTTTGAGAGGACGTGATCGATGCGAGGATCCGCGGGATTTGGCATAACTTTTCTCGGGTATCAATTCTTGAAGGTATTTTGTTATGGTAGCAATTAACTTGAATCACATTTTGAGACGAAGTATGTGGAGTACATGCATTTTTGGCGAGGTTCTGAATGGGTCACGAATTTATGTTGGTGGTTAGAGATTCTTAAAGGAAGTTTTAAATGAGACGTATGAATTCTTAAATTTTTGTTCAGAATGGGTACATGGAAGGTGGAACTTTCTTAAATTGATCAAGAATGCGAAACATGAACATGAATCACATTCACGTTGAGTATACGCATTTTTGTAAAAAGGTTCTGTATTACAGCGTTAATTAGAAATTCTTAACGGAGGCTTTAAAAGAGATGTATGAATTTTTAAATTCTTGTTTAGAATGGGACATGAGAGGTCGAATTTTTTAAAACCAATTTTGTATGAGAAACCTGAATTGCATCTTGCAACAAAATTTCTCAACGAAGAATTGTTCTCCACATACGACCCACACTGCACAGATCAACTCCTCGATTTTTATTGTTAATAATAGTAATTGTTCCGAAACTTGATTCAGGTTTTTGATAGTAATGTTTCGATACTTATTACATCGCCAGATACTTTCAAGATTTTCACTCGACCCGTCGCACAGTGAAACAAGCAATGGACGTGTTTAATTATCTGTGCTATTGTTGATTATTTTATGGAAGAATTGTTTCAGACAAAGTTTTAGTAAGGTGGTCTCAAAAATTCGTTTTAATTTAAAATAATTAGCACGATACGAAATCACAATTGTTATTCAAGCACAGAAATGCTGCAGTTAACTGAAAACAGTTTACAGGATATCAAAACATTAACAAAAAGATGGTTGCACTGTTTGTATATGCTTAATTAATAATTAGTTATTAATTAGTAATTAATTCAATGATAAAAACTGACTGCAGCTGTTGCAAGACATACATAGAATGCACTTAAGAATTTCCTTCTTTCGTTGCTAATTGCTAATTGCTAATTCATTTTTTTATCATCAAATTCGCAGTCTATTAACACTAAAACTACCGAGCGCTAAACGCGACTGGTGTATATTGTCTTCTAATAACGACAAGAATGCATTTATTCAACTTCCGTACAACTTTTGTTTAAATATGTACTCTAATAGAGAAGTTGGCTAAAACATTACTCCGGAAAACATTTTTATAATTTCAATATTTGTAAAAGAAAAATTTAGAAACCAGTCATTTTGACTTGTCCGGTAGTTCTAGTGTTAATAACATTAAACATTACGAAAAGAATTTTTGAGATCTATGTACACACTGAAGCAACATCAACTTTTTATCGCCTCTTGTTGCTTTTTTCTTTTATTAATAGGAGTGACGATTCTTGCGTGCACCATCAACTAATAGTAGCTCGTTGTTGTCCTTGTGTGGACATAGCTTAACATATAAAGGTACATCCGATAATTTTCTTCCAATATTATCTTTCGCAGAATGTCAAGATCGTCCATATTATTTTCAAAAAATGAAAGATCTGTTCGTTGTCGAGGAAAATAAAGTTTCGCTTCACTGTGCGTCGCAAACTACTACGGATTCTCGCAACGCATCCGTTTTTAAGCGAATTTGTCGGAGGATCAGACTCGAGATTGTACTGTTCACCTCGTTTATGCAAACGCGTGAGCATCGTAAGTCCGACTACGGAATACTTGCGGCGATTTAACATTGTCTGTAGAGACGCAGCCGTGAGTCGGTAACACGTTCCCAATTATAATGCTTGCACAATGCTTGAAGAGACGTTTCTTTCCGTTCTTGAAATTTGGAGTAGTCTGAATCTCGAGTATCCATGGCCATGGCCTGTATATTTCGCTTGCTTTCCTTTCGAAAAAATCAAAAACCAGCTCCCCTCTCATTCAACATTTTGAACCTTCAACACTTTGAATGCCATCGACCCGAAAAATTCCATAGAAAAATAATTCAGTCAAAGATAAAGTAGACTGCGGATTTTTATGAACTTTTAGAGCATTTTTATGAATTTATGACACAAATGGGTGTACGTAATGTTAAATAGAAAAATTAGTATAAATACTGAATGAATGCAAGGAAAGGAATGCAGATTGTTTAGAACTAACCAAACTCACCAATTGCTATTTGGTTTCCAAGTCACATAATGCGACTGTAGATTTTATGTA
The DNA here is from genome assembly GCA_913789915.3 of Sphecodes monilicornis. Classification (NCBI taxonomy): domain Eukaryota; kingdom Metazoa; phylum Arthropoda; class Insecta; order Hymenoptera; family Halictidae; genus Sphecodes; species Sphecodes monilicornis. The sequence goes on along the minus strand of OU565301.1, from coordinate 6,879,333 downwards.
CTTGTGACAAAATGAATAGGAGGAACATAAAGATAGTAAAAATATTAGAAGAAATTACAAATATTGTTATTTTCAACTTGCTGAACCTAATAGGCAAGAAAATAAATTTATGAGGCAGACAATTTTTATTCTACGTAAAGATCTACAGTCTATCTTGCATAAAAAATCACAGTATTTTTTGCTCCTTGCAGATACTAAGCAAATTTGGTGTATTGAATATATTATCGTGAAAGTTCATTTTCGAATTCGAATAAATAATATTTTTGAACCTCTTTTTGGGACTCAAAGTGTTAAGGAGGTGCTCAAAGTGTTAATCGAGCGGCGGAGCAGCTTCAAAATCGAGGTCCCCAGCCTCGGAACTTCAATCTCGAATATTAACAAACAAAGTTAGACATTTGTTAACTTCGGAACCACTAGACTGTCAAAGTGACTCGCTTTCAAAGTCTCATAAATAGGTTACGGATCGTTATGCGTTCATAAGAAAAATGACTGCATGCAACAAAAAACTGTGCAAACATTGCAAGACTTCAAGAATGCTGTTGTATTATTACCAACATATTAAAATTATTAAACGAAGAAATACATTTAGAAGATAAAGATCTTATCTAGAATTGCAAGAGCAGATTTGAAGGCTGCGGAGTTTTTATTTTTTGTATATAATTTAAAACAGAAAGGCATTGGAAGAATTGTAAAATTAAATCAAATAAAATAACTTTCTCATTTAACTATACAGTTTGTCGTAATTCAAGCAATACATTTTTATTTTGCATAAACATCCGCAGTCCATTGATGAGATTCGATGCTGCAATTTCTTCGGAAAGCAAATTGATCCGCGACTAAGAATTATCGACTTGAAGCGAGTCATTTCGGTTCTTTCGGTGTTTATGGCAATTTCGCGAAGAATAATTTCTCGCAAGTCGCGACGGCTCCTCGGAAGATTGGAGGCTGTGACGCACGATTGATCTTTCGCCGCTTCGAGGAGCTTCGCCGCGCAATTTCTCGATAGACGACGTGCGAAAAGGTGCGGTTCTAAAGAGGAACAGAAAAAATCGGCACGTCAATCAAGCGCCGGTTACAAGTGTCTGACTCACGGTCGCGATACGAGCGCAAATCTAGAGGCAGAGATTAAGGAATGTCAACGACGACGACGACGACGACGACGACGACGACGGTCTCCAGGTTTCTCGGACTCTTTCGTCGCGACGGTTTCCCCGACGCGCGTCGGTTTTCTGTGATACGCGACAACGATGCACGAGGCGATTCTGAATAGCCCGCGGACTCCGGAGTCCGTTTCCGTTTCCGTTCCCTTTCGTTTCGACGCGAACGATTTCGTGTCGCGAAACCACGAACCGTCGCCAAGCCGATCTCATCCGACGGGGATGGAAAATTTGCTGGAGATGCGCGGGAACACGAAAATGTCGAGCCGGATCTGGTGTGGTTCAGAATTTCCTCGAGATCGACATCGATTCTCTCAAATTTCGAGACTCCAGAAAATTTTCGGGCCGAGTCAAGAATTTTTCGGTACGGATTTCTATCAAATTTTGGGATTCTCGAATATATTAACCCTTTGCACTCGGAGCTATTTCAACTAAAAAACCAAATATTTCTTCTAACCTAAAATATTTCCATCGTACATAAGTTTCTTTCATTATATGCGTACGAAACTGATATAGCACCTCATACAATATTTAAATGTTTAGTAATTTATTACATATGAACAAATTTAATCATGTAAACAATATTCCGAATAATGGTGTAGGAATTTGTAGTGGCGCCTCAGAGTCGCCATTCGAGTGCTAAGGGTTAAGTCGTCCCACAAGTTCTTACCGTTTACTGTTATACTATTTAGATTAATATTTTAAATAATCTTTCAATGCTTACGAAAAAATGTAATCATTCTATCGTTCTACAACCCCTTGCCACCTTTTTGGTAAAGACATTGTTCCGTCACTATAAAATTCCTGTGGTTTTTTCATTAGAAGACGACATCTGCGGGACGAACTTATGGGACGACCTAATATATAAAAATTTCCAAGAATTTTCAGAATCACCGAGAATATTTGCGAGAACTCGGGATTATTCTCGGGTATAATATTCGAGATTGTTTTGAATGATTTTTGAGATTCCCCATAATTCGGGATTATTCTCGGCTATATAATATTCAGGATAATTTTGGAGACTTTATTGTTTCGGTATCTCGGTATGTTCCGAAATTTTAGAGAACCCGACGCGGCTCGACCCGACACGGCCCGAAAGTTTGTGCGAACCGGACGGGTCTTCGGGTCCTTCGGAGACATTTTCGGGTTCTGGTACATCTCCGAAGCCAGTGGATCTAGGGCGGAAAGCTTCTCACAGCTTCGAGACGCGAACATCCTCTTTTTCTGTGTCCTCGAGACCGAGGATCCTCTTTCTTTCAGCTCCTGGGACGCAAGGGCGGGTTCATTAGGGGAGAATTGTGTCGGAAGTTGGATATTTCAGCCGCTGATGGAGTTTGAATAGGATTGACCTGGATCGAGAGCGTCGATTCCTTTTTAGCTGAGGTTCCTTTTTTTCCCTTTTTTATTCGTTGCTGAGGATCGTTAACGCCCGGAGATACCCGGAGCTATTTGCTAAGTCAGAGTCGCCCAGGATTTCGGATGTCTCTTCGTCGAGGAAAAAGGAAGCAGTGTGTACATTGAATAGTTCCGTAGATCGGGGCAATTATCGGGATTGACAGGACGTTCTTCTGTGTTTAATCGGTTCCTTGGGATGATAGTAATTCGGTTGTGCGATCGGTATCCTGATGGAGTTAGGGTATTCTGATTTGATGAGTTTTTGTCGCAGGATAGAATCTATAATTTTTTGTCGGTAAAATACATTTGATTTCAGGGAAAGATTTATAATAAGTCGGTCTCTAGTCAATGAAGACTGGATTCGATCAGTTGAGAGTGTTGTCAAAAATGGGTTTGATAATTGTCATTTCGATATCTGATTTGTACCTTTTTATAAATATTTGAAAAGTGCATCTGCTGAGATTGAAACTAACTTTTATTTGTGTAGTGCATGTACGAAAAAAGCAATTTTTATAATTATTCTTTCAAAATGTGACTTGTACCTTTTTATACATACCTTAAAGTCTGCTGAGATTAATTGTCGTTGTAGTGCAAGTACGAGAAAATCAATTTCTTTAAATTAATAAGTATAATCTCGCAACATATTGAAAGAATCAATGGTGCTACTTATGTTAGAAACGTACGTTGAGCTTAACAAATTAACAACTTAAAACAAATTGCATAAAAGTCTGGAGTCCACTATACCGTGCATCTTTATGGAAAGTAAAAATGATTTGCATCGATTGCAACAAACTGAAACCAATTAGGATTGGGATCTTGCATTAGGAGCAATAGCCAAGATTAACGTGTCTATAAGAAATAACTTTAAAAAAGAAACATCATCCATTAGGATAGCTGTACAAATGATACTGGGAGTTAATATGTCTACTACTTCAAATTGTATCTGCTCAATTTTGTCAGAAATATAACCGCATAAAACGGTTCAATACAAAACTTTGAAGATATATTTTTTTAATTTAAGCAATTTTAATGTCGAGATTATTTCGTGATACATTACATGCAATGATATACAGTCACTCCCATTAATATTCGTACACTCTTAAAAAGACGATAACTTGTTTAATATTGGACCATACGAGTTGGACTTTTTTGAGAAGTTAGAATAATTAGTTTACTATATGACGTGAAAAAGAAATTTTAAAACAATTGCAAATTTTAAAACAATAGTGAAGGTCACGATTTTTAACTTTTTAATCTGTGCTTGTAAGACAAATTTAAAAGACGCGTTTTATAGATCTACAGTCACTCCCATTAACATTCGTACACTCTTAAAAAGACGATAACTTGTTTAATGTTGGACCATACGAGTTGGACTTTTTTGAGAAGTTAGATTAATTAGTTTACTATATGACGTGAAAAAGAAATTTTAAAACAATTGCAATTGGTCGGTGTTGCAGAGAAAATACTGAAAATTGTGTTTTACAATTTTTTTATGTGGCTTATATTGAAAATTTAAAACATCCATTTTGTAGATCTGTATCAATTGTATACATATTCAAATTTTCATCCAATTTGGAGTACGTGGAAAACAGCGACAGGCATCGAATGACGTAAGAATCCTTCGATTTATTACAGTTTAAGACCGAAAATTGTGAAAAGCTGCAATTTTTACCATCTTCAAGCAGTTGTAGCTCATTGCAACGTTTGCCGATTTTGGTGAAATATTCAGAGTGTATACAGTTGACACAGATCTACATAACGTATTTGTTGAATTTTCAATATGGACACACATAAAACAGTTATAAATAACAACTTTTAGTAATTTCTTTGTAATTCCGACCAATCACAATTTTTTCAAAATTTCTTTTTTTCAACGTGTAGTAAACTAATTGTTCAAACTTCTCAAAAAAAAGTCCAAGTCACATGATCCAATATTAACACTAGAACTACCGGACCAGTCAAAATGACTGGTTTTCAATATTTTCTTCTCGCGATTTACTGAAATTATAAAAATCATTCCATCAGAAATTACCGAACGAACTTTTTTATTGAAGCACACATTGCAATGAAAAGTATATGAAGTCTGAATAGATGCACTCTTGTAATTATTACAGAGCAATACACATTAGTCGCATTTATGACTCGGTAGTTCTAGTGTTAAAAACGTGATCGTCTTTTAGAGTGTACGAATATTAATGGAAGTGACTGTATGCAGAGGCAGGGGTTGAAACGGTTCTGAAAATAACTGTGGAAACAGTTATACATCGGTTCTGATTGAAACAGTTATGAAGAACCAAAATAATGTAACTGTTATGAGAATATCGGTTCTCGCTTATATCAGTTACGGTTACGATTCTTGAGAATCGATATTATAACGGTTCAATAACTGTTATTTTTAGGTTCTGGATTTCGGTTTCGGTTCTTCTGACTTCAGAACCTATAATATGTCCCGTATCGGTCTCATATCGGTTTTGAAATTCTGCAACTGATATTTTTTGGTTCTGTATCGGCTATACAGGGTGTCTCAAAATTCATCAACATCCGGAAATAAGAGGTTCCTGAGATCATTTGATGCGACATTTTCCTTTGCAAAAATGGCGTTCCTGGTTTTGTTATGGAGTTACTATTAACGAAAAACACGGACTAATCAAAGCGTGACTACAGTCCCGCTTAGCGTGGCGTCGCCGTTGGCCGAAACAGAATCAACCCGCTGTAGCTGCGGTCTGATTGGTCTGTGTTTTTCGTTAATAACTCATAAACAAAGCAACCGATGCCATTTTTGCAAAGGAAAATGTCGCTTCAAATGATCTCAGGAACCTCCCATTTCCGGATTTGAAGGAATTTTTAGACACCCTGTATAGCCGACACAGAACCAAAAAATATCAGTTACAGAACTGCAAAACCGATATGAGACCAATACGGCACATATTATAGGTTCTTAAGTCTGAAGAACCGAAACCAAAACCGAAATCTAGAACCTAAATATAACAGTTATAGAACCGTTATAATATCGGTTCTCAAGAACCGTAACCGTAACCGATATAAGCGAGAACCGATATTCTCATAACAGTTATAGCATTTTTTCGGTTTTCGTAACTGTTTCAAGAACCGGAATCAATATCATAACTGTTTTCAACCCCTGTGTAGAGGTACGAAATTACTTATTCAAATTATTGAATGTAGAAATACATCTTCATCTGCTTACTGCTTGTTGCAAATAACTCAGAAAAGTTGCATCTTGCATAAAATTCCGCAGTCCAGTCGTGACTAGATTTTACGCATTTATAACCAAAATGTGTACGTACAATTTAAATCAATGAACAGATGGAAAAGATTTTAAGGACATCAGTGTATTAGTTTCAGCTTGACAAGATAATTGAAAGAAGAAAGAAATTTGTCTGTTGTGTTTTGCAATCGACGCAAACATTTTCCATTTTGCATAACGATCCGCAGTGTAATCACGATTACATACTTGGTGCATCGAAGACATAGATTTCCCAGAAGCAAACTAGTATAATAGCGATCGCGTTGCCGATCTAGAGTGTTGACTCGAACGTTTGATTTATCCGCCCACGATTGTCGCTCTCTGACTCACGATTCTGGGTTGTCCCAAGGAAAGAAAAAGCTTCCACAATCGTCTAGCAAGTATGTTTATCGGCGGCGTTAGATTGATACTAGAAGCCGATAGCAAAGGTCTTTTTAGGATTATCTGTTCCTGACACATGCCTCTTTCACCGGTCGTTGATCTCGATCGGTATGTCTCCTCTCTCGTCGTGTCGGCTCGTTATCATCGAGCGTGCAATTGTTCGCGCGGTTTACATCGAACGATTTGTCGATCGGGAGCTACAATTAGGCTTTTATCTGAATCGCGATCTCATCGATAAGCTGAAATCGACGCTCGCGATTGTCCTTCTCGTTCTTCTCGAGGATGCATTTCCGGTTTGCTCTACTCATTCCAATCGATCATTCGCTGTGAAAGTCATTTTTTTCCGTTTCCAAAGTAGTTAACTAATATTTCACTCGTTCTTATGGTCTCGAAAGCTTGAATATTCAAAATGGAGAAAATTTTGTACTGTAGCGTCTCGGTTAGAGCAGTTATTTATTGTTTGAATGCTAGTTTGAATCATTACCGAGGTGAACAATAAACAGTGTTTTACGTAGATTTTTTAAAGCTCATTAAGGGCCAGTGAATGAACACCTCCTAGTAAATGAACAAGATTTGTATTGAAGGAAAGAATAGCATTTATGGGGACCTCTTCGTAATTGCAATAGACATGCGTTCAGTCACTGTGCAGGTATACAGGGTGTCCCAAAAATGTTGTAAATCACATCGAACGATTTGTCGATCGGGAGCTACAATTAGGCTTTTATCTGAATCGCGATCTCATCGATAAACTGAAATCGACGCTCGCGACTGTTCTTCTCGTTCTTCTCGAGGATGCATTTCCGGTTTGCTCTACTCATTCCAATCGATCATTCGCTGTGAAACTCACATTTTTTTCCGTTTCCAAAGTAGTTAACTAATATTTCACTCGTTCTTATGGTCTCGAAAGCTTGAATATTCAAAATGGAGAAAATTTTCTACTGTAGCGTCTCGGTTAGAGCAGTTATTTATTGTTTGAATGCTAGTTTAAATCATTACTGAGTTGAACAATAAACAGTGTTTTACGTAGATTTTTTAAAGCTCATTAAGGGCCAGTGAATGAACACCTCCTAGTAAATGAACAAGATTTGTATTGAAGGAAAGAATAGCATTTATGAGGACTTCTTCGTAATCACAATAGACATACGTTCAGTCACTGCGCAGGTATACAGGGTGTCCCAAAAATGTTGTAAATCCTTGAAATGGACGATTCCTGAGGTTATTTAAAGTAACTTTTTCCTTTGCAAAAATGGCAAACTCGGCTTTGTTAAGGAGTTATTAATGAAAAACACGGACCAATCGCAACACCGTTACAGCGGACGGGCTCCGGCTCGGCCAATGATAACGACGCGCTCAACGGGATCTGTCACCGAGCCGGAGCCCATCCTCTGTAACGGTGTTGTGATTGGTCCATGTTTTTCATTAATAACTCCTTAACAAAACCGAGGCCATTTTTTCAAAAGAAAAAGTTACTTTAAATAACCTTATGAATTGTCCATTTCAAGGATTTACAACATTTTTGGAACACCCTGTGTATATGTATTTACTTGAAGGAAAGAATAGCATTTATGAGGACCTCTTCGTAATTGCAATAGACATACCTTCAGTCACTGCGCAGGTATACAGGGTGTCCCAAAAATGTTGTAAATCCTTGAAATGGACGATTCCTGAGGTTATTTAAAGTAACTTTTTCCTTTGCAAAAATGGCCGACTCGGCTTTGTTGAGGAGTTATTAATGAAAAACACGGACCAATCGCAACACCGTTACAGCGGACGGACTCCGGCTCGGCCAATGATAACGACGCGCTCAACGGGATCTGTCACCGAGCCGGAGCCCATCCTCTGTAACGGTGTTGTGATTGGTCCATGTTTTTCATTAATAACTCCTTAACAAAACCGAGGCCATTTTTGCAAAAGTTACTTTAAATAACCTTATGAATTGTCCATTTCAAGGATTTACAACATTTTTGGAACACCCTGTGTATATGTATTTACTTGTGAAACGTGTTCGGATAACCGAGGTTCTAGTGTATCTATTTTGCAGCTGGATTTTGATCTCAGTCCATGCAATAAGAATTTTCTATTTTTCATAAACTTTTTACCAAGCTTCACCTAATATTTAGAATTCTGTTGGTTTAGCTGGGAATTTCTACTTACCATCTGAAATTCTGTTGGCTCCTGTTTTTCTTTTTTAAGTTACTGCAACAATTCTTCAACATCGACTTCTATAAATATTAACCTCTTAAGTGGCGCGGGGGCTATGAAAGTCATGTTGTCATGATGAATTTATACGGCATATGCGCTTAACACGTTGACTTCCGTGTCACCCATATATGGGTGACGGAATTATTTGTCCATATTTAAAAATTAATTATTACGGTAATGTAATCATTGTATCAAATTTGGTTAATAACTGTAAAATGCAAGAAGGTTAAAACGTTACTCAGTGTCACACATTTTAATTCTGTAATCATTTTTTTATTAATTATATTGTTTCGATTTTATGAAATTTTTGAGGTCGCTGCTTTGGCAGTCAAAGTGTTCAGAGGTTAAGCATAATTGTAACACTACGGAAAACGAAGCAATGAGGTTCCATTCGACACTGAAATATTTGAAACAATGTTAGAAGCTCGATGAACAATGAGGTTAAAATATGTCTTCTACAATCACAAGAAAAAGGGAGTTCAGTGGGAACTCATTATCGTAGTTTCGATAATTTGAATAAGCTAACCTCTTAACTTTCATAGCTCATGTGCCACTTTAGAGGTTATCACGGAAAATTCGTTTAATCCTTCCGCTTTCTTCAATTTTATCTATTTCTCGCATAAATGTATAAAATCCACGACTATGATAAAAGTCACTGAAGGATACAATGTACTACGTGGACAAACAAAGTTTTTTCCACTCGAGACATCGTTAAACTTTGCGATCTTCTGTCAACAAATAACAAGATTTACTGCGTCAATTTTTATGGTGTGTTAAAGATAGGTTATCGGTAGACAGCGGATTTTATGCATTTATAACAAATATAAGTGGATGAAAAGTGAAATTATGTAGCATCTGTTTTTTTTTATAATTGACAATTGTGGTGTAGTTTTTCATTGTGGTGATTGTTGAAGAATTGTTTCATTAAAATTATGTTATTGTAAAAAAGGTATAAGGATCCAGGGCGTTTTTAATGTTGCAATATTTAATGTTGATTCGTAAATTAACTAACAGAATAATTAGTGAACTTTCTCGAATGTCATTCAAGTTCTTTTCTTCGTTGTTTGGAATTTTTGTAGATTCAAAAACGAACTATAACAGAAGAATTAATGCACATACCTCGTGAACTGTTCAAATTCTATTCTTTGATGTTGAAATCTTCATAAATTCAAAAATGAACTAACAGAATAATTATTGCACAATTTTCGAGTTCTATTCAAGCTCTATTGTATGCAATCTACATATTTCGTTGAAATCTTCGCAGGTTCGAAGCGAACTAACAAATTGGTACCAGTGATGGTATATGGTCTCGGTTTTCTCGCTCATGCGCGACGATTTTAGCGTCAGTAAAGTACAAAGTTGGGCTAAAATGGGGTACCTTGGTCACCCCGCATAGTTTCGCAAATTTTTTTTCGATTTTCAAATATGAATTGACAAGTAGCTCCTTCTCCAATACTAGTTGCCATTATGAAATCGAATATATTAACATTAACTTACCAAAATTTCGAAATACGGTCGCCTCGTCGTGTCTTCTTGCACTCTTCTGTCCGGTTTCCCGCCAATGACAATTCTCCCCTACTTTCCCCACAAACATAAGACGTACGGCACGTTCCTGCATTTAGTCGCGCATGCGCGAAAAAACCGAGACCATATACCATCACTGATTGGTACACGTTTCTCGAGTTCTATTCAAGCTCTATTATTTGCAATCTATTTCGTTGCAATCTTCGCAGGTTCAAAGCGAACTAACAAATTAGTACACGTTTCTCGAGTTCTATTCAAGCGTTAGTCATTGTTGTTGCAATCCCCATAGAATCAACAACAAACTATAACAGAATAATTAGTGTACATTTCTTGTGTTTCCTTCCAACGTTATTCTTTGGTGTTGCCAGGGGCGGATGAAGACAAGTGGGGGTCCTAAGCGGTAAAAATTTCGGCCCCCCTCCCCGAAAAAAAGTTTCAAGAAAACTCTCGCTAAGTTACAAACAAAAACGAAAAGTAATCAAAAATTCCATACCATAAAACATTAAATAAATTTATTAAAAAACATACATTTTACAAATTTTTATATGAATTTCCGTCTTGCTTTATTTCTTGCAAATGCATCAATTATTTTGTCAGTGTCAATTTGGCTTAAAATTTCCTAATAGCCATATTATTCAATCTTTCTTCTCCCATAGTACTCCTTAAATAATTTTTTACACGCTTTAAAACAGAAAATGATCTTTCTCCTGACGCATTAGATAAGGGAATTGTTAAAAAAAATTTCAATATTATTTCGACATTCGGAAATGTGCAAGGCGTATTATATTAGGAGTCCTCCCCTCTAATTCGCGACCGTCTATTATTTATTCGGTCGAGGCTCGTCGATAAATACCCATATAACCGCGCAAAACGGCGTCTAGAACAGCGCGCCGAAACTCGCAAAACGGCGCCTAGAACAACTCAGAGGCCATAAATGTAACATTTTGTTTTTAGATCTGTTCGATTATTTTATGGAGGGTTTTTCGAACCTTCTCGGTCATTTCCAACATCTTTAACACTAGAACTACCGAGCGCTAAACGCGACTGGTGTATATTGTATTCTAATAACGACAAGAATGCATTTATTCAACTTCCGTACAACTTTTGTTTAAATATGTACTCTAATAGAGAAGTTGACTAAAACATTACTCCGGAAAACATTTTTATAATTCCAATATTTGTAAAAGAAAAATTTAGAAACCAGTCATTTTGACTTGTCCGGTAGTTCTAGTGTTAAGTTAAGATATTTTAAGACCTCGGGGCCCTTTGCTATCCGGGGCCCTACGCGGCCGCTTAGTCCGCTTACCGCTTAGTCCGCCCCTGGGTGTTGCGATCATCGTGCACTCAAAAATGAACTACCAAAGTAATGGACGTTTAGTAAAAGTTAGTAAAAGTTTAGCGGACGTTTCTCGAGTTCCATTCAAGCTCTATTCGATTTCCACTCTTCAGTGTTGCGCGATCTTGATGATTAAAACCCGACATAACGCACATTTCCCGATCCGCCTAGAAGAATGCATTGAAAGAGGTGTTTGAGGTCGCGGTTTTGGACAAGAGGAGGACTCAAGATGGCCGTTCGCGGTCGTAAATCCGTCGATAGATTTCGATCGAGGAAGAAGCTCGTTCGCCGGCTGTCTCGAGATCGCGAAAATTGTCGGCGGAGAGCGAAAAATGTGATAACCCGTGAAAATAAGTCTAAATTAATGAACGAAGGCTTGCAAGGACGCCTGTATGTATATCTCGTGTAGAAGTGCGCATTCGTACGTTGTACTCGAACACTTAATCTCAACACATATACACCCGCATACACGTACAAACACACACTCGTGCAAGATCATACAAACATACACATCTATGAATCATAAATGAACAATTTTGTTGAAAAGCGTCGCGCAGGACACGTCCAGTGTTTTTGTATGATACGTGTAGATAGCCGCACAACGTAAACGCGTATGATTGTACAATATTATATATGTTACAGAGAGTATATATATATATAAATATAAATATAAATACAAATATAAATATAAATATATAAATAAATGGAGTCTTTAACGATACATTATGTTAGGTATATATAATATATATATATACACACATATATTATATATATTATATATGTATATATATATAGAGAGAGTGAGAGAGAGTGGAGACAAGTATGACTGACAATGAGAGAACGAGAACATTATTATACCGCGTGTTTCAAAATCGTTTTACTGGCAGCTGAGTCCACTGGAAGGGCGTGCTCGATCATTCGAGGATCGTTTTTGAAACATGTGGCTGTAAAAAGAAGAGCCCTGTAAATAGAGAATGTATGTGTGCACGCGAGAAAAAGAGCAAACGGGTGAGTGAGACAGAAAGAGAGAAGAGAGAGAGAGAGAGAGAGAGAGAGAGAGAGAGAGAGACAGAGCACTTCGCCGAAGATCACCGATCATTGTAAAGCTCGTCGAACCCGAAGCTCTCGGTTTTCGTTTTTCCGCGTTCGCTCCGCTCGATTTTGCGTTTCTTCTTTTGTTCCTCTTCACCGATTACACTAACCGACTATAGTTATCCGACGGTAGGGACCTCGTTCCGATCGGAAAAGAGAAAATAAAAATCGGTGAGAAACGGTCGAAGGCGCGCGAACTTTGAAAAAACGGAGAGAAAGATTTTACGAAGCAACGAGAAATATGTTTTTTTTTCGCGGTTTCGTTGTTCCTCCGTACACAGATGTTATCCGGTCCACATTTTCTCACCTTCCGGTTCTCCTTCCCTCTTCTTGTACCTTATCTGTTCGAAACCGTTAGTCGATGACGCGCGATGATTTTGTTCACTCGTCGTTTCTCGCGGAGAAACACAAGATCGGCGGTTAGTGTTCTCGAATCATGCCCGTTTCTCGAAGCGATTGGTCGTTTGATGATGGCTGATTGCACATACATACACATACCTTAGGCAAGAACACGACCGTTTGCGTGCGAATGCGGTGGATCTCTGTCCGCTGCGACGGAGACCGGTGAAACGACGCGAGCTAACGAGGATGTAAATGTTTCAATAAATCCACGTATTTCTACGAACCATCTGTGTGTCGACGTTTTTCTCTGCAACTTGTTCCTCCTTGTCCTTTTCTCCTTTTGCGACTTCTCCGCGTGCCATTTTTCTATGAATAGTCCTCGGATTTGCGTTTATGGCAGAAATCTGCAGGGTGAAATTTAAAACAGTGAAAGGATCAAAGAATTTGAGTCTGTTCAATTCTATTCACCCTTGAATAATCAAATTTTTATTTTTAAATGTTCACTCTGAATGGTTGGTATCTATAATATTTAAAACGATGTTTGCCAAAGGGTAAATTTAATTTGAAAAATTTATTATTCTTATGATCAATTGAAAAATATTCCCATACGAGGATGGCGGCACTTATTGGAATGCATTTAGTTGTTATTATGCCAGTCGTTAGTGTAATCTTAAAAGATTTGAGAGAAGAAACAAATTTCTATTCAGATCCTATTTCATTAAATTAGAAGATTTTTATTTTGCATAAAAATTCGCAAATTATCTATAAGAATGATCGGTACTGGTAGACCAATTTTCAGGTTTTGATTTTTAGTAAATTATATGGGCCAAATGACGTTACTATAAAGCTAAAATATTGAACGCAGTTAAACGTCTCTACAGTGATGAGTACACTGCGGATGTTTATGCAAATTGCAATTTTTGTTGGTGAATTATAAAAAAGTGGAATCTAATGAAATCATATTTTCTGTAGTAGTAGCCTTTGCAGGTCTGAAATAAATAAAAATCGTATGAAATTCTGTCAAAGTTTATGCTCAAGTATTTTTTGAAAATTTTCAGAACCGATAAATGCATAAAGATCCGCAGTCTAGTGATCACGGTTTTGGTATAAATTATTTTTCAATATGAACACGAAGCTGTACAAAAGATGATCATAATAGAAATATTGTGCATAATGTACGCTGTAGCTCGATATTAATAACAAAAAATGACTTGTACTAAATTTGTGGTTATTCTACAGTTATGCCCATCAATGCGTTTATGTTACAGTCCAGTAAATACAGTTTTTCTATAACTTACTAAAATGTTTGTATAAACATCCGCAGCCTAATTAGGGGAGAGTTGCCGAATGTGGATCATTGCCTAACATGGACCGCCATTGTAACTTAATGATGGTATATAAAACATTTGTTTTGTAAAATAGGCGATATACGTTGCTGGAAAATATACTTGCTTGCTGCGTTCACTTTTTGGAGCAAGCACCTTGTGGTTGCGGTGAGTAAAGTGATTTTACTTTTTGAGAAGCCATATTGACTAAAATTTTTATTGAAAGCGAAGAAGCACTCATGCCATTTTAAAATAAGCAACAAAATATATTATTATATCTTCAGACAGCATACCTATTTAGATGTGAATTGCTATGATAGTTTTCTTAACGTATGTTATAAGTGAGGTTAAAAAAAATCTTTTAAAATTTTTGTACAAGTTGCACAGATTAGACCACATTGTAGCCTCCTAAATTGGACCGATACAATTTCAAGTTTCATTAAAAATTTAATTAATAAATCTATCTTATTTCACGCATTCCAACACTGACCTACTCTGGTAGTCTCCTAATTACTACTAACCCAATCACTGCATCATTTCACATTCCCTAACATTTGTTTTTTAGTTTGGTATATTCTTTGGTATAGTCATGCTCTCCTTTCTCTCTTTCTCCTCAACTTCTCCAACCACTTTTCGAAATTTCTATCTTTCCTCCCATTCACTACATCCTCGATCCTGATCATTTCTTCCATTACCCTGCATTCTCTTGTTAAATGTTCTAGGCTTCCATACTTCTCCCCACATAGGTCGCATCCTCTTGCCTCGTCCTCCAGCCAATATTCGTTCCAATTTTCTGTATTTCCCCATCTTGCCCGTGCTACGAGCTTTTGACTGTCCCCTCTACCCTCATTACTTTAAGACTTCTTATAAAGGTCTTACAGACGTCTTTAAGACGTTCATTTTACGTCTTTTAAACGTCTGTAAGACAGTCTCAAGACGAAAATTGTCGTCTTAAAGAAGTCGTGTGCTACCTGGGGTGGAACGCTTTTGTTCCTAATTAATTCATACAGGGTGTCCCAAAAATGTCTGGCTTCCTTCAAAGGGGAGGTTCCTGAGGCCATTTGAAGCGACATTTTCCTTTGCAAAAATGGCCGTCTCGGCTTTGTTAAGGAGTTATTAACGAAAAACACGGACCAATCAGAGCGCGACCTAGAGGCGTATTGGCAGAGACGGCCGCGCGCGACAGGAGTCGAGCGATGGTGATACACCGCGGTCGAAAGCAAGGAACAAACAAGGGGCCGCGCGCCTCCGTAATATCGCGGTGCAGCGTTCGCTTTAAATAATTTTAATTCCGTCAATTTTAAAGCGCCTGCCTTTTCAAAAATAGGTCTGTAAAGAGGAGACTTGGAGCTGTCACCACGTTTTTTTCGAATTTTTAAAAAAGTTCCGGCTATAGGAAAATTACATTTGTTTAAAAAATCATTTTTTTCAAATCGAAATATTTTCAATAGATACTCTTCTGTGTTCACTATAAGCTCCTAAAAACTCATTTTCCTCGGTACGTTATTTCTAGTGTTATAATTTAATGAAAAAAAGTTCTTTACACGTCTGTAAAACCAACATTTTTTAAGATTTCGAAAAATCCTTCGAGATTCCTTCGTAGATTACTAAGGACTACAACATATTCAAATTTGAACTATCCGACATAGGACTCGAAAAATTTTCTTCTCTTGTTTGTTCCTTGCTTTCGACCGCGGTGTATCACCATCGCTCGACTTCTCTCGCGCGCGGCCGTCTCTGCCAATACGCCTCTAGGTCGCGCTCTGATTGGTCCGTGTTTTTCGTTAATAACTCCTTAACAAAGCCGAGACGGCCATTTTTGCAAAGGAAGATGTCGCTTCAAATGGCCTCAGGAACCTCCACTTTGAAGGAAGCGAGATATTTTTGGGACACCCTGTATAATGAGGATTCTAACGTAGTTTTTTCTTGGAAGCGTTTGTTCCTACTGTTCGGACTATTTCCTTTAATCTTTTGTCGCCGGTATGCGATATAATGTAAAGTGCGTCTAGAACCACACGGCGAATCTAATCAGCCGATTTCGTGGATGATAAAGTTCGAGACACGCGTGTACAACAGCCGTACAAGTTGACGAATCTAAACTAATTGTAAGACAGCGGGGTATGAGTCCGCGAATATCTTCTCCGCGTTTCGTCTGTCATCTCCGTTGGCGGAAAAAAAAAAAATGTGCGGGAGAGATGTATCGAAGCAAGTGGAACGAATCGATATCGCTATCGTGCAGGCATGTCAAACACTCGATATTTTGTAATTCGTGCAACACGATCCGAGCAAAGGTGAATGACCGACAGAGCGTATCGCGTGCGAAACTGCGGGACGTTTCGAAGTACGCTCGTCAATGGCTACTCGAAATGGCACAAGAATTTCATGCAATTGGTGAAACATTGTTATTAAACACGATAATGCCTCGATACGTGTGACCGCCTCTGATATGTCGCTTTTATCGCGTACAAACGATGTTCCTCGACTTCCTAGCGTTCAACGTGGAAAAAGAACAGTGAGAAAATTTTAAAGTACGCTGCACTAACGATAGGAAATGTAGCAATTGTTACTGAATTTAAAAATTCTATAATTCTCGAATAAAAAGATGGTAAATGTTACCGTAACGGGAGTCACAGAACGATATTTTTAACAGAAATGTTAAAAATATCAAGTACTATGATCCACGAGCATTTTGTTCCGCACAGTTTAACAAATAAAAATCTGATGGATCGTATTTTCATGTGCGACTCGTTCTACAAATGCAACAAGAAGACACCGTTTCTGAAGCAAATAGTGACGGGTGATGAAAAATAGATTATTTATAATAATGTTGAGCGAAAAGAATTCTGTAATGAGCGAAATGAATCATCATCAGCCACCCCAAAAGCTGGTCCATACAAATTCACATCGAAAAGTTTTGATTGTGGAACAATTAGTGCCTGTGTAATTGCATAATTATACATATATGTAACAAAATTTAAATGTCTTTGACTTTCTCTTGAAACCCGGCAAGACCATTCCAGGGACAACACAATAATTTCAGAAGAACTGTAGCACTATATTAATTCTAAAAACTGATTGTATTTTGTCTAAAATTGCTTTAGAACAATTTATTAAAAAATCCTCGGCTCTGCAATTTGCAAAAGAGTAATAGAAAATTGCCTAACGCGTTGAAACAATAAAATGCACTTACTTACTT
The DNA here is from genome assembly GCA_913789915.3 of Sphecodes monilicornis. NCBI lineage: Eukaryota > Metazoa > Arthropoda > Insecta > Hymenoptera > Halictidae > Sphecodes > Sphecodes monilicornis. Next base: position 6,862,118 of record OU565301.1, on the reverse strand, counting down.
CGATAACAATGTCCGAAAAGACAAATGGTCTCTGGAAAATTTTGACTACTCGATGGACGAACTTACAAATTAAACATCGGTTACACCTTTTGTCAATACTTGGACGTGCAGAATTTTTGCTGGCGCGAGGGGAAAATCGGAGCATTAACAAAATCGTGTCATAATATTTGCTTTCCGATCCGGTAGAACTCGCACGGCGCGCTCGATGCGGTTCTCATTGACTCGCGATTTTTATTCGCCGATCCCTGTTTCGCCTAATCTCTGTGTGCAATACGCTGCTCATTAATTACGTGATTCGCTTGGCGACCGACCGAGAACTGCCGTCGTAACAGTTTTTTCCTCGGATCGATGAGCACGTCTCGATGAAATACAAGGCCGATAACGATTCCGCGATACAATCGGTTCGATCGACACGTAATAAGGGATTATCAAGGCTAATCAACGTTGCGTGGTGATCGACGAAATCAGCTGGCGCCTTCGCCGACAAAATGTTGCTACAGCTACATCTACGGAGCACTAAAAAGTCATTATTTTATGTTATTTTATCAAAAAACAACGAGAATCTATTAAACTGAATTTTTTGGGATTTTTATTATAATTGGACTGTAAGATTATAATTATGTGATGATTATTATTTAGAGTTAGACTGTTAGAATAATTTTAATTATTAAGAAAAGAAATGAATGTCTATGTAGCTCAGTTGTCGCCAGATCGGTTAAATCAAGGGGAATACAGTTTACCACCTCTCTGATGACCAGAGTAATATGTAACACATTGCGCGACACGTCACGTGACCAGTCTACGGTCTAAGTGGGGGACGTTGGAGTGTCCTCAAGGTAGTGGAAGGGGAAAAGGAGGAGAGGTAAATCCATCCAGTTTTGGGTGTTTCTGGCGACACTGATGTAGCTCCTGTAGTTTGCAGTGAATACAGACAATTTTTATTTTCGATCAAAATCCACATCATAAAATTGGAAACAATTAAATTTTACACATTCTGGTTATTCTTATAACGTAACGTCAAATGATGACTTGGAGTAGCGAGTTGGAAATAATTTTTAAATTCTTTAGAAATGTTTCTACTGCTGTCTGTTCGATCTACTAATTTTTGTCATAAATATTCATAATATCCGCAGTCTAATTACATATATTATACGTTCCAAGAAATTTTATTGAATAATTCCCCGAAGAAAATCGACTGTACAGTCGAATTTTCCAAAATGTTCTATAACATTTGAAATAAATATTTTATTCTCTACACACAATGAAGAAGACCAGCATAAGAGATAACTATTTGATTTTGGACTACGATTAGGTCTGGGTTAGGTTAGGTTTTATTTACAGTTTTCTTTACAACAATTTGCATACTAAAAGCTTACGTAACTATTTGACATTATTCAGTCACGGCAATTCTGTGCCACTATAGTGAGCAATGTTTGGGTTATTAATGAAAAATGTTGACCGAAAACAATATCACAACATCACAACTGTCCCGTTATTGAGATAACTGTCCCGAGTTGCGGTATTCGACATGGTTTGTAACACGTCATTGGATCGATAGTAAAACAATATCTTTTATTTAATAAAAATATTGATCGAAGTAGGTTTTAGTAAACAAAAGAAGTGAGATAGTTGTGTTCAAACATGTAGATACACGAATGTACACAAACATCAGATATACGTATAAATCATTTTAATGCATTTTTCCGGTGTTTCAAAGACTATGCGTTTTCTGTGGCAGTAAGCGTACAGTCTTTTTAACACTAGATTTACGGGGCCCGTCAAAATGACGGATTCAAAAATTTTTAATTTACGTTTATTAAGAGTTTCATGAGGCATTCGTGAGGAATTATTAAATAGATTTATTTTTTTGTGTACATATTACAATAAAAATCGCTAAAGATCTAAGTAAATACAATTTTATTATTTTTATAAAGCAATGTAAAATAATCAATTTTAGTGCTCCGTAAACCTAGTGTTAAACAATCTTTCTTGAATTCATTGTACATTTAGTGCCACGTGAAATACCTGTATGCAAAGTCTGTTTAAACAATTTCCGTTGTCATAGAATAATTACATTGCAACGAACGATACACGTACACTTAATATTCGTGGAGTTCACGAGCGAAAAAATTGAGCTCCATTTACCGGAAAAGTGTTAGGTGCTAGGATTATAGAGAAACTAAAAAATTGCGTGTAATAATTACATTGCAACGATCGACAGAATCAGAGTAATCGGCCGAATGTGTTCCCGAAGGTATATTGATTTTCCTTTAGCTGATACCGCCGGCCGAATTTACGGCCGTGGCGATTTTACTATCTTATCTACCCCTTTTACGTCACGCATTAAAAGTTCTTATTACGCCTATCTAGCTTTTATTGGTCTTAAATCGACCCCTAAATAGAGTGTCACCTGCGCGGTCATGTGTTTCGGATGGAACACCTGAAACGAGCAACATTCAAATTAATTATAAATCATACATTATAAACACAATTATTTTCTGCACTACTTCTGACACGTAGGTACTTTCACTGTGTCAGTTTCCCTTCTCCATCAAATTATATTATTTTAGATTATTTCGATTATTTAGATTCTAAACATTATATTGTGTGCTTATATTTTCATAAACATTTCAATTTCATTCATTCTTGTTTCGAAAAAATACTCTGTACGAACTATATGTATTTAAACTATGTATTTACTTCTATGTCAACTGAACAATATTTATTCTACTGCACTAATCGTGCCTGACTCGTATCTTCAATACGATTAGTGTTTAGAAGTATTATAATAATAATTGTAGAAAATCAGAATGAAATGAATATATTTGTTAAATTTGTCAAGATATTTTTACACTGTGCTGCAGGAATTGAGAGATCAGCATTTTTTTTCGGTTACAATTCGTAAGGTTCAGTAACGCTATGGAGTACCGGATAATTCACAATCAACATAGGAGCAGCGGCGGCTACTTTTGCCAACATAGGCCGTGCAACGAGCAAAAGCAACATCAGCCGAATTAACGACTCCGTTCATTCTGTCCCGAGGCCGGCGACGATAAAACCAGCCGATGAAGCGTTAAATTCCATCCACGAGGGGGTTTCTACCCCTTCGTGTCTTCGTTCTCGAGCAGCTCGACGCCGGGAGAGACTACGAGAGAGAGAGAGAGAGAGAGAGAGAGAGAGAGAGAGAGAGAGAGAGAGAGAGAGAGAGAGAGAGAGAGAGAGAGAGGAGAGAGGAGAGAGGAGAGACTGTTCGTACAGGCGCGCACACGATAGCCGGACCTCTCCTCTCCGTCGATATCGGTCCCCCCACTCTTCGTCTCCTCGCGACAGCCCTCCAACCATCACTCCTCGTCCCACCCCACTCCCAACCGTCAGCCCTCCCCTCGATCGTCGTCTCTCCCTCTCCAACTAGGCCGTTCCCTCGCTCGCGCTCCCCTTTTCTCGTTTTTCCCACTCTTTTTTACGTCTCCCTCTGCTCCCTCTCTTCTTTCCACCTCCTCCTCCTTCTCGTCCCACCACTCGACATTCGACTAGAACTTTCAACGTTCTCCAGAACGTCGAGACTCTTTGTCTCTTTCACCCTTGCCTTCGCTTCTTTCGTCCATGGTCCTCTCTCTCTCTCTTTTTCTCTCGCACCTCTTACTTTCTTGCATCCCAATCCGGCGGAATATTGTTTATTTGTTTGCCTGCGTGTCTAACGCATTTTCCGGTCGATCATGAGATAGCTTGTAGGCGAGAAACTGTTTGCACAACGCGACCAAATCACCCGTATAATATTTGTTTGTGAAGAGTTACCGGTTCTTTTTTTAGGACATTCTACGGCGTGCGCTTAACCCATTGACTGCCAACTACGAGATATCTCGTAGTAAGCGTCTGTACCAAAACTGCCAGCTACGAGATATCTCGTAGTGGGTGCTGCAAACTACGAGATAACTCGTACGTGGCACCCAGCATAGAAGTCTTATTTTGTGACGCCAGCTACGAGTTATCTCGTACTGTTTTTTTTTTTCAATAAAAATACTGTAAATGCCATTGCAATATTATATCAGTAACTTAATATTATTATATTTTGTAAAACTTCATGTTTCCTTTAAAATAAAACCGTGGCGCCCAGGGCAAGACGCGCTAAATTTGCGTGGCAGTCAATGTGTTAAGAATACTAGTGTAATCAATTTCTCTAAATTTTTCAAACTCGTATAAAAGCTATGTCTATATTTTATTGTAGACTACCGAGGGGTGGTGATTTTTTGACGAAAATTAATCACGACCGGTCAAATGAACGGTTTCACATTTTATATATCGTAATTATTGAATTTATCGAGATGTTATCATTAGAAATACGTCGCGTTTGTGCGAATCTCAAGTAGGGAAATTTGACTTGATTTATTCTTGATGAATCGTATTTCGCACGTGTTGCAAACATGCTTGTATTTCACTTGTTTGTAAACGTATGATTAATATGCGAAGAAAGAGTTACGAATTAATTTGTACATGTATTCATTTATTTCAACAAAAACATTCCGAGGTACATAAACGACATAATTGATCGATCGTGAAGTTGGTTTTTAAGGATTATTTATTTACTTGTCGGGAACAAATATTCTTGCATTGCAAACAATAATTAACGTCACGATAGCCGCATCGTATGTATTACCAGCTTCGAGTCTTGTTTCTATTGAAAGATTAACATTGTAGAAAAAGATATCTAACCTTCGGTATACTTTTAACCCTCTGTCTACCAAGCGGATCCCCGACTGTATGTAGATACTGCGGTTATTTAAACTTTTAAAATTCTTGGGATCTTGTCATTGCATGACTCTGTTACTTTTCTTATTTTTTATTATCTAAAGCTAAAAGTTTTTTTTGTATATTTACTACGTTTTGTGGTATAAATTTTCTATCGCATAATGAAAGTTTTTTTTACGGTAGACAGAGGGTTAATAATGCATGATGCAATTGTTTACACGGATCTAAAAAATTTATTCTTTCGTCGATTTATTCGGCGTGTCAAATTTGAATAATAGGATTTGCGAGATACAATGTACATATAATGGGGATGAAAAAGTCACTCCCCGACCATAAGATGCTCATACGTTTAACAGGGTGAAAATTTACTCATTTCCTGTTTTTAGATACCGTTAAAACGTTTATTTTCTTTCAGGTTGTGTTGTAGTTTTCTAGAAATGTAATATTGCGAGTGAAACGTAAGTTGTTTCTTTAACACTCGGATGGCCGGACCCGGGCCCAGTGGCCCTAACTTGGACAAATGCCCGGGGCACCAAGGGAAAGGGGGGAAGGAGAATTTATTTTACTTTCTATGCAATAATAAATATGTAGGTGTTCTTACAATTGTTTTATTTTTTCCAACGTGAAAGTTACTTAGTTGGGGTTAGGTGCTCCGAAATTCTACTTTGCCCAGGGTCCACACTCCGCCACTGTCCGGGTCCAATTTGATTCAGTATTTTAAAGGCGGCATCTTGCTACTCAACTCCTGGTGATTAATTTCCATCGAAGATTGTAGAATAGACTGCAATAAAAAGATCAATGGATGGAGACAATGTAGCATTAGAAATACGTTTTACAAAATTGATGGACAGCTGTCTAACACTATTCCTACCACGACCGGTCAAATGACCGTCTTTAACACTAGATTTACGGGGCCCGTAAATTTATTGTACAATTATTGAAGTTATAAAGATGCTTCTACTGGAAATGATTATGCATATTTTTAAAATGGCACAATATCTTAATAAATTCAATTGTGTCATTTTTATAAGGGAGCACATACTAGTTACTTTTAATGATCGGTAGGTTTAGTGTTAAGCGAAACTTAAAAGTAGTGCAAATTAAAATCCAAGAAGAGGGTAGCGTGAGGATTGATCAAACGTGATGTAAGAAGACAGTTGCAATTTTTGCACCGTGTTATGTCGACAACCTGTTAACACTTGCCATGCGGGCAACGTACTTTTACGTTTTTCGCAGTCTGTCACTGGAGCGCGGGTCACGTAAAAATACGTATTTAGTAGGTTTGTGGTGGATAGCAGGTATTGTATAATTACATCGTGTGACATTGTATGCGTGTTGTTTGCGTTGCTAGGCAACGTTTCGCATTTTTTATTCCCACAAGTATCAATTGTCGAGTTACTCGGTCTTTTGCCGAGTTACTTGGTCTTCTCAATCGGCGAAGTATACCCGCATGCCAAGTGTTAAAAGAATCGTGGAAGTAATACAAATTAGCGCAGTACACTGAGCAGAGTTGTCAATGTTGCGCTAGACGGAAAATGTCCGTATTACAATGCGTTCTATCGAAATGTTATAAGAGGTTTATCTAACTTTTGATATAAGCGAAAAGGAAACCGATTTCTTGGTCCCGTAACACCGGAACACTTCCTTAAAAAGAAATGAATCATTTCCTGACAACGAAGTCTAGTAGCCACGGTGCGGCGTTTTCCGGTTGAAAAGTGGATACCCAACGGCGAAATATTGCTGCTCCCATTGCTACTTTCTCGCGTCTATTTTTCCACCTCGTTCCTTTCTCCGTCTTATCTCTCCCTTTCTTGCAAACGTGTACAACAGCTCCATCCTCCTCCCTCCGAGCCATCCCTTCTCTCTCACACTTCTGCCGAGGTTCTTCGGCGTCTCCCCTCCTCCGACTCGTTATACATATACCCAGCCACCCCCACTCCTCCTTTCCCCCGTCACCCCCCCCCCCCAAGCTCCGGTTCTTTCCCTCTTCGCCGCTGAAATGGAGGAGAGAGCCTATATCGAACGCTGAGCTCTCGTGCATGTTCCTCCGCACACAGGCACGCGCGCGCAAGTGTGCCTCGTGCGAGCGCGTATGCGCGAGAGAACTCGCGCGCGCTAGCGCTCTCGCAGCCCTGTGTACAATCAAACATTGTTCATGATTTAGTCAAATATTGGCGAGATACACAGGTTTGTAGTACCTCTCAATGTATATCTGACTGTGTATCATGCCGAATAATCCGCGGGAGATTGCACCTCGATTGTCCACCCGTTAACTAAGACTCGTTACGTCGCCGTTCCCGACCACCGGCTCCCGTCTTTTCGACGGTGATGCTTGTTCAACAATTGTTCCCAGGTCCCCCCGACGATCCACGTCTATTCCTTAAGGTGCTCCTTATTTTTCGACTTCCATTGATTTTTCTGGTCTTGCTCCCTCTAAATTGCGTGGCTTAGTAAGAATACGATGCGTGCACAATTTGAAAGCAATCGGGCAATCCTTCGAGCTTTTGCGTTAAAGTTTCCAAATTTTAAATCATTAGGTATTCGTGTAATTTTTAAACGTGACTGTATTTCGTTATTGTGGAAATATCATGAGCATTTTAAGGTGCTCCGTATTTTTCGACTTCCAATGATTTTTCTGGTCTTGCTCCCTCTAAATTGCGAAACTTTAAAGTTTCAAAATTTTAAATCATTAGGTATTCGTATAATTTTTAAACGTGACTGTATTTCGTTATTGTGGAAATATCATGAGCATTTTAAGGTGCTCCGTATTTTTCGATTTCCAATGATTTTTCTGGTCTTGCTCCCTCTAAATTGCGAAACTTTAAAGTTTCCAAATTTTAAATCATTAGGTATTCGTGTAATTTTTAAACGTGACTGTATTTCGTTATTTTGGAAATATCATGACCATTTTAAGGTACTCCTTATTTTTCGACTTCTAATGATTTCTCTGGTCTTGCTCCCTCTAAATTGCGAGACTTGGTGAGAATAAGATGCGTGCAGAATTTGAAAACAATCGGGCAATCCTTCGAGCTTCTGCGTTAAAGTTTGCAAGTTTTAAATCATTAGGTATTCGTGTAAATTTAAACGTGACTGTATTTCGTTATTTTGGAAATATCATGAGCATTCTTGAGTGAAACACATTCCTTTGATGATGGGATTCAAAACACGTGCGAGACCTTTAAATTTGATTTACCCATTAAATTCAGTGTATAAGCACCGATTTTGATGAAATTTTGATGAGATGTGGTTTTCGGAAAAATATTTGTCACGTATTTCTTTTGTTTCAGCCATCTTCCATGTTGGAAGGGTGAAAACAGCTCTTAAAGTTGGGCGAATACAGTAGCAATCAACAATCTCGTTGCTATTTTACAGATGATTAGCTAAAAAATTATCACAAAAATATATGGCAATTTATAATAAACAGGGTAAATTTAGCAGAGAATTGTAATTTCAACGACTGAGAAGTTAGGTTTCCACGCACATGATCGCGGCTATGCTTCTCTGGTCAGACATCTTGTCACTGATTCTCCACGAACCTTGACTCCTCGCCTTTGCTGGCGACGCGAAATTCACGCTTGCGCAACCATAAATTAACGAAGCTGCAAATTAGCCTGACTAACACCGCGTGCACATGTACGCCCCGTGCAAATATCTGCATACAGGCGACGCAATGCAGCCACGCATTCCCTCGACCCACGAAATAGGCTATCGATATCAAAGGGATAAAACTACCATATCACATGACCACAATTACCGTAGCACAGCCAACGGATATATCGATAACGCCACCATCCGCTCTGTAACTTTCGAGTCTACTCGGCCTTTAATTATTCATGTAAATACCAGTCTACCCTATTCTGCAGAAAAATTGCAACGGTAAATAGAATTTAACCGCAACCGACTCGTTTGCGGTACATAGTAAATGAACAGTCAGAATAAGTATTACAAAAACACTCTCTACTCAATATTCTTACTTTCCATTCCGCTCAACAAAGACTAAATTAGTTATTACAACATAATTAATATCATAACTGTACAATATCTTACGTATAATACAATATCATACAATATTATAAATCTTTATTATTCCCCTTAGGGTTACAGTCCTTACACAATTTTACCTTCTTCCTCTTCATCCCTTCAACCCGCTCTTAACCTAACCTTTACTATATTATTGTATACTAACTTAAATCTGAACTTATATTTAATAGCGAGAAAGAGAAACATATCTACGAAAAATATCATACAATAACGATTTACCATAAATATCATACATTAATAATACAATATCATACAATATAGTAAAATATTATATAGTTTATTACAATAATATTATAAAATGATTCGATGCCTTAATATTAAATTATTTATAACTCTGGTTTGAATGTAAATAATCGCCCGCCATTTTATAACGTGCAAGTACCAACACTTACAGTTATGAAACATTAGACAACTAGTCAAAACAAAAACTATTAGTAAGCAATATGGCGGTGTCTGACAAGACTCATATACGGCACTGTGTATTGTTTGCCTTTCAATTAAAGAAAAATGCTTCCGAGACTGTCAATGCAGATCACTACCAGCAGCAATTGATTCGTGTGAGTGATGAACTCGAAAGAAAACGACGTTTACAGTATATCAGAACACGGAACGTCGTCTTGCAATAAGATATCGCTCGGCCACACGTTGCAAAAGCAAGAAAGGATGTCGCTGGTCTTTAGGATGGGAAATCCTGCCGCATACTCTTCTGACCTGGTTCCATCAGATTTATGTTTATTCCGATCACTCCAACATCATTTAACAGATACGAATGTCAAACATGGGAAGAGGTGCAAAAATGTATTGACGAATTCATTGCAGCAAAATCGCCATCTTTTCTATCAAGTAATTCGGCAGTTGCCTGAAAGGTGTACCAAAAAAATTAATGGAGACTATTTCGAAGAGTAACAGATGTACCATTAGTTTAAAAATAAATGATAAATTTGTTTTAAAAAGGCACCGAATTCATTTCTACAACTAATGTAATACAATATTATACAATATAATCCAATACATATATTCCACTGATTGTACCATACAATAATTTACCGCAAATACAATAATACATTACAATGCAATATCATACAATACATACGTAGAATACAATACATATAATGCAATATAATACAACAGGCATATCCAGAAGTAGCTCACTTGGAGGCAAATTCGAGGGAGACGTCTACTTCTCCCGCCCGCGCCTCTCGCTCAGTGATGGTATATGGCAGCGATGGGCAATTTTGCCTCAATCGAGGCAAAACCGTCCACACCGTAGCGCCCTCTGTCCCGTTCCAGCAAGCGCGGTACAATCAGGTACAATGGGGCAACGAAGACCGGTGTTGGGATATGGTGCATCTTTTCTCGCGCATGAGCGGCGATTTTGGCCTCAGTAAAGTAAGATTCTCGATAAAATGGGGTACCTTGAGCACCCAGCAGAATTTAAAAAATTGGTATGATTTGATTCTGAAAAATGAATGTGTAACATGTGTATTTGTGTATATTTTGTAACTCGTAGGACACGTCCTGAAGTCTTTTTGCCCGGAATAGATTGTTTCGATACTTTCCCGCCAATATAACTGTCTTAGGGCTCCACTACCTCGTCATCATGATATAGATACGTTACTGTTTTGGCCGCGCATGCGTGAGAAAAGATGGACCATATCCCAACACTGACGAAGACACGAGACATCAGCGTACGCAACGAACGTGCGCGCTGTATGAAAGAGAGGTTGGTGGGAGAAGCAGGCGTTTGAGGGGCTCCACCCGTGCCCACCGCTGGTATATGGTCTCGGTTTTCTCGCGCATGCGCGACGATTTTAGCGTCAGTAAAGTACAAAGTTGGGCTAAAATGGAGTACCTTGGTACCCCGCATAGTTTCGCAAATTTTTTTTTCGATTGTCAAATATGAATGTTTAACATGCGTATGTTATATTAAAATTTTATGTGTATGTACATATAATATATAAATATATTTTGCACTTTTCTGTTCGGTTTCCCGCCATTAACAGTTCTCCCCTACTTTCCCCACAAACATAAGACGTACATACGTTCCTGCATGAGTCGCGCATGCGCGAAAAAACCGAGACCATATACCATCACTGCCTCAGACCCGTGCCTACTGCGAGACGCGCGAGCGGGAGAAGTAGGCGTCTCCCTCGAATTTGCCTCCAAGTGAGCTACTTCTGGACATGCTTCTAATACAATATCAAACAGTATAATAAAATATCACACAATATAAAACAATGTAATACAATACATACATTACAATGATTGTACCATACGATAATTTGCCATAAATATAATACAATATTAATGCAATATCATACGATACATACATATAATACAATATCATATATGGCGGCTGTCAAATTATAAAAAGGTGGAAAAAGGAGAAGGAAGCGTTTTGTCCTAGGACAGTAGAGACGATATATAAACAAACAGAGGAAGATTCAGGTAGTAGCGGGAAAGGTGTTGTCGTAGTGTCCCTCTGTTGACGAGCATAGGAAGTAGCCGCCACACATACAATACAATACAGTATCAAACAGTATAATACAATATCATACAATATAATACAAATATGAATCAGTATAATAGAATATCACACAATATAATACAGTATAATACAATACATATATTATAATGATTGTACCATAGAATAATTTACTATAAATATAATACATTATAATGCAGTATCACACAATACATACATACATATAATGCAATATAATACAATATCACACAATGTAATATAATATCATAGAATATAATACAATATCAAACAGTATAATACAATATCACACAATATAAAACAATACATATATTACAATGATTGTCTCATAGAATAATTTACCATAGATATAATACATTATAATGCAGTATCATACAATACATGCATACATATAATACAATATAATACAATATCAAACAGTATAATATAATATCACACAATGTAATACAATATCATACAATATAATACAATATCAAACAGTATAATACAATATCACACAATATAAAACAATACATATATTACAATGATTGTCCCATACTATAATTTACCATTAATATAATACAATACAATGCAATATCATACAGTATAATACAATATCATACATATGTATAATGCGATGTTATACAATAAGATACAATATGATACAATAATTTACCATCGAAGAACATACGATGAAAGTAGAAGAAGGCAACAAAAAGTTGCTCATAGTTGCTTCGGTATGGACGTAACTTTAGGAATCCTTGAAACCAGGACGAATTTCTACGCAGAAAACGCCCGCACGAATTATCGGGATTATCATGGACAAATCGCCGATTGAATAATATCAGATAAGTGTTATCGTCTTAACGCCGACACTTAAGTGCGACATACTCATCCCGACTTTTTCCGACAAGTTAGACTCTCCCTGATCGCTGCGTCGACATACATATGTATGTATGCGCACACCTAGACAAAATGATAGGTGTCTATCTTTAGAATTTCTGAATAAAATACACGGTATTATAATTGTTGCGACACAGAAAGCGGGAACATGCTAGAAAATAAAGTTCATTTCGCTGGCTTTTTGAACAAGCAGTAGGAAAACCATAAAATTTAAATCCATCCAAAACACACTTTTTAAATTTTCGTTGCGAGACCGAATGAAACAGTTGTGAAAATAAAGATCCATTTTATAATAAGAAGAAAATATTTTTTTTATAATATGAAATAAATATTATCTGTATATTAGGAAAAAATATTCTATTTCTAATATGAAATAAAGATTCATTTTATAATAAGAAGAAAATATTTTGTTCATAATATGAAATAAATATTATCTGTATATTAGGAAAAAAATATTCTATTTCTAATATGAAATAAAGATTCATTTAATATTTAGAAAAAAATATTTTTCTCGTAACATGAAATAGATATTTCCTGCATGTTTAAAAAAAATTCTTTTTCTAATATGAAATAAAGATCCATTTTATAATAAGAGGAAAATATTTTTTTTATAATATGAAATAGATATTATCTGTATATTAGGAAAAAATATTCTATTTCTAATATGAAATAAAGATTCATTTTATAATAAGAAGAAAATATTTTGTTCATAATATGAAATAAATATTATCTGTATATTAGGAAAAAAATATTCTATTTTTAATATGAAATAAAGATTCATTTAATATTTAGAAAAAAATATTTTTCTCGTAACATGAAATAGATATTTCCTGCATGTTTAAAAAAAATTCTTTTTCTAATATGAAATAAAGATCCATTTTATAATAAGAGGAAAATATTTTTTTTATAATATGAAATAGATATTATCTGTATATTAGGAAAAAATATTCTATTTCTAATATGAAATAAAGATTCTTTTTATAATAAGAAGAAAATATTTTTTTCATAATATGAAATAAATATTATCTGTATATTAGGAAAAAATATTCTATTTCTAATATGAAATAAAGATTCATTTAATATTTAGAAAAAAATATTTTTCTCGTAACATGAAATAGATATTTCCTGCATATTTAAAAAAAATATTTGTTTCTTAATATAGAATAAATATTGTATGTATATTTGAATATTAAAAAAAGATTGAATCTCTTTTTAATATTGTATGAATATGTATACAATATTTTGTGCTAGTGGGGATGTCTACAACAACGTGGACAGCACTTCCAGCAATTTATGAATTAAACGAATTCCTCAAAGGTAATTCTAACATTGTAACCTCGACCTTCGATTTATTCGATGTATAGAAACCTCGAAAACCTTTGCGAGAAAAGGTTGAGGTAACTCAGAATAAAGTCCGCTGAGCCGCAAGTAAGCCGAGTGCACGCGCACTAGACAAATTTTCAAACTCATTTTTCTCGAAAACAAAGCCTTGTATCAAAAAATTTTATTCTATATTTTCGACTCAGTTTTTCATGTAGAATTACCCCCTGCTCGGTTGTACCACCAGTTACGGGACACCCTGTATACACATTCCGCGAGAATTCGCATAATAAGAGAGTACATATCTTAATTATAATGCTAGATCCACCTTTTATTAATTGACACAGTAGTGTTGCTTATGTGTCGTCTTAAATCGAGCTATTGATATTCGCAGCATGTTTTCGATACCAGAGACTTCAGACGTCATAGGTTCGGATAATCGAGGTTCGGCTGTACGAATGCAAATGTTAAAAACAGCATGCAATATCATTTTGTCGAGGAGCGTAATTCCGATTTCGTATCGACATTATGATTCCTCGTAGCGTCGGTTCCGTGGAAACAGCGGATATTAAAATTCAAACAAATATTCGGTGAAATCATTATTAGTAATCCCCGGGTCATTTATGTTTAAACAATTCTCCTGCTGGTGCAGGCGCGGAGACGGGTGCCAATTGTCGGACAATAAATATAACGAGATTGCTTTAGGTTTGGCAGCGATTAAAAATTACGCGTACTCCGCCTCGCGTAATAACAACAAAAAGTTTATACCGGAGGCATGTGTGGGAGCGTGTGTGCGCGCGAGAGAGACCGATTAGCGTCGCGCAGCGAATTTCATTTTAATGGAGTGTAATGGTTTTATGGAAATACGATATAATTCGCGGCACGACAAACATGATAAAAACTGCAAACAATTTTGATACATTTCACGCATTGCGCGGAACCAACGGGGCCCGTATAATTTTCAATTTCATTTCATCAACTTGATCAGGAACGAGCCCTCTCCGCCATCGGGGAAAATAATGCAAAAGAGAAAAATACCGCGAGGGTAGTTATGCGAGGCTGTAATTGTTTCGCTTTAATAAATTGCGATTGGATATTTCCAGTTTATTCAATCGTCTTAGCGATCAATATAAGTGGAGAATCGAATTTGATGACGGAATTTTAGAGCTTTTTATTTTTGATATTTTGGTACAAAGCGCGCTGCTGTTTCTTGAATCAGCGATCAGGAAGCAAAAAAAAGAAGCGAGATGGAGGATAGCGACGAGTGGATTTATATGGGCGAATGTTATTCCGTTCTGTGTTTCATGCGTGACATAATACCAGCGGCGCCCCTTTTAATTAACGCTACTACAATTAACCAACGCTCTCGCAGATGTGACAAATATTTGAGGCATGGTTACTTATCTCTATTCACCATTCTCTTTACTGCAAATTTCCCTGTATCTGCTCGAAATCCGCCGTACATTTTTTCGTTTGTAGCGTTGTTGGCCTGATGCGAATAAACACTGCATAGAATTACTGAGTCTTAAATAAGAGTGATGTGCATTCGTTTATAATAATAACAGGATTGAATTTATTCAGATCTAAAAAAATTTCTCAAAAAAATATTTCTATTACTTGGCTTAAACTCTTCAAGAAAAAAATCTGAAATCCGTCATTATAAATAACGATCAGGTTGGTGATCTTTGTGCATTAGAAAAATTTATTTCTGTTATTAGATACTGTAATACATTTCATTTCTTTCTGGTTTTGTTTCAAGATGTCTTGGGTTGTAACGTAAGTTCGTCCCGTTTTTGTTGGTTGGTAGCGTGACATTGTTTATTCGACTCATTGACAACTTCACGCAATCAAGTGTCATCCGCCATTTTAAAGGTTAGATTCCAGTGATTATTTCGGTAAAAGTTTTTTACAATCTACAGATGTTTACAATATTTTTCAAATGTCCGGAAATGAACAACATTTTCGGTATATTTTGCTTTTTTATTATCGAAACAGTAAAAAGGCGTCGGAGACATGTAAGAAAATATTTTTTTGATCAATAGTGTCATAAGTCATTTTAAATGTTAGATTTCAGTGATTATTTCAGTAAAAGTATTTTACGATCGGTGGTATCTATAGTTGTTTACTAGACTTTTCAAATGTCCAGGGGAGTGTAAGAAAATATTTTATGGTGTCATACGTCATTTTAAAGGTTAGATTTTAGTGATATTATTTCAGTAAAAGTATTTTACAATCAGTGGAATCTTTAGTTGTTTGCAAGTTTTGTCAAACGTCCGGATATAAACAACATTTTTGGCATATTTTGTTTTTTTATTACCGAAAAGGTAAAAACGCGTCAAAGGCATGAAAGAAAATATTTTCTTGATATTTGAAATATCTTGTAAACAACTATAGATGCTACCGATTGTAAAATACTTTCACTGAAATAACCACTGAAATCTAACCTTTAAAATGATGTATGACACCATTGATCAAGAAAATATTTTCTTACACGCCTTTGACTCGTTTTTACCTTTTCGGTAATAAAAAAGCAAAATATACCGAAAATGTTGTTTATATCCGGACGTTTGACAAGTAAACAACTATAGATTCCACTGACTGTAAAATACATTTACTGAAATAATATCACTAAAATCTAACCTTTCAAATGACGTATGATACAATAAAATATTTTCTTACATGCCTTCGACGCCTTTTTACTTTTTCTATAATAAAAAAGCAAAATATACCGAAAATGTTGTTTATCCCCGGACATTTGAAAAATCTTGTAAACAACTATAGATTGTAAAAAACTTTTACCGAAATAATCACCGGAACCTAACCTTTAAAATGACACATGACACTTGATTGCGTGAAGTTGTCAATGAGTCGAATAAACAATGTCACGCTACCAAGTAACAAAAACGGGACGAACTTATGTTACAACCCGATATTTTCTAACAATGTGACATTGCGAATGAAACACAATCTGTTGATTTAACACTCGGATGCTTGTGCCCGGGTCCCACAGCTCCTGGTGATTAATTTCCATTGTAGACTGCACAATTGACTGCAATAAAAAGATCAATGGATCGAAGCAAAGTAGCATTAGAAGTGTGTATTACAAAATTGATGGACAGCTGTCTGAAGCTAAACATTACTATACATATATACAATCATCAGTCCTTCTACATACATACAACACGGTTCATTCGTTTTGTGCTGTATCAAAACAGTGTAAAAGTTAATTTACACTATACGGCACAGACCGGCACGGACCGGCACGTACGGTCAACGGAACGAACCGGCACCGACCAGTGATGATATATGGTCTCGGTTTTCTCGCGCATGCGCGCCGATTTTAGCGTCAGTCAGGTACAAAGTTGGGCTAAAATGGGGTACCTTAGTCACCCCGCATAGTTTCGCAAATTTTTTTTCGATTTTCAAATATGAATTGACAAGTAGCTCCTTCTCAATACTAGTTGCCATTATGAAATCGAATATATTAACATTAACTTACGAAAATTTCGAAGTACGGTCGTCTCGTCGTGTCGTCTTCTTCTCCCCTACTTTCCCCACAAACATAAGACGTACGGTACGTTCCTGCATTTAGTCGCGCATGCGAGAAAAAACCGAGACCATATACCAGTGATGGGCAATTTTGCCTCAATTGAGGCAAAACCGTCCACACAGTAGCGCCCTCTGTCCCCTTCCAGCAAGCGCGGTACAATGGGGCAACGAAGACACGAGACATCAGCGTACGCAACGAATGTGCGCGCTGCATGAAAGAGAGGTTGGTGGGAGAAGCAGGCGTTTGAGGGGCTCCACCCGTGCCCAACGCTGCCATATACCATCACTGGTTGGGCTGTACTTCCGAAAGGCACCGGTGGCCGATCAGGATGAAACTTGGTGGGTATTATGAGGGATAGGGCAGGACCTCAGATATACAATTTTAGCTTCGACAATTTATGCGTTTAAAAGATACAGGTTCTCAATTATAAATCCGTCACAATAGGTTTTCGATGGTTTGGACGCTATATTCAGCGACAATGTAAGAATACCTGAGGAATATGTATGCATGTGTGTATCATGAGTAATGGTGTGGTGTGATCTGTTTATGTTTTTTCCGTTGGGAACGCGATGCTTAGGGAAATGTGAGACAGTTCGAGTCGTATCGTGATGCGTGCTGAAAGACTAATCAGAGTTGGTCTGGGTTAGTTTTCTTGGCCGGGAGGGTGTTTGGGGCGGCAGCCCCTCCCCCAAAACAATAGACGACTTTCTACTTAAACAAACTCGTGAGACGATACGATGACATGTCCGAAGCAAACGATCAGAGTGATTGAACGGCTTCCACGAAAGTATCTGTATCGTTTAAACGGGTGAACTCCCGAAGTTAGAATGTTATATTTAGGGTCCTTCCACATTCTTCATAACATGTTCCAAATTTCACATCGATAGGCCACCGGTATCTTTGGGAATAATATCCGGAGATTGTTGCAATTTTTTCACCGTGTTAAACTAAACTTGGAAGTAATACAAATTAGGGGGACATTAAGGGTTGCACGAGTGCTGTCACAGCTTATTAACCCTTAGCGCTCGAGTGGTGACTCTGAGGCACCACTAAAAATTGCTATACCATTATTCAAAATATTGTTTACATTATTAAATTGATATTCAATAAATTAGTTACCAAACATTTAAGTATTCCATGAGGTATTCTATCAGTTTCATTTCTTCAAAATGATAAAAATCATATAGAATGGAAATATTCTTGATCGAAAATAAAAGTTTGGTTATGGAGTTAAAATACTTCCGAGTGCAAAGGGTTAAGTTCTGCTATGTGGAAAGCGTACGGTTGTTTAACGTTACTGTTAAAAATCGGACATTTCAAACACAACAACCTAATATGTAAATACACTCGAGCAACTCGAAGCGGAAATCGAGAGAACTACCCGACTGTGAGAGCTGGAATGAGAATGAGACACACGACCCTTCGAGAATCACTTTTCCTCCGCGAATTTCGTTCACGGATCAGTAATTCCTTCGGGCAGGTAAGGATTAACCCGCCGCGATTCTCGATACATACATATAATGTATTTCGAAAAGGCAAAGTCTGCGCAGGGGGTGGTATCTACAGCTCGGTTTGCACTCCGCGCGTGTCCGGTGAATCCACGGCGGCTTAAGCCGGCACGACCAAGGTTTACTTAGGTGCGGCCGAGAAATTGAAATTTTCGTAAACGGATTAGGGGTCCGGCCGCACGACAAACTCCTTGTTAATTAGAATGTAATCCTGGTCTTAATGGGACATTCGCTAATAAAATCAGTTGGAAGTTGCCATTGCCCCGGCGCGGCGTGGCGCGTTGCGCCGTTACCGGCTTGCTTGAGCCCGATACGAGAGGCCGTACTCGTCTCAGACACCGGGGGCCAATTTCGTCGACGAGAGAACCGGCATGGAAATTGAAACTGTCTGGAGGATCGTTCGATCCTGATCCTGATCGTGCTAAGGGATGATTGTACGGAACGGATTAAATCAAACTGCACCGTAGATTGTTCTAGCCTAAGGGCTCAGGAAAAATAGATTCTTTTCTCAATAAAGTAACAACGTCAAAGATCGATGCAAATTGGTTTTGTTGCTCTTACACATGTAAGACCAATGCACCAAAGTGCCGCTTAAATTTACTCACAATCTATTTGTTGTATCAAAAATGTTTTCAAACAAAAGTTACATAAAAGTAGCATACGATGTAATAATTCGTTTTTTCTGTTTTGCTTTTTTAGCGAGATATGAAGGACGTCTTGACTTTACCCTAGTAGCATTTATGGTTGGCATTTCGTTGGGCCTACGTTGCAGTATTCGTTGGCCAACCGTTAGAAATGTCGCTATTTTTTTCATTGGGCCAATGATCCCGGCCAAGGTAGGGCCAACGATCATACCCAACGTGGAGCCTACGTCCCTATAATACGTTTGTTCTGATCTTCTCTTTTACGGTTGTTTTCACAGAATATAATAAATAGTACTTAAACAATGTATCTCCACGGTAAAAATTGGAACAAAGAAAAAAAATGTCGTATCCTCGTCGGACTTGAATCTGGATCCTCTGCGTAGTAAGTTGATACGCTACCGCCGCAACTATAGACATTTCGTGGTTGCATATGCTATGATTTGGGTTACTAGATACGTCGACAAATGTAAATTATAATACATAAAGGGTTTCGTTACGGTATACGAGCACTAAGACCTCCGCATACTGTCGTTCTAAAAGCGAATGCGACACCCGTACCTTCCCCTTGTCAAATGGAGAAACTTAAAGAAATAAATAAACTCCAAGGCTGCACACAATAAAACTTTGGTGCATCAACTATCGCGCAAAAATAACAAATTGTGAGTATATTTAGAAATATGAAAAAAAAATGAATTTGGAATATAACATGTTTTTGGTTGCAGCAACATTACATTTCTGGTGTCTGTTAGACGACATATTTCAATGTTGGCAGATTTTCGTTGGGCCAATGTAGTATCACCGTCGTAAATTTCACGTTATTTAACCGACCATAATATCTGTAGGCCCAACGTTGGATATTCGTTGGCAAATTCACATCATTTTTCGTCGTCGGCCCCACGTTGGGGATCTGTAGGCGAAACCACTAACCATATCCCAACTAACTCCCAACCGTTGGCCAACCATAAATGCTACTAGGGTATTTATAGAGAACATCTCAGTAACTATTACATATTTTTACTCAGCATTCAATACTCTTTCTAAACACAAGGTCAAATATTACACATCATGATATAAAATTGAAGGTGACCTTCATATATTAACCCTAGAGTAGTCGCGCCTTATTTTGTGACATGAGAGGTCGCGCGCGGTCTGCGAGACCGCATCGAATATTAATCATAATGTTTAAGGTGTTTTCGTTTGTAAGTGCGAATATGTTCATATGTAAGAATAAAAATGTCTTTAACAAAAAAATAATGATATATTTTTCATTCAAAAAATTAAATACAGCATCGTTCCACAAAAATTTCAATTATAAACAGAAATTCAAAATTAACCAAAAGTATATTCTTTGACTAAAATCTTGCTTCACTCTCTTCCAAAATGCATTGGCGACGCTGCTGCTCCTTCTCGTATGTGTACTACCACATGTTTCTATCACAAACTACAATGAGAAAAGCATATAACACCAGCGGGCGCGCGCGGTGTTACAGACCGAAAATGCGTACAACTTATACAAATGGCAATAATTAATCAATTGATTAGAAGTTACGTTTGTGAGGTTATAATCGTTAGCTAGACCGAGAATGGGAAATGTGGGCACAATAACAATTGAAATATGCTACAACAAATGACGGTGCGGTCTGTAAGACCGCGCGCGACTACTGGCGGGTTAACATGGAAAGGTCTCGGTTAAAAAATACCAGTCGCGACGGCCGTGTCAGTGCTTCAAAACCATTTTGAACCAATTTTTTTGCACCGATTTAACGGGTCGATCGAAAATATCCAAGCGAGTTAAGTAGTTGCTGAGGATGTCAGCGACGCGTATTTAACAGTCCCCGATTCTGGCAAACAGAGGCGGATATAAAGCCGTCCGAAAGTATCGCAGACCCTGGTTTCCCTTCGGAGGACTATTCGAAGGTTTCTCTCGTTGGAAAACGCGAGAACTCGAAGGAACGGTAATCGATTCCGCCTCTATTTGGTTATCGGGAGTTACGTAACGCGAGGCTGTAATCTCGTGTCGTAAGTCCCGCCGTAATTTCCCCATACGCGGCGCGACATGCGGCACCATGAACGTCGTCGTCGTCGTCCGCTTTGCGCTGGGCGCTCTCGCTCGAGTGTGCTTGAGAATCTTCGACGAAAGTTTCTTAAGGATCGAAGGGGAACACGTTACTTTCCTGGAAAATGTTGCGCAGGTGAAATGGAGTTGCGGAGACCGTGGAAGAGGGAAGAATGACGCTCGAACGTTGTCGGCTGGTGGGTTTTCAGGGACAGAGAGGGAGGAAGCGTGGGGAGGGCGGAGATGTTGAGACAAAAGAGGATCCGGCGAAGAGGAAACAAGCCGAGAGCCGACCGGGAACTCGGTGGAAGCAATATACATAGATTGGGAAATGATTTAACGGGGATGAAGAACTGAATTTGCTGGGACCGAGGGACGGGGAAGATGAAGAGGATACATTAGTGGACAAAATTACAATCCTCGCCGGAAAGCATTCGACCAAACAAACCAACCGTCTGTCGTTATCAGTGGATTTTTTGTGTTCACGACAAAATTCAGTATTTAGTGGAGACACAAGGTCGGAAGTAGAAATTTCACTCTGGACTTTGATTCCGCGAAAACAGATCGATTCAATCGACAAATCAAAACAGTGAGAAGATTAACACTAAACCTATCGATCATTAAAGCAGACTAGTTCATAACTACAGTCGGTCACATTAATATTGGGACACTTTTAAAAAGGCGATAACTTTTTTAATAGTGGACCATATGACTTGGATGTTTTCTTTGAGAAGTTAGAACAATTAGTTTACTACATGACGCAACAAAGAAATTTTTGAAAAATTGTAATTGGTTGGAATTACAAAGAAAATACTATAAGTTCATTTTTACAACTTTTTCATGTGGGCCTGATATGGTTCATATGTCGTATGGTCATATGACTGTTAAAAAAGTTATCGCCTTTTTACAAGTGTCCCAATATTAATGTAACCGACTGTATATGTATGCGTTGCCTTATAAAAATAGCACGATAGAATTTATTTAGATTTTGTGCAAGTTTTTCATAATGTGTACAATAATAAAACAGCGTGTATGATCATTTCCAGTGATAACATCATTATGACTTCAATAATTGTGAAATAAAGAATCTGAAACGGGTCATTTGAGCCATAGTGGTAGGTTCAGTGTTATAAGGATTTCGGAATACTGCTGTATTACTTTAATCTTATCGAAACTATGATTCCTGTTAGGTTTTGTAAAATATCATTTATTAAATCACTGCTCGTATGTACAGTGGCTCACAAAAGTGTTCGTACGCCCTTTAAATCAGAATAACTTTCTTAAAATTTGACCAAACCACTTGACTTTTTTTGAGCAATTAGAAGCATTGATTTACTTTTAAAATGTGCAAAAAAGATTTTGAAGAAATTTCTATTAGTAAGAATTACATGAGAAAATAAAAATGGCACTTTTTAAAAGTTTATTATTTCAGCCCGTAATGAAAATTCAAAATACGCGGTTTGTAGATTATGTTATTTACACATATGCTGAAAATTTCATCCAAGTCAGTTAACATACACATGAACTACAAGCAGTTGAAAGCTTGTAGCAGTTCTGCTTAAAATCCATAGTTCCTTACATCTTTCGATGCGCGTCGTTTTTTTCTGCATCAACCGATTTCGATGAAATTTTCGGCATACGTATAACTAACATAGATCTACAAAAGTCATATTTTGAATTTTCATTATGAGCTAAAATAAAGAAGTTTTAAAAAGTACCATTTCTATTTCTTCATGTAATTCCTACTAATTGCAATTTTTTCAAAATCTTTTTTTGCACGTAATTTACTAAATCAATGCTTCTAATTGCTAAAAAAAAAGTCAAGTGGTTTGGACAAATTTTAAGAAAGTTATTCTGATTTAAAGGGCGTACGAACACTTTTGTGGGCCACTGTACACATGTATAATACCATTGAGACGGCTGTCATGAGGGAGTTAGTGGGTATGAATGGCATTGCACATTAGCCAGTGAGTCCCACATAACCCCACCTTTCTCCCCTCGGAGACGGGTGGGGTATCCGTAAAAGAGATTACCCTCATGTAAAAAAAAGTGTATATGTTGTTTTCACATAGGTACCTTGATTGCCTAGGCAACAACCATAGACTACAGTTAAACCCTTTAGGAACGCCATCTGTACACCACACTGAACGTGGTGAATATTTATAAATTGATTACATGTTATTTAAATTATTAGAAACGATACGCTTCCCACACTTTATCATTTACTTTCGAGAATTTCTGCATAGCTATGAGAAATATCAAAAAGTCTAAATCACGAACAGATTACGGACCAACATCCCTAACACCACAGGAGTTAGAGAAGTAATGAAAATACTTGGTTCTCGATTCTAACGATTGGCACGGATTATTTATATTTTACAGAGAATTCGGTAGTTTATCAACGACATTAACTTTATGGCAATTCTAAGCACCCAAAAACAAATAAGACACGTTAAAAAGTTAACTGAATACATGTTTGGAATTTAATGTCTGTTCCTTCTGTAAGACGTCCGGGAGACTGACGACGAAAGTCACAATTTGACATTGGACTCCGATTACACAAAAACTATTACACTTAGAACAAACATTTTTATGCCAAAATGTTACCTGGTTATCCGACAGTGTGGTAAATGTTACGTTAAGCGGAGTTTCCTCTGACGACCTTGACCTTGATATATGTTGTCAAGGAGAACATTCTGAGTAACCCTCAAGAAGTTTTAGCCGGTGCTCGTTGTCTATTAAAAACTTATAAACAAAAGAAGTTTTCAAAATATAGCAGTTATTTTAAGTATTTAATGCTAAGACAATATACTGTATTGGCATATGTTATCAAGGTTACCTTTCTAAGTGACCTCCAAGAGATTTTAGCCGTCGTTCTTTTTTTTATTAAAGAGTTATGAACAAAAATATACCGATGCTACCATATTGCAATTTGCCAGTATCTACATCAGTGATTCTTAACCTTTTTGAAGTCAGGGAACACTTTTGATTATATGAAAAATTTGCGGAACACCAAAAGTAATGATAAAAAAAACAAACAAAAACATCCCGCGTAGAAAGAAATACATTCTATATTGTACATATCATTTAAAAAAATTCGGCTTTCATAATTTCGCGGAACACTTGTAAAAAGCTCGCGGAACACCCGTTAAGAACCAATGATCTACATATACGAATGTGATTTTGGACTTGACATATATGTTATCGAAGACATTCTCTGAAATTGGACGAACTCAAGATGGTGTTAGATCTAGGTTAGGTCTGGTAATCTAACTAAACCTAACCCAGACCTGACCGACACTTAACACCATCTTGAATGTTTAGTCGTCGCTTGTTTTCTATAAAAATATTAACAAATCAACTTGGATTATGTCTCCTTTTGATAGCTTGTACGAGAGTAAAGTGTACTTGCAGCCAAAATTTAACAACAGTATTTTGCAATTATCTCGGAAACTAATTTCGAGCGACGGGTAGATGTGTAGAGAAAAGTTGTTCAGAATGTTGTCCTTGACAACATATGTCAAGGTCATCCGAGGTGACTCCACTTAACGTAACATTTACCGACAGTATTTCACCACGGTATTTTCGATTTGCGACAACTAGTGCTTAGGTTGTTAACACTTTTCCAGTTTCGGAATTTGTCGCTGTTGAAATTCAGTTTTGTCAAGTGGAACTAGGACTCCTTGGTGCGTTTGGATTTTTATGGTGAAGCTGTGTTTCATGATTCTAGGGTGCCGTCGCGTAGCTCGCATATCTGGGTCCCTCTGAAGGATTCTGTTTATTTATTCAGAGAAACAAACAACTCGACCCGCTTGCACACTGAGGGTACTGTAAATTAAGCGCGCCGGAGATATTTCGCTGGGGATTAAAAGATTCAATTAACTGGCTGAGATGCGCGAATGAGAGTAACTTGAAAACAAGGAAATTCGGAGGAATTTTATTCAATTTTCCCTTTTTGCTATTTCGTGTTTGAATTCCTTGTACTTTTAACTTATCTTCTTCCTCTTTCGTCGAGACCCTCTTTGATCTCGACGAATCGTCTTCATCTGTGTAAAATTCTTCTACCTTTTCTTTATGTGTCTTTCTTATTTTCTTTCCTTTTTCAATTTCGATTCGCCCGTTTCATCTACATCCTTCTTCCCTTTGATCTTAATGAATCTTCTTCTTGAGTTGCGTTGACTTCGCCCTTTTGAACCGTGTCGCTTAGATCCCTTTCTTTAATTTTATTTGTTTATACACTTTTTGATAATACCGGAAATGTTCACCTTGAACGAAGATAATGAAACTCAACTGCGATCAAATTATAAGACACTGTTACAGAAAACATTGTAAAAAATCGCACTAAATGTTTACTTAATATACTAATTCACTAGTTTAGATACCCATTTCGTACTTTTAACTATCTTCATTTCTTCGGAAAAGGAAAATTCATTTTTTGTCAGCTTCATCAACACGAAGTATCGTTCGAAAGATTTCTTTATCCAAAAAACAGTTTATGTTTCCCTGAAACAGCAAACCCCTAAACAGAGTATGAGGCTAAAGAAGAGAGAAGAGTAGTAGCAGCATGTCACAGAAAGATGAACGAGAAGAAAATGTCTCTGAAAATCAGGCATGCGATGACAGACACAGAAGTTGCAGAGAAAATGGCGATCAGCTAAAAAGAGTAGCAGGTTAGAGAAGAGAGAAGAGTAGGAGGAACATGAAGTGGAGGAACACGAATTGGAGGGACACGACACAGAAAGGAGAACTTAAAGAAAATGTCTATGAAGAGCAGGAAAGCGATGACAAACACGGAAGTTACAGAGAAAGTGGAACCTACGATGAAAACGTGGAAAAAGTGATTCCCTGGAACAGCGATCCCCTAAACAGAGTAGCAGGCCAAAAAAGAGAGAAAAGCAGGGGGCGGTGAACAGTAGAAAACACGGCACAGAGAACGAGGAGTACAAGAATAAAATGTCCGCGAAAAAAAACGAGGAAGAAGAAGAAGAAGAAGGAGAAGAAACGCTGAGAAGTTTTAGACTAGCTGGATAGAGGAGCAAGCTGGAGGAGCAAGAAGGGCAAGAGACAGAGAGGAAAACGGAAATGGGCGAGGGGCTGGAGAGGTCGGGGAGGTAAAGACGCGGCTGCTGACGCGTGTGGGAGCGGCTATCAGTGAATATGAGCGCGTTTATCAGCGTGGGGGTACGGTCGGCCATGTTGAGCCTGCGTTCTGGGTCTCCCCCACTCTCCTCAGGCTATCTTGGTCGCTCCAGCACGTTCCTCTACGTTCTTTCCCTGTTTGCTAGCCAGGGTTCCCCCTTCGACAGGTTCTCCGCGTCTCGTTCTCGCGTGGTCTGCTCGTGTTCGTTGTCCTGGTTCCTCGTTCGCAGCCGCCGGCGAACGGCGTTTTCTCTCTTTCCTGCTGGCTGCAACTGGTCTACTCTGGCGCATGGCTGGCTGGTCGGTTCTCTCTTTTCAACGAAAGCGCGTCAATACCTCGGCCAAGCGTGCTTTGCGGGGTGCAAAGCCCCGCGAAGTCTCGTGGGCCGCGTTCGCTCGGGCCAACCAGAAGGCAAGCTGATACCCAGGCGTAGCGATGGCAACGCTTTCCTCGGCCGACCAACGCCACCGCCGCCGCTGGGTAACGGAGAGAGAGAGAGAGAAAGAGAGAGAGAGAGAGACAAACTATTTTTCTTCCCCCCTCTCTCTCTCTCTCAGCTGCTGTTTTCCCCTCCAACCCCCTGGAAAATCATGGGAAACAAAGGAGACCCGCGTGCAGATGAGACCAACCCTCCAGAACGCGATTAGAACGTTCACTGGGCTACCGGGAAACTTGCCCGATCGAAAGCGACCGGGCGAGATGCGGTTCCGATAGCTCTGCTCGAGGTGTTAGGGTATACGTAGAAGAGAGTTGTAGAGAAGTTTTTGGCTAGGTTCAGTTTGAGACGCTTGGGATTGTTGGAATTGTACGGAGGTTTTGTTTGGCGGCGTTTCGATGCTACACGATATTCTGATAACATGGCCTAAAAATTGCTACAGTCTTTCTACTACAACACGGTTTCCAAATAGCAGGATTTACTACCCTCATGTGACAAAAATGTTTTCATCATAGTTGACGTAGTGTGTGTTTTGTTTAACACATTATCTACCGGCGATTATTCCATCAATTTTGGATGTCAATTACCAATTACTGAGAATTTTTTTAATAGATCCTTCAACAGAATAATTTCGTTTCGGATTATTCTGTAAAGGAAGATTTTTAATCTTCCATTTGGTACAGCACAATCATTGAAAAGCCTATTAATTGATACTTCCAGTAGATGAAGTGTTAACACTGTTTCGATACTACATAGTCTAAAAATAGCTACACTCTTTTTACTATAACACGGTTTCCAAATAGCAGGATTTACTACCCTCATGTGACAAAAATGTTTCGTTCATAGTTGACGTAATGTGTGTTTTGTTTAACACATTATCTACCGGCGATTATTCCATCAATTTTGGATGTCAATTACCAATGACTGAGGATTTTTTTAATAGATCCTTCAACAGAATAATTTCGTTTCGGATTATTCTGTAAAAGAAGATTTTTAATCTTCCATTTGGTACAGCACAATCATTGAAAGGCCTATTAATTGATACTTCCAGTAGATGAAGTGTTAATACTGTTTCGATACTACATGGTCTAAAAATAGCTAGTTTCTATTAGGTTGTCCCATAAGTTCGTGCCGCGGATTGAGAAGTATTTTAATGAAAAACCACAGAAATTTTATAGTGACGGTATAATATCTTTACTAAAAAAGTGGGAAGAGGTTGTAGAGAAGGTGGTTATATTTTTTCGTTGACTTTGAAAGTACGTTTCAAATATTAATTTAAATAGTAAAACAGCAAACGGTACGAACTTATGAGACGACCTAATACTATAACACTGTTTCCAGATAGCACAATTTACTAGCCATTGACCACCCCTATGCAACACGAATGTGCTCATCATCGTTGACATTGTACGGGTCTTGTTTAACACGATTTCGATAGAAGAAGGTCTAGAAATTGCTACAGTCTGTCTACTGTAACTTTGCATCTTTGTGCAAAATAAAAATTGTTTGAGACTGGAACCAAACCATTTATTTCGTCCTTTAATAATTTTAATAAGTCGATGACAATACATCGATATTGTTAAATCAATTTGATCTTCCTACTGTTCCATGTTTTACCAACTCATTTTTGCCATGAATGCATAAAATCCGCACTATAATATGGTTCCCAAATAGCACGATTTACTAAAGTTTTACAACCCTCCTATAACACAAATGTTTTCATCACACTGTTTCGCTGACATAGACAATAATAATACAGGTTTTGATATAACAAGAAATGAATTAACCGTGTTTTAGTTGGGGAAGTTTTTGACGGTGTTTATTTCTGACATGGATTTTAGAAGTTTGTGGACAAATTGTGACGGTGTACTTCCGAAAAGACCATTCCTCCGATTTTTTTTTTAATACTCTGGATTCTTACGTATTTTGACGTGCTGATTACGAATATGATAGTGAAAGTTGGCCCAAATGTTATTTTCATAGTGGAAACCATGAAAAAGCCATAAAAATCATAGTTTTTTCCATTCATTTCCGTAAATAATGGGAATTTTGAAAAATACTTCAGATAAATGTTGTAGACCTCATCAAAATACACATTTTACGTCGAATCGATTTTTGTTATAAAGATAGTACTTTCTGAGAAAAATGATAGGTAATTATTGACTTATATGGAGCCACTCTCGATTTCAATGTCCTTTACATATGTTATCGAAGTATGAGAAATATTCATGTAGAATAGAACACACACACGGGGTGGGGGTGGGGGATGCAAGTGGGGGGCCGAAGGATTTATTTTTTAGTTTATATGAGGTTGTTTCATTTCTTCTATAACGAACAGTCGTTTAACTTAATGTTTAAGTTTAGGTTTAGGTTTAGGTTAGGTAAGGTTAGGTTATTCCTTTTGGGAATGAAGCTTCCCGCAGAAGGTGGATCTTGTTATGCGTGGAAAGTTAAAAATCCAATGATACAGAAAACACGTGGACGAGGGATGAGCTTCGCTGTATCCCTTTCTAGTATTAACTAATGAAATTAACAATAAAACTTGATTTGTACTGGATGAGTTGTATAGAGTTTTGAACATTTAATATCATTTTTTTCAAAAACTAATGTCTTTATGACAAAAATCAATACGGCATAAAATGTGTATTTCGATGAGACCTACAACTTTTATTTGAAGTATTTTGCAAAATTACCATTATTTACGGAAATAAATGGAAAAAACTATGATTTTTATGGTTTTTTCGTGGTTTTCGATATAAAAATAACATTTGCGTCCATTTTTACTATCATATTCGTAATCGGAATGTCAAAATACGTAAGAATCCAGAGTATAAAAAATCGGAAGTATGGTCTTTTCGGAAGTTTATCCGGAAATTTTTCTCGGATTTTTGAGTCTTGTAGAGAACCAAGTGATAGATTTCTTGTAAAAAGAAATAAAATTCTATTGTGTTGTTAGAATTATTCAATGGCCATTAGAATAAAATACATAAGTTTCCGGTAGATGTTAATTTTCTTTTCCTTCTAGGAAATAACGAACGACATATATAAAAATATATCTTAGCAGAAACGGTTAATGCATGGGGTGCAGAAATTGTTACGTACGGATATTTCATTGAACACTGATTTGTGTACCGAAATTAGACGTTTCTGGCTTTCTTATTCGAGGAAATTGTGAAAGTGGCTGCCTGAATCAGCGTCGCGAAGACACGACGTCGTTTTGGCGTCGCGGCGAGAGGCACCGGCCTATGAAATATTAAAACACCCCGTGAGACAGGGGTTACGTTCTCCCCGAGCCTCTCGCTCAAATGAATTCCGGTCCGAAGCCGCCTTGGCGAATTGTCTATCACGAAGAACCTTTTCTCTCGTGCTTTTTGCATTACTTCTGAACACTACCAAGAACCTAATAAACGCTTCTCGTAACAAATTCTTTTTTCTAAAAACTCGGTTAAAAATATACTTAGTATTTGTTCGAAACGAAAACGTTCCACCAATTTGTTTCTTCCGGAAATGAAACGTGCATAATCTCTGAGTTTAAACTTACCGGTGGAATTAAAAATACTGTTGCATTACCCTACAATTTTCAAAGAAAAACATTCTCAAGAACTCACAAAATGAAAATAAAAATTACTTTCCTCAGCAGTAGAATCTTGAATGAAAATGTTTATTCTTCTACGTGTTTAACTGGAACGTACGAATGCACATAGCACCAACAAACTTTTATATGCAGACAATTATTTGCCATTAGTGGACTGCGGGTTTTATGCATTTATGACAAAAATGAATTGGTCAAGTCAGTGGCATATTACTCTATGAGCAACTTGGGCAAATGCTCGGGGCCCCAAGCAAAAGGGGGCCCCGAACACAAACCAAATATTTTGTATTTTTATGTAAAAGGTTTTCATGGATGAAGGAGATTTTATTTCACTTTCTATGCAATAATAAACATGTAGATGTTTTTACAATTGTTTTATTTTTTCCAGCGTGAAAGTTATTTAGTTGGGGTTAGGGGCCCCGAAATTCTACTTTGCCCAGGGTCCCCAAGTACTCATAACGCGCCACTGGGTCAAGTACAAATTTATAAAGACATTAGAAGAATTGAATGATGCTGTTTTATTAAAAAATATTGAAAGGGGAAGTGCATTTTTACCTAATTACTGCGTGTCTTACGATTGACTTGGGTAATTATGATTTTGCATAAATATTCGACTACGGATCATTGTGGTTTTGTGGCATATCCAAATTGTTCAAACACACGAAACCGTGTGTATTAGTAACAATTAGTAATATTTTTATTTACCTTTTTGGTAAATGTTACGTTAAGGGGAGTCACCTCGGATGACCTTGACCTTGACATATGTTGCCTAGGACAACATTCTGAGTAACCCTCAAGAAGTTTTAGCCGGCGTTCGTTGTTTATTAAAAAGTTATAAACAAAAGAAGTTTCTCAGAATATAGCAGTTATTTTTAGTAATGAAGGCTAAAACGATAGCTAAAATGGGAGGTTTCTGAGATCATTTGAAGCGACATTTTCCTTCGCAAAAATGGCGTCCGCTGCTTTGTTTAAAAGTTATTAACGAAAAACACAGACCAATCAGAGCGTAGCTACAGCAGATTGATTCTGTCTCGGCCACCGGCGACGGCACGCTAAACGGGATCTGTGGCCGAGTCGGACTCCGTTCGCTGTAGCCGCGCTCTGATTGGCCCGTGTTTTTCGATAATAACTCCTTAACAAAGCCACGGTCACCATTTTTGCAAAGGAAAATGTTTCATCAAATGATTTCAGGAACCTCTTATTTCCGGATGTTGAAGGAATTTTGAGACACCCTGTATAGCCAATACAGAACCAAAAAATATCAGTTGCAGAACTGCAAAACCGGTATGAGACCGGTACGGGACATATATTATAGGTTCTGAAGTCTGAAGAACCGAAACCGAAACCAAAATCCAGAAACTAAAAATAACAGTTATAGAACCGTTATAATATCGGTCCTCAAGAACCGTAACCGTAACCGATATCAGCGAGAACCGATATTCTCGTAATATTTACAACATCATTTCAGTTTTTCATAACTGTTTCAGTCAGAACCGATATATAACTGTTTCAAACAGTTATTTTCAGAACCGTTTCATCCCCTGCTGAGGTTATCCACGGGGTAGTCCGGCCCTCGGATAGGCATTGTGCGTAATCGACATTTTTCCTCCCACGTAAAACAAAAAAGAAGTCTGGGTTAGGTCTTCTTGGTTAGGTCTAGGTTATCCCCCACCACCAACCTAACCACAAACCAACTTGGATTATATCTCCTTTTGACAGTTTGTACGGGAATGAAATGCACTTGCAACCAAAATTTAACGAAGGTGTTTTGCAAATATCTCGGAAACTATATCCGAGCGCCGGGTAGATGTATAGGGAAAAGTTGTTCAGACTGTTGTCCTTGACAATGTATGTTAAGGTCAAGGTAATCTGAGGTGACTCCCCTTAATGTAGCATTTAATTTCTTTTTTACCACAAGAAATCTATCAATCAATGAGAGTCAGCATAATTTTAAAATTAAGTATGAATGTTTTCATGAAGATTCGCAGTCTATTTATCATAGTGTTTAGCGCAACTACATCTGTACAGCTGAAACGGTCAATTTTTAGAATTCTTGAAGCTGAGGACTCGGTTTTTGAACTTTGTCAGTTCGGAAAAGCTCTTGCTATATTCGAGCGTTATAATGGCGAATTTCCAATGTAAAAATGCACTTGCTCGCGAAGCTTCGCAAAATCGATGGAGCCTATGGTGATTTATTTTTGAAAAATTTCATGGGAACGCGTACGTAGTCGCGTAATTTCCTCGATTGGAACGACAATTGGGTTCCGGATCCGGAGCACAAAATTGAAAACGTGGTTTCGAGGCTCGGCGATTGATGACGGCCGCATTATGCGTGAAAAGGATTCCCTTGTATTGATAAAAGTAGAATCATTGTGGGTTGCATGTAATCAAGCCGTCGCGCGCGGAACTATTTAATTCGCTGACGATCGATGGAAATTGAACGACGCGGATCACTATAGCGATTTCGCCGGTTATATTTGCAGATACATTGACACCAGGATTTTATCGTAGTCGGCGATTGTTGGTCGACAGCAGTGTTTCACGATTCCACTTTCTTTTCTTCGGTATTCGAATAAATGATTTAATCCCCCGTAGCCCGAAATATATTAGATTGTATTTTTACATTATTTATTATCGCGTTTCCTCTTCGTTTTTGAAAGGTCCCCAGTTTCGCTCTTGGGTCATTCCATGCAAAGTTAGACACTTTTCGGAGTAGGTTTTCGGATTTTGTT
Source organism: Sphecodes monilicornis (assembly GCA_913789915.3). NCBI lineage: Eukaryota > Metazoa > Arthropoda > Insecta > Hymenoptera > Halictidae > Sphecodes > Sphecodes monilicornis. The sequence continues at coordinate 6,828,968 of OU565301.1, read as the reverse complement.
CATATTCGAATGTGCATGTTGTAGTCCCGTGATGGGCACGGTAGGAGTCCCTTAAAAGCCTGCTTCTCCCACCAACCTCTCTTTCATGCGCGAGGCCTGCGCACTGTTCACGACGGGCGAAGCACTTCGTTCCTTTATGGCAGGCATGGGCGACGCTGCACAGTGGGTTGAAACGCAAAAAACGCGGACAAAAATCATTTTCCTGACTAAACGAAAAATGTAAAATTGTATTATTACCTTGTTGGTAAATAAATGTGGCATCATTTTCTGGATTTCGTTTTCTAAAATTCCATATTTGTATCCCACAATTAAATGCTGAAGTTCAATAAAAATGTATAAGTTTAGCTTCTCTTGAATTTTTTAGAATACCGTTTCATTTAGTACGTTATAACTTAATACACGTATGAGTGAGGATTTTTTGCATGTACTTAACTGAAAGCGTGTTTCAAGACGAAAATAATAAGCATGGATTTTGTTTGTTTTTGTTGTATATAACACCTACAAACATTGATGAAACAAAGAGTAATACTTAAGCTTTTTCCCCACTCAAATAGGTTTATAAACCGATTGCCGTCGATTGCTGTATTAAAATTTGTTACACGTTATTGGTAGATATGTATACGATAAAACTAAAAAGGTTTCAGTTGCCAATAGCTGCCTGTTTGTACACTGTATCGCAAAAACGATGACGCGAGAGAATGCGCGGTTGCGCCGCGCCGCGCCGTTCAGGTAGTCGCTATGGTGTCTTTTGGCATTCAAAGAGGAAAGCCATTTCCAAAAGAAAACCAGCCAAATTTTGTCGTAAATTTAGATTAGGATCGAGGATCAAAAACCTAACCCGAAACAGATTCGATAATACAAAAATGGGGTTTTTCAGTAGTCAAAAACGCTGGATAAAAGATCGATCTAGGCAGCTTCAAAAGTCCTATTTTATCGTTTACGAGGCTTAATTTGCATTATTCGGAAGCATACAACTGCCCATGTAGCTATTTTCATATAGCTGTGACTGTGAATAATGCAAATTACGCCTCATAAACGTAAAAATAGGACTTTCGAGGGCGATTGCGGCCTAGATTGAACTTTTATCTAGCGCATTTGACTACTGAAAAACCCCCGAGATGAGAACGCGCATCCCACACCCCTGCAATTCTGTAAAGGAGTTTACCGGCTTAATAATTTTAGTAATTTGCATTATTCACAGTCACATGTAGCTGTGACTGTGAATAATGTAAATTACGCCTCATAAATGTAAAAATAGGACTTTCGAGGGCGATTGCGGCCTAGATTGATCTTTTATCTAGCGCATTTGACTACTGAAAAATCCCCGAGATGAGAACGCGCATCCTGCACCCCTGCAATTCTGTAAAGGAGTCTACCGCCTTAATAATTTTATCAGAGGAGAAATCATATATTGACATCTTCAATTTTAAAAATTTTCCAACAATTTTGAATTTCATCTTCTCAATTTTGTTATAAATGCATAAAGATCCGCTATCTAATAAATAATATAATATAAATATAAATATTAAGGCAATAATGGGCAAAGAATGCCTGGTATTGTTGTTGGAGCGCCGATTGGCATTTGTTTAGAGACGGAAGGAAATTAACATGAAGTAAATTATACAGAATTTAATATATAATAACTTAGAAATATTCCATTATTAATAATAAAATAATTAATAATATGTACGCCCAAATTCGAGAAGACCGTTTCGAAAAAAACTTATATAACTTTTATGGGTTTGGAATTAAACAAAATCTGATTATTAATTTGAATTCAGCACCTCAAAATCTATAAAACTGTGCCAGTTTTATTAATTTAATCTTAGAAGTAGCTTCAGAAATTATTTTTGTCCGCATTTTCGCGTTTCAACCCACTGTGCGCTGGCTCAAAAAACACATGTTGCTACTTTTCTCCTTCACACGCTCGGCAAGGCAGTCCCCACCTGCATCGGCACGTAGGTGCAGCATCGTGGGGCCCGTGCTGAAGGAAGAGTGGGAGTGGACGTGGTGGGAATTGCCTCGCCGAGCAGGCGAAGAGGAGAAGCAGCAACATGTGTTTTTTGAGCCAGCGTCGCCCATGCCTGCTCTATGGTAACGGCGGATGCTGGTGGGGGACAGTGGGCGCTATGGTGGGAGACGGTTTTGTCTCAATTGAGACAAAAATGCCCATCCCTGCTGTAGTCTGTAGTGATATATGAACGTACGTCATTTTTTTCATTAGATTATAACGGCTGAACTAACAAACCAATGAAAATGAAATGTTAGGTGTTGATAGCTTTAATTGTAACAATTTTTTTCGTCGTAAATTTTGTAATTGTTTTAAACAAATGAGGTGTTTTTCTAGCGGGGAAGTATTTAAAAATTTGCTAAAAGCGAGGATATAGCTCCAAGCCTCCCATTTACAGATCTTTTTAAAAAATTCTGACATTTTAAAAATGGCGAAATAAAAATTTTTTTTTTATTATAGCACCTTGAATCTCATTAGAGATCCATTTGTTTCAAGTGTACGCTGCACCGCGATTTACCATGGTCTGGGAACCCGCTTTGTATGGCCAAAACTATTGTAGAGTTATTTGAAGGATTAATGTTGTATTATTATAGGTCGTTGAATTAGTCTCGATACCAGTTAGAATATTATTTTATTGTTTATCATTTTGAGATAAAAATCTGATCGTAAAGGTCCTTCCTACAATTGTAATTTAAACATACCATTTTTTCGCCGAATCTTTTAAAATGTATTTTAAAGTATATTTTTCAAATTTTCATGTTAATTTAATTAATTCCAAATTAAATATTGTAAATACAATATTTTCTTAGCAATTCCGCCGGATTGTAATTTTTCCAAAAATTCTTTTCTCGCGTCACTAATAATTGGTCCAACTTCTCAAAAATATCTGACTCGTATGATCCAATATTATACAATTTACCGTCTTTTTAAGAGCACTCGAATAATTATGGGAGTCACTGTTCGTCTGCATTACATCTATGTGTGTATAACGCGCGCGCGTAACGACGTATGTAACAGAACAATTAAAAGTGCAGTCGAATGGGATCGGCCATCGTTTCGATGCAACCGCAGCAAAACAGCCCCCGAACCCTGTAATGCGTTAATAAACCGATTGATTAAAACAGACACTACTCTAAACGCGGCACTTCCAATTTCTCTGAAACGATCCGCAGTGACGGGGGATGATTTGCATAAAGCTCCGCAGAGCGCAGTTGATGCGATACCGAGCTCAAAGCATCTATTATCCAACTTGCCGGCAAACGCTCGACCCCAACGTTACCCATCTCCAAAACGAAACAGTGGACGGCGAGTACAAAACAGACCAAAATAAAGAAAAAAAGAACAGAGCGAAAAAGTGGTGCAAAAACCGTAAAAGAACCGAACGGGTATCGAATGTGTCCTCGGTCCAATATTTGCCAGCGATGCGAGACCGTTACAAGTCTAACGCGAAATCAGCTCGGCCGATTTACAAATACCGGCCGCAACAGATCCGATCGAAAATCACGCGGGGGCTGCCGTGACGCGCGGCGCCGGGCCGGCCTGTGTTCCCGTTCGTTGAAAGCTGGCAAACGATCATCGCTCGGGAAGGCTGTTTAGATTTACCAATAACAAACAGCCGGAATCATCGGACAGCGTCCTCGCATTACACAGCTTGTATGTAACAAACCGTGAACGCGGGAGAGAGGGAACCATGAGCGGGAGACCGCTCGGTGTTTTCCGCCCCCTGCGCGCGTTCTGCCGACCCCCTCCCCCTCCCACTCGTTTTGATCGCTTTGAACGATCCGGGCTCGGGTGTCCAGGCACTGTAACAAAAGGATTTGCGCGCGGGGGTTTAAAACAATCGACAAATTGTCGCTCGGGAGTTAATCCCATTATGGATAATAGCGTATAATTAAGCGGCTGCGACAAGCTACCCACGGCCGCGAGAACGAACATGTGCGGTCGCCTTTCGCCCGTCACACCTGATTTCTCACCCCTCGAGTTTTTCAACGTGGGGAGCTCGATCGACCTGCCGACGGAAAAATGGCGAGAAAGTGGATTACGGATTATGTCCGTGACGGCTGTCGCAGATTTTACGTCGACGCGACGGGCACACATGGGCCAAACGTCGAATCCGGCTGATCAAAAATCATACCGATCGAAAACACCTTCCGATTTTAAATGGGAGTCTTCGAACTTTGTATTTTCTTTTTATTATAGAAAATCTCATACAAGATTTATTATGTGGCGGCTACCTCATATGCTCGCCAACAGATGGACAGTGCGACAACACCTTTCCCGCTACTACCTGTATCTTACCTCTGCTTGTACAGGGTGTCCCAAAAATGTCTCGCTTCCTTCAAAGGGGAGGTTCCTGAGGCCATTTGAAGCGACATTTTCCTTTGCAAAAATGGTCGTTTCGGCTTTGTTAAGGAGTTATTAACGAAAAACACGGACCAATCAGAGCGCGCCATAGAGGCGTATTGGCAGAGACGGCCGCGCGCGAGAGAAGTCGAGCGATGGTGATACACCGCGGTCGAAAGCAAGGAACAAACAAGAGAAGAAAATTTTTCGAGTCCTATGTCGGATAGTTCAAATTTGAATATGTTGTAGTCTTTAGTAGCCTCTGAAGGAATCTCGAAGGATTTTTCGAAATCTTAAAAAATATTTGCTTTACAGAGTGTAAAGAACTTTTTTTCATTAAATTATAACACTAGAACTAACGTACCGAGGAAAATGAGTTTTGAGGAGCTTGTAGTGAACACGTAAGAGTATCTATTGAAAATATTTCGATTTGGAATAAATGGTTTTTTCACCATTTATTTTGCAAATGTTTTAAACAAATCCAATTTTCCTATAGCCATTTAAAGCGCCTGCCTTTTAAAAAATAGGTCCGTAAAGAGGAGACTTGAAGCTGTCACCACGTTTTTTTTCGAATTTTTAAAAAAGTCCCGGCTATAGAAAAATTGCATTTGTTTAAAACATTTTCAATTAAATGGTGAAAAAACCATTTTTTCCAAATCGAAATATTTTCAATAGATACTCTTCTGTGTTCACTATAAGCTCCTAAAAACTCATTAGTACGTTAGTTGTAGTGTTATAATTTAATGAGAAAAAGTTCTTTACACGTCTGTAAAACCAACATTTTTTAAGATTTCGAAAAATCCTTCGAGATTCCTTCATAGGTTACTAAAGACTACAACATATTCAAATTTGAACTATCTGATATAGGACTCGAAAAATTTTCTTCTCTTGTTTGTTCCTTGCTTTCGACCGCGGTGTATCACCATCGCTCGACTTCTGTCGCGCGCGGCCGTCTCTGCCAATACGCCTCTAGGTCGCGCTCTGATTGGTCCGTGTTTTTCGTTAATAACTCCTTAACAAAGCCGAAACGGTCATTTTTGCAAAGGAAAATGTCGCTTCAAATGGCCTCAGGAACCTCCCCTTTGAAGGAAGCGAGACATTTTTGGGACACCCTGTATATACATATACCATCCTAAACTGTGCTTACGACATCCCGCGTGTAAAGCACGGGTCCGCTAGATAGCCTTACTGATGAGTCCTCTAGTAGGCCTAGGACGAAACGCTTCCTTTCCTCCTTTTTCCACCTCTCACACACATTTCAGCCGCCATAATTATATCAACAATACACAAAGTCCAATGTAACAGTGACAACAAAAAGTTTTCGCAGAACAAGCATATTAACAACGTTTGTCTTCGAAACAATAAATATTAGAAGAAATGAAAGGAGGAAAATGTAATACTGTTATTTGAAATCAACGTAATGACGTATGTAATTTTTTCGTAATTGCACGATTTTTTAGAAACGCAGGTGACCCTACCATTTTTAAATGGAATGCTATATATCTTTTATGTCTTATGAAAGCGTGCGTCAAGACAAATTCATTCGTATACAACAGAATGACCTTCAAGGTCATATAAGGTCAGAAGTGGAAGAAACATTTTGGATATTTTGTACTAATGCGTTTACAAGTATTCTTTATTGACGAGGCTACAATGAATTGTTCAACACGACTATCTTGTCGAATGAATGCGTATTTCGGTTGTATTAACCCTTAGCACTCGAATGGCGACTCTGAGGCGCCACTACAAATTGCTACACCATTATTCAGAATATTGTTAACATGATTAAATTTGTGCATATGTAATAAATTACTAAACATTTAAATATTGTATGAGGTACTATATCAGTTTCATACGCATATAATGAAAAAAACTTACGTACGATGGAAATATTTTAGGTTAGAAGAAATGTTTGGTTTTTTAGTTGAAATAGCTCTGAGTTCAAAGGGTTAATTACATTCTTGGTAGCTTCTTCTAATGTTGTCCGAGATATTAATGCAAATGATTGCGTTATTTTGCTTTTCAAGCCGTTTACATCTCTAGGCGGTGTACCGTAAACGACATCTTTACGAAATATTTGTAAGTCGTTGTGTCATATACGAATGAATATGTCTTGACACACGCTTTTACATGATATAAAAAAATATATAGCATTTCATTTAAAAAATTGAAGGTCACCTTCATTTTTAGAAAAATGGAGCAGGCACAAAAAATTACATACGCTATTACGTTGCTTGCAAATAACTGTATTACTTTTCGTCTTTCATTTTTTTTCTGGTATTTATTATTTGGAAGAAAATTGCTGGCTAGTAATAACGTGAACACCCTGTATAATACATTATGAGAAAAACTGTCGAAACACGAGGTTTTTATGTATAGGCCGTCGAACTCGGCGCGTTAAATGTAAGAAATCGGCTACAGTATTTCACCGGTAATTGTCCCAAATGTCTCCGACAGAATTGTCCCTGAGATATCCCCACTAGTGCGGGGTGTACCCCCTTGAGGGGTCATGCAGCTCGAGAGGCCTCGGTCGCCGAGAAATATGACACCATGCGGCTCGGGTATATCGGTGAGACCACACCAATCCGAATTTCCAACTTCTTTATTATTCATTATTTTTTTATGGGACTTCGATGACCATATTTGTGGCATTTTTCTAATAAAAATGTTAGCAAATATGATATAATTCCGATGATATCCTTCCTCGCGCCCGAAACTTTAATCGTCGATTACACAAGTAAATATCATCGGAATTATATCATATTTGGTATCATTTTTATTAGAAAAATGCCACAAATATGGTCATCGAAGTCCCATAAAAAAATAATGATTAATAAAGAAGTTGGAAATTCGGATTAGATATGTTTACATTTCTCGGTGACCGAGGCCTCTCGAGCTCGGCTGTCCTTCTCCACGTTCGGCAAACCTCAAACAATGATATCCCTCCGACATAATTGTCCCTCCGCAGACCCGTGTTGTGGACAATTATCGATGAAATACTATATCTTGAAATAGCTCGCGCAGCGGAACGAAATTCAAGATGTTTTAAATCTTGAACAATGGGTATACAGTATTTCATCGATAATCGTCGTCACCACGGCGGCGACAATTAACGTTCAGATAATACTATTCTAATTGAATGAAAATTATTTTTATTTTTGAATTGTAAGTATTGAAAATACCTGTGCGAAATAAATGATGGTTTAATGAAGGTGTTCCGTCGTGTAATTTGTGTGTCAGACATGTATGTCTAATTTGCCAGCCTGAATAAGTTGACGTATTATTTCTTCGAATTCCGTATCCTAGATATAATAATGATCACAGGCGAGAATCGAAGTTGACAATCGGGCAATTTGAACCTATTCCAAAGGAGAAAAAAGAAACGAGGGTGGCAAAAATGAGTCTGGCACCCTCGGCTACAGGAAACAAATAACGAGATCATTGCTCACGCAGAAAACTGTCCCGTATGTATATGCAAGTTGGCCAAACAGGGGCGATCGCTACGATTCGGTGGATTCACTATGCCCGGCTCCACTAAATGCTGCTATATTCCTGCTAATTCCCTGGGCCAATCCCCCATCGCGCCCCCTTCTTTTTCCTGGACTCATCCGCGATCAACCCTGACCCACCGTATGTGCGATTGCTGCTTTCCGTCTTCGACACGCTCGATTTCACTGGACCCGTTGCCGATCGGGAAATAAAACTCTTTGTTGTGATTGTTGGTGGCGTGAGGGTTGGACACGCTGTCAGCACCCTTTGCTGCGGACAGGGAAATCTGTGGACGAGTAACTGAACTGTGATCAAGCTACGTCCTGCTGCGAGACAGCTATCCTCTTAACTGATGCGATGTAACTGGTTAACTGATGATGTAACTTATCTGTATTTTTAACCCCCTGCATCCAGAGTTACGTTGTTTTTATTGATGTGTCTAGACTGCGGGTTCTGTGCATTTATGACAGAAATTGATTGGTCAAGTACAAGATCAAAAAGACGCTGGAAGAATTGAATAATGCTATTATTAGACTGCAGATTCTATGCCTTTATAGGAAATATGGGTGGATGTATTAGGTCGTCCCATAAGTTCGTGCCGTTTACTGTTTTATTATTTATATCAACACTTTGCCGTCCGGCGACACCACAGTGGTGCCGCGCACAAAGTATTGCTCAACGGCCGGCGACACCACAGTGGTGTACTGGACGGCATAGTGTTAATTGCGCATTATTTAATATTTACTATTAATATTTAATGTTTACATATGTATATCTTCCAAATTTCATGAAAATAGGGGGCAGGATTGAAAACTCATGAGAGGTAGCGATGACATTAGTAAAACTTGAAAATTTATAATCACCCGATAACCTCAAGAACGGCCGGCGCCAAGCGAAGACATTTTTACGAGACGTGCGGACGGCAAAGTGTTAATATTTGAAACATAGTTACAAAGTCAACGAAAAAATATAACCACCTTCTCTACAACCTCTTCCCACTTTTTTGGTAAAGATATTATACCGTCACTAAAAAATTTCTGTGGTTTTTCATTCAAATACTTTTCAATCCGCGGAACGAACTTATGGGACGACCTAATAGTTTCCAACAGTGGAAGGATTAAAAAAGTTTGAGGTAAATATTTACATTAGGGGCTTCCTCACCGATTTTGATGACGTTGAAATATGTTGTCAAGGTCATCATTCTGAACAACTTTTTCCATGTTACCGCCGCTCAGCTTTAGTTTCCGAGATATTCGCAAAAAAGTTTCAACATCTCGGAAAGTGATCGGAGTAGGTCTGGGTTAGATTTGAAATTGTGGCCGCCGATAACGCGGCCACGGTCACAACTTAACCCCTTAACCTACGATTTACGTTCGAGAATTTTGTGCCGAAAACGTAAACAGGTTCGCGCAGCCTTCGAGCTATTCGCACGACTTGTGTAATACGCTGATCGGGCCAATCATAAATATTAAGGGCTATTCCCGTAATATTCACTTTTGGGGCGATCATCGTACGGCTATGCCCGTAGTTGTAGGTTAAGGGGTTAAAACGACTTCAATCAGTTGAGACCCACTATTTTGTCTGTTTATGTTTACGAACTGAAACGTGAAATGAATCGTGTCGAACGCGAACTCATTTTATTGTCAGCTGTGTTAGCACACAGAGTATTAAGCATGAAACTATACGAATTCTTGGACATCTGCAAAAATCAAGAAACTATATAATAACCCAGTATATAAATATATAAATATATAAATAATATATCCGATATACTAATACTCCGATCACTTTTTGAGATGTTGAAACTTTTTTGCGAATATCTCGGAAACTAAAGCTGCGGCGGTAACATGTATAGGAAAAAGTTGTTCAGAATGATGACCTTGACAACATATTTCAATGTCATCAAAATTGGTGAGGAAGACCCTAACGTAAATAATTACCGTAAGATGTAATAATGTAATAAATAGACTGCGGATTTTATGCATTTATGACAAAATAAATAGCTACAATTATATATGTATACAGGGTGTTTCGTCTAAAACAGGACACATACATACCTCCTCTACCTCTGAAAATACAAAAAATGTTTCTAACGTAATCTAAATGGTTTCAAAAGACGAATCAGATGGAAGAATCGTTTTTTATAAATTGTAATTTTTTAATCGTTTTTTCAAGGTCACTCGTGTTTTTCTACGTATATACACACATTTTTTGTTATTGTATGTTATAGCAAACATTATTGTGCATTCATCCATGTTTAATAGCACGACCTTGAAATGACCGTGAACTCTAAACTTTGCTAATTAATGCAGAACTTGAGACCCACTATTTTGTCTGTTTATGTTTACGAACTGAAACGTGAAATGAATCGTGTCGAACGCGAACTCATTTTATTGTCAGCTGTGTTAGCATACAGAGTATTAAGCATGAAACTATACGAATTCTTGGACATCTGCAAAAATCAAGAAAATATATAATAACCCAGTATATAAATATATAAATATTGTATAAATAACCCAGACCTAACCCAGACCTACTCCGATCACTCTTTGAGATGTTGAAACTTTTTTGTGAATATCTCGGAAACTAAAGCTGAGCGGCGGTAACATGTATAGGAAAAAGTTGTTCAGAATGATGACCTTGACAACATATTTCAACGTCATCAAAATCGGTGAGGAAGCCCCTATAGTAAATAATTACCAAGTTTGAGAATATCAAAACATTTTTTACGACTTAATAATACCATTAACGACAGATGCCATTGCACACATCAAAATAAAATATTGTGTAATATTAACAGGAAATATTAGTAATACAAAATGTCTATTACAATCCCAGGAACATATAATATTTAAAGTCATAGAAAAATAAATTGTTAAGCATGCACAAACAAAAAGTCAGAAAGTAAATGGTCTTTATAACCGTATATTTTAAGGTAAAAGATAAACGGTCCTTTCCAAGTTGAAAAATAAATGGTCACAGCCAAATTTAATTCGTCAGCTAAGGGGTTGACGATCTTCGAGAGCCACCATCTCTCCACTGTTTTAAATTTCACCTACTACTCACTTTTGCCAGAAAAGTATCCAATGATTGCCTTGGGGCCTAAAACTGACAAATCCTAGTCATGAACGTCAGGAAACTGTAACGTTTGACAGATCGAACTGTTTATTCCATACTAAAGCAGAGGATCGTGCAAGGGTTGACGCGTCGGTCATGGCAAGGCGCCGAAAAGGGCAAGGATCGACAACAATGATCGAAAAGGCCGCGATTAATAGACCTGTTCGCCGTGTCACAGAGAAATCTTCGTAAATAGGCTGCGATAAATTTCGTGGGGTGGCGGCTGCGGCGAGGGTGTTCAATGGGGATCCGGCTTAAGATCGCACCGTTTAACACCGGAGCGCCGGAGCCACCCCTGCGGCGCGACACCCGTCAATAAAACACCCCATGAAATGCTAACTATACGCGTTGCGGCCTGCACCCCTTCGAGCCATGCACTACATCTCCCCCACCCCATAGACGAGGCTGTCGTCTGTTCTGCGTGAACGGCTGATCAATATGCATAGAACTTCTGATCGATAATATTGTATATTCGTATAATATACATATACTGAAATGTTTAGTAATTTATTGGATAGAAACAAATTTAGTAACGATATTTTGAATAATGGTACAGCAATTTTTAGTAGCTCCTACTCCAGTGCTGAGGGTTAAAGGAAGAATATCAATAATATTGCCTTCAATTTATTAAGGTTGCTAAGAAGCAAAGTTGTGGTGCTTTTTATGCGTCGATGGCAAGACCACTAATTTAAAACAGTAAGAGGATGAAAGGAATTTAATGTATCGATTGCACCATTTCCATCTTGTTGACATTATTAAAGAAAGAGCGACAATTTTATTTGGCTTCAGATTATTTTTATTTCGCATAAAGATTCGCAGTCTAATCACTAGACATTTGACACTTTGGGCACTTGCAGCAATTTTCACTTTGGCAACAAACATTTCTTCCGACCTAGGATTTCATTTTATGGATATGAAAGTGATGGACTCGTAATACCTCAGACAGTACTGAAATGTTTAGTAATTTATTGGATAGAAACAAATTTAGTAACGATATTTTGAATAATGGTACAGCAATTTTTAGTGGCTCCTACTCGAGTGCTGAGGGTTCAATTTATTGCTAAGAAAAGTTGTGTACAATTTCTTGTAAACTCATGCTGACAATTTTTAATTTTTCACAAAGATCCGTGATTATTTATAAAATGGTATCGATTTCAATCACTCTGCAATGTGTTATGAAGGTTGACATGCTATTTGGGCCGTTCTATTAAAAAATGGTGCAAGTCAAAACAATTAATCATTGGATAATGAGGAATTAAGTAATGTTTGTTTCATGCAAACCACGCTAAAATTGTATTACAATTATTTTAATTAACAACGATTAAACCCGTTGAGATGTGGCGATGAACCATCAGACAAATATTGACTTACATCACTAGTGCATTAAACAACTCACTTATTGACGACTATTTCATAAATTTTGGAAGTTTGTATGACAATTGCAAGTAGCGGAAGTTGAATAAAGATGTTCTCTCAACGATTTTAATAAGCCGGAAATAACTTAAGGGTCTCTGAAATTCTTCTAAACTCTTCACAATTTTATGTTTTACAGATTCAGCTATGTAATAAACTGACCTCAAAATCTTTATGTAAAATAAACATTTTCTACATCGATTGTAACGATCGCAAGCTTAATGCCAATATATTTCCTCTTTTAATGATTTTGATAAATCGAGAATACTATAACAGCGTTCTTGAATTCTTGTAATGTCTGCATAATTGTGTAGCCATTCTTGTCATAAATGCATATGTATAGTAATCCGCAGTCTAGTCATCAAATCATACAGCTGAAGTATTCATTCACAGATCAGCCTAGTAAATTTTATTCAGATACCTAAGAACTAAATTATAACGCAAGTGGTTACCTAAAGAATAAAATTATTAACATACGGGGTGGAAATTAGAAAGCGTTACGGACGAATATCTCCAAAAATATTGATTACACGCAAAAATATTTCAGATGAACATCCAAGATCGGTGGACACTCAGTGGATACTCCAAGGTGAGGTGAAGGTCAACTTCCTTTTCTAAAATGGAATGATATGTTTTCTTATCCACCATCAAATTGTGCGTTTTAAGATAAGTTGAATTACCTATGACTCAAGGTCATTAAAGGTCAAACTTGCAGGGAATTAAATATCATGAGTTCTGTGCATATAGACAACGGTTTTCATGCATTTATAACAAAAATGAGTAGTTCTAAATTAAAATAGTGAAAACATTAGAAAAATTTATAAATACTGTACTATTATTTTCAACTTATTGTCTAGCTTCCGATTTCATTTTTCATTTAAATTGAAATGCAAAAATACGCTTGTGCGTAAGCAAAAGACTTGCTTACTTCTTTTCCGTTTATTTTAAGCAAACCTATTACGACTGTGAAAATAAATTTCTATTTCATTGCTGCTTGTTGCAATTTAAACAGAACATTTTTGTTTTACAGAAAAATCCTTAGGGTAAAAACTCTCCCATTTACTATTTTTACAAACTATTGATGGAACATAATTTGTTGATTTAAAGTGTAGGATAATAATTGGCGTATTATTGTCCTAGCTTCACGGAGAAATTTTCAACAATTTATTAATGGATGTGCAGTCCTTTCGTATAGTTTTATTTCTTTGCGTGCGCCTACATACACTTGAAAAGTATATTTCGAACGTTACTGCGGCGTGTTACACCGAGTCAGCCTAAACTTTTCGCAACTATCGTGCACATCTTTTTCACATACATACGTCGAGGCGTTGCCGCGTTCGCTAGGGACAAGCATGTTTTCGGTGGCATAAAATTTAGCCTACAGTCGCGCGCCGTGTCGTTGCGTTGCTGTCGTGTCGCTGGGCGACAAATTAAAACGGGCCGTGTGCTATTGATTAGGAATAATTACCGTTAACGAGCGCGATTAAAAGCCCGGGAATACGGTCGCGTCGTTATTAAATGTAAACAACGATGTTTTTAACGATCGTTCCCGGCTGATTTCGGGTCCCGAATCCCAGTCCCGGCCCGTTCCCGCTCTAAATAATCACCGGAACTTCCCGCGTCCGAATTATTTTAACCGGCCGAAATGCGCCCGTTTGTTTGCCTTCCGCGCATAAATTATCGAATGAAGGAAAATCGAGCGATTCCGTTCCCGTGGAGCCGCACAATTTCGTCGCACGGCATAAATATCCCGAACGATAATTACTAAACACAGCTTTCATTAACACTAGAGCACTAGAGACGGAAATTCATATAAAAATATGTAAAATTTATGTTTTTTAATAAATTTATTTAATGTTTTATGGTATGGAATTTTTTATTACTTTTCGTTTTTTTTATAACTTAATGAGAGTATTATTGAAACTTTTTTAGGGGTGGGGCGAAATTTTTACCGCTTAGGGCCCCCAACTTGTCTTGATCCGCCCCTGGAAACACAAGTTTGTTTACTCATATATTTTGATCATATAACACTTATAACTACATATAATACTTTAGCTCTCACACGCGCTCGCCATGCATCGTGCATATTCCTCTACTCTGGTAGAACCCTAACCTCAAACAGCCTCTCTTCTTCTCATTCCGTCCTCTCACTCACTCTTGCGCTCACTCTTCCATCTATACCATTCATTCTCAACTCTCACATACAATATAAAATATCACCGTTCACACAACAAACTAGACTGAAATAGAAATTTATTTTATTATTTAAAAAAAAAATTTTATTATTTATTTCAAATTATATTTACTCTTTTTTGTTATAAATGCATTGAATTCGCTGTCCAGTAATCCCATTTGACATTTTATTATCATGTCCTAAAATTATAAAAAATTCTTCCCCAAAATTGGATTCCACGAGTTCAATGAATACTGCGCGGTGAAATTCTAGTAGCCAAACAGCATTTGTGTGAACCACGCAAATCTTTTACTTAACAAATTAGTTTAGCGAATGAAAAATTTGCATAAATATTCGCTAATAGTTTAAAGTATACCTACCGCGTATTAGTGATATAGTGCAACAGCAGAAACAGCGTTGATAACTTTGTCACCAAATATTTAAATGGCCGCTGACGTAGAATACATATAGTTCGTTAATAGGATACGCTTTAATTTGTCATTAATATAAGTGATTGGAAGATTGTCATAAATTAATCCAGCGAATAATTCATAAGTCACCGAACGCAGCGTTTAGCTCTACTCATCTGTAATAGAGTACAAAGGGTAAGCTCAACAACAACCGTGTCGTAGGGGCGTATCCATGGGGTGGCTCGGTTCGAGAAGCCCAACAGAGTTCTATTACAATCATTTAGCGGTGTAATGCGTGTAATCGTTTATGGTTCCGCGGACAACCGAATTAGACTGCGGATTTTACGCTGTTTCCCAATTTTTCTAATCGATTTTCTAAAAAGTGTACCGAGAAAAAGTCTCTCGCTGATTAGAAAATCCATTGTAGAAGGACTAAACTAAAGATGTCATTATTAGACTATGTATGCATTTATGACGGCAGTGAATCGATCAAATAAAAAACTGAAGACATTGGACGAATTTAAGAGCACTATCGCGCTATTTTCAGCCTATAAAAATCATTAAAAGAAAAATTACATTTTTCTTCCATTTCTGTTTCTTACAATTGACTTAGGAAATTTTTATTCTGCGTACATATCCGCAGGCTAGTTATTACATTTTAATAATACACATGTCGGCTGAACTGCGTTTTGGAGAACTCTTTTTTTGAACTTTTCTTTATACAATCCTATAGATTTCGACGAGAAAACACCGAAAATGAAAATCTTATTGTGAGGAATTCATTGGTTCAAAAGTTATACGCGTATAAAGTTGAACACTTTTAAGCCTTTTTGACTGGTTAAAGCGCCGTCATATTGATATATTTGCTAGGCGAAACACATAAAATGGACCACAATCTTCTCGTGGCTCAGAAATTTTCCGGTGCCATAAGTGTATAAGTAGATTCTCAAGACATTCTCAAATTTTGAGCAAATTAAGTTACATCAACTCGTTCAGTGTTATAAGTCCGTAGTACTCGCAGTTTAATCATGGTCGAATTGATAGGAAAAGACTGTGACGTGTGATGCTTTTATAGTTTATTTTAAGCGTGCTCTAGCCATGGGATTATCATGGGAGTAGATTGCGGATCTTTATACAAAAATTGTTTGCATCAATTGTGAGAATCCTAGAAAATAATAATCTTAGTAAGTTGAAAGTAATGTATCGACATTATCAACCACTTTCAATATCTTCACAATCGTGAATTGCACCAACTCTGCATAAAATCCGCAGTCTAATCACGGGGTATGACCGAGGAGAGGGGATTTCCAATGAAAATTTAGAGCAGAAATTTTCTTCGGCCTTCTTATCTCGTCATTACACTAATCGAAGCGCGTTTTAGAAATGCGCAACGGGGTTGCGCAAACAGTTCAGTTGCGCCCGCATTCGATCGGTGTCCACGCGACGTGCCGGACAGTGGTGAGTGTGGATTTACGAGACAATGATCAAGAGATGATCGTGGTCCACTACAATTACGGAAATGGTTACTCGTGGCAATCAAGTTAACTGGCAAATTGCGATCGATCGTCGTTTAGACGGGCAAGGAACTGCCGAACAAACGCGGAAGACTCGCAACGATCTTCAAGACGATTCGATGCGTTTTTAACGCTAGGTTTACGGAGCACTAAAAGTGACTATTTTACATTATTGTGTAAAAATAACAAAAACGTGTCTATCTACATTTTTAGACATCCTTTTTATAATATATACTCCAAAAAGATAAATGTCTTGAATAATTCCTCGTGGATGCGTCTTTTCAATCTCGATAATCGTAAATTAAAAATATTACAACCCGTTATTTTGACGGGTCCCGTAAACCTAGTGTTAATAAATTGATCCAGGGAACAACGACGATCCTGATTCTCCAAATAGCTCCAGATTTTTTAGAAGAATAGTAAGATATTTATGGTAAGAGTTTATGTGACATATTTGTATAGGAACAATGGGGGGGGGGGATCGTAGAAATGTATAAACGAACATTTCGGCCCAGACCAATCATCAGACACGCGCATGAGGCAGAGAACAGTCGTTGCTCTACGAATGACAATGTTGCGGCGGAACGTGCTTCGCGAAATAACGCGTGGATTTATACGAGGATAACCAGGGGATGACCATGGTCAGCAATCATTACGCCGATGGTCACTCGAACGGATTACGATCGGCAGCAGCCAAACGCGATCGATTCGGCTCAGGAAAGAACCTACGGGCACGATAGCTTTAGATTAGCTTCTATTCTCATGATTAAAACCGCCGGCTTATTATTCATTTCATAAACAAAGCATACAGACAATTCAATCATTCATTTCCTTTCTAACGAAACTGGATAATTAGTAGACTGCGGATTTTATGCGTCGATGGCAAGACCGAGCAGATCTAATTTAAAACAGTAAGAGGATTAAAGGAATCTAATGTATCGATTGCACCATTTCCATCTCGTTGACATTATTAAAGGAAGAGCGACAATTTTATTTGGCTTCAGATTATTTTTATGTCGCATAAAGATTCGCAGTCTAATCACTAGACTGCGGATTTTTGGTATTATTTGAAAAATTAATTTGGTGAAATATTAACACTTTGGGTATTTGCAGCAATTTGCACTTTGACACCAAACGTTTCATCCGACCTAGAATTTTATTTTATGGATATGAAAGTGATGGACTCATAATACCTCAGACAGTACTGAAATGTTTAGTAATTTATTTGATAAAAACAAATTTAGTAACGATATTTTGAATAATGATACAGAAATTTTTAGTAGCTCCTACTCGAGTGCTGAGGTTTAAAGGAAGTTAAGAATATCAATAATATTGCCTTCAATTTATTAATATTGCTAAGAAGCGAAGTTGTGTGCTTTTTATGCGTCGATGGCAAGACCACTAATTTAAAACAGTAAGAGGATTAAAGGAATTTAATGTACCGATTTCACCATTTCCATCTCGTTGACATTATTAAAGAAAGAGCGACAATTTTATTTGGCTTCATATTATTTTTATTTCGCATAAAGATTCGCAGTCTAATCACTAGACTGCGGATTTTTGGTAGTATGAGAAAAATTAATTTGGTGAAATATTAACACTTTGGGCACTTGCAGCAATTTTCACTTTGACACCAAACGATTCTTCCGACCTAGGATTTCATTTTATGGATATGAAAGTGATGGACTCATAATACCTCAGACAGTACTGAAATGTTTAGTAATTTATTTGATAGAAACAAATTTAGTAACGATGTTTTGAATAATGGTACAGCAATTTTTAGTAGCTCCTACTCGAGTGCTGAGGGTTCAATTTATTAATATTGCTAAGAAAAGTTGTGTACAATTTCTTGCAAACTCATGCTGACAATTTTTAATTTTTTACAAAGATCCGAGATTATTTATAAAATGGTACCGATTTCAATCACTCTGCAATGTGTTATGAAGGTTGACATGCTATTTGGTCTGTTCCATTAAAAAATGGTGCAAGTCAAAACAATTAATCATTGGATAATGAGGAATTAAGTAATGTTTGTTTCATGCAAACCACGATAAAATTATATTATAATTATTTTAATTAACAACGATTAAACCGTTGAGATGTGGCGATGAACCATCAGACAAATATTGACTTACATCACTAGTGCATTAAACAACTCACTTATTGACGACTATTTCATAAATTTTTGAAGTTTTTATGACAATTGCATGTAGCGGAAGTTGAATAAAGATGTTCTCTCAACGATTTTAATAAGCCGGAAATAACTTAAGGGTCTCTGAAATTCTTCTAAACTCTTCACAATTTTATGTTTTACAGATTCAGCTTTGTAATAAACTGACCTCAAAATCTTTATGTAAAATAAACATTTTCTAAATCGATTGTAACGATCACAAGCTTAATGCCAATGTATTTCCTCTTTTAATGATTTTGATAAATCGAGAATACTATAACAGCGTTCTTGAATTCTTGTAATATCTGCATAATTGTGTAGCCATTCTTGTCATAAATGCATATGTATAGTAATCCGCAGTCTAGTCATCAAATCATACAGCTTAAGTACTCTTTCACAGATCAGCCTAGTAAATTTTAATCAGAAACCTGAAAACCAAATTACAACGCAAGTGGTTACCTAAAGAATAAAATTATTAACATACGGGGTGGAAATTAGAAAGCGTTACGGACGAATATATCTAAAAATATTGATTACACTCAAAAATGTTTCAGATGAACATCCAAGATCGGTGAACACTCAGCGGACACTCCAAGGTGAGGTGAAGGTCAACTTCCTTTTCTAAAATGGAATGATATGTTTTTTATCCACCATCAAATTGTGCGTTTTAAGATAAGTTGAATTACCTATGACTCAAGGTCATTAAAGGTCAAAATTGCAGGGAATTAAATATCAGGAGTTCTGTGCATATAGACAACGGATTTCATACATTTATAACAAAAATGAGTAGTTCTAAATTAAAATAGTAAAAACATTAGAAAAATTTATAAATACTGTACTATTATTTTCAACTTATTGTCTAGCTTCCGATTTCATTTTTCATTTAAATTGAAATGCAAAAATACGCTTGTGCGTAAGCAAAAGACTTGCTTACTTCTTTTCCGTTTATTTTTTGTTTTACAGAAAAATCCTTAGGGTAAAAACTCTCCCATTTACTATTTTTACAAACTATTGATTTGTCGATTTAAAGTGGAGGAAAAAAATTGGCGTATTATTCTCCTAGCTTCACGGAGAAATTTTGAACAATTTATTAATGGATGTGCAGTCCTTTCGTATAGTTTTATTTCTTTGTCTGCGCCTACAGACACTTGAAAAGTATATTTCGAACGTTACTGCGGCGTGTTACACCGAGTCAGCCTAAACTTTTCGCAACTATCGTGCACATCTTTTTCACATACATACGTCGAGGCGTTGCCGTGTTCGCTAGGGACAAGCATGTTTTCGGTGGCATAAAATTTAGCCTACAGTCGAAGGTCAACTTCCTTTTCTAAAATGGAATGATATGTTTTTTATCCACCATCAAATTGTGCGTTTTAAGATAAGTTGAATTACCTATGACTCAAGGTCATTAAAAGTCAAACTTGCAGGGAAATGCAGAAAATGTGTGATCGTTTTATTCGTACGGGAGAGTCGCGGTCGCCGATATAGTTCAAAGGTCCACGTGTCTTCACAGTGTAATGCCAATAAAAAAACTTTTCCATTATTACTTATTTTTTTATGAAACTTTCATCAATACAATTGTGGCATTTTTCGACCAAGGTACACGGCAATACGCAAATTACCTTGTTGTGGAAAATTAAGTATAAATCGTGGGATGGCAGTCGTTTTGCCATCGAAATCATGCAGCGTCAGCGAGAAGGCGTTATCGGAGCATGGCCACGTCCATTCGAGCGTTTCCTCGTCGCGGGGCGGAATCTATCATCGAAGAAGTGACCGCAACGTCAGGGATGCTTGATGGATGAGCGGTGATTAATTATATAATGTCCAACCCCCACCTTTCCTTGCCGCAACAACTCCTCCGTTCGCTTCTCCCGACAGTAAACACCGGAGACGATTCTCCGCCTCCGTTACTGCGTTGTCTCCGCTTACCCAAGAACCGGACTCGTGGAATTGACGTATTAATTTTCTAAAGTGGATACACGGTGCGTGGTATCATAGATGCGACGCCGGAACACCGGTAGCCTTGTTAATTTCGATAATGGAGGCCGCCGGGATGATTTTTGCGCTGCTCGATCCGGTTTCCTAGGGTCTAGTTTCAAACAAAGAAAATAACACAGTTCTTTCCAAAAATGTTGCGATAAAGATCTGTAACAGAAACTTCTTTCTTACAGTATTTAAACGAATATCTTCGTATACTGTGGATCTTTCGAACTTTGATAATTTCGTAAAAAATGATCGCACGACAATAAATTTGGACTCATTTTAAAGCTACAGCCATCTAGTTCCATAATCCATCGGTCATTTTATTCTAAGATTTTTTCCATGATGTAGCTGCCGAAAAACCGTAGAGCCACCTTTGCTAACACTAAACGTACCAGCGCCGGTCAAATGACCGTTTTTAAGTTTTTTATTTTACAGTTATTGAGGTTATGAAGATGCTTCCACTGGAAATGATGGTAAACCTTACGTTTAGGGGCGGATGCTCCGATGACTTTGACCTTGACATATGTTGTTGAGGACAACATTCTGAACAACTTTTGTCGTTACAACTACCCGGTGCTCGGTCTCAGTTTTCGAGATATTTGCGAAAAACTATTGCTAATAGTGTATTAAATTTTCCGTATTCTTCCACGCTCCGTGGCAACGCAAACCTGTTCCGGGGCCGCATCTGTTTATTTTTTGTTTGTAAACACATTCTTTCCCTTTAGAATATGTCTGAATCTCCAAAAAATAAATTAGTAAATTATATTAACATTTTCTTTGTCTATAATTAAAAATGACGTCTTCTTCGATAATATCTACTATTTGTTAAATAATTCTGTGCTACATAGGTCCATTACTAACTTTGTTGTATTTTATATTTAATTATAAATAACTAAAATATATTGTTTAATTAACAAAAACCAACTAACTGTTATAAAAATGTAATAATTATTCATATTTTATACAGCTGTAAATATATTAATTGATAAGTATAGAAAAATAGGCGATTTTGAGTTTTGTCCAGCTGAAATGGCCATTTGGCACACTGTGCGTCGTTGTGAAGAGTAGACTTATTCAATCTTCAAATCTGTGAAAAATTTTATACAGCTGTGAACATATTAATTGATAAGTATAGAAAAATAGGCGATTTAAAGTTTTGTCCAGCTGAAATGGACATTTGGCACACTGTGCGTCGTTGTGAAGAGTAGACTTATTCAATCTTCAAATCTGTGGAAAATTGTACACAGCTGTAAACATATTAATTGATAAGTATAGAAAAATAGGCGATTTAGAGTTTTGTCCAGCTGAAATGGCCAAGTGGCACACTGTGCGTCGTTGTGAAGAGTAGACTTATTCAATCTTCAAATCTTTGAAAAATTTTATGCAGCTGTAAACATATTAATTGATAAGTATAGAAAAATAGGCGATTTAGAGTTTTGCCCAGATGAAATGGCCAATTGGCACACTGTGCGTCGTTGTAAAGAGTAGACTTATTCAATCTTCAAATCTGTGGAAAATTCGTTCACGAGCAGAACTTTTTAATCTTTTCACAGTTTTAAGTTTTAAATTTGTAGCATTTTTTTCCACCTGCTGCATCGTATAAAAATATCTTGAAGGAAAGTAAATAATGCTTGGCGTAAGCAAGTTTTTGATTGTACGATTTTTTTTTCACGAAATGATCGCTATTTAAATAGCTGTGTTCCTGATTGTACATCTTTAGAATGTTACATTTCTTGAGGACAGATAAATGGTTCAGAAATCATGACGTATTAATTGTCTATGATAAAATAAATGTTGATGGCTTTTTGGGAAAAGTGAGTAGCAGCTCGCTCCGTCCGACAATATCTTGTGATCGATAACTGGGCAGAGTATAGCAGTTTTTCGAGGTTCGAAATGGAACTGTAGCATCGTCGGTTATTGACGTCTGCATGGCTTCCGGTCCACCGTGGATCGCGCGGCCATTAGACGGGAATAACCGGTACCGTGCGGTGTTCCGTTTTGTTTGTCAATGTATTTCGGTAAATAAATAATACCTTTGTGTAACGAACATGGATGCGAGCGCTTGTTTGCGCCGGAAACGCGGCACTCCCGCAATTTCGATTAGGAAAAGGGTGGTTTCGAGGACGTCGTTCGACGTCTTCCGGTACGTTTCGTTCTTCCAAATTAAACGAAAAAAAGAACAAAAATAAACGGAAATCAACAATATATTTTTTCCATTCTGTCGAGACCTTTTGAAATCCGGGACGATCAAGGAGATTAGAAATTTCGCGAAATTGTTCACGTTATTTTATGATCGCTGAATGGTTTCAGCCGGAGCTGAAAATAAATGTTGAGGTTGCTAAACAAAGCGGTTGAAAGTTGCGGATAAGACACGCGGTACGTATATTGCAAGTTTCGGCCCTTCTGTTATGTATTTGCACTATATTTCGTCGGATAAACCAGGATTTGAACGTCAGGATCGTATACATAATGTTTTTTACTGGTAAATAATTTTTCCGAGAAAATTTTGGTTCTGAAACTCGTACGGAAATACTTTGTACGAAAAAACTTGTTAATATATTCCTTGTAGTTAATATTATTTTCCTCTATCTAATCAACTAAATATGTTGCTCGAACAGTCCTATGTGCTTCAGTTTTAACTTTTAATGTAGACTGCAGATTTTTACTCAAAATACAAAATTGTTTTAACCCATTGCAAAACACGTCAGGCATGTAGTTATTTTTCTTTTTGTCATTGGTTTTAACGAGTCGAAAACAATATAATTAGTAATTCTAAAGAATTCAGAGAGAACGCCAACATAATAGCGTATTTTTCCTTCGTCGAAATGGAAACAATGCTCTTGAGTTCTTATCGGGATCACGATACGGGCAAGACGAGCAATAAATTTCAGGTTTAGCGTTGTCTCAATTGCTTTTAATTCTGCTTCGTTAGATTCCGCGGAATAGGATTGATGTTCGTCGCAAAACTGTGACTCAACTAGTCTCCCCGAAAGCTAGCGCAAACCTATACGTGTTCTACAAAGTGATATACACGATTTTTTTTTGTAACAACGATCGAATGATCGGAAAGACCGTAAAGAGGAGTGACACGATGGGTTCTGTGATAATTCTGCGAATCTTTCCAATGGGGAGTTCGCGAGGCTTTCTAAGAACCGATACGACGAAGAAATATGCGGTCGACGATAAGAAATCACGGGCGGCTACGTCATGTGAAACGATTGCGAGCTGAGAAAAGAAGATGGCGGTCATTTCAGGGGCGCAAATTTTGCTCGAAAATTATCTCCATTCAATATTCTGCATTTTGGAAACTTCGAGCTCTTATAGTTTGATCATTAGAACGTATTTTGGTAATTTTCCTGGAATAGGGGGGACTGTATTCATTAAAAAAATTATTTGATAAAACATACTTTAAAAAGCCGCTCTACTTCAACAAACTTTCTTTCTGCAGAATTTGTACCTGCCCACTTACAAGTTTCACTCAATACTTACAAACATTTCAAGTAAAAACAAAAAAGAAGATATCGATACAATGTTAAGACCAAGCACTTCGTCGCCATATTGGATAGCTATATACATATATTGTCCACGCCCCCATGTCAGATACCAATAGTCGATATTTCTTTATATGTAGAGATAACCTCCGGTGGGGCACATTGATACAAATTTATACGCACGTTGGCACAGCGTATAAATTTGCCCTGACTATTCTTCTTTATTTAATTGGATTCTTTTTTTCTATTTCTAGAAAAATGGCTCGAAATTATATTACAAAACAATACGTGGCGAAATAACGCGAGATTATTTTGTGATAGTTTGTGTCAGAATGGAAAAAATTCGTTGGCACTGAGGCGATGTGCAAATACAATATAGATAAATTGACAATATGAAGATATGTTAATAAATTACATAACATGTATCAACTTAGCCCGCGGTAGGGCAAGTTTTGCATCTATTGAATAACTGTCGATCGGTTATCACTTACTTCGTACGTATTTCTCTCGAAGTGATCCTTACAATATGTAAAGAGGAGGGTACAAAGAACATTGTAGCATACTTGTTTTTTGACAGAATTGATAGGGTCATTTTAATCTATCCACCATCAATCATCTTCTAAATTATTATTGAAAAAATGTATCAAGTGAAAATTGCTTTATTCCGAGAGGGACGACTTATGATTATCACCAGGTTTGTCTGGGTTCAGGCGTTTTGGAGATCTCAAGGTGACCTTTGTGTTTTTTAAAAATGTAACCGTATGTTTGCATTCAGCCAGGTTTGTAGCTCGCTCCGAGACGAATTCGTTGACTTGAAATAAGTCTCCCAAGGTCATTCAAGGTTATTTATGATTCTCCAAATTTTCCGTTTGCTGAATGGCTACAAGAACTAGTCGTCGTAGAAATTCGTCACAAGTAGACTGCGGATCTTTATGCAAAATAAAGTTTCTCTCTTTAATCATTTGAAAATAACAGCCATATTCTTAAAGTCTTCTGATGGCTTCACTATTTTGCATTTCATGCACTTATTTTTCTCATAAGTTCATAAAAGCCTATAGTCATAAGCTGCGGATAATATCGAAGATAGATTGAACATGTTCCATGCTCTACCGAATTATGGATGTGTTATCAACAAGATCGTACAACAGTTGGTACTGCCAATAATTTCTGCCATAATCTGCAAGCACGAACAAAATGAAATATCTTCTCGTTGTCCAAGAAATTAGGCATTCCGTTCCGGAGTGGTGTGCTTGGGTCCGGGGTTCACACGCACAGACTTCGCATCTCTCCTGAATCTAGCTACTAATTGAACTGAAGATTGTATTAGCAAATACGGTGGAAAACAGAGGATGAGGAAGGGAGTGGAAAGGAGCGGAAATTTCGATGAGTACAGCAACGTTCGGGGCGAGGTTCAAGGCGATAAGGCTTGCAACGGTGACGCATAGGTTACGAGGGGGGAGGGGAAGGGGGGTGGTCGACAAAGGACGTGTCGCGCAACGTTTCTAGAGAAAGCTGGAATCTTTTCTGGTTTTCCAGGTAAACGGCAAACGCGCGGATGCGTTGGCCAGTCTTTCAGGTACCTTCGTGCACCGAATCACGAAACGAGCACGATCCAATGTTTGAGCCTCGTCGTTCGGCAAACAGCGGCACGCTCAGGGTTTCGACGAAAGGGCCCGATAGAAGCACTCGAGAGTGGGGCCCCCTTTTGGTCCTCGTAGTCCACCTTGGTCGCCCCTTGGTCCCCTGGGCCAGCCAACTTCCGCCATCGCTCTAACCGTCGGTCTTTTTCTACGAACCGGCCGTAAAAGTGCGTCGAGTGCCGCCGTTTTTTGGCTTTCGAGCTGCGAGCACCTTCTTCGTGTTTTCTCTTCATCCGACCCACCTTTTTCGGCGGATCAGGTTTCGTGGACCTCGCGGAACACGTAAACGGTGTGCCTTTCTACTTTCGGGAATGGTAGGTCTTCAGGCTTGGAGAAGCATGATCGATTTGGTCCTCGACTTCGGTGCATTGGTCCTCATCGACGTTTGTGGACTTTTCGAAAATGTTTCTCCGATCTTCTGCTGAAGGGATTTCTCACAATTCAACTGATCCTTTCAAGTATTCAGAGATTTATCTTGGAATGTTGATGGCGGACGAAAAAATGTTTGGAGCAAAAGCTGCAAACGATAAATAGCTTGTCGAGCAATTATTTGAGGTTATAACGCAGTTACGACTGCTGTTACAGAAAAATGTCAAAGAAGACGGATGAATGGTTCAAAGAGTAGGTAAACTGTACAATGATTGGCACCCTAAGCCAAAATCGTAGTAAAAATCTTTTTTTGAAATGTTTAAACGAGCTTAACTTACTCGTAACGAAAATTTTAACAAAACTATTTACACAGCACTGTGGTGATTCGTCAGTCTTACCGGATGTCCTCCAGCGTTGCTAACAGTCATGTGTGAAACTCTGTTATGAGAATTTACGACGTTGCATTGAAATATAAATAAGAATCATAATAAAAAACGATTTTCCATACCAGGAATTCTTAAAATTTGCCGTTTAAATAAAAAATGCCAATAACTAATGCAGTCCCAGCAATAGTACAGTTGACCCTACTACATCCGTAGGAGCATGTATTCATAAATTTTTTTTTCAATGGAATCATCACGTTCTACGAAAAAATTGTATTGTGGTACAATTATATTAGGTCGTCCCATAAGTTCGTGCCGTTTACTGTTTTACTATTTAAATTAATATTTGAAACATACTTTCAAAGTCAACGAAAAAATATAACCACCTTCTCTACAACCTCTTCCCACTTTTTTGGTAAAGATATTATACCGTCACTAAAACATCTCTGTGGTTTTTCATTAAAATACTTTTCAATCCGCGGCACAAACTTATGGGACAACCTAATACCAAAAACCTTCCTTAAGACCCGAGATAATAATTTTTTGGTTCGGAAATTGTTTCCTTGTGTTAACAACGTACAGCCAGGCTGTTAATGATCAGGTTAATGTTGGATTTATTTAAGCAGTGAAATTGCTGCTAGATAACAACAATAACTGTCATGAACGATAGAGAACGATTCCTTTCTCGGGTCTCGCACCTTTCAATGACACCATGTTTTAGTTGCTCTCTAACGATCTCGGGAAACAATGAACGCATTATTTCTGGTACAGACTGGCGGACCAAGATGTCGGGATGGCTAAGGAATCGGGCGCCAGGTACAAGTCAATTTATCGCTGTGCAAACACGCGCTATCGTCACGCGAACTCCGGATGGTATCGTTGCGCCGACGACAATTTCGCCTAAAGTCCTCTCGGATGAACTCGCAGTCTCTCCGATCGTTGGCCTTGCTATCTCGGAACATGGCACGCGGGTCTCTTGCTTTCTGAGAGACTTGGTATGATGTGTGAAGTCGTTAATAGCGATTACGACTTTTATGCAATGATCGCTAGATTTTGCATAAATGATCTTACAGATTTTGCAAACGCGGACTTTTAAGCTGTCTTGAAGAAATTATCTGGGTGAAATAATCGTTATGTTGTTTTCAACGTAAAAAACACTATTAACCTATTATAGATTACTTATTTTATTTTCCTCCAAAAATGGGTAATTTCATATTAACATCAGATAGTGATAGAGGTATGAAGAAATAATAAATCAATATTATTTTATTACAATTGAAAACATTTATTTTATTTAATTTTAAATAAATTCACACAAAAATAAAACCCATGAATATAAACAAAAGAATGGTCTTAGAATCGGATGATGAATACAATTCCACTAAGAAAAACAAATTAGTGGAACGTAAAAAGAGAAGAAGTAGAATCTTCATCGGATGAGGATATTGTTTATGAAAGCTTTGATTCTGCAAAACAAAACAAAGGAAAATATACGCAACGAGTATATAAAATTAAGCGAAATGCCGGATAAGAGTATTATACAAAAAAACTTGTATATCGATGCCAGACCTATTACATACGAATAATAAAGGGATATGGAGCAGTTATTACCTTATACATATACCTCCTATCCATCATGAATGTTTCAAAACACTGTCACATAAAGAGCATAAATAAATATCATAATAGCAATACCTTATGTTAAGTTTAACAATATATAAATATAATTAACGTTCAAAATAAAAGGTACTACTTCTATTTTATTTCTTGTTATTATTTATAAACAAAATTGGATTAATATAAAATATATTTCAAGTGATATATGATTTTTCAAAATTGAAATTAAATGATTTTTACAATTGACTAATTATAAAAGTGGTGTAAGTCCGTTTGTAGACTGTAAATATACATTATTTTAGTAAATTCGCCTAAAAGAAATTTATATAATCAAATTACATATTGATAAATTTGTAGAAACATTACAAAACTTGACATAATTAACCTATATTTTTTAATTGTCAGATATGCTAACCTTTAATTTTCTCGAAACAAAAGAAAATGGACTTACACCACTTTCAAAATAAACGGTCCAAATAATAAACACGTTTGGGCACAACTAATACCTTTAAGATGTCTGGGAAGTAATTATGATCACTTCATCGGCGAACAATAATGATTTATAATTTGAAAGTGGATAATGTATCAGTAAGAATTTGTAAATTAATAATGTTTTGAGAAAACTCGTAGAAAATTAGTAATCTTTGCGTTAGTGTTGTTTACGTTTGTCACGAATGAAGTACCACAAGCCAGGCTCGCGTTGTTCACGTTTGGTCCGAACGAAGTACATACCACGAGTCAGGCTCGTGTTGTTTACGTTTGGTCCGATCGAAGTACAACGAGCCAGGCTCGTGTTGTTTACGTTTGGCCCGAACGAAGTACCACGAGTGAGGCTCGTCCTTATTGTTTTTGGCCCAAATTTCTTACCACGTGTCTCACTCGTTGTTGGAGGCCAATGGGTTAAGGGATGAAATGAATTTTGTATTTCATTCCTGCTTCTCATAATCGATGCAGAACATTTTTATTTTGCATAATGATCCACAGTCTAATTGCGACAAACAATGGTTACACCAAATTCGAAAGAGTAAAAATATTTTGACGAATTCAAAGACACTGTTGCATTATTTTCAACTCATTAAATCTATGACGACAAAAGATATAAATATCTTTGTGGTTCCTGCAGCTTCAAATTAATCCAGAGAATTTTTATTTTGCATATAAATTCCGAGCCTCGTTATTAATATTAGCTAGTCTCCGGATTTTATGTATTTATGATAGAAATATCATTTTCCGAGATTGGTGCAAAAAGTATTCATAAGGTCAATGTATTCACGATTAAAAACAAACGTGGGCACATTAGCTTTTTCGGTTGAAAAGATTGGCACAGTGTCCACCATATTTAAGAAAATTGTCGGTGGAACAATAACTAAATCACACGACAAGCATGTCGCGTCGATTCTGTCCGCTTCTATTCACAAGCGAGTTCAAAAATTGTAAGAGGCTATATCGATCCAAACACGTATGTTCTCGTCCGTGGGTTACCCGAAACTGCCGATTACCGTCTTTTTTCTCCGTTTATCGTATATACACACATTCACATTTTCTTTCTAGAAACTTCGATCCATGCGAGTCGCAACGTGCACATGTACAAACAATTTCTAGAAACTTTGATACACGCCGTTCGCACCACACATACACATTCAGTTACCTACAACTCGGCCATCCTGACTTTTTAATCGTCCCGATTAAAATAATACATTTAGCCAAATCGGTATACAAAGTTACAATGAACACAGTGTATACATACAAACATATTAAACATACAAACATATATAGAATATACAGAACATATGAAACACAGTTCCCGAAGATCCGATGATGTTGCACACGGATCAAAATTTATCGGAGGTAATTTAACCGCGGCTGATCCCCGGTGCCGGGGACTTTCTCCGACACGGAGGGGGGGGGGGGGGGGGGGGGTGGTGGTGATGGTGGAAGATCGATTGGCTGATTTGTCGGTAGACAAATTTTTATTTTGCATATAAATTCCGAGCCTCGTTATTAATATTAGCTAGTCTCCGGATTTTATGTATTTATGATAGAAATATCATTTTCCGAAATTGGTGCAGTAATATTGAAAAGGTCAATGTATTCACGATTAAAAACAAACGTGGGCACATTAGCTTTCTCGATTGAAAAGATTGGCACAGTGTCCACCATATTTAAGAAAATTGTCGGTGGAACAATAACTAAATCACACGACAAGCATGTCGCGTCGATTCTGTCCGCTTCTATGCACAAGCGAGTTTAATGATGTTCACGAAGATCCGATGATGTTGCACACGGATCAAAATTTATCGGAGGTAATTTAACCGCGGCTGATCCCCGGTGCCGGGGACTTTCTCCGACACGGAGGGGGCGGTGGCGATGGTGGAAGAGCGATTGGCTGATTTGTCGGTAGACAAATTTTTATTTTGCATATAAATTCCGAGCCTCGTTATTAATATTAGCTAGTCTCCGGATTTTATGTATTTATGATAGAAATATCATTTTTCGAGAATGGTGCAAAAATATTGAAAGGGTCAATGTATTGACGATTAAAAACAAACGTGGGCACATTAGCTTTCTCGGTTGAAAAGATTGGCACAGTGTCCACCATATTTAAGAAAATTGTCGGTGGAACAATAACTAAATCACGCGACAAGCATGTCGGGTGAATTCTGTCCGCTTCTATTCACAAGCGAGTTTAATGATGTTCCCGAAGATCCGATGATGTTGCACACGGATCAAAATTTATCGGAGATAATTTAACCGCGGCTGATCCCCGGTGCCGGGGACTTTCTCCGACACGGAGGGGGCGGTGGCGATGGTGGAAGAGCGATTGGCTGATTTGTCGGTAGACAAATTTTTATTTTGCATATAAATTCCGAGCCTTGTTATTAATATTAGCTAGTCTCCGGATTTTATGTATTTATAATAGAAATATCATTTTCCGAAATTGGTGCAGTAATATTGAAAAGGTCAATGTATTCACGATTAAAAACAAACGTGGGCACATTAGCTTTCTCGATTGAAAAGATTGGCACAGTGTCCACCATATTTAAGAAAATTGTCGGTGGAACAATAACTAAATCACACGACAAGCATGTCGCGTCGATTCTGTCCGCTTCTATGCACAAGCGAGTTTAATGATGTTCACGAAGATCCGATGATGTTGCACACGGATCAAAATTTATCGGAGGTAATTTAACCGCGGCTGATCCCCGGTGCCGGGGACTTTCTCCGACACGGAGGGGGCGGTGGCGATGGTGGAAGAGCGATTGGCTGATTTGTCGGTAGACAAATTTTTATTTTGCATATAAATTCCGAGCCTCGTTATTAATATTAGCTAGTCTCCGGATTTTATGTATTTATGATAGAAATATCATTTTTCGAGAATGGTGCAAAAATATTGAAAGGGTCAATGTATTGACGATTAAAAACAAACGTGGGCACATTAGCTTTCTCGGTTGAAAAGATTGGCACAGTGTCCACCATATTTAAGAAAATTGTCGGTGGAACAATAACTAAATCACGCGACAAGCATGTCGGGTGAATTCTGTCCGCTTCTATTCACAAGCGAGTTTAATGATGTTCCCGAAGATCCGATGATGTTGCACACGGATCAATATTTATCGGAGGTAATTTAACCGCGGCTGATCTCCGGTGCCGGGGACTTTCTCCGACACGGAGGGGGGGGGGGGGTGGTGATGGTGGAAGATCGATTGGCTGATTTGTCGGGAGACACAGAGTTCCGGCACGCTTCCTTTGTTTTACGTAATTTCCGCGCCAATATTAGCACGCTGCGTTCCGTCGGCGTGTTCCGTTTTCGAGTCGACTTCGTGTATTGGTTTGTGTGTTCTTCGCAAACAAACCAATCAATACCCGATGCCTTAACCCTCTTCCCGGTCTCTGTAAGATCTTTCTCGTTTTAAAGCGGCCCGCAAGAAACCCGTTTTCGATCCGAACGCAACGGAAAGGTTGCCTGATGCTACTCCTAAATCGTACCCCGTGATTCGATCCGTTATTATTTATTATTAATTGGTTGTAATTGATTTCCATAAGGTAAGCTTGAGACACCCGGAAACTCAACTTCCAAGAAATACAACACATTACGAGAGTGGATATTTCGGGGAGACAATAGTCATTTCATCATGTAACTGTTTTATGTTTATTCATTTCTAACATTTAATTTAATATTTTCGGTTCGGATAATCAAGGTTATATTATATTCTGAATTAAACGACTAAATAAGATCCAAAGTGTGTTGTGTACTGTATCATTTTTATCAGAAAAATTTGACACATACGATGGTAAAGGTTTCACTAAGCTTCACTCAAAAAGTCTTGTCATATGACTAATAATGTGTCGCATACATCGAGACATAACACTAAAGTGATCCAATCGGACTAATAACGTGTCGCCTACATCGAGACATAACACTAGAGTGATCCCACGGAGAATTCAAATTTATTTTGGGAGAATTAAACGACTAAATATGATCCAAATTGTGTTGTGTCTGGTATCATTTTTATCTGAAAAATGTGACAAATAGGCCTAATAATGTGTCGCATATATCAAGACATAACACCAGAATGATCGCACAAAGAATTAAAATTTATTTTGGGAGAATTAAACGACTAAATATGCTCCAAATTGTGTGTGTCTGGAATCATTTTTATCTGAAAAATGTGACAAATATGATGGTAAAGGTTTCACTAAACTTCACTCGACAAGTTTTGTCATAGGCCTAATAATGTGTCGTATACATAAAGACATAAATAACACTGGAGTGATCGCACGGAGAATTCAAATTTATTTTGGGAGAATTAAACGACTAAACAAGATCCAAATTGCGTTGTGTCTGGAATCATTTTTATCTGAAAAATGTGACAAATACGACGGTAAAGGTTTCACTAAACTTCACTTGACAAGTTTTGTCATAGGCCTAATAATGTGTCGCATACATCGAGACATAACACTAGAGTGATCCCACGGAGAATTCAAATTTATTTTGGGAGAAGTAGACGACTAAATAAGATCCAAATTGTGTTGTGTCTGGAATCATTTTTATCAGAAAAATGTGACAAATACGATGGTAAAGGTTCCATTAAGCTTCACTCAAAAAGTCTTGTCACATGACTAATAATGTGTCGCATATATCGAAACATAACACTAAAGTGATTCAATCGGACTAATAACGTGTCGCCTACATCGAGACATAACACTGGAGTGATCCCACGGAGAATTCAAATTTATTTTGGGAGAATTAAACGACTAAATAAGATCCAAATTGTGTTGTGTCTGGAATCATTTTTATCAGAAAAATGTGACAAATACGATGGTAAAGGTTTCACTAAACTTCACTCGACAAGTTTTGTCATAGGCCTAATCATGTGTCGCATACATCAAGACATAACACCAGAATGATCCCACAGAGAATTAAAATTTATTTTGGGATAATGAAACGACTAAATAAGATCCAAATTGTGTTGTGTCTGGTATCATTTTTATCATAAAAATGTGACACATACGATGGTAAAGGTTTCATTAAGCTTCACTCAAAAAGTCTTGTCACATGACTAATAATGTGTCGCATATATCGAAACATAACACTGGAGTGATCCCACGGAGAATTCAAATTTATTTTGGGAGAATTAAACGACTAAATAAGATCCAAATTGTGTTGTGTCTGGAATCATTTTTATCTGAAAAATGTGACAAATACGACGGTAAAGGTTTCACTAAACTTCACTCGACAAGTTTTGTCATAGGCCTAATCATGTGTCGCATACATCAAGACATAACACCAGAATGATCCAACAGAGAATTAAAATCTATTTTGGGAGAATTAAACGACTAAATAAGATCCAAATTGTGTTGTGTCTGGTATCATTTTTATCATAAAAATGTGACAAATACGATGGTAAAGGTTTCATTGCGTTCCACTCACAAACTCTTGTCACAGGACTAATATTGTCTCGCATCGAGATAGAACAGTAGAGTGGATTAAAGGGGATTAAAATTGATTCCAGAGGAATTGACTTGTGCAAAAGGTCGGAATATACTCGTTAGTGGATTAAACATTGCCTGCAAGGGAGGCGTTCGATCCAACGGCTGGCGAAGAAAAACCACCCTCCAATAGTCTCGCGGCAGTTCGCGACGGATACGCGTTGAAAATGATCGTGCTCCGCGGTGGTCACGTAAGAGCGTTGTTATCGCAATGTAATGTAGGTCGGGCGCAAACAGACCGCGTTTTTTACATCGATTAATTATCGCTGAATACTATTCTTGTGGTGGTATCTCGATGATTGCCCCGGCGCGGCGGTCCTCGATCGTCGTAAGGTGGTGGCGTCGTTTTTATCTGAAGGGGGTCGAGGACCCATTATCGGACATCGCGGGAAACACGAGCAAATACGGCAGCGTATCGGGCGCTTTTTTAAAATTCGCGGATATTGAATGATCGATGGTTCGGGGGCCGAAACGCCGTGACAATAATTGCCATGTTTCCACAAACGTTCGGCTGTACGAACTCCGAAACTAAAAGGGTGCGCACGCGAAACATTAGCTGGCAAGTGCGATTTCCCCTATAAACATATTCTGGTTCTATCCTCTTCTGGTCGGCCATTTCAGGCGTTGTTGCTCAAACATTCACAAAATGATGTATTACTAATAAATATTTGAGTACACGAAGATGCACAATGAATGTGGGAGAGTCGGTAGTATTGAGGCTTTGACACATGAGGTGAAGGTCAACTTTCTTTTTTTAAATGGAATGATATGTTCTTTTGTCCACCATCAAATGGTGCGTTTTAAGATGAGTTCAATTACCTATGACTCAAGGTCATTCAAGATCCAACTTGCAGGGGAATGCAGAAAAGGGTTGATCGTTTTATTTGTACTTTAGTTCGTGCCTTCGAACCTTTACACCAAAACAGTAACATGCGTTCAATGTCAGCTTTACTCGGAACAACATCAAAGTCATTATCAATGTAATGAAAGCAAACGTATTTATGTATTACTGTGCTCTTCTGCAAGATAGTCAGTTTACTTTCATTACTATTCGTGCTATGGTATACTTCGTTGGACGATAGTACTTTAATAAGTGGTGAAAATGGAAATGTATCAAAATTGTTTTGATATGTTTGTGGTACTAGGAGAATGCAGGAAAAATTACAGAATGGCTGCTAATTTGTATGCACAACGCTGCCCGGATCGACCATCAAAATCGCATATGGCATTTAAAAGAATAGCGTTTTCTCCGTTTAGGTTCTGTGCTTAAAAGCTGCCTAATGTCTATTTAACCTACGACGCGTGAAAACAAGGAAGTCAGAATACGCGAAGCTTGTGCTAAGATAAATGTTGAGCATAGTTAAAGAATCATTTAAACAAAGAAT
The DNA here is from genome assembly GCA_913789915.3 of Sphecodes monilicornis. Classification (NCBI taxonomy): domain Eukaryota; kingdom Metazoa; phylum Arthropoda; class Insecta; order Hymenoptera; family Halictidae; genus Sphecodes; species Sphecodes monilicornis. The sequence continues at coordinate 6,793,469 of OU565301.1, read as the reverse complement.
TGTTAATTGCATTGAAGTAAGAGGTAATCATTTTGAACACATACTAAGTTCTGCATTTCCCTGCTAGTTTGACCTTGAATGACCTTGAGTCAAATGTAAATAAACGCATCTTAAAACGCACCATTTGATTGTGGATAAAAAAACATATCATTCCATTTCAGAAAAGAAAGTTGACCTTCACCTCACCTTGGAGTGTCCACCGGGAAGAAGAAGAGTCCCACCAAATGATGTCCCCCTCGGTATTGAACAACTTTCATCTGAAACGTTTTTGATTAGGTCCAATATGAAGATCAACGATGATTCCAAAGGAATATTTAAAAGAAGATGTGAAATAAAATTAGTGAGTGAGGATTTGAAAGCTCGTGAGGCCAATAGTCAACCAATTTAAGCGTTGTTATCACAACATTAACAAAATTATGTATTAATAACGAATATTTAGGGACATGAGGTTACACATTAAAAGTGAGGGAGTAGATAAAGCATTGTGCTCATTCAAATGTGCACTACTGCTCATTGAAGTATTGACACTTCTTTAAAAAGTATATTTTTGATAAATGTGTTTAGATTGTCATCCCTCTGGTTATTTACCAAATCTTAAGTTTCTAATATTTTATCTTCTTAAGATCTACATACATTTTTTATGCGTTCGAAAAAATTGCCTCACTTCTAAAATCCAGCTCTGGACACTGTTACAAGATGCATCCGGCACTATACCAGATGAAAAAATAATAAAATTAGTACGACGAATGTCACGATTAGCGAAAAATAAATAAATAAATGCGAAGGGAGGATTTTTCGATAGGATGAACATGTAGATTTAATAGTTATTAATTTGTTTTTGTTCTAATATATTTTGATTATTTATTCATAATTCATTAATTTTATACTCATAAAATGAGAAACTGATCAGAAATAGAATTATTTTGCGTCGAGCAATTTCTGTACTTATTTTCTTGCTTAATTTTCAAGCGTCCATACTTCCATGTGCTGTAGTGTATATCTAATAGATTGTTACCAAATATTTTTCATATTTCACTGATTTTTTTTGTTAGAAAGCCAACTATTGGGTAAGGATTGAAACTAATAATCTTATTCGTGTTATCCAAAGACATACGGGGGTTAAAAGACCTCGTGATTTGATTAGAGCGATCAAGTTTGTTTTAGTCAGTTTGTCGCGAAAGTTGTAAATCTTCGTTATCAGGTGGTGGTTCCGAAAGTGGTTTAACCGCTAATGTTTTCCTGTTTGCCGAGAGAAAGGGGATGAAATCATACGACGATCCTGGGGGATGTTTTTCAAGCCAACAAATAAAACGGACGCCTCTCTAAATATGCTCTGGAATCAGGAGATCGCCGCGAATTGAGCAACCCTTATCCACACAATCCGGCATCGATGGAGGCGGGTGAGGCTGCAGCGAATGACTTTAACTAGGAAAACAGGTCTAAACGGTCATGCCTCTATGTTTACGGTCGTTCGTTCTGATGGACCGTTTTACGACTAAAAATTATTTTACTAATCCCAATTGTTTTTATTCGAATTACCTATATCACTCTTTATTGACGTCTCTTAATTTTATTTCGCGCTCGTCTTTAAAATAAAGAAACCAAATACACAACCATTTTAAACAACCTTAACGTTACACGACAATGTGAATATGTTATTTCAAACAATGAAAGAAATTAATACACACGTGAAAATTAATAGTTGAATTTCTGGTCTCCATTTCGTTTTATATATATATATAAAATTATTTTCTTGGTAATTATATTTTCTTGGAAATTTTATTATTCCCAGCTGTAAAATGATCTGAGAAAATTCTGAGATACCTATCGAAGCCCCTAATTCAATCAATATAAATATTTAAACGAAATGTTCAATTTTGAAATCATGTTTACAATTAAACTAAAAACTCGATGGAAGAAATTGATGAAATTTTCATCTGGCCCAAAACGACCCATATAACCAGCGTAAAGTTAAATACAACTATTAGCAGTCACAGCGCTCATAACAGATCATTTAATAATAGCTTGTGAAAAATACAAGACCCTTCGAATTAAATAGAAGACGGATCATCACCTTAAAGAAAACGTCAGTAATCAAAAAATACGTAATCTAGGTAGTACGTAATCAAAATTAATAGACAAAATTTGATGAAGTACTAACAACTGTTCCACGACTCTAATAACCTTGTTGTTGAGGCAACTGTTAATAAAAAAAATGATAACTATTAGCAGGATATGGAAACAGAGCCTGAGATTTCAAGTTGTTTATAAAATAATAGCGAATCATTCCTTCACGACATGAAATATTGATTTATTAGGATAGCGTATTCCTCACTCTTCTGATAAACACCGTTCTGTTAAGATGTACATTGTATTTTCCTTGCAATTGTGTTTTAAATAAATTGTTCTTTGTTCAATAATCTTTGGGTTGCTTGATCTTCTACCGCAATAGTATATTTAAACCTCCCACACAGGAGAGTTAAGTGCAGTAACCACGTACCATCGATCCGTTGAAAAATTCTCGCGAACCGTTTCGCTGGAACGTCAACGTCCCCGGAGTCGCGTGCCCTTTATCCCCCGGCGTTTGCCGATTTATAAACAGGCATCGAGTATTTGCCGAGGAATGGAAAATTGACTCGCGGGTGCAAATTCAGCGTTGAAAGGGCGACGCCGGCGGCGGCTGCAAGAATTTCAACGCCTTCGGCGCCGAATGCGCCCCGCGGAGCCACAGGGGTTGAGGTTCTGCTCGGCGAAATCACGTTTCCGGAACGGCGGATAGACGCGTTCGACGATTTCCGAATGTTTCCCCGGAAATTCTCGCCTCGCTTCCTGAGTTCAACACGCTTCCGTTGGTTTGTACATATCGCCGCGCCTCCCTTTGTCCGCGCAGGATGGATTTGCACGCGCCCCCGCTCGGCTCACGCTCGATTCTGCATCTAGTCGCCAAGAGAAACACTCTCGCTCTCTCTCCCCCCCCCCCTCTCTCTCCGAACTTCTTTATCTTTTCTTTCGATCTTTTAACCATCGCATGCCTTTGGATGCCGTGGATAGGTTGAGTTGTTTAAACCCTTACGCAACAGCGGCCCCTTTCTGAAAACAAATCACTTAAATATAAAAAACATCTGATAACAAACTATTAGATATACAGGGTGGAAATGATAAAGCGTTACAGACGAATATGTCCAAAAATATTGATTATTCGCAAAAATGTTTCAGATGAAAGTCGTTCAGTACCGAGGGGGACATCATGTGGTGGGACTTTTATTTTTCCGGTAGACACTACGAGGTGAGGTAAAAGTAAAATTTCTTATTATAAATGGAATGATATGTTTTTTTATCCACAATCAAATAGTGCGTTTTAATACGAGCTCAATTACCTATGACTCAAGGTCATTCAAGGTCAAACTAGCAGGGAAATGCAGAACTTAGTATGTGTTCAAAATGATTACCTCTTACTTCAATGCGATTAACAATTCTTTGTTTAAATGATTCTTTAACTATGCTCAACATTTATCTTAGCACAAGTTTCGCGTATTCTGACTTCCTTGTTTTCACGCGTCGTAGGTTAAATAGACATTAGGCAGCTTTTAAGCACAGAACCTAAACGGAGAAAACGATATTTATTTAAAATTATTATTAAATTTTCTTTTAAATGCCATATGCGATTTTGATGGTCGATCCGGGCAGCGTTGTGCATACAAATTAGCAGCCATTCTGTAATTTTTCCTGCATTCTCCTAGTACCACAAACATATCAAAACAATTTTGATACATTTCCATTTTCACCACTTATTAAAGTACTATCATCCAACGAAGTATACCATAGCACGAATAGTAATGAAAGTAAACTGACTATCTTGCAGAAGAGCACAGTAATACATAAATACGTTTGCTTTCATTACATTGATAATGACTTTGATGTTGTTCCGAGTAAAGCTGACATTGAACGCATGTTATTGTTTTGGTGTAAAGGTTCGAAGACGCGAACTAAAGTTCAAATAAAACGATCAACCCTTTTCTGCATTCCCCTGCAAGTTGGATCTTGAATGACCTTGAGTCATAGGTAATTGAACTCATCTTAAAACGCGCTATTTGATGGTGGACAAAAAAACATGTCATTCCATTTAAAAAAAGAAAGTTGATCTTCACCTCACCTTGCAGGGTCCACCGGGAACTTTCATCTGAAACATTTTTGCGGATAATCAATATTTTTGGAGATATTCGTCTGTAACGCTTTATAATTCCCACCCCGTATATTTGAATGAGCACAATGCTCTACCTCCTCGCTCACTTTCAATGTGTAACCTCATGTCCCCCAATATTTATTATTAATACATCATGTTGTAAATATTTGGATAAAAACGCTTCAATTGGTTGACTCTGGTCTCGTGTGGTTGACTAGTGGAACAACTACTCCAGATTCATTCAAATACTCACTCACCCATTTTATTTCACATCTTTTAAATATTCTTTTGGAATCAACGTTGATCTTCTTCTTGGTCCTAATAGAAATAGCTAATCAGATAAGTTATACTTATGATAGGGAATCATACGCATTCGGTACTAGAAAATTAGATAGTGGATGGAACGATTCTAACTCTGGTTCAAAATGGACCAAATTTCTCTTTTCGAGGCACTTTATAAAATAGTAAGAATGTTTTCCATAGATTGTGTGTCAAGCAAAGTCTTAAGTATTAGAAAATCCATGAAACTAGAATTGTAGCAACAAATTCCGCGAGTCGAGACCCAATGCACAAGTTCATAGGATCGATAAAAATCTACAATATCCTTTTCATTTCTCTATCAACGTGTACGATGGAATTATGAACGCAATTAACACTAGGTTTACGGAGCACTAAAATTGATTATTTTACATTGCTTTATAAAAATAATAAAATTGTATTTACTTAGATCTATAGCGATTTTTATTGTAATACGTACACAAGAAAATAAATCTATTTAATAATTCCTCACGAATGCCTCCTTACACTCTTAATAAACGTAAATTAAACATTTTTGAATCCGCCATTTTGACGGGCCCCGTAAATCTAGTGTTAAACTACATATTTGCAAAATAAAAATTGTATGGAACACAATTTAAATAAACGTGTTGTTTCTCTTCCAATTATTTCAAAAAGTTGGAAACTGTGTAACGATTTCTTTAGAGACTATCAATGATTTCACAGTTTTGTATTATACTTTATCATTTTTCTCATAAATGCATAAAATCCGCAGTCTCTTGTTACGTACAGTTTGCAACTTCAGGAATCTCTATAGTCCCGATGTCATCAATACGTCGATATTCTTCCTCGAAGGGTTGATCGGAGAAACTCCAACCTCTTTGAGAAAGATTCATCGCCTTCCGTGGATTCTTGGTTCCAAACTCATCCCTCGATCGATCCGAACGCAGAACAATTACGGAGCTGTCTAGCGTGTCCGGTTCGCTTTTTCATACGTCGCAACTTTAAAATGGCGGCGTGCCCTTGATTACAATCGCGCTGGACAAGGGACGAAGGAGGGCGACAGGGGTTAAAGACGACGATAACGATGTCCAGGAAAGCGATAGGGGGATGGCGACCGTTGGAACGGTGACGGTAACTTGTCAGGGGGTGGGTGGATGTCGAGTGGGTTGGGGGTTACGTACTGAAAGAGGGACAACGAGGGGATCTGAAGGGGCGGCCGGGGTGGGTAGAGGGGGGTTGCAAGGGGAACCACCCACGAAGCGTAGAGAGTCCGACAAAGGCTTCGCTACTTGTCCGATCTCTTGGATCTACGCAAATAGACGCCCACGAAGCCGGCTTTTAACGTTCTCCGTTCCTCGGCAGGTTCTTTTCTCTCGTTTCCCTGCCGTATATCGTGTCCCCGTGGCTGATGCACCTGTCTCAGCCTAACTTCGAACCTGCGAATCCCGAGGTCCCTTGCAATCAGCTGCATTTCCAAGTGGTACGACTTTTATCAAGTCTTTTTTCGCTTTCTCGTACTGTACACTTTGATATTTTCATTTTAGGCAATAGGAACTACGGTAGAGACATTTGTTTTAGTATCCGTTTTGAACCCTTTGCACTCGAAGCAATTTTAATTCCAAAGTAAAGACACATATTTCAACCAAGAACATTTTCATTTGATATAACCTTCTTTATACTATGCACATGAAATTAAACCTGTTTTCTCATACAACACTTGAATGGTTAGCAATTTATAGAATACAGACGAATTTAATAATACAAAAACTATTTTGAATAATAGTACGGCAATTTTGAGTGGTGCCTCAGAGTCACCATTCGAGTGCAAAGGGTTAATGACAGAAGATGTGCAGCGAAGGATGCAATCTGTGCGTGTCCAGCGAACGAACACTGGACTCATTTCATCAACGTGCTGGCACAGTAATCCCTTAAAGAGTGCGACAACCACGGGCCCGAAACATTGCTACCGCTGGGACACGATTCCTCGAGGTTCCTTCGTCGTTTGTGAATCTCACAAAATGTCATGAATATATTGAAGAAACTTTCATCAGAAAATTATTAGAAATAAAAAAATTTTTATAGGAGATCAAGAAATAGTGCCTGTGCAACAATGAAAAATTCGGCCAGTGTAATATAGGTTCTTCTTCCACTTTGAAAATTCAAATGGAGGAAGCACATGGCGCATTTAGAACACCAGTAATAATTGACGAAGGATGGGAACAAATAAAACTGTACAATATTGTACAGAAAGTATTCAAATGTGTTAGTATGTCGTAGGTAGTTCGTTCCAATTGAATGAAACACTTATCGATTGGAGCGTCAACGTCGTCCAGAACACTACGCCGAAAAGCATGTTCATGCTAACGACAAGCAAACAAACCGTGCGTGTTCGATTCTCGCCAGGTAGTTGGGTAATCCACCTATCTGACCGTATATCTGCGTTGCTCGTTTCTATTTTTTTTTAATTTTTCATTCATCGAACGGTGGAACAGCTGCGAAGATAGTTGGAGCTGCTTATATTTGAGCGAGTGTTGCTTTACTTTAACGTGCTCTTTGTATAGTGAAACGTTCGCGATTTCATCGTAGTTTTGAACAAAATGGTGAACTCTTCAGGCTACGCTGCTTATGCTTCTCATTAGCAGAAGCAATACAGAAAGCAATATTTCGTACCTTAACCCTTGTGTACGCAACTGGGTACCCGTTTCTACGTTTCCTTGAATAATTTGTAATGTTCCAGACAAGATATTGCAAAACCGTTCTGGATCCCCATTCTTTGTACAATTTTAAGTCGATTAACGTTTAGTGATAAAAAATTTGTGTAAAATATTTTGAGTAAATAAGCTTCAAACTTGTATAAAAATCCTTCGAGATTCGTTCATATTTTACTAAAGACTACAACATATTCAAATTTGAACTATCCGACATAGGACTCGAAAAATTTTCTTCTCTTGTTTGTTTCTTGCTTTCGACCGCGGTGTATCACCATCGCTCGACTTCTCTCGCGCGCAGCCGTCTCTGCTAATACGCCTCTAGGTCGCGCTCTGATTGGTCCGTGTTTTTCGTTAATAACTCCTTAACAAAGCCGAAACGGCAATTTTTGCAAAGGAAAATGTCGCTTCAAATGGCCTCAGGAACCTCCATTTGAAGGAAGCGAGTCATTTTTGGGACACCCTGTATACGCTTGTTGTATAACCGGGGTGCCTGGGTACCCATACACGAAAAGTCATACTTGGACGCATTTCAAACGAAAATTTTGGAAAGAAATTATACAGAATACAAAATTCTCAATGCTACTTGTTTATTAACATAAAATATTAAATTATAGTAATTAATGAATAATATGACAATTTTTACATATTGTATTGTGTTAATTTTCAAGAAATGACTGGCTTGACACCAACATGTCTGTTCTTGCATTAAGAAAATAACTTTTTAATCTGCACTAAGCAAGTAAGAAACAGTAAAAAACATTTTCATTTCTTAAAAATTAACACACGTGAAACCTTAATTGAATTTAATCATTTACAGGCGCAATTGTTTGAAGAAAAATTTTTCTTGAAAATGATCTGAAACAAGAGCGGAACGTCGAAAATATTGTAGTAATTTGCAAATAGTGTCTTAGAATATTATTCAAGGATCGAACCTGTGCGCCAAAAGCATTGAAACATTGAAAACTATCTACGATCGAAATAAGGAAACATTTATCTATACGGAAAACTGTAAACCACACAATAACCAGCCAATGTAATAGTAACGTTCGGATAATAGAACAGCGTTGCTAATTACCTCTGCCGTTGAAGCAACGTTAAATCCTAAGTATAAATAGAAAATACATTATCTAGAGTAAATTTGTTTCCCTATAAATCCAGTAGACGCAATAAATTATACCGTTCTTTACTTAAATGTCTTCGTTGTAATATTAAAAATTACAAGGAGGCTACATTATAATCAAGAATGCCAAATGTAAAGAAGTTAATAAAATAAGTTTTCAGCTGGAAGTAAACTTTCGTTCTCGAATCGGGTTCAAGTTGGTGGGGTTGACTGGTTTTTAGGGTCAGCGATGAGGTAGAGTGGGGGCGGCGGCGTGGCGTCGCTAATTAGTCGTGCGGAGTGTGGCTGGCGCAAAATTTGCGAGAGAAATCTGAATGAACGTGCCTTGAATCGTGCTACGCGGTTAATACAAATGTGTATTACCGAGCAAATAAATAAATATTTGGTCATGAGCGGAGCAACTCAAATATGTTCAAGCAATGTCAGCAGCATCTCTGTTTGTCCCTCTCTCTCTTTCTCGTTCTCTCTTCCTCCCCTTTTTCACCCTGCTCTCCTCCTCTTCTCCTTCTCCATACACACGCCTATACACATAGAGCAAGCACACACTCATAAACAAACACATACCGGAGAGAGGATTATTCGTAGAAGCAGGTGGAAAATCCACACACGCACACACGAAAGCGAAAAGGAAACGCAGCAACCACCGTGGAAACAGTGTTCATTGGCTTCAGGTTTGATTCTCCTTTTTCCTCCTTGTCGGTTTTCCGATATTTCTGTCCCGCCTCGTTCTCCCGGCTCTGCCACTGTGTCAGTGTGTGTAATTCATTCGTTTCACTGGCGTGGTGTTACTCCATTTTATTCTGGCCTTTTCGTATCGCACGCGACTCAATGTTTCCCTGCCGTCCCTCCCATTCTCCACGTTTCGGTACAAGTTTCTCTTGATCCTGTCGTTGATTCCCTCTTGTTCTATGTATATAATGTTGACTTCTGCACGCCTCGGCACTTTTCATTATAGCAACTTTTTGTGGTTCGATAAAGAGTCGTTTCTTACAACTTTTTTTTAAATGTTACGATCTTTTTCCAAGTCGACATTTTAATAGTTTACTTACCGAATACCCAGTGGCGCGTTATGACAAATTAGAATTTCCCTAACCCCAACTAAATAACTTTCACGTTGGAAAGAATAAAACAATTGTAAAAACATATACATATTTATTATTGTATAAAAAGTGAAATAAATTCTCCTTCATCCACGAAAACATTTTACATAAAAATACAAAATATTGGGTTTGTGTTCGGAGCCCCCTTTTGATTGGGGCCCCGGGCATTTGCCCATAGGGTAATGCACCACTGCGAATATCTATTAACTTTATTACTTATACATACAGTGGATCCAAACAGTATTGGAACACTGCATTTACGACTCTTGATAAATTGCGGATGGTTAAGTTGAGATAATTTCAGTGAAAACAAATTGCACAACCATAAAGCCACGGATCATTTTAAAGCTGAACGCCTCTACTTTGCCCTTGAGCCTTGTTCATTTTCCTCTCAGATATTTTGACACGACGTTGCTGGTGGGAAACGGAAGACCCATTTTTCCTAAAAAAAATCCTGCAAATTCAAAAGTTCCCAAAAACTTAAAAAAAATTTTCTCGTCAATAAAACTGCCACGAATTTGAAGATTGCAGCGGCTTCCAAAATGGATGTGCCAGTTTTTTAACTGTTTTATGGAACAAGAACGAGGAACAAGTTCATTCGCGTGAAGTTGCCGGCAGAACTCTCGTGCGAAGCTCGATAGAACGGCTAAAAAAATCGTACATCGATTTTTCAAGCGTTTTTAACACTTTGGCTGCCAAAGCAAATACTTTAAAAAATGCCATATAATCAAAGTAATTTATTTAATAAAATAATTATTAAAAAGTTGAAATGTATAACACTGCGTGGACTTTCAACCTTCTTGCATGTTCCAGATGGTAACTAAATTTAATACAATGACTATAGTGTCGTAATTATTCATTTTTAAATATAAACAAATAATTCCGTCACCTATATGGGTGACGCGGCAGTCAACTTGTTAAAGTGATTTTTGAAGAGGAGGCTTTAATATTTAAATCTACCGTCCACAATTGCGTTCTTTTACCTTCTGGCATTAGGACACGGTATTCTCGTTTCTCAATTTTAATTTCAACCCTGTCCACGCCCTCCATCTCCCATTGGTGAATATATCTGTGTGTGTGCCCGTGTTTGCATGGTGCGTGAGTTTCTACCATTATAACAGCGTTATACGCACGAGAATACACAGAGATCCGTATCCACGTAGGACGGCAGGCGATAGCGTTCGGGTACAATATGTACTCAGTCTACCCCACGGTTGACTCTTGGTATTTGATTCTTGAATCATTTTGTGTACGAGAGGAGCGGTTAATCGTAGGTTAAATATTTTGGCCAATCGAAGCTTGACGCGCCAGCGCGGACCCGACGACGGCGACGACGACAGCGACGATACCCAACATCGACCCCTCGATTGATCGAAGCTTGGACCGTCAACCGCCATTTAAAGTTTACACACCGCTCCACAAAACTGTAAGAACCCTGTACCATAACCGAAGAATTTTTATATATCAAAATTATTTCGGATTCTATGCACTCGCGACGAATGTGAGCAAATGCAATCTGAATCAGAAGATGCATCGATGTATAGTGTTTTCAACTTTTTGGAATCATTCAAGAAAGATAGAACTCTTGGCTCCTATCGTTCGCAATTGGTAGAGACGATTTTTATTTTGTATTTTAGGGGCTGTATTTATCCTGTGTACTTTATGTTTTGTTGTGATATTAGAATTTAAATATAGCTATGAAAAATATTAGTAATAGTATAGTATCACCTACATGATAACTAGACTGCGGAGTTTTATGCAAAATAGAAATTGTCCTTTGTAAGAAACAGGAGCCAACTAAGATTGTCATTTTTTCATGAATCTTTTCAGCAAAACCAAATTCATAAATCCGTATATTTAAACTCCATTAATACTTTTGCCATCTTAATTTTCATTTATTCGTTTTTGTCATAAACGCAAATAATCTGCAGTTTAATTATTACCCGTAATAAAATGTTGGTGAAATTGAAACATTGAAACACAATAATTTAAGAATTTTAGAGTCCAAGGTTATTTCAAGGTCATCTTCGTCTCCATGAATGAATGCCAATAGTGTTAGGTACAATATTAATGTGTTAGTATTAAATATTTTTTATTAAATATTCGAAATACATGCGTAGATCGTTTTGTTGTATTTTAATAAAATTAAAAATTTTTCCAGCACACCTGTAACCTTTCTATATCAAATTTAACAATTTAATTGAATTGTAAATGTGGAAACAACATGTCCAGTTTAAAGTAACATTTTTTTAAAAATGGCACCTTGGGGTGCTTTCAAAATAAAGAACACCTATCTAGATTTCCTCTTCTTATATTGTATAAAATAACTATAAAAAAATTACCTTCGTAATGGTGTATTTGCATGGTACATTGATCATATGGTTTTGATAGGGAGTATCGAATAAGTTGTTCGTACCTAAACAATTTAGTATGTATACGCTGCACTTGCAAACTGTATCTTTCTGCATGTTTGTTCACTTTTATAATAAATTCATGAATATTATTTGCATGGTACATTGATCATATGGTTTTGATAAGGAGTATGGAATAAGTTGTTCGTACCTAAATAATTTAGTATGTATACGCTGCACTTGCAAACTGTATCTTTCTGCATGTTTGTTCACTTTTATAATACATTCATGAATATTATTTCTACGGATAGTTACCGTATTCCTCGACAAATGGAATTGTTAGAGCACGGAATTATACAGGGAGTATCATTGTTCGAAATTCGTGTACACAGTGTGCTATTCCATTCTTAAACAGATAAACGGGGCATACAATAAATGTACGAAAGACGTTTATCTCGTTCAGCAAAGAATGATTATGCAGAGGCTTCTTCTATCTAATCGCTGCTGTTTGTTGGGGACGGAAGGTCATGCTTTAAATAAATATGTATTTGTCGTTTCTCTTTCGTCTCGCTGTGTTTCTGAGAATGTTACTAACAATCGCCGGCTCCATCTTCCAACAAATTTATCTTAGCTTCTTGAGATCATCTCGGTCAACATTTATCATTTCTGCGGAATAGATCTATCGAAAGTTGAATGACTGTGAGACAGGTATGCAATTAACACGTTCAACAATTATTATTATTATATCCCAGTAGTGCATAGATTATTCATTGAATAACTGGAACGAATATTTACATTTTCCTGTAGATGAAACGTATTTCAAATACATACTAAATAATAAATGAATTACACATTAATATTTAATAGTTCACGTTCGCTGCCTTTCGATTGAACTACCCACTTTGAACGTTGTAAAATATTTTTTTATCAGATTTGTCGATATACTAATATTTCTGCTTCATTCAATTACCATTTAACACTAAACCTACCGAACATTAAAATTGACTGGGTTGTATTGTCTTATAAAAATAACGAGATTTGATTTATTTAAATTGTGCGATTTTTATTATAATACAACCGCGATGGGCATGGTAGGTGCCCCTCAAACGCCTGCTTCACCCACTAACATCTCTTACATGCGCAAGGCCTGCGCACTGTTCGCGACGGGCGAAGCACTTCCTTTCTCTATGGTAACGGCGGATGCTGGTGGGGGACAGTGGGCGCTATGGTGGGGACGGTTTTGTCTCAATTGAGACAAAAATGCCCATCCCTGCAATACATGATTGCATCAAGAAATCTATTGAGGCAACTCCTACGAACGCATCTTTATAACTTCAATAATTGTAAAATAAAATGTCTGAAACCGGCCATTCGACCGGCTGTGGTAGGTTTAGTGTTAACAAATTTTTAAAACAGTCGAGTTTATCATATCACTTCAATGTTACGAGCCTGTGCCGAGCGGTAGCGCGCGTGGCCGGCAAGCGGTTTATAGTTTAAAGAGGAATATGGTTTTTAATTGTTAGTAAGGTGCACGGACGAACCTGATGCAAAATCAGGGAGCCGCTAGGATATTTGAGAGACTTCGTGCACGAACCCGATGCGAAATCGGAGAGCCACTAGGAGGTCGACGCGCAGACGAACCCGATACGAAATCGGGGAGCTGCAGGGAGGTTGGAAGACGCGCAGACGAACCCGATGCGAAATCGGGGAGCTGCTGGGAGGTTGAATAAATGCGCAGACGAACCCGATGCGAAATCGGGGAGCTGCTGGGAGGTTGGAAGACGCGCAGACGAACCCGATGGGAAATTGGGGAGCTGCTGGGAGGTTGGAAGACGCGCAGACGAACCCGATGCGAAATCGGGGAGCTGCTCGAAGGTTGAATGAATGCGCAGACGAACCCGATGCGAAATCGGGGAGCTGTAGGATACGGACGAACCTGATGTGAAATCAGGGAGCCGTATAGGTCGCATTACAGTTTTGGGTTCCTGATACAAGATCAGGTAGCTCCTAGGATATGTTAGTAACGGCCTCGTAACTTTAATATTATAAATTAATTGGTACAACCCGAGCGGTAAGATTGTATCATGTGGGAATGGTCAACTAAGAATTACTGGATCTGAATGGTGGGTTAAAATCAATTGTTACTCAAGATTACCTTGAACTAAATTGTATATTACAGGATACTGGCTATGTTACAACTGTTACTGTCGCGGTAAGAATTGAGTGTGTATGAACAATGTTGTGTAGCTACCTAAGTACTACTGCTTGTTGGATGACGCACTGACGATGCGGGGAACACGAGAGGTTGAATAATTATGCCAAGATAGATTTGTGGCGGCTACTTCCTATGCTCGTCAACAGAGGGATATTACGACAACACCTTTCCCGCTACTACCTGAATCCTCCTCTGTTTGTATATATACCGTCCTAAACTGTCCTTACGACATCCCGCGTTGGGTCCGCTAGATAGCCTTAGTGATGAGTCCTCTAGCGGGCCTAGGACGAAACGCTTCCTTCACCTTCTTCCTCCTCTCACACACTTTCCAGCCGCCATAGATTAATACTGTACCCGCGGAATCTATAAGGTTACTTGATTCGAAAGGGTGACTTGGCCCTATTTCACTAAATACAACCCATTCCGAAATAAGATTCAGCGTAACGACGTGTGTAGCCCATTTGTAGTTTAAGCACTGCCCCAGAGGGTTAAAATTCGAGGATTTATATACTGTGAAATCTAAGTGAGGATGATCTCAAGATTTCCATATTAGGGAATCTTGTGGAACTGTCCCTGTACTGCATCATGCTTTGTGCCGGCTGCGTCCAGCTGGAGCATAGTCATCGTTTCTATAAGCCAAGGGTGGAATAGGGCGTTTTCCGTTCTCAGGAAAGAGATTAGAAAACTCTGATTGAAGTAAAGCAGAGAGAATTCTCTGTACGTAACATTAACAATAATCAGAAATTAATTGAAACATGAAAGGAAAGAAATGTGAAACTTTAAGAATATTTTGTGTGATTAACCTTGTAAAAGAGGGTTGATACCTCCGAATTGGTTTACCCTAATTTTTCAAAATCGTTGTTTTAATGATGTTTGACTCGTGCATATGTTCCTACGAAGACGCAATTAAAAGAGATAGATAAAGTTGAGATAGAGGCAAGATAAATAAATGTTTTCGTTCTCAGTGGCCCAAGAAATTTCTGTAATGTTCGTCGAAATGACGAAATAACAGATCTCGAGCGTGTTCCGAAGACATGGAGGAGGGCCTATTAATGGGGAATCGAACACTTGTGCAAACCCGACGAACCTGTCGCTGTTGACACGCCATTCTGACACGCGGCGTCGACGAATTCGATCCCGCGGCATCCGATTGATTAAATATACCTGCCAAGTAAGGTGCCAGTTTTATTTTAATTAAGGGGTTATTCTATCGGACGAATGCAAAACTTCCGATTTTCAGAGACCTCGAAACCTTTCCAAAAAAATTACGCAATTTTTATGAAAATTCAGTTCGTAAAACGTTGACAGACAATTGTAGAAGATGGTGATGACTAGACGGCGAATGTTGATGCAAAATAAAAATTGTCTCCATCAGTTATAAGACACAGAAACCGTACAAGAGTCTTGTTCTATCTTTAATATAATAATTTTAATAAATTGGAAACAACGGATTTTCTTAAATCATTTTAATGTTTTTACTGTTTTAAACTACATCCATCCATTTTTGTCATGAATGCATCAAGTCCGCAGTCTGGTGATGACTATGTTTAGTATAATCGATTCATTAATCGAAAGTTTCATTAAACTGTTATTTCAACATTAAACTTACACTATTTAGACACTTCGTAATTTTCACAGTAACGTGTGCTTAAATAAAACAATTTTTCAATCATATCTAATAAAAATTGCTTGCAATGTAATTAATGTTGTAAAGTGAAATGTAAGTAGTTTATTTCATTTTAAATTGAATGTATACTTTTGAAAATAAAATATCCGATTTGTGAGAGAATCTTTTGAAAATTGTATTTTATTTGGTATAAATATTGAGGAATGAATTTGAAATATTTTATTCCTTATAATTTATTGTATAATGTAAAATATCAAAAGGTAGGTTCAATATCTTTCTCTCTCTCTCTCTCTCTTTATTATCCCAAATACTTTTTCACTCTCTTGATATTTCCCTATGTGACGTAGTCAACATACAAAATTCTATTGTTTATCAACAAGATAGACACAGTCTATGCGAAACTGCATATAAAAGTGCATTCATACGGGGCTGTGTAGACATACGCAACAATTCAAACCATCATAAACTGCAAACACATTAAACAATCATTATTGAAATATAATTCGCCGATTCTGACAAATGTGTGATAAAATTGATACTGTACAACCATGATGGGGACGGTAGGGGGCCTGAAGTCTTTTTATCTGGAACAGATTGTTTCGATACAATCCCGCCAATATAACTGTCACAGGGCTTCACTACCTCGTCATCATGATATAGATACGTTACTGTTTTGGCCGCGCATGCGCGAGAAAAGTTGCACCATATCCCAACACTGATGCAGCATCGTGAAGCTCGTGCTTAAGGGAGAGTCGAAGTGGGCGTGGTGGGGACTGCCGTGGGGGACAGTGGGCGCTATGGTGGGGACGGTTTTGTCTCGCTTGAGACAAAAATGCCCATCCCTGTTGTACAAAAAAATTAACACTACCAAAAATTCAAGCCAAAATTCCGAACCTTCCGGACAGAATATTTAAAAATAAAGAAAGAAGGAAAATGAGTGCGCGAAATATTCGATGGTGTTCGAGTCGGGATCAGTATAAAATCATTCTATAATATTAGAGTAACGGGATATAAATCGCACGAACGCCGAACGTCCCTATCGCGGATACACCGGCGCGGCGCAAAGGTGTTCGCGTTTAATAGACACTTAATAATCAGTTGGTATAAAAGCGAGCGCGTCGTCGGCGAAGCCGTAATAAAACTCTACTTGTCCCTGGATTCCACGTACAAACACGCACACGCAGCCAAGAGGTACGTGCACTCGTTCCTAAATGTACCAGCGATATCTATCCAATCTCTAGGTTCATATCCCACCCCATAAATACATTGGCTGATAACAGCAGACTACGTTCCGCCGACGATAAGATAGATACACACCGCGCCGCGAGAAAAGAAGCGTTCTACGTGGTGGCAAAAACCAAAAAAAAAAAAAAATTGAAATAATCCCCGCCATTCTGTGGAAAATGAAATTTATACCTTGTAGGATACTAGATGTTTCTTCTCTTAAACTTCAAAATCAAAGTTATTAACTTTCAGGATTATTTGTAGCATACTTCTCGATGGGTCGAATACATTTTTCTTGTGAAGCAAAATTGTGTACTGAAGAGTTAAGTATATGAGGACTGATGAGGACTTGGCTAGAGGGCACGCGGTTGGGGAATATGTGAGGAAATAATTCATAGCGAAATAAAGGTAATAGAAGTAAATAATTAAGATAAAGCAAAGTGAGAACATGATTGGATTGAACGTTGGATTAGGGCCAAGAAGAAGAAGTAGATAAAAGAGAAGGACAGAAGGCTGATAGCTGGGAGAGTAGGGAAAGTGAGGTTAGGTGGCAACGTGGTAAACAACAAGTGTATGAACTGATCGAACGTGTTGGTTCGATAAAAATTTATTTGATATTTTACTAGTGTAATAATTTGATTATAAATTATTCGCAGTCGCAGAACGGTAAAGTTGCTTGGGCGACCCCACATCCCACAATCCAGAACATTTTTATTTTGCATTAAGATCCGCGGTCTAATTGATGTTACTGTTGAAGATGAAATTATAAATGTCTCCACAGAGGTGCTAACGGAGAAGGCGGGATTAACATTGATAAAAAATATTTAGCAGTGACTCCAAGATCGCATACTCTTCGTCCATCTTTATTTGTAGACAGCGTATTTTATGCATTTATGATAAAAATATTGTTATATTATTTCCAGCCTATGGAACATATTAAGACAGAAAATAAAATTCTATCTAGCTTCTGTTTGTTGCGATTCGGTTAAGAAATTTTTATTTTGCATGGAGATTTGCAGTCTATTTATTTGACGCTCCAGTGCATTCATTTATAATTTTTTAATTTCAAATTTGAAAAAGAAGATGCTCGCAACACAAACAGAAAGGAACAAAAGACTGTCGAAAATATAGAACCAGAAAATGGTTGAATTCCGGGCCTGCGAAACATCAAAAATTGAAACAACATGTTAGAAATGAGGATTCCGAACTGGTTTGCGCACACGCGATCATTATTCATTTCACCGAAGACGAGATGAAATATTACACGTCTACAATCAATATTTAACCATCGGCTGCAAACGTGTGTGCGGTGAACACAATGCTTGTTTCTCCTGGCGCGTTATTAACGATAAGAAGTAAGTCAATTAAGAAACAAGAATATAACATGCGAGAAACGATCGATATTATGATTATGATTAGACTGCGTATCTGTTTACGCATTTATGACAATAACGAGTAGGAGAATTTTCAAACAGTAACATTTCAAAACGAATTTGAGATTATCAATATGATACTGAACTTTCTTAAATTGTTAAAGAAGAAACAAAATTTTTATGTGGCTTCTGCGTGTCTTTCGGTTGATCAAGATAACTTTCATATTGCATAAAAATCCGCAGTTTAGTTATGATGAACGTAATCGGTTGAAAGTAAAATCGGCGACACCCGGTACGTGATTTATTGCCGACTATTCTCCAAAGAGAGGCCATAATCGGATCCCATGGAATATTCAGTATTAAACGAGCAATTTCGCGAACGGCGATGGCGTCCTTTTTGCTTTTCCACCTTTTTTCCCTTCCGTGACTCGTTTTTTTACGGCTACCGGCGAGAGATCTTAGAGAACAATGACGAGGCAGCGCGTGACTGTAATTAAGTTCCTCGTGATTAATGGCGGGCATCCCGGGCTCGTTCCTCGTCGGCTGCATTAATTTACAACTCTGTTTAAGGCCCGCCCGTAAGAACCGGTACTACCGTCCGCCATAATTTTCTGTTGAGGAACGTTCTGTTTACATACCTGATAAAGTATACGCTCTCCCTCCCTCCACCTAACCCCTCACCGTCTCCCCTCCTTTTAGTTCCGTTTCGACGGTATATCATCGGGGTGTTTCGTCGAGCTTTCCGAGACGAAACATAATCGTTGATCGTCCATTCGCGTCGACTCCGATTTTCGTCTCGATCCGGACCGAACACCATCGATTTCTGCGACACATTTACAGTCACTCCCATTAATATTCGTACACTCTTAAAAAGACGATAACTTGTTTAATATTGGACCATACGGCTTGGACTTTCTTGAGATGTTAGAATAATTAGTTTACTACATGAGGTGAGAAAGAAATTATAAAACAATTGCAATTGGTCGGTATTGAAGAGAAGATACTAAAAGTTGTGTTTTACAAATTTTTTATGTGGCTTATGTTGAAAATTTAAAACATCCATTTTGTAGATCTGTATCAATTGTATACATTTTCCAATTTTCATCCAATTTGGATTACGTGGAAAACAGCGACAGGCATCGAATGACGTAAGAATCCTTCGATTTATTACAGTTTAAGGCCGAAAATTGTGAAAAGCTGCAATTTTTACAATCTTCAAACAGCTGTAGCTCATTGCAACGTTTGCCGATTTTGGGTGAAATATTCAGAGTGTATACAGTTGACACAGATCTACAAAACGTATTTGTTGAATTTGCAATATGGACACACATAAAACAGTTATAAATAACAATTTTTAGTATTTTCTTTGTAATTCCGACCAATTACAATTTCTTCAAAATTTCTTTTTTCAACGTGTAGTAAATTAATTGTTCTAACTTCTCAAAAAAAAATCCAAGTCACATGATGCAATATTAAAAACGTGATCGTCTTTTAGAGTGTACGAATATTAATGGGAGTGACTGTAATACAATTTTATTTAACTGCACTCTCTTAAAGTAGGCTGATTGTGTGCACTTATAAAAAAATGATTGTAGGTGCAATTTAAAAGAATGAAAAGATTAACAAAATTCAAGAATAAGGATATTAATATTTTCAACGTATTAAAATAATTATTGAGTGAAATCAATTTTTACTTAGCTCCTGCATTTTGTAATGAATACACACGAATTTTATGTATATATTTCGAAAATATATAAAAGAAAATTTCTATATAAACGGTGGATTTTTATACAAAATAAATATTTTCCACATGAATAATAATAAACATAAATTAAATGTTTTTACATTCTTCTTATATTCAGTGTAAGTGCATAAAATCTGCAGTCTATTGATATCTAATGAAAATTTAATCCAACTATGGCTGCCCATGGAATCGTTATAAAATCTATAGATTTATACTGTACATATACTGTACATATACTGTAAATATACTATACATATACTGTATATACATGTATACATATATGTATACTGTACTTCAGAAGTCAAGTTGGACACTTGAACAAAATCTGAAAGAATTTTTCTGATTCTTGTGTTAAAATAAATTCAATAAATCCGAACGAAGTTAATAGTTAATAAGCTCCGATAGATTTGATTCGAACGAGACTCGCAAGTCTCGCGAAATAATCGAGAGACTGGGAAAGAACGAACCGTGAGGTTCCAGCTAAACGGACGGCTAACAGGAAGAACAAAGGAGGTGGGGGTGGGGGCTTCTTCGTTAATTTAAGAATTTGCCTCGTTAGTCACATCATGTCCACCTCGTTGGCCGTGCAGCAGTTGATACAATTAATTAAGCAGTCCGCCAGTGTTGCCGGATTCGCGGGATTTGATTAGAAGCGACCTGGGGTGGACGTTTCTTTTTCCAACGGGCCTCGTTTTTTCTGGATATCGATGCCCATTAACGTCGCAATTAGGCGACTCCCTGCTACTTTTAACCCTTTGCACTCGAGGCTATTTCAACTCAAAAACCAAACATTTCTTCTAACCTAGAATACTTCCATTGTATATAATTTTTTTTATTTTATACGTATGAAACTGATATAGTACCTCATACAATATTTAATTGTTTAGTAATTTATTAAATGTAAACAAATTTAATAATGTAAACAATATTTTGAATAATGGTATAGCAATTCGTAGTGGCGCCTCAGAGTCGCCATTCGAGTGCTAAGGGTTAATTCTGCGATTGAGGCAGGAATATTGGCATAAATCTTTCCTAACCTTATACAATTGTCCAAATTTTTAAAAATATGTTCAACATATTTTTTATCAGGTTCAATGAATTTCATCTTCAAGTTAAGCTAAACATCCTGAGTCTGTTTAAAGTACGAGATTGTGAGTAATGCACACTTGATAGAATCGAAGTGTGCAATGAAAATGAACGAATGTTAACTAAGAATCTTCTTAACCGAAAATTGTGCATTGCTATTCAACACTTTGATTTGTGGTTTCATTCGATTCTGCATTCGTTAGGGCTGCTTCATCATCAATCATTTCTTATAGTGTACGTATAAAGCATAATTTATTAATGTTATAGTATATTGAACTATATTCTAGTACATATTATACTATTAATTATATAACTTTATTGTTCTCCTGGAGGTTACAATCCTTATACAATTTTTTACCATCATCTTCTTCACCCTTTCACCCCGCTCTTAACCTAACCTTATTACTATCTTATATCCGAACTTAAATCTAAACTTATATTAAATAGAGAGAGAGAGAGAGAGAGAGAGAGAGAGAGAGAGAGAGAGAGAGAGAGAGAGAGAGAGAGAAACATATTTACAAAATACATGTTATACTATATTTTAGTATACCATATCGTACTATGTTATAATATATTTATAAAGCTTTATTGTTCCCTTAAGGGTTACAATTCCGTTACAACCACCTGCTTTTTCTTCCTTCCCTTCCTTCTCAACCTAACCTTACTTACTATCTTAACTTAACTTACTCTACCTTACATGCCTAACTCACATCTAACAGTAACTATAACTATGAATTATTTACTATGTTGTAGTATATTATAGTATATTCTGGTATACATACTGTGCTATATACTAGTATATTATATTATACTTCAGTATGTTATAGTATCTGTTTGTATATTTAAAAATATTTTAGTATGTTATATTACATTCTAGTATATTTTTGTATATTGTAGTATATTCTAGTATACACATTATTGTATATTATATACAGGGTGGAAATTATAAAGCGTTACAGACGAATATCTCCAAAAATATTGGAGATATTATGTAAAAAGAAGTTGACCTCCACCTCACCTTGGAATGTCCACTGGGAAAAATAAAAGTCCCACCATATGATGCCCCCCTCGGCACTCAACAACTTTCATCTCAAACATGTTTGTGTATATTCAATATTTTTGGAGATATTCATCTGTAACGCATTATAATTTCTTCCCTGTATATATTATACAGGGTGTCCCAAAAATGTTGTACATCCTTGAAATGGGCGACTCCTTAGGTTATTTAAAATAACTTTTTCCTTTGCAAAAATGGCCGCCTCGGCTTTGTTAAGGAGTTATTCATGAAAAACATGGACCAATCAGAACACCGTTACAGAGGACAGGGTCAGGCTCGGTGACAGATCCCGTTGAACGCTGCGTTATCATTGGCCGGGCCGGAGCCCGTCCGCTGTAACGGTGTTGTGATTGGTCCGTGTTTTTCATTAATAACTCCTTAACAAAGCCGAGGCGGCCATTTTTGCAAAGGAAAAAGTTACTTTAAATAACCGCAGGAATCGTCCATTTCAAGGATTTACAACATCTTGGGACATCCTGTATATACATATATTATAGTATATGAATAACAAAAAATCAATAATACGTTCCATTTAAAAAATGTAATACATACTTACTAAAATATTAGCCCACCTTAACCATTTAGTTTAAACAAAAATTAAGTCGATGTATTCACTAGATTCTGAGAAAACAACATGTAACATTTTATCTGGTACACCCCCTGTATACTATAGCATACTATAGATCAGTGGTGGGCACGGGTGGAGCCCCTCAAACGCCTGCTTCTCCCACCAACCTCTCTTTCATACAGCGCGCACATTCGTTGCGTACGCTGATGTCTCGTGTCTTCGTTGTCCCATTGTACCGCGCTTGATGGAAGGGGACAGAGGGCGCTACGGTGTGGACGGTTTTGCCTCAATTGAGGCAAAATTGCCCATCACTGCTATAGATTTTATATTAGATATAATGTTTACATTATATCTAAAATTCAATGTGCGAGTGCGGAATTTTTTCGCAAATCTGTCGTTACCTTATACTTTTCACCAATAACAAAAGTCGGTATTCTGCACACCAAAATATCATCGATTAAAATATACAAACAAAAAAGCAGTTGACCTTGAGTGACCTTGAATGACTTTAATCGATCATCGTTTGTAATCCGGTCAAGCTCGATCCAATTTCTGCATTTCGATTGGCGCCTGTCGAGATAGAAGAAGGATCGAACAAAGAAAACGAGCTGCAATTAGAACACAGGACTTTCCGTCAGGTTCGCCGAGCATCGGGAACGCTGTGTTTCGAGTATTCGAGCGTGTCGCCATTATTCCGATGTGGGACAAATCGTTAATTTCGAGCGATTTTACGAGTATTCCGCGATTTGTACCAAGCAGCACTGTTCGTGCGCCAAGTATCGAATCGCAAGTATGCGATCGGCAAATTGGAAGGATCTGGACATTTTTTAAGAGGAACAAAACTGTTTCCTATTCGCTCGAGTGAAAATATTTCGACGATTTCTCTCTCTCTCTTTCTCTCTCTCTCTCTCTCTCTCTCTCTCTCTCTCTCTCTCTTTCTCTTTTCCTTTCTTTCTTTCTCTGATGCTCTTTTGGTTAAATGCGACGACACAAAGTGCGCGGCGGGATTTTCAGAGAGGTAGAAAATCGAGGAGGATCAGCTTCTAGAGAAGCTTTTACGAGGCCCCTGAATCTACTGTAATTAAATCTTCTCTGTGAAGGATCAGCTTTTCAATTGACGTGCCTCCTCCGAATTAACCTTTACCGAGTTTTTATTCTACTGTCTAATAGATCGATCGTGTATCGAGATTGGAGTAATTTGATTTTATTTTGATTACGCTGAATCTCACGTGTTTGTTTAAAGCATGCAATTTTGAAAAAAATAAAAATGAATTAAATGTTACCTGAGAATCTGCAGCTGTTTCCAAGGATCGTAGTACTATAATTTAGTATAATGTACTAGAATGTATTATAATACATCCTCATCCGATGTTACTAGTTTTTTAATAGGTGGAGGCGCCAAGGAGATATGAAGGTCAAATCTGTTTTTTTAAGTGGAACAGTATGTTGTTTTACTTACATTTTGCTAGAGAATTTCAAGACGAACGCAATGACCTATTATTAGTCATTCAAGGTCACTCAAGGTCAACTGCTTTTTTATTTTCAACACTACCAGTTTCACGGAATTTATTTATCACATTGAAGTAAACGGAAACTGATGGACAATTACGATTAGGAAATCGGTCCTTGTACAACCGCACTGCTTCTCTTAAACACTGTCGACTTTCTCCATAAATGAAAATCATATCAATCTTATCTTCCTTCGAGTAACGCATTGTGAAACGTTCATCGATAAACTGAAAGATTAGAAATCTTAGAAACAGTGGAAATCTGATAGCAAGAATGTCTTCATAGTAATTAGTAGTTGATAGACACGATTCTGTACGAACGCATAGGTGAAGGTATTTATGATATCATAAATGTCTTCGTGTCAACACCGAATCTGTTATTATGTGTGTATTGCGTTACATTTGAATGTAAGCAGCTCAAAGAATATTGAACATTTTGCGTAGCAGAAATAAAACAAATGAATCTTACACGTTGAATTTTATTTATTCCATTTTTTCTGGGTTGAAGGTCATTTGTAGGTCATATTGTGTTACATGGATGAATTCGTTATTTTGTCAGCTACAACATTACGTTAACGAAGATATATCATTCCACTTAAAAAAACATCAAAGACCTTGAAATCTCATAAAAAAATGACCTTGAATATTTTTTCCCTTACACCGTTACATGTGGTCCTTCAAACAGTGGAACTTTGTCCTAGGAAGTGTTTTTGTACAACGAAAAGTAACGGATATATTTAAGTGTTCTGTTTCTTCGGACTCATCCTGTATATGGAAAATATGCAGTACAGAGACATAATAAATATTATCATTCTCTTTCTTCCAGGAAATTATGAACGACAAAGAAGCTCTACTCACCGCAATCGCTAAATAAATCTTAGTGCAAGGCTTCTGCTACTTACAAGCAATCACGAACATTTTTATTTTCCAAGGAGATCCGCGGTCCAATTATGATGAGTCGAACAGTGTCCCCCGTTTAGACGTTCGCATACGGACAACTCGATCAAGAGAAAAATAGAGAGGAATAAAGAGGTTCTGTTGTTGTATGCGTACGGACCAGCTGGGAAAGAGAGAAATAAAACAAATTCCGTTGTTATACGATAGACAGTTGCATAAGCGTTCCTCTCTCTGTCGATCCTCCCCCGAGCAACGCTTGATCCGATGCGATCTCTTCTCGATCGGCGATCGCGAATTGAAACCGGCGAAGCGAGGAGAGCCAGAGCAATTCAAAGGGCAGGTAATTACACGGCCTCGCGATCGATTCCTCGGCCGAGTAATGAATTTTTTACGACGTACCGCTGAAGAAGATGGTTCGTCCGCGGACGGCGCGGCGAGGCCCGTGTCCGATCGGCCGAGGCGTCGGCGTCGAGCCGAATTGAAACTTGAAACGAGCACCTCTCGACACGCTGCCAGCACGCGATTCGCTCCTATTCGCTGGCAGAAGAATGCGTATCGCGATCCATTGGCCCGGCTCTCTCTCTCTCTCTCTCTCGCACACATTTTCTCATTCCCTCTTATTCTCTCGTCGTTTATAATTTATTAATTTAACGCGGCCGACCTCGTCGATCTCCTGCCGCCGATTCCATGGCACGCTGCTGTTCTCTCTTTCTCTCTCTCTGTCCACCCCCCCCCCCTCCGGTACATCGATCGGCACTTTAATTAAAAGTTTCCCTCCTCTTTCGTGCGTTATTATCCTGTTAACGCTAGAACCCACTGGACCGGCTAAAATGACTCATTCCAGGCCACTCTTTGTCTGTACGGCGCGCGATGTGACTCCGCGAGCTATAATAAATACATACCATACAGTTCACTTTCAGCGACTTGCCAGCAATATTAGAATACTTTTCGAAAGACTATCGCTTGTTTTAACACTGTAAACACGGAGCTAATTACGTCTAGCTATATATGCATTTCGTTTTATTCATTTAAATTTAACACTATAACTACCGGACCAATCAAAATGGCTGGTTTCTAATATTTTCTTTCGCGATTACTGAAATTATAAGAATGTTTTCATCAGAAAGTTTCGAATGAACTTCTTTATTGAAGCACATTGACGTTATTACAGCGACATAGTATATCAGTCGCGTTTATTAATTGGTAGTTTCAAGTGTTAAATGCAAAAATTCGCCTGTGCTTAAGCAAAAGAGTTGCTTACCTCGTTTCTGTTTAATGTGGTTTAATCAAACCTATTGAGACACTGAACATATTTTTTAATATTGTATGAATTATGTATATTATACATTATTTTATAAATTCGATAGCGTCGGTCCTCAGATATTGACATAGCGTTTAACGTGTTCACGTTAAGAACAATTAGTTTACTACACGGTGTGAGAAAACATTTTTAGAAAAAATGACAACTGGTCGGAATTGCAGAGAAAATACTAGAAATTATATTTTACAACATTTCGTAGGTCAGCATATACAGTTAACTCTCGATAATTGTCCCAAATATCTGGCTCGTAATTGTCCCAGAACTCTCCCTACTACCGCGTAGTATACCCCGTTAGGGGCCAATAGGCCTCGGTCGTCGAGGAGTATAACATAATGCGGGTCGGGTATGTCGGTGTGAGACCAGAAGACCACTACTAATCCAATAACAAAACTTTTTTATTTTTCATTATTTTTTTATGGGACTTTCGCCAACATATTTGTGGTATTTTTGTAATGAAAATGATACCAAATACAATATAATTCTGATAATATTTATTTGTGTAATGAACGATGAAAGTTTCGGACGCAAAGAAAGCCAGTGTATGGAAAAAAAAGAGACGCTCCCGAGCTTCATGGCCCCTCACGTGGTATACCCTGCGGTAGTGGGGATAGATCTGGGACAATTATAGGCCAGATACTTGGGACATTTATCGATAAAATATTCTATAATATCGAGTTATACTTGTGATAAAGACTTCTAGTACAATTTATCAAATACGTAGTATTTAAATTAGTAGTGGTCTTATACCGATATACTCGACCCGTATTGTGTTACATTTCTCGGCGATCGAGGCCTCTTAAGCTTCGTTGTCCCTCCTTATGTTCGGCTGAGGTCGGAAAATAATATCTTCCGCTCGATAATTGTCCCTGGCCGGGCCCGTGTTGTGGACAATTATCGAGAATTCACTGTATCAGAAATTTTTAAAATAAGTTTCGTAGATACGGATCTATCGGGTCGATTATATGTATATTCTAAAAATTTCATCAAAATACTTTCAACTCAATATATATATATATATATATATATATATATATATATATATATATATACAGGGTGTCCCAAAAATGTCTGAGTTCCTTTAAAGGGGAGGTTCCTGAGGCCATTTGAAGCGACATTTTCCTTTGCAAAAATGGCCGTTTCGGCTTTGTTAAGGAGTTATTAACGAAAAACACGGACCAATCAGAGCGCGACCTAGAGGCGTGTTGGCAGAGACGGCCGCGCGCGACAGAAGTCGAGCGATGGTGATACACCGCGGTCGAAAGCAAGGAACAAACAAGAGAAGAAAATTTTTCGAGTCCTATGTCGGATAGTTCAAATTTGAATATGTTGTAGTCTTTAGTAGCCTATGAACGAATCTCGAAGGATTTTTCGAAATCTTGAAAAATGTTGGATTTGCAGACGTGTAAAGAAAAGTGGCAACTTTTCTTCAATAAATTATAAC
This sequence comes from Sphecodes monilicornis, assembly GCA_913789915.3. Classification (NCBI taxonomy): domain Eukaryota; kingdom Metazoa; phylum Arthropoda; class Insecta; order Hymenoptera; family Halictidae; genus Sphecodes; species Sphecodes monilicornis. The sequence goes on along the minus strand of OU565301.1, from coordinate 6,765,664 downwards.
ACTAGAACTAACGTACCGAGGAAAATGAGATTTTAGGAGCTTATAGTGAACACAGAAGAATATCTATTGAAAATATTTCGATTTGGAAAAAATGATTTTTTCACCATTTACTTTGAAAAAGTTTTAAACAAATGCAATTTTCCTATAGCCGGGACTGTTTTAAAAATTCGAAAGAAAACGAGGTAACAGCTCCAAGTCTCCTCTTTACGGACCTATTTTTTAAAAGGCAGTCGCTTTAAAATTGACGGTATTAGAATTATTTTAAAACCTTGCTTACCTTGGTACTCCTGTAGAGCCCCAGCGAGGTGAAAATGATTCCTGTATTCACAAATTATTCTGCGTGAAACACTGAACCTGCCCACTCGTTAAATTCACAAGAGCATTTTAATTATTCGCTCTATGAAATTATCGAGCAGAAGGGGTCAATGTCCTTTCACTGCACGATCCGGCCCACATTGTTGATTTATTCACGATCACAATAAAACTATTCACATATATCCATTGGGTTCACAAACGTTGAAAGAAATCCACACAAATGATTCACAGAAATCCACATATCACGCACAACTAGTTCACATTTGATGCACGTAAATCGATCATTTCGACTAGCCGGTCCGCGAAAAACTGTCCATGAAATCTGTCTGTCTATGCTGACGATCGTAGGAAGACTAGTTCAGAACAGCTGACGAGGTTAACGGCCTTTCAACAGCACACTGCCGATTTTCATTTCAGCAACTGTTCGATGGAACCGTGTTTTCAAATGGAATGGGAAGAGTAAATGACCGCCCCTCTTCAAATCGGGGGTCATTCAGGTATGCTTCTACCACCGAGCGTGGCCATAAACCAGCGCCTTGTGTCGAAGCTCAACCTTGACGATGGCTCGACTTCTGGTTACCAAATGTGTACAATAGGTCAATAAAATGCTAAAAGTTTTAACGAAGAGTAACGGCTTTTTGGGAATATTGCTACTAGCCTTTCTTACACCGGTATACGGAATACCGGTATTTTGTGCTAATTTGCAATTTCGTGAAACCGGTATTTGCTAAGGTAAAATACTGGTATTTTCGGTATTAGCTATAAATAATAAATATTTTTTAGGGCATCTACTATTATTTGAAATTTACAAATTAATTTTTCTGTATATAACGACTTTAATAAAGAAAACGAAAAGGAAGAAAAGAAAATAACAAGGTCAAATTTAATTAAGTTCGTCGTCAATTTCCGCAAAAACATTTATAAAAAGCAAACACAAACCTATCCAGAAGAATTCGTTGAAGATGATGTTGATGTTAATATCGAAAAAGAATTGTCTCTCGAGAAGAAATTACAATTAGCTGCATATAAAAAAATTTCCGGGCGGTTAGACAGTATTTGCGAACCGTAAGCAAGGCGATTGGGCTCATTCGATGCCCCACGTGCTCTGCACGTTTTCCAAAATATGCCATCGTTTATGGCCATCGATGGAATTTTCATGGAACCGTCCCAGGTACGGTGGCAGGTACGCTTGTATCCCCTTGACTTGAACGAAGGATGCGGAAATAAAGAACTCGGCGATGGCTCGACTTATGTTTACCAAATGTGTGCAGTAGGTCAATAAAATGCTAAACGTTTTCACGAAGAAGTCAAGGCGCTTTCTTCGTTTATTACATTACGACAACACCTCTCTGGGACACGCGGATCCCCCGCGTGCGTCACTCGGGGAGGCTAGTAGCAATATTCCGAAAAAGCCGTTACTCTTCGTTAAAACTTTTAGCATTTTATTGACCTATTGTACACATTTGGTAACCAGAAGTCGAGCCATCGTCAAGGTTGAGCTTCGACACAAGGCGCTGGTTTATGGCCACGCTCGGTGGTAGAAGCATACCTGAATGACCCCCGATTTGAAGAGGGGCGGTCATTTACTCTTCCCATTCCATTTGAAAACACGGTTCCATCGAACAGTTGCTGAAATGAAAATCGGCAGTGTGCTGTTGAAAGGCCGTTAACCTCGTCAGCTGTTCTGAACTAGTCTTCCTACGATCGTCAGCATAGACAGACAGATTTCATGGACAGTTTTTCGCGGACCGGCTAGTCGAAATGATCGATTTACGTGCATCAAATGTGAACTAGTTGTGCGTGATATGTGGATTTCTGTGAATCATTTTGTGGATTTCTTTCAACGTTTGTGAACCCAATGGATATATGTGAATAGTTTTATTGTGATCGTGAATAAATCAACAATGTGGGCCGGATCGTGCAGTGAAAGGACATTGACCCCTTCTGCTCGATAATTTCATAGAGCGAATAATTAAAATGCTCTTGTGAATTTAACGAGTGGGCAGGTTCAGTGTTTCACGCAGAATAATTTGTGAATACAGGAATCATTTTCACCTCGCTGGGGCTCTACAGGAGTACCAAGGTAAGCAAGGTTTTAAAATAATTCTAATTCCGTCAATTTTAAAGCGACTGCCTTTTAAAAAATAAGTCCGTAAAGAGGAGACTTGGAGCTGTTACCTCGTTTTCTTTCGAATTTTTAAAACAGTCCCGGCTATAGGAAAATTGCATTTGTTTAAAACTTTTTCAAAGTAAATGGTGAAAAAATCATTTTTTCCAAATCGAAATATTTTCAATAGATATTCTTCTGTGTTCACTATAAGCTCCTAAAATCTCATTTTCCTCGGTACGTTAGTTCTAGTGTTATAATTTATTGAAGAAAAGTTCTTTACACGTCTGTAAAACCAACATTTTTTAAGATTTCGAAAAATCCTTCGAGATTCCTTCATAGGCTACTAAAGGCTACAACATATTCAAATTTCAACTATCCGACATGGGACTCGAAAAATTTTCTTCTCTTGTTTGTTCCTTGCTTTCGACCGCGGTGTATCACCATCGCTCGACTTCTGTCGCGCGCGGCCGTCTCTGCCAACACGCCTCTAGGTCGCGCTCTGATTGGTCCGTGTTTTTCGTTAATAACTCCTTAACAAAGCCGAAACGGCCATTTTTGCAAAGGAAAATGTCGCTTCAAATGGCCTCAGGAACCTCCCCTTTAAAGGAACTCAGACATTTTTGGGACACCCTGTATAAAGCAGCGAATGGTCTTCAACACGATGAAATAATTTTGATCAAATTGATTCGAAATTTTTTTTTATGAAATTTTTAGAATATACATATAATCGACCCGATAGATCCGTATATACGAAACTTATTTTTTTATTATTTATATATATAAATAATTTTATAATATATAAATAATTCTAATGATATATTAACCCAGACCTATTTATCGATAATCGTCGCCACCACGGGTCCGGCCGGCGACAATGAATGTTCAGATAATACTATTCTTTGACTTGTGCCGAACGTAGAAAAAGACAGCGAAGCTCGAGAGGCCTCGGTCGTCGAGAAGTGTAACATAATACGGATCGTGGATGTCGGTGTGAAAACAACAATTGACCCAGTGACAAAACTTCTTTATTTTTTATTATTTTTTGATGGAACTTTCACCAACATATTCGTGGCATTTTTCTGATGAAAACGATACCAAATAAGATATAATTCCGATGATATTTACTTGAGTAATGTACGATGAAAGTTTTGGAAAATTATTGTAAATGTGATCGGAATTATATCGTGTTTGGTATTATTTTAATCAGAAAAATGCCACAAATATATTTGAGAGTCTCATAAAAAAATAAGTAATAATAAAAAAGATTTTTTTATTGGCATTAAACTTTGAGGACATGTGGACCTTTGAACTGTGCCGCCGACTGCGACTCTCCGCGTCTCTTTCTTTTCCATGCGCTGTCTTTCCTTGCGCCCGAAACTTTCATCGTCCATTACTCAAGTAAATACCATCGGAATTATATCTTATTTGGTATAATTTTCATTAGAAAAATGCCACGAATATGTTGGTGAAAGTTCCATCAATAAATAATGAAAAATAAAGAAGTTTTGTCATTGGATTAGTAGTGGTCTCACCGATATACTCGACCCGTATTATGTTACACTTCTCGGCGACCGAGGCCTCTCGAGCTTCACGGCCCCTCGCGGGGTATACCCCGCGGAAGGAGGGATTGTTTTGCGACGATTATTGTTCAGAATTTCACGACAATTAACGATGAAATACTGTATAATATAATTCTAAAAATTCTGTCAAGGTTCCTACAAGGCCTCGGTTAGATTAGATTTAGTTCCATGTTACATATATCTGTCGTTCGCCAGAATTTGTTGAATTCTATTATGAAACCACGGATTTTCATGCAAAATAAAAATCCTATGGCTTAATTTGCAAGACATATATATATGAACCAAATAGGAATTTATTTCTCTCTTTAGTGGTTTTATTAACACTGGATTTACGGAGAACTAAAATTGATTATTTTACATTGCTTTATAAAAATAATAAAATTGTATTTACTTAGATCTTCAGCGATTTTTATTGTAATATGTACACAAAAAAATAAATCTATTTAATAATTCCTCACGAATGCCTCCTTACACTCTTAATAATCGTAAATTAAAAATTTTTGAATCCGTCACTTTGACGGGTCCCATAAATCTAGTGTTAAATTGTAAGAAATATATTGATACTCTTCAATTTTTGTAATCTTCTTATTCTATCAAATTACACCCACCCATTTTTGTCAGAAATGTATAAAATCCGCAGTCTATTTATTATACACTATTTGCCCATGCTGTAAATTAAAGACCACCTGTTTCGGTTGGTCGTTGATTCCAGGGTGAGCCCTAACATCGCGAACCGAAAGCTTACTTATTGTTTGTTGTGCAAGGGTAGACTGCAAATCGTGAACTCTGACCAGATAGAACATATGGCCGAGTGTGTCGTGTCGGTGTTACGCGTAGGCGTAGCCGCTACGCCGTAGCGTGTCAAGCGTTTTTACGAGTCGACGAACAGCACGGAAAGCTCGTCACGTCGACGTATATCCAACGGCGGATTATTTAACCCCGTGGAGAGCATATGTCGCTACCCCGTCGCCTAAATACGGGTTATCGCAATTAACCCAGCGTCGAAATCAAGCCCGCGATAGGCATCGCGTATAAAAAGCCGTTTTATTCGACGAGGTACACGCTATCGTATGAAGACAGGTGCCCATTTCCGGTTTTGCTCGCTTCGATTCACCGTGCTCCCTAAAATCAGCAAAATCAAAAGGGTTAAATAAGAATCAATAGAATTTTGCAATTCGAAATAATTTTATCCAAACTGTTTCAAGCGTTACCACATTATTAGATAAACTATAAATTTAGAGTTAATTTTCCAATTAACAATATCTCAAGTTCTAGCATGGTGACTAATTGATTTGAAATTCTGAGAGAATCATCAACAGATAGCCTGTTATCGCACGAACTATAATTTTAAGAATCCGTCAAATTTTTCTTATTCTTTTATCCTGCTAGGGACTGAAAAACATTTCAATAATTGGTAATTTTGACTTTAAGATGCCGTCATTTTGTAAGTGATTAAGATTTTAAATTTCTTCTGGTTCTGACCATAACTAAATTCATATATAGATTAATAAACAACTTTTTAATTACGGATTAATAAACGACCGGAAACGAAATCGTCGACGCAGATTTTCTAAAACATGCTATGTAAAAAGATATATAACTCCTGTAATTCTGATTACTTTTACTTGGAAAAAAATCTCATATGCACTACAAGTACCAATAAATACATATGAGAAATTCTAATGCAAGACGGTCATTAGTTCTCTTGGAAAAAATTCCTCAGAATTGGCAAATTTTGCAACCGGAGTCAGAATACCTCCTTAAAACATACCCCATAAAAAATATATAACTCCTACAATTTTTATTATTTCCACGTTTAAAAAATCTTGAATGCACCTCAGATACTCACCGAATATGTGTGCAAAATTCCAATGCAGAAGGTTCAATAGATTTTCTGAAAAAAATTTCTAAAATTTATACCTCCTTTTGACTTCTGTAATTAAATTATTTTGATTATGCTAGGTTTTCTGACGGTTGTAATTGGGCAGTCAACGTGTTAAAGAAAAACAAAATTGTAAAAGAAACATCTAGGAAATGCTGATTCATGATCAAATTCTCCGTTCTTTTGCTGCGTTTTCTCAAATGCGAAACAGGGAGTCGGTATTTGTTTTACTGAAAAAAGACGCAGGACACTTTTCGAGTTACACAGGTGTCTGGAGAGCAGCAGAAGAGTGTGTGACTTGATCGACAGTGTGTATAACGCGAGCGTGACAAGGTGAAACAACCGGGAGGGTTGACACTGGGACTGAAAAAGTCAGATTCGCGCTAGTGACCTACCCTTTTGCACTCGCCTCTCGCACTTAACCACCTCCGCAGGACATTGCAGCTGCAAAAGGAGGACACACCCCTTGAACGTCACTCGTTTCTTAAGAACACGCGCGCCTTCCTGTCAGAATAAATAGATTGTCTTCTGCTGTGGGCAACGCGATAAAATTAAACACGTTTCAAGTGCTCATGTAAAACTGGCGTCTCTAAAGTTCTGTTAGAAATATGCACTTACTCGGATTTTTGGAGACTTTCAATTTTTTAAACATATACTTGCCTAGGAAAAACTACCGAAAAGACTATACCTCCGATTTTTTTTATACTCTGGATTCTTACGTATTTTGACGTACAGATTACGAATATGATAGTAAAAATTGGCGCAAATGGTATTTTCATAGCGGAAACCATGAACAAAGTTTTTCCATTTATTTCCGTAAATAATGGTAATTTTGAAAAATACTTGGACTTCCACCTTTAATTAGTAAGAAAATTGTATCTATTAGTTGTTTGGGTTCGTTTTTATCCCAATTTAAAAATAGAAGAATGAAACGCACATATCAGACATATTTTAATATTATTTCCGAAAAGGCAGGAACGTATCGCAAGCATACAAGAAGTTGTGTGCCGTATATGGGGATGCAGCCTTGTAAGAAAGGCAATGTTAAAATTGGTTTGCCAAATTCGTTTTTCTTTTTTTTAGTTTTATGAACAGAGCATTAGTTTTATTTAACCCCTTAACCTACAATTTACGTTCGAGAATTTTGGGCCGAAAACGTAAACAAGCTCGCGCGGCCTTCGAGCCATTCGCACGACTTGTTTAGCACGGTGATCGGGCTAATCGTAAATATTACGGGCCCAAAACAATAGACGACTTTCTATTTAAACAAATTTGTGGGACAATACGATGACATGTCCGAAGCAAACGATTACAGTGAGTGAGGGGCTTTCATTAGAGTATCTTGGGGCCCTTCCACATTCTTCATAACATGCTCCGAATTTCATATCGATCGGCCTTTCGGAATAGCATCCTTGTTTTCTTGTTGCTTGGACTTCCACCTTTAATTAGTAAGAAAATTGTATCTATTAATTGTTTGGGTTCGTTTTTATCCCAATTTAAAAATAGAAGAACGAAACGCACATATCAGACATATTTTAATATTATTTCCGAAAAGGCAGGAACGCATCGCAAGCATACAAGAAATTGTGTGCCGTATATGGGGATGCAGCCTTGTAAGAAAGGCAGTATTAAAATTGGTTTGCCTAATTCTTTTTTTTTTTTTTAGTTTTATGAACAGAGCATTAGTTTTATTTAACCCCTTAACCTACAATTTACGTTCGAGAATTTTGGGCCGAAAACGTAAACAAGCTCGCGCGGCCTTCGAGCCATTCGCACGACTTGTTTAGCACGATGATCGGGCTAATCGTAAATATTACGGGCCCAAACAATAGACGACTTTCTATTTAAACAAATTTGTGGGACAATACGATGATATGTCCGAAGCAAACGATTACAGTGAGTGAGGGGCTTCCATTAGAGTATCTGTATCTTTTAAACGGGTGAATTCCCGAAGTTAAAAGTTTATATTTGGGGCCCTTCCACATTCTTCATAACATGCTCCGAATTTCATATCGATCGGCCTTTCGGAATAGCATCCTTGTTTTCTTGTTGCTTGGACTTCCACCTTTAATTAGTAAGAAAATTGTATCTATTAATTGTTTGGGTTCGTTTTTATCCCAATTTAAAAATAGAAGAACGAAACGCACATATCAGACATATTTTAATATTATTTCCGAAAAGGCAGGAACGCATCGCAAGCATACAAGAAATTGTGTGCCGTATATGGGGATGCAGCCTTGTAAGAAAGGCAGTGTTAAAATTGGTTTGCCAAATTCTTTTTTTTTTTTTTTAGTTTTATGAACAGAGGATTAGTTTTATTTAACCCCTTAACCTACAATTTACGTTCGAGAATTTTGGGCCGAAAACGTAAACAAGCTCGCGCGGCCTTCGAGCCATTCGCACGACTTGTTTAGCACGATGATCGGGCTAATCGTAAATATTACGGGCCCGTAATAGTCACTTTTGGCCCGATCATTTACTACGGGCTATGCCCGTAATATTTACGTTTGGTCCGATCATCTACTACGGGCATAGCCCGTATTTGTAGGTTAAGGGATTAAAATCCGTAATCACTTAGTTGCCAACCCAATAAATCACTGTAAATCTCGGGGAGTGTAGTGTTCACCGCGAGATGGCCAGGGCGGAAAGTTGCTGATATTTGAGACACACTATCTTCTACCACCTATAAGTCGATCCCCGTCGATAAGGGGACGCGTGTTTCATCCACCTAAACGCACCGCTTTTGTAAACGTACGAAGGGGGGGCAGAAAATCCCGTGCCACGGTTGGCCTGCACGCAAGTTCCGCTGCTTTCGAGCAGTTATGGAGGGCGCATGCCTGCATATTTCATGAGCAAACAGACTTCAACCTCCGCGGCATGCGCTGCAACCACCCTTTCCGATCCCCGCTGCCGCTCTTCCTCGTCAAGACCAGCCTTCGACGAGACTGGGCCCCGCTTCAAAAAGACTTTGCCGCGAGGAAAGTTGCGCGGGGGCCGAATTATTAACGAATTTCCGCCTGGTCAACGAACAAGTCTCTCACTCTCTCTCTCTTTACGTCTGTCCCTCTTTCTCTACTCGTCGCCATACTGTACCGAGTTTCTCGCTGTATCGTTTGATCGAGCCATTAATTACGCTGGCCCGTCTCGATACGGTTCGTCGAGGTTCGCAACGCAATTTTTAATGACCCCCGGCTTGATTAAAGGCGACTACGGAATACTTTTTGTCGGAGAACTCGGGAATCGTCGTGTCGACGATCGACAGTGCTGCCACCAACTTGGAGGACCGACGAATAGTTCCTTTCTAGGAGAATACAGTTTCTCCGAAAGCAATTGTCACACTAAATTTTTTGTTTCATACGAATTGGCGATATTTTCTGGGTTTAGATTTTTCTGGACGATTTTAATGGACAATTTTTTAAAAATTGCTGTCGCTATTGGTGCGTTTGATCTTTCGAGTTACTCATTGTGGTCCATAGTTGCTCACTCTGTTATATAAATCGTGTTTGTCAAAAGCCACGCACACTCAACTCCTCTTTTCACACGATAGATATGTTCCTAAAATAACCAAGTACAAGAAAATCGTGCAACGAAGGTAATGAAAGTTTAACTGTTCAAGTTCTGAGATACAGTCAGGGACAAAAATATAGGACACCTTAGGTTCTCTTGCATTTTCATACAATATTATCGGATGAAAATGCACATTTTAGTAAATCACAGAAGATTATAGTATCCGTTTCTAAGGGATGTTATGAACACACTGCGAATCTTTATGAGCAATAATAATTCTCAGCATGAATGTACAAGTAATAGACACCTCTAATGAAAAGCTCTTTCTTTCTTTATCATCTTGAGAGATCGAAGACGATTAACATTCATAAATTCGTTTAATAGTGTCACTGTCTCAAATTTTGCCAACTCAATGTTCATCATAAATGCATAAAATCCACGGTTCAGTTACGAAGAAAGACGTAAAAATGCGGTCCTCAAGTTGGACAGAATGATAGAACACGCGTCGTATTTTCCCTTCTCACTAAGGCTTGCAATTCCGCAGAGTGGAATCCCGCAAGATGTCGTTTTTGGTCCCATATTTCTTACATAGGTCCCGCGGGATCCCGCATCACCTGTAAGGAATGTGGGACCAAAAATGACGCGGGATCCTGCGGAATTGCGAGATTCCACTCTGCGGAATTGCAAGCCCTACTTCTCATAATCAGTTGTAATGTCAGTATTGTAATGTTAATATTACAAATCGTAAGAAGTCCATAGTACATACCATGTAATATAAATAGTTCAGTTTTTCTAGATAAATTCATGTGGAGCGTTCATGCAAACGGTTCGATCAAATTCATGATCTACACCGACTTTATGAGTATCTTGGATGCAATGGGTAACTTCGTCCACTCCTTAAGTCGCCTAATAATTGCAAAATAGAATAAATTAATTTATAATAAACCTTCTAGCTAATTCCTCGTCCTCCACTATTTCCAGTGTTCCACTGCGTTCAGCATCATTAAGATTACAATTTCCACTACGAAACTTTTGGAACCATTTTTTGCACGTCTTATGAGTCAGAGCATTTTCACCCAATGCAGGACAAATCATTTTCGTAGCGTCAGCAGCATTTTTCTTCAATTCGAATGCAAAAAGATCGAATGCAGTGCCTAATATGCTCTTTCCGAAACGCCATGGTGCAAGGTATTGTTTTTTGAGGTTATGTAATAATGAATGTAAGAAGAATGCCTAATATGCTCTTTCCGAAACGCCATGGTGCAAAATATTGCTTTGAGGTTATGAAATAACGAATGCAAAAAGAATACAGTGCCTAATATGCTCTTTCCGAAACGCCATGGTGCAAAGTGCAAAGTATTGTTTTTTGAGGTTATGTAATAATGAATGCAAGACGAATACACTGCCTAATATGCTCTTTCCGAAACGCCATGGTGCAAAGTGCAAAGTATTGTTTTTTGAGGTTATGTAATAATTAATGCAAAAAGAATACACTGCATAATATGCTCTTTCCGAAACGCCATGGTGCAAAATATTGCTTTGAGGTTATGAAATAACGAATGCAAGACGAATACAGTGCCTAATATGCTCTTTCCGAAACGCCATGGTGCAAAGTGCAAAGTATTGTTTTTTGAGGTTATATAATAATGAATGCAAAAAGAATACACTGCATAATATGCTCTTTCCGAAACGCCATGGTGCAAAATATTGCTTTGAGGTTATGAAATAACGAATGCAAAAAGAATACAGTGCCTAATATGCTCTTTCCGAAACGCCATGGTGCAAAGTATTGTTTTTTGAGGTTATGTAATAATGAATGCAAGACGAATACACTGCCTAATATGCTCTTTTCGAAACACCATGGTGCAAAGTATTGTTTTTTGAGGTTATGCAATCATTTGTGTAAAGTTATATAGTGCATTTCGTAGGGTGAGGTTAGTACTTTCATGGTACCGAAGCGGCGGCAATAAATTGTAATTTGAAACGTGATTGCAGTTGAATGAGTGTAACGGCACCGAACTTAGTTGTACACCTAATACATAATTCACAGAAGCAAGGTCCGAAAGAGGAAGCTTCGAGTGGTACTAGGATGCTATTGAATCATGCTCGCAATTTTTGACGATAGCAAATGGTCGGATACATTCTGAAGGGACCGCATGATCGACGGACCAAGCGGTTCGTTGTGTTCCTCGTTGACAGAACAAACAGTTGACGGTTCCAGCGATCGTAAGACTGGTAAACATATATGCTGGCCGGCCGCAACCCGTTACCATGCAAATAGCCGGCATCAAAATGCATTAGTCGATTCTGATAATACCGATTTACGATGCGCTTATGGCCGCTAATTGTCTGATTTATCGACGATGTCGTGCTAATACGATTAACACGCGTTCAGCCCGGCCGGATTCGTTATCAGCGGGCAGCTTCACTTCAAATTTGCGAGCTCGTTCAGCAATCACGTCGACAAGGGTTGCCGAGCACTACGCGTCATCTGGCCGCCATTATGATAAGAATGATGCAGATGATTCTGCTCTATGTATAACGTTGCTCTTATCATGCTGCGGTCATAGACCGATCCCTGCGCGACTAAAAATTGTTGTATTAATATTAACCCATTTCACTCCGAGATGCCAGTAAAAATTGCCGTAACATTATTCAAAATTTTCAGAAATTTTCAGAATCGTATAGGTCTACAAAACGTATTTTTTAAGTTTTCAATATAGGCTCACATAGAAAAGTTGTAAAAAAAAAACAACATTTAGTATTTTCACTGCAATTGCGACCAATTGCAATTTTTGCGTTATGTAGTAAACTAATATGTTCTGATTTCTTGAAAAAGTTCATATCGTACGGCCCGATATTAATAAAGTTATCGTTTTTATAATAGTCCCCGAATATTTATGTGAGTCACTGTACATTACGTTATATTTAGCGCAAACACCGTTCGGTAGAACAATCGTAAAACCCACTGTTGTAGGGCTTTCTAAAAATATAATTGATTAAATCAGAGTTACGTGTTGTTCGGTTTACAGTCTGCTAGGTACTGCCCGTATGTTCTTTGTTATAACATGCCTTGGATGCCCTGGCAACAACCATAAAACATAAACTATTACACTGTCAAACGTTAGAGCGGCCTGACAGTCTTCCCAGAGACAGCCTAATCGAATCACCCTACGTTCGGCAGGATTTTCTCGTTTATCCGGGGGGATCGTTTCGTCGAAGCTGCAAAGCGACGAGTTAACTCGTCTTCGTTAAAAGGATTTGACCAACGATCCGCGTACTCCCCACGGAAAATTCATGCGGTCCACGTGTAGGCGGGCACGTTTTAGCGTGAATCCAGGAGAGAGGAGGAAATGGGGGGACAGGTTAGGCTTGTTGCCCTCTCCCTATTCATTTCTGGAACGGGGCGCCGTAGGTTTTCGAATGTTTTGACAGGGGGTGGGCGCACGTGGCGGGTGCTGTTTGTAAAACATCGGCCGGCTCCTTTATCGCGGCGATATTAACCAGCAGCCGCCGCGCCACGTGACCTTCTATTGTTCGCATTGTTGCGGCTCGAGAGAGCAGCGATGCTGCATTGTTGCCCGGGCGAGACGCGACGCCGTGATTTCCTTCCACCCGTCGCCGATAATCTAATTGAAATTAATTCCACGATCTGATCGAAGCTGGAGATACACAGTTTTATTACTGGACGTTCAGGATTCTTCTTGGACTCTGGGGTTTTAAACCTGTAAAATCCTCTGTCGTGTAATAACGTTTCAGATTCACGAATGACTACAATGCGGATCTTTGTGCAAGATTAAAATTGCCTACTTGAATTGCAATGACAAAAATGTGTACGTACTCAGTGGCGCGTTATGACTACTTGGGGCCCCTGGGCAAAGTAGAATTTCGGGGCCCTTAAACCCAACTAAATAACTTTCATGTTGGAAAAAATAAAACAATTGTGAAAACATCTACATATTTATTATTGCATAAAAAGTGAAATAAATTCTCCTTCATCCATGAAAACCGTTTACATAAAAACACAAAATATTTGGTTTGTGTTCGGGGCCCCCTTTTTCTTGAGGCCCCGGGCAGTTGCCCAAGTTTCCCATGGGGTAATACGCCACTGTACATACTCCTCGTCCACGGAAAGATGACACGGAAAAACTTGTGGTGATCTACATCCCAATACCTAATGTCCCTACCGCGTGTTACACGTCTTCCGTAATTGTCCAAATCGTTTCACAACGACAGCATATGGATTTATTTGGTGTGACTAGAACAAAGCGATGTGGCGACGCTGAGCTGAGAACATTGGCGTAAGTTCAACATTTTCATAATGCGTCTGACTCGCTATTATAAGGCAGAAGATTAAGAATAGCCCTTTGCACTCGGAGCTATTTCAACTAAAAAACCAAACATCTTCTAACCTAGAATATTTTCATCGTGCATTAGTTTTTTTCATTATATGCGTACGAAACTGATATAGTACCTCATAGAATATTTAAATGTTTAATAATTTGTTACATATAAACAAATTTAATCATGTAAACAATATTCTGAATAATGGTGTAGCAATTTGTAGTGGCGCCTCAGAGTCGCCATTCGAGTGCTAAGGGATAGATAATGATATTTGGTACCCTCAGGGTTTCAAAATCCATTTTACCACTTTCCCCTTCTTCCACTCTCACTTTCGCCTAATTTTTCAGACTATTTCAGCCTACTTTTCAGCGGGACCTACTGTGTATTAAGGTGTGTTCCGAACCGCCTTCAGAAGATTAAGAATATATCCAATGATGTAAAATATACGTGAAAACGTTTATATTTTATTAATGCAGTAAGACTTGCGTATTCACGGTTATAATAAATCAGAGAATATCATGTCCCTCCCGGTAGTTTACGGGAATCCTATTCCGATGTCAACCATTCCCGTCAGAACCTACGCGTAAGCGTAAGAGTGGGGTCCGAAGTTTGGCGTCAAGAGTGGGGTCTCACAGATCTCCCTGCACTTCACTGTCGAAATCTGTGCCATCCTTCCGTGGACGAGGAGTGGGTGTAATTTAAAACAGTAGAAACATTACAAAAATTTCAGAATAATGCTCTATCATTTTCGACCTATTAAATACATATTAACACGTAGACTGCCGTGTCACCCATATATGGGTGACAGAATTATTTGTCCATACTTAGAAATGAATTATTACGCTAATATAATTATTGTACCAAATTTGGTTAATATCTGGGAAATGCAAGGAGGTTAAAGAACTACTAGGTGCCCTAAACTTTAATTTTCCAATAGTTTTTTCCATTAAATAAATTACTTCGATTTTATGAAATGTTTGAGACCATTGCTTTGGCAGTCAAAGTGTTAAGAAAGAACATAAATTTCACTACAGTTCGTTGCAGTTCAGGTAGAAAATTTTTATTTCGCATAAAGATCCGTTGTCTGATAATTATTCTAAAGTTCTCTTCGAATTGTATTGTACCGGATGAAACAATTTCATGCGGCCCACTAACAACAGAATATTCTGGCGAGCTTGCAAGCCAGGGATGTGTAATTTTGCCTCAATTGAGGCAAAATCGTCCACACCGTAGCGCCCTCTGTCCTCTTCCAGCAAGCGCGGTACAATGGGGCAACGAAGACAAGAGACATCAGCGTACGCAACCAGTGATGGGAATGTTGGCGCTTTTCACGCGCATGCGCGGCGATTTTAGCCTCAGTCAAGCACGAAAATCGGGTACCTTGGTCGCCCCGCTAATTTCGCAAAATTTAATATGATTTGATTTTGTAAAATGAATGTACAACATGTGTACGTATATATATATATATATGTATATATATATATGTATTAAAATGTAATATGTACATACGTACATAGAATATATAATATATAAATATATAATATTTATGTATCTATGTACAATATAATATAACTTACTCTTCTTCATCATCTTGGGAATAAGGAAGGGAAGGGTACTAAAATAACTTTAAACGAAATATATAATAACAAACCCATTACTTTTGCCCCAATAGTACCCCACAAACTTCGGACGTAGCTTCGGTGCTGCCGAAACTCGCGCATGCGCGTGAAAAGCGCCAACATTCCCATCACTGTACGCAACGAACGTGCGCGCTGCACGAAGGAAGGTTGGTGGGGAAGACAAGCGTTTCAGGAGCCCCAACCGTGCCCAGCCTTGTTGTAAGCTGATAGAAAAATGAAATTGGAATTGAAATTCCTCTAAAATTAAATTTTATTAGTCGACTGCGGATTTTATGCGTTCATGGCAAAAATGAGTAGATGTGATTTAAAATAGGGGGAAGGTTACAATGACTTAAGAATGTCAATGTATTGTTTTCAGCTTGTTAAAATGATTAACGCTGAACCTCCCGCTGCGGGTCAAATGACACGTTTCAGATTTTTTATTTAACAATTTCTGAAGTGATCTCGATGCTTCCACTGGAAATGATTATATTCGCTTCTTTATTAAAGTATGCAGTAGCATAAAAGAACGTACAAAATTTAAATAAATTCAATCGTGCCATTTTTACAAGGCAACACATACTATAGTCAGCTTCAATGATCGGTAACTTTAGCGTTAAAGTAAGAAGGACATTTCTAACCGGCTCCAGTCTCTTGTGATGAATACCAATCATTTTTATTTTACATAAAGACCCGCAGTCTGCTGATCAAATTCCGTGGTGCACCCTGTGAGCGAATGGGTAAAACGACAGTAATCGGAATAAAGCGAACGCGTCAGGTTCTGAAGTTTGAAGGAGAAAGTTAGTTGAAGTGCAGACTGTTCGAGTGCGATCAAAAAAATTGAATTTTGTCACGTGCTCGTCCGATTTCTCGAGAGGAAACCCGATGCTCCTTGTGACCGATACATGGAATTGGGGCGGGCGCAGTTTCCCACGAGCAACTAGACGTCTATTTAAAAAGCAATCGCCTTTGAACATCGGAGGAGTTAATCGCGACCGCGGTACTAGCGGATGTAAACTACCTTTCGATGATACTTCTAGGTCCATCGACGCTGGACCAATTCCCTGAAGCGATGCAACACGCATCCCCTACGAGGCCTTCCGATTCCCCATAATTTCCCATGCTCCGATCGCACGCATCGCTCCGAGGGCACATTTTCTCTCTCTCTCTCTCTCTCTCTCTCTCTCTCTCTCTCTCTCTCTCTCTCTCTCTCTCTCTAAATCTATGTCTCTCTTTAAATCTGTCTCTCTTTAAATCCATGTCTCTCTTTAAATCTATGTCTCTCTTTAAATCTACGTCTCTCTTTAAATCTATGTCTCTCTTTAAATCTATGTCTCTCTTTAAATCTATGTCTCTCTTTTGCTTTCTCTGTTGCCAGAGTTTCGAAAAATCTTCCCAGATTAAACCGCGTATCATTGTTTTCTCGATGACAGTTATTCGTGGACAAATTTCTTTGCAAAATAAAAATTGTCCACGTCGATCGCAAGATGTTGGAGCTACTAGGAAGATTTTTTTCATTAACCTTCCGTCACTGGCTACGGACTGAGGCTCCGCATACCATTTTTTATATAAATAGGAAAGCACAATATTTTATTGTTTAAATGAAATAATAAATATATAAATGTATAAATAAAGTATGTTTATTGTTTATTTTATGAAAAATACGGGACAGAACATTAGTTTAGATTATAATCCTAAGTTCAAACAAAAGCCGCATTTTAGAAGAAAAATTTTAAAAAAGAAAAGTTAGAGAGAGTAGCACTCAGTGCATACACATGTTATGTGTTCTAGGCACATACGGTGGGTGTAAAAAGTGTTCGTACACCTTTAAAAATCGAATAACTTTTTTAATATTGGATCAAACAACATCAATTATTTTGAGATGTCAGACGCATAAGTTTACTAGGTAGCGTGTAAATAATTTTTTTCTAAAAATTGCAATTAGTCGGAATTGCAACGTAAATAGTAATGGTTACAATTTTTAGCTTCCTTATTTGTACTTATAATAAAAATTTAATAGGCGCATTTTATAGATCGAAGTAAGTTATGTACATGTACAAAGTTTCTCATCGAAATCGGTTAACGTTGTCATGAGTTACAAACATTTGAATACATAAGGACAAAATTCCCTGAAAAGACCGAAAATCTGCAACTTTCACCATTAAACTTTAATCTTGTAATGTTTTTAGCTTATTTTATAACAAAATGTATTTTGCAAGTACTTTCTAATCGAATAGGAAAGAAGTAATACTTGGACTTAAGACAAAATATTTTACCGGTCGATAACAAAGTCGATTACTTAGTATATTCTAATATAATTTAGTATTATTATACATACAGTTACTCAAATAATTGATCACATATAATGTATATCAGCATAAGTTTTTTATAAATGTACCAAAAGTCTTCAGTTTCTCTGCAAGGCTAGAAGGATTAGTTTGGTAATTGACGTCTAACAAACATGTTGAAGAAATGCATTTGGTCGAAATTGTGAAAAAAAATAATAAAAGTGATTATTACAACTTTTTTATCTGGGCGAATATCGAAAATTTAAAAAATGTGTTTTGTAGATTCGTATAAGTTATATGCATGCTGCAAATTTCATAGAAATTGCTTTATTGGTTTACGAGTTATAAACAATCAAATGTAGTAAAATTTGAAATTTTTCTCGATTTTCGGCCTATAACTGCCGTTTTTACCACATTTGAATGTTTATAACTCGTAAACCAATAAAAAAATTTCGATGAAATTTGCAGCATGTATATAACTTATATAAATGTACAAAACACATTTTTTAAATTTTCGTTATTGGCCCAGATAAAAAAGTTGTAATAATCACTTTTATTTTTTTTTTTTCACAATTCCGACCAAATGCATTTCTTCAACATATTTGTTAGACGTCAATTACCAAACTAATCCTTCTAGCCTTACAAAGAAACTGAAGTCGTTTGGTCCATTTATAAGAAAGTTATACTGATATAAATTGTATGTGATCAATTATTTGAGTAACTGTACGTATACTATAGTATACAGCTCTTCCGATTTGCCGTTCTACGGTACTATTTCGTTCCAGAGAAATCGGAAGCGCACTGCTTTGGTCAAGAAAACGGAAGTTCCATATCTTCGTGATATTGGTCACTTCTTGGATCAGACTAATATCAATAGAGATGGTTTCGCCGATCGTTGAAAAATCGAGGGGCAAATATTGTTAATGGACGGTTGCATAATACGCATATATCGCTTTGCATGGTAGAGGGGACGGGGCAAATAAAATTTCACCGTTTATTGGATTTTTCTAAATCCAGCTACGCGAATTGCTCCTATGTCCGATATCCTATTTGCCAATCCGCCTCCCCTCCCCCCACCTCTGCCTGCCTCGACCCCTTGCAAATCTTTGCTCCCGCATGCCCGTGACGCAAAAACATCTTATTTTTCCAGCAAAAAGTGCAAACGTGCACACACACACACACACGCGCGCGTGCGAATTGCGCAAACGCGGGTCGAACGTTGCCTGTACTAAAACAAGACACGGGCAAATACACGATCGCCGATGTTATCGGACGTCCACCGTTGGATGATAATGTTACGCTACCGATGAAAAACAGTCTCCCGTGCAAACAATACGATTTTTTCGTCTGACTCGCGAGCGGAAAGTTTCTGTGCTAGAAGCGTGCGAGAACCCGAAAATGTCGGATCGGGTCGGTATAAGAATTTTTTTCGGGATCAGCGGATCCCGGATACGTTTTCTGGTTTCAAAAATATCGAGATTACCGGAAATCTCGGGACTAGCTTTGACCGCCATGTTGATACGTTCGTACTCTGGGAATTAAAACTCTGTTTTGCTACAGCCATTTGAAACTTGCAGAAAAAAGCGTACACTCGCGTGTATTAGTCTTTCTAGACATGAATTTGAGATAAAGTATTATATCTACCATGTACTTGAGATTTTTGTTTTCATACTACATCATTTTCAGTTTCATTCTTTCATATTGAGGAACTTGAAAATGATTGAAAATGTTTAATAAATCTGATATCTAGTCTCGAAATGTTGTTCGGGTTCCCGAAACTCGGGGATCTTGACATTTTCAAGATCCGAAAGTATTTCGGGTCCCGCCTGACCCGACCCGATCTGTTCCCAACTCGTCCCTACATTATCCGCTTCTCGCAAACCTGTATTTCTTGCCCATTTCTTCGGGAAACGTGAACTTTCTTGGAACTGTGATTTTTCAACGTCGAGCCGACGGAGTTTCATTGATCCGCGCATAGAGCCAGGAGGAATTTACTAATTTTAATAAAGTTCCCTAGTTTGATGAAATTTTAGGGGTCAATTATCTGTGATATACAGTATTTTATCGTTAATTGTCGCCAACACGGGTCCGGCCGGCGTCAATTATCGTGTAGAAGATACTATTTTTCGACCTCTGGCGAACGGAAGGATGGACACTGAACATAAATGGGAACATCTAAATATCTGTCGTATTTACAGTCCTATCAGAAAACTTCAGAGGACAAAATGACACTATTGCAGGGGGCAAATATAATGGTAAAGAAAAAAATTTTTATGTCGTGTATTTTAACGAAATTTCAAGGTCACCGATGTTTTTTTAAATGGAATAGTATATTTTTTGCATGATAGACAATAAAAAACTGAATTTGGTGGATACCACCTTTTTGCCCTTGAAATGACCTTGAGCAAGAATAATCATGTTGGAGCGGATAAAATGTGGAAGTTTAAAATTTACGTGTTTCAGCAAAGATTACGCGTTGTTTACGTCGGGTTGACCTTTACATATCATAATAAATGTTCGAAATGTTGACCATCCTCATTTATGCAATATTGCAATCTTGCATTAAATGATCTGTAGGCATTGTCGATTTCCTGAGGCGTAATTGAAGCACATGCTGCAGTAATCCTTTACCGCATATCCTCTGGCGTTGTAGGTTTATCTTTATACACAATACATTTTATCTTGCCCCGTAGATAAAAGTCCAATGGTGTCAGATCCGGAGAACGGGCTGGCCAGGGAATTGTTCCTCGTCGCCCAATCCAGCGTCCAGGATATTTCGTATTTTAAGGTCAACCCGACGTAAACAACGCGTAATCTTTGCTGAGACACGTAAGTTTTAAACTTCCACATATTATCCGCTCCAACATGATTATTCTTGTTCAAGGTCATTTTAAGGTCGAAAAGGTGGTATCCACCAAATTCAGTTTTTTATTGTCTATCATGCTATCGTAAAAAATAGACTATTCCATTTAAAAAGCATCGGTGACCTTGGAATTTCATTAAAATACACGACGTAAAAAATTTTTTTCTTTACCATTATATTTGCCCCCTGCAATAGTGTCACTTTGTCCTCTGAAGTTTTCTGATAGGACTGTAAATACGACAGATATTTAGGTGTTCCCATTTATGTGGGACACGCTGTATATCGGTGAGACTACTACTAATCCAATGACAAAACTTCTTTATTCCCTTGCGCCTGAAACTTTCATTGTCCATTACTCGAATAAATACCACCGGAATTATATCTTATTTGGTATAATTTTCATTAGAAAAATGCCACGAATATGTTGGTGAAAGTTCCATAAAAAAATAATAAGAAATAAAGAAGTTTTGTCATTGCATTGCTAGTGGTCTCACACCGACATGCTCGACCCGTATTATGTTACACTTCTCGGCGACCGAGCCCTCTCGAGCTTCACGGAGTATACCCCGCTGAAGGAGGGATTGTTTTGCGAGAATTATCGTAGAGAAGTTTACGACAATTAACGATGAAATACTATACAGGATGAGGCATTTAAAACAGGACACCTGAATAACTCGTTTGTTTTTGGAGATAGAAGAAATTGCCTCAGACCAAACTTATTTAGTATCGAAGAACTCATAATCTGATGCTACTAGTTTTTTAATAGGTGGAGGCGTCAAGGAGATATGAAGGTCAACTCAGTTTTTTAAATGGAACAGTATGTTTTTTACTTACATTCTGATAGAGTATTTCAAGACGAACACAATGACCTATTATTAAGGTCATTTAAGGTCAACTGCAAGAGAAATTAAATTGTCTCAAAGCACTCTTCGAATACTTTTGTGTATTCTCTGGTGCTGGCATACTGCTCTTATAATTGCCGACAAGGGTCACAGAACGTAAACAAACATTCAATCACATTGTAAACGTTCAATCCAATACAATATTAGCAATAGTTTTTTGCAAATATCTCGAAAACAAAATGCGACCCCCCCCCCCCATATTGGAAGAGGAAAAAGTTGTTAAAAATATCGAAATCTATAACATATTTAAATTTCATCAAAATCGGAGTATAGTGACCCTTTCGCAATAATTACCATAAATCTATTAGCAACCTCATTTCGTTGATATGCATCTAAAATGACTGTAAAACATAAAATAAAATTTTGAAATGGTTATTGTAACAATATTAGGAACTTGAGAAATGCTTTGGTTACAAAATACATTCTCGTAATTTTCCTACATTAATTAGTCACTTTTAGCGGCCCGTAGGTCTAGTGTTAATTAGAATCGCCGATTACAAGGCCGCCTTGTCGATCTTTGTCTCCAGTCAACAGGTGGAAAGAATCATTTCCAAAGGACATCGTCGTCGCGCTGGATCACCTGCATAGAAAGTAAGGTGGGGAGCAGGCTAGCTAATCGTCAGACATTTTATCCGTGAAAGCGTTTAGACCGTCGGCATTTGTACATTCCAGCCGTGTGTATGTATATTTGGTACATATTTACACGCCGGCCGGAGTATTTGCACGAAACGGTTGTACGAGAGGATCTTTAAATATTAAAAGAATATTTATCGGGCAAATCAGCCGTGTTGGGGGCCCGAGCAGTGTATAATACGCTCGTCACGGGGATCTTTATTATAATATTTCTAATCGGCCGGCCCCGATGATTACCGAATAAATGGCCGCGCGATATTTTGAATCAACAGGGAATGACTAAAGCTGGATGGGATACACGTGTAAATATATACACTGTATACAACGATAAATGTCGCTACGATTCCCTATGTGTACGTACGCGGAACGCGATGGTGACGTTTGAGTGTGTGGCCTTTGTACACACACCGGGATTCTAGTTCGTTGCCATTATTGTCATTCAACACGACTATGTTTTTATTTTGAATTCGAGGATGGAAACTTATCTTCCTCTCGGTGTAGTTCGTTGATTCGCACTCTACGCTAAAGATCGACGTGGTTTTTGTATCACGAGGTTTTATGGAGTGTCGTTAACCTGTTGTCGACTTCCATCTAGACCGTACTCATGTTTAACATGGTTTTATTTTATTTTGTTATATTCATGTAGTGTGTCGTTTCTCTATATTTAAAGTGACTTTATGTAACACTAAGCTATTGTGTTGTATATTTACATTTGTTTCGTACGAAACAATAAAATATAAAAATTGTTACTTAGGTAGGCTAAAAGGGGAGACTTCAATCTTTGAAATGAGTTAAGAAACATCACCAACGATTTTTTTTAACAAAGCTACGATAGTTAATCGACAAATTATCGTCCACAGGCCAAGCATTCTAACACTGGGGGCACGCACTCTTCACTCAAAGTGACATGACAATTTTTTTGTTCTTGGTGAAAAGCAAAAACTTCATTTTTCAAGGCCAATGCGATATCACTCGCGGAAACAATTTGTTTGCACACCTCGGAGGTATTCGAATTTGAAAAATATTCGAAAACACGAGTATTCTCACATTTTTTATCCATGTCTCAGCAGGGCCCGCTCTAGGGGCGGGAAACTCGGACATTTGTCTGGGGGGTCAACATTTAAGGGCGCCATTTTGGCTTTGTTTAACAAATATATATATATATTCTTAACCCCTTGCCTTACGATTTATTTTACGGTTTTCGTGATTAGAATTTCTTTGTAGTTCATAATTTCTTAGGAAAAGGAGAAAATGTATATCTATTGCATGTCTATATGTTCTCCAATGGCTGTACATTAACAACAACAAAATAGAATTATATTTCGGTTTAAAGGAAATTAATAACATACATCTTTATTAAACTCTGTTCAGAATCTTCATCACGTTTCTCAGACGATATTGTAAGCGAAGGGGTGGCAATTTGTCTTTTTGTCCGGGGCGACGTAACCGCTAGAGCGGGCGCTGATCTCAGGATAAAGGAGCTCTGTTAAAAGATACCTGAACGATGTTAAAACACAGCAACCTTTAAAATCAGCTAAGAAACAGAGCCCCACGATTTCTTTTAGCGAAGTTACAATAGTTTAACCCGCCAGTAGGCGCGCGCGGTCTCACAGACCGCACCATCATTTGTTGTTGCATATTTCAGTTGTTATTGTGCCCACATTTCGCATTCTCGGTCTAGCTGAGTATTATAACCTCACATACGTAACTTCGAATCAACTGATTAATTATTGCCATTTGTATAAGCTGTAGCCATTTTCGGTCTGTGACATCGCGCGCGCGCGCGCGCGTTGGTGTTATATGCTTTTGTCATTGTGGTTTGTGATATAAACATGCGGAAGTACACGTACGAGAAGGAGCAGGAGCATCTCCAACGCCTTTTGGAAGAGAGTGAAGCAAGACTTTAGTCAAAGAATATACTTTTGGTTAATTTTGAATTTCTGTTTATAGTTGAAATTTTTGTGGAACGATGCTGTATTTAATTTTTTTAATGAAAAATATATCATTATTTCTTTTTTAAGACTTTTATATTCTTGCATATGAACATATTCGCACTTGCAAACGAAAACACTTTAAACATTATGATTAATATTCGATGCGGTCCTACAGACCGCGCGCGCCCTCTTATGTCACAAAATAAGGCGCGTCTACTCTAGGGTTAAATATTAAATTCAAAGGGGAAATGAAACGAGTGTAACGAATGGAGAAGAGGATGTCCAACGTGCAACGAAATTAGGTTCGCAGGTTGTCTCTGGAGCCATCCTAGCCGAGCTTCGTGTCGGAAAAGGATTAAACGAAGAACCGAATGTCGACTATCGATCGTGTACATTACGGTTTACTGTTAAGCAAAGAGCAAACTGCTGCCTCGGCATAATTCGATACGAACCGTAGAATATCGGAACAACTTTGTATCGATATTCCCCGGCGAGGCATATCGAATTAATAGTTTGTACATACGCTGTAAATCGGCGGCCCGTGCTCCAGGGGCGTCTATTGAAACCCGATAAAACGGCGTCATATACGGCCAATATGGCGGAACGATTCAATCCTTGCAATTTTGTCCGATCCTGTATGGATTTTATCCGCGAAAAAAATTTCATTCCGACACCATTTTCTCCTAATCGTTTTCTCGAAATAAAATAACAAAATTATATACTCTTTGCAGGTTAACTGTTTGCAGCCCGCAAGTAATAGTTTAACAAAGACTTACTGAAAGTGACTGTTTTATCACTGGATTGCAAATTTTCATTATAAATCGAAATTGTTTTCATTAATTAGTTTAAAGTAACGCCAACAGTATTTTGAAATTCTTTAAATAGCTTTGCTGTTTTGCATTTGATACACTTGTTTATTCGTCACTGGACTAACTCACTTTGGAATAGCTTTCTTTCTTCAATTGTATTAAGTTTTGACAAAAGTGATACCCCAATCTTCAATAATTTGAATATTTACACTGTTTAAAATTTTAACTATTTTGTTAGAAATACATAAAATCTGCAGTCTACTGACAACGTAATGGCTGCTCGAATTACGAGAATGTTTGTGGTTTATGTAGAAAACATAGAAAATGAGAATACTTTTTGTTATTTTTACAGATTAGCCTCAGTCATAATGGACGAGCGCGCAGTCGAACTTTCTTTAATTGGAAAACAGACACGAATGTTTGGATTTGTCAGAAATTGTAATGTAAATTTCAAATTATTTTACTTTGCTTCAGTCGATTGCAATTTATTCAAAAAATTATAAAAATCTGAGAAGCAACGATGTTCTTAAATTGTTTGTCTCCAAAACAAAAACGGGCTCGGAATAATGAAATAATTGAAACAACGGCAAAGAGCAATTGCAGGCCTATAATTAACCAATTTAGCGAATCAGTTTCGTTTTATCGCGGTATCTCGTTCGTAGGGCAATCAAACGAGTGGGCAAATCCCCTTTCCGGGACTGGCTAACAGAAAGAACAGGTGGTAAGCGCGCAGCATGGGGTAGCGCACGTCGAACCAGCCCCGTGGTAAACCCCATACGCAACACCAGACACCATGGGGCCACAGCTGGGCGCCGTGTAGTTGCTTAGCCCCCGACAACCCATAGCTCCTACCACTTCATTCTCCTTCGGCCACCTCGAAAGAGAACGAACGCCCCATTGCGCCATCAAACTTTAAGGGTTGGATTGTCTATTCCCATTCTACTACATGTGGTTTCGAGATTTCGACGCGGTTACGTCGATCCCAAGGCCCCCGCTGTCTTATCATTCATAATCCTACATTACCTTCCTCTAATTCATTTTTCTTCTTGGGTCGTGCGTGGTTTCCATCGCGGTTTTGTGGTTGATCCTTTAGGCTACATTATCTTAGGAATCAGCTCCGACCGGGTCTGATTAACACCGAAATTCAGAAATTATTTTTCGATCCTTCCTGGGGTAGATCAAGTCTATGGTTTTGTGGTGGTCCCATCGGTTGGAGAATATTCTCTCAAGAATTGCAAATAAACTGTCATTTATACTCCAGTTTTGGAGACTTTCGGGGACGATAGAGGGTGGATTTGTGGTGGACCGTTCCCGATTATAACAATTCCCTTACAATAACTCAATTTATGTCTAATCAAGTACGTATAGTATACTAGATTGTATTACTACTTGTTTAGTTCGTAAGTCGGTTTCTTGCAGTTGTATGACAATATTTTATTTATCGTTTTTGACACCGTTGACGTTCGTAACCACTTACTGTAGTGCTTAGGTCCGTTCCCCTTTCGCAACTCTCAATTTTCGTAACAATTCAAAATTCATTGATTATGGTTTTTATTGAACCTTTTGTTTGTAACTAAAAATGATATTTGGTAACAGTTGCGCGCCCTTAAGGGGGCGCGACCCACAGGTTGGAAGTCATCTTAACGAGTCGGACTCGCGGTGAAGATTCCAAACAAGATCTAACAAAATATGATTGTTACTCGTTTCTTTTTAGACGAAATAGAATTTTATTCTAATTGTAGGCGATACAAAAAATATTCATTTTTGTTTCTTCGTCTGTGAAATTATAGAGAATGAAGTTCTCGGTTAGGTTAATGGTTGGAGGTTAACGAAGGGTGTATTGCCATTTTGAATACTACGAACGCCTTAGATATTTAGCACTAAACCTTCCGAGTAATAAAACTGATCAATATACTATTGCCCTTTACAAATAACACGCTTAAATTTAAATATATTTTTCCAATTTGTATTATAATACCTTCTCGAATTATTTTCACTGATGGTATCTCCCTAATCGCAATAACTGTACACTAAAAAAATCTGAAACCAGTTATTTAACACTTTATCTACCGGAAACTTATTAATCGGCATTTCTATATTTGTATAGCTATACTAAAGGGAACCTTAAAAATCGGCTTTTACATATAATAATCGCAAACGAAATAACTAGATTACGATACCGACGGTGACTTGTTGGTTCACGATTGAAATTTCGGGTGAAGTTTCTTTTAGCACCCACCTCCGATTGGCTCCCAACTTACGCGAAATATTGCCCATGCACAGTAGAGTCATGTGGGTTAGTCACGTGACGCGGAAATGCTCTGCGCATGCCCAACAAACTATTTGCGTTAATTATTCGTATTCGCCATTTTCACTTATTAACACACCCTAAACTGTTGTTTCTTGTCTTTAATAAGTTTAATAAGCTACAATGAGTGACAGTTCTGATGAATCAAATCAAAATGATCCCGAGTGAAAGCCGCAAGAAGTAGCCCAACATGTTGCGCGTGACCAATATTAAACTAGTCATATTACTTTATATGGTTAGGTTAGCTTAGGTTAGGTTTAGTGGGCTTGGGGTTTGCTTAATAATCCTGATTCGTACTTTTATACCTCAATTCGATATTAACACATTGCCGTCCGCACGTCTTGTAAAAATTTCTTCGCTTGGCGCCGGCCGTTCTTGAGGTTATCGGGTGATTATAAATTTTCAAATTTTACTAATTTCATCGTTACCTCTCATGAGTTCTCAATCCTGCCCCCTATTTTCATGACATTTGGAAGATATACATGTGTGAATATTAAATATTAATGGTAAATAGTAAATATTAAATAATGCGCAATTAGCACTATGCCGTCCAGTACACCACTGTGGTGTCGCCGGCCGTTGAGCAATACTTTGTGCGCGACACCACTGTCGTGTCGCCGGACGGCAAAGTGTTAAAATTGTGTTTCGCCAGCAAAAAATTTATTTGATTTCCGCGCCACGGCGCCACCTTCATTTCGTCAGACACCCACAGACTTAAGGACTGTTCATTATGCTGCGGGGGTGAGGCGAAAGACGGAAGGGGTATCAACTTGTCGGCCATCTTGGATGGCAAACACTGTGGTGCGCTCTATAGGCAGTGTTGGGATATGGCGCAAGATGTCACGCGCATGCGCGGCGATTTCAGCCTCAGTAAAGTAAGATTCTCGATAAAATGGAGTACCTTGAGCACCCAACAGAATTTAAAAAAATTGGTATGATTTGATTCTGAAAAGTGAGTGTATAACATGTGTATTTGTGTATATTTTGTAACTCGTAGGACACGTCCTGAAGTCTTTTTGTCCGGAATAGATTCTTTCGAGATATTCCCGCCAATATGTCTCAGGGTAAACTGTCTCAGGGCTCCACTACCTCTGTCGTCATGATATCGATACAGTACTGTTTTGGCCGCGCATGCGCGTGAAATCTTGCACCATATCCCAACGCTATCTATAGGCAACTTTAAATACTAGTTGCGCGAATTTGCACATAATTTATTTATAAATTTATATTGGAGCCGAATGTGCAATATTTTATATATATATACAGATATACATATATACAAATACACTTGTTATGCATTCATTTTTCAGAATCAAATCATATCAATGTTCTCGCAACGTTATATAGATGGCAACACTAGTTTTGCCATCCAACATGGCCGCAGTCTACCATCCCTCCCCGCTCGCGGCACGACCCCTCTCACCCATAAACCCACTTTATGCTCAGTCCTTTAAGTCCGCGCAGACACCTCGTGGGACGTTTACAAAGTAAGTTTGAAGGCAATCGGAGGTGGGTGCTTCAAAGAACTCTTACCAAAATTGCTATTACTATTGAAAGATCCATTAAAACGTGCCATGAACTACAGAGGTTCGAAAATTATGAAATAATAGCCGGTAAATAATGTGTTAACCGATCACGATAGATTCAGCGTTAACACGAAATCTATCGAGCGTTAGTAGTGAGTATATATGTATTGCCGTATAATAACATTTTTACCGTAACCACTACAACTTCTGAAAATTTGATGTAGTACAATCCACAAAAATGTGAATTTTCCCAAAGATCTAATTAGAACAAAGTCGGGTCGAGGAAGCGTTGAAACTGTAAAAAAATATATAGAAAAAAGGAAAAGTGTATTTTTGCAAACGGTGAAACTAAGGAAACGAGCTAAGGTTTGTTCGATGGTCCGTGTTTCCTCGAACCGGAGTTCGACGGGTTCACCACCCTGCGAAGGGTGAACACAGAGGCTTCAGCCTCCGGTTCGACCATACTTTACGGCGCGCCGTGGACATTGTATTCCCGTTCGGTGGAATTTTTCGTCACGGCGACACCTCGATCAATATTTGCGCAGCCGGGAGTGGAGACCACGTCACACTCGACCTTCCGCGGCCATATGCGAACACGCGGCTGCATACGCGGCGACAATTCGCGCCTGTTCGAGCGTGGCTCGCGCGTCTATGCACCTTCGGATATGCCTCCGCCATCCGTCGTGTTTCCATTAAAATGTTTACTTCTTCGAATATCAGTACCATTTACATCACTGGCTATAAGCGTTCCCGGACACTTAACGCATTCATAGGAATAACATATTAATGCTGTAATAATATAATTCTTTCTCGGTGGCGTTAATGTCTGGCAAATGATTTCCTTATCGTAGAGGTCACGAGGTCTTGTTACTTGGAATTTTCTTTGAAGTAGGAACTTCTTCTATTTGGTTGAAAATGTCGGTTCTCTTGCGTGCTTGACAAAGTCAGTGTGATTACCATATATTAATGCTGTAACAACACCATTCTTTCGTAGTGACATTAATTGTGTCAATCTACTACTATGAAATATTCAAGCTCATTTACTCTGGCTTGGAAAGGTATTCTAGTTTAGATCTTAAATATTTCAATATTCATTTTTCAAGAAATTATAACACTTAGTAAGCTGTGAAATAAGATAAGCTGTAACCACTACAACTTCTGAAAATTTGATGTAGTACAATCCACAAAAATGTGAATTTTCCCAAAGATCTAATTAGAACAAAGTCGGGTCGAGGAAGCGTTAACATTGTAAAAAAATATATAGAAAAAAGGAAAAGTGGATTTTTTAAAATATTTCAATATTCATTTTTCAAGAAATTATAACACTTAGTAAGCTGTGAAATAAGATAAGCTGTAACCACTACAACTTCTGAAAATTTGATGTAGTACAATCCACAAAAATGTGAATTTTCCCAAAGATCTAATTAGAACAAAGTCGGGTCGAGTAAGCGTTAACATTGTAAAAAAATATATAGAAAAAAGGAAAAGTGGATTTTTTAAAATATTTCAATATTCATTTTTCAAGAAATTATAACACTTAGTAAGCTGTGAAATAAGATAAGCTGTAACCACTACAACTTCTGAAAATTTGATGTAGTACAATCCACAAAAATGTGAATTTTCCCAAAGATCTAATTAGAACAAAGTCGGGTCGAGGAAGCGTTAACATTGTAAAAAAATATATAGAAAAAAGGAAAAGTGGATTTTTTAAAATATTTCAATATTCATTTTTCAAGAAATTATAACACTTAGTAAGCTGTAAAAAGCATACTGCTCCATTTAAAAAAAAAAGCAGAGTTGACCTTCACAACTCCTTCACGCCTCCACTTACAAAAAAAGACTAGTAGCATCAGATTATGAGTCCTTCGATACCAAATAAGTTTGGTCTGAGTCATTTTCTTCAATCTCCAAGACAAACGAGTTATTCTGGTGACCTGTTTTAAATGCCTCACCCTGTATATGTTGGAAGCAATAGGGTGACCTGCCCAATAAATGAACACAATTTCCTGAGTGCTATTTCTATAAGACAGCTGTGTCATTGTTAAGATCTTAGAGTCCAGAACATAGTTCTAGCGATATGGTTAAAACTTGTATAAAAAGTCGAGCATATGATTAAACAAAAAATGGGCCGAATGACAAATGAATGAACATCAATCTTTAACGAATGAACAGAGGTATTCCAGTGAATGATAATTACACAAACAAACTACATAATCATAGGATACGTGAGTAAAGCTGTTCGAACGAAAAAGAACCATGTTTGCGCGAGCAAAGAGATCCGGTTCCAGGAATCGTTTTCGCGATACTCGCAAGTGTCGACGAGTACCAAAACAAGGAATAGATCGGCGTCTAATCAGAACGAAGGCTCGGTTGTTTGCGGCGCGTGTTATTTCTACGTTAGCGATGGCCAATAGGGAGGCGACGAAGCTTACGGCTCGGTCCTCATCCACGCTAAACGCTCGTAATGAGTGATTATCTTGGTTAGCCTGGTTAACACGCGGTGCCAAGGTAGCGGCGAGTGTGCACCGTGTTATTTGCTCGTCGCGACACGTGCCCGGCCGCGGACACCTCGCACTTACGCAATTGCGTGTACACCGAACGATCTAACGGTTCAACGGATCCTTGAATCGGTTCCTCTGCAACCCCGGGTCAACGTTTTCTGCGGAACCTCTGACACTCTTCGTCTCTTACGGTTATTGAAGAAATACCTCCTTAACGCTTTGCAATTTAACCCTTTGCGCTCCGAAGTATTTTAATTCCATAACCAAACTTTCTTTTTCGATCAAGAATATTTCCATTCTATATGATTTTTATTATTTTCAAGAAATGGAACTGATATAATACTTCATAGAATACTTAAATGTTTGGTAACGAATTTATTGAATATCAATTTAATAATGTAAACAATATTTTGAATAGTGGTATAGTAATTTTTAGTGGTGCCTCAGAGTCACCATTGGAGTGCTAAGGGTTAATTCATAAGCTGCGGATTAAAACATACTACCCAACTCTTCGGGTGAAGTTCCTTTTAGCACCCATCTCCGATTGGCTCCCAACATGCCCGAAATATTGCCCATGCCCAGTAGAGTCATGTGGGTTGGTCACGTGACGCGGAACTGCTCAGCGCATGCGCAACAAACTGTTTGCATTAATGACTCGTATCCGCCATTTTAATTTATTAACACACCCTAAACTGTTGTTATTTCTATTTAATTACATACATCGGTATAGCCCGTTTGTACTTTAAGCACTGCCCCTGGGTTAAAATTCGAGGGTTTATATACTGTAAAATCTAAGTGGGGATGCTCTCAAAATCAATTGTTACTAAAAATTACCTTCAACTAAATTGTATATTACAGGAAACTGGCTCTGTTACAACTGTTACTATCGCGGTAACAATTGAGTGTTTATGAACAATGTTGTGCAGTTGCCTAAGTACTACTGCCTGTTGGATGACGCACTAGCGATGCGGGGAACACGGAGAGGTTGAATAATTATGCCTAGATAGATTAATACCGTAGTCGCGGAATCTATAAGGTTACTTGATTCGAAAGGGTGACTAGGCCCGATGTCACTAAATACAACCAACTCCAAAACGAGATTCAGCGTAACGACGTGTGTAACCCCTTTGCACTTTAAGCACTGCCCCAGGAGGTTGAAATTCGAAGGTTTATATACTGTGAAATCTAAGTGGGGATGCTCTCAAGATTTCCATATTAGGGAATCTTGTACAACTGTCCCTGTACTGAATCATGCTTTGTGCCGGCTGCATCCAGCTGGAGCATAGTCATCGTTTCTATAAGCAAATGGTGGAATAGGGCATTTTCCGTTCTCAGGAAAAGCGGTTAGAAAACTCTGGTTGAAATAAAGCAGAAATAATTCTCTGTACGTAATATCCTCGCAACCCTACGTGAGAAGGAGTGCACAAAAATTGTATAAAGCAGGAGTTAGTTTGATTGAATTGTACGAATTTTTCCTTGATGTCGATGATATACGGGTTAGTTTTCACTTGGAAGCTAACCGATTCCAAACATTGAAGGACACTTCTTCGCTGGTGGTGGAAACGATATTTGCTTCTCACATTTATGAAAAGTGAGAAATTCGGACGGGAACTTTTGAAAATGTCGTAAATTTAGTTTTAGTCACAGGAATTCAATTTTCCTTGCAGCGTGGGTCTATGGGGCCGCGTTCGATTAAACTGCCTGTAGCACTCGAGACAATCTACGCCATAGTTTTCAGTACCGCGGAGCGGCGGCAATTACCGTCGGCGTTACATTATTTAGCGTGTCGTGTCTTAACGACGATTTGGAACATTGTTCAAATGGTTGCTTTGATGTGAACAGAGGTGCAGTCGCAATAACGTCGTAGCAACACAACGGGGCTGTTTGCGTAACGAGCCGAGGGGTAGGGTAGGAGGGGGGAGGTGGGAACGGAAGGTAGCGGCCGTGGTGCGGGGGTGCGAGGGTTGCTGTTAACTGTTACGACGTTTAACGTTCTGACGTGTTCGTGACAATTTAACAAGTCGCATGCACCAAGAAACTGCGCCTACGGTACGCGAACGCCGGCGCAGCAAACGCTCGCGTTAACGATCGGCGTATGCAGTGCGAGATTATTGAAATCTGTAATAGCAAACTGGTTTCGTATCGGCTTATCTCGAACACTATCGAACCAGAAACTCAATAATATATTTACAAATTGATTAGCGCATCCTTCTCCATTTTCTTTTCCAATTATGTCCACTAGTAGTCACATTAATGTTTCAGTCATTAGTAGACGGCGGGTCTTTGTGCATCTGTGGCACGTTTCATAAAATGCATGGGAGCATTTACAGGGTGGGGCAATAACTATGTCCACCATGAATATATGCGTTATTTGTAATAATATGGAAAAATGTTATGACTAGACAGCAGATTTTATGCATTTATGACAAAAATGAGTAGGTGCAATATGAAACAATGAAAACATTAGAGGAATTTATATCGTCTAAAACAGGACACCTAAATATCTCCTCTACCTCTGAAAATACAAAAAATGTTTCTAACGTAATCTAAATGGTTATTAATCGTAATTAAAAAATTACAATTTATAAAAAACGATTCTTCCATCTCATTCGTCTTTCGAAACCATTTAGATTACGTTAGTAATCAAAAATTAACATTTTTGGTATTTTCAGAGGTAGAGGAGATATTTAGGTGTCCAATTTTAGACGAAACACCCTGTATATCGTAGTAATTCCATCATGTCCTTGTATTTCTCTGTTGTAATTCGTCTTATATTTTTATAAAGTGGTGTCAATACCATATTTTTGTTGGTCTTGTTGTTTTATTCTTCCCCACGAGTATAATAACTTATATAATTTCATATTTTAAGTTTTATATTCAGTTGTAAGTGTGTATTGCGTAAATTTTTTGTTCACTGCATTAATTAAACGTACTGATTATTCAATTAAAAAATGCCTTCGGGCATTCAAAAATCCGCAGTTTCACAAATTATCAATAATTGATTGGACTTAGGCCACTTTCAAAGTAATGGTTTTAATTATTGAACTAACTGCGAGCACTTATGTGCCCAAAATTATCGTGTATACTCTGAGTATACTTAACAGAAAATGTTGTTTATGACAGATAACTTCAAGTTGTACACGTTACTACGGTCAACAGAAAATAATTGACAAATGGACTCAGGCCACTTTCAAAATAAACAGCTCATATATGTAAAATAATAGAATCGCGTTTAGTGTTCGGTAATTCTCGTAGAAATCTGTCGAGGGACGTAGAAAGCATGTTCGGATTGATAGGACTCAACAAAACGGACGTTGAGGCGGGTCAAGGCAGGTGGACCGAAAAAGTCGCACGACTTCGTTGGATGAAGAGATCCGACGGTAACACGAGCGAATCGCGCCGCGGAACGCGTAACGTGGGGTATCTCCAGGACCTGGAGACGGTGTTTGAACGACAAATATTTTGTCATCAAACTTCTGTCGCGGGAATCAGCGTGTCTATATGTGCAGGGCTAATACAAAGCGTTTCGCGGTCGTTTGCTAAAATGGGGTTACAGGCCGGCCAACCCCTTGCTCTCTCTCGCGCGCGCGCGCTCCAAGAGGACGCGTTTCCGGTCGAAGACGCGGCGACTCGTGTGCCACCCCCATCCCTACTTCTCGAGGATATCTCGCGATAATGAATTATCCAAACGCCCGGTGAAAGCACGATGAGTTGTTTGGAGAGCGACGGTCGTTTCGGGTGTTTGGGCGTGAGACCTTCGAATAATCGCGACGGTGTGATATAATGGAGTCGCCGGATTGTACTCACGGTCTCGATGATCATGCCATAGACTGCAGATCTTTGTTATAGTTACGATGAAAAATGTTTTAATGTATACAGGGTCTACCAGCTAAAAAAGGCCACATAAATATCATCTTTGTTTTCTGTGACATGGGAAAATGTTCGTTGCACAATTTGAATAGTACCAACTAAGGACTAATTTCTAAAGAATCATTTTTGTCAGTTCATTTTGTCCACGTTTTATTTAAGGTCACACATTTTTTTTTATTAAGATAACATGTATTTTCCTTGATTGCATTTGTAGTAAATGAAAATGTTCATTTAACTGTTCCTGGATTATGACCTTCAGAGGACCTTGAACACCAGTAATGCTGTAACGCAATAAGAGTGAATGGCACATGTTGCCTTATAAAAATGACGAGATTGTATTTATTTAGATTGTGTACCATTTTTATTATAATGTCAGCTTTAGTGTGGGAATTTGTGCGATCATTTCCCAGGAACGCATTTCTATAATTTGAATAATTGTAAAAAGAAAAATTTATAACAATATCTAAATAATATAACAATATTTTTGAATTCTTCTAATGTCTTTTCATTCTTGTATTTTACCAATTCATTTCTGCAGAATTAAATGCTTAACACTAAGTTTACGGAGCACTAAAATTGATTATTTTACATTGCTTTATAAAAATACTAAAATTGTATTTACTTAGATCTTCAGCGATTTTTATTGTAATATGTACACAAAAAAATAAATCTGTTTAATAATTCTTCACGAATGCCTCCTTACACTCTTAATAATCGTAAATTAAAAATTTTTGAATCCGTCATTTTGACGGGCCCCGTAAATCTAGTGTTAATTAAATCCGCAGTCTGGTCATGAATATGGCTTTCTTGGAGAAGTTTCTGCCTATTTCTTGGTCAATAATATTTTATTCAAAGTATTTTCCACCGTTGTAACCTATCCTTACTTATATGTACAATAAGTGTATTCCAGGATATAAGCGACTCGGTTCATGTGAAGTGATTTTTTCATATCTCCATAAGAACTGAAGTATTGCATTGATCGGAATAAATGGTAATCCGATAGATACCTGATATAATTTCTTTTCTTCAATTAGGTACTCACCGATTAACTATGCCCAGGATCTTTATGACCGATGTAATCGAATCTTTTCCCCCGTTGCAGTCAATGATAATTTTTTTCCGAGGAACCAGACACCCTCGGTTAGCCCCATGTTAATTGTAACTGATTAATCGACGCGGTTCCCACCACCGGAAGAGACGAGCAAGTTTAAAGGGGTGGCTTGTCTCTCGCTCGAAGAGTCGACGGCATCAGCGTGGCCGCGCGAAAACTCTTCTCGGGAATGATTTCCGACGCGTGCGCGCGACTCGGTGAGTGGGCTCCTAACTCGTTCCGTTCCTTTGTTTTCGAGAAGCCAGCGATAATTCCGCCATGAATTTTAATTCGACGACGCTCGAAGCGTTCATGAATTTTAATACGCCACTTTGCGCCCTCGCGGTCCACACTTTCGTCCATCCTCGTCCATCCTAGTCGTCCTATCAACGATCGTGGTTGCGTACCCATGAATTCCGGAAAATTTCAAATATCTTCCCGTCGTTCGAATTTTCGCTGTTGTATCTTTTCAATTCTCATTTTCTTCCGTTTCAGGTTTAGAGTCGCATCGGTACCTTAAGTTTTGACCGACTATACCGTGTGGTGTAAGGTTGGGAGGCAAAATTAAGTGGACACTATTTAAAAACCAACAACTGGAGCTTTTGTTTAGATGTTCGAAGAATTAGTTTACTAGGCGATACGTAAGAAAATTTGGTAAATGTTTACGTTAAGAGGAGTCATCACGGATGAAATTTATTTTCTTTTTTAATATGTTTAATAGGTTGAAAATAACATAACCGTATTTTTAAATTCCTCTAATGTTTTCATTGTTTCATATTGCACCTACTCATTTTTGTCATAAATGCATAAAATCCGCTGTCTAGTCATAACATTTTTCCATATTATTACAAATAACGCATATATTCATGGTGAACATAGTTAATGCTCCACCCTGTAAATGCTCCCATGCATTTTACGAAACGTGCCACAGATGCACAAAGACCCGCCGTCTACTAATGACTGAAACATCACGTGCATGTCTTATCGTTTCTGAAAAATGTTTGTGTCACAACATGTCCCCCTCTGTACCGTGCAAATTTTGTTCATAACATTTTTCCATATTATTACAAATAACAGAGATATTCAAGGTGGACATAATTATTACCCCACCCTGTATACTTGCACAAAATCGTATAATACAATAACTTATAAGAGGAATTGAACTACAAAAAACCACCTGCACTTCAAGACCATCTTTTCACATCCCAGAAAGGTCTAGTCCCACATACATAACAGTTATTCTAAAAAAATTCTTAAAAGTCACTTGCTCTCAGTGCCGCTAAAGGAGGTTAGGTTAAGAGGTGTTACCATTGAGGATGCGTTTGTGGAATATGATTAAAGTTTCTGTCGCTGTTGAAGGACCTATTTGATAGATCCTTAGCCACGGGCCATAAACTTGCAAAAATTATGGAACAATCCATACCAAGTTACGTTGCTCTTCAATACACTTCGATTTTCCTATGTAAGTATTCGATTTACCGAATTACTTGGAAATCACGAGAAAAAATTGGATCACTCCCATCGGCAGTTGAGCCTCGCGGAGATTCTCTGTTGGCGAAGAGAATAGCGTGTTCGTCCGCGGGAGAAGTCTGACGATCTTTGCCCATTGGGTCATCATGTTTCCGCGTGCGCGGTTACGAAAGTCGTCGGCGACATTAATATTTCATTAATATTCGCCGAGTATTCCTGGAAAACGGAGGACGGAGGCGAGCTTCATTAATGCGCGGCGTGTATACGGCCACTTTTACGGAGGCGTCGGTGTTTTTCAACGGGAATAGAACGGAGCCACATGGGTTCGTTGAAGACGACGAGGACGACAACGACGATGACGATGTGAAACGGAGACACGAGAAAAAGTCGGCGAAGCGAAAAAAAGAGAGGCGGCTCAGGTGGGTCTCGCGGACGATGGATCCGAGGAAGAAGGAATTTCTCGTCTCGTCGTCGGCGACTGGTTGAGCCGGTGATGGTTAATTAAGTGCTAACAAGTAGAGAACCAGCTCGCGTAGCGAGCCATCACGTCGGAGTAAAATCGTACGACGTGTCCGCCACGGAAATA
The DNA here is from genome assembly GCA_913789915.3 of Sphecodes monilicornis. NCBI lineage: Eukaryota > Metazoa > Arthropoda > Insecta > Hymenoptera > Halictidae > Sphecodes > Sphecodes monilicornis. Next base: position 6,727,527 of record OU565301.1, on the reverse strand, counting down.
AAACCGAGAGGAGACGAGAAGAACCGGCCGAAGAAACGGAGGCGATGCTTTTACGCGGTTACAACTTTATTATTTTATTCCACGCCGGTGTACCGGACTCGACGAGAATTTTTCGAGAGACCATCCCGGTCTCGCGGTATTTGTTGATACCGAATCGTAAATCCATTCGGCTACACAGTTGTCTTTGCGATACGAGAATCGTGTATTCATAGAGACCATCGAGGAAATTGTTTTATTTTGTCTCCATTCAGATGGACACAGTGATGCGATTTTTATTCATTGGGTCATCACAGTGGTCCCAAATCCCGAAAACACGGCCAAAACCTCTAAACGTACTTTAATGCACTCAAAAATTTCGTACTCGGATGTTTTTGGGGTCGCTGATTACGAATATGAAGTTGAAATTCCAAAAAACACAATGGCCGATCCAATATGGTGGACATGTACATTAAAAAATGGTTATGCCTGCTTGGAAAATAATCTTTTTGGGGTCTTCGGGGTCGCTGATTACGAATATGAAGTTGAAATTCCAAAAAACAAAATGGCGGATAGAACATTGTGGACATGTATATTAAAAAATGGTTATGCCTGCTTGGAAAATGATCTTTTTGGGGTCTTTGGGGTCGCTGATTACGAATATGAAGTTGAAATTCCAAAAAACAAAATGGCGGATAGAACATTGTGGACATGTATATTAAAAAATGGTTATGCCTGCTTGGAAAATGATCTTTTTGGGGTCTTTGGGGTCGCTGATTACGAATATGAAGTTGAAATTCCAAAAAACAAAATGGCCGATTCAAATTTAGACAACAATTTGCATTAAATGTGTTTTGAGTGGTTGATAGGTAGATATGTATAAACACACTGGCGTATGTAATTTTATTGTGTTTGTACTATTTTGTTAGATACGAAGGTGACCTTCAATTTTTTAAATGGAATGCCCTAATAAATGATACTAATAAAAATTTCTTAACGCGTTTTTTATGGAAGAAAAATCGCAAAAACCATCTGGCCGGGAACTTTTGCACGCCACTGTATATGTTATCAAAGACATTCTCTGAAATTAGACGGCCTCAAGATGGTGTTAGGTCTAGGTTAGGTCTGGCAATCTAACCAAACCTAACTCAGATCTAAGCCAGACTTAACACCATCATGACTGTTTACCCGTTGCTTGTTTTCTATAAAAAAGTTAACAAATCAACTTGGACTATATTTTCTTTTGACAGCTTGTACGACAATAAAGTGTACATACAACCAAAATTTATCGAAGATTTTTTCCAATTATCTCGGAAACTAAGTCCGAGCGACGCACAGTGGTCCCAAATCCCGAAAACACGGCCAAAACCTCTAAACGTACTTTAATGCACTCAAAAATTTCGTACTCGGATGTTTTTGGGGTCGCTGATTACGAATATGAAGTTGAAATTCCAAAAAACAAAATGGCGAATCCAATATGGTGGACATGTAAATTAAAAAATGGTTATGCCTGCTTGTAAAATGATCTTTTTGGAGTCTTTGGGGTCGCTGATTACGAATATGAAGTTGAAATTCCAAAAAACAAAATGGCCGATTAAAATTTAGACAACAATTCGCATTAAATGTGTTTTGAGTGGTTGATAGGTAGAAATGTATAAATGACAAGCAAAATTGCACTTTGTATATCAAGAATTATTATAATTGTACAATAAATTATGTACATAAGATTTAATCATCCGAATCGTCATCGATATCAAATCCTTCTTCGGAACCATCTTCTTCTTGCGTAACCATTTGCCTTTCCTTATAAGGTGCAAATGGCGAAAGCAACAAATTTACTGCTTCCGGAGACAAACTATTCATTTTTTTTGTCGGCAGTTTCCTTACACTTGAAATATATGGATCTGATGCCACCATAAGTCTCAAGAATACATCCTCCATGGTTTTGATGCGTGAACATTTCCGCGAGAAATCTTCTCGAAACCTTTTGATGTATTTATGTAAGGCCTCATGTTCATCCTCGGACATTTGACCGATTGACAGCACAGTGGACGTAATTATTTGTGGTGCGTGAATTAAAAGTTTGTGCATCGAAGGCGGCATGTAATACCAAGGGTATAATTCGACAAATTCCCCGCATTTTTAAAATCCATAGGAAAGAAACAAGAGTGGCGCCTAGTGGCAGTTGGTTTATATAAATTTTGAAAGATAAATGTATTAGCAACACGTCAGAAAAGGAATTTTTGTGGTACTCCGTGGAACTTTTAACTTATGTCTACGCTTCTACAATACGCGCATCAAGTTTTACCTTCTACGTTCTCCAAAGAATATTTCCATCGTGTAACGTAATGACTAACAATTTTGGAGTTACAAAAACAGATAAACATTCTACTTACATCCAGGAACAGCATCCATTTTGCAGAATTGAAATTGATGCACTATTTTGAAAGTTATGCACTTTAGAAGGGGGCGTTCAATTTCCTACTAATGCGCGCGACAAATGCTCATCGAACGAAGGCTAATTTTGAACTGACTACTGAACCGCACCATAAAGTTTTTACCTTTTTCTCTGCTGGCATTCAGTGGTCGTATCGTCACTTTACCAAACCCTACAATTACAAACTCCTAGGAGGTAGTTTATTCTTGAGGTTTTGGCAGTGTTTTCGGGATTTGGAACCACTGTGGGTCACTGCGAAAGTTCATGCCTGATTCCTTGTTGTATCTTAATATGCATCGAGGAATTTTTATTTTCGACATCAAGATATTTTTACACCATGAAGCAGGTGGGAAACCAAAGACACCGGTTCTCCTAAAAAATGCTGCAAATTGAAACCTCTGTAAAAACATTAAAAAAATTTTCTCGTAAATGAAACTACCATGAATTTAACCCTTAGCGAACGGGAATTATTTTTAGCATACTTCTTGATGGGTGTGTGTTAAATTTTCCTTGTGAAACAAAATTGCACACTGAAGAGTTAAGTGTATGATTTAAATGAATGGGAAACGGATTGTGTTCAGTGAAAATTTGTTTCATATTTTTTGAAAGCAATAATTTCTATAAAAATTAGTCGCAGTCGCACAACGGTAAAATTGCTTGGGCGCCTGTCAGCAGACACGTGTCCGCAAAGGGTTAAACATAGAAGCCTCTTCTTTACAACGATGCCTCAAAAATTGATGTACGATTTTTTTCACTGTTTCATAGGATTGAAAATTGAGAAAAAACAACAATTTCGTAAAAACATTGAAAAAATTGGTTTTTATTTTGTTTAACTATAACACACCTTAGCCCAAAAAATATAAAAAAATTGAAGGTAATGCTGATAACAGTGTCTCATTACTGAATTAATCTCCAGAAGGCCTGCTCTTAAATTTCAATACGGCGTTTTCGAAGTTTCTCATTTTTTCTGACCAAGATTTTGCAACTAAAAAATCCAAAAAAATTCTCAAATATATGTTTCAGTATGTTATACGCGCCAGATTTTTTAAAAGAATTTTTAGACGCGATTGAATGGGAAGAATGTGGTAAAAACTGGTTTTTCATTTTTTCCCTGTAACTATCCTAACTGACGAGGTACGGGGCTGAAACTTAGCATAAAGTGTACTTTCTTGTTGAGGTATCGAACCAGTCAAAATAAGCCGAGGGCGTCTGTCAACTTAACCCTTTACTGTACGAATTCCGTTGCACGTACGTATTTGGGAGGGTTTCGAAAATACGCTCAAAAATAATATTCTGCCTGGTTCTCGAAACGTAAAATTAGCGTCGGCCAGCAGCGTTATCATCGAAATGTTGATTTTGCTGCAAAGTTGCGAAAGACGACTTTCTACGCGTGATAGACATAGAATCCTCGGCCTTCGAGTTCCCGTTAATGCATCGGTGTGTGTTACACGAGTGGACTTCACAGCAAGCTGTTTCGCTGTCGGTACGTTGAGCAAAAGTTACTATACACTTCGCGGATGAGAGAAAGGATGGAAAAGGAGGAGGCGGAGGAGTGTTCGTCTTGAACGGTACATTTTTCACGAGTCCTCGATTTCGAGAAACGGGACCGGATCGCGAGGATCGTCGAGGGTTCTCTCGGTGGTTGAACAGAGAAGAACACAGCCGGCACGGCGGCCGATTTATTACCGTGTAAATAATTGTACACCGATTATCTGCAAATTACGTGGCTGGTGTACGCGTGTCAAAACTGTGTGCTCTGTCAGCAGAGGCTCGAGTCTATACACAGTTGCTCGTGGAAGTATTGTACGCCGAGTAATTTGAACGTACTCGATGAAAGTTTGTGCGGAGTACTCGGCCGGGAGATTAATGGGGCAAATACTTATCGATGCGCTCCGCGTGTTCGTGCAAGCGCGCCAGCCTCTTTTCTTTCGGATCGCTACCGCGGATTGATATCAAATATTTTTTCTCTTCCACCGGGAAATCTCTTCTCACCGCAGAATCTCTCGTTTTTCGAAGATTTTATTTATTTGTTCGAATTTGAATATTTTTTAGTTCTGAAGAATAATGTATCGTCGTTGGCTGCAGTTGCGAAAAGTGATTGTTCCATTCTAATGTACAGATTTCTATTAATATCTAGAAAATTAAATTATTCTGATATAATATTATTGTACAAAGTTGCTGCAAAACCTAACCCAGACCTTGAATTTCAAGGTCAACTGTTTTTTCTTGCATTGTATTCTACGCGTCACGAAAAGAAAATGTGTCAACGGAACCATGTGTCAAAATAGTTCTCATAAAAAGTAATAGCAAAGTCTCATTATATTATTAAAACTACTTATTATCATAAAAATTGTTTATATTTCTAATAAAGCAAGTAGTTAGTGTTGTTGTTTATGTACTTTTCGTTTTTACTCGTCTTCTTTAAATCGTATGTTATTGTTACTCATCCAAATGCCAATATTAAGTGTAACCTGTTACAAAATATTATGCATACTGTATAAAGCATTTGTTACATTTTTGACAAATATCCCAAACGTTGATAATTTTCAAAAAATACGTCCTTCCTTTTGATTAGTTAGTGTTGTTGTTTATATACTGTTTATTAGAAGTTTTAAATTATCATAATCAATATTACCTTCTCAGTCTTGAAAAATGTTTATCTTCAATTTCTTTTTCTATGCCAAAGGTCCGATTGATTTTTCCTAATATTCCTTAATAGAAGATGGTCATCTTTCAAGACAAAGCAGGTAATATTGATTATGATTGATTATGTTAGATTTCTGGTAAACAGCACATAAACAACACTAAATACTTGCTTTATTAGAAATGTAAACAATTTTTAAGAAAATAAGTAGTACCAATAATGAGACTTTGCTATTACTTTTTACGAGAACTATTGAGTTTTGACACATGGTTCCTTTGACACTTTTCATTCCCATGACGCGTAGAATACAATACAATAAAAAAAAAGTTGACCTTGAAATTCAAGGTCAAGGACAATTATGCTGCAACTTTCTTTTACAGATCTTCATCGATCCGAAGATGTAGAATACGCCTATGGTAGCCAAGACCAAACATCTCTTTATACACTGTACATGTTAAATATATTGTAACAAATTGTAAATTGTAAACCACGTGGTTGCTAATGACCTCGCTGCTAATGCGACCACATTAAAATAAACTGCAAATAAATAAATAAATTACAGACGTTCAAATTGACAGGTACCATCTTTCATATGATCGCGAATAATTCGGTCAATAAAAATTGTACGACAAAACCAAACAAGAGCAAATTAAAGAGAAGAGTTTGCTCTATAAGAGGATTTCACTAAATTTTACAGAAATAATATCTTTTGACTTGTCCATACTTTTAAAGTTGATGAAAAATTTATGAAAATTTGCTTGTTGCACTTCATTTAGAAAAAAAAGGCATACTCGTTGGAACAAAAAATGGCAGGTACATGATTCGAAAACTAGAAGCTTCATCTACAAAATGATAGTCCTAGACATTTTTTATGATCGTCTTTTGCGGAGATATAATTATTTGAATATGACTTAATTTTTTCCTGGAATGTATATTATTATTATCATTATTATTAGAACCGATATCTTATTCTAATTTATGCACTCCTCTCGAATATCGTGGCTCAATTTTTGTTGCCTCAAGTTTAATTTTTTCGGTCGGAAGAATATTTTCATTTGAATAGACGTATCGGCAATGTGAACGAAATTAAAAAGAACCGATCTGTGTACCTGATATATCCATGACGCGATTGTTGGAATTTGCCGAGCTTCGCAGCAAGATCGAAGATTTATTTTTGCGGGCAACCGTAACTCTGATTTTCGACTGGATGCTCAATTAGCAGCTCCGCTTGCGAGTCGTTCGGTCAGTGTCTAAATCCGCATTTTTGCTTCAGAGATACACATACAGGCGCGTGTAAAAATTTCCTCTGACAATGAGATAATTGTTTTCAACCTCTTGTTTCTATCTTCTCAAGTTAGCAGGAAAAATACTGTGATGGCGAAGAACCGTATGTAGAAGAAGATCAATAATTTTCTTTTAAATGATAGTGTCGAAAGAAGTTGTTACATCGCATGAATTCTAAAAATTGTTCAAATTATGAATGAAACTGTTTTTGAATAATTTATTGAGAAATTCCCAACTGTTGATTTTTGCTTTGAAAAACACTTAGAAAATTGCCGGAAAGTGAAGTGCTAAAACCGAAGAAGATAAAGTATACTGCAGTGCACGGTTAAATTCAATTTAAATCTGCTTAAAAAATTGTTAATGCAATTAGCGAAGTAGATTGCACGAAGGCAATATACAAGAATAAAGAATGAATACAGTGAAACGATAAAAAGGGAATCTCGTTCGCAACAATAGCTGGCCTTCGAACCGATGTAAATTTAACCGTGCACTACTTCATTAATCATTATTAAACTGCGGGTCTTCATGCAAAATGAAAATGGTCTGCACCGAGTGCAAGAAAAGATGAACACATTAAACCATATATATCCCCTTCAATAATCTTAATCAATTGAAAATAAAATATTGATGAACCTTAAATTCTCTCAAAGCCTTCACTACTTTAACACTAGGTGTACGGGACGTTCCAAAATGGCGCGTTCTAATATTTTTAACTTACGATTATTGAGATTATAAAGATACTTCTGTGAGGTGTTTTTTAACAGATTTATTTATTTGGGCATGTATTATTGAGAAAGTGGCTAAAAATCCGGATAGACACAATTTCGTCATTTCTATAAAGAAATATAAAATAGTCACTTTTAACGGTCCGCAAGATTAGTGCTAAATTGCACCAACTCATTTCTTTCATAAATCCATTAAATCCTCAGTCAAATCATAATCAATCCCCACGCACGATCGCGTTGAAGTTACCAAAAACAAACCATCCCCCAAAAAGCGACCCCGCTGTCACCGAAATTCAATAAAAACCTCCGAATCACACCCCCAGGGCAAAACAATAAATCCCAATTCTACAGGCCGCAACAAAAGCGAGTTCGCTCGTCATAATTCGCTCATCGTCGACCTTATCTCGCACCGGAGGGTAGTCCCAATAAAACTTCAGACTTGAAACCACCCCCAGGGTGTCTCGAGGTCCGAGTAAAAAAAAAAAAGGCCCGATGAAAACGGGCGGTGGTCGCCCCAGTCGGAAACAATCCTCTCGATTGTTTCGGGGGGTAGTTTCGGGGAGCGGGGTTGATCTTCCCGGGTTTCGAAGTGGCCCCAGGGGGTGGTTGTCCTGGTACGGGACGCGGAACAAGCCCGAGAGACACGCCGCGATATATTCGACGAGCGAATCAGAGTCTCCGGTAATCCTGAGCGACAGGGAAGCTTAGGCGCCCCTCCTGGAAATGGTAGCGAGGGTGGCGCGTCTACCATTTCCATCGGTCCCTAGTCACGGGCCAAGAGACGCTCTGGTTTCCGTTTAAATGCGCTGCAACCCCCCGGAGCACATATAGGAGGGGGGGGGGGGGTAGGGAGATCTTGTGCATTGTGCGTCGGCAAAGCGCTCTGCCGACGATTATAGTTCGCGCGGACACACGTCGGCCCACACCCCTTAGGCTACGATCCTTGGCATCGGTAACCCCGTTGCGATCAAGGGTCACGAATAATGCCGGTTAAACGCTACATATTGCTCGGTTCGCCCCGGAATTTACTCGGGGATTTGAATAACGATTTGTCGCCCGGCTCCTTGGATCTCCTCTCTCTCGCTCTGACATCACCCCCTCTTGCGCCCCCAGTTTCCACCCCCACGGTGCTCTTTCATATGCCGTTAACCAGGAGGGCGAAACGTACGCACATAGTAATCGATTCGGCTTGTTTATGAAACGCTTATTGCCTCGCGATTTTCGGGAAGTTGGAGGGAGATCGCAAGGGGTAGGGAAATTTGGGTATATTGTATGGTTAGGAATAATGTTATTTGTGTACGTGACAAATTTGGGTCTGAATTGTCGCCTATATTCTGGATTGTTCCTTGCTCTATTATTGCTAGAAAGGGGTTGCCATGGAATTGTCGACAACTCAGTTCGCCGACACTGATTTCATCGATACGATTTGACCGACATTAACTTTCGTCGACACTATGTTTTCATCGACATGGTCAAATCTTCGACAAATGTTTTCATCAACAGTCCGTATTTACCAACAGGCCTGAATTCCTTCGTTTCCACGAACTGATAGCTACATAAGAAATTCTTGTTATTATACAGGGTGCGGCGCCAATTAGTCCCCACGTTTTTTCAGCCCCTTCGGATGGTCGGACAGAAATATGTTTCCTACCAAAGTTAATCAGTATTTAACCGACAAGAAATTGCAATTTTGAAAATGAAAAAAAAATCGATTTTCAACAAAAAAGTCAAGGTCGCTGTCATATCTTTTAATAGAACTGGGTATTTTTAACTTCATAATATTGTAGGCAACGTCGAAACGAATTCAACGAGCTGCTATACAATGACTTTCAGATGACCTTGAAAGATAATATCGCCATGAATCAATTGCTAGAGTAAATCTTTACTGATTTATATAATGAACCATGTTGTATAAGGGTCATTTTAAATGTTATATCTTTTTGCAATAATAATAAAAATTCGACAGAAGGTCAGAAGTTAAAACTGTGTTTGTACTTCGAGGGGTATTTACTCATAAAGTTAAACATAGAAACAATAGAAAGAAAATTAGACGAGCAACATTAAATGAACGAGTAGCTAATAGCAGAACTAGGTTAGGTTGCGTTTCGTGATAGGAAGACGTAAAAACAATTTGTTGTTCGATGTAGCAATGAAAGAATCGGCTAAAATTCTTTTAATACGTCAACAAAATTCAAGTCGTTTGGCACAGTCTATAATTATATTAATTATATATTATAATTGATTCTTCAACAGCGACAGCCATTTTAATCATGAATCAACAAGTTACCCTCAGTAAATTCGGCTACTATTACCATATAAAAGAAGATTTTTTAACTTTTCGTACAGGACAGTTATTGAAAACCGGCTTCCGGTGGATAAAGTCTTAATAAAGTTAATCTTTTCTAAATGGTGTCTAAAAAATACTTAATTGTCCCGATTTTGCGGTTCTCCCGTTCTCGGCCGTGTGTTTTTTTCCAGTTGATTTTCAGGTTTATTGATTTCGACTTCTTGAAAAATTTAACCACGATCGAGAGCGACGCGAGTAATGAGTCGTGACGGATCGCGATAATGTCCGGTTAAAAAGCTGCGCTCGACGTTCCGCATGCTTATAACTTGTTTCCGGCCGATAAACATTTTCCAGAATAAACAGAGAGGAGTCGAAACGCGGTGAATTATTGTGGTTGCCGGGGATAAAACTGGTTAATTAACGGGCACGGCCTTTTTCGCGTTTTCACGCGCACGTACGAAAGATTTGCACGGGAATCGGGGGATTATCGATGGAAATTCGGGTACTCGAAACGAGATCGCCTTCCGCTCGCATATATTAGATGCGTCGCAGGGCGATATGACGTTTAATGTGCATTGCATGCAGTAGTTCAATATATTGGTATGCAAAACAAACACGAGCGTCCCGTCGTTACCATCATCCAACGTGTTTTTGTTGTATTAAATCATTTACTTCGAGTTACCAATAGATTGCGAATCTTTATGTAAAGTAAACTGTCGTTTCTACAAAACAGAAATTCAATGAAAATATACTCCCTCTTTCAATAATTTTAACAGGTTGAAAGTAATATAACAACATCATTCAACTCTTTTAACGCCTTTACGTCCTTACAGGTTTGTATTTGAACAATGCATTCTGGAAATGAATGCAACAAATTCGCAGTCGATTTACGAATAACAACCTTTAAGAACAATGTTCCATCCATGTAAACATCTCGAAGCTCTTATGCTCAATACAGTATTTCATCGATAATTGTCCACAACACGCGTCTGCGGAGGGACAATTATGCGCGAGGGATATCATTGTTTGAGGTTTGCCGAACGTAGAGAAGGACAGCTGACCACCTTTAAAAAATTAGGTATAACGGGCTGTTACTTGTAACTACAGTATTTCATCGGTAATTGTCCCAAATGTCTCCGACATAATTGTCCCTGAGATATCCCCACTAGTGCTGGGTGTACCCTCTTGAGGGGCCGTGAAGCTCGAGAGGCCTCGGTCACCGAGAAATGTAAACATACCTAATCCGAATTTCCAACTTCTTTATTAATCATTATTTCTTTATGGGACTTCGATGGCCACATTTTTGGCATTTTTCTAATAAAAATGATACCAAATATGATATAATTCCGATGATATTTACTTGTGTAATCGACAATTAAAGTTTCGGGCGCGAGGAAGGATAGCGTATGGGAAAGAATGAGCGCCTCGAAACTTTAATTGTCTATTGCACAAGTAAATATTATCGGAATTATATCATATTCGGTATCATTTTTATTAGAAAAATGCCACAAATATGGCCATCGAAGTCCCATAAAAAAATAATGAATAACAAATAAGTTGGAAATTCGGATTATTTCTCGGTCATATTTCTCGGCGACCGAGGCCTCTCGAGCTTCACGGCCCCTCAAGGGGGTACACCCCGCACTAGTGGGGATATCTCAGGGACAATTATGTCGGAGACATTGGGGACAATTACCGATGAAATACTGTAGTTACAAGTGACAGCCCGTTATACCTAATTTTTTAAAGGTGGTCACTCAGAGTTTCGTATGGAAGCCACCCCTGAAGATTCAATTATTTTTGTCAACCCTTAATAACTAATATAAGATTATGAAAAAATGTCACGTATGAAGCTAGTCTGGAGCTTCATTTTCGCTTTCATTTCATCCAAATATCTTGAGTAATAACTAAGAAAATAAAAGGTAAAGTTCAGGCTTCTCACCCCAGTATTACATAGAATATTGTCTACCTGTCAAAAAATTAAAAATAGCATGCTGGTCGATTATCATTTTAGTTACTTTCGAGCGGCAGTGAATATATACAAGTTTTCTAAACAATTCTCAATCGCGTTAAACGTGACTAGCGGTAGTATTTAAAAATTTTACAGAAATTCTCCAATAACCGAACGGAACAATTTACAAAACAATTTTTCCAGGTTATTCAGAGGATGAACGAAAAGGGGATGGTCAACCCCCAGCTATTCCTCGGATACAATAACGCGAGAGGCCGGAAGCAGCCGCGCCGGAAGCGTCGAGGAAGCGACATTAAAGAAAATTAAACGTGAAACGGTTCCATAGACCGATCCAGAAATTGAGTTTCTTCGCCTCTGGCGGCCCCGGGGTCCGCAGGGATCTAATTATCAGTTTCGGAACTTTCGAAATTAATAAAACTTCGTCCCCCCCACCCCTTCCCCGTTCCCCCTCTCCGCTCTCTTACACCACGGTCCCTCTTGTTATATTGCTCTTCGAAGTCTCGAAGAATCTCTTTGAGGCCGGGGCTAGAGGGATGGATAAGGGAGAGCTCGCGAGATAAGGGGGTTGGAGAGGAGACGTCGTCGTCGCGAATCAGTGGTAGGGTGTTCTGTTCGCGGGCGGGAGGGAGGAGGGGGCCTTTCGGAATTTACCAGTCTAATGCGACTTGAAACTCTACTCTCGAGACTCTGCGGAAAAGTTTCCGGGGCTGTGCTCGTCGCGTCAGACGTTCCGACGTCTTGTCCTAGCGTTTGCTACCACCCCGTACCGTTCTCCTCTTTCGCTTATTTCTCTCGTTGTTCGCTTGCTTTCCCTCTCTCTCGCTCTTTCTTTCTTTCTTTCTTTCTTTCTTTCTCTGTGAGTTCCTGTCGCTGGATTGTCACCGGCGGTTTTCCAATAATTCCGAGACCCCTTTGGCTTTGATGCCCGCAACGCGAATCTTATCTCTGTACAGAGGTTCGCTCAGGGCTATCCGTAAACGGACCACGCCCACCACCGGCCTCCGATCGCTATACATTTCTATTTATGCAGTTTATGCTGTCATTGCGAAACTGAGAATTTAATTAATCCCTTGTACTATAACATCGAGTCAGACTCTTGACAAAGATTCTGAACAGACTCTAATAAATATGTACAATGTTATTAACACTAAACCCACCACTTCGAGTTGAATGGCCGGTTTAAAATTGTAATCATTTCCCACTTATTGAAGTAATCAAGATGCTTCCACTGGAAATGATCATACACGCTGTTTAATTAGAGTATACATTGTAGTAAAAATTTTGTAATAAAAATGAACATGGTCAGCTTTAATGGTCGGTAGGTTTGGTGTTAATTTTCTTTAACTCGAAATAAAATTCGATTTTGTTTTGTTTGTTATGAAGAAATTCTAATCAACCGTAAGGTATGTTGTGGCCTCCTTGAAATTTTTGATATAATCAAAATTTATTGTGAAATGAATGTGATGAAACGTTTAGGTTAGGAAATACTATTACGGTCTTCAAGTTTAACACATTATCTATCCGAAGATTGTCCCGTAATTATTGAAAGTCTGTGACCCATGGCTGATGATTTTTTAAAAGATCCCTCAACAGTGGCAGCTATTTGAATCGTAAACCGGCAACTCACCATCAATAACGTAATTTAATCATTTTGGTAGGAATTATTGTGTGAAAGAAGATTTTTAATCTCTCTTTTGGCACAGCACAATTATTAAAAAGTCAATCAATAGGCTTCCGGTAGGTAAAGTGTTAAAAGACTGGTTTCAGATTTTTTAGTTTACAGTTATTGCGATTAGGGACATAGCTTCAGTAAAAATAAATCAAGCAGGTATTGCAATACAAAATGGTATTACAATACAAAACCTCCAACCATTAACACTAAACCTACCAAACGTTAAAACTATCGGCGAATGTTGTCTTATAAAAATGGCAACCCTAGATTTATTCAGATTGTTCGTAATTTCCAATATAATAGATGCTTGAATAAGGAAATTTATTCCATTATTTTACATAAACGAATCTTTACAATTTCAATAATTACAAAATATAAAACCGGTCATCTCACCGTGGTAGGTTTAGTGTTAACCTAACCTAGAACTTCTTCATTCTCAATAATTTCACAGACGAAGAATCAAAAATTAATATATATATATATATATATATATATATATATATATATTGTGTTGCCTACAATTGCTTCAATGCTTGAATATTGATCGGGAAAGAATAAAATTCTATTTCCTCTAAAAAGAACGACGCAACTGTCAAATTTGGTTAGATTTTGTTTGCAATCTTCATCACGAGTACGACTCGCTAAGATACAGAAAGTCAGTGGTTTGCAACCCGTAGGCCAGGGATGGGCAATTTTGCCTCAATTGAGGCAAAACCGTCCACACCGTAGCGCCCTCTGTCTCCTTCTAGCAAGCGCGGTACAATGGAGCAACGAAGACACGAGACATCAGCGTACGTTGGTGGGAGAAGCAGGCGTTTGAGGGGCTCCACCTATGCCCACCATTGCCGTATATGGTCTCGGTTTTTTCGCGCATGCGCGACTAAATGCAGGAACGTGCCGTACGTCTTATGTTTGTGGGGAAAGTAGGGGAGAACTGTCATTGGCGGGAAACCGGACAGAAGAGTGCAAGACGACATGACGAGACGACCGTACTTCGAAATTTTGGTAAGTTAATGTTAATATATTCGATTCCATAATGGCAACTAGTATTGGAGAAGGAGCTACTTGTCAATTCATATTTGAAAATCGAAAAAAAATTTGCGAAACTATGCAGGGTGACCAAGGTACCACATTTTAGCCCAACTTTGTACTTTACTGACGCTAAAATCGTCGCGCATGCGTGAGAAAACCGAGACCATATACCATCACTGCCCGTAGGTCGCGCCTCCCTAGTGTGCGCGCAGCTGTTACCAAATATCATTTTTGGTTACAAACAAACAAACAAAAGGTCAAATAAAAATCATAATCAATGAATTTTGAATTGTTACGAAAATTAAGGAAGTGGGGGGGGGGGGGGGGACAAGTGTTAATATATACTGTTTTTTCTTGGAAGCAACGTGACGACGACGTGCATAATTTTTTGTGTGTTTTCGCTATTTTTTTTAGAAACGAAGGTGACCTTCAAACGGAATTTAAATAGAAGTTAAGTGAATTGCTATAATACATATACTTTCTTACATCATATGAAAGCGTATGCCATGAAAAATTCATCCGTACACAATATGATGACGTTCAAGGCCATACTAGATCAGAAATTGAGCGTTTTGAACATCGGATGGTGGAGCTCGGGTCCTTTTCGACCCGGGGAATGAAAATCGCCATTTCACTGCTCAGTTTCTGACAAATCATTCAAACGTAGCTCTTAAGCTGTAAACAGTCTTAAAAATTATCAATTGTGTAGATGTGAAAATGATCCCGAGGTTAAATAGTTAAATAGCTACTTCCAGAAATGTTTCAAGCCCCGTTTCATAAAATCATTCTCCGTCAGCTCCGGTGGTTCTGTCAGTTTTGGGATATGGTCCATCTTTTCTCGCGCACGCGCGGCGATTTTGGCCTCAGTAAAGTAAGATTCTCGATAAAATGGGGTACCTTGAGCACCCAGCAGAATTTTAAAAAATTGGTATGATTTGATTCTGAAAAATGAATGTATAACATGTGTATTTGTGTATATTTTATAACTCGTAGGACACGCCCTGAAGTCTTTTTGTCCGGAATAGACTGTTTCGATACATTCCCGCCGATATAACTGTCTTAGGGCTCCACTACCTCGTCATCATGATATAGATACGTTACTGTTTTGGCCGCGCATGCGCGAGAAAAGATGGACCATATCCCAACACTGGGTTCTGTCATGATAAAATGAAACTATTCTGCTGAAATCCTGTCGATCGGAAACCAACGAATTCGTATTGACGGTCCGAAAAAAATGTTCAGAAAGGAGGAAGGGAACGGGGGCGAGGAGGGAGGGGGGAATGGTCGAGGCAATTAAATAGAGTGGACGTTTTTGTAAATCGAGGGGGTGGAGGGAGCGTTTTTGCGGGCCACGTCGCGAAATAAAAGGAACGAAAATCCCGGTCGTTCGTGTCGCAGTTCGCAGCCCGAACACTCGAAATAGAGAGCCACGACCGGATGCTGCGTGTCTCGGAAACGAAAGCCCCGATCAAGAGAGAGAGAAAGAGAGAGATAGGAAAAAGTAACGTCTCTGTAGCGATGACATCGAGGGCCCTTAACCGGCCACGCGGGGGTTGCGGACCCTGGTCCTCCGGCCCTTTCGTTCTTCGGGGCTCCGTCGAACACGCGAGTAATTCGGTGTCATGGCAAGCTGTGGTTTTACATCAGGATTCGAGTGGACCATTGATACACTTCCCACCCAGTCCCGAGATGCTATTTTGCTTTCGTTTTCTAGTGCCCGCGGTGCCATTGGGGACACAAGTTTTCGTATTTTCTCAACCACGTGTCTCTCTGACAGCTTTCACGGATTTTAACATTGAAACTACCGAATACGTGCGGCTGATGCATGTTGCTCTGTAGTAATGACAAAACTGCATCTATTCAGACTCCGTATAATTTTTCTCTTTTATTTAACCTTTCGTCGGGCGCAACTGATCTGGGAGGCACAGCGCGGTTATTTGGGTACCTCTCCCCCCCACTAGGCAACATTGTCATTTAGCGTTCCCAGTAACTGCCTGTTTTGACGTGCTCTAAGGATCCTTCCCACTTAGTTTGCCTTTGACCATCATTACCGGAAGTTATTCAAGTTTTGTTCAAATCAGCTCAGTGCGTCCGAACTCATCACATTTTTAAAGTTACGTATTCTCGAAATATTAGCATAAAAATTATTTATTATCTTCGCTTTAATTTAAATAATGTAAGGGTTTTCATTCAATTCTGTGAAAATACATTGACCGTATCGTAAAGTCCCAGTGCCGAAGGTTCAGGTAGCACGTAAGTATCTGGAAAACACAAGCGACTCAGTCACCCCCACCCTTGGGGAGGGCCCAAAAGAGCGTTCCTTCAAGTATAGACGGTACCAAGTGCAGTATTTCCCTAACAGCAGTTGTATGAATGAACTTAATTAGTTGTTTATTGCGTTTTTTGAATGTGTGCCCGTCAAGCACATTGCGCCCGAACTCGGCGGTGGCGGCATTGCGCCCGACGGAAGGTTAAGCTGTTGAAACCCTTCTGGGTTTATTTAGCTTTACAAGTAATATCTACAAGTGCGTACAAGAACAATGTCTGTTACAACTAGATGCGCGAATTACAATTTTTTTGAAAAATGAGTGACTACAAACACAGGCTTCAACATTTGGTTTCGACGCTATAAAAATGTCGATGTTAAGTGGTAATTGGAAGCCCAGACTGCGTAAAGAATTTATTAACTTAGGTCTTCTTGTGTTGTACTATTCGCATTGCCATATTACGCGATTAAGGGTTTCGTCACCCTCATTACATTTACATTCACTATCATTGGTAATGCCTACCCATGCTAGCGAGGCGGCTAAGTTATAGTGATGAGCACGCATTCTGTTAACAATAACAATTAGACTTCTACCGAATTTTTTATGGGCATACCAGGGTATGGAACTTTCATCGAAAAATTCCTAAAAATATTTGTTTTTTTTTAAAAGTCCTTGGTTTTTAATTATCCCGACAGTATGAAAAGCGCGTTTTTTAAACTTTCCAAATATGTCAGTACAGGGGTCGTAGGAATATCTACAGAATTTGCTGTGGTTACCGATTTGGTTGCTCTGTCCGCATCCTCATTGCGCCTTGTGTTCTAAAATGCGATGGGATCCAGAACAATTTAATGAAACTGTTGTGGTCATTATTTTGGAACAGATTATATTTTCTTTTAATTTCGAGGATGTATGGTTTGGTTTTAATGTCTACTTTAGTACTTTGCAATGCTAGAAGGGCGTTGAGAGAGTATGAGAATATAAGAAAACCGAGATTTTGGTGTTCCAGTACAATGTCGAAAGCATTATTTAGAGCAGGGATGGGCATTTTTGTTCAATTGAGACAAAACCGTTCCCACCATAGCGCCCACTGTCCCACTCTTCCCCCACTCTTGGACTTCATCGTTATAATGTATAGTAGTGGGAAGCTCCCACTAACTCTACAGCTGTACGTAGTAGTGGGAAGAGGTTCGATGGTGGGGACCTTGCAGTTCTCGGAGGGGAATACGTTGGAACTCCCTGCCATAGAGAAAGGAAGTGTTTCATTATTTTTTATGAGAACTATTGAGTTTTTACACATGGTTCCTTTGAAACTTTTTATTCCCATGACGCGTAGAATACAATGCAATAAAAAAAAGTTTTTTTTCAAAATATTGCTTTCTTCAGAAGTTGTTTAGCTATAAATGCAATTTTTTTAATTTTCTTAGGA
The DNA here is from genome assembly GCA_913789915.3 of Sphecodes monilicornis. Taxonomy (NCBI): domain Eukaryota; kingdom Metazoa; phylum Arthropoda; class Insecta; order Hymenoptera; family Halictidae; genus Sphecodes; species Sphecodes monilicornis. Next base: position 6,709,805 of record OU565301.1, on the reverse strand, counting down.
CCAAACTTTGAAAATTTGCCAACCAGAGGAATCAGACAACACAAATATATTATTATTCTCTTAAATGGTGTCAAATCTTTCTGACATTTAGAGCAAAAATTACTCTGTTTATTTGTAAATGACGTGATATTTTCAATCATCCTCTGTTGTTTCCAGATTTTGACTTTGCAAAGAATTAAAAAGTACTCGTACATCTTTATTATTAATTACCCCGTAGTACAGAAAAAAATCAAGTATTAAAAAATTATTTTCCTATCTTCTTTCTGTTTGGTTGGAAGAGAATTGTTAGTTGTGCATAAAAGATAATGGCAACGTTAATATTTGTTCTAAATATTCAGTTCGTGAAATAAAGCTTACGCGAAAGGAGTGTCATATGTTTTTACAATTTAAATTTCCGCCGAATGTTTGCTCGTTTAATCCGAGTTGTTTCGAATAATTTTATTTATTCTATTCGAAATAATCTACGGTCTGCCGAGTGCACGATGAAAATTTATGGAGATCGGTCTGCCCCGGTTATTTGTTAATTAGATAACCGGCTACGATAAATATCGAACGATCTAGGTAAACAATGCCTTTGTTGTATTACCGAACAAGTGTCATATAAATGAATCGAGACGGTAATGACACTCGGATCTATTTGACTAACAACACGAACCGTCGACTGAAGTTGACTCAACTCCGTTCTGTTGGGAGAGGCTTAAGTACACCGAGTCGCTCTATTGATTTATTTGTAATAAAACTATAGTATATAGTATACATGTGTATATGTGGAGCTAGTATTCATTAGATTTTAGCACACACTCCGGACGTAAAATGTCGTTTGAAAACCGCGCGGCGAACGATAATTGTTCAACAGGAAAGACAATTATCGTCGAGTGTTATCTAACAAGCAATTTGTCAATGCACTAGCGTATCTTCGATACGATTTACATAAGATAATAGATATCATTTGATTTTCTTCCAATAATGTCATTCTGTTTCTAGATTAACTAATTGCATACAACGAATCCGATTAACAAAATAGTAAGCTACACAGCAAAAATCTACATGCGACTGGTGAACCTTAAATATTTAAAAACAGTAAACAAATGTTATACACTTTGTGGAAATCGATCGATAAATGTAAATCAATTTTTTAACTATTTTAACTATTTTAACTATTTTAACTATTTTAACTATGTTAACTATTTTAACTATTTTAACTATTTTAACTATTTTAACTCTTTTAACTCTTTTAACTATTTCAACTATTTCAACTATTTTAACTATTTTAACTATTTTAACTATTTTAACTATTTTAACTATTTTTAACTATTTTTAACTATTTTTAACTATTTTTAACTATTTTTAACTATTTTTAACTATTTTTAACTATTTTTAACTATTTTTAACTATTTTTAACTATTTTTAACTATTTTTAACTATTTTTAACTATTTTTAACTATTTTTAACTATTTTTAACTATTTTTAACTATTTTTAACTATTATTTAAATTTTGTTACATCATTTACCTGAAAACACAAATAAAGAACACAAGGTCGTGAACACAATCACAACATCGTTTTATTTTAATCGTTATTATAGTAACTTGACTATTACAATAACGAGTTTTGCTAGTTGTTATTGCATTCTTGGAAACTGTTTATTTTGTACTCTGTTTTTAGTTTACTTACCTTCTCATAAACAAAAATGACACTCATTTTATTAGAATATCTGTTAAAAATTCAACGTCGTTTAAATAAAAATATTGATGACCTTCAAATGACCTACACAATAATATCAAACAAAAAAAGTTATTCATATCTTCATTGGACCACGGATTTTATGCGTTTATAAAAATGACTAGATTACATGCAAAACAGTAAAAACATTTAGAAAATCTAAATATACTATTGTATTATTTTCAACTAATTCAAATGATTATCTATGAAAACAATTTTTATTTTGCATAAACATCCGCAGTCTAATATTTACCGTCTAATCATCCTGCCATCCCATCAAGCTTTTGTTCTATACAGATCCTAGAATTTCAAACTTTATGTTTTTCTAGAAAACAAAAAGTTTGTTTTATGTAAATCTTGACGAAGGTGTTTGAGCGTTAAGATTCTGTACGAGTGTGCAAAGGGTGTTCGAATCCATTGTTCTAAAATGTGCTCTTATAAGGAAGGATTTCGTGCACTATTAAAGCGCAGAAATCGATGGAACCCACGACAAAAACTGATTCGTGCAACTCGGATAATTTCCGACAACTGACGCGAATTGGTTGAGAATACAGTTGCTTATTACTTGACTCGAGCCGGACCTCGTGTTTGGCGAGACGAGGCTCTGTGTACTCAAATCTAGGAAGGGAAAGTCGCGACGAGTGTCAACTTTGCAGTTTTCGCTTGCAGACAGAGCATATTCCCGATGTCCAAGTATAAAGTAGTGATCACTTTCACCGAGCTAAACGCCGGACAAAGGACTAATCATTACACAATTATGATCAATTCACTTCGTTTTTCCGAACTCGCGAAAAATCCCGATACACGAACGTACCATATTTGTTCATCATAATTAGACTACAGATATATTTATCTTTGCAACAAGCAGAAGTCAGATCATAATTTCTCTCTTTAATAATTATTCTGAGTTGAAAATACTATTTAGATAATCCTAAATTCTTCTAATCTGTCTGCTACTTTGAATTGAAGGTCACCTTCATATCTAACAAAATACAGTATTTCATCGATAATTGTCCACCACAATGTTACAAAACCATTCGTTTATGTAAAAGTGAGGGACTATGAAATAATACAGCATGTGCTAGAATAAGTTCAGAAACGATAAGACATGCACGTGATGCAGGGATACGAAGATTGCAACTTTGCATTGACGCAAACAGTCATCAATTCGAGCATCTCCCGTAATATAATAAGCATTAAAAGTATCGGCGAATGTTGTCTTATAAAAATGGCAACCCTAGATTTATTTAGATTGTCCGTAATTTCCAATATAATAGATGCTTGAATAAGGAAATTTATTCCATTATTTTACATAAACGAATCTTTACAATTTCAATAATTACAAAATATAAAACCGGTCATCTCACCGTGGTAGGTTTAGTGTTAACCTAACCTAGAACTTCTTCATTCTCAATAATTTCACAGATGAAGAATCAAAAATTAATATATATATATATATATATATATATATATATATATATTATATTGCCTACAATTGCTTCAATGCTTGAATATTGATCGGGAAAGAATAAAATTCATAAAGTTTATAATAAAGTTTATTTTACTACCATATTTGGCCTTGCATGACTTTCAATGATAACTCGCTGAATTCGTCTCAACACTGGCTATCACATCGTGATAAAAAAAAACATAGCATTCCATTTAAAAAAATAGATTTGACCTTGAAATCTCCTCTATGCCTCTACCCACGCAGAAAATGTTTGTTTCACAATATGTCCCCGTCTATACCGTGTAAGTTTTCTATATAACATTTTTTCATATTATTACAAATAACGGCAATATTTAAACTGGACATAGCTAGTGAACCATCCTGTACATTGTTTTTGTATTGCATGAAAGCGTGTGTCCTGGACGAATTCATCCGTATACGGCAGTGACCATCAAGGTCTTCAAGGTCATAAAAGGAAGAAACATTTTGAATATTTCATACCAATGTGATTACAAGTATTCCTTATTCATACTATCAGAGTATTTACTTCTAGTCAGTGGCGCGTTATGACTACTTGGGGCCCTTGGGCATAGTAGAATTTCGGGACCCCTAACCCCAACTAAATAACTTTTACGTTGGAAAACATAAAACAGTTGTAAAAACATCTACATATTTATTATTACATAAAAAGAGAAATAAATTCTCCTTCATCCATGATAACCTTTTACATAAAAATATTTGCTTTGTGTTCCGGGCCCCCTTTTGCTTGGGGCCCTGGGCATTTGCCCAAGTTGACCATAGGGTAATACGCCACTGCTTCTAGTTTGAGAATGTGATGAGACAATTTCACGGTTACTTCCGACACCGATTAGTAATATCGCCTAGTAATATATTATTATTCGATGGACAAGAAGGCGGGTATGGTACGCATTTATCACCAGTGCAATAGAAATAAAAGACAAAGTAAATTCAGAGAGAGACGTAAACGATTTGAGAAGCAAATTAACAATCATGTGCATTAGTATCTCAGACTACATTAGAGAAAGCCACCAAAAATGTAATTAATACAGCTTAAATGTGCATTTATGCACAAGAAAGTCATATTGAACATTCACTGTAGCCTCATCAATAAAGAATACTTGTAAATACGTTGGTATGAAATATTCAAACTGTTTCTTCCATTTCTGACCTTGCATGACCTTGAAGGCCACTGTGCAGTATACGGATGAATTCGTCTAGACACACGCTTTCATGTGATATAAAAAAGTATACAGCATTCCATTTAAAAAATTGTAGATCTAGGTTAGGTTGTTAGGGTTAGGGTTAGGTTGGGGTGTTCACGTTATTACTAGCCAGAATTTTTCTTCCAAAGAATAAGTACTGGAAAAAAGTGAAGGAGGAAAAAGTAATACTGTTATTATTATTCATTTCTTGTAATATTTATTGTTTCGACGAAAAACGCTGGCTAGTAATAACGCGAACACCCTGTATACTATTTTTACATTTTTTTCTTATACATGCATAAAATCCACAGTCTATCGATAAGTAATCAGTAAATTCGCGAATGCAGGGCTACGAATGAATTTGTATTTGTTCAAAATTATAAAACATATAGATAATTTTTACTAAAGCATTGTTTATCCAGGCCAACCAGGACAAAAATGGCAAATCTCTGGCTTTTGCCCGACTTGTCAACAAAGTTTTGCGATTCCCATGGAGAAGATGTGACCCGTTGAACAAGGATTACCGATCGTGTTCACAGTGTCATCCCTCTCGGTTTTTATCAACGAGCATTCATCCCCTTTCTTTTCGCGGTAGCCAGTTCGCTAGCGAACACAATTAGACGCGAGGCGTAGCTGTATTCGGTATTGCGAATGTTGACTCGGAGTATATTTGTCCAGCAATGGAGGAGCACTGGTGGCGATGGTGGTGGTAGTGATAGTCGACGGGGGTGGCGTCCTGGCTCAAATATTGTGCCGGTTCATTCAACGCCGCCGTGACGATCATAGACGCATTATTCCAGCGTCACGGAACACGGAAAAAGGTGGACGGTGGAAGGCTTTCGCGGGATCGAAAATCGCCATGGAGGGGGGGGGGGGGCGTGCTTGCCAATTGCAATTCTGCCGGATTGATGCTTCGTTCGTACGGGAATAGCAATCACTATAGGCTGTTTCGATCCCTTATACACCGAAGAAATTTCTCACACGTTATATCGGGGTTGTAACAGAAATTCGTTTCGCTGAAGATATAGATCGAAACGATCTTTATGAAAACAAACCAGATCTTCATTAACACTAGATTTACGGGACCCGTCAATTTGACGGATTTCAAATTTTGAAATGAAATACCCCAAAAACCATAGCATTAATTTGAACCATTTTGCATCGTAAATTAATCACTTCATCCAAACAATATACAGGGTGGCCCACATAACTCTGAACAGCTCAATATCTCGAAAACTATGCCATCGATTTTAAAGTTCTTAGTCTTAAATTGCATGGAACTGAAGGGCCTTTCTGACTACATAAACGTGAAGTGGCCCACCCTTCCCCTTTAACGGGGGAGGGGAGGTACCTTCGTAATTTTAAATGGAACCACCTATAAAATGTTACATATTTAGATTCTACCGGAAAAAACAAGTCAATTTTGTCTGAAACATTTTTTTGTCAGATACTTCCATGATGAGATATAACAGTTTGAAGTTTCGAGTTGTAGGTACTTGAAGCGTACAAGTAAACAAGTAATGCAATTAGAACGAAATGTCTAAATAGATGTATGCAACAATTTAGAATGTATATAAAAATTGTATTTCATGTTCTATTTGGTGTGAGCTTAGTTATACATATATACATATACGATCAGAATGCAATTAAAAGAACACGACGCCATTTTGTTGCATTCCTCAAATTGATCAACTGTTTTAAACCCTGTTGCATGTATTGAAGGCAACAAGTGATTGCAACGTTTTGTAAACATTCTAGTCAACGTAAGGGTCTCATTAGATGAAAATATAAATATTTAACGTAGAATTAGTAGTTAAGCTGATCAGTTTCATGAGTTTGCTAAATTATGGGAAAAATTTCAATCTTGGGGGGAAAAAGTTGTTTGGGGAGAGCAACAGAAACTGTAATTTATACCAAAAGTTGAAATGACTAGAAATTTTATATCCACAGTGCATTATTCCCGGGCGCAGTTGTTTGCAAAATCGACAAGTAAAACAGAGAGATGATATGTTAACAGAGTAATCATTGTGCTCAACTAAATTTCACTTAATAGTAGGAATTACAGGTTGTTTAATCAACGTCGTTACCGTATCGTTTCGCCGGTATAAATAAATTCATTACATCCGAAATTTAAATAATTCAACTCGACTGCCCGGTGCGTCGACGCGAATGTAAACAACAGGAATGTGTAAAAACGCGGCACTGTATCAAAATTAAATGATATAATCTGAGAAAAATGATATAAACCCTCTGCGAATTTAAATAATACGGGACAGAGTTTATCGTCCAATATTTGAACGAAATAATTTTCCACGAAGAATATAGAGGCGTTCCGTGTGTACGATAATATGAAGTTACCGTACAATTTTATTATAAATTTCATAATAAAAATTTACCTGAAAAATGATCATGTATACCTAATTCATTATGCGTGTCAAATCACGAATTAAATGCTTCCTGTTTTAAACTCCGCTGTTCCGAATGATTAAATCCATTTGGCAGGAAAAATTTATTTCTCCCACGTTCATTTATCCACTGTATAATTAATTGTAAAAATAAAAAAATACTGTGCACAAATTCAATTACCCTATTCTAAATACTTACAATAAGCGGAGACTGTCTACAATAACTAAAACTTTTGCACACTGTCTTTGAAAAACGTTCTCACACTGCTACTGCAGCAATCATACTGAAGATCGCTCTTGCTTTAGAGGTCTCATCGGCAATAGGCATAAACGATTTCGTTGAAGACCCAAATAAACACTCAGGCCATACAATCCGCTTTAGTTTACATTATCGAGGCGCGATTGATATAACGAATTGGAGGAGGAGAAAATAAAGACTTTACTTTTATTCTTATATTTATTATTTGACGAACGAAGCAAACATATAAGGATTGTTTATGAAATAAGCTAGCCCGTCAATTTTGATGGGTTTCGTAGAGATGGGTATACTACATAGAAATTTCAAAGATTAGAAAGCTTTAGGAAAAAATAATTGTGTGTATATATTGTTTGGATGAAGTGATTAATTTACGATGCAAAATGGTTCAAATTAATGCTATGCTTTTTGGGGTATTTCATTTCAAAATTTGAAATCCGTCAAATTGACGGGTCCCGTAAATCTAGCGTTAAGAGCTACGTCATTTCTATTTTTTACAGCATCAGTGTGTAACTGCGAAAAGAAAATAGTTCTGCGTTTTTGCTGTGCAGAAAGAATCGTCGTTGGAGGAATCGAACGTGGGGATGATCTCGCGGGCATTATTCTACATCACGGGGCGGGAGAGAGGGGGTCGTTTGGAGCGTTGGTGACACGATAAAATTCACGGGCCAATTCGGAAAAGCGGCTAGCATAATGCGCGAGTCCCGCGGCCTGATGGATTTATGGTAGCTGCAGGACTTTTACGAGCAGCACACCTCCGGGGTTAGATCCTGCGAGACCAGCTAAAACGGAGATCCGAGGCCGCTGGTTGGCTGCGGCTGGCCCCGCCTTTCATCATCGCGATCCCGAGGTCTACGTGTGTTACATCCTGCCGTTTAAGTATCTACGTACACTGCTCGTCGGTGAATCCCGCGCGCTACCTTGTAATAAGTCTCTGCCGATTGATTCACGACAGAGGATCGGCTGAAACATGGCCTTCAGCCGATGCCCAGATATTGCTCTCAACTCTTTTTCTTCTCCCTTTCAGCCCGAAAGACGAGCACAGAAACTAGGAATATGAATTTTATTGGAAATCCTCGACAAATGTAACCGATATCCACTGTACATTTAACCCGCTGTACTGACTCTGAGGAATATTTCAAAATTGATGACAGGAGGTCAGATTACTAAACGCGGAAGTGGTTTCATGCATTGTTGCTCGCTTTTTAGAATTTGAAGATGACCTGGACAAATATCAAAAAGTCTCGATCGTTAAGAGATTATTGTAACACTGTAATATTATCGTCCGTGAAGAGACAACGTTACAACTCGTACAACGTTCCTCATGGTCAAAGTTCACCCAGTTACTTTTTCTACGTACTGGGAACATTGTTAAGCTGACTGTTAGATACCGAGAAGCTCGGCAACGTGCTAAGCTGTTATATTATATTTAAAATAAAAAGAAAGTTCAACATGAAAATTTGATTGCGGTAAGATTGACCTGTGGGTATAGAGAAGAAACAAATACAGAGCCACTTGACGATGTGAACGGAGATGATGCTGATTATAAGTGTGCACTCGTGGATAATTCCAATTGTGAAAGTCAAATGAATATCGAGGATACTGAACATTTTAATAGGAAGTATACAAATTTTATTATCCGGATAATTAGACTCCGCATTCTATGCATTCATTGGTGGCATACAAAACTGTGAAGGCATTAAAGAATTTCTGAATATCGTCACAGTATTTTCAACTGATCAAAACAATTAGAAGGAAATATACATTTTTATTGAATGACTGCGTCGGACAAATGACTTAAGGGATAAATTTCCAAAAAGACCATACCTCCGATTTTTTATACTCTGGATTCTTACGTATCTTGACGTACTGATTATGAATATGATAGTGAAAATTGGCACAAATGTTAATTTCATAGCGGAACCACGAAAAAACCATAAAAATCATAGTTTTTCCATTTGTTTCCGTAAATAATGGTAATTTTGAAAAATACTCCAAATGAAAGTTGTAGGTTTCATCGAAATACACATCTTATGTCCTATTAATTTTTGTCATAAAGAGAATAGTTTTTGAGGAAAACGATATTAAATGTTCAAAACTCCATATAACTCATCCATCACAAATCAAGTTTTATTGTTAATTTTATTAGTTAACACTAGAAAGGGATACAGCAAAGCTCCTTCCTCGCCCACGTGTTTCCTGTATCATTGGATTTTTAACTTTCCACGCATAGTGAGATCCGCTTCCTTTGCGGGAAGCTTCATCCTCAAAAGGAATAACCTAACCTTACCTAACCTAAACCTAAATGTAAACTTAAACATTAAGTTAAACGACTGTTCGTTATAGAAGAAATGAAACAACCTCATATAAACTAAAAAATAAGCCCTTCGCCCCCCCCCCCCGCTTGCATCCCCCGTGTGTGTGTTCTATTCTACATAAATAATTTTCATACTTCGATAACATATGTAAAGGACATTGAAATCTAGAGTGGCTCCGTATAAGTCAATAATTATCTATCGTTTTTCTCAAAAACTGTTGTCTTTATGACAAAAATCAATTGAACATAAAATGTGTATTTCAATGAGACCTACAACTTTTATCTGAAGTACTTTTCAAAATTCACATTATTTACGGAAATAAATGGAAAAACTATGTTCATGGTTTCCGCTATGAAAATACCATTTGCGCCAATTTTCACTATCATATTCGTAATCAGCATGTAAAAATACGTAAGAATCTAGGGTATAAAAATATAGGAGGTATGGTCTTTTCGGAAGTACGTCTGACTTAAGAAATTCTTCTTTTCCATTTGCAGGAAAATGGGTAGCTGCAATTTGAAGGTGTTGGCAAAGATTGAGAGAATTTTTGCGTTTAGCTTTCTGAAGTTATTGTAGATGGAAAGAAATTGCTACATGGCTCCAACTTCTTGCAACTGATGAACGTAATTTTTATTTTTTCTTGAAATAGAACTTGAACCTCGTCAGCGAAAGTTTAACAACTATTTGTCCATGAAAAATATTTTTTATTGAGGGATATAGGGAGAGCATTTTTCTTTGAATCGTGTACAAGGAGCAACGATTTCGCGAGCGCAAATCGACAGTGCACTACGATGTCAGCGCAGGCCAGAGGGTTAGAAAGAACGGCCGTAAAAACAGGCCGACAGCTGAGTGTACATAGGAGACTGTGCCGTCTTTCTTTCTTTCTTTCTCTCTTTCATTCGTCGTTTCGAATTCTACCCCATCGTCGGGGTGCTGGTTCCATTTCTCTCTCTCTCTCTCCCTCTCTCTCTCTCTTTTTCCTCTTGCAACCCTGACGGCTCTTACGCGCGCGCGAGCGGCCGCTCATGCTGCACCTCGGGACCTATGCAAACACGGCCTATTCATTGGCTAACGTGCACTCGTATATTGCCGGCGCCGACGAAACGAGCGGAACAGAGCGCAACCGACGCTGTCGCGTCCCTATGATTTAATGAATGATTGCATCGTCGTTCGCTCGATTGATCCACCCCATCTCCTGGTCGGTTGCTATCGCTGGTTATCCTGACACCAGCTCTTTGATACCCTATCGTCGTTCTGTATCTCTTCGTTGTCTTAAAGGGGTAATTTGGTTTTCTCGGATGTTTTTTGTTATCTATCTTTAGGAATATTTCTCAGAAGAAATATTGAACTTTTTGAATTTGGATTTTGCACATATAAATACTTACTAGTATCTGAAGTAAACGAATCATTTTTTTTCAAGCAAAAATAATCAAAATTAAATGAGCTACATTATTTATACAAAATATGTTATTGGGCTCATTCTGGTTTTGGAGGTTGTTCTTTTTATCAATCTTCCGGAATTTTTTCGGATAAAATTATTACAGTTTTTGTATTAAGATATGGCAGACATATTTACAGGTATTTGAAGTACGTAAGTTAATTTTTTAAAGTAAATATAATTAAAATAACGTGAGTTATACATACAATATTTTTACATAGAGTATGTTTTAAGGGATGTTCTGGTTTTGAGTGTGATTCTTTTATTAATAGACAGCGGATTTTATGCATTTATGATAAAAATGAGTAGGTGCAATATGAAACAATGAAAACATTAGAGGAATTTAAAAATTACGGTTATGTTATTTTCAACCTATTAAACAAATTAAGAAAGAAAATAAATTTCTATTTCACTCCAATTTGTTGCAATTTAGCTAGAAGATTTTTATTTTACATAAAGATCCGCTGTCTATTTATTAATCTTCAGGAATTTTGGTTATGTACAAAATAAGTAATTTCAGAAATGCTTGCAAAAATGTTTGATAATCATATTATAACGGAGCCACCGATACTATAACCTAATCTATTATGTACAGTAAAGTTAGATAAACTGGAACTAGAGCCACGAGTATAATATTTGTTAGGTCGATTGCGCACTATGGGGCGAATTTCATGAATGAAAAGTATCAACAAAGGGTTCTGCTTGCGTACGAACCTTAGGACCGACGTCCATTGTTTGTGAACAAGCAATAATTTACATAATTAATTTGTCCGGTAATTGTATAAAACAAATTAAAGAAGTGAATTTGACACGTTATTAAACTGAAAAATAAGTAAATTTGATGCGCCATTAAAGTAAGTATCTTTAAACGAATCTTGTCCATTAAAATATTTTCATAAAAATCATTTCATAGGAAAATTCTGTTTTATGTATTGAATAACAGAAGCTAAGGAAATATGGAAAACGTGGGCAAACAAGTTGAAAATTCTTTGCATAATTGATAAATGTCCTTTGTGGTCCCGTACCGAAAGGAGAGAAACGTAATTTCCGGGCCGCGTGTCCCGTCACAAAACGTCACAACGTACCGCGGCGTTGCATGGAAACAAGGAGGTTGTTATTATATTTACATCGTAACGCACATTGTCCCTATCGACGTGTCGTCGACGAACGAGATTGGCTGTACATAATTTAATGGAAGCCAGTGTGGTCGATCAATCGACTCTGACAAGCAAAGTTTAAGGTAGACGTGTGTGTTGTCGTTACAAAATTGCTGTGACTGCAAACCATACTATAGCCAGGGAACACACGTTTACCATTTCATAAAAACAATTACCACCAAAGAAAATTCAAATAAACTTCTAAACTATGTAAAATAAACATTGTTTAAATCAATTATAAGAACCATAAGCCATAGGCACCCACTAATACATCAATTTATTGTACATTTACCGAATAATGTTACATTCTTACTTATTTCTCGCATAAATGCATCAAATCCCCAGTTTGATTACAATAAAACTTGCTTCGAATCTGAATAAATACATTTTTATAATTTTCCTAAAATTATGTAATAAATATTCTAGCCGTGAAATAAATCATAGTTCGGGGGGTTAAACGAATTTCTCTGTGAACGATGGTAGGAAAAAGTCGTCGAACGGTGAAATAAAAACAGGAAAAAGGAATTGAAGAGCAAGGGGGTGAGAGAGCGAAGAAGAAGGAAGGAAGGAAGGGGATGAAGAAGCGAGGAAGAAATTGGAGGGAAGTTACTCGACAAAGCAGAGAAAAAAAAAAGAGAGACGTTGAGGGAGCTTCCGTCGAAAGCTGAACGATAATACTCTGCGGTGCTCCCCTCTGAACGCTTCGAGCGGGATAAAACCTCGCTTTTCGGACCGGCGAGAAACGAATCGAGGGGGCGGAAGAAGCGCCGTTCTTCGAGGGTGAAGAGGAACGGCGGCTATAGCTTGTAAGTGAATTTTATTGCGCGATTATATTGAATCCCTCGAAGCCACCAGCCACTGTCAAATCCCACCCCCCTCGAGAAGACTCCATACGGTGCTCAAGACTTCGGCACGGTAATTCGAAATTCGTCTACGTTGCTTCCAGCTTTCCGTCTTGTTCATCAAACATTACCAAGCGTTCTCGTACAGAAATATTATTAATTTCCTGCAGGTCTATTATACACCATTTTGAGCAGGAAAACTGATCTGCAAGGTCGTATCTTCAATTTTTATTCGAACATTTCATTTTACTTTTAAATCAACTTTATCTCAATGCTAATCAATGTGATTGTAAAAAAAGTATACTGCGGTAGTGAATGAACGCAATATTCGTCAATAGTATAAAATATTCAACAATGGAGATGGTTAGACTGCTGATCTTTCTGCACAAAATAAAAATTCTCTCCGTCGATTGCAATTCACAAGAACGACTCAATCATTGATCACTCTCTTTAATAGTTCTAACAAGTTGCAAGTGATGTCTCGATATGCTAAAATCCCTTTAACACGTTATAAACGCGGAGCCATTTTGTCTCGCTTCCCATTTCACTTTTTATTTAAGTTTAAATACAATACAAAAATACGTCTGTGCATAAACAAAATACATGTTCACCTTTAATCTGTACCAATTAAATTTATTAAGACGTTGTGAACATTTTTTAATTTTAACGTGTTAATCTTTGAATAGTTTGAGGTTATATTTCCAAATAACCCATTTTCATGCATAAATGCTAAAAATCCGCAGTCTACTTATTATAATAATATATTTTTTGCAAATGTATAGTAACAAGTCATCATCACAAGGGGTTGAAAAGTTCCATCATTCGGGGATTGATTCCGGCGATTTGTAATGCTGCTTAAACAACGCTACTGTGGAATAACGGGACGACTCTCCCGTTATTACGTAAAGAACAATTGTCAAACGACGACTGTATTACGGGAGCAAGAAAGTGACTAAGCCATTAAGCCACGGAATAACAAGGAACTTTAGCCAGACTGTGAGCACCACTTTTAAGTCTCGAGGGTTGCACGGTAGTTACTGCCGGCGGATACCAAATCGAAGCTCTTGCCCACAGGGATGTTTGCACGTTGGATCACGGCCTCCATGGCAAAATTCACCATAGCAAAACCTTGCTATTCCCAGAGGCACCCGGGGAACCGGACTGGAGGGGAGGGATTTCCGGAGTTTCGTGTCTGCGACCACGGTTTTCTCTGTCCCGAAGTCGCTTTAGTCATGATCGAGGATCTCCGAGTAAACGTTCGTAGACTTAAACGATCATCTTTAACCACGCTCTCTTACCTTAAACAATTTACATTCTGAACTACCATAAGGGCTGTTACACTTACACACTAAATCTATAAATCCTCATTTCGATATTCTAAATTGAAGACCTTGGTTCAAAAACTGGACAAGTCCAAATTTTGAAAATTCGGTTAATTCTTACCTGAAACTATCAGCAATATTGCATAAAAATATGTAGAACTTCGGCAAGCAGAATTTTACTAAAAATGGACTCGCTCGTTTTTTGCACCAATGTTTTCCATTGTAATAATTAATCCTAGTGAACCCTTTGGGGATAGAGTCCTTTCTTAATGTTGCAAACAAGTAATTCAATCATTCAAGCAACCAGAAATGTATAATTTTCCTCATTCCCCAGTATTTACAAATGTTATTAATAGACTACGGACTTTTATGTAAAATAAAAATTTCCTACATCTGTTGCAAGGAACGGGAACCGCTTGGAAATATTTTTCTTTGTTTAATCACTGTTGCAATTCGAAAGTAACATATCAATACTCTTAAATTCCTTTTATCTTTCTACTGTTTCAAATTACAGCTACTCATTTTTGTCATAAATGAATAAAATCCGCAGTCTATTTGTTAATCATTAGACTGCGGCTGTTTATGCAACCCTCCATTTGAGTAGACAAATTTTAAATCGGCCATTATAAATTGCTAGACCATTATTCAAAATATTGTTTACATGATTAAATTTGTTTATATGTAATAAATTACTAAACATTTAACTATTGCATGAGGTACTATATCAGTTTCTTACGCATATAATAAAAATAACTATGTACAATGGAAATATTCTAGGTTAGAAGAAATGTTTGGTTTTTTAGTTGAAATAACTCCGAGTGCAAAGGGTTAACACGCTCGCGCTGGCGCTACTTTTTTTAATTTTGCTCCATTTAGGTGGCGCCGTAGTCAAAATTTTTTTAAGCAATACTTCAGGCTCGGCAGGACAATTTACTTTTGTAGGAATAGAATGTTTTAAATGTATCTATCCGTTTATTCAGAGTCAACGCGACGATAAAGACGGTACAAAAACTGAGACAATAACACAAGTACACTAAATGCGCCGTAATACATAAAAATCGTGATCCGTAATCCGTGTTCGTAAACCGTTTGTCGTAGCCCTAATCGTATCGTATCGTAGTTCGTGAGCAACTCTCTCGCCCGAGCCGCGAACGCGTCCTTTTATACGCACCTCCGTCGAACGTTCTTGATGTTCTTTTTAAAATTGTGCGTTAAATTTCGGCAGGCGTCAACGCCCGCTGCTCGTCGCGACTGTTGTTTCGTATGCCGCGGTATATGAAAACATTTCGGCGATCATAATACCGCGGCGCTCACGCATACACTCACACACTCGTTCGCACGCGTCTATCGGGTATAGGAGAGTTCATGAACCTGGATCAGCTGTTTACACCTTACGTACGTGCGCGTTCGTGTTACACGGATTCATGAGCTCTCCTGCGCGATCCTGCCTCCTACACTCTTGCTATGCATTTATTAGTGCATGACATCAGTATAGTATAGTTTTTATTCAAAATGCTTTTATTCTAATCAATTATTTTATCGATACAAAAACCACCACGCGTACCACCGGTGGTACACAACAGCGTCAACGTGTTAAAGTACATTTGGAATGTCCATTTACGAAGTTCCATAAAATTTATCGGTTCAATGATTCCAACACTCACCCGACTTGCTTTCGAAAAAAACCTAAGGATGAGAGGTTTGAGAAAATGTTCGAAGAACGGATAGCAACAAACACTCAGGTTGCCATCCGACGGCGCCGGCGGAAAGAAGAATGAAGAAGCGGCGATTACATTTCGAGTTGCGCACTGTAACTGGCGTAACGAAGGACCGGAGGAAGGATAGTTGAGGAATTAATTCAACTCGACCATTTTTTCCCCTTCTTTGCCACCTCGAGGGAGCAACTGGCTGCCTCTTTGAAGAAGGGCCAATAAGATCGTCCCGGGGACCTCCTCCTTCTGTTCTCCGGGATAAGACGAGCACTCAGCCGAACTAAACTATCAGATCTTTTCGCGAGGCTGGGCTCCTCGTGAGCTGGGTAATTTCGATTCTTCGTCGTGCTCGTCGGAACATAATAAAACTACTTGGGCCGACCTGTCCAGTACGTGAACGCCACGTCTCATTTGTATTTTTACTTTTTACAGGAGCTTTTTTTAGTAGTCTCTGACATCAAAAGGGAGGACGTATTTTTTGAAAATTATCAACGTTTGGGATATTTGTCAAAAATGTAACAAATGCTTTATACAGTATGCACAATATTTTGTTTACAGGTTATAGTTAATATTGGCATTTGGATGAGTAACAATAACATACGATTTAAAGAAGACGAGTAAAAACGAAAAGTACATAAACAACAACACTAACTATTTGCTTTATTAGAAATATGAACAATTTTTATGATAATAAGTAGTTTTAATAATATAATGAGACTTTGCTATTACTTTTTATGAGAACTATTTTGACACATGGTTCCGTTGACACATTTTTTTCCATGACGCGTAGAATACAATGCAAGAAAAAAAAGTTGACCTTGAAATTCAAGGTCTGGGTTAGGTTTTGCAGCAACTTTCTTTTACAGATCTTCATCGATCCGAAGATGTAGAATATGGCCTATGGCAGCCAAGACCAAACATTTCTTCGCACCTTGTACAATATTTAGTAACAGATTATAGTTAATATTGGCATTTGGATGAGTAACAATAACATACGGTTTAAAGAAGACGAGGATGTTCCTGATGCTGTCTTCGTTTAGATTCGGCTTGAGGTCGTTTTCAATAGAGAATCTGGATCCTCCCAAAGAAAATCTGGAACATTCGGGTAGTATATGTTGGATACTGTTGGTCACTCCACATGTGGTACACTCCGGGTGGAGTTGTTTGGTTATAAAGAAGTCATGGGTATGTTAGAGAAGATGTTATTGCAATTTAATTAATACCCAGCGTTTCGATCCAGGTGCGGATCATAATCAAGTGAATATTGCGTTTGCTGTGCACTATTTTTAATAAAGCCGGAAAAAAGAATTATTTTTTAATACAACTGAGTAAGAGTTGCGTTGGCAACGTGATTGTGCCATCATGGCCAAACGTAACTGAGCCATGTGCCATGTCAATATATTAGGAGGTTGAATAAGTTCTCGCTGTTTTCCGAAAGGTGGTAATACCAGAACTGCGTGAATTTAGTTTCAGATAGTAACGTATCTATAATGAAGTACTACATATATGCAAGGTTAAAATTCAGTGTATGTCATTCCACTGAACTATAAACAATTTTTCTTTCATTGTGCTAAATGTCGAATTTCATGCCAAAGAAAGAGTAATTGCGGGGAATTTTACTACACTATTTTATTAAAAAAAAATCTGCAGCTGAAGCACACAGAATTCTTGTTGACACCTACGGCGACCATGTTCTGTCGGAAACAATATGCGGAGATTGGTTTAGACGCTTCAAAAATAATGATTTTGATCGTGAAGATAAAGAACGCCCTGGCGCACAACAAAAACTTGAAGACGAAGAATTTGAGGCATTACTTGATGAAGACTCGTGTCAGATACTAGCTGAACTTGCAGAATCATTAGGAGTTGATCACACAACAGATTCGAAACGTTTGAAAGCATTAGGAATGATTCACAGGAAGTACGTTGGGTGCTGTACGAGTTGAAGCGATTTTTGAGCATGACAACGCGCGGCCGCATGTTGCAAAACCGGTGAAAACGTTTTTGAAAACACTTAAATGGAAAGTACAACCCCACCCGCTGTATTCACCAAACATTTCCCGATCAGATTACCATTTGTTCCGATCGATGACACATGGCCTGGCTGAGCAGCGCTTCCAATTTTATGAAGATATCAAAAAATGGGTCCACTCTTGGATTGCCTCAAAAGACGTGTCGTTTTTCCGACATGGAATTACTATGCTGCCAGAAAGATGGGGAAAAGTAATGGCTAGCGAGAGACAATACTTTCAAGAACATATTTTTTACCAATTTTTTAAAATAAAGCATTCATTTCATAAAAAAAACAGCGAGAACTTATTCAACCTCCTAATAGTATATCGTTTTTTTTTTAAACTTCTCTTGTTTATAAGTGTTTAATAAAAAACGAGCAACAGCTAAAACTTCTTGAGGGTTACTCAGAATGTTGTCCTTTGACAACATATGTCAAGGTCATCCATTCCTCGTAATCATTTAATAATGACAAGAGTGCATCTATTCAGACTTTATACAATTTAGATTGCAACGTGTGCAATGAATATTATAAAAATCATTAAGGATGTTCATTCGGAAATTTCTAATGAAAACATTTTTATACTTTCAGTTATGGCGAAAGAAAAAATTGGAAACCTGTCATTTTTACTGGTCCAGGAGGTCTAGTGTTGAAAGAGAAATTATCGAATAGATCGTGATCGTTCAAGGACGAGGAGAGGTGGGAGACCAGAGTAGGTTTCGGCATCCTTGACCGAGGATCGAGGAGAAATCAAAGTCTTTCCCCTTTCTTCGCGCAGCGGTGGGATGGACCCCGTGGGGCATCGGTTTCCCGGTTTCCTCCGTGCTTTTTCCAATTGTGCCCGCGCCCCCTCCGTTCCTCTGCGCCCCTGGTCCTCTCGAAGTCAGGGCAAGTGGATTATTGACGGCACGAAACAATGGCGTAGCTTTGTTCCGCGCACTTCGGACGTAATATGTTCGATGCACAGTAGGGCCTGTCCGTCCGTCAGTTTTGTGCATCGAGTGGCCCCGGGTAAGCCGAACGAGTGCTCTTCCGAATGCCGAGTCAAGTACCGGACCGGTACATCTGGCTGTCTGATCGGTGTTTATTAAAAATCATACGAAATCATATCCACCGCAATACTAACGCACCGACGAACATGCCCGGTCAACCGTAGGAAATTTCCCGATAGACCGAAAATATTAGACTGTTGGAAAATGTTAGGTTTGTCGCGAATTAAATGTCCGATTTCAGAAGGGAAATGTGTGCCTGAAGCGTTTCGATGAAGAAATTCTATCAACAAGTTTACCTACCAGCAATTTTCTAACAGTCCTTTTGAAATCGATGATCAACAGCTGCGAATTTCTTAATGAATCGACTAAAATTCTACAAGTTCAAACGTCTGTAGAAATGTTAGAAAATTTTTATGTTATCAAGGTCACCTTCTAAGTAACTTCCAAGAGGTATTTAGTCGTCGCTCGTATTTTATTAAAAAGTTATGAACAAAAATAAACCGATGCTACCTTATTGTAATTTGCCAGTATCTATATAAATTTGATTTTGGACTTGACATATGTTATCGAAGACATTCTCTGAAATTAGACAACCTCAAAATGGTGTTAGGTCTGGGTTAGTTCTCCACACACTGCATGAAGTAATGCTGAGCGGTCCCGTGCAGTGAGGTGAACACAGGGGCGGAAATCGTGGGAGGTAGTTTTAGCAGGTACACCCTGGTGCATAATTCCTGAAGCGATTATAGCGCAGCTATAACAGCGTAGTAAAACAAAAACAAAAAAAGGTCTGGGTTAGTTCTGGATTAGGTCTGCGTTATCCCCCGCCCCCAACCTAACCACAAACCAACTTGGATTAATATCCTTTTGACAGTTTGTACGAGAATAAAGTTTACTTACAACCAAAATTTAACAAAGGTTTTTTACAATTATCTCGGAAACTAAGTCCGAGCGTCGCGCCAGATAGATGTATAGAGAAAAGTTGTTCAGAATCTTGTCCTTGACAACATATGTCAAGGTCAAGGTCATCCGAGGTGACTCCCCTTAACGTAATATTTACCGTTTGCACTTCATTGGCCGTCGCTGTGACCAGGAACAGAATTAACCCTTAGCACTCGAATGGCGACTCTGTGGCGCCGCTACAAATTGTTACACCAATATTCAGAATATTGTTTACATGATTAAATTTGTTTATATGTAATAAATTACTAAACATTTAAATATTGTATGAGGTACTATATTAGTTTCGTACGCATATAATGAAAAAAAATGATGTACAATGGAAATATTTTAGGTTAGAAGAAATGTTTGATTTTTTAGTTGAAATAGCTCCGAGTGCAAAGGGTTAAACTACGGATTTTATCCATTCATGGACAGAATGAGCTCATGCAATTTAAAACAGCGAAGAGATTACAAAATGTCAAGTATGTCAGCACATATTTTTCAGCTCTAGAACATTTTTAAAGACGAAAAGATATTCGTGTTTATAGCTCCTGTTGCATTAGTCTAATCATTAGAATTAATGTTTAATAAAAAAAAAAGCTGCCATGCTAAAGAGATAATAGACAATGCATTAAAGCAAAATATAGATGTCGTAGATTACAGTCCCGCGACAAAACGATCCGAACAGAATCGTGTGCGTAAAAATTCCTCGAAGGTTTCTTCAAGTTTTGAGACGCGACTGGTCGGCGAACTCACGGTAAGAAAAACGGCAAATTAATTTACCGTTCTCTCGCTGAGGCATGGTCCGGTCTAGCGGATACTTGCTAAGTAAATATCGTGCGCGGTTAGATATCGGCCTCGCCGGGGAAGGACCACTAAGCGTTGGCAATCGAATGATTAAAGGCGGCTTCGCCTGGTTGCGTCGGATGCGGCGAAATTCCCGACGGAAATCAGAGTCGCTGGCCATCCAGCCGTATTCCCTCTTTCTAAGCACTCGCGCGCGCCAACCTCCTCTTTCCACCCTCTTTCCGCCCCCAATCCCGGCATCCCGTACGCCTTGCCCAGAGAGAGAGAGAGAGAGAGAGAGAGAGAGAGAGAGAGAGAGAGAGAGACTCATCCTGTACCAGGCTGTGCACTCCTTCGGGAGTTATCCTCAAAGCCGCCCAGTCATCCGCTCCTTCTAAACCCTCCAGCATCCGCATCCCTCTCGGCAAACACCAGACCGGCTTCGAGGACTGCTACGAAATTCTGGAGATATGCTGAAGACGGGGGAACACGGACGGTTACCGACACTCAGGTGGGTGACGTTTAACGGTCTACCGAATTTCTCTGCATCGGTCTCCTTTTTCCGCGGACCCGTCATCTTCCGAGGATCACAGCGGAGGCTCACGGCTGAGGCTCATTGCAACCAAAATTTGTCTATAACATATTTTTGCATTTTTAATATTTGGGAAATTAATTGCACGTACAGTGGCGTGCAAAAGTATACGGACACCCTTTAAAAACGAATAACTTTTTCCAAATTAGTTCAAAGGGCTTGAGTTTTTTGAGATGTTAGACGCATTAGTTTACTAGGTAGCGTGTAAATAATTTTTTCTAAAAATTGCTATTGGTCGGAATTGCGACGAAAATAGTACAGGTTTTTAACTTTTTAATCTGTGCCTGTAACAAAAATTTAAAAGACGCGTTTTATAGGTCTAAGTAAGTTATGTACATGTACAAAGTTTCATCCAAATCGGTTAACGTCGTTATGAGTTACAAACATTTAAAAGTGATTACATGACAAAATTCCCTAGAAAGATCGAAAATCTACGACTTTCACCCTTAAGCTCCCATCTTTCAATGTTCGTAGCTCATAGCAACATTAACCGACTTCGATGAAATTTTGCGCATGTATATAACCTATGGAGATCTACAAAAAGTATATTTTAAATTTTCATTACAGGCACTGATAAAAAAGTTAAAAATCATGACTTACTTTTTTCTGTATAAATAATTATTTACACGCTACCGAGTAAACTAATACTTCTAATATCTCAAAAAAACTCAAGCCGTTTGAACTAATTTTGAAAAAGTTATTCGTTTTTAAAGGGTGTCCGGATAGTTTTACACGCCACTGTATATATGTTAGAAATTTCGTAGAAAGAATCTCAAATATAGAACTTTATCCCTTCAATGTTCTAGGGTAAGTGCTGAGCGGTCTAACACAGTCCAATTACCAGAAGGCACCCCCGTGCCTTCCCCACTCCGTGGCCAGCTCCTTCAGGACAGAGTCCCAATCTTTATGCAACACACTCGTCGCTATATCTCTCTCTCTCTCTGTCTCTCTCTCTTTCTCTCTCTCTCTCTCTCTCTCTCTCTCTCTCTCTCTCTCTCTCTCTCTCTCTCTCATGATGTCATTCCAAACTTTCACTCATCTGGTTCTCACAATCATCCCCGTGACGACCGATAGCCGGAAGACCCAGCGCGGTCGCCTGCCATCGTCCATCGACGGTTCTGTTTCGTCACAAGCATCCCTCTTTAAGACCTCACGCAGGCCAAGACCCTGCCATAAATCTCTCTTACAACGCGTTGACGCTAACATGTATGTAATGTCCAAATTATTTAAGTTTCTTTTTCCCATTTCATTTTCAACGTAAATAAACGAAGCGTATCAAATTCCACCGCTACATGTAGCTATTCTCCTGAGAGGGTTAGCTAATTTTTGTTTCAACCAGTGTAATCCTCGTGAAATTTCAGATAAGAAGCATGTGTAACTTATGCTGTATCGGAATACTAGCAGAAGGTATGGACACAATTGGCGCTCAAAGCCTGAATAGATACTGAACCATGGGCTCCAGTAATCCCGTGTATCTCTTAACCTGAGAGGGATAGCTAATTTTTACTCGAACTATCGTAATCTTCGTAATATTTCTTATAAGAAACATGCGTAGCTTTTACTATTGCGTATCGAAGAACTAGCAGGAGATATGAACACATTTATCACGCGAAGCCCGAATGCCTGAATAGATATTAACTTATTGTATTGAAACATTGCTTGTAGCTTCTCTCCAGAAAAGGATATCTAATTTTTACTTGAACCAGCGTAATCTTCGTAAAATTTACCAATCTGCTAAATTCATCAACTACAAAATTTTAAAAGTAGAGAAAATCGATGAAATAGTGTATATATATTCGTTTATTAAAAATTCTGTCAGTGTTTGTCATGGTATTAAGCCGAATTATATACAAAATTCGGTTAAACTGTACTTTGGAGGACCAATTTTTTTTTAACTTTTTTTATGCAGTCCTATAGATTTCGACGAGAAAACACCGAAAATGAAAGTATTATTTCCAGGAATTCACTGGTTCAGAACTTATACGCGTGTAAAGTTGAGCACTTTTAACTAACCCCAAACCAACTAGGACTATATCGCTCAGTACTAACGAATATTCAATATAGCGACGCTCTAACCTGTCAAAAATGACTAAAATTACTCATGTCTACACGTGTATAACTTTTCAACCAGTGAACTCCGGTAACCAAAACATGAATTTCGTATACTAAAACTTACGCGTCTATCATTTTCTCGTCAAAATGTGTAGCATAGCATACAGGAAACTTGACAATTTTTGGTCCTCCAAAGTACAGTTCAGCCCAAAATTCAGTTTAAATGCAAAAATTCCAACGTCATCAGGTATTTTGACAGAAAAATGTAAGAAAATTCGAAAAGTAGTTGATCAATTTGGCTAGCGAACGGCTCATGTATAACTGATTGCGTAACGAACTATGTACTAGCAGGAGATATGAACACAATT
Source organism: Sphecodes monilicornis (assembly GCA_913789915.3). Taxonomy (NCBI): domain Eukaryota; kingdom Metazoa; phylum Arthropoda; class Insecta; order Hymenoptera; family Halictidae; genus Sphecodes; species Sphecodes monilicornis. Next base: position 6,686,221 of record OU565301.1, on the reverse strand, counting down.
GTTCAATAGACAATTTTCACTATCACCATCAAAAATGTCCAAATGTGTTTGGTAAATATTTTCATTTTCTAACGATTAAATATACCAAGTATTATACTTCCGTTCCGTTCTAAACCGGACACACCGTACAGGATGAAAACAAAACAGCGAATAGGCGAAGCTAGTCAGATGGAAACGACCCAAGCAAACCGCGACAGCGGACAAGTTCCGATCGCTGATAACATCTGTAGACGTTTTGACGCGCGTTATGCCCGGTGCCGGTGTATTTTACGCTCGATTAACCTGTTAACAAGCCAGGCATAGTCGCCGCGAGAGACATGGTGCGAAAGTCGATTCTTGTTTACGATCTTCTGAGGACCGAGCAACCGCCGGAAGGATTTTCCGAGCGGGAGATCGTTGAGCAGATCAGCAACAGGCATGACATCACGGCAGGCAAGGGACTTCGGAGGCAGGTGGCCGTGGCCCTTCGCCGCGGAATCGATTTCGGGATCATCGCTAAGAAAAATAACAAATTTAGGTGACGATCGTGTCCGTCAACCTTGAATGCCATCCATTTTCCTCGACATTTTCCCGGGAATATTCAAATTCTATCAGAAGGACAAATAATTTGGTTCCTCGACATTATTTATCTGGAGTATAATTTAATTCACAGCCTTCCATTCATTGTATTATATATTTGCAACCACTTTTTCAACTTTTGAGTACTTTACGCGCTACCGAGTACTATTCTATTAATAATTAACTCTACTTGCACTTTTACTAGTTTCCCTATTATTATGTACTTATACCAATACTTACTGTACTGTGTATTATTTGACCTATCTTACCACGTTGTTTACCACGTTGTTTACCACGTTGTCACCTAACCTCACTTTTACTACTCTCCGAGCTATCCAGCCTTCTGTCCTTCGCTTTTATCTATATGCTTTACCTTAATTATTTACTTCTATCACCTTTATTTCGCTATGAATTCTTTCTTCACATATTCCCCAACATTCACACCGCGCGCCCTACAGCTAAGTCCCTAAATAACTCTAGTTAATTTCTACATTAATGAATTGACATTCGGTGGCATTAATTCTATGACATTAGAAGGACAACACAATTCACGTGTCTACGAGAAGTAAAAAGTCTGTTTTAAAAAATTAATGATTCCAAACATCAATGGACTGCGGATTTTATCTACTGATAATAAAAACGAATGGACCAAACGTGAAAAAAAAAATATTTTAAGAATTTAAAAATATGTTGAATTAGTTACAGTTGATTAAAAGGAATCAGAAAATAAATTAAGATCTATACAGCCCTCGTATCTTGTAGTGGTGTGCGAGAACCTGATAATGTCGAGTCGGAACGAGACGAGAATTTTTTCGAGATCTTAAGACGTTCGGACCTAAAATGGAAGTAAAATGGACGTCTTTAACCCGGCAGTGTCCACGTGGGGGTCCAGCGGATCCCCACCGTTGAGATATGCTACTTATTTCTCATATTTCTTTCGCTACAGTTTTGCCATACAATGTAACTTCTTAAAACTCGATACCGGCTCTATTGATGTGTCACCGACTTTGTGTTGTGCACTCAAAATGTATTTCTACAGTTTCGGCTCTCTTTATGTATACTAGCGAGTGTTTCAACCGTGTGTTCTTGATATTCAGTATTTCAGTTTCGATTGAGCTTTCTTCACAGGAGCATCGTTTACTTACACAGTGCAGTCAGTTTATTCTTGTTTTTGTATCACTACAATTCTTACTATACTTTCTTTATATTTTGGTAAGTATTTCTTTCTTGTGCGTGCACCTTCCTGCAGAAGGCATAGATGACTACTCTGATAACTAGTTTGTATATGGTGTATATACATTTTATACTGTTATTTTAACAAAAGTATAAATAAATGTTACAATAAACATAAAACATTAAGTATAAATATTGCTTTTCACTGGGGGTCTATGAACACCCCACGTGGACACTTTCGTTTCAGAAGTTCGCGTGGGCCCTGTCGGGTTAAGACGTGGTGTGCTATCTGGGTATCGGGATTCTCGAAAATTTCGGGATTCTCAAAAGAGAACCGACTCGACATTTCCGGTTTCTCGCACACCACTAAGTTGATGCTCATTTTTAGGTTCGATCCTGACAACGCAATAGTGAACAACGCAAGACGCAGAATCAAGGAAAAGGCCAAACCAAAAAAGAAGAAGAGGAGCGAGAAGAAAAAGAAAACAACGAAGTCAAAGAAGCAACGGGTAAATAACTCGCGGAGTAAAACTCGAAAACAGAGTCGATCGATACCGCAACCGATGATGCCAAAATCTTGGACACCTGGTAAAAGGAACCTCGCGGAAGAACCTATTCCTAAAGTCAAGAAGATCTGATCGATCCCGCCGTGTCTCGTCAAATATTTTTGCTTGTTTACCTGTCTTTGTAGAACCATGTATTTTCTAATTAATTTTAATACAGCTGGATAACTGTCTATCGTCGAAACGTGTTATTTTTAACATCAATGTATATTTTCAATTATAATTCGATTATCATTTCGATACATTTAAAAATAATCGAAAAGAAATATATTTAACGTGTTCTGCGACTTAACCCCTTGTCCTACAACAACGAGTGAGACTCCTGGTAAGAAATTTGGGCCAAAAACAATAAATAACAACATGAGCCTGGCTCGTAGTACTTCGTTCGGATCAAACGTGAACAACGCGAGCATGACTCGTGTCAAAACATTATTAATTTAAATTAAGTATTAATTTACGAATTGTGACTGATACATTATCCACTTTCAAATTATAAATCATTTTTGTTCACCGATGAATTGATCATAATTACTTCCTAGACATCTTAAAAGTATTAGCTGTGCCCAAACGTGACTATTATTTCACAATTCCTTTCGTTGCGACGAAATATACATGTCATAAGACGCATACATTTTGCGCAATTTCGAGCACACGGCTAAACAGCTAAATGGCTCGACGCGTGACCGACCATCTTGTTTATTATGACCCGAGCAATCGGGAGTTAGCGTGTAGGACAAGAGGTTAACCCTTTGCGCTCCGAAGTATTTTAACTCCATAACCAAACTTTTTTTTTCTATTAAGAATATTTCCATTCTATATGATTTTTATCATTTTGAAGAAATGGAACTGATATAATACTTCATAGAATACTTAAATGTTTGGTAACGAATTTATTGAATATCAATTTAATAATGTAAACAATATTTTGAATAATGGTTAGTAATTTTTAGTGGTGCCTCAGAGTCACCACTCGAGTGCTAAGGGTTAAATCATATAATAATCATTTTTGACATCCTTTATTTTGCAGTAATTCCGTGTCGAGATCGAACAATTGTGTGAAATTTTATCTAACATTTTAATAAAAGGAAAAAATGGAAAACCATTTTAAGAGCAGTTGCTGTATGTGTAATACTAGAATCGATACAAGAATCGATTATACTCAAAGACATTTGATTTGTCAAAGAAGATGCAAAAATAAATTGCGATTGGATGCCCGGTTGTTGATACAAGGGTTAATGAGATCATCTATTATCGTTTAAATTGTCGTCAAGAATGTTTTATTTTCCATATTCTAGTTTCATCGACGCTAGGTGTAAGTTGGCAAGGTTCCACTGTATGCGGAGTTAAACAATGCTATATGTAGTCCGCATGAGTTGAAACTCGCGGTCACAACGTGTGACGCAAAGAGATGCGTCTTGGTACGTTAGGGCGAGCGCCTATCGCGCGAGCGATCACGGTAATGTGTAAAACCAATTTTGAATTGGGAGTCACGAACGAGTAGTCGACGAGGAACAGTCTGCGTGACATAAGCTGTAAACATTTAATGTGTAACGTGTGATCGTCATATTCTCAAATTATATATATATATTTTTTTGAGATAATATATATATAATATATATAATATAAATATATAATATATAATATATATAATATATATAATATAAATATATAATATATAATATATATATAATATATATAATATAAATATATAATATATAATATATATAATATATATAATATATATAATATAAATATATAATATATATTATATATATATATAATATATATAATATAAATATATAATATATATTATATATATATATAATATATAATATATATAATATAATATATATATATATAATATAATATATATATAATATAATATATATATAATATAATATATATATAATATAATATATATATAATATAATATATATATATAATATAATATATATAATATATATATAATATATATAATATAATATATATAATATATATATATAATATATATAATATATATAATATATACAATATATATTATATATATAATATAATATATATAATATATACAATATATATTATATATATAATATAATATATATAATATATATAATATATACAATATATATTATATATATAATATAATATATATAATATATATAATATATACAATATATATTATATATATAATATAATATATATAATATATATAATATATACAATATATATTGTATATATAATATAATATATACAATATACATATAATATATATATATATATATATATATATATATATATATATAATTTGTCTGACCAACGCTTACGTTGAATTTACAAATAAACTCCAACACTATACAACTCGACCATTTTGTAACATTAATCCATAAAACAAGATATAAATAGACTTCCAATTACACTTAACACATTATCTACCTTCTAATAGGCTTTTCAATAATTGTGTTGTACTTAGAAATATTCTTTTACACAATAATCCCAAACGGAATAATTAGATTACGTTGCCGAGGGTGCTTTGTCGGTTCAAGATTGAAATTGCTATCGAAAATCCTCAGCGACGGGCTATAAAAAATTGTGAAATAACCTCTAATAAAGCGTCAAGGGAGAAAAATACCGAATTCGTTTATTTCTTCGGAGCTTCCAGGGTTTCACAAATCCCGTTTCGCAACGATTGCGACACCGCGCAATCCGGGAAATCTTCCCACAAAGATTCCAGCGCTCATTATTCATCCTTGCTCTTCCCTCCACCCGCGAGAGACTGTCTAAGAAGAGAAGACTGGCGGGGAAAAAAACTGAAAAGCCACGTTAAAAAGGCGTAACATCGAAGACGGTTTCGCGTTCACGTGAAAATCCGTTCCCATGAAATTCACCTTCCGCCGTCAGGTTCCCGGATCCTGTTAGACGAGACTGGTTCAAACGTAGCGGCCGATTCTTCGACTCGTAATCTCCGGCCGGTTGATCCAAATAGGTGGATCCGCGTACCTTTTCGAATCCGCCAGAGGTTTCGCTGACCGTTCTTCGATTAGACACGGCCACTACGTACACTCTTTCAAAGGCCTAGCCTGGGGATAGTCAACCGTAGACGTCTTCGGGGGAGTTTTCAAGTCCAGGCCGGATACACCGTGAAAATCGTTCAGAATCGGCCGAACAATTTTGCTACCGTTCATTTATTACACGGAGCACCTGTTACCGGAGCGATTAGGTTGTACCTTGCACTGTTATATGAGGCGTTGTTTTTAAAAGTAGTTTAACACTAGAACTACCGAGCAATAAACGCGACTGGCGTATACTGCCTTATAATAACAATAAGACTGTATTTATTCAGATTTCGTACAATTTTTATTTAAATATGTACTTCAATAGAGACGTGTACTAAAAAGTTACTCCTGAAAACATATTTATAATATCAATATTTGTAAAAGAAAAAATTAGAAACCAGTCATTTTGACTGGTCGGGTAGTTCTAGTGTTAAAGTCCATTTTTTGGAAAAAATGAGTTAATGCTAGCCTTAATCACATACAGATATTGTTCTTTTTATATTTTTAATCATACAATCGATGGTTTAGCATGTAGAATATCCTAATAAATTAATCAAATGAAGTGGAACTGTAAAATGTTATTGCAGGAATGTTTTTGTTGAACGTGGAATAAGTCTATTCGTAATAACTACAATTGAAACAACTTTCGAATCGGGTTTATGTAATAAAGAATTGTCGAAAAAATTAGCTTTCTTTTATACAAAATGAAGCGAGAAAATTTGGTCACAACCAAATCCTTAGAAGAGGCAATATCAAACAGGAAAAAAATACGCACACAGAAATTATACATTGGCTGAAGATATACTGGATGAGGTTTAAATAGGATAAACCGCACAAAATTGCCTACAAAATCTTTATGAAAGAAAATGCGCAATTGAAAGTCTTGATTTATTTGGAAAACGAGGAAGGCCTAAAATTTTTAGCGAAAGTACTATGTTATCACATAATGACCAAGACGTCGATACGACATTAAAGAAAGAAGGAAAATTGCAAGAGAATATTTGACAGTGCTCGATGCAACTTTTATCACAATGAGTGCAGAAGTGACTGAATGTATTTTATAATTTTGCACAAAAGTGTGTCCACAATTTCAGTATTTGTGATGTACAAAATCTGATATATTCGTTGCACATAGGATATACAAATATCTTGCATATTTTATTATATCTTTGAACATGTTCCCAAACTATATTTTCATGTTTCTATGTATGCTTTGCATATTTCAAGAATACTGCAATATACTGTACTATAATTATAATATAACAGAATATGGTATAGTATACTAGAATACAGTATAATTTTCTAGATATATGTATTCAGTAGATATAATATCCAAGAATATAACGTAATGTACTATAATATACTAGAATACAATATTTACTATATTCTGTACTCTACACTGTATATTTTAGTCTATCATACTATCTTCTATTCTATTTTCTAGTATATTACACTATATTCTACTATTTTATATTATATTAGAAGATATAATATAATATACTAGAGTATAATGTAATACATTAGAATATACTATTAACATAGTATAATACAATAGAATACAGCATTTACTATATTTTATGCTCTATACTATATCTTTGTATATTATACTATATTCTATTCTATATTTTAGTATGTTATACTATATTCTACTATTTTATATTACATTAGTAGATATAATATACTAGAGTATAATGTAATGTTCTAGAATATACTATTAACATATTATAATATACCTAAATACAGTATTTGCTATATTCTATGCTCTACACTATATCTTAGTGTATTATACCATATTCTATTCTATTTTCTAGTATATGTATTACACTATATTCTACTATTTTATATTAAAGATATAATACATATAATATACTAGAGTATAATGTAATACATTAGAATATACTATTAACATAGTATAATACAATAGAATACAGCATTTACTATATTTTATGCTCTATACTACTATATCTTTGTATATTATACTATATTCTATTCTATATTCTAGTATGTTATACTATATTCTACTATTTTATATTACATTAGTAGATATAATATACTAGAGTATAATGTAATGTTCTAGAATATACTATTAACATATTATAATATACCTAAATACAGTATTTGCTATATTCTATGCTCTACACTATATCTTAATGTATTATACCATATTCTATTCTATTTTCTAGTATATTACACTATATTCTACTATTTTATATTATATTAGAAGATATAATATAATATACTAGAGTATAATGTAATGCATTAGAATATACTATTAACATAGTATAATACAATAGAATACAGCATTTACTATATTTTATGCTCTATACTATATCTTTATATATTATACTATATTCTATTCTATATTCTAATATGTTATACTATATTCTACTATTTTATATTATATTAGTAGATATAATATACTAGAGTATAATGTAATGTTCTAGAATATACTATTAACATATTATAATATACCTAAATACAGTATTTGCTATATTCTATGCTTTACACTATATCTTAGTGTATTATACCATATTCTATTCTATTCTCTTGTATATTATGCCACATTCTACTATTTTATATTATATTATAGTACATTCTATCATATTATAATATATTCTAGCATATTATACATTATTCTATTGTTTCATATTATCAGATTTCTCATTTCATTAATAATGAAATTGTGAAGATACTTCTGCGGAAAAATTTTAAATAAATTCATTCACTTGTACGCACATTGCAATAAAAGCACCATCAAATAACATCAACAATTCTTCAAAATAACTTCAAAGATTCACTTTAACTGTTAGTACTTCCAGCATTAACAAGACATATGCAATACATATAAAGTATACTAGCCATCCAAAACAGAGTATGTGAAACAGCAAATACAGGTGACGGTATAAACAATTTAAACAGTTCCATAGTGAACAATTTCGTGCAATGCGCTCCGTACTAATCGTCCAATTTAATTTTTCACCGACACAACAGCCCCGTTTTCCAGAAATGCAATAAAATATTGTAAAACCCTCGGGGGCAGCTTTATCCCAGATTGACTGCAAAACGTGCGATTATCGTGCAGCCAGAGTTGTCAATAATTGATTGTGACGAGACATATGTTGGTCATTCACGTTTCTTCCGGCCCACCTTGTCAGCCCCGTCCACTTCGGGCATCGATCCCGAACCGGGGATCTATTAGGCAACACGCAGTTATCGAACAAAAGGACAGGTTGCCGGCAATACCAACTATACGTCCGCTCATTGTTGTTAGCCGACAATGCAGCGGCACTTAACAACGCGGACCAGGCTTGAAATATTAATTGGTCCGGTTTGAGGGGGGCGTGGGTGTGGATAATTGTGCCGGATCAATTCGGTAAACTGAAACGGACGATCTACTGGGGGAACTTCTGTTTCGTCTGGGGATAAACTTATTAGCCGATACTTTTGTTTAAAAGCCGTTCGATTGCACAGCGAATTTAATGCGTTTAGGACAATAACGAGCCGACCAAACACAAAATTGTAATGGAATACTAAAGGAATTTTGGAATATTATCGCATTACATTTTACTAACAAAATTCATTAAAAGAAAATGAACATTCTCATTTAACTTCTGTTACACTTACAGTCGGATGTTACTAATACATTGGTAAATTTTTATTTTACATAGAGATCCACAGTCTACATACGGTGGCTCACGAAAGTATTCGAACGCACTTCAAATTGGAATAACTTTTTTAAAAATGGACTAAATAATTTGAATTTTTCTTTAGCAACTACAAGCATTGATTTACTAAGTGGGATGCAAAAAAAGTTTTGAGAAAATTACAGTTGGTAGGAATTACGTGAAAATATAAAAATGGCACTTTTTAAAACTTTTTTATTTCAGTTTGCAATGAAAATTTAAAATATGCGTTTTATAGATCTATATTAGTTATGCACATGCCGAAAATTTCATCGAAATCGGTTGACGCAGAAAACAACGACACGCATCAAAAGATGTAAGAATCTGTGAATTTTAAGCAAAATCTGGCCAAAAGTCGTGAAAAACTGCGATTTTTATCAGTTTGAACCGCTTCTAGCTCGTGTATACATTAATCGATTTCGATGAAATTTTTAGCATGTGTATTACTAACATAGGCCTACAAGACGCGTATTTTAAATTTTCATTACGGGCTGGAATAAAAAAGTTTTAAAAAGTGCCATTGTTATTTTTTTATGTAATGCCTACCTATTGCAATTTTTTCAAAATCTTTTTTGCACGTCATTTAATAAATCAATGCTTCTAATTGCGAAAGAAAATGTCAAGTTGAGTTGTGCAGTTTTAAACAAATTATTCCGATTTAAAGGGCGTTCGAATACTTTCGCGAGCCACTGTATATGATCAAACTGCAGAATTTTGTGCTTTGCAGAGAATCTCAAAACCGTTGAATATTGGAAAAAAATGTGTACGAAGAAAAAAATGTTTGTGTTCGTAGGAGGATGTTCGAGGGTACACTGTGAACAATTGCAGGCAGTTAATAATTAATGTTTCTGGCCATACATCATACAATCCATAAAAAAATTTTTGAAGGAATGTATCTGAGAAAATACATTCGTATAAAGGTTAAAGAAACTTGGGGACCAGAATTTGAATAACATCTGGTTCATTGTAGTTCCCGAAGTGTTCCTGAATTAGCAAGTGCATCGAAGCCAACGAAGGATGATTCTGTTCTTCGTATTCGTCATTCAGGTTCTTCATTGTCCCACAATCAGCTAGCATTTAGAATTCTCCATTCACGGTAGGACGTACCGCCAAGAATCATTGTTCCTAGGGTCTCGAACCAGTCCAGAGCCTAAACTACATTCTAACCAACGACATGCGTGTTGCAGGTGTTTTACCATTCGATTACGTGCGAGATAGAAGCGATTTTTTATTGTAGCGGACACGTCGATCGCGCCTCTCGACACGTGTCGGCTCGAGGAATTGTTTCCGGTTCTCACGGAAGAACTATTTCGACGAGGGACGATGAATGATGACACCATTTATGGGTTTTTAATTATTAACCCTACTCCAACGTTGTCGGACCCCTCCGATAAGTTACTATCATGAGAACGGGAATTCTAACTTTCTGCTAAGAAGTACAGAAATGTCTCGGTATATGTGATATACCGAAAATTTGATATAACGATTTTGGTTTTCATTATTCTCTTATGGAATGATCAGCACCATATTCGTTACAATTTTTCTGATTAAAATGATATTCAACATGACAAAATCCGATACATAATTGCTTGCGCCACTCTCGACTTCAAGCAGGTACACAATTAGGTGTAAAATTGAAAGTGAAGGAGGGTTTTTTCTATTATAATTTCCCCTCTCAAAAACAAAGCATGTACCAAATACCGCATTCGAATTAAAATACACTAGAATTAAGAGATATTATAAGTATCGACTGACTAATAATAGTAGTAGGTTTAGCATAAATTGTAGGAACTACGTGCAGACTCAATTCTTGAAAAATGTTTATGCGTTTATAATGTTATATTTTGTTGTAAACCTAAATGTAAATATGTTATATAATAAACATATTTTACAAACAAAAAAAAATTACCGGGAAGGCCAGAGTTCAAATCCCTTTTTCCTTTTTTCCCATTTTTTCTTTTTTTTCTGTTCAATTTATATATTTTAATTAATTGTATTTTACACATGAAAAATATACTCATAATATCTATAGGAAACAATATATAAAAATTTTATTGAAAAGGAACATAATATGAAAGTATCGACTGACTAATAATAGTAGTAGGTTTAGCATAAATTGTAGGAACTACGTGCAGACTCAATTCTTGAAAAATATTTATGCGTTTATAATGTTATATTTTGTTGTAAACCTAAATGTAAACATGTTATATAATAAACATATTTTACAAACAAAAAAAAATTACCGGGAAAGCCAGAGTTCAAATCCCTTTTTCCTTTTTTCCCATTTTTTCTTTTTTTTCTGTTCAATTTATATATTTTAATTAATTGTATTTTACACATGAAAAATATACTCATAATATCTATAGGAAACAATATATAAAAATTTTATTGAAAAGGAACATAATATGAAAGTATCGACTGACTAATAATAGTAGTAGGTTTAGCATAAATTGTAGGAACTACTTGCAGACTCAATTGTTGAAAAATGTTTATGCGTTTATAATGTTATATTTTGTTGTAAACCTAAATGTAAATATGTTATATAATAAACATATTTTACAAACAAAAAAAAATTACCGGCAAGGCCAGAGTTCAAATCCCTTTTTCCTTTTTTCCCATTTTTTCTTTTTTTTCTGTTCAATTTATATATTTTAATTAATTGTATTTTACACATGAAAAATATACTCATAATATCTATAGGAAACAATATATAAAAATTTTATTGAAAAGGAACATAATATGAAAGTATCGACTAACTAATAATAGTAGTAGGTTTAGCATAAATTGTAGGAACTACGTGCAGACTCAATTGTTGAAAAATGTTTATGCGTTTATAATGTTATATTTTGTTGTAAACCTAAATGTAAACATGTTATATAATAAACATATTTTACAAACAAAAAGAAATTACCGGGAAGGCCAGAGTTCAAATCCCTTTTTCCTTTTTTCCCATTTTTTCTTTTTTTTCTGTTCAATTTATATATTTTAATTAATTGTATTTTACACATGAAAAATATACTCATAATATCTATAGGAAACAATATATAAAAATTTTATTGAAAAGGAACATAATATGAAATAAACACTGACTTCATCAATCTTAACGTATCTCAAAAGTTGTTGAGTATCGAGGTCTATAATGCTACATTTTCATAAACAGTAGAACGAAATCTACCAATATGCAAAGTTTCCCTTGTTAGCACAACCACGATTATCCGAACCGGTGGCATCTGAATTCTTTCCTGGCCTGGTTTCTTATTATTTTTGGAAGCTTTAAAAAATTAATAAAAAATCTGAGATGCTCATTATCGTATCTAACTTAATTGTTATTTTGCAATAGCTATATGTGTAAACCTTTGGTTTGAAATAGAAATAAAAATTTGAAGGAAAGTTATGAAGAAATTAGAGTTCATCATCGGCGATTTTTTGAATGACTTTCTAACTTTGTGACTGTCATATTCATTTTTCCGATAAAAGCATAATATCCACATTCTAGGATTGAATTTAAATAACGACATATACAGGGTGGGCCACGACCATTTGGAGCATCGATTCGACTAAGGTAAATGATATTTTTTAATGTTTCATTGGTTTGGATGAAGAACAAGTACTTTTTATAATGCTGGCCGAATTTGTCTCAGTATCCCCTAAAAGATGGGCGCATAAAAATTGTAGGGTTACTTATAAAAAAACCGGAGGTGACCTTGATGATTCTGGGGGAAAAAGAGTTGCCAAAAAATTTGGTACAATTATCTTGAAGCTCTCCTTGAACCTTGTATTATTTTAACCCTTTGCACTCGGAAGTATTTTAATTCCAAAACTAAACTTTTTTTTCGATCAAGAATATTTCCATTCTATATGATTTTTTTCATTTTGAAGAAATGAGACTGATATAATACCTCGTACAATATTTAAATATTTGGTAACTAATTTATTGAATATAATTTAATAATGTAAACAATATTTTGAATAATGGTATAACAATTTTTAGTGGTGCCTCAGAGTGACCACTCGAGTGCTAAGGGTTAACTAAAATATCGTCCGATCGAACCGCTAACAGCAGAATAATCCAAGCTGATCACGCTTCGTGGTCCACCCTGTATAGAAAATTAATTTGATTTTCTTGAAACGTAAAGTATAAATATTATGTATACATATACAGGATGGAAATTATAAAGCGTTACAGACGAATGTCTCCAAAAATATTGATTATACGCAAAAATGTTTCAGATGAAAGTTGTTCGGTACCGAGGGAGGGAGGGCATCATGTGGTGGAGCTTTTATTTTTCCCGGTGGACACACCAAGGTGAGATGAAGGTCAACTTTCTTTTCTTAAATAGTACGATATGTTTTCTTTATCCACCATCAATAATAGTGCGGTTTAAGATGAGTTCAATTGCCTATGACTCAAGGTTATTCAAGGTCAAACTTGCAGGAAACTGCAGAAAAGATGTAATCGTTTTATTCTTTTATTTTTATTGGTTATGTTTGACAACTACAAAAATGCATTTAGCAATGAAAAGAAGTTACTCGATCTAAACAATTTGAAAAATCATTTAGCATTTCCCGACAAGAAGAATGTCTTCTTTCACGTTCCAGAAATGTTCAACGAAATCAATGGTGGTAGTTTTGAAGAGATGCCCGATCCCACAGTGCGATAATCGCCGGGGTGGAATAAAATTACAGTGTTCGTGTCACCGAAACAGAACGCAGGGGGTTGAGCACGGTCCTCGGGTTGGCCAACAAAGACTCGCCATCGCATCCAACTAATTAGGCGGTTTATTGTTGCGGAGGTCTGTCGTTCTATTGGCGTCATGCGTGATATATTGCCTAAGATAGTCCTTTATCCTGGCCTTAGGTTTTGATCGGGCCTCGTTAACGCCGTTGTCGAAATACGCAGTGATCCTATACTGTAGTTGGTACGATTGATGATCGAGGGTTCTTCTTGTACTCTAATTCGATCCATGAAAATGTTGTTAACCTGGCTGAGCGTTAACCTAAGTGCCGTGACACGTGAGCAGGCTTGTTCGAGAGATATTTCGTTTTGTTTAAGCATCTGAGTTAATTGGTCAATCTGTGTCAGTGTTAGGTATGACTAGAGATATTTATGCGAAATGAAAATTCCGTCGATTGCAAGAGACTGGAACCAAATAGGCATTTCATTCTAACATTAATCTTTTGAACAAACTGAAAGTAATAGATTGGCATTCTTAAATCATTTTAATCTTTCCACTGTTTTAATTTCCACTCACCCATTTTTGCCAGAAATGCATCAAATCCGCAGTTCATATATGACTATGAGTATTAGATGCTTCATTACTGCCTTGCGAATTATCATTAATAGATTGCTGATTTTATGCATTTTATAGCGAAAATGGATAACTAAAATATCGAGTAGTGAGGACACCAGAAAAATTTACGAATATCGTTGCACTATTTTCTATTTATTAAAGTTGAACGAAGAAACGCATTTTTACTTAACTTCTGTTGTCTACAATCTATGCGCACAATTTCTATTTTGCAGAAACATCCACAGTTTAACCATTAATGTGATTACTAAAATATTAGGATATCGTTTTTCACAGGGCTTGAAGGAAACTGTGAAAATTTTCAATTATTTATTTGAAAGTTCATTTTGTCCAGCTAAAATGGCTATTTGGCACACTGTGCGGCTGTACGTAGTAGTGGGAAGAGATCCGATGGTGGGGACCGTGCAATTCTCGGAGGGGAATACGTTGAAACTCTCTGACATATACTATGTACATAAGAGTACTTAATAGGAGAATAAAATAATTACATGAAAACATTTTATTAACCAAATACAAAATTACTGTGATTGCATTTGAACTTTGATAACAGAATTAAAGTGTTACTGTACAAAATTAACTTGAAACGGAAAAGAAATAATTTAAAAGTTTAAAGTTTACAAAATAACTTTTATTTATAAAAGTTTACAATTTCATTCAAGCCCTGGTTTTATATAATTTAGAAATCATATAATATATAATCTATAATTTAGAAATTAACATTTTTCGAAACTATACTCTAAAAATATGCGATGCTTATTGAAATTATTAAATAGAGAATGAAATTTCTAGTTAGCCCCCGTTTCTTTTAACTCCGGTAGAAAATGTTTATTTTCCATAAAGATCCGCAGTATAAAATTTGATAATTCGGTGGCCTGCAAGAACAGGTATCAAAGAGACTATTCGTTGCGCCTCTTCGGGAATTCCATGGTTCCAAGGTGAAACGGATAACGCGAACTCGGTAACAACGCGTTTCTTGTGGCGAGCAACGTCTGACATCTGGGCCGACGTTATCTTCGCGTTATCATTTTTTAGATTAGCCTTAGTAGTCGTGCGTTTGCTTTGCACCGCGGCGCTTTCTCTGTGTACCCTGAGTGTATCGCCGTCCTGCCACACCAAACCACCTTCCTTCAACTAACTGTTAAGCACCGTCCACAGGGAATCCATCCCATGTCCTCGGGCCGAGCCGCGAACACCTTCGCGAACCATAGAAAAAACAAGTACTGCATCCTCGTCAAAACCCTATTAGCACAAGTTACTCAAAATCAGAGAATTTTAGAGGTTAGTCATTCTTCTTCCGAATATGTTAAATAATCGCCCACTACAACCAAAACTGAATATACACGTATTACAGTTGATAATTACATTGTGCATTTTACGCATTTAAGACGAAAAATTAGAGTTACAATCTGATGTTATTTTTCTTTTCCATTTTGTAAAAATGAGGTAATGGAATCTTATAAATGACAAATAGTACTGGCTATTAAAACTATGTGGCTTTTACTTTCTCGCAGTTTAATTCGAGATAGTCAAATTAATTTTGTGCATTTTACGCATTTATAACGAGAAATTAGAGTTACAATCTGATGTTATTTTTCTTTTCCATTTTGTAAAAATGAAGTAATGGAATCTTATAAATGACAAATCGTACTGTCTATTAAACCTATGTGGCTTTTACTTTCTCGCAGTTTAATTCGAGATAGTCAAATTAATTTTGTGCATTTTACGCATTTAAGACGAGAAATTAGAGTTACAATCTGATGTTATTTTTCTTTTCCATTTTGTAAAAATGAAGTAATGGAATCTTATAAATGACAAATAGTACTGGCTATTAAAACTATGTGGCTTTTACTTTCTCGCAGTTTAATTCGAGATAGTCAAATTAATTTTGTGCATTTTACGCTCTTATAACGAGAAATTAGAGTTACAATCTGATGTTATTTTTCTTTTCCATTTTTAAAAATTGAGGTAATGGAATCTTATAAATGACAAATAGTACTGGCTATTAAAACTATGTGGCTTTTACTTTCTCGCAGTTTAATTCGAGATAGTCAAATTAATTTTGTGCATTTTACGCATTTAAGACGAGAAATTAGAGTTACAATCTGATGTTATTTTTCTTTTCCATTTTGTAAAAATGAAGTAATGGAATCTTATAAATGACAAATAGTACTGGCTATTAAAACTATGTGGCTTTTACTTTCTCGCAGTTTAATTCGAGATAGTCAAATTAATTTTGTGCATTTTACGCTCTTATAACGAGAAATTAGAGTTACAATCTGGTTATTTTTCTTTTCCATTTTTAAAAATTGAGGTAATGGAATCTTATAAATGACAAATAGTACTGTCTATTAAAACTATGTGGCTTTTACTTTCTCGCAGTTTAATTCGAGATAGTCAAATTAATTTTGTGCATTTTACGCATTTAAGACGAGAAATTAGAGTTACAATCTGATGTTATTTTTCTTTTCCATTTTGTAAAAATGAAGTAATGGAATCTTATAAATGACAAATAGTACTGGCTATTAAAACTATGTGGCTTTTACTTTCTCGCAGTTTAATTCGAGATAGTCAAATTAATTTTGTGCATTTTACGCTCTTATAACGAGAAATTAGAGTTACAATCTGGTTATTTTTCTTTTCCATTTTTAAAAATTGAGGTAATGGAATCTTATAAATGACAAATAGTACTGTCTATTAAAACTATGTGGCTTTTACTTTCTCGCAGTTTAATTCGAGATAGTCAAATTAATTTTGTGCATTTTACGCATTTAAGACGAGAAATTAGAGTTACAATCTGATGTTATTTTTCTTTTCCATTTTGTAAAAATGAAGTAATGGAATCTTATAAATGACAAATAGTACTGGCTATTAAAACTATGTGGCTTTTACTTTCTCGCAGTTTAATTCGAGATAGTCAAATTAATTTTGTGCATTTTACGCTCTTATAACGAGAAATTAGAGTTACAATCTGATGTTATTTTTCTTTTCCATTTTTAAAAATTGAGGTAATGGAATCTTATAAATGACAAATAGTACTGGCTATTAAAACTATGTGGCTTTTACTTTCTCGCAGTTTAATTCGAGATAGTCAAATTAATTTTGTGCATTTTACGCATTTAAGACGAGAAATTAGAGTTACAATCTGATGTTATTTTTCTTTTCCATTTTGTAAAAATGAGGTAATGGAATCTTATAAATGACAAATAGTACTGGCTATTAAAACTATGTGGCTTTTACTTTCTCGCAGTTTAATTCGAGATAGTCAAATTAATTTTGTGCATTTTACGCACTTATAACGAGAAATTAGAGTTACAACCTGATGTTATTTTTCTTTTTCATTTTGTAAAAATGAGATGAAAGAATCATGTGAATCACAAATAATTTTATATTCTTTTTGGTTTCGAGTCACAGTTCACAGCATAATATTTAGCGAGTATGTGACTTTCTGCTGCTAAATTGTTTTAATATTTCATAAGGTGGTGCCGCATGTATTTAATGAAACATTTTTGAAGGTGAACAATGAAACGTGTTAATGAGAAGTTAGTCGTCTCGCCGATTGTCTCGATTGTTGGACGAAAGTTTTCGAAAGAAAATGTGAGATTTCGCGTGTGAGAGGAGCTTAAGGGAGAAGAAGGACGCGACAGTATTCACGCATCACCGAGGCCGAGACTGAAGAAGACTATCTCGAAGATTTTCCGGTGTGAGAACGCGATAGCGTTCCTGGCTGAGCAAACATCGGCTCTCATGGAGACCCACGGTTGCGTTCAAGCAATTTCAAGACGACGGTCGCGCGTCCGTGAGAATTCCTTAAATATACCCTCCATTAATCGCAAGCGATAAGCGAACTCCTACCCATCGTTCCTCGTTGTTGCACCAGAGAATCTTTATTCGAGAAACACAATTTTTACAGTCCACTTTGCATCGTAAAATATTGTTAGAAATCTTGCGATACATCTTGCAGACGATGCATACAGTGGTTCTTATTAATATTCGGACATTAAAGTATTTTATTCATTATTACACTGTATATTTTTAACTGTAACGAATTTAAAGTATGTGTCTGAAGGAAAAGGAATAAGGTAGTGTGCAGGGCGAAAGCGGAAAAGAAAGGGAGGAATATTTAAAGAGAAACGGTTGGAGCCAAGCAGGGGTGGAAGAGATGAGAAGACAAGAGAGAGAGAGATAACGGTGAGGTTAAAGGATAGGGATAGCGAAGTACAATGGCAAGAGCAGCATACGAGGATAGAGCAGTCCAAATACAATGAAAGGTACAAATACATAAGAGTGGCAGAATTACCGGAATATTTAAGTAAAGCGGGTAGAGGGGACAGTCAAAAACTCATAGCACGGGCAAGATGTGAAAATACAGAAAACTGGAACAAATATTGGCTGGGGGACGAGGCAAGAGGATGCGACCTGGGGACAAGTATGGAAGCTTAGAACATTTGACAAGAGAATGCAGGGTAATGGGAGAAATGATCAGGATTGAGGATGTAGTGAGTGGGAGGAAAGATAGAAATGTCGTAGAGTGGTTGGAGAAGTTGAGGAGAAAGAGAGGAAAGAGAGTATGAATAGACCAAAGAATATGCCAAACCAATGAACAAACGTTAGGGAATGGGGAAGGGTGAAATGATTGGGTTAGCAGTAATTAGGAGACTACCAGAGTAGGTCAGTGTAGGGAGGAGGGAGACAAAGAAAAAGTGTGAGAGAAGGTATGGACGAATGTGTGAAATAAGATAGATTTGTACAGTAGGTTAATGTAAACTAAGTCACATTTCTTGGCTGTAAGGCTGAAATAAACCAAATACATACATACATACGAAATGAAAGTACTTTTATTTTTTCTTATTTTAAAGTGTGTACTCTACATAACGAAAATGTTAATCTCATTTTAGAAACTAATTAATTTGTAATGTAACAAACAATATACAGTATTTAATCGATGAAAGTCGCAACCACGGGTCCGGCCGGCGACACTTCGTGTTAAAGTATACTATTCTTTGGTAAAGGACAGCGAAGCTCGAGAGGCCTCGGTCGCCGAGAAGTGTATCATAATACTGGTTGAGTATGCGGCGTGAAAACAACACCTAACCCAGTGACAAAACTTCTTTATTTTTTATTATTTTTTGATGGAATTGTCACCAACATATTCGTGGCATTTTTCTAATGAAGAATACAGTATTTCATCGATAATTGTCCACAACACGGGTCTGCGGAGGGACAATTATGCGCGAGGGATATCATTGTTTGAGGTTTGCCGAACGTAGAGAAGGACAGTCGAGCTCGAGAGGCCTCGGTCACCGAGAAATGTAAACATACCTAATCCGAATTTCCAACTTCTTTATTAATCATAATTTTTTTATGGGACTTCGATGACCATATTTCTGGCATTTTTCTGATAAAAATGATACCGAATATGATATAATTCCGATGGTATTTACTTGTGTAATCGATAATTAAAGTTTCGGGCGCGAGGAATGATAGCGTATGGGAAAGAAAGAGACGCGGAGAGTCGCAGTCGGCGGCCTTCGTCGCGCCCGAAACTTTAATTATCTATTACACAAGTAAATATCATCGGAATTATATCATATTTGGTATGATTTTTATTAGAAAAATGCCACAAATATGGTCATCGAAGTCCCATAAAAAAATAATGAATAATAAAGAAGTTGGAAATTCGGATTAGTGTGGTCTCACCAATATACCCGAGCCGCATGGTGTCATATTTCTCGGCGACAAAGGCCTCTCGAGCTTCGCGGCCCCTCAAGGGGGGACACCCCGCACTAGTGGGGATATCTCAGGGACAATTATGTCGTAGACATTTGGGACAATTACCGATGAAATACTGTATACCAAATAAGATATAATTGCGATGATACTTACTTGTGTAGTGAACGATGAAAGTTATGAGCCATAAATATAAAGATCTGTAGTTTACTAATGAGTAAATTTGTTGTCTGAAATTTTCTCTCTCTTTCATTTTAATACTTTTTACAATATCGTATAATTTATGTAAAAACATGTAGTACAACCTTAAGTCAGTACTATTTTATTCTACTTTCGCACAACAGTATTCATTTTTCTAAACCGAAGTGCCGTTTTTCTTCAAAAAGGCGGCAAATTCAAACGTCGGCAGAAACTTCCAAAAATTTTTCTCGTAAATTAATGTAGCATGGATTTGAAGATTAAGGGTCTTTGCACACCTATCCGGGACGGGCCCCGGAGAGTTTTTTTTACATAGCTTTGGTATAGGCGGGCTCTCCGGAATTTCTGATCCGGTGTGGTTCCAATTCTTTCCTCACGTGATCGATGGGCCATAATTCTTGCATTTTCGAGCACGCGTTGACAGTTCTCTCTTTGCATGGCACAAAAAAATGTTTTCAGGGGCTCCACAGCTCCTTAAAGTAAACTATCTAAACTAACTAGCTAAATCCTGGGTGTGCAGAGACCCTAAAGCTTCCTCTTTATAACCGCTATTTAAAAATTGAAAATTATAGGGCATCTTGTCACTTATCACAGTATCATTTATTTCAATACAGGAGTTCAGCTGTAAGTTCAGAAAATTGCGAAGACTATGGTTCGGATAAATGGAGTTCCATTGTAATCACTAGACTGTGGATTTTTATGGAAAATAAAAATTTGTCTGCGTCAATCGTAGGAGACTGGAGCCAATTTGGCATTTGCCTCTGGCTTTAATCGTTTTAACGAACTGAAAATAATAGATTGGAATTCTTAAATAATTTTAACCTTTCTTCTGTTCACCTACCTATTTTCACTATAAATGCATAAAACGAATAAAATTTAAAAAGGAACGAACATCACTGAAATTAAAGATCACTATCCTATAGTTTTCCATTCCTATTTACTTACTCTGCAAACAATTTTTATTCTGCATAAAGGTCCGCAATCTCGTAATCACAAAAATAAAAAGATTTGAAGTTCCAATGTTGAAAATTGTACAAACCTTTCGACCCTAACAACCACTCGAAAGCGTCCATATTTGATGAGCCCTCTCGAACAAACGCCGGAGTCGGATTAATTACACTTTCTTCGATGAAATTTTGTTTTTAAATTATGTTATCGATCGGGTCCGAATCAAGCGAACCTTCAAAGGGAAAAAAGAGAGCTGTGTAATCGGTATATTTGCGTTAGGGTGCCCCTGGCGGCCGCAGACGCGCGCGATCGGAGCATCGCGTTATACCGTTTAGCCGTTCGACGCAATCAGATTTTTAACATGTAATGTTTAGTTTGTCATTTTTACGGTTCCATGAGGTAAATATTAGAGCACGTTTGTCGGCGGCCGTAGTTCCGGCGGTGAGCATCGACGGCCATCAACCCCACTCGCCCTCCCCTGGAGCTTTGGAAACCGTGGATTAAAAAAAAAAGAGTTCCGGAAGCTACGTCAATCCTCGATTGTTGCGCGATCGCCCGTAAAAAATATCCCTCTCGAAACCGATCCTGGCGGACACGCGTAAGCTCCGCGCGCCACTCACATTTATTATTCTCGAGCGCACTCGTCGCGCACAATGTCCGCTCGAGTATCGCAACCTGTTCCTTGGGATCCTTTTATCGCGAACCCGTCATATCCACACACGTTACAACGACGGGTTCAAATCATTACCAAGTTTCAACGGTTTAAAGTTTACGGTGAATGTCTCGATACGTGTAGAAAATTCGGGACCGAAATGTTACTTGTGGGTCATTCCATGCCAAATCGATCACTTTTTGCAGGCACCATCGTCGATTTTGTTCTAAATGAAATCTGTTGTAGTCCATGTGAAATTAGGGGGGGTTTAAGTCATCATTTTGTCGGTTTCGAATTTTTTTAGAAACGGCAGGCTTTCAAAGTTTTCAATTTTTGCCCATCTTGGTGAAAACGGGTCTCACTTACGAATTTTTATCTCAGGAACTGTTCATCCGATTGAGCTACATTTTTTTTGTTTTATTCGGAAAGGATTGGGCTATTATGAAATAATTTTTTCAACCTCAGAAATCTACTTTATAAAGTCGAAAAATACAAACAAATTCTTTTTTTACGTTGTTTTCGATGATGGGCCGGAGTGATTTAAATTTTGAAAATAATATGGTTATATACAGTGACTCTGATAAATATTCGGACACTCTTAAAAAGAGGATAACTTTTTTAATATTGGACCCTACAAATTGCATTTGTTTTACAAGTTCTAACAATTAGTTCACTACATAAGGTGATAAAAAAATGTAAATGTTACAATCGTTGTATATTACAAATTTTTTCGTGGTCCTATATTGAAAATTTTAAAAATAAGTATTGTAGATTTGTGTTAATTATACATATTCTGACAATTTCATCGAAACCGTTTGATGCGAAAAAAAATATGCGCATTGATATTAAATAAACATTTGTAGCTCGTTGCTACGTTGGCCGAATGGCCCATATAAAAAATAGTGGTACAGTCGAAGTAACTGTATGTATATGACAGCAAATTCTCGTGAATTTATTTGGTATCGAAGGACTCATAATCTGATGTTACTAGTTTTTTGATCGGTGGAGGCGTGAAGGAGATATGAAGGTCAACTCTGCTTTTTAAACGGAACATATGTTTTTTACTTACATTCTGATGCAGTATTAGAAGACGAATACAATGACCTATTATTAAGGTCAGTCAAGGTCACTGAAGGTCAACTGCAAGAGAAAATAAATTGTCTCAAAGCACTCTTCGAATACTTCGACGATTTAGATGCAACATGTTATTTATGTACTGATTGTTAGTACAAGTGTTCAAATTGGCGATCTTGAACATGGATACATAGTCTAAAACGTTGCAATACCGATGACACTGCCTGATAAATTTAATTTTTATCTATTACAGAGCAAGTTCTTTTTATTCGTTCTTGCATGTCAACTTTGGTTGTTGGTTTTTCGCTGCATACTTTTGGATATTGAATATTACGCAGCCGTACTCTAATCGGCAGTCAAATTACTATTAACTACTAAAACAAACTAATAACTAATAACATTTGTGTACACAGACAAGTTTCAATGTGATTGAACGTTTGTTTACGTTCTGTGACCCTTGTCGGCAATTACAAGAGCAATATGCCAACAACCAGAGAATACACAAAAGTATTCGAAGAGTGCTTTGAGACAATTTAATTTCTCTTGCACTTGACCTTGAGTGACCTTGAATGACCTTAATAATACGTCATTGTATTCGTCTTAAAATTCTCTAGCAGAATGTAAGTAAAAAAACGTACTGTTCTATTTAAAAAAACAGAGTTGACCTTCATATCTCCTTGACGCCTCCACTAGTAAGTGGAGGAAAACAAGTAGAATCAGAATATGAGTCCTCCGATACCAAATAAGTTTGGTCTGAGGCATTTTCTTCTATCAGCAAAAACGAGCGAGTTATTCAGGTGTCCTGTTTTAAATGCCTCAACCTGTATGTTGCATAAATACTTACCAGCCAACATTAACTAATCTAGCATCACAGAACACTATACTTACTTCCACGAACAGAGTCCATTGTCAGAGAACAAAGAATTGTCCAACACAGTTGGGTAGTAATCGATTATGAATCAATTAATCCTTACTAGAATAAATCAGCAATCATGAACACAGTTGGTAATCTGTAATCATTAATCAGTACTCTGTAACCGTGAAATGAATGAGTAATTTATCTTTTACTAAAATTAAGGTTAGAGGTCTTTCAACGAGATTTTACGAGGATCAAACTTTCGTTAATATCTCGTTAACTCTTAGGTTTAGGACGTATGAAGGTCAACACTTTTATACTCAGAATTTGATATCATACGGATTTATGGTACAAAAAAAATGGGTCATTCCATTTAAAACAATCAATGTGACCTTCATATCTCTGAAGCAACTTCACCAAGCAATAAAAGATTAACGCCATATTACGATCTCTATTGTCCAATGGAACTTCTGTTTCGAAAAAATTTCAAGTACTATCATACTTTCGGAGTTATTGTAGGTGGCAATAGTTAGTGCGTCACCCTGTATATACATATATTTCCTGATTAATGATTACTAGACTGCGGATCTTTATGCATTTATGGTTTTTGAAAAGTTTAAAAAAAATGCTTGAGTATCAAATTTGACCGAATGTAGTACGATTTTTATTTATTTTTGTATCTACAAGCCTATTACCAGTGAAAATAGGATTTTATTTGTCACCACTTTTTTAAAATTTGTCTACAAAAATTGAGAATTGCAAAACATCCGCAGTCTAATGATTACTGTGGTAAACCATGACCAATGATTATATTTGCTTTTATTACTGGAGTTATGCATTAATCATGATTACTGGATTACTTATTAATCATAATCATTTATCATGAACATGATTTCACATTAGTTATAATTGTTAATCATCAATCAGATTATTCTTTGCCCGACTCTGGCCACCAACAAACGTTTGACACTTTCCACTGTGAAGTTCGCGCTTACGTTCACACGTACCTATGCTGCTCGGACGAAAGCCAACTTCAGAATGCGGCAGTTACTTGGGTATAAGAATACTATTGTTACTCTACTATAGGAATATTATAACAGTACCTCCCCCAGCAATGAAAACATTCTCACCTGAAAATATATTTTCGACGTTTTGGCCACGTTTCGGTGATTTGGAGGCGCCTGCGTTCACCAAGCGAGATTGAAATCGGCGCACAGGACAACGTTATTAGGAAGGTCGGGTCTGGAAGATAGCAAAAAAAATCACTGTAGAACCGATCTGGAACGTAGAAGCGACTGGACAACGTGGTCACCCACTGTCGGCTGATAGGGGAAGGTTCGCAGCGGGTCGCGCGAAGGAAGAGACAAACGACGAGGGCAAGAAGAGGCTGGAAGTGAGAGAATGTAGGGTGGCGCGGGGGGTCGTGGGTGGTAGAGATGACAAGGAAGCGCGGAGAAAGAGAAAGAGAGAGACACGGATCAAGGATAGTCTTTGCCAAATACCAATATTTGCGACCGCCCTGTTGGTACCTCTGCTCGACTCGACCTGACCCGACTTAACTCAACCGATCCGGCCGCAACTCAACTCGACTACCTCCACCGTTACCATCTCCCACCCGCCCCCTCCCAAGCCGTTGGCCCTCTGCTCTTCTTCGCGTTGACTATCCACAAGGGTGATCCTTCGTCGTGGTTATACAGAGAGTGAGAGAGAAAGAGGGGGGGGGGGGGGAGGGGGAGAGAAAAAAAAGAAAACTCGAATCGCTCTGTTTCTCCTCGCTATTACCACGGCGGAGCGTTGATAAGGAAACGTTCGGACAGTCGGATAGATGGATCTAACCGCAAACAAATTCCCGGTCGATCGATTGACACGGACTGTTGCGTGTTCCGACCGTTTGTGTTCCTTACGATTTAACGTCCGACCGGTTGGATGATGCCAACACCTCGCGACGCCTCGCGCGAATCACGTTCCTCGGGACCTGATGACGTGACAAGAGATCGAGGACGATGCTAAAGCTTGTTATCGTTCCGGAGAATTGCGAGATGGCGTCCCGATACCGGACCCTCCGCGCTGTAAGATTTCCAAGGGAGTTTCCGGCTACAGTTTTCCACAGATTTGGACCGAGATTCGTGTGCTCGGGGCGGTTAATTGTCCGTCAATCGAGAAAAGTGATTAGTAGACTGTGGATTTGATGCATTTGTCAGAAAAATTGAGTAGGAGAAGTTTAAAACAATGGAAAGACTAGATGAATTAGGGGATATCAGCACGCAATTCTCAACTCCATATAATTATTCAAGAAAAAAGGAAATTCCTCGTTAGGTTCAATGGCTTGCAACGAATGGAGACAATTTTTATTTTGCATGAAGACCCGCAGTCTAGTCATTAGAATTGAGGGAAGAGAGAGACAGGGAGGAGGAGAAAGAGAGAGAGAGAAGAGAAAGAGAGTGAGAGGAGGAATTGACCAAGGTGGTGGATGGATGAATTGATAAAAATCTTGGGAAGGAGAATTGGTGAAGATGGTTGGAGGAGGAATCAATAAAGAGGGGGGACATACCTGATAGGGAGAAACGTAAGATTGGGAGATAATGGCAATAAGAAAGAGAAATATGATAAAGATGAGAGAGAGAGATGATAAAGATGATGAGAAAGAAGGGGCTAGAGAGAGAGAGGGAGTATAGTGGCAGTTATATTACGCAGTGTGTCGCGACTGTCGCTGGTGCCGGCACAGTCCGGGTCGCGTTCAATGCAATAAATAATAATTAGGCGCTAATTAGCGGCGGCCATGTTGGCCGGCGGCAGTTGTCGGAGGATGAAGAGGCAGAGGAGAAGGAGGAGGAGGAGGAGAAGGGTGGCGGAAGGGGGCAATAGGGGAGTGTGGTTCGCGGAGGGCGGTTTAATCATGTCACACACCGACGCAGCCTATCTTCGTTCACGGCCGTCTCAACGTGTACGTATACAACCATGTATACGTGCACGGCGTGTGAAGGCGCGCGCGCGCGCGCGAGTACAGGCACACGCGCGCCGCTGCTTGTCCCGGATATGTTGACGATGTAGGGGCTAGCCTGTGCGGTCGTACGATAATACAACGTGCACGAGGGTGGATGGCGGAAGCGACGGGGGTGGGAACGGGAGGTGGACGCTGGATGCTGGATGCTGGATGGTGGATGCTGTCCGTGGGATGGCGGTGCACGAGGTGGTCGATTTCACGCGGTCGATCGCTGGGCCCGCAGCTCCACCCCCATACGCTCAGGGTCGAGCCCATTCAAAGCACCATACCACACGCTTCGACTAGCCGACGTCTCTTAACCCCTTCGCGTATTAGTTTCTTCGCAGTTACGGTGATTAGAACTTCTTTGACCTTGGCGCCTTTGATGCCGGATGACGTAGTAGTGCCAACTCTTTTTGTGTGTATTGTACATGTACAGTGGATCCAAAAAGTACTCGAACATTAAACGTCCCAGTCTCGAGAAATTGTCGATGCACAATTTTGTACATTTGTTGCAAGAAACAGAAGACAAGTAAACATTTCTTTCTTTGCCAATTTTAGTAAGTTGGAAATAGTACATTGATGTTTCTAAATTCTGTTGATCTTTTCAAGATTTTAAATTGCAGTTACCCATTTTTGTCATACATGCATAAAATCCGCAGTCTAGTGATGACTTCGTTAACTCCTTGAACTATAACAACGAGACAGTCTCGTGACGACAGTTTCGAACAAAATCTACTAACTATGTAAATAAATTAATTTACTTTAAACCGAAATAAAGTTTTATTTTGTTGTACTATATACGTGTATAGCCACTGGAGAATATACAGGCATATCATAAATATAACTTTTCTTTTGAACTTTTCTTTCTAATCACTGCAACCGTAAAATAAATCATACTGCAAGCGGTTAAATCAAATAGTACAATAATAATCTCTCTCTCTCTCTCCCTTCTGTCTCTTAAACTCGAACTCTTCAAATCGATCCCAGCATCCTTGACACGGTTAGTCAAGTATATATGTTCTGTTGTTGTACTCTATATGTCATTTTATTGTGTAGTGTCTTTTTCGGAATTTACAATGACTTTTCTTTTTACCTTTTAATTTTCCAGCTTAGGAAAATATTGACCATTTATCTCCATTCTGTATAGTCAATTTTTTCCCCCGAGTTTGAAAGTTAAAGGGAATCAAGTATGCCCATAATCACTTCGGATTAAGCCTCGGCTGCTCCGAAAATAGTTTGTTTCGCGGTAAACAGCGTCCTTTCGCAGAGTGCCTTGAAGGGCTCGTTAAATCACCACGGACATTTTCGCCTTTCACCTGCAAATTTTGCGGAACTCCCTGTCAGCCGAGTTTCCTCAAATATTGAAATTGGCTGCGGTCCTCCCCCGATGCGCGTCGCATTCTTTCGAAGGCAGGCAAGGCAAGCCATCGTGGGATTCACGTTGTTGGAAGGGCCAAGAGAGCGGCGCGGCACAGCGACCGCCGTTCGTTCGACCTCGTTTGCAACACAGGTTGTTCTGTTGCACCTGTGAGGCGACTTCGTTTAACCCTCCGACGCGCGACGCCGGACACAAAAGGAGCGAAACAAAATAGAGGACTCCGGTAGCACACAGCCCGAGACCGAAACAGGGCCCCTCCAAGAACAACAACGGGAAATTACGTGTTTTTTCTTCGCTCTAGATAGATCCGACCTATCCTCAACTCTCCGCATCAGTATAGGAAGGATTTCCATTCATGTACAGTGCCTAAAAAAAGTATTGGTACACCCTTTAAACGGGAATAATTTTTAACAAAATTTGACCAACCGACACGAATTTTTTTTAAATATTAGAAAAATTAGTATACTACTCAATGTGAACGATATTATTTTTCTAATTGCAATTGATCGGAATTGCGGAAAAATAGTGAACATCATGGTTTTTAAGTTTTTCATCGGAGCCTATAATGTGAAACATGGATTTTGTAAAACAAGATTTTTAAGCTTCCACTTGGTATACCACAATGACTAAAAAGCCCATTAGCGGGCTTCCGGTTTCGATGAAACTTTATGCATCATTGTCTAAACCATCATGGATTTTCAACCGACCAATAATGCATGTTCTTGAGGTTCACCTGACCATGATTTGTAAAGGATGCTTCATCCGTAAACAATACTGTTTGGAAAAACATTTCATCACTTTCATATTTCCGTATACCCCATTGAGAAAAGTGTACGCGATTTTCAAAGTCTCTTCCATGGAGCTCTTGGTGAAGAGATAAATGGAAGGGATGAAATTTTTGTGAATGAGGAATCCGGAATATGCTTGTCTATACCGGTTTCACGTCCAAGTTGCCTTATACTAACATGCGAGCTTTGATTAACTTTAGCGATGATATTGTTCACATTTTCTTCATGAGTAACAGTCTTACGTCTCACACGAATGTTTCTGTTGACACTACCAGTCTCACAAAATGTTTTAACAATACTTGAGTATGCAGAATGTGATGGACAAGAACGTTCTGGAAATCTGTCTTTGTAAATTCGTATTGCTTCTCTTAGACACTCTCGAGCTTCACCGTAAATTAAAACCATTTGAATTTTCTCCTGTTCTGAATAACGCATTTTGGATCGCTTGTCGATACACTGAGAAATCTAGCAGTGAGCAGACTCTTAAATACATATCTCTCTCACTCCTATGTACACAGAGCAATGATACAATGTGTTTATTTACAAGTTCAAGTTCATGGTCGAATTTCTGTCACCGTTGAAATCTGAAATGTCGCTGAAAGTAAGTTCTGCAATAATTAGCAAATTTTAGAGTTCACGGTCATTTCAAGGTCGTGCTATTAAACGTGGATGAATGCACAATAATGTTTGCTATAACATACAACAACATACAAAAAAATTACAATTTATAAAAAACGATTCTTCCATCTGATTCGTCTTTTGAAACCATTTAGATTACATTAGAAACATTTTTTGTATTTTCAGAGGTAGAGGAGGTATTTAGGTGTCCTGTTTTAGACGAAACACCCTGTATATACAAAATATTGCACATTCGGCTCCAATATAACTGCCTCAGGGCTCTGCTACCTCATCACCTCATGTTACCCAACACTACCCTTCAATTTAATAGCCAGAAAACAATATTAGTTTATTAATTATAATTTTTTTGCTTACATATATAATTGTAGGTATTTTAGGCGAGTTGTGTGAATGAATGAGCATGTACGTGTGCGTGTGAAGTGTCCAGCTGTGGTGATATACATATGTGTATGTACAAGTGTGTGTAAGACAAGGGCGGCGATGAGAATTGCGAATCGCGAGCGGAGAAACAAATCGGCGGAGTTCGGGTTTTAACATTGTAAAAGACACAGCGTTGAACGTTTCCAATTGCTAATTCTTTCCATTGTATTTAAATACTGTTTATTAATTTTCAATAAACCTATATAATTATATCTAACCTTAACATAGTTATTAATTATACACTTTATAAGGTGTATCCTATGGTCGTAAAGTGCATTTTGATCATTGCAATGGTTGAGTAAATTTATAAATAAATTATATGTATCTATTTCCCGGATGATTACATTGCAAATACGCGCAACTAGTATTTAAAGTTGCCTATAGACAGTGTTGGGATATGGCGCAAGATTTCATGCGCATGCGCGGCCAAAACAGTAATGTATCTATATCATGATGACAGAGGTAGTGGAGCCCTGAGACAGTTATATTGGCGGGAATGTATCGAAACAATCTGTTCCGGACAAAAAGACTTCAGGACGTGTCCTACGAGTTACAAAATATACACAGATACAAAATTATACATTCATTTTTCAGAATCAAATCATACCAATTTTCTAAAATTCTGATGGGTGCTTAAGGTACCCCACTTTATCGAGAATCTTGCTTTACTGAGGCTGAAATCGCCGCGCATGCGCGTGAAATCTTGCACCATATCCCAACACTGCCTATAGACAGTGATGGTATATGGTCTCGGTTTTCTCGCGCATGCACGACGATTTTAGCGTCAGTAAAGTACAAAGTTGGGCTAAAATGGGGTACCTTAGTCACCCCGCATAGTTTCGCAAATTTTTTTTCGATTTTTAAATATGAATTGACAAACAGCTCCTTCTCCAATACTAGTTGCCATTATGAAATCGTATATATTAACATTAATTTACCAGAATTTCGAAGTACGGTCGTCTCCTCGTGCCAATAACAGTTCTCCCCTACTTTTCCCACAAACATAAGACGTACGGTACGTTCCTGCATTTAGTCGCGCATGCGCGAAAAAACCGAGACCATATACCATCACTGCCTATAGAGCGCACCACAGTGTTTGCCATCCAAGATGGCCGACAAGTTGATACCCCTTCCGTCTTTCGCCTCACCCTTGCAGCATAATGCACAGTCCTTAGGTCCGTGATCTTACCACGTTGTTTACCACGTTGCCACCTAACCTCACTTTTTCTACTCTCCAAGCTGTCAGCCTTCTGTCCTTCTCTTTTATCTATTTCTTCTTCTTGCCCCAACTCAAACGTTCCATCCACTTATGTATCTCTTTGCTTTACCTTAATCACTTATTTCTGTTATCTATATTTCGCTTTGAATTCTTTCGTCACACATTCCCCAACATTCACACTGCGCGCCCCCTAGCCAAGTCCTTCAACATGCGTATACTTAACTAACGTAGATCTACCTTAATATTTTAAATTTTCATTGCGGTGCTGAAATGAAAAAGTTTTAAAAACTGCCTTTTTTCGTGCAATTCCTAGTAATTACAATTTTTTCAAAATTCTTTTTGCACGTCATTTAGTACAGCAGTGTTTCTAATTGCTACAAAAAAGTCAAGACGTTTGTTACAGTTTAGAAAAGTTATTCTAATTAAAATAGCGTTTGAATACTTTCGTGGCTCGTTGTATGTAGCCGACATGATTTGCCGTGATGCTTCGTTTCGGAATCGGCATCGGGGTTAGGGGAAGCGTTTTAAAACGGCGAAGTTCGCCGGCCGGAATTCATTAAAAGCACGTTGGTAATGGGACAACGATGACGTTGTTGGTCGTGCCGGAGGGAAATGCGGGCGACAAAACCGTGCCATCAAGCGGGAACCAGGGGAAAAGTGAGAGAGAGAGAGAGAATGAGGGGGAGAAGGATGACAGGGTGTCGTAATTCTGTCGCATTACCATTTAGATTAGTTAGATTTGCAGGTAAACAGGACGCAGCCGATCACAAAACACAAACATACGCGTCTACCGGAGCCTGGTATACCCGTCCCCGTAACCCGGGAGCCGCGGGACGATTGCACGATGTGCCCGGCCCACGGTTGACATTTTAATTTCATCGCGATAATTACTTTCAAACGGATGGCTTTTTAAGTAGATTAAAATATTCCTGCGCCGCGAACACGTCCGCACTCGTATAATTAATGCATTTTACAGGACGCGCGTCGCCGGACGGGATCCGGTTTTAATGTTCCTGTCCCACCCTCTTTACCACCCAGCAACCCCCGGCAATTTCAACTCGATTTCGCGACTGGTTCGCGCGCGCGATGTACCGTCAGTATTTTATCTCTGGAAACGGCCGTTCAATTAGATTTGCCGGATGGAAATGGGCGGAGACGAAGATCATGTGTTTCATGTTCGAGTACGTGTACGATCCGTAATGTTCACTTTGGTTCTAGTTCCTTCATTATGCCCGGTTCTAATTTCAGTAAAAATTAGATAGAGAATTTTTCAAAATTTTAGTTTGGAATTTTCCAATTTTTTTTTTAAGACCTCGGGCCGTCTTCGGAATATTCCAGCGTTGTTATTGAAGACCTCATGCCACCTTCTTAACAATTTACATGGACTAAATGGTAAGAGGACAGTTTGCACCGGGATCGTGTTACTGTTATCGGTAGACTGTGGATCTGCAAAATAAAAATTGTCTGTATCAATGACAACAAGCGGGGCTTGAATTCAAATTTATTTCTTCTTGTAGCCATTTTGATACTGTGGAAGTTACGTAACGTGTGTATCGTTTGTGCATTTTTGTTATAAATGCATAAAACCCACAGGAATGTCGAATATTTTTCCTCAAATTCGAATAAATTATGAAATTCTGCGTAAAAAAGTATTATACAAAGTGGGGCTTAAAATAAATAATTACTGAAATATTTTTAAAACAAGTTTTATTCCAAGCGGTGTTCAAAGTGCTGTCGATCGCAGTGACACTTGCGTATTGTGTTATATTTCTCGGTGACCGAGGCCTCTCGAGCTTCGTTGACCGTCTCTGCCAGAGTCGCAAGATCGCTGAAATCGAGGGGAATACAATTTACCACCTCTCTGATGACCAGAGTAATATGCAACACGTTGTGCGGCACGTCACGTGACCAGTAGGGGACGTTGGAGTGTGCGCAGGAGTGGAATGGGATAGTGGAAGGGGAAAAGGAAGAGAGAAAAATCAACCCAGTTTTGGGTAGATCTGGCGACACTGGTCTCTATCTTCAGCAGAGGTCGAAAAATAGTTTCTCCTACACGATAATTGCCCCTGGCCGGACCCGTGTTGTGGACAATTATCGATAATTCGCCGTATTAGGATTAATGTCGGGTTTTCAGTTGCCACACTTTAACGCTTAGTTTGGAGATAACTGCATTTCATTCTGGTTATCTTATAATATCATTTTACAGTGCAGATGTCGCTCTACATGCTGGTAGGTATGCTTTTGTGTTTCAGTGTTAATTTGTGTTCACTTCAGGTTATTGATTTCGAAATGGACGGAATGCAAATTCGTGTAATTATCTTATGCGAGTACAAATTAGGTCATAAGTTTGCGGAAACAACACGCAATATTAACAATCCATGTGGGCAAGATACTGCAAGTGGACGCACGGTGCAACGGTGCTTGAAAAAACATCGGAGTGGAGATGAGAGCCTCACAGATAATGATGGTCGCGGACGTCCTTATAAACTCTAGAACACCAGAGTTTTACGCAATTGGAATTAAAAATCTGATGTGTCGTTTTCAAAAATGTATAGCTTGCAATGGATCTTATTTTGACTAATAACGTTTATTGTGTGTCGAGATATGTGATTTTAAAAATAAAGTTTAAATACCGACATTAATTTCCGACCAACCTATTATATTAAAAATGCTTGCTGCCAAATTACGATTTTTATGCCAACATAACGAATTTATGTGGAGCACACCGAAGTTCTTTACCGTAGAAACGTTTGTGCAGGCAGTTTGCGTTGGCGCACTCGAAAGAAAGGAAAAAAAATACACAAAGAAGCGCTGCGCATCGTTTTTCTCCCTGCTTTGAACGCGCAAACACAAGGATTCGCTATGAAAATCTTTTCGCTGCGCGGCAAAGAACCGCAGTATGAACCCAGGCTTACAGTCATTGAAGCGCAGTGCAAATGCAACGCCAATTTCCTCGCGCACGAGTTTCCAGCTTTTATTGGAGTTTATACAGGGTGAGGTATTTAAAATAGCACACCTGAATAACTCGCTTGTTTTTGGAGATAGAAGAGAATGCCTCAGATCAAACTTATTTGGTATCGAAGGACTCATAATCTGAGGCTACTAGTTTTTTGATAGCTGGAGGCGTCAAGGAGATATGAAGGTCAACTCTGTTTTTTTAAGTGGAACAGTATGCTTTTTTATTTACATTCTGTTAGAGTATTTCAAGACGAACACAATGGCCTATTATTAAGATCATTCAAGGTCACTCAAGGTCAACTGCAGGAGAAAATAAATTGTATCATTTAGATGCAACATATTATTTACGTACTCATTGCTAGTAAAAGTGTTCAAATGGGGGACCTTGAACATGGATACATAGTCTAAAACGTTGCAATACCGATGACACTGCCTGATAAATTTCAGTTTTATCTATTACAGAGTAAGCTCTTTTTATTCGTTCTTGCATCTCAACTTTGGTTGTTGGTTTTTCGCGGTATACTTGGATATTGAATGTTTGTTTACGTTCTGTGACCCTTGTCGGCAGTTACAAGAGAATACACAAAAGTATTCGAAGAGTGCTTTGAGACAATTTAATTTCTCTTGCAGTTGACCTTGAGTGACCTCGAATGACCTAAATAATAGGTCATTATGTTCGTCTTGAAATACTCTATCAGAATTTAAGTAAAAAGACATACAAGTAAAAAAAACAGAGTTGACCTTCATATCTCCTTGACGCCCCCACCTATTAAAAAACTGAGGCATTTTCTTCTACCTGCAAAAACAAGCGAGTTATTCAGGTGTCCTGTTTTAAATGCCTCACCTTGTATATTTCAGTTTAAATAACATTACTTTTATTTAGTCCTCGTACATAAAACGTACATAAACAATTGCTGTTTGCCTAAATAACTAACGAATTTCTGCTCGTTTAATTTCCTTCACATATGATTTAAATAACGCATAAAATCTGCTCGTTAATTTGATGCAAATATTAACACTTTGCTTACCAGAAATCGGTGCTGTAACGAATGGAAGCTTAAAAATCATTCTCTACATAATAATTACAAACGAAATTATTAGATTACGTTATTGAGGAAGAGTTGATGGTTTATGATTGAGGTTTCTGTTGCTGTCGAGGAATCCATTAAAAAGTCCACAGCCATGGCCCCATAGACTTTCAAAAATTATAGGGCAATCGCCGGTAGATAATGTGTTAATGTTACATAGTTACGATTTATATAGTCATTGATAGATTGCGGATTTTATGCATCCATTACAAAAACGAGAAAGTACCGGTGGTAATATTAAACGAATTTAAGAATGCCAATATATTGTTTTCAACGTATTCAAAGAAAGACAGAATCTTTTGACTAAAATTGTTTGTATCATTTGCAAAGCACATGAGCCACTTATGTATTTTTTCATTCCTTTAACAATTTTAGAACATCTCAATCTTCATAATCTTTCTACTGTTTCAAATTTCTTCTATTCTATTTCCACATAAATGCATAAAATCCACCTCCTAGTTGCGACGAATGCAAATAATTTTTATCTTCCATAAAGATGCGCGTGTCATTGTTAATAGTGTTCCACAGGGGACAGTCGAGTGCAAAGGGTGATATGCATTTATGACAAATAGGTGCAATTTAGAACCGTAAAAACATTAGAACAATTTAAAAATACTGTTGTTGTTGGAAATATAAGACAGTTTCCTCAGCGTGTGCGAATGAATGTTCGTGTGCTTATAGATTTCATGCGTTGAAGCACGCGTTAGCATAGTAAGAGTAAAACTGAGAGTAAAACTAAAATAATCAAAGAAAGTTACAATTTAGTTGTACGATAGTGTGCTTAATACATCTCTGCTTTTTGTTCAACATGTCATCTTCTTTATTAAGTCGTGTACATAGAGTTAGTGTAAATACACAGATATAAAATACTCCACGTGCAGACTTAACCTCACAAATTACAACAGTTATATTATTTTCCACCTACTAAACGTATTGAGAAAGAAAATAAATATCTGTTCCACTCCAATTTGTTGCAATTCAGGAAGAGAATTTTTATTTTGCATGAAGATCCGCTGTCTAGTTATAATCCTCGATTCTCTGCTGGTACAAGAAATTCCTACTGAATTCCTATTATGGTCCGATCTATCACGGTCTATTCTACTTCCGGAGAACCGAGTACGCATGAAAAGCGCACGAAAATTGTCCGTAGCGAAGCCCGATCGAAAACCGGACGAGAGCAGAGGATCAGTAACATTATCAATCTTTCGAGAGTAGGATAGGGGAGGTACCGGCGAAACTTCCGGTGCAAAATACAAGTTGGGCGACGAGGTAACGCGCGAACGTCCCGGGCAACGAATAATATCGGTACGCGAGGAAAACGCGAGGTGGCCAGGAGCCCGTGCCGTGCCGCGCGCGATCGATAGCTTTGAAAAGGCCAGATTGAATGCCCATCACTAACTGGCCCATCGACGTCGCGGCCGAGAGCATTACGTTTTTCCACGTCGGATGTAAATGCCAGGCAATATCGCGATGTTGGCGCCAATGGTCGACGCTCGAGTGACTGGTGCTGATTGATGTTGGCCGTGTTTGGTCAGAGGGTTGTTTCTCCGCTCCGCAGCAGCCCCCAGCGGACCCAATAAGCACCTCACGCATACACACGCGTGTCCTGGCATCCATCTACACGCTCCAGGTCCACCTACGCCTAACCTAGCTGAAGGAAGCGGAGCCATTGTTTACACGGGCTTGCAGAGCCCGTCTGTCGCGATACCTTCGGCCAGCCCCCTTTTACCCATGGGAGAAACTAGCTTTAAACCACCCTCCACCACCGCCCCCGCGCCGCCTGGCCAACCCCCTAAACCACCCCTCGCACAGGAACCACGTCAATTTATTGTACTCCAATTGCGTCCACCTACGAATCGATTCTTGTTTCTACGAAAGGGGACTAAGCTCTTTGTCTCCTCTGATATCAACACCTTATCGACGAATCACGACCAGTTTTGTGGATTGACGAAGGTCGTGGGAGGTGTCTCTGATACCTGATGAGTAGACTGTGGATTTGTTGTCTGAAACTTTCTATTGTATTTCAATGCTTCCTACAACGTCGTATAATTTAATTGTATTGCCATATGTAAGTTTATTAAGTATTGTCGACAACCATAATTAAGGACTCATTTTAAAGCTTGAATCCTCTACTTTCCGCGTAGCATTATTCATTTTTGGCTGAGATATTTTTACACGACGTAGCAGGATGGGATACCGAGGATTCATTTTTCATCGAAAACGCTGCAAATTCAAAAGTCTCCGAGAACTTTAAAAAATTATTCTCGTAAATGAACGCTCCACTGATTAGAAGAATGAAACCTCCCCTTTACAACGAGACCAAAAAAGTTGATTTACGATTTTTTTTTTTGGTCAAGTTAGCGATGTTTGTATGGAAGGCGGAGGAGTAGGCAGTGCTTCAATTAAGTAGATAAATGATCACAGTTTGAATGTAGGCAATGTTTCGAGAATTCAGTGTTCAAATACTTTTTGGATTCACTGTAAGTGGATGTAAGTCTGTTTAAAATTTCGCGAAAATTGTCACAAATGTCTAATTATAACTGTTTTGAAAACGTCAAGATTTCTACAAACAAATATATGTAAATAACTGTTGCTTATCGTCCGCATGGAAAACATTGGAAACATCGAATATCTAATTAGCTTCAAAACACGAAGGCCCGGAGAATACATTTTTCTGCATTCAACAAAGAAAATCAATATAGAAACCTCCCTATTTTGCGGAACACGGCGGAGGACTCTTCGCCATTTTCTTCTGTTGTTTCTACGGAGGCACTCGGAGCGAGGCACGAAAAATTAAGACGCATTCTTAGGGACTTAGGAAAACAATGTCGAGTGTTTGCGTCGATCGGGGCGTGGAAGGGCCAGTTTGCATGGCATTAGTGCCTATATTATTGTAAGCCGACGCATATAATTCCCAAGCAGGGTCGTCCCCGACAAATTTCGCGCGGATCCCAGCCCCCTGCGCTGCATCGAATTAATTTAATATCGTCACGGTCCTTTATCGCATATTTACACGGCCCCATAATTAGAAAAGTACGTCGCACCACCTGTTAATCGCCATGTGTTTGTATTATAAATGCATTTATCGCTGCGTACGATTTGTTTCAATTTTTTGATCGGGCCAGCGGCCGCCATGTTGATCGCGGAATTATACCCACGATAGAAAGCGCACGATTGAATTATACATATCATACAACACAATAATATACACGGTGGGACAATAACTTTGTCCACGTTGAATATTTCCGTTATTTGTAATGATATGAGAAAATGACATATACAAATAGATATAGAGGGTATAGAGGGGGAAATATTGTGATCTAAACATTTTTTATATCCGTGAAGGCATTTCGGAGATTTCAACGTGTCCTTGGTTTCTGCAAATAATCGATAGAGTATCAAATTCTGCGTAAAAATGTATTTGACCTCTATATGTCCTAATGTAATAATTAACGAGATATTATAGAAATCATTTTCCATATATTCTCACCACAGTCAAGTTGGGGGACATCAGTACCTTAAGCTTCCAGGCACATAGTGGGTGCGTATTGAAAATTATTTCGATAATTTCACTTTAACTATTACCACTAGGACATATAGAGGTTAAGTACATTTTTACGCAGAATATAATTTTCCATATGTCCTCACCACATTCAAGTTGAGGGAGATCAGTTCCTTAGGCTTCCAGGCAAATACTGGGTGCCTATTGAAAATTATTTCGATATTTTCACTTTAACTATTACATTAGGACATATAGAGGTTAAGTACATTTTTACGCAGAATATAATTTTCCATATATCCTCACCATATTCAAGTTGGGGCACATCAGGTCCATAAGCTTCCAGGCACATAGTGGGTGCGTATTGAAAATTATTTCGATAATTTCACTTTAACTATTACATTAGGACATATAGAGGTTAAGTACATTTTTACGCAGAATATA
The DNA here is from genome assembly GCA_913789915.3 of Sphecodes monilicornis. Lineage (NCBI taxonomy): Eukaryota > Metazoa > Arthropoda > Insecta > Hymenoptera > Halictidae > Sphecodes > Sphecodes monilicornis. The sequence goes on along the minus strand of OU565301.1, from coordinate 6,647,008 downwards.
ATTTTCCATATATCCGCACCACATTCAAGTTGAGGGAGATCAGTTCCTCAAGCTTCCAAGCAAATAGTGGGTGCCTATTGAAAATTATTTCGATAATTTCACTTTAACTATTAAATTAGGACATATAGAGGTTAAGTACATTTTTACGCAGAATATAATTTTCCATATATCCTCACCACATTCAAGTTGAGGGACATCAGTACCTTAAGCTTCCAGGCACATAGTGGGTGCGTATTGAAAATTATTTCGATAATATCTCGTTAACTATTACATTAGGACATATAGAGGTTAAGTACATTTTTACGCAGAATATAATTTTCCATATGTCCTCACCATATTCAAGTTGGGGCACATCAGGTCCATAAGCTTCCAGGCACATAGTGGGTGCGTATTGAAAATTATTTCGATAATTTCACTTTAACTATTAAATTAGGACATATAGAGGTTAAGTACATTTTTACGCAGAATATAATTTTCCATATGTCCTCACCACATTCAAGTTGAGGGACATCAGTTCCTTAAGCTTCCAGGCACATAGTGGGTACGTATTGGAAATTATTTCGATAATATCTTGTTAACTATTACATTAGGACATATAGAGGTTAAGTACATTTTTACGCAGAATATAATTTTCCATATGTCCTCACCACATTCAAGTTGAGGGACATCAGTTCCTTAAGCTTCCAGGCACATGGTGGGTGCGTATTGGAAATTATTTTGATAATATCTCGTTAACTATTACATTAGGACACATAGAGTTTAAGTACATTTTTACGCAGAATTTGATAATTTATCGATTTATGATACAAAAGGTAGGTCGTTTCATTTAAAGAAACCAAGAGGACCTCGAAATCTCCGAAATGCCTATACGCACATAAAAAATGTTTACATCATAATATTTCTCCCTATATACCGTGCAACTTTTGTAGATATCATTTTCTTATATTATTACAAGTAACGGAAATATTCACGGTATTTCCCCACCCTGTATACATACAATTTCAATATACATATACGCACAATGCATAATTTCAGTGCATTTCTGGCATTCGAAAGTTTATGGAACACAATGAGGTAATCAATTTTACATCTTTTGTGAACACGTTGCTCCGGCTGCTGTAAACTGGTTAAAAAATTTGTGTTTGCGAAAGAATCTGCAGTCTATTAATAGTAACCTCCGGGCGCTTGCACGAAATCTCGTGTTTATACAGAAAATTTGCAAAAACGGAAATTGAATTGCGAAATTAAAGAAGAATCAGCAGAATTGAAAATTAAATGAAGGTTTGATTGCTATTACAGTAAACGTGATATTACTGTAGACGTTACAAAAACATAAATACTCTCAGTCGGAATGTGTTTAATGTTCACGATATATGCGACTGTAAAAAATACTCTTTTATACATTTACGATAAAAATCACTAGCAATCAGTGAAATAGTAAACTGTAAAAGCGGTGTTGAAGAATGCATCATTGATTGTGTCAACTAAAATCAGGTGATCAAAAAGGGAAAATAAAGATAAAAATAGTGTAGGATATCAGGGAAAAGGAAGACACCGGCGCCGGGAATCGAACCCGGGCCCTCGCATTGGTAGCCGATCGACTAACGCGTTCACCCACGGAACCCTCCCCCCTTCTTCCTAATTTCCTACGGTATTTGTGGTCTGGGGGGTCCTATCCCACAATAGTAACCGAATAGTAACAACAATAAACGTTTTTCTGTAGAGTGAATAGCTCTATTAACAGTTTGCACTCGGAGCTATTTCAACTAAAAAACCAAACATTTTTTCTAACCTAAAATATTTCCATTGTACATAGCTATTTTCATTATACGCGTAAGAAACTGATATAGTACCTCATACAATATTTAAAGCTCTATTAACCCTTTGCACTCGGAGCTATTTCAACTAAAAAGTCAAACATTGTTTCTAACCTAGAATATTTCCATTGTACATAGCTATTTTCATTATACGCGTAAGAAACTGATATAGTACCTCATACAATATTTAAAGCTCTATTAACCCTTTGCACTCGGAGCTATTTCAACTAAAAAACCAAACATTTTTTTTAACCTAGAATATTTCCATTGTACATAGTTATTTTCATTATACGCGTAAGAAACTGATATAGTACCTCATACAATATTTAAATGTTTAGTAATTTATTACATATAAACAAATTTAATCATGTAAACAATATTTTGAATAATGGTGTAGCAATTTTTAGTGGCGCCTGAGAGTCGCCATTCGAGTGCTAAGGGTTAAATAGCAATCTGACCCTTCGTGCCCATTGGTTGGAATCGTAACAATTGAATATATCTGTAAAATATCACAGTGCTCTTATCATTTTCGTCAGCGGTAATGCCAGGGATGAAAAAGAGCAGCCGCACAAACGCATAAAAGACTAAGCGAAAGGTAAAATTTAAAAGGCAAATTTGTACATGGTTTTCGCTTTTGATCTTATCAATGATTACGTAGTGCCGATTCTGAAAAATGTTCGGCGAGAGCGTAGACCGTCGGCTTTTGATCGAGTGTTTTCCTTCCGTTCCTGTTTTACTTTCATCCCTCGTTTATTCACGCGGATGGCGTTCAGGTTACGAACCATTCAGCCGAACAATTTTCATCTAATGTTTCAACAGCATCGCCGGTGCGATTATTAAATCCATTTCCCCTCACGGTCTCCATTATCTTCAAAATATTCGTCCATCTCTCCCGTCGTAATTTTTTTAAAATTTCAGCCCCTGACTTCAGTGAACAAAGAATGGCTGCAGTAGAAAAATGTTCTCAAATCTGCTGTATGTACTTAAATAATCACTAAACTGTAGATTCTATGACAAAGATGATATTTTACTACGGCATTCCTCGCGAATATTTATTTTGCATTGTAACATACAGTGGGCCCAATACAATCTTCGATTATGGACAAATTGCCTATATTTAAACTGTGATAATTTCGTAAACAATTATCGCACGACAATAAATCTGGACTCGTTTAAAGCTAGGGGCGTTTAGTTTCCATCGTTCATTTTATTCTGAGATTTTTTTCCACGAAATAGCGGCTGAGAAACCGATGACGCGTTTTTCCCGAAAATGTTATACATTCAAACATCTGTGAAAACTTTGAATAATTTTTCTTGTCACCGAGACAATCATAAATTTAAAGATTGCAGATTCCTCTTTACACCGACGTTTTAAAAATTAATGTACAATTTCTTGAGGCCGTTTTAGTAAGCATTGAAGGATAGCTGGAACTGCTTAAATTGAGTAGGATCGCACAGATAAACTAGGTTACATTGAAACGTCTATAGAAACGTTAAAACATTGTTTTCGAAACTGAAGCTTCCTCTTTGCAACGACGCCTTAAAAATTGATGTACGAATTCTATTAATCATTTTATCGATTCTTGAACGAGAAATGTGCCGCATCGAATTTGTTCCTCGTTTTTGTTCCATAAAACAGTGAAAAAAGATCGTACATCAATTTTTGAGGAGTCGTTGTAAAGGGGAGACTTCGATCTCCAAATCTATAATAGTTTCATATACTAAAAAAATGTTTGGAAGTGTTTGGAGTCGTTAGAATTTTTATTTCCCATAAAAATCCGCATAAATAAATATCTACAATATCTACAAAGTTTCTCGATTAACGCTATAACCTTATCACAAATGCGAAACGGTCAACATTTCTGAAGAAAAAATGCCAACGAAGAAACACGGTAATATCCAACATACGGCTACAATTGTTACTCCAACATACGACTACAATTGTTACTGTAGATTGCAGATGTGATGATCGAAAGAGGTTCACGCACTTCCGGCGCGATTGAGTGTGACATCCGATCGCGCGAACAGGTAAATAAATCGATTCGATAAATAAAAGGGTATGAACGTCGACGGCTGCGTTAATCTACGACGCAACTAAAATATTTATTGGCGAATTTTGCTCGACGCTGCCAAGTGCAAACATCGGGCTTACTTACGCTGTAACGTACAGCGGCAACGTCTGTCGCGATTCGAACGATCTTTCGCGCTGTTAACGCGTAAACAACAAACATTCGAGCTCCCATAGTTATCCAGCTGTCGGATATTGTACTACACATTGCTCTCAATCTATTGTTTAACACTGGAACTACCGAACCCGTCAAAACGACGGATTTCACATTTTTTCTTCCACAATTCGCGAAGTTATATAAAACTTGTCTTGATAAATTTGTTAGTATACTTTGTCACTCGTGTACACGTTACCATGAAAATTCTATAAAATCTGAATAAATGAAATCCTATTATTATTATAAACCGAGTATACATCGACAGATTGCGAATTTTATGTATTGATGACAAAATGAATGGTATTTGAAACAGGACAAATACAGTGGCCGAAATAATGATAGGTTCATTTTAATTTGTTAACATAAACACGTGTTTTATATGGTATCTTTGAATTTATTTATTATTATTTATTCTTTCTAATATAATTTACAAAATACATAATTCAAATGAATAACACAATGTAATTTGTGTCAATTACAAATTTTTTATTGAAAACCGTAAAATTGATGTACGCAATAAAGATAGGTTCATTATATATTTTTACATAAAAAATATAATAACAAAAGAAATAAAAATAGTTTAATACTTAATTGAACTTCCTTTGTTTTTTATCACTTCAAATATTCTGCGTGGCATGATTTCAATTAATTTTTGTAAAGTTTCTAATTTAATTGCAGACCACGCCTCTCTAATCCCATTTTTTAATTCGGAAACAGTGCAATACTGTTTTCCATTGGCGTATACCTTTCGTGCTAAAATTCCCTAAAGATTTTCAATGGGATTTAAGTCCGGACTCCTTGATTACCAGGATAAAACATCAACTTTTACCCTCTCAAACCAGTTTTGAATTGTTTTTGCACGATGTATCGCTGCATTATCGTGTTGGAATATTAAATTAGATCCACCAATCTCGTCGCCATATTCAACCAGTACGTATTCTAGTGGTTCCTGATATTTTTCAGCATTGGCTTTTGGCAGGATCCACATTATCGGAGTCTTGCTGTTATTGCCGAATGCAGCCCAAACCATTACACATCCTCCTCCATGGACTCTTGCCATTTTCACATCTTCTTGATTACGCAGATCGTGTCAGTAATATTGAAACCCGTCTGAGCCATCCAAATGAAATTTTTTTACATCAGAAAAAATCACCGCTTTCCATTTTTCAGTCCATGACATATGATTTTCTGCAAACTTTAACCTTTCCTCCTTGTAGAATTTAGTTAGCTGTGGCTTTCTCGCCTTTTTAGTATATTTAAATGTTCCACTCAATCTCAGAACTTGCTGCACACGTCGAACACCAACTGGCAAGTCTAATTTTGTTTTTATTTTAATAGCATCAAGTTTATTTTTCCGTGATTCTTGAAAAATTTTCCCTTTGTCCCTCTGTGTTAATGTGTTTGGACGGCCTGTAGATTTTTTCCTACCGTATTTTTCTTTTAATTTTAAAAAATTGTTTATAACATTCGAAGATCTTTTAATTCTCCTTGCAATTTCTTTGCTGGAGAGACCCATATTGTGAAAGGCGATAATTTGGCCCTTTTCGTTATCGTTTAACGATTTTCCCCGTGCCATTGTGCTTTAAAAATATTAAACGAACATAAAATATTTTTTATAATTTTTAAACTTTATTAATCTGTGTACTTACCATACAAAAACGTTCAAAAAATTGCGCTACCAATAGTATTTTTCATATATTTCACCGTGAACCTAAGATTATTTCGTATGTTGCACCCAAGAATTTTCAAAGTGCTTTGAAGGAAGCACGTCTTCACACTAACGCTTTTAATATTCGACTGTCTGCTCATATAGTGTGTAGGCCACATTCTTGTGGAATAATAACAATCACCACAGTACACTTTCGATAACGTAAACAAAAGTAGAAGCAGTAGACCAGCCGACGCGACTAGTGAACCTATCATTATTTCGGCCACTGTATTACAAGAATTTAAGAGCCTCAATGCACTATTTCCAACAGTTCAGAATCATCAACACGTTAAACACGTCGGTCCCTGGGGACTGACAATATCGAATTTACATAACAATATAATGTAATGTCAATAGATTTAATTGAAGCAGATTAAACAAAAATGGGTTGAGCAAGTCTTTTGTTTACGCAGAGTAGTATTTTTGTATTTAGCACTAGGTTCACGGGACGCGTCAAATTGACGCAATCTAATGCGCACTAAGTCTTTGCAGAAAGTCTCGGTAGTTCTAGCGCCGATTGAGATTGAACGAGGATTCAGATTTCCGAGAGTGCAGGACATGGGAACGGGATACTGATCGCGGGATCACTCTGCGATCAGGATGATGAGGGGAACGAAGACGGTAAGGACCTCTTCTTGCCGAAAGTTGAACCGTTCATTGGCCCTGGCACGGGGTCCTTGTCCAAATACTGAGTCACTGTGACAACAACGGATCACCGCTGCCATCCTCGTTCACGTTGCGAACGGGGTCGAAAGCTCAGCTGATTGCCACGTATCACTCAAGGGATGAACGGTTGTTTATTAATACCCCGAAGATGCGACCGGCCTCCCGTTAATATAGAGTTACCCTCGCAGTCTTCCCTCAGACGAGGGAGAGCCAAAAATTATCCACCCGCCTGCGACTGTCGAACGTATTTTAATAAATACACTGCGGATTTTATGCAATTTATGGCAAAAATGAGTAAGTGCAATTTACAATAAAAGAAAAGAAAGGTTACAATAATTTTAGAATACCAATCTATTGTAGTATTCTCAGTTTATTAAAATTCTTAACACAAGAATGAATTACTTACCTGGATCCAACCCCTTACGCTTGACGCAGACAATTTTTATTTTGCATTCGGTAAACCAGTTACCGGATATCTAGTGACGACTTGGCAGTGTTTTGTTAATATGAAGGTATTCTATAATTCATTTTGCATTATTTGTGATAAACGACTAATTAAGGTGACTCATGGTCCTCCTTTTGTAGAACTGATTTAAATAATAATTAATAGGCATATAAGGATATATAATTATAATATAAAATGTTACAAATGTTGTTATTATGCATTTGACATATTATAGTGTATTATTGTTGCAATGGGTGAAATGTTTTCGTTACTTACCATATTTTTTTCTCCTCTATTTATTTGTGTCCTCCTTTTCATTGTAAAAAAGTTGGTCTCTTTAGATCAATTATCAACCTTTTCTCTGTACCGTCAAATATTTCTGGACGATTTTGTTAAAAAGTGTTGGAGATTTTAATATCCATGGGTTGGTAATACACGCCCCCCCCCCCCCACAGTTGATTGGTTGTGTGTGTTCAGATTAGGGATGGCGTGAACTGCTACTTTTGGATCACTCGTGATTCGATCAGTGATGGTATATGGTCTCGGTTTTCTCACGCATGCGCGACGATTTTAGCGTCAGTAAAGTACAAAGTTGGACTAAAATGGGGTACCTTGGTCACCCCGCATAGTTTCGCAAATTTTGTTTTCGATTTTCAAATATGAATTGACAAGTAGCTCCTTCTCCAATACTAGTTGCCATTATGAAATCGAATATATTAACATTAACTTACCAAAATTTCGAAGTACGGTCGTCTCGTCGTGTCGTCTTGCACTCTTCTGTCCGGTTTCCCGCCAATAACAGTTCTCCCCTACTTTCCCCACAAACATAAGACGTACGGTACGTTCCTGCATTTAGTCGCGCATGCGCGAAAAAACCGAGACCATATACCATCACTGGTCTGAAGAGCTCGGAGGACTACGGCCGCCACGGGGAGCGAGACGCGCGGGCGGGAGAAGTAGGCGTCTCCCTCGAATTTGCCTCCAAGTGAGCTACTTCTGGACATGCCTGATCTAAACGATAAGAAGCAATTATTTATATATGTTTGCGGACATCTTCAATGTTTCCAAAACAGTTATAATTAGACAGCGGATTTGATGCGTTTATGGCAGTATTGAGTAGGTAAAATTTCAAACAGTCATTGATTTACATCCATTTACAGATAGACCAGAAATTTATTTGAACGCTAGATACCCAATTCACGAAAAATTGCCTACATACAAACTGTGATCATTTCATAAATGCTAATCGCACAATAATAAAATTAGGCTTGTTTTAAAGCTGAAAGCCTCTAACTCCATAAACCATCGTTCGTTTTATTCTAAATATTTTGTTCACGATGTATAGCGAGTAAGAAGCTGAAGACAATTATTTTCTCACGAATCAATTCAAACAACTTTTATTTTAGATTCGCGGGATCATTCATCCAAAATCCTCACACACTGATTCTACCCCGTTCCCATAGCGAATTCACAACCAACCCCTACGTATCCATTCCACGGTCCGTCGAACCGAAAAGACAATCCTCGCGAAACGAACGGCGTCGGGGTACTATAGCGGATAGACAATGGCATCTTACACGTCGTCACGCTGGCAGGTATGGGTATCCATCCCATTTGCAACTAGTCGCATTATTGTTAGCCGTTGGTATGTACCATACCGCGCTGGTACACAAACGGATGTGTACACACGTATCTCTGGCCCAGGTAGGATGCCACGTACGAAGCCGCCTCATCCTCCGAGATCCATCGAGCTCGGTGTGCGCATCCACACGCGTCCACACACACAACACCAAGAAGACACGGGCGGTGTGTACACGTAGGCCACGGAATATAAGGATACCGGGGGCGTATCCGGGGTAGCACGCCTACACGTACAAACTGCATCGCTCCGTACGTATTTATGTATGTATTGTATGAATGTGTTTGCGAGCGAGTGGATGCACATGCGTGTGTGCGCGCGTCGGCGAGAGAACGGGCGCAGAGAGACTAGGGGGTGGTGTAATATAGAGAGCGGCTAAAGGCGGACGTAATTTCCTGCCCGCCTGACAACGCTACAGACATGTTTGCGAACTCGACACACACAACCTACTTAGAGCCTACATGTGTCCCTACGACAATGCGCCGACACAAGCTTAATCTATTCCCCGCAGGTATGTACGCGCGAGCGCAATCCTGTACGCGATACATACGTATACAGGGTGAGTCTTGTAACATGACGACTTCGAATAACTCCTAAGCAGACTTAGCGGATTTTATGCATTCATGACGGACGATTTCAAGCAGTAGATACAGTCACTCCCATTAATATTCGTACACTCTAAAAGACGATCGCGTTTTTGATATTGGATCATGTGACTTGGATTTGTTTTTTGAGAAGTTAGAACAATTAGTTTACTACACGTTGAAAAAAAGAAATTTTGAATTTTCCTTCTATTTAAAATTCGCGGTCACTTAGTTGCCAACACAATATTTTCGATAGTTGGTGTATTACCAAAGCTACATAATTTCAAGGACCTTATTCGTTAGGGATTTATGTATCTCCGAATGGTTGAGCATTAAGAGAAATTTGACAATCTTTTTATATGTTGTATACCAACGTCATTTCATTATACATAAATCAACGGCTTCCTGGTTTTCATCCAAAAGATTCTACAAACTCAAGATTTCACCCTTGACTCGTCCTCAAACTCTGTCTCATATTCGACATCTGTCCATGCCGCATCATATTCGAACGTTTGCCTGTCCACGTGATCTTCAAAACTCTGACCTTACCATACTAGCCCTTACAAATCCTAAAGCCCCACCATTCAAATGTAGTACCTACAGTCACTCCCATTAATATTCGTACACTCTAAAAGACGATCGCGTTTTTGATATTGGATCATGTGACTTGGACTTGTTTTTTGAGAAGTTAGAACAATTAGTTTACTACACGTTGAAAAAAAGAAATTTTGAATTTTCCTTCTATTTAAAATTCGCGGTCACTTAGTTGCCAACACAATATTTTCGATAGTTGGTGTATTACCAAAGCTACTTAATTTCAAGGACCTTATTCGTTAGGGATTTATGTATCTCCGAATGGTTGAGCATTAAGAGAAATTTGACAATCTTTTTATATGTTGTATACCAACGTCATCCCATTATACATAAATGAACGGCTTCCTGGTTTTCATCCAAAAGATTCTACAAACTCCAGATTTCACCCTTGACTCGTCCTCAAACTCTGTCTCATATTCGACATCTGTCCTTGCCGCATCATATTCGAACGTTTGCCTGTCCACGTGATCTTCAAAACTCTGACCTTACCATACTTTATTCTATATACATAGAAATATTGCTATATTAGGAATTTAAGAATAAAAGAATTTCATCTAAAAGATAGTTTAACTGTAGTAAGTTATTCCAGATTGCAATTTAAAAATATTATTTTATCCAAATTTTTTGCAGATAATCTATTTCTTCTTTCAGACACAACTTGTCCGTCCACTTGTGTGTCCATGAAGCTATGAATAAAATGTATAAAGTATTATGTATGCTTTAATAGTAATGCAATATTAATACAAGACATTAATGTACTCCTGAAAATATAATTTATGAAATAATGTTAGAAGATTACAACGAACAGTATAGAAACAATAGTATAACGAAAATGAGTCCTCGACAGTGTGATGCCACGACCGTTATAAATTACTTCAAGCTTGTTAGCTGGCGAGCATCAACAGTGTTCCTTAAAATTATTGATACAGATACAACATTAGAAACATTTACACCTTATTCATTTGCATTATTATCCTTCCTTCTTACAATAATATTACTAATGTCTTTTTAATTATAATAAAATATATAGAACTTCGTAAAAGAATTAAAGAATCAAGGGAGGGAGAGAGAGAGGGAGAGAAGGTAAGAGGGAGAGAGAGAAAGTAAGAGGGAGAGAGAGAAGGGGAGAGGGAGAGAGAGAGAGAGAGAGAGAGAGCGAGGATTCACGATGCGACCTGCCAGCGTCGCGTCGTCGTCTACTCCACCGCGCCCTGGAGGCTTTGATCGGAATACAGAGAGGATGACCCAATCGGAGGATACCCCGATATAAGTCGACGCTTCCACCCACCGCGGTCGTCTTCTCTACCCAGGATTCCATGCAGCCAAACCGAATGTGTGCATGCCTTCCAGGCAGCACATTTCCTGCGGGTCAATGTACCGATTACTGATTTCGAAGATAATTAACTCGGGATTCTGGGGCCCGTAGCGTGTGCTGAGAGTGGTGACTTCGAGGGAGCCTGGACAAGGTGAGTTCACTGTTTGCTTGGATGTCACCATTCGACAGGTCATCGAGAAACAACAATACACTTTGACCGGGCGGGTAGTTGCGGGGTAAAATCGGAAAATTAGTTCTTGGCCTATTTTCCCTGTTCTGAAAAAAATTGAACTGATGTTAGTTACCCGGATACATACGCTGCAATTAATTCGGATTTTTAAGTTGAAACACCTGATTGTGAGAAATAAGAAAAGAAATCGGAGAAATGTGTAACTTCAAGCGCTGTAGAGATCAAAGAAATTTAAGAATATAGTGACATTACTTGAACTTGTTCGGACTTCTAGAACGTTATAAATTCCTGACTGGTTCCTGTGAATTTCAATTCTCAGAAACAATTTTCATTTTCCAGAGAAAGAGCCGCAGTCTAAGAATCAAGTGCACGAGTGCGCGTTCTTAAAATTAAGCAAAACAGTCAATTGCGAAGTTCGAGCGTGGGTGACGCAATAGCTGAAGACGATCGCGCACACAGCTTCTCGAAGCAGCAGTCGGTTGACGGTGTTCAGCCCGCGGGTATCAGCCGGTGACCGATTTCGACGGGACCTCAAACAAATCTTTCGCAAACCGATGACACTCATCATCGTCTTGCTCGCTTTTTATTGAAAAGCTCTGCTCCCGATAGTCGTCGAGTTGTTGGAGTGGCCGCGCTCGGGCGTGCGCTGGCTCGTCTAAACATTTCGGACAGCCTAAGGAAACACATTTGCCTGCGGGCAAATACCGTGCGCGACCGTGGTAAGACGAGGCAGAAGCGAGGCAGAACCGTCTTGGTGCTGCCTCGGGGCAAAGTGGAACGCAGAATGTGTCTGGGACTGTTTGCACTGCAGGACAATATTCCGAGTCTTTTGAAGGACGAGCCGAGAAGAGCCATGTTATTTCGTCTCTCTTGCCTAGCCCGTCTCCGCACGTTTCTTTTATAGATCCTTCCCGACAGAAACGCTCGCGCTAGCTTTTTTGCTTCCCGCACGAATTTTTCTTTTGTTCCGGAGAAATCTGATTTACTAGAACCTCCTTGACATCAATCGAAGGGCATGGAGTAGTTGAAGAGCGACCGGAAATTATGGTCTATAGCACATCTTGGTCTATCACATCAACAGAAAAATTATACGATTTCACTAAAAAAAAATCAAGTTGACCGTATGTCCTCTACGCGTCCGCCTATAAACACGCATAATTTTGTAAAATTGTAATACATGCCCCCCCCCCTAATATAACGACTTTTTCGAGTAATAAATATTAGAGAAGAAACTTGTATTTAATGATTGAAATGGATTGCCCTAACTAGACTGTGAATTTTATCCATGTATAGCAAAATTTTATGCATGCAATTTAAAATTGTAATGATTAATTTTCATTTTACATATATAAATCCGTAGTCTATCTATAACCCTTGATAATAATTTTTCAGACGAACAAGACCAAGTTTCCAACAACAAAGAAATCATTTTTTCATGGATTCCCTCTCACGTAGGGATATCGGGTAATGAAAAAGCGGACGCTGCGGCCAAAGTGGCCTCCAAACAAATACCTACAGATTGCTCGTTTTCTTGCAGAGATATGATTAAGTTAATTAAAAGAGAAATTAAAGTGGGATGGAATGCCAGGTGGACCAGTTCCCCTCCTTCTAGTCTATCCTTGATAAGGCAAGACCTTAATAATAATGACTGCCCTCCACTTGATAATAGAAGAGACCAGGTAGTTCTCACCAGACTTCGTATAGGGCATACTAACCTAACTGACATTTAAACTCATTTTCCTCGGTACGTTAGTTCTAGTGTTATAATTTAATGAAAACAAATTCTTTACACGTCTGTAAAACCAACATTTTTTAAGATTTCGAAAAATCCTTCGAGATTCCTTCATAGGCTACTAAAGGCTACAACATATTCAAATTTCAACTATCCGACATGGGACTCGAAAAATTTTCTTCTCTTGTTTGTTCCTTGCTTTCGACCGCGGTGTATCACCATCGCTCGACTTCTGTCGCGCGCGGCCGTCTCTGCCAACACGCCTCTAGCTCGCGCTCTGATTGGTCCGTGTTTTTCGTTAATAACTCCTTAACAAAGCCGAAACGGCCATTTTTGCAAAGGAAAATGTCGCTTCAAATGGCCTCAGGAACCTCCCCTTTAAAGGAACTCAGACATTTTTGGGACACCCTGTATAGAATTTTGAAAGACCCCCCTCCATATGTACTCGATGTAATCCTCTCTCAGTTGAACACCTCATCCTGCACTGTCCCCTTTTCTCCTTCCAAAGACGTCGCTTGGCTATCCCTAACAAACTAAGTGAATGCCTCAATATTAGTAAGAACATCAACCAAGTTATACTATTTCTTAAATCTATCAATATCTATCATACTCTGTAATCAGGCCTATAACAGATGTCAACTGATCTTACCACAATGCATTTATATGTATTTCCAAGTATAAGGATCTATTTTTCATTGTAATCACATGTTATAATTCTTGTGGTCGCCAATGATCTCCATGTTGATGCGACCTTTATAAATAAATAAATTAAAAAAAAAAAGACCAAGTTTCTCGTTAGAGAAAAGGTGCATCAGATGTCTCCGAGAAGTTGTTACAGTACAAGTAGCTCGGAAAAAAGAACACAGACACAGGGCGTGCGATCGTGATCACATGTGCTTGTGTACGCATGTATATACATGTGGCAGCATAATAAGTCTCCGTTAAAGGCGTGATCCGAAAGACAAACACATGCACCACCCGCCAGCCCTTCGTTTTACCCCGGTAGCTTTTTCTATTGAAAATTCATCACACAGGCAGAAAAGTACGTCGGACCCTTTCGTCGGTGTCGCGCGCCCCATCGTGAATCGAGCCACCAGCGATTTTTCCTCTTTCTTTCTTCTCCGGAGGCCCTTTCTATCATCCCTCTTCTTTTTCCAATAGGGAGAACGCACGGGCTCGGGCTCGGGCTCTGCGCCTAGCCGCCCCGGGTTATGAGATTTTATGAGAGCCAAAGCGGTTTACGCACGTAGGATTTCCTTCGATCTGCTTTTCTCTTCGTCTCCGATGACGGACGGTTATAAAGCTAGGAAACAAGGCTGGAATTTTACTTTCCGACGTTGCGTACGAAAATGCGCCGCAGATAGTGACCTGTCCAGTGAATGAACACCTCACAGTGAATGAACATAATTCGTGTTAAACTAAAAAATTAACATTTACGATGTCCTATTTATGGTGAAATCTGTACACTAATTCTATCGCAATTTTTCTATCAATTTACAGTGGCTAAACAAGTATTGGCCCAACCGTTAAAGGGGAATAATTTTTTAAAATTTGACCAAACAACTTGAAGTTTTTTAAACGTTAGAAGAATTAGTTGATTACTAGACAGTAAGAATCCTATGCGGTCTAGTAATCGGTTGATGCATTAAGAAGCTGTAGGCATTGAATGATGTGAGAATCGATAAAATTTTTAGGTTAAATCGCATTTTCTCACACTTTTTGCCTTTATTAATCATTTATGGCTCGTAGCAAGTTGATATTAGCAATCTTCATCGATTTCGTTGAAACTTCGTGTGTGTGTACATATAAATAATTGACTTGGATCTACGAGAGGCACATTTTAAATTTTCATTCTAGGCACACATAAGAAAGTTCAAAATCGTGACCCTCACTTTCTCTTCACAACTCCGACCGATAGCAATTTAAAAAAAAAATACTCTACACATTATCTCTGTTAAACTAATTCTTATAATGTCTTAAAAAAACTCGAGTCATTTGGGCTAATATTAAAAAAGTTATTCGTTTTTAAAGGGTGATCTCAAGCTTATGACATACTCAACAGTAAGAAATGATTATTATTATATCGAATATAAAATTGCAGTAATTTAATTAATGAAATAATATACTATGTATATATGTATAAGCCGTCTATTTTGAAAGTGATCTACGTCCATTTATACTTAAATTGAGATATTTAAGAGTTTGCGTTTCAATAAAATTAAAAATATATGGGATACCAATGTGTCATACTGCTTAAGTGTATCTAAAAAAGTTAAATTTACAATTCCTATTAAAATAATAACAATTATTAAATGAATAATATGTGTTTTTTTTACCAAAAATGGAGTTAAGCCACTTTCAAAGTTAACAACCAGATTCGTTATCAAATTTGAAAGAGCCCAAGTCTATTCGACATAATTTAAAATGCTTCAAATTGAAAAAACAATACTCAATTTATTTTATATTTCTTTATAACAGTTCAAAAAAACAATTTATACACTTCGGAAAATTTTCTAACTACATAAATTACATAACAAATTACTGTTCATCTACATTTTGTGCACCGGTGGTATAATCCATCATGTCCTTGTATTTCGTTGTTGTAATTCGTCTTATATTTTTATAAAGTGGTGTAAATACAATATTTTCGAACTTTTTTGTTGAAATCATTAGTTACGAATTCGTGTTCACTATCTGAATTGAATTGTCTTGTTCTATTCTTCCCCACGAGTGTAATAATTTATATAATTTAATATTTTAAGTTTTATATTGAATTGTAAGTGTGTATTGCGTGAATTCTTTTTTTTACTGCATTAATTAAACGTACTGATTATTCAACTAAAGCAACTGTCAAAAAACTGTGATTAACTTGTTAAATACCAATTGATTAAAGTTACCTTCCTCACTGCCTTCGCACATTTGAAAATCCGCACTTTCGGACATTGTCAATAATTGATTGGACTTAGGCCACTTTCAAAGTAATGAAAAGATATGTGTCCAAAATTATCGTGTATACTCTGAATGTACAGATAACTTCAAGTTGTACACGTTAATACGGTCAACAGATTCTTATATTAACCATTTGCACTCGAAGCAAGTATTTAGTTCAAAACTCAAGATACTCCCTTCCGCCTAGAACATTTTTATTTTATGTATCTTTTTTACATTGTGCACCTAAAAGTAAATTTTCTTTCGCATACAACAGTTTAGTTTTTAATCAGTTTATAGAACAGAGACGAATTTAATAATATGAGAACTGTTTTGAATAATGATATGGCAATTTTTACTGGTCGCACAGTGTCACCACTCGAATGCAAAGGTTTAACCTGTAAGTTTAGTTCGAGATCTGATTAAATAATTCCATCATCATATGGCTGACATGGCAGCCAACATGCTAATCAATTTACAGCTTTGATTTCATTTCCTCGCCCGCAAGAATTGCGAATTATCACCATTTTCTCGATCAATTCGACAGCCGAACCCGCTGGATCAAAAGAAAGTTTCCAGGGAGATGTAACATCTGGATAGGTCATCATTCCTTTGTAAGAAGCAGAAACGTTCCATTACACGGTTCAGAAGAATCAATCCTTTGGCTCGCCGTCTGCACGCAGGAAACCCGCTTCTGCTTCTTTCAGCTCGCGGTGAAAGCCCGTGCGGTTGAATATGAGGCGAACGCTTTGAGCGGGGTCGAATAGGAATTTTCGAGTTATTACCTCGTATTCCGCGTGCAAACAGAGGCGAGCCGTAGGTGAAACACGAAATGCAACCGGGGACAACGTGTTAAATCGTCGTATTCGAGGCTTCTTTCCTTTTCCACGGTACACCGCTTTTTTTCCCGGACGAACCTATTCCGTTCTTTTCATACGTCTGGACTCGCAGAACCGTCCTCGTGTTTTCAAACCTAAATCCGATGCTGTCCGCGAAAAAATGTCTGCGCGTCTCGCGCGAAATACTGTGCACGAAACTTCCATAAGAGCAGTATGATTTACGAAGAGATTTTAATGTTATTATGTACTGGAATAAGTCTCTGCCCAGTTGTTTACCACGTTATTTGTTTCGCTGCTTACCTTCACTGATAAAATGTTTTATTGAATGCAACGCAACTTCTTTATTAAATATTAAAACAATTTAATAGAAGACGGAGTTATTATGCTCCGAATATTGTACTGTGTACCATATGATTTGTGTATAACATTAATTTGGCCATCTTTAAGTATCTCAATTATGGGCTTGTGAACGTCATATATACACATATATATGTATATATATATGTCTATTTTATCTTTTAATCATCTCAAAAACACAAAAACAATGCATCACTAAATTCTTTTAACGTCTTTTCATTTTTGTATCATAAATGAACAAAATCCGCACTCTTCTCATATATATATATGTATATATATGTATATATACATATATATATGTGAGAAGAGTGCGGATTTTGTTCATTTATGACACAAAAATGAAAAGACGTTAAAAGAATTTAGTGATGCATTGTTTTTGTGTTTTGAGATGATTAAAACATAAAATAGATTTTTCTTAACCTTCGTCTTCTTGCAATTGACTTGGAGGATTTTTATTTTTTAGGACGTGTACCAGTAATATAATTAGATTAACTTTTTTATTCGAAACGACGCACAGTGTGCCAAGTGGCCATTTTAGCTGCACAAAATGAACTTTGAAATAAAGAAAAAGTAACTGGGCCAATATAATCTAAAATAACCATGTATTAAAACCTTTGAATATTAAAATTTAAAATTCTTTCTTTCAATGTTTACAGAGCGTGTAAACTTCACCTTAAAAACGGACGGTTAACCTATAAATTAGTAGCCACATTTCCATACGCGCTAGAAATATCTAAAAATTTACTAAGGAGTGTTTAAACTTCCTACATTTGACGGATATAGCATCTCAAATGATGTATTTTAACTTTAGTAATGCCAAATTATCGATAACTTTTCTCTATTTTTGTAAATAAAGTGCCAAATATGGTACTTATTTTTCTACAGAAATGTCTATGTAACTCCTCTTTGTTAATGAATTAGTATGTGCCCTACGTCACCTCACGCGTTGATTTTTACATATTATAAAGTAGAGATTCTCTACTTTATTTTAATACCAAAATTGATTTGCAATACGTTGTAAAACTATACTAATTTTTACAATGAAGTTGTGCCGTATTACGTTCACGGTCGTCACAATCACAGCTATTTTTATTTTGCTGTAAAACCAAAGTTAAATATTAGATCGTAACATGAATACATATTTGTTTATTATTTATATTTTTATGTTATTATATTTTTATTAAAATAATAAATTATAATATGAAGCAGATATATTTGTTATTTATAAATTGAAACCGTATACTAAACCAAAGAATAACTCTTTCCTGTTAGAATATGTCTGAATCTCCAAAAAATAAATTAGTAAATTATATGTACATTCTCTTTGTCCATAATTAAAAATGACGTCTTCTTTGATAATATCTAGTATTTGTTAAATAATTCCGTGCTACATAGGTCCATTACTAACTTTTTTGTATTTTATATTTAATTATAAATAACTAAAATATATTGTTTAATTAACAAAAACCAACTAACTGTTATAAAAATGTAATAGTTATTCATATTTTATACAACCGTAAACATATTAATTGATAAATATAGAAAAATGGGCGATTTAGAGTTTTGACCAGCTAAAATGGCCATTTGGTACACTGTGCGACGGCTTGATATTAATTTTCTGTTCTTTAAGAATAATTCCGCGAGTACTTGCGACATCAATCACTAAAAACATCATACTAAAACTATTGTTACAAGTGAACAGCGAACAGTATAGTATCATCGTGAAATTGCACACGCTAAGTGGACTGTGGATCTTTATCAAAAATAAAATTTGTTTGCATCAATTGCAGAAACAGAAGCCAAACATAAGGTTTATTCTTCCTTTTATAATTTTAATAAGCTGAATCTACATAGTTTATTGGTGTTCTCAAATTGTTTTAGTTTCTTTACTATTTTAAATTGCAGCCACTCGTTTTTTATATATAAATTCATAATAATCCGCAGTCTAATGATAAGTAGACTGTGGATCTTTATTCAAATTAAATACTTAAGCAACAACTGCAACACCAATTCGTTTTCTCCATTAATAATTCTAATATAGTAACATAGTGTTGAAAATATAGTATCAACATTCTTGAATTCTTCTAACCTTCTTACTATTTTCAATTAAACTTACATATTTTCTTCACAAATACATAAAATCTGCAGTTTAATGATAAGTGACAACGCTGTGAATCTCATATTTCAATTGTAGAAAAAGTCGCAGCATAATTGTTCTAAAAGAAAGGAAAAAATGATTTCGCGGAACGTTTTGAACGGACCACGTTTTCCCATCGTTTCATCAACTGTAATTCACGCATATACATAGAACGTCGATAATGAGTATATGGAAACGTCATAATCCTCGGGCGCTGGCAATTATTTTTAACGAACCCCGGGCTCCGGAAATATTTTCAATAAACGAACGCGGTGATCCAGAAATATTACTGATTAAAACGTACATTATTTATTTTTGAGGTACGCGCTTTAATGTAGGTTAATATTAATTGAACGTTATATTATGCTGCCGAATCCACCCCCAACCCCCACCGCCCATCTCTCTCTCTCTCTCTCCCTTGATCCCGTTCGCGCTCGAAAGAACTGCAAACAAGTTCATTATTTTTGTAATTAAGCTTCCATGCGGAAATGCTATCAGACCTGTCTCTGGCAGAAGTATTTTTGCGTATTAATGACGAAACTCAGCGGAATCCATTAAATGAGAAATATTGTATTTAATAGCAGGCACGAGAAGCATTTTTCGGCAGTACTCTGGCATTTTTTACAAAAAAATAGTGCCAAAAAGCCACAGCGACATTTTATTCTATTGTCTTGCATACGATGTACGAAACATATGAGAAAAATACACTCAACCTTTTTAACACGGTACTGTGAGGACACGGTTTCAATATAACACGTTGCAGATATTGCAAAATCCTTCCAAAATACAAATGACTTAAACAACCCTCCGTATTCCGCTACTTTGTCTTACTTCTATGTTTCGATTAACACGAAACCCGTTTTTTTTGTGGCTAAAATTATTTTAGCGTCATTTCAAGGTTTCAGTGGGTCGTCGAATTTTGTTGCGACACCAGGTAGAATATTACAAATTGAAAAATATATTAACATTTAAGAAATCGAGGTGGTCCCCATTTTCTCTAAAAAAAATTAGTTTTTTTGAAATATCTTATTTAATAATTAGATGACCTACAACGCGTTCGTAAATAATCAGTTCCGCTTAGAATTTCTGAATTTTCTCTTCAGAATGACATCCTCGTACGTCTAACTATCTAAAACGGCTGATATTCCTGATTTTGAAAATCCGAAGTGTTTTCAACCGACGCACAGTGGTCCCAAATCCCGAAAACACGGCCAAAACCTCTAAACGTACTTTAATGCACTCAAAAATCCGTACTCGGGTGTTTTCGGGGTCGTTGATTACGAATATGAAGTTGAAATCCCAAAAAACAAAATGGCGGACCCAATATGGTGGACATGTACATTAAAAAATAGTTATGCCTGCTTGGAAAATGATTTTTTTGGGATCTTTGGGGTCGCTGATTACGAATATGAAGTTCAAATTCCAAAAAACAAAATGGCCTAATATAATTTTAATTTCTGTCGATCGTATTATGAGATATATCTAAATAATTTGATATCGGCGCAAGGTTCGATCTTCTCTTTTGTTAAGCAATTTGTTGTGGGCGAATGGGGACAAAATGGCCGATTAAAATTTAGACAACAATTCGCATTAAATGTGTCTTGAGTGGTTGATAGGTAAAAATGTATAAATGACAAGCAAAATTGCACTTTGTATATCAAGAATTAGTATAATTGAACAATAAATTATGTACATAAGATTTAATCATCCGAATCGTCATCGATATCAGATAATTCTTCGGAACCACCTTCTTCTTGCGTAACCATTTGCCTTTCCTTATAAGGTGCAAATGGCGAAAGCAACAAATTTACTGCTTCCGGAGACAAACTATTCATTTTCTTTGTCGGCAGTTTCCTTACACTTGAAATATATGGATCTGATGCCACCATAAGTCTCAAGAATACATCCTCCATGGTCTTGATGCGTGAACATTTCCGCGAGAAATCTTCTCGAAACCTTTTGATGTATTTATGTAAGGCCTCATGTGCATCCTCGGACATTTGACCGATTGGCAGCACAGTGGACGTAATTATTTGTGGTGCGTGAATTCAAAGTTTGTGCATCGAAGGCGGCATGTAATACCAAGGGTATAATTCGACAAATTCTCCGCATTTATAAAATCCATAGGAAAGAAACAAAGTTTACCCTCGTATGAGCAGAGTGGCGCCTAGTGGCAGTTGGTTTATATAAATTTTGAAAGATAAATGTATTAGCAACACGTCAGAAAAGGAATTTTGGTGGTACTCCGTGGAACATTTAACATATGTCTACGTTTCTACAATACGCGCATCAAGTTTTACCTTCTACGTTCTCCAAAGAATATTTCCATCGTGTAACGTAATGACTAACAATTTTGGAGATACAAAAACCGATAAACATTCTACTTACTTCCAGGAACAGCATCCATTTCGCAGAATTGAAATTGATGCACTATTTTGAATGTTATACACTTTAGAAGAGGGCGTTCAATTTCCTACTAATGCGCGCGACAAATGCTCATCAAACGAATATCGTCACTTTACCAAACCCTACAATTACAAACTCCTAGGAGGTAGTTTAGTTTTGAGGTTTTGGCCGTGTTTTCGGGATTTGGAACCACTTTGTGCGACGTGTACAAAAATCTGAAACTCCATCAATTTTATTTTGTCTTCAGAGTGACGTCTCCGCTCACATAACTACCTAAAACGACTAATATTTTGGATTTTGTAGATCCGAAGTGTTCTCCAGCGAGGTATACAAAAAGTTGTTCAAAATCTGAAATTTCAAAAGGGCTATTTTTGCCCACGAAACACAGGTAACTCCAGCCCGCGGTGTAGTAGCGCGGCACATCGCTATCTTTCCCAACTCCAACGAAATGAAACAAAAAAAAAAAACAAAAAACCAAATCCCATCGTTCCTGGGTGGGCGTAACGAGGGATCTAGTCATCCGTGAATCGCCCGTGAAATTCCTGATATTCCGCGGCCGTATCGTGGAAACTCAAACATGGCGGTACGCATTAAAAGCAACGAGCGGAACGAGGGATGGAAAACGCGGACGGGGATGGTCTTCTGCTACGGAAGAAGGGCTAGAGGGGTGGAAAAGCGAAGCTGAAACGGATAGAAAATTTCAGAAATAAAGGCGCGACTTTATTTTATTTTATTTTCTCCTCCTCCTCCTGCTTCTTCGTTACCGCGAGGAATACGACGACTACGAGCACGACGACGTGGCTGGCTCTTTCTGTCTCTCGTCCTTTGGTGCATGTTATGTGGGTCGTTCCATCTCATCTCGCTGCCTCCCCCTTCCCCTCGGTCTTCCCCTAACTCCCCTTCGCAGAGTCCTCTCTTTCGCCCGTTCCTCGCCTCCGTGTCTCTTCCGTTCCGTTTCGTTCCGAGGCTCTGGCTTGCGAGCCCAACTTGCGTCAATATTTGACTCAAACACGTTAAAACAATACCCAGGCCCCGGAGTAGAGAGTCGTTTCAACGTGCTTCTCAGAATTTTATCTCGCGTCAGAAAACGCCTAACGACTTCCCGCCGCGGAGAATTTCGGGCTTGTGGGAGGGAGTTTGCGAAGACCCCGGCGGAAAACGGTGCGGAAGGCACCGAAAGCGACGAGTTGTCAGAGGATCTCTCTCTCACTCACTCTCTCTCTTTCTGTCTCTCTCTCCTCTTCCTTCTCGACCTTTCTTGGTTCTTTTTTCTTTGTCTTTATTGTGCTTCTTTTTCTTTTTTTCCCAGCGACCTTTCTCCCTTTTTAGAGCGGTCCCCGTGTCTCTTCCGCGCTGTCTCCTTTCGCGGCTTTAACTCATCCTAGTCTTTCTCTTTAATTTCATATTTATCTTCTCTCGTTTTATACGGCGGGCGAACAAGTGGCACGCGTGTTCTCTTTCTTTCTTTCTTTCTCGTTCTCCCTCCCTCCCCCTCTCTTTCCTTTTCTCGTCTTTTTTCTTGCTCGGTCCACCAGGACTCTTCATTATGGGAGTCTCGGGTTCGGCGGTAAATAGAAACAACGAAGGTACCCACGCGGTGGATCGATCGGTGGATTGTTTGATTAATTCATTTCTTGCGCTGCTGTCCGAGGAGAGAACGACCCCGCTACCGGATCCCGATGTAATGAAGTTTGATTGTTGTTCGAGAGGACGAATGATCACCTCAAGCCGATGAGAATTCCCGAAACGATTCGCGCTCGGAAATCCTGGTCTTTCGAATTGCCCGGTCAAGATTTTGGCACCCATTCCGACGCCATTTTTAGATGATCGAAGTTATTTTCTTAACTTAAGGATTTCATTTTATTTCAAGTGCTCTAATTTATTTCAAACGCGTTATGCGGGGTGTATCATAAATGTTGTAAATCCTTGAAATGGACAGTTCCTGAGGTTATTTGAAGTAACTTTGTTCCTTTGCAAGAATGGCCGCCACGGCTTTGTTAAGAAGTTATTGATGAAAAACCCACGCACCAATCAGAACACCGTTACAGCGGACGGACTCCGGCTCGGCCAATGCTAACGTCGCGCTCAGCGGGACCTATCGCCAAGCCGAAGTCCGTCCGCTGTGACGGTTTTCTGATTGGTGCGTGTTTCTCATGTCACTCCTTAACAAAGCCAAGGCGGCCATCTTTGCAACGGATCAAATAACCTTAAGAGCCGCCCATCTCGAGGATTTACAACATCTTTTAGACACTAAACCTACTGACCATTAAAGCCGACTAGTATGCGTTGCCTTATAATTATGGCTCGAATTTATTTTGTGCGATTTTTATTACATTGCCACTGAAACGACTCATTTGATCTGCAGTAGTAGGTTTACTGTTAACCACATCATCTGCCAAGCCAACCGATTCACACCGATTTTCTTTTAGAAATTCCTGCACCCTCTTTTTTGCAATAATTGATACTGGACTGAACTGTATAACATCCCCCCCTCTCCACCAAGCATTCGATACTCGTTATACGCCTTTCTATTTGTTTCGATGCGCTGAATACGACTATAACTTTTGTTTTTGGTGGAAATTATAAGCTACCGAGATATTTGCAAGACTACCAGCGCATTGAATTCCGACTATTTAAGTAGTGTGTAAGAATTTTTGCTATTGAAAAGAATGGTATATTGATTTTTAATGATTTAATTTTATTTTGTCGCATCGCCTGTCAGTAATCGTTTGCAATGGCGGATTATACGTATCGAGTCTCAGGGTCGATAGAAAAGCCTAATGAAAGTCAAGTGACCGGACTGCAGATAAACGGTTGTGTTTGAGAGCAAATATCCCAGCAGTTTTTGTAGATGGTAACTTGAACCATATCGTCCCGTCAGTCTTGAAAGGGTTAATGTGTGTACCAAAGTTATTACGCGAAATGTTTTCACGGAAGTGTGCCTCTGTGTAGCCACAGTCAACAATCATGGAAAAAAATGGCACTCTGCTTTGGAGAAATACAAATTCATTTCACTTTATAACCCGGAACGCGTGTACCATTTTTCCGCGTGACTATCAGAAGCATGTTTTGCCACAAATTTTGTTTTATTTGCAGTTTCCGGAATGCATGATATTTTTCGTATACGATATGTCAATTCCCAGTGAAAGGCTCAATTAAATTCTTTCCGTGTCACGTCCACGTGATTTTAACCAGCAAATGGCCAACGTGACATTACATATTGCAAAACGATTGATTTCTTTTAAGAAATATTTAAACACTACATTTTCGAAAAATTGTCGATATTTAAATTGCGATAGTCTAATAATATTTAATATTTAAAATACCCGGAGATGGCATTTTGGATATCATACAAATTTTAAAAAATTTCGTCGGAATAAATGGAAATCCTATGGTGCAATGTCGGGTGAGTATGGTGGGTGAGACAGTACCTCCCACCCCAATTCATTAATTTTTTCCAGGGTTCGCCTTGCGCAGTGCGGTCTCGCATTATCGTGTTGCAGAGTAATCGAATGCATTCGAGTTATCGAATGCAGACTTTTACTTGTGAACAATTGGATCGAGTAAATCAATCTTTAATTGAAAAGTGTCTAGCAATTGTCAACAGAAAAGGCGTAAGGCCCTCCGTCCACGGGTCGTTGCGTCAGAGACGCGTACGCGTAGCGTATGAGGCACGATTTGATTCTGTCTACGGCGCGTCGCGTCAAAGACGCGTCCACGTGCGCTTAGCGTATGAGATGTGGGCGCTTTCTTTTATTTATGAAGCGTACACAGCAAGTTTTGAATCTTATGAGAATCTTGAGTGACGATGAGAACAAGCTAATTCCA
The DNA here is from genome assembly GCA_913789915.3 of Sphecodes monilicornis. NCBI lineage: Eukaryota > Metazoa > Arthropoda > Insecta > Hymenoptera > Halictidae > Sphecodes > Sphecodes monilicornis. The sequence goes on along the minus strand of OU565301.1, from coordinate 6,621,598 downwards.
TATATATTTTTATATAAGAGAGAAGAAGAAAATTCTGGGTGCATCTTTATATACAGAGAAATCAGTCGTTGATTTTGAAAGTGAGGCATGTCCATTTTATGTCATTACCAGATATTTTATGTTAATTTTTAATAAAAATTAGTTCTATTTTTTTCACAAAATGGACTTCCCCCACTATCAAAATCAACGACTCTTATATTTATGGCAGAACGGTTATAGCTGCAAAAGAATTATAAGATAATATTAGGTTTTCCCATAAGTTCGTGCTGAGAAATACAGCAACCGTTACCGCAAACAATATTTTACACATTCTCGCATATTTGTATCTTGCCTTTCTATACTTGGACTCACTATTCGTACAAGATTTTTGTATGCGTCTTTAAGCATTCTGTAGAATGCTTGAAACCTAGCATCGTCTTCTGCTAATTCTCTTGCAGCCACAAATATTCTGCAGTTAATGTTATTGCGAATGTAAGGGTGCAACCAGAATTTTCTCCTTCCTCTTTTGTGTCGAATATAATTATAAAGAAGTATCACGTCCTCCTCGTTACTCGACATTTCTGTTTGTTTGTCGTAACTAACGTGAAGTTTACTCTACGCTTCGTATACAGATGATCGCGGCAGCGTACGCTACGCGCGTGACGACTGCAGGTAGCGACGATTACGCTTCGTGGACAGACGTCCATTATTTTACATTGGTCGCAGCATTGAAGCGTACAGAAAGCGATATTTTTTCGCGTACGCGTCTCTGACGCAACGCTCCGTGGACGGAGGGCCCTACGCCTTTTCTGTTGACAATTGCTGGACACTTTTCAATTAAAGATTGATTTACTCGATCCAATTGTTCACAAGTAAAAGTCTGCATTCGCAGCTTGTCCATATTGTTCAGCACTTCAAAATGAACGATTCCGCGAATACTCCACCAAACACACAAAAGCGCCTTTTTTGGAATGTAAACCTAGCTTAGCAGTACTTCGTGGCGATTCATTCGGAGAGAGCCATTGCCTTTTGCGTTTTGGATTATCATAGAGGACCCATTTTTCATCTCCAGTGATCAAGCGAACAAAAAACGCTTCTGTATTGTGCCCGTTGAAGCAATAAGTTGCATGTGGTGGATCGGTTAGCATTGTTTTCTTCGGACAGATTATGCGGGACCCAAACACCTGCTCTGCATTATTGACCAATCTGCTGCAAATGTTCTTGGATGGTCGACCAAGGTTGTTTAAGAGTGTTTGACAGTACCTCGATTGTCTGACACGGATTTGTTTCCACTTCCACTCTGAACACGACATTGTCTAAAGTTGTTGGTGTTCTTGATCGACAGGAGTCGGAAAGATCAAAATTACCGGATCTGAACTTAGGATACCACCTATGGCGTTTACCGTCTAATGCACCTGGATAAACATCGCAAATGTTTTTGGCAGCAACTGTTGCGTTACTGCCTTTGTGAAACTCGAAAAGCATTGAATGCCGGATATGTACCTCTTCTGGTGTTTGGCTGGCCATTTCACCCAAAATTGCAAAAACAAAATTCAAGATTTACACAGAATGTCCACACTACAACGTAGAGAGGAAAAAACACGGTCTATATGGAAACCTGAATAATATTCTTACTTCAGCCCCAATTCAACGAAGCATACTCAATTTCTGTAAGGACATCAACATATCTAAGGACACTGTAATCCAGTTCCTCCACTGACAATTGAGATAGTCGCTAATAACCTTGGTAGTTGAAGCGACTTCAAGTACCACAAAAAAAAAAATTCAAGATTTAATTATTTATAAGTAAACGTGTCACTCTAACCTTAAAATGTCTTTGGCAGAACTTTGAGGTACACAATGAGTTGATAAATGATAAACAAATATTGACGTACGCAGGAACGACATTACTTTCCGCCCCCCCCCCTAATATTATGAAACTAGAAACTTCCAGCTTCAAAATGAGTCCAAATTTATTGTTGTACGATTTTTTTTACGAAATTATTACAGTTTGAATATAAGCAATTTTTTGAGAATTTAGTGCTCAAACGTTTTCTTGGAACCATTGCGTTTCTTTAAAATTTGATACAACAACGCACGATTTTTTTATTTAAAATGTGAAGGAGAAGTAGACGACATGCAATCCTCGGATCCTCCATGCAGCTATTTCTGAAGTCCGTACGAGAATTGAGGTGTGAAGACACTTCAGAGCGCTCGAAAATCGGTGATTTTTAGGAATTTTTTTCTTAACAACTACAAAGCGGATCTTTTTCAAACTTTCTTGGTGTCATGTTCTATATTTAAACAATACAAAAATTGGTCTACATTAACGATTAATATATTTGTCGTCGAAATATTAGTTAACTTCACAGGCTCTGCGCCGTCCGGATCGTCAGTTTGTGTACATTCTACAGTCTACAATTTTCATCTGAAACAGAAAAACCAAAGTTTTTCTTAATGCTTATAAAATCATGTCGTCGATAAATTAAAAAAAATCCGAAAAAGCATAAAAATTCAAAAATTCCGAGGTTTAACAAAAAAGTTATGGTTTTCGCGAAAAAAGTTCGGCTTCTTAATGCAGAAAAAAATGGAAAAATGAAATTATTTATAAATTTTTTTAATTTATCGACGACATAATTTTATAAGGATTAAGAAAAACTTTGGTTTTTCTGTTTCAGATGAAAATTGTAGGCAGTAGAATGTACACAAACTAACGATGCGGGCGGCGCGGAGCCTGTAAAGTTAAATAAATATTTCGACAAAACAAATATATTAATCGTTAACGTAGACCAATTTTTGTATTGTTTAAATATAGAACATGACACCAAGACAGTTTGAAAAAGATCCGCTTTGTAGTTATTAAGAAAAAATTCCTAAATATTACCGAATTTCGAGCGCTCGAAAGTAAGCTTCGAGCCCTCTTTAAATCAATTTCACAAATCCTTTAACAATTTCACAAATCGAATTCTTCGCTCGTTTGCAACAAAGAGGGCGTAAATTCAAAAGAGGCATGAATGGATCGCGAGGAAATTTGGCAAAACTGACTGCTCGAGGGTCCGAACCAAAGCCGGTAGAATACGCGAGAATATGGTGTTCATTGTGGCCATAGAAAAAGCTGTATTTCGCCGGTTCACGAAGGAAGAAGGGGCCACACTGGACAGTAGTCATTCTTCGGGGCCATTTCTTGGGCCTCGCGCGGCATTTAGGCAGTTTACCGGGCCGTTTCGCCGTCTGAATGGCCGTGTAACGTATTGCAAACATTTTACCGTTGGCCGAGGCGCGCGGCAAACAAGGACAGAGAGGGGACAATTCCGACTGGTAGGACATTGTGCCTAATGTTTGGACATGTGTTCCACTCCGGTCACGCCTTTTGTTATCATATTCTATGCATGTTTGCCCGCTTAAAATGTTGTTTTAGCGCTTGCGCCACGCCGCACGGTGTCATCCCCGGTGTGTCTCGCCCTTCAAATGACTGACACGCGTTCCCGTCAATGGAGATCCAACCAGCGTCTTATTCTTCCAAAACGGGGGTGGGAAACCTGTTGCGGGTTGCCATAAGGGGTGCGGGTCTTGAATCCTCCAAAATTTCTCTCCCAAATGCCCGTCCGAGATTTTTTTGTTATGCTCAAGTATTTGCAAAATACTCCTCCCGTTTATTTGTACCATACCTCTGGAGTATTCTCGTTTCGTATATTCGAAAAATCAATTTTCTTTGCACCTTCTGTAAGCGTAGGTGTTCCCTAAGGTATGTACAAAAGGATTCGTTCGAATTCGTAAAATTAACTCTATGTAATGTTTTTAGCTCATACCAACATTAACCTACTTCGATGAAACTTTATGCATATGTATATAAATTACGTAGATGTACAAAAGGCGTTTTTTAAATTTTCATCATAGGCAAACATAAGTAAGTCAAAAATTGTGACCTTTACTTTTTTCCTTCACAATTTCGACAAATAGCAATTTTTAGAAAAATATTATTTACACATTACCTAGTAAACTAATTCTTTTAACATCTCAGAAGAACGTCGTTTGGTCTAATTTTAAAAAAGTTATTTGATTTCTAAAGGTGTACGAATACTTTTTACACCCACTGTATATACTTCGAAGTGCCTAAGTTAATTTCTACGGAATTTTTAGGAAGATTCGCAATTTCGAGAAACCAGTATACCAGAGATGGGCACGGTAGGGGCCCCTCAAACGCCTGCTTCCCCCACCAACCTCTCTTTCATGCGCGAAGCCTGCGCATTGTTCGCGACGGGCGAAGCATTTTCTTCCTCTATGGTAACGGCGGATGCTGGTGGGGGACAGTGGGCGTTATGGTGAGGACGGTTTGTCTCAATTGAGACTGCCATAGCTGCAGTATACCATATATGGGAGTTAAATCGAAAAAGATTTTCGAATTTCTGACAACTTCACAGTAGCCCAACCCCTTAGGGGTAATAAAATGGAGGACAGTAGAATTTCAACACTGTAAAAATAATTCCTGTAAGTTTAAATAAAACTTCGAATATCTCGGATATGAAATTTATTTTGACAGAACCGTGGGAAGCTTCCGGATGCGAAAATGTCTTGCATTCGAAAGAATACGACTCTCTTTGAGTGCACAGCAAGCCGAGGACATATGAAGTGAGTGGAAAAGAATCGTTTACGTCAAAAGGTCAATGAACAGTCAGACCGATCGCTCGGAAATCACAATTTCGATGAAAGTGTACAACACGAGCAGGCAAATATACATTACGTACATATGCATATGTATACGCGAAAAGGGGAGCGTTGTAATTCCGCTGTGAAAACAAAAATCGGTAAAAAACGTAAAGGGCTGGCTGGAAGAGGCGGGAATGCCGGGGCCGGTGTGACGCAGGCTATAATCTTGCTGTCGTCGAAATCCTTTGTTGTTTTTCATGTGTGTCGTTATTTGTTGATGGTGAAATATGAGCTATTAATAAAAATCTCGAACATTTTTTTCCCTCCGATTGATTCGAAACGCGCGCCGACATACCGGTTGTGCAAACTCGTGTCGTCCAAGGAACACCTTCTGTTTAGTGACAAACGTTTCGCGCGCGTGCTCGCGCAGACACACTGTGCGTGTATTCTTTTTTGATTTTTGTTTTTGTTCGACGATTTAATTACGTCTGAAGCACGTATAAAAATGCTTTCAGGAGCGATACGAGATGAAGGGGGAGCCGATGGATATCGATAAATATTTGGTGCACATTTTTTTTTTCGTAGTCAATTCTCTCCAGCCAACACTGGAAAAAATGCTTGATACATATTTGCGAGCTGCTCGTTTTTCTGTGATAGCCTATTTACCAAATACGTGTACAAGCGAATGCAAATTTTCCCCGGAAAAAAATTGGCTGCGCCGTGAAAAATAGAGTGACTGTTGACACACGGTGCTCATGGGAACTTTTGATGTTTGGGCGAGTTTCTAAGCAGGTCCGATGGAAACCTTGTGGTTCCAAATAGCTCTTCGGAGACGCTCCCGGTGATCGAGGAAGATCCTCGATTTATTACGGACAGAATTGTAATATGGTAACACAATAAAACTATATATATATATATATATATATATATATATATATATTTATATATATAAGTGAAAAACGTGTTGGAATGCGAGATTCGATATGCGGTGGATACTATCGATATAAGCGTGAGAAAAAATTTTATAAAGAAGACGTTTTTCACATATACAGGGTGTTCATTTGAAAACTTTCCATCCGAATACCTCAAAAAGTATGAGATATTAAAAAAGTGTAAAACACGTGTCCAAGGATTTCGAGGGGGAAAGTGGGGGCAGTGTCGGTTATTATTTGGGTGGCGTTCCCAAGGTCACTTGGAGGTCAACTTTGTTTTTTCAAAAGGAAACCTATATTTTTTATTATGGGATCTTATTGTGCGTGAAAAGACCAGCAATTTTCTTAGAATACTAATTTTTTATCTACGCACTTGTTTCGGAGATATTTAATGAGAAGTAGAGCGAGTCATACTTGTACTGCGAGAAAGTTTGTAATTTCTTTATAACTATAACAAATTTTCAAAATGTTCTCCGTTGTTTTCTAAACAATAATACAGACGATTCTGAAATTCTGAACGAACATTTTTGAAGGTATCTGTTGGAATAGCTCTACATACAATTAATTGTACTACGATATAGTATCTCTTATTACGATGATTCACACTTGACTAAATCGTACTATCTTATATTGAAAGACAGACAACATAAACAAGAGATCAATAGAGGACAATTTTGTTTTCAAACGGTACGTCCTAGTACAACTGGAAAACATCAACGATTTGCGTCAAAGAATTTTATTCAACTTGCACTATTTCTCTTTAAATATCTCCGAAACTATTGCGCGGATAAAAAAAGTATCCTACGAAAATTGTTGGTCTTTTTACGTACAATAAGATCCCATAAAGAAATATATGTATATGTTTCCATTTGAAAAAACAAAGTTGACCTTCAAATGACCTTGGAAACGCCACCCAAATAAAATACTGATACTGCCCCTCTCTTTCCCCCTCGAAATCCTTGGACAAGTGTTTTACACTTTTCTAATATCTTTTATACTTTTCGAGATGTTCGGCTGGAAAGTTTTAAAATGGACACCCTGTATATTATTGATTGTGCGTTGCGTTCATTGCGTTACAATATTACAATTCTGTCAATTATAACGCTTGTGTCCACAAAAACATTGGAAACATGTCGAATAAAATTATTAACCAAATTGAATGCTTCTGTTCTGTCCATGGTTTGGGAAAAAATAAATACCGATTTTTGTAAAACTAGTTTGCCAAAACGAGTAATTTTTAATATGGTTTTTACTGGCCTGCCTAGCCTGGCTTAATTTTTTTTTGTCTTAAGCTTCAAAAAACTGCAAAAATTTTGAGGTGCATTAGGTTGACATGCGAGTGATGCTTTAGCTATTTATTCAAATCTTTAAACTTTAAGCATTAAAAATGAAAAATTGTACGGAAAGTTATGAAAAAATAGGTAGTTGAACGTTGAGTGTCACAAACTTCCTGTTGGTACATGTGAAAATATTTAATATTTCTTCACATTCATATTATTTAATACAATGACTGTCACACTAATCCCCATCAGAATTATAAAGTAAATTTCTGTAAATAGGAACATAAAAACGCACAATTTGTTATCGCATTTTGTAATCCTCCTGTGCCTCGTAGATTCTAATAAATTTTAATGTACTAAATAAACTGTATTAAAAATTAACTTCCAAGTTGAATAAAAAAAAACACTTTCAAGTTTGACAAAAAGAAAAATTGACTTTCAAAAAAATTATTTCTTTCACATATGATAGACGTGGCAGTAAAAAATGTTAAAAATCCGCCAAAAATGTTAACATTGATCCAAGCGAGCTGGTTCAGCTCAATTAAAATTGCCTGGCACGCGATGCTTCATAAGAATCACATAAATCCACTTTGCTATTATCAGTACAGTCCTATAGTTGATTCAAGGAACTTCAATCATTTTCCAGAAAAGAATCGTCAGAAGTTAAACAATTTTGAAATCAAAAATGTGAAAACGGTAATTTGACTCGCTGGTCTGGGTGAAATGCTAAAAAGGTGCAATTAATTTCACAATCAACTGCAATGACACACGTTCAGGTAAAATGAAACGCCCTGTGCAACGCGTCGAATAAAGGATCGGTTTGAACGAGAAGGTCCTGCCCGATCGATTAGCCAATTGAAAACGAATTTTAGTAAACAGGACCATTTTTCAGGGTTGCTCGATGGCATGGGTCAGCCTAGCTAACATAAATCATTTGGTCGGAACGCATCCCTTACCGTTCCACGCCCTGACAATAAACTAGGGACATTGCACGCGTAATCAAAGATTGGCAGGGTCGTTGTGCGGCCTCAACGCCGTTTCCTGGGGGCGTGTAGGGTAGTGTCACAGTATTCATCGATGCCTGAGAAATAGACAGCCCCGACAAATTGGCTGGGAAAGACTCTATAGACCAAAAACTACCATGTAGTTGGAAACCGAATGACTGAGGGAGAAAAAAATCTGTAACAGGATGTGAAGGAATGTTGCACACCTGATGATCGTTCATCGCTGGACTGCGGATGTTTATGCGATTTGCGATTTTGGTAGACAAATTTTACGGAAATTGAATAAAATAAAATCTTGTTTCCGGTGGTAATAGTCTCGTTAGATCTGGAATAAATTAAAATCGTACTAAATTCTACCTGCAAGTTTGACCTTGAATGACCTTGAGTCATAGGCAATTGAACTCATCTTAAAACGCACTATTTAAAAATATCGTCCCATTTAAAAAAAGAAAGTTCACCTTCAGCTCACTTTGGAGTGTCCACCAGGAAAAATAAAAGTCTCACCACATGATGCCCCCCTCATGATGTCTGCAACGCTTTATAATTTCCACCCTGTATATTCTACCATTTCTTGAAAATTTTCCGAAACCATAAATGCAGGAAGATCCGCCATCTAATGATTAGACTGCGGACCTTTATGCTAAGAAAAATTGTTTCCATCGATCGCAATGAACAGGAGGCAAATTTCTGTCTTCTTTTAAAAATTTCAATAAGCTGAGACATTGATGATCTTGTGCTACGATTTATTTTGTCGTTATTGTGATTAGAACGTCTTTGTCGTTCACAATTTCCTAGCAGAAGAAGAAAATTTGTGTCTACTGTATGCCTGTATATTTTCCAATGGCTATATTTCGATAACAATAAAATAGAATTTTAGTTCACATTAATGGAAATTAATAACTTACATGTTGAGCAGATTCTGTTCGAAATCTTCAACACGAGTTTGACTCGATGTTATAGTACAACAGGTTAAATTCTTCTAATTTGTCTGCTGCGTTAAATCGTACCTATCTATTTTTGCAATAAACGCATAAAATCCGCTGCCTAGATACCGCCGACAAAATGCCAAAATTTTGTACTTTCGAGCTCCGGTAGGATCTTAGCTGTCGCGAAGAATTGCTGAATGGCCTCCAGAGGCAGAATGCTTGTTCTTTCAACAGGTTCGTCCGGTGTTCTCACAATCGATCATCGATCCCGAACGCAACACTCCGCCCTTCATCAAAGCCTACTTTCCATTCGATTCTCGTTTAGGTCCGACGTGAAGAAAAAAGGACCAACCCAGTCTGCGCAACGAGCCGGTGCCAGGGGCCATTGAACGGCACGCCAAAAGAATTCACGAAAAAGGCACAACATGAATTTCACGGCGATTCTGCGCGGCACAATGGGACTCCGGATCCGGACGTTTTGACTTTTGTCCGGTCTTTAACCATCACCGGGTTCCTTCGCTGTCCCGGTTCTTCGCCTCTTCAATCCCAATACCGGACGTTTGCTGCTCCGGATTCGAGCCCTTTTCCTATTCACCGTCTCTCTCACGAATTCCGCTCGAAGATGGACTTACCGAGCCTTCAACCTTCCCCCTCCCTTCTACGAACCCCGAAGAATACTGCCCCATTATGCATTCATTTGTCGTCGAGCGCGCGCCGAGTAATTGGATCTTTTGATGACTTTGAAATTTTACCGACGTCGACATGCTCGAGTCGACTCGAAATTCTGTATTTATTTCTCAAGTTCAAAAATTTACAACATCCAGGGATAGAATCATAGCAGCTCTCTGCAGTTTCTGTGTTTTTTTTTTGGAAGCTGATTAGTACAATATTACCCTATCCCATTAGGGCCTAACGGCCAAATTAGGCTATCCTAATGCGGATCTAACGCCTGCCTGACTGAAATGTCTAGTCGGGATGTTTAATACTATTTAAAACAGAATATCTTTTTTCAAATTCGACCAAACGACCTGACGTTTTTTGTTCCAGCAATTGGAAGCACGTGTTTACTAAATAACGTGCACAAAGGATTTTGAATCAATTATAATTGGTAGGAATTACGTAAAGAAAATTCAAATTGTTACGAATAAATATTTAAAAATGTCCAGCACGTGTACAACTAACATAGATTGACAAAACTCATATTTTACATATTTTAAATTCAAAAATGGGCTCAAATTATAAAGTTTTAAAAATTGCCATTCCTCTGCAATTCCGACCAGTTGCAATTTTTTCAAAATTTGTTTACCACATCATGCAGTAAACTAATTGCTCTCACTTCTCCAAAAAAAAAAATCCAGGACGTACGGTCCAGTATTAAAAAAGTTGTCTTTTTAAGAGTGTCCGAATATTTATGGGAGTCGCTGTAAATAAGTTTGCGATTAATTAGCAAGTTCATGAATCACGCGGAACGTTAATGTCGATGATAATGGAGGAACAATTTGTACCTGAGAGCAACGTATGTTCCCGAGTGACCGGCCACACCCAGGGGTACAAAATGGTCGACAACAAAGTGTCCTAGGGGTTGATGGATGCTCTCGAACGGCCGCGGAGGAACCTCGGTCTCTAATCCTATCGCCGATAGAAATCTAGGCTTATAAGATCGTTTGTACATTTACGTGTATCTCGGTTAGGTCGTCGTTGGTTTCACCCTAAAGTTCTCGGTGCCGGCGCGGAAAGGGAAGGAAAAGGGACCGCCTGCCTCGCAGCATGGATTGGATTGGATCGGCTTAACACTGATTTAAGCCAATCAGCAAACAAGCCAGTCACCAGTCTCGAACCTCAACATTGATCTCGTTAGCTCCTTACAAGTTCAATGTTGCGTCCCCCCAGGAGAAACCGGTCACGCATTAATTCGCAGCGCGATTTTTCTTTTTTAACCGATTGCCCTCCCATTCACTCGACTCTCCTCGACCGCGAATCCTGCTACCGAATTGTGCGGAAATCACAATCTTCGACTGGGTTTCGTCGGTTTTTTCAAAACCGATTTGTTTGGGTAAGTGTATACCATTGGAAGTCCGGTCTTCAATTTTAAACACCAGATTTCAAATAGAATTAACCTCTTGCACTATATTGATTGATGTGATGAAGATTTCGAACAGAATCTATTGAAGTGTAATTTTAACCCCTTGTCCTACAACAACGAGTGAGACTCGTGATAAGAAATTTGGGCCAAAAACAATAAGGACGAACCTGACACGTGGTACTTCGTTCGGACCAAACGTAAACAACACGAGCCTGACCCGTGGTACTTCATTTGTGACAAACGTAAACAACACTAACAGGAAGATTACTAATTTTCTACAAGTTTTCTCAAAACATTATTAGGTAATTATATAGAAAAGGTCTGCGTACTCCGATTTTGATGAAATTTTAATATGTTATGGAGCAACATATTCTGAACAACTTTTTCCTTTTCCAATATAGGGGGGTCGCTGTTAGTTTTCGAGATATTTGCAAAAAACTATCGGTAATGTTAATTTTATAACGAAAACCTTCTTTTTAGAAACACTGGGTGAGTGTGAAACACTGGGTGGGTGTGTGTGGTATTGTCGCTTCTCAGCTCCACAACGTGTTTACAAACAAAAAATAAATAGATGCGGCCCGAAAACCCAGGATATGTCTTTGAAAATTGAAAGCTCAGCCTATCTATGTATGATCAGGGTTATCTACAGGAGTTAATTCTGCTTGTTTCTTCTGTTATTCCATTTCCTGGATTTTCGGGCCGCATCTGTTTATTTTTTGTTTGAAACACTTCACCCAGTGTTTCACACGCACCCAGTGTTTCTAAAAAGAAGGTTTCCGTTATGAAATTAACATTACCGATAGCTTTTTGCAAATATCTCGAAAACTAAAAGCGACCCCCCTATATTAGAGAAGAAGAAAGTTGTTCAAACTATAATATATTAAAATTTCATCAAAATCGGAGTACGCAGACCTTTTCTATATAATTACCCATTATTAATTTAAATTAAGTATTCATTTACAAACTGTTACTAATACATTATCCACTTTCAAATTATAAATCATTTTTGTTCACCGATGAATTGATCATAATCACTTCCCAGACATCTTAAAAGTATTGGTTGTGCCCAAGCGTGATTATTATTTCACAATTCCTTTCGTTGCGCCGAAATATACATGTCATAAGACGCATACATTTTGCGCAAATTCGAGCACACGGCTAAACAACTAAATGGCTCGACGCGTGACCGATCTTCTTGTTTATTATGGCCCGAGCAATTGGGTGTTAGCGGGTATGCCATGGGGTTAAAATAATTTTAGTGAATTAAAAATAATACGTACGTTGAAATTCTTTAAATATTTGGACTGTATGACGATATTGATAAGAATATCTATATAAGAATATTTATAATATCCATAAGAATAATTTTTAGACTGCGAATTTTTATGCAAAATAAAAATTGTCCGCAATAATTGTAAGATATAGGGGTTACATAGGCATTGATTTCTTTTTAACCCCTTGTCCCACAACAATGAGTGAGACTCATGGTAAGAAATTTGGACCAAAACCAATAAGGACGAGCCTGACTCGTCATACTTCGTTCGGGCAAAACGTAAACAACACGAGCCTGGCCGTGGTACTTCATTCGTGACAAACATAAACGACACTAACACGAAGATTACTAATTTTCTATGAGTTTTCTCAAAACATTATTAATTTAAATTAAGTATTAATTTACAAATTCTTACTGACACATTATCCACTTTCAAATTATAAATCATTTTTGTTCACCGATGAATTGATCATAATTACTTCCCAGACATCTTAAAAGTATTGGTTGTGCCCAAGCGTGATTATTATTTCACAATTCCTTTCGTTGCGCCGAAATATACATGTCATAAGACGCATACATTTTGCGCAAGTTCGAGCACACGGCTAAACAGCTAAACGGCTCCATGCGTGACCGATCTTCTTGTTTATTATGGCCCGAGCAATTGGGAGTTAGCAGGTAGGACAAGGGGTTAATATCCTCTAAACCGAAATAAAATTCTGTTTTGTTGCTGCTGATATTATCGCGATTGTGGGTTAGCATACGATAAATATAAATTTTCTTCTTCTTTTAGGAAATTCTGGACGACTATTAAATTCTAATCACTGTAACCGTAAAATAAATTGCAGTGGAATGTGTTGAAAATTTCACACTGGAATTACAGAGTCTTTCAAAATTGTGGATTTGCAATCATGAAAATTATAGAAAAGTTTTCCTGAGCTATTTTATAGAATATTTGTTTGCTTAATGAATGAAAACTTAATTGTATAAGCTCTTATTATTAGTAATAGAACACAACATTTCTGATTCTCAAGAAACTGGCGATGTTTAACCTAGTGTAATTTCGTAAGAAACAATCATACAGCAATAATCTTGTGCACATTTTAAAGCTTGAGGACTCTACTTTCGCACAATGTTATTCATTTCGCTCTAAGAAATTTTTACACAATTGCTGCTGTTGTGGGATTGAAACAGTATTGCCATGATATATAACTTTTATTTGTATAAAATAAACCTTACGTCACTAGAAATGACAAATAAACGCAAAAATCAGAGACTATGCCTCACATGATTCCACATGATTAACGGACATTGTCGAACGAATGCACGGCGGAGGAGCATTCTTTATTCTAACCTATAAATACTAAAAATTCCCACACTGCACGTGGTGCCAACTTATAAATGACAAATTTGCTACGCGAGCCTCCATCAGTTACAGATGAGGAACCGAGGACCAATTTTTCCTAAAAATTCTATAAATTGAAACCCCTGTAAAAACATTAAAAAAATTTTCTCGCGAACGCATGGATTCGAAGAATAAAGTTTCCCCTTTGTAACGACACTTCAAAAATTCATGTACGATTATTTTTCACCGTTTTATGGTGAACCTTATTCACCCATGGTGTACCCTTTCGTCAATATAAAGTTGTCCCCTCACCTTTCATTGCAATCTCAATAAAGCGCCTAGAAAAATCGTACAACAAGTATTTTTGTCTCGTTGTTACGGGAAGACATCAATCAAAAAAATTTGTCAATGTTTTCAGACACTTCAATCGGTAGCATTTTCGAGAGAAAACGAAGAAGACGGCTAGTGAATGCAGAAGCTTCAAGGTTAAGAATGAGACTAGGCTCGTCATTGTACTGTTTTTATTAACGAAATGATCATAGTTTAAATATCAATAATTTCTCAAGACTGGGAACACTTAGTTTTCAAATACTTTTTGAAACCACCGTGTATCTTTGCACAGTGTTATTTGAAAATCGTATAATAAAAGAGTTGGCTGTATCTGATCGAAGAAGAAAAAAATTTGGGGTAGCTGGGAACGAGGAGATCCGAAGGAATCGCGGGCCGCGCACGGCATAACGATACGGCTAAACATACTTCCATAAAGTCGCACACATAATGCAACGGAGTTCATACAGCGGCGTGGAACGAGCTGGATGTTAGTATTTTAAGCCTATTTAAGTGTGTTTGTCGTATAATATTGACATCGTGCACACAAGCAAAGATAGCACCGCGTGCACACACTCGCACACGCACGAGCCAATCCTCTTTCTCCCTCGGTCTAGTTCGTGGTTCCTCGTCCTCTTTCGCACCTTTGCTTACCCCCCTGGCTATCTCGTTCTTTCTTTCACCTTCCTCTCCTCTTTCTCTCTGGCCCACTTCACCCCTTTTTTCCGGAGGTGTAGGCGCACAAGTAAGAAAACACACGCACAAATGAGAGGAGAGGAGCCGAGGGGAGCGAGTGAATCAAATCGCGGTGTGTGCTCGGCAAACGACGCCCTCGCGTCGCGACGCCTTCTTCTTTCACCCCCGAAAGCTCACGGGTACAGAAAACGTGGAGTTCCCGCAACGACACTCCCTCCCAATCTCCCTCTCTCGGAAAACCTCACTACCGTTACGTCGAGATTAGCTGCGATCGATTCCGTCTTTCGATGTCTCTATGAGAGCACACACTGTTTCCTTAGGCTTTCGAACAACCTTTCGAGATCCTCATAACATGGTCAATGAACTGCGGATCATTATGCAAAACAATTATCTGCATTAAGTCGAGTCGGTTGGTCTAATTTTGAAAATGTTCTGCTCCTTCGAATTGTGTTGATTTACTTTTTCGCTCCTCACTGAGCGACCGGAAGGGGGGTCCACAATTAGGGTAAGGAATGAGAAGGAGTAGTTTTTTAAGTAGTTTTTAAGTAGTTGTAAGGTTTTTCTGTACATAGATCTCTCTCTCTCTCTCTCTCTCTCTCTCTCTCTCTCTCTCTCTCTCTCTCTCTCTATCGTTTTTGCGTTAGTGTATAAGTTTTATATATATTTATTTGTAAGCTTTTAGATAAAGTAGAGTAAGTTAGTTTAAGTTAGAAATTAAGGATAGGATAAGGAAGAAGAATGTAGAGGTTAATGAGGTGTTATGGATTAGAGTTGCAACCCCATGGGGAGACAATAAAATACTATACTTCCGCTCCTCACTGTAGAGTTATCAAGAATGTATAAGAGCAGGATTTGAGGAAGCATGGTCCATTAGGAAAGAATATTCATACCTGCCGAATATTCCGAAAAATGGTAATGGTCTACCGGGAGTCGTTTCCGAATGTTTCCGCCCGGAAGTCGACGTCGACCGACGTGGCAGCCTTTTAATCAAAAGCGAAGATCAGGAAGATCTCGAGGGAGGAGCAGCCCGGAGTCTGGCTGGCAAACGGTAGCCAAAAGGCTGTCAGCGACACTGGTAATCTCCTGGTAATCGTGACAAATTACGGGACCGAGGTAATGGGGGCCAAAACGGCGATGCTTCGCCCTTGTTACGGTCTTACGGCCCGTGGAATGAATGGGGGACCGTAGCGCCAGGTGGGGCGTGCCCGGCCCATGCTGTGAGCCAAACAATTATATAACACCATGGAACATACCACCGGCGCAGCGGGGCTACCCATGGCACGAGAGCCTCCGGCCCCCTAGAATCGATTACGATAAATTATATTTATAGACGCAACGTATTTTACACTCAACCCGCAGCCTCTGCCGAAGAACTGTGCAAACGTTTACCCTATTCCCTTTCTTTTTTATGGGAGCCTTTTACAAGAGCCGCTACGGGGGTGGCGGAATTTCGCCTGACAACCTTTGGGAGACCAGTTGCTTTTTCATTCTCTAGTGTGGACAGTGTCGAGTTGACAGCAAATGTGTTTGGTACGTGGATAGTTTATTGGTAAAAAGACTGCGGCATCTACAGTGCTCAAAAACAATATTGGCACACTTTTTTAAAAGGAATGATTTTTTTTAAATTTAACCAAATCACATGAATTTTTTTTAAATATTTGACGAATTAGTTCACTAGCAAAGGTGAACGCAATAAATATTTTAATTGCTATGAAGATCGCGATTCTCAACCTTTTTATCCGAGCCTACAATGTAAATTTGAAATATGCATTTTGTAGGTCTGAACAGGTTATGTACGTGCACAAAGTTACATCGAAATCGGTCGACGCATGAAAAAGCTATAGGCATTAATAAATAAATTGAGTGAATTATTTCTACTGATAGTATCTCTACAATTTCAATAACTGCAAACTATAAAATCTGAAACCGGTCATAAGTATTAACTCTTAGCACTCGAATGGCGACTCTGAGGCGCCATTACAAATTGCTAGACCATTATTCAGAATATTGTTTACATGATTAAATTTGTTTATATGTAATAAATTACTAAACATTTAAATATTGTATGAGGTAATACATCAGTTTCTTACGCATATAATGAAAATAACTATGTACAATGGAAATATTCTAGGTTAGAAGAAATGTTTGGTTTTTTAGTTGAAATAGCTCCGAGTGCAATGGGTTAAATACTTGCACAATAATCTTTGTCGTCCCGAAAAATTGTTTTTCCTATATTTTTCTGCCAAATCTTACATTCCAGAATTCAATTAATGCATACACCTACTTTTTTGAAATTGCGCTGCACAGCATTTTTAGGTTACGAGCACAGATTTCTGCTTGACCAACACAATGATCTGCTCAAAGTAATTGAGGCAGCATAAATGAAACGTAACGTCCTTAGTCCAATTCTATCGTGTTTACAAACCTGTTGACTAACTCGAGAGTCGGTCTCTGTCAATGTTTTTGCAAACGATTACGAAATAATCCAGGCATTGTATACATGCAGTCGCGCGCGCGCGCGAGCACGGAGCCTGCGCGCGCGTGTTTGCCTCAGTGTGTTCGAAGAATGCAAATGATAATCTCGGAGCGACGATTCCGTTAAGGTGCATCAACACCTCGAACGTTGGTATACGTCATTAATTAAATGGAAGAGTCGATGGAGTGGTGCGCAGTGGTTAGAGGCTGTAGACAATCTCCAAATATTTGCGAGGCCAAATATCTTACCTAAACATCGGAGTGACACGGTAGTTTCTAACCATCACTCTCATCTCTTGCGTATAACTGCTTTCTGAAGCGTCGAACTAGCGCAAGATCAACGCCGACACTGAGACGAAACAATCGACTTTGCAACGACACTTGTGATGAAAAACACCTGTTTAAAAATACAATCAATTTTTTTAACAGAATTCAAAATTTCTCACACGATAATGTTCTGCAGTTTTCCGGAATCTTTTTGAGTGATACACTGAGCAATAAAAATGATTAGGTCTGCTGAAATAAATTATAATTTTATACGACATCATAGAATTCTTAAATGGAAATCTGCCGACTCTAAATTTTTGTGATTAGACTACGGATTTTATGAATTTACAATTAGACTGCGGATTTTATGCATTTCTGACGAAAACGAGTTGGTGTAATTTTAAACAATAGAGAAATTAAAAGAATATTAGAATATCGAAATATTATTTTCAATTTATTAGGATTATTAAAGATATTGCGAAACTTTTATTCTGCTTCTTGCAATTGACACAGACAATATTTATTTTGCATAAAGATCCGCAGTATAATAATAACAGTAGGTCAAACGCAAAACAGTTGAAGCAACTAAAGAATTTGATGGTACTGTTCAATTATTTCCATCTTATTACAATAATTACGAAAAAAATGAATGTTCACGTGGCTCCTATAGCTTCAAATGAATGCAGACAATTTTTATATGTACTTTTTCATATATTTCGATTGAAAGAATTATAAAATAAAAATATCTTAATTCAGAAAATTAAAAGAGTGTACTTCTGAAAGCGACAACCCTCCGATTTTGCTGCAATTTCTGCCGAAGCTTATCCGCTTTTGGCGACAAAGTCTCGTTTGCCCCCCAACTCCCTTAAAAGTTTTGACAGTTCTTGCTAAATATTTTCGAAAATATTGATTTTAGAGAAAAAAAGTTTCAAACAAAAACTGAAGCCCATGAAAAGCTCTACAAAAAAGGTTGTATACATTTTTTACGTAAACCTATTATTTTGGCTGTTATGACCCAAAATAACTCGGCGGGCGACATATCTCCGATTTTTTTTTATATTCTAGATTCTTACGTATTTTGACGTGCTGATTATAAATATGATAGTGAAAATTGGCGCAAATTTTATTTTCAAAGCGGAAACCATGAAAAAAATGTATTGAATTTTCTGTATTCTTGCACACTCTGTGGAAATGTAAGGGTACTTTAAGGTTGGTTTTTTTTTGTAAACACGTTGTGGATTTTTGTATGCGTCTCTAGATGGCAGCTACAATGCAAAGATAATCTAGAATGAATTGGGGTCAGGTCGTGGAGGGGGCGGAGAGGGGGCCCGACCACGCATACGAAAATCCAGCAGTAAATACATAACAGCTAAACTGTTGGAATTACGTTAAATATGTATACGACTTTATTTGTATAACTTTTTACGAGCTTCATTTTTTGTTGAAGACTTATGAAATGATTAAGAAAAACAGTTTTACCTTTGAAGGGGGCTGGGGGGCGAGGGGATCGCGTCGCCCAGAATCCATTTAGGAATCTTATGTACTAGATAAAAAGAAGCTATATACAAAATTTCAGCAAAATCGGAGGGTTGTCGCTTTCGGAAGTTTATCCAATTAAGTTTATTCTTGAACCTATGATTTTTCCTTCAAGCATAAATAAAAAATACATTTTTCACACAGCTGTATTAATTCTAGGACCCAATGTATGTCGAAGTTTCCGAATAATATTAGATGGACGAATACAAAATGGCCGATCGTTAACAGTGACATTAAACAAACAGCACCTTTGAAATTAAGCACCATATTTAAATGTTGTTATTCTTTATCACGAGAAAGAGATTATCCACTTCGTTCTGCATGATTGAAAACAATATTGTTTGCAACAACAAAGCTGTCGAATGGCAAATCAATTTTGAAAACCAGTTCTCTCGCGTTTTCAGGGGAAAAAACCGGAGCTCTTCATCGAGAATCACACGTGGCTATGTCGTAAAAGCGTTTTATGGTGTTCCATGTGAACCAAGCATGGTCATAAACCACAAACCCTTCCTAATATACTACCGGGTGGTCCTCGGAAGAAACCGCAGGTCCTTCCCAATTTCAATTCAATGTAGTCGGTCATTAACCGGTTGTTAGGGTTGTTTACCCTCGCGGCCACGGAAAATTAGCATAGTGTGCGACGATCATTCACACGGATTGAACGTAAACGCGCCTAACACGATATAATATGTATATGTATAAATAATTTTCATTTAACTTCGTTGGATTTTTTAGTCGGAATATTATTTCACGTTCTCGAAATTCATTAAAATAAAGTTTGTATAAATAATATTTATTTTCTGCTGAGAGATTACGTTAATTGTCGATCCGATATCGAAAGGAAGAACATATATTAAACAGCATCCAGAAAATTATGGATTATTGTGAATTGAATATGAAAATACAGAACCGACGAATGTAAATATTTCGAGGCACGTAAGCAACACAACCCGAAAATTAAATTGCATATTACTGAAATAATTAAACTCTCTATTTGCGTTACACTCGGGCACGTCAAAAATTCCGAAACCCATCGCGTCACGGCGTTTATTATAAAAAATATACATCGCAATTCGATATAGATGGCACATTAAGCGGGTTTAACTTATTCATTGGCTGGAGGCTTCGAATTTGTTGTGCTTAGCATCACTTTTGCTAATGAATTATATCTAAATACGAAGACGTGGCCCAAATAATTTTTCTGTTTTTCACGATATTATCTTATTGAACTTCTATAAAAATTGTTTTTTAACTGCCACGTTGATTATACATGGATGACATGATTCTTTCGGTTCAGAGATTTTTGTTTAATGAATTTAGTATTTGTAATTGAATTAGTAATTTGTATGACTAAGTTTGTATCATACTCGTCAAAACAGGATTTAAATTTCTCGAATTCTTTTTGTGATACATTTAATGGCTGCCATTCACTTTGTGTCAATAACTTGTGCACAAAGTGTTGCAGACAGTACTCGAGCAACCACTAAGCAAGTGCATCAATGGGGAGGGGGGGGGGGGGGTGGAAGGACCATAGAAATTTCCTGAAGTTTACACTATCAATAATATTTCGTTAAGTATTAGATTTAGGACATATGAAGGTCAATACATTTGTACGCAGAAAATGTCATTCCATTGAAAGAACCATTACTGTTTGTAAGATTTCGGAACACATGCCCTTGAGGTGACCTTCGCCCACACTTATGCCCCTCTCCAAATATGATAACCTTCTTTCAAAATAGTTTCTTTTATCCGTATTGATGAGTCACGCAGGTTGCTATTACAATGATTATTTGTTGCACGTGGATCTGCACATGATACACCAGTAAGAAAGATAGGACATAAGAGTGAGCAGTGTAGACAACACTAGAAATGAACAAAAGAACACTGACTCTTACCAGTGCTGTCACAGTCAGCGGAATATTTGAAACTGAATATTTCTTATGGTCAATCTAACACTAGAAAGACTGAAACTTAGTATATACCTATATTGCCCAAAAGCAGTCAAAATGACTGCATTGTGAAAGAATAACTAATGTGTAAAGAAAGTTTAAAATTAATTTTTAATATTTTTTTATATTATTTACAGTTATATAACAAGTTATTAGTAAATATTAACAAGAAAAAAAATTTACTTTTCCTGGGCATATTGATGACACTTTCATTTTCATCATTGGTGATCGACTCTTCTTCTAGTTGAAATTAAAAAGCAGTCAAAATGACTTCCTTCGGCAATCTAGTGCTAAACACGTATAAATAAAAACGTTTTCAGGGGTCGCAGAGTTTGGTGGAACACTCTATGTTGTACATACAATATTATTCTGTAAATTCGATACAAGGACTGACAGCGTTTAACGTGTTAAAGGTAAATTTCCTACAAACAAGATGCTACTTCCATCAACACACTTGATCACCACAGAACCAGGTACATATAGACTCGACGAAGCCTGCCCCCACTACAGCCGTAACGATGGAGATTCCGTGACCGAATTCCCCCACGATTATCCCCGAAAAATGTGAAGAGTCGCGAGTAGAGGGGTCCGAACGTAGTCGATGTTATAATGCTGCATAATGATTACCGATGTATTTAGGTATGGCTAGGTTTGCCTATTGACAGAAGGTACGTTGATGGTGCCGCGTTTGTCGGTTCGCGAGGAGGGTGGCAAGGAGTGTTGGGGGTTGGAGGGGTCCCAAGCATAGAGAGATAGGGTCACGCAGGGGGCGAGAGGGTGGCGCAGAGGGGGTTAGGGGGTGCAAGAGGTGGAGGAGGAGGAGGAACGAGGCCGAGGGTGGGCTAGTACGGAGAAGCACTAGTAACGAGTATTTGCAGGCCGGTTCGATGCATAGTTAATGATTTGTCAACCGACTCCCCCTCCCCCCCCCACCTGGACCGTGCCGAACCTGACTAGGCCATACATTATAACCAGCCAGATACCGGGTGACCCGCGGACACACGCAACCCCCTCGCCGCACATCCCCATCCCACCTCCCAATCCCCTTTGCTTCTCGGAAGAGCTTAATGCACGCGCCACTTCCGCTGCTTCCAGCCGGCCCTGATCAAAGTGTCGCGTTTGCTTTCGGCTGCGATCATGTTTGCCAGCGTACAGTTGCCATGGGCCAGAGTCGACCTAGAAAAACCGAGACGCGACACCGCGCTCGTCACTTCGGTCCCTGTCAATGCCGGATCAAGACCTTTGGAGGCTCTGAGCTCTTCATCCTAGATAACCACGCCAAGTGGAAATAACGACGCCAATTAGAAACACGAATGTGATGGAATGCTTTTCATCTGGTATTGAATTTAATAATTTAAGCATTTGGTGGGTCATCTGATGTAGCTTGAAGGGGATCTTCTCGTGTAACGACAGCGGATACGAGTGATTTTTCAGAATATTTTTTTGAATTGTCTGTTGCATGTTGATTGCATGGGACCTTTTGGGTAACGATGTAATTAGATAGTCCCGAAGTAAAAGTGTGTTTCTTTTAGTTGAACTCTGCTTATCGTGTATTGAACAATACGTTTATACGTGGGATCAGAGTAATCAGAAATTCTGGGTCCTTAATAATTTCACAGAAGAGAGCGGCGAATATATAACTATTAGACTGCGTATCTCTATGCAAAATAAAAATTGTCTGCGTCAATTGCAAGAGACTGGAGTCAAATAGTCATTTCATTTTTACTTTAATAATTTGAACAAGCTGAAAATAATAAATTGGCATTCTTAAATCAGTTTGTTCTTCCTACCGTTTTGAGTTGCATTTACTCATTTTCACTCGTACGCTTACGTTTACTTTGATGCTTAATTCTTGGTTTCGATAGAATTGAATTTTCTTTCGTCCGAAAAGAACACAGCATTTTAGTATACGTATACAATATTATTGTTTGAAATGTTCATCACGCGGTGTTAAGCCCCCAAAAATCCGACAAAATCAAACTAATTCTATCGGTTCATCTCATAACAAAAACAGTTTAACAGAAGTACGCAGCTACAACCGCATCCCTTCTCTTTTCGAGTCTTAAGCGCGAGAGAAAAAAATACGGAAAGATAATTTTTGTATATGGACACAGCTCTTCACTTGTATAAATAAAACCAACACAAACTATAAGAATGCTACGAGTGCACGACGTTCCATCAGTACCATCAAGTCAAGATTCGTTCGGACCTCTACTCGCTGATCTATTTTATAAATTTCGAATCTCACCGAGACCAACATCGTTTCCCAGATAACTCGAGCGCACGCGAGTCCCAGGTCAACTCGTCTCCACAACAATCTTTCCTAGGTCAGTTCCGTATTCCATACCGAAAATCCCAGAGCATAGTGATTAGAAGAGGTCCCCGTGTGGTGGGCTACGCGAAGGCAGAGCTTATCGAGCTCTCGGGCGACAGTAAGCATGGCAACGTAAGAAAGTACAGGAGAGAGAGCGAGCTAGACGGAGCCCAGCGGGTTGCATGTAAAGGGAAAAGGGGTCCGTGTCGGTGAGGCTGAAAGAGAGAGAGAGAAAGAGAGAGAGAGAGAGAGAGAGAGAGAGAGAGAGAGGAAGAGAGAGAGAGAGAGAGAGAGAGAGAAAACGAACGAACGAAGGAGAGAAGGAGATAGAGTACATGCCGCAGGATGGTTGGTATACAGTAGCGCGTATAGTCCGCTGGTCGATGGTGCGGCCCGTAACGCCCAGCTACTGCGCAACCAATGCGCGAGTCCACCATGTTTAATGCTGCGAATTCGCTCACCCTCCGAGGCTCTTCGCCCTCGTCCCTTCAGCCCTCCTCGCCCAGCATGCTGGTACCGACCCTAACCTCTGTCTGCTCGTCCTCCTATCCCCTCCGTCCTGCCCTTTCTGCCCTTCCTTCGTTCCTTCGTTCGCCGGCTATGCAACGGATCGCCTCTCTCTCTCTCTCTCTCTCTCTCCGCTCTTCAGGTTCCATCCCTGTCGAGCCAGCGGCCCCGCATTGCTTCTGCGAGCCTCCTCTCCTCAGCGATCCACTCGGGCGCCACATAACGGACAACAAATTCCCATGTACAAGCGGCTGGAAACCGCATCCAGCCATCCACCGCCCCTATTCTCTCTCTTCATCCCCCTTGGCTGGTTTCTCTACCCTCTTCTTCTCCCGTTGTCCCTCGTCCCATTCCCCCGAATCACCCCCCCCCCCGTTTCAACAGGATCAACTCGTCCCTTTTTCTCTCTCCCGCGCGTGCGTTTTGTCTCTTCTATCTAGTCCTTTTCGTTCAACGCTTTCTCTCGACAAACCTTCTCCCTTTTACTCACTCTCCTACTCTTTCTCCTCGTCATCCCCCTCGCGTTCGCCACCCCCGATTCCCAACTGACTCTCTCTCTGTCTCTCTCCGTTTTCCAGCTTTGTTTGTATCCCGATCCCCTGCCTCGAGTCGATCGCGAACCGGCGAACGGGGGCTGTTTTTAACGTGTTTTTCACGAGGTTCAATTATGCTCTCCCGACCAGCCAGAATTGTAGCCAATCATTAGCGAGATGAAAGGTCCTCGGCGGGTACGCGCAGACCGGAACTCGCGGACGCCGATTAATCGTGAAGAGGGGGATGATGTTAGTTGGGACGAACGCGTGTCTTTCGAGGTTTGGTAATTGGTGGACCGGGGATTCAATCGAAGAAGAATGGACGCCGGGGTTTAGTCGCGACCGAGATAACACTCTTTTCGAGATTATGTTTAGCTACCCTTAATATTGTACTAAACCTATGGGGCATTACAATTGACCGGCACTTATTGCTTTATAAAAACGACAAGATTAAATTTATATAGACGTTTTGCTATTTTTACAATAGTATACGTTTGATTTAAGACATTTATTTAATCATTTCTTATAAGATAGTCTTTATAATTTCAACAATTCTAATATAAATAATCTGGAACCTCTTAATTTGATTTTGCGACTATAAGTACAACATCATTGACATTCATTGTGTTTTGAATTTCGGCGCACAGGTTCGATCATTAATACAGTTTATATAGCATTTGAATTTACCGCCTATTATCGACCCTGGGTCCAAGAATCACTTGGTTCTGATTGGTCTATTTTAAATGTGTCGTTTCCTATGCATGTTATGTTTACATTACAACCTTCAAAAGTTCCAGTTCAGTTTCTGCCGGCATGTAGCCAGCATGCTTTTTCGATAAATTCCAATTATTAAGTTTCCGCTATAGCAAATATGAAAAAGTTCATTTCTCTTCTGAAATCAGCACACCTAGTGTTACACTAAATACGTTATTACAATTAAATTATGTTACAGACGCAAAAAATCTCATCTCTTGAGAAAGACCCACATCTGGGTCGAAACGTTGAGGTTCCTTAGAGGTTTATAATTTGCAAAATTGCTATTTAAAAAGTATTAATGATCGAACCTGTGCTCCGAAATTCAAAACACAATTAATCAAAAATTTTCGATCGATAAACACATTTAATTTATATCATTGACATTCATACGAATGTTAACTCTCCAACAGCGGTGGCTGGACCTATTTTAACCCAGAGTAAAATGGCTGGTTTCTAATTTTTTTTTACAAATATTGGAATTATAAATATGCTTTCCGGAATTAGTTTTTAGCACACTTCTCTATTTGCGTACATATTTCAATAAAAATTTTACGAAATTTGTATAAATGCAATCTTTCCGTTATCATAAGACAATGTACGCCATTCGTGTTTAGTGCTCGGTAGTTCTAGTGCCAAGTACTCAGTTTGTGGTAATTACATTGAAAGAATAACGGTTGCATTAGGGACATTAGAAGGACTACAATTGTCTATAAGAAATATATTTTAAAAAATGAATAATTAAAACTGTGAACGGTCCGAAGCATCGTCAATTATACGCGATAAAAGTGGTCCGCCATCGGAGGGTAAGTTTCATCTCCGAATCGCCCGAAGAACTTTTGAACTCGCCCAACACACGCCGGATCGAATACTCGAAGCAGAATCTAAAAATTCCAGTACGATTTCGCCAGCAGCGGAGGGAAATCGCTCGAGGGACTCAAAGAAGCTTGGTGCTCATCCAGATATGAGGGTGAGGGGGTGAGTGCGGTCTGTTAGAAGGCAGGATGCGCGAGTATAATAAAGGGTAAACAGAACGTCTCTCCAACCTCCCTCAGCCCGCTGGACCTCCTCCTCCGTCGGGCTGGCCCAGCGGGCACGAAAGGTCCTTTACGATTTTGTGAGATTTTCAGTTAATTTTCTGGTTCCTCTTATGGAGCACTCCATCAAGCATCGCCCCTTTCTCCAGCTTTCTGGGGGCTATCTCTCGTCCACCATTCGGATTCTCGGCCTGGAGCCCTTCCCTTTTTGTAAGAGTTTTCAACCCTTCCAACGAGGCAGCCTGGTATAATATTCAATTACATAGCTGCAAGTAAAGTCAAACAAACCCACGGGGCTGCAAATCTCTCCGTCTTCCTCTCTCACTCTCTTTCGCTCTGTCTCCCTCTCTTTCGTCTTCCGCCTCGATCTTTCTCCCTCCTCCTTTTCCACCCCTCTTCCTCTCTCTCCCTCTCAATGCTCTTTCCCTCTACTCTCTCTCGCTCTCTCTCTGGCCCCTTCCAGGGTTGGTCGAGACTCTCCTGGAGCCGGGTGGGTGTATACACCCACCCCGTGTATACATATAACGTTGCGTTACTCCACGTTACTTTACCGTAGCGTTCGTGCAGTTTGCAGAGACGCCTAGCCATGGTAACGAAGAGAGTGCAAATTCCTGTTTGGAAAAGACGAGACTATAGCCCCCGTTATTCACCCAGGGCGGCCAAGCAGGCTCCAAAAGAAACACGATGCCCTCTCTCCCGCGTGTACACGTTTTATGAATTTAACCCGACCTTAACTGCCCCTGGAATGCGGCACGCCACCCGCGATACGACCCGTCAAACATCCGCCGATTTAGCTAAGTATCTTTCTCTCCCTCTCTCACCGTCTGTATACCCGCTCCCATACTCTTCACCCGCGAAGTATATTAATCACTCAGACCGCGACACACTCCTACATTTTTCGAAACTTTAATCTCTTCGAAGTTAAATAGGATTAATTAGCAGATTGACCGATGTACCTTGTCTTTTCTTCATTCTTTCAATTTGTGTACTGTTTGACCCTTGCGCGATGGACGTCTCCGACCATTTCATTGGAGTAGTGGTGAAGTAGGCGTCAATTTTTGATTACGTATTTTTGTACCCACTTCTTTAACTATTTCAAGTTAAATAGGATTAATTGACTGATGCACCTAGTGTACTTGTAGCATTCTTCCAGTTTGTGTACTGTTTCACCCTAGCACGGTGGACGTTGACGATATCACTGTAGTCGTAGTGGAATCTGCATGAATTTTTAATTCCATATTTTTATACCGATGTAATTCAACTCTTCGACAGCCTGGGTCTATTTTGACCCAAAGTATCAGAATCGTCGTTTATAAATTCGATTAATATCTAGACGGCAGGTTTTTATGCAAACTTAAAATTGTCCGAGGAAGTTGTAAGAAATAGAATTTCTCTTTTAATAATTTTAATGAGTCAGAAATAATTTATCGACGTTATTAAGTCCTTTTAGACAGTCAAATGAATTATTACAGATACGTATTTTTACATTCATAATAGATTAACTAATAATGGCTAATAATGTGTACCTGCTATTACAAAAGTTAGAATTTGGGTTTAAAGTTTGTAAGTTTGAGTCAGAATGGACACCCCCATGTCCAGCCGTCTCAAAAATAAAAAATATTGACATTCTGTGCGATGGGAATGTTTTATAATGTATACTATATTTTGATCGAATATTTGGGAAATTTTTTAAACAGGAATAAGTAATTGAAAATTTAGCTGAATATGTATGAAGAATTGAGAATTGTATTAAATTCTCCATTGAATATCGTTCTCTAAAAAGTTCCTAAAATAATCCTGGAAGCTGTACAAATGTCTGCAACTTTTGATTAGATAACAAAAGGAAATAGGAAAAAGTGAATAAAGCCCATTTTTTATTATTATTTTCAGAGAAGCTAGTGTCTCAAGATGAAATTTCGAGGTGAGAGGAGGGTTTGTTTGAAAAGGATGAAAGGTAAGTAAATTAACATAATTTGCCCGAGAGAGGATCATTTGCCCCCGGAACCTATATTTCTATAATTAAGTGCAAGGGATTGACTCTCCAAGGTGTTGGAGCCAGTCGAATGACTGAATTCTTTATGTGAACGATTGCTTTGATTTTCGATGAGTAGGTTTTCGAAATTCTACATCTTGTATTGATCATGACATCAGCCTGTATTCCCGAAGTGATTTCACTGGCGCCATCTGTAGAGATTGTCCGGAGTGAGGGAAATCTCAAGGGCTTTAATAATCGGTTCACCTACGGATATTCGCTTCCGACGAGAGATCTCGTCGAATTTCCGAACAAACATCGGGAACGGCAAATTGTTTAACGTGATACACACTGTCAGAAAGATCTGTGTATCTCGTAGAAAAATGAGGCATCGTAGTACTGTGGAAGGGCAAATAAAACTGAAATTAAAAGTTCCGCTCTTACATGAGAGTCCTCTTATAACGCGATCATCTCGTTTCCGTGTCGTATCTAACCTAACTTTTATGTCAATAACCAAAATTCTCTACGATATTCCGTAATCTTTATACTTTCACCGTATGTTTTCATACCCCACATGTAAATGAATCTGTGCTCACTCAAGGACATAAAAATCTATAACAAGTCTTGCTGATCGACAACAAAAATAATACAGAAGTTTTAAAATGAAATTGAAAGTAGGTACACGGTTATTAAGATAAGGGTTAAACGAAACTTCGAAATCACAGAAATCATGGGAATATAGCCAAATATAGGAATAAAGCAAATGATGGGAATGTTTCATGTATATCAAAATCGTGTTAAACCAACCGTAGAAATAACGCAAACCATGGGAACGTGGTCCGTGTTATATCGAAACCATGTTTCTGGAGTATCGTGTTGTATAGAATCAGTTATGTCAGGAGCTCGTGTTGCGAGGATTGACTTCAAGTATACATAAATCATTTAGCCATCTCTTTCGGGAGCACGGTTAGGCGGTTAGACAGCGACAGAATAACGGTAATAGAGGTTCTCGACGGGATTATGACTTCGCGTTCGAGCTCATTAAAATGTCAGGACGATAGGACAACGTTACGGTGCGGAAGGAGGGCCCGACGCGCAGTTTACGAGAATTATCGACGATGATGAGCAGACAATGAGACCAACTCGGCCGGAAACGCCGGCATAATGGGCCACGCTTGTCCTGCTCGGCTGGAACCCTTACGATTCACGCTCGCAACTACCCCCCTTTGACGTACAACTGACGAGTCGAAGCGAATTAAATATGAATAAGCGGAGCGCCGTGCGACCAAGCGATTCTCATAGCTCGCCCACTTTTACCGAACAAATTACATTGCACTTGCGGGCGCAACGGGTTGACTGGGGGTTGGAATCGGTGTTGGGCACTCGCTGAACCATTATGACGATCGTGCAGACTCGATCGGATATTGTGAACCATTGGGTCTACATGCGAAAGTCTTAGTTTGCTTCTTCATTTTTCTCTATACTCTATTTTCTTATATAATTATTACATTGATTACTCTAATTTAATTTATAGGTTAGGTAATGATATTTGGCCCCCTCAAGGTTTCAAATCCATTTTCACCACTCTCCCCTTCTCCCCTTCTTCCGCTCTCACTATCGCCTAATTTTTCAGCCTATTTCAGCCTACTTTTCAGCGGGACCTACTGTTTATTAACACTAGGTTTACGGGCGTTTCTTATTATACCTATCTCTACGAGCACCCGTCAAATTGACGGGTAAACGAAAATACGCATTTTCTTTAAAAAATCGATTTATTCAAATTAAGTCTGAATTGAACAATATTAGGCTTCACGTTTAAATAAATAATTAATAAGTGAAAAGTTGTTTTTTTTTAAACTATCACGGAAACGGTAACAATAATATTAACAGTATAGGGTATCCTTCTAACTCTCCACTTTCAATATACTGAGGACTTGCACTGTCAGCTTCGCTTTGGTCTAATTCATACTGATCTTCTTCGGAGGTATCCTCAGAACAATCTTCAGAGATGTTGACAATTTTGTTCAATATTTTGTTATATCTTCTGAATTTACTCATGATTGCTAGAAAAGGGGGATTGGTCAAAATAAAAAAATACTGTGCCCAAATTCAATTACCCTATTGTAAATACTTACAATAAGCGGAGACTGTCTACAATAACTGAAACTTTTGCACACTGTCTTTGGAAAACGTTCTTACACTGTCACTGCAGCAATCATACTGAAGATTGAGAGATTATTTGGAGGTATGGATCGGTATTTTAAATAAATGCACAATTAAACATACACTCACAAAGAAGAGTTTATTAGATAATTATATTAACACGTATACGTCCATATCCGACCAGCGTCCAGAGAGAAGAGATCGATTGGTCCACATTCATTTCCTACATACCGATACAGAAAGGCACTCTTATTGATAATTACTACAAGGGTGGACGCCCTCTGTCGACGATCTATTCGTCCTATCGCTCGACGTATCATGCACACGTATAGATGAGTATACTACTCCAACAAAGATCGCTCTTGATTTAGAGGTCTCATCGGCAATAGGTATAAGCGATTTCGTTGAAGACCCAAATAAACACTCATACAATCCGCTTTAGTTTACATTATCGAGACGCGATCGATATAACGAATTGGAGGAGGAGAAAATATAGACTTTACTTTTATTCTTATATTTATTATTTGATGAATTATTTGACGAACGAAGCTAACATATAAGGATTGTTTATGAAATAAGCTAGCCCGTCAAATTAACGGGTTTCGTAGAGATAGGTATACTACATAGAAATTTCAAAGATTAGAAAGCTTTAGGAAAAAATAATTGCGTGTATAAATTCTTTGGATGAAGTGATTAATTTACGACGCAAAATGGTTTAAATTAATGCTATGGTTTGTGGGGTATTTCATTTCAAAATTTGAAATCCGTCAAATTGACGGGTCCCGTAAACCTAGTGTTAAGGTGGGTTCCGCACCATCTTTAATTTAATATATATATATATATATATATATTATTGAATTTGTTTCTTTTATTATAGTACGCAGCATGTGAACAGGTACTGGGATACTGAATATGTATAAGATGACTACCAACAGCAGCATTAAACAAACTAGTAATTCGTTGACAGTATGTGTTGATTACTAGACTGTGGATTTTGTGCATTTATAATAGAAAAATTAGTACACGAAATTTGAAGCAGTAGAAAAATTACGGGTCTTTCATTTACGGGCCCAAGTATTCATTATTCTACGTTGTAAGAAGATCTGAGAAAATGTTGCGGTGCTTACTGAAGTTTCTGGTTGAATGTATAAGTGCTAGTTATAAACGTAATGTTTAATCAGTTTTCCAATCAAAATCAAAATTCGATGGAATAAATTAAAGAAATGTTCGGCCGACCCTGCACGAGCCTTAATTCCGCCTTTGTATTAATCTAGAAATACACTCGAAATTAAAAGAGAACATTCTGGTGCTGTGGAAAGTAGCTAAACCTAACCTAAAATCTCCATCGTAAAAATTTTTGAAAATTCTAAACCGCATTGCGTCCACCCAGACTCCTGAGCATTGCAATTATTCGAAGAAAAGAAGATCCGTGCGCTAATTGTAAGAGGAATTTCTACGAAAGCGATCAATCAGCTAGCTGGGGATTACAGGCAAAAACAACCGGATGAAAAGTTGCACCGGCGGGGGTTGGTTTCTTCGTCCGGTTCCTTCGTTCCTCCGGAGAACTCTTGGTTCTCGGGGAACACGGACCGGCCACGCTTAATTCCAGCTAATTAATAAACTTTTACCATCTCCTTGTTTGTACCCTGCCGACGCCCTCCCGGAACCCTCCTCCACGAAACGTTCGAATTCATCTCCTAACCAGTTCGTCTCAAAGGGTGGCTTTACTGTTCGTTCACTTGCGGCCCTTTTCCACCCTCGCCCTCTCTGCGCCACGGATTCGCGTCCTCTCTCTCCCCCCCCCCCCTCTCTCTCTCTCTCTCTCTCTCTAACCCTCTCTTTTTCTCTCATTCGCTCTTTCTATTTTAACGTCACCTTTTCGAGACCGGGTTTAACCGGCTTCAAAGACACCGTACAATCATCCGCCTTCCGCTAGACGAAGTTCAAAGACCGGATCTTCCGTCTCCCGCCTACCTCGAACCGGTTTTTTTCTCCTCGAATGGAAAACGGTTTCCGCGTCGCAGAATTTTCCGCCGGGTTTCTGGAACCCCTGTTTTCCGGATTACTTCGGTGAAAGATATTACGAAGATGACGTTCAATGAGACGGGCACGATTAATTCCTCTCGATAGCGTTATTACTGGACTGCGGATCTTTGTGCAAAAGATCCATTTTTTCCTTGCACAACAATCTCGTAAGGTAAAAATTATACATCTCTATTTTTAAATTCTTTTAATTTTTGCATACCTTCAAATTGCACTCCTACACATTTGTACCATGAATGCATAGAATCCGCAGTCTTAAAATCGGAATTCCTTACATATTTATAATCCTTCTTCTGTAATACAACCTACCGAGTATTAAGATTGGTTAAACTGTACTTTGGAGGACCAATTTTTTTTAACTTTTTTTTATTCAGTCTTATAGATTTCGACAAAAAACACCGAAAATGAAAGTCTTATTGCCAGGAGTTCACTGGTTCAGAAATTATATGTGTGTAAAGTTGAGCACTTTTAACTAACCCCAAACCAACTTCAACTATACCGTTCAGGCGCTGAACACCCACCATCTATCCAGCGCATGTGATCAACAGTCCTACTTCTACCACCCAACGATTATCCAATATAGTGACGCTCTAACCTGTCAAAAACGCTTAAAATTGTTCATGTTTACACGTGTATAACTTTTCAACGAGTGAACTCTGGTAACCAAAACTTAAACGTACTACGTACTTGCGTACTCGCGTACTAAAACTTACACGCGTATCATTTTCTCGTCAAAATGTGTAGCATTACATACAGAAAACTTGAAAATGTTTGGTCCTCTAAAGTACAGTTCAGCGTTAAAATTGGCTAGCATGTATTGTCTTATGAAAATAACAAAATAGAATTTATTTAGGCTTTGTGTGATCTCTATTATAGCATATACGCTTGAATAAAGAAATCGATTGAATCAATTCACATTAAGCCATCTTTCTAATTTCAATCATTGTGATATCAAAAATCTGAAACCGGTCAATTGAACTTAATTTTAGTTGTATTATTTTTGACGATTTATTTTGCGTATACATGATTATGTTTCAACTCAGTTTGGTTACTCTATTTCTCTGAAAAGCAACACCCTCCCACGTTACTACCCAATTTTCCACGCGGCTTTCATTTAAGAAAAAATTAAATCATCAAAATATCTCTGAGATTCGCAATGTTTGTGCAGCCCATTCCATACGAAGTTCCTGAAATTTCAACGTTTTATTTATCCATTTATATCGATTCTGAGAATTTCTAGATTAAAAAATAAAATGGATGTCACATATATTTCTACCCTCTATTATCTTCCAGTCATTTTATATTTTTTTTTCAAAATCAGAACTTGACTGCAAAATGATAGGGGATATTATCTAGAGGTTTTTATATTTTTCTTTTCAAAATCGGAACTGACTAGAAAATAATAGAGGATATTATCTAGAAGACTTGAAATCTGTTTTAAAATTCGGAACTTGACTGGAACATGGTAGAGAATATTATCTAGAGCCGTGTTTCCCAACGTGGGGGCCACGCATCGCTGGGGGGCAATTTGATTGCCAAGGGGGGCAATTCGAAAATGGACTCGCTCATAGCTTAACCGTATGACGGCCGTAGGATTAGCGAGCCCGGACAAAAGAAAACCCGAAAATGAGATAGTGATTTCTTTCTGAAATCTATCATTTAAGTTACTTCAACGAACAATTTAATTTTACATAGGTGGAGGGGGGGAGGGGACAAGAATTTTAGAAAGTCTTAAGTAGGGCATGGCACAAGAAAGGTTGGGAAACACTGATCTAGAGGGTTGTATATCTTTTCTTAAAATCGGGACTCGGATGGGAATGTAATAGAAAATATTATCTAGATTTGAAATGTTCTTCAAAATCGGGACTTGACTGGAAAATTATAGAGGATTTCAAATGTGTTTTGAAAATCGGGGCGTTTAGTCCCGGTCTTCCTTACACTAACTTGAATTTCCGGTCTATGTGTTGCGAAGTTTGATACGTTGACTCGCAGATACAAGAGGGGATGTACGCGGAAGCAATCTAAATTCTAATAAGCGTGGGCCCACTAGTTATCCGGAATCCAGCGTTTTCAGCGTTTGGGGAAATGATCGCGACGGCAGATTTCCGAGTTCCGGCGCGTGCATCGCCGTTTCACTTGCGGCTTTTAATAAATGGAATAAAAACTGGATCAAATATTTAACCGGGGAAATATTTGAGCGAGTGCCTATTATTACAGGGTAGTCGCGCGGCATAGATATCCCCGGCTGCGCCGCAACCCTATGGTGCTCTGCGCCATCCCGTTTATGTCTGGCAAATATACCTAGTTGCTCGTTAGATATATGTAGGGAGGTGTACGTGTGTCGATTTAAAGCGACACCGACGGTCAAACGAACGAGCGAACGCCTCTCTCAAACTTTTCGCTCTCCGTTTTTAGTTTAAACATTCTTAACCGATCACTCACGCTCTAAAACCGAAATGCTAATTACCGGCATACCCGCCGGTGCAAGTTTTTCAGTGTGGATTTAAATTCATGCAACGATATTTTTTCATAGATGTCAATTTTGTTCCGCAACTATAAAATTGATGTTCCTTAGGATCATTCATTTATCAATTTTTTTAAAACAAATCGTTCA
Source organism: Sphecodes monilicornis (assembly GCA_913789915.3). Lineage (NCBI taxonomy): Eukaryota > Metazoa > Arthropoda > Insecta > Hymenoptera > Halictidae > Sphecodes > Sphecodes monilicornis. Next base: position 6,586,946 of record OU565301.1, on the reverse strand, counting down.
AGGTAGGGTGATCTGTCCAGTAAATGAACGCATCCTAGTCAATGAACATAATTAGAATTAAAAGAAAAAAATAACACTTATGACGTCCATTTCATGTTGAAATTTTCTATATATTATCATACTATGACCTTGAAATGACCTCAAACTCGAAAATTTTGTGCAAATGTAATTTCAATGAAAAATTATTTCTTAAACAGATAACATATCACATCTTTCTGTATTTGAAAACTTACTCATTCTGAAAGATCAGAAATAATTTTTTATTAAAATTACGTTTGCACAGAATTTTCGAGTTTGAGGTCGTTTCAAGGTCACAGTATAACACACTGTTGAATTCTTCTCGACGTCAGCAACAATCCTATGATGTCCAAAACATATGGTGCCATTTGAAAAAATCAACGTGACCTTCAGCTTTTTTTTACGTAAAATGCATTTTTTCAGAAATACCGATAAACTTTTCTCTAAAACATTTTTTAATCGAACTACGGGTGATTTGTGACTATAATCAATATTTTTGGAGATATTCGACTGCAACGCTTTATAATTTCCACTCTGTATACCAATCATAACGAGACGATTATCTTTAATCAATTCTCCTCGAAAATCTGAACACGTTTTGCGTCCATTTTAGTAGTCCGGGTCAAAATCGGCCCGAGCTCCTCCATGGAAGGATTAATAGAATCTTTATTCGTAGATGTTAATTTTGAATAATTTCCCGACGGAAAAATTGGTGTTCATATGTATCCAGAACCGGTTCATCAATTATTCGGGTATGATCGTCGCACGCGCTCGGACGCTCTCGAAGTCCGCAACGGCGTTTCCGGTCGCGTGACCACGCGCGTCCGACATCGAGAGGGTCAAACGGTAGGGCTGTCCTCGTTTATCAGAAGGAAGCCGCGTGCCGACGACGCGTAATTACACGTCCGCCTTACATTACACACTATTTGCATCGAATTTTCCCCGAACAAGCAAACACGTCCCTGGACATTAATTAGAGGCCCGGCAGCAGCGCGGGCAATTTATTCGGTGGCTCGTGGCCCGCGCGATGGAATCTCTTGACTTTCCCACGAAACAGAGGATACACCATGCTGTCCCATTTGCCGAACCAAAATATTAGACTGTCGCGTAAGGGACGCGACGATGAGACGTTATTTTTATCCGTTTTTCCTTGGATTTCATCCACGCTGTCTCCTAGAGCAATTTTTCCTAAACCATCATCTACCCACGATCTTCTTTAATTAACACGTTAAGCGCTATAAACGCAGTCCCCGGGGACTAACGATATCGAATTTAAAAAACAATATACAGGATGTTTATTTGAAAACTTTCCAGCCGAATATCTCGGAAAGTATGAAAGATATTAAAATAGTATAAAAGACGTGTCCAAGAATTTCGAGGGGGAAAGAGGGGGGCAGTATCTTTTTATTTTGGTGGCGTTTTTAAGGTCATTTGAAGATCAAATTTGTTTTTTCAAATGGAAGCCTATATTTTTTATTAAGGGATCTTATTGGAAGTAAAAAGATCAGCAATTTTCGTAGCATACTTTTTTTTATCTGCGCACTAGTTTCGGAGATATTTAAAGAGAAGTAGAGCGAGGCATATTATTGTGTAAAATTCTTTGACGCAAATCGTTGATGTTGTCCAGTTGTATTAGCACGTACCGTTTGAAAACAAAATTGTTCTCTATTGATCTCTTGTTTATGTTGTCTGTCTTTCAATATAAGATTGTACGATTTAGTCAAGTGTGAATCATCGTAATAAGAGATACTATATCGTAGTACAATTAATTGTATGTGGAGCTATTTCAACAGACACCGTCAAAAAGGTTCGTTCAGAATTTGAGAATTGTCTGTATTATTGTTTAGAAAACAACGGAGAACATTTTGAAAATTTTTTTATAGTTATAAATAAATTACAAACTTTCTCGCAGTATAAGTACGACTCGCTCTACTTCTCTTTAAATATCTCCGAAACTAGTGCGCAGATAAGAAAATAGTATTCTAAGAAAATTGCTGGTCTTTTTACGCACAATAAGATCCCATAATAAAAAATATAGGTTTTCTTTTGAAAAAACAAAGTTAACCTTCAAATGACCTTGAAAACGCCACCAAAATAAAAAACTGACGCTGCCCCCCCCCTTCCCCCTCGAAATCCTTCGACACGTGTTTTACACTTTTTAAATATCTTTCATACTTTTCGAAATATTCGGCTGGAAAGTTTTCAAATGAACACACTGTATGTATAATATAGTATAATTCTTATAATACTAAATAACGTTTATACCGTCTTAATAGATTCGATTGAGACAGATTAAACAGAAATGGGGTGAGCAAGTCTTTTCGTTATGCAGAGTCAATTGACTCGAAACTAGCATTCTCATTTTCATTAATATTTTCAATATGCGCAAATATGCGCAACTAATTTCTATGCAATGTCAATCTTGAATTATTTCTATTTGATTTTACTTGAAGAGAGTTGCAGAAAATGATCAAACTCAAAATAGAAAATTTCTATTATCAAAAGTTGCGATTAATTTCTATATTTTAAGCATGCTGCGGTACATTAAATTGATCCTTAATAACATATTATTATTTAAAAATATCAACTACAACTGTAGTCAGGGACTTATGAAGAGAGAATTGTTTTTACAAATGTAAGCGTTTAACACGTTAAACGCTGTGTTAGTTTCTGGGGACTGACGGTATCAAATTTACAAAACAATATATGATATTAAGAAATATTCACACTGTTTTAATAGATTCCATTAATACAGCTTGAACAGAAATGTGGTAAGCAAGCCTTTTGCTTCCGCACAGTCGTATTTAAATTTAAACAAAAAGTGGAACGGGAAGCGAGACAAAATTGTTCCGTGTTTAACGTGTTAAAAAGATAGGTCACCCATCATTGTTGTTCAATTCTACAATATACCAAATAATTTTTATTATTAATTTATGAAAGTAGTACCAAAATATTCTCCACACTTTTCTGATTGAAACGATACCAAACACGACACAATTTGTATCATGCTCGCTTGTCCAATCCACGATCCAATAGAACCTCGATTATCCGAATACGTGTAAAATTAAATATTTACCGACATGTACATCGAATCATACCTCGTTCGTAAGCCGTTCTAGATCAAACAATCTACACATGAAATAGAGATGCATTCTGCAAATCAGTTCGGATAATCGAGGTTTCATTGTATCCTGAATTAAACAGGCAAATACGATCCAAACCGCATCGCGTTTGGACTCATTTTAATCAGAAAAATGTTACGAATACTCCAATAAAAGTCTCATAAAAAATAATTCAAACCAGAAACGTTCTGTCATTGGATAAGTACTATCTCATCTTCTGTGCTTCTTGAGGCGTATAACAGGTGTGGTGGGGATAAGTTTGTCGCAGATATCGTGCGGACCTCTTTTGCGAGTATCGAGACATTACTGTAATTGTAATGGATAGTCAAATTTTTCGATTACGAGTGCTAATCGTTAATTTCAATTAAATATAGGGCAACTGGGAGTGTAATTAACGAGGCAAGAGTTCGTCCGGGATATTATACGGTCGAATGGCCCCGTAAAACCTTTATTAGGACATAATTTCGACCGGCACACAAAGCGACAGTTATTATAGGGCGGATGCGAGTATTTCGGCCGAGGAGATCCTGAAGCCAGTGTCTCCGTTCCCTTTTCTTTCCTCGTCGTCTATTGCCGAGCAAACATCGCCGGTCGCCTGGTCGCTAATAAACCTGACTTCAGAGACGTGATTTACACACTGGCTCGGTATAAATAACGTTGCCATGCTTTTACGCACCGCCCCCCTATCATTCGGTCCCACGGAATGATACTACACGGTGTTTAGGGAGGTTTTCGAGGATTTCGATCGATCGCGACTGCGCATTGGAGTGGTCCTTAGCTATAGGAGTCAATAATATTTTTTCGAATTTTTTGCTCTTACCCCCCTGCCCCTAAATTGTGAAACTATCTGAGAAAATGATGTGTGCAATATTTGGATTGCGTTTTGAAATTTAAAATGAAATTTTATAGTCAGACTTGTTTTAATAAATTTAAAAATTTAATATATTTGATAGAACTTTAATGTTTTTGTATTCTTTTTCAATAATAAGTCTGACAGGTCAAAAATGGATTAGTTTGAAAGATATGAATTCTGTATAACGTCCACACACTTGTCGCGTTGCTACGTTGACATTATTTCGGATTAATTGTTCGAATTGGCATTCGTGTGGTGGAAGGGTGACCGATTTTTGAGCAGCTAATTAACGCGATCCGTGACGCAGGGTTGATCGGTGACCTACATTATGCAGATTGTTCATGAGTTATTCATTACACCGAAGGAATTACATAAATTGACAATTCGTCGCACTTTTGTTGTTCGTTTTGGCAGGAAGCTGCGAGATTGAATGTATGAAAAAGTAGAGAGAGATTTTTAAATCTGTTTTTTGGAGATCAAAGTTGATCTTTCATTGGATCTAATAGAAATGATGATTCGAACTTGCTGCTGAAAAAAAGAATGTTCCATTAAAAAATGTCATGAAAGTCCTGTGCACAAGAATAGTATAATAGACTAAGAATTAGGAAGTGGATTTTTTTGCGAAACAAAAATCGTCTGCATCAATTTCAACATACAGAAGTCATACAGACATTAATTTCTTCTTTTACTAATTTTAATTAATTGGAAATAATACGGCAGCGTGTTCAAAATTTTTAAAATGTTCTTACCGTTTTGCATTTGATGTATTCATTTTTCTCCTAAATGCATAAAGTCTGCAGACTACTTGTAATAAACTAATCAAATTGTCGCTGAAAATCAAAAAGTTGTTGCAACTTTAAAAGCGTGCAAAATAAAATTCTTTTCATTGCGTTGTCAATTTTGGTAAAATACAAGTTGTACGCGTTAAGTTATGTCACCATCTTTTCGGCATTTCCGGTGGTGCAATTAAAAAATGTTTTAAGGAAAAGTTCATCAGTACTTGGTGAGCTATATGTTCGCATATTCTTAAATCTGGAAAAATACTTTTTACGTAAAAAGGTACAGGTCACCTTGACTTTTTTAAATGGCACCACATGTTTTGGACGTCATAGGATTGTTGCTGACGTCGAGAGTAATTCAACAGTGTTTTATACTATGACCTTGAAATGACCTCAAACCCGAAAATTTTGTGCAAACGTAATTTTATTGAAAAATTATTTCTTACAAAGTAAATCAGGTTACATCAGATGTTCGAACTGCGATCCATCTTCTATGATACAGAACTCCGCTCATTGTATTAGATTTCTCTTTGTTGCCTTGTGTGGAGCGGAGTACTGTATCATAGAAGATGCATCACAGTTCGAATATCTGATAAACCTGATTTATTTTGTGAGAAATAATTTTTCATTAAAATTACGTTTGCACAAAATGTTCGAGTTTGAGGTCATTCCAAGGTCATAGTATAATACACTGTTGAATTCGTCTCGACATCAGCAACAATCCTATGACGTTGGTGGTGCCATTTAAAAAAGGCAAGGTGACCTTTACTTTTTTACGTAAAAAGCATTCGTCCAGATTTAAGAATATGCGAACATGTACTTCACCAAGTACTGATAAATTTTTGTTTAAAACATTTTTTAATTGCACTACCAGAATTGCTTAGAAAATGGTGACATAACTTAACGCGTACACCCTGTATATCTTCGTACAGGTCTAGGTTTTGAGTTAAGAGAAATATTGAAATGAGGGTTATAATAAATCCGGGATTATAACGATTTTCCGAATTATAACAAATTCCACGAAATTAATGGGGTAGATCCTATTGCATAGGATTTCAATTGCACTCTTCATCTTCATAATAAATCCTGGTCTGATTAATAAATCGCCGTTGCAACGTTTACGCGGTTAATACAGCATCGCGGACGCTTTGCTTTCTTATGAGTCTAATATTGACTCGCGTTCGATTTTATGATTTTTCCAGACCTAAGCCCTCGGACGTAATGTACACTCTTTTTTCAGAAGATTGCATTACTCTCCCATTACCCGTGTTGACTCAATTTCGTTCCTACGTCTGTCCTGTCAATATTATCCTTCGACTGCCGGTCCAATAAAATTTTGTCCAACTTCTGCAAATCTACTTTTATACGACGCTCCACAAACACATTAAGTAGCACGATCGCCTTTTCGTTCCGCGCGAACACCATAAAGCATGGAAAAAACTTTTCCAAAATGATATTCTCGATGACGAAAGTTCTAATGGAATGTATCGTTTTAGAGAAATTCAAAAGCGACTTGACTGAACATTTCTGATTCATTAAAACTGCGATTTAAAAATTGTAACGAACAATGCCACAAATGTGATAATATTTTCGAAACAAAAAACCAAAATTTCCTTTTTATCTGTTAAACCTAATGTGTAAAGCTTTATAACGTCTTTTAAGAAGTTTCGCTATGTATAATAACTAATCTGCGGATTTTTATGCAAAATCAAATTTTTAACTATCAATTGCATGCAACAAACAGTGATGTTACAAAGGTGCAAGATTTTTCGCGCATGCGCGGCGATTTAGCCTCAGTAAAGTACGATTCTCGATAAAATGGGGTACCTTGAGCACCCCGCGGAATTTTAAAAAATTGATATGATTTGATCCTGAAAAATGAATGTATAACAAGTGTATTTTTATATATAAAATATTAAAAATAGCTTACCAGAAACTAGCAGGACACTCGTTCCGCGTCGCGTCTCTCGTCCCGCCAATAATACCGATACATTTCCGCCAATATAACTGCCTCATCATAGATACGTTACCGTTTCGACGCGCATGCGCAAGAAATCTTGCATCTATATGTATAATATCACCGGCAACAAAAGTTAAGTAAAAATTTATTTCCCTCATTAATACGTCTAATATGTTGAAAATAGTATATCGACATTCTTGAATTCTTTCAAACTTTTTACTGTTTTAAACAAGCACTACTAATTTTCGTCATAAATGCATAAAAGCCTTGGTATAATAATAACCATACGAAAATCGCAAGAATCCCCGATATGTGCAAAACTATATTAAAATTTTACTCAGTTACATAGAAGTGTTTCTATGGTGTTTAATGAATATAAGAGGGATTTATATCAATAAACATAACAGACATTTATAGACTTTGGATATTTAAATGTACACCGTAACCTTTGCAAATTTAACAGAATTTGTGATCTTGTACATAATTTCTGTATTTGATAAATATATAGAAAAGGGGGACCAGCTCCGATCGCGTTGTCCTTGAAATATGTTGTCAAGGTCAACATTCTAAACAACTTTTTCCTATTGGGATCTGACATGGGGCGTGGACAGTATATATATAGCTATCCAATATGGCGAAGAAGTGCTTGGTCTTAAAATTGTATTGATATCTTTTTTTTTGTTTTTACTCAATATATTTGAGAGGAAGGAGAAAACATTGTGTTGAGAGAAAAGCATCGGTATTATGGACAAATCCAGTTGGGGATGGCAGTTTTAAATTTAGACCTAACATACTCTGTTATATATTCTAAGTTTGATAAAAAATATTTAGCTTTAAAAGTTACAAGAACTGACAGTTTTATTTCTTCAATATTGACTACATTAAAAAAAGTTAATATAAGAATATGTTACATAAAATTTGTTTATTGGAAAAAATGGGTGATGAGAGTAGAGTTCTTTTTCCATAAAGATTCGCAGACTAGACATATACGTACATATAACCAACCTGACAGTCGGACTGTTAACTAATGACTTGATCAACGTCCACAAAGTGTGCGGAATTTCTGTTTTCCTTGAAACGTTCGAACACTAATGTGCATGTAGACATTCGCGACAGATCGCACGGAAAACACGAGCCAAAACACAAAAATTCTAATCGCGCCAGTGGAATCCGCCTCTCCGGAAAAAAAGTCTGCGAAACAACCTTTTCACCGTCGAATCCCCCCTGGAATCCTGCCGGAACTTCACTCGGCCGCGAAACAATCACCGTGGGTGGAGGGCTTTGCAATGTGCAACGGAATAAAAAATGGAGTCCAAACAAGAACACACGGCTCTGGAGCGTAGGGCATCCGTTCCGAAAAGTGTAATCGACCGAGGGTCTGTCCGGCGCGCGGCGCGGCGTCCAGAGTTGGAATCGAGAGACCAAACTTGTTCGATACGAGAAAGAACCATCGGGTAACGATACCTGCCCACTGGATTCTGTCGCGGCCGATTCAAAGCGGCCCCGTGGAATAGAGGAACTGCAAAAAGCTAGGGGAAAAAAGAAAAAAAGGATAAAACAAAGGAGACCGGGCTGGAAACCGAAAGCTGCACAGAGCACACGAATTCGACTCCGATAGGTACACAAGAGAGAGAAAGAGAGAGAAGGGCACACGCTCATCAAGTTAGAAAGATACAGAGTGAGAGAGATAAAGGCAGAGGAAAATAAAGACAGAGAGAAATAAAAGGAGAGAAAGAGATAGAGGGAGAGAGATATAAAGACACAGAAAGACAAGAGGAGTGAGAGACATAAGAGGATAGAGAGATAGAGGAAGACAGGGAGAGAGAGGGAGAGAGAGAGGGGGAGAGGGGAGAGAGGGGGAAAGAGAGGGGAAAGAGGGGGAGAGGGAGGGGGAGAGAGGATGAGAAGGAGAGAAAGGGAGAGAAAGGGAGAGAGAGGGAGAGAGAGGGAGAGAGAGGGAGAGAGAGGGGGAAAGAGAGGGGGAGAGAGAGGGAGAGAGAGAGGGAGAGAGAGAGGGAGTGAGAGGGAGAGGGAGAGAAAGGGAAAGAGAGAGGGAGAGAGAGAGGGAGTGAGAGGGAGAGGGAGAGAAAGGGAGAGAGAGAGGGAGAGAGAGAGGGAGTGAGAGGGAGTGAGAGGGAGAGAGAGGGAGAGAGAGGGAGAGAGAGAAAGAGCACGCGATTAGGTTCTTTTTCACCCCTTTCTTTTCCAGCTGGAAAGCGGTAGCAACCCGCAACGATTCCTCGATAAGTGATCTCGCCGTATTACCTAGATTACCATCGACGCTGAACCACCGGCATCCACCGGGCTCAATGGTCAGGCTCGGTCAATATATTCGCGGTGGATGGGTGCGAGGGGGTGGGTGTGGGCTCTCGCAAGGGGTTGCACGATGTAGGATCGCGGAGGACGCAGGAAACGGAGCTAACGGAGGAGAAGCGGAGAGAGAGAAACGGAGAGAGGGACGAGGTTGCACGATCGAGGGGGAGTGGCGCAAACATTTGCCTGCCGCCCGGTAAATTAAAAGCACACAGAGAGGAGAGAATAGAAACGAGAGGAGAGCGAGTAAGTGAATGAACGAACGAGCGAGGGATCGTAGGTGGCCATCGCTTTCTCCTCCACCTTCCTCTTCTTGTCTCTGTGCTTGGCCCGCTCACCTCCGGCATCGTTTTCCGAGCCCGAATCTCCCGACCACTTCGACGGACACACTACTCCTATGTGTACACCGCGCCGCAACAAACTCGAAATTCGCTGGAAAAATTGTTCGATTCCGTGGCCCGACACCGTGGAGAGCCAATGGCCTTTACTGGGACATCTACACCTGCCCGGACAGAAACATCCGGAGTCTAAAGATGACATTGGTAGGCTCTGATAGCATTGTTACAGTATCTTTGACTTTTTGGAATTATTAGAAGATAAGCTACATTTTTGCTTCAATTTTGCTCCTTACGACTCGGATCAATAACATGGATCAATCAAAGCGCGACTGTAGCGAACGGATACGGGCTCGGTGACAGGTTCCACCGAGCGTGACGTTGTCATTGGCCGAGCCGGAATCTGTCTGCTGTAGCCGCGCTCTGATTGGTCCGTGCATTTTTGTTAATAACTCCTTAACAAAGCCGAGACGGCCATTTTTACAAAGGGAAAAGTTACTTTAAATAATCTCAGGAATCGCCCATTTCAAAGATTTTCAATATTTTTGGGGAACTCTGTACTGTGTTCCGCCTACTCATTTTTGTTTTAAACGTATAAAATGCATAAAATCCGCAATCTAGTAATGTAATACACATTCAACTGTGTCAGTGTCACAAGCGCACACGTAGATGAATGTTCTGGTAACAAATAACGGAGAGAACGAGGTATCAAACAGGTGTCAAAAGCTTGGGCGGACAATTGTAAAGTGCAAAATGCTATAACACTTTGATCGACCACTCAACAATCACAAAAATTACACGAAACCAAAGTAATTTATTTAGAAAAGCAAAAACTGACAAGTTTTCTGATATTAATCACTATTTCAAACCTCTTCTATTTCGCAGAGTGAAAGTTTGCTACACTCAATTTACCAACGTAAAAATTAATTTTTGATTCTGTATAAATAATTCCGTCACCCCGATATGAGCAATACGGCGATCAAAGTCTTAGCCCCTTGGCCTCCAACAACGTGGTAAGGAAGCGTATAGCCGGATAAGATGGTCAAAACTGCCCTTGAGCCGAATGATATCGCGGATGGGTCATTCGATAGGGCATCAAAAAGGAACATACTGTGTAAAATTTTAACCCTATATCTTGATCGGGAGGGTAGTTATGGGGTAAAATTGAAAAATCAGTTTTTAGCCTATTTGCCCTAGTTAACGGAGTTTAGAAATTCTGAAAAAAATCTGAGACATGTCAAACACCCGAATACATACTCTGCAATTCGTTTTAGATTTTTAAATTGAAAATCTTACTTGTAAAACATCAAAAACCTCAAAAAATTTGAAAAAATGCAGATTTCACGTGAAAGTTCTAGAGTGACTAACTTTATATTTTTACAGTACCGGTATATTATTATAAGTATCCTATATGAATTTTTTCACATTTTTCGGTTTCTTGCGCCGTTGTTAAAAAAAATAAAAGCCGATTTTTTCGCCATCGATACCGTGTCGACCCGTAACTGCCACGAGTTTTCTCATTATACTTCATTAAAATTGCACAGGAACACGTTGCGGCGAGTTGACCGGGGCCGGCCACACTGGGCTTTTTCAATTGCCGCCTCGTTACAACACCCGGAACGACAAACAACATTGTTTTTGGACGCTTGTTGAAAGTTATTTGCAACGTTCTGCGGTGTAATGGAGAATTGTAACGGTGACACATCAAGTATTACCGCGTCGCGTGGTTTTATTTAGAAGGACGCATTTATTGAATCACGATGATTGGGGAGGGGATAAAATAATGGCGGTCAACGGGCGATGATAGTATCATTCTCATAAAACGATATACTCGAGATATAAAATGTGTTGTGTTCGTTTTAGAACAGGGAGTTCCAACGTATTCCCCTCCGAGAACTGCAAGGTCCCCACCAGCGAACCTCTTCCCACTACTACGTACAGACGTAGAGTTAGTGAGTACTGCGCGGCTCTCATGGTGGGAGCTTCCCACTACTATACATTATAACGATGAAGTCCAAGAGTGGGGGGAGAAGGGGAAGGTGCCTCGAGTAGCTCCGGAGCTACTGATTGGAACTGCCTGTTATAGAATATTATTAACTGTGCCTCTGAATAGTTCTTATTTAACACATTTATGAGGTTGCTGCATTCTTTTGCTGCATCATATGAAATTCAAGCGGCGCCTGCGATCGGTTGAGTCGTCGCCTGTCGGGCGTTGTCGGATCTTGCCGCGAGTTGTATGTGGGAGTTGTACTTCGTTGCGTCCCGTCGTTTTTCTTTGTATGTACTTGCGTCATCACATCTCGTCTCACCATATTGCGTGTGCCGGAAAGCAAGCGTTCTAAGTGTTCTATATAATTATTAAATATTCATTTTCTTTATGTTATATTATATTAATCTGTAGTCATGGTTCTACAGACACAGTGTCATTTTTGTTTCTTTCTTTCGATCGAGTATTGAATAAATATTCTATTTTATGTATCCTATACCAGCGACCACGCCATTACTTGCAAACAATAACCTAAGAACATTATATCTACCGGTCATAATTTTTGATAGTCTATGATCTTCGGCTAGTGACTCTTTAACAGAACCTTCAACGTCAATGAAACTTCCTTTTGATTTCAGCAAGGAGAAAAATGTGATGCACGGAAGGAGAAAGTTGTGTGCTGTTTACGGAGAGGATGTACCATCAGATTACCAATTGTTTCGTTCTCTTCGACACTTTTTAAGCGGTGTAAAAATCATTTTAAACCAAGGCGTCGAAAGTAGTATAACTCAACTTTTTGCCAATAAAAAAACAGTTCCCGGAAAAACGGCGAAAGATCATAGAATAAAATAGTCGCTGCATCACCGAGTAAATAAATAGTGAAAAATCGTATTTCATTTTCCCTTGGAAAAAACGAGAATATTATTCCGAAAGGCACCGGTGGCCGATCGGTATGAAATTTGTAGCATGTTATGAAGAATGTGGAGGGACCTCAAATATAAAATTTTAACTGCGAGAATTTACCCGTTTAAAAGATACAGATACTTTAGTGGAAGCCGCTCAATCACTGAGATCGTTTGCTTCGGACATATTATCGCATTGTCTCACAAATTTGTTTAAATAGAAGAGCTGCCACCCCCAAACACCTTCCCGGTCGAGGAAACTAGCCCAGACTAACTCCGATTAGTCTTTCAGCACGCACCACGATACGACTCGAACTGTCTCACATTTCCCTAAGCATCGCGTTTCCAACGGGAAAAACACAAACAGATCACACCACACCATCACTCATGATACACACATGCATACATATCCCTCAGGCATTTTTACATTGTTGCTGAATATAGCGTTCAAAGCATCGAAAACCTATTATGATGGTTTTATAATTGAGAACCTGTATCTTTTAAATAAATTGCCGAAGCTAAAATTTTATATCTGAGGTCCTACGCTATCCCTCACAATACCACAAAGTTTCATCTCGATCGGTCACCGGGGGGTGTCCCATTTGGACGTCATCCGATTGGACTAGTCCCGATTGGACGCGTTCCTTTTGGACGCCGTGCCGATTGGACTCGTCGTTTGGACGCCATGCCGTTTGGATTTGTGACATTTGGACGCCGTGCCGTTTGGATTCGTGACATTTGGGTGCTGTAAATTTTTTAATGCAGACATATCCCTCAGGCATTTTTACATTGTTGCTGAATATAGCGTCCAAAGCATCGAAAACCTATTATGATGGATTTATAATTGAGAACCTGTATCTTTTAAATAAATTGCCGAAGCTAAAATTTTATATCTGAGGTCCTACGCTATCCCTCACAATACCACAAAGTTTCATCTCGATCGGTCACCGGGGGGTGTCCCATTTGGACGCCATCCGATTGGACGCGCCCCGATTGGATGCGTTCCTTTTGGACGCCGTGCCGATTGGACTCGTCGTTTGGACGCCATGCCGTTTGGATTTGTGACATTTGGACGCCGTGCCGTTTGGATTCGTGACATTTGGGTGCCGTACATTTTTTAATGCAGACGTATCCCTCAGGATTTTTACATTGTTGCTGAATATAGCGTCCGAAGCATCGAAAACCTATTATGATGGATTTATAATTGAGAACCTGTATCTTTTAAATAAATTGCCGAAGCTAAAATTTTATATCTGAGGTCCTACGCTATCCCTCATAATACCCACGATGTTTCATCTCGATCGGTCACCGGTGCCTTTCGAAAGTACAGCCAAAAACGAAACTATATTTTCCGAACAAAAACAATATTTTATAGAAAAGATCGACGACTGTACCGGTGTTTCTTTAGTAGCCTCGTGAAAACGGGCAAAAGGAGTTGCTGTTAACGGGATGATGGGGTGGGTTGGGGGGTTGAATGGGGAATGCGGGTGCTTGGTGTTGGAGGACGCGAGCGCGGAGACGATGGTAGTGGCGGTTGACGGTGGTCGACGGTGGTTGACGGTGGTGGTGTATGCCGCGACAAATATTTACCTGTCAACACAGAAAGGCTCGCACTACCAACCCGCTCCATCCTTTCGCCGCAAACGACATGCATATCCAAGCGAACGTTTGATGGCCGAAAGAGAGAGAGAGAGAGAGAGAGAGAGAGAGAGAGGCCGTACGTTGCGAAGGGAGCCAAACGAATCATAAAAGCAACCGATTGAGAGACAAAGCGGGCCGAGGGAGGCAATGACGCGATAAGAACCGAGAACTTGATTTTCGCGCGATCATCCCGCGCGCACTGTCAACGCGACGCCTGTCCGGGGTTGATCGAACAACTTGTAGACTATTCCTCGCGACTTAAAGGCAGAGTTGGGCAAAATTTTATTCGAATGACGGATAAGAGATAAACTAACGAGACTAACGAATAAAATTTTATTTAACACTATGGAATAAATATCAAATCGAATAAAAATGTATCTAGATAAAAATTTATCCGAATAAGATTTTATTCGATTAACAATTTATTCGAATAAGAATTTAGGTATTCGTACAGGAACTCGTACGGAAAATAATGGATCTGGTTAAAAATGAGGTTTTTTTTTCATAGTTTATCGATTAATTTCTTGCATACTAATACTTACGGTAAATATTTACTTTAGGAGAGGCATCCCCGATGACCTTGACCTTGACATATATTGTCAAGGACATTATTCTGAACAACTTTGCTTTATACATTATGCGTCGCTCGGCCTTAGTTCCCGAGATATTCGCGAAAAAAGAGTGATTGGAGTAAGGTTTGATGTGCCGTCGCCCTAAACCCCCTCCTCGCCTTAAACACTAACCCAGACGTACTCCAATCACTCTTTCTTTTGGGATGGAATGTATGGTGCATGGTTATCATACAATTAACAATTTGAAATATTAATTTATTCGCTATTATAATGCTCATCCTATTAAAAGTTGTGTTTTAGAACTGTTCTGTAAATTAATTAGTTTTAAAAATTTCATCGAAATCGGTTGACGCGGGGTGGGGAGGGGGGGAGGGGTGGGGTCGACGTCAGTTATTAAAAGATGTAAGTATTGTTCGATTTATGAAAGTCAGAGATAATCGTGAAAAACTGCAATTTTACCATCTTTCAAAATTTTAGAATATGTATAATTGACGCGAATCTATAAAATGTATTTTCTAAATTTTCGATTCAGGTCCACATTTAACACTAGATTTACGGACCACTAAAAGTGTACTAAATGCATTTACATTACTTTATAAAAATAATAAGAATGTGTCTGTCCAAAATTTTAGCCATTCTTTGAATAATATATACCCAAGGAAATCAATTTGCCTAATAATTTCTCATGGATACATGTTTACAATGTCAATAATTGTAAATTAAAAGTATGAGAACGCGTCACTTTGACGATTCCCTCAAACCCAGGTGTTAAGGGAGTCACTGAAAATAACTGCAAAAAGACTGGACAATGAAAAATGCACAAAATTTGATTTTATGGAAGTTCGAAAACTGAAAACACCACCTCGAGAATGGCCTACTTCGAGGGACCACACGGTGACCTCCGTGTCTTCCCAGTTGAAAAACATGTCACCGAAGGCAGCAGCGGCCGTCGGCTCGGTGTCCCCTTGACTCCTCGAGGCGGTACTCGAAGGGTTAATTAAGAAGTTCTCTGGTTGGAGATCAGTCAACAGACATCATACTTGGAGGCAGCGCGGAGCGAAACGGACGCGGAACAGCGGCACCCGGAACACCCGGGGAAAAAGGAATCAGGAGGGAGTGAAATGGAACGCAATCGAGTCTTTGTTGCGCTTTTAGCTGGGAGCCCGACTAGGCCCGCCACTGTCTGCCCGTGTTTGTCCCGCGCAAACTTTGTTTTTACAAATAGAACCACATGTTCCTCCGTTCACCCTCTAACCCGTCATTCTCTTTCACCCTCCCCCGCACACATACACCTTTCCGCATGCCCCTCACCCGCCCTTCCGTTCTGCACTTCCCCTTCTTCTCTCTTGCTCTCCTTCTCTATCTCTATTTTTCAGACGAGCCCATCTTTGTCCCACTCTCATCTTCGCACCTCCTCTTTCGCTCCTCTTCCTAGACCCACAGCAACCACCCACCCACCCCTGCGCACACACGCGACAGGTGGTAAAGTATAACAAAAAGGCAACTTCATTCAAACGGTTTGCGTTGGATTCGCTTTGCACCTCTCGGAATTTCTTTGGAAAGCTGCACCCCCACGGTCACCCCTACTCTAACGCCCTCTTCCTCTCTCTTGCTCTCTCTCTCTCTCTCTCTCTCTCTCTCTCCCCCTCTCTCTTCCCCTCCTACCCGTCAAATATTAGTTCGCGACAGGCTTTTGTGGCTGGTGGATCTATATCGGAACGACACCGAAGTGGGGGTAGAGAACCGTACTTCGATCCTTCTTTTCTTCCTTTTCCGATCGTAATTGGAACATCCCGTTCACCTGAATCTCCTGTTGCTGGGTTCATTCCGAGACACAAATGCTTTTTCTCTTTTTTTTTTTAAATGTCGATCGATGACTGGTAGACTACGAATCTTTATGCAAAGTAGAAATTGTTCGTGCTAATTGCTCGAAATATAGGGCACAAAAAAATGTCAATCGTAACATTGATTTCAATTTCTTATCATATAAACATTCTCTCATCATTAAATATTATAAAAATAGATTTAATATTTATTATCTCACAACCGCTTATACATTATAATATATAACGTACAATATAATATTGACACCTAAAAATTTAATTTTTTCTATTAATAATTTTAATGTGTTCAAAATAGTGTAATACGTCTAATCCGCAATCTAATGATTAGTTGTGCAGGAATGTCGTAGTCAGATGGATTTTATGCATTTTTGGAAATATTAAACCTTTCACTCGGAGTTATTTTAATTCTTTTAAACTTTTCTACCGATCTAGACTATTTTCATCTTTTTTTTAAATTGAATTTTTTAGGTCACATGCCCTTTCTTAGGTTATTAGTGACCACAGTGTATTTGTTTTAAATTACATGACAAAGTCCAATATAATAGTTGAAGAATATCGATACATTATTTTCTATTTGTTGAAATCATTTTAAAAAAGAAGGGATTGTCGGTCTGGCTCTTATCTGTAATGGAGGCAGAACATTTTTCTTTTGCATAAAGATTCGAAGTCTAACCAACCTCCCATTATTCAACTTTTCCAGGTAACAACTAATTTTTACCTGTGGTGAGTTTGACAAAATGGACTTCTGGCCAACTAGATCGGCCAAATACCCCACAGTGCAACGATTCGACTGTGGGTTATGATTAATAAATTTCAAATTCAAAATAAAAATTGTTTGCATTAATGCTGCGATACGGAAGTTACATATACATTTATTTCTCGACTTAATCATTTTAATAAGTTGAAAATAATACATAAGGATAGCCGGACATGGGTCCATTTTGACATAGAGTTACAAACTCTCTTAAATATTTCGACATTATAAAGTTGATTGTCAAGGTTGAAAAAATTATTTTGTAATAGCTCAATCCTTTCCGAATGAAATAAAAAAAAATCTAGCTCAATCGGACAAACAGTTCCTGAGATAAAAATTCGTTAGTGAGGCCCGTTTTCGCCAAAATGGGCAAACCTTGCAAATTTCGAAGGCCTGTAATTTCTAAAAAAATTCGAAACCGGCAAAATAACTTAAACCCCCCTAATTTCACATGGACTACAACATATTTCATTTAGAACAAAATCGACGATGGTGCTTGCAAAAAGTGATCGATTTGGCATAGAATGATCCAACAACGCCTTCTAGTATATTCTAGTCTATTCTAGTGCATTATAGTATATTCTGGTGTATTCTAGTATATTCTAGTATATTCCAGTATATTCCAGTATATTCCAGTATATTCCAGTATATTCCAGTATATTCTTGTATATTCTGGTATATTCTGGTCACGGACTTAAGGACTGTACATTATGCTGAAGGGGTGAGGCGAAAGACGGAAGGGGTATCAACTTGTCGGCCATTTGGATGGCAAACACTGTGGTGCGCTCTATAGACAGTGTTGGGATATGGTGCAAGATTTCACGCGCATGCGCGTGTAAAGTTCACGCGCATTTCAGCCTCGGTAAAGTAAGATTCTCGATAAAATGGGGTACCTTGAGCACCCAGCAGAATTTTAAAAAACTGGTATGATTTGATTCTGAAAAATGAATGTATAACATATATATTTCTGTATATTTTGTAACTCGTAGGACACGTCCTGAAGTCTTTTTGTCCGGAACAGATTGTTTCGAGACATTCCCGCCAATATAACTGTGTCAGAGCTCCACTACCTCTGTCATCATAATAGATACATTACTGTTTAGGCCGCGTATGCGCGTGAAATCTTGCACCATATCCCAACGCTATCTATAGGCAACTTTAAATACTAGTTGCGCGAGTTTGCAATGCAATCATGCGGGAAATAGATACATATAACTTATTTATAAATTGACTAAACCATTACAATGATCAAAATGCACTTTACGACCATAGGGTACACCTTATAAAGTGTATAATTAATAACTATGTTGAGGTTAGATATAATTATATATGTAAGCAAAAAAATAATGTTGCCAGTAGTAAAAGAACCTATTTTAATAAACTAATATTGTTTTCTGGCCATTAAATTGTAAGGTAGTGTGGGGTAACTTGAAGTGATAAGTTAGCAGAGCCCTGAGGCAGTTATATTGGAGCCGAACGTGCAATATTTTGTATATATATACAGATATATATATATACAAATACACTTGTTATGCATTCATTTTCAGAATCAAATCATATGAATGTTCCCGCAACGTTATATAGATGGCAACACTAGTTTCGCCATCCAACATGGCCGCAGTCTACCATCCCTCCTCGCTCGCGGCACGACCCCTCTCACCAATAAACCCACTTTATGCTCAGTCCTTTAAATCCGTGATTTTGGTATATTCGGGTATATTCTGGAATATTCTGGTATATTCTAGTATATTCTAGTATATTCTGGTATATTCTAGTATATTCTGGTATATTCTAGTATATTCTAGTGTATTCTAGTATATTCTAGTAGACCCAAATCCGCCTTGTACGATAATAATATGAAACAATAGTGGATTGGCCAATAAGAAATTTCAGATTGTTTTGTTCATATTATAAGAGATCATCTAATGTTTCCAAAACAAAACTATTTGTAATTTTAAAAATGCATCTAACAGTTGCAATTTCAACGTCTAATTTAAGAGAGGTTTATTAAATTTAATTTTAACCCCTTTCAGCGTTTATTTTGATAAACAAGGAAAAGATGTATCGTATTTTCGTGTTGCAACCGCAGGTTTCATATTTATTGCAATGAGTTGTTCCATCGAGCCCGAGAGCCGGGAATAATGACTCGGGGATTTGTTTTTTAAGAGAAACTGGAAAAGCTGTCGAGGATCGTCTAATCTAATGGAACAGCATGAAAATGGGGGTTAAAGCATTAACAGAAATCCAGGCTTTTGACCACACGAGCGTTCAGCTACCATGAGGCGGTTGTTAATTAATATTTATGAGTGACGGGCATTCGCGCGCGTTTCTGCGCACAACTTGTTCATCGAGTGCCAATTGTCAGCGGCGGACACTTAAATTGCTCATCGAATATTCATGCGTTAAGCAGTCACCGGGAATGCAGTTCTGCTCTATACCTAAATACAAATGAAAAACCTCGGAGGAATATTCGAAACTATTTGCATATCGACGGTCCGCCATTAGTACATTTATGTTACGAACATATACTACGTTAACGGGTTGCGGAATTCTCGATGATGATTTTATACTCGAAGTTGAAATTAATCGAATAAATGTTTTGATTTCATACAACTATTATTAAAAATTTTCTCAGGAAAACAAGTACACACTTCATGAGCTTAAACGATCCTATGAAGTCTTTTTGGTTACGTAAGAAACTAATTTTTAAATGCGTATCACTGTGGATTCTATTCATTTATTACGCAAATGATTAGATAAAATATAAAACAGTAAAACTATAATTAAATATACTGTCATTTTCGAATCACTAAAATTATTTAAAATAGAAATAAATGTCGATGCAGATTTTGTATCTTGCAATTGATGTAGAACACTGTTATTTTGCATAAAAATCCGCAGTCAATTTAACACTAGATTGCAGATTATATGAATTTATGACCAAAATGAATGGATGAAGTACAAAAAATGCGAAGACATTAGAACAATTCAACACTTTATCTACTAGAAACCTGTTGACAACATTTTTAATATCTAAGTTGTACCAAAATGAAGCTTAAAAATCATCTTTAGTATAACAATTCCAAATAAAATGATTAGATTACATTACTGGGAGGGGGGGGGGGGGGGGAGTTACTGATTGACGATTTAAATAATTATTGCTATTGAAGGATCTATTAAAATATCTTCAGCCATGGATTATAATAGACTTAATTCTTCATTGAATAAATAAATTCATTTTTATTTAATTTCTGTTTCTCACAAGCGACCATTTGTCAGAACATTTTTATTTTGCATAAAGCTCCATAGCTCGTCACTGACGAGAGACTATCGTTCTCTGATCCTCTGTTCGGTGAGTTCGGTGTTGGTCAATTCGAGTTTTAGATGGTCGTCAGTAGAGTCCTCTTCTTTCTTTTTTTTTTTTTGCTTTCGAGACAGTGGATGGACTGTGAAATTCGGTTGGTCCAGAAGAGTTCCCGTACAACGTGAAGAGAAGGTAGAAGATGTATACTAATTGAAGGGCCGGTTAGGAGCAAGACAGTAGCAAGCCTCCTGATTAACACCTCCGCCGGACCACACACAGCCTTTCGGGTTCTGAAGAATTTCCAGTTCCCTATTTTTGTTTATCGAAAGAGACGAATCACTGGCCTCTGCTGTGTACACGCGTATAATAATGATACGACCTTTTTCAACAGGATCATTGTTCTCTATTGTTCTTGCGACGAGGCACGATTATTCGAACGAAGAAAGACCTAACAGGAACCTTCCGATATTGCTCTATGCCCTGAAGTAAGAAGAACGAGAAATACAAAAATAATATATTTGAACATCTGATACGGACTATCCGAGTTAGATCTCTTTAGCATAGGATTTCTCTTCTTATTTAAAAAGAATTTGTAACGAATTTATAGAGATTTATAAAATTTATATAGAATTTATTTAGAATTTATGAAGGATTTATTGAGATTTATAGAATTAATTTATAATTTATACACATTTGTAAAATTTATGTAGTATTTATAAAGCATTTAACGAGACTTATAGAATTTTTATACACATTATAACGGAATTATATACAATTTATAGAGATATATAGAATTTATATAGAGATTTATAGAATTAATGTAGAACTTATGGAATATATAGAATTTCTATAAAATTTTTAGAGATTTATAGAATTTCTATAGAATTTATACACATTTATAGAATTTACATAGAATTTCTAAAGCATTTATAGAGACTTATAGAATTTTTATACACAATATAAAGGAATTATATGTATACAATTTATAGAGATTTATAGAATTTAAAGACATTTATAGAATTAAAATTGAATTCTTAAAATTTATAGAGAATTTATAAAGAATTTATGGAGATTTATAGAATTTCTATAGAATTTATCCACATTTATAGAATTCATAGACATTTACAGAATTTATAAAGCATTTATAGAATTTATAAAGCATTTATAGAGATTTATAGAATTAATATAGAATTTATGTAATTTATAGAATTTCTATAGAATGTATAAAGAATTTATAGTGATTTATAGAATTTCTATAGAATTTATACACATTTATAGAATTTATAGACATTTATAGAATTTATCAAGCATTTATAGAATTTATAGAGATTTATAGAGTTTAGAGAGATTTATAGAATCAATATAGAATTTATAGAGATTTATAGAATCAATATAGAATTTATAGAGATTTATAGAATTAATAGATACTTTAACAAAAATTTATAGAGATTTATAGAATTTATACACATTTATAGAATTTATAATGCATTGATAGAGAATTTGTAGAGATTTATAGAAATTATATAGAATCTATAAAGAATTTATAATGAAGTTAGCACGGATTAATATAGAATAATTTATAAAGAACTAGTAAAGGATTAAGAAAGTACAATTCATAAAGGATTTATAAAGAATTAATAAATAATGATTTGTAAAAAATTTGCAAAGAAACAGCATTTTCACTAAAAGAAAATGCAAGAAAAGAAAAATCGATATTTTGAAAATGAGAAAATGTTCATTCACCGGACAGGTCACCCCATATATGTATAAAACTGTAATGAGATTTTGTAAATAAAAAAAAAGCATTTAGCGCGGTTTCAACCGTAAGGAAAAAAGACGTTCAGGAAAATTGTAACAACTACGACGACGACGTTAAATCGCTCGGAACCCGGAAAGTATGTTCCGAGCAGGATGCAAAAGCGCGGAGGCGCTTTGCGAAAACATCAACAGCAAAAGGAGGAGGTTGCCCGTAAAGGGGAGGAGAAGGGACTACTTTCGGAAGTTCATGAAAGTTCGTTTACACAACTCTTTCCCGTACTGTGATGCATTATGCTCTCGAGACGGACTGACCTGAAATCTTCGGCCTCTACTGCACTTCACGACGGAAGAGCATTGCGACTCGTCATTCCGGTGCGCTTTCTACGAATTCGTTCGATATACTATGTGTCCCGGAAGTACTGAATAGATGCCTTCCGAAGGATGGACGATCCATCTTTACCGTAAATATTTTCTGTTAACTGTGGTAAAAAGAAACTACGATCACGGAAATACACACAAGTCGCTGGTACGTTTCTACTTCCTTTTTGTAGCAAGCTCAATTCCAAAGTTAACTAACCTATTGAGACCCAACGTTGCATTAACACAACATTACTGACGTTGGTCTGGGTTAGGTTATGTTACAGTTACGAAAGGAGATTTCAAAGATTCACGTACTATTATTTTTTCATCATTATCTCTTGTCTTTTTGGATCCCACAGTATTTTAAATTTTGCTAAAATTATTAAGTTAATTATATAGGATTGTGCTAAACCAATTTTCTCGTCGTGAAGTTTGCTTTAGTGTAGTCTTCTTTTGCAATGGATTTTTATATGGAGTTTAATGTGATAATACAATTATTATACTGCGGATGTTACTCATTCTTTATGACAGAAATGAGTAGGCACAATGGAAAATAGGTAAATGACTAAGAAAGTTTAGAGACATCAATGTATTATTTTCAATGCACTGATTTTCGTAAAGGAAGAACTAATCGCTTGGCTCCTGCCTTATAATTATTCACAACATTTTTATTTTGCATAAAGACCCGCAGTCTACTAATTATATGATGGAAAGAATCCTCAGAGTGGACCTATACACCATCAAAAATTGTTATTTAAATCTGCTAAAATTTATTTGAAAACGGTCACTCAGTGGGGCTCACTTGCTGATACCCCAACTCTGAAAGATACATAAAACCTACAAATTTCACAACTGTCCTTTACTTGTATGTATATGGACAGCGATCTATGTGTCAACTGCCTTATAATTTATGCACAACATTTTTATTTTGCATAAAGACTCGCAGTCTACTAATTATATGATGGAGAGAATCCTCAGAGTGGACCTATACACCATCAAAAATTATTATTTAAATCTGTTAAAATTTATTTGAAAACGGTCACTCAGTGGTGCTCACTTGCTGGTACCCTAACTCCGAAAGATACATGAAACCTACAAATTTCACAACTGTCTTTTACTTGTATGTATATGGACAGCGATCTATGTGTCAACTGCGTTATAATTTATGCACAACATTTTTATTTTGCACAAAGACCCGCAGTCTACTAATTATATGATGGAGAGAATCCTCAGAGTGGACCTATACACGATTAAAAATTATTAATTAAATCTGCTAAAATTTATTTGAAAACGGTTACTCAGTGGTGCTCACTTGCTGGTACCCTAACTCTGAAAGATACATATAACCTACAAATTTCACAACTGTCCTTTACTTGTATGTATATGGACAGCGATCTATGTGTCCCACCATAGTCGAAATGAATAAATAGGCCAGCGAAGACGCGGCTTAAGGATGGAGCTGGAGAGTCACGTATCGCAAGGTTCACCAGCTCCAGGAACGGCAACGGTAGTTGGTGGCATATTATTCGACCGATAGAAAAACGGCCTGCGTCATATTCTACCCGGCATGGTGTCCGAGCGAGACTACTCCGGCCGATGGAGTACTCGGAGACCAAGGG
The DNA here is from genome assembly GCA_913789915.3 of Sphecodes monilicornis. Taxonomy (NCBI): domain Eukaryota; kingdom Metazoa; phylum Arthropoda; class Insecta; order Hymenoptera; family Halictidae; genus Sphecodes; species Sphecodes monilicornis. The sequence continues at coordinate 6,562,825 of OU565301.1, read as the reverse complement.
TACTCGAGGCAAAGTCGAGAGAGACCTCTCTACATGGGTGGTCCATTCTCTCCTTACGCATGCATTATATGTATAAGTTCAGGAAAGTTCACACTAAGGATACATCGGCACCGGGAGCTGTCCCGGAGCCTGCCGACGGAATTCGATAATTATATCCTAAACCGTTCTCTCACGCCCCCAGAGTCTTATCTACGCGTCAGGTCTGTTGGAAAGTTTGGGCCATCATCGTCATCGCGAGTACAGCAACGCCTCGACGTACAGTGGAACTTTCCGAACCGAAATGTCGCACGATGATGAACAGACTGAGGACAATCTTAACACGTCGAAGACAATATGTCGGCATTCTTAAATTTTTTAAACTGTTTCTATTGTTTTAAGTTGCACCAACTCGTTTCTGCCATGAATGCATAAAATCGCAGTCCAATGATAAGGACATCACTTGACGATACACTGTTCCTTCTGCTGCTAGAGCGTAGGAAAGGATAGCAAACAAAAACATCGAGACTGGTCTATCGAGAAACATTAATAAGTAACAATTTTTGTTCGTAATTATTTCTTTATGAGAATGTTATGAACATTTTTGTGGCATTTTTCTTATTGACGTGGGTCCAAACAAGATGCAGTGCTTAATACCTTGTTTAATTCACGATACAATAGAACCTCGATTATTCAACTCGATTAGTGGAAAGTGAGTGTCTGGATAATGGAACAGTAAGCTAGCTGCAGTTGTCGATTAAATCTGTGCTGATCTGTTCAGCAAATCGTATTGTATCCACAATAAACATTTATTTTGCAAAAAGATCTATTTATTAGGTGCAGAAATTAATTTAGTGTCTTGATATTAGGGCTTGCAGTCCCGCAAAGTAAGATCCCGCAATCCCGCAGGATCCCGCATCAATTTTGGTCCCGCATTTCTTAAATTGGTGATGTGGGATCCCGTTTTGCGGGACTATGCGCGCGTCATCAGTGGCGCAATTTTAGGCTTTACTTCCGAAAGGCACCGGTGGCCGATCGAGATGAAACTGGGTCGGTATTATGAGGGATAGGGAGGGACCTCGGATATACAATTTTAGATTCGGCAATTTATGCGTTTGAAAGATTCAGGTTCTCAATTATAAATTCGTCATAATAGGTTTTCGATGCTTTGGACGCTATATTCAGCAACAATGTAAAAATGCCTGAGGGATATGTATGCATGTGTGTATCATGAGTGATGGTGTGATTTGTTTATGTTTTTTCCGTTGGAAACGCGATGCTCAGGGAAATTTGAGACAGTTCGAGTCGTATCGTGTTGCGTACTGAAAGACTAATCGGAGTTGGTCTGGGTTAGTTTCCTTGGTCGGGAGGGTGTTCGGGGGCGGCAGCCCCTCCCTCAAAACAATAGACGACTTTCTATTTAAACAAATTTGTGAGACAGTACGATGACATGTCCGAAGCAAACGATCACAGTGATTGAGCTGCTTCCACTAAAGTATCTGTATCTTTTAAACGGGTAAATTCCCGAAGTTAAAATTTTATATTCGAGGTCGTTCCATATTCTTCATAACATGCTCCAAATTTCATACCGATCGGCCACCGGTGCCTTTCGGAATAATATCCCAATTTTGATTATACGCATAGTCCCGCAAAATTTACGGAATCCCGCATCGCCTAATTAAGAGATCTGGGACGAAACAATGACGCGGAATCCTGCGGGATTGCAAGTCCCGCTAGAAGTTAGAAAGTAAGTAAGAAAAAGACCGTTTGCAGGTAACGGAATACGGCACGTCATCTTGTAAGAAGATAACGCTCGGCCACGCGTTGCAAAAGCAACAAAGGATGTCATTTGTTCTTTAGACTGGGAAATCTTCTCACATGCGACATACTCTTCTGACCTGGTACCATAAGATTTTTATTTATTCCGATCACTCCAACATCATTTAACGGATACGAATTTCCAAACATCAGAAGAGCTGCAGAAAACTATTGACGAATTTATTTCATAAAAATCTCCATCTTGTTTTCGTCAAGAAATTCGGCAGTTGCTTGAAGGATAGACCAAAGTCATTGAAAACAATGGAGACTATTTCGAAGAATAACAGATGTATGATTACTTTATAAATAAATACTTTTGTTTGAAACTGGCACCTACACCTAAAATGATACCCAAGGAAACAAATTTGTTGTATAATTCCTCATGGTTGCATCTTTACAATCTCAACAATCGTAAATTAAGAACATTAGAACCCGCCAGTGATAACTAGTATGGTACTTCATGGACTGCGTAAAGATTGTACCACTTAATCCACTTTTTTTAGTCATTTTCGGGGTGTCTTATTATTAGACTGCGAATTTTATGCATTTATGAGAAAAATGAGTAGGTACAATTTAAAATGGAGAAATGAATTTGGTAACACCAATGTATTACTGAAATTATTAAAGAAAGAACTTCTTACACTTCTCCTGTTCCTTGCAATCGAAGCATTAAATTTTTATTTTCCATAAAGATCCGCAGTCTACTTATAATTTTTTCCCTTAGCGTCCTCTTTCGTTATATCTAGGCTGGGCCACATATTGTGAGAATGCATGGAATCCGTAGCTTAGAATAACGGACTGTGTGTACCCAACGAACTTCGTCGTCGAGTGTCACACATAATTCAAATTTTGTACGTGTATAAAGTCGGATCCTAGGGAAGCTCGCCCTATTCTTGCGGAGTAGGCGAAGGGCAATATGGTCGATTCATCATTGCGTGTCCCGGAGAGCACGCGATATAACCCATGAGATGTGGAATACGGCGAGGCAGAGAAACCGTGGCCTGTATTCCGTAGATAAGAACGGACCCTACGTCCCTGTTACTCTAGACTCCACCCTTCCGCCGCGATCAAGATTCCTTCTGGCACCAATTACGTTTCAGATACTTGCGTGGTCACGGGAGGATTATCATCCCTCCGGCGACAATGATGGAAAAAAGACGCAAGTAGCATATTACGCTGGAACGGTCTGATTCTATTTTATTGAGGAATTTATGTCGACCCTGGGATCCTTTTTCAAGAGAGACTTCTTTTTTTATTAACCCCCTGCACTATCATATTCAGCCAGACTAGTGATGAGGACTTCGAACAGAATTTAATAAATATGTATGTTATTAATATCCATTAAATTGAAATAAAATTTTATTTTCTTGTTGTCGATGTGTACTAAAATAAGAGATTCAGTGGTACAATTTTAAAATTTTACATTTTAAAATTCTGTAGAAATTTTCCAAGTTAACGCTAACTTTACAGGACCCTTTGAGATGATGGGTTCTAATATTTTTAATTTACAATTATTTAGATTGTAAACATGTAATAACTAGCTTGAATTGGAGTTTTTCTACTAGGAAATTATGAACGACAAAGAAGTCTTAATCTCAGTAACCATAAAATAAATTGTAAGACAAGAGGTTAAGCGTAAGAACCTAGAAATTGCGTCAAGAAAGTAATACACTGGCGTGCAAAATTAAAAGATCGCTAAATTTTTCGTTAAAAAATAGCCCATGTTCAATGTATCGTAACTTTATAAAAAAACGCCATAGAATATTCGTTCTTGTCTCATTTTAAAAGTTGAACTTTCTACTTTTGTAATCCATTGTTTGCTTCTCTTAACAAAGTTTTTTTGTTTCTTTCTCAACATTCTTTTTTGTTTCGAACATGTTGCAAATTCAAACGTTCCTGGGGAACTTAACTAATTTTTTTAATGAATGAAACCGACGTAGATTTTAAAATTGGAGTCTCACCTCTAAAGTGACTATTTGATGGACGCTTTACAATTTTTTTTTTTAGTCAAGTTATTGAACAATGAATGAAAAGTTTGCCGCCGACATTAGAGCAATTCATACAAACTTTTAATATTTGGAACTGTCTTTATCTAAACCTTTCCAATTTAGGGAAGTTAGAGTATTTTAATAATAAAACCGAAAAATAATAAGCTTCAGTTAGTGTTTACAATATAAGTATAGTAAGTGTTAAACTTAACGGATGTTAGTCAATTTTTCTGTAAAAGAAATGTTCACAAGATGAATGATTAAATTATATGTATTTCAGTATCAGGATCACACCATGGATTTATTTATTTCTCGAAGAAAAAAAGGTCTAAGGCACAGTTTTCCCATAGATCCAGATACAAAAGTAAATATCTATATATAGTTTAACACTTATTCTAAGGTGGAATATTGCACACAGAGTTTGACATATGATACAGACTAATTACATAATAGGTAACAACAATTATGCTAGGTGATATACAGTATATGAGCATAGTAATTACAGAGAGGAATGAGAGTGCTCACGCCTGGGGTTTGGCCGTGCTAACTTTTTACTCTTAAGCCTAGAACAGAACCTGACTCCACTTTCGACCCCCTCTAACGTCCGAATCGGAACTAACTTTTAGCCTGGAACCGATCCTGACTCCACTTTCGACCCCCTCTAACGTCCGAATCGGAACTAACTTTTAGCCTGGAACAGATCCTGACTCCACTTTTGACCCCTTCCACAGACTTAAGATACCTACAGACATTACATGCAATGCATTTTTCTGTCTACGGTTCTGAATTACCGACACTGTAGAAAATGTCCTAGTACGCTAGCGGACTCTATCGAAATGGAACGGTCAGGTGGTGAACTACATGAGGTTGCAACACATACAGTGTATGTCTGAGGAGGCTCGATTTTACAGCGTTGTCAGCTTTAAAACGCAATTTTATTCGTACAAAAATACTCCACGTATTATTCACTTGTGCCGCCTATTTTTTTACAGGGCTTCGAACCCCCTGGTAAAAATTTGGCGAACATGATAAAGAAGTTTGTATCCGACAAGAACGAACTTATGCACATTTAAGAAGAGAAAGAAAGATAGTCACAGAGCTGCTGAATACTGTGCACACTCGACAGAAAATTTATTAGTAACACACTTGTGAGGAATTGTTTACAAATATTTGCAGTTAGGAAATATAGAATAGACCTTCAGCTACTTTCACATATAGTTTATCGTCACATTTTATTTCTGACTAAATAGTTATAAACAATTATTCTAAGTCTTGTTCTAAAATAAACTCAAATAATTTAACAAATCTCTGGTAAAAAATAATCTTCCTTGTGATCGGAGGATCTAGAATGATGTCTTAGCTACATCTCTGTTGCAGTTTTATGTAGATTCGACGCCTAGTTAATTAGTTATTTACGATTTCCAGAGAGGTGACACAACGATTTGTGTGTTTACCTTTGACGAATACTCGGACTCTCCTTGTCTTACTCATTGCGAGCATAGAAGATAGAAGTTACCTCCACAAAAATTCTTGATAAATTACTTCAGGTAATTTTTATAAATATTAGCTCTCGAAGAATATAGAATGGACCTTCGGCAACATTCATGTATAGTTTTCAATTCGATTCTAGAAGAGGTTAATTAGTTATAAATAATTTCTGTTATTCTTGTTCTAATGAAACTGTGCATACTAGTGAGAATTGAATAACTTGTATACTCTAAATGTTCATGCATAAAAGTTAATCTGTATCTCGAGTACTATTAGCTATTTTTACTAAAAAATTGGGTGGTGAGGTAACCAAACATATAATCGTTGTAATCGTTAAACAAACAGAGATAAGAAATTCATGTATCATAAATTATGCTGGATCTCGAGTTTTATTACTTACTTCTACTAAAAAATTAGATGGTAAGATGGTCAACGGAGTGCTCGTCGACATCATCGACAAAAGGAATTGTTTCAAATATTAACCAGCTAGAGATGATAAATTTATCAGTGAATTGTGTTCGATAAATTAATGCACGCGAATATTCATGTGTCAGAAGATATTCAATATCTCGAGTTCCATTACATATTTTCACTGAAAAATTAGATGGTCAGATAGTCGAGGGAGTGCTTATCGACATAATTAGCAAAAGGAATTATTATAAACATTAAACAGCCAGAGATAGTAACTTTATTAATTACATTTGCTTGATATAATATTGTTTGGTAATATTCGTGTGTTAAAAGTTACTCTGTATCTCGAGTACGATTAGCAATTTTTAATAAAAAATTAGTTGGTAGATAGACAAGGGGATGCTTGTCGACATCGTTGGCAAAAGGAATTGTTATAAACATTAAACAGCAAGAAATAATAGATTTATCAATAATTATTATCACGGCAATCGAGATCTACCGAAATTAGTTGGGGTGGGGAGCGTTGCGCTTCGCTGCGCGTTGCGCATCACTGGCTACCTAAGCTCGCTGAGCGCGCTCAGTCAATCAGTCGGGCCGGGCCCTCCGGCAGGAGCGGATGGACTCCGGGACCAGGAGGGTCTTCCAGCGGTACCCTGGTCTCTCCTGCCTACCTTGGGGATGACCAGTGGTCCTCCAGAGCTACCCTTGCCTACCTTCAGCTGGCTTAGGGTGGACCAAGGGTCCTCCACCAGTGGTCTACCTTGGGGTTGACCAGTGGTCATGCAGAGCTACTCTGGCCTACCCTGAGACTGACCAGTGGTCCTCCAGAGCTACCCTTGCCTACCTTCAGCTGGCTTAGGATGGACCAAGGGTCCTCCAACAGTGGTCTACCTTGGGGTTGACCAGTGGTCATCCAGAGCTACTCTGGCCTACCCTTGCCTACCCTGAGACTGACCAGTGGTCCTCCAGAGCTACCCTTGCCTACCTTCAGCAGGCTTAGGATGGACCAAGGGTCCTCCAACAGTGGTCTACCCTGTGGTTGACCAGTGGTCATCGAGAGCTTCTCTGGCCTACCTGTGCTTACCTTGAGGCTGACCAGTGGTCTTCCAGAGCTACCCTTGTTTACCTTCAGCTGGCTTAAGCTTAACCAAGGGTCCTCCACCAATGGCCTACCATTGTCTACCATGGTCCACCTTTAGCTAGCTTAGGGTAGTCCAAGGGTTATTTAAAACTTCCTTGGCCTACTTTAAGGTAGCTCGGGGGGGGCCATGGACTCTTCAATGCTTCCTTCGTTTACCTTGTGTTCTGAGCCGGTCCAGTTTCGGTATCCGGCATGCAGTCATTACCGTGCTGATCGACTCAGAGAGGACATTCATTGCAATGACTTCGCATCTTCGAGTGAGTCATTTTGTTACTACCTTGTTACTATATTCGTCTGTAGAAGTAGTAGAATACCGTAGTAGTAAAGTGTAAAAGTAGTTAGTTGCATGCATGGGCAGGCCTCGCCGCCCCAACGATCAGCCGAGATGGGAACGTCCGCGATTTGCACTAGCGTTGCGACAAAACCACGCGTTGCATTTAGTCGATTTTGAACAGAGATTAAAGTTAATGTTACAAAAAATTTTGTTTAGATCGTAGCGTTGCGAATCACATATAGTCGCGGTTCAAAATTGCATTTCAATTTGATAACTGCGCTTTTAAAGTTCATATTGTTGTTGTTTTACATATAATCTAAAGTAATCGTTTATTGGATCTCTGTTCGTTGAATTAGCGTTGCGCACAAAAAGTTCGCGTTTGCTTTCGAGTCTTTCGACTTTTCAGGCTCCCATGCTCGAGCTGCAACGATCAACTGTGAGATGGGCACATCCGCGATTTCAAGTAGTGTTGCGAAACAAATTGTTACACGCGTTGTACTAATATCAATTTTTAAAGTTGATGAAATGTCTAGTTAATTTTGCAAATAAATAGTCGTAATTTAAAGTAGTTCTAAAGATACCTGTTTAGTTTTAAATTTCTTATTTAAATAGCATTTTAAATTCGATTTGTTGAATTAGCGTTGCGCATCAAAAGAATCGCGTTTGCAATAGAATCTTTCGATATTTCAGATGCCCATGCTCCAGTTGCAACGATCAACTGTGAGATGGGTACTTCCGCGATATCGAGTAGCGGTGCGAAACAAATTGTCGTAATGGGGCCGAAGGAGCAGACGAGGTTTTATGCCAAAGATGCCGGACAAACTGTCATTCAAGAGGACAATCATTGCAACGTTTTCGCATTTTCGAGTGAGTCATTTTATCACTACCTTGTCGTTATACTCGTCTGTAGAAATAGAGTTGTAGTAGAATGTAAAAGTAGTTAGTTGCATGCATGGGCCGGCCTCGCCGCCCCAACGATCAGCCGAGATGGGAACGTCCGCGATTTGCACTAGCGTTGCGAAAAAAGTACGCGTTGCGTTAGTCGATTTTGAACAGAGATCAAAGTTAGACTTTCTTCTAAATATAATAGTAGTCTCTATCAGCGATATAGCTTGTTTAAACTATAGCGTTGCGAAACAAATAGTCGCGATTCGTTTTGCAGAAACTGTAGAGTAATCTTTTTTGGATCTCTGTTCGTTGAATTAGCGTTGCGCACCAAAAGTTCGCGTTTGCTTTCGAGTCTTTCGACATTTCAGGCGCCCATGCTCGAGCTGCAACGATCAGCTGAGAGATGGGCACATCCGCGATTTCGAGTAGTGTTGCGAAACAAATTGTCACACGCGTTGTACTACTATCAATTTTAAAACTTGATTAAATGTGTAGTAAATGTTGCGAATAAATAGTTGCGATTTAAAGTAAATCTAGACATACACATATACAATTTTAAACGTTGGAATTTTAAATTTCTTATTTAAATAGCAATTTGAATTTCGATTTGTTGAATTAGAGTAATCTTTTTTGGATCTCTGTTCGTTGAATTAGCGTTGCGCACCAAAAGTTCGCGTTTGCTTTCGAGTCTTTCGACATTTCAGGCGCCCATGCTCGAGCTGCAACGATCAACTGTGAGATGGGCTCATCCGCGATTTCGAGTAGCGTTGCGAAACAAATTGTCATACGCGTTGTACTAGTATCAATTTTTAAAGTTGATCAAATGTCTAGTTAATGTTGTGAATAAATAGTCGCAATTGAAAGTAATGCTAGAGACACCGATATAGAATTTTAGACGTCAGTGTTCTTTTCTTATTGAAATAGTATTTTGAATTTCGATTTGTTGAATTAGCGTTGCGCATCAAAAGGATCGCGTTTGTATTAGAATGATTCGATATTTCAGGCGCCCATGCTCCAGTTGCAACGATCAACCGTGAGATAAGAACATTCGCGATTTTAAGTAGCGTTGCGAAACAAATTGTAACACGCGTTGTAATAGAATAAATTTTCAAAGTTCACTTAATGTCTAGTTAATGTTGCGAATAAATAGCCGCGATTCAAAGTAGTTTTAGAAGTACCGATCTAGAATTTTAAACCTTAGAGTTTTAAATTTCTTATGGAATTTGTAAGAATGGTAATACTTAATTTTGTAAGACTTTCAAAGTTCAACTTTACCACATTGATACAATATGTTTTTCTAGAAATTGATATTTTTCAGGAAATTGATATTTTTCAGGAAATTGATATTTTTCAGGAAATTGATGTATTTGTCTTAAAATTGATATATTTGTCTTGAAATTAATATTTATTTCAGGAAATTGTTATTTATTTCAGGATATTGTTATTTATTTCAGAAAATTGATATTTATTTCAGGAAATTGATATTTATTTCTGGAAATTGATATTTATTTCTGGAAATTGTTATTTATTTCAGGAAATTGTTATTTATTTCAAGAAATTGGTTTTTATTTCAGGAAATTGATTTTTATTTCAGGAAATTGATTTTTATTTCAGGAACTTGATATTTATTTCAGGGAATTGATATTAATTTCAGGAAATTGATATTTTTTCAGGAAATTGACTTTTATTTCAGGAAATTGATTTTTATTTCAGGAACTTGATATTTATTTCAGGATATCGATATTTATTTCAGGAAATTGATATTTATTTCAGGAAATTGATTTATATTTCAGGAAATTGATATTTATTTCAGGAAATTGTTATTTATTTCAGGAAATTGTTATTTATTTCAGGAAATTGTTATTTATTTCAGGAAATTGATATTTATTTCAGGAAATTGTTATTTATTTCAGGAAATTGTTATTTATTTCAGGAAATTGATATTTATTTCAGGAAATTGATATTTATTTCAGGAAATTGATATTTATTTCAGGAAATTGATATTTATTTCAGGAAATTGTTATTTCTTTCAGGAAATTGTTATTTATTTCAGGAAATTATTATTTATTTCAGGAAATTGTTATTTATTTCAGGAAATTGTTATTTATTTCAGGAAATTGATATTTATTTCAGGAAATTGATATTTATTTCAGGAAATTGATATTTATTTCAGGAAATTGATATTTATTTCAGGAAATCGATATTTATTTCAGTAAATTGTTATTTATTTCAGGAAATTGATATTTTTTTCAGGAAATTGATACTTATTTCAGGAAATTGATACTTATTTGAGGAAATGGATATTTATTTCTGGAAATTGATATTTTTATCTTTAATATTGCTCGGATCGGAGTTCCCTCAGGGACTCACTCACGGGATGGGGCCCGTGAGTGGGTACGGGGACTCGCGTCCCCGGGGGCACCCGAATCGCCTATAGGTCGTTGCGTCCACAAATCATTAGATTTGGGCTCGATGTGGTTTCGATTTTGTTTCGACTGGTTTTCGATTATATTTCAACTGGTTTTCGATTCTGTTTCGATTTTGGTCGTTCATTTTGCTCTTGCTAGTCACAACGAACGAAGAAAATTCATCAAAGGAGGAAAATTCATCGAAAGAAAAAAATTCATCGAAAGAAGAAAATTCATCGAAGGAAGAAAATTCATCGAAAGAAGAAAATTCATCGATCGAAGAGGAATCATCGATCGAAGAGGAATCATCAAACGAAGACTCCAGGTTATTTATAAATTAGTTTTAGTGCGTGCGTTAGTTATTAAGATTGTATATCGTCGTTGTAATTATGTCGAGTAATTATTGCCGTAACTTGACTTTGCTCGCTCCGTTTTCCGATTCCGACACAGCAGAAGGCTGTCTTGCTTGCAGGTTCTGAGCCGGTCCAGTTTCGGTATCCGGCGTGAAGTCATTGAGAGGGATGTCTAAGAGACTCGTTCACTCGTCTTCTGACGATCCTCTGTGTTAACGTAATTCTGGGCACGCCATGTTCTCATGTCACCCAGTAGCGCCAGAAACCGTTTGAGCGCATCTCTTTGCCATCTTTCTTGGTGATGGAGTGGCGGGTATCGGGCTGGTCGGCTCAGGACTTGTAAGCACTGAACGCGTCGCGTCACCCTTGAACCAGAGCCTTCTGCTCTGGTTCGATCTTGTTTGTCTCTTTGAAAGAATCAGAGCCTTCCGCCTGATTCGCCCTTGGTCCCTCGTGGATCGGAGACTTCTTCTCCGATTCACTCTTTGCCCCGCAATAATTACTCGACATACGCTAAACGGAAAAGAAGTCTTTTCCGTGAAAAAGACTATTTTTCCATTTAGCGACCTGCGAATTTAGTTTCTAAGAATCTTCGTTGTAAGAAAGGGAGACAGAACGAAGCAAGACTTCGTTCTGACTCTCTTTCGGGTCTCTTGTGCAGCAACCTCCTCGTGGTGAGACCTGGGCAATCGATATTATCCACAATTCGCAAAATGCTATAATTTATAAATTATAGTATCTCGCATGTAGTGGATAATATCGAGCTAATAGCTGCACATTTAGAATTTGCGTAAATATGTATTTCATAGTAGAATGTAAGACTTTTAATACTTTCTTCCTTTTCCGATGTCCCAGCTTCAACAATTATTTTCAATTAATAATCCAAATACAAAGTTTTCGTTTCAGAATACATGTAACTCTTGCTCTCGTGAGCGAGTGTTAAATAGATTTGCACTCCTGCAGTAGATTGTAGGTTCTGATGTAGTCTAAATATGATGCACGTACTGAGATGTACGTTACATATCGCATATTATTTCGATATTGAAACATTATTTTATATTCAAACTAAATAATTGGTTGAAACTAGTTCTTATCCAGACTAAAAGTTAGTTCTGATTCATGTGTTAGAGGGGGTAAAAAGATGAGGCAGGATCTGTTCCATGTTGCCGCATTACCGTAAAGAAAGTAAACTATTCGTTTCAAGTGTATAAAACTATTATAATATACATTCATTAGTGACACGAGTAATAAAAATAATATTACGTATAGAAACCAAATTAATTTTACTACAATTCATATTTTTGTAATACATTCTTCATAAATATTATTTTCACCGGTCAAATACACGCGCCGTATGCATTAGTAGCCTCCAAAACACCCGTAGTAAAAAGAAAGTATACGGAATATTCAGTTCATGCTAATACGGCTAAATTCGTGAACTATCGGTAATATCGAGCGCGACACCGAAATGGTACGGGGGCCACTGTGGCCCCCCGAGGCCTAGACAGAAAAGCCCATAAGATGCAATGTCTGTAGTAGTCTGTGTCTGCACCGACGAAATGCCGTCGGTGACCTTCTGTTTCTCACTCCAGCCAAAATATATCCTAGAGGGCGTAAGAGAACACCGAAATATTCGAGTGACACGAACTCCCGTAAGGCTGGCTATCTCGTCGGTGGTTCCAATTCGGTCGTTAGAGGGGGTAAAAAGTGGAGTTGGGTTTTGGTCTAGGCTAAAGGTTAGTTCCGATTCGGTCGTAAGGGGGAGTAAAAAGTGGAGTTGGGTTCTGTGCCAGGCTAGATTTAGACTAGGGGGCAGCAGTATACCGGGCACGGGCAAAACCCGGGCGTGAGCACTCTCAGTACTCTCTGCTGTGACCACCAAGTCCCATAAGATGTCCAGTCTATTCCTATATCTCGTCTGTGCTCGTACCTCGCGACTCAGTTGAGTCCCCATCCTCTAGATTGCAGCACTATACCAAAGTCCCCTAAAGTTTTGATCACTCTGTCATGATCTCTCAGAGCACACGCATGCTTGAGGAAGTAGCGAGATTGAAGTAAGTTGGTTGATCGATCCTAAACAGTGAGAATCAGAATCAATCCCCTCTAGTTCTAACGGTGTCTTTCTTTTGACACCGACGATGTCCGATTTCGTCGGTAACGTGGCACGACGTTACGTAAACGTCAAATGACGGCGCTTACGTAATTCGAGGTTTAAGGCACCGGGAGAGGTGTGCATAACACAGAACGTACGAACCATTCGTCGTAATCGAAATATTTACACGCTCATGTAACCAAGCTCTTATGCGCGCGAATGGCAGTACTGACCCTCTCCTATATAACGCGACGCTACAAGGTAAGCAGACCCGTTTCGTAATGTGCCATGAACGTTTCAAAGTCAGCGATTCCTGAGTCTTATCCGCAATATCTGTCTACCGACGAAAAACAAACGAAACTGTCCATACGCGCGCCTAAAATATCGATATCTTTACTTTAACTTCCATCCATGATGAAATCTTCAGTTTCACGCAGACCGGAAGCCATCTGGATGTACCAGGAACTGTATCTTTAATTTACATAACGTTATCTCGAGTGTTTCGTTTTTACTCAACGTTTTAGAATGGTGAAATTTATTACGTTCACTTGCCTCGTTAATTTTGTTAAGACAGTGTTGAGGGACTTTGGTAATTTGTTAGACGGAGTAATTAAAATGAACGATTTAGTGGGTAGATATTGCATGATTGCAGGAAAATAATTGTTACGTATTGTTTTGGTACACGGAGTACCAATGAGTCATAATAATTATCGGCAGCTGCATTAATAGAATGAATGTATACAATGACATTATCATTCAATCGGAGAAACGGAAAGTAAAATGTAAATAGAATATTCCTTTGAAATTGAACGGTCGCCAATGGATTTTAGCAACATTTGATATAGAAATACAAAATTCGTCAAGAAAGTATCTTAAAAATTGTTCACACTTAATGGTTAGGACCTGCAAAACGTTTTCCGTTTTCTAATAAAATAATAACGAAATGAATTCAGTTTTCGGAATGTTCGACATTTGGTTGAAGAATACTTTTGTAAAATGGAATTTAAATGCCTTTGAAGAGTAAAAGGGAAGTTTAGGAATATAATGATTATTTAATATGGTTGTGTTCTTAAAAGACAATGGCAAATTAATTTCATACCGGGGTTTCGAATTTTCTATTACCCATGGCCCCCACAAAAACTTTTATGAAACGTAACTTCATTGTAGCTTACTTTCTCTGCCTAGACTCTCCGAGTACATTACATAATTTGATTTCAATGATGTAATTGACAATTCATAATCATAGCCGGTATACGCAGGCTCCAATACAATATTACGTCTCGTTTAAAATTAATCATGCCACTAGATGGACGTTACATCCTACCAGTATCATAAAAAGTAGGGTAAGAAATGTGTAAGAAATTACGTTTATGTTTTATCCGTTTCAGTAACCTGACAATTTCTGTTTCACACCAATTCCTTAATGAAGACTCATTACTAGACGTATTCATACTTGTAATTTTGAATGATATGGAGCTAATTTAAATTAATTTATAGTAGATATTTCGCAAAAGATATAGAATTTGAGGTTAACTTAATTTAATATGTAATTTATTAATGTTTATCTCAACGTTTAGTACAAATTTGAAGTAATATATTTCGTAAGATCTGATTAAATTGATGTGTGATAATTAAGAGAGAATTTACAGCCCCATATTGAAATTAAATTTCCTCTTCTATTTATTTTCGATCCTAAGAAGCTTCCGCGTGAAACGCACGAAAATCCCGCCAAATTCAAATGCCCTTTACCTAATACAATATTTTTCATTGGCCAGGATGCTGGAAAATTACAATAGAAAACAGGACAATCTGGAATTTGCCATTATGAAATTTCTTTAACATGTTGACTGTTCAACAATCATCTAAAACAATCTCACAAAATCAAAGTAGGGTGACCTGTCCAGTGAATGAACATTTTCCGTAGTATATGAAAAATTAAGGTTTATTATACCCTTTCCACATAGAAATTCAGACAGTAGCTTTACTATACACCTACAGACGGCATTCAAATGCAATTTTGATTCTGCTTTGCATTTGTTTCGCATTTTATTTGTTTTATTCCCATGCGTTTACGATGATTATTGCTATGTGAAATCTATAATTATAGATTATAGATTATAGAAATATTGTGATGTAGAAATTTTTTATGTGCGTGAAGATATTTCGGAGATTTTGTGGTCTCCTTGATTTCTTTAAATGAAAACCTACTTTTGAATCATGAATCGATAGAGTATCAAATTCTGCGTAAAAATGTATTTGACCTCTATATGTCCTAATGTAATAGTTAATGAGATATTATCGAAATAATTTTCCATATGTTCTCACCATATTGAAGTTGAGGGACATCAGTTCGATAAACTTCCAGGCACATAGCAGTGACGCCAGATCGGTTAAATCTACGGGAATACAATTTACCACCTCTCTAGTGACCAGAGTAATATGTGACACGTTACGCGGCACGTCACGTGACCAATCTACTACGATCTTAGTGGGGGACGTTGGAGTGTGCTCAGGTAGTGGAATGGGCTAGTGGAAGGGGAAAAGGAGGAGAGAAAAATCCACCCAGTTTTGTGTGTTTCTGTCATCAGTGGCACATAGTGGGTACGTGTGGAAAATAATATCTCGTTAACTACTACATTAGAACATATAGAGGTCAAATACATTTTTACTCAGAATTTGGTACTCTATCAATTCATGATGCAAAAAGTAGGTCTTTTCATTTAAAGAAATCAAGGAGACCTCGAAATCTCCGAAATGTCATCACGCACATAAAAAATGTCTACATCACATCATTTCCTCCTCTATACCGTGCAACTTTTGTGTATATCATTTTCTCATATTATTACAAGTAACGGAAATATTTAAGGTGGACAAAGTTATTGCCCCACCCTGTATACCACCGGTGCACCATGACATCCCTCCAGCATACACAAAATGTAGATGAGCAGTAAATTGTTATGTGATTTATGTAGTTAGAAAATTTTCCGAAGTGTATAAATTGTTTTTTTGAAGTGTTGTAAAGAAATATAAAATAAATCGAATATTGTTTTTTCAATTTGAAGCATTTTAAATTATATCGAATGGACTTGGGCTCTTTCAAATTTTATAACGAATCTGGTTGTTAACTTTGAAAGTGGCTTAACTCCATTTTTGGGAAGAAAATACATATTATTCACTTAATAATTGTTATTATTTTAATAGGAATTGTAAATTTATTAATAATAAGATTGTAATTACTTAGATCTTCAGCTATTTTTATTGTAATATGTACACAAAAGAATAGATCTATTTAATAATTCCTCACGAATGCCTCCTTACACTCTTCATAATCGTAAATTAAAAATTTTTGAATCCGTCATTTTGACGGGCTCCGTAAATCTAGTGTTAAGCAGTATGACACATTGGTATCCCATACGTATATTTTTAATTTTATTGAAACGCAAAGTCTTAAATATCTCAATTTAAGTATAAATGGGCTTAGGTCACTTTCGAAATAGACGGCTCCAGTTATGGTTCGAAGTTTCTGTTTCTGTTGAAGCATCTATTAAAATACCCTCAGCCATTGGCCAGAGACTTGTCAAAATTATGGAACAATCGCCGGCCGGTAGATGATGTGTTAATTTTGCAAGTAATTGAGGAAAAAGAAAAAGAAAACTAACGAACCCACGTTGTCAACTTTTGCCCCAGGAATTGTGCAACAGTCGTCAGCTGATACCATGACCAGAGTCTCTCTCCTTTATTTTCTTCACGTAACCCAGATGAACTGTATCGACAAGTACCCTGAATATCAACAATTTGTAACACTTTTCTCCCTTCGCCTTGTAATCCGGTTTACGTAATGGCGGTAATATAACCAAATGTATGTAACGCTTGCATAAGGCAGATCCCTACTCGGCCTACACGCCGAGCGACGGCGGCGCGCAGCATAATCTATTGTTTGGCAATAGTTCTAGTTCGTTGTATAACGGACTAGTTAATGGAGACGATCGATAGATACAGAGCCGCAGCGCTGCGAACCGCGATTATCCCAAGAAAGGAGCCACTGACAACCCGATGAATGCAGGAAAGGAGCCAACGAAGAATGAGACAACGTCTGTCATAGAACGGATCGCGGTCTATGAATCATCCGAGCATCGCTGACGTCACTATACCCCACTGTCATCTTTGCAAAACACGCTCAATTCTGTTTTTCATTTTTTTTTACACGGTAGACACGTTCCTCGACATGTTCCTGGCGTAAAAAACCGTGCAAAAATGTAGCGAGAACTGAATTTATACAAGTTTTGAGTAGACAGCGAATCTTCTTGGAAAATAAAAATTTTCTACATCAATTGCAACAAATTAGAGCGAAATATAAATTGATTTTCTTTCATAGTATGTTTAATGGATTGAAAATAATTGTTGCGTCAAGTTTGCGAGCGTGATTGCTGCGCATTACTTGTTCGTTATAGTAAATATATTACACTGGCTTTGGTATTGAGTAAATGCATCTGTTATTGTTGTTTTGTACTGCGCTTCGTTCGAAGTGCTATTGCACAGGAGTGTTGTCGAGCTGCATTTCGTGACAACACTCTGTGAGTGACCTTTCTAAGTGAGTTCGGTGTGAGAAATGGCCGGTATTTATACCTTTTTGGTGTTCGTGTAGCGCACCAATCAGGTGTGACATCGTTTGGTCGCAGGTAGTTTGCTGGGAGTCGCGCGCAGTCGCTGCATTTTCGGTCGCAGGGTGTGTGTTTGGCGAAAGTTACATATCGTCGAAAGTATGAATGACTGTCGGAAAATACATGTTGTTCAGAGACTGAACAATAGTATAACAGTCTATGTAAATTCTTCTAATGTTTTTACTACTTTAAATTACATTGAGATATGCAGAGTGAATCCGAAAAGTCTTTTGTTTTCTGTAATATACAATTTAGCTCAAGGCAATTTTGAGTAACAATTTATTTTAACCCACCATTCAAATCTAGTAATTCTTAGTTGACCGTTCCCACATGATACAATCTACATGCTACCGCTCTGGTTGTATTAATTAATTTATAGTATTAAAGTTACGAGGCTGTTACTAACATATCCTAGGAGCTACCTGATCTCGTATCAGAAACTCAAAACTGCTTCCCAACCTATACGGCTCCCTGATTTCGCATCAGGTTAGTCCGTATCCTACAGTCCCCGATTTCGCATTGGGTTCGTCTACGCTTCTATGCAACCTCCGCGCTGCTCCCCGATTTTGCATTGGCTTCGGCTGCGCTTTTATGCAACCTCCTAGCTGCTTCCCCATTTCGCATCGGGATCGTCTGTGCTTTTATGCAACCTCCTAGCTGGTCCCTGATTTCGCATCAGGCTAGTCCGTATCCTACAGTCCCCGATTTCGCATTGGGTTCGTCTGCGCTTTTGTGCAACCCACTCGCTGCTCCTCGATTTCGCAATGGGTTCGTCTGCGCTTCTATGCAACCTTCTCGCTGCTCCCCGATTTCGCATCGGAATCGTCTATGCTTTTATGCAACCTCCTAGCTGCTCCCCGATTTCGCATTGGGTTCGTCTGCGCTTCTATGCAACCTCCGCGCTGCTCCTCGATTTTGCATTGGCTTCGGCTGCGCTTTTATGCAACCTCCTAGCTGCTTCCCCATTTCGCATCGGGATCGTCTGTGCTTTTATGCAACCTCCTAGCTGGTCCCTGATTTCGCATCAGGCTAGTCCGTATCCTACAGTCCCCGATTTCGCATTGGGTACGTCTGATCTTTTGTGCAACCCACTCACTGCTCCCCGATTTCGCATTGGGTTCGTCTGCGCTTCTATGCAACCTTCTCGCTGCTCCCCGATTTCGCACCGGGATCGTCTGTGCTTTTATGCAACCTCCTAGCTGGTCCCTGATTTCGCATCCTCTAGGCCCGCTAGAGGAGTCGTCGGTAAGGCTATTTAGCGCACCCGTGCCTTAGACGCGGGATGTCGTAAGGACAATTTAGGACGGTATATATACAAACAGAGGAAGATTCAGGTAATAGTGGGAAAGGTGTAGTCGTAATGTCCCTCTGTTGACGAGCACAGGAAGTAGCCGCCACACATACATCAAGTTTTTTTGTGGCGTTGTCAAGAGGAGATATCAATCTTCAAATCTATGGAAGATTGAGTCTTCAGTTTTCCACATGTCACGTCGTGCGAAATTGTGTTGGGTGAAAATGAACGATGATTGGTAAAGGGAGACGTCTGAAGCTTTAAAATGGGACCAGGATTACTACAATACTATTTTGTTTTAACGAAATTATCGTTGTTTAAACATCGACAATATCTCGAGACTGAGAGCTTTAGTTTTAGAATATTTTTTGGTTCAACTGTATACACATACATAAAACTCGTGAAAAAGAGTTGGGTGTATGTTCAAAATTGTAAAGAATTTTGAATGTGACTATGGTTGTTCCTCTCGTTATTTATCCGTTCGCTTGAAAAGTGTTTTGTTTGCACGAATATGTTACTTAGCTAAGTTCTGTGACACCGTGTCAAGGAACCGTGCATTCGATTCTTTTCCTTTTCGAATTTTTAATTTGCAAAAGAATCCGTAGTCGTCTGGTGTTCAGGAGAGTTGCTTGAACTTTGTTTTAATTATCGGTATCTTTTGCTGCTGTGCGGTCGCGTGTATCGCTGAGATTAATCAACTCCTACGAGCTACGAGCTTCGGACCGCGGTAAACGTAATCATTGTCGCGGTATGATGGCTCAATCGTGTCTGTAATGACACGGTAACCGCGGTTGCAAATGTTCTTGGAATTCCAGTTTAAACGGATACCGGTATTATTCCGAATGAAAAAGCGTACACCGACATTGTAACAGAATTACCGATCATACTCCAATGTTCGCGTCATCATTTAATCCTTCTTGAAATAAGTTTCTTCAGCTTGTCTGTCTGTTACCGACTGTTTCTACTTATCCTAGTGTATACAGCAGAGCTGGGCAATTTTGCCTCGATTGATGCAAAATTGCCCATCCCTGCAGTAACGTCTCGATACACAATGACGGCCACCTACTTATATACACAATTTAAAAACGTATAACTTTTCTCAAATTGGTCCAAATGACTTGAGCTTTTTAACTTTCATTTTTAATTTGATACGATAATAATTATTTCTCATTGTTGAGTATACAGTAGCGCACAAAAGTTTGAGACCACCCTTTAAAAACGAATAACTATTTCGAAATTGGTCCAAGTCATGAGCTTTTTAAATTTCATTTTTAATTTGATGCGATAATAATCATTTCTTATTGTTGAGTATACAGTAGCGCACAAAAGTTTGAGACTACCCTTTAAAAACGAATAACTATTTCGAAATTGGTCCAAGTCATGAGCTTTTTAAATTTCATTTTTAATTTGATGCGATAATAATCATTTCTTATTGTTGAGTATACAGTAGCGCA
The DNA here is from genome assembly GCA_913789915.3 of Sphecodes monilicornis. Lineage (NCBI taxonomy): Eukaryota > Metazoa > Arthropoda > Insecta > Hymenoptera > Halictidae > Sphecodes > Sphecodes monilicornis. Next base: position 6,542,582 of record OU565301.1, on the reverse strand, counting down.
CAAAAGTTTGAGACCACACTTTAAAAACGAATAACTATTTCGAAATTGGTCCAAGTGACATGAGCTTTTTAAATTTCATTTTTAATTTGATGCGACAATAATCATTTCTTATTGCTGAGTATACAGTAGCGCACAAAAGTTTGAGACTACCCTTTAAAAACGAATAACTATTTCGAAATTGGTCCAAATGACTTGAGCTTTTTAACTTTCATTTTTAATTTGATACGATAATAATCATTTCTTATTCTTGAGTATACAGTAGCGCACAAAAGTTTGAGACTACCCTTTAAAAACGAATAACTATTTCGAAATTGGTCCAAGTCATGAGCTTTTTAAATTTCATTTTTAATTTGATGCGATAATAATCATTTCTTATTGTTGAGTATACAGTAGCGCACAAAAGTTTGAGACCACACTTTAAAAACGAATAACTATTTCGAAATTGGTCCAAGTGACATGAGCTTTTTAAATTTCATTTTTAATTTGATGCGACAATAATCATTTCTTATTGCTGAGTATACAGTAGCGCACAAAAGTTTGAGACTACCCTTTAAAAACGAATAACTATTTCGAAATTGGTCCAAATGACTTGAGCTTTTTAACTTTCATTTTTAATTTGATACGATAATAATCATTTCTTATTCTTGAGTATACAGTAGCGCACAAAAGTTTGAGACTACCCTTTAAAAACGAATAACTATTTCGAAATTGGTCCAAGTCATGAGCTTTTTAAATTTCATTTTTAATTTGATACGATAATAATCATTTCTTATTGTTGAGTATACAGTAGCGCACAAAAGTTTGAGACTACCCTTTAAAAACGAATAATTATTTCGAAATTGGTCCAAGTGACATGAGCTTTTTAAATTTCATTTTTAATTTGATGCGACAATAATCATTTCTTATTCTTGAGTATACAGTAGCTCACAAAAGTTTGAGACCACCCGTTAAAAACGAATAACTATTTCAAAATTGGTCCAAATGACTTGAGCTTTTTAACTTTCATTTTTAATTTGATACGATAATAATCATTTCTTATTCTTGAGTATACAGTAGCGCACAAAAGTTTGAGACTACCCTTTAAAAACGAATAACTATTTCGAAATTGGTCCAAGTCATGAGCTTTTTAAATTTCATTTTTAATTTGATACGATAATAATCATTTCTTATTGTTGAGTATACAGTAGCGCACAAAAGTTTGAGACTACCCTTTAAAAACGAATAATTATTTCGAAATTGGTCCAAGTGACATGAGCTTTTTAAATTTCATTTTTAATTTGATGCGACAATAATCATTTCTTATTCTTGAGTATACAGTAGCTCACAAAAGTTTGAGACCACCCGTTAAAAACGAATAACTATTTCAAAATTGGTCCAAATGACTTGAGCTTTTTAACTTTCATTTTTAATTTGATACGATAATAATCATTTCTTATTGCTGAGTATACAGTAGCGCACAAAAGTTTGAGACTACCCTTTAAAAACGAATAACTATTTCGAAATTGGTCCAAGTGACATGAGCTTTTTAAATTTCATTTGAATTTGATGCGATAATAATCATTTCTTATTGTTGAGTATACAAATTAAATTTTTGTCCACTACTGTACATCTGTTGAGGCATTATACTTTTATAAACGTGACACAAAAAATGTCGTAAGAAAGCTATAAGGTAAATGATTGTTGTAAAACATTAAAGCGTGCTTCTTACAAATGACGTGTTGCTTTTTTTCATTCGAGTACACAGTACATTAAACACCATTAGGCTAAAACAATACAATACTATAATAATATAATATCAAACAAGAACAAAAAAGAACAGTCGCGGGTAGGTTGATAGCTGTTGCATCGCTGTGTGCGTTGCATACAAATTAATTTTCGCTGTCAAACAAAATTATAATTTACCTATATATAATAACCTATAACGTCGAAGCTTTGTATATGTATGTAATTTACTTAAATGTCTCACAGAAACGATATTTGTTAAGACGTTAAAATATTGTTACATTATCTTTCCGACTTATCGAAAATGTAAGGTGAAACACATTTTCAACTAGCTTCTACTTAACTTGGAACACTTTTATTTTGCATAAACATCCGCAGTCTAATCATACAGGTTGTTTCGTCTAAAACAGTACACCTAAATATCTCCTCTACCTCTGAAAAAAAATGTTTCTAACGTAATCTAAATGGTTTCAAAAGACGAATCAGATGGAAGAATCGGTTTTTATAAATTGTAATTTTTTAATCGTTTTTTCAAGGTCACTCGTGTCTTTTTTACATATATACACACATTTTTTGTTGTTGTATGTTATAGCAAACATTATTGTGCATTCATCCGTGTTTAATAGCACGACCTTGAAATGACCGTGAACTCTAAAATTTGCTAATTAATGCAGAACTTACATTCAGCGACATTTCAGATTTCAAGGGTAACAGAAATTCGACCATGCTATAACATACAACAACAAAAAATGTGTGTATATACGTAAAAAAACACGAGTGACCTTGAAAAAACGATTAAAAAATTACAATTTATAAAAAACGATTCTTCCATCTAATTCGTCTTTTGAAACCATTTAGATTACGTTAGAAACATTTTTTGTATTTTCAGAGGTGGAGGATATATTTAGGTGTCCTGTTTTAGACGAAACACCTTGTATGACATTTCCCCCTAGAAAAAGTAGTTATGCGATCGGCAGGAGAATGTGTGGTACATGATCGAACGTAACATATAAAAATGATTACAAGCACAATAATAACAGTAATATAACAAACTGATATTATCGTGTTCTTATCAAGCATGTTATTAAATACACCGAAATATTTTTAACTCGATCATTAAACCGAAAGATAAGCAAATTTGATAAATGAAATACAACGAAACTTGTCGAACAAGAAAGGTTATTTCAGTTCAGCTTTTCTTGATTAATGTTACAACAAGTTTATCGCTGCTATCAGTAAACTCAACACATCAATACGAATACAATACCAAAATTAATGGTGCTGTTTCTCTATATCTTACATTCTAGTCATTTGCATTATTACTATCAACGCATAAAATTGCATAAGAAGTGCTATTAAAGTTCGGTTGGAATTTTCTAAATGGAATGCAAATAATATTTTGTACACTCTGAAACAGAGTTCAACACCGATTAAATAACTATTACGTTATACGGGTTTAGAAAACCGGTAATTACTAGTTCACTTTAACTAATTTTTTAATGTAAACGCTGACCAATGTTGTTCATATACAGGTTGTTCATTTGGAAACTTTCCAGCCGAATATCTCGAAAAGTATGAAAGATATTAAAAAAGTATAAAACACGTTCCCAAAGATTTCGAGGGGGAAAAAGGGGGGCAGTATCAGTTTTTTATTTGGGTGGCGTTTTCAAGGTCATTTGAAGGTCAACTTTGTTTTTTCAAATGGAAACCTATATTTTTTATTATGAGATCTTATTGTACGTAAAAAGACCAACAATTTTCGTAGGACACTTTTTTTATCCGCGCAGTAGTTTCGGAGATATTTAAAGAGAAGTGGAACGAATCATACTTATACTGCGAGAAAGTTTGTAATTTTTTTATAACTATAACAAATTTTCAAAATGTTCTCCGTTGTTTTCTAAACAATAATGCAGACGATTCTCAAATTCTGAACGAACATTTTTGAAGGTATTTGATGGAATAGCTCTACATGCAATTCATTGTACTACGATATAGTATCTCTTATTACGATGATTCACACTTGACTAAATAGTACAATCTTATATTCAAAGAGAGACAACATAAACACGAGATCAATAGAGGACAATTCAAACGGTACGTGCTAGTACAACTGGAAAACATCAACGATTTGCGTCAAAGAATTTTACAGAATAATGTGCCTAGCTCTACTTCTCTTTAAATATCTCCGAAACTAGTGGACAGATAAAAAAAGCATCCTACGAACATTGATGGTCTTTTTACGTACAATAAGATCCCATAATAAAAAATATAGGTTTCCATTTGAAAAAACAAAGTTGACCTTCAAATGACCTTGAAAACGCCACCCAAATAAAAAACGGATACTGCCCCCCTCTTTTCCCCTCGAAATCCTTGGACACGTGTTTTACACTTTTTTAATATCTTTCATACTTTTCGAGATATTCGGCTGGAAAATTTAAAAATGAAGACCCTCTATAACTCCGTTGCAAGCGCAGTATACACGTACAAGCGAAACAGTGTTTAGAATCGAAGAAACAGTTTGCTCGAGATACTCAGTATCGTAGAATTGTTGTTACATAAAGCGACCATTAAAAACAGTGACTGTCATACGTACTGCAAGTGCTGTAGATTGTAACTAACTAAGTATTAGTTAGTGACTGGATACACGTCGAGTTACTTAACTAGTGTGTAAACTTTGTACTTTGTAACAGTATAGTATATTTAGAAATTCGAAGGCGTAGTAAGGGTTTTCAAATAATCTTATAAATTTTTGTTTAAAGAATTTTTTGACTTTGTCGTGCATACTACGATATATTGAGATTTGTTTATTGCAGGAAATTTGTTTATACAGTGGATCCAAGAAGTATCTGAACACTAAATTGCCTACACTTAAACTGTGATAATTTCGTAAAAAATTATCGTACGACAATGTGTTTGGTCTTATTTTTAAGCTAGAAGCCTGTAGTTTCATAATCCGTCGTTCATTTTATGCCAAGATGTTTTTCCATGACGTAGCGTGCGAAAACTCGAAGATGCGTTATTTCTCGAAAATGCTATACATTCAAACATCTGTGAAAACTTTGGAAAATATTTTTCGTTACCGACACCACCGTAGATTAAAAGATTTACACTTCCTCTTTATAATGACATTTTTAAAATTGACGTGCGTTCTTTTTCAGCCGTTTTATCGAGCTTTCAATGGCAGGTGTGCCGCCATCTCTACAAGAGTCTAAGTCAGGCATGTCCAGAAGTAGCTCACTTGGACGCAAATTCGAGGGAGACGCCTGCTTCTCCCGCCCGCGCGTCTCGCTTCCCGTGGCGGCCGTAGTCCGCCGAGCTCCTCAGACCCGTACCTACCGCTTGCGGCATGTACTGCGTGTGGCGCGTTGCGGCGTCTCCCGGACCCACGGTAGGCACGGGTCTGAGGACCTCGGCGGACTACGGCCGCCACGGGGAGCGAGACGCGCGGGCGGGAGAAGTAGGCGTCTCCCTCGAATTTGCGTCCAAGTGAGCTACTTCTGGACATGCCTGGTCTAAGTTACACCATGAGGGTTTTACACCACCAAACTTAGTACTCGTTTTTATTCCACACAACAGTGAAAAAAAATCGTAGATTATTTTCTAAGGCATCGCTGTAAAGTGGATGCTCCATTTTTCAAATCCATGGCAGTTTTATTTACGAGAAAAATGTTTTAAAGTTTTTGGAGAGGTTTGAATTTTTTTTTTAGAGAAAATGGATCTTCAGTTTCTCCACCTTCTACATCAGGGATGGGCACGGTAGGGGACCCTCAAACGCCTGCTTCTCCCACCAACCTCTCTTTCATGCGCGAGGCCTGCGCACTGTTCGCAACGGTCGATGCACTTCCTCCCTCTATGGCAGTGGTGGGCACGGGTGGAGCCCCTCAAACGCCTGCTTCTCCCACCACCTCTCTTTCATGCAGTGCGCACGTTCGTTGCGTACGCTAATATCTCGTGTCTTCGTTGCCCCATTGTATCGCGCTTGGTGGAAGGGGACAGATGGCGCTATGGTATGGACGGTTTTGCCTCAATTGAGGCAAAATTGCCCATCCCTACTCTATGGTAACGGCGGATGCTGGTGGAGGACAGTGGGCGCTATGTTGGGACGATTTTGTCTCAATTGAGACAAAAATGCCCATCCCTGTTCTACATCATGTAAGAGTATTCAGGAGGAATATCAATACATAGTACTATGAGAAAGTAGAATGTTTAAGCTTTAAAATGGGTGCAGGCATAGGGTTCTACCATTTGTTTTTACGAAATTATGATAATTTAAATATATCGACAATTTTTCGCGAATCGGAAATGTTTAAATACTTTTTGGATCTATCGTGATTAAATTGATACTAGTTGCACAAATCACAATTGTGCAATCAGCAATGTTTATTTGTAATAGTGAGGAACATTGGACTGCTATCATGTGTCGCGTGTATTAGACGACTCGATCCTACTAGGAAAATTTATGTACGGTGATATTCGTGGGACGTGCATTAATCACAATTTTTGCGAGTGCGCTATGCGATTATGTAAGACGTAAGATTTTCACAATGTAGTGTTTGAAAAGGGCATCGATAAATAACTTTGTGGTTCAAGGGTTCAACTGATAGTTGACGGAAAGCATTTAACTCGCTATTAGCGTTAATTAATTTCTTATGTTTTAGGAAAATGGCAAGCGTTCATCTTTAGCGTGTGTTCCAGAATAAATTAATAATATAAATCTTCCATACTTATTACTCCGTATTTAATTCAATTATTGAATTATTTAGATTATAATTATTTATGAACAATCTATTTTTTTTAATATTTAATAAATTTAAGACCATGCCTCTTCGAAGATTTAATTTGATCTGTTATTACAAAACACATTCGTTAATAGGAAACAGCAAATAAATTAATTAATATTTACAATGTGTCCAAAATAGTTTAACATAATTTTCAATTGATCAATATTATCATTGTCGATAAAGTAGAAATCTAACAACATCGAAATAGAAATTTACATTATCTACATCCGCCACACATCTCCGCGAAATTTTTAGTGCAATTTGCACAATTCAGTGCCAACTTAACAAACGTTTCTATATACAATGTACAAACGAATACAATTTTAAACAAGTCTGCCAAATTGTTTTATTTAATGGTGTATCGGGAAGATGCAATTTTCTTTAATAGTGAAAAATTTACTTTAAAATTATAAAAATTTCACATTTATTTAAAAGTGATTGCTAGACTGCGGATGTTTATGCAGTTTTCAATTTGCATAGCCAAATTTTAAGAAACTGTAATAAAATAAAATCCTACTTCTAATGCGAACAACCTTTATAGATTCAAAACAAATAAAAATTGTAATACATTACATCGAATTTTATGTTCTAGGTTTTCTGGAAAATTGTCATAAAGCATAAATGCATAAAGATCCGCAGTCTAGTGATTGCATAGATTGTACACAATTTTACTTTCTCATTTTGTGTGCTTCTTATGTTGTGCGTTTCTTATGTTGTGTGTTTGTTATGTTGTGTGTTCCTTATGTTGTGTGTTTCTATGTTGTGTGTTTCTTATGTTGTGCGTTTCTTAACACGTTAGCTGCTAGCGCCACACATATATGACGACCACAGAGTATTTTACTTAAAGAAAATAAAGTTGCTTTGGTGTACGATGTTGCTTAAAATTATAAAACAAAGTACGTAGCCCGGGGACCTTTCCATTTTTATGTGATAATATTCTTTTTAAGATTTTATAAAAGGACGTGTGTTGCATTTAAGAAAATGTTATAACTATGAGAACCGTTGGCAAAATAAATGCTGGCAGGGAACGCGTATTAACAACACTTTCTGAACTAGTTACTTTAACATTAATATTATCGTATTGAAAGATATGTGTTACTAAGGTGACATTCGCAAATATTACTGCAACTTTCGATCTGGAATTACAAGATTACTACAAACGTGTTACTGAATTATAAAAATGTGTCATAGAGGAATGCATATTTTTAATTGGAATACGAAACTCTATGCAACTTGGCATTTCTAAGGAACAGTTGAACAAACAAGTTATTTACTTGTCGAATCCTAGTCTGAATGTTGACACACTCTGTACCATTGAGTAGTAATTTTCATATTACAGCTCGCAAAAATAGTCTGGAAAAAATGAACAATGCAATGCAAGAGTATAGGCCCCAAACTTTAAAATAAGTCCAGGCTCTTTGACGTATTACAGTATCTAATCGATAAAAGTCGCAACCACGGGTGCGGCCAGTGACACTTCGTGTTCGGGTATACAATTCTTTTACTTGTGCCGAACGTTGAAAAGGAACGGGGTATACTCCGCGGAAGAGGGAATTATTTTGTGACATTTCTTGTTCAGAATTTTGCGACACTTATCGATTCATTACTGTACTGTTTTTAACAAAATTATAACAGTATAAATATCAAAAATTTTTCATGAATTGGAAATCTACTTTTCAGTTATTTTCAATATCTTTTCTTTATTTATTAATAAAATAGAGAATTACAACCAATCAATCCATAACAGCGTTGACTGTAACTAGTTCGTAATTAATCACAGTTAAGCACAGTTATGCATGTACGGTGGCCTGAATTAATATTCGGATACTCTTTACAATACAATAATTTTGTTAAAATTAAACTACACGACCTGAGTTATTTTTTGAGATGTTAGAATGACTAGTTTATTAGGTAGCGTGTAAATAGATTTTTCTAAAAATTGCTATTGGTCAGAATGGCGACGAAAAAAGTAAAAATCACAATTTTTATAATATGACCTTGAAAGAACCTTGATCTTCAAGTTTCTAATATCTAAAAAAAACTGAAGTCGTTTAGTTTAATTTTAACAAAGTTATGGTATTGTAAATAGTGTCCGAATATTTATTCGGGCCACTGTACGATAAATTGCTAAATTGCTAAAATTATTACAGAAAAAAATTTCTAAGTGGCTTCTGTATCTTGGCGATGCATACAATGTTCATTTTGCATAAAAATCTGCAATATAGTGTAGACTTAGTCATTTACACCGAGTCACAATTGTAAAAATTAGAACATACTTACATTTACAACGAACCAATGTCAGATCCCAAAATCACAATTTTGTCTGAGGATAAAAATTTTGATTTAACAAATATTATGAGGTTAATCAAATTAAAATGAACTTATGTTAAATTTTATTGTCTTCCTTCGGATTGACAATTTTGCTTTTTTTCTTAAGAAAACAAATTTATTAAGATCACCAGGATTGTTAGTAGGGATTTGCTGTAGTTGAGCCAATGACTCAGTTTTAGCGCAGGATCAGCTTTCGTCGATCGGTTTTCGCATTTATGTTAACGCCTACCAATCGCAATTGCAAACGCGCGTGATTGCACGCATTTAAACTGCTGTACACCCACTCGTCTTACGTAAGCAACAAGTTCAACCTGGGTGTACTTTCACGTCTAGATTTTTGCTGTCCATTGTATTATAGTAAGCTGTAACTGTTTAACCGCGACCAATTGTGAGAACACATTCGTTGCATGCTTGTGCGTGATGTCATACGTGCTCGCGGCGAAATCATTATGTTTACTGCAAAAAATTCAACTACCTCCGCATGAATGATCCCAACATATTAGCATTATAGTATTTCATCGATAATCATCGCTACCACGGCTCCGGCCGGCGACGATTAAAGTTCAGATAATACTATTCTTTGGCTTGTACCGAACGTAGAAAAGGACAGCGAAGTTCGAGAGGCCTCAGTCGCCGAGAAGTGTAACATAATACGGGTCGAGGATGTCGTTGTGAAAGCAACAATTAACCCAGTGACAAAACTTCTTTATTTTTTATTATTTTTTAATGGGACCTTCACCAACATATTTGTAGCATTTTTCTAATGAAAATGATACCAAATAAGATATAATTCCGATGGTATTTACTTGTGTAATGGACGATGAAAGTTTCGAAAAATTATTGTAAATATGATCCGAATTATATCGCGTTTAGTATTATTTTAATAAGAAAAATGCCAGAAATATATTGGTGGAGGTCTCATTAAAAAATAAGTAATAATAAAAAAAGTTTTTTCATTGGCATTACACTGTGAAGATACGCGGGCCTTTGAACTGTGCCGGCGACCGCGACTCTCCGCGTCTCTTTCTTTCCCATGCGCTGTCCGTCCTTGCGCCCGAAACTTTCATCGTCCAATACTCAAGTTAATACCATCGGAATTATATCTCATTTGGTATCATTTTCATTAAAAAAGTGCCACGAATATGTTGGTGAAAGTGTCATAAAAAAATAATAAAAAATTAAGAAGTTTTGTCACTGTGTTAACTGTTGTTTTCACACCGACATACTCGACCCGTATTATGTTGCACTTCTCGGCGACCGAGGCCTCTCGATATTCACGGCCCCTTACGGCGTATATCCCGCGGAAGGAGGGATTGTTTTGCGACGATTATTGTTCAGAATTTCACGACAATTATTCATGAAATACTGTACGTCTTACAGCCTTCCCATTAATCAATGGCTGTTTACACAAATTTACTTCACTATGAATTAAAATGTTTATAGAAGTTTTCGCTTCAGATTGCCCACCAGTCAGTGGGTCATGATATTTATTAGGTCGTTGCATATGAAATGTCCGATTTCCGAATTTTTTATAAGGAAATTCTATTAATCTTAAGTCCTATCTTCATTTTGTATCTGTATATCTAACTTTACATTTAAATCAAAATTTATTTCAATCTCAGTCGACGTGATCAACGTGTAGTCTTTTTATATGAGCAGTTAAATAATCATTTTGACGACAACACTATGTGATGTTTCGTCAAAATGTGGTAGTAAATCAACACACTGTTAGTCAATGACAGGAAAAGCTGAAAAATAGAGATGACAATCTAATAAATAAAGATCTTTACGCCGAGTTTTGACGGTAAAGTAGAAAATTTTATACCGGTAAGGAAGAAAATTTTATGTCGGTAAGGTAGATAATGGTAACAATTTCTTTTTGCGAGTCACCAAAAATCCTTTTGGGAAACATGTTTTTATTGCAACATGAGGCTATGTGCAAAATTTCAAGTCAATACCATTTGACCGGTTTCCGGAACTTCGGCCATCTTCGTTACAACTTAAGACTCGAGAAACAGATGATCTTATTTACAATATGTGGATCATTATGTAAAATAAAAATTTATAAGAGACCGAAATTTTATTGTAATAATTCTACTGCCTCCACAGTTTCGTGTTTTATCTAGTTCATTTTTGTTACTAGTGCATAAAATCCGCTAAAAATCAACTTCGATAAAGATTGAACATAGACGAGGAATATCTACAAAGTGAATACATGAAATAGCAATTATCAATTAACATTTTCAATGTTAACACGAGAGAAACATTGAAGTTATTTATCACTCGATCTAATTATGTAATATCTTTCATACGATCGTAATTAATATTCAACACCGGGTAAACCAGGTGTTTACCTGGTGATACGTTTCGCTTGTTTGCTGTAGGTATTTCGTGCAGGGTATTATTATAATATAACTCACAGTTTCAGCATGTTGGAACAACATGTTTACGTTTAGAGATGCCCACGCATAAACAGGGGCTGGATTTTCATCGCGTCGAACGCGACTGACTTCATGAATAAATGATTTCGCTCGTAAAACAGCGAGTTAAACAGAATTGATATCTATAGCAATGAGCAACGCGTTAATCTCTTTGGTTTATTGTCAAGCTGATAGATCCAGAGTGGATTCAGATCTGTCCTCTGTGAATAATTTTCTATACACTTGTCAGCTGTTACGACGTTTGTGGACTATTGTGATAGGATGATGTCGTGGCTCGTCGCTACAATCATGTATTGTCATCTTTATTATGTCATTTTATATTTCTGTTGTTTAACAGATCTACAGAGTTGCTGATATTAAAAGTTATTTTTAAAAGTTGAAAGTAATATATTGCATAAAATTCGCAGTCTAAATATCATCGGAATTATATCGTATTTGGTATCATTTTTATTAGAAAAAATGCCACAAATATGGTCATCGAAGTCCCATAAAGAAATAATGATTAATAAAGAAGTTGGAAATTCGGATTAGGTATGTTTACATTTCTCGGTGACCGAGGCCTCTCGAGCTCGGCTGTCCTCTACGTTCGGCAAACCTCAAACAATGATATCCCTCGCGCATAATTGTCCCTCCGCAGACCCGTGTTGTGGACAATTATCTATGAAATACTGTACTACACCTCGATAACGTAAACATAGACCGCCGATCACTTCAAAAACATTGTTGATGCCTTTAAACAGGCCTTTATGACGATGTGACGAGAATAGTGGCACATAAACTGTAATAACTGGGAAACTAATCTTTTCCGGACCTATGTTGATATTATTCTTTTTTCTTCTGTAAGGAATCTATTCCTAAAGTTTTGCCCACCAATTACGAAACACCCTGTAGAACCATTACGTAAATCTTCTATCAATATAAGGTGTTATGCTTGTTGATTGAACGACGTTTGTCGTGGAAAACGTTACCAGCAGCTATGCTCTCGATCGTAAAATTTATTTACGACCCTGTTTTGATGATTTTACATGTTGCCGTTCAATTGACAGCTTCTTTTTAGCGGCTGTTCGATCCGAAGGATCTTATTTCGTTTCCACTCCCTCGATGGGAGTTAGTTACGTTGTGGCAATTAGAATCATTAATGATCCCGTACGTGCCGCGTTACACATACCCGAGCCGAACGATTATGTAAATCTCGATTATTAATTCCGATATTTATGAATGAGCTGGATAAACGCTAGGAGGAAAACGCTGACGTCCATGCGCGTGGAATCTACGTGATTAATTAAATCATTATTTGCCGCGGGAAATAAGGAAAAAATTGATGCCTCGTGAACTAACGAGATACAGTAAATATTACTGTAACTTAACGGATATTATTTCTTTCATGTTGCAAAATGTTATATCGAGTAAGTTGAAGCGATTGCTTTATATTATAGATGTTATTCAATCTCACAAGACGCACTCTGATTCTATTGATAACTAGATTGCTGGATTTTCTGTAAAATAAAAATTATGTCCGTATTAACACTAACCCCTCGTGGCCGGTATGTATTGTCCTATAACAATGACACAATTGAATTTATTTATATTTCATCCTATCTTTATTATACAGTGTGAGGCACTAACTGTTGCCACCTACAACAACTCCGAAAGTATGATAGTAACAGAAAAGTTTTAATCTTTTGTTGCTAGGTAGAGACGCTTCAGAGATGTTTAGGTCACCTTTGTTTTGTTAAATAGAATGCTTTGTTTTTGTACATGGCGGCTATTGAAACAAATCCAACGAGGTGCAACATTAAGGTCTTTGAAGGTCAGCAAAGGTCATTTATGACAACGATAAGAGATAGGAAATACTGCTCAATCCGCGAAAAGAAGATTGCAGCATTGCATTGATACCAATGGCAATCACTTTAAACACCTTCTGCAGATGCAAGTTTATTTCGCCTTTTTTGTCATAAATGACCTTTGCTGACCTTCAAAGACCACAATGTTGCACCTCGTTGGATTCGTTTCGATAGCCGCTATCAGAAAACGGGTATCAAAACATAACATTCTATTAAAAAAACCTATGTGACCTTCACACATCTGAAGCGACTCTACCTAGCGAAAACTTTTCTGCAGCTATCATACATTCGGAGTTATTGTAGGTGGCAATAGTTAGTGCCTCACCCTGTATATGCTTCAATTAAGAATTGAGTATAATCACTTCCAATAGAATCTATACAACTTCAATAATTGTGAAATAAAGAGATTCACCGGTGATCGTACAAGAGCAAAATTGTTTAATCTTATGGCAGATTTATCCGACACCCTGTGTACTTCCATCGATATTCCGGCAGAACGTAGAAATGAAAATCCGAATAGTATCATAACCATACCATTTCGATCGTTCAGTCTCGAGATACTTGTGTCTGAAAGGTAAGTTTTAGGTTAGGTCTCGTTTAGGTGCCTTACCTTTCAGAATATCTCGAGACTGAATGATCGAAATTGTACGGTCATGGTAGTTGTTGGATTCGTCTTATCATGCTCTACAAGAATATCGAAGGACATAAGTATGCTGTTGAACAAAAAAAAGCACCCATCAACTTAGGAATTAAATCATAGGTCAGCAAGAAGTGCTCGTTTCGGTCAATTCCAGTGATGGTATATGGTCTCGGTTTTTTCGCGCATGCGCAACTAAATGCAGGAACGTACCGTACGTCTTATATTGTTGGGGAAAGTAGGGGAGAAGAAGACGACACGACGAGACGACCGTACTTCGAAATTTTCGTAAGTTAATGTTAATATATTCGATTTCATAATGGCAACTAGTATTGAGAAGGAGCTACTTGTCAATTCATATTTGAAAATCGAAAAAAAAATTTGCGAAACTATGCGGGGTGACCAAAGTACCCCATTTTAGCCCAACTTTGTACTTTACTGACGCTAAAATCGTCGCGCATGCGCGAGAAAACCGAGACCATATACCATCACTGGCCGATTCTCGAGGGCAACGCCTCCTTTTCCCAGCCGCGCATCTCGCTTCCCGTGACGGCCCAACCAGTGATGGGAATACTGGCGCTTTTCACGCGCATGCGCGAGTTTCGTCAGCACCGAAGCTACGTCCGAAGTTTGTGGGATACTATTGAGGCGAAAGTAGTGGGGGACCATTATTAGCGGGAACGTCTAGCGGAGTCCGTTACGACCGTTACGACACGAGACGCGAAAGAAGAGCGGGCTGCGAGAATTTCGGGTAAGTTGGTATTTAATTAAATAATGACTGCTAATATTGGAAAAGGAGCTACAGAGAGGTGTCAATTCGGTGAACTGAACAAAATCAAATCATAATAAATTTTACGAAATTAGCGGGGCGACCAAGGTACCCGATTTTCGTACTTGACTGAGGCTAAAATCGCCGCGCATGCGCGTGAAAAGCGCCAGTATTCCCATCACTGGGCCCAAGTTCTCAAGTCGGCTCAGACTCGTACCGTATGAACTGCGCGTGGCGCATTAGGGCGACAATAGTGTCAATAGGTTTTCACATTAACGCGGAGGTACTATTGTCAATGCGTTTTTTTTTGTCAGTGGTATCCCCTGCAGGCCTATTCCACTATTTAGCATGATAATTTCGGAAATTAAATTTAAAAAATAAACCCGGAAGATAAATTTGAAAAATAATTCTTAATTTCATCGCTAGCATTTTATTCAGATGTGGAAGAACTTCTTCATGGACGTTTAGACATGTTTGGTAAATCAGAAGTATGGAATGAAAGGTTGGACGTCGCTGCTCGCATCGCAGACGATAGAGAAGAATCGTTCAACCGGGTGCTTTTTTGTTTTAAAGTTCCGCATTGTGGAGAACGAACATTCACACAGATATGTCGATCCGAACATTGAAAAAATATGTATAATACTTCTGATTTAGCAAACTTGTCAAAACGTCCACAAAGGAGTTCTTCCACATCTGAATAAAATGCTGGCGATGAAATTCAGAATTATTTTTCAAACTTATCTTCCGGGTTTATTTTTTAAATTTATTTTCCGAAATTATCATGCTACATAGTGGAATAGGCCTACAAGGGATACCACTGACAAAAAAAACGCATTGACAATAGTACCTCCGCGGTAATGTGAAAACCTATTGACACTGGTGTCGCCCCAATGTGCGCCACGCGCAGTTCATATGGTACGAGTCTGAGCCGACTTGAGAACTTCGGCCGCCACGGGAAGCGAGACGCCGGTAAAAGGAGGCGTAGCCCTCGAGAATCGCCCGAAACGAGCACTTCTTGCCGACATCTGAATTAAATAACGATTTGCGAATACCTAATTTCAACAGGGATGCAGCTCAAGTGTTTATTCACTGGACAATACTAATTAGTAGACTGCGGAAGTTTATGCAATTTGCCATTTTTGTAGACGAATTTTAAGAAAATGAAATCAATTAAAATCTTATTTTCACCGGAAGCACTCTTTGTAGATCTGAAATTAATATAATATCGTACGAAATTCTGTCGGATTTTACATTCTAGCGTTTTTCAAAAATTTTCAGATACCATACGTGCATAAAGATCCGCAGTCTACTAATTACTAACTATGAACGTCATTAATCTTGCCTCGATCTTAAATCCATTTTAATTCGAAGTGAACAACTACAACTGAAATATTTCTTTTCTTGGTAATTAAAATAAACTAAAAATAATGTGTATTTGCATTGTTGAAATGTTTTTACTCTTCTCTCTTCTTTTGATCTCTAAAATTGTCTATTAATTATGAATAATAAATATATAAATATTAATTAATTATAACTAATAAACTATGTTCTACCACGTTCATTTCACAGCAAGAAATTTCGCAGTGTACGTGTCCATAGGTAAACCAGAAAACCAACCGCGGATTTACGTCCACGTTTTCCAACGTGATCCTAATCGACCGTTGCAACGTTCAAGCTCAAAACCACCCAATATACTACAACGTAAGAGTCGTTAAATGCATTAATGGCTGTTGCGCAATAATCTATATCTATGTGATCTTACGCAATGCGGTGGCAAATAATGTCGTAGCGACGAAACCGGCGAGAGGTTTCGAAAATCATCGTTCGAACTCGTTCCACGAAAACCTTTGTTATGTCACGCAACATTTTCAACATATCTCGCTTTGTACGGTGGCGTCGAATCGCTCGTGGCCACCGCGCCGATACCGAGAAATGGGAAAAATGAGAAACAGTTCTAGACTCACACATATTTTACATTTAACACGTTCACCGCCGAATTACAACCTCAGGAAATTCAGTAAAGTCGAAGTGATTTATTGAGTTGGCAACTAAGTGATTGCGGATTTTAAATAAGAAGGAAAATTCATGAAAATATAACTTCATTAAATTAGGTATTGTCCGTTTTTGGCGATGACCTTTTTCCATCTTTCAGGCAGTGTCATAATTCCATGTTCATAAAACCAAAAAAAAAAAAATTTGACAAACCAATTTTGACACTGCCTTTCTTTCAAGGCTTCATCCCCATATACGGCACATAACCTCTTGTATGCTTGCGATGCGTTCCTGCCTTTTCGGAAATAATAATAAAATATGTCTGAAATGCGCGTTTTGATCTTCCATCTTTGAATTGGGATAAAAACGAAACTAAATAACTAATCGATACAATTTTCTTACTAATAAAAGCTGGAAGCCCGAACAACAAGAAAACAATATAGGTTAGGTGCTTTGAACTCGTTGACAAAGCAAAAGAATGTGCTAGAACCATCTATCGACAAAATCCGCAATCATTTAGTTGCCAACCCAATACATATAACACGATTTATCATACAAATCAGTAAAACTTTAATCTACCACTCTAGTTAATGAACTGCTCTATTATCCTATTAACACTCACTCTCTCCTGAGTAGTTCGGATAACGGAGGTTCCAATAAATATCGTCATTTAAACAAAAACAACTAATGCAACTTGTGTCGTGTATGGTATCATTTTAATCGGAAACATGTGGCAAACATGACTGCGGTAGTGTCGTAAAGAAATAATTAAACAATTCGTTTACGATCATGGGAGAAATTGACAGATAATTTCTATTGTGATTGGATTAGGATGTTGTAAGTGTTTCAATATTTTTAGTGGATTTTCCGTTAAATTAGATTGTTACTTGCGACGACGTATTGAATGTACTATTATGGGCACACGAATGATGATGATCATTCATTTGTTAGAGTACGTGTGTGCAATTAGATAGTCTATAAAGAAGATAATGTATTATACGAGTTAATTAGCGATTACAAAGATATTAAGAGATAAAGTGAATTAAAAATGTATCACTATAGACTTAATGGTTTAGTATTTAATAAGTGGTTCTATATACTATCGGACCAGTTTGACAAATATGATTTACGCCAGAGTCAATAGTCGTTGGCTGCATGCGCCGAAGTATGTTTCAGCAATGAAAAAAAAGACAACGAAATATCTACTGTGTTTTGGTTTAAAATAAATTTAGTAATGGAAAATCTATATATTAAAAATTGAATAATCTTTAATCCATGTAAAATGTATTCCTGGAATTTCAGAGACGAATGTACAATGTTGATGTCTTTCACGATAATTTATAAATCGCTATGAAAGTGGTGTGTCGTGAACGTCAGTTTTGTAAACGACATTGTAATCGATATAATTTTCTTACTAATTAAAGGTAGAAGTCCAAACAACAAGAAAACAATAAAGGTTAGGTGCTTTGAACACGTTCACAAAACAAAAGTATGTGCTAGAACCATCTATCGACAAAACCCGCAATAATTTAGTTGCCAAACCAATAATTAATCAAACCAAAACTAGAAAAATTAATAAAGTCCGCAGGTTATTTGTCACTTCAGTCTCTGTTTGAAAGGTTCAACATGAGTCCGACGAGTGATTATACTGAGAAGGGTTAGGGAGGGGATTAATATCGTTCCTCGTGGCGCTCTTTCCTTTTCTATTGTGCACAGTGTAATTAATACGACGCCGTTTTAATACGATGCGCCAACTTGAACTCGACGCGATTATGTGAATGGACTGCGTTGACATTTCATACGCATTGATATTTATAGGCAGTTTGTTATCCGGACGGAGAAATTTGCAACATTGATGCATTTTCTCGAAATAGAATTGAATAGGACGGATAGATCCTGCAGGTATACGGTCGGCTATGAAAGTTTATGCATGTTTTATACGTTTTCAACTAGGATCGGACTAGCTTTATGTGGAATAAAATAGATACAATAGTTTAAAATTGTATTATGTACAGTTTGGTTTAAAAATTTCTTGTTTGTTTGAAAAGAATATAGTGAAAATCATTTCATTTTATGAGAAAATCTGAACAAATTATTCAAAGAGAGTTTGATATAAGTACTCCATGTTTTAAAATCTAAATTAAATTAATATAATAGGACGTCTCATTACTAGTTTGAGGATCTTTATGCAAAATGAAAATTTTCTGTATCGATTGGAGGACACAGAAATTCAATAGAAAATATTGATTCATCTACTAAATAATTTAATGAGTTGCCGATGATAATTAGACAATCGGGTTTTTGTGAATTTATGACAAAAATGAGTAGGTGAAATTTAAGACAGTAAAAAGATTAAGAAAATGCTGAAATATGGAGGCATTATCTAAAGAAAAATATATTACTTACACAAGATACAAATTTATATTTAGCTCCATTTCCTTGCAAATGATGTACAAACAGTTTATTTTGCATAAAGATGCTGTCTAGTGATAATAGAACAGTGCTCCTTTTTTTCTAATATTTTCACTGTATCAAATTTCACTGACAGTATTTCATCGGTAATTGTCCCAAATGTCTCCGACATAATTGTCCCTGAGATATCCCCACTAGTGCGGGATGTACCCCCTTGAGGGGCCGTGAAGCTCGGGAGGCCTCGGTCGCCGAGAAATATGACACCATGCGGCTCGGGTATATCGGTGAGACCATACTAATCCGAATTTCGAACTTCTTTATTATTCATTCTTTTTTTATGGGACTTCGATGGCCATATTTGTGGCATTCTTCTAATAAAAATGATACCAAATATGATATAATTCCGATGATATTTACTTGTGTAATAGACAATTAAAGTTTCGGGCGCGAGGAAGGCCGCCGACTGCGACTCTCCGCGTCTCTTTCTTTCCCATACGCTATCCTTCCTCGCGCCCGAAACTTTAATTGTCGATTACACAAGTAAATATCATCGGAATTATAACGTATTTGGTATCATTTTTATTAGAAAAAAATGCCACAAATATGGTCATCGAAGTTCCATAAAGAAATAATGATTAATAAAGAAGTTGGAAATTCGGATTAGGTATGTTTACATTTCTCGGTAACCGAGGCCTCTCGAGCTCGACTGTCCTTCTCTACGTTCGGCAAACTTCAAACAATGATATCCCTCGCGCATAATTGTCCCTCCGCAGACCCGTGTTGTGGACAATTATCGATGAAATACTGTACTCATTTATTCCATAACTGGATAAAATCCGCCATCTACTTATTATAATTAAGTAACGTATTTTCCAACGGTTTATAAAGACTAGACTGCTAGGTAATAATATGAATAATAAACGGATATAATTCATAGTGTGTCAATGGAGCTATGGACACCGAGATCAACGCAATATGCTCTAAGAAGCTTCTGAAACGAAGCTTAGGTAAGAAATCATACTGAAACACGATAAGGTGAATGTTGAAAGTGTACATAAGAAATCTTGCACTCGGATATTATACAATTAATCAAAAACAATATTCTGCTTTTTATTAGAAAATAAAAGGAGTATAAAACATAACGGAACATATTTATATCACAACCGAATATTTTCAGTTAAACTAAAAATACTGAAAAATCACAAAAAAAAAATCGGGGCTTTTAGTTTGCGCAGGAAGAAGATACCGGAAGAAAGAACATTTGCATAATGCAAACAATTTTTCTCGGCTTACATAAATTACGAAGAAATTCGACACACCGGTAATTGTCGTCTTCACTCCGAAGTTATGGTCGCCGATGGAGAGGTTCTTTGATGTAATTTATAGGTCCTTTCCAGAATTTCGTAGCGATCGTGGAAAATCAAACGCGCGATTATGGTCGCCGGGACCACCGCCGATATTCTCGTCACGTCATTTCGTTTCACGCTTGATCCAACGAATTCGTAACGAGGGACGCTGTAACGCCTTGTTACAGAACTACCGCTCACGTAACAATCAGCACGTTGAGTAACTCGTTCCTTCGAGTTAGATGTTACGAGGTGAGATTTACATTGGTGCCCACGGGCATAAGAGCGACACGTAACCTGCTTTACGACCGTTATCGTCTTAAAAACAAAAGAAAAGCAGAACGAAAGAGCGGGAAAGATGAAAAGAGAAAGAGAATTTCGACGACATCACGCCCGGAAACATTAGGAGCCATTTTGTCGGCCACGATTCTCCGAAGTTACGCAATCTTGCTATAGTAACTCGGTAATAACCGAATCTCCGAAATACGGTAATTCTATTGTAACTTCACAGGCGTCATGCACCAAAAAGATGATCCTTTTTTTGAAGCTACTCTAATTTATTTAGCTTTTCGGGCGACACGTATTGTTCTGTAAATGACATTGAGTATATTTGTACGACACCCTATGTATGTTCCCCGACATTCTTGTAGAGCATGAAAAGACGAGTCCAACGAGTATAGTGATCATACAATTTCGATCATTCAGTCTCGAGATATTCGTGCTTGAAGGGTAAGGCTTGGGTTAAGGGTGTGGACTCCTGCACGCAGCGCTCCAAGCGGCCGTTAGGGGAAGCTCGAATGAGAATGTGTGGCACACACACACACTCCGCTAGATTAGCCTATACGTATACGAGCAGAAAGGAAACTCGTACGAGATTTCAAGCTATTCCAAGGTTCCGCGGGGCCCCTTTTCACGGCGAAAAAACGCAAAATTAGGAGTTTTGAGTATACACGTCCACTAAATGAAAGATAAATCTAGTGCGCTTGACTATAGAGACAGGCTACTTTTGCGATATTGAGGCGTACTTTGGGATATTCGGCACCATGTTGCCCATCAGAAATCGTTGTAGGCAGCGTGACGTCACGACATGTTGAATCTTTAAGTATCTGGAGATTTAGGGTTCTTATAGAGACAACTGGATGCACGCCCGCTAGCGAGGGCACATACAATGTTGATGAAACGTCTATTATGTTATTTATTTACGTATTTTAGGCGTAAAAAGTAGACTTCTAATACAGATATCAGCGCTCGTAGCGACAAATGCCGGATCTATGTCTTTCTCGAAGTCTACGTTTTACGCCTAAAATACGTAAATAAAATAAATTTGAACTGTGCCGCCGACTGCGACTCTCCGCGGCTCTTTCTTTCCCATACGCCAGTGGTGGCCACGGGTGGAGCCCCTCAAACGCCTGCTTCTCCCACCAACCTCTCTTTCATTCGGCGCGCACGTTCGTTGCGTACGCTGATGTCTCGTGTCTTCGTTGCCCCGTTATACCGAGCTTGCTGGAAGGGGACAGAGGGCGCTACGGTGTGAACGGCTTTGCCTCAAATGAGGCAAAATTGCCCATCGCTGCCATACGCTATCCTTCCTCGCGCCCGAAACTTTAATCGCCGATTACACAAGTAAATATCATCGGAATTATATCATATTTGGTATGATTTTTATTAGAAAAATGCTACAAATATGGTCATCGAAGTCCCATAAAAGTAATGAATAATAAAGAAGTCGGAAATTCGGATTAGTGTGGTCTCACCTATATACCCGAGCCGCATGGTGTCATATTTCTCGGCGACCGAGGCCTCTCGAGCTTCACGGCACCTCAAGGGGGTACACGCCGCACTAGTGGGGATATCTCAGGGACAATTATGTCGGAGACATTTGGGACAATTACCGATGAAATACTGTAGTCGATAGTACGTCGCAACTAAATAGTAAGTAGTCGATAGTTTAATTTAGTCGATAGTGTCCATTACTACCAACAGTACACGCAATCACATTTAAATGCGTCTTCAGGCGTCAACAGTAGCCAAAGGATTAAGGATAGAGATGTCCTAATTAATGTGCCTGAAGGAGATCATAGAAAAGCGATAGGTTAATCGAGGACGTAGCATAGGCGTAGTGTTATGTGGGAGAAAAAGACTATCAACGGCGATAAAGGTCGCAGGTAAATAGAGAGGGACTGTGTAGATCGAACGCGATCAAAAGGGAACGATTAATCCCCGCCATTTGATAGCGTCGTCAAGGATAAAACGTCCAGTGCAATGTCCTGAAAGATTAGGTTGCGCAACCGAGGCTTCGACCGACACGATTGCAAAGTTCGCGAAGCCCGAATCATTCACTATATGTACATACGTAGAACGAATTCGTGGACCTCGTTTCTTCATACGATCCATCTTCTTCGGGATTACTGTAAATCCAATGACATACACACACAAAATCAATTAAACACTGAATTCCCAATTCTCGAAACATCAATTGCAATTCCCCAGTTTGTTGACAGACGAAAAGAAGATTATTACGACCCAACAGTGAATTACATGATTCAACAATTCTATAAAAAAAGCGAAGTGTTGGACGACATGTTTTCACGGATTAGATATTTTCTTTTTATTCGCAAGTGATAGTGTATGCGAGATCAAGTGATTCATGCCATGTATTTGGCAATGGCAAGGGAGGAGGAAGGGGTGAAACTGAAATAGGCCATTTTACGTAATAATCCGGCTGCCGTTACTCATACCTTGTTCTTAAAATGTGTGGGCGTTCACGTGTTTTCATCGAGTTGGAACAATGGATAACGGACATTTGGAAGAACAATAGAAATCGGGTTCATTATTCACGCACGGGTGGAACGAAATCTGAGGAAGATGGGAGCAGCAAAAATCTTGAAACCCGTGGAAGCGCGACTATACCCTAACCAGGAAATCAATCCAACTCATCCCATTAAAAGAAAGAAAGTACAGTAATGCGGTACAGCAAAGTACAATGAAATTAACAGATGTAAGTAAAAATTCTTTTCGTTTCGAGTTTCGACTCTATTCTTTGATCTAATACCACTGGCAATGAAAATGAAACATAGAAAATACTCGAAATCTAAAAGAAACCTGAACATAGAATTTCTTTATTTTATTTCTAGAAACTCTTTATGGTTCATAAAGAGTGATACAGCTTTTTTGTTCCTAATGACTTTTTAGTGTAACTGACATATTCGTAACGTCTTTCTCATTAAAACGATACCCAACACTGCACAATTTTCATCATATTTACTCGTTTAATCCACGATAAACTGAAACCTCAATTATCCGAACTGATGACATTTAACATACCGTATTATCAATTAAACAAGCAAATGTGTTCAGAATAATGTCGTGTCGTTGGATTCATTTTAATCAGAAAAGTGTCACAAATATGCTTGCATATTGTGCACTATTAAACAGCGAAGTGTATAAAATTAATTTAACAATCGTTAAATGTCCCTATCCGAAAAATATCGTGTTTGGACTCATTTTAATCAGAAAAGTGTCACAAATATGCTTGCATATTGTACACTATTAAACAACGAAGTGTATAAAATTAATTTAACAATCGTTAAATGTCCCTATCCGAAAAATATCGTGTTTGGACTCATTTTAATCAGAAAAGTGTCACAAATATGCTTGCATATTGTACACTATTAAACAACGAAGTGTATAAAATTAATTTAACAATCGTTAAATGTCCCTATCCGAAAAATATCGTGATTGGACTCATTTTAATCAGAAAAGTGTCACAAATATGCTTGCATATTGTGCACTATTAAACAGCGAAGTGTATAAAATTAATTTAACAATCGTTAAATGTCCCTATCCGAAAAATATCGTGTTTGGACTCATTTTAATCAGAAAAGTGTCACAAATATGCTTGCATATTGTGCACTATTAAACAACAAACTGTATAAAATTAATTTAACAATCGTTAATTTTCCCTATCTCAGGGCGTTGCACGAATGTGTCGTAAAAGGTCTACAATTTCAGCACCTTCTCGAATACGATTATAAAATTTTAGGAGCATACACTTCAAACACTTTACCATCGACACATGTGAACGGAAATTCGATTTTTTGGATCTGTTAGGTCAGATTTTTTAATTCAAAATTACTGAAGGTTTTTTCTGGCGCCCCAGCAATCAGAGTTGAAGGTCGTACCGGATCATCATGTAAACGACGATCGAGTTTACGAATCACGTCCCTACACCTCCGTAATGATGTTCTCGATTCATTGTTACTCGTATGTCTGTTGCATAATGCTTTGAGATTTCTGATAGCCAGCCAGTTTGTGTATCGGGATGTCTCCCGTACTCCCGTGTACCATTATGTAACGTTTCTGCCCCAACGAGCACGTGGCATTACCATATTACGAGACATCTTCTTTTTCATTTCGTCGTGCTGTCCTATCTTACTTTTTCCCCATTTTCCTCTTGCCATTCGTCTTCCTTCTCCGTCTTAAATAACGTTTGTCACAAAAGACGAGTCTCGGAGAAACTGTCTTTCCTCCCCGGTAACAGGCTTCTACTATTATCTTTAAAACTTGGAATTATTTCTAATTAACGACAGGGGTGGTTCTATAGTTGACACGTGTCGATTTTTATGTAACTCTACAGGGTTTCTTATTAAATATGTCTCGGCGGTTTTATTTCTACAATACTTTGTGAAACAAATTACCCAAACTGCTTCAAACTAGTCCAATCTAGTTCACACACTGGACAAATTAAGACAAATAATAATCGTAATTGAATTTATTCCAGCTTGAAACTTGTTTGAACGTGTACATTCATGTAATGCCCACTTATACTAATCTCAAAACCTCAAACTAGTTCAAACTATTTTAAACATTGGGAAAATTTAGACAAATAATAATCGTAATTTAATTTATTCAAGCTTGAAATCTGTTTTGAATCTATATATTCATGTAATATCCACTTACATATTAATCTCAAAACATCAAACTAGTTCAAACTATTCCAAACACTGTAAAAATTTAGACAAATAATAATCGTAATTTAATGTCATTCAAGCTTGAAATCTGTTTTGAATGTATATATTCATGTAATATCCACTTACATATTAATCTCAAAACATAAAACTAGTTCAAACTATTTCAATAACTGTAAAAATTTAGACAAATAATAATCGTAATTTAATATCATTCAAGCTTGAAACTTGTTTTCAATCCATACATTCATGTAATATCCACTTATACATATTAATCCCGAAACTTCAAACTAGTTCAAACTATTTCAATATCTGGAAAAATTTAGACAAACAATAATCGTAATTTAATGTATTCAAGCTTGAAACTTGTTTTAATTGTACACATTCATAATTCACTTCAATCACGCTTAAAACTCGTTCTGAATGAACACATTCCCACAATGTTAATTTATATTGGTCCTAGAAGTTCAAACACTCGCAGAATTTCGAAAAGCAAAGATCGTTGCTTCTTAAACGACACGAGCGCAAACATTGTGTTGTAGTTTAATTTATACATAGCCTCGTCCAAAGACGCCTAATGACTCGCGCACGTGCAGTGGGATTAGTCAATTGCGGCGGAACAGAAAAATAAACGCTACGCTATAAAAGGTGGCTTTGTGAGATTGGAATCTGGAACCATAACACAATTAGCCGATAGAGACAAACATCTGACGGAAATTGATCGTTCACCAGCTCGAAGCACAACCATTCTCGATTAATCAAGAAGTGGTGGTACTTCCAGTGTGCTTTCATCATGGCGGAGGTTACGCGATCGTTTCGCGCGATGTCGTGAACGAAAAGTTGCGGCATGGATTCTGCAACGCTAGCTGTGACGCCACACGTGTATTTCTGTATGAGTGTGTGTGTTTGTGTGTAAGCCTATGAACTGCAACCTCCCGGTATTATTATTATAGTGTCTATACTTAGCGCCAATTAATCAGCTGTCGGGCGTATCCGCTCCAGCGGAGTTCATTTTTAACGAGCCTTCGCGAGGAATGTCGCCTCCTCCCTCCATCATCGAATTCTGGAGTCTCAAGGCTCGCAAGGATTCTAATCTACCTTTTACCTAACGCTTTACCAACGCATTTATCGCCTCACAATATTAACACGATTGCCGACAACGTCTTTGACAAGCGGCGTCCACGATCTCGCAGTCGTTCACTCAAACACAATAATATTAATTTCATACACTTAATTGCTCAAAATTATAGCTCGCAGTATACTGACAAGTTTGTGATATCTTTCCGATTAATATGTGTATAAACGCGACATTATTCGGAGCACTTGATCTTGTTTAATTCACAAAATGGTAGACACGCGTGTCAGCGGTTCGGATAATAATGGCTTCAGTTTTATCGAGGATTAAACTGTGTTGTATTTGGTACCGTTTTAATCAAAAAATGTGACGAATATGTCGATAAAGGTTTAAACAAAAGAATCATTGGAAATAACAAAGTTTGATCATATTGTTTATGCTTTCCTTTAATTGTCATTTGTCGAAGCACGTTTGGATTTTTCTGTACTAGCTACAGAAAATAATAGTTCTGCTCGACTCGATTTACTTGAAGTTCGTCTGTAAACATTTCGATTTGCATAAAGATTTACGGTGGATGGAAAGTTGTAGCACAGAGTCGCAACACGTCGCTGCGCGACAACAAAGACTGCGTTTAGGTCAAAGTAGCTGAACCAATGCTCCAGCTATCTGGTCTTTCGGGATTAACTGACTTTAGAAAACTGGTTGCACGAACTTTTCAACAACACGAACAGAACCAATTTATGAGTTTTGTAGAAAATTTTGAAAACTTCATTCCGCCAAATACTCATAGTAGAATTTTAACCTTATGGCTACCTTAACAGAACGGTTTGACTCATAAAGTAGTTAGTCAAACGAGGTCATCCGTTGATCGGTAGATGGAAAGTGATTCACTGATACTTAACGACGACGGCGATGATGATGTAACCGAAGACACTTAGGAACAGTGTTACACTGTAACTCCAAAATCGTGTAGCTAATGCGCATATAATAGCCCAGCAGGATGATACCTTCGAAAAGAGATCTTAATTAACGAATATGATGCAATTAAAGTAATATTAATATTTAATCAAGACGCTTCTGCGTGAGCTTACGTAAGGACACGCGCGCGCGCGCATAATCACGCCCACAATTAAAGTTTATCGGCAACTCCGCGGAACTGCCTTTTATCGAAAGAAAGCAACCGTCACAAGTGCAATTAGTCTCCTCGCTGATAAACCTCGCGATCCCGAACGCGTTTCGACTGCATTTCCCTCGAGCAACGCGCAAACCGTAAGCCACAAATGTCACGCGATCTCGCGTATGCTAACTTTTATCTCGCACGATTATCTTCGGTTTCGTAAGTCGAATAACCGATCCGCGAATCAGTGAAAGTTTGCAAAATTTTAACGAGCTCTCCTCGTTCGAGTTACACGCTTTGTTAATAACTAGTGTTTATGCGAAATAAAAATGGTCTTCGACGATTGTAAGAGCAACAACCATTTTTTTTTCTTGCTTTAGTCATTTTTGTAAGTTAAAAATAACACATAGGCGTTTGTAAATTGCTCGAAGTTTTCATCCCTCCAATTTTTGTCATAAACACATCAAAACCGAGGTCTATTATAATAACATTGCAGCAAACCTAAAACGAGGTATCAACTGCTAACTCTAATCAAATATTCATGCAGTGTGGGCAACACGACTTTGTTACTTTTTTTCCTGTACTGAAAACTTAAAACACACCTGTAATGTTTACAAGCGCTATTTATGTCATAAGAAGAAAATATTTTTTACATAATATGAAATAAATATTATCTGTATATTAGGAAAACATATTCTATTTCTAATATGAAATAAAGATTCATTTAATATGTAGAAAAAAATATTTTTCTCGCAACATGAAATAGATATTTCCTGCATGTTTAAAAAAAAATATTCTATTTCTAATATGAAATAAAGATTCATTTTATAATAAGAAGAAAATATTTTTTCCATAATATGAAATAAATATTATCTGTATATTAGGAAAAAAATATTCTATTTCTAATATGAAATAAAGATTCATTTTATAATAAGAAGAAAATATTTTTTCCATAATATGAAATAAATATTATCTGTCTATTAGGAAAAAAATATTCTATTTCTAATATGAAATAAAGATTCATTTAATATTTAGAAAAAAATATTTTTTTCATAATATGAAATAACATAATATGAAGCACACCCATCCGGGACGGGCCGGGCCGGGATTTAGCTAGTTAGTTTAGATAGTTTACTTTAAGGAGGTGTGGAGTCCCTGGAAACATTGTTTTTGTGCTATGCACAGAGGGAGCTGTCAACGCGCGCTCGAAAGTGCAAGAATTATGGCCCTTCGGTCGCGCGAGGGAAGAATCGGTATCACACCGGATCAGACATCTCGGAGACCCCTGCCTATACCAAAGCTATGTAAAAAAAACTCTCCGGGGCCCGTCCCGGATGGGTGTGCAGAGATCCTAAAAGACGCCTTTGAGACGTCTCTTAGACGTAAAAAAGACGTCTCTAAGACGACTCGTGCTGTCTGGGGTGTTCACAAACAAAAAATAAACAGATGCTCCCCGAAAATCCAGGAAATGTCTTTGAAAATTGAAAGCTCAGCCTATCTATGTATGATCAGAGTTATCTACACGAGTTAATTCTGATTGTTTCTTCTGTTATTCCATTTCCTGGATTTTCGGGCCGCATCTGTTTATTTTTTGTTTGTAAACACGTTATGGAGATGAGAAGCGACAATACTACACACACACCCAGTGTTTCACATGCACCCAATGTTTCTAAAAAGAAGGTTTCCGTTATGAAATTAACATTACCGATAGTTTTTTGCAAATATCTCGAAAACTAAAAGCGACCCCCCTATATTGGAAAAGGAAAAAGTTGTTCAGAATGTGTTGCTCCATAACGTATTAAAATTTCATCAAAATTGGAGTACGCAGACCTTTTCTATATAATTACCAAAAATGTATGTTTGAACTTTAAATAAAAAAACGACATTACTTTCCGGCCCCTCTAATTATATGGTTTTATATGATGTCTTATAGTATTGTCGCGTAGTGTAGATCGTCGCATTCTCACTCGTCGGTATTGTCGGTAATCACCCAGATCACGAGCTCGTTACGAAATGTCTTATGCACCGTATTCGCATTGGCCCGTTGGAACAGGAGGAAGGCTGTCATCCCGACTTTCACGGGAGCGCATCCTGTTGCATTTCGCAATTCGCCGATCGCGAGGTTCGTCCACGGGGTCGTCGCGTCGGTTAGGTGAGCCGGCACCTACTCGCGGTTAATCACAGGTGAGCCGGCATAATGCACGCCGATATTTCGTCACCGTCTTCGAGCCTGAAACGGTCGACAATAGAAACTCGTACGAAAAGGTTATGAGCGCGTTAGATACTGGAACCATCCGGGGACCGTTATGAAATGCAATGCGGGGTACGCTGCAACGCACACAGCGATGCAACAGCTATCAACCTACCCACGACCGTTCTTTTTTCGTCGGAAAATATCGAAACGGCAATCGTCGTCTATTGTTTCGTGGCTGAGCTCTTCTCGGTTGCGGAAATACAATGAGAAGAAAGTTTCAGTATTTGTAACTTTGGATGCGTTTAAATTGGTATAACTTCGTGGAAAAAATCGTACAACAATCACTGTTGGCCCATTGTAAAGCATAAAGTTTCTCCATTAAAATCACTTAATTGGTTTTTCGAAAGACGTTTGTGTGTACTGTAGAATTTTGGAAAAGCGAAGATACCATCTTCTTGAATCTTCTTGAGAACACTTCTTGGTGACGGTTCTTTCGATTCTTCCATCTGATTCGTCTTTTGAAACCATTTAGATTACGTTAGAAACATTTTTTTTCAGAGGGAGAGGAGATATTTAGGTGTCCTGTTTTAGACGAAACAACCTGTATGATTAGACTGCGGATGTTTATGCAAAATGAAAGTGTTCCAAGTTAAGTAGAAGCTAGTTGAAAATGTGTTTCACCTTACATTTTCGATAAGTCGGAAAGATAATGTAACAATATTTTAACGTCTTAACAAATATCGTTTCTGTGAGACATTTAAGTAAATTACATACATATACAAAGCTTCAACGTTATAGTTTATAGTTGATACGCGCCATATATGATTAAAAATTGTAGAAATATTATAGTCTGTATTAAAGTAAATTGTAATTTTGTTTGACAGTGAAAATTAATTTTTATGCAACGCACACAGCGATGCAACAGGTATCAACCTACCCACGACCATTCTTTTTTCGTCGGAAAATATCGAAACGGCAATCGTCGTCTATTGTTTCGTGGCTGAGCTCTTCTCGGTTGCGGAAATACAATGAGAAGAAAGTTTCAGTATTTGTAACTTTGGATGCGTTTAAATTGGTATAACTTCATGGAAAAAAATCGTACAACAATCACTGTTGGCCCATTGTAAAGCATAAAGTTTCTCCATTAAAATCACTTAATTGGTTTTTCGAAAGACGCTTGTGTGTACTGTAGAATTTTGGAAAAGCGAATATACCATCTTCTTGAATCTTCTTGAGAACACTTCTTGGTGACGGTTCTTCCGATTCTTCCATCTGATTCGTCTTGTGAAACCATTTAGATTACGTTAGAAACATTTTTTTTTCAGAGGGAGAGGAGATATTTAGGTGTCCTGTTTTAGACGAAACAACCTGTATGATTAGACTGCGGATGTTTATGCAAAATAAAAGTGTTCAATATTTTACAACAATTTTGAACAACTTTTGTCATTACAACTACCCGGTGCTCGGTCTCAGCTTTCGAGATATTTGCGAAAAACTATTGCTAATAGTGTATTAAATTTTACGTATTCTTCCACGCTCCGTGGCAACGTAAACCTGTTCCGGGGCCGCATCTGTTTATTTTTTGTTTGTAAATACGTTGTGGGGATGAGAAGCGACAAAATAGAATCTTTCAATATTTTGTGTATGAACTTCCGTTTCAGGATCAACAAAATTAGTCGAAACAGAAAATTCAATACAGTACTAGCAATAGTTTTTTCGCAAATATCTCGAAAACTAAGACCGAGCACCGGGTAGTTGTAATGACAAAAGTTGTTCAGAATGTTGTCCTCAACAACATATGTCAAGGTCAAGGTCATTGGAGCATCCTCCCCTAAACGTAAGTTTTACCTCAAAATGTATTATACGTCCCAAAAAATCATTCTACTGGATAAATTCTCCGTGAACTTCGCATCTTTGCAATCTCAATGATCATAAATTAAACAATTTATTGCAGTTCTACTGTTGAGTATTTAAACTTGTAAAAAAAATAGTAAATACTCGACTTACTGGTAGACACATAGGCAAAAAACCACTACAAAATAGTCATCCCATTCTTTAAAAAAAAATCTCAAAGAAGACCCAAGAAACATGGAGTAGAATACTCCCTATTAAGTATTTGCAATTAAAAAATTAAAACTGTTCGAAAATAAATGAAAAAAACAATTTAAAATTTTAATATGAATTCTAATTAAAGTAATCTATTAGGTGTACAAATTAATTAGTGACTTTTTCGCATGATCACAGATCACATATTTCCAGTTACACTTTATTGTGCGTAACTCTGCTCTCAGACGGCTTGTGACCCGAATAAAAAATGTGAACGTAACAAAAAGACAAAAAATTAATCACTCACGATTATTCCGGATTAATTTGTGCACTTTACAGAATGCCGAGGTGCAGGTAAAATCTATGCAGTCGCCTAACAATAGCAGCTGCCGGACCGATCGAATTCCACGGTAGGCGCCTTCGAATAATTACTACATGTAGTTAATTCTATTTGGAGGCCAGCCCTCCCTTTATTTTGGTGTCGTGTCCCCGTGGGCTTCGGGCACATCGAAGAACAGCCATAAACCGTTACTTATTGTTCCGTCCCACGCAGCGGGCCAATACGCGTTGTAAATACGTGCCGGAGGGGACACGCGCGCAAGGGTTGTCTAATTTTACCGATACCCCCGACCTGGATTACATAAATTATACGCCCCTCGTAAATCTGACTTTTTACGATCCCACGTTCTAAAAAGTGACCGACCTCATGGCTGCCCCATGACAAGCTCCATCTTGCATGTCCATATATTTTTTTCCAGGGCCACGATGATTTGTTTGCGAGGAACAATTTGGAACGAGGCTGTTGGCTCGTTTTAACCCTTTGCGCTCCGAAGTATTTTAATTACATAATCAAACTTTTTTTTTTCGATCTAGAATATTTACGCTCTATATGAGTTTTTTCATTTTGAAGAAATGAAACCGATATAATACCTCATATAATACTTTGGTAATTAATTTATTGAATATGAATTTAATGTAAATAATATTTTGAATAATGGGTTAGCAATTTTTAGTGGTGCCTCAGAGTCACCACTCGAGTGCAAAGGGTTAACCCTTTTTTTACCCTTTGGAGGGTGAATAGTGTATTGATGGCGTCAGGTTGAACCGAATTAAATAATTTAACCCATTGCTGATGAATATTTCTCATCGTCATATTTCTAACGCGCCAGGTTCAATTCAATTAAATAATTGAACCTTGCGGTGATGAATATTGTCATATTTCTTACGCCAGGTTTAATTGAATTAAATAATTGAATCCTTGTCTCATTAATGACATCAGGTCCTCGTATTTCATTCTTAAAGTAGCAAATTAGCACCTTGCCGTATTTTAACGAGTCAGACTCAAGATGAAGATTTTCAACAAAGTCAAACAAATATGAATTTTATACCTTTCATTTGAGACAAAATGAAATTGTATTTTTGTACACAATATGTAAGCATTAAAGCAAATGTAGCCATACGAAAAATATAAATTTTCTTTCATCATGTGTGAAATTGGGGATAAAAATGTTCGGATAAACTTTCGAAAAGATGAATTTCGATTTTTTTTATACTCTGGATTCTTACGTATTTTGACTACGAATATGATAGTGAAAATTGGCGAAAATGTTATTTTCATAGCGAAAACCACGAAAAAAACCATGAAAATGATGGTTTTTCCATTTATTTCCGAAAATAATGGTAATTTTGAAAAATACTTCAAACAAAAGTTGTAGGTATCATCGAAATGCACATTTTATATCGTATTGATTTTTGTCATAAAGACAATGGTTTTTGAGAAGAACGATATTAAATGTTCAAAACTCTATATAACTCATCCAACACAAATCAAATTTTATTGTTAATTTCATTAGTTAATACTAGAAAGGGATACAGCATAGCTCCTCCCTCGCCCACGTGTTTTCTGTATCATTGGATTTTTAACTTTCCACGCATAGCGAGATCCACCCGCTGCGGGAAGCTTCATCCCCAAAAGGAATAACCTAACCTTACCTAACCTAAACCTAAACCTAAACTTAAACATTAAGTTAAACGACTGTTCGTTATAGAAGAAATGAAACAACCTTATATAAACTAAAAAATAAACATGGCACCACCACTTGCACCCCCCCTCCCCCGGTTTGTGTTCCTTTTTACTTGGATATTTTGCATACTTCGATAACATATGTAAAGGACATTGTCCTTTGTACCTATCATTTTTCTCAGAAAGTATTATCTTTATGACAAAAATCAATACGACATAAAATGGGTATTTTGATGAGGTCTACAACTTTTATATGAAGTATTTTTCAAAAGTCCCATTATTTACGGAAATAAATGGAAAAAACTATGATTTTATAGTTTTTTCATGGTTGCCGCTATGAAAATAACATTTGCGCAAATGTTCACTATCATATTCGTAATCACCACGTCAAAATACGTAAGAATCCAGAGTATAAAAAAATCGGAGGTATGGTCTTTTCGGGAGTACACCCAAATATTCGAATCACTGTAGCTGTAAAGAAAATGGTACGGCAAAGGGTTAATGATTCAATATGTTGAGTGCCACGCCAATGCCCATAACAGTCGCGCAAAGGTAAAACAATTTATTTAAAATTGAATTTGATTTCTCGTGGATTCTTTTTAAATATTGCAACAGTCAAGAAAATACTGCAAGGGGTTAGTAGATTTCCAGTACCTAAGTTATTAATTTTTATAAAAAGTAAATAATATCATTTAATATCATTAATGTCGTCAATATGTCTTATGGGGGAGAGAGTAAATTGATTGATCGTGAATTCGAGACGTATAATAGCAGTTAATTTTCTTTTGAATTACTGCAACAGTGAAGAACATAATTCCTTAATGAATGAAGAGTCATTTTTTGGAAAAAAATATCGTCAGTGGGATTTTGTAGAGCAGGTACTAAATTGAGTTCTCTCGTAGGTTCGAGAGAACGCTGGTTCTCGCGTTGCTGTAAGATTGCCCGGTTCTCAGGGACGAGTTTGCAGAGAAAATGAGAAAAAAGGATGCGGAGGAGGCGCATCTCTTGCACTTGCGGTGCAGCCTGGTTCGACAGCGGCTCTGACCTTGTCTGGGTGTTCACCCCACGTTGCCTAGCTGTTGATTCGTTGGTCGTTTGGTTCGTTCGGTTGGACTGTTTGGTTGGCCAACGTCGACTTTGGGGCCACGTCGAGGCAGAGCCGGCTCCGCTTATGTAATTCGAAACGGGTCACGGCCAGACACACTCGAAAACCCGCCTTTCGCCGCCGACATTTGAATCGACCGCATTGCAGAACGCTCGATAGAAACGTTTCGCGTGAAAACTTTCGCGACGAATGTTATCCGAGACCAGACGCCTTTGTTCGACCGAGTCAGCCCCCGGTTGCATAATTTAGCACCCTCATAATCAATACTGTTTTTCTGCATTCCCCTCAACGCACCACCAGTCTGCGGGTTTTTATGCGAAATGAAAAATTGTTTTCATCCGTTAATAGGAACCAAACATTCTGTTCTTCCATTAGTAATTTCAACAACCACTCTCAAATGCACATACACATTTTTCTCATGAATACATAAAATCCGCAGTGTATGTATTATTTACCGGCGATCGTTTCACAATATTTATAAAAACCTACGAATCGTACTTAAGGATTTCATAGTGGGTTATTTAACCTTTAAGTGGATCTTCAAAATGTACTCGAAGATGAACACTACAATTTATACTTAATATTCATCTCCATCGCTACATTATATTTATATTTAATATATATCACAATATACTATTTATATTTAAGATTCATCACAATATACTATTTATATTTAAGATTCATCACAATATACTATTTATATTTAATATTCATCACAATATACTATTTGTATTTAATATCCATCACAATATACTGTTTATATTTAATATTCATCACAATGTACTATTTATATTCAAGATTTATCACAATATACTATTTATATTTAAGATTCATCCATCTCAATTAATACTCATCTCCATGCTTAATATTCATCTCCATCGCTACATTATATTTATATTTAATATTCATCACAATATACTATTTGTATTTAATATCCATCACAATATACTGTTTATATTTAATATCCATCACAATATACTGTTTATATTTAATATTCATCACAATGTACTATTTATATTCAAGATTCATCACAATATACTATTTATATTTAAGATTCATCCATCTCAATTAATACTCATCTCCATACTTAATATTCATCTCCATCGCTACATTATCTTTATATTTAATATTCATCACAATATACTATTTGTATTTAATATCCATCACAATATACTGTTTATATTTAATATTCATCACAATGTACTATTTATATTTAATATTCATCACAATGTACTATTTATATTCAAGATTCATCACAATATACTATTTATATTTAAGACACATCCATCTCAATTAATACTCATCTCCATACTTAATATTCATCTCTATCGCTACATTATATTTATATTTAATATATATCACAATATTCTATTTATATTTAATATTCATCACAATATACTATTTATATTTAATATTCATCGCAATATACTATTTATATTTAAGATTCATCACAATATACTATTTATATTTAATATTCATCACAATATACTATTTATATTTAATATTCATCACAATATACTATTTATATTTAAGATTCTTCACAATATACTATTTATATTCAAGATTCATCACAATATACTATTTATATTTAAGATTCATCCATCTCAATTAATACTCATCTCCATACTTAATATTCATCTCCATCGCTACATTATATTTATATTTAATATTCATCACAATATACTATTTGTATTTAATATCCATCAAAATATACTATTTATATTTAATATTTATCACAATGTACTATTTATATTCAAGATTCATCACAATATACTATTTATATTTAAGATTCATCCATCTCAATTAATACTCATCTCCATACTTAATACTCATCCCAATGGTAAATAGGAACGCAGTAAGCAAATCCACAAACCGTTATATTATTAAAAGTTATACATTAAATAATTATTAGTATAATTTTAAGCGAGACTCCATCGGTCCCAATAGTTCACTTATCAAGGGGTTGCCAACAGTAGCAACGTCAATTGTGAACTAATAGAATAATATCTAGTAATTTCTCTTAGGATTGTTAATTAAAACAATATTTTGACTTCCCAAAGTCCATTGATAATATTATTAAACTGTTAAATGTTTCAACGTGACTCGTTTTCAATTTCATATAAAAATTGGGACGGTCCTTGTTTCCTATATACATAAACTATATGTTTGCGTTGTTTGTGTATTGCGAAGTCTGCCTTCGTGGTATGAACCGTTCTACAAAATGGCACAATGGCATTTGACCAGGCACGTGATATTGCGTTAGTGTACCCGCATTGCAGAATCCTTAACAGAAGCAACGTCTGCAGAATGTTTGGCAAGAACGTTCCAGTTAAAAATTACTAACTCATTGTCCGCAATAGGGGATATCGATCCGGAGATATCTCGGAAGATTGCGAGTTATATATTCTCTCCGAAACGAATATAATAAATACCAAAAACTGCTCTGCGAAAACCAAAAAAGAAACACTATTCAAGCATCGCAGGAAAAATAATCATTCCAGTCTGCAATACAACAATGAGTACCATTTTAATTCTACTAGTTAAAGAGGGATAAGGATAGAGGAGGTAGTGAGCGGGAAAAAGGATGGGATGGTGGACAATTGGTTAAGGAATCTGGAGAAGAAAAGAAGAAAAGAAAAATGGTAGATGTGCAACGCAAGGAAGGGACAGGGAAATAGGAAATCCAAAGAGTAAGATAGTAAAGGGTGCAATAGATAGGGCACATAGGTTAGGAAAATTAATTAGAAATAGATGAAGTAAGGGAGAAGAGGAAGTAAAGAGGAACGAATTAAATGAAATATTATTATTATTATTAATTCTACTAGTTAAGTATTTTAATAAAAAAAACTATTGAAAAACGTCTGGTATAAAGTGTTAATTCCGAAGAAATAATTCCCTGAACAGCCATAATCAAATAGACATAGTTCATGTGAAAATATTTACTAAATCTTCGAGACAGTATCTCGCAAGATCGTGAACAGTTTTTATTATTTTAGATCATAACAGTTATTACTATTTTAATTCTACTAGTCAACAATTTTAATAAAAGGAGTATCGAGAAATTGCCAATAGATACAGTGTCAAGTCCGAAGAAACAATTCCATGAACAACCATGATCGAATAGACATAGTCTGTTATCTATTAATTCTACTAGTCAACAATTTTAATAAAAGGAGTATCGGGAAATGGTCGATAGATACAGTGTCAAGTCAGAAGAAACAATTCCATGAACAACCATGATCGAATAGACAGTCTGTGTGAAGATTTTTGCTGAATCTCCGAAGTAAGGTATCTCGCAAGATCGTGAACAGTTTTTATTATTTTAGATCATAACAGTTATTACTATTTTAATTCTACTAGTCAACAATTTTAATAAAAGGAGTATCGAGAAATTGACAATAGATACAGTGTTAAGTCCGAAGAAACAATTCCATGAACAACCATGATCGAATAGACATAGTCTGTGTGAAGATTTTTGCTGAATCTCCGAGGTAAGGTATCTCGCAAGATCGTGAACAGTTTTTATTATTTTAGATCATAACAGTTATTACTATTTTAATTCTACTAGTCAACAATTTTAATAAAAGGAGTATCGAGAAATTGCCAATAGATACAGTGTTAAGTCAGAAGAAACAATTCCATGAACAACCGTGATCGAATAGACATAGTCTGTGTGAAGATTTTTGCTGAATCTCCGAGGTAAGGTATCTTTCAAGATCATGAAACGTGGTTCCAGTCTCCGGAAAACAGTCTCGATACAAAAATATACGATCACACAATGATACTGGAGCCTGTATTTATAGAACGGGCGAAATGTTCTCCGATTGATATCGGTGTTCGAGTACTATAATCTGAAAATATCTGTCCTTACGTAACCGTCCGAAATCTGTAGGTATACGTCAAGGGAATAATTCTCTCAGCAGTGGCAGTCTAACATCGATAACTCGCGAATAGGAAAACTTGCAAACCTCTTAAGAAATTAATTCCCCACGCCAAGAGGTAAGAGAGTTAGTTACGACACTTTACATTTGGGAGACTGGCGCAGTATCCAGCACACGCTACGTAATGCAACAAGAAAACCGTGAGCCGGCACCGGCAAGAATATGATGAAGTAATCTCGACACGGAGGAAAAAGGCGCATTCACAATGTTTACGCGATTACTGACGTCACTGAGCGATCCTACATTCGCATCGATTCGCGGGGAATCGAGATACATGCCTCGGGAAGTAAATTAACTATTGCAGTTTTCCCCAATTTTAATTATTATATAGTTGCCGCGCAAAACAACATAATCCTCGCAATTTTTCAAAATTTAAATTTCTCTTTCAAGTTTTATTTTTATACAGTTACCTCTCAAAGTAAGTTAACTAACGCAATGGCCCCAAATTTCAATGTTCATTTCCAGTTCTATTTTTATACACTTACCTCTCAAAGTAAGTTAACTATCGCAATTTCTTTATATATATTATATATATTATATATATTATATATATTATATATACTATATATATTATATATATTATATATATTATATATATTATACATATTATATATATTATATATATTATATATATTATATATATTATATATATTATATATATATATTATATATATGTTATATATATTATATATATATGTATATATATTATTTCAAATAAAAAGTTTCAGTCAAAAAGGTGCTGATGCAGCAGTCATATCCATTTTTAATTTTCATCATGTTTTCAAGGTCATTCCAAGGTCAACTTTATTTTTTCAAATGGAAACATATATTTTTCATTGCAGATTCTTAATTTACGACTTGAAACAAATAACTTTTGTTTGAAACGTTTTTTTCTTCGTCGATTATATATATATATATATATATAATCAATCATACCCAATTAATTTTTTTCTAGATCGACCAGTCGACATTTAGAGTTCGAATACGTAATTGAAACTCCCGAAGTTGACGCAAGGATTTGTCCTGTGATTCTTTAATCGCGTAAGCTTACGTAATACGATCCAATTTAGCGCGAGTTCATTCGTTTCGTTTGTTCGTTCGTTCTTGGGCTGTGCACGTAGAGCAATTTTCCATTCGTACAATTACCGAAGCAAACCAGTCGAGGAATCCGCAAACTTGGAACAACAAGCGAGAAAGCGCGTTGATTGGCAATAGAAATTCAATTTGGAGTTCATTGCGTCAGAGGTGAAATATCGGTACAAAACGTTTTGTTGATAGTCTGTTACGAAATTATGATATTGGTCGGGGAACAGTCGGAATGTTCTTGCAAGTTTTTATAATGAATAGATTCCGGATTTTTATGCAAAATAACATCTAATAATAAAATCCGAATTCTATGTGTACATTTATTTCTTTTAACAATAGTTTTAATATTACCGATAAATGTATTTTGAAATTATTCGAATATTTTCACTGGATTATTAAGATTAAAATATTATAGGGCAATAAAAATTATTGTGGTATGTGTAAACAGTTAGTTGATATATGTTTTGTTGCCATGATTATTTTACAATTTTCTCTAGAACGTTAACCTATCAGTTAGCGAGCGTTTACCGACTGGTTGACGCACGTATACATTTATCTCCAAGCAATATCTGCCCGTTACATAAATTGAGCTCTTTCCCAC
Organism: Sphecodes monilicornis; assembly: GCA_913789915.3. Taxonomy (NCBI): domain Eukaryota; kingdom Metazoa; phylum Arthropoda; class Insecta; order Hymenoptera; family Halictidae; genus Sphecodes; species Sphecodes monilicornis. The sequence continues at coordinate 6,502,152 of OU565301.1, read as the reverse complement.
AATAGGTTCTCCCTTTCCGAACACAATTCTACTGTTGCAACACGGATTATGGCGCAAAGCTCGAATATGGTAACACACAAAAGTGCAATGCGACTCGTACTTACTTTAAAAAATTTAATGATATACTTCAAATACCCATAAATGTGTGTGCAAAATCCTAATGATAGTACTTTAATAGTTCTCCAGAAATAAATTCTTGAAGATTGTTAGAAAATGGCACTTGAGACTAGAATACACTTTAAAGTGTGTTCTATAAAAAAATGCATAACTCGTGCAATTTTTAGTGTTTTGACTTGAAAGAAATCTCATGCATACTTCAAATACCCATAAATGTGTGTGCAAAATCCTAATGATAGTACTTTAATAGTTCTCCAGAAATAAATTCTTGAAGATTGTTAGAAAATGGCACTTGAGACTAGAATACACTTTAAAGTGTGTTCTATAAAAAAATGTATAACTCGTGCAATTTTTAGTGTTTTGACTTGAAAGAAATCTCATGTATACTTCAAATACCCATAAATGTGTGTGCAAAATCCTATAGCAAAATGTTTGACAGTTCCGCTGGATAAAATTCTTGAAGATCTTTAAGAAGATAGCACTCGAAACCAGAATACCCCCTCAATTAAAACGTCGTCTTGCACGCATCTGTGCCATTGTTCGTGGCGCAGGCAGCTCGGCCGCTGGACATTGTATTTTATTAGACCGTGATGTCTCGTTTCCGGTAAGACGAGTGCTGCTCGTTCCTTTTCATCGCAAACGTGTTCTACATGCGTACGGTACCGGCGATATCTGTTCCCGTCCGGTCTCGTTTCCTTTCTCCGTAAATCTACTTTTAGATCGACCTCCCTATGCGTACGCTGGATCGCTGAATTTGTCACCTCAACGAAACTGAATGAATCACTACGCGATACACGGTGTTTCGGAAATCGTTCTGATACGTCGAGAACGGATCATCGATTCTATACTGTGGCCATTTTCACTCGACTCGCTGGAATGTTTATCTACACGGCATGGTGTCCAAACGACGAGTCCAATCGGCACGGCGTCCAAAAGGAACGCGTCCAATCGGATGGCGTACAAGTGGGACACCCCCCAATAAATAGTATACCGGTTTTGTATACAACATATAGTATACGATGGATGTATGAAGTGTAAGGTCTATGTGTACACTACATACTCTACATTATACAGTCGTGTACAGTATACCAACGTCGAATTTACATTTGTCCTGAACACATAAAATCTGCGAACTAAGTAAACACCCAGTATGCGTTAATGTGTAGTCATTGACATGGCTTAAAGTTTCTCGGAGAAGCGATACTGCTAGCGGTGTCAGCTTTCCCGCGTAACACGCCCACATTCGTAAAGATTGTGGGTGGAGCGTTTTCTATGCGATTTGCCAGCCATTCTCGAACACTGCCATCGCGCGAATTAATAGTGAATTCCGCCGACGTCCATCGTGAATAGATTCGAGCAATTTCCGTCATTGTTGTCTGCTCTCTGTCTGCCACTAGCTGAACAGTTTGACGATTGTTTGCCTTGTTAGCGATAATGAAGTCATAACGACCCGTGGTGATCCTGATAACGAGAATAGTGTCACCGTGCCATCAGCTTTGGCTCCATCGCGAATAAACGAATTGATTGATCGTATCATCTGCGCGAAGTACCATAATCCTTCGATCCATCGTTCTAATCACGGAATTAAGGACTGTGCATTATGCTACGGGGGTGAGGCGAAAGACGGAAGGGGTATCAACTTGTCGGCCATCTTGGATGGCAAACACTGTGGTGCGCTCTATAGGCAGTGTTGGGATGTGGTGCAAGATTTCACGCGCATGCGCGGCGATTTCAACCTCGGTAAAGTAAGATTCTCGATAAAATGGGGTACCTTGAGCACCCAGCAGAATTTTAAAAAATTGGTATGATTTGATTCTGAAAAATGAGTGTATAACATGTGTATTTGTGTATACCTTGTAACTCGTAGGACACGTGCTAAAGTCTTTTGTCCGGAATAGATTTTTTCGAGACATTCTCGCTAATATAACTGTCTCAGGGCTCCACTACCTCTGTCATCATGATATAGATACATTACTGTTTTGGCCGCGCATGCGCGTGAAATCTTGCACCATATCCCAACGCTATCTATAGGCAACTTTAAATACTAGTTGCGCGAATTTGCAATGCAATCATGCGGGAAATAGATACACATAATTTATTTATAAATTTATATTGGATCCGAATGTGCAATATTTTGTATATATATATATATATATATATATATATATATATATATATATATCTGTATATATATATATATATATATATATATATATATATATATATATACACAAATACACTTGTTATGCATTCATTTTTCAGAATCAAATCATATCAATGTTCCCGCAACGTTATATAGATGGCAACACTAGTTTTGTCATCCAACATGGCCGCAGTCTACCATCCCTCCCCGCTCGCAGCACGACCCTTCTCACCCATGAACCCACTTTATGCTCAGTCCTTTAAGTCCGTGGTTCTAATACTCCTTCGCCCTGTGAACATAATGATTTCAACGCTAATCGTTTCATTAATGACTAACCACTTGTCACATAAGGTTGTGTCAGACTTGTTACGGAGGTTTCCTACATAATTTACTAAATATAAAACGTGCATTGCATAAACGATTGTAACTTGAATTGCAATAAACAGAAGAATAACCCCTAGAGTTCTTCTCTTTCATTTCAGATTTTGCAACAGCATTATATTCCCACATACGTATGCAACTTTATTAACCTATTCAGAAAAGTAAACAAACACTATAATTACTGTTACGCACAGTGGCGTATCCTATGGGCAACTTGGACAAATGCCCGGGGGCCCAAGCAAAAGAGGGCCCCGAACACAAACCAAACATTTTGTATTTTTATGTAAAATGTTTTTATGGATGAAGGAGAATTTATTTCACTTTTTATACAATAATAAATATGTAGATGTTTTTACAATTGTTTTATTTTTTCCAACGTGAAAGTTATTTAGTTGGGGCTAGGGGCCCTGAAATTCTACTTTGCCCAGGGGCCCTAAGTAGTCATAACGCGCCACTGCGTACGCACCACATAATTCTCGCATAGATGAATAGAAATTTCTAAATAATGACCTCACCAGAAGTTATTGCAGTATATCAGGCATGGGCACGGCTGCAGCCCCTGGAACGCCTGTTTCTCCCACCAACCTCTCTTTCATGCGCGAGGCCTGCGCACTGTTAGCGACCAGTGATGGTATATGGTCTCGGTTTTCTCGCGCATGCGCGACGATTTTAGCGTCAGTAAAGTACGAAGTTCGGCTAAAATGGGGTACCTTAGTCACCCCGCATAGTTTCGCAAATTTTTTTTCGATTTTCAAATATGAATTGACAAGTAGCTCCTTCTCCAATACTAGTTGCCATTATGAAATCGAATATATTAACATTAACTTACCAAAATTTCGAAGTACTGTCGTCTCGTCGTGTCGTCTTGGACTCTTCTGTCCGGTTTCCCGCCAATAACAGTTCTCCCCTACTTTCCCCACAAACATAAGACGTACGGTACGTTCCTGCATTTAGTCGCGCATGCGCGACAAAACCGAGACCATATACCATCACTGTTCGCGACGGGCAAAGCACGTCCTTCCTCTATGGTAACCAGTGTCGCCAGATCGGTTAAATCGAGGGGAATACAGTTTACTACCTCTCTGATGACCAGAGTAATATGTAACACGTTGCGCGGCACGTCACGTGACCAGTCTACAGTCTTAGTGGGGGACGTTGGAGTATGCTCAGGAGTGGAATAGGATAGTGGAAGGGGAAAAGGAGGAGAGAAAAGTCAACCCAGTCTTGGGTTGATCTGGCGACACTGATTCGAGCTGCGTTTGTCGAAGAGTACACTCTTGTCAGCGACCTCCGAACTTTATAATATATTTTGTTAAATCTCTCCGCTCTTCTCTTTTATTCTTTTTCTTACATTACGAACAAATTTAGTCTTCTTAAAAGGACCATAGCAAACTTGAACGTCTTACACTGTTTATAGGCGTAAGATGTACTGTAATGTTTTGATATATGCGAAAATTTTGGGAAAACGATGCACCTGATATCGTGCACCTTTCATTTCCCTAGCTGAGAACTAGAAAATTTCTAGCTACTGTTAGAAAAATAACGAACACCTCCAAATGACGGCGACAAGTGTGAACATCGGCAACGACGGGCCCCGACAGCGTGGCGCCGCGACGGTCGTAAATTGTCCCGGACCCTAGAAGACGTCATTGAGGAAAGGGATTTTTCCACCAAGTGTCGCCAGATCGCTTAAATCGAGGGGAATACAATTTGCCACCTCTCTGATGACCAGAGTAATATGTAACACGTTGCGCGGCACGTCACGTGACCAGTTTACAGTGTTAGTGGGGGAACGTTGGAGTGTGCTCATGTAGTGGAATGGGATAGTAGAAGGGGAAAAGGAGAAGAGGAAAATCAACCCAGTTTTGGGTTGATCTGGTGATACTGATGGTAACGGCGGATGCTGGTGGGGGACAGTGGGCGTTATGGTGGGGAAATGCCCATCCCTGCAGTATATTGTTTCAGATAATTTATTGTTCCAAAACGAAATTGCTAAGGCCATTGAAAAATTATAAAGACTGTTGAATCAGTCCGGGTAAATGAATATATTATATTCATCTCTATGTACATTTTCGATATTGATTTTAATTACCAAGCACTCACGATACAATCCACTATTTAAACAACCGTATTGTGCAAATATTCGTGAAGAAACATGGCTTATGTAAGCTGTCGCGATCGAAAGTCTGATCAAGGTGGACGGATTCCCCGAATATCATAGATCTCTGATCACTAAAGTGATATAAGCGATTCGGAGTACACACGATCGTCTCGTGCCGCGCCGTTTCGAATGGGTAACATATGTAGCATTACGTGCAACTGCATGGTCGAACGACCGAGAAAATACGCAAGCTTGTGCAACTTGGCTGCAGTTGTCCGAAAAACTAGTCATGGGCTCGTCACTTGAATTTCCCTTGCTTTAATTATACAACCGACCCGGGGGAACTGTTGAGTAATCGGCGTTTAATGTTTCACCAAGTTGCACGACGCGCATAGTTGCACAGTCGATTAACCCTCGGGCAACGGACCATCTTCACAATTATAAAATCAATGATGCCCAAGACCATTCGCAGCTGGAATTACCCATTTTTAAAACATATTTGTTAGAATTTATTTTATAAATTAAGGACAAAATATAATCTATTATTGCACTCTTGAACTGTGTATACATCGTACCTAGATAGTCATCTTCATTGAATCGTAGCTTAATTGTTCCGTGAGTTGAGCGATCTTCACTCGAGACGCCTTCTTCTTCAACCGTGTAGACGACATGGGCGTGCCTTGCAACGTCTCTTGAAACGTATTACCGAATAAATTCTATTGTGCGGATATAAAATGTAATTTATTATATACCCATATTCCAATAGTATTTTCGAGGATATTTCTTATAGACACGTTAATCTTCCTGGCATTCCTAATGTAACATTTTATCTAATCCGATCGGCAGAAATTGAGTAATGAAATATCAATTTTAATACTCTGGGTCAAATAGACCCGGGTACCCCTGTCGGAGGGTAAAATCTAGAGCGCAGAAAGCTATGCGTATCGACTCTTACAAAACATCAATTTTAAATCATTTTCACGAAACAAATAATTTTTTATCATAAATATATTTTCTTCTAAGATCGATAAAATGGCGATTAAGTATCGATATTAATTTTTATTTTGACACACTATTGGCACGTTAGGCGACAAATACACACCGCCAATGAATGTGAACGATCAAATATTCAGTAAATGTCCAAATGGCTGCGCGATGACTTACGCAAGATATTTGATTGGTCGTCGGCCATCCCGATTACATAAACGGTAAACTGTATCCCTAAGGATTATGAAATGACGATTACATTATATTATATTAAAAAGTCACCGGATGAGCGACACATACATATATGTAGAGTGTCAGTTGTGAAACGGGTGTTACTTAAACTACGTGTAAATTACCGTGACTGGTATCATCGTCGCCGAGGAAATCATTATTTCTTTACTTTAAAAGGTTATGGTTTTACTTTATTCGATTATAAAATCGAGAGAAGTGGAGACTTAATCATTGGTTATTATTGCAACTCTGGAAGAATAAAATGCCACACTAGGAACAACAAAAATCTTAGTATGAAAAGTTTAATCATTTTTCTGAAAAAAATTCAAGAGAATTGGTACAAAACTAACGCTCAAAGCCAGAACCTGTACCTCCCTAAAACAAGCTTCATAAAAATATACACGGTGTCCCATTTAAGTAGAGATTGTAAAAAATCTCGAAGACATGTGATTTAAAACAAAAAAACTGACACATGTCCTTTAGTGTTTCGAGTGAGGAGTCAAATGGTACTACTGGTTTTTTAATGCGTGGGTGGTTTCAAGGTTATTTCAAGGTCATTTTGACTTTTTTTTATCATAAATCCATATTTTTCATTTAGCAATCACATTCTACGTAAAAAAATGTACAACTTTTGTTTGAAACATCTTTTTGTAAGTTTAATATTTCTTAAGATATTTAGCCGATTTTTCGTGTTTATGTCAAGAATAATTTTGTCTTTCTATTAAAATGGCAACGTTACTTTCTTCTGGAAGATTTTTTATTTCATTTAAGAACATCATAATAAATGCTCGAAATTTTTACCCTCAACTTCCAGACACATAGTAATTCGTTTAATAAAAGACTCATGAACACATAATAAAGTTCTTACAAACTTACAAAAAAATGTTTCCAACAAAAGTTATGCATTTTTTTACGTAGAATATGATTCCGAAATAAAAAATATGGGTTTATGATAAAAAAAGACAAAATAACCTTGAAATAACCTTGAAAACGCCCACGAATTAGAAAACTTGTAGTGCCATTTGACTCCCCACTCGAAACACTAAAGGACGTGTGTCAATTTGTTATTTTTAAATCATATGTCTGAGATTATTTACAATCTCAACTTAAATGGGACACCCTATAACTGGTGAAATTTTTATTATTTTCACTGCAATAAAATCGTATACCTACTTCAAATACCCATAAATGTGTGTGCAAAATCCTAATGCTTAAAGATTAAAAGAATTTAAGAACGTGTTATTTTATATTCACAAAAATTATTAAAGCGAGATAGAAATTTATTTCTTGTGTCCTACAATCGATGAAGACAATTTGCATTTCTTTCTAAAAATTTATATACCACGATATGCTTTAGGATTGCTGTCGATACGTCTAACGTTTTGAAGAAAGAGATTTACTATCACGTGCGAAGATCGTTAGCGAAATATCCGACATGGTAATTGAGGTAATGATCAGCGGCACGTTGATTATGGTAAGCTCACTGGCGCAACAACTGTCTATTTACCGCGAACAGAAAAAAAAAACAGATATTCATAAAATATGTATGTGTGTAATTACAGGTTTGACAGTACGACTTGTTCTATAACGTCGTCGATTATTGTATCGAACGATCAACTGTATCTGTTACTTGGGTGGTGCACGGTAATGCTGACATTAAAATACTGTTGCAATTTTCATTACATCACGAGGGAAACCTTTATTAATGGATGAAATCAATATTAAACGCATCGTTTCACTTGCAATGACCATGGTTATAGTTGCCTTACAAAACTGTTGGGAATGAATCATAACTAGCGGATTTTTTGCGTTTGTGAAAGAAATGAGCTGGAGATGTATAAAACAGTATGGAAATTAACAGAATTTAAAGATATAAATCTCTGTCAATTTTTAAAATCAAAATCAATTCTCACGTTTTGCAATTATAAATGAAGAAAATTTCTATTCGGGTCACCTGTCTTGCGATTAATAAAAATTGTTAGCATCAATTGCAAAAAAACAGTAACCATAATAAAACAGTATAAAAATTTAAAAAATATAAAGCTACCAACTTCTATCAATTCTTAAAATCAATTCTCACTTTTTACAATTATTAAGGAAGAAATGAAATTTCAATTTGGCTACCCCGTCTTGTAATCATTAAAAATTGTTAGCATAAATTATAAGAGACAGTAACCGTGTAGAACATTCTTATAAATTTAAATTCATTTCGTCTGTATTAGATCACATTTTTTAAACGAATGCATAAAATCTGCAGTCTGCTCATGAAGAATATAAAAACAACATATACAACGAACTATTACGCAATTTAAAAAAATATGTCCGAGACCTATGATGCATACAAAATGTATAAAATCAAATTTTTCTATATAGAATCATATAACAACAACAACAAAATTCTGTTCAGGTTTCACTTAAAAAAAAATATTCACTTGCATAAATATAAATGCAATTGCAGTATACTTGCAAGTTTCTGTAATCAGAAATTAGCTAAACGACCAATGGATAATTTCGTTCGAAATAATTGGAAGACAGTGAAATACTAAATGAGTAATTAAATACTGTAATGGCTTACATTCTAAAAGGACTAGAAAAATGTTTGCAATTTTATGGAACGTAGAATCAGTTGCAGCCACCGTTGCCTCAGGAGACGTAACTGCACCATTTTCGTAACAGCATTATTACGAAGATAGGTATAGGCACTTACTAGTTGTGCAAGTGCCCACGAGGATATTCGTTACGTCGCAGAACCCAAGCAAATAATCGTTCCACGTGTGCTATAAGTCACTCGCGCAGCTAATAACTATGTATAGTCTACGTCGAATTCCCCTAATCATATGCAAATTCAACTGTGTTTACCACCGGAGCCATTAAAAGTTATATCAAATAAGTTCATTCATTCGTTGGTAACGTGTAATAACAAATCTACCCTTGCAATATTAATAAAACATTTGAAAACGATATTTTCATAGTAATTCAGCGATTAAACGTTCAATAATAATCAAGTCCAATAGCACACCGATGAAGCAGGTTTTGCTCATGAAATGGAACATAAAGTTGTAATGCACTGTATTACTGGATACAGGGCATAGATGAAAGACTATTAAAGTTGCTGAATGCTTCTTGAAATGAATTTTACTATTATTGTTCAGGAGCAAGTGAATGGAATTATTATGTAATATTAACAAAATAAATATATTTAACACAACATATTAAATTACAGCCATTCTAAATCACAGCCATACTTTTATAACAAAATCGCTCCTTCACGTCCATTAATTTCAATTTAACATACAGTATTTCATCGGTAATTGTCCCAAATGTCTTCGACATAATTGTCCCTGAGATATCCCCACTAGTGCGGGGTGTGCCCCCTTGAGGGGCCGTGAAGCTCGAGAGGCCTCGGTCGCCGAGAAATATGACACCATGCGGCTCGGGTATATCGGTGAGACCACACTAATCCAAATTTCCAACTTCTTTATTATTCATTCTTTTTTTATGGGACTACGATGACCATATTTGTGGCATTTTTCTAATAAAAATGATACCAAATATGATATAATTCCGATGATATTTACTTGTGTAATCAACGATTAAAGTTTCGGGCGAGAGGAAGGATAGCGTATGGGAAAGAAAGAGACGCGGAGAGTCGCAGTCGGCGGAACAGTTCAAAGGCTCGCGCGTCCTCATAATGTATTACCAAGGAATAACTTTTTTATTGTTACTTATTTTTTTATGAGACTTTTTCTAATAGATTTGTGACATTGTTCTGATTAAAATGATACCAAACACGATATAATTCGATATACTTCGTCACCAAAACTTACTCCATCGTCAATTAAAAAAATAGATATGTATGTATAATCAGAAAAATTTTGATCAGAGAAATATTACAAATATGATGGTAAAAGTCTCCTAAAAGATTAATTAAAAATGAAAAAGTGTCGTCATTGCATTACTGTTGCCTCACCGATGTTATGTACCTGACCTATACATAATGACCATACACCTGTATATGATCCGAATTATATCGTGTTTGGTAACATTTTAATCAGAACAATGTCCCAAATCTATTAGAAAAAGTCTCATAAAAAAATAAGTAATGATGAAAAAGTTATTCCTTGGTAATACATTGTGAGGACGCGCGAGCCTTTCAACTGTGCCGCCGACTGCGACTCTCCGCGTCTCTTTCTTTCCCATACGCTATCCATCCTCGCGCACGAAACTTTAATCGTCGATTACACAAGTAAATATCATCGGAATTATATCATATTTGGTATCATTTTTATTAGAAAAATGCCACAAATATGGCCATCGAAGTCCCATAAAAAAATAATGATTAATAAAGAAGTTGGAAATTCGGATTAGGTATGTTTACATTTCTCGGTGACCGAGGCCTCTCGAGCTCGGCTGTCCTTCTCTACGTTCGGCAAACCTCAAACAATGATATCCCTCGCGCATAATTGTCCCTCCGCAGACCCGTGTTGTGGACAATTATCGATGAAATACTGTACAACCAAATTCACTTCATATACTTTTGTTTCATTCATAAATGTTTCTCTCTCATTCTCATCACGGATATCCCCACATTCACCCCCCCCCCCTTGTTTTTATTGAATACATATTTCTCATTTACAATAAGAACAATAATTCTCATACATATTTACTTTACTTTTGCAATAAGAAAGAATTTTTATGCATATACTACGTCACGGGAAAAAGAAAAATATTAAATACTTAACTATGAGAACGATAATTGATTTTTCATACATTATACGCACACATTCATTCTATCCATATTCATTACCTACATCAAGGATGGGCATTTTTGTCTCAATTGATACAAAACCGTCCCCACCATAGCCGCCACTGTCCCCCACCAGCATCAAAGAGAGGTTGGTGGGAGAAGGAGGCGTTTGAGGGGCCCCTACCGTGCCCATCACGGACCTACATTATACATTTAAAACCTTTTTATACCTAAAACCGACGACTCGAACAGGGAGCCACGAGTTACTCAATAGCATGGTTGTCCGTAGCAAAGGGAAAAGAAGCGAGAAGAAAATCAAAGCGTGCGAGCGTCATCTCGATGAAATCGCGTCGATCTAAGTTTGTTTCTTCACTTTTGGAAAACAGGTTATATAACCGGGTTCAATTACGTAACACTTGCGATCTATGGTATTACATAAATAATCTATTTAACATACGGAGCGGCAACGCGCCGCGAGAAATTCGCAAGAGACCAGTCGTTTCGGATTAAAAGGAGCGTTCAGATAAATTTTTAGTTGAAATCTAGGGGACGACACACGTATAGTCTTGGTACCGAAAGCAGCAAGACTGTCGCCGAAATTGTTCCGAGATCACAAATCGAAAGAACATGGTCACATTGTGGGCACTGATGACCATGACAATATGCGAGCGGAGAATATGCGAATCTGCTGCAAATTTATTGAATTGTTCTGATTGATATCAGGGGATATAGTATTAAAATGTTCTTCTGAATGCAGAAAAGGAAGCTGCATGATGTAGAAATATTATATGTAAAATTGAAATGTTTTATCACATACGTAAATCTTACAATAAAATCAGTGCGAAATAACAGGTTACAATCATAGTTTGTTTAAACCAGTCTAGAAAACTAGAATTCTTGAATTTTACTTTGTGAAACGTTTCTTTATGATTTTCAATTTAACACTAGGTTTACGGAGCACTAAAATTGATTATTTTGCATTGCTTTATATAAATAATAAAATTGTATTTACTTAGATCTTCAGCGATTTTTATTGTAATATGTACACAAAAAAATAAATCTATTTAATAATTCCTCACGAATGCCTCCTTACACTCTTAATAATTGTAAATTAAAAATTTTTGAATCCGTCATTTTGACGGGCCCCGTAAATCTAGTGTTAAATCACATTTTAACGGTAGAGTGCTATCGACTTACATAAATTCAAGTTTTCAAAAGATGAGAAAGGGATGAATATTTCAAATTTTTATTTTAATTTGCAATTTCAATCAAATTTTAATAATGCAAGACTTAATTGACATTAACACGAAAAAAACTACTTTAAGCTGGTGAGAGGTCCTAATAAATTTGTGAATTCTCTTATAGCGAGACCTTACTTTTGATTTTCAATTTTAATCATATTTTAATGGTAGAGAACTAAATTGATATTCATGCAAATTTTAGGAAAGCGAAAAGAAAAAAATATTTTAAGCCGTCATTTTGACGGGTTCCGTAAATCTAGTGTTAAAGTCAGGCGGGTAGTTTCGCAATCATCCGATACGATTTTTAGGCAATTGAAGAACAATAGAACGATTTAAAGAGCCGAGCAAGAGGCTCGTAGGAAAGGGAATGTTTCTAAGAATGCGAGAGATAGGTATAGCAAGATTAGCTCGAGAGATGCAGTAGAATGTAAGCAAAATACAAACACGCGCGCGCACGCGCACATGAAAAAGAGATACAACGTTGAGTAGATAGCGCGAGTCAACTTGAGGCATTCAAGCTGTTGATAAATACCGCGCGATAACTAGAATCAGTGTTTAAGTATTGAAATCAATGTTTACGATACGATTATAATTGATGTAACCTCTATTGCCATGAAATATTTCGCCTGAAACGCGGCTTCTTTTCATCTATTCCTAGATAAACGAATGTGTATCGTCTGTTAGGCGCCGCATATGAAATTTATTGTTTTTTAATACCCCACGGCGCACAGTGGGGACCGGATCAAAGAATTTAGTGCAACTTCGTCATAACTTTTGAACCATTAGAGATATTGTAATGAAATTTTCACTAAAAATAGTTAAAAGATAGCCATCTTTAACTACAGACAAATAAATATTTTTTTCGTTTGTCAAACAATAATTTTCAATAAATTGTCATTGATATTTTTGATTGAAACAAAAATGTTTAACCATAACCTTCCAAACTATTTTTTAGGTAATTATACAAAAGAAGGTATATACACCTCATCGATTTCAATGACGTTGAAATATGTCGTCAAGCTTATCATTCTGAACAACTTTTCCCTAAACATGTTACCGCCGCTCGGTCCTAGTTTTTTAGATATTCGCAAAAAACTGTTAGGATGACTATAGCAAACTCCGCTTTTTCACAATGTTTGAATTCGTCCATTAGGGAGTGGGAGGAGCTCCACCCGTCCCTCTTCACCGCAGCACCAAGAAATTTAACCCTGACCTAACCTAAGTAAACATAACCAAAATGCGTTTCAAGATTGTACAAACCTAACCCTCCATTTTAACCCACCATTCAGATCCAGTAATTCTTAGTTGACCGTTACCAAATGATACTTTCTTACCGCTCGGGTTGTATCAATTAATTTATAATATTAAAGTCACGAGGCCGTTACTAACATTTCCTAGGAGCTACCTGATCTTGTATCAGGAACCCAAAACTGTTATCCAACCTATGCGGCTCCCTAATTTCGCATCAGGTTCGTCCGTATCCTACAGCTCCCCGATTTCGCATCGGATTCGTCAGTGCTTTTATTCAACCTCCTAGCAGCTCCCCGATTTCGCATCGGGTTCGTCCACAAAGTCTCTCAAATATCCTAGCGGCTCTCTGATTTCGCATCAGGTTCGTCCGTGCACCTTACTAACAATTAAAACCATATTCCTCATTAACACTAGATTTACGGGGATCGTCAATATGACGGATTCAAAAATTTTTAATTTACGATTATTAAGAGTGTAAGGAGGCATTCGTGAAGAATTATTAGATAGATTTATTTTTTTCCGTACATATTACATTAAAAATCGCTGAAGATCTAAGTAAACACAATTTTATTATTTTTATAAAGCAATGTAAAATAATCAATTTTAGTGCTCCGTAAACCTAGTGTTAAATCATAAACCGCTCGCCGGCCACGCGCGCTACCGCTCGGCCCAGGCTCGTAACATGACATTGCATTCACCTTGAAAAGCTCGGTAGAGATTACAATTTATATTTTGAGTGGAAACCTATATTTTTGATTACGTATTCTTGAAGATGAGACCAAGACATTTTCAAGTCAATAGAATACTTTTGTCTCTGCATCAACTATTGCTGACATACAGGGTGTCCCAAAAATGTCTCATTTCCTTCAAAGAGAAGGTTCCTGAGGCCATTTGAAGCGACATTTTCCTTTGCAAAAATGGCTGTTTCGGCATTGTTAAGGAGTTATTAACGAAAAACACGGAGCAATCAGAGCGCGACCTAGAGGCGTATTGGCAGAGACGGCCGCGCGCGACATAAGTCGAGCGATGGTGATACCGCGGTCGAAAGCAAGGAACAAACAAGGGGCCGCGCGCCTCCCTAATATCTCGGTGCAGCGTTCGCTTTAAATAATTTTAATTCTGTCAATTTTAAAGCGCCTGCCTTTTCAAAACTAGGTCCGTAAAGAGGAGACTTGGAGCTGTCATCAGGTTTTTTTCGAATTTTTAAAAAAGTCCCGGCTATAGGAAAATTGCATTTGTTTAAAACATTTTCAAAATAAATGGTGAAAAAACCATTTTTTCCAAATCGAAATATTTTCAATAGATACTTTTCTGTGTTCACTATAAGCTCCTAAAAACTCATTTTCCTCGGTACGTTAGTTCTAGTGTTATAATTTAATGAAAAAAAGTTCTTTACACTCTGTAAAACCAATATTTTTTAAGATTTCGAAAAATCCTTCGAGATTCCTTCATAGGTTACTAAAGACTACAACATATTCAAATTTGAACTATCCGACATAGGACTCGAAAAATTTTCTTCTCTTGTTTGTTCCTTGCTTTCGACCGCGGTGTATCACCATCGCTCGACTTCTGTCGCGCGCGGCCGTCTCTGCCAATACGCCTCTAGGTCGCGCTCTGATTGGTCTGTGTTTTTCGTTAATAACTCCTCAACAAAGCCGAAACGGCCATTTTTGCAAAGGAAAATGTCGCTTCAAATGGCCTCAGGAACCTCCCCTTTGAAGGAAATGAGACATTTTTGGGACACCCTGTATAACCTTCCAAAGCTGATGTGCCGGCATTAGCACTATACAGCGTACATCGCGAAGTTGTTCAGTTGTACTTTTCACGACATTATTCTCCTCTTCACCTCGTAACTTTCTTCTGTAAACATTTAAAGAAAGTACAAGATTTAAAAGAATGTTCGAGTTCTTCTTTTTTGGATTGTTTCAAAACCATATATCCAAGATAGATTTATTTGTAATAGATCGTGACTCACATAAAAAAATGGTTAAAAATTAACGGGCAGGTAGGGGAAGCTAGATCTTGCATAATTGTTTACAACGTATATCCACGCATAGTTCAGGCAAAAATCACAAAGGAGTTTTCAGGAGTATTTTTTAAAACCTGAATGAAAGTTATCAATAGCGTTGAAATTTACATTATCAATTTGATCGCAAGAAAATGAAGGAAACAAACAAAATAACAAGTGCACCCCTCCAGTAACATACTCTATGTGGAAATAATGAAAAGTTTCAGTTTTATTAAACGAACACAATTTAGCACAATTGGTAAATGAATTCTAAAAAAAACTTTTCACTTGTAGGTGAAGTGGCCAGGCATATTTAATACTTGTTTATTGGTTTTAATATTATTACTCACATTTCTAATAGTTATCTAGGAACACTTCTGGGAGAGTTTTAAATACCATCATGAAAAGTAATTTTTTTATTTTTGTCCATTGTTATACAATATACTTCCAAGAGAACTGGTTCGTCAAAAAATCAAAAACTATTCTGCGACTAATTTGCAAACCGATTACGTAGGCGAGGCGATCACGTTAACAGAAATTAAAAATAACTGAAACCACACGTCATGATCCACAGTAATTTTTATTTAATTATATAATATCTCTCCCGCGGGACACTATTTTTTTCTCTTCTCGCAACGTTAATCGATGCGCGATAAATTCTGTGCAAAAATAAACACCTATCTCCCCGTTATCGTAATCGAAAAATACCGAAGGACAAGAAATGGTCATATAATGATCGCGAAGTCCGGCGACATACAACTATACAGTTACGCCAGCTTCCGGCGGAGGAGCATCGCCATTGACAAAATTTAGAATTGAAAGCTGGACACATTGTAGGCCAAATGATCACTGAATGATTACTTGACAATCCGACTTAATAGTTTTGTTTGAAGCTGGGCGCACAGAGAACATAGGAAGAAGAAAACACGATTTAACAAAAATTTCATAAAATCGAAACAATATATTTACTAAAATAATGATTACAGAATTAAAATGTGTGACACTGAGTAACGTTTTAACCTTCTTGCATTTTCCAGATATTAACCAAATTTGATACAATGATTACATTAGCGTAATAATTAATTTTTAAATATGGACAAATAATTCCGTCACCCATATATGGGTGACACGGCAGTCAACGTGTTAAAATAGAAACAATAACGGAAATTTTTAACTTTTAATTATTTTGCCACATTTTTCTGATTAAAATGAATCCGAACACAAATCGGGGTTCTACTATATCGTAGATTGAACAGCAAATAAGGTCCGAACTGTATTATGTTGGGGCTCATTTTAATCAGAAAAATGTGAGGAATGTATCGGTGAAAGTCCCATACGAAGATCATTACCGACAAAAAAATTCTGTCGCAAAATTAGTGTTGGGTTCCGGGTGACGGAATAATACAACACTTTTTAAAATAAACTTTAAGAGGAGGTTTCTATTTGTAACGGCGCACTAAGCGTAAGTTTCAGTGAACAACAAGAATTGAGAATGAAGCGCTTCGTTTTAAAGTCATATGTACAGGGTTCAAATTATAAAACGTTACAGACGAATATCTCCAAAAATATTGATTATACGCAAAAATGTTTCCCGTTTTATTTTTCCTGGTGGACACTCCAAGGTGAGGTGAAGGTCAACTTTCTTTTTTTAATTAGAATGATATGTTTTTTTATCCAGCATCAAATAGTGCGTTTTAAGAAGAGTTCAATTACCTACGACTCAAGGTCATTCAAGGTCACACTTGCAGGGAAATGCAGAAAAGGTGTGACCGTTTTATTTGTACTTTAGATCGTGCCTTCGAACTTTCATACCAAAACAATAACAAGTGTTCAATATCAGCATTACTCAGGACAACAAATCATTATCAATGAAATTAAAACAAACGTAAACAAACGTGCTCTTCTGCAAGATAGTCAGTTTACTTTCATTACTACTCGTGCTAAGGTATCCTTAGCTGAACGATAGTACTTAAATAAGTGGTGAAAATGGAAATGTATCAAAATTGTTTTGATATGTTCATGATACTAGGAGAATGCAGGAAAAATTACAGAATAGCTGCTAATTTGCATACACAATGCTACCCAGAGCGACCATCAAAATTGCATATGGTACTTAAACGACTAGAACAGCGTTTTTCTCAGTTCAGGTTCTGTGGTTAAAAACTGGGTAATGTCCACTAAGCCTGCGACGCGTGAAAACAAGAAAGTCAGAATATGCGAAGCTTGTGCTAAGATAAATGTTGAAATGTTGAGCAAAGTTAGAGAATCATTTAAACAAATAATTGTTAAGTGTTACATATTACTCTGGTCATCAGAGAGGTGGCAAATTGTATTCCCCTCGATTTAAGCGATCTGGCGACACTTGGTGGAAAAATCCCTTTCCTCAATGACGTCTTCTAGGGTCCGGGACAATTTACGACCGTCGCGGCGCCACGCTGTCGGGCCCCGTCGTTGCCGATGTTCACTCTTGTCGCCGTCATTTGGAGGTGTTCGTTATTTTTCTAACAGTACCTAGAAATTTTCTAGTTCACAGCTAGGGAACTGAAAAGTGCACGATATCAGGTGCATTGTTTTCCCAAAATTTTCGCATATATCAAAACATTACAGTACATCTTACGCCTATAAACAGTCTAAGACGTTCAAGTTTGCTATGGTCCTTTTAAGAAGACTAAATTTGTTCGTAATGTAAGAAAAAGAATAAAAGAGAAGAGCGGAGAGATTTAACAAAATATATTATAAAGTTCGGAGGTCGCTGACAAGAGTGTACTCTTCGACAAACGCAGCTCGAATCAGTGTCGCCAGATCAACCCAAGACTGGCTTGACTTTTCTCTCCTCCTTTTCCCCTTCCACTATCCTATTCCACTCCTGAGCATACTCCAACGTCCCCCCACTAAGACCGTAAACTGGTCACGTGACGTGCCGCGCAACGTGTTACATATTACTCTGGTCATCAGAGAGGTGGCAAATTGTATTCCCCTCGATTTAAGCGATCTGGCGACACTTGGTGGAAAAATCCCTTTCCTCAATGACGTCTTCTAGGGTCCGGGACAATTTACGACCGTCGCGGCGCCACGCTGTCGGGCCCCGTCGTTGCCGATGTTGACTCTCGTCGCCGTCATTTGGGGGTGTTCGTTATTTTTCTAACAGTAGCTAGAAATTTTCTAGTTCTCAGCTAGGGAAATGAAAGGTGCACGATATCAAGTGCATTGTTTTCCCAAAATTTTCGCATATATCAAAACATTTCTGTATTTCTTCTATGTACGAGCAGTCAAATGTGTTCACAATACATAGTGCCTTTTAAGAAGATTAACCCTTAGCACTCGAGTGGCGACTCTGAGGCGCCGCTACAAATTGTTACACCATTATTCAGAATATTGTTTGCATGATTAAATTTGTTTATATGTAATAAATTACGAAACATTTAAATATTGTATGAGCTACTATATCAGTTTCGTACGCATATAATGAAAAAATGTATGTACAATGGAAATATTTTAGGTTAGAAGAAATGTTTGATTTTTTAGTTGAAATAGCTCCGAGTGCAAAGGGTTAAGTGTGTTTGCAGTTGGAGTTAGACTACGTCTACATCACTGATGGTTGCGCGAATGAATGAGGTCCGATTTCGAAAATTCTGAAAGGCTCGCGACGAAAATGGGACGGTGGGAACGTGGAAGAAGAAAGAGGATTCCGTTGAACACAATCTCCGGTTACATAAACTGTGCTCTGATTCCCGAGCACGAAGTATACCGGCGAACGGGCGAGTTCTAGCTTGGCCTGCGTGTCCCTATACGTGTATGCATAGTGTCCCTACCGCGGTGCGTTGCGTACATGTACATAATACGTATACGTGACTCACTCGCGCGCGTGAGGCGCACGCGTGCGGCCTGTAAGTAGCAGATGTTATGTAAAGTTTAGGCGAGGAGAGAAGCACGTGGTCAGCCAGGAAAACGACGATCGGCGTGTGACGCTAGCACGTGTTTAACCCTGGCCGAAGGAAGCGCGAATTTTCTAACATTTATCGCTGCGCAACTGAGGAATCCGAGGTATCCGTTAAGTGGTTCACTGCCAGACGATGCGAGCCTCGCTACCTGAGATGGCAGATCGCGAGACATCGCTAGACAGAAGTCGAAATGAGCGTTTTAACGCTTTATCTACCGGAAGTATATTTATAGGTTTTTCAATAATTGTGCTGTACTAAAAGATAGTTTAAAAATTCCAAACAAAATTGTTAGCTTACGTTACTGCATATCTATTCAAAAATCCTCATCCATGGCTATAGACTTCCAAAAATTATGGTATAATCGCCGCTAGTTAATTTGTTAGTATTAGAAATAAATTCTATATTTTGAATTCACCGTGTCCACTCAACAGCCTACGGCGCCCTCTTTGTTCACTAATGTATAGTTTAAACACTTTCTTCTCTGACTCTGCTGAGGGCCACATGTATATTCTTTTAATAAGACTGAAAGTCTGTATTGTTGAAACAAACCTGTCTCGAATCCCGGCTGAATATAACAAACTACTAACAATTAGCATTCAAGTTTCTTAATTTTTGGAAATGTATGGTCCATGATTAAGGGGACTTTCTCACCAAATCATTCAAAATGAAGATGATACAGTCACTCGGCGATCTAAGTTCTTTTTCGGTTCTCTGACGGAACTTACATCGTGTAGAGACACTATTCTTTTGTGACTGCGTCGACCGCGCCGAACGTAGAAAGGGACAGCATGCAAACGCGGTCCGCGCGGCCGAAGGCGCAACAAAAAATAGCGTATCGGTGAGACAGTACTAATGCAATAATAAAACTTCTTTATTCTTTACTTATTTTTCATGAAATTTTGCCAATATATTCGTGGCATTTTTCTAATGAAAATGATACCAAATATGATATAATTCCGGTGATATTTACTTGTGTAATAAACGATGAAAGTTTTGGACGTAAAGAAGGACAGCGTGTAGGAAAGAAAGAGATGACAAGAGTCGTGGCAGCCGGCACAGTTCAAAGACCCGCGTGTCCGTACAATGTAATGCCAATAAAATACTTCCATCGTTCATTACACAAGTAAATATCATCGGAATTATATCATATTTGGTATCATTTTCATTAGAAAAATGCCACGAATATGTTGGTGAAAGTTCCATGAAAAAATCATAAAAAATAAAAAAGTTTTGTAATTGGATTAGTAGTGATTCACACCGATATACTCGACCCAGGATCAGATTTCGCGGCATGTTTACACAGCTCGGCGACCGAGGCAGCTCGAGCTTCACGGCCCTTCAGGGGATACCGCGCAGTGGCAGGAGTAAACCAAGGGACATAGATCGCAATGTTCCGTTGGACTTAGATCGCGGGGTTACTGTATTTAGGAATTCTTTTCTCTAAAATATGCAATATTTTATAAGAAAAAGCTGTTTGTCCCCAGTTCGTATACTCTTTTAATATACAAAAAAGATTTTTGTCGCGGTTCTTGTTATGTCATTTGTAAATGGTGGTCACTGGACTGATTACAAAATACTGGGTAAAGAACGGTTGCCACAAGAAAAGTTGTGAACCGACTCGAAAAATTCTTATGGTATTATTATCGTTATTGCAATTTAGCAACAAGTGTTAATGCAATATAGAAATTTTTAATATTTTCGAAATCGAAATCGTGCGCAGTGATGGTATATGGTCTCGGTTTTCTCGCGCATGCGCGACGATTTTAGCGTCAGTAAAGTACAAAGTTAGGTTAAAATGGGGTACCTTAGTCACCCCGCATAGTTTCGCAAATTTTATTTTCGATTTTCAAATATGAATTGACAAGTAGCTCCTTCTCCAATACTAGTTGCCATTATGAAATCGATTATATTAACATTTACTTGCCAAAATTTCGAAGTACGGTCGTCTCGTCGTGTCGTCTTGGACTCTTCTGTCCGGTTTCCCGCCAATAACAGTTCTCCCCTACTTTCCCCACAAACATAAAACGTCCGGTACGTTCTTGCATTTAGTCGCGCATGCGCGAAAAAACCGAGACCATATACCATCACTGATCGTGCGTAATGTTTTAACTATTTCTAATATTACATATAGATTCATTTTATAATAAGAAGAAAATATTTTTTCCATAATATGAAATAAATATTATTTGTATATTAGGAAAAAAATATTCTATTTCTAATATATTTTAGCGTCAGTAAAGTACAAAGTTAGGTTAAAATGGGGTACCTTAGTCACCCCGCATAGTTTCGCAAATTTTATTTTCGATTTTCAAATATGAATTGACAAGTAGCTCCTTCTCCAATACTAGTTGCCATTATGAAATCGAATATATTAACATTAACTTACCAAAATTTCGAAGTACGGTCGTCTCGTGTCGTCTTGCACTCTTTTGTCCGGTTTCCCGCCAATAACAGTTCTCCCCTAGTTTCCCCACAAACATAAAACGTACGGTATGTTCTTCCATTTAGTCGCGCATGCGCGAAAAAACCGAGACCATATACCATCACTGATCGTGCGTAATGTTTTAGCGCAACATGTCCGACGCGTCTGTCTATTACTCACCGTTTCTACTTGCTGGCAGCCGTCAGTAATGATTGAATGCTAGTCGTAGTGATCGAGTGCTAGTATCAGATATCGATATGGTATCGACGACGCCGTATAAAGGCGAATCGATTTATACTTTCTACTTACCTTTGTACAAGAAATCATCCGATAGTCGATGGAATCATCGTTGAACCGCGGCTTGTATAAATTCACGGAAATCATATAGAATTATTCGAAGCCGTATCAAATTGGATAAAACCATAAAAATGTAGGATCAAAGACGATAAATATGAAAATGTATATAATTTAACACAAAAAATCACAACTAGTACAATCAATTAAACTTTTTACGTGTCAATCTCCGTCTGAGATTTACAATTTACGTCTCGAATCATTCACGTCGTATTTTGATCTGTTCTGAAAACCGCAATCAATAATATTGTTTAACAGATCGTCGCGTCGTTACCGTTACTATCATCGTAGTAATCGGCGGAATTGGGTACGGTAATTTGGTACAGTATCACTCCTACACTCCCTACATTGAAAAGGTATATAATTTAACACAAAAAATCACAACTAGTACAATAAATTAAACTTTTTACGTGTCAATCTCCGTCTGAGATTTACAATTTACGTCTCGAATAATATTGTTTAACAGATCGTCGCGTCGTTACCGTTACTATCATCGTAGCAATCGGCGGAATTGGGTACGGTAATTTGGTACAGTATCACCTCTACACTCCCTACAGTAATAAATAAATATATCATATATTCATAACACGTTTGAAACAATAGGATTTGATTTTTAACACTAAACCTACCACGGTCAAATGACCGTTTTTTTTTTATTATAGCACCTTGAATCTTTTTTATTTCTCAATTATTGAAATTATAAAAATGCTTTCATAGAAAATTACTAAATTTGAACATAATAAATAATAATGAAAACGTTTAAACAAATTCAATCTTCTCATTTCTACAAGACGTTTCACTTTTATATGTTTTGTGCTTGGCAGGTTTAGTTTTAATTGCGTTTTATTGATTTACACAAATTATCCAAAAAATGGAGGTGCATCTCTTTCGATCATGGAAAAATATAAAATCCTGTTCAGTCAATCATTCTTCATCATTTGAAGCGACATTTTCTTTTGCAAAAATTGCGTCCACTGCTTTGTTTAAAAATAATTAACGAAAGACATGGACCAATCAGAGCGCAGCTACGGCACATTGATTCTGGCTCGGCCAACGGCGACGCCTCGCTAAGCGGGACCTGTCGCCGAGTCGGACTCCGTTCGCTGTAGCCGCGCTCTGATTGGTCCGTGTTTTTCGTTAATAACTCCTTAACAAAGCCGCGGACGCCATTTTTGCAAAGAAAAAT
This sequence comes from Sphecodes monilicornis, assembly GCA_913789915.3. NCBI lineage: Eukaryota > Metazoa > Arthropoda > Insecta > Hymenoptera > Halictidae > Sphecodes > Sphecodes monilicornis. The sequence continues at coordinate 6,479,042 of OU565301.1, read as the reverse complement.
GTCGTATCAAATAATCTCAGGAACCTCTTATTTCCGGATGTTGAAGGAATTTTGAGACACCCTGTATAGCCGATACGGAACCAAAAAATATCAGTTGCAGAACTGCAAAACCGATATGAGACCGATACGGGACTTATTATAGGTTTTGAAGTCTGAAGAACCGAAACCGAATCCGAAATTCAGAACCTAAAAATAACAGTTATAGAACCGTTATACATCGGTTCTCAAGAACCGTAACCGTAACCGATATAAGCGAGAACCGATATTCTCATAACAGTTACAACATTTTTTCGGTTCTTCATAACTGTTTCAGTCAGAACCGATATACAGTAAATCCTCTATAAACGCATAAGCCTCGGGGGGATAGTTATGCGTTTATCTGTGACGGGTATCTATTTTTTTGAGCTTCTAAGGCCGAGCCGAACGTAGAGAAGGACAGCGCGTGTCCACGAGCGAGACCACGCGCGGGCCTTTGCACTGGGCCGGCGACCAGTGATGTCAGAATCGTGGAACCGAGGTACTTGCCCCTCCGGTGGATCCTCCGGCTGGACCCCCCACTCTGACGTACCGTCGTCGCCTTACGTTGTTTCTTACTGCGCACGCGCTACACACAAGCGTACCTCTAGCTTGTCCGTGTGAGTTGCCTATTCGACTCACGGGGTCGAGGTATGCTTGTGTGTAGCGCGTGCGCAGTAAGAAACAACGTAAGGCAACGACGGTACGTCAGAGTGGGGGGTCCAGCCGGAGGATCCACCGGAGGGTCAAGTTCCACGATTCTGGCATCACTGCCAGCGACCAGTGCCGCCAGACGTAATCCATTTGTATGTCGTTTCCGCCCCTACGACGCTCCTTCCACCATCCCATTCCACCACCATGAGCACACTCCAACGACCCCCACTAAGACCGTAGACTGGTCACGTGACGTGCCGCGCGCGACTGAGGCGACACATAACGGTAGCGGTGGCATCAGTGAAGCTATTTCAGATTTCATTTAGTAGGTAATAGATACGATACGCGGCAATAACCTATAATCTGCGATATGTCCTGTCATTTGACCACTCACCCGCGTTGCGTCTTGTGACCCCATTGCGCACGCGCAACGTGTCATCGTTCGCTCCCCACTCAATTCCTGTTGCGTTCCCGTCGCGCATGCGTGCTTAACCCGGTAATCGGAGAGTGGGTAACTTTTCAGAGGCACCATCCCCTGATCTGGCGGTACTGCCGGCGACTGCGACTCTCCGCGTCTCTTTCTTTCCCATACGCTATCCTTCCTTGCGTCCGAAACGTTCATCGTCGTTTAAACCACTAAATACTACAACAGTATTCACACAGTTGAAATCATATCGTGTTTGGTCTTTTTTTAATCAGAAAAATGCCACGAATATATCGATGAAAGTTTCATAAAAAAATAAGTAATAATAAAAAAAATTAAATATTGGTGTTACATTGTCATGAACGCACGGGCCTTTGGATTGTGCCGACGACTGCGACTCTCCGCGTCGCATTAGTAGTGGTTCACACCGATATACCCGAGCCGAGATCGGATTACTAAAGTGGAGGGGATATATTTTCTGCGTTTATCTGCTACAGCTTTTATGCGTTTATAGAGGATTTACTGTATAACTGTTTCAAACAGTTATTTTCAGAACCGTTTCAACCCCTGGTGGAAAGACAGCCTATTGAGTATAGCATTATGTGATATTTGGTCGAAATGTATCTATTAAATAATACACTACAATTCGTCGATGGTAAAGAAGACTACAAAATAAATATGATAATCTTATAAATAAACAACATGAACGACCAAAGAATCTATTTTTTATACCGCAATATAATCAGGAGACTAGTAACTTGTTGACAGAATCTGTTGATTAGAATGATGCTTACTTTAATCGAAAACTTTATTTAGCAGAAGATTATGTTTGTTTATCGTTACTGTTAAAAATCGGACATAATCATATGCAACAACCTAATAGTATCGCAATCGAGTCACACACACGGAGAAAGTAATATAAACAATTTTAGTGCGCGTCTACGTTTACGATGTAACAGAAGTAAGCTGGCACAAACAGTAAACCACAATTATATAATGATGAATCAATTAACACGGATTACTTTACTAACATCGCCAAACGGTGTTCGCAAAGTGGTCATCTATCTCGTCGCGTGTATTATACAATATCGACTTGTCTGAGAAAGCTATTGACAGCCCGACAATATTCGACGTCAACGTAATCCATTGGCTGTAAACAAAACGCATAATATTGTAACACGTTGTGAACCACGGCACACTTTTAATATAAACAAATACTACGATCTTTCATCTACTCTCCTCGTCAATTCATTAAAAATATTCATGGCTGCAGATCTTTATGGAAAATAAATATCGTCTGTATCGATTCCAGAAATTGAAGAAAAATATATTTCTTACTCTAACAATTTTAATAAAACGAAAGTAACATGATATGTGGTAATTCTGATGTTGTCACTTTTTTTTTCCTTTTATTAAGTTGCATTAACATCGCAAAGGTTATTAGCAACTACAAGCTTACAGTTAGATGGTCGTTTATAATTTAGATGTTTGCCATAAATGCATAAAATCCATCACGTAAATCACATGAATCTCAGATTGAATAAAAATATATTTCTTTTCCTAACATTTCTAATGAAATGGAATTAACGTAACAATGTGTGGTAATTTGATGTTGTCACTGTTTCACTGATATCTGTTAGTCTAAATACATAAAATCAATTATATCAATTACACCAATCCGAGATTGAATAAAAATATACAGGATGTCCCATTTGAGTTGAGATTGTAAATAATTTCGAAGACATATGATTTAAAAACAACAAACTGCCACATGTCCTTTAGTGTTTCAAGTGGGGGGTCAAATGGCACTACTAGTTGTCTAATTCGTGGGCGTTTTCAAGGTTATTTCAAGGTCATTTTGTCTTTTTTATCATAAACCCATATTTTTTATTTCGGAATCATATTCGACGTAAAAAAATGCACAACTTTTGTTTGAAGCATTTTTTTGTAAGTTTGTAAGAACTTTATTATGTATTCGTGAGTCTTTTATTAAACGAATTACTGTGTCTCAAAGTTGAGGGTAAAAATTTCGAGCATTTATTATGATGTTCTTAAATGAAATAAAAAATCTTCCAGAAGAAAGTAACGTTGCCATTTTAATAGAAAAACAAAATTATCCTTGACATAAACATGAAAAACCCGCTAAATATCTTAAGAAATATTGAACTTACAAAAAGATGTTTCAAACAAAAGTTGTGCATTTTTTTACGTAGAATATGATTCCGAAATAAAAAATATGGATTTATGATAAAAAAAGACAAAATGACCTTGAAATAACCTTGAAAATGCCGACGCATTAGAAAACTAGTAATGCCATTTGACTCCCCACTCGAAACACTAAAGGACATGTGTCAGTTTGTTTGTTTTAAATCACATGTCTTTGAAATTATTTACAATCTCAACTTAAATGGGACACCCTGTATATGTCTTCTCGCAACAATTTAAATCTATTTCTTATCAATAAGTCTATTTCTGAGAAAAATTAAATTTGATTTACTAAAATCTTCTCAATTTTTCAAAGTTTAGTAAAGGATTTTATATGAACATTTAATGATGCCTAGACTGCAAATTTTACCCAGAATGAGTAGGAGAAATTGAAAACAGCTGAAAAATTAAAAGAATTCGAGGATAAAAAAATATAATGTTCGAAAAACAACTATACAGAGGGAAAGAGAATTCTACACGACTGCTGTATCTTGTTGCAGATAATTTTTCTTGCGCATAAACTCCGCAGTCTAGTTATGATTATTCAATCTTCGCCCCGCGAAACTAGACGTTCCTCCAGCCATTGCATAAATATACTAATCGCGACAGCTACGACTTGTAAAGCAGCGTAGCTCCACTCTGCACACATTGCGAACGATCCAACGCAGGATCGCGCACACACGTCGACAAAAACCGAGTCCTTTATATAAGAGATTATTCGCGGCGTAGTCATCAGAGTGTATTTCTGACTATTTGACTGCGCGATAATATAATCTGTCCCGTGTGCACCACTGTAAAAAGGTTCAATTAAAACACTCGATCTCTCACTCGTGAAACATGTAACTTACAACAACCGACACGTCGGCATTAGATAATCGAGTTATATAAACAATTGTCCACGCCGTATATTAAACAAACTCCTATAAACCTACGGACGTGAAATTGACTCTCACGAATTGTATTATAACAAAATCGTTCGATATATTGTTCTATAGCAGTTACTCGATAGAATTGATTCGCTACTTACAAAACGATTTAATGTGTTTAATCTAGCGTTAATTGGAATTGTCAAGACATGCATGTTCCTACATAAATACCGTCCGAACGCAAGCTTTATAATTAGACAAGTCGGCTGTTTCGTAAACAAGCGCCGCATCCTTGATTATTAAATACTTGGCGGACGAATGTTACATTCGATTTTGGCAGAAAATCGCGAAATCGGTCGAAATCTTTTCTGAAACTCGTGTCGATAATGAGTCAAATAATACAATAAATTACATGAGCTTGCAAATGTTTAACAGCAGTGTCGAAGTGTCGTTGATTTTCATAATTAGACTGCGAATTTTATGCATTTATCACAAACATGGCTACACACAATTTAAACCAGTGGACATATGAAGAAGATTCATGGACAGCTGTGTGTGTTAGTTTCAGCTTAATAAGATAATTAAAAGAAGAAACACATTTTGGCTCCTGTTTCATGCAATCGATGCAAACATTTCTTTACTTCGCATGAAACTTTTCGTTTTTCACAAATAGAATATAAGAAAAATCACAATAGTAGAAATAATGCGAAATCTTTCTCTCTTTTCGTCCATCTTCTATTAAACATTAAATTACACGAGCTACCAAATTTTTCGCAGCATCGTTAAAGTGTCGTTGATTTTCAAAATGAATCAACTGGAATGTACACTCAAGAACAATATAAAAGAGGGAAAAAATACAGGATCTACTTAAGTTTGTCAAGGGAAACCAAACTGATTAATCAGATAATGTAATCCACTCCTATATGTCCTTCATGATGTTGCTAACAACCTTATAGTTGATGCGACATAAATTATAAATTAAAAAAGAATTTTTATTTCTGACAAACAGAATATGTATAGGAACGTTCAAAGGGAATAAAATGGGTAGATCAAACGGGCATGAAAGGCTGATGATCGGTGCAGAATATTTGATATACAGGGTGTCCCAAAAATGTCTCGCTTCCTTCAAAGGGGAGATTCCTGAGGTCATTTGAAGCGACATTTTCCTTTGCAAAAATGGCCGTTTTGGCTTTGTTAAGGAGTTATTAACGAAAAACACGGACCAATCAGAGCGCGACCTAGAGGCGTATTGGCAGAGACGGCCGCGCGCGACAGAAGTCGAGCGATGGTGATACACCGCGGTCGAAAGCAAGGAACAAACAAGGGGCCGCGCGCCTCCGTAATATCGCGGTGCAGCGTTCGCTTTAAATAATTTTAATTCCGTCAATTTTAAAGCGCCTGCCTTTTCAAAAATAGGTCCGTAAAGAGGAGACTTGGAGCTGTCACCACGTTTTTTTCGAATTTTTAAAACAGTCTCGGCTATAGGAAAATTGCGTTTATTTAAAACATTTGCAAAATAAATGGTGAAAAAACAATTTCTTCCAAATCGAAATATTTTCAATAGATACTCTTATGTGTTCACTACAAGCTCCTAAAAACTCATTTTCCTCGGTAAGTTAGTTCTAATGTTATCATTTAATGAAAAAAAGTTCTTTACACGTCTGTAAAACCAACATTTTTTAAGATTTCCAAAAATCCTTCGAGATTCGTTCATAGGTTACTAAAGACTACAACATATTCAAATTTGAACTATCCGACATAGGACTTGAAAAATTGTCTTCTCTTGTTTGTTCCTTGCTTTCGACCGCGGTGTATCACCATCGCTCGACTTCTGTCGCGCGCGGCCGTCTCTGCCAATACGCCTCTAGGTCGCGCTCTGATTGGTCCGTGTTTTTCGTTAATAACTCCTCAACAAAGCCGAAACGGCCATTTTTGCAAAGGAAAATGTCACTTCAAATTGCCTCAGGAACCTCCCCTTTGAAGGAAGCGAGACATTTTTGGGACACTCTGTATAATATTTGATACATTTAAAAAAGTGAACATATTCAAACCATCTAAAAGCGCCATTGCACTATTTCAAACTCATTAAAATTATTAAAAAAAAGAAATTAATATCTACGTACCTCCTACATCTTGCATTCATTTCATTATATCAATACGTCGAAAATAAGATAACAATGTCCTTAAATTCTACCAATGCCTCCGCAATTTTGTGCCCGACTTGATCATTGTTCTTATAAATGCAAGTCTGTCAACGAATTTTCCCGAATTCTAAACAGAATTCGTGCAAGAATACAGAATCATTTAACCCGCTGTAATACTTCTCAATTAATTCGATCACGGTAATGAATAAATAAATAAATAAATAAATCAAGGTACTTTTCCAATAATTTTCAACAATGTTCAACGAAAGTCTCCGAGCAAGTGAGGATAACTAGCGGATCAGCTTGTGTGAACGGTTCGCGATTAAAAATAAAAACGGCCGCTCGATAAACACGGTGTGCCCCGTTTATGTAATGAATGAGCGTGAATTAAAACGGAGCTAGCGTCGCGTCGCGTCGCATCGCATCGTCGGGTGCTTTTAAGCAGTAACAACGATAGCGAACGCTCGAGTTTTTCTGGCGTAATTGAGCCGGAGAGTCGACGCCACGAAGTTTTATTCTCGGCCGTGGTAAACAATTCGTTTTGCTAGGAGCACCGATCGCGGCTCGAGCGGCTCGTGGAATCAGCATGCGGGCTTATGTAATGTTTCAGATAGAATTTACACCTTACATAATTGCGTCGCACCCGATAGGCGGCCGCGATATTGGCTGACGATGGCCTGTGTCGAATTAAAAGGTTCGACGAAGCCTTAGACGCTCTCAGATTTTTCTCTTCTCCGCTAGGTTATTGCAGCGCGACCATAACCCCCCCCCCCCCCCTCACCAACGACTTTCCTGAGACAATTTTCATTTATTAGAACGATAAGCATTTTAGAGATGTAGGATTTCAATCGAGAAAGGACCGACAAGTTTGGAAGAGGCTGTAGTGGATCGATGATCAAACTGATGCACTATTAATTTACCAATACGGTAATAACTAGGATTTCCATGCAAAATAAAAAAAGGTTTGCATCGATTGCAAGACACAGGAGCCGATTTCAATTTTTCTTTCTTCTTTGTCTTATTCACACTACACCTATCGAGCTGTAAAAGTAACTGGTAGTTGCCTTTTAAAAATTACAAAATTGGATTTATTTGGATTTTGTGCGGTTTTTATCATATTATGTGCTGCACTATTTGTTCGATCATTTCTTATGATAACATCTTCATAATTTCCATAACTGTAAAACAAAAAATCTGGAACCAGTCAAAATCCAAAGAAATCCGATTTTGTAATCCGGTTAATTTGACCGGTCGTGTTAAGCTGAAACCAATGCTGATGATGATGTTCCCGAATTTGTTTAATGTGTCCCTGCTTTATATTGCGTGCACCCAATTTTGTCGAAAATGCATGTAATCTATATTAAATTATATATGTATATATAATATTATAATAAAAACATATTATAATAAAAACCGCACATAATCCAAATAAATCCAATTTTGTAATCCGGTTAATTTGACCGGTCGTGTTAAGCTGAAACCAATGCTGATGATGATGTTCCCGAATTTGTTTAATATGTCCCTGCTTTATATTGCGTGTATCCAATTTTATCGAAAATGCATGTAATCTATACTAGATTATATATGTATATATAATATTATAATAAAAACATATTATAATAAAAACCGCACATAATCCAAATAAATCCAATTTTGTAATCCGGTTAATTTGACCGGTGGTGTTAAGATGAAACCAATGCTGATGATGATGTTCCCGAATTTGTTTAATATGTCCCTGCTTTATATTGCGTGTATCCAATTTTATCGAAAATGCATGTAATCTATATTAAATTATATATGTATATATAATATTATAATAAAAACATATTATAATAAAAACCGCACATAATCCAAATAAATCCAATTTTGTGATTTTTAAAAGGCAACGTATACCAGTGACTTTTACAATATTTTATATGATATAATTTGGACGTGGCTAGAGGGCGCACGGTGTGAATGCTGTTGAATGTGTGAGGAAAGAATTCATAGATCAATGGTGGGCACGGGTGGAGCCCCTCAAACGCCTGCTTCTCCCACCAGCCTGTCTTTCATGCAGCGCGCACGTCCGTTGCGTACGCTGATGTCTCGTGTCTTCGTTGCCCCATTGTACCGTGCTTACTGGAAGGGGACAGAGGGCGCTACGGTGTGGTCGGTTTTGCCTCAATTGAGGCAAAATTGCCCATCTCTGTCATAGATTAACACTAGAACTACCGGACAAGTCAAAATGACTGGTTTCTAAATTTTCCTTTTACAAATATTGAAATTATAAAAATGTTTTCCGGAATAATGTTTTAATCAACTTCTCTATTAGAGTACATATTTAAACAAAAGTTGTACGGAATTTGAATAAATGCATTCTTGTCGTTATTAGAAGGCAATATACACTAGTCGCGTTTAGCGCTCGGTAGTTGTAGTGTTAATAAAGGTAATGGAAGTAAATAATTACGGCAAATCAAAGTGAGAACATAAGTGTATGGAACATTGGCGGAAGAGCGAGAAGAAGAAATAGATAAAAATTTTAAAACTTTAAGATATATTAAAGGTGAGAGGTTGCATAGACATAAAAATGAAATACGCTGAAACCATGACAATAGGCAGCTCGACAATCGCACAGTTAGTTATGTAAATACGCTTGACCTCGATACAGTTGTACTCTCAATTTCGTTCTAACCCCGCTGATTCGCTATAAGACAAGAAAAATGATTGCAAACGTGACTAAAAGAGTCCCAGAATACATGACGTATGAAAATGAACGTGACGTAAGGAATGGTTACGCGTGGATTGAACATTTTAATCTTCGGATGTTACGTTTGACAAAAAGGTTTGTTCATCACAAAAATAAATGACGCTTTCGAATTGCTGTTGAAAATTTTTTAGGTCGTGTAATTGCTGAAATGCGAGATTCGATATATGGTCGATAATATCGATACAAACGCGAGAAACAAAATGGACAAGAAGGTATTATGTTACAATATTACAATTCTGTCGGTAACTTAGTAATTTGAGTCACTATCGATTTTTCATTATAAATTTGTAAAATCCTATTTATTAAATATTCTATACTGACGTAACCGCCGGGTGCCTTTTGGTGCCGTCTAATCGCTCCATTTTTATCATAAATGGATAAAGAATCCTGTACCAAAGAGTTTACCAAATACTCCGCACAAGCATAATCAAGGCTTTAAACAACTGTGTACTCTAAATGAATCTTTAAAATTGCCTTTGTGAAACCTTTTCTCTGATTTATAATTTGAACCTAATTTTAATGGCAGAGAACCTAATTGGCATCAATGCAAATTTTAAGGAACTGAAAAAGTAAAGAATATTTTAAACAGCTGGGTGTTCAAAATAAACTGTTGAATTCTCCTTTCTGAAACTTATGCTTTGATTTTCAATTTGGACCCAATTTTAATGGCGGAGAACCTAATTGACATTAATGCAAATTTTAAGGAACTGAAAAAGTAGAGAATATGTTAAACAGCTGGGAGCTCCTGATAAACTGTTGAATTCTCATTTCTGAAACTTATGCTTTGATTTTCAATTTGGACCCAATTTTAATGGCAGGGAACCTAATTGACATTAATGCAAATTTTAAAGGACTGAAAAAGTAGAGAATTTTTTAAACAATTGAGAGCTCAAAATAAACTTTTGAATTCTCATTTCCGAAACTTATTTTTTGCTTTTCAATTTGAACCCAATTTTAATGGCAGGGAACCTAATTGACATTAATGCAAGTTTTAAGGAACTGAAAAAGTAGAGAATATGTTAAACAGCTGGGAGCTCAAAATAAACTGTTGAATTCTCATTTCTGAAACTTATTTTTTGCTTTTCAATTTGAACCCACTTTTAATGGCAGGGAACCTAATTGACATCAATGCAAATTTTAAGGAACTGAAAAAGTAGAGAATATGTTAAACAGCTGGGAGGTCAAAATAAACTGTTGAATTCTCATTTCTGAAACTTATTTTTTGCTTTTCAATTTGAACCCACTTTTAATGGCAGGGAACCTAATTGGCATCAATGCAAATTTTAAGGAACTGAAAAAGTAAAGAATATGTTAAACAGCTGGGAGCTCCTGATAAACTGTTGAATTCTTGTTTCTGAAACTTATGTTTTGATTTTCAATTTTAACCCAATTTTAATGGCGGAGATACCAGTCTCGATACCAGTTAGAGTATTATAATATAATAATATAATAAAAAATATATGTTAAGACTTAAAAATATATATATGTAATATAATATAATATATATAATAATATAATAATATATAAATAAAAACTTTATCTTAATACTTAAAAAATTAAGCTGGCCTTCATTTTTTATAAAAAAGAATTTCTTTCTACTTTTCTATATTGAAATTTGTAGAAAAATAAATATTGATCAACTTTTGTTGGAAACGTTTTTTTTCTCAGATCATAGGAAATGTCTTAAAAAACGTCTTAATTCGATGATAATACTAGCATGCCGCGGAAATAACATAAGTAACAATAGCAACACAAATAAGGTGTAAACATAACTAAAATCAACAATAAATGCATATTATTATTGTATATTATACATATGTATACATTATTTATAAATATGCATAAGCTATGAAAATAAAAAAATAAATAAAGTATAAATACAAATGAGATCAACAAAAAATATACTATTTCTTAAAATCGATGTACAGCTAATAGGGACGGGAGGTGGTAGCTGAAACTTTATACATTTTAGTAATCAGAAACGTCTAAAGTTTCTTGTGAAAAAGATTCATCAAGATCATTTTTTTAAAAAACCTTCTGAAAGTTTACGTTATTTAAACTTGACACTATTTTTTCATGAGTAACAAGATATTAACACTAGGTTTACGGAGCCCTAAAATTGATTATTTTATATTGCTTTATAAAAATAATAAAATTGTATCTACTTAGATCTTCAACGACTTTTATTGTAATATGTACAGAAAAAAATAAATCTATTTAATAATTCCTCACGAATGCCTCCTTACACTTTTAATAATCGTAAATTAAAAAATTTTGAATCCGTCATTTTGACGGGTCCTGTAAATCTAGTATTAACAACTGTATTACACATTTAAAATACACCTGTTGTCACGTATGAAACTATCATTTAAACTTTTATTTTACCAGTTTGTCTTCAGATCGTTATATCTGGTCACAGAATAATCTGAAATAATTAATAATTTCGATTTGGAAGCTTTGAAGGGTTCTTACTCTATTGCATACAATTCGTTTCAATATCTTAATCTTAAAATAATGACTTTTGTGTGTCTCATCTGTAACATTGGATAATCCGACCAGCGTAGAGCATCATAGCCTGTTAGCAACAATTTTACAACAGATGACTGTCCAGAGTTGATCTAATAAGGCCCTGTTGGTGATGGATCGGCTAGCGGGACGGGGCTTTTACGTAACACCTCCAAACATAGTTCTCTTCGACGCGAGGTGACTGCCAGCCGTCGCATTTTTGCTAAAGTGTTGCAACTTCGTCTCCCGAAAGCCTTTGGTTTCAACCAGAACGGAGACAGCTCTCCCGACCTGGCATGCACCGCGAAACATCGCAGCATCTAGTTCCTGGCTGCATTATTCCATAAATCGCCGCGATCGGATCCCGTGCGTGCACAACATGTAAGCCGCAATTGCGAAATCTGATGGACCCAGCTTGTGTTTCGCGTAGTTATGTCATTTCTCCAGGGAAAAAAAAAACGAAGAAATTGATCGTCGAACGTTCCTATCAATACTACTACTTTGACGGGTCGTTCACGACACGAGAATATCGAATTCCAGGCCATAATTATTTTTAGAGACCACGCTCCGCTATTTTATATTAAATTTCTATATGTATACTTAACACTAAACCTACCGAGCATTAAAATTGATTAGTTTGTACTGTTTTATAAAAATAACGGTAATTATATAGAGAAAGTCTGCGTACTCAGATATTGATGAAGTTTTAATACATTATAGATTTCGGCATTTCGAACAACTTTTTCCTTTTCCAATATAGGGGAGTCGCTTTTAGTTTTCGAGTTAAACTCCATTTTGCATAATATAACCAAGAAAGGGTCGGTAATTATATAGAAAAGGTCAGCGTTCTCCGATTTTGATGAAATTTTAATATGTTATGGAGCAACACATTCTGAACAACTTTTTCCTTTTCCAATATAGGGGAGTCGCTTTTACTTTTCGAGTTAAACTCCATTTTGCATAATATAACCAAGAAAGGGTCGGTAATTATATAGAAAAGGTCTGCGTACTCCGATTTTGATGAAATTTTAATATGTTATGGAGCAACACATTCTGAACAACTTTTTCCTTTTCCAATATAGGGGAGTCGCTTTTAGTTTTCGAGTTAAACTCCATTTTGCATAATATAACCAAGAAAGGGTCGGTAATTATATAGAAAAGGTCAGCGTTCTCCGATTTTGATGAAATTTTAATATGTTATGGAGCAACACATTCTGAACAACTTTTTCCTTTTCCAATATAGGGAGGTCGCTTTTAGTTTTCGAGATATTTGCAAAAAACTATCGGTAATGTTAATTTCATAACGGAAACCTTCTTTTTAGAAACACTGGGTGAGTGTGAAACACTGGGTGAAGTGTTTCAAACAAAAAATAAACAGATGCGGCCCGAAAATCCAGGAAATGGAATAACAGAAGAAACAAGCAGAATTAACTCCTGTAGATACCTCTGATCATACATAGATAGGCTATCTAAATATAAAATTTCATTAATTTCTATCTATAAAAATAAATATAAAATTTCATTGATTTCTATCTATAAAAATAAATATAAAATTTCATTAATTTCTATCTAGATAGCCTATCTATGTATGATCAGAGTTATCTACAGGAGTTAATTCTGCTTGTTTCTTCTGTTATTCCATTTCCTGGATTTTCGGGCCGCATCTGTTTATTTTTTGTTTGTAAACGCGTTGTGGAGATGAGAAGCGACAATACCACACACACCCACCCAGTGTTTCACACGCACCCAGTGTTTCTAAAAAGAAGGTTTCCGTTATGAAATTAACATTACCGATAGTTTTTTGCAAATATCTCGAAAACTAAAAGCGACCCCCCTATATTGGAAAAGGAAAAAGTTGTTCAAAATATCGAAATCTATAATATATTAAAATTTCATCAAAATCGGAGTACGCAGACCTTTTCTATATAATTACCGATCCTTTCTTGGTTATATTATGCAAAATGGAGTTTAACTCGATCGTTACCAGCATTTATTTTGTTGTGTTTTTTCAAAGCTGCATGATTAGAATTTTCTGTCCTGATTAATGCCCTAGACGAATGAGATAACTTTTTATTTCCTTGCGCGCCTAGATTTCCTTTAACACTAAACCTGCCGACCATTAAATGTGACTAGTATGTGCCCCCTTATTAGAATGGTAAAATTGAATTTATATAGATTTTGTGCCATTTTTTACTGTAATGTATACTGGAATAAAAAAAGTATGAATAATCATTTCCAGTGGAAGCATTTTTGTAACTTCAATAATTGTGAAATAAAAAATTTGAAACCGGTCATTTGACCGGCGGTGGTAGGTTTAGTGTTAAACAATTATATGTTTTGTATATATAACACAAAACACTTACGAGTACAGGCTTAACCCTCAGCACTAAAAATTGTCATGTACTTACGCAAAATATTTTTTACATTGTTAAATTTGCTTGTATTTACAACAAATTCAAGTATTATATGAGTAAATTGCATGAAATTTAAAAAGTTATAGATATGGAAATATTTCCATAATTTGGAAATATATAAATATCTACGGATAGAGATCCATAGATAAATATGAAAATATACTCCAGGGCAGAAGAATTGTTTGGTTTTCCAGTTAACAATAGTTCCGAGTGTAAAGAATTAATATTCGAAGTTTCTTTAAGAAGCTACAAAGATTAGTTTACTGTACGACAAGTACAAACAATTTTTTAAAAAATTGAAAATTGTTGGAATCGTGGAAGAAATAATGACGGTAGCTTGTTGCGCTTGCTAATAATAATATTGTTGCAGGGTGGACAGCGTGGGCGACCAGAATTTTGAAATTTTTGTCAGGAGAGGCTCATTTTAGTGGAGGCCCGCTTCGCATAATAAAATTCGTCGTCCTCCTTGGATTGTCAGCGAAAGAATTCTGTTGCAAGTATGTGTGCGGGTGTCTGCCGTGCGTAAACCATTTACGTAACGTCAAGATACGCCGTATTTCGATGATTAACAATTTGTTTTGCGATCAGCAAAGGTGACTCTTTGTACGGCACAAATACCTTACGTAAGCCGGCAGATAAACGAGCATGTGCAAGACGGAGATTAAGCCTTCTGTTTTTCGAATTTCTGCGATGGGACTGCCGAGAAAGCTGGATACTGACATTATCACAGCAACTGGTGCAAACCTAATCATGTAGACGACCAAAAAGGACTATAAACTGCATCCTCGCCCATTTGTTGCAATAAATCATGCAGGAAGACACACATTCATTTCTTTGCTACATGTTTCGGTTGACATGTTTGGAAATTCTTGAATTTGAAGTTAAACATAATTTGAGTGCAAGTAAAACACAAGTTGATTTGAAATAAAACGGTATTGATATGAAAATAATTTGATTTAAAATGAAGAACAATTTTATGTAAAAATAAAATATAATTTGATTTGAAATAAAACAGAATTGATATGAAAATAATTTGATTTGAAATAAAACAGAATTGACATGAAAATAATTCGATTTATACCGAAGAACAATTTTATATGCACATAAAACATAATTTGATTCGAAATAAAACAAAATTTTGAATTGAAAATAATTCCATTTAAAGTAAAACACGATTTGATTTTAAATAAAACAGAATTGATATGAAAATAATTTGATTTTGAATGAAGAACAATTTTATGTGCACATGAATCATAATTTGATTTGAAATAAAACGGTATTGATATGAAAATAATTTGATTTAAAATGAAGAACAATTTTATGTAAAAATAAAATATAATTTGATTTGAAATAAAACAGAATTGATATGAAAATAATTTGATTTGAAATAAAACAGAATTGACATGAAAATAATTTGATTTATACCGAAGAACAATTTTATATGCACGTAAAACATAATTTGATTTGAAATAAAAAAAAATTTTGAATTGAAAATAATTCAATTTAAAGTAAAACACGATTTGATTTGAAATAAAACAGAATTGATATGAAAATAATTTGATTTAGAATGAAGAACAATTTTATGTGCACATGAAACATAATTTGATTTGAAATAAAATAATATTGATATGAAAATAATTTGATTTAAAATGAAGAACAATTTTATGTAAAAATAAAACATAATTTGATTTGAAATAAAATAGAATTGATATGAAAATAATTTGATTTGAAATAAAACAGAATTGACATGAAAATAATTTGATTTATACCGACGAACAATTTTATATGCACATAAAACATAATTTGATTTGAAATAAAACAAAATTTTGAATTGAAAATAATTCAATTTAAAGTAAAACACGATTTGATTTTAAATAAAACAGAATTGATATGAAAATAATTTGATTTAGAATGAAGAACAATTTTATGTGCACATGAAACATAATTTGATTTGAAATAAAATAATATTGATATGAAAATAATTTGATTTAAAATGAAGAACAATTTTATGTAAAAATAAAACATAATTTGATTTGAAATAAAACAGAATTGATATGAAAATAATTTGACTTGAAATAAAACAGAATTGACATGAAAATAATTTGATTTATACCGAAGAACAATTTTATATGGACATAAAATATAATTTGATTTCAAATAAAACACAATTTTGAATTGAAAATAATTCAATTTAAAGTAAAACACGATTTGATTTTAATAAAACAGAATTGATATGAAAATAATTTGATTTAGAATGAAGAACAATTTTATATGCACATAAAACATAATTTGATTTGAAATAAAACAAAATTTTGAATTGAAAATAATTCAATCTAAAGTAAAACACAATTTGATTTGAAAGAAACTTTGAAATAGAATGACAAATTGTAAAAATATCAAAAATGTATCAGATAAAATTGTTAAAGACACAATTGCAATAATCTACGTTGCTTTTCGATAGGGTTTTCAATAAGATTTTCTCAAGACACGAACATGATTTTCGACTTATTTCATTTTATCGTTGGAATTGACGGTAACAATTTATGAAATTCTGTAATTTTTCTCAGTTCATTGTTCTTGGAATTTCCAACGGATGG
This sequence comes from Sphecodes monilicornis, assembly GCA_913789915.3. NCBI lineage: Eukaryota > Metazoa > Arthropoda > Insecta > Hymenoptera > Halictidae > Sphecodes > Sphecodes monilicornis. The sequence continues at coordinate 6,462,472 of OU565301.1, read as the reverse complement.
CGATCCGAATAATAGTAGCTTTTTCATTATGTTTATTTTCTTCGTAACATTTTCATTAAATTGATTTGCCATAAAAAAAGAAGATATTTCCTCTGATTAAGCTACATTTTCTGTTATACCGTAGTATATTGAGTACAATCTTTCATGTCACGATGTAATATTCAAAAGTTCCAAAGCTATAAATGTTGGGCTTTGAACTGAAAGAAAAGTTATTGAAAAATGGAGGAATAGTCAGGAAATTGTTGGAGCATCATTGCATTTTAATAAAGCAGATCTAGATCAATCTGCGATTTCAGTGTGGTGGCGTAACTGAAGACACGAAGGAATGAAGTCAATTAGGGTCAGTGAGCTGTGATGACGAATTTCTGCTACAGAAAATTGAGGATTCTTCGCTGTGGCGTTTATGAGCGGGTAATGTACGAGTCCTGGATTCATTAGACGGAATTACGCTTGTAAGTTACGACCAGAGGTTAGAGCCTTCTTCGCTCTGAATGACGACGGCGTTCATGCTAAAATGCACCGCTTCAAATTTTACCGCCCAAAAATACACGAACACGATTGCTCTATAATAAACATTATTTCATGAATATATTCGAACGCTTTTCGTGCAATTTTAATCATTAGACTGTGGGTGGTTGTGCAAAATAAAAGCGTTTTATAAATCACGACTCTTTTAATAGTATTAATGAATTGGGAAGAATACAACAATATGTTTAAATTCTTCTAATGTCTTTATAGTTTGTCTGTACAGTTCATTAACCCGGCAGTGTCCACGTGGGGGTCTAGCGGATCCCCACCGTTGAGATATGCTATCTATTTCTCATATTTCTTTCGCTACAGTTTTGCCATACAATGTAGCTTCTTAAAACTCGATACCGGCTGTATTGATGTGTCGCCGACTTTGTGTTGTGCGCTCAAAATGTATTTCTACAGTTTCTGCTCTCTTTATGTATACTAGCGAGTGTTTCAACCGTGTGTTTTTGATATTCAGTATTACAGTTTCGATTGAGCTTTCTCGCAGGAGCATCGTTTACTTACACGGTGCAGTTAGTTTATTCTTGTTTTTGTATCACTACAATTCTTACTACACTTTCTTTATATTTTAGTAAGTCTTTCTTTCTTGTGCGTGCACGTTCCTGCAGAAGGCATAGATGACTACTTTGATAACTAGTTTGTATATGGCGTATATATATTTTATACTGTTATTTTAACAAAAGTATAAATAAATGTTACAATAAACATAAAACATTAAGTATAAATATTGCTTTTCACTGGGGGTCTATGAACACCCCACGTGGACACTTTCGTTTCAGAAGTTAACGCTGCCGGGTTAATCATTGATGTCGTTGGTATTTATACTTGTATGCTTTCTATAATGTAGGTTTAGTTACGACCTGCTGCTAATTAAACAGTTGTTCAAATGAGTTTACTCATAGTGTTATCAATCTGTTTAATGTTTGAGAAAGCTGTTTTTATAGTAACCTCGTTTTAAGGGGTCCAAAGATTTATTTAATGCGTTTTTCATCACCCTTTCTTTTTGCGCCTGTATCTTAATTTTGAATTGTTTAAATCTTCAGAAATTCGAGTATTTACAAGACTGTGATAAATTCATTTTTTTTAAATACCGAAAAACTATTCTATAAATACAGTATTTAATCGATAAGTGTCGCCGAATTCTGAACAAGAAGCGTCGCAAAACAATCCCCACTTCCGCGGGGTATACCCCGTGAGGGGCCGTGAAGCTCGAGAGGCCTCGTTTAGCGAGAAGTGTAACATAATAATATGTAACATAATAATAAGAATTATTATTTTTTGATGGAACTGTCAGCAACATATTCGCGGCATTTTTCTAATGAAAGTGATACCAAATAAGATATAATTGCGATGATATTTACTTGTGTAATGGACGATGAAAGTTTCGGGAAATTATTGTCAATATGATTCGAATTATATCGTGTTTGGTATTATGTTAACCAGAAAAATGCCACGAATATATTGGAGAAAGTCTCATAAAGAAATAAGTAATAATAAAAAAGTATTTTTTATTGGCATTACACTGTGAGGACACGTGGGCCTTTGAACTGTGCCGACGACCGCGACTCTCCGCGTCTTTTTCTTTCCCATACGCTATCCTTCCTTGCGCCCGAAACTTTCATCGCCCATTACTCAAGTAAATACCATCGGAATTATATCTTATTTGGTATCATTTTCATTAGAAAAATGCCACGAATATGTTGGTGACAGTGTCATCAAGAAATAATAAAAAATAAAGAATTTTTGTCATTGGATTAGTAGTGGTCTCACGCCGATACACTCGACCCGTATTATGTTACACTTCTCGGCGATCGAGGCCTCTCGAGCTTCACGGCCCCTCACGGGGTATATCCCGCGGAAGTGGGGATTGTTTTGTGACACTTCTTGTTCAGAATTTGGCGACACTTATCGATTAAATACTGTATACTGAAAGTGAATATTAATGCAATATTATTATTTGCCGTTGTAATGGTGTAAAAATCGTTTTATTTCGTTGTTGTGGACCTAATGGAATAATAGTATGGTTATAATGGATAATTTATACCACAGTGTGCGCAATAGTGTGCACTATCGGTACAAAATCATTTTTTACGGTTAGGTATGTAGTATAGTACAATAATTACAAGCTGTTCCACCCACGCGAATTGTAAGCCGCATTCTTCGATGCAATCTCGTGTAATACACGGCCGATCGATGTTTTTCTTGTCGCCGTTGGAAGATACGTCGCCGCACGCCTTCCTATTTACCAGATGATTAATTTCTTTATTACTTTCTACATCCCGCTATTACAAGAAACACGCGCCGTCAGAATATGCGTTTTCGCAGTGCAATGTACGCGTAGGAGACGTAGAGGTCAGCATGCTTCAGTGCATTGTTTAGCTTACAGTTTTTTTAAATGTAAGAACTGACAAAAAGAGTTCAGTTAATTCACGACACTGATTTAAAACTTAAAATCATACGAAATGGCTGTTAAAAGATATTTTTTTGGTAAAACTTACGTTTAGGGGAGGATGCTCCAATGACCTTCATCTTGACATATGTTGTTGAGGACAACATTCTGAACAACTTTTGTCATTACAACTACCCGGTGCTCGGTCTTAGTTTTCGAGATATTTGCGAAAAACTATTGCTAGTATTGTATTGAATTTTCTGTTTCGACTAATTTTGTTGATCCTGAAACTGAAGTTCATACACAAAATATTGAAAGATTGTGGAGAGGCCTGAGAGTATATACTAATTATATTGCCGAATTTTTATTTAAAAGAACGTACAATTTTGATAAACGCATTGATGCTTTTTTCGAAATAATGAATTCTATGTATCCATTAGACGATTTAAATACAGAATAAAATTCTCAGTTTGATATAGATACTATTCGAGATACTTATAATTTCGTCTGCGTGCTCTCCGCCCCCCGCCACCTAGTCCTAACCAACACACGACACCACACACACCCACCCACTGTTTCTGAGACGAAGGTTCTCACATTAAACAATGTAAAATCAACTGAAACTAATACCAATTTGTTTTACTATCAAATGCGATAATATAATACATGAATGAATGGAAGAATACGGAAAATTTAATACACTATTAGCAATAGTTTTTCGCAAATATCTCGAAAACTGAGACTGAGCACCGGGTAGTTGTAATGACAAATGTTGATCAGAATGTTGTCCTCAACAACATATGTCAAGGTCAAGGTCATCGGAGCATCCTCCCCTAAACGTAAGGTTTACCATTTTTTTAACTACCAGGAACAAAATTTTAAAAATTTATTCAATCTTTCCTTATTTTTTATCGTGATAAAGGCGGAAAAATATTTGAAAAATTGGTAATTTTTGACTTTAGCATTCCCTTGTTTTGAAAGTAATCAAGATTTTTAATTTATTTTGTTTTGGACCGTAACTACATACACATACTGATTAATAGACAACTTTATTTTCTGTTTCCGATCAGTAGAACGTCCGTAATCGTGGCAACAGTCGACCCGTTTTGCAAAACACACTCTATAAAAAAATATATAACTCATTTAATGTCTACAATTATCCATACACGCGTATGAAAAATCCTAATGCAGAAGGTTTGATTGTGCCGCAGAATCCCCCCCCCCCCCTCCCCCCCATAAAACATGCTCCAAAAAAGTATATGTAACTCGTCTGATTTTGAATATTTTTCCTTTAAAAAATCACACATACACTTCGAATACCATTGAATATGTGTGCCAAATCCCGATGTAAGAGGTTCAGTACTTTGTATGAAAAAATTCATAAAATTTCGTGAATAAATGGCCTTGAAAACCAAACTACCCCTTGAAACATCCTTAAGGTCATAAGGTCAAACATTAGTAAAGATGAATGATAAATAAAAATAAATAGGAAGGAAAGATAAAAAGGAAAAGAAAGGTATGAGCAAACCCGAGGAGAAGCAGGATAAGACACATCGAAATGATAAAGGAGAAGCCACGTAATACAATCATTAACAACAGCAAAAAGCTGTGATTCTTTGAGTTTATTGCAGAGTCTTTGTAATGTAAAAATAGACGTTAAAGTTAACAGTTATATTCTTGAGATTAAAAGAAAGTATAATTTGTTCCTTCAAAAAAACTTCAAATAATAGCACTATTAAATTCTTTTGGATTCCCTCGCATATAGGTATTCAAGACAATGAAATTGCTGACAAGCTGGCTAAATTAGCTACTGAAATGCCTGCCTGTATTTCTACTAAAATTCCCTTCAGTGATTTATTTGAGGGATTTAGAAAAAATGCTCATTTGAGAACGCAAGGTACCCTAAAAGAACAAGGTCGGTTTAAAGGGCAAATCTACTTTCAAAATTTTTATAAGGAGAGCATGAGGACGTGGTTTGCTTCTAAGGGCCTCTCTCTTGAATTCATCGTGACCATTAATCGATGTAGGGCAAATCATTATAGCTTAAATGCATCTCTTGCTCGAGTTGGCATTATAGACAATCCGAAGTACCAATGTGGATATCACAATCAAGATATTAATCACATAGTATGGCAGTGTGAGCTTCTCGATCAGCAGCGTACTATTCTAATTGAGTATTTGCGGAAACAAGGAATGTGTTTGCCTTTGAGTATGGAGATGTTCATTGCTTCTCCTGAGATAAAGCCGTGTTAGTGTATCTTTTCATTCATAAAAAAGTGTTATTTAAAGATTTAAATTAAATTATTACAGTATTAGATCATCATTAGATTATTTTATTTTATCCTAATGTAAGATGCGTTTTTAGTTTAGACACTGCGTTTGTATTTTTCTGTTTGTATGTTCGATATTGTATCTTCATGGTAGCCAAAATGAATCTCAAATGAGATTCAAGGTGCTATAATAAAAAAAAACAGCAAAAGGTGTGACAAATTTAAATTGAAAAGTCGTGTCGTTATTCGAATCTATCGCGTTCCAGGCTGGAATACCTCGTCCCATCGGCTCATCGCAGTGTCATTCACCACGAAATGTTCATTTACAGACAATACGCGTCGGCGTGCGCCGTTAACATTGTGCGTAAGCGTCGGGACGTTTGTTCCGCGAGTGTATCATCATCATCATCACCAACACCAACACCAGCAGCAGCAGCACGCGAACCGAACGTAGACGGTGCGGTGTGCGAGTGCGTTTCCGACGCATCTGCGTGATGCCCCGATGCATAGTGTTGTTATATACTGTATACACTCATATACAAGGTGAGCCTCGTAGCTAGACAACTTCGAATATCTCCTAAGTTAACACTTTGCTGTCCGGCGACACCACAGTGGTGTCGCGCACAAAGTACTGCTCAACGGCCGGCGACACCACAGTGGTGTACTGGACGGCATAGTGTTAATTGCGCATTATTTAATATTTACTATTTACTATTTACTATTAATATTTAATATTTACATATGTATATCTTCCAAATTTCATGAAAATAGGGGGCAGGATTGAAAACTCACGAGAGGTAACGATGACATTAGTAAAACTTGAAAATTTATAATCACCCGATAACCTCAAGAACGGCCGGCACCAAGCGAAGAAATTTTTACAAGACGTGCGGACGGCAAAGTGTTAATTGTTTTACGAAAAAATTAGTGAGACAACTGTTGCATGATTTCCAAGGAGACATACAGGGTGTTTCGTCTAAAACAGGACACCTAAATATCTCCTCTATCTCTGAAAATACAAAAAATGTTTCTAACGTAATCTAAGTGGTTTCAAAAGACGAATAGGATGGAAGAATCGTTTTTTATAAATTGTAATTTTTGAATCGTTTTTTCAAGGTCACTCGTGTTTTTTACATATATACACACATTTTTTGTTGTTGTATGTTATAGCAAACATTATTATGCATTCATCCATGTTTAATAGCACGACCTTCAAATGACCGTGAAATCTAAAATCTTTGAAAATTGACGATGCGGAATAACAGAAGAAACAAGCAGAATTAACTCCTGTAGATAACTCTGATCATACATAGATAGGCTGAGCTTTCAATTTTCAAAGACATTTCCTGGATTTTCGGGCCGTATCTGCTTATTTTTTGTTTGTAAACACGTTGTGGAGATGAGCAGCGACAATACCACACACGCCCACCCAGTGTTTCTAAAAAGAAGGTTTCCGTTATGAAATTAACATTACCGATAGTTTTTTGCAAATATCTCGAAAACTAAAAGCGACCCTCCTATATTAGAAACGAAAAAAGTTGTTCAAAATGCCGAAATCTATAATGTATTAAAATTTCATCAAAATCGGAGTACGCAGACCTTTTCTATATAATTACCTTATTTTTATCTCTAAATAACAATGTTGAAGACAATTGTGCGAAATTATTTTGAACAGTTGCAACTGTTGTCACTTGCAATCAATGCACTCGCGTAATCACTGCATCATTCTGCAGTTATCGCGGCACATGCATTTATAACACTATCTCGCACATCTTCGACCGTCGTTGTTGGTACGCGGTAAACCTCATTTTGTAATGTTCAAAAAATGAAATAAGTTCGAAAATATCTCAATAATTATTCATTTTACGCCCTACTTGGTATAATACTTTCCCACGCATTTAAAAAACCGAAGGTGTGCGTCTGGACAAAAGCAGCTAAGTAACAAAAGACATATTACAGCACTGTATGTGCGTCGCGGCGTCGCACCTAACCAATTAGGTTAACGACGATCGAACAACGCGGAGGAACTTCACCGAATATGAAGTCCTGTCGAGATGTATGATTGTATAAGTGGACTGTAATAGGTTGGTAGAAAACGCGGACAACTACGTCGACTAAGAATATGTATATTTACAATATGCTTTACACGAGTCGGACTTTATGAATCACACTGTAGATAAGTCTGTCGCGCTTATATACAAATCGGTTTGTGGGATTAGCCTATTGGCATCAAGTGGATTTTGTGCCATGCCCCTTTTCGAATTTGCTTGTTACCACCCCCTACAAGCCTTGTGGGGGTAGAAGATGGCAGCTATGGACGGGCCCAAGGAGGGAGGAAATTGGCGAATTTTCATTGTGGGGGGTTTCTGATGGCAAGGCCCGTTAGGGTGGCTCGCTCGTTTTACCGCTGTTTACCTGGCGCTGTACAAGTTTATTGTTTTATTGCTCGAAGGCTAGGGAACCCGAGATGCACGTGGGTGCCAACTGGAAGCCGTAAAGCAATCTTCGGGATCCTAGTCCGAGGTACATCTGTTTTGGCTTAACAACTAAATTGCAAATATACTAAAAATCCTCCGTCGCTAGGTCGTAAATCGAACTGTTTTCGAAGCCTTAACAAGCACTGTATGACCCCTTGGTAAACATGCAACATTCGTTTGAGAAATGTTTTCGTACAACAAATAACTCGCGAGTTATTCGATGTCGCCACCCTGTATACGGTGCATACTATGCAACACGGTGCATGCAGGCTAGCCGGGAGCAGAGCAGGCGCGCACGCACAGCATACACAGTGCAAACGTTCCACCAGGGAGCAAGCGCACGCAGAGGCAGATAGTCGGGGCAGCAGAGAGCTGAAACACACGAGAACGACGTATAACCGCCGCCGTCAACAACGACGACGACGAGGCAGGCAGGCAAGCAAGCACGCAACGTTACTGCTCATGCTCAGTAAGATTCCCAGAGCCCGGAGGAGCCGAACCGAGCCCCGTGGAATAATTGATCCAATCGAAACTCGACTCGCGCTCCCGCCACGTTTTGTGCACTGACGCGACACTATTTATGTAAGCTACCCGCGTTAAGGTTGCGCGCATCTCTTCCTCTCTGTCTCGCGAGACAGAGGCCTGCACCCGCGAAAGCCGACCAGTGTATGTGTGTGCGTGTGTTTGAGTGTGTGTGCGAGTGTGTGTGTGAATCAACCCAGAGGAAAACATAGTGGCCCAACCGTGATCGAGATAACGAACAACAAGTGTCCTGGTTGACGTCTCTCGGCTCTCAGCCCCACCTTGGACTTGGCACGCGCCCGCAACCTGTTTACCGTAATTTTCGGAAGAACCTGAATTCGTGTATGGGACGCTACACCCGGTACGGCGGCGTTTTTATTTCAAGGCCGCCCCGACTCGGCCCGACCCGGCCCGAGGAACTACCGAGCCGCTCGATAACGCCGACCACCGACGGAGCTGGTGCTGCGGAGCCTGTTGATACTCCGGGGGATGACGATCGTACGCGCGAGAGCAATTGTCTTGGAGCTATAGACTGTTGAGGTAGTGCAAGAAGGAATATTGTGACCGTCGATGAGTTGTGGTGGGGTTTGTTGATACACCGAAGGATGACGATTGACACGCGAGAGCAGTTCACTTAGAGCTATAGTTACTGCAAGAGGGAATAGTCACCTTCAATGAGAAGTGGTGGGGTCTGTTGATACTCCGGGGGATGAAGATTGATGCGCAAGAGGAGTATACTTGGGACTGTAGGCTGCTGGATTGATGTGAGAAGGAATAAAGGATGGGGATGTGGTTTGGCGTAGGTTGTTGATACTGGGGGATGACAATTAATCTATGAGATTAGTCCACTTGGAAGTGCCAAGCTAACATTCAGGTGGAACAATGACCTCCAATGTGACTTGGTGGAGCCTGTTGATACTGGGAGTGCCAATTGCTATCCAGGGTTTAACCCACACTATCTGTAACCACAGCCCGTCAAATTGATATAAGTAGACGGTGGATTTTATGCATTTATGGCAAAAGTGAGTAGATAAAACATGCAACAGTAGAAAGATGAAAAGGATTTGAAGGTATCTATGTATTGTCATTGACTTATTAAAGTTATTAAAGGAAGAAATAAATTTAGATTTGGTTTCAGTACGTTATAATTGACGAAAATAATTGTTATTTTGCACAAAAATCCGCAATCTAGCTATGACAAACAAGACGCTCATTTATTATCTCCAGCATCAGCAACCCCAACAATAATCTTCAAAATCCTGAAGGAAGTACCACAGACCCCAGGAATAAGATTGACATAATGCTACTTGGGGTGTTAAGAAATGCGTAGTAAAAATTATTACGATATGCAGGAGAGTCATTTACAATCTCCAGTGTCAACAACAACAATTCTCCAAGTACTCCGAACACCAGAGACCTCAGAAATTGACACGATGCAACCCTCAGCATTGTCGAGTTAGTATATCTCCGGAGAAGTGTGTTTTGCGTGCGCTCAAAGATGGGGAATCGAGGCAGCAACCCAGTGTCAGGATGACGCCTCGGATAACGGTCCGTGGTGGGGGTGTGGCCGGACACCTACGCAGAACGTAGAACCGTTGCCCCGCTATCACGGAATAGCTGTGGAGAGGTAGAAGACGGGAGCGTAGCGTGTAGCGTGGAAGGTGTATCAGCGGCCGTCGCGGCGCTGCCGTCGTCGCACCGACGCCGTCGCGTCGCCGTCGCCACCACCATCGGCCGACCACCACCCCTCGCTGCCAGATTCTGACAGTGGGCCGAGCGAGCGGTGACAACAGAGAGAGCCAGCAGTCGTCAGTGCGCCGTCGTGCTGTGCGTGGTGCACGCGTACCGGTTCACTATAGCGCCGCGACCGCGTGGCCGGCAGCTGTCAAACGTGATAATCGGTTCGCCTATGCTAGACCTAGGTAGCTTGTGCTAACTCATGGTAGCTTGCCTTACGTTAACTTGTGGTAGCTGACTAGCTAATTTTTCGCGAGTGTGTTGCTCCGAATTACAAAGGGATCCTCAAGATGCAGTGAAGTGACCCGGAGAGTTCGCGTTCGTATGAAAAGGTGTGGTGAAGACGGGGTGAAGGATTAGTGTGCCCATCCTGATGAAGATGTGCGTCGACTTGGTGGACCCGTCAAGGGTGCCCAGCTTCGTGAACCGTTGACGTCATCGACAGTTTAGGGGACAGGCTAGCTCCTACGGTCCCCAGGAACCAGCTCGAGAAGAGATGACTGAGCTGGCGAAGGAAGCGTTCGCTTCTCGAAATTACAGCCTAGCAGCCGAAATGTACGAAAGGTGTCTGAAGCAACAGAGCCCCAGCTTCGAGGTGCTGGTGGGCTACGGGGATTCGTTAGCCAAGTGCGGGAGGATCAAGGAGTCCATCAGCGTGTACTCCAGGTGTTTGGCCGTGGGCTCCATTCCCGCGGATAAGTTGAAGTACCTGGCGAACGCACTGCTCGAAGAACTGGCCGGCGTTGCTACCACCAGTTCCAGGAGGAAGACTGAGGCGTCCTTTGCCTGCCCGTTCTGCGAAGGGACGCTATGTCAACCGGTGACTAGTAACTGTGGGCATACTTATTGTAAGACTTGTGTCGAAACCGGGAAAAACTGTCGCGTGTGCGGACAGAAGATCACCAACGTGGGTGAGACCAATGTGCTTGTGCAGAGGCTTGTGGAAAAGTGGTGGCCCCGAGAGGCTGAGGCTAGCAGGGCCAGGCAAGAAGGTGACATTTTCATGAAGGAGGGACACCTGGGACAGGCGTTGGAGAGGTACAACCTGGCGATTCATCTTGGTGAGCTGTTCTGGAATTTTTGGTGGGCTGGGGATGAAGCATAATTAACCCTTTGCACTCGAGTGGTGACTCTGAGTCACCATTAAAAATTGTTATACAGTATCTAAAATATTTTTCACATTGTTGAATTTGTTCGTATTGGATAAATTATTAAATATTTAAGTATTGTACCAGTAAATGGCATCAGTATCATATGCAACAAATGAAAAGAATGAGATAGAATGGAAATATTCTAGGTTGGAAGAAATGTTTGGTTCTGGAGCTGAAATAGTTCCGAGTGCAAAGGGTTAAGGACTTAGCAAAGGGGTGAATAGATGAGGTCTTCCTTTTTGGGATTTATGGTGGGCTAGGGACGATCCTAGATTCAAGATTCAGCGAAGGGGTTGATGGAAGAGGTTATATTTGGGATTTTCGGAGTGTCGGGGTTTTAATTTTTGAAGTCCACGATGTGATAGCAATTTTAAAGATAAAATTCATTCATTCATCCAAGATCGTTATGTGTACTATTTATTTTTATTCGACAATGAGTTTGTTGACACTAAACGTTCCTATACTAAATCATCAACAGTTACTGATATTTGTTGTCCTGTGAAATGGATAAGATTGTCTTTACTCAAGCTTTGTATAATTTTTAATGTAACATGAGCTTGTGTATGGAAATTTATATAAACATTTTCTATGAATCTCTAATTTTAATAATTATGAAATAAAATATTCGTAACAGTTTATCTAACAGTGATACCTAATAATAATAACCTATTAACCAAGTATAGAACAGACTTCATAATATATTAACAAACGCAATATACAATATATAACACACGATACGCAGCATACATAAATCTTAAAGGTACTAAATACGCGTACTTGAAACTTCAGTGCTATTTAACTAAACGAAGCAGGGATAAATAAACACAATGTTTCTGCTCCACAATAATTTACGACAATCCTGCGGTTATAGTAACTGAATGAATATTCTAATTTAACAAATACATATGGATGTTGCACTGAACTGTGACTGGGTTTCTATTTATACCACAACTACGATTAATAAAAACGTTTATTGCATTATAAAAGTTGAAACAAACGTACAGAAACTATTAATATTTGCAATGTTAATAGGTTTTGTCCAACATATTTATACTCGAAATTGAAATTAAATATTTTGCGTGCTTGGAAGATTCTTTTCTTTCCAATTCGAACACAAGATTCTGACTGTCACGATACAAAAAGAAAATTGTTATTTGTTTTTAAAATAAATTCTGGATAAAAATAAATAAAAGCTCGACTCGTTGAACAAAAAACACTACCCGAGCTACTAAAATTCTCGCCAGGGATTACAAAGTAGTTACATAAAGATCATTACGAAACAGCGAATCCGGATAACGTTACGAACCGCAGAAGATCGAATTAATTTGCATGTATCGATTCCTAAGGTAGAAACATTCATCCGAGAATGAGAACAATTTAATCTTATCGGTCAGGGAAAATCAAAATGAAAATTCCAAAAGAAAACCTTACTGTATGAGTGAACTCTCTGAATGAACTGCTAGCATTAACTTGTTTGGAAAAAGAGAGACGTGTATTCCAAAATGTGCGAGCATTATTATAAAGAGGAATATTCTAGTCATAATGTCATTTACTTCGATGATTCACGCTATTATAAAGAACGTCCTAATTAGTATCGCGTGCGGAAGAGTACATATATTTTGCGTTTATCATCTCTTCCATAAATGTTCAATCCAGAGAAGATTATTAATGCTCGTTTGTTTGTGCGAAAGAATCTTCAAAGAAGCATTGGAAGAATTGAAAATTCCTAGAACTTTGCATTTTTATCACCGATACACAAAATATGCAATCTAATCGTACTATTCCAACCATTGTAATATTATTATAATTAGATTGGGGATTTTTGTGCAAACTATAAATTGTTTGTATCAACTGCGGAACCAAATAAAAATTATTCTCTATGTTTCTATAATTACAAGTTTTCTTTGTTTGTTCTTTTTAATAATAATATAGTATATTATAGAATTGGAGGTTATGTTATAGGAAGATTATTGAGTGTAATTAAAATAGTATATTGTAAAAAGATTATAGAAAATAATTAATATTGTAGAAAGATTACAGAAAATAATTCGAATAGTTCATAGTAGAAATAAGATTATACAAATTATTTAAAATAATATATTATAGAAAAATTATAGAAATTAAAATTCTTCTCGAGCAGCTGTTCGAATTTGTACAAGATTGAACAGTTCAAAGAATGAAAAAGTGGCTGGAGCAATGATAAATTTGCCGAGAAATTTTACACGATTCCGCCGAGAAAAGAAGATGGGATATTTTGTTCCCGACGTTGTAAATGCGTCATGAGGTCCAGGCATCCGATAATCACAGCGTAGCGTCACGGATTAAAAAATAGAAACGGGTCCAGCAGACGTTTCGTCGTCTGGGAATCGGGACAAAGGAGACTGCAACGAACGAGGTCGTCAACCAGACCCCAGCTCAAGCCGGAGTGATTAAAACCCGTCTCTGATAAATGAAAAAGAGACGTATCCGTTCTTACGATACAAACAACTTTCCGCGAACCTCTCGCGTGCATCAAAATATTCGCATTAAAATGCATAAAATCCGAAGTCTAGCATGGAGTTACAATTTTGCAACCGAACGAACTCATGTTACCGCACAATATTTAGTAGATCGCAGTGGAATCCTTCCATTATGTGCATTAGTTCCATTTTCATCGCAATTCAATTAAATGGCTTGATCGGAATTGAATTGAAATTAATTCTTGTGTCTTTCTGACAAAAAAAAAAAGAAAACACAAAGCCTTCAGAGCAGTTTAAAAACGTTGCTCCGAATTGACAGGTCTGTAGAGTCTTTCTTGTGGGACTACAAGTTTGCTCAATCTACTTAGATCGAGTATTAGCTCACAAGTAGAAGATTTAAAATGGTTTCAAATCACATAAATTATCGGCCCAGTTCCTCCTATTTTATAAAAAGCAAATGCAGTATGCAACGGGGTCATATGCAGTGTACATCAGAAGAAGCTTGGCGCAACACTACAACGAGTACCAGGGAGTATAAACCTCGCAAAAATACAGTTTAAATTGATTTCAATTGACAAAAATTTTCGGCCCATTTCCACCTGTTTTATGTATAAAAAGAGTGCACTATGCAACGAGGTCGCATGCACTCTACATGCATCGTAGGAAGCTCAGTAACACCATGGCGTGTTTGTACTAGGAAGTATTACCTCAAAGGAATACAATTGAAATTGATTTCAATACACAAAAATTTTCGACTCTTTTCCAACTGTTTTATGTGTAAAAAGAGTGCACTATGCAACGAGGTGGCATGCACTCTACATGCATCGTAGGAAGTTCGTTAACACCATGTTTGTTCTAGGAAGTATTAGCTCAAGAGAATATAATTGAAATCGATTTCAATCCACAAAATTTTTTGACTCATTTCCACCTGTTTTATGTGTAAAAAAAGTGCACTATGCAACGAGGTGGCATGCACTCTACATGCATCGTAGGAAGTTCGGTAACACCATGTTTGTTCTAGGAAGTATTAGCTCAAGAGAATACAATTAAAATTGCTTTCAATCCACAAAAATTTTTGACTCGTTTCCACCTGTTTTATGTGTAAAAAGAGTGCACTCTGCAACGAGGTCGCATGCACTCTACATGCATCATAAGAAGTTCGGTAACACCATGTTTGTTCTAGGAAGTATTAGCTCAAAGGAATACAATTGAAATCGATTTCAATCCACAAAAATTTTCGACTCTTTTCCACCTGTTTTATGTGTAAAAAGAGTGCACTCTGCAACGAGGTCGCATGCACTCTACATGCATCATAAGAAGTTCGGTAACACCATGTTTGTTCTAGAAAGTATTAGCTCAAAGGAATACAATTGAAATTGATTTCAATCCACAAAAATTTTCGACTCATTTCCACCTGGTTTATGTGTAAAAAGAGTGCAGTATGCAACAAGGTCGCATGCATTCTAGCATGCATCAGAAGAAGCTCGACAAGACTGTGAAAACTACATAGTCCCAAGGACCCGGTCACCGAAGAAGAAGATAGGCTGCTACAGGTAGCCCGTAGCCGGTCAGGTTATGTTCTCGATTTTCTCGAAAAAATAACTGAATCGATCGCATTCCTTCTCCCCCTCTTCGGTGCATGCAAAGTGCATGGAAAGGGGGGTGGCGGTGGAGCAGGCAGCAGTGGCTGCGTTTGCGTTCGAACACGAAGAAGAAGAAGAAGAAGACGGCGACGACGTCGTCGGTAAGTTCACGGCCAGTCTGAGGCGGTTCTTATATAATGCCTCGCGAGACAGAGAGAAAAGGGAGAGAGAGCGAGAGAGAGAGAGAGTAGAGAGTGTGGAGAGAGAGACCAGATTGTTCCCATCCGACAGTCCATTGGACGAGCCGCACGGTACACGGTACCAAGAACACAAAGGCTTTCACAGTGCGCAAACACTTGGACACACACGCGTATCCACACGCACCCGTCACGGGAAATCTGGCACAAATTGAAGCAACCGGGTGTACGGTCTTTCCTTTCTCGCGCACGTGAGACCTGTTGTTTTCGATCCACGTTTTCTCTAAGAACATGCTACAGTTAATTGCTATCATTGGTTCAGATGTTTGGTGCTTGGAATTTGTGGAACGAGTTTACTGTGAAATTATGTTCAACTCTTTAGTGATGTTACATCTATTCAGACGATAAAGTATTACATTTGAAGCGTTTCAAAATTTTTGAAAAATTTACTTAGAACTGTTAAGGGTATTAAATGAATATTGAAAACCACAAATTTGTCGAAGAAATTAATGAAATTTTATATTTGCAATTTTTGTCGGGAATCTCGTGAGATACCCTTTGGTAATTATATAGAAAAGGTCTGGGTACTCCGATTTTGATGAAATTTTAATATGTTGTGGAGCAACACATTCTGAACAACTTTTTCTTTTTCCAATATAGGGGGGTCGCTTTTAGTTTTCGAGATATTTGCAAAAAACTATCGGTAATGTTATTTTCATAACGGAAACCTTCTTTTTAGAAGCACTGGGTGCGTGTGAAACGCTGGGTGGGTGTGTGTGGTATTGTCGCTTCTCATCTCCAGAACGTGTTTGCAAACAAAAAATAAACAGATGCGGCCCGAAAATCCAGGAAATGGAATAACAGAAGAAATAAGCAGAATTAACTCCTGTAGATAACTCTGATCATACATAGATAGGCTATCTAAATATAAAATTTCATTAATTTCTATCTATAAAAATAAATATAAAATTTCATTAATTTCTATCTAGATAGCCTATCTATGTATGATCAGAGTTATCTACAGGAGTTACTCTTAACTTTTATTTGAAGTATTTTTCAAAATTACCATTATTTACAGAAATGAGTGGAAAAACTATAATTTTTATGGTTTTTTCGTGGTTTACGCTATGAAAATAACATTTTCGCCAACTTTCACTATCATATTCGTAATCAGTACGTCAAAATACGTAAGAATCCAGAGTATAAAAAAAATCGGAGGTATGGTCTTTTCGGAAGTTTATCCCATCTTACTTACTATCGAAGTCACTATTTATCATAAAGTAAACAGTTGGTCATCCAACAAAGATTATTTTCGACGAAATGCATTGGATTATTTTGTATGTAATCGGCAAGTTCTCGAAGGAAGGCCAACGACTGAATTTATAGACCTAACATTAACACTAGATTTACGGGGCCCGTCAAAATGACGGATTCAAAAATTTTTAATTTACGACTATTAAGAGTGTAAGAAGGCATTCGTGAGGAATTATTAAATAGATTTATTTTTTTGTGTACATATTACAATAAAAATCGCCGAAGATCTAAATAAATACAATTTTATTATTTTTATAAAGCAATGTAAAATAATCAATTTTAGTGCTCCGTAAACCTAGTGTTAAAGAAAGTGAGTTTCTCGTAGACAATGACCCTGGCAGTTGAAGCGACGTTAAATAACAAAATAATTAATAAATAATAATTGTTCTTCTACACGAAGATCCGCGGTCCGATACTTACCCATACGTATATGTATGTATACATGTGTTTTGTTCTCGTTTGGCTTTGATCGGTCCCCGTAAATCATGCGTTACAATTTCGCGGGCAATCTTCACGTGAACGATAATGTCAAAAATATCGCGTCGTTAATTTAGTATACTACATATTCAGAGGCATAAATTCCCTTGGATCTCCCTCTCCCTCTCTCTCTCTCTGACTCTCTGTTTCCTATTTCTGTTCCCGGGGCGCTGAAATCTTGCTTCGCACTGGCTAACCACTGACAGACGCTCATCTTTTCTCACGGTGGCTCATCGTCTCGCTCGCTAGGCATCGTCTCACTATCAGATAGACACTGTTGGTAAACGATTACCAAGAACAATGACGCGTAGCCGCCGCCACCGCCGCCGTGGCGATAACACGTAAGCCGTGTGCTTCGTGACTAATCGTCCTTGCCGGGATCGTCCTCGTTATCTTCGTCATCGGAGATTACGTTTTACGATTGAAGGTTTCTCGGCCCGATTCGATACTGTTCCATTCGTTATTCGTTTGTTCTTTGTCTGTTCGGCTTGGCCGAGCAAGATGCGCGCAACGATTCAAAGAATATACTCCAGTGGCGTATTACCCAATGGGCTACTTGGACAAATGCCCGGGGCCCCAAGCAAAAGAGGGCCCCGAACACAAATCAAATATTTTGTATTTTTATGTAAAATGTTTTCATGGATGAAGGAGAATTTATTTCACTTTTTATACAATAATAAATATGTAGATGTTTTTACAATTCTTTTATTTTTTCCAACGTGAAAGTTATTTAGTTGGGGTTAGGGGCTCCGAAATTCTACTTTGCAGAGAGACCCCACGTAGTCATAACGCGCCACTGAATGACTCCCATATTTATTCGGACAGTCTTAACCCCTTCGCTTACAATATCGTCTGAGAGACGTGATGAAGATTCTGAACAGAGTCTAATAAAGATGTATGTTATTAATTTCCTTTAAACCGAAATATAATTCTATTTTGTTGTTGTTAATGTACAGCCATTGGAGAACATATAGACATGCAATAGATATATATTTTCTCCTTTTTCTAAGAAATTATGAACTACAAAGAAACTCTAGGGGTGCGCAATGGCTCAGTGGATAGAGCGCACGACTACAAACACTGTGGTCGTGAGTTCGAATCCCACCGCCGTCACCTCTAGAAATTCTTCTATGTGATATTATACTGTGTTGCCCAAGGTGGTTCGGAGCCCACCTTTAT
This sequence comes from Sphecodes monilicornis, assembly GCA_913789915.3. Lineage (NCBI taxonomy): Eukaryota > Metazoa > Arthropoda > Insecta > Hymenoptera > Halictidae > Sphecodes > Sphecodes monilicornis. The sequence goes on along the minus strand of OU565301.1, from coordinate 6,444,183 downwards.
AAACTGTAGGTCCTTCACGCACACGTCCATACACACACACACCCATCGTACATTCACCGATTACAGTACCAAATCTCATTGTTCCACCCCCGTCGCTAATGACCCTGGCAGTTGAAGCGACGTTAAATAACAAAATAAATAAAAAAAAAATAAAAGAAATTCTAATCACTAAAACCGTAAAATAAATCGTAAGGCAAGGGGTTAAGGAGTCTTATACAAGATGTCCTAGACCACCTGCCCGCTCCTATTAAAATGGTGGAGAGTGGTTTTTAATGAAAACTAAAAAAATTTTAGTAACTAACTCGAGTACGCTCTATCGAATGGTGGTAGTTGCAATTTCCGGTACTAACCGGAAATAGAATTTTTAAAGCGGAAGTCGTTATTTTTATTGGGACATTGTATTTCTTATTTCATATGCAGATTGTACGGAATAAAATATGGGAGTTTTGTCTCAAAAATTTGTATATAAATTACTAAATTTTAATATTATATTCAATGTCACCTTCGTTTCCAAGAAAATACTGCAATCACAAGAAAATTACATACACCATTATGTTACTTACGAAAAACAGTATTACGTTTTCCTCTATCATTTTTTTCTAATATTTATTATTTGCAAGAAAAACGCTGACTTCTGCCTGAAAGTATGCGTCTGTGACATGAGCAGAAGCAAGTCTACTATTTCTTCAAAAATGCCTTTTTGCCATTTATTGTATTTTTGGAATCTATAATTTTAACTGTGTATAATAGAGCCCATAGGGTAATATTTCATCCAATGTTGGTAGTGTGTGAATGTTCACCCTGATGAACTTACGAGGATTAATAAATTGCCAGCTTTATATCACATTATGTAATTGGATAGGTCTGTTTAATTTTGAAAACCATTTTCAATAAAAATTCTTAATCATTTCAACAAGTCGAAAATAATAGTACAGTATCTTGGAATTCTTGGAATATATTCATTGTTTTGAAGATACACCTATTTTTGTCACGAGTTATGTACATGTACAAAGTTTCATCGAAGTCGGTTAATGTTGCTACGAGCTAAAAACATTACAAGATTAAAGTTTAACCCTCTGTCTACCGTAAAAAAAACTTTCATTATGCGATCGAAAATTTATACCACAAAACGTAGTAAATACAAAAAAAAACTTTTAGCTTTAAATAATAAAAAATAAGAAAAGTAACAAAGTCATGCAGCGACAAGATCCCAAGAATTTTAAAAGTTTAAATAACCGCAGTATCTACATACAGTCGGGTCCAATGGACCCGCTTGGTAGACAGAGGATTAAGGGTGAAAGTCTCAGATTTTCGGTTTTTTCAGGGAATTTTGTCCTTATGCGATCACCTTTACATGTTTGTAATTCATAACAACGTTAACCGATTTCGATGCAACTTTGTACATATACATAACATAATTAGACCTATAAAATGCGTCTTTTAAATTTTTATTACAGACGCAGATAACAACAGTTGAATATCGTGATCATTACTATCTTCGCCGCAATTCCGACCAATAGCAATTTTTAGAAAAAAATTATTTACACGCTACCTAGTAAACTTATGCGTCTGACATTTCAAAATAGTTGAAGTCGTGAATGTTCACCCTGATGGACTTACGAGGATTAATAAATTGCCAGCCTTATATCACTATGGTTTGAAAACCATATTCAATAAAAATTCATAATCATTTCAACAAGTCGAAAACAATAGAACAGTATCTTGAAATTCTTGGAATATATTCATTGTTTTGAAGATACACCTATTTTTGTCACGAGTTATGTACATGTACAAAGTTTCATCGAAGTCGGTTAATGTTGCTACGAGCTAAAAATATTACAAGATTAAAGTTTAAGGGTGAAAGTCTCAGATTTTCGGTTTTTTCTGGGAATTTTGTCCTTATGTGATCACCTTTACATGTTTGTAATTGATTTCGATGCAACTTTGTACGTGTACATAACATAATTAGACCTATAAAATGCGTCTTTTAAATTTTTATTACAGACACAGATAACAACAGTTGAATATCGTGATCATTACTATCTTCGCCGCAATTCCGACCAATAGCGATTTTTAGAAAAAAATTATTTACACGCTACCTAGTAAACTTATGCGTCTGACATTTCAAAATAGTTGGTCGTTTGATCCAATTTTAAAAAAGTTATTCGATTTTTAAAGGTGTACGAATACCTTGTACACCCTCCGTAGGTCGAATGCAATACATGTTACTCAATTTTTTCTAATTTTCGTGATAACTACATAAAATCTGCAGTCTAATAATTGTTGTGGTGGGTGTCGGGTGTTTATATATAGAAATTTTTAATTATTATATTTTGATTACTAATTCCTTAGAACTTTTGGTATTTGGCAGTGAAGGAGCGCGTGGCGAAGATACTGACAAATGCGTGGACATTATTTTGAAATCGTGTATCACGCGAGAAGTATGTCACTATCTATAAACGGGGCTTCCACTGTGTACTTTCCGTGGAATGAATCAAACGATACAAGGCAGTTTCTGTTTATTCCCGTGGCACACGGCATTCGACAGCCAAAGTACGGCCATCGAGCATCTCGTATGACCGTAACAGAAACATACTGCATCGGCGGTATCACTGTACGCAGCCGGAATATGAAAATTACGTAAGCCTCGGCAATGCAGAAACTAAATTTGAAGAAGCAGAACGAATCGTACAGCTCGGGAGAATGAGCCATCTGCGAGGACGTTGCCATGATCTCTTCTTTGCTCGGTTTTGCACCTGCGTCGTCCACCTGGCCTTCCAGCTGGTTCACTTTAATTTCATCTCTATATAGCACAACGGCGAGCTAAACTTTTCTTCGCTCGCAGTCGTTCGCATTTATTTCAGCTTGGATTCTGTGCTAATTGCAAGATCAAAATGCGCAGTGATTGTACTATAGGTTCAATGTTATTGAGTTCTTCAATCTTCATTATTTTACGTTCTACTCTTAATTGTTTACTTTCTTATGTAACGAGGTTTCGTGATTTTTTTACGCGTGGTTACATAAGGAAATGGGTAACAAACTTATAGTTGGAGTGTGTGACGTAATTGTACACTGTTCAATAAATACACGTACAATACTAATGAAAATAATGACTGCAACTATTGGGTTGGCAACGAAATGATTGCGGATTTTGTCGATAGATGGTTCCAGTACATTCTTTTATTTTGTCAACGTGTTCAAAGCACCTAACCTATATTGTTTTCTTGTTGTTTGGACTTCCAGCTTTCATTAGTAAGAAAATTGTATCGATTAGTTATTTAGTTTCGTTTTTATCCCAATTTCAAATTGGAAGAACAAAAGGCGCATTTCACACATATTTTATTACTATTTCCGAAACGGCAGGTATTTTTTTTTTTAAATGCCGAAAAGGCATTTTTTTTTTAGTTTTATGAACATGGAGCATGCAACTACTCAGGAGAAAGTGAGTGTTAATAGGATAATAGAGCAGTTCATTAGCTAGAGTGGTAGATTAAATTTTTAATGATTTGTATGATAAATCGTGTTATATATATTGGGTTGGCAACTAAATGATTGCGGATTTTGTCGATAGATGGTTCCAGCACATTCTTTTATTTTGTCAACGTGTTCAAAGCACCTAACCTATATTGTTTCCTTGTTGTTTGGACTTCCAGCTTTTATTAGTAAGAAAATTGTATCGATTAGTTATTTAGTTTCGTTTTTATCCCAATTTCAAATTGGAAGAACAAAAGGCGCATTTCACACATATTTTATTACTATTTCCGAAACGGCAGGTATTTTTTTTTTTAAATGCCGAAAGGGCATTTTTTTTTAGTTTTATGAACATGGAGCATGCAACTACTCAGGAGAAAGTGAGTGTTAATAGGATAATAGAGCAGTTCATTAGCTAGAGTGGTAGATTAAATTTTTACTGATTTGTATGATAAATCATGTTATATATATTGGGTTGGCAACTAAATGATTGCGGATTTTGTCGATAGATGGTTCCAGCACATTCTTTTATTTTGTCAACGTGTTCAAAGCACCTAACCTATATTGTTTTCTTGTTGTTTGGGCTACCAGCTTTTATTAGTAAGAAAATTGTATCGATTAGTTATTTAGTTTCGTTTTTATCCCAATTTCAAATTGGAAGAACAAAAGGCGCATTTCACACATATTTTATTACTATTTTTAAAACGGCAGGTATTTTTTTTTTAAATGCCGAAAAGGCATTTTTTTTTTAGTTTTATGAACATGGAGCATGCAACTACTCAGGAGAAAGTGAGTGTTAATAGGATAATAGAGCAGTTCATTAGCTAGAGTGGTAGATTAAATTTTTACTGATTTGTATGATAAATCGTGTTATATATATTGGGTTGGCAACGAAATGATTGCGGATTTTGTCGATAGATGGTTCCAGCACATTCTTTTATTTTGTCAACGTGTTCAAAGCACCTAACCTATATTGTTTTCTTGTTGTTTGGACTTCCAGCTTTCATTAGTAAGAAAATTGTATCGATTAGTTATTTAATTTCGTTTTTATCCCAATTCAAAAATGGAAGAACAAAACGCGCATTCCAGACATATTTTATTATTATTTCCGAAAAAGCAGGAACGCATCGCAAGCATATAAGAGGTTATGTGCCGTATATGGGGATGAAGCCTTGAAAGAAAGCCAGTGTCAAAATTGGTTTGCCAAATTTTTCTCTTTTTTAGTTTTGTGAACACGGAATTATGACGCTGCCTGAAAGATGACAAAAGGTCATCGACAAAAACGGACAATACCTAATTTAATATATTTTCAAGCAAAAATTTGGAATTTTCCATTTTATTTAAAATCCGCAATCACTTACAGTCACTCCCATTAATATTCCTACACTCTTAAAAAGACGATAACTTGTTTAGTATTGGACCATACGACTTGGACTTTTTTGAGATGTTAGTTTACTACATGACGTGAGAAAGAAATTATAAAACAATTGCAATTGGTCGGTATTGCAGAGAAAATACTAAAAGTTGTGTTTTACAATTTTTTTATGTGGCTTATGTTGAAAATTTAAAACATCCATTTTGTAGATCTGTATCAATTGTATACATTTTCAAATTTTCATCAAATTTGGATTACGTGGAAAACAACGACAGGCATCGAATGACGTAAGAATCCTTCGATTTATTACAGTTTAAGGCCAAAAATTGTGAAAAGCCGCAATTTTTACAATCTTCAAACAGTTGTAGCTCAACGTTTGCCGATTTTTGTGAAATATTCAGAGTGTATACAGTTGACACAGATCTACAAAACATATTTGTTGAATTTTCAATATGGACACACATAAAACAGTTATAAATAACAACTTTTAGTATTTTCTTTGTAATTCCGACCAATTACAATTTTTTCAAAATTTCTTTTTTTCAACGTGTACTAAACTAATTGTTCTAACTTCTCAAAACAAAAAATCCAAGTCACATGATCCAATATTAAAAACCTGATCGTCTTTTAGAGTGTACGAATATTAATGGGAGTGACTGTAGTTGCCAACCCAATATGTGGGTAATATATCGTATAATGTGTTTTATACGAGTAAGCATGATTCAAATTATATCGTGTTACGGCTCATATTATTCACAAAAATGTGACAATAATGTCAGTACAACATTCACAAATTTTTACAAACCGGTGATGTTATAAAAAGAAAAAAGTATTAAGCTTCCATGTAAACATTTCAATTCTCCTCACCGAATCTAATGTACTACGTAATCAAGTCTGAAGTCAAAGGAACGATTTTCACATAAAATTCTGATATAGTTCGCCCACGTTTCGGCGTGAAAGGTTCTCGTGTAGTCGTCCATCATCCTCTGACAAAATAAGAGCCATGAATTGGCCGGCCACAGCCGAAATAAAGAAAACAATAGAACCCGATTGTCTGGGAACTTGAAGAATGCCTCGCACCGGTAGGACGCAATTCCGAAGAGCTGCGATGCGCGACCATTGTCTTTCGAGTATTTTCAAATCGCGGGTATCCCGTTTCTGCAAAGTGGTCTATAATTACCATTCGAGTGCAAGCTGCACTTTATATATGTATAGCACGTGCACGCGGCGCAGCACGTTCGATGACAGAAGCCGAGCGCTAGGAAAACCGTCGGACACTTCCAACCGCACAAGATCACGTAATTTCGATGCGTGGGAAGTTCGAGATACTTAGAACAAGCAAAGCAATAAATAATACTTGTCAGGATTCCCTTGCTAACGCGTCGAACGTACAACAACAGGTGGCTGAAGGTTCCAGGAATCCATAACAATATTTATAAGATAATTATTAGACTGGAGATTTGTTGCATTTAGCACAAACATGACTACAGTGGCTCACGAAAGTATTCAAACGCCCTTGTAATCAGAATAATTTATTTAAAATTGCTCCGAATGACTTGACTTTTTTTGATCAATTGAATACATTGCTAGGTGGAGGCGCTTCAGAGATTTGTTTTTTGAAACAGAATGCTATGTTTTGGTACCTGTGTTCTGATAGAGACTATTGAGACGAATCCAATGAGGTGCAACATTGAGGTCTTTGATGGTCAACAGAAGTTCATTTATGACAACGATAAGTGATAGGAAATACTACTCAATCCGTGATAAAAAGATTGCAGCATTACTCTGATATTAATGGCAATCGCTTCGAACGCCTTCTGTAAATGCAAGTGTATTTCGCCTTTTTTAAATGACCTTTGCTGACCTTCAAAGACCTTAACGTTGCACTTCGTTGGATACTTCTCAATAGCCGCTATCAGAAAACAAGTGACCAAAACATAGCATTCTGTTTAAAAAATCAACAACATAGATTGACGCCACATTACGGCCCCCGTTATTCGATGCAACTTTTATTTTGAAAATTTTTCTACAACTATCATATTTTCAGAGTTTTTCTAGATGACAATAGTTAGTGCCTCAATCTGTATATTGTGTATACAGTCACTCCCATTAATATTCGTACATTCTTAAAAAGACGATAACTTGTTTAATATTCAACCATACGACTTGGATTTTTTTGAGATGTTAGTTTACTACATGACGTGAAAAAGAAATTATAAAACAATTGCAATTGGTCGGTATTACAGAGAAAATACTAAAAGTTGTGTTTTACAATTTTTTTATGTGGCTTATGTTGAAATTGTGAAAAGCTGCATTTTTTACAATCTTCAAACAGTTGTAGCTCAACGTTCGCCGATTTTGGTGAAATATTCAGAGTGTATACAGTTGACACAGATCTACAAAACGTATTTGTTGAATTTTCAATATGAACACACATAAAACAGTTATAAATAACAACTTTTAGTATTTTCTTTGTAATTCCGACCAATTACAATTTTTTCAAAATTTCTTTTTTTCAACGTATAGTAAACTAATTGTTCTAACTTCTCCAAAAAGAAAAATCCAAGTCACATGATCCAATATTAAAAACGTGATCGTCTTTTAGAGTGTACGAATATTAATGGGAGTGACTGTAGGTACTATATTTGAATGGTGGGGCTTTAGGATTTGTAAGGGCTAATATGGTAAGGTCAGAGTTTTGAAGATCACGTGGACAGGCAAACGTTCGAATATGGTGCGGCAAGGACGGATGTCGAATATGAGACAGAGTTTGAGGATGAGTCAAGGGTGAAATCTGGAGTTTGTAGAATCTTTTGGATGAAAACCAGGAAGCCGTGCATGTATGTATAATGAAATGACGTTGGTATACAACATATAAAAAAATTGTCAAATTTCTCTTAATGCTCAACCATTCGGAGATACATAAATCCCTAACGAATAAGGTCCTTGAAATTAAGTAGCTTTGGTAATACACCAACTATCGAAAATATTGGGTTGGCAACTAAGTGATCGCGAATTTTAAATAAAAAGGAAAATTCAAAATTTTTGTCTGAAAAAAGAAATTTATTAAATTAGGTATTGTCCGTTTTTGGCGATGACCTTTTTCCATCTTTCAGGCAGTGTCATAATTCCATGTTCATAAAACCAAAAAAAAAAAAATTTGGCAAACCAATTTTGACACTGGCTTTCTTTCAAGGCTTCATCCCCATATACGGCACATAACCTCTTGTATGCTTGCGATGCGTTCCTGCCTTTTCGAAAATAATAATAAAATATGTCTGAAATGCGCGTTTTGATCTTCCATCTTTGAATTGGGATAAAAACGAAACTAAATAACTAATCGATACAATTTTCTTACTAATAAAAGCTGGTAGCCCAAACAACAAGAGAACAATATAGGTTAGGTGCTTTGAACACGTTGACAAAATAAAAGAATGTGCTAGAACCATCTATCGTCAAAATCCGCAATCATTTAGTTGTCAACCCAATATATATAACACGATTTATCATACAAATCAGTAAAAATTTATTCTACTACTCTAGCTAATGAACTGCTCTATTATCCTATTAACACTCACTTTCTCCTGAGTAGTTCGGATAACGGAGGTTCCAATAAATACCGTCGTTTAAACAAAAACAACTAATGCACATGCGTATCATTTTAATCGGAAAAATGTGGCAAACATGACTGCGGTAGCGTCGTAAAGAAATAATTAAACAATTCGTTTACGATCATGGGAGAAATTGACAGATAATTTCTATTGTGATTGGATTAGGATGTTGTAAGTGTTTCAATATTTTTAGTGGATTTTCCGTTAAATTAGATTGTTACTTGCGACGACATAGTGAATGTACTATTATGGGCACACGAATGATGATGATCATTCATTTGTTAGAGTACGTGTGTGCAATTAGATAGTCTATAAAGAAGATAATGTATTATACGAGTTGATTAGCGATCACAAAGATAGTAAGCGATAAAGTGTATTAAAAATGTATCACTATAGACTTAACGGTTTAAGTATTTAATAAGCGGTTCTATATACTATCGGACCAGTTTGACAAATATGATTTACGCCAGAGTCAACAGTCGTTGGCTGCATGCGCCGAAGTATGTTTCAGCAATGAAAAAAACAAGAACGAAGTGTCTACTCTGTTTTGGTTTAAAATAAATTTAGTAATTGCAAATCTATATATTAAAAATTGAAAAATCTTTAATCCATGTAAAATGTATTCCTGGAATTTCAGAGACGAATGTACAACATCGATGTCTTTCGCAATAATTTATAAATCGCATATGAAAGTAAAGTGTCGTGAACGTCAGTTTAAAAACGTATTCGTAATTTTATAATAATTTGTAAATAGTGTTCTCAAGAAACTCTTACAGTCTTATCGGTGTTAATTGTAGAATATCCTTTTTGTTAAGGAATATCGATTTAATAAAGTAAAATGGATTAGGTGAATTTTTCTGGATGGTTCAAGCTTGTCGTAATTGGGCTTATGGTAGGTCTGTAACTTTAGGATGCTGCCAAGGTATACTCGGGGTTATGTAATGACAATGTCGAACTCTTCTCGTTCCGTTTATCATGTGTTTGAACTCTTTCTCGTCCGCCCGCCCCACCCCCTTGTTTTCTTTCTTTCTTATCGTGCAAGATAAGCGCCAAGGGATTATTGCGCCGCTCCCGCGGACTTTGTTATACAGAAAATAAACACAGACCTGCATTCGCTAACATTGTTCCTGAAATGCATCATGGGAATACCGGCCACGAACGTAAATGAATTAACAAAATGATTGAAAATAAAAATGGAGGGGAGGTCTTGTTAAATTCGGAAAATGTGAATGAAACACTGTGTACATGTAAACAGAATAATATTTGCAGTCTACTTTGTGTGATATTAATTAATTATGAACTATAAATCAATATGATTGTACATACAGAAGAAAATAATAAATCATAAAATAAACAAATGTGCAGTCTACCCTAGTGGCACAAAATATTCTATACATATTCATACAATATTAAAAAGAGATTGTCTTTTTTTAATATTCAAATATACATACAATATTTATTCTATATTAAAAAACAAATATTTTTTTTAAATATGCAGGAAATATTTATTTTATGTTATGACAAAAATATTTTTTAATAAAAATTAAATGAATCTTTATTTCATATTAGAAATAGAATATTTTTTTCCTAATATACAGATAATATTTTTCATATTATGAAAAAAATATTTTTTTCTAAATATTAAATGAATCTTTATTTCATATTAGAAATAGAATATTTTTTTCCTAATGTACAGATAATATTTATTTCATGTTATGAAAAAAATATTTTCTTCTTATTGTAAAAAGAATCTTTATTTCATATTAGAAATAGAATATTTTTTTCCTAATATACAGATAATATTCATTTCATATTATGGAAAAAATGTTTTCTTCTTATTATAAAATGAATCTTTATTTCATATTAGAAATAGAATATTTTTTTTTTAAACATGCAGGAAATATCTATTTCATGTTACGAGAAAAATATTTTTTTCTAAATATTAAATGAATCTTTATTTCATATTAGAAATAGAATATTTTTTTCCTAATATACAGATAATATTTATTTCATATTATGTAAAAAATATTTTCTTCTTATGACATAATATACTTTCTTCTTATGAATTAATTATCAACTGTAAATTTGATTAATTATGATCGTACACACAGAAGAAAGAAACATTTGTAGTCTGTTTTGTGGTATGAATTAACTATGAATTATAAAAGAGAAACATTTGCAGTCTACTTTCTGGGGTCAATGAAATAATGAAAATATTGTTTTTTTTTTAATAATGATTTCGTAAAAACTGTTTTAGGACGGTAAATATTATGATCACGTCTTAACTATCAGTTTTTTGCGTCTGGCTCCGAATTCTAAATGAGCTCGTTGGCTTGTATTATTAGTTTGTCCTTGAAACTAAAAAAGAAAACGAAGTTATTTTATGCGTAAAGCGTTAACGTGCATATGACGTGGATAAGTTTAAACTATAAGATCTTGCATTTGTCAAGAACGCAAGAATCCAGATGAAGATCGAGGTCAATCGTTCAGATTTCATACTCTAATTTTTATATTCAGAATATTGCATAGCAATTCATTTTTAAATATTTCTTAGAAAATTTGAGTACTCGTAATAATGTTCATGGAAATCCCAAAGAATTATAAAGATGTTTTACAAATTTTGTAAATTTTTGATCGACGAAAATATGTAAGAAAATATTTAAAACCAATCTTGGTCTACGATAAATGCGAATTTTTCTGTGTTCTGTAAATTGAAAAATATTGATGGAAAATTGAACTAGAAAATCTAGAATTTACACTATCATTGTGCTAAATTGTGCTCATTTCATGATGTAAATTAAAATTAGTTTAAAATTAAAATAGGTTTACTTACGGTACATTTAAAGAGATTGTCTAAAGTGTCCACTTCCGGCACCAATACAGGCATTTATAAATAAATTAGTGAATTATGATCCTCATCAGTGAATGATTGACGAACCAAATATTCAGTTCCGCTGTATTAATTTATAAACGATGAAAATTGTTGTAACGTAAGATGCAGCGTAACTCGAAAACAACTAAACGCTGAAAGTATATGATCTTCTTACTTATTTTAGGATGCTGTATTCGCCGTCACTGTACTTCCTGTATGCGACGTAACGCCCTGTATAGTATTATACACTCCAAGCCAAAAAGATAGCACACGTGTGCTATCTATAATTTCCCAGTAACACGCACACGATTTTCTATTCGTAACAAATACGACGACGATATCCCTAGCACAAAATAATACGCGTACCTCGAGGTTTTGTATAAAATAAATAAAAACTGTTAAAACTTATTTCTTTATAATAATTTTCTTCAGAAAATTTTATCTACAGTATTGAATCGATAAAAGTCCCCAACACAGGTCTGTGCAGGGTCATTTATACGCGAGGGATATCATTGTTTGAGGTTTGCCGAACGTAGAGAAGGACATCCGAGCACGGGAGGCCTCGGTCACCGAGAAATGTAAACATACCTAATCCAAATTTTCAACTTCTTTATTAATAATTGTTTTTTTATGGGACTTCGATGACCATATTTGTGGCATTTTTCTAATAAAAATCATACCAAATATGATATAATTCCGATGATATTTACTTGTGTAATCGACGATTAAAGTTTCGGGCGCGAGGAAGGATAGCGTTGGGAATGAAAGAGACGCGGAGAGTCGCAGTCGGCGGCACAGTTCAAAGGCTCGGGTGTCCTCACAATGTATTACCAAGTAATAACTTTTTTATTATTACTTATTTTTTTATGAGACTTTTTCTAATAGATTTGTGACATTGTTCTGATTAAAATGATACCAAACACGATATAATTCGGATCATATACAGGTGTATGGTCATTATGTATAGGTCAGGTACATAACATCGGTGAGGCAACAGTAATGCAATGACGGCACTTTTTTATTTTTAATTAAACTTTTAGGAGACTTTTACCATCATATTTGTAATATTTCTCTGATCAAAATTTTTCTGATTATACATACATATCTATTTTTTTAAAGATTTTGATACAAAAATTAGGTTGAGCAAGTTAAGAGGAATAAGATTAATAATTCAGATATCATCAATAGAGATATAATCGAGGTTCCACTAAATCATGCATGAAACAATCAAATACGGTCAAAACTGTCTCGTGTGTGATATCGGTTTAACCAGAAAAATGTCACGAATATGGTGATAAAAGTTTCACGAAAAGAATAATTAAAGCAACAATGTTTTATCGTTAAATTAGAGTAGTGGATTAAACAATCAAATGAGATCGACACCGTATTGTGTATGTGTGTGTGGTATCGTTTTAACGAGAAGAATGTCAGAAATGTGATGGTAAAAGCTTAACAATAGTTGAAAACAATAAAGCTTTGTCACTAAATTAACATTGTCTCAGTGATATCTCGAGCTTTTAGAGTCTCAAAGATCTATACACTGCAATTTCAGAGTTAAATTTTTCAAGAAAAAAAAATCGTACAAACCTTTTCGTCACATCTGCAGACTATAACCTCAAATTGAAGTGATCCGTAAGATTTACGAAACTACCTAAATAGAACGTGTTACGAATCTGTCAAAAAGTAACGTTTCGACAAGTTTACCCAAAAAATACTTTATATTCTATCACTTTTATTGAAATCGATTATTTTCCGTATGAATTCCTGTACAAATAAATTTTTATTCGTATAAAATCTTATTCGGCTAGATTCTTATTTGGATACATTTTTGTTAGTGATATTACAATGAAAGAATAAAAGAGCAACTTTTGCCCTACGATTTAAGAAATGATTAATACATGTATTTTAAATAAAAGGAGCCGGTTATAACTTTTTAGCACGCACACGGTACCCAGAGACTTTTAGAACCTACTTCTGTCTAAAATACTAATAGAGGTCGCTGTTAGAGAACTAATGTGGGAAAATCAAGCACACACCAGAAAGAAACCAAAGCATACAAAAGAAAACGCGCGCATTATAAACGCAAGTACAATGTCAACAATTTTTATTCGATTCGATATTTATTCGATAGAAATTGTTACGAATCTGTCAAAAAGTAACGTTTCGACAAGTTTACCCAAAAAATACTTTATATTCTATTACTTTTATTGAAATCGATTATTTTCCGTATGAATTCCTGTACAAATAAATTTTTATTCGTATAAAATCTTATTCGGATAGATTCTTATTTGGATACATTTTTGTTAGTGATATTACAATGAAAGAATAAAAGAGCAACTTGTGCTCTACGATTTAAGAAATGATTAATACATGTATTTTAAATAAAAGGAGGCGGTTATAACTTTTTAGCACGCACACGGTACCCAGAGACTTTTAGAACGTACTTTTGTCTAAAATACTAATAGAGGTCGCTGTTAGAGAACTAATGTGGGAAAATCAAGCACACACCAGAAAGAAACCAAAGCATACAAAAGAAAACGCGCGCATTATAAACGCAAGTACAATGTCAACAATTTTTATTCGATTCGATATTTATTCGATAGCGTCGAATAAAATTTTATTCGTCAGTGTTTATCTCATATCCGTAATCCGAATAAAATTTTGCCCAACTCTGGAGTCGCACGTTCGCGTATCATGATACGGGGTAAGTCCCGCCGAAAATTTTCCGCGGCTTTTGCATTCGTACGCTTCCTCGGGTTCGTCGCACGTATATGGATCGCTGCCAAACTCGGCGCACGCTCACCACTATACTCCTTCTTACCTTTATCTCGCACGGAAAGCCGCTCGGCGGCGGGAGGACGTGACCGTGAATTCTAAAGAGCACCAGGGACCAAGGACGCATCCGTGGTGTTCAAGAGATTCGCAAAGAGAGCAACGGGAACGACACACACCGTGTCAGGGCCACGATCAGCCCCGGAGGCCGTCCCAGTGCGAACCGAGTCCCGTGGTTTTTGCAAACACCTCCTCCTCTGGTAATAAACATTAACCCTTTGCACCCGAACAGCGACTTGGAAGCGTCATTAAAAATTTCCACGTTATTATGCAATCGCTTGCAGCATAATATCGAGTCAGACTCGTGATCAAGATTTCGAACAGGATCTATGTACTATGGTGGACATCATTAGGCAAGCTGAAATACTAAACCGTGAAGGCATTATTTGCAACTGATTCAAGTTGCTGAAAGAATAAATATATTTTAGAAGAGCGAGAAACAAAGAAGAGGGTCGTGCATTGCATTAGATTAGAATTCTGTCAATTTTCATTCAACCCTTCTTTCTTCTAATAGATGTAGGTCATTATTATTTTGCATAAAGATCTAAAGACTTATAAAGTCTACTACATGAATATGATCACTCGGTGATTTTTCTCGGGCAGTCTGCCAGAAAATCTCATAATGCTCACTGCAACACTTGCACTTTAAATTTGCTGCTAAAAGAATAAACGCGATCTTCAAAAGAAGTGTAGCGGCTACCTTCTATGCTCGCCAATAGATGGACAGTGCGACAACAACTTTCCCGCTACATACTACCTGAATCTTCCTGTGTTTGTATATATACCGTCCTAAGTTGTCCTTACGACATCCTGCGTCTATCTAGCACGGGTCCGCTAGATAGCCTTACTGACGAGTCCCCTAGCGGGCCTAGGACGAAACGCTTCTTTCTCCTCTCACACACTTTTCAACCGCCATAATTGGTGACTCCGACAAAGGAACAACAACGCTACCTTCTGAGCAGAGAAGACGACAACATCAACAAACCAGGAGGACTGGAAAGAGACTACTCTGTCACTGCCTTGCCTGAACTACTGCTCGACCAACAGCGAGGATTTCTCCCTACTATGCGCTTCTGACGTCATTTTCGCAGCATTATATGGTTTAACGTTCCGCACCTAAATTTGTGCGACGTTTTCGTCCATTGTTTGTGCGACTATATGAGTCCTACAACCGGCTTAGGGAGCTGCTCAACTTCTTCGATTCGGCAGCATCACCGGCGAGCAGTGTTGGTATATGGTCTCGGTTTTCTCGCGCATGCGCGACGATTTTAGCGTCAGTAAAGTACAAAGTTGGGCTAAAATGGGGTACCTTGGTCACCCCGCATAGTTTCGCAAATTTGTTTTCGATTTTCAGATAGGAATATTTAACATGCGTATGTTATATTAAAATTTTATGTGTATGTACGTATAGTATATAAATATATCTTCCACTCTTCTGCAATACGTTCCTGCGTTTAGTCACGAATGCGCGAAAAAACCGAGACCATATACCATCACTGCTGGCGAGCACACTGGCAGCACACATTCCAGCGACCTCCTTGAATTCCGACGGAGATCAGCATAATTGGGGGAAAAAATTTGTGCAGATATCGTTGATCACTGGCAGGAGGGTAATGTAGCGGCTACCTCCTATGCTCGCCCATAGATGGACAATGCGACAACACCTTTCCCGCTACTACTTGAATCTTCCTGTGTTTGAATATATACCGTCCTAAGCTGTCCTTACGACATCCTGCGACTGAGGCACGGGACAGCTAGATAGCTTTACTGACGAGTCTTATAGCGAGCCTAAGACGAAACGCTTCCTTCTCCTTTTTCCATCTTTTCATCACTCGAAAACTTGCCGCTTCAGAAGTGCAAGCGTTATTTCATTTTAAAATAGCCCAGCGACTTTTGGGCCATCTTGCACCGGGCGGGCCTCATTTGTTATGAAAATATATGAGGAAAAAGGTGTCATAGGCGCAGTTTGGTGTCACGAATATGAAGGAGAGGGTTCCGATTGACGGATGGGCACCATCGGAGCAGAATCGAGGTCCCGACCCACTTGCAACGATGGAATCTCGACGTTGCACCGCGAATTTCTTTCCCCCGATCGTTGTCCAAAATCTATTATATCTAAATTGTTTCTCGGGGTATCGACGACGACTGGAATTTACTATAAATCGAATCGCAGCGTTAAACATCGAGGAGTCTCGAGGAATATCGGAGCATTGTGGTCACGCGATTTTCCGCCAGCGGTGATTATAATTGGGCGCACGTGATATTGGCGAAATTGAGCAGGAGTCGACGATCAACCGACTTGTCACGGGTTAGGTTAATGCATAACGATACACGAAGGCGTGATCCGCATGATGAAATATCGCATACGACTCGTTACGGGTTTACATAACGCTATTCCCAGCGACGTGACTTTATTGAGGAAACAAAATGAGTCCGAACGCGGTTGTATCGCACAGGAAAATACTGTTGACATCGATTTTATTGGTTTAGGGGTTGTTTTCCGATCGTTCACAAGGGTCGCGTAGCAAGAGATTACCATAGGATAGTTCCTCCACCTCGAGAAATAAATACAGTATACATATAGTAAGGGATTGGTCATGTTACGAGTATGTTTCAACAAAAACTGCTTGGCATGAAGGGACACATTATAGGGTGACCTGTCCAGTGAATGAGAATAATTCGTATTAAACGAAAAAATAATGTATATAATGTCATTTCCATGTTTAGATTTATGCAGTAAGTATATTGTAAATTTCCAGATTGCTCGGTAAGGAGAACTAATTATTTTCATCACCTATTCGCTACTACATTCATTTATTTAGTAGTCGTCCGAACGAAATCCCACACGTATTCAAAAGTATTGTTCTCACGATATTAACAATATGTATCTTAAGGCGGTTCAGTGATCCTATGGTAAGTATGTTTAGATAATTATAATTGAACGTAGCACCTTTGTTCATTCGTTAATAATTGATGTTCGTTCGTTGGTGTTTGGCCTGTTTTCAAATTATAATTGTATGTCAGATTTTAAAAACAAGCTACAACTATCAAATATTGTTAGAATTGTGTTAAGGAATGTAAGAACTTGACTATAACACAAACTTTGTTATAGAAATAGCATTTAGGATAGGAAATTACGATTTGCAAATAGTAATTCCACCAGACATGCAGTTTAAGTGTTCATTCGTTGGACGAGTCGCCCTACGGTGCAAATGATTTCCGGCCACGGACAGTTATCGGCCAGGTACACTATTCTTTGACTTTTGCCGAACGTAAAAAAGGACAGCGAAGCTCGTGAGGCCCCGGTCGCCGAGAAGTGTAACATAGGTCGAGTATGTCGGTGTGAGACTACTACTAATCCAATAACAAAACTTCTTTACCTTTTATTATTTTTTTATGGAACTTTCACCAACATATTCGTGGCATTTTTCTAATGAAAATGATACCAAATAAGATATAATTGCGGTGATATTTACTTGTGTAATGGACGATGATAGTTCCGGGCGCAAGGATGGACAGTGAACGGAAAATTATTGTAAATATGATCTGAATTGTATCGTGTTTGGTATTATTTTAATCAGCAAAATACATATAATGTTATTCAAATTTACCGATGGTTAAGTAAAGGCGAGAATAATGAGTTTCTCCTGTAAAAGAGATATTTTTTTATTTTATTATTCATGCTTCTATTTACAATTATTTACAAATGCTTACCTGTAAAAGAGAAACGACATTAAATGTCAATTATTCACTATCCTTTCCCTATTTACAATCTTTACTTCTATCTATAATCTATATTGTTTTCTTTCTAAGGTTAATCTTTGCACGTGTTCCCTTTTTCATGACACACCTGTCTTTCTGTCTTTCTTTCTCTCTCTCCCTCTGCTGTTTGTCTTCCTGATCTGTTTACTACCGCGCCATGTGTGCGCGGGATAATTTAAATGGGAGTACCATGTACTTTCTTTACATACATTTAATCAGAATAATACATTGATATTTCAAAATCGTTGCCAAACGTACCCCATTGTTGCCAAACTTTTACTTTACTGAGGCTAGAAATCGACGTGCATGCGCAGAGAAAGCGTCCCATATACAAAATAATATAGATTCAGTTATTCCACATTAATCGATAACTGTCCCAAATATCTGACCGATAACTGTCCCAGATCTATCCCCACTTCTTTGCGGCCGAAGCTTTCATCGTCCATTACACAATTAAATATCCTTGCAAGTATATCTTATTTGGTATCATTTTCATTAGAAAAATGCCACGAATATGTTGGTGAAAGTTCCATAAAAAAATAATAAAAGATAAAGAAGTTTTGCCACTTGGTTAGGTGTTGTTTTCACACCGACATACTTGACCCGTATTATGTTACACTTCTCGGCGACAGAGGCCTCTCGAGCTTCGTTGTCCTTTTCTACGTTCGGCAAAAGTCAAAGAGTAGTATACCTGGCCGATAACTGTTCCTGGCCGGACCCGTGTTGTGGACAGTTATCGATAAAATACTGTACACCGTTGCGATGTTTCCAAAGCAATACACAAAGTAAGTAGAAAGTTTCAGTGTCTGACACTGTTCAAATTCCACCGTATCTTCTCAGAATAGATCAGTATGTCGGAATCGTTTTCTCCCACGGGCCGTTCCCACGTAGACGCCGCGCTGCGCCGGCGATAGTCCCCGCGGCTTCGATTAGCTTCTGTCGCTCGGAACACCGCGGTATCATAAATCCGCGAGCGCGTTTCGATTATATAATTACACCGAACGAAATTAATCCGTCGTGGCACACACGATTCGTGTCAAGGCGAGAGTATAGTTGCCGCGATGCTTTCCCGCTGCTCCCGACGGTGCCGCGTTCGCGAAAGCGTCATGAAAATTCACGCAACACGCTCTGTTATGGCAATTAGCCGCGAAACCACCGGCTCCCAAGAATCCTCGAACACGAGGGCCTCCGCAACCCTCTGACAACGCTATTCCTTTCGAAAATCATAAATCTGAAGCTTTAATGCCGATAATTGCTGGACAACAATGTCAAAAATCGAAACAAATCAATTAAGCGGAAAATCAAGTGATTTTTAAGAATTTTTTTCCAGAATAACTATTGGACAATATGGGACTAAACCTTTTGGGGATGCTGGCAGATACTCTTGAAGTGCAAATATGTTTTTTTTTATTTCGATTCTTCGTATTATTTATTGTATAATACGCATGATTCCTGTAACTATTGTTTTTAACACGTTCAGCGCCATGTCACCCATATCTGGGTGACGGAATTATTTATACAGAATTGAAAATTAATTTTTACGTTGGTAGATTGAGTGTACAAAATTTCCTTACGATCTGAGGAATAGAAGAGGTTTGAAACTGTAATTAATATCACAAAACTGAACTTCTTAGTTTTCGTTATATTAAATATATTGCTTTGCTTTTGTGTAATTTTTATGATTGTGGAGTGGGCGCTGAACGTGTTAAAAAGTTACTACAACAAACAACTTCGGACGATGCTCATTTATTTCTTTACATATTTCTTTAAGGATTGGACCTAAAATTTATATTTGATTACTTAAATACATTTACAAGCATTGCAAAATAGTTCGACAGAACAACACCAGATAACGCGAAGTCAGAATCACGAGTTGTAAGTAGAAACAGCGAACACTAGACAGACATATCAATCGAACATCTGGAGAAGCATGCGTTTC
This sequence comes from Sphecodes monilicornis, assembly GCA_913789915.3. Lineage (NCBI taxonomy): Eukaryota > Metazoa > Arthropoda > Insecta > Hymenoptera > Halictidae > Sphecodes > Sphecodes monilicornis. The sequence goes on along the minus strand of OU565301.1, from coordinate 6,424,321 downwards.
GACAAATTATGGTACTCGTTTATTGTGAAAGCGATTCACGGCACAGGAAACAATTTAGCAATTATTCTACATTCTTTCCACCCGTGCAATTACCATTTTAGATTCCGCTATTATCTGCAAAATTGAACAATAAATATTCTTGAAGCTCTGCTCGAACGAATGCGAAATTATTTCGGTTAGGGTCTTGAATACAAGAATACCAATCATTTGCATAATAGGGTGACCTGTCCAGTAAATGAACACTTAAGCTGCATATTTCTTAAAATGATCGTTTACAAATCGTTATAATAATCTCCTGAATTATATTATCGTAAGTGAGCTGTTTCATTACTAAGTTCATACATCCCTGAACACAATTCTAGCATTTTTTGTATAGTTATAGCCTTCTTTCAAAAAGCGTAATATAGGATTTAGGGAAATTTATTAAATCGATACATTTTTATAAATCGTTACTCATGCAATAGTTTCCGTTAAAGGAACTTCTAAACTGTAATATTGTACAAACAAATTTACCATAATTTCATTGATCGCACCTTAAAATACAAATTGTAGATTTCACCGTAGCAATACTTCGTGAACGCATGGGGCGTCGTTGAGACAACAGCTAATAAAACAAATACGGTATTTCATCGTTAATTGTCACCACCACGGGTTCGGCCGGAGTCAATTGTCGTGTAGAAGATACTATTTTTCGACCTCTGGCGAACGGAAGGTCGAACACCGAGGCCTCTCGAGCTTCACGGGCCCTCACGGGGTATACCCCGCGGAAGGAGGGATTGTTTTGCGACAATTATCGTAGAGAAGTTTACGACAATTAACGATGAAATACTGTAAAATGTGAAATAAATGCTAAGCAGAATTCAAATTGCGATTGCATGCCATTTGTAGGTGCATAGTAAGGCAACTATATACATTACAATGTGGAAAGGTTATGATAAACCTTACTTTTTCATTCACTGGGGGATGTTAATCATAGATTTATTGTAGAGATAAACTGAGTCGTCTTAAGGGCGAGTTGAAGCCAACAATGGCGGCTCGGGGCTATGCTATCTCACTCGCACACCGATAGTTGGTGGGGGCTCTGGCTAAAAGAGCATTGAGGGGAAATATAATATATACACTAAGTCCGCGATCTAAGTCCTTTTTCGGTTCTCTGCCGGGACTTAGATCGTGAAGGGAAACTATTCTTCTGTGGCCACATCGGGGAGCTGTAGGATACGGACGAACCTGATGCGAAATCAGGAAGCCGCATGGGTTGGATAACAGTTTTGGGTTCCTGATACAAGATCAGGGACATCAGTTCGATATACTTCCAGGCACATAGCAGTGATGCCAGATCGGTTAAATCGAGGGGAATACAATTTACCACCTCTCTAGTGATCAGAGTAATATGTGACACGTTGCGCGGCACGTCACGTGACCAATCTACTACGGTCTTAGTGGGGGACGTTGGAGTGTGCTCAGGTAGTGGAATGGGATAGTGGAAGGGGAAAAGGAGGAGAGGAAAATCCACCCAGTTTTGTGTGTTTCTGTCATCGGTGGCACAGAGTGGGTACGTATGGAAAATAATATCTCGTTAACTATTACATTAGAACATATAGAGGTCAAATACATTTTTACGCAGATTTTAGTACTCTATCAATTCATGGTGCAAAAAGTAGGTTTTTTCATTTAAAGAAATCAACGAGACCTCGAAATCTCCGAAATGTCTTCACGCACATAAAAAATGTCTATTAATATAAAATGTCTAGATCCTAGGATATGTTAGTAACCGCCTCGTAACTTTAATATTATTAATTAATTGATACAACCCGAGCGGTAAGATTGTATCATGTGGGAATGGTCAACTAAGAATTACTGAAGAGTTACTCAAAATTACTTTCAACTAAATTGTATATTTCAGGCAACTGGCTCTGTTACAACTGTTACTGTCGCGGTAACAATTGAGTGTGTATGAACAATGTTGTGTAGTTACCTAAGTACTACTGCCTGTTGGATGACGCACTGGCGATACGGGGAACACGGAGGGGTTAAATAATTATGCCAAGATAGATTAATACCGTGCTCGTGGAATCTATAAGGTTACTTGATTCGAAATGGTGACTAGGCCCGATCTCACTAAATACAACCAACTCTAAAACGAGATTCAGCGTAACGACGTATATAGCCATTTGTACATTAAGCACTGCCCCCGAGGGTTAAAATTCGAGGATATACAGGGTCGGGCAATAACTTTGTCCACCTTAAATATTTCCGTTACTTGTAATAATACGAGAAAATGTTATATACAAAAGTTTCACGGTATAGAGGGGGAAATGTTGTGATGTAGACATTTTTTATGTGCGTGAAGACATTTCGGAGATTTCGAGGTCTCCTTGATTTCTTTAAATGAAAAGACCTACTTTTTGCATCATGAATTGATAGAGTACCAAAATCTGCGTAAAAATGTATTTGACCTCTATATGTTCTAATGTAATAGTTAACGAGATATTATTTTCCATACGTACCCACTCTGTGCCACCGATGACAGAAACACACAAAACTGGGTGGATTTCCCTCTCCTCCTTTTCCCCTTCCACTATCCCATTCCACTACCTGAGCACACTACAACGTCCCCCCCTAAGACCGTAGTAGATTGGTAACGTGACGTGCCGCGCAACGTGTCACATATTACTCTGATCACTAGAGAGGTGGTAAATTGTATTCCCCTCGATTTAACCGATCTGGCATCACTGCTATGTGCCTGGAAGTATATCGAACTGATGTCCCTCAACTTGAATATGGTGAGAACATATGGAAAATTATTTCGATAATATCTCATTAACTATTACATTAGGACATAAAGAGGTCAAATACATTTTTACGCAGAATTTGATACTCTATCGATTGAAAAAGTACATCTTTTCATTTAAAGAAATCAAGGAGACCTCAAAATCTCCGAAATGTCTTCACGCACATAAAAAATTTCTACATCACAATAGTTCCCCCTCGATACCGTGCAACTTTTGTATATATCATTTTCTCATATTATTACAATTAACGGAAATATTCAAGGTGGACAAAGATATTGCCCCACCCTGTATATACTGTGAAATCTAAGTGGGGATGCTCTCAAGATTTCCATATTAGCTAATCTTGTGGAACTGTCCCTTTACTGAATCATGCCTTGTGCCGGCTGCATCCAGCTGGAGCATAATCATCGTTTTTATAAGAGATTAGGAAACTCTGATTGAAATGAAGCAGAGAGAATTCTCTGTACGTAACAATTCACTGGACAGGTCACCCTAATTTTGTAATAATAAGAAACACACTAGAATTGTATAATTAAGGTATAAACAAGGTTGTGGAATGTGTAGTAAATAATTGTGTAATTGAGGTTGTAACTACAACCATCGTTGATCGTGTCTGCATGTGGCGGCGGTAGTGCACAGAAGACGCGGGTACTCGCAGATTGCAACCGAAGAAAGGGGAGGTAAAACTTATGCCCAATCTTCATGTAAATATTTGAGCCCCTGTTGCGCATTGGCTTGAATAATCCTTCAATTTCCTATCGGTTTTCAACAAAGTTATGATCAAAGAAACAGGAAAACTTGAAATGAATGAACTGCGGATGCAAATCAGATTGGTGGTGTTAGGTCGTTTGAGGAGATTAGGGGAGACATTTATAGCTTGCGTTCGAAAATAATGGTTGTTGGTCACCGCGCCGAAAGAAGTTTGCCGGATTAAACGATGAATCACGTATCAACGAGCACATTTTGCGACCCGACGAGTGAGTAAGAACTCGGACGGACCACTTGCGTAATGTGATTTTGTGATGACGAGTGGGCGTCACGCGCTACCGTGCCGGACACGTTCGATTCCGGTTCGACTTGTTCACTTCGGTTCGAAGAATATCGTGCGACACTGCCGTGAGTCTACAATCCTACTTTTCTTATTTTGCGTTATTGTGTCTATTCGATCTTGTTCTATGTTTGAAGTATTTATTAGGTTGTTGCTTATAGAATGTACAATCTTTAATAATAGTATAACGTTGAACGATTACAAGCTTCTTCTAAATAAAACTTATTAGTAGACTGCGGATCTCCGATCTTTTAATTTGTCTTTGGGTACCGTAAAAATTCATCAGAATGCCTCAGTATTTATGTGTTGTAAAAATGGCAAGATTGGATTTTTTAGGCTCTGCGCAATTTTTATCACTGTATGGACTGCATGAGGGGATTAATTTCATTATTAGACTACGGATCTTTTTGCATAATGCTCTAAGAAAAAGAAAGAAAAATATTTTAAGGTTTACATGAGTCATCCAATTCAATCCTTCCTTTTTAGTGAATGTTCCTCTTTGATAAGAAGACTTCTTTCAACGAATTAAAGTCACATTTCTAATTTGTTTTAAGGATCCAAAGCATTAATCTTTCGAATATTAAAAAAAATCCAAAACTGTATATCTAGTAATTGGCATAGGTGCCAATTAATTAAACTTCCATACAAATAAATGCACCATTCGTTGGCACCTGAAAATCTGAGGTTATGTCTGATAAGCAATAAGAAGTAAACGTTGAACAGGCACTTATTATAAGTATGCTTATAATATATAAAGTATAAGTATGCTGATAATAGAGAAAGTATGCTTACTCGTAACGAAAATTTTAACAAAACTATTTACACTGCACTGTGGTCATCCGTCGGTCTTACCGGATGTCCTCCAGCGTCATATGTACCTGACCTCTACCTACTGACCATACGCCTGTATATGATGCGAATTATATCGTGTTTGGTATCATTTTAATCAGAACAATGTCACAAATCTATTAGCAAAAGTCTCATAAAAAAGTAAGTAATAATAAAAAAGTTATTCCTTGGTAATACATTGTGAGGACGCGCGAGCCTTTGAACTGTGCCGTCAACTGCGACTCTCCGCGTCTCTGTCTTTCCCATACGCTATCCTTCCTCGCGCCCGAAACTTTAATTGTCGATTACACAAGTAAATATCATCGGAATTATATCATATTTGGTATGATTTTTATTAGAAAAATGCCACAAATATAGTCATTGAAGTCCCATAAAAAAATAATGAAAAATAAAGAAGTTGGACATTTGGATTAGGTATGTTTACATTTCTCGGTGACCGATGCCTCTCGTGCTCCGCTGTCCTTCTCTACGTTCGGTAAACCTAAAACAATGATATCCCTCGCGTATAAATGACCCTGCGCAGACCCGTGTTGGGGACTTTTATCGATGAAATACTGTACATTGTAATTTAATTGAATGAAGATTTGAATTACAAATTGCTGTAATTATAATTCCTGGAGTAATTCAATTGTAATTCTGCACAACTCTGATAGGATGACATCTAACCAACGAAGCACACAGTTGTCGCTAATGACCGAGATGGCAATGTGATGTTAAAGAAAAAAGGAAGAAATTTTCAAAACATTAAAATTTATTGGGTTATTGCGTATGAAATGTCCGATTTTTGCAGACAGTGACTTACGTTGAATAAACACAATATATTTTTCTAAATGAATTTTATTAAATTAGCACGAAGTGAGCACCACCGTAAATTTAATGCTTTCGTGACAGAAATGAACACATAAAGTTTTAAAGATACGGCTATATTATCTCTCGAATCTATTCAAATTAAGTTCGGAAATAACTTTTTATTGCAATCCTAGTTGTAACTAAGGTGCAACAATTTTATTCTGCACAAAAATCGGATGTATGAATAGATATTAATTCTCGAATGTACATATTACATTCACTATGGGTTTCTTGCACGCCACTCATATTTACAGCAAATGTTAACCCGAATTGCATCGGTATGCTTGTGTATTCCTCGTTGCGCGTTACGCTCGAAGCAGAATTCAAGCGGTCATCGGCTAACAAATGATCCACCCTCGGATATCCGTGAACAAACCATCCGTATGCAATCTATACAACGCACTGGCAATGAATCCCTTGGTCAACACAGACCTTCGACCGCCAGATGCAATTCAGGTTGGAATATCGATCGATTCTTGTGTTATAAATTCCGCAATCCAACCTTTAATATCACGTACAGTGACGACAAAAAGTATTTAAACAATTCCGATTCTCGAAAAATAGTCGATATTCAAATTGTGATAATATCGTAAAAACTGTCAGAACTATGGATCTTTGCAGCGTAAATTGTAGGCGCTAATCGAAGATAGAATAAAGAGAAAATAATAGTTTAACTAAAAAACAATATTCAACAATAAATCACACGACATTACAGAACAGCGGTTACAATAGCTAAACAATAAACATTTCTATCGAATCGAAATAAAATTCTATTTCGTTATTGTTGATATACAGCCATTGGAGAATACATAGGCTGAACTTCGGAAAACTTCCCCCAACCCTTTCGGCACGAGACTTACGTCATTCTCTTCGTTTTGACAGGCTGATCACGAAATGTATTTGTCACTTTTGGCGGAAATGAGTAGTTTTCGAGATATTCGCGAAAAACTATTGCTACTACTACAGGAATCCTGCGTATACCTACGCGTCCGAGACGGCCTGCCACTGCGTATATGCAGCACAGAACCCCCTCTTTTCTGCTCCTCGGCGTAGCGGCTGGCAAGCAACCTATATGGCGGGTGAACTTGTTAAAAATGTATATTCAGAATAGAATATAGAAACATTGGGATTTCTGAGATTTTCAATATTGACGAAGGTGAGGCGCTAAAACATTGTTCGCTCGAAAGAAAACGAATCCAGAATAAGTCAGGACACGATAACGGGGTGGCTATATATATATATATATATATATATATATATATATATATATATATATAGCTGTTCTTTGCGCAAGGCACAGAGACATAACCTGTATGTTCTATATTAACCCTTTGCGCTCGGAAGTATTTTAACTCCATAACCAAACTTTTTTTTTCGATCAAGAATATTTCCATTATATATGATTTTTATCGTTTTGAAGAAATGGAACTGATGTAATATCTCATAGAATACTTAAATGTTTGGTAACTAATTTATTGGATATCAATTTAATAATGTAAACAATATTTTGAATTATGGTATAAATAATTTTTAGTGGTGCCTCAGAGTCACCACTCACATCAAAACAAAATTGCGAGTTTCTGCAGATATTTTTATGCAAGCTGATTGATGTATTTAAAAGAAAAATAGAACTAATTCAATCGAGATGAAGAATTAGGATGACAGTGAGCAAGTTCACGCTAGATTAAAAAATCACGATCACGGTGTAGATGAAGTTAATATCACGACCATGATCGTGACTCTGCGATCACTGTGATAAATCTCGCTCAGTGATTTTGCACGCCATTCCTATTCTCAAGACACTTATTCCACGAACAGAACGCTTCAGTGGTCACCCGAACCTGCCAAAGTTCCTAAATCCCACCAACACGGACGTAACATACCAATACATAAATACTAGGGGTGTGCGAGTACTCGAAATTTCGGGTTCGGATCGGGTTGGCAAATTTATTCGGGATCCGGTCGGGATCCCGAAAGTTTATAAACTTCGGGTACCCGAAAAAGTAATCGGGTCCTGTCGAGTCGGAGTCCCGAATGTTTGCAATATTCGGGTTGTTACGTACAGAGAATTCTTTCTGCGTTAATTTTAATCAGAGTTTTCTAGTCCCTATCCTGAGAACGGAAAACGCCCTATTCCACCCTTTGATTATAGAAACGATGACTATGCTCCAGCTGGATGCAGCCGGCACAAAGCGAACACAATTAGTGGTATGAATATCTGACAAAAGAACGAAGGAGGGGTTAGATAATTTCAGTTTTCCGAAAGGCCAATTATCCATCTAAGTTCGATTAGCACCTGCGATTTCGAAAGACCAACCGACTGACAGACTGATCGATCCCCCAGGCGAGAAACTATCCAAATAGAGCAACTGGTGCTGATCGCAATTTTCATCTGCGGATCGTGAACTGGGTCATTGCGGTCGCCGATTTGATCTTTCTTCTTTCTTTCTCAATTCAGTGCATTTAATGCGTTCGAGTGCATTCGTTGCGTGTACATCGGTTGACTTTAGCGTTCCCCGAAAGGATCGATAGAACTTTTACCTTTTACGTATTCGATACCGGTTTGCAACAGTCCTAAAACGGTCTTGATGCACGTGACGAACCCATCCAACCCTGTTTTCGCGGTTTTTGGCGACGCGATGATGCAACATGTCGCAACCAAGGAATTGCAGCATGTTTCAAGAATTTGCGACTTGCATGAAACGGGCAGCTGGACTTTTCTGCATGACATTTCTGTATTTCTGTATACGAATATTAGTGACTAAAGTAGTACTGAAGATGTAAATGTAATAACCTTGGTCCTCAAGAGCTGAATATTTCGCAAAACGCGTGTTTATCTGATGTAAAAATGGCAAGATTGAATTTACTTATGCTTTGCGCAATTTTTATCACTGTACGAACTTGCGTGAGGAAATTAATTTAATAATAAGACTGCGGATTTTTATGCAAATTTCAATTCTCATGTTCAAATACTCGAAGCGATAAAGAAGAACGATATTTAAATTTGTTTTTGGCGCGTAAATATTCGTAAGAATTGCCTGGGTATTTCTGTATATGAATATTAGTAACTACAATGGCGGGCGAGATGCAAGTGCCATAACCTCAAAACGCAATTTCCTAATGAAGACTACAGTTGAATTGGTATTTATGTGTTGTAGAAATGGCAAGATTGAATTTACTTAAGCTTTGCGCAATTTTTATCACTGTACGAACGTGCGTGAGGAAATTAATTTAATAATAAGACTGCGGATTTTTATGCAAATTTCAATTCTCATGTTCAAACACTCGAAGCGATAAAGAAGAATGATATTTAAATTTGTTTTTGGCGCGTAAATATTCGTAAGAATTTCCTGGGTATTTATGTATATGAATATTAGTACTACAATGGCGGGCGAGATGCAAGTGCCATAACCTCAAAACGCAATTCCCTAATGAAGACTACAGTTGAATTGGTATTTATGTGTTGTAGAAATGGCAAGATTGAATTTACTTAAGCTTTGCGCAATTTTTATCACTGTACGAACGTGCGTGAGGAAATTAATTTAATAATAAGACTGCGGATTTTTATGCAAATTTCAATTCTCATGTTCAAACACTCGAAGCGATATAGAAGAACGTTATTTAAATTTGTTTTTGGCGCGTCAATATTCGTAAGAATTACCTGGGTATTTATGTATATGAATATTAGTACTACAATGGCGGGCGAGATGCAAGTGCCATAACCTCAAAACGCAATTCCCTAATGAAGACTACAGTTGAATTGGTATTTATGTGTTGTAAAAATGTCAAGATTGAATTTACTTAAGCTTTGTGCAATTTTTATCACTGTACGAACTTGCGTGAGGAAATTAATTTGATAATAAGACTGCGGATTTTTATGCAAATTTTAATTCTCATGTTCAAACACTCGGAGCGATAAAAAAAGAAAAATCTTCAAATTTGTTTTTGGCGGATAAAAAATCCTAAAAGTTTTTCACAAATTGCAGAAGTTTTTTAAGTTTCTGCTGTGAACGAGTGAGATCGAGTTGTTATATATTTCCCCAGTGTCTAATAATAATTGTTAAATCATGTTAGGGTACAACGTAACATGTTTCATAAATATATGTATAATAATAGTTTCTAACTTACTTGCATCAGTTGGTATTTATATGTTGTAGAAATGGCAGGATTGATTTTATTTAGATTTCAACTTAATAATTAGACTGCGGACATTTATGTTTTAAATCTCGGATTCACAAAAAGGAATGATTTTTAACACTAAAGCTACCACAGTCAAAATGGCCGGTATTCAATTTTAGAATTATTGAAATTAGAAAAACGATTTCATAGGAAATGACTGAACCTACTGCTTCATTTAAGCACATATTGTCATGGAAACGGTCAAAGTTTAAACAAATTCAATCTTCTCATTTCTTTAAGGCGTCTTTCTTTTACATGTTTTGTGGTTGGTAGGTTTTAGTGTTAAATTCGTTTTCATTAGAAATTTATCAGAATGGGCCGCTGGTTATTAAAACGCAAAATAGGTGTCCAGGTTTTGAGTCAATGTTGCACAGTCTGAATATGCGTAATGAAAGTTGATGATTTTTTGCAGACCACGCGATTATGGGAAGTGGAACTTTCTAATCTGCAGCGGAATATTCAACATGTTGGTGGAATATCATGTACAAATCGCGATTAGATGTGACGTTTCGTTGACACGGTTAGGCTGGAACTGGAGCACGTTTTTTTATTGTTGCGTAAGTGGAACACATGGGTCCTTGTGTCACGTCGTGGGCGTGCAGAGGGAGTTTAAAAATTAAAGGAAAATCATGTCAACTCGGGTCAGAAGAATAGGTGGAAGAAAGTGTTACGTAAAAGCGTAGGTCAAACAATGCTTTATTGAATCGTGTGACTTGACTGTACACCGTTCGTGTCCTTACAGTGTGCGCGAATATACAGGGTGTTCATTTGAAAACTTTCCAGCCGAATATCTCGAAAAGTATGAAAGATATTAAAAAAGTGTACAACACGTGACCAAAGATTTCGAGGGGGAAAGAGGGGAGCAGTATCAGTTTTTTATTTGGGATGACGTTTTCAAGGTCATTTGAAGGTCAACTTTGTTTTTTCAAATGGAAACCTATATTTTTTATTATGGGATCTTATTGTTCGTAAAAAGACCAGCAATTTTCGTAGGATACCTTTTTTTTATCTGCGCACAAGTTTCGGAGAAATTTAAAGAGAAATAGAACGAGTCATACTTATACTGCGAGAAAGTTTGTCATTTCTTTATAACTATAACAAATTTTCAAAATGTTCTCCGTTGTTTTCTAAACAATAATACAGACGATTCTGAAATTCTGTACGAACATTTTTAAGGTATCTGTTGGAATAGCTCTACATACAATTAATTGTACTACGATATAGTATCTCTTATTACGATGATTCACGCTTGACTAAATCGTACAATCTTTTATTGAAAGACAGACAACATAAACAAGAGATCAATAGAGGACAATTTTGTTTTCAAACGGCGCGTGCTGGTACAACTGGAAAACATCAACGATTTGCATCAAAGAACTTTACACAATAATATGTCTCGCTCTACTTCTCTTTAAATATCTCCGAAACTAGTGCGCGGATAAAAAAAATATCCTGCGAAAATTGCTGGTCTTTTTACGTACAATAAGGTCTCATAATAAAAAAATATAGGTTTTCATTTGAAAAACAAAGTTGACCTTCAAATGACCTTGAAAACGCCAACCAAATAAAAAAACTGATACTGCCCCCCTCTTCCCCCCTCGAAATCCTTGGACACGTGTTTTACACTTTTTTAATATCTGTCATACTTTTCGAGATATTCGCCTGGAATGTTTTCAAATGAACACTTTATAATGTAGAAAGCGAAATAAAATAAGCGGTCAATCGATTTTTAAATAATTGGAAGAAAATTTTACTGAGATAAAATTATCGTGTTGAAAAAAACGAGACTTTTCTCACACTATTAGAAGCACCTCATTTATTATTTTTCATTCTGTTCCATATTCGGAAATATTGATTTTCTTTGATTTTATAATTCGTATTTTTCTAAGATTAAATATGACGGCACCGCAAAATCATTTTTACATTAAATAAATGCGATTATTGTGACAAATTGAATATAAGACAGTTTAACGCTAATCCTATAAAATATTAAAAACTATAAAAGTGTCTGGCAAATGTTGCTTCATAAAAATGACAGCGTTTGATTTATGTAGATTGTCCGTAATTTTTATCACGATAAAAGGTTAAACAAATTAATTTATTCTATTATGTTCTACAACTGCATTTCTTATTATTTTAATCATTGCAAAATATTGTCATTTGACTGTGATGGGTTTAGTATTAACATTTTCATAGATATCTTGCATATCTTGAACTTGTCAGAAATTCGATCAGTTCATTTAAACACTTGACATTGTGCAGAAAATCAAATTTACCGTATATCCCAGGAATGGAGACGTTATCAGTGTGATTAATTGCATCGAGATATGCCTCTCTCACTTCAAAGTAGAGATCTCGCGATGAAAGACTACGATATTCCCTCGATAACTGCTATCTTTATTTTATATCTTCGCTTGAATGTATTAAAGGTACTATTCATATGCTGCGTACAACATACAACTCTGTTGCAAACTCGTGAGAAATACTTTTCGTGTAGAAATTAACATTAAACCTACCCAGCACTAAAACTTGCCAGTATGTGTCGTTTTATAAAAACAATAAGCTCGAATTTATTTAGACTTTGTGTGATTTTTATCACAACATATGCTTGAGTAAAGAAATTTACTGAATAAATTCCTATGAAGTCCTCTTTATAACATCAATCATTTTAAAATCAAAAATCTGAAACCGGTCATATGATCGGCTGTGGCAGATTTATTGTTAAAACAGTACCAAAAATGTCTACTGATTTCCATATACATTCCCAATCTAATAAATTATTTCCCAACATTATACACTATGCAATTTGATCTCACAGTACACAGCATAATATTCACGATCACACCTTTTCTGCATTTCCCTGCAAGTTTGACCTTGAATGACCTTGAGTCATAGGTAATCGAACTCATCTTAAAGCGCACTATTTAATGGTGAATAAAAAATCACATCATTTCATTCGAGAAAGGAAAGTTGACCTTCACCTCACCTTGGAGTGTCCGCCAGGAAGAATAAAAGTTCCACCACATGATGTCCCCCCCCCCGAGATATTCGTCTGCAACGGTTTATAATTTCCACCCTATATATTAGGTCATCCCAAAAGTAATGTCGTCTCATATCTTATTTTTAAATTCGAAACAACAACTTATTTTCGGAGTATTGCATGGAAAAGTTCATAAAAAATGGGGAAAGGTCATAGAAAATGATGATGAATACTTCGATGATTAAAACCCAGCGCATTAACAGTATCGTTGAAAAATATATAAAACAAGAAATTACTGATCGGATGACCTAATAATAAATTTGAGATTAAATAATCCAAATGTTCTACTCGTTAGATAAGAATATATTTAAATATATTTGCAATTATTTTACACTACAGCAGCGTAAGTTACTGTACAGACATTTTGTTAGAGCCACGAGAGATCCGTCGGTGTACACTAGGGATGAGCACGGTAGGGGCCCCTCAAACGCCTGCTTCTCCCATCAACCTCTCTTCTTCGCGACGGGCGAAATGCTTCCTTCCTCTATGGCAGTGGTGGGCACGGGTGGAGCCCCTCAAATGCCTGCTTCTCCCACCAACCTCTCTTTCATGCAGCGCGCACGTTCGTTGCGTACGCTGATGTCTCGTGTCTTCGTTGCTCCATTGTACCGTGCTTGCTGGAAGGGGACAGAGGGCGCTACGGTGTTGACGGTTTTGCCTCAATTGAGGCAAAATTGCCCATCTCTACTCTATGGTAACGGCGGATGCTGCTGGGGGACAGTGGGCGCTATGGTGGGGACAGTTTATCTCAATTGAGACAAAAATGCCCATCCCTGGTGTACACAATTAATTCCTTGACATACCATTTATTTTACGATTTCAGTGATTAGAATTTATTTGTAGTTTATAATTTCCTAGAAGAAGGGAAAAATGTATATCTATTGTATGTCTGTATGTTCTCCAATGGCTATACATTAACAACAACAAAATAGAATTTTATTTCGGTTTAAAAGAAATTAATAACATGCATATTTATTTGACTCTGTTCAGAATCTTCATCACGTCTCTCACACGTCATTGTAGGCGAAGGGGTTAAGGGTTGACAATTCTTGAAGAAGGTGCGTTGCGTTTCACACTGGGTTCACTAATATTTTTAATTTACTATTATTGAGATTGTAAAAATGCATCCGTGAGGAATACTATTCAACAAATATATTTCTTTGGGTACATATTATTCAAGAAATGGCTGAAAATTCGGACAGACACATTCTCATTATTTTTATAAAGTAATATAAAGTGGTCACGTTTGGAGCTCCGTGAACCTAGTGTTAATTAAATATTGTAATACCGGGGGTACGTAACGAAACAAATTGGACGAAGTTAAACGTGCCAGATTGAGATTGTCTGTTGTGCTAGAAAGAAGTATTCTCCGGATTTCCGTTCGGTGGGCTACGTAACAGATTAGAAGTGCTCGCCAGTTATCATTTCGATGTCGTTCGGTCAACAAACGTGGGATGAAAGGGTTTCGCTCGATGTTACACACGATATACGTTCATTCGCGTGACCTGAAGAACAGGAAAGCTGCCCGTTGGCTTTACGTAATCGGTAATAAATACGTCGGCAATCGATATCCCGGGCTGACACCCAACGCTGAACCGAATTGAGAGCTGTTAACAATCTTTGATGATTAATCAAACGAGCTGGCTCGCTGCGCGCGGGAAAATAGATTTGATTAGTACTATATGTAATTGCAACTTCGCAAACGAAAATTATAAGATCATTTTAGACACACACACACCCGGCAAAATTAATTTATTGCCATTGCAATGTGTATAGAAATTTGCTTGGAGTCACTCGTCACAATTATTGCGCATTAAGAAATTGTTTTCTAAAGGTTCCCATAAAGGTTTTATGGGAATATATCGTGGGAATTTACCCAATGAATTTATTTATTGGAGGACGCATTGTTACGAAAATTGTGTAACCTCTGGGTACATTCGATTTTGTAATTTTGCGAAAGGCAATACTTAGGAGGTGGAAATTGCAAATTCAAACAAAGTAAAAATGAGATTGATAGGATTGAAAATGTTTCAGCTATTTAAAATTATAAGATCATTTTAGACACACACACATACACACGCGCGCGCGTACATACGACTTATCTTTTGCATATTACATATAATTTGAATGAACCCGGCAAAGTTAATTTATTGCCATTGCAATGTGTATACAAAATTTGCTCGGAGTCACTCGTCACAATTATTGCGCATTAAGAAATTGTTTTCTAAAGGTTCCCATAAAGGTTTTATGGGAATATATCGTGGGAATTTACCCAATGAATTTATTTATTGGAGGACGCATTGTTACGAAAATTGTGTAACCTCTGGGTACATTCGATTTTGTAATTTTGCGAAAGGCAATACTTAGGAGGTGGAAATTGCAAATTCAAACAAAGTAAAAATGAAATTGATAGGATTGAAAATGTTTCAGCTATTTAAAATTATAAGATCATTTTAGACACACACACATACACACGCGCGCGCGTACATACGACTTATCTTTTGCATATTACATATAATTTGAATGAACCCGGCAAAGTTAATTTATTGCCATTGCAATGTGTATAGAAATTTGCTCGGAGTCACTCGTCACAATTATTGCGCATTAAGAAATTGTTTTCTAAAGGTTCCCATAAAGGTTTTATGGGAATATATCGTGGGAATTTACCCAATGAATTTATTTATTGGAGGACGCATTGTTACGAAAATTGTGTAACCTCTGGGTACATTTGATTTTGTAATTTTGCGAAAGGCAATACTTAGGAGGTGGAAATTGCAAATTCAAACAAAGTAAAAATGAAATTGATAGGATTGAAAATGTTTCAGCTATTTTGTTTATATTAAATGCCCCTCATAAAATTGTATCGTGTTGCAATAATTGTTTAAAATACCGGAAAAACGTCCTTCCGAAATTAATGAAGCTATTATCAGCGATCAACTATGAAACTTGGAGGGAAACGCCAATAGTGCCGAAACGGTTATTACGTAAATCCTCCGTTAGATACTCGAGAAGTTTTCGATGTCTCGTTTTACCAACAAAAATTCGATAAATTTAGCAAAATAAAAATGTAATCTCACTCGGAGATAAGATTAAACAATGCACAAAATAGATCTCTTGAAAAGTGCACAAACAAATTTAAGAACTGCCGAAACGCAACTTGCAAGTGATTGATGTGGAATTAGCAGGAAACACTCAATTTTCAATCTGGTAAATATGTCAAAGCAATATTAAGAAATTAATAACGTTGTTTGACATCGCAGAATGGATATTGAAATGAAAATTATTAAATGAAAGCCCACGATGCAGGTCAAATTATAATTAAATTGAATATAGTAAGGCGATGCACAGTTCACAATTTTATAGTGATCATAATGATTTTTGGCAACTCAGAAATGATACTAAAATATTGTAAAATTTTCCCATTTTTAGAACGTGTGAAAATTGTTAAATCAAATCTTATTATATTGAATATAGCAATGTACAGCTTTGTGATTAAGTATGATTATAATTCACAATATTGTAGTAACCATAATGTTTTTTGGTATCTCAGAAATAATATTAAAATATCACAAAATTTTCCCACACACGAAATGTGTGAAAATTGTTGAATGAAAACACACGATGCAAGGGAAATGATGATGAAATTCAATAGAGTAATGTAAAGCAATGTGATCACGTATGATTGTGTTATAGATTGTAATAGTTTTGTACTGGCGATAATGTTCAATTGAAGCAAAGAGTTTGCGAGAGTAGTATATTGGGAACGGTCGTAGAGGCTTGGAATAATTAAATTATGTAAGGTGTTTTTGTTACGTCACGATGATTGTACAATTGCTTTCCTAATCTTTAAAACGACGTTGAAAGTAAAAATACACTCGCAGCTATGGTTGGACGATGATAATTGCTGAAGAGAACCTTATAATATTGACGTTATATAATTACACAGTTTTTTGGCATAGCGTATCTTTTATTTAGTTACCATGATCGCAATTCTTTGTCTCTGCACAATATTTAGGAAAGTGTTCAAAGAAATACTGGCTTAGGATAATCCACGGACGGTGACAGTAATCCAGAGAAACATGAAATATCTGCTTTTAACACTAGATTTACGAGGCCCGTCAAAATGGCGGATTCAAAAATTTTTAATTTACGATCATTAAGAGTGTAAGAAGACATTCGTGAGGAATTATTAAATAGATATTTTTTTGTGTACATATTACAATAAAAATCGCTGAAGATCTAAGTAAATACAATTTTATTATTTTTATGAAGCAATGTAAAGTAATCAATTTTAGTGCTCCGTAAACCTAGTGTTAAACATGTTTAAACATCCATAATGTATTAATATTGGATATCACTGTATTCAGGAAAGTCTACAGAATCTTTTGCTGCGAATATATTATAGATTAAACAATATTTGTTTAAAGTTGAAAATTTTTTTTTCAAAGTCATGTTTCTCAAAAACTGTACGTATAGGCGAGAAAGTAAGGGCAGATTCGGAATCAGCGCAAAAAACTCTATAAGAACCACCCAACAGTTATTAGGAAACAAATTTGGTGTTGGACAGTGTAATGTACCAGTGATATTAAGCTCATCCGATGTTTCTTCTATTCAGTGGCGTATTACCCCATGGGCAACTTGGGCAAATGCCCGGGGCCCCAAGCAAAAGGGGGCCCCGAACACAAACCAAATATTTTGTATTTTTATGTGAAAGGTTTTCATGGATGAAGGAAGAATTTATTTCTCTTTTTATGCAATAATAAATATGTAGATGTTTTCACAATTGTTTTATTTTTTCCAACGTAAAAGTTATTTAATTGGGGTTAGGGGCTCCGAAATTCTACTTTGCCCAGGGGCCCCAAGTAGTCATAACGCGCCACTGTTTCTATTCCGTATTTCACCTACTCAGCTTTTCAATGAATGCATCAGATTCGCAGTCTAATTATAACTGAGTAATTGTTGCAAATATTCGAACAGGTTCCTGTTTAGTGCGGTTTAGGTTAAGTGCACACTCCTATATAACGCGTTCAAAAAATTATTTCAAACTACTGTACACATCTTCTGGTGCAGTAAGTATACAGTAATCTTGCACAATTAAGAACTTAGAACTTAGTATTAATTTATGATACATCATGGTGCGATAGATGTCTCGTAATATTTTCTATAACGTGAAAATGAAAAGAAAATGTTCAATGAAATGTAAGATTATACGAAGCGATGAACAAATGATGACAATAATCAAGAGAAATCTAAGACATTGATCTTCGAAGAAACACTTCATTGAAAATGGATAATTTATACCGTGGTTGTGGATGTTTTATAATTTTTCCATGATGTGAAAATGAGAAAGTTTTAAGAAGTACAAGATTATTCGAAGCCACAAGCAAAATGATAGCAATGATTTGTCTTTAAAGAAAGATTTATTGTTAATGTATACCATGGTCGTGGATGTTGCATAGTTTCTCCATGATGTCAGCACGAAACGAACATTTTCAAAGAAGTGTAAAGCTTGTTCGAAATGTAAATGAGTCAATTGTGACAATAGTCAAAAGGAACCTGAAACATTTACCATTAAAGGAAGATTTATCATTAATTTATACCATGGTCGCGAATGTCTCATAGTTTTCCCACGATGGTAGAACGAAACGAACATTTTCAAAGAAATATTCGTCAAAGCAATGTAAGATAGTGATACCGAATAGGGGAGGTATAAAATGTCTGACTTCAACAATAGATACTTATCAAAGTTTCCACAATTTTATTTTTCACATTCTTTTGTACAATTTTATATTCGAAGGATGAAATAAGATTGCAAATCAAAAAAGTCTTTGTACAGTCGCATTTCAACTCGTTCAATATTTTTAACCCTTAGCACTCGAATGGCGACTCTGAGGCGCCACTACAAATTGCTACACCATTATTCAGAATATTGTTTACATGATTAAATTTGTACACACGTAATAAATTACTAAACATTTAAATATTGTATGAGGTACTATATCAGTTTCGTACGCATATAACGAAAAAAAACTTGTGTACGATGGAAATATTTTAGGTTAGAAGAAATGTTTGGTTTTTTAGTTGAAATAGCTCCGAGTGCAAAGGGTTAATATTAAGCCGAGAACAGTATTGATTCTGAAAAAATTCTGAAAAACTTAAGGGAAGAGGCCATTTTTGTTTTTGTTGAATATGCCGCGCTTTGTCGACTACAAGTTTGGTGCGTGCGACATCTACTTTCTTTATGTCTTAACTTTTTGGAAATGTTTTAAGTGTGTATCGTTCTTTTGTACTTTACATGCGTATAATAAATTATGTTTGTTATAACTATAAGTAAATCACAATTATTGAGGTTATCCCTTACCTAAAAACAACAGTTTTCAATTGCATATGAAAAAGGTCTTCGTTATTCTCACTTTAATTTTGTTCAATGCTTTTAACGTTAATATAAGAGCAGCATTGTTATTGAAAAAATTCTACAGAATTGCCTCCGGCTTTTGTAAGACTGTAGGATTGTTTCCAGTGGATAGAACATAAAGGGAAGAGAGGATTTTTGGTTAGAGGGTGAAAGAAGATTGGGCGGGAAACGCCCAGAACCATCTGGGATAGAATCGTGACCGGTCGATACGCGCGAGCCAGTTACGTAAAAGGGAATAATAAGAGCCGTACATGCCGAGGAGGCATATTTGCCGAGATAAGATAGAGGCCGGACACGGTCACGTGCTCATCGTGGCTGTCAAACTTCTCTGTTATGTAAACTTCGCGCTTTCCTGGCGATTTGCCATTTATCCGCGGCCGTGGGTCCACGGCATCGGGGACTCCGATTTATTTTTGGCGGCGCGCCGCACGCCGCGCGCGCGGATACTGCTACTCTCCTCTTATCGTCGCATCCAGGCCGAAGGAAATCAGTTTCCTGTTTCGGCACATGCTCGCATATGCGCTTTACACAACCCTGGAACTTACGGCAAAATTCCTATCACAATTTTTGTTATTACGAAATTAGAAGAATTCCGCTGTTTTGTTTCAGAACTCGCAGCCTAATTTAATTGTGCAATCTTACATTACACTTACGCGCTTTACACTAACGTAGAACTTTCTGCAAACATCCTTCTACCTATCGCAACTGTTTTTCTTGTTGTGAAGTCAGAAGAATTCTTCTTCTTTTCTTTGTAAACTCGCTGCGATTTGATATAATTTAATTTTATTCCCAAATGCAATTTCATCTAATTTAATTGTATACCCATTTTACAGCCTTGTCTTACTTTCCGCAGAAATTAATTTACGTAATTTATTTTATTATTGCGAATTTAAGCTCGTGTCTCCCGAATGTCTTTTCTCTTTTATTTCAAAACATACTACGACTTGATATAATTCATTTATATTCTTAAATGCAATTTTATGCTACACTTGTACATTTTACAGTCCTGTTTGACTTTCTGCAGGAATTTTTTTACATAATTTATTTTATTAATGCGCTTTTGAGGTCGCGACTCCCGAGTGTCTCTTTTCTTTTATTTCAAAACATGCTACTATTTGATATAATGAATTTACATTCCCGAATGCAGTTTCATCTAATTTAATTGTATTCCCATTTTACAGCCTTGTCTTACTTTCCGCAGAAATTTGTTTACTTAATTAATTTTATTTTTGCCACTTTGAGGTCGCGTCGCTCTCGAGGGTCTCCTCGCTTTTATTTTAAAACATGTTACGACTTGATATAATACATTTATATTCTTAAATGCAATTTTATGCTACACTTGTACATTTTACAGTCCTGTCTGACTTTCTGCAGCAATTCTTTTACATAATTTATTTTATTATTGCGATTTTGAGGTCGCGACTCCCGAGTGTCTCTTTTCTTTTATTTCAAAACACGCTACTATTTGATATAATGAATTTACATTCCCGAATGCAGTTTCATCTAATTTAATTGTATTCCCATTTTACAGCCTTGTCTTACTTTCCGCAGAAATTTGTTTACTTAATTTATTTTATTTTTGCCACTTTGGGGTCGCGTCTCTCTCGAGGGCCTCCTCGCTTTTATTTTAAAACATGTTACGACTTGATATAATACATTTATATTCTTCAATGCAATTTTATGCTACACTTGTACATTTTACAGTCCTGTCTGACTTTCTGCAGCAATTCTTTTACATAATTTATTTTATTATTGCGATTTTGAGGTCGCGACTCCCGAGTGTCTCTTCTCTTTTATTTCAAAACACACTACTATTTGATATAATGAATTTACATTCCCGAATGCAGTTTCATCTAATTTAATTGTATTCCCATTTTACAGCCTTGTCTTACTTTCCGCAGAAATTTTTTTACTTAATTAATTTTATTTTTGCCACTTTGAGGTCGCGTCGCTCTCAAGGGTCTCCTCGCTTTTATTTTAAAACATACTACGACTTGATATAATACATTTATATTCATAAATGCAATTTTATGCTACACTTATACATTTTACAGTCCTGTTTGTCTCTCTGCAGAACTTGTTATACCTATCGTACCTTTTCAGTATATTTTTATAGAAATATCTGATGCACAACTGAAAATGTGTATGATACGATATTTTCAGACTGTGAACTTATGCAGACATTTCATGGGTTCCTGTTGTAACAGGGATAAGTTACAGGAACACGTAAATCATGTGGCTGCATGGGAATAATAAATAACGTTCACAAATATATCCGACCGATTACAAATTAATCCCGACGACCTCATAACGTGGAAATAGATTCTGTAAGCTTGGAAATTTACGGGGTTGAGTGCTAACGAGCAAATCCTGGGGAATTTAGTTGGCACACTGCTGGTTGCCATAATGCGTATGGAATCCACTGTTGAAACGGTCAGATTATGCGTGAAATTGTCGCGTTTCGCTTGAAAAGATATTCCATTTGTATTCGCTCCTTTAAAACGATTAAAATTCCGATTTTTATAGACACATTTTCAATTAGTGTAACTATTCGTCTCTTTTCCAACTATGATTAATAAATAAACAGCGAAGGTTATACGTTCATGATAAAAATGAGTAGGCGTGATTGAAAACAGTGGACAGATTAAAAGAAAGTAGACGCTTCAACGTATTATTGTAGCTTCTGTTTATTGGAATCATTAAAGTGAAAAAGAAATTTCTGTTTGGCTCTTGTTCATCATAACTGTTCCATTAATGTTCGTTGATAAAGCGGTAAATTATGCAAAATTAAAAAATTTGCTTAAAATCGTAATTATCAATTGCGAGAAACAGGAACTATATACAGGGTGTCCCGTAACTGGTGGTACAACCGAGCAGTGGGTAATTCTACATGAAAAACTGAGTCGAAAATATAGAATAAAATTTTTTTATACAAGGCTTTGTTTTCGAGAAAAATGAGCTTGAAAATTTGTCAAGTGCGCGTGCACCCGGCTTACTTGCGGCTCAACGGACTTTATTCTGAGTTACCTCAACCTTTTTTCGCAAAGGTTTTCGAAGTTTGTATATATCGAATAAATCGAAGGTCGAGGTTACAATGTTACAATTACCTTTGAGGAATTCGTTTAATTCATAAATTGCTGGAAGTGCTGTCCACGTTGTTGTAGACATAATTGTGATCTTCGTATTAAATTCCTTCGAACCTCTTGTAATGTGCAATTATTATGTTGCTTTAAGTCTTCAAACGCTATCACAATTTTTTGTTGTAATTGTTCGATGCTCGTTATGTCGTCACGATACACAATCGATTTCACCTGACTCCACAAATAAAAATCAAAGGCAGTGGAATCCGTTGAGCTGCAAGTAAGCCCAGTGGGCGCGCACTAGACAAATTTTCAAACTCATTTTTCTCGAAAACAAAGCCTTGTATCAAAAAATTTTATTCTATATTTTCGACTCAGTCTTTCATGTAGAATCACCCCCTGCTCGGTTGTACCACCAGTTACGGGACACCCTGTATATTGGGTTGGCAACTTGCGGATTTTGTCGATAGATGGTTCTAGCACATTCTTTTGTTTTGTCAACGTGTTCAAAGAACCTAACCTATATTGTTTTTTTGTTGTTTGGACCTCCAGCTTTAATTAGTAAGAAAATTGTATCGATTAGTTATTTAGTTTCGTTTTTATCCCAATTTCAAATTGGAAGAACAAAAGGCGCATTTCAGACATATTTTATTACTATTTCCGAAAAGGCAGGTATTATTTTTTTAAAATGCCGAAAAAGAATTTTTTTTTAGTTTTATGAACATGGAACATGCAACTACTCGGGAAAAAGTGAGTGTTAATAGGATAATAGAGCAGTTCATTAGCTAGAGTGGTACATTAGATTTTTACTGATTTGTATGGTAAATCGTGTTATATACAGGGTAGCCAACATAACTCTGAACAGCTCAATATCTCGAAAACTATGCCATAGATTTTAAAGTTCTTAGTCTTAAATTGCATGGAACTGAAGGGCCTTTCTGACTACATAAACGTGAAGTGGCCTCCCTTCCCCTTTAACGGGGGAGGGGAGGTACCTTTGTAATTTTAAATGGAACCCCCTATAAAATGTTACATATTTAGATTCTACAAGAAAAACCAAGTCAATTTTGTCTGAAATATTTTTTTGTCAGATACTTCCATGATGAGATATAACAGTTTGAAGTTTCGAGTTGTAGGTACTCGAAGCGCTCGGAAATAGCGTTATGGAATTATACGCGCTTGAGTCCTTTGCTTATTCGTGAAAAAATAAAATGTACATTAAATTAAATGTTCAAAATGTCCACCACGGGCTTGTAAACATTTATTTACTCGAAACATCAAAGTTGTTCTAACATTTTTTAACATTTCGGGAGTCACTGAAGCGCAAGCGTCATGTATTCTTTGTTTCATATCCTCTTTTGTCGTCGGTGGTTCAAATATAACTTTGTCCTTTACATATCCCCATAAGAAAAAATCTAATGGTGTTAAATCGGGGGATCGAAGAGGCCATTGACGAGGTCCCCCACGACATTTGTTCCCAAATTTTTCGTTCAAAAATTGCCTGGTGATGATTGCAAAATGTGGAGGAGCGCCGTCTTGTTGGAACCACATTTCTCTTCTAACGTGCAGTGGCACATCTTCCAAAAACGCAGACAAATGATTTTTTAATAAATCACAATAACTTGCAGATGTTACAGTTTCTTGAAAAAAATAACGTCCAATCACAAAATCTCCTATTAGGCCACACCAAACATTTAAAGACCATCGATGTTGAAAGGGAACACATCGCATCCAATTTGGGTTTTCCACGGCCCAATAATGCAGATTATGTCTGACAAAGTCATTTTCCACAACACCCTGCAGCCACTCACAAAATCTTACGCGGTGATCGTAATCTGCTATCGAAAGCTCTTGTGATAAAACCATGTGATATGGATGATACTTTTGGCGTTTCAAAATTCGTTGAATTGAACGACTAATATGTGATGTTTGTGCAAGTGTACGTTGACTAATATGAGGATTTAATGTAATTGCAGCAAGAATACTGGCACTATTATTTTCGTTAGTGACAGCTTTAGGTTTATTGCGAGTTCTTTTACACAATTCACCGTGCTCGCGAAGCCGCTTTTCTAAATTATGAAATGTTGCATGACATTTTTTGATCCCATAACGTTCAAAAAACATCACTGCGGCACGCCGATAATTTTTTTGGCATTCACCTAACGTTAATAACATATTCACTTCTGTGTCAAAAGTAGCCATAATCACAATGTTACTGCTTGAATAACAGCTCTAAACTGAAAACGTTTTCATAGATAAGTGAGTCAAACTCAAGAATTGTAAATATTATTGTTTGTGTTTCTTCATGAATAAGCAATGGACTCAAGCGCGTATAATTCCATAACGCTATTTCCGAGAGCTTCAAGTACCTACAACTCGAAACTTCAAACTGTTATATCTCATCATGGAAGTATCTGACAAAAAAATGTTTCAGACAAAATTGACTTATTTTTTCCGGTAGAATCTAAATATGTAACATTTTATAGGGGGTTCCATTTAAAATTACAAAGGTACCTCCCCTCCCCCGTTAAAGGGGAAGGGAGGCCACCTCACGTTTATGTAGTCAGAAAGGCCTTTCAGTTCCATGCAATTTAAGACTAAGAACTTTAAAACCGATGGCATAGTTTTCGAGATATTGAGCTGTTCAGAGTTATGTGGGCCACCCTGTATATTGGGTTGGCAACTAAATGATTGCAGATTTTGTCGATAGATGGTTCTAGCACATTCTTTTATTAGAAGCTACATTGTATGGCATAATTGTAGCGAAAGAAATATGAGAAATAGATAGCATATCTCAACAGTGGGGATCCGCTGGACCCCCACGTGGACACTGCCGGGTTAATAATGTAAACACATTGAAATTAGTATATCGTTATTCTTCAGTTATTTTAATTTGTCTCCTGGTTGAAATTACATCAACCCATTTTTATTGTAAGTGCATTAAAAATCCGCAGTCTAGTTATTCCTATTTGAAGCGTCCGAATACCGCAAGTCCGTATGCCGAACTTCGCGGGGTCGTAAATCAGGTTTCGCTTGCTCGCGACAATGCTCGGGGCTTTGCCGAAGTTACAGAAGTAACAACGACTAGGTTAATAATCCTAGTAAGCTGAAAGTAATGTATTGACATACTCAAATTCTTCTGATATCCTAACCATCTTTGATTGCACCAGCTATTAATAAAATCCACAGTTTAATCGTAATCAATGCAAACAATTTTTATTTTACATAAAGATCCGCTGTCTCTTTATTCATGATCATTAATGGAATTATAGTTGCACACAGCATTTGTTTATCGGGCGTCTCGCCCGGGGAAACGCGTGTCGAACAATGTATTGTAGAAATTGCTCGTACGGACTTTACGTAAGCGAAACGCTCATAAAAACAGTACAAAGGAGGAAATGAATACTTTTTATCAGTGACAACCAGTGGATGATCCGCTATGTGGTTCCGGTTTCCCCAGGAAAGACCGCAGATATGTAAACGCGACCGCGATATTCTTTTCCGCTCCATGACGTCACTATAAAGGAAAACTGTTATTCGCGTCGGATATTGCGGCTGGCCGATACACGGCCCCGAATACTGAATGCTGCCAGAAAAAACTCTTCCGTTTGTTTGTTTCGATGTCACGTGCAAATCCGTGACAGTAGCTTCGTTGCGTCCGTCAATTCGCGTCGCGACTCAAAACGACCCATTACTATTATTACTATTATTACTATTACTCAAAATAAAATGTTTAATTGCAGGCTACGGGAGATAAGTATGTAGAATATTTAGAACATTTCTTTTCGTAACCGAGGATACCATAAATTTTAAGATTGGAGTTTCCCCTTTACGAAAAGCTTTTGAAAAATTATGTGCGATTTTTTTCACTGTTTTATGACACAAAAAAGTGGACGATGTTTGTTGGTGTGAAATCTTCATGATGTAACTTCACATATGTAAAAGTAGGAATCTATATTTGTAAAATTTTTATTATTTATTTATTTATTTAGAATTATTTTTAGCATACTTCTCGATCGGTCACATATACATTTTCCTGGTGACACAAAATGGTGTACTGAACAGTAAAGTATATGAATGAAACGAAAGGAGAGGTATTGTGTTCGGTAAAAATATGTTTCATATTTTTTGAAAGTAATAATTTCATTAAAAATTATTAGCAGTCGCAGAACGGTAAAATTGCGTAGTCGCTTATTTACAAACAATCGTCCGCATAAGAATATTGTGGAAAGGACATGTCAGTAATTATATCTGCACGATTGTAATCAATTGTTATTTTTAAAAAATATATTTTCCAGGCACCGTTTAATAGACTGATACTTCTCAAAAAAATAGTTGAAGTTGTTCTAACCGATTTAAAAAAAAATGTTATTCTGTTCGAATGATTGTTTGTACGTCATACTGAGTTGCTATACGTGTCTAGAAGGAAAAGAACGAGGGGAGTAGCGAGAGGTACGATCGAAAACCCGAAGGATCACCGAACAGAGCAACAATAGCAGTGTTCTAACACGTAGGTAGCCGATGTGCGTCGCGTAACGGCAGCACGGGCCGAATCTATTTGGTTGTAGAGATCGGCCGACTGATTACGTAACGATAGATTTATATAAATGGTTACGTTGACACTAAAGCCCCGGCCGTAGCTGCTTCGGCCATCGTTATATTATCTAACGAGGAGCGGCGTTCATAGGTACATACATCTATACGTATAGTATACAGTATACACCGTCCATGATGATACATCGTTGCGCCGCTCGACGAAGAACAACTATAGCAATCTTCCACATTTCTCTCTTTTCCGCGAGTCCAAAATTAATTTCTGGATCATAGTACAGCTGGCTCGACCATCATTATACATATTATCTAACGTTTTGTATGCCATGGTAGCCATATCTAATTTCTTCAGGATATCTGAAGAATTCTCGAAACTGAATTTGGTGACAGGTAGAGAGTGTTAATAGTCTGCAATATGTAAGAAGACTGAGAAGGGAATTAACATTATAAATGGTGAACTAATTTCATAATAATCTTACTATATTTATATTTGTTGGGATATTAATCTTAACACGTGGTGGTGTAAATGTATAATATACTGTGTATGAGTAGGTTATTTACATGTCTTAACATTAGTAATTATTGTCTACGCCTTATCTACTAACTGTTCGTTGTCACGTGGCCTTTTTGCAAATAAAAGTGCCTCGGATTCCCTATCGTTTAGCAACGCCACCTTTACTTTTTCTATTCCAACAATATTGTATTCTCTAACGCTTTGACTGCCGTAGTAGCCATATTTAATTTCTGTAGGATATCCGAAGAACTCTGAAAATTGAATTTGGTGACAGGTAGATTCTGTTAATGAGAAATGTTAATTGAGAAAGGAATTATTATTATAAATGGTGAACTAATTTCATAATAATCTTACCATATTTATATTGTATTATCTAACGCTTTGACTGCCGTAGTAGCCATATTTAATTTCTTCAGGAAATCCCAAGGATTCTCGAAACTGAATTTGGTGACAGGTAGAGAGTGTTAATAGTCTGTGACATGTAAGAAGACTGAGAAGGGAATTAACATTATAAATGGTGAACTAATTTCATAATAATCTTACGATATTTATATTGTATTATCTAACGCTTTGACTAACGTGGCAGCCATATTTAATTTCTTCAGGAAATCCCAAGGATTCTCGAAACTGAATTTGGTGACAGGTAGAGAGTGTTAATAGTCTGTGACATGTAAGAAGACTGAGAAGGGAATTAACATTATAAATGGTGAACTAATTTCATAATAATTTTACTATATTTATATTGTATTATCTAACGCTTTGACTACCGTGGCAGCCATATTTAATTTCTTCAGGAAATCCCAAGGATTCTCGAAACTGAATTTGGTGACAGGTAGAGAGTGTTAATAGTCTGTGACATGTAAGAAGACTGAGAAGGGAATTAACATTATAAATGGTGAACTAATTTCATAATAATCTTACTATATTTATATTGTATTATCTAACGCTTTGAATACCGTGGCAGCCATATTTAATTTCTTCAGGAAATCCCAAGGATTCTCGAAACTGAATTTGGTGACAGGTAGAGAGTGTTAATAGTCTGTGACATGTAAGAAGAGTGAATAAAAATAATTTAATACAAAAATCTATTTAATATCGCTTATTGTGGAAATGCTAATAAAAAAAACGAAATACAAAAGAAAAACTTACTAAATTATTTTTTTGTTACAAAAGATCTTTTTAGTATGAAATATACTATGAACAAGAGACTGACATTAAAAGAATACATAAAATAATTTATACAGAATAAATGTACTAGTAAATAATAAATAACATTTAAGTAAGCTGACATTACGCCGCGCCGTATTCCGACGAACGACAGCGCTAGTGGAAGAGCACCACTGGCGGCAACCCATGTCGGGAGTAGATATTTTGCTTTCTGGTTCGGTATACACATCTATGCTGCAAACTTCAAAGGGGAGTTTCTCAAGATAAAAGTCTGCTCTATTGCGTGATATAGTTCGACTTTACGCTGGACCCTTATTTTTTGAGATAAATTCAAAAATATTCCCAAAAATTGGTACAAAAATAGTGTTTCTCCGTCTTTAATGATCGTTTAAACATGTTTAAACATTCATAATGTATTAATATTGGATATTACTGTATTCGGCAAAGTCTACAGAATCTTTTACTGCAAAGAGCAATTAAATATTTTTTATAATAACATCACAATATTTGTTTAATGTTGAAAATTAAAAAAGTTGAAAATTAAATATTTTTTATAATAACATCACAATATTTGTTTAATGTTGAAAATTAAAAAAGTTGAAAATTAAATATTTTTTATAATAACATCACAATATTTGTTTAAAGTTGAAAATTTTTTTTTCAAAGTCATGTTTCTCAAAAACTGTACGTGTAGGCGAAAAAGTAAGGACAGATTCGGAATCAGCGCAAAAAACTCTATAAGAACCACCTAACAGTTATTAGGAAACGTAAAAAAAGTTGAAATTTGTTGGACAGTGTTATTAGGGTGATTTCAAATAGTGGAAAGATTAAAAGAATTTAAGAACGTGTTATTTTATACTCGCAAAAATTTTTAAAGCGAGATAGAAATGTATTTCTTGTGTCCTACAATCGATGAAGACAATTTGTATTTCTAAAAATTTATATACCACGATATGTTTTACGATTGCAATGATTAGAACTGTTATCTTATTCAGAATTTCTCAAATGAAGGAAACGGCTAATTGTATTTATTGTATACGCATATATTTTATTTCGATTTGAAAGTTTAAAAAATTAATAATATACATATATATATAGTTAGTTGATCCTGTTCGATATTTTCTTAACAAGGGGTCAAGAGAAGAAGTCAATGCAGTCACATTGAAATGAGGAATATTTGAAAATAGATAAGTAGAGCTTTCGGATTTTTATGCAAAATAAAAATTGTCTGCATCGATTACGAAATAATGCAGTCACATTGAAATTATTTCGTAATCGGCAGACAATTTTTATTTTGCATAAAAATCTTCAAGCTCTACTTATCCATTTTCAAATATTCCTCAGAGTCGGTACGACACGTGGCGTCGTCACTGAGGATTTGAAGTTAATTTTTGGATGATGGAGGATTCGTGGTCGGTTTCGCGAGGCGTTCTCGGCGTTGGAAAAAGAAGCGGGACACGGCGAGAGAGGATCGATCGGCTGGAAAACGCATGATTTCGTCAGGTTGTCTGCATGCGCGACACTTTCGCCCGGCGGTACGCAGGCGCGCAGGGTCGACGTTTCTGTCAATTACATAATAAAAAGCGTTATGTAAGGACGGGCACGCAGTACACGCATAAACGTGGCCGGTGTGCTCGACGACGACGACGGAACGAAATTAATCAGTTCGATCTTACAATTAGAGCGGTCGGGTACGCAGAGACGAAAGACGCCGAGACCGCTGGCGCGCTTATGCTAGCCCTGGAGACATGAGAGTCGAGATTAACTCGGGGATGCAGCACGCGTTATGCGTTTCATACCTCTTCCACATGGACTGTTCCATTACCCGATTTTTCTATTTGTTTTTTGGCAATGCGAGCCAGAGAGAAAAATTACAATAAAAGTATTTTAGATCGTTGTTATCAATTTTCGGGCAGTTCTTCATCATTACCACTAGGTTTACGGAGCACTAAAATTGATTATTTTACATTGCTTTATAAAAATAATAAAATTGTATTTACTTAGATCTTTAGCGATTTTTATTGTAATATGTACACAAAAAAATAAATCTATTTAATAATTCCTCACGAATGCCTCCTTACATTCTTAACACTAGAACTACCGGACAATTCAAAATGACTGGTTTCTAAATTTTTCTTTTACAAATATTGAAATTATAAAAATGTTTTCCGGAGTAATGTTTTAGTCAGTTTCTCTATTAGAGTACATATTTAAATAAAAGTTGTACGGAATTTGAATAAATGCATTCTTGTCGTTATTAGGAGGCAATATACACTAGTCGCGTTTAGCGCTCGGTAGTTCTAGTGTTAATAAACGTAAATTAAAAATTTTTGAATCCGTCATTTTGACGGGCCCCGTAAATCTAGTGTTAAGATGGACACTATAATTTCGGGACTTAGGCGACTCGGTGCAGCGCCTGCTCTAGCGATTACGTCGCCTCGGACAAAAAGACAAATTGCCGCCCCTGAAGAATATATATATATATATATATATATATATATGTTTTTTTAAATAAAGCCAAAATGGCGCCCCGGACAAATGTCCTAGTTGCCCGCCCCTAGAGCGGGCCCTGCTCGGTGATCAGTAGACTGCGGATCTTTATGCAATTATGGGGCTTTTGGAAATTTTCAACAAATGCTGGAATAGAAAATTCGATAGAATTTTAATTTATTTAAATCTACAAAGGCTACTACCATGGGAAATAAAATTTTGTTTGATTCCACTTTCTTAATCCGCAGTCTAGTGATCACAGGTTAAGTTGCATTTGATACAGAAAAATATTGTTGAAACTAGAAAGTGCAACAGCGTTGAGTGCCGTACAAAATTTTGGATGTAATGGTTAAAACGTGGAACTCTTTTCTCGAGGGGCATTCTTATACAATTCAAAATTTGGACAGAGAACAGTTTTTGAAAGTGACGCTTTTTCATTCTGATTGAGGCAAAACCGTCTCCACCGTAGCGCTAACTGTTCCCCTCTAGCAAGCGCCGTACGGTGGGGCAACGAAGACACGAGATATCAGTGAACGCGACGAACGTGGGCGCTGTATGAAAAAGAGGTTGATGAGGGAAGCAAGCGTTTGAGGAGCCCCAACCGTACCCAGGCCTGGAATAGAGTTTATGAAATGTGAGAATAAAAATTTTGCGATATATTCAAAAATGCAATGACTTGATATTAAATTAATACCCAGGTATATCAAAAATGATCAAACGCAAAATACCGAAAAATTGTAAAGAATTTAAAGATATTATATTGTTTTCGACTCAATCAAATTATTAAATATAGAAACGAATGTAGCTCCTGTATCATGCAATGGATACAGACAATTTGATATTTTGCGTAACAATCCGCAATCTAATAATTACTACAATTCTTAGTATGTATTCTGTAGAGTAATTTATCATGCAAATTAACCCTTAGCACTCGAATGGCGACTCTGAGGCGCCACTACAAATTGCTACACCATTATTCAGAATATTGTTTACATGATTAAATTTGTTTATATGTAATAAACTACTAAACATTTAAATATTGTATGAGGTACTATATCAGTTTCGTACGCATATAATGAAAAAAACTTATGTACGATGAAAATATTCTAGGTTAGAAGATATGTTTGGTTTTTTAGTTGAAATAGCTCCGAGTGCAAAGGGTTAAGTTTTATCACTTCCCAATTTGCAATGTAAAAACGTGAATATTTTAGGATTGATTGATTTATTGAAAGACATTTTGACAGTTATAATTCGATAAGTGTCAGACATGAAAAATAAAGCTGCCTTGTTGGACAGGATCGGCTATATGGTCCTCCCGAACCTAATCGAGTAGATTGCTATATGTTGCTCTATGAGCAACGGTAACTGGGTTATGCTATCATCATGTTTGGGTAACTCGAGTAGCAGTTTTGAAAACCTAACCTAATTTGTATTGCTACGGTTAATATTCTTGTTGGGAACAGGAAAGGTAGAGGGAATTATCTGTAGATTAATGAAGAACGTTTAATCGATAGATTTATGGACGATAAATTATGGGGTCTGCTTTTGCTACCTTTACTTTAACACATGTGAGAAATATTGCGAGACGGTTAGGAGGTATACTTTGATTTAGGGCTAGGGAGTCTTGTCTGATGATTCTACTGGAGGCTATAAATTATTTAACGATGGATTTAGGGAGCACCATAGAATGATTATACTATTTTATATTACTTTATCTTATTAAAATCAAGAGGAGTCTGTTTGTTCGTATTTTTAGCGATTTTTATCTGGATATGTCACTCAAAGAATTATTGAATAAATTCTCTATAAATGAAAGCTTGACTTTCACCATTTTGTTGAGCCCCGTGCATCTAGTATTACTAGGCTTCCAAACATCAAACATCAAATTTTATTTTATCCTAATATCCTAATATTATTATCCTTAAATTTTATACATTTTTGGTACTCAAGGTTACCTGAAGGAATAAAGAAAAAATTAGTTTTCCCGATAAAAAATAAATGATATTCTTCCTTCGATACCATTTAAATTATGCCATGAATATTTTTTGTTCCATTCAAAATAAAGGAGATATTTAGGTGACGTCCTTTAGCTGAGACACCCTGTATAAAATGAATAATTTGTGCTCGAAATAAAATTAAACAGGAATCAAGATTATTAATCAAGATGGTATCAAGTTGTATAAGTGCAAAAAATTGTTAATAGAGAAGCCTAGCATTTTTGTGAGATAATTATGTCTTCTTTTTATTATTATTGCTCTAGGTTCCTACTTCGAGTCTGTTCAAACGCCACGTAGATTAGTTACAAATAATTGTTAGAATTATAGGAGCGTGGATACAGGTAACGATCGATTCCCATTAGATCTTAGACATAGTAGCATTTTAATGAAACTGTGCATTAGTATTTCCGAAAAAAATTCATTTAAAATCACGCAACACTTCGCGCAAGAACGGTTGCATTTTCTGTCCGTTTAACATTCTGCTGCAATATTATATAAAGTGTTTGTACAGTCATACTTCCTCGTCATACTGTTGCATTTTATACACTATTGCTTAAAAAAAAAAACTTATTCATGTTCCTTGTAATCGATGCAATTTTTATTCTCCATAAAAATCTGTCCTCGAACCGCAACTTTTATCGTGTCTAGCATGAGCAGAACAATGACGGTTTTCTGATTGTTCAGAACATATTATCTCATTTTAGAGTGACATAGAAAAATATTGTTAACAAACTGGCAGATAAAGCAGAAATTCACTAGGATTGATACTTTTTTTTTTAAAGAAAAAATATTAAAGAATATTAACATGACTTTAGCACATACACCAGATAAAGGGACCTCCACTTTATATGTGTGCAGGATTTGAAGATGATTCATCAATCCATTATTGAGATATTATGGCACTCGTGAAAGCAGATGATATACTATTGAAATCGTATGATTTAAACAATAAGAAAAATTACGCTATATTATTTAAAAATCTAGCCAAACATTTAAGGTAAAATTCTAAAACGATTAACCAATAATAACCTAACCTAACTTTTTGATCTCATAAATTGTCCGAAATTTACGGCTCTAAATGTAGAAAGGGAGAAGGAAGCTTCAGTATTTCTATTGTTTCGTGGAATTATGCGATTTATGCGATTTATGCATAGATGTCTAGTCTTGTAATTGCAACTGGTTTCGACGTTTTCAACGATTAAATGTTTCTCGGAGGTAAATCCTTCTAAAATCGTGCAGTTTGCGAAAAACTCGGTGTTGGAGGGCATCGGTTATTGCATTTGCATCCTTCCCACCACATGCCCGACCATCGATTGCTTCGGAGAAGTGGAGAACACTACACCTGAAGTGGTAGCGTTAAGGAGGCCGC
Source organism: Sphecodes monilicornis (assembly GCA_913789915.3). Classification (NCBI taxonomy): domain Eukaryota; kingdom Metazoa; phylum Arthropoda; class Insecta; order Hymenoptera; family Halictidae; genus Sphecodes; species Sphecodes monilicornis. Next base: position 6,389,981 of record OU565301.1, on the reverse strand, counting down.
GGCAGAGTAGGTCAGAGACAGCCAGGAAACTCGATCGAACGAAAGCATCAGCGGGCCGGTACTTGACCGTGAAAAATGGCCATGTGTTCGTACCGAGAGGCCAGCCAACGCTGATCGTTGCTTTCCTGGCTTGGAGAAAGCTGTCTACCTATCTCTTTGCCTTCTAATCACCGTGAAAATGCATTTAGCGATCGCCGAGATCCTAACCAACAAAGATCTTGCACAATCTTCTTCTTGGAATCAGGAATCTAAGAATCGGTGGCGAGCAACAAATTTTCTGATGTTACACGTCGATAGCATAAGTCTATCTTCCCCCATTTTTTGAGAGAAAAGTCCTAAATCTGTAGAGTTCGACTTAGGGAATTTATTAAAAATTGCAGCCGAGTAAACGGAGCGTTTTTTTGAAATTTTCTGTAACTTTTGTTTCGCCAGTCTTTTATTGTGAATCTGATCAGTCTGCAGCGGATTGTTATGCAAGATAAATGTATGTGCGTCGCGGCGTCGGCAATTAGGTTAGCGACGATCGAACAACGCGGAGGAATTTCACCGAATATGAAGTCCTGTCAAAATGTATGAATGTATAAGTGGACTGTAATAGGTTGGTAGAAAACGCGGACAACTACGTGGAATAAGAATGTGTGTATTTACAATATGCTTTACATGAGTCGGACTTTATGAATCACACTGTGGATAAGTGTGTCGCGCTTATATACAAATCGGTTTGTGGGAGGATCTATTAGCCTATTGGCATCAAGTGGATTTTGGGCCATGCCCTTTTCGAATTTACTAGTTACCACCCACTACAAACCTTGTGGGGGTAGAAGATGGCCGCTATGGACGGGCCCAAGGAGGGAGGAAACTGGCGAATTTTCTCGCTCGTCTTGCCTCTATTTACCTGGCGCTGTACGAGTTTATTGTTTTATTGCTCGAACTCTAGGAGACCCGAGATGCACGTGGGTGCCAACTGGAAGCCGCAAACAATTTTCGGGGTCCTAGTCCGAATTACATCTGTTTTGGCTTAACAACTAAATTGCAAGTATACTAAAAATCCTCCGTCGCTAGGTCGTAAATCGAACTGTTTTCGAAGCCTTAACAATAAACATTTGTGGCGGCTACTTCCTATGCTCGTCAACAGAGGGACATTACGACAACACCTTTCCCGCTACTACCTGAATCTTCCTCTGTTTGTATATATATACCGTCCTAAACTGTCCTTACGACATCCCGCGTCTAAGGCACGGGTTCGCTAGATAGCCTTACTGACGAGTCCTCTAGCGGGGCTAGGACGAAACGCTTCCTTCTCCTTTTTCCTGCTCTCACACACTTTTAAGCCGCCATACATTGTTTCCATTGATTTCAACTTTGTATGCATTAAAGTGAAAGAATAAGTTGATTCTTCTTTGAATTATTTTGATAAATTATTCAATTCTTTTAATCTGAAACTTTTGAACAGTAGACCTACCGAGCTTTAAAAGTTGTTACGAGCCTGGGCCGAACGGCAGTGCGCGTGACCTTTTGAACGAAAATGTCCACGTGGGGTGTTCATAGACCCCCAGTGAAAAGCAGTATTTATACTTAATGTTTTATGTTTATTGTAACATTTATTTATACTTTCGCTAAAATAACAGTATAAAATATATATACACCATATACAAACTAGTTATCAGAGTAGTCGTCTATGCCTTCTGCGGGAAGGTGCACGCACAAGAAAGAAATACTTACCAAAATGTAAAGAAAGTATAGTAAGAATTGTAGTGATACAAAAACAAGAATAAACTGACTGCACTGTGTAAGTAAACGATGCTCCTGTGAAGAAAGCTCAATCGAAACTGAAATACTGAATATCAAGAACACACGGTTGAAGCACTCGCTAGTATACGTAAAGAGAGCCGAAACTGTAGAAATACATTTTGAGCGCACTACACAAAGTCGGCGACACATCAATACAGCCAGTATCGAGTTTTAAGAAGCTACATTGTATGGCAAAACTGTAGCGAAAGAAATATGAGAAATAGATAGCATATCTCAACGGTGGGGATCCGCTGGACCCCCACGTGGACACTGCCGGGTTAAAGAGGAATATGGTTTTTAATTGTTAGTAAGGTGCACGGACGAACCTGATGCGAAATCAGGGAGCCGCTAGGATATTTGAGAGACTTCGTGGACGAACCCGATGCGAAATCGGGGAGCTGCTAGGAGATTGAATAAAAGCACATACGAACCCGATGCGAAATCGGGGAGCTGTAGGATACGGACGAACCTGATGCGAAATCAGGGAGCCGCTAGGATATTTGAGAGACTTCGTGGACGAACCCGATGCGAAATCGGGGAGCTGCTAGGAGATTGAATAAAAGCACATACGAACCCGATGCGAAATCGGGGAGCTGTAGGATACGGACGAACCTGATGCGAAATCAGGGAGCCGCATAGGTTGGATAACAGTTTTGGGTTTCTGATACAAGATCAGGTTGCTCCTAGGATATGTTAGTAACGGCCTCGTAACTTTAATATTATAAATTAATTGATACAACCCGAGCGGTAAGATTGTATCATGTGGGAGCGGTCAAGTAAGAATTACTGGATCTGAATTATGGATTAAAATCAATTGTTACTCAAAATTACCTTCAACTAAATTGTATATCACAGGAAACTGGCTCTGTTACAACTGTTACTGTCGCGGTAGGAATTGAATGTGTATGAGCAGTGTTGTGTAGTTACCTAAGTACTATTGCCTGTTGGATGACGCACTGGCGATGCGGGGAACACGGAGAGGTTGAATAATTATGCCAAGATAGATTAATACCGTACTCGCGGAATCTATAAGGTTACTTGATTCGAAAGGGTGACTAGGCCTGATCTCACTAAATACAACCAACTCTAAAATGAGATTCAGCGTAACGACGTGTAAGATAAAGGCACCAGTAGTTGATCAGTTAAAAGAAGTTTTCCACGCGAACAATAGTAACCACTTGCTCTGTCATCAAATAGCGAGAGTCGATACCTGAAGACACTCTTTAAGTCTTCTAAATTATGTAACAAGACCAGTTTTTAAAAAAGTTTAGTTACACAAATTTAAAAATTCAGTAATTGCTTCAGAAGTTGACCACTCTTAAAAATGAAAAACCTAGTAATTGATCTTCTGTTCGTTAGTAGTTGACCACTTATACTAGAAAGAAGGTTAAAGCAATAATGTTAGAATCATTTTAGTATCATTTAGTTTCAACAATTACCAGCACAAATTACAATTAAAGGATAAAATAAGATAAAAGAAAAATCAATTGTATAACAAATTCAATTCCGGAACAGAGTAAACGTTGCGAGTCAATATTTGACCGTGGAAGCAATCAATAGTTGACCATGTGGTCATCCTCTAAAACCCAGTATGCTACAAAATTTAGAATTATGTTTTGTACTCCTAACAATCTTAGATGTAAAATGTAAAAAAAGATACATTATAAATCGTAAACAAATTTAATTTAATTTCTTATGAAAACATCTGTATGATTTTAATAACTGAAAAACAAAAAATCTGGAACCGGTCAATTTAACTGGTGGTGGTAGGTTTAGTGTTAACACTAAATTTACGGGGCCCGTCAAAATGACGGATTCAAAATTTTTTAATTTACGATTATTAAGAGTGTAAGGAGGCATCCGTCCCTAAATAGATTTATTTTTTTGTGTACATATTACAATAAAAATCGCTGAAGATCTAAGTAAATACAATTTTATTATCTTTATAAAGCAATGTAAAATAATCAATTTTAGTGCTCCGTAAACCTAGTGTTAATAATATAATTTGTGCTTAAAAAAACTAGTGTAAACTGCGGATCTGTATGTAGAATAAAATTTGTTTGCATTAATTACAGGTCAAATTATTTCTTTCTTTTGTAGTTTTAGTGAGTTCTTCAAAACCTGTTGATATTCTAAACTTCTTTTAACCTTTCTAATATTTCAAATTATATGGAGGAAATGATTTAAGGGAGGAGAAAAATAGCTGGTAATTGTTTTTTATTTTTCGAGATTGCCGAGAGACGTTACGTTTGAGTAAAGGGCCTTCCGGTTACGCAAGTGTCAGGTAGCTCGCGGTGGTGAGTTTAATGATGGAAAATGAGATTCAATTTGTAAAACGATTAGAAGACATCCAATCGTGGCCAGCAAACGTATCGCTTATTGTACCTGCAAAGTGTCGTTACATAATGTTACCGTTTACAAACGAGCACGGCACGCTGGTGAAACGTGTCAGCTGTCGATAAACAATGATTTCCGTGCTCTGGTTCGTTGAATTCAGTTCTCAATTGCTATCAAGACTTTCTTTATTATCTGTCTTCAGACATCGTTACGCGTCTTCATTATCTATATACATTCTACATGTACATTGAACTCGTATACATTGTGAATAGATTGCAGACATTTAATTATTTATTTATTCATTTCATTATGTTGAGAGCATTAAACTTATGATATCAACATTTATCACATATAATTACAAAAGATATTTGATATATCAAAAAACTCCTAAGTTACCTTCCAGATAGTACCTCTCAGTTTGACTATAACAAAAAATTGTTCATTCTGTAGGTTCAATTTTTATTAAAAATACCGTTCATCCATCGATGTATCGATAAACGACCGTTCCGAAAACAGCGTATGACTTCGCTATTTTTCAATATTTTTTTCTAAAAAAAATTGAGAATACAGTTTAGAGTTATGTTAAAATCACTGTAAAAGATCGTAATTTTTCACTTATCCTTAACAAATTCCCAACAGACAACACATTTTTATATTGTCAAGGTCTTGTTAACCCCTTCGAGGGGCATTCTTCAGGAATTTTTCTCAAAAAACCTATCGAACCTTTTGCATTAAGACGTTTCAAACGTATGTACCGGCATTTGAAGTGCAAGTGTGATCTTTTTAAAGCAAAAATAATGAGATCTACATGACACACGTAATTTTCCATACAGTGTGTTTTAGGGAGTTATTCTAGTTTTGAGTGCTATTTTGCAAACCATTAAGAATTTTTATCGGGAGATATATTAAAGCTCCTGCGTTGGGACTTCGCACTTACATTTGCGCGTATTTCGAAACACCTATATTATATTTTTTTAAGTAAAAATAATAAAAACTACATGACACGCATAACTTTCCATAGAGTGTGTTTTAGGGAGATATTCTAGTTTTGAGTGCTATTTTGCAAACCTTTAAAAATTTTTTTCAGGAGATATATTAAAGCTCCTGCGTTGGGACTTCGCACTTACATTTGCGCGTATTTCGAAACACCAATATTATTTTTTTTAAGTAAAAATAATAAAAACTACATGACACACATAACTTTCCATAGAGTGTGCTTTAGGGAGTTATTCTAGTTTTGAGTGCTATTTTGCAAACCTTTAAGAATTTTTATCGGGAGATATATTAAAGTTCCTGCGTTGGGACTGCGCACTTACATTTGCGCGTATTTCGAAACACCTATATTATTTTTTTTAAGTAAAAATAATAAAAACTACATGACACGCATAACTTTCCATAGAGTGTGTTTTAGGGGGTTATTCTAGTTTTGAGTGCTATTTTGCAAACCTTTAAGAATTTTTATCGGGAGATATATTAAAGTTCCTGCGTTGGGACTGCGCACTTACATTTGTGCGCATTTCGAAACACCTATATTATTTTTTTTAAGTAAAAATAATAAAAACTACATGACACGCATAACTTTCCATAGAGTGTGTTTTAGGGGGTTATTCTAGTTTTGAGAGCTATTTTGCAAACCTTTAAGAATTTTTTCGGGAGATATATTAAAGCTCCTGCGTTGGGACTGCGCACTTACATTTGCGCGTATTTCGAAACACCAATATTATTTTTTTTAAGTAAAAATAATAAAAACTACATGACACACATAACTTTCCATAGAGTGTGCTTTAGGGAGTTATTCTGGTTTTCAGTGACATTTTGGAAATCTTTAAGAATTTTTTTCGGAAGAACTGTTAAAGCCCCTGCATTGGGACTTCGCTCGTACATTTGGGCGTATTGGAAGTACCTATATTGTTTTTTTTTTAAAGTAAACTAATAAAAATTTTATAAGTTACCCTAGTAGCATTTATGGTTGGCATTTCGTTGGGTCTACGTTGCAGTATTCGTTGGCCAACCGTTAGAAATGTCGCTATTTTTTTCGTTGGGCAAACGATCGCGGCCAACGATCATACCCAACGTAGAGTCTACGTCGCTATAATACGTTTGTTCTGATCATCTCTTTTACGGTTGTTTTCACAGAATATAATAAATAATACTGAAACGATGTATCTCCACGGTAAAAATTGGAACAAAGAAAAAAAATTTCGTACCCTCGTCGAACTTGAACCTGGATCCTCTGCGTAGTAAGTTGATACGCTACCGCCGTAACTATAGACATTTCGTGGTTGCATATGCTATGATTTGGGTTACTAGATACGTCGACAAATGTAAATCATAATACATAAAGGGTTTCGTTACGGTATACGAGCACTAAGACCTCCGCATACTGTCGTTCTAAAAGCGAATGCAACATCCGTACCTTCCCCTTGTCAAATGGAGAAACTTAAAGAAATAAATAAACTCCAAGGCTGCACACAATAAAACTTTGGTGCATCAACTATCGCGCAAAAATAACAAATTGTGAGTATATTTAGAAATATGAAAAAAAATGAATTTGAAATATAACATATTTTTGGTTGCAGCAACATTACATTTCTGGTGTCTGTTAGACGATATATTTAAATGTTGGTAGATTTTCGTTGGGACAATGTAGTATCACCATCGTAAATTTCACGTTATTTAACCGACCATAATATCTGTAGGCCCAACGTTGGATATTCGTTGGCAAATTGACATCATTTTTCGTCGTCGGCCCCACGTTGGGGATCTGTAGGCAAAACCACTAACCATATCCCAACTAACTCCCAACCGTTGGCCACTGTTGGCCAACCATAAATGCTACTAGGGTGATATACTCATTTTTGATATACCTGGGTATTAATTCAATATCGAGTCATTGCATTTTTGAATACATTACAAAATTTTTATTCTCACATTTCATAAACTCTATTCCAGGCCTGGGCACGGTTGGGGCTCCTCAAAGGCTTGCTTCCCTCACCAACCTCTTTTTCATACAGCGCCTACGTTCGTCGCGTTCACTGATATCTCGTGTCTTCGTTGCCCCACCGTACGGCGCTTGCTGGAGGGGAACAGTTAGCGCTACGGTGGGGACGGTTTTGCCTCAATTAGAATGAAAAACCCACCATAAATGCTACTAGGGTATGTTTACTTTGTTGTAGAATGTGTTTCGATGAACATAGGTCGACTTGAAACAAATCCTTCCGCACCCATATTCTAAGATAATTATACCTAAAGATGGTGCAAAAGAAGTCAATTTTCAAAAAAAAAAAAAGGGAGAAACCAGAATACGTCCTTAAATGGCTCAGTTCATTCCTGTCGGTGGAGGATGCGCAGATGCATAAGTTGCGTAAGGCGGATTCGCCATTTGCCATGAGCGTCGCAATTATTTTGGCCCGTGGTCGGTTTCCCGCGAAAGCGTCCAGCAAAGGATAGGCTGACATTCTTCTGCGGGACGCGCAACCAGTTAGCAAATTGGCCGCGAGTCTCGATAGCGGCGCATGCACGCGCGACGCATGCACGCGCGACGGCGCGCGGCGTCTCCCGATTTCCGAGGATGATGCAAACAGGCGCACAGGGAAAGAAATACAGCGTGAATACCTTGGCAAGTGTTAACGCCGAGGGGCATGTCCCGGCGCACGTTCTATCGGCTGACACGTGGAGCATTATTGATCGTTCCCAGAATAGAAGAAGACAGAGCATAAGCGTAGTAGTGTGGGTACTGTTGATAGATACGTCCCGCGATCTTCTGATGGCATCAACCTGCCAATACCTTGCAACTTCTGCAGAGACGCCGTGGAGATTTGACTTCGACAAGTAGGTCAAAAGCTAGATCCAGAAGTCGATTGTCCTTTCAAAATAACAATACCTATCAAATTTATGTCAATTTTTTCCAATTTGTATTTGTAAAATACCAGCACGAATGAACATTTGAGTGAATTATTTGAACTGAAAGTAGCCCCATCATTTGCATAATTGTATAAGCAAAGATATGAAACTCTTCATTGATCATCCGTTGACTATAATAGTTGAGTACGGATGTTGTGTCTATTAGGATGGAATCTATTGTTCATTGTGGGTGGACGTTATTCTTTGAAATATTGCCGTTAACACTGAACGTAGAAGAGGGTGGCAGTGTAAACAATACGGATTTAATGATACAACTTGTTTGTTCGTACAGATTTCCGTTCGAGTCTTTCACTAACATATTCGTGACTCTTTTATGATTAAAATAATATAAGCCACGATACGATTTCGATAGTATTTACTCGTTCTTTGTGGGTGCACGTTATTCTTTGAAATCTTGCCGCTAACGCTGAACGTAGAAGAGGATGGCAGTGTAAACAATACGGATTTAATGATACAACTTGTTTGTTCGTACAGATTTCCGTTCGAGTCTTTCACTAACATATTCGTGCCTCTTTTCTGATTAAAATAATATAATCCACGACACGATTTCGATAGTATTTACTCGTTCATTGTGGGTGCATGTTATTCTTTGAAATATTGCCGCTAACGCCGAACGTAGAAAAGGGTGGCAGTGTAAACAATACGGATTTAATGATAAACTTGTTTGTTCATACAGATTTCCGTTCGAGTCTTTCACTAACATATTCGTGACTCTTTTCTGATTAAAATAATATAAGCCACGATACGATTTCGATAGTATTTACTCGTTCTTTGTGGGTGCACGTTATTCTTTGAAATATTGCCGCTATCGCGGGACGTAGAAGAGGATGGCAGTGTAAACAATACGGATTTAATGATACAACTTGTTTGTTCGTACAGATTTCCGTTCGAGTCTTTCACTAACATATTCGTGACTCTTTTCTGATTAAAATAATATAATCCACGACACGATTTCGATATTATTTACTCGTTCATTGTGGGTGCACGTTATTCTTTGAAATATTGCCGCTATCGCGGGACGTAGAAGACGATGGCAGTGTAAACAATACGGATTTAATGATACAACTTGTTTGTTCGTACAGATTTCCGTTCGAGTCTTTCACTAACATATTCGTGACTCTTTTCTGATTAAAATAATATAATCCACGATACAATTTCAATAGTATTAACTCGTTTAATGCACGCTTGAATAGAACCTCGCTTAATCGAATTAATAGCTGCTTGTTGAGGATACTGGTATCTAAAACTGTAGTCGAACGCAAGAGATGTATTCTGTATAAGATCTTGAAGCGTTGACTGAGATATTCTAGAGGATGAACAAAATATAAGAGCCAGTGCAATTCACTCGAATTCCGTTGAAGTGAAATTACTCAAAATATAAAATTGTAAAATGAAATCCATCTTAATCCATTCAGAGTTGGTTGAAGTGAAAATTCATATTTCCCAATAATCTGACCTGGTGTCACTAATTTTTAAATATAATTCGTCAATATCAATATAGAGTGCGTGAACATCATCCGTGAAGAGTTCATGGGAATTCTAAGACAAAAGTCTAAGGGAAGAGCCACCGGTGAAGATCATCTTTCGACTGCCATTAAAAATTGGGACAAATCGCAAGATTTCGGCGACAGTCTGAAGGCGTCGAGCGCGATGGCATTGTTCGAGATCGTTGGTGTTCGTATGCACGAACGTAGAGTCGCTGCTAGCGGCTGTTCCGGTGGATAACCCTGTATCTCTCACAACAGCAGCACTGACACCAGCAACGACAGTGAAGTACACGGCCGGGTGACCGACCTTTACGTAACGCTTGGCTGTTTGCGCCGGAACGGCCGGCGTCCATTCGATCCCACGGCGATGTGTCGCCCGATGCAGCTGCAATGTGTCGAGAAGACGATCCAACGCAACGTATCGCGCCACGTTGCACCGTACTCCGAAGTTTACCACTCGAGGAAAAACCAGAGAGCACATGAACTAACCCTACTGATCTTACATAGAACCTCGATGACCGCCATTTTCCTTTTCTTTCGCATCCTCAAGCGCGCGTCTTTAACGATACAGTCCACACAATTCACTGAGCCGCGAATCTTTACGCAAATTTGTTAATTTTATCTCTTTGGATGGATGGGATTTTATATTATAATAATTACACTTCACACTTTTAATTACTCATTATATGTTATATATATTTAACTTACAATACTATTCTTAAAGAAAACTAATAATACTATCTATGTATGCATGTTACCGCATTGCAAAAACCCGTCTAGCCCCCGAGACGTACAATTCCAGAAGAATCGCGCCAATTCATACCAACTTGTCATGTTCACAAAAACAAAAGTAAAATCAAACATTGCCAACTTTGAAACTCGAAACTTAACAAAATTCTATATTTCCTGGCATATTTTCTAAAAATTGGGACGAGGGACAAGCTCAATTGAACAAATTATGTGTATTAATGTCACTAATATTTGCTACTGTACATGTTTTCTTGCGTTTCAACAATGTGCATTGTAAATGCACAAACTTCTGCAGTCTACTGATCACAGTTCCTCGAACGATTTAAGGGGACATGTAATAAATCGTCTGTGTAACAAATAGACGATTTTATTGCATTTATGATAAAAATGAGTAGCTGTAATCTGAACAGTAAAAGCATTAGAAAGGTTTAAAAATGCTGTTGTATTATTGTAAACCTGTAGCTACCAGGGCCGCCCATATGCGTCGACCACAATTGTGTGTTTTACTTAAAGAAAAGAAAATTACGATGTTGTTTAAAATAATAAAGCACGGTACGATGCCTGGAGACCTTCCCATATATATGTGACAATATTCTTTACAATATATTATAAATGGATTTGTTGCATTTATGAAAATGTTATAACTGGCAGCAAACGTGTTAAGAAAATAAATTTCTTTGTTGGAATTCAGGCAAAAAAATTTAATTTCGCATAAAGATACGATCTAAGAAATTTATCGACATAGTTCAGAACAATTGTCGACGATAAATGCGTTAGTGAATTATTGTAGCGCTGTGTAGACGAGTAGAACACTGCAGTATTCGTTCCTAGAATGCATCGATTGAAGTCGACGTATTCTGCTTTTCGTATAGCACACTATGCTTGAAACCGAGTTGCACAGAACCATTTTGCTTCGGTGTTAGAGAAAGTATAATCCGAAATTGCAAGGTGCATTGTCTCGCAGTGAATACGTTGTCAGGAAGTGTTTACCCTGATTCGGGGGTAGTATCATAATTTTGCATGGGCGTGGATTACAAAAGGTTTATAGGTAATGCTAGTCTCGTGGTTCAGCATTGACAAATAGAGCTCGATGAATCGGTTCGACTTGGCATTGGCGGTGATCGCGCGTGCCGGAAATTCGTCCTCGACCAAGCAAGGGCTTCTATCCGTGAAGGCAATGACATTGCTCACAATGCCACGATTCAACGATGCAGTCCCGCCGCCTGCATCGGCTGGTGCCGTCGCTTCTGGTTGCACTGTCCAAGCTGATCTAACCGAACCTTGCATCCTCGTAACAACTGTTTACCATTAAATCCATGTACCGATCAATAAAACAATCTTACATTGCTTTCGAAAGTAATAAGAACTTAATTTAGGTGATCGAGTTAAAATTAACACCCTGTATATATTGTGATAAAATTTGCTAAAAATCTGCACAAGTTCTTGTTATTCTTGTATTTCCGCTACTATTAAAAGTAAGAAAAAATAACTATATAGGATGTGCATGGTTTTAAGGCGTGCGTCAGATGGTGATAAAAGAAAATCCTTTGAAGGTCATTTTAACGGTTTTCTCAAGGTCACCGTATCTTTTTTTTGGATATTAACGTGTATTTTTCATAATGCAATGTGATAGTTGGCGTCAAGGTTATGTTCAACGACCTACACACCATGACCTTGAAGTGACCTTGAAGTCGGAAAAAATCAGTTTCAGTTCGAAGAATACAAAAGTAATAAAACGAAAAGAGAAGTGAATGACTGAATGGCATTTCTTATGGCATATCGACGTGTCTTGCTGCGGACGGCCAGCATTTTGAGCAACTAATAAAATAAGGTGATATTAATCTTTTCGTTTTATTACTTTCAAAATACCAATGACCTTGAGATCTTGTTAAAAATCAACGGAAAGAAAGATTGAACTTTGTTCTGAGAAGTTTTTGCATAGAACAGTGAATAAGTCAAATAATAATATTCAAAGGAATAATTTCGGTGAACAAATTCGTTATAAATTTATTTTTACAATTTCAATAATAGTGAATTAATAAATTTGAAAGTTATTAAATTGTGCAGCTATCGGCCACGGCTTTTGTAGTAAAAATGAAAGACATTCGGATGGATTGGACAAATATGATACAGATCAGATGGTTAAATGAAATTTTCGATAAAGGGAAAGGCAAGAATATGCAAGAGTGCATGCTCGCTGCACTCGTATGCGCATTACTGTGAAGGGGAATGGGTGCCATCGAAATTGCGACCGCGACAGCCTATTTTGAGAAAGTTACAAGACCTCCAGAATGATTACAGGCATTCTGTAAAGACTAGCCTCTAGTGGCAACGCGTTTTACATCATACTACACGGGATTACGCCGCGTGATTTTCATTTAGAATTATGATAACCACGGATTTCAACGAGACTGTGTTTATTTAAATTTTATGCGACCTTTATTAAGCGCACTCGACTAAATAAATTTATTCAATTATCTCTCAGGGAAACATTTTTACAATCTCAGAAATTGCAAAGTAAAAATTTTTGGCTGTCATTTTAACGAATCTGGTGGTTTTAGACTTGATTGATTTTTAATATTTTTTTAACACCTTTTCACAATGTTATTAACTTAGAACCGATTTGAAAAACTATTTCAATTCATGCTCAATTATTATAGTGTGTGATAAGATGTTCGAGGTAACATTGCAATTTACACACATAATTACAGTTACGTAAAACGAACAGCGTATACGCCGATATCAGTTTCTTCTAAATAACAATTTGTACCTCAGAATTCGTCTTTAATTACCATAATTAAAATACTTACATAAAAGATACCATTAACGTTTGTTTGCTACCAATGCGTGGCACCTATTGTTATACTAAATTGCTGATCAAACATACCGTCGTTCCCGAATAGAACGACAACCGTTTAATTCCACTGACTGGTGCACTTTATACAAGCCAATTAATTTCTCCAGTTTAATTTGACCGTTCTAATTGCATGCTTTCGCTCAGGGAGATCGTCTTAGGCGCGTCCCTCGAATCATTCGATTTGAAGGACATTCTGCCACGAACATCGTCGAACATCTAATCGATTAAAGGAAAAAATTGTTCGACCAGCGACACGATTTTTAAATAAATTGTACGAAATAATGATGATGCACGTGTTGCGACGATAATCGTGCACACCGCAAATAAATTGCATTTTGTTAAAGGGCTTCCTATTTTATCTTCTTTATACTTTGTTAGCCTTTTTTGGATCATGAATTAAAAATTACATCGTCGAGATATATTTTTTAAAATTAGATTATTATAAAATTTTGATTATAATTTAAATTAATAATTTAGTAACAGTAAAATTGTATAGAATGAAAATTTTTATTTAGAAATTTAGGATATTTGATTACTGTTGTGTGTTACAAAACAGTAAACATTTTTTATAAATCACAACACTTTCTTTTATGGCCTCGTAAAGTGCGACGAGCAATAATAAATATCGTAAAAGAGAATTACAAAAGAGATTTTCAATCACAAAATTTAACAAAAACGGATACAATTTTTTGTCATTTTTAATTTACCGAGAACAAAGTTTCTCTTGATTTTCGTTTGTTTTTAACTGAGTCGCGAACTTGCGTTAATCGCCTAGACTGAACATTTGACATAATTATAGAGAAATATATATAGACATATAATAAATTAATAAATTGTATAATAAATGTTGACATAAATTTGCGACAATTATCGTACACATCGCAAATAAATTGCACCTTGTTGAAGGTCTTCCTGTCTGCATTCGATTTACATAGCAATAATCCTTTCACGATTGAGCATCATTTTATGTTCTTTATACTTTGTTTTCCTTTTTTGCTGCTGCGTGTTTCAAAACAGTAAACATTTTTTATATGTCACACTTTATATATAACACTTTCTTTTATGGCTTCGTAACGTGCGACGAGCAATAATAAATATCGTAAAAGAGAATTACAAAAGGGATTTTCAATCACAAACTTTAACAAAAACGGATACAATTTTTTGTCATTTTTAATTTACCGAGAACAAAGTTTCTCTTAATTTTCGTTTGTTTTTAACTGAGTCACGAACTTGCGCTAATCGCCTAGACTGAACATTTGACATAATTATAGAGAAATATATATAGCCATATAATAAATTAATAAATTGTATAATAAATGTTGACATAAATTAGCGACAATTATCGTACACATCGCAAATAAATTGCACCATGTTGAAGGTCTCCCTGTCTGCATTCGATTTACATAGCGATGATCCTTTCACGATTGAGCATTATTTTATCTTCTGTATACTTTGTTAGCCTTTTTTGCTGCTGCGTGTTACAAAAGAATAAACATTTTTTATATGTCACACTTTATATATAACACTTTCTTTTATGGCTTCGTAACGTGCGACGAGCAATAATAAATATCGTAAAAGAGAATTACAAAAGGGATTTTCAATCACAAAATTTAAGAAACACGGATACAATTTTTGGTCATTTTTAATTTACCGAGAACAAAGTTTCTCTTAATTTTCGTTTGTTTTTAACTGAATCGTGAACTTGCGTTAATCGCCTAGACTGAACATTTGACATAATTATAGAGAAATATATATAGACATATAATAAATTAATAAATTGTATAATAAATGTTGACATAAATTTGCGACAATTATCGTACACATCGCAAATAAATTGCACCATGTTGAAGGTCTTCCTGTCTGCATTCGATTTACATAGCGATGATCCTTTCACGATTGAGCATCATTTTATCTTCTTTATACTTTGTTAGCCTTTTTTGCTGCTGCGTGTTACAAAAGAATAAACATTTTTTATATGTCACACTTTATATATAACACTTTCTTTTGTGGCTTCGTAACGTGCGACGAGCAATAATAAATATCGTAAAAGAGAATTACAAAAGGGATTTTCAATCACAAACTTTAACAAAAACGGATACAATTTTTTGTCATTTTTAATTTACCGAGAACAAAGTTTCTCTTGATTTCCGTTTGTTTTTAACTGAGTCGCGAACTTGCGTTAATCACCTAAACTGAACATTTGACATAATTATAGAGAAATAAATATAGACATATAACAAATTAATAAATTGTATAATAAATGTTGACATAAATATAGAGAACACGAGTCTTCACTCTAGAGTTCATTCTTCAATTTAAAATTTCAAGAGCCACAGGTGTGGCATATATCGAAGTAGCAGTGTGCTTATATTTGACCAAAAAAATGAATATTGTCTTTGCGCCAATTTTGCTAAAAGGTTTAAAAATTCAAGGGAGCATAGCGAACGTTGGGAATCGAAGCAGGTCCAGCAGGGGCAGCTCGTAAACGCGAAACCTTTTCCACAATTTAATCAGAGAAGAAAGGCTCTCCTCTAAAACACGGGGGACAGTTTTCCTGCCAAGTAAACTCACCCCCACTCTCTTCGCGCTCACTATAAGATAGTATTCTACCGGTGCTTTACGATTGTGTTTCCTCCTGTTTCAGCGCCAAACAGCCCACTCCATCTTAGCAACAGGGCTCACGTATTGCTTTTGCTGAACAGGCCTCAAGCATCGCTCACCGATGCCGATCATGCGGTTAGGCTACGACCGGACTGGGGCAAAGTGAGAAAAACATCTTCCTACCTCGATATTGTTAGAAACACAGAAATTTAACCCATTGCACTCGGAGCTATATCAACTAAAAGAATCAAACATTTCTTCTAACCTAGAACATTTCCATTGTACATAATTCTTTTCATTATATGCGTACGAAACTGATATAGTACCTCACACAATATTTAAATGTTTAGTAATTTATTACGTATAAACAAATTTAATCATGTAAACAATATTCTGAATAATGGTGTAACAATTTGTAGCGACGCCTCAGAGTCGCCATTCGAGTGCTAAGGGTTAATTTGCAAGATAAATTACTCTACAGAATTTAGTGATGGGCACTGTCGACTAATTTAAACTATCGACTACTTACTATTTAGTAACAGAGAAATTTATTTTAAATGGAAAAATTTAAGCATCGATCAAGCACTCCGGCAGCCGAAAAACTCGCTCCGTGCAAAATTCTCTTTTTGAAACAATTTAAAATGTTCACAATCGTTTTGGCTTTTGAACGGTTCAAATAACAATCCCGAAAGAAATTAATACACAACATTACTGATCGAAATTGCCGTCTCCTCGGCTGCGAATTGAAACATTTGCGGCTTTTAAAGGCTGGCGAACCTGCCGTTGAAAATCTCGTTTCCAAGGAATCGTCCAGAGGTTTGTGCCTCTTAGTCGATAGTTTTCAGTCGACTGAAATCTCGCTTTAGTGGTTCTGTCCAGTTATGTCATCAAATCTACTGCAACACCATCGATGTATTTACCTTTTGTAAAATTAATTCATAATTAGAAGATTTGTCACACGGTCGTGACTGTTTTAGAATTTTTCCTGCGAATATTCCAACAAGATATCAGTGAGACGATAGTGATTCAGTTCCATAGTTCTGTTGTTTTTCATTATTTTTGTATGGAACTTTCATCTACGTATTCGTTACATTTTTCCGAGTGAAATGATACCTCGCACGATGCGGTTTGGATTATAGATGCTCGTGTAATCCACGGTTTACTGGAACCTCTATTTTCCGAACCGGTCAAAGAAACGTTTGCGTGACAAAATAAGTATCTATAGTGCTGAGTAAAATATTCAGTAATTTATAGAATGAATAGGATCTCAGTATAGTGTTGGATAGGTAATACAGATGTGAATGATTATTATAATTTTGATTTGTTTATTCGCAGGGACATTATAGAAGAGGAGTGGCTCTGTCGGCACTGGGAAGACACGAGGAAGCGCTGTTTGCCTTTTGCATCAGCGTTGCCATTGACAAGAATCCCCAAGCTGTTCGTCACGAATTGGTTAAGGTAAATTAATTTTTATTTAACCATAAACGATCATATACCCTGTAAATAACGGAATCGTGCAAACAAAGTATAATTAATATGTAAAAATTGTATCCTCAAGATTACTGTTATTAATCTTCGCGAGGATTATTGTTTCTTTGCACTCCATCTTTGAAAAATCTGTTCTAAGTAAGAGACCAAGGTAAACTAATAAATAATTTCTAAGCAATAGGAAAAAGATAATATAATGAAAAATATATGAAAAAACTTCTAAAAAACAATGTAGGCAAATGTGTACAATTTGTGTAAAGATTCCAGCACATTTGTCAAAATCTGGTTGCAAAATCATTGTTGGTGTGAGAGATTCATGTAGTCCCGATGGACCAGAAAGCAAGATGGATTACGTGTCGCGTAAGAAACACTATAATACTGTCTTCGAAGAACGTAGTAGCCCATGAGTGGCTATCATTGCTCCGGCATGGGTCACTCACCTGACGACGATCATGCCGCGTCATTAAGCTATACTACCAGCAGCACCGGTACCGGAAATGCCATCGTGCGCAGACATCCACTTCTTTTGTGTACGTTTTCTGTTCGGCTGCGCGTTCGTGACTCTGCACTGTATGTAGTACAATATCTAGATCTGTCTATCTTACTCTTTCACTATGCTTGGTTACGTTCCGTTACGAAAGTTCGTGCAAACCTCACGACCACCACGGAATTAGTACAAATGTTAATGGGCGCTCGTGCAACAATATTTGCCCGGTGTCAATAGTTACTTGCTCGACGAACCGTTTCTTTTCACAACGCTGGTTTAACACTAGGTTTACGGGCGTTTCTTATACAGTCGTGGACAAAATTAAGTGGACAGGTCTAATGATCAACAAAAAATCAACGCAATTTAAAAAATAATTTTAATAAACTAGAATTGTACGGTACATTCAAGTTAACAAAGTGTACTTTAATGAAATAAACAACAATATCAATAATAAAAGTTAATGTAATAGAATATATTATCATTAATCAAAATTGTATACAATTTTTGGTGGTCAAGATTAAGTGGACACTTTATAAATATTTAGAAAATAAGCAATTAGTATTTGGTATTGTAACCTCTTGCTTTAATTACTGTTTCTAATCGTCGTGGGATGATTTCCACAAGTTTTTGGAGGTAACTTCGATCAATTTGTTGAAATTTTATTTGCAATTCGTTTAAAAATACTGTTTTATTATGACGTCTTTCTAATGGTATTTCCGAATCTAATAAGCTCCATAAATTTTCTATAGGATTAAGATCTGCACTTTGTGGAGGCCAATAGAGACCATCTATCCCACAATCTTATAAAAATTTTTTCGTTTTCTTCGCCGTATGCTTATGATCATTATTCCGTTGTAGCATCCATCCCTCATCGAAATCCATTTTTAGGGTTAACTATTCCATATTTTCATTTAAAATGTCAACAAACATATCTGCATTCATGATGCCATGGATGGGTGCTAAATTTCCAACCCATACCAAGATAAACATCCCCATACCATTATGGATCCCCCTCCACGTTTGATGGTAGGCAACACATACTGCTTCTTGAGAGCTTCATTCGGATTTCTCCATACGCGTGTTCTCTTTTTTTTTAATTTAATGACTCAAATTTGCTCTCGTCACTCCATATAATTTTTTTCCAAAATAATAATGGCTTATTCACATATTTTGTTGCGAAAGCTAAACGTCTCTTTTTATGAAGTTTACTAATGTGTGGCTTGCGTCTAGTTAGACAACTCTTCAGATTAACTTCTTTTAATCTTTGTCTCACAGTTCTTGAAGAATTTGATTGAAATATACGTGCAAGAAGTAGGCGAGGAAACCTTTTGTCGTTGGGGAGCATGTATGATATAAGTAATAATAATATCGTGTACAAGATTAGAAATTAACAAAAATCTGTGTTTGAAAGTGTCAGAAATAATGGCTACAAAAAAAGGAGCAGTTCGTTAATAATGATTTTCACAGGAATCTTATCTTTTCACAGGATTTTCACATTTTGCGTTATATATTTTCTTGAAAAATTTCACACACACAAGATTAAAAAGCAGAAAATAATTATTTAAATAAAAATAAATTTTTAAAAATGCCACGTTTTTAAAACGGTCTAAAAAGTATAAAATAATAATAAATAAATAAAAATAAAATGGACTAAAAAGTATAACATAATTTTTAAAAAACGGACCAAAAAGTATAAAATAATTTTTAAAAAACGGACCAAAAAGTATAAAATAATTTGAAAATAAAAACAAAAATTTGAAATTGCGAATTTTGAATAGCTGTGAAAATACTTGTAAGATTTAAAACGAAAAACGTGGGGCGCATGCAATAGATAATTGATGCATGAATAATTCACCTAAATCACTAAAAATTTTATTGCTCCGCAAATGATAGAAACTGTTGTGTGAGTTTTCTCAACGGCTGCTACTCCATACACTCTTTACTATTATCTTTTATACTTTTTAGACCGTTTTAAAAACGTGGTATTTTTAAAAATTTATTTTTATTTAAATAATTTTGTCTATTCTATTCCACATAAAGCTAGTCCGATCCAGTGATGCCAGATCGGTTAAATCGAGGGGAATACAGTTTACCACCTCTCTGATCACCAGAGTAATATGTAACACGTTGCGCGGTACGTCACGTGACTAGTCTACGGTCTTGCAAGGAGAAGACGCGGTCATCGGGTCTTAGATTTTGTCGAAACTTTGCATATTGCTAGATTTCGTTCTCCTGTTTATGAAAATGTAGCATTATAGACGTCGATACTCAATAATTTTTGAGATATTTACAATTTAAACTTCATTATACCCATTCAGCCGTTAAGTACAATTTTGGTTGAAGTTTTTGTCAAGTGCCAAACGTGATGGTAACGAACTAGATTCATTATCGGGAAGGCCAGTGTTCAAATCCCTTTTCCCTTTTTTTCCATTTTTTTCTTTTTGTTCTGTTCAGTTTATCTATTTTAATTAATTGTATTTTGCACATGAAAAATACACTCATAATATCTATAGGAAACAAAATACAAAAATTTTATTGAAAAGGAACATAATATGAAAGAAACACTAACTTCATCAATCTTAACATATCTCGAAAGTTGTTGAATATCGACGCCTATAATGCTACATTTTCATAAACAGGAGAACGAAATCTACCAATATGCAAAGTTTTGAGAAAATCGGAGACCCCATGACAGCGTCTTCTCCTTGTAAGTGTGAATTGTTTCTAAATAAAATGTTCACCCTAAATTATTTGTCTGTTTTGTGACTTCTCAATTTCTTCCAAAAGTGGACTTACGCCACTTTCCAAATAAACGGTCCAATATATCAGACGTTTGGAGACTAATATCAGCGGAAGACAAAAAGAATTCTGATTTTTGAAATTTATTGCGATAATTAGTCTCCCATAAAGTCTCCCGTCGTCTCCTTGTTAGTGGGGGACGTTGGAGTGCGCTCATGGTAGTGGAATGGGATAGTGGAAGGGGAAAAGGAGGAGAGGAAAATCCACACAGTTTTGTGTGTTTCTGGCATCACTGTTCCGATCCTAGTTCAAAACGCATAAAAGACGCATAAACTTGCTGTATGCAAAAAAATGCAAAATGAAAAATACATTTTTAGAATATAGAAATGACGTTTAATCTAACACCCGCATCTTTATCGTTTTTCTAACAAAATATGTATTTACATATGAATCCGCAGTCATCACTATATAAAATTGAAAAATTTTAATTATACAATGCATTTGTCACTTTGATGCTACAATACATGATGTTCGCTTCACGATATTGTGGATTCCCGAAGGCTATTTTCACCAATTCGATGCACAAATAATAGTTTCGCTATTCGACAAGCCGACAGAGGAAGATGAATGGCGGTAAGACGGGAATAAATAGTTCGCGATTGGATTTCATGAATAACAGGAAGCATTAGAGCGACCCGCGCGATTCAATATCGCATTATATAATACATATAAAGCGGCCACCATTTCTGGGGCCCCAGTATCGAACGAACAAATAACGGTAAAAGTTGGAAAAAATATCGAGGGAATTTATTTCCCTGTTGGCCTCTGCTATAGCAAGTCTCAATCGATGCGATGCGATGCGATGATATCGTGTGTGTGTGTGTGTGTGTGCGTGTTCTAATAAGACTCGCAGGTGAGTGACCCAAAGCCGGTCTACACTTAACAAGCAAGGCCACAGGTAATTACTCGCATACTCGATACGTGAGAGCCTTTATGGGAGACTAATTATCGCAATAAATTTCAAAAATCAGAATTCTTTTTGTCTTCCGCTGATATTAGTCTCCAAACGTCTGATATATTGGACCGTTTATTTGGAAAGTGGTGTAAGTCCACTTTTGGAAGAAATTGAGAAATCACAAAATAGACAAATAATTTAGGGTGAACATTTTATTTAGAAACAATTCACACTTACAAGGAGAAGACGCTGTCATGGGGTCTCAGATTTTCTCGAAACTTTGCATATTGATAGATTTCGTTCTCTTGTTTATGAAAATGTAGCATTATAGGCGTCGATACTCAACAACTTTTGAGATACGTTAATATTGATGAAGCTAGTGTTTCTTTCATATTATGTTCCTTTTCAATAAAATTTTTATATTTTGTTTCATATAGATATTATGCGTGTATTTTTCATGTACAAAATACAATAAATTAGCAGCCTGCAACACAAAAATGAAACAAATCACTCATTATACCAGACTAAACGATCTTAAAAATCACCTGAATGAAATTTTTAGGAAACAGGTATTTGACAAAATTAAAAGGAATTACATATAAAAATATCAAAATGAAGGAGCGGATCTTGAGTAGCAAAAATTTCCAAGTCCAGTAGATCGTCAAATTCAAACTTCAATTTCTAGAATCAGAATTCGGGGCTCAGAAATAACCCATTCATTTTTGTTAAACAAGAAAGAAAACACGATCTGCGATATATGTAAAGTACCAGTTAACATAAATCATTTAATAATAGGATGCAAAAAATATGAGAATGAAAGGAAAAATGCTAAGTTGCCTGGATCCTTACACATTCTGTTAGGTTCTAAGGAATATATCGCCGGTCTTGACAATATATCAAGGATACAAATATGTATAAAATATTGTAAGAAAATGTTCCGTGTTGCTAATGACCTTTCATGTTGAAGCAACATTAAATAAAAAAATTATAAATAATAAATAATTAAAATAGATAAACTGAACAGAAAAAAAAGAAAAAAATGGAAAAAAAGGAAAAAGGGATTTGAACACTGGCTTTCCCGGTAATGAATTCTAGTGCGTTGCCATCACGCCGGTTGGCACTTGACAAAACTGCAACAAAAACTACTTAACGGCTTAACGGCTATAATGAAATTTAAATTGTAAATATCTCAAAAATTATTGAGTATCGACGCCTATAATGCTATATTTTCATAAACAGGAGAACGAAATCTAACAGTATGCAAAGTTTCGACAAAATCTAAGATCCGATGACCGCGTCTTGTCCTTGTTAGTAATTTTAAGGTATCCATGTTTTGATCAATTTCAAATTCTTCAGTAAATGAAATTGCATAACGGTTGGTTATGAAAGTGGCGTAAGTCTATTGACGACACAGAAAGAATACATTATTTGAGTTAAATTTGCATAAAAGTCATTTATGTAATCAATTTAAATATTTTGAAATTCATAGAAACATTGCCAATGTTCGTACAGTTTCTTTATATTTTTGAATCGAATAAAATGCAAACCTTTAAATATCTCGAAAGAAGAAAAAATGGACCTGCACCAGTTTCTAATTTTTTAAAATATTGATATTTTACATTTTAATTAAATATCCTTACTAATTAGTAGACTGCAGATTTTATGCATTCATAAGAAAAAATAGATGGTTACCATTTTAAACAGTAAAAATATTATCAATAAATTTTCTCCTTATTGAAATGATTAAAGGAAGAACTTTTTACTTAGCTATTGTTTCTTGACTATTTCAAATGTTCTTCATTGCAACTGATAATTCTAAGTGAAAATTGTTTACAATTGAGTTGAAAGATTTACGTCAGTTATATGTACACACGGTGAAAATTTATTTACGAATTTCATGGCGATATTTGACTAACAAAAAGTTATTGACGCGTATAAACGAGTGATTTTCGTATAATGTTAGTGTTTTATTTTTGTATTATAATATAATCAGCAGAGAATTTTAATACAGGAAATAAAATTCCATTTCACCTTCGTTTTATAATTCCCGACTGAAAGATTGAGTTTTGCATTTTCCCCTGCGTGCGACACGAACGGTTCGTTACATCTGAAAAACAAAAATTAAATTAATGTAAAAGTGCGTGACAGAGTACTTATATTTAGAAAGCATGTTTTTGTGAACTGCGATCATTTTTTGTCCTTTTGTGTCTGGACAAAGTTGAACTTATAAAACTAATAAAATATTTTATAGGCTTTTTAAAATAATTCCAGACTGAAAATGTTTTCTGAAAATTATCTGATACTGATTCGAACTGTCTGTATACATTTTTTAACCCTTCACATTTCAGATATATGTAGAAAGATGTGAGAAATAAATATATTATAAAGTGAAGTAAATCATTCATTATGCGAAGAAAAACATTTTGAGGTTAAGAAATGTTCAAAAACCCTTTTACTATTATTTCTTAATTACAAAATAAAAGATTTATTTAATATTCGTAAGTATTTTTCGAGTTTCCATTTTAAATTCGTATATTAACATAAAATGTTGAAGACTGTTTAGAACATGATTATTTTTAAAGTCGGCCGGCTTTCATAATTAAAAATGTTTCCAAATTTGGAATACATTTTTCGTTGTTGATTTATTACTATAAAATGTATCAAACAAATTAACCTTTTCGTTGTTGATTTATTACTATGAAATGTATCAAATAAATTAAACTTTTTGTTGTTGATTTATTACTATCAAATGTATCAAATACATTAAAATTTTCGTTGTTGATTTATTACTATGAAATGTATGAAATAAATTGAACTTTTCGTTGTTGATTTATTACTATCAAATGTATCAAATAAATTAAACTTTTCGTTGTTGATTTATTACTATCAAATGTATCAAATGAATTAAACTTTTCGTTGTTGATTTATTACTATGAAATGTATGAAATAAATTAAACTTTTCGTTGTTGATTTATTACTATCAAATGTATCAAATGAATTAAACTTTTCGTTATTAAGTAATTACTATCAAATATATCAAATAAACTAAACTTTTCGTTGTAGATTTATTACTAAATTTGAAATGTATCAAATAAATTAAATTGTACTTTGCAGATGCGTTCCTATCGAATATATAATAAATTGAACAATTGGGCTCGTTACTATAAAATGTATAAAATAAATTAAACTTTTCGTTGTAGATTTATTACTAAATTTGAAATGTATCAAATAAATTAAATTGTTCTTTGCAGATGCGTTCCTATCGAATATATAATAAATTGAACAATTGGGCTCGTTACTATAAAATGCATAAAATAAATTAGACATTTCGATTCGTTACTACCAATCCTTTTTATAGTTAACTTTGTAACTGTTAATATGTCAGCGTTATAAACGTTTATGCGATGCAATGAGATACGGTTACGAAACACGAGTTTCGAAATTTCAATTTGGGTAGTATTGTTTAGTAGAATTCCGAGAAACACTAAATTCCGCTGAAAAAGAGTTAATAGGGATCGAACGAGTAAGACAATATTTAATGACAAAACGAGGCACGAAGACAATTTAATTCCGGACGATCATTATGTAACAAAGAATCTGCTGGAATCATTGACGCAAGTTGCACCGGTAGTTATGTAAGATCGAGGAATCATTCTTTTCTTGTAGCGTTTATGCTATGAGGAAAATAATGTTTGCCACTTTCTTCCCCATTATAAAATAACCCTTCGTCTCTGATAGAACGTGTTACGAATGAACAATGAAAAACATTAAATTTTCTATTGCTCAAACTACCAAACAATCAATTTGTCATGAAACAACATATCCTCATTAATTTTTATACTGTTCAGTAGTTAATTAATTATCCAATTAAATTAAACTTGCAGATATTCTGAAGAAATTCGTTTTTCTTTATCCGACGTTAAAAAATTATATAAAATGTTATTTTTGTTGGTATTATTTTTCCTGTTTTGTTCTTTATTTTTTGTCGCCGCGAGTTCGGGTTATTTAGCATATTTACTGTTGTTTTAATTAAATCAATGGTTGCGTAATATGCTCACATATTACACGCTCACGAATTTCAATTATAAATTGAAGTAATGTTGTTCCTGGTTTAAGGAATTGTAGCTGAAAAAGTTGAATCATTTATGCCCAGTTCTACAATTGTAAATTATGTCTGAATATTTTAAATATTGCTTCTGCTTTTGTATGTGTCACTTAAATTCATTTTCGTACTTATTAAAAATTTGAAAAGTTTATCGTAGTTTTGAGAATCCTGCTTTTTCTTTGGGTCATGAATTATTAACAATTTAAAAAGTATGTCAATATTTTCGAGAAAGTCAATTCTTTCTGCTTTTCTTTGGTTCATAAATTACTAAAAATGTTGAAAGTATGTTCTATTGTGTTTTTGAAAAATTCAATCCTTTTTGCTTTTTCTTTGGTTCATAAATTACTAACAATTTAAATAGTATAACAATATTTTTGAGAATGTCAATTCTTTTAGCCTTTTCTTTAGTCCATAAATTATTCAAAATGTTAAAAATATAGTCCATTGTGTTTTTAAAAAATTCTATCCTTTTAGCCTTTTCTTTGGATCATAAATTACTAACAATTTAAATAGTATAACAATATTTTTGAGAATGTCAATTCTTTTATCCTTTTCTTTGATTCATAAATTATTCAAAATTTAGAAATATTCCATTGTTTTTGGAATGTTCAATCCCTTTTGCTTTTTCATTATATAAAAATTTAAATGTGTTACAATTTTGACTAATATTACGCACAGAGCCTTCTGGTTCGAATATAATTTGATTGCACAAAATTGTAAGGTTTTAGAAAAATAACTAGTTAGAATAACGTTGAGTGCAAAGGTTTACAACTGCAAATGGCACCGACACATTTCCATAGACACCATTGAGCAATCGAGCGGCACGGTGGTTTATGGTGTTAACAATATTCGCGAATGGCCGTGCAAATCGCCGAGAAGACGGGAGAGCGAAGATTTCACCGTTGCGGACTTGCATTAGAATTACAAAAGACATAGTTCCGTGTTGTTTCCAGGTGCTGTACAAAGTGCTGTCTGTCGGCCATCGTCGTTACAATGCACCATCCCGTGCACCATACAATTTAACCGAGGGTGCATCCCGCACGAGAAGCAGACATCAGCTGATGAACCCGAAAAGACATCGGCGTGCAGTTCTTCAAGGTTCGGACTGCGAGGACAATAGCAGTGGTGGCGAAGAAGAGTTCACACAGGTATTTACCATGTCATCCATTTTCCATTTTTATTAAAAAATTAATTCATCATAATTACTGGAGAAACGCCGATCTCTTCAAAATGAACGATTTCAAATTTTTTCTTTAAAAACAATTACAATTACAACAGTAATTCCTAGGAGAACTACTTGAATGAACTTTTTTTTATCGAAGCATAAGTTATAATAAAGATTTTACAAAATCTGAACAAGAGCAATCTTGTCATTATCATATAAAGACATGGATTAATATACATAAATATACCAGGATATACTTAGATATAGAAGGGTATACTAGAATACACTTGAATATACCAGAATGTACTGAAATATAGTTGAATGTACTAGAATATACTAGAATGTACTAGAATATACTAGAATATGCATAAATATACTAGAATATACATAAATATAGTTGAATATACTCAAATATACTCAAATATACTCAAATATACCAAAAGAATGGGCTTTAACATACCAGAATATACTAGAGTGTACTTGAATAGCAGAATATATTAGAATATACTTAAATATACTACAATACACTCAAATATACTCAAATGTACCACACTATACTAGAATGGACTTGGACATACCAGAATATACTTAGGTATAGAAGGATATAGTAGAATACACTGTGATTTACTAGAGTATACTTAAATATACTAGAAAACGCTTGAATATACTAGGATATACTGAAATATACTAGAATATACTTAAATATACTAGAATATACTCAAATATACCAAAATATACCAATAGAATGGACTTCAACATACCAGAATATACTAGAATGTACTAGAATGTACATAAATATACTAGAATGTATATAAATATACTAGAATATAAATAAATATACTAGAATATAAATAAATATAGTTGAATATAAAAAAATATAGTTGAATATACTAGAATATATTAGAATATAATTGAATATACTAGAATATACTAGAATATACATAAATATACTAGAACATACATAAATATACTTTAATATACTTGAATACCAGAATATACTCAAATATACCAGAATATACTAGAATGGACTTGGACATACCAGAATATACTTAGGTATAGAAGGATATAGTAGAATACACTGTGATTTACTAGAGTATACTTAAATATACTAGAAAACGCTTGAATATACTACGATTTACTGAAGTATACTTAAATATACTAGAATATATTTAAATCTACTAGAATATTTAAAAATTCTACCCCATAATTTTACACAAAATTAGCTTCCTCATTTTTTTTATTATTTAGTGTTTTTTAAAAGTCAAATAAGTTATTATTAACTTAAATGCACTAGAAAACGCTTGAATATACTAGGATATACTGAAGTATACTTAAATATACTAGAATATACTTAAATCTACTAGAATATACTTAAATATACTAGAATATACCAAAATATACCAATAGAATGGTCTTCAACATACCAGAATATACTAGAATGTACTAGAATGTATATAAATATACTAGAATGTATATAAATATACTAGAATGTATATAAATATACTAGAATATAAATAAATATAGTTGAATATACTAGAATATACTAGAATATACTTGAATATACTTGAATATACTAGAATATACTAGAATATACTAGAATATACTAGAATATACTAGAATATACTAGAATATACTAGAATATACTAGAATATACTAGAATTTACTAGAATATTTTAGAATATACATAAATATACTTTAATATATCAGAATATATTGGATTGTGCTTGAATACCAGAATATACTAGAATATACTCAAATGTACCAGAATATACTAGAATTGACTTGGACATACCAGAATATACTTAGATATAGAAGGATATACTAGAGTATACTGGGATTTACTAGAATACTCTTAAACATACTGGAATATACTTGAACATAGTAGAATATACTAGAGTGTACTTGAATACCAGAATATACTAGAATTATCATACGAATCAGATGATGTTGTTATTCACTATCAGAGTGTTTACTTCTATTTTCTTCTACGATGAGACAATTTCAGAAAAAAATTGGAAGCCACAAAAAATGTAATTAATAGAGCTGAAATATGCATTCATGCACAAGGAAGTCATATTGACCATTTACTGTAGCCTCACCAATAAAGAATACTCGTAAACACATTGGTATAAAATATTCAAAATGTTTCTTCCATTTATAACCTTGCATGACCTTGAAGATCACTGTGCAGTATACGGATGAATTCGTCTAGACACACGGTTTCATGTGATTTAAAATAAATGTACAGCGTTGTTCCTATATGCTTGTATTATGTAACAATGTTAGGCATACACATTGCGGAAGAAGCTTTTGAGACATCCCAATTCATTGTATAATTTCGAATCCATATCGAAGTTATTACAGGAGTACAGAGCTTTCTATTTGTTGCAATTGATGCGGACAAATTATATTGTACTTTGCCCGAAAATCCGCAGTCTGTTGGTGTGTTAAAAGATCTTGGCAAAATAAAGCAATTGTACATCCTCGTAATTAATGTATAATTGCCTCCCCGTAATCAAGCATAGTATTTTAATTACGTTAACGACACTGAGCCTTTCCTACAATCAATTGATTTATTTCCACCGATGAGAGCAGTGCACTATGAATTGCATTAATACGACACGAGACTTCTTGTTACGGAAACGTACGTAATTAACAGCCAATTTGCAATGATTATAGGTGATGGTAGGGGAAGGTAGAAATATCGTAGAATCCGTAATTGTAATTGAGCGTTCCCCGAGCTGAAACTTTATCCGTTGTTTCAATCATCGCGGATCTCGTGCCTATTTTTTGTTGCTCCTCAACCATTTCAATAATCCCCACGTTTAATTATAAATCATCGTGGAAATGAGTCGTCCAATTATCTAGATTTCGCACGCCGACGAACGTCGCGGCTAATTACAGTGATGTTGGCTTGTTTCATGACAGCGAACAAAACGAATCAAATCAATGACTTTATCTTGTGTTTTCTTAAAATTACTGAATTTTATCAATTAAAAATAGTACTTCACCTTTCTGCTGAAAAGATTGTACAAGTGCCTTTTTATTAGTGGCACGTACAAGTGGCGTTTCTATTAATTAAAAGCGACCTTTTTGTTGAAAAGTGGGTTCTTGTTGGACGCATGCACAAGTGGTTCTTTAGTTAATTAAAAATGGCTTTTGTAGTAATAACAAGCGGCTTCTTGTTGGTCATATGCATATTTATAACGAGTGTGACTGAATTCTGAGAATTGAAACCTGCCAATTTAGAAAATAACGGCACAATACAGTAACAATAAATTCTAGATAATATTGGAACTGTGTTGCAATAATATTTATGTAATCAATCAATATACAATTCTTTCTTCTTAATATTGCAGAGATGCATTCATGAGGAATTATTCAATAAATATGTTCCTTTTGGGCATATAATAATAACCGCTAAAAATCTGTAAAGATATGCTCAATTAAAATTTAATTTCAATAAGGCAGTTGTAACCTAACAAAACTAATGTGAATTAATTGTAAATTAGACTCTCCACCATATTGTATAACATAATCATATATTGTATAATTTGTAATGTATAGGGGTGTGCGAGAACCCGAAAATGTATGGATATGGATGATTGAGACGGGTGGGGTTCTCGAAAGCTTCGGGATTCTCGAATGCTTCGGAATTATCGAAAGCTTCAGGATTCCCGAAAGCATCGGGATTCTCGAAAGCTTCGGGATTCTCGAAAGCTTTGGGATTCTCGAAAGCTTCGGGATTCTCGAAAGCTTCGGGATTCTCAAAAGCTTCGGGATTCTCGAATGCTTCGGAATTATCGAAAGCTTCGGGATTCTCAAAAGCTTCGGGATTCTCGAAAGCTTCGGGATTCTCAAAAGCTTCGGGATTCTCAAAAGCTTCGGTATTCTCGAAAGCTTCGGGATTCTCGAATGCTTCGGAATTATCGAAAGCTTCAGGATTCCCGAATGCTTCAGTATTCTCGAATGCTTCGGAATTATCGAAAGCTCCAGGATTCCCGAAAGCATCGGGATTCTCGAAAGCTTCGAGATTCTCGAAAGCTTCGGGATTCTCGAATGCTTCGGGATTCTCGAAAGTCTTAAAAGGAAAAAAAAGGAGATTCAATGAATAAATTTTATAATGTGGTTTTCGGAAAAGCCTCAAATATCAGAAATTTTCGAGAGAATTCCGAAATTTTCGAGAATCCCGATATTTTCTAAAATCCCGAAATTTTTGAGAATCCCGATATTTTCGAGAATCTCGTCATAATCGAAAATTCCGAAATTTTCGAGAACTCGCCCCGATCTCGGAAAAAATTTTCGTCTCGTCCCGACTCGACATTTCCGGGTTCTCGCACACCACTACTAATGTATGCATTAATAATAATAATGCATTACCAAAGTTTGACCTTGAACGACCTTGAGTCACAGTTAATTGAACTCATCTTAAAACGCACTATTTGATGGTGGATAAAAAAACATATCATTCCATTTAAAAAAAGAATGTTGACCTTCACCTCACCTTGGAGTGTCGACAGAGAAAAATAAAAGTCTCACCACATGATGTCCTCCTTGGTACTGAACAACTTTCATCTGAAACATTTTTGCGTATAATCAATATTTTTGGAGATATTCGTCTGTAACGCTTTATAATTTCCACCCTGTATAAACCTTATTTTGAGTAAAGCAATAAATCAATAA
This sequence comes from Sphecodes monilicornis, assembly GCA_913789915.3. Lineage (NCBI taxonomy): Eukaryota > Metazoa > Arthropoda > Insecta > Hymenoptera > Halictidae > Sphecodes > Sphecodes monilicornis. The sequence continues at coordinate 6,358,612 of OU565301.1, read as the reverse complement.
TAATAATACATACATTCTTGCTATCTTGATAGAGTAATCGAAGACATAAGTTTTAGTGCTGCCTAAAGCTAGTATTGAAATTGTGTAAAGTTTGTACAATGTTTTATTGCGAATTACAATATTCCTAACAGTTGAGACACGATTGGAGATAATTATAATAATAGTAAAAATTTTAAGAGACCTTCCAGTATTGAGGGAGCTAATTAGGTTTTACGTGTGCATCGAGAAATTAGGTTTGCACAAGATTTCTAAATTGTGCAACGCGATCTATTAAGGTTTACACAATCCCTCGGCGCGATGCCTCGGCAAATAAAGACGAATTGTATTTCAAAGAATAGGATCTCCACTCCGTCAATCCTAATAATTCAAGATTAAAGTTCGCGCCTAATCCAATTATGCTGGTTGATTCATTGCAGACTGTTAGCAGGAGACTCTTGTCGACCGCGGCACCACACAACACTAAGTTGCAGGCTGGCCTGGATCGCGTGTATCAAGACATAGAAAAACTAAAAAGTAAGTCGCGCAGATAGCATTTCAAAAATTCCTATACTTTGGATAATTCATTTTACACAATTTGCTTTTGTACATTTGAGCCTTTTATTTTAAAAGTGGCCTATGTCCATTTGTCAATTATTTTCTGTTGACCGTAGTAACGTGTACAACTTGAAGTTATCTGTCATAAACAACATTTGCTGTTAAGTATATTCAGAGTACAGTATTTCATCGATAATTGTCCACAACACGGGTCTGCGGAGGGACAATTATGCCGCAGGGATATCATTGTTTGAGGTTTGCCGAACGTAGAGAAGGACAGCCGAGCTCGAGAGGCCTCGGTCACCGAGAAATGTAAACATACCTAATCCGAATTTCCAACTTCTTTATTAATCATTATTTTTTTATGGGACTTCGATGACCATATTTGTGGCATTTTTCTAATAAAAATCATACCAAATACGACATAATTCCGATGATATTTACTTGTGTATCCTTCCTCGCGCCCGAAACTTTAATCGTCGATTACACAAGTAAATATCATCGGAATTATATCATATTTGGTATCGTTTTTATTAGAAAAATGCCACAAATATGGCCATCGAAGTCCCATAAAAAAATAATGAATAATAAAGAAGTTGGAAATTCGGATTAGTGTGGTCTCACCGATATACCCGAGCCGCATGGTGTCATATTTCTCGGCGACCGAGGCCTCTCGAGCTTCACGGCCCCTCAAGGGGGTACACCTCGCACTAGTGGGGATATCTCAGGGACAATTCTGTCGGAGACATTTGGGACAATTACCGATGAAATACTGTACATTGTACGGACACGCGGGTCTTTGAACTGTGCCGGCTGCCGCGGCTCTTGTCGTCTCTTTCTTTCCTATACGCAGTCCTTCTTTACGTCCGAAACTTTCATTGTTTATTACACAAGTAAATATCATCGGAATTATATCATTTTCATTAGAAAAATGCCACGAATATATTGGTAAAATGTCATTAAAAAGAAGTAAAAAATAAAGAAGTTTTATTATTGCACTAGTATTGTCTCACCGATATGCTATTTTTTTGTTGCGCCTTCAACCGCGCGGTCCGTCTTTGCATGCTATCCTTTTCTACGTTTGGCGCGGTCGTCACGGTCACATAAGAATAGTGTCCCTTCACCATCTAAGTCCCGGCAGAGAACCGCAAAAAGGACTTAAATCGCGGGGTTACTGTATTTTGGACTTCACCTCATTAGAAAAATGCCACAAATATGGTATACAACTGTGTCGACTCTCCGCGTCTCTTTCTTTCCCATACGCTATCCTTCCTCACGCCCGAAACTTTAATTGTCTATTATACAAGTAAATATCATCGGAATCATATCATATTTGGTATGATTTTTATTAGAAAAATGTCACAAATACGATCATCGAAGTCCCATAAAAAAATAATGAAAAATAAAGAAGTTTGAAATTTGGATTAGATATGTTTACATTTCTCGGTGATCGAGGCCTCTCGAGCTCGGCTGTCCTTCTCTACGTTCGGCAAACCCCAAACAATGATATCCCTCGCGTATAAACGTTTATGGAAACGTAAACTCTTAAATATTTCAATTTAAATATAAATGGACTTACGTCACTTTTAAAATAGACGGCTCATTTGCAAAACATCGTACACAATCTTTTTGTTTCTGATAGCTACACTGCGGATCTTTATGGAAAATAAACATTTTCTATATGAATTGTAACTAACTGGGATAAAATGAAAATTTAATTTCTTTCGTAATATATTTATAGATAGCAAATCATATAATAGTGTCTTTAAATTCTTCTAATGATTTTGCTGTTTTAAATTACACCTACCCCTTTATTGTCATATATGCATGAAACCCGCAATCTACTTGTAACATACAGAGTGTTCACGTTATTACTAGCCAGAATTTTTCTTCCAAATAATAAATACTAGAAAAAAATGAAAGAGTAAAAAGTAATACTGCTTTTTGCCAGCAACGTAATGGCGTATGTAATTTTTTGGTGCCTGGACTATTTCCCTAGAAATGAAGGTGACCTTCAATTTTTTGAATGTAATGCTATATACTTTTTTATATCATGTAAAAGCGTGTGTCAAGACATATTCATTCGTATACGGCACAATGACTTTCAAGGTCATACAAGGTCACAAATGGAAGAAACATTTTGGATATGACGTACGTAATATTTCGTAAAGATATCATTTACGGTACACCTCAGAGATGTAAATGGCTTGAAAAGCAAAATAACGCAATCATTTGCATTAATATCTCGAACAACATTAGAAGAAGCTACCAAGAATGTACTTAATACAACCGAAATACGTATTCATTCGATGAGAAAGTCGTATTGAACATTCATTGTAGCCTCGTCAATAAAGAGTACTTGTAAACGCATTAGTACAAAATATCCAAAATTTTTCTTCCATTTCTGACCTTGTATGACCTTGAAGGTTATTGTGTCGTATAAGAATGAATTTGTCTTGACGCACGCTTTCATAAGGCGTAAAAAATATAGCATTTCATTTAAAAAATTGTAAGATCACCTTCGTTTGTAAAAAGTAGTGCAAATACCACAAAATTACATACGCCATTACGTGGGTATTCCTTTTTCCTCTTTCATTTCTTGTAATATTTATTTTTTCGAAGAAAACCGCTGGCTAGTAATAACGTGACCACCCTGTATACAGTTTGCATAAAAAAATAGAAAGTAAAATTTTATTATCAGTTTCTATCATACTTGCATCGTTAAAATCGTTTCAGTTAATTAATAAATGCGTATAAGGTACGCTTACCTGCACGATGCATCTACTGCACTATTCGCGATTTATGAGCTGTATTCTGTGGCGAATTTTGATTTGAAATTTTATGGACATAATCTCTTTGTTCAAATAAATGGAAATTATTTTTGGAAATTGACTAGTCGAGAAATTAATATTACAATTTTTAAAATTGTCTGTTTGATGATATGTAATTCGGCGGTGTTTAATTGTTTTTAATTATGTTTTTTGCAGGACTTGATACAAGACCCGCCGAAACGCTTCTACCACCCCTCTCCTGCGGCACAGCAGGCGAATTAGATTGCATACTCTGCTGTCGATTATTATGGAAACCCGTGACAACACCATGCGGACACACGTATTGTTGGATGTGTCTGGATAGATGCTTGGATTATTCCTCAGTTTGTCCTTTGTGTGTTACGTCTCTGGCCGATGTAAGTAACTATTTGCATCAATTAACAATAATCGTGTTAGATATTGACCCCTCTTACTCCATTGTTGCACTAACTGTGTGAGGTACCGTCATAGTTGCGCAATAAACCGGAGGAAAATTCTAAAAAACATTTACGACTTTATAATGGAAAGGTTTGGATGTACGGTTATATCAAGCGTTGCAGAAATTAATTAAACTGATAGAAAGGATATCCAATGTCTGCAGAAGATAAGCATGAATTCCTTATTGCCGTATCTTTTGTTGACCATCAATAATTAACGCGTTAACTATCACGCCGATGATACTGAATTTTGACTAGCTTTAAAAATACCATTTTATCTTAATTTGCTCAAATAAAAGTATTCTGCAATTCATACTGAAAATTTTGATGTTGCAATGAAACTGCTAAAGATCTGCAGTTCCGTAATCAGTAATATTGTATTTAGTGTTGAAAATCGTAGAATTTGTGACCATGATCAGTGAAGAAATGGATCATGTTTATTGTATACAATCCTCAGTTGTATTCTCTGCAATGCACAGCGATCGAACGCAAAAATCATAATAGAAACCGTTTTTGAGAACATTCCTTGATGAAAACTGAGAAAGTTCACCCATCTTTCGATGTTTCTATGATTTTGATATTAATTCTAAAACCCCTGAGGTGCTGGGGCTCTTCGAAGTCACGAGTCAAAATTCTTAAAATTACTACTGTTACGTTACATTTCGTTCGTGTAAAAGATTTTTGAAAAATTTGTCTTTATTGTCTCGCCCACCTTCAAGTTTAATAATCTAAGAAAGATAATCTAGATAATCTAGAAAGACACTGTTCTGCATATCAAAACGAAAAAGAAAGCTGAAAAAGTAGGTATTGTAGTAAAAATAAAGGGAAGGATTTGGAATGGATGGAAACGATAAAAGCAACAAGGCTGTACGCGATAAGTGCAATAAAATTATCCCCACTAATGCGTGGTACGCGATAAATGCAATGAAATTATTCCCACTAACGCGAGGTACACGGCTTGGGGGACCCAGAAGTGTAACATGATACCGGTCGAGGTATATCGGTGAGCCAACACTATTGCAATAACAACACTTTTTTGTTTTTCATTATTTTTTTCGTGAAACTTTTTAAAACTGAAAAAGTAGGTATTGTAGTAAAAATAAAGGGAAGGATTTGGAATGGATGGAAACGATAAAAGCGACAAGGCTGTACGCGATAAGTGCAATAAAATTATCCCCACTAATGCGTGGTACGCGATAAATGCAATGAAATTATTTCCACTAACGCGGGGTACACGGCTTTGGGGGACTCAGAAGTGTAACATGATACCGGTCGAGGTATATCGGTGAGCCAACACTATTGCAATAACAACACTTTTTTGTTTTTCATTATTTTTTTCGTGAAACTTTTTAAAACTGAAAAAGTAGGTATTGTAGTAAAAATAAAGGGAAGGATTTGGAATGGATGGAAACGATAAAAGCAACAAGGCTGTACGCGAAAAGTGCAATAAAATTATCCCCACTAACGCGGGGTACGCGATAAATGCAATAAAATTATTCCCACTAACGCGGGGTACACGGCTTGAGGTACCCAGAAATGTAACATGATACCGGCCGAAGTATATCGTTGAGCCAACACTATTGCAATAACAAAACTTTTTTGTTTTTCATTATTTTTTTCGTGAAATTTTTTAAAGCTGAAAAGGTAGGTATTGTAGTAAAAGTAAAGGGAAGGATTTGGAATGGATGGAAACGATAAAAGCAACAAGGCTGTACGCGATAAGTGCAATAAAATTATCCCCACTAACGCGGGGTACGCGATAAATGCAATAAAATTATTCCCACTAACGCGGGGTACACAGCGTGAGGAACCCAGAAATGTAACATGATACCGGTCGAAGTATATCGGTGAGCCTACACTAATGCAATAACAAAACATTTTCGTTTTTCATTATTTTTTCGTGAAACTTTTACCAACACGTTCGTGACATTCTTCGGATTAAAATGATAGCGCATTTTTTGTTATAATTGCATAAAACCCGCAGTCTACTCGGTAGTCATGATTCGTTAATTTCGAAATAGTTGATTCATGGGAATGCGATAGCCGTCGTAGAACTCCGGGCGGCAACACCTGTCGATAAATAAGCTATAATACTTCCTAGTCGTTAACGATTTCGTGGATTACAATGATTATTGTTTGCGGTCTACACAGCTGTTGTCAAGTTCCGTGTTCATGGCGTCATTACCGATTCCTCCTGGCGTATTCGTTAATGACGTTGAACACACTTTTGCGGCATCTTACATTTCCTATGGTCCTACGTAACAATAAATTGCGTTACGTCATTGGTTATTATTTTTTGGTTTTTATTGTTCAGAAACGATTTGATGGTATTAGGTGTTTTTATTCTTTGTCTAGTAAATTGTTCTGGCTTTCTAGTTTTTAAACTCGCAGTAACTTCGCGAAGAAAAATCGCAGAACGTTTTTCTTGGTCTCATTTTGTAGCTCAAAGTCTCTACTGTCATAACTCTACATTGTATTTTCCTAAAAAATTATTTCGTCTTTGTACGAGGATGATAAAGCAAACTATGTGTCATGACCTGAATAATAAAGTTGAGTAGAATTGGCTCGACACAGGTCGCTTTAAACTGTTGTAACTTTGCGATGAAAAATCGAAGAGCCGTCTACCTAGTCTCATTTCGCAGCTTGAAGCTTCTACTTTCATTATCTTAAATTGTAGTTCACTTAGAAATATTTTTCTGTTAGAACGAGGGCGAACAACCAGGGTATGTCTCATTCATTGACCTGAATAAAAAGCCAAGCAGAAACATCTTGGCACAGAATGTATTATAACTTCGCGAATAAAAATCGTAGAACGATCTACTTGGTCTCATTTTGCAGTGTAAAGCCTTTACTTTTATTGCATCGAAAAAATTTTCGATTTAGAACCACGCGGATAAAGCAGAACATGCTTCATCAAATCACCTGAATAATAAAAAATCAAGTAGAATTGGCGCACCACCGCTCGCTTCAAGCTATTGTAACTTTGCGAAGAAAAATCGTAGAATACTGTAACTCGGCCCATTTTGCAGCTTGAAGCCTCTACTTTCATCACCCTAAATTGCATCTCCCTTAAAAATATTTCTATCTTAAAATGATAGCGAAAGAGCAAGGTACGATATGGCTTGACTGAAAATTTGGACAAAAACAGATCGGCACGTCCCATTTTAAAAAATTCGGGCTGAAAAGTCGAACAAAAACAAATCGGCTTGTCTCGTTTTAAAAAATTGTATCTTCGCAAATAAAAACCGTAGAGTAATGTACCTCAGCTCATTTTGCAGCTTGAAGCCTCTACTTTCACCACCCTAAATTGCATCTCCCTCAAAAATGTTTCTATCTTAAAATGATAGCGAAAGAGCAAGGTACAATATGACTTGAATGAAAATTTGGACAAAAACAGATCGGCTCGTTTCATTTTAAAAAATTCTCTTTTCTCAAATAAAAACCGTAGATTAATGTACCTCAGCTCACTGTGTAGGTTGAATCCTCTACTTTCATCACCCTAAATTGCATCTCCCTCAAAAATGTTTCTATCTTAAAATGATAGCGAAATTCTGTTTTCACAAATAAAGACCGTAGATTAATGTACCTCGGCTCATTTTGCAGCTTGAAGCCTCTACTTTCATCACCCTAAATTGCATCTCCCTTAAAAATATTTCTATCTTAAAATGATAGCGAAAGAGCAAAGTAAGATATGGCTTGACTGAAAATTTGGACAAAAACAGATCGGCACGTCCCATTTTAAAAAATTCGGGCTGAAAAGTCGAACAAAAACAAATCGGCTTGTCTCGTTTTAAAAAATTGTATCTTCGCAAATAAAAACAGTAGAGTAATGTACCTCAGCTCATTTTGTAGCTTGAAGCCTCTACTTTCACCACCCTAAATTGCATCTCCCTCAAAAATGTTTCTATCTTAAAATGATAGCGAAGGAGCAAGGTACGATATGACTTGACTGAAAATTTGAACAAAAAACAGATCGGCTCGTCCCATTTTAAAAAATTCTATTTTCGCCAATAAAAACCGTAGAATAATGTACCTCGGCTCACTTTGTAGGTTGAATCCTCTACTTTCATCGCACCAAAACTGCATCTCCCTCAGAAATATTTTAACGAGACGGTCCTCGTGGATCTCATAAAACAGGAATGAAATGGTCCAGTTTCATAAAGAAGTCACGAAATCCCGTTGTCGGGATCTTTCCGGGTGAGAAGTCTGGAGGACGAGGCTTCTGGTCGACTAACCGTACCGTCCTTTAACTTTCAGTATTTGGCCAGCAGCCAGAAAACAGTGACGGACTTCGTAGAGAGAGCTTTGAAGACGGTGGCGCCGGCGGAGTACGCGTCGAGGGCGACCAACCACCGATTGGAGCTTGCACAGGGTTTGGGGCTTCTGGACAGCGAGCAGATCGCAGTTTTTGTTTGCACCACTGCGTTCCCTTGTGTAGCGTGTCCTCTGTTCGTCTACGAGCCCAGGTACAGGCTTATGGTCCGGAGATGCGTCGAAAGCGGAGTCCGTCAGTTTGGAATCGCTGCTTGCCTCAACAGGGAAGCGACGGGAACAAAAAGGTAATTATTTTTAAACATAAACATTATCTGTTCATTCGGATGCTGTGATTCCGCAGTGAAGATACGTTTGAAAAAGAAAAATATTAACTATGTATTAGGTCGTCCCATAAGTTCGTGCTGTTTACTGTTTTACTATTTAAATTAATATTTGAAACGTACTTTCAAAGTCAACGAAAAAATATAACCACCTTCTCTACAACCTCTTCCCACTTTTTTGGAAAAGATATTATACCGTCACTATGAAATTTCTGTGGTTTTTCATTTAAATACTTTTCAATCCGCGGCACGAAGTTATGGGACAACCTAATATTTATTTATTGAGGGTCATTTTTTTCGTTTAATTTTTTTTTGTATGGAAATTTTTCGAGCATATTAGTGGCAATTTTCTGGTTAAAACGAGTCCAAACACGACACAATTTGGTTCACATTTACTCGTTTAATCCACGATTTCGTAGAGCCTCCATTATCCGAACTGATCGCATAAAGTCGTGAATGAAACGGTGTGCTACGAATGGCGTCGTGTTTGGGCTCATTTTAATCGGGAAAGTGTGATGAATATGTTGGTGGAAGTTTCAGAATAAAATCTCTGCAAACAAGACAGCCATATTGGTTTTTATCACTTTAATTTTAACGTCCGAAACGTTAAATTATTTTACTGTTAATAGTATTTTAGTTAGAATTTTATTTCACGTACGCTGTGTAGTTTGCAAGTGAATAGTGTAGTGATGAATGATTTAATGTTTATTGATGGATATTTTCAGATACGCGGAGTATGGCACCATGCTCGAAATTCGGGACCGTGTCCTGTTGAAAGACGGTTGTAGTATACTGAGCACAGTCGGTGGAAGGAGATTTAGGGTTATCTCTGGGGGCGAAAGGGACGGCTACGATACCGCTCAAGTGGAATTCTTGAGGGACACGATGGTACAGGAAGACCAACTGTTGAGCCTCTTAGAGCTACACGATAAGGTAGGACATTTACAGTAAGTCTCTTCTAAAATACAATTCTAATCGACACCGTGTTCACCAACTGTCTGAATTCCTATGTCGTTTGTATTTCAAAAATTAATCTGCTTCAAACCTCTTCTACAGAATCATATATGTATACCAGCGGACAAAAAATTAAGACCACCCTTTAAAAACAAATAACTTTTTCAAAATTGGTCAAAATGACTCGAGCTTCTTTTAAAATATTATAGGGATTAGTTTACTAGATAATGTGTAAAAATAATTTTGCTGAAATTGCTATTGGTCAAAGTCTCTGAACTTCGGTCTTTAATCGAATTTTGTCACAATTTATTCTATTTTTAATCATTACTGGCTCGTAGCGACCTTAATCGATTTCGTTGAAACTTAATTGTGCATGTATGCAATTTACTTAGATCTACGAAAGGCACATTTTAAATTTTGATTGTGGGCACAGATAAAAAAGTTAAACATTTTGACCTTCACTTTTTCAACTCATTTAGAACCAATTTTAAAAAAGTTATCAGTCTTTTAAGGGTGATCTTAAATTCTGTCCGCTACTGTACATACATCATTTTTCGTAGATCAACCTAAAAATATCAAACTGTGAAATTCTGGTCAATTCTTCACTATACAGGGTGTTTCAGTTAAACATCTTCATTATCTATTATCTCAATGAAACGTTTAACTTAAATGTCTATTTCATGTACTGTTGAATAAATAAACTTCTTAAGATGAATGTATACGTGCAACGACGGAATGAATTTTTTCACGAGACAATTTATCAACAACATTTCAACGAGGTCATCGGAATTTTTTTATAAGATACCCTGATATTCTCGTAGAGCGTTAAAAGACGAAACCAACGAGTACAATAACGATACCACTACGATCATTCAGTCTCAAGATATCCGTGTCTGAAAGTTAAGGTCTAGTTTTGGTCTCGGTTAGGTACCTTACCTTTCAGACATAAATATCTTGGCATTGAATGATCGTAATGGTATGGTCATTGTACTCGTTGGATTCGTATTTCGACAATCTACAGTCATATGCAAGAAAATATATAGGGTGTCCTACAAAAAAAAATACTGAAGACCCTGAAATATTTTTAAAAAATGAAATGAAAGATTCTTTCCGCTGTCACACAGACGTGGACCAAAGAAGAAGATCATAAGCTTTCCAAATTTATGAAATGATCAACCTTTCCTAGCCGAACACTTGAAGGCTGCAGACGAACAGTGTTTAGAAGAACGAATCTTTGTTCCAGGTGCGAGCAAAGGGCAGAAGATGGTGGGACACAGTGTCCTTCTCCCAGCAATCAGAAATCCAGCGAGTATTCGGTCGAATGCCGGACACAGAAGAGGATTGGCCCCGTCTCCCAGACGGGCCATCGTGGACCTGGTGGTTGTTAGCAATCTTACCGTTGGGGCCTCAGCTTCAAGTAGGAATCCTAGGCACGACTAGCCTGGAGAAGCGATTGAGAGCGATCGAGAAGACCCTGGATCACATGGAGCAAAGACAATTGACAGTAGCTCCTGCGCCATCGGAAGAGACAACAACCTCTTCGAGTATATGCAGAGACGGTGGCGGAATCACTGAGACGACGGTGTCAGTTATTCAACAGTCCTAAACGATGAAAAATCGACGGCTCCTCAGGGACACATCGTTCACCGATCATCAACGTCGTGGCGAACAAAGTGGATTCAACTTTCATTCGATGTACAAAGTACTTGTGACGTAGGTTATCGAAGATTGCCACTTTTTACTCGATATTTAATATCCGGAAGGCAACGGGGGGCTCGGCGGTTCGTTGTCCGCCGGGCTCACCGAGATGCGTCGACCTCCGATCTTTCTTCTTATACTTAATCCCGTTGATTACGTTCTAATTCGAGTACCTCGTGTACTCGCTAAACTTACGCATCCGAGCGCCTTATCGACGGAACGATAACGATTATAGCGAACGAATAGGGTTGGAACTTCGTCAAGGTCACGAATGAATCTTGTCGATCGTGCAAAGAGCGTGTGGGCTTGCAGAGAATTTTATGAAAGTATAACGCAGAGCTAACAATACCTGACAATTGGCGAGTATACACCTAAAATGTACATTTCAAATGTTGAGTCGCTTCATTTTGGTAGTCTCATCTTGAAGTTAAGTGGAATTGACTAAATTCATGTTCCAGTAAACTCTATTCGTTCAATCTGCACGGATCAATTATTTATATCAACTAAGATTACACGGGAAAAAATATTTACTACGTTAAAGTTATTTATTAAATTTAGTGGGATCAACTAATTTCAATGTGAACAATATGGAAGTACGGGGGACGAAGAACTTTATATTATTAGACCGAGGATGTTTATGGAAATTACATTTTTAAATTGAAGTGGCTTGGCTTCTAGGTGGAATGGAATGTTCGTCTTTGTATTGACTGCAGTAATTGTAAACAAGTATGATTCTATTGGTTTTTGAAAAATCCTTGGGAACTATGTGGGAGGTGTTTCTTATCTCCCCGTAAATAAATTCTGATCTTTCTGCAAGCTCGAAATTTTCTAAAGCAATTTCAAGAAACATGACTGCCACAAGAATAGAAAAAGGCAATATTTATTATAACAATTGCTTCAGTAATCTTCTTGCACCTTGTAAATTCTAACAAACTTTGATCGCTTAATAGATATTACTAAAAAATAATGCGTCACATATCTGTGATCGAATTGGCAATCAAAGTGTTCATTTCCACGAATTGAAGAAACTCTCACTGCTTTGTATAAATATATAGCTGTATATTATAAATAGTTTATAAAATCCTCAGTCTGTTGATAATTCACTTTAGAGCACAAAAGTTGACCTCTTTCACTTACGTTGACTCCCATAAACATGTCGATACTCTTAACACTAGATTTACGGGGCCCGTCAAAATGACGGATTCAAAAATTTTTAATTTACGATTATTAAGAGTGTAAGGAGGGATTCGTGAGGAATTATTAAATAGATATTTTTTTTGTGTACATATTACAATAAAAATCGCTGAAGATCTAAGTAAATACAATTTTATTATTTTTACAAAGCAATGTAAAATAATCAATTTTAGTGCTCCGTAAACCTAGTGTTAAGATTATGAAATCTTCAGAATGGCTATAATTAATACAAATTTACGAAGCGTATTTTTTAATTTTTCAATACAGATCCACGTAAAGAGGTGGTAAAGTACAACCTTTAGTATTTTCTCTGCAATTTTTTCAAAATTCCTTGTTCACATTATGAGTAGTAAACTAATTGTTCTAACTTCTCTAAAACCTTCAGATTGTAAGGTCCAATATTAAAAAATTTATCGTCTTTTTAATAGTGTCCGAATATTTATGGGATTCACTATAAGTGTATTGCATTCAAAAATTCAAAATTATTGACACAGAATAGTAACACGGTGTCCTATAAACATGAATGAACAATAAATAATTGGATAACAAATTCGTCTGGTTGAAAATATTCACATATCTCGTACGACAGTTATCGTTCACTTCGGTAAGGCGTCACGATCCTCTATGCGCTGTTGCAATACGCAAATCTGTTCTTCCAGAATAGTCTATTATACATATATATCTATATGTATACACACATTTATGTATACACCGGTACATACATACGAGCATGTAATATGTTGCAATCAGAGGTACGCACGTCGTTTCACGCTTACGTTTTCAATCGTACCCCGACTTCAAATTTTGTACCTTCTAATGAATCGCGTGGATATATACTCATATACAGCCTGTTCTGTTGACAGAAAAACACGGATACATCCTATAAACAGTTAACAACATAAACAATTTGTTATTTTAAACAAAACGTTACTCCGAACTCATCATTGTTCAGCGTAGAATCATTTTTATACATACATACAATTGCAGGAGATAATTTCAAATGTTCATTTTTGGTGTCCAGATGTTTGTTATTTATAGACTGCAGATCTTTATGCAAAACATAAAAATTGTTCGCATCAATTGCAGGAAACAATAACCATATAGATCTTGCTATTCTTCTTTAACAATCACAATAAGTTGGGGACAATATATTGACTATCGTGAATTCTTTTAATGTTTTTACTGTTTTAAATTGGACCAATTCGTTTTTGTCCTAAACTCATAAAGTCTACAGTCTAGTTATTTATTTCTATATTGTCAGACTGTAGATCTTTATGCAAAACATAAAAATTGTTCGCATCAATTGCAAGAAACAATAACCATACACATCTTGAGTTCTTCTTTAACAATCTCAATAAGTTGGGGACAATATACTGACTGTCATGAATTCTTTTAATGTTTTTACTGATTTAAATTGGATCAATTCGTTTTTGTCCTAAACGCATAAAGTCTACAGTCTAGTTATTTATTTCTATATTGTCAGACTGCTGATCTTTATGCAAAATAAAAATTGTTCACATCAATAGCAAGAAACAATAACCATACACATCTTGCTTTTCTTCTTTAACAATCTCAATAAGTTGGGGACAATATATTGACTATCGTGAATTCTTTTAATGTTTTTACTGATTTAAATTGGATCAATTCGTTTTTGTCCTAAACGCATAAAGTCTACAGTCTAGTTATTTATTTCTATATTGTCAGACTGCTGATCTTTATGCAAAATAAAAATTGTTTGCTTTGATCATGAGCAGATAGCGGATCTTTTTATGGAAAAGAAAATTTTCTATCAGAATTGCTACAAACTGGTGTGAAATAGAGGTTTATTTTCTTTCTTAACCTCTTGACATACGAATTAAGTGAAATTCGATGCGATCAGAGCTAGCATTTATTGTTTAACTTATCATTTGTGTAAGCTTAATAATGATTTTCATATAAATTCAAAATTAGTATGCTTCTGGGATGATAACAGACATGTTGCTGGTAATATTCACTGTTAATATTGTGTGCACTTCAATGTGCACAATGCCATAAGAAATATATGACGTGTCCGAAACTGTGTTGGGATATGGTCCATCTTTTCTCGCGCATGCGCGGCGATTTTGACCTCAGTAAAGTAAGATTCTCGATAAAATGGGGTACCTTGAACACCCAGCAGAATTTTAAAAAATTCGTATGATTTGATTTTGAAAAATGAATGTATAACATGTGTATTTGTGTATATTTTGTAACTCGTAGGACACGTCCTGAAGTCTTTTTGTCCGGAATAGATTGTTTCGATACTTTCCCGCCAATATAACTGTCTTAAGGCTCCACTACCTCATCATCATGATATAAATACGTTACTGTTTTGGCCGCGCATGCGCGAGAAAAGATGGACCATATCCCAACACTGGTCTGAAACGTCTTTGTACGTCAAGGGGTTAATATGTTTACAGTAAATCCTCTATAAACGCATAAGCCTCGGGGAGATAGTTATGCGTTTATCTGTGACGGGTAGCTATTTTTTTGAGCTTCTAAGGCCGAGCGGAACGTAGAGAATGACAGCGCGTGTAAAGCGAGAAAACGCGCGGGCCTTTGAAGTGGGCCGGCGACTGCGACTCTCTGCGTCTCTTTCTTTCCCAAACGCTACCCAACCTTATGCCCGAAACGTTCGTCATTTAAACCACTAAATACTACAACAGTATTTACACAGTTGAAATCATATCGTGTTTGGTCTTTTTTTAATCAGAAAAATGCCACGAATATATCGATGAAAGTTTCATAAAAGAATAAGTAATAATAAAAAAAAATTAAATATTGGTGTTACATTGTCATGACGCACGGGCCTTTGGATTGTGCCGACGATTGCGACTCTCCGCGTCGCATTAGTGGTGATTCACACCGATATACCCGAGGCGAGATCGGATTACTAAAGTGGAGGAGATATATTTTCTGCGTTTATCTGCTACAGCTTTTATGCGTTTATAGAGGATTTACTGTAATAGGTTTGAAATAGTATAGTATATTATTAAATTCTTCCAATGGTTTTACTGTTTTAACCCTTTGCACTCGGAGCTACTTCAACTAAAAAACCAAACAATTCTGCTAACCTAAAATATTTCCATTGTACATAAGTATTTTTCATTATATGCGTACGAAACTGATATAGTACCTCATACAATATTTGAATGTTTAGTAATTTATTATACATGAACAAATTTAATCATGTAAACAATATTCTGAACAATGGCGTAGCAATTTGTAGTGGCGCCTCAGAGTCGCCATTAGAGTGCTAAGGGTTAACTTACATCTACTCCAATCAAATAGCAATCTATGCCTTTGTTTGGTGGGTTTATTAAGTTGTAAACAATGTATTGTCTTTTTTTTCATACTTTGAATATTCCTGTTTAAGATTATGTTCACCCATTTTTCCCATAAAATCCGCAGTCTAAAATATACACTATGATGATTTTATTTTTAGGTTAAATGATTGTTATGGTAACAATCTGTATGTATTTTCAACTGTTTATATGGTGTCAGTGCATTTTACACAGTACAGACTGTAGGTACAACGAGCGAGGATGTTGTATTTATAGTGAATCTGCTGAGAGTGAGATGTTTGTAGAGGAATGATAGCGGTTGTGGCAGTTTAAAGAGGGAATTTTTCGATTAGGCACGTTCTTCGAGTCCTGATTAAAGAAATTAATTTGATCTTTGACAGTCTTGATTGTTGATAAACGTTGGAAAACGCCGATTCAATTAATCACTCAGGATTGACGATCAAACTCAATCAATCTTACACAATTGACGTTCAAACTGAATCAACCTTACAAAATGGAAGTCATAATTCAATCAATCTTTGAAGATTGAAGTTTACATTCAATCGATCTTCCAAGATTCAAGTTCAAATAAGAATCGAACCTGAAATGCAAATAATATTCTTTATTTATGCAATTTATAATCCAGTACATTAAATGAAGTAAAGTATCAGGGTAAACAAACATCAGAAAATATAAAAATGGTGGCGGAAGATTGAGATCGTTTGAAGAAGCTTGCAAAACACTTTAAACACACTTTGCAATTTTTGTGAAACTCGTCAGAAATTTTATTCTGCAATTGATACAAGATTCAAAAGATTCTTAAATTAAAAATAAAAGAAGGGTGAAATGATTAATATAAAATATTTAATAGAAATTTTATTTTGCAATTTACACAAGATTCAAATGATTCTTAAATTAAAAATGAAAGAAGGGTGAAAAGATTAAAATAAAATATTTAATAGAAATTTTACTTTGCAATTCACACAGGATTCAACAAAATTTTTCAATTGAAGATAAAAGAAGGATGAAAAGATTCAACAGAAATTTTAGTTTGCCATTTACCTAAGGTTCGATGGAAATTTTATTTTGAAGAATATCCCAAGGGAATAAATAAAATAGTACCATTAAATTTGTAATGTTTTGATAATTGCTTAGACTGTTCGGTGATGAATAAATGTTCGAAACGAGTAAAATTTCACAATCCGGTATTCAAATCTTGTCGCTATCGTTTCATCAATTTCAAATGAAAAATTATTATGGCTTCGATTATGGTTTGAACTTCATACGTAATTTTTGTAGAAATTTTTCATGAAATTCTTTCACTGATAGACTCGAGTTGAGAATTGTTAATCGAACAATAATAAACTAGTGATTAGACAAGCAAGGAATCGCGTTTTGAGGTGGTTCGCCTGATTTCCTCTCAGCGACTCACAACAGCCATACATATTTGTCGGAAACCTATTTCCAACAACGACCAGTTCGTGTGGCGAAACGCTTTTGCAATGACATGAAACTCAATTTTTTATACTGTTCGGCCTGTATTCAAAACGCTCTAGTAGAACAAACCATACTCCTTTATACTACTTAAAAAAAAGGCTAAACTAAAGAAAAAAGAGAAATCACAATTAACCATTCACCTAGAAACGATATACATAATATTGATATATTTACTTGTTGATGTGCAACTAACGTTATACGAAATTCGTTGAACATTCTAAGATTCTAAGGGGGGAAAAAAGTTCTTTTAACTACATAGACAATCGCCAAATGAACTATATTTATAATCAAAATTATAATATTACTAACTTCTTATTCTTATCGGCAATTGGCAATATTTCGATATAAGAAATTGAAAAGTACAGTACTTAATCGATAAGTGTCACAAAATTCTGAACGAGAAGTGTCTCGAAACAATCTTCACTCGTGAAGCTCGAGAGGCTTCGCTGACTTCTTCTCAGAAGCTCAATTTTTCTATCGTTTGATCTACAGGCAAGAAGACAGGTTCTCTCCTGCGATTACTAAAAATTGTGAAAATTGTTTCAGTGAGATCGCAGATTTCGATTCGAACGATTACCATTTTTCCAATGATCATTTTCTTCATTGATTAAAACAGTCTTTCACAACTCAATGAATGCAACCATACTATGAAAAGAAAGATATGCCATTAAATGAAATTAATGTCTCTAAAATCGTCCTCATTATTCAATCTACAGTAATTTCTCGATAACTGTCCGAAATATCTGGCCGATAACTGTCCCAGATCTATCCCCACTTGCGCCCGAAACTTTCATCGTCCATTACACAACAAAATATCGTCGCAATTACATCTTATTTGGTATCATTTTCATTAGAAAAATGCCACGAATATGTTCGTGAAAGTTTCATAAAAAAATAATAAAAAATAAAGAAGTTTTGTCACTGGGTCACTCGATCCGTATTAATGTTACATTTCTCGGCGACCGAAGCCTCTCGAGCTTCGCTGTTCTTTTCTACGTTCGGCACAAGTCAAAGAATAGTATACCTGAACACGAAGTGTCACTGGCCGGACCCGTGGTTGTGACATTTATCGATTAAATACTGTAATCGATAAGAAATAATGGAAACATTGTTTAAATTGAATGAACGAGAATTGGGAGTATCGAAATGTTTAGTCGCATAAGCGTGACAAGTATATACCGCTATTCGTTGTGTTTCTCATCTGTCACCTGGTTAAACAAAATCGTTATTTTAAACATATTCAGAGACAATTCCTCAATATGAAGAAAAGGTGTATCGTTTAGTGATAATACAGTGTTATGAATACGAGCCTTTAAGTTTATTCCGTCGCTCATAAGACTTTCTCGACTATGGTAGCGTATAGTAATTTATTTTCATGCGGTTTTTTATGTCTCGTGTCCGAGAGATCATAGCGGTTGTTTCGAGATGTTAGGAACGTCATATCAATCATGCAATCAAACCGTAAACAAACGAAACGAAACGAAAAATGAAAAATGAATATGTGTCTGTTGTCACGATTATTGATCATTACTCTTGTTATTAATTACTACTATTAATTACTATTACGGTTAAGAAGAGTACCAAACACTATAAACAAAACATAAAAAAATGGTACAGTGTCTACACAAACTATTAGCTTCTAGCGTCGTCGATGACTCGAATATTATCTTAACAAGCAACGACGATCGTTTAAACAATTGGCATAAACTGTTCTCGATTATACACGTAATTCCGATTTTCCAAAACCAAGTGTGTAAAACTGTATGAAATGAGAAATAGGTTACCCGGGGAAAAATTCACACATTTTTCATCGTGTTTTCTAATTGGTAAAAAGGAGTGTGTCGATCTTGTCAAATGGAAAATCGATGGGATCGAGCGATACCTCCATTTTAGATTTATATTCTCCTCTCTAGACTTTTACGAAGTTGTGAATCATGCATTGTGATATTACTGTATAGCCTACCTATTCTATATTGTTATAATATACATTACAAAATAGTATGTAATGTCACACAACTTTCCATTTTTACTTCAACATTTCTATATTTATCTTCATCTCTTCATATGGAATTATTGTAATAAAAATGTCACGAAATCGAACCTCTACGACTATTTATTTCACATGTATTTTTAACTCAACCTGTTATAAATGATCTTTCCTATCCTAAATCCAGTTATATGAACAAATTATATTTTTTTATTGGCTACTTTACGAAGTAGACTTTAGTAGACTGTATAAGAAAATTGTATTTCATGAAGAAAGTATTACAACAATAATTTTTTATGGGTTAAACAAGTGTCCTAATAATTCCTTATGATTCCAGAACATCCGAAGAACACCATCAAGGCAACATCTGAACAATTTTATACATTTTTACATCATTTTTCATTTTTAATCATACTCTACCAGCATACAATGTCTGCCCAGATCTTTTTGTGAAATGAGCATTTTATAAATGTGTTATAAATGTACAAGAAACAATACAATAAAAATCAGTAAGTATTGTAAACATACTCGTTTAAGTCTTAAATAAATTCTCTTAATAAATACAATATCACACTCAACCCTTAAAATATATCATATTCATGCAAAATAAAAATTGTCTGTATTAAATGCAACAACGTTTATTTCTATTCATTTACAGTATTTCATCGATAAAAGTCCCCAACACGGGTCTGCGCAGGGTCATTTATACGCGAGGGATATCATTGTTTGAGGTTTGCCGAACGTGGAGAAGGACAGCCGAGCTCGAGAAGCCTCGGTCACCGAGAAATGTGAACATAACTAATTCAAATGTCCAACTTTTTTATTTTTCATTATTTTTTTATGGGACTTCGATGACCATATTTGTGGTATTTTTCTAATAAAAATCATACTAAATATGATATAATTCCGATGATATTTACTTGTGTAATAGACAATTAAAGTTTCGGGCGCGAGGAAGGATAGCGTATGGCAGTGGTGGGCACGGGTGGAGCCCCTCAAACGCCTGCTTCTCCCACCAACATCTCTTTCATGCAGCGCGCACGTTCGTTGCGTACGCTGATGTCTCGTGTCTTCGTTGCCCCATTGTACCGCGCTTGCTGGAAGGGGACAGAGGGCGCTACGGTGTGGACGGTTTTGCCTCAATTGAGGCAAAATTGCCCACCGCTGGTGTATGGGATAGAAGAAACAGCGGAGAGTCGCAATCGGCAGCAGTATAGTTCAAAGGCTCGCGCGTCCTCGCAATGCATTACCAAGGAATAATTCTTTTATTACTACTTATTTTTTTATAAGACTTTTGCTAATAGGTTTGTGACATTGTTCTGATTAAATTGATACCAAACACGATATAATTCGGATCATATATAGGTGTATGGTCATTATGTATAGGTCAGGTAGATAACATCGGTGAGGCAACAGTAATGCAATGACGACACTTTTTCATTTTTAATTAATCTGTTTGTTTGTAATATTTCTATGATCAAAATTTTTCTGATTATACATACATATCTATTTTTTTTAATTATAATCACAGCAGAAAATATTTGTTTAAATGAATAAATTGCAAGTCTATGCTAAAATGAGAATATTTCGACCTCTGCCATCTGTTACATAATATTTGGCTCATCAAATTTTAATTTAAAAACATTCAAAATCGTGAGTGGTTATAATTTTCTGTAGGATGTAATGCTGTTTATTCCCACTACAAACATTTTATACTAAAAAAGTTACATTGATTTCAGGTTATCACTAAAAATTGGACGTTTCATTATACTATAATATATATTCATACTTCCAGCTCCATTCGTGTCAATGCTAACGAAGAAACTTCAGATGAAACGCGGGAATCTCGTCCAATTTTGATGTGTCGAGTATGAATGATGAGATTGAGTATCTGGAGAAGTATTCGGTTGCACCTTCACCTAGCAGAGATTATTACGGGCTTAAAATAATTCGTGACAAGGTATTAATCATCAGACAATATTATTTAACAAAATTTTATTTTCCGATTTCGACCGATTTTGCAGGTGATATTGTACATTTGGAAGATCTCTCACGGTCCACATAAGACACCACTCTTGCGAACCTCAAATTTTGAAGATTTTGAAAGAGATAAGCAACTGCAAGAAGAGATCCAACGAGCTTTTGGTATCTGGAGATGCATTGTCTTTAAATATCCTATTAAACATTTGTTAATATTACTTGCAGGATTAAAATCTTTTTTTAACCTATTGTCCTACGAATTTCTTTACATTTATTTTAATACTTCAATATCGATCACAAAAGAATAGAATTTTTGATCTCGATCTAAAAATAAAAAATAGAAATAACATTCTTTCGATTACTTGTTCTATGTATTCAAATTATAATATTTCTAAGAGAATTTAATTAATGTAAATATTAGAATCTGAAAGGAAGCTACTATTTTCCTACTATTAATGTCTAACCATTAAATTATTCATACTATATTAAGTTCCCTTTAATATTAATTGTTTTAACTAAAGAAATTAAAAAATAAACTATTCTGTACTGTATTGAATTGCATTAAGCAGACACCTATTTATTTTAAAATCGTAACATCACAATAAATATTGTCTGTTTATCTAAATTATTACATCAATATTTGTTGAATAATATTGAACCATTATAGATAAATAGAGTTGCATTGAAATGTTCACACAATTGTTGTACGTTCGTTAGGTAAATATTTATTGAGACACGTGAAGAACGTCGCTTCTAAACCAAGTCAGACTCTTCTAACACTGCCAAAGAACGTGGTAGCAAGGTTGGTCAACTATCTGACAGTGAACGACGTAATAAACTTAACTACACTGTCGCACGTCGCCAAGGAGGTAACAGAGAGTATATAAATCTGCGACGTACTTACCAATTTATTTTTAAACATTTAGATCTTCGACGAGAATTTTGTATGGGAAATATTGTGCAAGAGATACACGTCGTTAACGAACAGGAACGATAAATTATCCACTAATTGGAAGCAACTATTTCAGCTGGCACAGATACAGGGACTAATGAAGGAACGCAAGGTATTTGTTAATTAATTTCGTTGTGGCCAGAATCCTCAAAAAAATCAGATTTTATATACCTTGCATACTTAATTTACATAATTTACAGTCCACTACATAATTTATATTTCAAATACTTTAATGAGTAATATAAAAATTTGTTTCAACCAATTCTCTCTCGTTCTCCATTTTTAAATTTGCTCTTTTACATTCATACGATAATTGCGTGTTTCTCTAAGAATTAATGATTTTTCACGAAGGCAGGAATTTTTAAATAATAATTAAACCTTGTATTTTACCAAGCTCCACACACTATAAACCCAATAACAAACAATCTACTGCGAGATTCAATATTATATCAATCAAAAACTAGTTCCTATTCCTCATCCTAACTTCCTACCTGAACATTTTGAAAATCCATCAGCATTTTAATTGAAAATCATGTCGTTTTTAAGGAAACTCGGTCCCGTCAACTTCCCAGACAGACGTCAGCCACAAAACCAAGCACAAAACACGAAAACTCGTTAAAACTCCCGACTGCGCCACCAACAAGATCAACATCAAGGCCCCTCTCCAGCACAAATCAAACCGTAAAAAAACCCTCCACAGATGTTCCCAAAAAATCCATCGATAATTCCATCTCGAGGAAGCCATCGAGTCATAGTTTTCCAAAACCAACGATCCAGACACACGTTCATCCACAAAACAAGATTCCTCCACTGAAATCTCTCCAAACAAACGATCGGAAGATCCCGAAAACAGCTCAGAGTAGCACAAAGACATTAATAAAAGCCGCGCCTCATCACGAGATAAATAAATCGCTCCCAAATAAAGTAGACTCGAGATCTGATAAAAAACAGATCAAACCTCGGAGGAGTGACACGAAAGTGAGTAGCGCTGGTAGCAGAGCAATGGAGGATCGATCGAACTATGATAAACCAAAGCGTTCGACTCACGCGAGCTCCGCTGGAACCGAGAAATGCACTGCGATGCAATCAGCCGGAACGAAATCAAAGAAAACCGGGAAAAAGATCAGACAGAGTAAATCGACGAATTTGAGCACGATCGAAGATCCCATTAACGATCAGTGCGCGACCAGGGACGACAGCTTCGATTTCGCGGACCTAATCGAGGCCAGCTTGAAGAACATTCGCAGCCCGATGAGCATGTTTGATTGCAACCCTATTTCCATTGACAGGAAGTCGTGCGGCGGTGATGCGAAAGTTGATAAAACATTTGTGGACCGTCCTAGGATATTGAAAAGTGGGAATAGGAAGACTTTGGATCGATTGTCTGAGAAATCGGAGCCTCTCACTGCCAAGTCGATTGTTTCCGATGTTTCCTCTTGCTCCGGGAATTTGAAAATGGCGGAGAAAGCGAAAAATAGTACGGAATCGAAGAAAAGTGAAAAGAAAATTGAGAAAGGCGAGAATGTGTTGGATTATTTTGGGAAATATGGGATTTATAAAGAGAGAATGCAGGGGTTGAATGTTGAAGAGTGTCAGACGAAGAATAGGAAGAAGTTGTTGGATAAAATGACGATTTTGAGGTCGCTGGGGTCAAACAGTGTTGGGAGATCGGATGAGAATGATGTTGGCCGTGTCTCGAGTCAGTATGGATTTCGAAAACGAATTGGGAATCTTAATAAATACTGAAAATTTCTAGTATTGGACCAACAAAGTATAATAGTCGCAAAGTTGTCGTTTAATTTATAATTATATGGGAGAAGCAAGCATTAGCATTTCAAGAAGATGATGTGTAAGTCTGTAATTGAGGATTGGTGTAATTAGTATTTTTACTGGCTGTCAATTTTATACAAATTTTTATTGAAGATGTGATTGATATACATATCGAGTTTTCAAGATATTCGTAAATTCAAAATTGATGGTCATTTACTGCATAATCTATGGTTGTCACTAACTAGGTATACGACGAATGTTAAATAACACTTGTGCATCAGTACTTCGCAGATTGTGAAACGAACAAGAATTGTATTTATCCTTTAATAATAAATTAATTTTGATTAATGTACTTTAATAATGTACTTTAATTCTAAGTACTGTAGGGTTTTATAGATTATAATTTATTATTGTAGGAGGCATACAGTTGATGTAATTCGTTGCATAACAGAAGTTGTTGCTTCTCCTCTTCGGCACGAGCACGATTTCCGTGGCCCCTCGTTTTGATCCGTCCCCTCCACGACCTAACCACAGCTCATTCTATTCACATGATTTTTCCATTACTAGTTCAAATTCTGGATGATAGCTGCAATGCAAAGATTATGCGAATAAAATTTCATTTACTACAAAAAAGGTCTCTTGATATTTTGCCATATTTCGCATAGTTACCGAGATATTTGCAAATTTATAAAAAAACAGGAGATCTACTTTACCGGCTAAACCAGGCCAATTTGACACCATGTTATATTACATTTTTTTCTTGAAATAACCCCAAGAACACAAATATAACCTCAAAACGAGGGGCCACGGAAATCGTACTCTCCCCTCCTTTTCGCCTGCTCGGTGAGTCAGTCCCCACCATATCTCAACCATGTCCTCACCATGTCCCCACCATATCCTCACCATGTCCTCACCACATCCCCACCATATCACCACCATATGTCCACCATGTCCCCATCGACTTTCCCTTGCGCCGGCAGGTATCATGTTTATGATAGCGACAATGCAGGTGTAGGTAAAGAAATTGCAGTCAAAAAATTTGTACAATGATTAAATAAATTCGATTTCCATCGCAAGACACGAATTTAAATTCAATTGATCGTCGTCACATCGACGGAAAAGTAAATTATCGCCAAATGGCATCGTATTTCGAGAATAAATTTAAGCTTGTGAATAATAAATAGTTCGCTCGAACAAAGAATTAATTTTAACAAAAATACAGATTAAAAATCTTGATTTCTATCGTGTTGCTGCATAACATATTTAAATTTCATCAAAATCGGAGTATAAAGAATACAGAAAATTCAATATGGTATTAGCAATAGTTTTTCGCAAATATCTCGAAAACTAAAAGCGACCCCCCTATATTGGAAACGGAAAAAGTTGTTCGGAACGTGTTGCTGCATAACATATTTAAATTTCATTAAAATCGGAGTATAAAGAATACGGGAAATTCAATACAGTACTAGCAATAGTTTTTCGCAAATATCTCGAAAACTAAAAGCGACCCCCCGACATTGGAAAAGGAAAAAGTTGTTCGGAACGTGTTGCTTCATAACATATTAAAATTTCATCAAAATCGGAGTATAAAGAATACGGGAAATTCAATACAGTACTAGCAATAGTTTTTCGCAAATATCTCGAAAACTAAAAGCGACCCCCCGACATTGGAAAAGGAAAAAGTTGTTCGGAACGTGTTGCTGCATAACATATTTAAATTTCATTAAAATCGGAGTACGCAGACCTTTTCTATATAATTACCAATTTCTTTTTGTTGTGAAAGTTTACACAAGGACATCTATAAACGTTCTCTGTGACAAAATTGATATTGCCCAGTGTTCTTTCAACAGGAATAACGAATGAACAAATACTATTCGTTATTCGAAAAATTTGTTCTGCAGCGAGCGTGTCGATTGTGACCAAGCACATCGATTGTGACAAAGTACATCGATTGTCTCTTCCGTAGATAACCGCCGAGAATAGGTAAGTCCAAGGCGATCGACTGCGTCACGTCTTATCACACCTTCTTATCATCGCCGAGTAAAACTCTCTTCAACGTACCGAGTCACTCGTAAAACGTTTTTCCGGTGGCATGTAGTGTTCGTCGACAGTGTTACTTCGCGATTTACGATTCGCAAACCGCCGAATCGTCGCGCACCGGTTCTAGTTATTGGCAGATGATAATGCAATCACTCTCTCGGACACAGTGGCCATGCTTGTTCCCGTTGCCCGTCGGATTTCACCGATAATCGATTTTCGAGTGAGATCGCGTCTCTCGAGCCGATTGACCTTATCACTGGCTCTAGATTAGCGTCAATCGGAACGAGTGCCGCTGCCAGTGTCAGTGAACAGTCCAGATATACCGGGTCGTCGTTTCACGGAGAAAAGAACGAAAAGAAATGACGATCACCGTGGTCCAGTTGAAGTTTGCCTCGATGATCGCCATCGGGGTCGGCAGTTTCGTTGTTGGTGTTGCACCCGCTTGTTTTGTTTCTCGCGTCAGAGAACTGCAACAGAGATTGCTACTTTCTTGCACGTTGTGCTTCGGCGGTGGTGTGTTGTTTGCCACTTGTATACTTCATATGTTGCCGGAGGCGAGGGAGCTGATGCCCGATTACGGGGATTTGATATTCGCTTGTGGATTTTTGCTATTGTACCTGATCGACGAGACCATTCATTACGTCTGGGGCAGCGAGATCGATCATGATCTTGTGGCGAGGAGTAGGGAGATCGGAGGCCGATATGGCGGGGACAAGGTGTACGTATTTGTATGCCATAATATTGGGGATTTTTTTTATTTTGTTTAATTTCGTTTTTTATTTTTATTATTTCGTTTTTTGGATGATGTTGGTTTTTTTATTTTTGTACGTTACGGGACTGTAGATGCATTTATGAAATGGAAGGAAGCGTTTATATTATTTATATTGTTATACAACATTTATATTACTCATACTATTGAACTGCATTCGCTTTATTTGTATTATTGAATTACATTTATATTACATGAGATTGGAGGAAGAAATACATCTTAATTCTTTAAATGTTCTTACCGTTTTGAATGTGATCAACTCGTTTTGTTATTACTAGTCTGCGGATCATTATGCAAAATCAAAATTCTCTGCACCAATTACAAAGAAACAGAAGCTAAATGCATATGAATCCTTTTTTGAATAATTGCAATTAGCTGTAAATATGGTATATTGATATTCTTAAATTCCTTGAATCTCTGATTTGTTTTTAACTCAACCGTTGTGTAGTGATCCAGTGAACTAAAATATGGGTGACACTTCGTGTTTCTTAAAAGGTCGCTGAAATGGAAACATGTGAGATGTACTATTTGCAACGGTGCTGCCTGTTCAGGAATTGTTAGCAAGTGTTTCCCAAAAGAGAAATGTTTGTTTGTAATATGTTTCCAATAATCCGATGTTCTTTTAAAACATTTACAGCCAGCACTTACGTTGCCAACAGTTCTCATAGTTATAACATTTTCTTAAATGCAACACACCCTTTTATAGAATATTGAAACGAATATTATCACATAAAAATGGAAAGGTCTCCTGACATCGTACTGTGCTTTGTAATTTTAAACAATATCGTACACTAAAGCAATTTTCTTCTCTTTAAGTAAAATACAACATTGTGGTCGTCGCATATATGCGACGCTGGCAGCGAACGTGTTAAATAACATTTTTATTTCACATTCTTATCCTTTTGTGATACGTTTGTTCATTAGTCAACTGTGTTAGTTCTTTTTCTGTACAATATTGTGTGCATATATTACTTTCTGTAATATTCGGGGTGTTCACGTTATTACTATCCAGAATTTTTCTTCCAAATAATAAATACTAGAAAAAAATGAAAGTGGAAAAAGTAATACTGTTATTTGCAAACTACGTAATGGCGTATGCAATTTTTTTGTGCCTGTACTATTTCTCTAGAAATGAAGGTGACCTTCAATGTTTTAAATGGAATGCTATATATTTTTTTTATATCGTATAAAAGTGTGTGTCAGGACCTATTCATTCCTATACGACACAGCGGCTTCCAAGGTCATACAAGGTCAGAAATTGAAGAAACATTTTGGATATGACGTACGTAATATTTCGTGAAGATATCGTTTACGGTACACCGCCCAGAGATGTACAGTATTTCATCGATAATTGTCCACAACACGGCTCTGCGCAGGGACGTTTATACGCGAGGGATATCATTTTTTGGGGTTTGCCGAACGTAGAGAAGGACAGCAGAGCTCGAGAGGCCTCGGTCAACGAGAAATGTAAACATATCTAATCCAAATTTCAAACTTCTTTATTTTTCATTATTTTTTTATGGGACTTCGATGATCATATTTGTGACATTTTTCTAATAAAAATCATACCAAATATGATATGATTCCGATGATATTTACTTGTGTAATAGACAATTAAAGTTTCGAGCGTGAGGAAGGATAGCGTATGGGAAAGAAAGAGACGCGGAGATTCTAATGAGATGAAGTACAAAATACAGTAACCCCGCGATTTAAGTCCTTTTTGCGGTTCTCTGCCGGGACTTAGATGGTGAAGGGACACTATTCTTATGTGACCGTGACGACCGCGCCAAACGTAGAAAAGGACAGCATGCAAAGACGGACCGCGCGGTTGAAGGCGCAACAAAAAAATAGCGTATCGGTGAAACAATACTAGTGCAATAATAAAACTTCTTTATTTTTTACTTCTTTTTAATGACATTTTACCAATATATTCGTGGCATTTTTCTAATGAAAATGATATAATTCCGATGATATTTACTTGTGTAATAAACAATGAAAGTTTCCGACATAAAGAAGGACTGCGTATAGGAAAGAAAGAGACGACAAGAGCCGCTGCAGCCAGCACAGTTCAAAGACCCGCGTGTCCGTACAATGTACAGTATTTCATCGGTAATTGTCCCAAATGTCTCCGACATAATTGTCCCTGAGATATCCCCACTAGTGCGGGGTGCACCCCCTTGAGGGGCCGTGAAGCTCGAGAGGCCTCGGTCGCCGAGAAATATGACACCATGCGGCTTGGGTATATAGGTGAGACCACACTAATCCGAATTTCCAACTTCTTTATTATTCATTATTTTTTTATGGAACTTCGATGACCATATTTATGGCATTTTTCTAATAAAAACCATATCAAATATGATATAATTCCGATGATATTTACTTGTGTAATAAACAATGAAAGTTTCCGACATAAAGAAGGACTGCGTATAGGAAAGAAAGAGACGACAAGAGCCGCGACAGCCGGCACAGTTCAAAGACCCGCGTGTCCGTACAATGTACAGTATTTCATCGGTAATTGTCCCAAATGTCTCCGACATAATTGTCCCTGAGATATCCCCACTAGTGCGGGGTGCACCCCCTTGAGGGGCCGTGAAGCTCGGGAGGCCTCGGTCGCGGAGAAATATGACACCATGCGGCTCGGGTATATAGGTGAGACCACACTAATCCGAATTTCCAACTTCTTTATTATTCATTATTTTTTTATGGAACTTCGATGACCATATTTGTGGCATTTTTCTAATAAAAACCATATCAAATATGATATAATTCCGATGATATTTACTTGTGTAATAGACAATTAAAGTTTCGGGTGTGAGGAAGGATAGCGTATGAGAAAGAAAGAGACACGGAGAGTCGACACAGTTCAAAGGCTCGCGCGTCCTCACAATGTATTACCAAGGAATACCTTTTTATTATTACTTATTTTTTTATGAGACGTTTGCTAATAGATATGTGACATTCTTCTGATTAAAATGATACCAAACACGATATAATTCGGATCACATACAGGTGTATGGTTATCATGTATAGGTCAGGTACATAACATCGGTGAGGCAACAGTAATGCAATGACGCCACTTTTTCATTTTTAACCCCTTCCCGTACTTCAGAGAGTCAGACTCGCGATGAAGATTTTGGCCCAAACACGAATATCGCGAGTCAGACTCGCGAACAGATATTTGGACCAAACATGAATATCGCGAGTCAGACTCGCGACCAAATACTTAGGCCAAACGTAAACATAACAAGCCGAGCTCGCGGACTGATTTTTTGGGGGTGGCCCGCTTGGACGCCATCCGATTGGACGCGTTCCTTTTGGACGCCGTGCCGATTGGACTCGTCGTTTGGACGCCATGCCGTTTGGATTTGTGACATTTGGACGCCGAGCTGTTTGGATTCGTGACATTTGGGTGCCGTAAATTTTCTAATCATTGTTTTTCGAATTCTACATATCGTGATATTTTATTGTGAAATATATGGTTAGGTCGGGGTTAGGTCTGGGTTAGGTCTGGGTTAGGTCTTTAGATTAGGCCGGCATCGGGTAGCCCACGACAAGGCATGACGACTCCCTCTTGGAGGGGTTACCCCTCGCCATACGTTGCGCGAGTTACGGGGGCAAAACTGATTTAGGTGGAGGGAAGAAAAATTCTTTTAGGGTGCCGATCGGTGGGGCTTAATCGTTCCGACATCCCCCCCCCCCCCCCGAGGGGTACCCCCCTCCCCCTTAGTTTTTCAATCAGGAACCTCCCCTTTAAAATGAACGCGATTAATATTCTAATATTCTAATATTCTAATATTCTAATATTCTAATATTCTAATATTCTAATATTCTAATATTCTAATATTCTAATATTCTAATATTCTAATATTCTAATATTCTAATATTCTAATATTCTAATATTCTAATATTCTAATATTCTAATATTCTAATATTCTAATATCCTAATATTCTAATATTCTAATATTCTAATATTCTAATATTCTAATATTCTAATATTCTAATATTCTAATATTCTAATATTCTAATATTCTAATATTCTAATATTCTAATATTCTAATATTCTAATATTCTAATATTCTAATATTCTAATATTCTAATATTCTAATATTCTAATATTCTAATATTCTAATATTCTAATATTCTAATATTCTAATATTCTAATATTCTAATATTCTAATATTCTAATATTCTAATATTCTAATATTCTAATATTCTAATATCCTAATATTCTAATATTCTAATATTCTAATATTCTAATATTCTAATATTCTAATATTCTAATATTCTAATATTCTAATATTCTAATATTCTAATATTCTAATATTCTAATATTCTAATATTCTAATATTCTAATATTCTAATATTCTAATATTCTAATATCCTAATATTCTAATATTCTAATATTCTAATATTCTAATATTCTAATATCCTAATATTCTAATATTCTAATATTCTAATATTCTAATATTCTAATATTCTAATATTCT
This sequence comes from Sphecodes monilicornis, assembly GCA_913789915.3. NCBI lineage: Eukaryota > Metazoa > Arthropoda > Insecta > Hymenoptera > Halictidae > Sphecodes > Sphecodes monilicornis. The sequence continues at coordinate 6,327,606 of OU565301.1, read as the reverse complement.
AATATTCTAATATTCTAATATAATATGTGAGAATAAGATGAGATTCTGATAATATTCAAAATCTCAAAATTCGAACAGACCAATCATTTATGCAGCTGCAGTCAACAATGATGTATCATTGTTCAACATTGAAAGGGTTGAAAGTGTTAAAAGGGTTGGAACCAGAGGTTGAAGCGGTTCTGACAATAACTCTTTCAAACAGTTATATATCGGTTCTGACTAAAACAGTTATGAAGAACCGAAATGATGTTGTAACTGTTATGAGAATATCGGAACCGTATAGTTTGCTAATTCTGATGCAAATCGAAATTGTGAAATGAATTTATTGTTTGGTTGCAGAGATCATTGCAGGATTCATTCTGATCAGGTGAATTATTCTACCTCGAGTCAATCTGTCAGGGATATTTATCCGACGGAGGTTAATCCGAAAACGGTTTATCCGGCGAACCTTTACGGGAATGGAGTGAGCGGCGGCTGGAAAAACAGCACTTACGGGGCGGTGCAAAGTGCACCGACTGCACCTGCATCGTGTTTTCACGAGGAAGAGACATTGTTGTGCCACGGTAATCACTCGGAGCCCTGCCCGAATTCAAACACCAGCCTCGTTGGCCTTTTGCTCGCGCTCACGGTGCACTCGCTGCTCGAGGGACAGGCGATCGGCTTGCAGAAAACGAGCCTAGAGGTGCGCTGTTTGCAATAATTTAATTAGCGGATGTTATAATACTATATTTGCATGGGTAGACATACAGTGGACGAAATTCGTATAAGGACACTATGATTTACGAAAAAATATTAATGTCTTTATATTATAGAACGGATTGTGTTCCTAAGCATTGAGTCTTCTGCTGATAAACATGGAATTATCATTTCGCCTTTACTTAGTTTGGCCTCAGTACTTACATACGAAACATTATAGAAAATCAGTGTTAACGTTCTCATAATATTATATTCTTCAAAAATATACAGTACAGTATTTAATCGATAAATGTCACAACCACGGGTCCGGCCGGCGACACTTCGTGTTCAGGTATACTATTCTTTGACTTGTGCTGAACGTAAAAAAGGACAGCGAAGGTCCAGAGGTCTCGGTCGCCGAGAAGTGTAACATAATACGGGTCGAGCAGGTCGGTGTGAAAACAACACCTAACCCAGTGACAAAACTTGTTTATTTTTTATTATTTTTTTATGAAACTTTCACCAACATATTTGTGGCATTTTTCTAACGAAAATGATACCAAATAAGATGTAATTGCGACGATATTTAGATGTGTTATGGACGATGAAAGTTTCGGGCGCAAGTGGGGATAGATCTGGGACAGTTATCGGCCAGATATTTGGGACAGTTATCGATAAATTACTGTAGATTGAATAATGAGGACGATTTTAGAGACATTAATTTCTTTTAACGGCATATCTTTTTTTTCATAGTATGGTTGCATTCATTGAGTTGTGAAAGACTGTTTTAATCAATGAAGAAAATTATCATTGGAAAAATGGTAATCGTTCGAATTGAAATGTGCGATCTCACTGAAACAATTTTTACGATTTTTAGTAATCGCAGGAGGGAACCTTCTTGCCTGTAGATCAAACGATAGAAAAATTTAGCTTCACGGCCCCTCACGAGGTTTACTTTGCTGAAGTGGGGATAGTTCTGGGACAGTTATCGGGCAGAAATTTGGGACAGTTGTTGATAAAATACTGTATCCAGCAAATGTGATTAATCAATTTATTATCTCAAGCACCCCCTTGGCTATTAAGATGTATTGGATATATGTATAGATATAACAGTTGTTTGTTGATATTTATGAATATTTGCAAATATGCGAAGACTCTGTGAGTCGTGTATTTGATAAAACAATTTTTGTTGAAAGATCTGATGTGATGATGTGTTGACATTGTTCTTTGAATTCGGTGAAGTGGGTGTGCATATCCATTGTTCAGGCAGCGCGTTTTTGACTTTTATCTGGACGAAGAATAGAATATGATAGATTCGATGTTTGGCAATAATTAAATGGTGGAATGCAATCCTAGCGCGGTTTATTATTCCTTTTGAAGGCTCATATATCACTCACTCATTGATTCTATCTTCATATCACTCGACATTCGTTGATCGGTTTAGGATGATATACCATCCTCAGTGTGTTCGAAACATATTAAATCATCTGAAACAATCGAATATATTTCGAATTAGAAGTTACAAATTTAATTTTCTGTTCTATACGACTTCATTTCACTAAAATTTTGTTTGCTTCATTCTGGTTCACAAAATACACTTCACAAAATTAGGAGCAATGTACTGATTACTATTGTAGAATATTTAAGGATTCACATGACCAATTGATTCAAGAAATGTCTGTGTCTCTTTCGATTTTAGGTTCTAGTTTACAAAAGACACCTCACAAAATACACTTCACAAAATTAGGAGCAATGTATTGATTACTATTGTAGAATATTTATGAATTCACATGACCAATTGATTCAAGAAATGTCTGTACCTCTTTAGATTTTAGGTTCTAGTTTACAAAAGACACCTCACAAAATATACTTCACAAAATTAGGAGCCATTTCCTGATTACTATTGTAGAATATTTATGGAGTCACATGTGCAACTGATTCAAGAAATGTTTCTGTCTCTTTCGATTTTAGGTTCTAGTTTACAAAAGACACCTCACAAAATACACTTCACAAAATTAGGAGCCATTTACTGATTACTATTGTAGAATATTTATGGATTCACATGAGCAACTGATTCAAGAAATATTTGTCTCTTTCGATTTTAGGTGTTGCTTTTGGTTGGAGCAGTGGCGTCGCACAAGTTTGTCGTCGGTTTTTGTTTAGGCTTGGAATTAGCTGGCGTAAATAGTTCTATCTTCAGGCTAGTGCTTGCAATATTTACCTTCTCGGCCGGATCTGCGGTTGGCATTGGAACTGGAATGTTAATGCTCAAGGTACGTACACATTCAATTTTTAATTAACTACTTCATTTAGACGATTAGGAGTCTGCGAAAGGTTTGTGAAATGCTAACGGGGCTTGTCCCCGCGTGAATGTGAACGCGCCTTAAAATGTTTGTGGGCCAGCGCAAGTGACGCCACTCTTAGACCATAATATGGTCTTAACACTAGGTTTACGGAGCCCGTCAAAATGACGGATTCAAAAATTTTTAATTTACGATTATTAAGAGTGTAAGGAGGCATTCGTGAGGAATTATTAAATAGATTTATTTTTTTGTGTACATATTACAATAATCGCTGAAGATCTAAGTAAATACAATTTTATTATTTTTATAAAGCAATGTAAAATAATCAATTTTAGTGCTCCATAAACCTAGTGTTAAGGTCGGGTTATGCACATCCGTCCGATATCGGACGAGTTTTTAGGATGTTTATACATTTCCGTTCGAACATTGGGGTAACATGAGAAGCGTTCGAGATGTTGTAAAGGAGAGTTACCGACAGTTTACCTAAAGGAGTTGTGGAGCCTCTAGAAACCTTTTTTTTGTGTCACGCGCAACAGAGAGCCGTCACCCGCTGGAGATACATGCCCCCCCCCCCAGACTCGAAGAAAAAGAATCGTTGAGATGACGGATGCCGATTTCTGTTTGAGAACACTCTCTTATAAACCTGGGTAACAATATTCAGTCTGATCCGAACTTCGGACATGTATAACCCGACCTTAAGGAGCCACTCAATCTTTTTCTTCTCTCAGTCTGTTCTCTTTTCCCTTCCGGTATAGGCCCACGTGCTGATAATTCAAAAGTGTACAATGTGCTGCATCCGCTGACTCTCTTACACTATTTACTGTTCTAACTTAATAAACTAACAGAACTGATTATAAGTTGCCGAACATGTTAATATTATTGTTATAGATGAAACACGAGTGGCTGCAGGTCTGCCTGCCAATTGTGCAAGGCTTAGCTGGAGGATCACTGCTATATGTGACAGTCAGTGAAATTATTCCCAGGGAAAGAGCAAGATGGCACAAGAGCACGCGACGTTCTGCAGGACTCATGCAGTTCTTTTCTGTGATGCTCGGTTTCATCATCATATATGTGATAAACATCTATGTCGGCGGGTGATGAGACAAATCAGTGATAGAATAAACTCTTTGCAAAACAGAAGCTTATATAATTATACAATACAGTATATAATCGATAAAAGTCGCAACCACGGGTTCGGCCGGCGACACTTCGTGTTCAGGTATACTATTCTTTGACTTGTACCGAACGTAGAAAAGGACAGCGAAGGTTCCTGAGGTCTCGGTCGCCGAGATATGTAACATAATACGGGTCGAGTAAGTCGGTGTGAAAACAACACCTAACCCAGTGACAAAACTTCTTTATTTTTTTCCATCAAACTTTCACCAACATATTCGTGGCATTTTTCTAATGAAAATGATACCAAATAAGATATAATTGCGACGATATTTAGTTGTGTAATGGACGATGAAAGTTTCGGGCGCAAGTGGGGATAGATCTGGGACAGTTATCGGTCAGATATTTGGGACAGTAAATATGATCCGAAATATATCGTGTTTGGTATTATTTTAATCAGAAATATGCCACAAATATATTGGTGAAAGTCTCATAAAAAAATAAGTAATAGTAAAAAAGTTTTTTATTGGCATTATACTGTGAAGATACGCGGGCCTTTGAACTATGCCAGCGACCGCGACTCATCGCGTCTCTTTCTTTCTTATGCACTGTCCTTCCTTTCGCCCGAAACTTTCATCGTCCATTATCATCGAAAAATGCCACGAATATGTTCGTGAAAGTGCCATAAACAAATAATAAAAAATAAAGAAGTTTTGTCATTGGATTAGTAGTGGTCTCACCGATATACCCGAGTTGTATGATGTCATACTTCTCGGCGAGCGAGACCTCTCGAGCTACGCGGCCCCTTGCGGGGTTTACCCCGCGGAAGTGGGGATTGTTTTGCGACACTTCTTGTTCAGAATTTGGCGACACTTATCGATTAAATACTGTGCTAACATTGTCAGACTAAATTGTTATTTTTACGAAACATTTGAGCAGTATCAATGTTCGATGGTTCCAGCGTTAAACTGAATAAAATTAATATTTGCAAGTCCCAATAAATTAGAATGCTGCCGCGCAAAACTGTGGGGAAATGAAGAGAACGTCTGAAATAAATTTCCTGAGGGAGCTATTTTGTTTCTGTATAAATATATGAGCTCAGGTACGTATACCGTTATTGGGAGAGTCGTGTCAGAATATAAGCAGGGTTGACTGCAGTACAATACATACCTTAAAGATTGCATGGAAATAGAATACTCTAACGAAATCGATACATCATTCTAATCCACGGCCAGTCTGTAGAATCTTTTTGTTTGTCAGATGGAAAATTGAAAAATAATATATGACAGAGAAATATTAAAATGACAACATCTATGTTCTATTATTTAAGTGGCTCTCACTGTTAATTGTAACTTTATTACAAATTCATATCTTAAGTTTCGGATTTTGATGCGAAATAAAATTGTTTTAAGTCATTTATGAACAACAGAAATGTTATAAACATGTACTTTATTTCTTAATAATTTTGATAAGCCAACAATAGTCGTGCTCCTACATTTTTGGAATGCTTCCACAGTTTTATATTTTATCGATTTAGTTTAAGGATGAATGCATAACGTCTACACAGTGATGCCAGAAACAACCAGAACTGGTTGTTTTTTCCTCTCCTACTTTTCCCCTTCCACTATCCCATTCCACTACTTGAGCACACTCCAACGTCAAAAATAAATTTGGAAAATAGTTTTTATTATACTGTCAAAATTTTACTGACAATTATGAAAGCATGCTTCAAAACTTTAAGTGAATCGAAGTATTCCATTTTAAGAAATTTTGGCATCCGAATTTTCTCAATGTTCGGATCGACTTATTTGTGCGAATGTTCGTTTTCAAAAATGCGTAGCATTAAAACAGAGCAACGTACACTGCTGAGCGATTCCTCGCCATCGTCTTTGTTGCGGATATTGCAAGCTTTCCTAATTGTTAGTAAAATTTTGACAGTATAATAAAAACTATTTTCCAAATTTATTTTTTCGAAATTATCGTGCGACGCAGTGGAATAGGCCTATAGGGGATACCACTGACAAAAAAAAAAAACGCATTGACCATAGTACCTCATGGGTGATGTGGAAACCTATGGGTATGAGAGTCGCCCCAAAGCGCCACACGTAATACATACCGCAAGCGGTAGGTACGAGCCTGAGGAGGAGCTCGGAGAACTACGACCGCCACGGGGACAGTTATGGTATATGGTCTCGGTTTTCTCGCGCATGCGCGACGATTCTAGCGTCAGTAAAGTACAAAGTTGGACTAAAATGGGGTACCTTAGTCACCCCGCATAGTTTCGCAAATTTTTTTTCGATTTTCAAATATGAATTGAAAAGTAGCTCCTTCTCCAATACTAGTTGCTATTATGAAATCGAATATATTAACATAAACTTACGAAAATTTCGAAGTACGGTCGTCTCGTCGTGTCGTCTTCTTCTCCCCTGCTTTCCCCACAAACATAAGACGTACGGCACGTTCCTACATTTTGTCGCGCATGCGCGAAAAAACCGAGACCATATACCATCACTGCACGGGGAGCGAGACGCGCGGACGGGAGAAGTAGGCGTCTCCCTCGAAAACGCGTCCAAGTTATTCCTAAACATGCCTGGTATATGGTCTCGGTTTTCTCGCGCATGCGCGACGATTGTAGCGTCAGTAAAGTACAAAGTTGGGCTAAAATGAGGTACCTTAGTCACCCCGCATAGTTTCGCAAATTTTTTTTCGATTTTCAAATATGAATTGACAAGTAGATCCTTCTCCAATACTAGTTGCTATTATGAAATCGAATATATTAACATTAACTTACCAAAATTTCGAAGTACGGTCGTCTCGTCGTGTCGTCTTGCACTCTTCTGTCCGGTTTCCCGCCAATAACAGTTCGCCCCTACTTTCCCCACAAGCATAAGACGTACGGTACGTTCCTGCATTTAGTCGCGCATGCGCGAAAACACCGAGACCATATACCATCACTGCACGGGGAGCGAGACGCGCGGTCGGGAGAAGTAGGCGTCTCCCTCGAAAACGCGTCCAAGTGAGCTATTCCTGAACATGCCTGGGATATGGTCTCTGTTTTCTCGCGCATGCGCGACGATTGTAGCGTCAGTAAAGTACAAAGTTGGGCTAAAATGAGGTACCTTAGTCACCCCGCATAGTTTCGCAAATTTTTTTTCGATTTTCAAATATGAATTGAAAAGTAGCTCCTTCTCCAATACTAGTTGCTATTATGAAATCGAATATATTAACATTAACTTACGAAAATTTCGAAGTACGGTCGTCTCGTCGTGTCGTCTTGCACTCTTCTGTCCGGTTTCCCGCCAATAACAGTTCGCCCCTACTTTCCCCACAAGCATAAGACGTACGGTACGTTCCTGCATTTAGTCGCGCATGCGCGAAAACACCGAGACCATATACCATCACTGCACGGGGAGCGAGACGCGCGGTCGGGAGAAGAAGGCGTCTCCCTCGAAAACGCGTCCAAGTGAGCTATTCCTGAACATGCCTGGTATATGGTCTCGGTTTTCTCGCGCATGCGCGACGATTGTAGCGTCAGTAAAGTACAAAGTTGGGCTAAAATGAGGTACCTTAGTCACCTCGCATAGTTTCGCAAATTTTTTTTCGATTTTCAAATATGAATTGACAAGTAGCTCCTTCTCCAATACTAGTTGCTATTATGAAATCGAATATATTAACATTAACTTACCAAAATTTCGAAGTACGGTCGTCTCGTCGTGTCGTCTTGCACTCTTCTGTCCGGTTTCCCGCCAATAACAGTTCGCCCCTACTTTCCCCACAAGCATAAGACGTACGGTACGTTCCTGCATTTAGTCGCGCATGCGCGAAAAAACCGAGGCCATATACCATCACTGATTGCAAGCGGTAGGCACGGGTCTTAGCTACTTCTGGACATGCCCGTTATAAACCATTCGGGTTTGCAGCGCAACGAAACCCTAGACAACCTGGCCCTGTACGCCACAGGACGAACTTATGTTACAACCCAATATAATGCAATTCTTTGCAAATGATTAACAAATGTACGAATTCATTTGTGTATCTAAGTATGAAAATATTCAATGCAGCATTCTCGGGAACTCAGAAACTAATTTCTCAGTGCAGGAAATATGTTAACAACTCGATAGACAACTTTCAAGAATAAAATAGTGCATGAGTGGTTTCGTACTTTGTAATGCAATATCTCACTGCAACAACTTCTAACGAGATGAAGACTTTCAGGACCATGGATTCCCTCGAAATTCATGGAACCTTGACTAGTTGCCTCCATGTTGAATTATGTTAGCTCGATCTATCTCGCGAATGATGAGTTTGACGTTTCTAGACATATGACACACTTCTTCTCTTTTCCACATAAATTATTATAGTAGAAATTTGATATTATTAACGCCCATCTTCGAGCAGAATTTCAGGAATTTATTACTATTTTTAATTTTCAGGAAATTAGAGGCACTCGCTAGATAAAATTGTAATTTCTAATGTGAAAATAAAATTGTGTGAAATTTTAAAGCTCGTATAAAAATTTTTAATTGTTCTGAAATATACTATGATTTGCGGCATCAATAAATAAATAAATACACATGTGTACAACTTTAATTTTGTTTCATTTATTTGAAGATTCGAAACAATCTCAAGGAATACACCTAAAAATTAATTTGTGTGTTACTTTCTTCAATTTATGGTTCGTGTATTTATTTCATCTGACACGTAACAGATGGATTGTCTCACGAAACCAAGATGACGGTCGCCATGCGAAGAAATTATCAGTGCTTCTTTCTCGATTTCGAGTGTTTCAGAGCGCGTATCAACCAGTTGACGTTGAAGATAATGACATGTGTGATAATCTGAAGGAACTAGGTACGTTATAGTAAATTGTATAAACTTTGTAGTTTAAGACTGTTTAATTAACGTTGCATTTATATTCGAGTGCAAGACCATGAGACCTCTGTGAGCATTTTCAGAAGTAATGATTAATTTTCCAAGGGCCAATGCATTATTCAAACGCACGATGCATTATGCAAAGAAAGTTTGATGATAAATGAAATAGTATCGCGATAAGTGAAGATCCATCATCGCTTTGTAAGTACTTCTTACAGGTGACAGTAATCGAAATTTTTCAATTTCCTTGTGTCATAACTTGCAGATTTATTCTTAAAATAAAAATTGTCTGTATTAATTATTGTAAGTTACAGGAGCTACATAGAATAATATCGTCGACATTTTCCTTTGCAAAAATGGCGTCCGCGGCTTTGTTAAGGAGTTATTAACGAAAAACACGGACCAATCAGAGCGCGGCTACAGCGAACGGAGTAGGACTCGGCGACAGGTCCAGTGTTGGGATATGGTCCATCTTTTCTCGCTATATAAAATATATAAAATATTGCACATTCGTCTCCAATATACATTTATAAATAAGTTATGTGTATCTATTTCCCGCATGATTGCATTGCAAATTCGCGCAACTAGTATTTAAAGCAGCCACTGGTCAGAACCGATATATAACTGTTTTAAACAGTTATTTTCAGAACAGTTTCAACCCCTGCTTACAACTAATCTAGAGTATCACATTTTCCATAAAACATCTGCGCGAACGAATGTTAATACTAATTAATAATTAGAACTGTTTACATGAAAGAATCCATTAAACCGTCGAATTGAAAATTTACGAAATATAGCAAACAAAAGTGAACAGTCGCGTTTTCTCGGTTATAGTGTTCCATTCTAGCCGACACAATACAAGTTCATAGTTACAATATGTTGTAGTTGCATGTTCTCAGTTTCCCAGAACATTGCAATATTTATGGTTATAGCACTTCGATCGTATATTTTCATACAAGTTTTTAATATGATTTCGATATTTATAGCTTGTCAGGGCAATTTCAATCGAACTTTGTATTACGTGCTCTGTTCCTTCTATTGATAAACGATATTTCAAAATGGTACATGATTGAACTCCCTATGAGGCCGTTATTGAAAGACGTGATGAATGAAAAGATCCGAGAGAGAGAGGGAGAGAGAGGGAGTGAGAGGGAGGGAAAGGGAGAGAGAGAGGGAGAGAAAGGGAGGGAGAGGGAGAGAGAGGGAGAGAGAGGGAGAGAGGGAGGGAGAGGGAGAGAGAGAGAGGGAGAGAGAGGGAGAGAGAGATAAGTTGTTCAGAATGATGACCTTGACAACATATTTCAAGGTCATCAAAATCGGTGAGGAGGGCGAACTTCTAAATAATTACCATTATTTTCATGGAATAAACAGAAACATACACATAATTTAGAATATTTTTATTTTGGGAAAGAGTTCCTTTTAGCACCCACCTCCGATTGCCTTCAAATTTACAATGTAGACGTCCCACGAGATGTCTGACAAAATGAAGGTGGCGCTGTGGCGCGAAAATCAAATAAATATTTTGCTGGCGAAACACAATTTCAATACCGAATTGAGGTATAAAAGTACAAATCAGGATTATTGAGCAAACCCCAAGCCCACTAAACCTAATCTAACCTAACCCAGACCTAACCTAACCTACCCAAATAAAGTAATATAACTAGTTTAATATTGGCCTGACTGGATATTTGTTCTGAATAAATGTGACCAGTGATTCAAACGTATGTAAAAACGTTTAAACGTTTTCGAGGGAGACGCCTACAACAAATAAAAGAGTTTGCTGCTCAAGTAATGGAAAAAGATGATTGGAAAATTGAAATATAATAAATTCGATAAATTTTACAGTCCAAAGTTATTCTTAACAATGAAACAAGAAAGCGGAAAAATTCTAAAGTCTCCGAGACGAAGCACAAGTTAGTTCTCCCTCTCTTAAGAAAACAACAAATAAAGGAGTTTACTGCTCAAGTAAGGGAAAAAGATGATTGAAAAATTGAAACGGAATGTTAGATAACTTTTGGCAGCCCAAGTTTGTTCTTAACAATGAAACCAGAACGGGGAAAAATTCTAAAGCCTCCGAGACGAAGCACAAGTTGGTTCTCCCCCTCTCAAGAAAACAACAAATAAAAGAGTTTGCTGCTCAAGTAAGGGAAAAAGACGATTGGAAAATTGAAATACAATAAATTCGATAAATTTTACAGTCCAAGTTTGTTCTTAACAATGAAACCAGAACGGGGAAAAATTCTAGAGCCTCCGAGACGAAGCACAAGTTAGTTCTCCCTCTCTCAAGAAAACAACAAATAAAAGAGTTTGCTGCTCAAGTAAGGGAAAAAGACGATTGAAAAATTGAAACGGAATGTTAGATAATTTTTGGAAGCCCAAGTTTGTTCTTCACAATAGAAGCACGAAACGAGTGAGTTCAGCACCAAGAACACCTAATCTAACCTAACCCAGACCTAACCTAACCTACCCAAATAAAGTAATATAACTAGTTTAATATTGGCCTGACCGGATATTTGTTCTGAATAAATGTGACCAGTGATTCAAACGTATGTAGAAATGCATAGGCATGCGATGGTTCCTGCACATGTACGAGCTATGTAACAGTCTCTTTGCGATCGCCCACAAAATAGCACAATTCCTGGAAGATATCACTCTGTATATTCTTTCCCAATTCCATGCCACTGATCTCACTAAAACACGCGCAACATGTTGGGCCACTTCTTGCGGCTTGCACTTGATTTGATTCATCAGAACTGTCACTCATTGTAACTTATTAAACTTATTAAAGACAAGAAACAACAGTTTTGGGTGCGTTAATAAGTGAAAATGGCGGATACGAGTCATTAACGCAAACAGTTTGTTGCGCATGCGCAGAACACTTCCGCGTCACGTGACCAACCCACATGACTCTACTGGGCATGGGCAATATTTCGGGTAAGTTGGGAGCCAATCGGAGGTGAGTGCTAAAAGGAACTTCACCCTTAGTTTGTTCTAAAGGAGTATGAAATATCTAATTTTGTCATATTATGTAAAAGAAGAAAGATGAAGCTGTACATATTCAATTGTAACATTTTATTTATGTGTCGAATAATAATATTAAAATGTTTCAGAGAATAGTTTCGTTACATTAAACATTTTTAGACTAGATTAAAATAAATGAAGAATTTCATTAAGGTTCTAATATTCCTCTTTTGTAAGAAATAAAACTACCACTATTGAAAACATTCGGAAAACACAAAGTCAAGTATAACTTCTTCAAACTTTTTCCAGAGCAAACTCGATACCGACATTATTGTTTTGTGCACTTTGGAAATGCGAACACCCATTCCTACAGACAGTAGTGTATTCAAGAATGTGTTTACTACCAAGCTCTTTTATTGATCTGTTGTTGTTTGCTAGAAGTTGTATCAAATTTTTCAGTTTAAATCTCCTGTCGCTTAAAACATTTGATAAAATTTCAACATCAACAGCTTTCAACGTCCACAATTAAAAAATCGTCTCGAGCAGGTTCTAGAATTTTCATACATTTTTATAGTTTTTTCTAATAGAGTAGTTTAGAATAAAGCTTTATTGTCCGCCAGTGTTTGAGGCGCGAAGTTTTTCCTCGGCGGCGCGCAATTTGCTAAATGGAGCTGTCTTTTCATCGGTTCTCTTTCACGAAAAAAACTTCTACTCTGCGATCCTGACGGTAATTGCAGCGCGATTATAAAGTCAGTTTGAATGTCTGTGTTTTTTTCCCCCGCGAAAATTTTTCACACGGCGATCGTTCGGACTCCGGCTAAGCCGAGAGAATTCAATCCATTAAAGGCTAACTCGAAATCCTACGGCTTGAAACGCGATTTAAGATCGTTTTGTTTCGCTATACCACACTTGTGAAATCGTGCTTGTATTGTTCGTAGGTTGGAATTTATCTTGTCGCGGTTTAAAAGCGCGGCAGTAAATCCAAATCTAGAACAATCTAGGTTCCGCCATTTTGGAAATGATAAAACTTCTTCCTCTATTCCGTAACATGATTATTATGTCAATAAATGGATATTCATACGGAATTACAAGACAGAGGAGTTTGATTTCTTCTCAGAATAATTTTATTAGTTAATAAATTAAATTCATTTGATGTTTCTTCTATTTTGTTTTCCAACTATTCATGTTTCCCATAAATGCATAATATCCGCAGACTATGAACGAGTAAACGATTAATTAACCTTTTGACATATAAACTAAATGAAATTCGATTTGACGAAGGTACCCTTTAAATTGTTACGAGCTTGGGCCGAGCGGTAGCGCGCGTGGACGGTGAGCTGTTCATGGTTTAAAGAGGATTATGGTTTTTAATTGTTAGGAAGGTGCACGGACGAACTTCATGCGAAATTAGGGAGCCGCTAGGATGTTTGAGAGACTTCGTGGACGAACCCGATGCGAGATCGGGGAGCTGCTGAAAGGTTGGAAGACGCGCAGACGAACCCGATGCGAAATCGGAGAGCTGCTAGGACAGGCATATCCACAAGTAGCTCACTTTGAGGCAAATTCGAGGGAGACGCCTACTTCTCCCGCCGGCGCGTCTCGCTCCCCGTGGCGGCCGTAGTACTCCGAGCTCCTCAGACCCGTACCTACCGCTAGCGGCATGTACTGCGTGTTGGCGCCTTGCGGAAACTCCCGGACCCACGGTAGGCACGGGTCTGAGGAGTTCGGAGGACTACGGCTTCCACGGGGAGCGAGACGCGCGGGCGGGAGAAGTAGGCGTCTCCCTCGAATTTGCCTCCAAGTGAGCTACTTCTGGACATGCCTGTGCTAGGAGGTTGAATAAAAGCATAAACGAACCAGATACGAAATCGGGGAGCTGTAGGATACGGACGAACCTGATGCGAAATCAGGAAGCCGCATAAGTTGGACAACAGTTTTGGGTGCCTGATACAAGATCAGGTAGCTCCTAGGATATGTTAGTAACGGCTTCGTAACTTTAATATTATATATTAATTCAGGCATGTCCGGGAATAGCTCACTTGGACGCGTTTTCGAGGGAGACGCCTACAACAAATAAAAGAGTTTGCTGCTCAAGTAATGGAAAAAGACGATTGGAAAATTGAAATATAATAAATTCGATAAATTTTACAGTCCAAAGTTGTTCTTAACAATGAAACAAGAAAGCGGAAAAATTCTAAAGTCTCCGAGACGAAGCACAAGTTAGTTCTCCCTCTCTTAAGAAAACAACAAATAAAGGAGTTTACTGCTCAAGTAAGGGAAAAAGACGATTGGAAAATTGAAATAAAATAAATTCGATAAATTTTACAGTCCAAAGTTATTCTTAACAATGAAACAAGAAAGCGGAAAAATTCTAAAGTCTCCGAGACGAAGCACAAGTTAGTTCTCCCTCTCTTAAGAAAACAACAAATAAAGGAGTTTACTGCTCAAGTAAGGGAAAAAGACGATTGGAAAATTGAAATAAAATAAATTCGATAAATTTTACAGTCCAAAGTTATTCTTAACAATGAAACCAGAAAGCGGAAAAATTCTAAAGTCTCCGAGACGAAGCACAAGTTAGTTCTCCCTCTCTCAAGAAAACAACAAATAAAAGAGTTTGCTGCTCAAGTAAGGGAAAAAGACTATTGAAAAATTGAAACGGAATGTTAGATAATTTTTGGCAGCCCAAGTTTGTTCTTAACAATGAAACCAGAACGGGGAAAAATTCTAGAGCCTCCGAGACGAAGCACAAGTTAGTTCTCCCTCTCTCAAGAAAACAACAAATAAAAGAGTTTGCTGCTCAAGTAAGGGAAAAAGATGATTGAAAAATTGAAACGGCATGTTAGATCATTTTTGGCAGCCCAAGTTTGTTCTTAACAATGAAACCAGAACGGGGAAAAATTCTAAAGCCTCCGAGACGAAGCACAAGTTGGTTCTCCCTCTCTCAAGAAAACAACAAATAAAAGAGTTTGCTGCTCAAGTAAGGGAAAAAGACGATTGGAAAATTGAAATACAATAAATTCGATAAATTTTACAGTCCAAGTTTGTTCTTAACAATGAAACCAGAACGGGGAAAAATTCTAAAGCCTCCGAGACGAAGCACAAGTTAGTTCTCCCTCTCTCAAGAAAACAACAAATAAAAGAGTTTGCTGCTCAAGTAAGGGAAAAAGACGATTGAAAAATTGAAACGGAATGTTAGATAATTTTTGGCAGCCCAAGTTTGTTCTTAACAATGAAACCAGAACGGGGAAAAATTCTAAAGTCTCCGAGACGAAGCACAAGTTAGTTCTCCCTCTCTCAACAAAACAACAAATAAAAGAGTTTGCTGCTCAAGTAAGGGAAAAAGACGATTGAAAAATTGAAACGGAATGTTAGATAATTTTTGGAAGCCCAAGTTTGTTCTTAACAATGAAACCAGAACGGGGAAAAATTCTAGAGCCTCCGAGACGAAGCACAAGTTGGTTCTCCCCCTCTCAAGAAAACAAAAAATAAAAGAGTTTGCTGCTCAAGTAAGGGAAAAAGACGATTGGAAAATAGAAATACAATAAATTCGATAAATTTTACAGTCCAAGTTTGTTCTTAACAATGAAACCAGAACGGGGAAAAATTCTAGAGCCTCCGAGACGAAGCACAAGTTAGTTCTCCCTCTCTCAAGAAAACAACAAATAAAAGAGTTTGCTGCTCAAGTAAGGGAAAAAGACGATTGAAAAATTGAAACGGAATGTTAGATAATTTTTGGCAGCCCAAGTTTGTTCTTCACAATAGAAGCACGAAACGAGTGAGTTCAGCATCAAGAAGAAATGCCATAAGATCTTTGATGTAGGTCAGCCAGGAACGCCTGAATGTTCTATCGACTTTAAACTTCCTAATAAGGGAACGAAGGTTTCGCCGCTTCAAAACAGGGCGGTTTTGAATACCATGCAGTTATAAGACGAGCACTGAACTTGTTCGGATCCGATACAATCGCGTTCTAGAGAGGCCGTGCTTATCTATCGCGCCGGTGGCCTGCAAGTTTTTCGGCTTTGTAATATTCGCGAAGGAAGAAAAATCGATGTGAACCTCGATAGGAGGAATACCCTGCAGAATCTCGGGAATCGCTCAAATCGAGCGTCAAACGACTAGCAATTAGACGGATATGAAATTTCGATGCCATTATTGCTACTGAATTACTGGAATTCAGTTTCGCGGCCCTGTTCCGAATCCTTAATCGAATAGCGCTCTCCTCTTCCGATGATTTCCAGATGTTTGCGTCTCTCCGTAGTGAAAATCCTGACATAGAAAAATGAAATAGTCTTGTACAAAGTGGGCAAACATTAATTAATTTGTCTTCGTTTGAGAATTCGTTGTTTATTCGATAGACAAAGCGCTGTGCACCAAACGCGCTGATGCCATAAAATAACAGGCTTGAATTTTAAACTAGCATTCACATTTCTTACTAGTGTTGTTGTTAAATTTTTCTTACAATTTTTATTATTCTTACAATATTTCTTATAATTTTTATTGCGTTTATTTGAACTTTTAGTTCTTTCAAAAGCTTCCGGAAAAACATTTTTATAATTCCAATGATTGTGAAAAGTAATCAGAAACAATAGGTTATGTAATTAATAATTGAGAAGGAATTGGAAGTGCTAGTAATTTATTTTAAAGCAGTTCTTAGAAAAGCTTTCCACAAAATATTTTTATAATTTCAATGATAGTGAAAAATGATCAGAAACAAGTAGATTATGTATTTAATAATTGAATAGGAATTGGAAGCCTAAGTAATTTTGTTTTCACCAGTTCTTTCAAAAGTTTTTGAACAAAAAATGTTAAAACTAGTTTTAATTAGAGAAAGGTAGATTTTATGATTGCTTTTGCTTCAGAGAAAGAAATAACATTGAAACAATTCATGTATCTACAGCGTTGATCATGCTGAATGAAACATTTTTGTATGAATAAAAATGGTGGAGGTATTAAGCACAGCAAAATGAAAAGAATACCTAGTACAGTATTTAATCGATAAGTGTCGCCAAATTCGGAACAAGAAGTGTCGCAAAACAATCCCCACTTCCTCGTGGGTACTACTCATAGAGTCTTCGCATATTTGCAAATATTCATAAATATCAACAAACAACTGTTATATCTATACATATATCCAATATACCTTGATAGGCAAGGGAGTGCTTGAGATATTAAATTGATTAATCACATTTGCTGGATACAGTATTTTATCGACAACTGTCCCAAATATCTGCCCGATAACTGTCCCAGAACTATCCCCACTTCCGCAAAGTAAACCTCGTGAGGGGCCGTGAAGCTAAAGTTTTCTATCGTTTGATCTACAGGCAAGAAGGTTCTCTCCTGCGATTACTAAAAATCATGAAAATTGTTTCAGTGAGATCGCACATTTCAATTCGAACGATTACCATTTTTTCAATGATAATTTTCTTCATTGATTAAAACAGTCTTTCACAACTCAATGAATGCAACCATACTATGAAAAGAAAGATATGCCATTAAAAGAAATTAATGTCTCAAAAATCATCCTCATTATTCAATCTACAGTAATTTATCGATAACTGTCCCAAATATCTGGCCGATAACTGTCCCAGATCTATCCCCACTTGCGCCCGAAACTTTCATTGTCCATTACACAAATAAATATTATTATTATAGTCCATTACGCAATTATATATACACTCCTGTATCACTCCTGTGTCGCTCCTGTGTCGCTCCTGTGTCGCTCCTGTGTCACTCCTGTATCACTCCTGTATCGCTCCCGTATCGCTCCTGTGTCGCGTCCGTATCGTTCCTGCACTTACTTGTACCACGCGCCTACCGCAGGGCAAACTTTATGTATCGCGAGCAACCTACGCATACTGAACGCCGGTTGCCATTCGTCAGGGGTGTTCGAAACGTCACCGACCGACCAGTCGTTTAAAATGAAGTATATTAGTAACTCGTACTTCGAGCGGTTTTCATTTCTAACGCTCCTCAATCCCTCCTCCGTACCCTGGACTAGCTCTACGACCATTCAGTGGAGGGACCCTTTTCGTCCACCATCGCGGGCCGCGAAGCCAGACTGTTACAAATGTAATGTAATATAGAATAATCTCGATGCAGATTAAAATTGCTTAAATAAAGAAGCAAAATGTTGGAAAATTTGCAAGTTGAAAATGGTGTAGACTATAGTTTGAATTAACGACTTGTGCAAGATGTTTTATGGAACAAACACAAACAAGAGTATATTATACAGTAGATAGATGAAACAATGTTTGATTAAAGAATTCAGCAGCGTAGTTTTAAAGGAATAACGTTTTATGAATAATTTTTCATAGTGAACTGGATGCAACAGTCTACCTTGGGAAAAAATTTTTCATTTTCATGCATCTAATATTGACACGTTTACTGTTTTACATATCGTAGGAAACAATCAACATGCAAAACCGTGATCAGTATTATTTTACAAAATAGCCCTTAACAGTTGCACTTGATATTACCATAAGTAAACATTATTTTAAATATTGCATGGAAGTATAAGTTGAATTTTAATTCCTCTTTTAATCATTTTTAATTTTAATTTTCCTGCCGTCGAGTATGTCAAGGGGAACATTTTACGATGTACAATCAATACTTTGATCATGATTGCTTGAGTAATTTCTACACCAGTTTTAATTGACAATGGAGAAAAGTTGTTCTTGATTGTCCAGCGATAACGTCAGAAACGGTACCATTTACGAGGTACATCAATATTCTGGATTGGGATCGTAAATAATACAGTGCGAGACCGATAGTATTGACGCAAACAGCGTTTTAATTAGTTCACAGTGTTCATCCAAAAATGCTTTACGTATTCAACATCGCCCATAAAAAATCTGACACCATCAAAAGTATTCTAGATTCTGTGTATCAAATTCGCCAATTCTCGAATTGTCAGACACGCGAATTCTCGAATTGCTCCACTCGAAAATTTTTGAATTGATCAAACTCACAAATTTGACAATTCTCGAATGATCAAACTCACAAATTTGGAAATTCTCGAATTGTCAAAATCACAAATTCGTAAATTCTCGAATTACCTAACTCAAAATTATGAAAATTCCCGAATTCTCAGACTTGCAAATTCTCAAACTTGCAAACGCTTGAATTCTCGAAATCTCAGATTTGCAAATTCTGTAATTATCAAGCTCACCAATTTGGAAATTCTCGAATTGGCAAACTCACAAATTCTCGAATTGTCAAACTCACAAATTTGAAAATTCTCGACTTATCTAACTCAAAAATTTAAAACTTCTCAGACTTGCAAATTATCGAATTCTCAAACTTGCAAACGCTTGAATTCTCAGACTTGCAAATTCTCGAATTCTCAGACTTGCAAATTCTCGAAATCTCAGATTTGCAAATTCTCTAATTATCAAACTCACCAATTTGGAAATTCTCGAATTGACAAACTCATAAATTCTCGACTTGTCAAACTCACAAATTTGAAAATTCTCGATTTATCTAACTCAAAAATTTAAAAATTCTCAGATTTGCAAATTATCGAATTCTCAGATTTGCAAAATTCTTTATTTCTCAAACTCAAAAATTTGGAAATTCTCAGACCTGCAAATTCTTCAATTATCAAACTCACAAATTTCGAAATTCTCTAATTATCAAACTCACAAATTTGGAAATTCTCGAATTGTCAAACTCACTTATTTGGAAATTCTCAGACTTGCAAATTCGCAAATCCTGTGTCATGGGTTCAACCCTGTTGCTTATATTTAACTAATTGTGTATTAAATATTTTCAGAATTGAATAGCATTTTTTCTTAGATAATTGCAACAATCCCGTTACATATATAGCAATAATTCAACTGTGGTTCGTTATGCAGAAAAAACCACAGAAATTGTCCAAGTGAATTGTAAGAAACAGAATTTAAATAAATATGCATTTCCTGTTTGATTAACCCCTTGCCGTACTATTTTCCTTGCGATTAGAGTGATTAGGATGTCTTTATCCCCAAAAATGTCGCAAAAGAGAAAAAAAAATTTATATTTTTCATATGGCTACATTTCCTTTAATGCTTAAATATTGATGACAAAAGAATAAAAATTTATTTCGTCTAAGAAGGAAGGTGCACACTTCACATATGTTAAACTTTCTTTAAAATCTACATCACGAGTCTGACTCGTTAAAGTACGGCAAAGGGTTTATTTTGGTAACTCGGAAATAGTAATAGCAACATCGTTCAAATTCTTCTAATGTCTTTATAGTTTTATATATGACCAGTGAATTTTTGTTATAAACGGATAAAATTCACAGTCTAGTGATAATTGACCTTTGCAACGAGCATAACTTAACCGGAAGTTGTTACACGTTGATCATTGAGAGTACATTGAGTTAACTCGCTTTACTCGTGTCGTCTGGCGAGCGTAATCCATGTTACAGTAACCATTTACCATCGCCTTCATTAGCGTCAAGTTGTTGGTGTTTCCTTGGCAAGATTAGCATTCAATTCGATTAGGCATTTCGGAACACGGCTAGCTCCAAGCGAAACAAGATTTTGCGACAGCCCAACGACAATCGCCGCGTCGGATCGTTACTCCGTTGCAGTTGCAAGCTGCAACGCTTCCCACGTAAACTGCAGACGAATCGAATCAGCCATCTCTCAATATCGATACGTGTGACCAACGCAACGAACCGTCGAATTTCACTTGTAAATGATCCCACACGGTGCAACACACCGGAGATTGGAATAGTGATTTATTTTTGCTCGCGTGATAGCAGTTTTCACATACCACGGCAGGCCGCCGTTCAATGTTTATTAATCGTTCGATTTATTTTATTTTTTTTTCTTGATATTTTAAACGTCGCCGGATGACCGATTAATATGAGGTTGTTTATATAATTTCAATTTTTATACAATTATTCACTTCCATGTTTACTTTGATTGATATACAATTTAATAACAGTTGATTTTTTAATAACTAGAAGCATTTCGTACTGTGGTTAACACAGACAATTTTTTAGTGACATTACCAATGCTTTTTTTATTGATAACATTTTATGAGACGAGTTAGCTAGCAAAAAATACGGTTAAACTGTACTTTGGAGGACCAATTTTTTTAAACTTTTCTTTGTGCAGTACTGTAGATTTCGACGAGGAAACGCCGAAAATGAAAGTCTTATTGCCAGGAGTTCACTGGTTCAGAAGTTATACGCGTGTAAAGTGCAGCACTTTTAAGCCTTTTTGACAGGTTAAAACGCCGCCATATTAGTATATTTGCTAAGTGGTACACGTGAGATCGACTAAGTAGTACCGAGCAGATCCGTTAGATGCAGGAAATATTTATTTCATGTTACGACAAAAATATTTTTTTCTAAATATTAAATGAATCTTTATTTCATATTAGAAAAAGAATATTTTTTTCCTAATATACAGATAATATATATTTCATATTATGAAAAAAATATTTTCTTATTATAAAAAGAATCTTTATGTCATATTAGAAATAGAATATTTTTTTCCTAATATACAGATAATATTTATTTCATATGGAAATAATTCATTTAATTCGTTAAATAATTCATTAAAATTTATATCATATGGAATATATTGATGGAAAAAATATTTTCTTCTTATTATAAAATGAATCTTAATTTCATATTAGAAATAAAATATATTTTTTTAAACATGCAGGAAATATCTATTTCATGTTACGACAAAAATATTTTATTCTAAATATTAAATGAATCTTTATTTCATATTAGAAAAAGAATATGTTTTCCTAATATACAGATATTTATTTCATATTATGTAAAAAATATTTTCTTTTTATGACATATATTGAATGATTTTAGTGGCGTCTGTGTTTATTGTCATGTGTCGGCGTTAATATTGTTAACATTTTATGGGTGAATTAGCTAGTGAAATATACAATCATACTTTTGTAAAAAGAAACGCAGTAACAAAAATGTTCCTCGAGTGATAACCATACTTTATTTAAAATGTTTATTCAAAAAGTGAGTTGGAAATGATGCAGCAGTATTTTTAAATTCAGTAAGTTTCGACTATGTTCCCCAATTTCACAACGTTTTCAATGAATATTAAATAACAGTTTCAACTGGTTTTATCAATAAATTTCTGATTTTTCTGCAAAATAAAAATCGTCTATATTAATTCCAAGACATAAAAGCTACCTTTATTTCTTTTTTGAATGATTTCAATGGTTCAGAAGTAATAGAATACATTTTCCAATTTCCTCGAATATTTTCATTGGTTTGAATTTGGTCTAATAATTTATATTACAAAAGCAAAAAAAATCCGCAATCTATTAACTAGTATAGTAAACATTTTCTTCTTGTTAGATCTTATTTCGATCAATTCGCTGCAATGTTAAAGCAACGACGTAAATTGAAGCGGCTTTGTTTTGCATATCGGGTAGGCTCTCTGGCTGATGAGAAACGGCGAGGATCATTTCGTCGTGTTCGCTATAGTATGGAGGCGCAAAAAATTTTTCATTAGACCAATTCGGGTCGCGTAACCGTCACCATGCCCAGGTCTTTCATTATTCGCAATATCAGGAAATATTTATGGGCGTTCATCGGCGAACGAAAGTGATAAACGTCCCTTGAATTTTCTCACGTCTCGGGACTCGGGAGATGTATGCGCCCCCTCCCCCACTCTATGTATATCTCGCCGCCATTTCTATCTATCTTACTTTGTCCCCATCGGTTTTCATCCCCAGCACTGAACTCTATTCTGACCTCTCGTTCCATTCACGCGTCCCTTTCCAGTTTATTTGATTGATCAGTCAACAAATCACAGATTCACGAAATTCAAAATTTGCGAATATTCTCGTGTTTTTATAATTTTTTACGAAACATATGCCAACAGATTCGTTACATTTTCCTGATTAAAATGCGTCCAAACATGATACAATTTGGATTATGTTTACTCGTTTAATTCACGATTTAGTGGAACCTCGATTATCCGAACTGGGGGCCTGGAACATGAGCGTTTACATTGTTCAAGAAAAATGTTTGAGACAAAACTTTTATATTTTTTTGCGTACAATTCAAATGTGCAATAAAAAATACCAGGCCCCTTAAAAAAAGACGACTTCCGGTTTGAAAATTCTATTTCCGATTGGTACCGGAAATATCAACTACCACCATTCGATAGAGCGTACTCGAATTAGTTACTAAAATTCTTTTAGTTTTCATTAAAAATCACTCTCCGCCATTTTTATAGGGCTGGACGGGTGGTCTAAGACACCCCGTATATATTTCTTTTTGCGAAATGTTAATTGTCATGCATTCGTTTGTTCTCACTGATCGATCCCCAGGGTGATTAAGTAGGACACAGTTTCTGGAACGATTTAGGACACGATTTGGACACGAAACGTTTGTCGAACAGGAAATTGGCCAGCTCCGCGCGAAATAATGTTCCCTTCAAGTGTCGCAGCTGTGTTGCGAAATTCTATCGGTCGAAATAGAACGATTGACCCGAGACTCGTCTGATAGCAGTCATTTGAACTTTTGTCTCAAATTCTTAGTAAAACTCTACAATTGACGCGACAATTTTATAAAGAACTTTTCGAGAGAACTGCAAATAAAATATTTCAGAAATTATTTTTTCAATCCTCAACAAAAGCCAACATTCACAAAATCGTAGTTAAACATTTATCAATTCACAAAAATAATTAATCGAGGAAAATCAACGATTGACCCGAGACTCGTCTGATAGCAGTCATTTGAACTTTTGTCTCAAATTCTTAGTAAAAATCTACAATTGACGCGACAATTTTATAAAGAACTTTTCGAGAAAACTGCAAATAAAATATTTCAGAAATTATTTTTTCAATCCTCAACAAAAGCCAACATTCACAAAATCGTAGTTAAACATTTATCAATTCACAAAAACAATTAATCGAGGAAAATCAACGGTTGACCCGCGACTCGTCTGATAGCAGTCATTTGAACTTTTGTCTCAAATTCTTAGTAAAACTCTACAATTGACGCGACAATTTTATAAAGAACTTTTCGAGAGAACTGCAAATAAAATATTTCAGAAATCATTTTTTCAATCCTCAACAAAAGCCAACATTCACAAAATCGTAGTTAAACATTTATCAATTCACAAAAACAATTAATCGAGGAAAATCAACGGTTGACCCGCGACTCGTCTGATAGTAGTCATTTGAACTTTTGTCTCAAATTCTTAGTAAAAATCTACAATTGACGCGACAATTTTATAAAGAACTTTTCGAGAGAACTGCAAATAAAATATTTCAGATATCATTTTTTCAATCCTCAACAAAAGCCAACATTCACAAAATCGTAGTTAAACATTTATCAATTCACAAAAACAATTAATCGAGGAAAATCAACAGTTGACCCGAGACTCGTCTGATAGCAGTCATTTGAACTTTTGTCTCAAATTCTTAGTAAAAATCTACAATTGACGCGACAATTTTATAAAGAACTTTTCGAGAAAACTGTAAATAAAATATTTCAGATATCATTTTTTCAATCCTCAACAAAAGCCAACATTCACAAAATCGTAGTTAAACATTTATCAATTCACAAAAACAATTAATCGAGGAAAATCAACGGTTGACCCGAGACTCGTCTGATAGCAGTCATTTGAACTTTTGTCTCAAATTATTAGTAAAAATCTACAATTGACGCGACAATTTTATAAAGAACTTTTCGAGAAAACTGCAAATAAAATATTTCAGAAATCATTTTTTCAATCCTCAACAAAAGCCAACATTCACAAAATTGTAGTTAAACATTTATCAATTCACTAAAACAATTAATCGAGGAAAATCAACGATTGACCCGAGACTCGTCTGATAGCAGTCATTTGAACTTTTGTCTCAAATTCTTAGTAAAAATCTACAATTGACGCGACAATTTTATAAAGAACTTTTCGAGAGAACTGCAAATAAAATATTTCAGATATCATTTTTTCAATCCTCAACAAAAGCCAACATTCACAAAATCGTAGTTAAACATTTATCAATTCACAAAAACAATTAATCGAGGAAAATCAACAGTTGACCCGAGACTCGTCTGATAGCAGTCATTTGAACTTTTGTCTCAAATTCTTAGTAAAAATCTACAATTGACGCGACAATTTTATAAAGAACTTTTCGAGAAAACTGTAAATAAAATATTTCAGATATCATTTTTTCAATCCTCAACAAAAGCCAACATTCACAAAATCGTAGTTAAACATTTATCAATTCACAAAAACAATTAATCGAGGAAAATCAACGGTTGACCCGAGACTCGTCTGATAGCAGTCATTTGAACTTTTGTCTCAAATTATTAGTAAAAATCTACAATTGACGCGACAATTTTATAAAGAACTTTTCGAGAAAACTGCAAATAAAATATTTCAGAAATCATTTTTTCAATCCTCAACAAAAGCCAACATTCACAAAATTGTAGTTAAACATTTATCAATTCACTAAAACAATTAATCGAGGAAAATCAACGATTGACCCGAGACTCGTCTGATAGCAGTCATTTGAACTTTTGTCTCAAATTCTTAGTAAAAATCTACAATTGACGCGACAATTTTATAAAGAACTTTTCGAGAAGACTGCAAATAAAATATTTCAGATATCATTTTTTCAATCCTCAACAAAAGCCAACATTCACAAAATTGTAGTTAAACATTTATCAATTCACAAAAACAATTAATCGAGGAAAATCAACACGGAATACATAAAATTGTAAAATTCCTAACTAGGACTCTACGAACTGTTTAGTTAGCCTTGCAGTGTAGAGCGTTTTATCCAAGACCTATCACCGACGCAAGTGGCAGTTCTTGAACTATCTTTATTTAAAATAAGGTTTCTTAGAACGTCGACTCAGTTTTGAACTCATCAGTACATTCCATTTACTATTCTCAATAATAATCCAACAATTTATTCTAGTAGGATGAATCTCAGAATGAAATACTATTCGTACTCTAAAACCACTGGCTTCTTCTCTTCCAATCGCTTTCCACATGCGTTGCTAGTCACTATACACTAATTGTCTGTCCTTCATAATTACATCTAACGTACACACTAATTAGAAAATTCCATTACGCTCGAGCCACCATTCCTCGGATTAATTCCAGCATTTCAGGTTCCGGAAACGTATTAGATTCTCGTGAAATCTTTAAAACCTCTTTGAAGTTACGCATATTTTCGTATAATCGTTTATTATATTAGACTGAGGATCTTTATGTAAAATAAAAATTGTCTACCTGGATTGCAAGAAACTGGAGTAAAAATTTTCATTCTTAATGACCCTAATAGATTGAAAACGATCACACCTTTTCTGCATTTCCCTGCGAGTTTGACCTTGAATGACCTTGAGTCATAGATAATTGAACTCGTCTTAAAACGCACTATTTGATGGTTGATAAAAAAAACATATTCCATTTCAAAAAAGAAAGTTGACCTTCAACTCACCTTGGAGTGTCCATCGGGAAAAATAAAAGTTCTACTGCATGATGTCCCCCTCGGTACTGAACAACTGTCATCTGAAACATTTTTGCGTATAATCAATATGTTTTGATATGTTCGTCTGTAACGCTTTATAATTTCAACCTTGTATAATGTGTGTGTGTATCGCATCTTTGCGAAATATGTTTGTGTTTTCAACTTCAATGAATAAATTCGTTTAACGCTCAAAACATGAACTTTATTCAACATAACCTAACAATAATTTTCAAGAATTGCAAAAAAGGTCCGTCATCCGAGAGTTAACCTTGTCTCCTAGATGATTCGCGAACGACATATAATAAACAATCGTCCGCCAATCTCTGAGACGAATTACCATGCCGTAACCCTCCCTTATATTGAAGATTCCAGAAGTCCGATTACTAGATGTCTTCTCCACGAGATCACCGGCAGCTCTGCCCCCCTCTCTCTCTCTCTAGCGCTGTCCGTATCTCTCTCTCTCTCTCTCCCTCTCTCGTTTACCAACGTTTCCCCATCCACCTATCCTTCAGCACTATTCGATCTGCGTGCCCCCCATTTCATCGTCCTTCGATCCTTTGTCCTTACGGTGGGCTGTTCCATGTCGCGATATTGGAGTTTAGCTAACCCGATCGAACCGTTGGAATCCTGAAGGGTGAGGAAGGACATCGGGATAATGTCGTTTAAAGGCATAGGCTCACTCCATTAAAATGCCAGTCGTTCCCAGTAAATCTCATCGCCTCTTCATTCTCAATCTCGAGTAAGTGTTGGCGAGGTCCAGGTCCATAGTAGCTAAACCGTTCGCTGATAGACGAACCAGAATTCCTCCATGTTTAATCAACGTTCTGACGATCTTTAGAAGCATCGGAAACAGTCTCGTTCGGTATGAACATGCGAAAGGACTGCTAGGGCCGCCCGCGAAATTTCGCAATTTCAAATGTTTGAGATAGTTTTAACACTAGAACTACCGGACAAGTCAAAATGACTGGTTTCTAAATTTTTCTTTTACAAATATTGAAATTATAAAAATGTTTTCCGGAGTAATGTTTTAGTCAACTTCTCTATTAGAGTACATATTTAAACAAAAAGTGTATGGAAGTTGAATAAATGCATTCTTGTCGTTATGAGAAGGCAATATACACTAGTCGCGTTTAGCGCTCGGTAGTTCTAGTGTTAAAGAACAATGAACGATCTCGGTTTTTTAAAGTTTGCACAACTGTGGTGGAAAGTGTTCGAAAGACCTCTGATCATTATGCAGCTTCTAACAAAATATGAGAATTTCGCAATTTTAAATGTTTCAGCTGGTTTGAAAGAATAATGAACGATGTCAGTTTGTTAAAGTTTAATTAACTGTGATGGAAAGACCTCTGATCAATATACAGATTCTAACAAAATAGGAAAATTTCGCAATTTCGTATGTTTGAGTTAGTTTGCAAGAATAATGAACGATGTCGGTTTGTTAAAGTTTAATTAACTGTGATGGAAAGACCTCTGATCAATATACAGATTCTAACAAAATAGGAAAATTTCGCAATTTCGTATGTTTGAGCAAGTTTGATAGAACAATGAACGATGTTAGTTTTTAAAGTTTGCTCAACTGTGGTACAAAGTCCTCTGATCACTATACAGATTCTAACAAAATAGGAAAGTTTCGCAATTTCGTATGTTTGAGCTAGTTTGAAGGAATAATGAACGATGTCACTTTGTTAAAGTTTAATTAACTGCGATGGAAAGACCTCTGATCGCTACACAGATTCTAACAAAATAGGAAAATTTCGCAATTTCGTATGTTTGAGCTAGTTTGTTGGCAACCCATTCCCCTGAAGAAAGCCCAAACCATCAACCTATAATGTGTGGTGATTTGAAAAACACTTAAATGGCATTTACAAAAAAAGCAGGTCATGCGGAATTTAACAGAGAAATAGGTTTCAAAATAGCCAACACAGAAGCGATATCGGATGGCAAAAATTTCCAGACTATGTAAATCGGACCGCTCAAACCTTAATCAGTAGAAGAAGAGTAGGACAAACAGCTGCGATTCATTGACATCTGCCGAACAAACAGGAAATACCACTAACGAACAATGTTAAAACACTGATCGCCATGGCACACTTGCTACTAGAATGCGCAACCTACGAACAAGCCAGAAGAAATACAAAACTGCCCAATGACCTAACAACACTCCTCAAATCCACCAATAGGCACAAGCACCAACCAATCCTAAACTGTTGCGAATGACCATTGCCGTTAAAGCAACGTTAAATAAACCGACAAAAGATACTAAAATTCGAATAGTTGGTGTGATTTTAAAGGTGAAAACGTTGCCCAACACGATCGAGACAAGCGCTTTAACATTCACGGAAAAGGCAACCATAAGTTTGTCAGCGACAGCTACGTACAAAGTGTTGGTAATTGAAGTGGCCGGCTGTAGTACTTTCTACAATAACAGATTCGATTGGTTCCTTCGGCAACACTTTCATGCTCGACCTTCCCTCTGAGGGATTCGAGCGGACATATATCTGTGCAATCTCCTACGATCGATGCACACGGATGTACACGCACACAGAGAGGCACGGACAGGTGAAACTTCTACGTCTCGTTTCCGCTTCTTTATTGTTATTCCTTTACGCCTCGGATCCACCGGAAGTGAAGTTGAAACGCGGATAAAAGCGTCCATGGTTGTACCAGTCGGATGGTGTTCAATTAAAAGCGACGTCAACCGGGGAAATGAGGAGAGTTTTTCGATTGGATGAACAAGCATAATGTGGTGCAACCGAAAATCTTTGCGATTCCTTCACGCGCCGTTTTTCGGTGAATCATTTTCCGTTGTCACAAAAGACAACGTCCGACGGCGGAATGAGAAACTGTCTGGTGGAGGCTGAATCATGTAGTAATGTTTTAATAAATGCGAAAATTATCGGACCAGAATGTCACCAATCTAGTCCGTAGCAGCGTAATTCTACACCCTTGGTTTAGTGGAAATTGAATTAAAAACGTATTCGCGAGATTAACTTTGACCTTAAATTTCAAGGTCAAAAGGTCAAAAATTTATTTTTGATTGCATCGTATTCTACTTGTCGCAAGGACAAAAACTGAAACAGGAATCATGGGTCAAAACTCAATAGTTCACTTAAAAATGTATGATAAAGGGTCTTTATTATCAAAGTGATTTTATTTATATTATATTTTCATTCCATTATTTCTTGACCTGTGAAATATATCGTGAATATAATATTTATAAATAAAATAAATTTGATAACGATAAAACTTTACCAGAATTTGTTAAGAGAACGGTCGAGTTTCAACCCATCGCTACTTTTGCACTTTTAATTCCTGGGACGAGCAGAATATGATGCAAAAAAACAAGATTGTTGACATTACATTTTAATACATATATATACGTACACATGTTGTACATTCATTTTTCAAAATTAAATCATAATAAATTTTGCGAAATTAGCGGTGCGTCCAAGGTACCAGATTTTCGTGCTTGACTGAGGCTAAAATCGCCGCGCATGCGCGTGAAAAGCGCAAACATTCCCATCACTGCGCGCACGTTTGTTGCGGACGCTGATGTCTTGTGTCTTCGTTGCCCCATTGTGCCGCGCTTGCTGGAAGGGGACAGAGGGCGCTACGGTGTGGACGGTTTTGTCTCAATTGAGGCAAAAATTGCCCATCACTGATATACAGGATCTCAAAAAGTAGGTATAGTTCAAGTTTGTTTGATGTTAGGTCGTCGCGTTGATTTCGTGCATGTGTTATTATTACGTACGTCCTTGTGCTGCCATCTAACCGATCTGCTCGGTACTACTTAGCCGATCTTACGTGTACCACCTAGCAAATATACCAATATTGCGTCGCTTTAACCTGTCGAAAAGCCTTAAAAGTGCTCAACTTTACGCGCGCATTAACTTCTGAACCAGTGAACTCCTGGAAATAACACTTTCATTTTCAGTGTTCTCTCGTCGAAATCTATAGAACTGCATGAAAAAAGTTTTAAAAAATTGGTCCTTCAAAAAAAGGTTTAACCGAATTATATTCTTTTTAATACATTAATCGATGCAGTTGGACATTCTTTATAAAAAAAATATTAATTTATTTATGTTGAAAAATTATTCCAAATAATTTTAAATAATTCCAAGACACCATTACTGTCGCACTAAGATGTTCGCTTCTATTTCTTACAGAAAAGGTAGAACCTGTCGACCATTTGTATCACGGCATTTTTGAAGTCGAAATATCTCCTAAAAGACTAATTTTTCACTAGAAATAGGTTAATACATTTTTACAAAAAATGTCCAACTGCATCGATTGATCTATTAAAAATTATATAGTTCGATTTAAAAAACGATGTTGACCTTCATATGACCTTAACGTGTTCACCCACGAATAAACTAATGACACCAAATTATGCCCCACGCAGCACCATTTAATTCTTATCTGAAACATTTTTCGGTAGGACTAAATTAATAGCGAAAAAATCAAGATGTCAAAATCGGGTGAGACACTCTGTATGTATTGACATATTATTGCAAAGTATGCGAATCATTAAAAAGCACGCAAGCAGCTTCTTCAGCTCACATTTTGCGAAGTACAAAGCGGAAAGGGTCAGCAAAGGAAGATCGATTTTTGAACCCATGAAACTGGAGATATCCGTTAAACCCTTATCTTAGGGGATCATATGGCAGTGAATGCGGCCTTTCGATGATACGATAAATCACTCCCATCATCTGAAAGTATTGATAAGAGCCTCTGGTACTTCATCGAGCGGTGGAATATGCTCGAATGCTCACCGACAATTAGAGAAAACGCAAAATGCAGTTCTGTGCGTCGACTGCAAAGATTTCAAGTCGTGTGAATTTTTGCCAGAGTTTCGTTGAATTACAATTGGATTACTTCACGAATTATAATTACAATGTAATGCAATCACGTTGCATTCAATTATTTCGTAATTCGAAATTCAGTCGCTTCATTCAATTCAATTACAATGTAATTTTCAATTCTGGTCTCCCATTCAATTAAATTACAATGTCAGTCGTTTTTACAATTGAAATGCAATTTCAAGATACAGTATAATTATGTGAAAGTCCATGAAAAAATAATAAAAAATAAAGAAGTTTTGTCATTGGATTAGTAGTGGTCTCACCAATATACTCGACCCGTATTATGTCACACTTCTAGGCGCCCGAGGCCTCTCGAGCTTCACGGCTCCTCGCCGGGTATACCCCACGGAAGTGGGGATTGTTTTGCGACACTTCTGGTTCAGAACTTGGCGACACTTATCGATTAAATACTGTACATTGATAAAAATAACAAAACGTTGATAAAAATAACAAAACATTGATAAAAATAGAAAAAATTTCAGATAGCATCGGTTCGGTAATGAAAGTTCAAGTAAATCGTGGATTAAAGGAGCAAGTTTGCGTTGGTAAAGTATGATTGAACATAGTTATAGTCCAGTACCAGAAAATTTACAATGTAATGCAATCACATTGCATTCAATTATTTGCAAAATGCAGTTCTGTGCGTCGACAGCAAAGATTTCAAGTCGTGTGAATTTTTGCCAGAGTTTTGTTGAATTACAATTGAATTACATCACGAATTATAATTACAATGTAATGCAATCACGTTGCATTCAATTATTTCGTAATTCGAAATTCAGTCGCTTCATTCAATTCAATTACAATGTAATTTTCAATTCTGGTCTTCCATTCAATTAAATTACAATGTAATTCGTTTTTACAATTGAAATGCAATTTCAAGATACAGTATAATTAGTGAATGCTAAATTATAGACACAATTTAGTAAAACTTATTATAGTATAATTGTGAATGCTAAAATATAGACACAATTTAGTAAATTACAAAATGAATGATAAAATAAGGAATGAATTTAGTCAAGTACAAAATGAATGCTAAAGTAAAGACTGAATATAGCCAATTACAAAATGAATGCTAAAATAAGAACTGAATTTAGTCAATTACAAAGTGAATGCTAAAATGTAGAATGAATTTAGTCAAATATGAAATGAATGCAAAAAGAAGGACTCAATTTAGTCAATTACAAAATGAATGCTAAAATAAGGACTGAATTTAGTCAATCACAAAATGAATGCTAAAATAAAGACTGAATATAGTCAATTCCAAAATTAATGCTAAAGTAAAGACTGAATTTAGTCAATTACAAAATGAATGCTAAAATAAGGAATGTATTTAGTCAAGTACAAAATGAATGCTAAAGTAAAGACTGAATATAGCCAATTACAAAATGAATGCTAAAATAAGAACTGAATTTAGTCAATTACAAAGTGAATGCTAAAATGTAGAATGAATTTAGTCAAATATGAAATGAATGCAAAAAGAAGGACTCAATTTAGTCAATTACAAAATGAATGCTAAAATAAGGACTGAATTTAGTCAATCACAAAATGAATGCTAAAATAAAGACTGAATATAGTCAATTCCAAAATTAATGCTAAAGTAAAGACTGAATTTAGTCAATTACAAAATGAATGCTAAAATAAGGAATGTATTTAGTCAAGTACAAAATGAATGCTAAAGTAAAGACTGAATATAGCCAATTACAAAATGAATGCTAAAATAAGAACTGAATTTAGTCAATTACAAAGTGAATGCTAAAATGTAGAATGAATTTAGTCAAATATGAAATGAATGCAAAAAGAAGGATTCAATTTAGTCAATTACAAAATGAATGCTAAAATAAGGACTGAATTTAGTCAATCACAAAATGAATGTTAAAATAAAGACTGAATATAGTCAATTCCAAAATTAATGCTAAAGTAAAGACTGAATTTAGTCAATTACAAAATGAATGCTAAAATAAGGAATGTATTTAGTCAAGTACAAAATGAATGCTAAAGTAAAGACTGAATATAGCCAATTACAAAATGAATGCTAAAATAAGAACTGAATTTAGTCAATTACAAAGTGAATGCTAAAATGTAGAATGAATTTAGTCAAATATGAAATGAATGCAAAAAGAAGGATTCAATTTAGTCAATTACAAAATGAATGCTAAAATAAGGACTGAATTTAGTCAATCACAAAATGAATGCTAAAATAAAGACTGAATATAGTCAATTCCAAAATTAATGCTAAAGTGAAGACTGAATTTAGTCAATTACAAAATGAATGCTAAAATAAGGAATGAATTTAGTCAATTACAAAATGAATGCTAAAGTAAAGACTGAATGTAGCCAATTACAAAATGAATGCTAAAATAAGAACTGAATTTAGTCAATTACAAAGTGAATGATACAATATTAAAGGGATTACAATTAGCCTTGCAGTAGTTCACTACACTGAAATATACGTTTATTCGTCCAATGGAATCGAACACTTTCCACGATCGTCCTCTTAAAACCACGCCTAGTATTTCCAGCTGAAAACAGTGGCTAGAAAACAGTTCTATAAATACGCGAACACGAGGAGCTATTATTGACACTTCATCAAGATCAACAGCGTTTGTCACAAGCGGATGGATATACAAACGTAAAACCGGGTGCTCGGCCAAATAACCAAGTTTCACGTTCAGTCGAACACAATATCGCCTTTGAATACAAATCCGCAGGTCCTTTACGAGACTCGCGCTAGCCGCGGGTATGAAATCCGTGTGCCATAGTAATCTACAGTAACGACAGTGCGTTTGTTCAAGGGGAAAGTCGTGCGGAGGATTTTTCGCGTTGGCGGTTTCTCGCGGAGCACGTTGCTATGTACACTCCCACACAAAATAATAACTATCTTTTTCATTTATCGAAGACTACACAGAATCTTCGAACGAAAGAGCTGCGCTTGTCAAATCACTTTTCAAATAAGAGAATAAGTGTTTCGTATTCTTCATTCGATATAAATTAATAAATTGTTAGGGAACGTTCGCAAACTGTATAATACGAGCAGTATGATAATAATTAACAATTAAAACAATCCGTTATGGTAAAGTGGAATCGTTTGTCGTAGAATACAATTCATACGCTTGTATAAATCCTTCTCAAATCGGATGCTCGAAGTAATAATAGTTATTAATTACTAGATTGTAGATTTTATGCCTCTGGTACTTCACCGAGCGGTGGAATATGCTCGAATGCTCACTGGCAATTAGAGAAAACGCAAAATGCAGTTCCGTGCGTCGACTGCAAAGATTTCAAGTCGTGTGAATTTTTGCCAGAGTTTTGTTGAATTACAATTGAATTACTTCACGAATTATAATTACAATGTAATGCAATCACATTGCATTCAATTATTTCGTAATTCAGTCGCTTCATTCAATTCAATTACAATGTAATTTGCAATTCTGGTCTCCCATTCAATTAAATTACAATGTAATTCGTTTTTACAATTGAAATGCAATTTCAAGATACAGTATAATTATGAATTATATATAAGAAGAATGAGAGATGGAGAAAACGAAATTGAGAGGAAATCAGTGATGATAAGAAACTATGTAAAAGTTTGGAAAAGAAAAACATTAATATCAGTGATGAACATGGTACAGTATTTCATCGTGGTGGAATCGTTTGTCGTAGAATACAATTCAAACGCTTGTATAAATCCTTCTGAAATCGGATGCTCGAAGTAATAATAGTTATTAATTACTAGATTGTAGATTTTATGCATTGAGAACAAAAACAAGCTGGTGTAATTTGAAATGATCAAAAGAATAATCGAATTTAAAAATGCTAATTATTTCTAACTAACCAAAATGATTAAACGAAAAATAGAAATGGGTTCCTAATGTGATTTGACGTAACTTTTTCCTTTGTGAAAATATTCTCCGCGGTTTCGTTGAGGAGTTATTAACGAAAAAACATGGACCAATCAGAGCACGGCCACAGCGGATGGACTCCGCCTCTACGACAAATCTCGCCGCGCGTGGCGTTGTCCATCCGCCATAGTCGCGCTCTGATTGGTCCCTGTTTTTTCGTTAATAACTCCTCAACGACGCCGCGGAGAAGATTTTCGCAAAGGAAAAAGTTCCTTCAAATTACCTCAGGAATTACCTGTTTCAACGAAGCACGCCATTTTCAGAACGCCCTGTATAAATCCTTATCAAATCGGATGATCGAAGTAACAGAATCTAACAGTAAACATACTCGTTATTAATTACC
Source organism: Sphecodes monilicornis (assembly GCA_913789915.3). Lineage (NCBI taxonomy): Eukaryota > Metazoa > Arthropoda > Insecta > Hymenoptera > Halictidae > Sphecodes > Sphecodes monilicornis. Next base: position 6,292,109 of record OU565301.1, on the reverse strand, counting down.
TGGGAAGTAGTTCCTAACTATGTTCTTCGGTAAAGTGCATGTGTAAACTTTGTAAAGGTGCTATCAGCCTCCAGGACTTTTGTTTTTCTTCAGCTCGTTCGGAAAGCCAGGCGAACTTTGTCTACTTCAAGTTGATACTCTGTGTTTGACTAAGAGACTCGATGTAACCTTCGAGATATCATGGATAGCACGCGTGTGCTGTCGTTTTGAGCGCGAATGTGGGAATTGGCCGCGCGCAATCCCGATTTCATCGCGACAGCTCGGTATAAAAAAGAGAAGAGAAAAAACGAGGGGAGAGAGAACGAAGCGCAGAATAAAGAAGAAAAGGTAGCTTACAAAACGTTCGTACTTCCATTCAAGATTGTCGTATATAGAAGTGCTCTCATTCATGCGTTCCGACTGACCTCCAGTGGCTGGTATTAACGCTAAAAATGGACGCGGACGCTTTTAAAGTTCATATTCACGTTCCTCCTCGTTCCTACTGTCGACAACGCCGAAACCCTCGCGAAAATTCTGGCGAAATCCAAAAAAGCGAATTACCTTGATCTGTGGAAACCCATTTGGGAAATAGGCCTCGTGGCTATATGTATAGTGCGGCGAGAACAATCGAGAGGAATTTAGTCGAGCGGCTACGGTGCACAGTGGTCGACTTTCCTAAAAACTGGGACAAAAATCTGCGTTGCTTGAACATTTAATTTGTCAGCAAATAATAGCATGGAATACACTTGTTAACACGGTAAACGAGGGGCAATTATATCTCTTTATTCCCATTTCACTTTTTATGTAAATAGAAACATAAAAATACGACTGCGCATAAGACTTGCGACAGGCTTGCTTTTTGTTTAATATGTATCAATTAAAATCATTAAGACAGCGTCAACATTTTTTAAGATTAAATGAATTATACGGGGTGTCCCATTTAGGTTGAGATTGTAAGAAATATCGAAGACATGTGATTTAAAACCAACAAACTGACACATGTCCTTTAGTGTTTCGAGTTGGGAGTCAAATGGCACTACTAGTTGTCTAATGCGTTGGCGTTTTCAAGGTTATTTCAAGGTCATTTTGTCTTTTTTTTATTCTAAACTCATATTTTTTTATTTCGGAATCATATTCTACTTAAAAAAATGCACAACTTTTGTTTGAAACATCTTTTTGTAAGTTTAATATTTCTTAAGATATTTAGCTGATTTTTCATGTTTATGTCAAGGATAATTTTATTTTTCTATTAAAATGACAACGTTACTTTCTTCTGGAAGATTTTTATTTCATTTAAGAACAACATAATAAATGCTCGAAATTGTTACCCTCAACTTCTAGACACTTAGTAATTCGCTTAATAAAAGACTCATGAACATATAATAAAGTTCTTAGAAACTTACAAAAAAATGTTTCAAACAAAAGTTGTGTATTTTTTTACGTAGAATATGATTTCGAAATAAAAAATATGGGTTTATGATAAAAAAGACAAAATGACCTTGAAATAACCTTGAAAACGCCCACGAATTAGAAAACTAGTAGTGCCATTTGACTCCCCATTCGAAACACTAAATGAAATGTGTCAGTTTGTTATTTTAAAATTACATGTCTTCGAGATTTTTTACAATCTCAACTTAAATGGGACACCTTGTATATTGTTTTGTCAATTCGATACTGTTACTTCCCACGGACTAATTTTAATTTTCGTAGACGGATGTATCATCGTGGCCAAGTAATGTCATAACATTCTGTAGATCTGTGTCAATTATACAGGGTGTCATGTAACTAATGGTGCAACTGGGTAAGGGATGATGCTACGTCAAAAAATAAGTCGAAAATATGGAATAAATTTTCTTTATCTGACGCCTCGTTTTCGAGAAACTCGAGTTTGAAAATGCAACGAATACGCGTGCTATTGAATGGGAATCGTCTGACGCGTCTGATCATGATCTATCAATTCTACTTCCTGCATATATTAACCCTTAGCACTCGAATGGCGACTCTGAGGCGCCACTACAAATTGCTACACCATTATTCGGAATATTTTTTACGCGATTAAATTTGTTTATATGTAATAAATTACTAAACATTTAAATATTGTATGAGGTACTATATCAGTTTCTTACGCATATAATGAAAATAAATTATGTGCAATGGAAATATTCTAGGCTAGAAGAAATGTTTGGTTTTTTAGTTGAAATAACTCCGAGTGCAAAGGGTTGATTCAAAAATTAAAATAAGATTCTAATATTTCTAACACAATGCAGGGTGTCCCAAAAATGGAGCGTTTTCTTCAAATCAACAATTTTTAAGATTCCGAAAAATTCTTCGAGATTCGTTCATAGGTTACTAAAGACTACAATATACTCAAATTTGAACTATCCGAAATAGTACTCGAAAAAATTTTCTTCTCTTGTTCGTTACTTCATCCGTGGTGTATTACCATCGCTCGCTGCCGGCCCGCGCGGCCTTCTCTGCCGCGATTGGTCCGTGTTTTTCGTTAATAACTCCTTAACAAAGCCGAAACGGCCATTTTTGCAAAGGAAAATGTCGCTTCAAATGGCCTCAGGAACCTCCCCTTTGAAATGCGAGTGCAAAGGGTTAAATCACCCGAACACGACGGATCTTTAATCTCGATTTTCTCGGAAACATTGGAGGCACAAATGAAATAATTTCATTTTTTGAAGTAGAATCAACCCCTATCCTGTTGTTCCACCAGTTACATGACACACTGTATATCCGTGATGGGGCCCCTCAAACGCCTGCTTCTCCCACCAACCTCTCTTTCATGCGCGAGGCCTGCGCACTGATCGCGACGGGCGAAGCACTTCCTTCCAGTGTTGGGATATGGTCCATCTTTTCTCGCGCATGCGCAGCCAAAACAGTAACGTATCTATCATGATGACGAGGTAGTGGAGCCCTAAGATAGTTATATTAGCGGGAAAGTATCGAAACAATCTATTCCGAGCAAAAATACTTCAGGACGTGTCCTACGAGTTACAAAATATACACAAATACACATGTTAAACATTCATTTTTCAGAATCAAATCATACTAATGTTTTAAAATTCTGCTGGGTGCTCAAGGTACCCCATTTTATCGAGAATCTTACTTTACTGAGGCCAAAATCGCCGCGCATGCGCGACAAAAGACGGACCATATCCCAACACTGCTTCCTTCCTGCATTTTGGTCTCAATTGAAACAAAACCGTCCCCACCATAGCGCCCACTGTCCCCCACCAGCATTCGTCGTTACCATAGACGTATGAAGTGCCCATCACGGCTGTATGGTAACGGCAGATGCTAGTGAGGAAATGCCCATCCCTACTGTATATACTCAAATGCAAAACGAGTAAAAACATTCGAAGAATTTTAAAATACTGTTGTATTATGTCTATCTTATTAAAATCATTAAAAAAAAAAGAGAAATCTACGTGGGTCCTGTAGTTTGAAATGACTGCAAACCATTTTTATTTTATCATAGTTAATCCGCGGTCTGCGTATGAGCACTAGTGAATGCACATGAACACAAAAGCCAAGCCAACTGTGTAGCATAGTCTAAAAGTTAGCGTCTCCAGAGAGGAAACCCCAGAACCGAGAAACTTCTTCTTGAACCATAACAAAACCCCTGAACCAGTACATTGCGTTATAAATCCCGGTGGATTCCCTTAAATCGCATCCACGTATCAGCTCCTGGTAGTTTCGACGGTGCGGCTCATTTTAGCCATCAGATTTTTTCGATAGATCATGGCAGCATAGCGCGAGGAGCGAGGTTAATTGCGGCGCCCTTCTTGGAAACTCATTGAGCCGGATTTTATGCAACCGGCCGCCAGTTTCACGGTTTGTTGCGCAAAATAAACCGATCGCTATCGAAATAACAGCGATGAAATGATGAAATACCATCCTAGCCGACCAGCCTCTTCGATCCTATCGCGATCATCTTCGCTGGAAGCATGCTAAGTACTACGGAAAGCTTGAATCGACGTTTCAACACGTTGTCGAACTAGCATTTGACCAGGCGGCCGACTGATGGCGGCTAGGAATAGCTATCGGCATCGCAGCATATTATTATCTTTGCCATTAAAACATCCCCTTTAGTTAGCATTTCACCTTGCAACAGGGACAAAGTTCCGTCGGTGTGAGTGAGTGTGTGTTGGAGGGTGTACCCGATCTTACACGCCGTTGATCGACAAAGTGAGAACGGGCGTCGTGCACGTATTAATATCCGCCCCCCCCCCCCCTCCTTCTTCCATCTGTGCTCCTTTGGTATGGGGGTTCTCGCTTCTGATGTTCAAGAATCTTCGACGTTGCGAAACAACGTTACCAAGGGTCTGCAGAAGGCGGGGGTGGTCGCGGCCGTGACCTCCAAGCTTTATTTGCAGCTCGGACAATGCGTTTCTGGGACCCTTTCGCTACCTTGATAGTGGCACACATTGTCAGGGAAGAGAAATAACATTTTCTCTTTATGGGTTTAACGTTAATTTCGGATTAACGTTTCTTCGACTAGATTTTTAGTGATGGGAACTGGTGTGTCTTCCTCTAGCTACAGTATTTTGTCTACTATTTTGGTCACGCATTTACGCCATTTTATTCGGAAACGATGTGTCTCTGGGCCCCTTTTGTTACTTTGATTGTGGAACTCTTTGGCAGGGGCAAGGAATAATATTTTCTATTTTAAAGGACATAACGTAGCGTCAATTAGTTTGTTAGTGATGGGAACTGGTGTGTCTTCCTCTAGTTACAGTATTTTGTCTACTATTTTGGTCACGCATTTACGCCATTTTATTCGGAAACGATGTGTTTCTGGGCCCCTTTTGCTACTTTGTTTGTGGAACTCTTTGGCAAGGGCAAAGAATAATATTTTCTATTTTAAAGGGCATAACGTTGCGTCAATTAGTTTGTTAGTGATGGGAACTGGTGTCTTCCTTTAGTTACAGTATATTGTCAACTGTTTTAGTCAATTGTGTAAGCCATTTTCTTTGGAAAGAATGTGTTTCTGGGTCCCTTTTGCTACTTTGATTGTGGAACTCTTTGTTAGGGAGCACAAATAATATTTTCTATTTCAAAGGGCATAACGTTGCGTCAATTAGTTTGTTAGTGATGGGAACTGGTGTCTTCCATTAGTTGCAGTATTTTGTCTACTATTTTGGTCACGCATTTACGCCATTTCATTCGGAAACGATGTGTCTCTGGGCCCCTTTTGCTACTTTGTTTGTGGAACTCTTTGGCAGGGGCAAAGAATAATATTTTCTATTTTAAAGGGCATAACGTTGCGTCAATTAGTTTGTTAGTGATGGGAACTGGTGTCTTCCTTTAGTTACAGTATATTGTCAACTGTTTTAGTCAATTGTGTAAGCCATTTTCTTTGGAAAGAATGTGTTTCTGGGTCCCTTTTGCTACTTTGATTCGGGAACTTTTTGTTAGGGACCACAAATAATATTTTCTATTTCAAAGGGCTTAACCCTGCCTCAATTAGTTTGTTAGTGATGGGAACTGGTGTCTTTCTCTAGTTACAGTATTTTGTCTACTATTTTGGTCACGCATTTACACCATTTTCTTCGGAAACGATGTGTTTCTGGGCCCCTTTTGCTATTTTGATTGTGGAACTCTTTGTTAGGGACCACAAATAATATTTTCTATTTTAAAGGGCATAACGTTGCGTCAATTAGTTTGTTAGTGATGGGAACTGGTGTCTTCCTTTAGTTACAGTACATTGTCAACTATTTTAGTCAATTGTGTAAGCCATTTTCTTTGGAAAGAATGTGTTTCTGGGTCCCTTTTGCTACTTTGATTGTGGAACTCTTTGTTAGGAGCCACAAATAATATTTTCTATTTCAGAGGGCATAACGCTGCGTCAATTAGTTTGTTAGTGATGGGAACTGCTGTCTTCCTCTAGTTACAGTGTTTTGTTAATTATTTGCTACACGATAGAGAAACTCATTGGCAGGGACCAAAGACGATAGTTGCCCAAAAATTATTATTAGGTAAATTTTAATTAACTCATACTATTCGACAATGGTGCTGTAGGTGCATGTGACGTACAAAGATCTGTACTTTGATAATTGAAGGCAATGGTAAAACAATATTTTAATTCCATTTTTCAGTAAGATTGTGTTTGTTGAAGCTCTGCATATTTATACATATTGCTGATTGTTCAAACAAAGAATTAAACAATTCTTAAAATCAAAACTTGTCTGGATTTCCTGTTAGGTCTCCAATTATTCGTGTCTCTCGGTAGAGTATGCGTCATTGTAGGTTAAGCAAGCTGCAGTCGCTGAATATTTAGTGTAACAGTTAATATTAATTCTAACATACAATAGACCTCGTATATCCGGTTGAACGTGCTTCATTTAGGGTTCGTATGATTGATATATTATGACCGGCGTAGGTAACTACTGTATGATTACATGCCAAATTCAGCTGGAGACCAGCGCAGAAGCCGACAGAGCAATCGAATGCGTCGATAATAGTGGTCCCACGGTGTTTCGTAGTGTTTACCGTGAATTGTATAATTTTCAGAACTGCAAATTTCGCTTCACGAAGTTATTCAACCTACGAGAAGTAGTGCGTAATGCTATTAACTTTTCTACTTCTTTAATAGTTAATTTTGTATATTTAACTATTTTTTCTAGTGTCTCATATTGAAATTTTTATTTAAAAAATTAAGGGGGTTAATTAAATAAAAATGAATTTCTATAGAATTTTCTTTGTAAAATGAAATATATTATTGCATTGTATTTCATGGATTTGTTTCATAGCAAAAATACCAGTACTGTAAGCAAACTTAAAGAAATTAAGTGAACGTCTCATACAAGTTCTGATAATGTTTGTTACGGTTTATTATTGTATAAGATAGAAATTACAAAAGTGTTGCAGACGAATATCTCCAAAAATATTGATTATACGCAAAAATGTTTCAGATGAAAGTTTCCCTGCAAGTTTGACCTTGAATGACCTTGAGTCATAGGTAATGGACTTAATCTTGAAACGCACTATTTGATGGTGGATAAAAAGACATATCATTCCATTTAAAGAAGAAAGTTAAACTTCACCTCACCTTGGAGTGTCCACCGAGAAAAATAAAAGTCTCACCACATGATGTCTCCCCTTCGGTGCTGAACAACTTTCATCTGAAACATTTTTGCGTATAATCAATATTTTTGGAGATGTTCGTCTGTAACGCTTTATAGTTTCCATCCTGTATTTATAATAGTTCTTAATTCCACATATCTACTTATTTCAATTATATGCTGACATGGTAACGATATTCGATCGATTCCGTAATCAGATGCGCTACAGCTGCACCCATCGGTGCTGTTTCATGATACAATATTTCATCGATAATCGTCGCCACCACGGGTCCGGCCAGCGACAATTAACGTTCAGATAATAGTATTCTTTGACTTGTGCCCAACGTAGAAAAGGACAGCGGAGCTCCAGAGGACTCGGTCGCCGAGAAGTATAACAAAATACGAGTCGAGTATATCGGTGAGACCACTACTAATCCAATGACAAAACTTCTTTATTTTTTATTATTTTTTATGGAACATTCACCAACATATTCGGGGCATTTTTATAATGAAAATGATACCAAATAAGATATAATTCCGATGGTATTTACTTGACTAATGGACGATGAAAATTTCGGAAAATTATTGTAAATATGATCCGAATTATATCGTGCTTGGTATTATTTTAATCAGAAAAATGCCACAAATGTATTGGAGAAAGTCTCATAAAAAAATAAGTAATAATAAAGAAGTATTTTGCTGGTATTACACTGTGAAGACACGTGGGCCTTTGAACTACGCCGGCGACTGCGACTCTTTGCGTCTCTTTCTTTCCGATGCGCTGTCCTTCCTTGCTCCCGAAACTTTCATCGCCCATATACATCAGAAAAATGCCACGAATATGTTGGCGAAACTCCATTAAAAAATAGTAAAAAATAAAGAAGTTTTGTCATTGGGTTGGTAGTGGTCTCACCGATATACTCGACCCGTATTATGTTACATTTCTCAGCGACCGAGGCCTCTCGAGCTTCATGGCCCCTGACGGGGTATACCCCGCGGAAGGAGGGATTGTTTTGCGACAATTATCGTTCAGAATTTCATGAGAATTAACGATGAAATACTGTAACATTGGAAAGAATACAAATGAAAATGTTTAAGATTAGTATTATAACAACTGTGTTTACCTGTAGAAAGTGTATTCTTAAAAACATACTTAGAATATACAAATCATTCTAAGAAGATTCTAAGGGTAAACCTACCGAGCCTTAAAAGTAACTGTTATGCGTTGCCTTGTAAATAATGATAATATTGAATTTATTTGAACTTCGTGCTGTTCGTATTGTAATATTTGCTGTATTGAATATATTTATTTAACAATTTCCCGCGAAAGTATCTTTATCATTTCAATAATTGTAAAATGAAAAATCTGAAACCTTCCATCTTGACCGGTGGTGGTAGGTTTAGTGCTAATTGTAAGTAACGAATAAAATACTGACGAATCAATTAAATTTGATTTATTACTTGCGAATGGCGAATAAATTAATCAGCGTTATAGTTCAACTAATTCGTCATTCTGAATAATATCTGTCCAACATTGTCCGAAAGTATACCGCCCCCCCCCACCACTGTCCCAAAGTATAGCGTTCCCCCCACCACTGCCAATGGGAACGTATCGAGCCAGTCTCCATTCAATATTCGGAAATCAGGGATTTCTTCAATAATTAGAACTGAGGCATGGAAATTATAAAAATTTGACGGTCATGTATTTTTCATCATAAATTGTTACATGTGACGTGACAGAAGCGTCTGTCCTTGAAACATCACTGGCCTGTAAAATTACGAAGCCCCTTTCACTGAACGGTATTGATTATAAAAAGTACCGTTCATTGCGTGAAGTTTGCAAGTATGATAAATCGCGAGAAGGAAAATATAAACGAACATTTTCCAATCGGGCAAACATCTTCATTAAATTCTTTATGGGAGTAAACAGTTTAAATAAATTCGAAGCGAAATTGCAGGAAACTTTGATTCGAAATTTGATAAATCATATTGCACAAATTGCGACGGTGTTTCGTAATTACTTCTAAGTAAATTACTCTGTTAATTTATGCTGACTCCAGTTTTATCTAATTGAAAAAGAATTAAATTTTATATTCATATAAATGTTTAATATAGAATAACAAAATGGCTATATAGCGTGGTGCGCTATTTGTTAAGCAAATTATATTCCCTCCAAGGAATTTTTAAACTAATAGCATCATGAAATTCAATTTTGTTACTAAAGTCATTAAAATCTTGCGAACTTCATCCTCCGAAGGGTCTTAATGAAAAGTCATAAGTTTACCTTTAACACTAGGTTTACTTAGCACTAAACTTGATTATTATACATTGCTTTATAAAAATAATAAAATTGTATTTACTTAGATCTTCAGCGATTTTTATTATAATATGTACACAAAAAAATAAATCTATTTAATAATTCCTCACGAATGCCTCCGTACACTCTCAATAAACGGAAATTAAAAATTTTTGAATCCGTCATTTTGACGGGCCCCGTAAATCTAGTGTTAATAAAATGCTATGGGGTTCATTATTTTTAATACATTAGCGGATATCAAACCATGCTTCACATTTCTTATCCACGTACCCGTTTGCAGAGTAGCAACAATATTTATACAACGCTTGGCATTATTAGAATAATTATAGATTATTAACATATTCTAGAATCGAAAATTTTGTTTCTATGGCCCATTATAGAAATAATATCGTTTAACTTCATTTTAATGTATTATTCCTCTCGATTCGTTTTGACCTTATCTACAATCCAGCAAAAAATGCATACTGCCACAAAAAAATGACTTTTGTTATTGAAGGTGACCTTGACTGTGGGAGGTTTAAATACACTATTGCGGTAGAAGATCAAGCAACCCAAAGATCATTGAACAAAGAACAATTTATTTAAAACACAATTGCAAGGAAAATATAATGTACATCTTAACAGAACGGAGTTTATCAGAAGAGTGAGGAATACGCTATCCTAATAAATCAATATCGCATGTCGTGAAAGAATGATTTGCTATTATTTTATAAACAACTTGAAATCTCAGGCTCTGTTTCCATATACTGGGTGTTTAAATCCAAATGGAGCAAATTAATTCACATTGACCATCCATTGAAGCAATTTTTTTCTTAAATTCTTGTCACTGCGATTTACAGTCGACTGAAAGTGTCCGCTGTAGGGGTGTTCTGATTGGTCCGTGTTTTTCGTTAATAACTCCTTAAAAAAGCCGAGGTGGCCATTTTTGCAATGGAAAAGAATATTTTAAATAATCCGTAGGAACTGTCCATTTCAAGGATTTACAACATTTTGAAACACCCTGTATATTACTTAGAATCGATTTCAATCGCTAATGGAAGTTTTCACTTCGATCGTGTGGTCTTATGCACACGCAATTTTTTTTTTTTTACCATTTTGTTTGTAAGGTATGTTTACGTCAGAATATGGTAGCCAACATACTTTGCTGGTCCTCGAAACATCCGAGATAATTCCTTCATCTTCTTAGTTATCACGTTGCCTGTCGTGGCTGAACTGAAGAGCAAAACAACGTCAGTGGTGTCTGCAAGGTCGACACTTCCCTCCTCTTCGCTACTAAGTAGTAATACTCGACCGGTAAGAGGGTCAGACATATTACGCGACAGTCTCTGTCTGTTTATTATAAATGTTGCCTAATGGCACACTATATGAGATCTTCTGTTATAATCTTACCGGAAAAAGGTACTCAAAAAATATCATACATAAAACGATAGAACGTTCCCAACAAAGGTCATAAATAGACTGTGGATTTTATGCATTTATGACAAAATTGAGTAAGTGAAACACAAAATAGAAGAAACATCAGATGAATTTAATATTAGGTTTACGGGACCCGTCAATTTGACGGATTTCAAATTTTGAAATGAAATAACCCAAAAACCGTAGCATTCATTTGAACCATTTTGCATCGTAAATTAATCACTTCATCCAAAGAATTTATATGCACAATTATTTTTTCCTAAAGCTTTCTAATCTTTGAAATTTCTATGTAATATACCTATCTCTACGAAACCCGTCAAATTGACGGGCTAGCATATTTCATATACAATCCTTGTATGTTTGCTTCGTTCGTCAAATAATTCATCAAATAATTCATCAAATAATTCATCAAATAATTCATCAAATAATTCATCAAATAATTCATCAAATAATTCATCAAATAATTCATCAAATAATTCATCAAATAATTCATCAAATAATTCATCAAATAATAAATATAAGAATAAAAGTAAAGTCTTTTCTCCTCCTCCAATTCGTTATATCAATCGCGCCTCGATAATGTAAACCAGTGGTGGGCACGGGTGGAGCCCCTCAAACGCCTGTTTCTCCCACCAACCTCTCTTTCTTGCAGCGCGCACGTTCGTTGCGTACGCTGATGTCTCGTGTCTTCGTCGCTCCATTGTACGTAAGTCCCACGTCCCTGGCAAGTACGAAATAATCTAAGTCCCACGTCCGTGGTTCGTCCGAAATTTTTGTCCGAGGGATGTCCCACGGGCGTAAAAAACGGATGTCCATGGGACGTCCGAAATTTATGTCCGAGGGATGTCCCACGGACGTAAAAACAGATGTCCATGGAACGTCCGAAATTTATGTCCGAGGGATGTCCCACGGACATAAAAACGGATGTCCATGGGACGTCCGAAATTTTGATCCAAGCGACGTCCCACGGACGTACACGACGGACATTGGACGTATCGGACGTAAAACGGACGTCCCATGGACGTACGGTGCTACCTGGGTTCAAATTCTTTAAATGTTTTTACTGGTTTGAATTTGATCTACCCATTTCCACCAGAAACGGATTAAATTCGTAGTCTGGTTATTAGGTTAGAAATACTGCAACGGCACATTCAAATTCCTTAAATGTTTTCACTGGTTCGAATTTAATCTAGCCATTTCCGTCATAAACGCATTAAATCCACAGTCTAATTATTAGGTTAGAAATACTACAACGGCACATTTAAATTCTTTAAATGTTTTTATTGGTTTGAATTTGATCTACCCATTTCCGCCAGAAACGGATTAAATTCGTAGTCTAGTTATTAGGTTAGAAATACTACAACGGCACATTTAAATTCCTTAAATGTTTTCATTGGTTCGAATTTAATCTAGCCATTTCCGTCATAAACGCCTTAAATCCGTAGTCTAATTATTAGGTTAGAAATACTACAACGGTACATTTAAATTCTTTAAATGTTTTCACTGGTTTGAATTTAATCTAGCCATTTCCGTCATAAACGCCTTAAATCCATAGTCTAATTATTAGGTTAGAAATACTACAACGGTACATTTAAATTCTTTAAATGTTGTCACTGGTTTGAACTTAATCTAGACATTTCCACCAGAAAAGGATTAAATTCGTAGTCTAGTTGTTAAGTTAGAAATACTACAACGGCACATTTAAATTCTTTAAATGTTTCCACTGGTTCGAATTTGATCTATCCATTTCCGCCAGAAACGCATAAAATCCATACTATAGTTATTGGGTTGGAAGTACTACATCGGTAAATGTAAATTCTTTAAGTGTTTTCACTTGTTTGAATTTAATCTAGCGGTTTTCGCCATAAATGCATAAAATCTGCAAGTCTAGTTATTGTAATGCAAGTGCTATAGTGACGTAGATAAGAAGACCCCTAATCGGATGAATTTTGATAATGGTTCCCACCGTCTGCAAGATGTAAGCGAAGTTGCATCGCGCACCGCGCATTTCAGAACCATAAATCTCCGGTAATCCCGTGGCCACTAGGTGTGAACGTGACTTTATAGTCGGCGGTTCGGCGGTTGTTGCGCACGCATATCCGATTTTCGCGGGGTTTCGCACTCGAGCCATATTCTGTTCCGCGCGCCGTCCCCTCAGTAGGCCACTGTCATTCCGTGAAGCTGCAACTAGCCCGCGGAGTACGCTTCTCGGCTGCCCACGCGAGTCCATAGCGCGCGAATCAAACACGGGAGAGACAATCGAAACTTTCCCGCGCGCCCTGCGTGTGTGTTCAATCTCCTCAGGTTGACCCTCATTTCATCCCCCTAATCCCCAAAACACCTAATCCTCAAATCCCCCTATCCACTGAATTATCATCAACAATTCATTTGCGTGTATTTGCTAACGACACCTTCGAATCTTTTGCACCGGGGATATGTTGCAACCTTCTGTAAACATTTATAAGGATTGGTGCACACAACGATTGCCGAATCAAGTAATTGGTGAACCATAAGATTGCTGAACTTAAAGATTCTTGAACGTAGCAGCTAGTGTGATCCTTTAGATTGTTGTATCTTGTAATTCGTGAAACTAAAGATTGTTGAGCTTAGTAAACTGGTGAAGCTTAACACATCATCGATTCTTCTCTGATTGTTGGCAGTCTATGGCCCATGACTTGGGCCAATAACTTGCCCTAAATAACGCAGCCTAACCATTTCGTTCGAGATTATCGTGTAAAAGAAGGTTCATAACTTTCCATTTGGTACAGCACAATTATTGAATACCTTATTAATAGGTATCCCGTAGACACAGTGTTAAGATTGCTGATCCTAAAGATTTCTGAATCTCTGGATTGCTGAACTTAAAGATTGCTGAATCTAGTAATTGGTGAACTCAAAGATTGATAAATTTAAAGAACACTAAATCTAAAAATTGCTGAACCTAGTACTTGGTGAACCTAAAGGTTTCTGAATCCAGGAATTGGTGAGCCTAAAGATTTCTGAACCTAGTAATTGGTTAATTCAAAGATTGATAAATTGAAAGATCACTGAATCTAAAAATTGCTGAATCTAGTAATTGCTGAACCTAGTAATTGGGGAACGCAAAGATTGATAAATTTAAATATCACTGAAACTAAAAATTGCTGGACCTAGTAATTGGTGAACCTAAAGATTGCTGAATCCAGTAATTGGTGAACTCAAAGATTGATAAATTTAAAGATCACTGAATCTAAAAATTGCTGAATCTAGTAATTGCTGAACCTAGTAATTGGGGAACGCAAAGATTGATAAACTTAAATATCACTGAAACTAAAAATTGCTGAACCTAGTACTTGGTGAACCTAAAGATTTCTGAATCCAGGAATTGGTGAACCTAAAGATTGCCGAACCTAGTAATTGGTTAATTCAAAGATTGATAAATTGAAAGATCACTGAATCTAAAAATTGCTGAATCTAGTAATTGCTGAACCTAGTAATTGGGGAACGCAAAGATTGATAAATTTAAATATCACTGAAACTAAAAATTGCTGGACCTAGTAATTGGTGAACCTAAAGATTGCTGAATCCAGTAATTGGTGAACTCAAAGATTGATAAATTTAAAGATCACTGAATCTAAAAATTGCTGAATTTAGTAATTGCTGAACCTAGTAATTGGTGAACGCAAAGATTGATAAATGTAAAGATCAGTGAGTTTAAAAATTGCTGAACCTAGTAATTGGTGAACCTAAAGATTTCTGAATCCAGGAATTGGTGAGCCTAAAGATTTCTGAATCCAGGAATTGGTGAACCTAAAGATTACTGAACCTATTAATTGGTTAATTCAAAGATTGATAAATTTAAATACCACTGAAACTAAAAATTGCTGGACCTAGTAATTGGTGAACCTAAAGATTTCTGAATCTAGTATTTGCTGAACCTAAAGATTGCTGAACATAGTAATTGGTGAACCCAAAGATTGATAATTTTAAAGATCACTGAAACTAAAAATTGCTGGACCTAGTAATTGGTGAACGCAAAGATTGATAAATTTAAAGATCAGTGAATCTAAAAATTGCTGAACCTAACGATTTCTGAATCCAGGAATTGGTGAACCTAAAGATTGCTGAACCTAGTATTTGGTTAATTCAAAGATTGATAAAATATATCACTGAAACTAAAAATTGCTGGACCTAGTAATTGGTGAACCTAAAGATTTCTGAATCTAATAATTCTGGTCCTAGTAATTGGTGAACTCAAAGATTAATAAATTTAAAGATCACTGAATCTAAAAGTTGCTGGACATAGTAATTTGTGAACCAAAAGATTTCTGAATGTAGGAATTGGTGAACCTAAAGATTTCTGAACCTAGTAATTGGTGAACCCAAAAATTTATGAATTTAAAAATCACTGAATCTAAAAATTGCTGAACTTTTAGTAATTGGTGAACCTGAAGATTTCAAACCTGGTCATTGATGAACATAAAGATTGATAAACTTAACGATCTCTGAATATAATAAGCGCTGAACATAGCAGTTGGTGAACCCAAATATTTCTGAATCTAGTAATTGGTGAACCTAAAGATTGCCGAACCTGGTAATTGGCGAACCTAAAGATTTCTGAATCTAGTAATTGGTGAACCTAAAGATTGCTGAACTTGGTAATTTGCGAACCTAGAGATTTTTAAATTTACTAATGATCATTGAACCTAAAAATTGCTGAACATAAGGATTTCTGAACCTAGTAATTTGTGAACCTAGAGATTGCTGAATCTAAAAATTTCTGATCCCAGTAATTACTGAACCTAGTAATTGCTGAACCTCCGACTTGCTCTGTTCTCTTAAATCGTCGTGTGTTTAAATATTAGAAAATAATATATTGAAATTGATTTCTAATTTGAATGAGTTAAGGTTGTTGTGTTTGTTGTTGCGGTTCCTGTGAATATTAACGAGTACGTTGTTTTCTCGACGTTTTCACTCGATCAACCCATTCCTCCTTCTTCTCTCTCTCTCTCTCTCTCTCTCTCTCTCTCTCCGTGCTCGTGTTTTCTGAACGGCTGTTGTGTCGACCGGTTTTCACGGTTCTATATATTGGAAGGTGACGTTGATTATCTCTTGTACAGCTTCGCCATTGTTCCTCGGCGTGCTTGGATTTCATCAGGACGGTAACCCTTATCTTCGACCGCCGAATGGATGTTGGTGACACCCGACTGTCCTGGTCGGGGCAAACTTTATCTGCGGTTTCGTTCTCTTCTAGTGAAAGGGAGATTCATACTTAAATACGTAATGAACTCTTGGGAAAGTACTCTCGATCTTCTTACGACACGATTAATTCGTTCAGCGTTAAATAAAAAATAGAAATAACGCGTTGCGTGGTCTATCGAAACCGTGTTAACACTAACTGTACCACGACCGGTCAAGTGATCGATTTCACATTTTTTATTGTGTAATTATTAAAATCACAAAGATGCTTCCATTAGAAATTATTAAATACATTTTTTCATTCAAGTACATACTATTACAGAAATTATGAAAAATCGAAATAAATTCAGTCTTGTAATTTTCATAAAATATCGTATACCACTCACATTTTGCGCTCGGTACGGTTAGTGTTAATACATGGTGGAAGTTATAAAGCGTTTCAGATGAATATCTTCCAAAAATATTGATTACACGCAAAAATGTTTCAGAAAAAAATAAAAAAATATCCTATCTTAGTTGAAGGTGTAGGTAAGGAATTAAAAAGGTAAAAAACCAGATTTCTTTGTAAAAGCATAAACGTAAAAAAAGTAATAAAATCTGATTCAACTTGTCCACATTTCAAAGCATCAAACACAACTACGTAGCAATATCATTGTGCAACTCTTTGTTGTGCAGTAATCCTTCAAAAGAGTTTTGCAAAAATATTTTCTGGAGTTAGTACGCTAATGACTGAGGCTCTTCATTCTGTGGAAGACATTTTTAAGCAATAGTGAAAACACAGTCAATTTGTTTATTCGTATTTCACAACAAGGAACTCATGGAGATTATATTATTTCGATTTCTGTATTATTTCAGAAATGTCTATTACTTAAAATTCACATCTATTTGAGTTAAAAATAGTTCTACAGGTAACTCAGTACATGACAAAAAAGTTTCAACTTCTTTGTATTTAATTTTAACCCTTAGCACTCGAATGGCGACTCTGAGGCGCCACTACAAATTGCTACCCCATTATTCGGAATATTTTTTACGTGATTAAATTATATTATATGTAATAAATTACTAAACATGTAAATATTGTACGAGGTACTATATCAGTTTCTTACGCATAAAATGAAAATAAATTATGTACAATGGAAATATTCTAGGCTAGAAGAACTGTTTGGTTTTTTAGTTCAAATAGCTAAGAGTGCAAAGGGTTAGAAAGGAGAAGACGCGGTCATGGGGTCTCAGATTTTCTCGAAACTTTGCATATTGGTAGATTTCTTTCTCCTGTTTATGAAAATGTAGCATTATAGGGTCAGATACTCAATAACTTTTGAGATACGTTAAGATTGATGAAGTTAGAGTTTCTTTCATATTATGTTCCTTTTCAATAAAATTTTTATATTTTGTTTCCTATAGATATTGTGAGTGTATTTTTCATGTGCAGAATACAATTAATTAAAATAGATAAACTGAACAGAAAAAAAGGAAAAAAAGGAAAAAGGGATTTGAACACTGGCCTTCCCGGTAATGAATAGTACCGCCGTTTGGATCTTGTCAAAAACTTCAACCAAAACTGTACTTAACGGCTAAACGGGTATAATGAAATTTAAATTGTAAATATCTCCAAAATTATTGAGTATCGACGCCCATAATGCTATATTTTCATAAACAGGAGAACGAAATCTACCAGTATGCAAAGTTTCGACAAAATCTAAGACCCGATGACCGCGTCTTCTTCTTGTAAGAAAAAGAACTATTCAGCAATCATCGTGCAACTCTTTGTTGTGCAATAATCCCTCAAAACAGTTTCGTAAACCAAATTTTTTGGAATTATTATGCTAGTGTATGAAAGTGAGATTTTCTTGATTTTGCAGAAGATTCTCCAAGCACTAGTCAATTTGTTTTAAACTTGTTCACATTTCAAAATAAGAAACAGAATCATATAGTAACTGTTGTGCCAGTAAGCACAGCTCTGTTGTGCACTTATTCTCAGGTATAATTTCGAAAAATATTTTCTGGAGCTCGAATGCTAATGAGCGAGGTTCTCGGTTTGATTTCGCAGAAGATTCTCCAAGAAAACACAATGGTTTCGCATCCATTAACCCCTTCGCTTACAATATCGTCTGAGAGACACGATGAAGATTCTGAACAGAGTCTAATAAAGATGTATGTTATTAATTTCCTTTAAACCGAAATATAATTCTATTTTGTTGTTGTTAATGTAAAGCCATTGGAGAACATATAGACATGCGATAGATTTACATTTTCTCCTTTTTCTAAGAAATTGTGAACTACAAAGAAATTCTAATTACTAAAACCGTAAAATAAATCATAAGGCAAGGGGTTAACACGATGCACGTGTTTTTGTATTTTGGATTATTGAAGCTTCCCACATCTGCACATGGGAGAATCGCAGACCTCGAACGTAAAGGATTTGCGGGACAGCTTCCTGAAAAGGTCCTTGAAGAAATTTGTGGTCGGTGGATCAATCTTTATCCGCAGTTCCTTTCTTCTTCCAGTTCATTATTATGGAATGGCCGGATAAAAGAATTCGAACGCTCCCTTTGTTCTCGTGAATATTCTCCCCGATGCGCTAATGCATTAATGCACTGCAGAATTTTTCCGAAATCATCTCGTTAAATTTTCCCCATCAATACTTGTCATGCATTAGTAGGCTGCGGATCTTCATGCGAAATAAACTTGCGGGAGCCAAACAGAAATTTCTTTCTCCTTTTAACACGTTGACTGCCGTGTCACCCATATATGGGTGACGGAATTATTTGTCTATATTTAAAAATTAATTATTACGCTAATGTAATCATTGTATCAAATTTGGTTAATATCTGGAAAATGCAAGAAGGTTAAAACGTTACTTAGTTTCACACATTTTAATTCTGTAATCATTATTTTATTAAATATATTGTTTCGATTTTATGAAATTTTTGAGGTCGCTGCTTTGGCAGTCAAAGTGTTAATCATTTGAATACGCTTTGATTACAATGAACAGAAGTCGAACAGAAATTACTTTCTTCCTTTAACAACTTTAGTCATTTTAATAACTAATACATCGATATTATTAAATTCTTTTAATTTATATATCATTTTAAAGTTATCTTAAGTGATGGGTGCATAAAATCTGCCGGCCATTATAACACTTTATCTGGTGGGAGAAAATGTTTAAATGTCGTGGCCTATTTATAACAATTCTAATTTATCAACTAGAAAATTCCCTATGGTACACATAGTAGAGAAGTCATATTAGACTGCGGCTGTACATTAACAACAACGAAATAGAATTATATTTCGGTTTAAAGGAAATTAATAACATACATCTTTATTAAACTCTGTTCAGAATCTTCATCACCTCTCTCAGACGATATTGTAAGCGAAGGGGTTAATCTATCAGTACAGAAATGAATCAGATTATAGTCCAATGTGAAAACTACATTATCAAGTAACAATTTCTTTATTTAAACCCGTTGGGTTTTCTCACTGAAAATAAAGAAAAAGTTATCCCTTAAACGCTGACTCAATTCGAAATTCATAGCCCGCATCTTCCAACGATTTAATAGCACAGAGCTAGCACAATTCCTAATAAAATTCACTATAGTGGAAGACGATCCAAGGTGTCGGCAGTTAATCACGTGCCAGTTCCCCCCGGTCGCGCTAAACCGGAAGTGTCATCCCACGAAACCGTATATCATCACCGGGCGGTGTTATGTCTCCTTTCAAGGAAGCAGCGGATCAATTGTTTATAATTGTGCTTTTCAGGAGGTCGGAGAAACTGGTCACGACACAAGCATCTCCGCGCATGGATTTGAATCGTCTATTTCTGTGCAACTAACAATAACACACACACACACATACGTTCTCTTGCTTCGATTTCCCAGATGCATCTCTGTCGGCTGGTTTCGCGATGATCGTCGCAAAGAAGATTCCCAGCAGACTGTCTAAACGAACTTTTGCAGATCTCGAATCGATCGAATCAACGTGTCGACGGAATAACATTTCCTATTGTTAAGAAAGCTAGGCTGGCTTCCGGGATTCTAGAAGGCTTTTCCAAAAAATCCAGCTTTTTCGCGGTGGGAGCCAATCTGCTGAATTTTGACGTGACATACCATCGTGAATAACAGCTTCGGTTGATTAATTGGATTAGGTATAAATACCGTAGGATGTCCGCCGATTGATCTGCATCATTTTCTGCGCTGCTTGTCAAAGGTGTCGTCACTCCAGCCACCTTTTTTTGCACACACATCTCTCTCTCTCTCTCTCTCTCTCTTGCTCGCTGTTTCTCTATGTTTGTGGTAAACATACAAATTTACGGGATCCACCCCACCCGAGTCCAAGTCTCCACGACAGATGCGCACAACGTTTGGGAATAATTCGTGCGAGCCCGAATCTGATCGTGTGAGATCAGGGATCGATCGCAGTTGGAAAGTTTCGTGATGCAGTGATTCGAGGTGATCGTCATTCGCCGACTACGGGACCCGAACCACACCGAGAAATGGACAAGGACAGGCATGCACAAGGTGAGTTTGATGTGTGCTCATTGATTTCTATGTACGTCTATAAGCGGCACGGCTTCGATCTTCCGGGCGATCGTTTCCCGGCTCCTATCGCGTGTACATGGTGTCAGAAAAGTGATAGAACACTGCGTGATTGGAAGTAGCCAAAAATTAACGATACAACGTAGCATTGCATTCGCGATTAGAAGACTATTTGAATATGCTGACGAATTAGGGTCCCTGCACACTAGGGTGAACTTTTTGTCGAATTTTTTTCGGGACACCCCCTAGAATTGTGACACTTGACGCAAGAATAATGTGTGCAAAATTTGAAATCGATCGGATAACGGGAAGTGCTGCCGCATCGACTTTGAAAATTTTTTAATTTTGTAACTCGATTTTCTCCACTGTGGTATATCATTAGTATATATTTTTATATATCGTTGAATTTGTCTTTTTACGCACTATAATAATGTAGAAACAAAATGTAGCATTAATTTAAAAAAAAAAATTCGTGACCTTGAAATCTCAGAAATTGACTTTTCAAAAAAAATTTTTTTTTTTGCATTATATTTAATTTAATAAACAATACAACTTTTGTCTAAGAAATTTTTTTATATTTTTATAAATAGCGAACATATTTAGACATTATACATATGCTTATACATAATACATTATTAATATATATACAATATACATTATACAAAAAAGTAAAGTTATTTTAGAAAATTTCGTTGAAATAATTTATTTATCTCGTAATGACTTTTTTGATACATCTGGATATTGTTTCCTATTTTCGGAAATAATTTGAAAAATATATTGTTTCTCCTCTTCATTTTTTGATAATAACTGATTATAGTCTTGAATAAGTTTAATACCGCGCTCAGCAGTGTCATTAACAACTTTTAAGTTTTATACAATGTTTAGTCCAAATTTGAAATCCTCGTCATCTTCCCATGAATCGGGATCTTTTTTTAAAAATTCTATAGGAATTGAAAATCTTTCAAAAAATCGTAGTGTTTTGTGGGAAATAAAATGTTCAATTCCTTTACCAACATAGTTTTTTAAGTCTTCACGAGTTATTTTATATTCCTTACATGATTCGTCGGTTTCAATGTTATCAGATTCGTCGACTTCAGTGGTAAGTGCCTCCACCATTCGTAATTTCGTATTCTTCTCCACGGTTTTATCAAAAAATGCTAAGGCTACCGCTTCTGTTGATAAATACCATAAATGGTTACAAAATTTTTTTAATGCTATAGAACTTATTTTTTCGTCAGTAGAACGGTATACATACAGTTTCTGTAAAAATTCCAAATCTTGACATGGAGCTTCCGCTGCCATTGGTGCTCGAATCCACGCTTTTATGTAAATATTAGCGAGAAAGACGCAAATGTCGCGAATTCCATTTTCTTCGTCGGCGCTTAATACAAACTGATTTTTAAATAAATATATTTTTAAAAAAGATACAGCTTTCGCTATCCAACGAGCATGGTGGAAAGCTCCTGGGGTTCGAAATCTTATATTTCTTGGTGGAGTTCCATCCAGGCACTTATAGTGAGTAAAAAGACAAATTCAACGATATATAAAAATATATATTAATGATATACCACAGTGGAGAAAATCGAGTTACAAAATTAAAAAATTTTCATAGTCGATGCGGCAGCACTTCCCGTTATCCGATTGATTAAAAATTTTGCACACATTATTTTTGCGTCAAGTGTCACAATTCTAGGGGGTGTCCCGAAAAAAATTCGTGTTGTGTTCCTTATACCACTATTAACATACTTATGTTATACACTTATTCGTTAGGAAGTTATCGTAGGTAAAAGTTACAAGCATTGTCATGGAGCGTTATTGTTGCGTGTCAACTACGACTGACTACGACGCCTCGAGTCGAAGAATCTCCTCAATCCCACACGAATCTCCACAGGTGGCGCACTCGCATGCGGTCGCTCCCTACCTCCTTCGGACGCGACTACCCTAACAATTCGAAAGTCGAAAAATAAGGTCCACCCTACTGCACACCCATCCGAGATGGGCCGGACCGGGATTTAGCTAGTTAGTTTAGATAGTTTACTTTAGGGAGCTGTGGAGCCCCTGAAGACATTTTTTTTGTGCCATGCACAGTGAGAACTGTCAACGCGCGCTCGAAAATGCAAGAATTATGGCCCTTCGGTCGCGTGAGGAAAGAATCGGAACCACACCGGATCAGAAATCCCGGAGAGCCCTCTCCATACCAAAGCTATGTAAAAAGAACTCTCCGGGGCCCGTCCCGGATGGGTGTGCAGAGGCCCTTACGGGACGACACAAACGCGTGTAGACCTCGCTGAACACAAAAATTGAAAGCGGGGACGAAAACCAGATCGTAATTATTAATGTTCAAAAAGAACAACTTTTTCGTTCCCTCGAGAAAATGGACGCTGATTGTGAATTCCATGAATTCCATTGGACTGCAGATCTTTATGCGTTTATGGCAAAAATGTGTGCGTGCAATTTAAAACAGTAGAAAGATTAAAATGATTTAAGAATGTGATCTATTATTTTCAGTTTGTGAAATTTATTAAAGGAAGAATGGAATGCCTATCGGGCTCCCATACCTTGCAATTGACGGAAACAATTTTTATTTTACACAAAGATCCGCAATCTAAGAAGGCTTGAACTGTGGAGCCACGAAGTGTTTTACTGGTATTACACTGTGAATACACGTGGGCCTTTCAACTACCACGCTGTCCTTCCTTGCTCCCGAAACTTTCATCGTCCATTTTCATCAGAAAAATGTCACGAATATGTTGGCGAAACTCCATTAAAAAATTTTTGCGTATAATCAACATTTTTTGGTATTCGTCTGTAACGCTTTATAAATAAATTGAGCACTTACTGTGGCCAAGAATATATTTATGCCTCCTAAAGCTGTATTCTCTCGTTATACTATATCATGATGTATTACAGGTTACATATCGGTTACTGAAATTTGCATTTAAAGTAATAAATTCTGCACACTAAATAGGTTACATTAATTCCAGTTACGTAGCAGGATTTCGTCACGTAACTTTTAACCTTCTCTCTGTACTGCAG
The DNA here is from genome assembly GCA_913789915.3 of Sphecodes monilicornis. NCBI lineage: Eukaryota > Metazoa > Arthropoda > Insecta > Hymenoptera > Halictidae > Sphecodes > Sphecodes monilicornis. Next base: position 6,268,578 of record OU565301.1, on the reverse strand, counting down.
TTAAATTTATGTAATACGATTAATAATTATTCCATTGCTTGACGATTCAGTGACCGTAAAAATTAGATAAATCGGACCTGTTTATTTCATGGAACGAGAATTGAGAGCGACAGAGTCATAATATTAATTAATGACTGGAAACGATTTACCACTGGACGGGGGGTCAACTTTGAGTGTTCATGGCAGGTATAGTTAGATCCATTAGAATCTTTACATCTAATATTATACTTCCTTAATAAAAGCATTTGGAAGTTTTAATGGAAATTGTATTAACAAAAACCAGAATCTTTTCTTTAAAAAGTATGATAAAATATGAGAGTTTCAATCTTGTAATGTGATTGAGCACAATTTTGACATTTTATGGCAGCTGCAGTTTAAGACTTTTTGAACAAATTGCATAAGCGGGAAGAGAATTTGGAAATTTTAATAGAAGCTGTATGAAAAACACTGAATCTTGTCATTGGAAAGTACCATTAAAAATCAGAGTTTGAATCTTGTAATGTGATCGAGCACAATTTTGACATTTTATGGCAGCTGCAGTTTAAGACTTTTTAAACAAATTGCATAAGCGGGAAGAGAATTTGGAAATTTTAATAGAAGCTGTATGAAAAACACTGAATCTTGTCATTGGAATGTACCATTAAAAATCAGAGTTTGAATCTTGTAATGTGATCGAGCACAATTGTGACAATTTATGGCAGCCATAGTTAAATCCATTTAAATCTCCATACGTAATATTATACTTTTTGAACAACTTGAACAAGTGGGAAAAGAATTTGAAAATTTCAAAGGGAACTGTGTGAACGAAAAGCATAATCTTTTCATTAAGAAGTACGATTAAAAATCAAAGTTTTAATTTTGTAATGACCAAGCGCCTGCCGTCTATGACACGAGTTGGTCCCATAAGCTGGGGAATGGTGTAAGGAGTTACATAGTGGGGAAGTTTTCACCAACGTAGTATAGCAAGGCTTACATTGTCCGGGGAAGTGTTGTACTAACAATTAACTAAGCTAAATGTAGTTTAAAAGTACGGATGTACAAAGTGTATTTTCTTGAGCGGTTCTTTACAAGGTTCTGGGACAAACCGAGTTTAATCTCACGCATTCAAAAGCATCTTTGTGGAAGACGTAGGCTGCCCTCCTAACCCGCAAAAGACTGACTATCTAACAACGACGCAGACACAATACCAGGTCAATACTGAACACACGCACACTGGTGCAGATGTCAAATGAAAATTGTGAATGGAATGCATTTCTATTCGAGAGCGGCAAAATAGTGGTGGCAACAACCGGGGAAACAAAAGAAATAATTTATCGTCATCGTTGTGTAACGATATGAAAATAGGAAGTTACAAACTGGTAGAAACAACCGGAAACAATGGAAACAATACGCCGGCATTGTTATATTCGCTTCGTGTGCGAGTAGAAAATTATAAAATAGTCAAACAATAGCAAACGAAAAAAATAACGTGTTATCGCCGTTGTATTAGATTGGTGGAAGTGGAAATACATCATATTAGGTTGGTGTGTAAATAGAAAATTGTAGGATAGTAGAAACAACATACCATCATCGTTGCATTAAGTTGGTGCAAATACAACATCATAAAATAGTGGAAACAATATATACTCATCGTTGTATTAAGTTCGTGTGCAAATTGAAATTTATAAAATAGTGGAAACAACAGGAAACATTAAAAACAACATACCAAAATCGTTGCGTTAAGTTGGTGCAAATACAACATCATAAAATAGTGGAAACAACATCTACTCATCGTTGTATTAGGTTGGTGTGCAAATTGAAATTTATAAAATAGTGGAAACAACAGGAAACATTAAAAACAACATACGAAAATCGTTGGGTTAAGTTGGTGCAAATACAACATCATAAAATAGTAGAAACAACACAGCAACACCGCTAGAATATATTGGTGTGCAAATTGAAAATTATAAATTAGTAGAAACAACATAGCAACACCGCTAGATTAGGTTGGTGTTCAAAATGAAAATTATAAAATAGAAGGAATAACAGGAAACGATAGAAACAACATACCATCATGCATTAAGTTGGTGAAAATACAACATCATATAATAGTGTAAACAACATATTCTAGTCGTTATATTAGGTTGGTGTGTAAATAAAAATTATAAAATAGTAGAAGTTACAGATATTGCAAGTTACACAGTACATAAATATTAAATTCTGTAATGTGAAAATCACTTCGTAGTGAACGCTTTAATAGCTGCGAGCGATTATGGTTGCAAGTACATCCCTCCCGAGTGAGCGACTCGCGACAATCGTTTCTGATGAGTTCACTATCCCTATTGATTACATTGAGCTTGTTTAACCCATTTTCGTATTATGGCAGTCGCTGTAGCCCACAAACTTTGAATTAACAATAACCATGCTTTAATGTGTGATGATCTAATTAGTTTGGAATTTGCACTATTCTCTATTTCATCATACTTCTAATGTCCCGAGCCTGAACGATTCAGGGCAACATATTCACTCAAATACAATATTAATTAAAAAGTAAAATGGAACTATTGTGTTCCTTCATTGTAACATTTTCAAGATTCAGGAACACAATAGTTACATTGCAATATTTAATAATGTTTTATTTGACATTCAGTTGAATATTGTCACCTGGACAATTCTCAAAAACATCAGCTTTTTATAGGTTATGTTTTTTAAAACAAGAAGGCAATCCCGGTTCCATGCAATCAATACTCGATGGACTTTATTTTTCATTTATATTTGCAATTTGTTTATAATGAACTCAGCGTCTATTATTTCTTCGCATATAACTGGGAAATGTTGTTAAAATATTCACCCTCTCATAAATATTCTAAATTGTTATCTTCGAACAACCAATTAAATTCATTAGCTATTTATACTGAGTCTAGGAAGAGAATTAATATTAATAGCAAACAGATGAGTTCAGAAATATATAAAATAATATAAATAAAAATTGAGAAATAATTACTGCAATGAAACTAGCCGTGCCAGCTATTTTACTCCCGGATAATTACATATTTATAAAAATTATGACATCGGACGATGCATCGAGTGTTTCAACGAATTGAATCCCTAGCAAATAAAAACATTTTATTTCGTGTAGCCTGTTTGTTTAAAAAATATTAATTAATTTCCACAGACGATTTGTAATTTTATTTGGTATCTCAATTTTCACACATGATATACAATTTTATTTGACTTCATAATTTCCACACATACAATTTTATTTCATATCGTAATGTCCACACATGTGATTTGTGATTTCATATGGCCTCATAATTTCCACAGATGACAATTGAATCACCTAAAATTAAGAAAAGTGTAGGAACAAGTGTAACAGCAAAAGATTTCTCATCTCCGTGCTAGAGGAGTTAGCCTAAACCAGAATGCTCACCATAGAAGACCTGCAGAACGATAATTATAGGTCTGAAGAAGCGACTATAGTGATCACAAGTGAGTGTACTACTGTCGAACAGACACACTTGACAGGTAAAATCGTTCGGCTTTATCGAACAACCTTATCCTACTTCAAACAAAATGAAAATGTTTTCGCTCGCGGGAAAAACGGCGCCGTTCGCAGAAAATTCGCCGAACGTAAAGATCTCGGATTTCGCGGAGACGCGACTATGCAATTATGCGATATTTCATTTCTTAGTAACCGATAGTTTCGTAGCATTCGTCGTTCACGGACTGCAGCGAAATTCGCGTTTCTTGCAACAAAGAGAATACGTAGTCATGGGGTCTCAGATTTTCTCGAAACTTTGCATATTGGTAGATTTCGTTCTCCTGTTCATGAAAATATAGCAATGTAGGGTCAGATACTCAATAACTTTTGACATATCGCGGATAAATTTCGCGGAGACGCGACTATGCAATTATGCGGAATTTCATTTCTTAGTAACCGATAGTTTCGCAGCATTCGTCGTTCACGGGCCGCAGCAAAATTCGCGTTTCTTGCAACAAAGAGAATACGTAGTCATGGGGTCTCAGATTTTCTCGAAACTTTGCATATTGGTAGATTTCGTTCTCCTGTTTATGAAAATATAGCATTGTAGGGTCAGATACTCAATAACTTTTGAGATATCGCGGATAAATTTCGCGGAGACGCGACTATGCATTTATGCGATATTTCGCATAGTATTGCCCCGCCCCGATATTTCAATAACTTTTGAGATATTTACAATTGAAATTTCATTATACCCGTTAAATACAGTTCCAGTTGAGGTTATTGTCAAGTGCGAAACGGTGTGGTGGTAACGTACTAGATTGGTACTAAAAAGGCCAAGGTTCAAATCCCCTTCTCCTCTATTTCCTTTTTTTTCAGTTTATCTATTTTAATTGATTGGATTTTACAAATGAAAAATGCACTCATAATATCTATAGGAAACATAATATTAATATTTTATTGAAAAGCAACATAATATGTAATTAAACACTAACTTCATCAAGCGTGCCTGAAAAGGAAAGAAGAATAACATAAAAACCATGCATTACATACAAAATACAATAAACATAGAAATGAAATGTAATACTCACTATTATTATTAGTTGCAGCAATGTAAAATCCAATCAATTAAAATAGATAAACTGAAAAGAAAAAAGAAGGAAAAGAGGACAAGGGATTTGAACCCTGGCCTTCCTAGTACCAACCTAGTACGTTACCACCACGCCGTTTGGCAATTGATAATAATTTTAACTGAAACTGTACTTAACGGCTATAATGCAATTTCAATTGTAAATATCTCAAAAGTTATTAAGTATCTGACCCTATAATGCTATATTTTCAGAAACAGGAGAACGAAATCTACCAATATGCAAAGTTTCGAGAAAATCTGAGACCCCATGACCGCGTCTTCTCCTTTAAGTCTTTTATTCCACGGGTTGAAAATCCCTTTTCCGTATCATTTTGTCGTCTGCTCCACTTTCTTCCGCAGACATCGGAGAGACCTCTTCCACTTAGAAGCACTAATTTAGTTAAACGGGAACTCCGGGATTTAACAGTTGACACCGAAACCTCACTGTGTAAGATTTTCCACGGATAATTGCACCTTTATTGCCGCTAAGCCTGTCCTCCCTCTGTTCTTCCACTGTTTCAATGTTGCATAAATTGCATATTGCGCAGAAGTGCGAATTTTTCTGCAAAATAAAATTGCGCCTTGCAATTATTTACAAAATGCAGAACCTAAAATGAGTGGTATCTATTTCTATTTTTAATCATTTGAATGAACACAATGCTATAGTGTTCACCGATTCTTCTTCTACATTTCCTTAAATTGTTGCATAAATTGCATATCGTGAAGAATCGCGAATTCCGTGCGAATAATAATTTTAATCAGCTGCTCCGTCGATACTGGGATTAAATGCTGAATTGTTTTTGAAATTGAATTCTGAGTGAAGATTTTTAGCGTTTTATGAGGATTTTTTCATTTTTGTAGACTGGCTGCACGTACGAAGTCATAAAACACGTTTTATGACGTGCGATTAACGAACTGCGAATTTCACACATGTACACTGGTGTATGGACCACAATAAACTGAAAAATCGAACTGACTTATTACATACTTTCTATATTATTATAACCGTAAACATAAAACTCACAATAAAAGTTTATATACAGGCTGGGGCAATAACTATGTCCACCTTGAATATCTCCATTATTTGTAATAATATGGAAAAATGTTGTGAACAAAATTTGCACGGTACAGAGGGGGACATGTTGTGACATAAACATTTTCTGCGTGGGTGCGGGCATAGAGGACATTTCAAGGTCATCTCTATTTTTTTAAATGGAATACTGTTTTTTTTATCGCAATGTGATCGCCGGTGTTGAGGCGACTTCAGCGAGCCATCATTGAAGGTCATGCAAGGTCAAATGTGGTAGTAAAATAAACTTTCTCACATTACAGGGGATTTGTTTCCTTCGATATTTATATCTGCTTAAGAATTGTCGAATGGAAATTCAAATTTTAACAATCTGAACATTCCACACATATTATTCACGAATACAGAAATAACAAAATGAAACAGCTAACTTTAAATATGCATTTAATGTGTTCAATTGTTGATTTAGATTTATATGATGCTCCCATGCCCTCGGGATCGTTTTAAATAGTTGCACACTTATTTCCGTGTACAAATTAAACATGAAAATTCTGTAAAAATTAAAAGTGAAAATTCTGTGGAACTTGAAAATTAGTTGAAAATGTCGTATTAGTATAAAAGAAAATTACGAAATTATAGGGTTTATAAAACGTTTTGATAGTAATAAATAAGAAGCGTTTGATTAATAAAGCCTAGTCAATTGTAGAATTTACAGACGGTCTGATTGCAAAATTTATAAATGAAAGGTGTTTGATTAATTGTACCTGGAGACAGTTTGTTCGACACCAAACCGAAGAAGCATTTATCTTATGGTTCCATTGTTCTCGTGATTGGTGCACTTAATGAGACGTCCATGATCATTTATAAACTTTCGATATTTTTGCTAGGAATGTCCAGGAACTTTAAGGCCGAAGTTTTTTGTTGGAAACTAATTTTTCGTTGCCTTTGAAAAGGGCAAAAGAATTCGAGCCAGTGTACTACATAGCACGGACTGGAATTTTTGACTTAACTTCTCCGAGTCACGATCTACTTTTCCTTCAACCTACTAAACGCGTCTGCCTTAGCGGAATTAAAGAATTACTTCTTGCAGATTTTCTAACGTCCCGCCTGCCGGGTTGAATTGCATCGTTTAATTACATGACATATTACTTCATTCCCGCTGAAATTCTTCTCAGTCTTGTGCACGTCACCATTAGATTCAGAAAGCTGTTCCAAAGAGAGCTATTCCAAATAAATTTCACAGTAATGACTAAAATATTATTCTCGCAGGAAAAACTGCTTGTGTATTTAAACCTCGATTGAGAACGTCGTTTTTATTTTCGTGAAGCTGTTATTTCTCGAAAAATGATTGGTCACGATAGTAATTTGTGAAATGGTAACAAAATAGTAATTTGTAAAATGGTAATAAAATTGCATTTTCTAAAATGGCAATAAACTAGTCATTTGTCAAATGGTAATAATAAAGTGATTTGTAAAAATAATAAAATACTAATTTGTAAAATGGTAATATAATAAAATAGCAATTTGTAAAATGGTATTATAATAAAATAGTAATTTGTAAAATGGTAATAAAATAGTAATTTTTGAAATGGTAATAAAGAAGTAATTCGTAAAATGGTAATATAATAAAATAGTAATTTTTAAAATGGTAACATAATAAAATAGTAATTTGTAAAATGGTAATATAATAAAATAGCAATTTGTAAAATGGTATTATAATAAAATAGTAATTTGTAAAATGGTAATAAAATAGTAATTTTTGTAATGGTAATAAGGAAGTAATTCGTAAAATGGTAATATAATAAAATAGTAATTTTTAAAATGGTAACATAATAAAATAGTAATTTGTAAAATGGTAATATAATAAAATAGCAATTTGTAAAATGGTATTATAATAAAATAGTAATTTGTAAAATGGTAATAAAATAGTAATTTTTGAAATGGTAATAAAGAAGTAATTCGTAAAATGGTAATATAATAAAATAGTAATTTGTAAAATGGTAATAAAATAGTAATTTGTGAAATGGTAATAAAATAGTAATTTGTAAAATGGTAATATAATAAAATAGTAATTTGTAAAATGGTAATAAAATAGTAATTTGTGAAATGGTAATAAAGTAGTAATTTGTAAAAATAATAAAATACTAATTTGTAAAATGTCAATAAAATAGTAATTCGTAAAAATAATAAAATAGTAATCTGCGGAGATAGTAAAATGGGGATTTGTAAAAAAATATAATAGTAATTTGCTCAGATAGTAAAATGAGGATTTGCGAAAATAATAAAACGGTGATTTGTGAAATATTAATGAAATTGTAGTTTGTAAAATGATGATAAAATAATGATTATTAAAGATAATAAAGCAATCCACGCTTCGAAATGTTCAAAGTAATATTTTTAATATTTTTTGCATTCAGATTGAATTAATTTTGGTCAAATCTGTTCGGCTCACAGTTGAATTTTTGAAGCATTAAATATACCGGATCCAGTGCATTTGCTGCATTTTATCGGACTAAAATTCCATTAAGCTAATCTCTTTACGTTTGTTATGCAACGGTGGATTTACTTTTGGACAGCGGGAATGGCTACGCCCAACATTATGGGAACGTATTAACGTCTTTGTTGTCACAACAAACCACGCGGTGCATTTATCCTTTCGCATTTCAATTTCAATTTTCTTGGAATAATTCTCCCACGGCCGACCTCGTGGTCCGTGATTATAAAGCCAACTTTCGATTAAGCCCTAATGAGAATATTCATTCGTCTTACTACGAGACTGGTGATTCAATTTTGAAAATTACAAAATAAATATCATTGATATTTTCCTTTCATTTTTCCGTGAGATTTGTATCAACATGACCCTCATATGAAAAATCAATATGAACTATGATGTATAGACATTATACCACTTATGTTCTACTTGTATTATATCTTCGTAGGCGAAGCTAATTCTACTTGATCGAATATTGATTGTCTATACTTTACGTGTTTGGTTATAGGACACTCCTAATCTACTTGTTCGAACATAGGTTAGGTTTTCGATATTTATCTGATCATAACTAGACTGCGAATTTCAGTGCAAAATAAAACTTTTTTACCTAAATTATGAAAAATAAGAGCTAAATATTAGGTCGTCCCATAAGTTCGTGCCGTTTACTATTTTACTATTTAAATTAATATTTGAAACATACTTTCGAAGTCAACGAAAAAATATAACCACCTTCTCTACAACCTCTTCCCACTTTTTTAGTAAAGATATTATACCGTCACTATAAATTTTCTGTGGTTTTTCATTAAAATACTTTTCAATCCGCGGCACGAACTTATGGGACAACCTAATAAAAAGTTTATTTGTTCTTTAATAATTTCAGTAACGTGAAAATCGATGCGCTTAACTTCTCATTTTATAAATTTTACAATCAGACGTTCTGTAAATTCTACAATTGACTAGGCTTTATTAATCAATCCCTCGATCTTCTAACACTTCCCCCATCCTCACCTGCCAGCCACTCTCCTCATCCAAGGTCATACATACCTCCCAAGTCTCGTTCTCCCACCCAGACACTCTACACTTCCTCGCATCTTCATCCAACCAGTGATGGTATATGATCTCGGGTTTTTCGCGCATGCGCGACTAAATGCAGGAACGTATGTACGTCTTATGTTTGTGAGGAAAGTAGAGGAGAATTGTTATTGGCAGGAAACCGGACAGAAGAGTGCAAGATATATTTATATATTATATGTACATACACATAAAATTTTAATATAATATAAATATTTAATATAACATAAGCATGTGAAACATTCATATTTGAAAATCGAAAACAAATTTGCGAAACTATCCGGGGTGACCAAGGTACCCCATTTTAGCTCAACTTTGTACTTTACTGACGCTAAAATCGTCGCGCATGCGCGAGAAAACCGAGACCATATACCATCACTGCATCCAACCAATATATCCCCCCTCTCATCCCATTCCCCAGCCTAAATCTCGCCACCCTCCGTTCTTTACTAATATTAATAAGTTGAAAATCGATGCGCTTAAATTCTCTTAATGTATTTTCTGATTTAAATTGCATCTACTCATTTTTGTCATAAATGCATAAAATCCGCAGTCAATTGATCACTAGACTGCGACGTTGAGTGCAAAATAAAATTTGTCTACCTGAATTGTAAGAAATAAGATGCTAAATAAAAAGTTCATTCGTTCTTCACTAATCGATGCGCTTAAATTCTCGTAATCTATTTTCTGATTTAAATTGCATCTACTCATTTTTGTCATAAATGCATAAAATCCGCAGTCAATTGATCACTAGACTGCGACGTTGAGTGCAAAATAAAATTTGCCTACCTGAATTGTAAGAAATAAGATGCTAAATAAAAAGTTCATTCGTTCTTCACTAATAGATGCGCTTAAATTCTCTTAATGTATTTTCTGATTTAAATTGCATCTACTCATTTTTGTCATAAATGCATAAAATCCGCAGTCAATTGATCACTAGACTGCGACGTTGAGTGCAAAATAAAATTTGTCTACCTGAATTGTAAGAAATAAGATGCTAAATAAAAAGTTCATTCGTTCTTCACTAATCGATGCGCTTAAATTCTCGTAATCTATTTTCTGATTTAAATTGCATCTACTCATTTTTGTCATAAATGCATAAAATCCGCAGTCAATTGATCACTAGACTGCGACGTTGAGTGCAAAATAAAATTTGCCTACCTGAATTGTAAGAAATAAGATGCTAAATAAAAAGTTCATTCGTTCTTCACTAATAGATGCGCTTAAATTCTCTTAATGTATTTTCTGATTTAAATTGCATCTACTCATTTTTGTCATAAATGCATAAAATCCGCAGTCAATTGATCACTAGACTGCGACGTTGAGTGCAAAATAAAATTTGTCTACCTGAATTGTAAGAAATAAGATGCTAAATAAAAAGTTCATTCGTTCTTCACTAATCGATGCGCTTAAATTCTCGTAATCTATTTTCTGATTTAAATTGCATCTACTCATTTTTGTCATAAATGCATAAAATCCGCAATCCATTAATGAATGTCACCTAAGAATGAACGGAAAGATGAAATGAACGAGAACCTATTATTTTCCGAAAAACCAATCACGAGGAGGGTTGGTACAAAAAAGTGAAGTCTCAAGACGCGAAGACAAATTTAACGTTTCACCGGGCTCAGCAGGGAAAGAAAAACTCTTAATTTGATCGCGACAAAGAAGTAGCGATAATGGCTTCGTTAAGTGCCAGACAGAGGCCGATAAAGAGAGGGGGAGAGAGAGGGAGAGATAGAGATAGATGAAATAAAATTAAAAATATTCACCCAGTATCTCTTGGCATTCCTTTGTAAATTTCAATCTATATTTCAAAATTTTCAGAACGTCATTGTCAATTAGTCTAAAAGCACCCATTCATTTAAAATTACAGTTCAACTAGAAATCGTTGACACATTCCTCGGAGAAATACGATCACCAGAATGCAAAGCTCGGTAAATCAGAGGGTTGACATTTTTCTGCGTCAATTACTGTTGCTTTCACGTGATGAAGAACTACAACATGGCCTAATTCGTAGAATCACACTGCAGCTGACGAGCTGTTGCTCTCTGAAAACCTATTTTCAAAAAGTAATTGCGATTTACATTATGTCTGTGTTAATTGATTCTTGAGTGGATAAAGACACTCGAGATTCTTTCCGAGTTTCCGAGCTTCTCCGTAAAGCTGGCGGTACACCTTTCGCTCAAGCCTCGATAACAGGGCCGAAAAAATTGGACATCAAATTTTAAGCTATTGTCGTTAAGAGGAAGCCTCAATATTCAAACCTTCGGAAGATTCAGCCGCGAGAAAAGTTTTGCAATGTTTTTACAGACGCTTTAATATGCAGCATTTTCGAGACAGCAGTCTTCTGTGTCCCATGTGGGACACTAAGAAATTCTCCTGTTACATCGTGCAAAAATATCTTGGTCAAAAATTAACGATGGAGTGCTAAAATGAAAGCTTCAAGCTTTAAAATGAGCCTGGGTTTATTGTTGTACTATATTTTTTAACGAAATTATTACAGTTTATGTTTACAGTTTTTTGGAAGTCTTCAAACACTTTTTGGATCGACCGGATATTATGTTCTCAGGTTGAGTTTCACGGAAAAGTAAATTCGTCAAAGGCCACTAATTACATCTACAGAGCATCAAAGACACCACGAAATTATATGGAACTTGTTTGTGACGAAAGTACCACCAAATTTACAGCCGCGTAACTCAATAAATGATTTACAAACTCGTTCCAGTTGAACCAGGATATACAGGGTGATCCTTTTAAGTAAGGCCACCTAAGTATCTCTTCAGCTTATTGAGATGCAAAACATATTTTGTACTTAATGTGCATGTTGTCAAAAGACCAATATCTGGCAAGAATATCTTTGGTAAGAGTTCCTTTTAGCACCCACCTCCGATTGCCTTCAAACTTACTCTGTAGACGTCTTACGAGATGTCTGACAAAATGAAGGTGGCGCCGTGGCGCGGAAATCAAATAAATTTTTTGCTGGCGAAACACAATTTAATACCGAATTGAGGTATAAAAGTACAAATCAGGATTATTAAGCAAACCCCAAGCCCACTAAACCTAACCTAACCAAATAAAGTAATGTAGGATCTTAGGAAAAATGAGGAATTACGCGCCGGGAATCGAACCCGGGACCCTCGCGGTTGTAGCTGATCAACTCTTACACATACCCACGGAACCCTCCTACTTTTCCTAATCTCCATACAGTATTTGGTCTGGGAGGTCCTGATCCCACACTCGGCCATCCTGCTCCGGCATTCGCCCTCGAATGTCCGTCGCAGCGCCATCGTCTTTTTGGCCTCAGCGCCATCAACACAACTCGTCACCAACTTCGTCACTTTTCGGGTACACCATCCTACTGCCCTCTCTAGCAGTTTTCTCTGGATGTGTCCCTTACTTCACTTCGTCGTCCTTTCGCTCGCGTGCGACCGTCTTCGCAACGCTTGCTTACTCGTTCGTCGTCTGTCACCATGCGGGAATCGGTGTTCCCCCCATCCCGGACGAGCCCCCAAATGTAGGATCTTAGGAAAAATGAGGAATTCCGCGCCGGGAATCGAACCCGGGACCCTCGCGGTTGTAGCCGATCAACTCTTACACATACCCACGGAACCCTCCTACTTTTCCTAATCTCCATACAGTATTCGGTCTGGGAGGTCCTGATCCCACACTCGGCCATCCTGCTCCGGCATTCGCCCTCGAATGTCCGTCGCAGCGCCATCGTCTTTTTGGCCTCAGCGCCATCAACACAACTCGTCACCAACTTCGTTACTTTTCGGGAACACCATCCTACTGCCCTCTCTAGCAGTTTTCCCTGGATGTGTACCTTACTTCGCTTCGTCGTCCTTTCGCTCGCGTGCGACCGTCTTCGCAACGCTTGCTTACTCGTTCGTCGTCTGTCACCATGCGGGAATCGGTGTTCCCCCCATCCCGGACGAGCCCCCAAATGTAGGATCTTAGGAAAAATGAGGAATTCCGCGCCGGGAATCGAACCCGGGACCCTCGCGGTTGTAGCTGATCAACTCGTACACATACCCACGGAACCCTCCTACTTTTCCTAATCTCCATACAGTATTTGGTCTGGGAGGTCCTGATCCCACAGTAATATAGCTAGTTTAACAATGCGGCTTATACATATAGATATGCATAGGTATGCGATGATTTCTGCACATATACGAGCCATGTAATAGTCTCTTTGCGATCGCCCACACAATAGCAAAATTAGACTTCGAGAAAGACATAGTTCCGGCATTTGTCGCTACGAGCGCTGATATCTGTATTAGAAGTCTACTTTCTACGCCTAAAATACGTAAATAAATAACATAATAGACGTTTCATCAACACTGTATGTGCCCTCGCTAGCGGGCGTGCATTCATGTGTCTGTATAAGAACCCTAAATCTCCAGATTCTTAAAGATTCAACATGTCGTGACGTCACGCGGCCTACAACGATTTATGATGGGCAACATGCTGCCGAATATCCCAAAGTACGCCTCAATATCGCAAAAGTAGGCGTCTCTATAGTCAAGCGCACTAGATTTATCTTTCATTTAGTGGACGTGAATACTCAAAACTCCTACTTTTGTGTTTTTTCGTCGTGAAAACGGGCCCTGCGGAACCTTGGAATAGCTTGAAATCTCGTACGAGTTTCCTCTCTGCTCGTATACGTATAGGCTAATCTAGCGGAGTGTGTGTGTGTGCCACATATTCTCATTCGAGCTTCCTCTAACGGCCGCTTGGAGCGCTGCGCGCAGAAGTCCGCTCGTGCAGAGCATTTCCGCGTCACGTGACCAACCCACATGACTCTACTGGGGGTGGGTGCTGAAGGAACTTCACGCATATCTTTCCCCAAGGTCATTTTTTTCGGAGTTATCAAGGCCATCGGTGTTTTATAACACATTTTGAACATCTCTGAAGATGATAACTTATGAGAAAGTGAGTGTTGTCTTAATACATGTGATGATCGATATTTTCAGTGTGATAAAAAATATTTTCTTCGCATTTATAGGATCAGGAGTATTGGCTAAAGATATTCGACATAAGTTTTACGTTAAACTTTAATTTTCGAAGGTCATTTCATGGTCATGCTATTATACATATCTGAATGTGTTTTTTTCGATCAGCGACACGATGCAATAGTACAAAAATGTAGTTATGTGTCAAAAAACACCGATGACCTTCTTAACCCCGTAAAAAATGGCCTTGGGGAAAAAAATATTCTTGTCAGATATTGGTCCTTCAAAATCATGCACATTACGTAAAAAATATTTTTTGCATCACAATAAGTATGATGGCCATATTTAAAAGGACCACCCTTTATACGATACCGGGCAGATCAATTCAAACACAAATATTTTTGTTTTTACTCATCTCGTCGTCCGTGCGATCAAACGCTTTGCTACGTGGAATGTTTGCATTTACTCCCACACTGAATATCGTAAAAATGAAAAGGACATACGTCACGTATTACTGAAAATGAAATAAATCATCCGTAGAATATAGATCTAAAAAGTATTCGAACAGTAAACGTAAGATTCTCGAAAAATTGTTGCTGTTTAACGCCTTGAGTCCCATATAAAATCATGAAAATAATTTTCGCAACATTCTAACACCTCATAGATCCTAACAAGATTCGTTTCGCTCAGTAAATTGCATTAAACATTTAATATTCAGGCCCGATAAACAAATTCTATCGTTCAAAACACGACCCTCGCGTCACTCAACATTTGAAACTGTTCTAATTTCGCAAGGACAAATAGTTCAACAATCAACCTAAACTCATTTTGAAGCTCGAAGCCTCCCCTATTGCGATTCATCGGAAGTTGTGATGTTTGAAACGAGAAACGTTCCGCACAGCCCTAAAATTGGCGATTGAACGCGCATGAACGGCGAAAACGAGGAGAATGGTGGACGCGTTGTTCCAATAAACGACATAAGCGATCGTAGATTATTTCTCGTGTGTGTGTGTGTGTGTGGGCGAAAAAGAATGCAGAAAGATCTAGAAAAACGATTGGATGATAGAGAGAAAGGGAATAATGTGGGTTAGGTCAGGTGGGTGGGATCAGGACCCCCCAGACCAAATACCGTATGGAGATTAGGAAAAGTTGGTGGGTTCTGTGGGTATGTGCAGGGTTGATCAGCTACAAACACCGAGGTCCTGGGTTCGATTCCCGGCGCGGAATTCCCCCTTTTCCCTAAGATCCTACATTTGGGGGTTCGTCCGGGATGGGGGAACACCGATTCCGGTGACAGACGACGAACGAAGTGAGCAAGCGTTGCGAAGTCGGTCGCACGTGAGCGAAAGGACGGACGAAGTGAAGTAAAGGGCACATCCAGGAAAACTGCTAGAGAGGGCAGTAGGATGGTGTTCCAAAAAGTGACGAAGTTGATTACGAGTTGTGTTGATGGCGCTGAGGCCAAACAAAAGACGATGGCGCTGCGACGGACATTCGAGGGCGAATGCCTTAGCACGATGGCCGAGTGTGGGATCAGGACCCCCCAGACAAAATACCGTATGGAGATTAGGAAAAGTTGGAGCGTTCTGTGGGTATGTGCAGGGTTGATCAGCTACAAACCGCGAGGCCCTGGGTTCGATTCCCGGCGCGGAATTCCTTCCGTTTCCTAAGATCCTGCAATAGTATGATAGTAAGAAAGAAAGAATAGGAAGGGTGTGGGGAGAGAGCGCTGGTGGGACTGCAGTGTCGCCAGAGAGCACCGAAACGTGTTAGATTGTTATCATAATAAGTATTTATTCCTAATATATTATCGTTTTCTATAAAAGAGTGATTACTCATTTAATTCCTCCCCATATCCAACATTTCTTTCTCGTTGTTTGCGACCTCTCCGTTCGTTCAATGATCGATACCTCCATTCGATACAATTTAAAATGTATTGCATCTACTAGATTCACAAACTATTCTGACTTGCAAATGGAAGAAGCGAAAGAGAGAGAGACTAGGTCTGACCTGTCTAGGGACTTGTCGGGTTGTCAGCGTTTTTAGCTGAATAAATTCGAATCAATGACCAAATTCGAAGCAGGAATGACTGCGCTCGTGCTACGGGAACATACGAACGAAATTCGTTTCCGGAAACGGAATCGATTTAGGCCGACGGACGGCTTCAAATCAATCCGTTTCCTCCGATTCATCTGTTTCGAGTTTAGGCGAACGAAAAGCTGAGAGGCTGTGCTGATCAAGTTGTAAATGATTGTTAATTAGGCCAGTGTCTAGAAAAACATTTTGTTTAGTTTATCTTGCTGCTCGTTTTTTCATATTTTAAGTATTTTCATGTACACTGCGGATTTTATGGATTTTTAACAAAAATGGGATCAAATGCAAAACGGTAAAAACATTTATAGAATTGAAATAGATTATTGTATTCTTTCCGACTTATTACAATTATTAAGAGATTAAACATGTATATCCACGCGTCAACTCTAACAATTTTTAAAATGTTTTGAACGCTATAAGCATAGATTCAATTTTAGGTTAGGTCTGGGTTAAATTCCTCAAGCTGGGAAGTTAATAATTGACTAGATCTAGTTTGTGAACCTAAATTTCATTATTTGTTCCAAAAGGTTCGCTCATTACGTGTATATAGCTTCCTCTCCAGTCCCCGCAATGTGTTTACAGGAGAACAGTAAACAAATGGCCGCACCAGGCTGGCGCAGCGTGCACGTGTACGGAAAATTCATTGAAGTAATAGGTACAGTTATTTACGAGTATCTTGGAAACTAAAACAAACCGCCTACAAATGTCTAGCTACATAACACGTTTAAATTTCATCAAAATCGAAGAACAGAACCACTTTGTTAATAATAACCTTCTCAACTGCTACCTCTTGCAGAAAATAGTTGATCAAAGAGTTGAGGTAATTATTGAATTTACTAAAAAAATAATACTATGTAAAATGTTAAATAAATGTTTGGATAATTCGTTTAAATATGAAAGGTATAACACATTAATTATGCACCTAATACATATTTTTAAGTAAAAATCTACCCCAAATTCTTCATAATTTTAACTTTTCATATAATTTTTTTATTCTTCAATTGTAAAATTTAATTTTTATGAAGATTTGCCCTAAAATGTTGTTAAAACTTCCTCTAAAATAAAATCTCAATAAGAATTTTCCTCTAAAATTCAATTACAATTGAGAACCTTCCATTGAAATTCTATTGAAATTAATCTAATTTAATTTTTATAAATTAAGATTTAATTTTAGAGGGACGTTTCTATTAAAATTTAATTTTAGGGATAAATTCTTATTAGGATTTTACTTTTTATTAAAATTAAATGCTAATGAGAATTTATCCTTAAAATTAAGTTTTAATAATAACATCCCTCTAAAATTAAATCGTGATTTATAAAAATTGAATTCATATGATAATTTCTCCTCTAACATCAAATCTTAATTTATTGAATTAGAGAAAAAATTGCTCAGGAAGCACGTGTCTGGCATGCAACGCTTTAAAACAAACATGGCAGCCCACGAATACGCAATTATACCAAAATTTGCAAACAATTTGCAAACGATTTCCTATGCTAGAACTTCGGCCTAACTTCGAAGTTAATTTCACATCCTTGTTTAGCACATTGCTTTCCCGATTAAGCGACACGAGCCAGATATTCCAAGATAATATTTCCGTGTGCAATCCGAGCAAACCGCCATCTTATCGCTCCTGAAATTATGTATTGCGTTCATCGTTGATACGCTCCGAAGTTTTGTTCTTGACAAAAGAGATTAAGAGAATCACAATAAAAATCGCAGTCTACTCGTGATAAATTTGCGTAATCTAATATTCTAATGATTTGATAACTGCACCGTAAGTATATTTTGCAGAAATTAATATTTTTTTTTAAGTTCCAAATGCATGTTGCAGGGAGAGTAATTGTAAGATATTGTGTGTACGTCTACACACTGTATAAGCGTATTCAAATGTACCGCGTGATCGGTAGTTCGGGGATAGCTGCGTGCGCAGGTAGCCGTGCTGAGACGCGTGTGGGCCCCTCCTCTGGCTTCACTCTCTCTCGACCAAGCGACTAAGATAGCAAAGCGATGCCGTGTAATTTTTTTCTGCTTTGTACTTCCTTATTATTATAACCAAGTTTATCACTTATCACTTATCACTTATATATATATATATATATATATATATATATATATATATTTAAATGCACACGAATATATATATATATATATATATATATATATATATATATATATATTTAAATGCACACGAATATATATATATATATATATATATATATATATATATATTCGTGTGCATTTAAATATATCCATACTCTAACAGTAATTTAATGAAAAGAGTTTGTGTAAATTTGAGGATTTGTCTTTTTCCAAATGGCAATTGCGATTTTTGAACAGCGCCAAATCGGAACCCTGATATCACGATTTATTTTAGTTTAGTACCCGGCTCGGTGCAACATTTATCAACTTCAGTTTCAATATAAATTTCTCAACCTTACTGTCTATCTACGTTATCTACCAGCAGCGATGCATCGCTTTCAACGCTCTATTTTCATTGTTTAGCCCACTTTGTAATGTCTCTTCAGGTCCGTTGACAGATCTAAATCTTCCATCTAGATCAGATCAACTAGGGCGATTTAAGAGTGAAACCGAACACCGTCGACGTCCTTTCCGCGAGATTCTTTCCGGAAATTGGAACATTAAAGTGGCCATCGGTAAGCCAAATTCTTTCTTGAAATTTTAGAAACTTCCATTTGTTGCTATACTAATAATAAATGTTTCTTCAATTCTCCTTCCACTGTTGAACAACTTTATTTCAATCCATTCGTGTACTGTTTTTCTATTACATCGTAAATCGCGTTTTGTAACTTGTTCGAAGAAGAATAAATGTTTCAAGCTTTCTCTTTCTCTCGCGTGCGTTGAGTTTAATACTTTCGGTGTGCCTCAGGGATAAAATAATTTTTATTTTTGCAAAGTAATATCCGATCCCATCGAACAGATGTAATGGACTGGCAGACGACGTGAAAAAGGAGATATATCGCCATCGTGTGTAAATACAAAAATCAATTTTAATATGCGAACCGTAGGAAACGTAACGAGTCGTATTTTCAAGGAATATTTGGAAGCTGCAGCGAAATAGAAGCTCTTTGGATTTCATGGGATTTTATGCATTTATGACGAAAATGAGTTATGACAATTGAAAAATATTAATGTGCCAGTATGAGCTGATTAAGGTAATTACTGGAACAATGAAATTTTTGTTTGGCTTCTGTTTTGGACAATTTTTATTTTGCATAGAGATTCACAGACTAGTAATTATTATAGTTAAACTTTTTGACGCGGCTGCACGACGTTATTTTCATTAAAAAGTTAGCAATTCTTCCGCGATATTCATCTAGGAATTTTTGGAATATTGCTTAATATTCTTTCTCAATTCTCCATTTGTATTTCATTTAAGAAATGCTTTTCAAACTGTGCATTAGTGTGAAACGAACTATTTCGAGATTACTGAAATTATTTACAAAGGAAGTAATTTTCTATTCGATGTAGATATTAGAAAATTAGTTTCCAAAGCTTCATAAATATTTACAGTTTCCTTATGGCATTACAACGCATTTGCAAACAGCGTTGCACGCGTAATTTATGCATTATGCTTTTATTGTATTAGAATATTATATGCGATATTACATTGCTTTTGTAACGCGTACGTTTAATGTTTTTGAAGAATATATGAGGAGAACAATTGATTAGCTTTACTAATATTCCATCATATTCTGAATTTTAACTTGTTTAACTGTGCTGTTGTTTAATTAAAAAATTATCTTGTATGTGCATTATTCGTATTGGTCAAAAAAGATATGAACCTTTTGGACAACCAAATATTATGTTTATAATTTACTTATATTTACAATCTACTATCAAATCAGCAACGTTTTAAATTTTCATTCAATAAATTAATTTGTTTCTTCGTGATTCTGAATAATTACATATTTCTGGAACAATTGTTTGAAACATTACGTGATAAACTAATTCTTTTAAGATCTCACACGAAGTTCAAATCGTTTGAATCAATTTCAGCGAGATTATTCTTTTTAAATAGTTTGCCAATACTATAAACCAGGCATGTCCAGAAGTAGCTCACTTGGAGGCAAATTCGAGGGTGACGCCTACTTCTCCCGCCCGCGTGTCTCACTTCCCGTAGCGGCCGTAGTCCTCCGAGCTCCTCAGACCAGTGATGGGAATGTTGGCGCTTTTCACGCGCATGCGCGAGTTTCGGCAGCACCGGAACTACGTCCGAAGTTTGTGGGGTACTATTGGGGCGAAAGTAGTGGGTTTGTTATTATATATTTCGTTTAAAGTTATTTTAATACCCTTCCCTTCCTTATTCCCAAGATGATGAAGAAGAGTAAGTTATATTATATTGTACATAGATACATAAATATTATATATTTATATATTATATATTCTATGTACGTATGTATATATTACATTTTAATATATATATATATATATATATATATATATATATATATACGTACAAATGTTGTACATTCATTTTTCAAAATCAAATCATAATAAATTTTGCGTATGCGCGTGAAAAGCGCCAACATTCCCATCACTGCCTCAGACCCGTGCTACCGTGGGTCCGAGAGTCGCCCTAACGCGCCACACGCGGTACATATTGCAAGCGCTCAAGTTAGTATCCTCCATTGACGCTAGAGGCGCTTACAGTAGGCACTGACTTCACCTTCTTGGAGTCATATTAAAGGCGACCGTAGGCAAATCTATCAGTAACTATTGTAACAAGTATTACTTGCTTAGTACAGTGCAATTAAATAGGCCATGTGCATAATGGCAAGTAGAACCTATAATTATTTTTAACCTCTAATTATTTCATAATTTTCGAACAAAATACTCAGTTCTGTATGCTCAAAGAATTAAGTACTTACGGAGATCTTCTCTGATATTTACTAGAAATAGTAATTATTCAATCCTACAACCTAGAATTCTATTGATAGAAAATTATACATAATAAACTTAGTAATTGCTCATGCTTATACTTAATACTCGAAGCACACATTTATAATTCTATAAACAATTCAGTGTAGTGCAATTGAGTGTTTTCGACATACCTTTCGAAGAATGACTGCTGAGGAAAAATGTCAGGTTGAAGTCCACGCGGTATGTATAAAAATCTTCTGTAACAAAAGAGTTTAGAATACAATATTAAATCTGCAAATAATATTACTAAATATAATGTTGTCAAGGAACATGTACAACTAACTTTTACTGTATATTACACAGTGAAGACGATTTTTTGGTTCACTAACCAATTGCTCACATGCGCACGCGCACACTACTCACTGCTGGCGCCAAATGGCTTACAATTAGTTCACTCCGTTGACACGAGTGTCGCTTATTAAAATCGCTCAGTTGATATTGTTGGAAACTATTTCGAAGCATCTACAGACAAATTTTATCAGAAACGACGACTCAGACAAGTTTTATTTCCTTAGTGTAGTGCAATTTAGTGTTTTCAATAAATAGCGATGGGAAAATAGAAAGAAAAATGGCGCCGTTTATAAGGTAAACTGCAGTGAAATGTTTTCGATACGAAAAGATGTAAATTTAACCGTGCAATATTGTAATTGCTCCATTAGGACACCCTATATAAATTTTGTAGGAGTTTCTCCTTAAGCAGCACGATTTATATCCCCGCCACTCGGAGAAAGTTAAATGCAACCTGAACTGCAGTTTTCAATGAAGACTTGCAGTTCACAGAATGTGGTCAGTCGCTTGCGAACATCCCTGCATCACTTATTAAATTATTAGTGAACCCAATCGCTCTGTTCACACTTTGTGCTATTTGTGATTCCTTTCTACTTCAGTTCTCATCATCAATAATTGTACGAAAGTGTACTTTCAGCTAAATATTTGTTCTTCTTCTCGTTTGTTTGTTCGACAATTAATTTGGAGATGGATGTACCTAATTCAGGAAGAAATTTAGAATATTATTCACAGGCAGAAGGTAAGCCTAATATGATTTTGCAATAACAGTAAGTTCTGTTCTTAAGTCATTTAATAAATTGCTTTCTTACCAAACAATTTACTAAAATAATTTACTGTTTATTTTTATTGTTAATTTATTTTCTGTCTGTATACCAACGATTTCGAACTACGTCGAAATACAATGGCTTTCATCAGATAATCCGTAATACCAAGTCTTTAAAATTTCAAAATCGGAGTTTCAACTTTGTATTATTCAGCTGAATCCACATACGCGGTATTTCTCATCACGATTATTTTATGAACAGATAGAGCAAAGGAAGAGTTTATTTCCAAGGCAGTTTGCTCAAGGTTGACCTTTTTATAATTCCAAAAATGAGTACATAATTATTACTAGACCAGGCGTCTTTATACGAAATAAAAATTGTATGCATCAATTGTGAAAATCAGGAACCAAATAAAATTGTAATTTTAAATCATTTAAATTAAATTTCTTAAACTCTTGTACTGTTTTCACATCTACTCATTCTTGGCATAATCAAATCCACAGTTTAACACGTCCAGCGCCCACTCAACAATCATAAAAATTACACAAAATCAAAGCAATATATTTAATAAAACAAAAACTAAGAAGTTTAGTTTTGTGATATTAATTATTGTTTCAAACTTCTTCTATCCCTCAGATCGTAAGGAAATTTTGTACACTCAATCTACCAACGTAAAAATTAATTTTCAATTCTGCATAAATAATTCCGTCATCCAGATATGGGTGACATGACGCTGAACGTGTTAACAGAGTTCTACACGCCCGATTCTAAAAATTGCCATTTTACAAATTAACACAACCATTCACAATTTTGTTCTTATTCATTCATAAAGAGATTTCTGGGTGGGCTAATAATAAATAAAATAAAGTGTAAATGATTATTACTAGACTAGGCATCTTCATACAATATAAAAATTGTATGCATCAATTGTGAAAATCAGGGAACAAATAAAATTGTCATTCTTTAATAATTTAAATTAAATTCTTTAAACTCTTGTACTGTTTTCACATCTACACATTTTTGGAATAATCAAATCCACAGTTTAACGGAGTTCCACACGCCCCATTCTTAAAATTTCCATTTTACAAATTATCACAACCATTCACAATTTTGTTCTTAATCGTTCATAAATTGATTTCAAGGTGGACTAATGATAAATAAAATAAAGATTCAATAATTATTACTGGACTGAGCGTCTTTATGCAAAATAAAAATTGTTTGCACCAATTGTGAAAAACAGGGACCAGATAAAATTGTCTTTCTTCAATCATTTAAAATAAATTCTTTAAACTCCTGAACTGTTTTTACATCTACTCATTCTTGGCATAATCAAATCCACAGTTTAACGAAGTTCCACACGCCCCATTCTTAAAATTGTCATTTTACAAATTATCACAACCATTCACAATTTTGTTCTTAACCATTCATAAAGTGACTTCAAGGTGGTCTAGTTTTGCCTGTTCTCTTCTAAGCTAGGTAAATTTTGTGGAGAGTGTTTGAATCGATTGATCCAGCTTTTAAATAAATGCTACACTGGTGATGCCGCAGGCCTTTAATAAACATACGAGCAAAAAACCAATTAAGCGCACACAGGTTACCGAGTTGGAAGCACCCCCGTGTAAAAACTAAGCTTCTTAGAGGGCTGGTCGGCTTCATTCCGCGATTATTGGATTATTTGTTCCATGTACTTCAGCCTGTGACTACAGTACTCATACTCAAAGTTGGCTGATTATACATTGAGCTACTCCCCTGGTTGTCAGTTTATATTCGCTTGCTATCAAGAATTACTCTTGACAATGGAATTCATTCTGTTTCGAACCTCTACCACCACTTATTATACCATCATTTATTTTATACTGTTTATTAGTCCAAATCTATTTTTAAGTAACAAATAACGATATCCGTGTGGTTGCTCGTACCAAATAAAATATTCTAATAACTATTTTGTCTGAGATATTTGTCATCTGATCTTTCCAGATAAATAAAATCGTATTTCCATTATCCGTGGAACCAAATAAAACAGAAACCAAATAAAATTA
Source organism: Sphecodes monilicornis (assembly GCA_913789915.3). Lineage (NCBI taxonomy): Eukaryota > Metazoa > Arthropoda > Insecta > Hymenoptera > Halictidae > Sphecodes > Sphecodes monilicornis. The sequence continues at coordinate 6,244,318 of OU565301.1, read as the reverse complement.
AGAATCAAATACATCGGATTAAGGACTAGTATAATACAATGTGATAATATACCATTTCATAAACATATTGAACAATAATATATGAAATTATTAGGTCTACCAGCGAATCGTGTACAATAATAAATGTGGTTACTATATAGGGAGAACGGTCATTCAGAATTTTGCATTTTTGTTAGAGTATGGATATATTTAAAATGTACACGAATATATAGATAAGTGATAAAATAGGTTATAAGAATACAGAAATATAAACACAGCGTCGTTTGTATATCTTACAAGTAGAAGACGCAGCCATCGGGTCTTAGATTTTGTCGAAACTTTGCATACTGTTAGATTTCGTTTTCCTGTTTATGAAAATATAGCATTACAGGCGTCGATACTCAATAATTTTTGAGATATTTACAATTTAAATTTCATTATATCCGTTAAGCCGTTAAGTACAGTTTTGGTTGAACTTTTTGTCAAGTGCAAACGGTGTGATGGTAACGTACTAGGTTCATCACCGGGAAGGCCAATGTTTTCAAACCCCTTTTTCCTTTTTTTCCATATTTTTTTTCTGTACAGTTCTATCTATTTTAATTAATTGTATTTTGCACATGAAAAATACATTCATAATATCTATGGGAAACAAAATATAAAAATTTTATTGAAAAGGAACATAATATGAAAGAAACTCTAACTTCATCAATCTTAACGTATCTCAAAAGTTATTGAGTATCTGACCCTATAATGCTACATTTTCATAAACAGTAGAACGAAATCTACCAATATGCAAAGTTTCGAGAAAATCTGAGACCCCATGATCGCGTCTTCTCCTTGTTAGTCGCTTGGTCGAGAGAGAGTGGGCGAGAGCGGGGTCCACACGCGTCTCAGCACGGCTACTGGCGCGCGCACCTATCCCCGGACTACCGATCACGCGGTACATTTAAATACGTCTATGCAGTGTGGAGACGCATGCACAATATCTTACAATTATTATTTATAAATCAGATTCAGAGTTCATTTCCGTTAGTCCATTGAATTACATTCACATTTTACTTAATTTGAAGAAATAATTTGCTGTTTTTCTTTCCGTCAGAACGATGGCTCTTTGCAGCGTAAATTGTACGCGCTTATCGAAAAGAAATGAAAGAAAATGATAATAGTTTAACTAAAATACAATATTTAATAATAAAACGCATTTCATAACAGCGGTTACAATAGATAAAAAATAAACATAAGACATCCGTGTTCCTCTACGCTTTTACATTAACAAACTTCATATTATACCACATTCATAACGAACGACCTAATCGATTCAATATACTGTTTGAAACTATATTCATCAGTTTCAAGTAAACTGTTCTGCTATGGACTCCCCTTAAATAATTTATACATGCATTTGTTATACTTTCATGTTTAACGAACGCTTCTGGTACAGTGTTTAAGTAATGTAGAAAAATTAGAAACTTGGATTTTAGAATCAGTGGGATTCAATAGAACGAAAAGATCGCCAAGAAAGCTTATGGTTAAGCTAGTAGGTGAAGGGAAGGATGATGGAACGAATATAAACGTGTTCAGGGTCCGCGAACGTCACGGTACGACATTGCTAAATTAAAGTATGAGCAGGAATTTGCAAATGAATGAAATTTTCACGGTTAAGACCGGTGACGTCAGACGATGATACGAGACTTGAAGCATACGCTGTCCTGTACAGTCGTACTATCCTGAGAATGCGAACGTCGATCATGGTTTCGTATTTTTTTACGGGTGCACTTGACGTTATTGAATTCGCCAAGACAAAGATGTAATTATTTTTCATTTGCATAACACGGTCAAATAATAAAATACTTCTTCTTTATTGCACTTTTTATTGTTGGTAGTATTAATAGACAATTAACTGCTACTATACGTTAAACATGGCGTACTAACATCGTAATTTAATTTACAGTAATTCACTTAATTATTTTGTTTTAAGAGAATTCTTCTTGAATAAATAATAATAAAGAGCCCTCCATAATAATAACTAGACTGCAATAATTTGTGCAAAATAAAAATTATCAATTCCAAGTATATAGTAAGTGCAAAAGAATCTTATATATACCTTTCTTTTCTTCTTTAACAATATTAATGTGTTAAAAGGAATATATATTGACGTCCTTAAATTGTGTTAATATTTCTACTGTATTACACTGCACCAATTTGTTTTTATCATAAATGCATAAAATCCGAAATCAAATAATCACTATGAATTTTGAGATTATTAAATGCAGTGTAATGGACGCAGCATACAGCGAATAAAGCATTGATTGGTCATTCACATTGTTGGGAAACAAAACAGAAAAAGAATTGGAATTAATTATATACTGGAAGTAAATATTGAATTTTCGACCGGGAAAATTTACTATCATATTTTTAGTATCTCGTTAATAGTCATTGCTCGTCGGAGGTTCGCTTGTTTAACTAAAAAGGAAATTTAATTGCGCATGCTGCTGTTATGGAGCTCTCATACAATATTAATTCTCTGTTGCAAGCGCGCCGCGTTTCTTCTAGTACTAATTGCTTCGTTAACTAGTTCACCATAACAGACTGTGCATTACCAATCTCATCATATAATTTGCCGAACTTTATAGCACCATCCTGGCCTGCGGTCAACGGAGCGACAACGCAATACAGTTATTACAGCAACCGGGGACCACATGGTATACTGAACTTCCTGCGCATCAGGTGCCCGATTATGACGCAATATTGCCTACAACCATAGTCATTTACAAAATCTAATTTATATTAACGAAATGCTACCTTGGCGATCCGTATAAAAATTACACGACAATCAGAGTGCCGCTCTTTATGTGGAATAAAAATTAGACAATTGTACGGAACAGAATTGCATTTCCTCTTTTAATCCTCCGATTCAGGGTATATATTAACCCAATCGCCATTGAATCGATCAGTTTCTGGCGAATTAATTAAATGAACGCCTCCTAGAAGTTAGCCCCCCACTTGTTGAAATAAATAATTTAGGAGGCTAAATGAACAGCTGTTGCATTAGGAACATTAAAAGGATTAATGTGGCTGTAAGAAGTACCTTTAGAAATATGTTTCAAAAAATTGATAAATATATGTTGGGTATCTGTATGATTTAAATTTAAACGACATGACAGCGCCATCTACGTTGGCGGCGCGGCGCACAGTGTGCCAAATGGCCATTTTAGCTGGACAACACTCTAAACCGCCTATTTTTCTATATTTATCAATTAATATGTTTACAGTTATATAAAATATGAATAATTATTACATTTTTATAACAGTTAGTTGGTTTTGGTTAATTAAACAATATATTTTAGTTATTTATAATTAAATATAAAATACAACAAAGTTAGTAATGGACGTATGTAGTACAGAATTATTTAACAAATAGTAGATATTATCAAAGAAAACGTCATTTTTAATTATGGACAAACAGAATGTAAATATAATTTACTAAATAATTTTTTGGAGATTCAGACATATTCTAACGGGAAAGAATTATTCTTTGGTTTAGTATACGGTTTCAATTTATAAATAACAAATATATCTGCTTCATATTATAGTTTGTTATTTTAATAAAATTATAATAACATGAAAATATAAATAATACAAATATTTATTTATGTCACGACCTAATATTTAACTTTGGGTTTACAGCAAAATAAAAATACCTGTGATTGTTTATTATTATTTATAATTAAAAATTGGTATAGTTTTGCAACGTTTTGCAAGTCAATTTTTACATATTATAAAGTAGAGAATCTCTCTCAAACGCCATTGGGGATGGCGTGAAAAATCACTCACCGTGATTTATCACAATATGATCGCAGAATCACGATCACGGTTGTGATTTTAACTTGATTCACATAGAATCGTGATTTTTTAATGTAGAGTGAATTTGCTCACTGTCATCCTAATTCTTTATCTCGATTGAATTAGTTCTTATTTTTTTTTTAAATACATCGACCAGCTTGCATAAATATATCTGCATATACTCACGAAATTTTGTTTTGGTCTCGTTTATATAGAACGTACAGGTTATGTCTCTGTGACATGCGCAAAGAACAGTTATGCTCTCCGCCAATCAGAAGCGATCACGAAAATCACGGATCACGGTATACGACATAAAGTAAAGTTCTATAAGAATGTAACTAAAAATAATAAATGGTCCGCCGTCCGAGGGTTGATCATTTCAATAACTCGAAAATTATGCGAATAACAATTGTTATGAACGAATGATCTTAAGATCATTCAATTCTCCCTTGTGTTCACTGCTTTGTATTTCACTCGGCAATTTTCTTAATCTTATGATTAGACTGAAAATTCTTATGCAAAGTCAGAATTATCTGTAGTCGTTGCAAGCTGTAGGAGCTATGTAGATATTTATTTCTTTTTCCAGTAACATTAATCGGTTGGAAATAATATAACAGTATTTTTAAATCCCTTGAATATTTCCACTTTGTTGCATTTGATCTACTTTTTTGTGATAAATGCAGAAAATCCGCGGTATAAACTTTAATCATACAAAAGAAAAAACAAGCAGATATATTTCTACGGTTATGAACATCAATACGAGAGTGTGAGTGAATAATATTGCAAATGTTATCGGGCAGAATATTTTTAAAAGCTTGTGCAAAATGTTTCCCCCGGCCATAAAGGAATGTAAATGCAGATTTTCAACCGAACTTTACATTTCTGTCTTTGGAACGGTCGATTTGCAATTACGATCAGTCGAAAAGGAAAGGAATAGAACTTCGTTCGAAATGAAGTGAAGAGACCAGTGACTCGAACATTCAGGAGATGCTATTTAATAGTCAAGGTTTGGATTCTGAACGGTTCTCTTTAGGGGGTGTATAAAAATATCGGTACTTAATCTGCATTCTTTGAAAAAGGGCTTATCCGCGAGTAGGCCAGCCGAACCTGTAGTCGACGATGACGACGACGACGACGACGATCCGAGGATCTAGGTCAGCGGTTCTTTTCAGAATTCACCGGTGCCTTTTGATTGGCTAAAAAATTCGGCTGGAGCTTTTCTTGAAGACCACAAATCTTCCACTGAATTGCACCCTAAGTTTAAACACGTTTGAGCTCAGAAAAATATTGTCAGTCAGAACCGCTTTCATTAATAATAGATGCAACAAGCATTAAAAGTGATCATCTGGATATACAATTGAATTCTAGACACCACGTAAAAACTGTATGAAAACAGGCTGTTTGTGATTGGGGAGATTACATCGATCTATCTATTTTTAAATGTATATGTATAGTTTTCATTTGTATATCTATTTAAGTTCTATTTCTATTTCTCTTTATATTTCTACATCTTTTTATTTTTATTTTTATTTCCATTTCTACATGTATTTATTTTTATTTTTATTTCCATTTCTACATGTATTTATTTTTATTTTTATTTCCATTTCTACATGTATTTATTTTTATTTTTATTTCTATTTCCAATTCTATTTCTATTTACTTTAATTTATAATTTTATTTCTATTTATTTTCATTTTGAATTCTATTTTTATTTATTTCTCTTTGTTATTCTATTTCTATTTATATCTGGTTCCAATTCTAGTGTCATTTGCTATTATTTCTATTTCTATTTATTTCGAATTCTATTTAATTCTATTTCTATTTATTTCTATTTCTATTTATTACTATTTCTATTTATTTCTACTTCTATTTCTATTTATTTCTATTTCTATTTACTTCTATTTCTATTTATTTCTATTTCTATTTATTTCTATTTCTATTTATTTCTATTTCTATTTATTTCTATTTCTATTTATTTCTATTTCTACTTATTTCTATTTCTATTTATTTCTATTTCTATTTATTTCTATTTCTATTTATTTCTATTTCTATTTATTTCCATTTCTATTTATTTCTATTTCTATTTATTTCTATTTCAATTCATTTTTATATCTATTGCTATTTATCTCTATTTCTATTTCTGAATAAAATGCTATAGTCCGATGTTAGGCAACTCCTTCCGCTATAATTTCTTCTTATCTCAAGCAGCAATGGCAACATTGGTAAGGCATGTCCAGAAACCCCGTAATCGCATCCCAGCGGTACAAGTTAACGACTATTAAGCATCTAACAGTTTGTACGAAGTGGTTCACTTGTACAAGTGATTTGCTAACGAGCATTTTCCACTGATGTCTTGACTGCAGCCTCTCGTTTTACTGTTCCACAAGGGTTCGTGTAGTTTATACTTAGAACAACATCTCTGTTGTAGGTAATTTCGCGTGTAACCTGATTTTATTTAGGTTTCGATTAAATTTAACCATTCGCGGCGGAATTCGGGAGTATTTCGTCTACTTTTGGTTGATATAGTTAGACTGTCTTAACAATAACACTGTCGTTAACAATCATTGATGAATGCTTGTCAAAACGTCGGTTATTCTCGTTAACAATCATTGGTGAATGCTTGTCAAAACTTTGGTTATTCTCTGCACTATCGCTCAAATCTACAAACATTATTTTTTATCTCATAACACTAGAATTACCGTGTCCGTCAAAATAGTGGATTTCAGAGTTTTTCAATACAATTCGTGACGGTTCAGAAATATTTTCTTGAAAAATGTTTTAGTATACGTAAAATTTTCATCGCTATTAACCAATTAAAAATAATTATCAATTGTGATAGTTGCTAGAAATTTATATTACTTAATTCTTCTATTTGTGTCACAGTTACAGAAAGGATTTCTAAAAAAATTTTCCCAAAAATCTTCATCGCTATTAACCAATTAGGACCCAAAAAGAATTACCAATTATAAAAATTGCCAAGAATTTATATTATTGAATTCTGTTTTATCGCGTGGTAACAATTTGTGTATTGTTTCTTTGTTTCATAGTTTGTCTTTACATATCGTGACGATTCAGAAATGTTATCTTGAGAAATGTTTCATCGCTATTAACCAATTAAGACTCAAAAATAATTATCAATTGTGAAAATTGCTAGAAATTCATATTACTTAATTGTGCTATTTATGTCACAGTTACAGAAAGGTTCCCAAAAATCTTCATCGCTATTAACCAATTAGGACCCAAAAAGAATTACCAATTATAAAAATTGCCAAGAATTTATATTATTAAATTCTGTTTTGTCGCGTCGTAACAATTTGTGTATTGTTTCTTTGTTTCATAGTTTGTCTTTACATATCGTGACGATTCAGAAATATTATGTTGAGAAATGTTTTAGTATACTTCTTAGTATACGTAAAATCTTCATCGCTATTAACCAATTAAGCCTCAAAAATAATTATCAATTGTGAAAATTGCTAGAAATTCATATTACTTAATTGTGCTATTTATGTCACAGTTACAGAAAGGTTCCCAAAAATTTTCATCGCTATTAACCAATTAGGACTTAAAAAGAATTCCCGATTATAAAAATTGCCAAGAATTTATATTATTAAATTCTGTTTTGTCGCGTCGTAACAATTTGTGTATTGTTTCTTTGTTTCATAGTTTGTCTTTACATATCGTGACGATTCAGAAATATTATCTTGAGAAATGTTTTAGTATACTTCTTAGTATACGTAAAATCTTCATCGCTATTAACCAATTAAGACTCAAAAATAATTATCAATTGTGAAAATTGCTAGAAATTCATATTACTTAATTGTGCTATTTATGTCACAGTTACAGAAAGGTTCCCAAAAATTTTCATCGCTATTAACCAATTAGGACTTAAAAAGAATTACCAATTATAAAAATTGCCAAGAATTTATATTATTAAATTCTGTTTTGTCGCGTGGTAACAATGTGTATGTTGTTTCTTTGTTTAATAGGAAGTATGTGTGTCACCGTGTATGCACTGCCAAATAAATAACGACGAGAACGAGGTACTAAACGTACGTCGAGCTAGTCCCACGTCAGCCATAAGACGCGTTAGCGCGTGCATTATTCAGTTGACAAATAGCTTTTGTAAATTTAATAGGAGTTTGTTATTTTCCGGTGAAGCGAAGTGATTTAAACACGAGCCTTTCATCGTTGCCCAACGGACTGGCAACAACTGTGGCACAGTCATTATCGAAAAGTCGACAAAATACCAAGAGAATGGTTAGAATAACGAATGTCTCGCAACAATTAGCGACTCTCGCGGCGACCATTATCAGTTTCCCTCGACCAGCGAAACAACCCCGTTCGCTGTTGTCGATATTGCTGTATATTACTTTCTTGTAATGTGAGACGGTTACTGTGGAAATTAATTCGGGGACTAAAATATTCACGAAAGAAACTTTTCGTGAAATAAACTAACAAGCATCGAGTAGAATAATCATGGGAATGTCAAATAAAATGGATTGGAAATAAATCGATTGAAGATTCGGATCTTTTGGGAAGAGGAAGATTCAATCTACATTTAGTCATCATTAAGTTCGAAAACTTTGTCAATGTGTTTAAAGACGCCTTATCTTAGCACTCGAGTATGACAGTTACAAGAAAATTAAATAAAATAGGCACGATTGAAAATTTTGATCTTTTTGGTGGATTATGGGAAGAGGAAGATTCAATCTTTAAAACCATGATAGATTCAGTCATCATTCAGTTAGAAAAATTTGTGAATGTTTTTACAGACGTCTCACTTTAGCACTCGAGTTTGACAATTAAGAGAAAATTTAAATACAATGGGCACGATTGAAAATTTGGATCTTTTGGGGGGTATTGTTGGGAAGAGGAAAATTTAACCTTCAAAACCATGATAGATTCAGTCATCACTCAGTTAGAAAAATTTGTCCATGTTTTTAAAGACGTCTCACCTTAGCACTCGAGTATGACAGTTAGGATAAAATTAAATACAATGGGCACGATTGAAAATTTGGATCTTTTGAGGGGGATTGTTGGGAAGAGGAAAATTCAATCTTCAAAACCATGATAGATTCAGCCATCATTCAATTAGAAAAATTTGTGAATGTTTTTACAGACGTCACATCTTAGCACTCGAGTATGACAATTAAGAGAAAGTTATATATAATGGGCACGATTGAAAATTTTGATCATTTGGGGGGATTGTTGGGAGGAGGAAGATTCAATCTTTAAAACCATGATAGATTCAGTCATCGCTCAGTTAGAAAAATTTGTCAATGTTTTTATAGACGTCTCACCTTAGCACTCGAGTATGATACTTAGGAGAAAATTAAATACAATGGGCACGATTAAAAATTTGGATCTTTTGAGGGGGATTGTTGGGAAGAGGAAAATTCAATCTTCAAAACCATGACAGATTCAGCCATCATTCAATTAGAAAAATTTTTGAATGTTTTTACAGACGTCACACCTTAGCACTCGAGTATGACAATTAAGAGAACATTAAATGCAATGTGCACGATTGATAATTCGGATCTTTTGGGGGGATTGTTGGGAAGAGGAAAATTCAACCTTCAAAACCATGATAGATTCAGCCATCATTCAATTAGAAAAATTTGTCAATGTTTTTAAAGACGTCTCACCTTAGCACTCGAGTATGACAGTTAGGAGAAAATTAAATAAGATGTACTCGATTGAAAATTGGGACCTTCTTAGGGAAGTATGGGAAGTGGAAGCTTCAATCATCATATCCATGGTAGATTCAGTCATTGTTCAATCACCATTCAATCATGAAGAACAAGTTGAATTTTTAATAGAAAAATACTGAAAAAAGAATACCAAAGAGCGCTACAGAATCTGAATAAAAAGGAGAATAGTTGTTCTCATTGTAAAAGTATATAGAATGCGCTCCTTATAAAAATATAAAGCACGTCATTTTTAAATTCCAATTTGATTGTGTTCTTCGGAAGATTTTGAATCAAGAAGTTTTCTATTTTCCTCTTGGGTAATTGAAAAGCGCAGGATTTCTTTGAAATGTGGGGACGCGATTGGATAGAGAGAATAGATAAAAAACAGATAATCCGATTTTTCCCTGTAACTACCCTCCCGATCACGATAAAGGTTAGGTTCAATGCCATTTTTGATCACCTTAGCCAGCTTACTATGTCGTTCCAGATTTTCAATTTATCAATTTCAAAATTTAATTTCAATATAGAACATTTATCTAAAAATTCGTTGTAACAGAGAAAGTAATTTTTGAGTATTTTTATAAAAATTCTAAGGACGATTGATGGACTCGAATTTTAATATCTGACAATCAGTAACATTTCGTGCACTTTAAACTGTTTAAATTTTGTAGTATTTTCACGATTTGAATTTTCAGTTTAAAACAGTTGTCAAAATTGCTTTGTAACAGAGAAAATAATCTGTAGTTATTTTTCTAACGATTGTTAAGGCACTCGAGTTTTAATGTCTTATGAATCAACAATTCTTGGAGCATCAAAAATTTTTGAAACTACAAATTTAAGTCGTTAGAGTGCTAAACATTTATTCACAGATACATTATAATAAGGAAAGTAATGCGTAGGAATTTTCATAATAATTGCTATGAAAATAAAATAAAGTCGAAATGATTTTTAATGTTTGGCAATCAGTCATTTTCGCAGGATCGCAATTTTTCACGATTAAAAATTTGTTTCATCGAGAATGTACTACTAGATATTGTTCGAGAGAAGAAATATTGTCACATTTCAGTTTCTTTGTGGTAAGAAACGGCTCTGACAGAAAAAAAAGAACAGTATAGCGTAGAAATGGGGCATTTCTGAATACAAAGATATGCATCGAACATCTGTCATGTCTGAGGAAATGTGGATCACGTGCTCGTGGTTTCTTGCAAAGCGGAAAATGGAAATCTCAAATGCAAGTTTCTGGCAATACGTTTCCTTTTGAAAATACCGCAAACCGCGCGGATTAACCCGGTGGAGCTTATTTGCATTGGCGTTTTCATATTCGTTCACACCTGTCCGCGCGGCAGCCGCAACTGGACCGCAGGAAACAAAATCTGCGCTGTTTCCGCGCGATTCTATTTACTGTAGCTCTTATGAGAGCGTTCAGTTGGTTGACACGGATTCCGCGCGTTTAGGACGTGTGCCACCATGAATCGCTTCGAGTTTTTCTTCTGGTGACACAATTGAGGACGTCAACACTTAAAATTTCTTCCTTAATCAATTCAATTAATTCATCAAATGATTTTATCGACATGCTGAAAGAGTTGAAGAATTTCGGCTCTTAATATCGGATGCACCCAGTACTGCTTTTTTTCGCTAATTATTTAGAAGTTTATCATCTTCAACGATGTTCATGACCTTGAAATATGTTGTCAAGGTCATCATTCTGAACAAATTTTCTCTATACATGTTACTAAGATACATTTATTGAATAGTGCCCTTGCATGTGAAAATTGTGAAATACATTTCACAAATCTCCCTGGATATTTTTAAGAAAATTTATTGCTAAGATACATTTATTGAATAGTGCACTTGCATGTGAAAATTATGAAATTTATTTCACAAATCTTCCTGGTTATTTTTAAGAAATTTTTATAGCTAAGATACATTTATTGAATAGTGCCCTTGCATGTGAAAATTATGAAATTTATTTCACATATCTTGCTGGTTATTTTTAAGAAATTTTTATAGCTAAGATACATTTATTGAATAGTGCACTTGCATGTGAAAATTATGAAATACATTTCACAAATCTTCCTGGTTATTTTTAAGAAATTTTTATAGCTAAGATACATTTATTGAATAGTGCACTTGCATGTGAAAATTATGAAATTTATTTCACAAATCTTCCTGGTTATTTTTAAGAAATTTTTATAGCTAAGATACATTTATTGAATAGTGCCCTTGCATGTGAAAATTGTGAAATACATTTCATAAATCTTCTTCGTGATTTTTAAAATGATTTTGGAACTAGAACACATTTGTTGATTATTAACGTATTCTTGTACGTTCAAGTACAAGATACTTTGCAAATTTCTACGTTTCATCAGCTAGTAAAGGGCAGACGGTTCGCTCGAAAAGGGATTCTTATCGTGATTGGGTAAGATCAGCATCGTTATCTTTAGCCAAAGAAGTAGTTCCTAGCAAAGGAAATCAATAATTTTCTTTAAGCTTCCGTTCTCGACTACCCAGTTGGCGCCAGTACTCGTTTCAAAGTTTCTGTGGTTAGGGGTTCTCGATAGTAGTACAGGTCGGTAAATTATCAGCTGCTGGATGTCTGACCATGACACGTCTGTTTCTACTAATAAGTTTCTCTGAACTTCAAAGGAATTTGCGAAATAACAAAGTCTACATTGCAAATACTCTGTGCCACATATTGATCCATAGAAAATCACTTGCTTCATACAATAATTGTTCAGTTATAAATATAAAAAATATTTTTAATATGCGATTTATAAATTAATTAAATAGTCTTTTGAACTGTTTAAATTTGCGAAGCGATAAGATCCACGTTGAAAATACTGTGTTCTAAATATTGATCCATACAAAATTATTTCCTTCCTTCAATATTGTCCAGTTATAAATATAAAATATATTTTTAATATGTTATTTATAAATGATTAAATAGTCTCTTGAACTATTTGAATTTGCGAAGCGATAAAATCCACGTTGAAAATACTGTGTGCTAAATATTGATCCATACAAAATTATTTCTTGGCTTCAATAATTGTCCAGTTATAAATATAAAATATATTTTTAATATGTTATTTATAAATGATTAAATAGTCTTTTGAACTGTTTAAATTTGCGAAGCGATAAGATCCACGTTGAAAATACTGTGTTCTAAATATTGATCCATACAAAATTATTTCCTTCCTTCAATATTGTCCAGTTATGAATATAAAAATTTTTTTAATATATGATTTATAAATGATTAAATAGTCTCTTGAACTATTTGAATTTGCGAAGCGATAAAATCCACGTTGAAAATACTGTGTGCTAAATATTGATCCATACAAAATTATTTCTTGGCTTCAATAATTGTTCAGTTATAAATATAAAATATATTTTTAATATGTTATTCATTAATGATTATATATTTCCCGATGATAAATGTTGGCTCAAATTTGTATTTTTAGAAAAAGCTCCTTTCAAAAAATGTTTTACAGCAGCGTCCAACGTCACCGGAAATAAAAATACCACAATTTTTACATGTTACTTATTCAGGTTCGAACACCTAGCATTTTTGGAAAATAAATTTCCCAGGAGCATGATGGCACTTGTCAGCTAAAGTATCGATTTTTGCCCTGTGAATTTTTTTAGAATGCAAAATAAACAATGTTCAAAAAAACCGGTTCTGCTGGATTTAGATTTTAAAAATAAAATGATCCAACGATGTTTGATGTCATAAGTATGATCTGATTTTTTTGTATAAATTGCGAACAAGAAGTATAGTCCGCCATTGCGTTGCCTTAAAGGTGATGGTATAGTTTCTGGGTAATGATGTTGGAGAAGGAGCAAAGTAAATGAGCCTTTTTATAAGAAAATTGTGTTGGCTTACACTGCACTTGTCCTAGAATCTGTTGAGTAGTTCCTTAACATAAATCTTAACAGCAGAATACAATGTTTAACAATCCCAGTTAACATTTTTGAATCATCTGCTGCATTATTTACAGTCATAAATTAATCCTTTCAATCTTCATAATAAGAAACAACCTTTTCATTCTTCAAACAGAAACTACATATTGGAAATGATAAACTTTAAAAATAATCTCCAACATTCTTTGTGCACTCACTAAACTTTACAGAAAATTTATGAATCGTGTAATCAATTTGGATTCCTAATAAAATTACAATTGTTTAATTGCAAGTGCTACGAATTAATTTTCCCACCTAATATATCAGAAAATAATACAAGAAAGAAAAGACAAAAATGGTTTTTTCTCATTTTTTCACAAAATCTTGATAAAGAACTATATATACATTTTTGAGTGTCACTCAGCTTTACCATTTACAAATTACTGAAATTAATGTTCGAGTTTTGTTGGGATTTTATTTAAGAGCACGTAATAATAAATGTACAAGTGTAATACAAATGTAAACCACGAACAACGGTATCGCATAACCACACACCAAATAAAAAAAGGAACAAAAATGAGATTAATGTGTTCTAACTGTATTCATGAAAAACACTCTTCGATACATCGATTCAACCATTTCTAACAAGTTTTCAACGACACAAGTCTCCAAATTTTTGCAAATTACAATGTTTTGGAAAAGAAAAAAATTTACAAGCAGACTATCAGACTTTTAGATGTAATAATTAATATTTCTATGCTTGAGGATAGTTGGGATTTTATTTTTCGGAGTTTTCGATTAGTGTCGCCGTTGGACTCTCACTGGAAAAAATGTTGAGAGATCGTGTCGAAATTTTAATAGAAGCCTTAGCTCCCGCTGATTATCGGTGGATTTCATTTGCGGCTTAAACTTCTGAAGTATTCGTCCCAAGTTGTCGGTTGAACCTTCGCGACCATCAAGGCTGCAATAATCAGATTCTTGAGAGGGCTCCTGTCACCACTCGAGGAACACCCACGTGCACACACAAAGGCAGAACAAGTCAGCCTATATCGAGTGTGGTGTCTAACAATATTACCTCAGAATATTCCTACAATTCCCCTTTTCCATTTTTCATTCATGTCCAGCGTCGATAAGTGGCGCTGAAGAATTTGCAATATGATTTGCATGAGAAATGCATCAGAAATAATGTACAATTGGTTCGAATATACTCACAACTTGTCACTTGGACAATTATCAGATTGTCAAATCAAATTTGAATAGAACATTCTAAAGTTCCATTTCATTTTTGATTGACTGGAAAGTTTTCTGAACGACGAAAATAAAATTCTCAGATCTTTCGAAATTGCTGTCGCTTTGGATCAATTTATTCGGTAACTCTCAACTGAAGGTCTTTGTTTATAATGATATCTTTATGAAACTATTGCCAACAGATTCGTGGCACTTTTCTGATTAAAATGAGTCCAAACACAACCCCATTCTGAACATATTTGTCTGTTCAATTCAATTGTTCGAACTTCGTTTTGGAGAACTCTTTTTTTCAAGTTTTTTTTATGCAATCCTATAGATTTCGACGAGAAAACACCGAAAATGAAAATCTTATTGCGAGGAATTCATTGGTTCAAAAGTTATACGCGTATAAAATTGAACACTTTTAAGCATTTGTAACAAGTTAAAGCGTCGCCATATTGATGATGTATTTGCTAGGTGTTACACATAAAATGGGCTAAATAGTTCTGAGCAGATCCGTTAGTTGGCAGCACAAACACTTATGTAATAATAACACATTTACCAAATCAAAATGCGAAACATTATACCATGGTCGTGCCGGCCTTCTCCGCTCCCACGACGACCTAACCTCAAACCATACGCTCAGTACTATTTAGCCGATTCTGCAAATACAGGGTGTTTCGTCTAAAACAGGGTACCTAAATATCTCCTCTCCCTCTGAAAAAAAATGTTTCTAACGTAATCTAAATGGTTTCAAAAGACGAATCAGATGGAAGAATCGGTTTTAATAAATTGTAATTTTTTAATCGTTTTTTCAAGATCACTCCTGTTTTTTTACATATATACACACATTTTTTGATGTTGTATGTTATAGCAAACATTATTGCGCATTCATCCATGTTTAATAGCACGACCTTGAAATGACCGTGAACTCTAAAATTTGCTAATTAATGCAGAACTTACTTTCAGCGACATTTGAGATTTCAACGGTAACAGAAATTCGACCACGAACTTGAACTTATAAATAATCACATTGTATCATTCTTCTTCTTATAAATTACAATTTATAAAAAACGATTCTTCCATCTGATTCGTCTTTTGAAACCATTTAGATTACGTTAGAAACATTTTTTGTATTTTCAGAGGTAGAGGAGATATTTAGGTGTCCTGTTTCAGACGAAACACCCTGTATACCATACTATCTAACACATGCGCGGATCACCTACCATTTATCCAGCGCATGCGCCGAACAGACCTACCTCTACCACTCAACAAATATCCAATATGGCGACGCTCTAACCTATCAAAAACGCTTAAAATCACATAAAAAAAGTTCAAAAAATTTAAAAACGCGGAGTTCTGCAAGACGAAGTTCATCCCATGATTTTGTAGAACTGCGATTATTCGAGCTACTCACATGGAGCAGCAATTCGCATAATCGAGGTTCTTCAAAATCGTGGATTGAATAGGCAAATATGAATCAATAAGAATGGTGTCTTGTTTGGGCTCATTTTAATGAGAAAAATGTCACCAATATGTTGGTAAAAGTTTCGTTACCGAAATCTTTACAAACAAAATGGCTGTATCAGTTTTTATTATTATTATTACACAGATCAAAGAACTGTGTCTGTTCATAATATGAGAAACAATTCAATCCCGAAACTTTTGCTTATATCGAGACATTATTATTGCATGTATCAGAGATTATTATGAACTCTAATCGCCTGCATATGATGTGATATCTCATCCCATCCAATCTGCAGCTCTCCCATTATACCCAACGCATATTTGCCTAGACAGGGACAAGGAGTCGGTTACGTTTGTTTGCGAGTTAGGATCAATCCACGACATCTCATTCTCCCAGAAACGTATCGCGTCATTGCATCTATATCACTAGCAGCCCTAAGCTCTGCTGCACGATTGCCGCCAAAGCAGAAGTATGAAACGTTCCCCGAGTAATAGAAAAGCATCATCCTCGTCGGCGAAGGTGAATTACAACGCGTTTTCTTGAAATGAGCGACCTCGTTCCGACCTCTCACCTCAGGCTAGGGTTTATCGAGTTTAATCCTGAGGAACGGTATTACTTACGGTTCTTTGCCGAACGACACAAACCACAAAATGTCGCAAAATTGAAAAGTCACTGTTACCGAGTCACCGGTCACGATTGCATGTCAGTCGAAGAAATAGAACTGACTTCATCCACAGAATTTACGAAATTGTTCTGTTGACGATTTCTTCAAACCCATGCATTGACATTTTTGTTGCAATTTTACTCGATTCTGAATTTTGGAACATTTCGGGAAATATAAACGGCTTCAGAAGGATTGGAATTAATTCAATATAAATTAAAATGATAAAATTGAAATTATTTGAAATGCAATTAAATTGATAAAATTGAATCGAATTGAAATAAATTAAATTGATAAAATTGAAATGAATTGAAATAAATAAAATTGATAAAATTGAAATGAATTGAAATACAATTAATTGATAAAATTTAAATGAATTGAAATACAATTAATTGATAAAATTTAAATTATTTGAAATACAATTAAAATATTGGCATTGAAATCAATTGTAATTCAATTAAATTGACAAAATTGAAATTAAATTTTTCAATTCTATCAATTTTTGCAAACCCATACATTGGCATTTTTAATGCAGTTTAACTCGATTTTGAATTTTAGTGAATTTCGGAACATTTCGGTAATTATAAGGAGATATAATACAATATTGAACAAAATTGTCAACATCTCTGAAGATTGTTCCGAGGATACCTCCGAAGAAGATCAGTATGAATTAGACCAAAGCGAAGCTGACATTGCAAGTTCTGAGTATATTGAAAGTGGAGAGTTAGAAGGATACCCTATATCGTTAATATTATTGTTACCATTTCCGTGATAGTTTAAAAAAAAAGACTTTTCACTTATTAATTACTAATTTAAATGTGAAGCCTAATATTGTTCAATTCAGACTTAATTAGAATAAATCGATTTTTTAAAGAAAATGCGTATTTTCGTTTACCCGTCAATTTGACGGGTGCTCGTAGAGATAGGTATATAAGAAACGCCCGTAAACCTAGTGTTAACAATGTGTTCTACGCCCTTTTCATTATCTCTGATTTTCCATATTTTCTCCCCGCTTGTTAGCATCAGCTCCTCTTTAAGGAAACGAAAGTGAAACTGGGAAGAAATTGCTGCGTAAACAACACCAGCTTAATGGATATCATTCTCGGCAATGAAGAAACTCCAAGTACGATTAACGCGTTACCTTGAAAAGTCCTTCAAGTTTTCTGAAACTCGGCTGCGCTCTCTGTGTACTTCCTTGGTAAACTGCCTTATCAAGCTTCTGATTACCACTTTGTCGCTCAGCCTCTTCACACAGTTCTCCGTGCTTTCAGTACGAAAGCGTTTTTCGCTATTGATATCATCGATCGACGTGTTTTAACCTGTGTTCCATTTTTGTTTTTTTTTAAAACAAAATCAGCTTCTTTTTTATCACTTTCCAAAGAAGAAACTTCGAAAGCTTTCATTAAGACGTTGTAATTAAATTTTATTTTCATCTTCAGTTTTAAAAAATTGGATTTGTGAAAAAAAGAAAATTGGTACATGAATTATACCTCGCTCTTCTTCAAAATTGTTTAAACATGTTGAAATGTTTATAATATTATGAAAAAAATATGGTCGTGTTTGAGCAAGTCTAAATTATCGTTTCACGTAATAAAACTTCGCGCAACTTTTGCGATTAAAACAAGAAAAATGGTTAAAGTTGAAAATTAGACGGTCCTTCAAGAATAAATCTTGTGAAGACTGATGGCGATGAAGAATTTACTTATACGACTTTTAAAATTGGTGTTGAATATACATATATATTGTAAATCAATGCTTCAGATAAACCTTTTTTTGGAGGACCAATTTTTTAAAACTTTTTTTTGTGCAGTCCTATATATTTCGACGAGAAATCACCGAAAATGAAAGTCTTATTGCCAGGAGTTCACTGGTTCAGAAGTTATACGCGTGTAAAGTTGAGACTTTTAAGTCGTTTTGACAGGTTAAAGCGCCGCCATATTGGTATATTTGCTGGGTGGTACACGTAAGATCGGCTAAGTAGTCCCGAGCAAATCCGTTAGATGGCTGTACAAGCACGTACGTAATAATAACACATGTACGAAATCAATGCGACGACATAATCCCATACCACCTTGAACTATACCTTCTTTTTGAGATCCTGTATATGATTCTATATATTTTCATATCGCACCGATGAACACTACATTTCTTAAATTTCCGCAACAATCTCCAAATTAAAATTAAAATCAACAATAAAATGTACAACAAACTGCAAAAAAATATTAAAGTCACCTTCGTTTATCCCCGTGCTTCTATCTAGTAGTTGTATTCTAGTAGTCACATTATCTAGCGCATGCGCTCAACACTCCTACGTCTACCGCACAACACATATACTAATGTGACATTTTCATTTGTGAAAAACACTTGAAATTGCTTATGTTTAAACGCATATAACCATTTATCCAACGCATGCGCTCAACAGTCCTACCTCTACCACGCAACGAATATCCGATATGGCGACGCCCTAACCTGTAAAAAACGCTTAAGCATTATTGTTAGGAATTCACTGGTTTATAAGTTAAATTTTCGCAATGTTCTCATCGATATCTACAGGATTACATAAAAAAAGTTGAAAACGTGTTCAAGAAAGTTAAAAACATCTGGTCCTCCAAAAGAAAGAATGCTTCTAATTACTCGAAAAAAGAGAAGTAATTTGGTGCAATTTTAAACAAATTATTCCGATTTATAGGGCGTTTGAACACTTCCACGAACCACTTCATATATAACTATAACTTATATATAACTTATATATAACTATATATATATATAACTTATATAACTATATATAACTTATATATAACTATATATATATATATATAACTTATATAACTATATATATATATATATATATATATATATATATATATATATTGTACGTTGAAAGAGAGATTGACAAATTATTTTGGACACAATGAGACACTGGAATTGTTTTCAGAAAGAAACAATTTGGCAATATTGATCGTCAGATGTATTCAAACGAGATGATAAGTGATTTTCGAGAAACAGAAACCGATATCGGCGCAATCCGCCTCCGAGATTAATCCGCGGGATTAATCAAGGATTGATACGATTCAAGGCTCTTGATTATTTAAATTCGAGTACCCTGTACCAATTGCTAATTAAAAAATCCAACGGACCTAGATATAACCTTAAGGCTCCTCCACTTAGCGAAATTGCGCTTGCATACTATGCTTCATCTCGTTTAATCCTGTGGAGGCAGGTTTTCCAATTAACATAGTTTTCGGATTGTAAGTATTTGTATGCTGTCATTGCCTCATTTCGAACGGTCCTAATTATTTGTTAAAAATCTCATAATTTTATATTGATTTCCACGGGACAACCAAACAAAAACGCATAATCATAATCACAATATTTTCCTCTTAATCACATTGAAGCATTTTAATCTTCACCACAGAAATATGTATTGTTTACAAAAATATAATTTCTTTAGAATGTAAATTGTTTCCACAGAGAAAAAAGAATGCAAAATATGCTAAAATCCTATGTTTCTTGTTTCACCTTACACTTTAACGTAATTTAATGTTTTTAATTGAATTTCCACTCAGCAACCATAATCGGCTACCTTCAGGCTATTCACTGTGTTCAGGATGATGGATCTTTAATTCGATGTATAAGTACATATTTAAGATACAACCATAATTTTTCCTTTTGAGCAATTTGCAAAGATTATCCAAAATCTATTAATTTTAAATGATTCAATGCATTCAGCATAATTAAAGTTGACCCAAAAAACTGATGCTTAACCTAAAAATTAAGATACAACTACGGCACGTATGTTATTTTAATTTCACATAGCATTCCTAATCCATTGCTTCCAAAACGATTCGATGCAATTAGGCTGATGATCCGGTCCGTAATTAGGATAAATGAGACGGATAATAGCAACAATAGTTACAATACAGTATGATACGAGCATGGCAGACCTAGTCGCGTGCACGGTCCAATTTCGGAATTAACTTATATGCAACAGAATTAAATATATTTTCGTGCAGGCTGTTACAATGGCGCACAGGAACAGTAATACGTTTGAATAATCGCCCGCAGAGTCACACTCGGCTGTAACACCGTTCACATATAGAATTTAATTTGCGAAATCGGGCCGGTTCTATTAAAGAAGTTAATTAGTCCGCTTAATTGGTTTGATACCGGTGTTCTATTTATGGTGTGCCGCCCCACATTTAATTATCACTCAACTTTGTTCAATGTTTGAGGTGGCTCATTATTTGTATACTATCCGACGTTGTAGTATTTTCGAACAAAATTATTTATTCTATTCATAGTTTAATATTGAGGATACAAAGAATACAGTATATTGAGAATAATTTGATATTTCAGTATTTTCTAACCAAATAATTTATTCTATTCATAGTTTGATATTGAGGGAACAAAGTATAGTATGTTGATAATAATTTGATATTTCAGTATTTTTAAACAAAATTATTTATGTATTCTATCCATAGTTTGATATTGAGAATACAAAAAAAACATATTGAGAATAATTTGATATTTCAGTATTTTCTAACAAAATTATTTATTCTATTCATAGTTTAATATTGAGGATACAAAGAATACAGTATATTGAGAATAACTTGATATTTCAGTATTTTCTAACAAAATTATTTATTCTATTCATAGTTTGATATTGAGGATACAGAAAATACAGAATATTGAGAATAATTTGATATTTCAGTATTTCCCAACAAAATTATTTATTCCATTCATAGTTTGATATTGAGAATACAGAAAATACAGAGTATTGAGAATAATTTCATATTTCAGTATTTTCTAACAAAATTATTTATGTATTCTATCCGTAGTTTGATATTGAGAATACAAAAAATACAGAATATTGAGAATAATTTAATATTTCAATATTTCCCAACAAAATTATGTATTCTATTCATAGTTGGCATACCAAGGATCTATATATATGCCAAACGTTATTAACGTGTAACATGTATACTGACTCAGAAACCATCTCAATTAGACTTCGTCGTTTGTAGCCCTAAGGGTTGGATTTACTTTGCTCACTGACTAAACGGTCGAGTTATGGCATTAAATTGCTTACTACTTGAAACGTAGTAGTAAGAGAGACGGGCATATTAATTAAAATGTAATGCTCCAAATATTAAATTTAATCACAACAAATATTAAATTATTTCAAGTCTCGTTTCTGTTTCACACACGAGTCAACCAACCGCCCATGTGCGCGCGCGCGCGCGTGTGTGTGTGTGTGTGCTTCAGAGAACACTATCGTACAGGACAATTATAGTGTGTAATAAACATTGATATTTGCCGACAGGACAATCATAGTTCATAATGAACATTGAGATCTGCGACGGGACAATCTCAGTGCGTAATAAACGTTGATATTTGCGAACAGGGCAATCTCACTGTGCAATAAATATTGACATTTGCCAACGAGACGATCAGACCATACAACGCACGAACTCCCACAAGCCTGGAGATCGCTATGCGGTTACCAATACGAGCGTGTGTAAGAAAATTTTTTCCAGGTACGAAACTAGTGAAAAAGTGGGGGAAAACGAAGAAGAAACGATGAAGCCATTTAGGCGAATCGAAATGAGTTTGCGCAGGCTATTAAGAAGTGGCGGGGATATTTGATCGCCTACGAAAAAATCGAGGATGTCACCCAGGCCTGTGTGTGAACCCTTTTTATACTACTTAAGTCCTTTATGGTGTTCGTTTGCTCACGAAGAGATTTATGTCGACGAGAAGAGGGTGGACACTGCTGAAAGAAAAAACTGACAATGATTCCATGCATTATCCTTTCAGGATGATACTGAAGAGATGCTTTCTTTTATGGTTCGTTTGCTCTATGACGATCTTCAATCTGTTCACATCAGTCTGTCCTACTCATTGTCAGAGACGATACAACAATCTTGTGTTACATGGCACGACCTATATTTCATTATTTATTTTACCATCTTTATTTATTTCATTTTATATTATCGCTCTTCAAGTATTTTATCATCTTCATTTATTCTATTTTAAATAGTTGCTATTTATTTTGGTAATTATACAGTAAAGGGGACACCTCAACGATTTCAATGACCTTGAAATATGTTATCAAGATCACCATTCTGAATAAGTTTTTCTTATACATGCTACCGCCGCCGTTCGGCCTTCTTTTTTTAGATACAGTAACCCCGCGATCTAAGCCCTTTTTCGGTTCTCTGCCGGAACTTAGATCGTGAAGGGACACTATTCTTTTGTTATCGCTTCGACCGCGCTGAACGTAGAAAGGCACAGCATGTAAACACGGACCGCTATCCTCGTCTACGTCCGAAAGTCACTATATATATCGTCAATTAAACCAGTAAATACAGTGTAAATTATTTAGTGTTTAGTGTCATTCTAACACGCGGCCGAAGGCACAACAAAAAATAGCGTATCGGTGAGACAATACAAATGCAATAATAAAACTTTCTTATTTTTTTCTTATTTTTAATGGAATGCTACCAATATATTCGTAGCATTTTTCTAATGAAACTGATACCAAATATGATACAATTCCGATGATATTTACTTGAGTAATAAAAGATGAAAGTTATGGACATAAAGAAGGACAGCGTATTGGAAAGAAAGAGACGCGGAGACTCGCAGTCGCCGGCACAGTTCAAAGGCCCGCGTGTCCGTACAATGTAATGCTAATAAAAAACTTCCATCGTTCATTACACAAGTAAATATCATCGGAATTATATCATATTTGGTATCATTTTCATTAGAAAAATGCCACGAATACGTTGGTGAAAGTTTCATGAAAAAATTATAAAAAATAAAGAAGTTTCGTAATTGGATTAATAGTGATTTACACCGATATACCCGACTCAGGATCAGATCACGCGGCATGTTTACACTGCTGAGCGACCGAAGCCGCTCGAGCTTCACGGACCTTCCGGGGATACCCCGCAGTGGAAGGTGTAGGCCAAGGGACATAGATCGCAATGTTCCGTTGGACTTAGATCGCATGGTTACTGTATTTACAAAATTCTGCGGACCCCAATACAACGAATTCTACCATTTTTAATTGTCCACACACGCGTTTGGTGGGCCCCGCCCATTTTGAAGTGTTCCCATCACTGCACCCCCACCCCAAATCTAACCCTAACCTAACTAAAATGCGGTTAAAATTACGGGGTTCGCTGTGACGAATGTAACAGTTTTTTAAAAATATCTCGGAAACTAATCCGGAATAGTGGTAACACGTATAGGCAAAAATTGCTTGGAATTATACTTCAGATAACATATTTAAAACTCATCAAAATCGATAAAGAATCCCGTTTCAAGATTGTTACCTCACGGATGGTTAGATTTGTACAGTCTGGAGACTAATTTTAGTTAGGCCTATGTTAGTTCTGGGTTAAATATCTAGGGGCGGTGGTGAAGAGGGACGGGTGGAACCCCTCCCACGCCCTAAAGGACGAATTCAGTGAGTAGGAAACGGCGGAGTTTGCTATAATCATCCTAACAGTGCTTTGCGAATATCTAAAAAACTCAGGCCGAGCGGCGGTGACATGTGTAGGGAAAAGTTATTCGGAATGATAACCTTGACGACATATTTCAAGGTCATTGAAATCGGTGTCGTGTACCCTCTTCTATTATCTTTATTTTATTTGAGAAAATCAGAAATCGAATATCAATTATTTGGTTCAGAAAGCAGCTACTTTACAATAAAATGGATATTTGTTAATCGAATAGTAAGTTTTAATGTGTACACGTATGCACAATCAAAGGTTAAGTGTTAATCGATAAAATCATTTGTAATCTCTTTCAATCTTTAGGATTTTATTCGCGAATGAAATAACTGTATAGAGAGAAAAATTTGTGTGCATTGGCGAAAATGCTGTTTTGAGAAGAGCATGTTTGCCAAGTTTAGAATGGGCATTGGCGTTTGAAACATGATCCTCGTTCAGGAAGGACGTCCAAAGTCGATGACGAGGAAGACGATTTTGAAGCGAAATCCATTTCGGTATTCAATATCAGCAGAAGAATTATCGAACGTAGCTCAAGTAACAAATTCCAGGTTAATAATATTCCACGAAATGAATAAATGGTAAACCTTACGTTTAGGGGAGGATGCTCCGATGACCTTGACCTTGACCTTGACATATGTTGTTGAGGACAACATTCTGAACAACTTTTGTTGTTGTTTGCGAAAAACTATTGCTAATAGTGTATTAAATTTTCCGTATCTTCCACGCTCCGTGGAAACGTAAACCTATTCCGGGGCCGCATCTGTTTATTTTTTGTTTGTAAACACGTTGTGGGGATGAGAAGCGGCAATACCACACACACCCACCCAGTGTTTCTAAAAAGAAGGCTCTCACATTATACAATATAAAATCAACTGAGACGAATACAGCATACATGTATTATATTATCGCATTTGATAGTAAAACGAATTGCAAAACCTAATCCAGACCTAACCCAAACCAATACAGCATACATGTATTATATTATCGCATTTGATAGTAAAACAAATTGGTATTGGTTTCAGTTGATTTTACATTGTTTAATGTGAGAACCTTCGTCTCGGAAACACTGTGTGGGTGTGTGTGGTGTCGTGTGTTGGTTAGGACTAGGTGGCGGGGGGGGGGGGGGGGGGAGAGCACGCAGACGAAATTATGAGTATCTCGAATAGTATCTATATCAAACTGAGAATTTTATTCTGTATTTAAATAGTCTAATGGATACATAGAATTCATTATTTCGAAAATTCATCAATGCGTTTATCAAAATTGTACGTTCTTTTAAATAAAAATTCGGCAACATAATACAAAATTCAATATAGTACTAGCAATAGTTTTTCGCAAATATCTCGAAAACTAAGACCGAGCACCGGGTAGTTGTAATGACAAAAGTTGTTCAGAATGTTGTCCTCAACAACATATGTCACGGTCAAGGTCAACAGAGCATCCTCCCCTAAACGTAAGTTTTACCGAATAAATAACTGTTATTAGTGCTAAGTAGTGAAATTGAAAACGAGCAGGTAAAACATCGAAACTTATACACTTATCGGTGTAGCCATTTTGTTTTGAATTATTTTTTTATCAAACCAACACCGATACATCCGTAATGCTTTTCCGTTTATATTGAGTCCAAACACGACACAATTTCCTTCAAATTTACTCATTCGATTCACAATACTAATTAGTGGAGCAGGACCGTTCGGATACTCGAGAGCCCACTATACCGTGTATCAAACACTCAAATACGATCCAAGTTGTATCGTGTTTGGTATCGTTTCACTCAGAAAAGTGTCACTGCTACTGTCAGCGTGTTTTCGTTTCCAAATTTCAATTTGCAAGTTCACAATCATGCAAAAATAACGAAGCTCCACATCTTCGTTCACAAATTGTCCATCTTTGAACTGTCGTAACTTCGCAACAAAAAATCATTGAACAATCACTCTAGTCTTATTTTGATGCTTAAAATCTCTACTGTTAGACCTCTGGAGCAGTTTTTCCCCAAACTGTCCTCCATCGTAGTAAAAATCGAGGGCGTATCTATGCTATCCTGCAAAATTAAAGAAGCTCGAAATCTTCGCCCACAGATTGCCCATATCTAAAGTGTCATAACTTCGCAACAAAAACTCATTTTGAAGTTTGAAGTCTCTACTGTTAGACTTCTGTAGCAGTTTTTGTTTGTACTCATACTGCAGATATCACGGCCAGGGAACTAAGCAGCCATTAGCTGGAACAAAATCTGGGTTTTAAAGAGAAAATCGATCAATTGACTACGGTTCATGGCCGCAGGAAATTTTTCTGCCGATCTTTATTTTGGTAAATGGATTATCCGGAACTATCTGCAAGACGTTCCGTTCCGTTCGACGCGTCCACCTTTTCCGTCACGCAAAGCAGTCGGTGCGACTAGTCCCATCGAGCAAAAAGCTAGGTTATCTTTCGCCATAGTGTGCGAATGTCTCTCTTTCTCATTTTCTGTAAAATGCAGTTCCTCTTCTACCACGTGCGGTTTTTTCGCCGCTGAGTGTGCAGCTCTTCAGCGTGGAGCGAAGCTCTCAACCCTTTTCTACATTTCCCACCTTTATACCATTCCGCGTTTCCTCTTTTCTCTAATTTCACCTGTCCACGAGCTTTCCATATGCTGGTGTGGGGACACCCTAATTTAAAACGCGTTGAAAAAAATTCATATAATAGTTAACACGTTAGCGATCAACTTTTGCTTCGCGGATAAAATGCTTCGTTAAATGCATTCTCTTACATCAGTGGTGGGCACGGGTGGGGCCCCTCAAATGCCTGCTTCTCCCACAAACCTCTCTTTCATGCAGCGCGCATGTTCGTTGCGCACGATGATGTCTCGTGTCTTCGTTGCTACATTGTACCGCGCTTTCTGGAAGGGGACAGAGGGCGGTACGGTGTTGACGGTTTTGCCTCAATTGAGGCAAAATTGCCCATCTCTGTCTTACATGCACAGTGACGCACATAAATATTCGGACACTCTTAAAAAGACGATAACTTTTTTAATATTGAACCCTACAAAATGCATTTTGTTTTTGAGAAGTTGGAACAATTAGTTTACTACGTGACGTTGATAAAAATTTTTGGAAGAGAGAAAATACTAAAAGTTGTATTTGACAACCCTTTTATGTGGGCGAGTATTGATAATTAAAAAAGGAAACGTTTTGTAAATCTGTGTCAATTATAAGAATTCTGAAAATTTTATCCATGAAATTAAAATATTTCAAAGGACGTAAAATGTACAAATTTAATTGGGTCTATATTGGGAGAGGACAGACACGAAATTCTGGAATAATTTCGTCCAGTTAACAAATTTCTAGAATTCCAAACTATTTTGAATGAATCTCTGCTATCGATATATTGTCCGCGTTACTCGTTAATTAAATAACTTGATATAAAATACAATAATTAGAATATGTACCTTTAAGCAACATTTCATTATTGCAGATAAATGCTTGCGGGTATAATTATTGTAATTTCAATCATACAGTCAGATATGTATTAAATTTAGATGTCTGCGCCACTTTCGGCGCATTAATAATTTTACATAAATCGATAAGTTAAGATTTAGTCTTGTAGACAAGTTCTAATTAAAATTTAATTTTTCATCGGAGAATTTATCATTCAAGATTCACAAAATAAATAAATTGCAGATGCTTGCCGATATAATTAATTTTAATCCTACAGTAATAACATACGAAATCAACGCGACGACCTGACCACAAACCAACTTGGACTATACCTTCTTGTTGAGATCCTGCTTATGATTCTGTATATTTTCATATCGCACCGATCAACACTACATTTCTTAAATATCCGGAACAATCTACAAATTAAAATTAAAATCAACAATAAAATGACAACAAACTGCTGGAAAATATTAAAATCAGCTTCATTTATCCACATGCTCGTATCTAGTAAACTACCGTGCCATTTAGCGCATGCGCTCAACACTCCTACGTCTACCACCCAGCAACTATACTAGTGTGACGTCACTTTAATTTGTGAAAAACACTTGAAATTGCTTATGTTTACACGCGTATAACCATCCATCCAGCGCATGCGCTCAAGAGCCCTACCTCTACCACCCAACGAATATCCAATATGGCGACTCTCTAATCTGTCAAAAACTCTTAAAATTGCTCATGTTTATACGCGTATAACTTATATACCAATGAATTCCTAACAATAATACTTACATTTTCGTAATGTTCTCATCGATATCTACAGGATTACATAAAAAAAGTTAAAAAAGAGTTCAAGAAAGTTAGAAACATCTGGTCCTCTAAAAGAAAGAACAGCCTTAATTTTAATCCTACAGTAAGATAAATAAGATTATAATTTCATATAACTCAACAAGTTAAAATCTAGTCTTGTAGAAAAACTCTTCTAAAAATTGAATTGTTTGTCGGAGAATTTCATCATTCAAGATTCACAATATAAATATAATAAATAAATGAACAAAGATTTATCGTCTAATGACAATGAATTGCATTATCGTGATCTATGTCCTCGGAAAGAACGAAAATGTGCAGGTATTAGGGCAAAACGATCTAGTGGGACTATAAACATCACCATCCACGAAAAGTGACCTAAAAACCGGATATACTTAAAGTAGACGTGCCTCGTTGGCTGTAAAAGAAACGAAGTATCTGAATGGCACGGTTCTCTCGCAGGCTCGCGAGGGATTCCGCCACGAGACGTCTTCTCGCTCACGTTAAAGTGGCCTCGTAAATGGAAAAACATCCGGTTCGCAACGAGCAACTTGATATCGCTTATGCGAACCTTGCGTTGCCCGCGAGTGCCCGATTTTCGTTAGTAATCGATGGTAATATCATCGTAACCATCTTCCCCGCGGAAATCAACGTAGACCTCATAATTTTCGAAGATAATACTGCCATTTTACGCTGAACATCAGTCGGTGTTGTATGCAAATTTAGTTTATCAGTAGATCTTAGTAAAAAATATAAATTGTCTATCTCAGTTGCGACAAACTGGAGCAATATATAAATTGATCTCTTTTTTTTTCCTTCCTCAGTATTAATTTAGAATTTCATGACAGAACCTTTTGGTTCTGAAATATTTCTTTTCGAACATTTCATCGTTGTATTCGTGACAATTTGCTGGTTAAAACGAATCCAAACATGACACAGTTCGGAGCTTGTTCGTTCGTTTAATCCACGATTTAGTAGAACCTCGATTATCCAAACCGTTTAATAGACCTCGTTCGGCGATTTTTGTAAAGAAATCAGACGACTGTTTACATTGAGATTTTGCATACATATTTTCCATTAGTTGGACTATAAAATATCATTTTTTAAAATTGAAATAGTTAAAATTATCGGATTTATAGTTTCTCGAAGAGGAGCATGTAGAGAGAAATTGCCTTATTGGCTGACACGATTCCAGCCGTTCCATTGATTTGTAATAAAATAGTAAAGTAGAATTTGAATTAGTACCTATAAATGTACGTATCAAACAAGAAAGATAAAATATCTATGATAAAATATATTGAACATTTATGACAAAACTGAATAGGGTTGACACGAAACTGTGCAGACACTAAACGAATTTAGGAGTGTCATTACTAGACGGCGGATTTTATGAAGTTGTGACTAGAGAGTGGATTTTATGCATTTATAACAAAAATAAGTAGGTGTAATTTAAAACAGTAAAAACATTCGAAAAATTTGTAAATACTGTTATATTATTTTCAATCTATAAAACATATTAACGAAGAAAATGAATTTTTATTTCACTTCAAATTATTGCGATTGAGGTAGACAATTTTTATTTTGCATAAAAATCTGCTGTCTAGTTATGACAAAAATGGATGTAATTTAAAACAGTAAAAACATTAAGACCATTTAAGAATATCCATACGTTATTTTCAATTTATCAAAATAATTAAAGTCGGCAAAGAAACTTGTATATGTTTATTATGTCTAATAATCGACGAAGAAAATATTTATTTTGCTTATTTAATTATTAAATTAGTTCTTACTTATTAAATTTTCGTTTTATATTTTGTGTAACTATGTTTATAGTTAGTTAGTTATTAAAACGATTGGAAGAAGAAATACATTTTAATTTTGCTGCCTACAATCCAGTTACAAACTTTTTATTTTGCACTAAAATTTATAAAAATCGCTACTCTGCGGCGATGCAGGTTATGCGGAAATGCATTCAGGAAATTTCTATTAGCCCTCGTATTATAGACTTTTGATCCGAGCTGATGCTGCAGGATCAATTTTTAATGACAAAGGAGTTCAACGAAGACCCATTGAAACATTTCAATGAAGAGAAGAGATATTGGCGCGACCCTAATCCCGTAAAAATTTCATGCGTGGACAATCGACGATTCCATTTGATGGTATCTGGTATTTTCACGTTCCGTAATTCCAGAGCGTCCCGATTGGAATCTTTAATGAGATCCAATGCCACCAACCCGTTAACGAAACTCATTACCGGTCATTTTCTGCAACCTACGCGCGGATGCCGTTTGACATTTCGCGGAAAATATCAGCAAACGGTGAAGCTGACTTTCCTGCACTGCGATTCTTTAAACCGTTCATTTCCCGCTGGCCACTTTAATTAATTAGAAATGTCGTTTTGGGGAAAAAAGCATGCAGCCACTCTTTCAAACCGTTTTACCCGAGAAAAGCGTGATATTCGACGCTTGATCGCCGTGAAATTAAATACATCTGCACGGTTTTATAAATTTTAGGAACGGCTTTGGTGCTTGTGCGAGAGAAATGCACACACACACACGTTTGTGAGTTTGTTTCGTTAATCCTGCTGGAGTCCTAGAAATTTGTTCTGGGTCGCTGTGCATCTGAGACACGTTGCATTTTAAAATTTCAGTTTTAAGTTCCGCTAAAAGATAGCTTTTATATTTGTTTCATTGAAGTTGATAGTGTTTGTGTAACTTAAAAATTCAATATTTGTTGCTGTGCGTTTGAGACACGGTGAATTCCAAATTGCAGTGTTAAGTTCTGTTAAATTATCGATTTGTTTCATTGAAGTCGATGATATTTGTGTAAGATCAAAATTTGTAAGAAAGTGTAAATCGATAAGTGCTATACACGGGCTCTACTTTATCGGCATGTATCAATATGTAGTTAATTGTTGGTGGCGTGACTTGTGACAGTAACATATTTTGTTTCTTTTCGTCGAGAAGTTGCAGTCTCCTCCATGTGAAACGCACGTAGTTTATACATATACAGGGTGTCCCACATAAATGGGAATAATTAAATATCTGTCGTGTTTACAGTCCTATAAGAAAACATCAGAAGACAAAGTGACACTATTGCAGGGGGCAAATATAATGGTAAAGAAAAAAATTTTTTATGTCGTGTTTTTTAATGAAATTTCAAGGTCACCGATGTTTTTTTAAATGGAATAGTATATTCTTTTTACGATAGCATGATAGACAATAAAAAACTGAATTTAGTGGATACCACCTTTTTGACCTTGAAATGACCTTGAGCAAGAATAATCATTTTGGAGCGGATAAAATGTGGAAGTTTAAAACTTACGTGTTTCCGCAAAGATTACGCGTTGTTTACGGCAGGTTGAACTTTACATATCATAATAAATGTTCTAAATGTTGACCATCCTTATTTATGCAATATTGCAATCTTGCATTAAATGATCTGTAGGCACTGTTGATTTCCTGAGACATAATTATTCTTGCTCAAGGTTATTTCAAGGTCAGAAAGGTGGTATCCACTAAATCCAGTTTTTTATTGTCTATCATGCTATCGTAAAAAAAATATACTATTCCATTTAAAAAAACATCGGTGACCTTGAAATTTCATTCAAAAACACGACATCAAAAATTTTTTTCTTTACCATTGTATTTGCCCCCTGCAATAGTGTCACTTTGTCCTCTGATGTTTTCTGATAGGACTGTAAACACAACAGATATTTAGGTGTTCCCATTTATGCTGGACACCCTGTATATTATTTAATATAATATAATCAAAGTGTGATAATAAAGATCTGTTTTTATTATTCCAAATCTCCTGACAAAATTCAATATTTCTTGCTGTGCATCTGAGACACATTTTAATGTTGCAAATTTGAGTTCTGCTCGAAGAACGCCGTTTCATTTGTTTCATTAAAGTTGATGGTATTTGTGTAATTTATAAAATAGTTACTAGCAGAGATTTCGGTATAGTGTTCATTTAGTTGTTGACATTGTGTATCGGATTAATATCGGAAGGATAAAACGTGCAAGTATTTAGGTCTTGGCAATTGCTGGATGCCAGGTAATTACAAGATCTGCAGTTGAAGAGTAAGAAAAAAGGGAAAATCTAGGAGAGAAGAGGGAAACGACATGGCAGCAGAATGAAACGAAACGAAACGACGCGACGGCCCCGTTTTGGCTGCCCCTTAGTCTGCTTGCGGTTTCGAGTCTCTAGCTTCTGGGGTGTAACTTAATTCAAGGGTCGGATGGGTAGAGGTAGATATAGTTGCACGAAAATGAGTATACCGAGTGAGCAGTGGGAGAAGATCGAGGCACAGTTCAGCTTTGAATATTCCCCACAGAATAGGGACGAATATAGCAATTGGTAGTGCTATGGCAAATTAGCTTTCATCCTTTTGTTTGCCAAAGATTGCAGGTTGTACTGAAGCTCTTCTGTATAGTATTAGTGTAATATTGTTACAATATTAGAATTGGGTTTCAATTTTCGAACCCTGTATCTAATTTTGTAACTCCCAGGCAATATTTATTTCAAGCCAGAATAAAATATGGGTGTACTTCCGAAAAGACCATACCTCCGATTTCTTTATACTCTGGATTCTTACGTATATTGACGTGCTGATTACGAATATGATAGTGAAAATTGGCGCAAAAGT
Source organism: Sphecodes monilicornis (assembly GCA_913789915.3). Classification (NCBI taxonomy): domain Eukaryota; kingdom Metazoa; phylum Arthropoda; class Insecta; order Hymenoptera; family Halictidae; genus Sphecodes; species Sphecodes monilicornis. The sequence continues at coordinate 6,211,165 of OU565301.1, read as the reverse complement.
TATTTTCATAACGAAAACCATAGAAAAACCATAAAAAAAGGTTTAGGTTTTGGTTTAGGTTTAGGTTTAGGTTTAGGTTTAGGTTTAGGTTTAGGTTTAGGTTTAGGTTTAGGTTTAGGTTTAGGTTTAGGTTTAGGTTTAGGTTTAGGTTTAGGTTTAGGTTTAGGTTTAGGTTTAGGTTTAGGTTTAGGTTTAGGTTTAGGTTTAGGTTTAGGTTTAGGTTTAGGTTTAGGTTTAGGTTTAGGTTTAGGTTTAGGTTTAGGTTTAGGTTTAGGTTTAGGTTTAGGTTTAGGTTTAGGTTTAGGTTTAGGTTTAGGTTTAGGTTTAGGTTTAGGTTTAGGTTAGGTGAGGTTAGGTTATTCCTTTTGAGTATGAAGCTTCCCGCAGATGGTGGATCTCGCTATGCTTCGAAAGTTAAAAATCCAATGATACAGAAAACATGTGGGCTAGGGTGAATCTTTGCTGTATCCCTTTCTAGTATTAACTATTGAAATTAACAATAAAACTTGATTTGTGTTGGATGAGTTATATGGAGTTTTGAACATTTAATATCGTTTTTCTCAGAAACTATTGTCTTTATGACAAAAATCAATACAACATGAAATGTGTATTCCAATGAGATCTAAAACTTTTATTTGAAGTATTTTTCAAAATTACCATTATTTACGGAAATAAATGGAAACAACTATGATTTTTATGGTTATTTCGTGGTTTCCGCTATGAAAATAACATTTGCGCCAATTTTCACTATCATATTCGTAATCAGTACGTCAAAATACGTAAGAATCCAGAGTATAAAAAAAATCGGAGGTATGGTCTTTTCGGAAGTTTATCCTAAAATATTTTTACGTATTTATGTTCTAATTTGATGTTAATCACTAGACAACGGATCTTTATGCAAAATAAAAATTTTCTAACTGAATTTCAACAAACTGGAGTGAAATAGAATTTTGTTTTCTTGTTTTATTATGTTTCATAGACTGAAAATAATACAACAATATGTTTAAATTCTTCTGGTGTTCTTATTGTTTTAAATTACACCTACTCATTTTTGACATTAATGCACAAAGATCCGCTGTCTATTAATCATAAATAAATGAAAAATTAATTTCGACCAGTAAGAACTATTCTTGGTACTTAAAAAATGTATTACTATAACATTTATTGGAATATAAATACATCTTCAAGTGGATGAAAGCAATTTTTAACTTGCTGTGCTTTTTTGTAGAATTGTTTAGGAAAATTAGAATTGAATGATACAAGTAAATGAATAAATCAAATGAAATGATATAAATGAGCGAATGAACGAAACGGTGTAGCACAAATGTACTCTTGCTTCTCAATATTCATGTAAAATCTAAAAGAAAGTAAGTTCAAAATGGAAATATTTTTTTAAACAAATCTTCCGCCCCGAGCATATACGGCTAGCCACAAGAGTGTTTGGAATTTTCAAGTTTTCGCAGTTCCAAGCTCCACGTTGCCATATCACTTTAAGTTTGACGGAACTAACTAGTTTTCCTCGAAAACTTTCTTATTCCTGTTTTTCTTCGGTATTAACTGATGTTTTATTCATGCAAAATCTTCGATCGAAGTACAGTTTAGTAAACCCACCTACTGAAAACAAACGTGTGCATCGTAGAACATTGCAGAATTTCATTTAATAGAAAAGACATACAAAACAGATCAATATTTTCTTATTTATACAACGCTGCAGAAATTTTAATCAATTTCGGAACTAATTCTGGTTTTCTGTGCACCCTAACCTAAAAATAAAATATTCACCTATAATTCACTTGCATTGACCAAATTGATATTACATATGTATATAATAAAGTGGACTCAATAATACTGTCTTTTCCCATTTTATTTTTATAAAGTGGACTAAATAATACCGTTTTTGAGCGCAGGAGCTTTTCGCATTTTATTTTTATAAAGTGAACTCAATAATACTGTTTTTGAGCACAGGAGCTTTTTCCCATTTTATTTTTAATCATATTAGGAGTAACAAAATTGGGAGGAAGTTTCAAAGAACAATAATATTGTCTTGAAAAATAAATATCTCCATTTAAGAATTGCATCATTTCTTTAAATAGAAATGCATATTTTTTTGTTGCACTAACCGATTCCTCTGTTCATTTGAACACATACTAAACTGAAGTACAAGTAAAACGATCACACCTTTTCTGCATTTCTCTGCAAGTTTGACCTTGAATGACCTTGAGTCATAGGTAATTGAACTCATCTTAAAACGCACTATTCGATGTCGGATAAAAAACATATCATTCCATTTAAGAAAAGAAGGTTGACCTTCACTTCACCTTGGAGTGTCCATCGGGAAAAATAAAAGTCCCAGCACAGGATGTCCTCCTCGGTATTGAACAACTTTCATCTGAAACAGTTTTAGTTATAATCAATAATTTTGTGACAGTCATCTGTAACGCTTTATAATTTCCACCCTGTATACAGGGTGGGGCAATAACTTTGTCCACCTTAAATATTTCCGTTACTTGTAATAATATGACAAAATGATATATACAAAAGTTGCACGGTATAGAGGGGGAAATATTGTGATGTAGACATTTTTTATGTCCGTGAAGACATTTCGGAGATTTCGAGGTCTCCTTGATTTCTTTAAGTGGAAAGACCTACTTTTTGCATCATGAAATGATAGAGTATCAAATTCTGCGTAAGAATGTATTTGACCTGTATATGTCCTAATGTAATAGTTAACGACATATTATTTTCCATACGTACCCACTATGTGCCAGTGATGACAGAAACACCCAAAACTGGGTGGATTTTCCTCTCCCCCTTTACCCCTTCCACTACGTGAGCACACTCCAACGTCCCCCACTAAGACCGTAGTAGACTGGTCACGTGACGTGCCGCGTAACGTGTCACATGTTACTCTGGTCACTAGAGAGGTGGTAAATTGTATTCCCCTCGATTTAACCGGTCTGGCATCACTGCTATGTGCCTGGAAGCTTATCGAACTGATGTCCCTCAAATTGTATATGGTGAGAACATATGGAAAATGATTTCGATAATATCTCATTAACTATTACATTAGGACATATAGAGGTCAAATACATTTTTACGCAGAATTTGATACTCTATCGATTCCTGATCCAAAAAGTAGGTCTTTTCATTTAAAAAAATCAAGGAGACCTCGAAATCTCCGAAATGTCTACACGCACATAAAAAATGTCTACATCACAATATTTCCCCCTCTATACCGTGCAACTTTTGTATATATCATTTTCTCATATTATTACAATTAACGGAAATATTCAAGGTGGACAAAGATATTGCCCCACCCTGTATATATGTATCATTTGAAAAATCAATTTTCTAGTTTTATTAAATATTATACCTAGGACTTCATTTGTAACAAAAATGACTAGAGCACGATAGAGTGAAGATACCAGAAAAATTTTAAACCCCTAATTTAGATTTTATGACAGGAATGAAGACATCAGCATAATTTTAAAAGCACTCTTAGACATTGTAAGAAAAACGAGGATGACAAAAGAATTTTTGTAACTCTCTCAGGATTTTTGACAAAAATAAAAACACGTCATAATACTTTAAAAGCACTGTTACATAGTCTTCAATTTACTCAAACACGCGAATTATGAACATTATTTACGAAGAAAATTATGAACAGAACGTAAATTACATCATACTAAATCCCCATATTTTGCAATCCATGTACCAAATTTTAATTTCCCGTACAAAATTCACACTCTAATAGTCGGGATTTCAGAAATATCTCGCAAGATAACGTACTTTAGTCGCAAAATTCGTAGAAAATCGGACCAGGGCAATTTTCCTGCTGTTTTTGGTGGGATCCCCGGCTATAGTAAACAGCAATTTCGCTTTTAGCGTATCATTGAAGCGTCTACCTCCGTCAGCAACAACAATTTCCAAGGAAACGGACGTCCTCCGGAGCAGAAAGAAACACATTTTGCCTCGGTCTTACCGCCTGTATTATTACACCGGCAATCGCAGCAACGTTTACTGAAATTCTACTTTGGAATTGCATGACCGTGTTCTTACCCCTTCCGGACACGTGACCTTATTTATAGTGTTCTCGGCTCTACAGAACGTTAGCGACAATCCGCATAATTTTCCATTAATGCGCCGTGTTTCCATGGCCACGTTTGCGCACGGAAATGCGTACACTCGAAATTATTGAAGGGTTTGCGAAAGCAAACGGGGAAACTTCTAATTTTACGGTGACGATCGAAGGTGCTTAACTTCTTTGAAACTGTGCTTATCATCTTAGCTTCGTTTGGTGCAGAAATGTTCGCCTAATCCAATTTCTGCAGCGAAACTTGACGCATATTTCAAAAAGGTATGAAGCAAGTTTTTCAATCAACGTAATATTTAACGCTGTGGTATTTTATATGATGTTTTAAGCAGCTGATTCTCAGCGGCTCTTTCCTTCAATGAGTTGAATTGAACGCTTAAATGTATGAAGAAATTTAGGTTAATAGGTCTGACATTTCGTAAATTGCGGAGACTATTTGGTAGAATATGTCATATATTGTCAGTGCTGTGAGTGCCAATGAATTCTCTCTTCTTTAAGAATTTAAATTCATGTTCTAAATGTATGTCAAAACTTAGAACCAGGGGTTGAAAACAATTATGATATCGATTCAGGTTCTTGAAACAGTTACGAGAGTCGAAAAAATGTTATAATTGTTATGAGAATATTGGTTCTAGCTTATATCGGATACATTTACGGTTCTTGAGAACCGATATTATAACGGTTCTATAACTGTTATTTTTAGGTTCTGGATTTCGGTTTCGGTTCTTCAGACTTCAGAACCTATAATATGTCCCGTATCGGTCTCATATTGGTTTTGCAGTTCTGCAACTGATATTATTTGGTTCTGTATCGACTACACAGGGTGTCTCAAAATTCCTTCAACATCCGAAAATAAGAGGTTCCTGAGATCATTTGAAGCGACATTTTCCTTTGCAAAAATGGCGCGCGCTGCTTTGTTTAAGAATTACTAACGAAAAACACGGACCAATCAGAGCGCAGAAACAGCGGATTGATTCTGGCTCGGTCAACGGCGACACCCAATGATGGGAATGTTGGCGCTTTTCACGCGCATGCGCGGCTATTTTAGCCTCAGTCAAGCACGAAAATCGGGTACCTTGGTCGCCCCGCTAATTTCTCAAAATTTATTATGATTTGATTTTGAAAAATGAATGTACAACATGTGCACGTATATATATATATATATATATATATATATATATATATGCATATATGTATTAAAATGTAATATATACATACGTACATAGAATATATAATATATAAATATATAATATTTATCTATCTATGTACAATATAATATAACTTACTCTTCTTCATCATCTTGGGAATAAGGAAGGGAAGGGTACTAAAATAACTTCAAACGAAATATATAATAACAAACCCACTATTTTCGCCCTAATAGTACCCCACAAACTTCGGACGTAGCTTTGGTGCTGCCGAAACTCGCGCATGCGCGTGAAAAGCGCCAACATTCCGATCACTGGCTACACCACGCTAGGCGGGACCTGTCGTCGAGTCGGACTCCGTTTGCTGTAGCTGCGCTCTGATTGGTCCGTGTTTTTCGTTAATAACTCTTAAACGAAGCAGCGGACGCCATTTTTGCAGAGGAAAATGTCGCATGGAATGATCTCAGGAACTTATTTCTGGATGTTGAAGGAATTTTGAGACACCCTGTATAGCCGATACAGAACCGAAAAATATCAGTTGCAGAACTGCAAAACCGATATGAGATCGATACGGGACATATTATAGGTTCTGAAGTCTGAAGAACCGAAATTGAAACCGAAATTCAGAACCTAAATATAACAGTTATAGAACCGTTATAATATCAGTCCTTAAGAATCGTAATCGTAACCAATATTCTCATAACAGTTACAATATCATTTCGGTTCTTCATAACTGTTTCAGTCAGAACCGATATATGACCGTTTCAAACAGTTATTTTCAGAACCGTTTCAACCCCTGTTTAGAACATTCATTTGCATGTCTAATATTCAGAAAATTGTGAAGGCTATTTACTAGGCTATCAATTTTTATCAATTCTTAGTTCACACAACATTTCACGCCGTATTTCAGGCAGCTGATGATTCTTTCTTCTTCAAATAGGTAAATTGAAGTTTTAGATGCTTGTAGAAATTTATAATTGTTCATTTGTACGTCTGACATTTCGAAAATTGTGAAGACGATTTAGTAAGGTATGAATTTCCATATTAGTTTATATAAATTTTTAACCATCGTTCAAGCTGCCAATGAACTCTTTTTTCTCTACTTGAAATTCGAGTTTTAAATGTTTGTCAAATTTTAAAACATTCATTTGCATGTCTAATATTCAAAAAATTGTCAAGATCAATTGTTATAAGTTCTTAATTCATAAAACAATTTTAAACAATATCTTTCAGACAGCTAATGAATTCTTTCTTCTTTAATAGCTCAAATTCGTGTTTTAAATGCTTGTGAAAATTAAAACGATGCATTTTTACGTCCGATATTATTAATTTTACACAGAATAATTTATTGCCCTATTTGTACGGAGAATCTTTCAATTTTTTAAGGATAAATGTTTTAAAATTTCGGAAATATTTTAAACTGAATTTTGTTGTTATTTAACACTCAATTAATCAAAACAGTCTCCATACATCGTTAAGCTATTAGACATTTCATTCGACCACGCACCCTTTAAGCTGGAATCACTTTTTTCAAAGTGGACCAAACGACTTGGATTTTCGCAGGATCATAGAAGAATCAATATTTATTTAATTTCTGTTTCTTACAATTGTCTTGGACAATTTTGCGCTCTATTTCTATGGAGATTTTTGCAATTCTTTACGGAAAAATGATATTCAATTTTGGGAGTGTTTTATGCTAAATTTTGTGGTTACTGTGAATTGATTTGCTCCATTTGGATTTAAACACCCAGTATATGGAAACAGAGCCTGAGATTTCAAGTTGTTTATAAAATAATAGAGAATCGTTCTTTCACGACATGCGATGTCGATTTATTAGGATAGCGTATTCATTCGCTCTTCCGATGAACACCGTTCTGTTAAGATGTATATTCTGTTTACCTTACAATTGTGTTCTAAATAAATTGCTTTTTGTTCAATGATCTTTGGGTTGCTTCATCTTCTACCGAAATAGTGTATTTAAAGCCTGCCACAGCTACACTAATTTACAGGAAACGTGAAAATGGCGCAATTTTTATTCAGCATAAAGATCCGGAGTCCGAATTTCCGAATTTCCTAATATCGAATTTCCGAATTTCTGTATTTCCGAAGATTCTCGATAGCCGTTACTAGATAAAATGCGGCTCACCGATAACTCAATTTTCTCTGATCGACTCTAATTGAACTTCTAAATTTTCCCGCTCTGGCGAATTAGGTTTCAGTTCGCGCGTCCTTTGTGTGCCTTCCGCCTTTGCTGGAGTATCGATCCGTCACTGCACGAAATGCACCACTTAAACAACTCGACTAGTAAATTTCAGTATCGCTGCGGGTGTATGCATTCTCCTGCGAAAATGGTAAAGTCTTGGTTACCGCGAATATAGTTGGTTGATCTCTCTTGGTTTTCTTTTTGAGAAGCGTGCGGTTCTCGCGGAGAGAAATCTCTCGTTAACGGAGATTTCGTGGCGGAAGTTGCTGCTCTTCCTGTCGCGGGGGGGGGGGGGGAGGAGTGACACGGTTACAAAGCAGAAACATGGTTGATTGGTACAGGCTTCGGTGTGCATGACGTTACAATTTATGTGGTAACGTAACACGCTCCACGTAGTATGACGCACTGCACGCGCAGCGGAGAATGTAATCGGAAGTAGGAAGAATAACGCATCGATCACATCTCATCGATCATCGGGGCAAATATTTCACGTCGGCCATATTGAGATTTCTAACGTTTCGGCAACTAGAGGAATTTCCAACAGCTTTTGCTATTTTTATTCCGATTTGCTATTTTTATTCCGATTTGATATTTTTATTCCGATTTGCTATTTTTATCCAGAATTTTCAACAGCTTTTGCTATTTTTATTCCGATTTATTATTTTTATTCCGATTTGCTATTTTTATCTGGAATTTTCAACAGCTTTTGCTATTTTTATTCCGATTTACTATTTTTATTCCAATTTGCTATTTTTATCCGGAATTTTCAACAGCTTTTGCTACTTTTATTCCGATTTACTATTTTTATTCCGATTTGCTATTTTTATCCGGAATTTTCAACAGCTTTTGCTATTTTTATTCCGATTTGCTATTTTTATTCCAATTTGCTATTTTTATCCGGAATTTTCAACAGCTTTTGCTACTTTTATTCCGATTTACTATTTTTATTCCGATTTGCTATTTTTATCCGGAATTTTCAACAGCTTTTGCTATTTTTATTCCGATTTCCTATTTTTATTCCGATTTGCTATTTTTATTCCGATTTGCTATTTTTATCCGGAATTTTCAACAGCTTTTGCTATTTTTATTCCGATTTCCTATTTTTATTCCGATTTGCTATTTTTATTCCGATTTACTATTTTTCTCCGGAATTTTCAACAGCTTTTTCTATTTTTATTCCGATTTCCTATTTTTATCCGGAATTTTCAACAGCTTTTTTTATTTTTATTCCGATTTCCTATTTTTATCCGGAAATTCCAACAACTTTTGCTATTTTTATCCGAAATTTTCAACAGCTTTTGCTATTTTCATTCCGATTTGCTATTTTTATCCGGCATTTTAAACAGCTTTTGCTATTGTTATTCCGATTATCAGTTTTATTTTACAGGAAACATCGAAACCTACTCCTTCTGTTACGATTCCCTACTTCGTCTTATAATATTCTGTAAATTGTTAGCAGTCGATACAGGAGACGACATAGATTCCATTTCCAATCCGCTCAGGACTGTAAATCTCGGGTCTGAGATTCGTGTTCGATTCGCCGATTTATTGCCTGTCAAATTTACACGTTCGCTACCATCATTTATTTTAGTCGCGGTACAATATTTGCTTAAGCGTGACATATCGTCTTTATGAATTGTGAAAAGAATGCTGAACATATGAACCTTAATTAGCTTTGTATTTTATAATATGGATAACCTTCTATTTTTCTAGCGAATAGTATTATTAAAAAGAAGAGGCAAGGATTCTTTAAACTTTATATTATAATTAGACTGCGGATTTTATGCGTTTGTGACAAAAATTAATAAGCGTAATTTAAATCTGTAAAGACATTAGAACAATTTAAAAATCCTGTGATAATTATTTGTTGTCTATTAAACATATTAAAAAAGAAAATAACTTTATATTTCACTCCAGGTTGTTGCAATTCAGGAAGAAAATTTTTATTTTGCATAAAGATCCGCAGTCTAGTTTCAAGTTTTGTGCGACGAAAATTCTAAATTTTAAAATACAATACAGGCATTTGAACATATAATTTTCCTAATTGTTTTTGCCTTGAAATAATGTTTATAGTAATTCTTATTTATTGCGAGGAGGAAAGGAGGGTGCAGTATCAGTTTTTTATTTGGGTGGCGTTTTCAAGGTCATTTGAAGGTCAACTTCGTTTTTGCAAATGGAAACCTATATTTTTTATTATTATATTTTTATCCGCGCACTAGTTTCGGAGATATTTAACACGTTGACTGCCGTGTCACCCATATATGGGTGACGGAATTATTTGTCCATATTTAAAAATTAATTATTACGCTAATGTAATCATTGTATAAAATTTGGTTAATATCTGGAAAATGCAAGAAGGTTAAAACGTTACTCAGTGTCACATTTTAATTATGTAATCATTATTTTATTAAATATATTGTTTCGATTTTATGCAATTTTTGAGGTCGCTGCTTTTGGCAGTCAAAGTGTTAAAGAGAAGTAGAGCGAGGCATATTATTGTGTAAAATTCTTTGACGCAAATCATTGATGTTTTCTAGTTGTACTAGCACGTACAGTTTGAAAACAAAATTGTCCTCTATTGATCTCTTGTTTATGTTGTCTGTCTTTCAATATAAGATTGTACTATTTAGTCAAGTGGGAATCATCGTAATAAGAGATACTATACCGTAGTACAATTAATTGTATGTAGAGCTATTCCAACAGGTAACTCCAAAAATGCTCGTTTAGAATTTGAGAATCGTCTGTATTATTGTTTAGAAAACAACGGAGAAAATTTTGAAAATTTGTTGTAGTTATAAAGAAATTACAAATTTTCTCGCAGTATAAATATGACTCGCTCTACTTCTCTTTAAATATCTTCGAAACTAGTGTGCAGATAAAAAAAAGTATCCTACGAAAACTGCTGGTCTTTTTATGTACAAGAAGATCCCATAATAAAAAATATAGGTTTCCATTTGAAAAAACAAAGTTGACCTTCAAATGACTTTGAAAACGCCACCCAAATAAAAAACTGATACTGCCCCCTCTTTCCCACTCGAAATCCTTGGACATGTATTTTACACTTTTTTAATATCTTTTATACTTTTCGAGATAATTGGCTGGAAAATTTTCAAATGGACACCCTTTATAGAGATGACGTTGCGATAGTGGTACAATTGAGTGTATATTTTACACAATGTGCAACATCACTGGCAGTTTGTACATATTTTGAACAATGTGCAACATCACTGGCGGTCTGCACATATTTTAAACAATCTCCACTGTCACTGACAGTCGGTCCGCGCATACGTATTCTGGATTATGCTGGAACCCTCCATCCTCCGAGTTGTTCGCGTAACAATTTTCCGCCCCATTTACTCCAATACGTTCTACTCCTGTGATTTGATTTCTGAAGACCTTTGGCTGACTTTTGAAGAATCCCCTTTTCCTCCTCGAGTTGAAACTTTTGAATCGTGTAACACGATACGGGAATTAAATTATGCGTATCTTCCAAGGAACAATAGGAAAGCAACGACACTGCGAAAGAAAATGAAACCAGAATACTGTCTTCAGAAGTAACTGTTGTCTATCTCTGAATTTTCTTTATTAGATTTTCTTTTTCCGCCATTCTACGAATTAATCTGAAATTTTTCACCGCAGGCTACGGTAAAATATCATTTTCATTTATACCGGGTGAGTCATTTAACTACGCCACCTAAATTCACTCGTGAACTATTTGTTGTATCAAAAATGTTTTGAACCGAAAGTTGCGTGGTTTCAAGAGTAGCATGCAATTTGGTAATTTGTGTTTTTTTTTTGAGTTTTGCTATTTTATTAAGATATAGGGTTAAGGGTCAAGTAATTGGCCTCGTATCAGTACTTTGCCATTTTTCAGGAAAACGTTAACAATAGGATATTGAGAATTAATAATCTTGCGAAAATGGCGCGGTAGGTGTGCTGTTCCCTCTACCGAGTTAATTTCGAAAAATGTTTACGTAATTTTAATTGTTTATTGTAATAACGGATGATTTTATCGACGCTGGTTGTATGTCACCGTATTGTAATTTCCTTAACGCTGTCGTTAAGAAATGAGTATTACAATATTTAATCGATAAGTGTCGTGAAATTCTGAACAATAATCGTCGCAAAACAATCCCTCCTTCCGCGGGGTATACCCCGTGAGGGTCCGTGAAGCTCGAGAGGCCTCGGTCGCCGAGAAGTGTTACATAATACGGGTCGAGTATATCGGTGAGACCACTACTAATCCAATGACAAAACTTCTTTATTTTTTATTATTTTTTGATGGAACTTTCACCAACATATTCGTGGCATTTTTTAAATGAAACTGATACTAAATAGGATAGTATTCCGATTGTATTTACTTGAATAATGGACGATGAAAGTTTCGGACGCAAGGAAGGACAGCGTATTGGAAAGAAAGAGACGCGGAGAGTCGCGGTCGCCGGCGTAGTTCAAAGACCCACGTGTCTTCACAGTGTAACACCAATAAAAAAAATGTTTATTATTACTTATTTGTTTATGAGATTTTCTCCAATATATTCGTGGCATTTTTGTGATTAAAATAATACCAAACACGATATAATTCGGATCATATTTACAATAATTTTCCGAAACTTTCATCGCCCGTTACTCAAGTAAATACCATCGGATTTACATCTTATTTGGTATCATTTTCATTAGAAAAATGCCACGAATATGTTGGTGAGAGTTCCATATCAAAATAATAAAAAATAAAGAAGTTATGTCACTGGGTTAAGTGTTGTTTTCACACCGACATACTCGACCCCTATTATGTTACACTTTTCGGCGACCGAGCCCTCTCGAGCTTCGTAATCCTTTTCTACGTTCGGCACAAGTCAAAGAATAGTATTATCTGAACGTTACTTGTCGCCGGCCGGACCTGTGGTTGCGACTTTTATCGATTAAATACTGTATTCACGGTAAGAAGTTTCCCAACTTTTAAGTTACTATGATTGAATCATTCTTTATTTACATTATTAAGGTTTTATATTTAATTAACATAATGTCAACTAGCAACTAAGCAAACAACAAGACCAAAAAAGTATGGTCAATGCGTCGATTCTCGAAACCTAAAAGTATATGGTTCTCTCGTTCAACTTCTGGCGCAATTATTGAATTTCCAAAAATGTCTATACAATTTGGATAATACAACTATTTTAAAAAAAGGTTAGCTTTCTCACATAATGTAAGAAGTTCAGACAGCATTTTCACGCATTTAATCACTCTATTTAATAAAGGAGCTAGCAATTACTATTGATCATGCAGAAAATTTGTTTTAACTGGTCAACTATTAGTGCTTTTAAATTAGAGGTCACTATGTTGGGAGATACACAATATTGAAAAAAGGTGGTTAAGTCCTTACTAAACTTGTTGAAGGACGTGCAGCAGCATCGAGCACCAAAAATGAACTTCCGCATTAAAATTCCAGAAGGTTTTCGCTGAACCTGGCGAATGCTATTTTCAACGATGCTAAATAATTTCCATCGGGCTTGAAATAACATCGTGGATCCATTTAAATCCTTAACAGTAATTCACTCGACTATAAACGCACCTACACTCGGAGCTGTAAATCAGAGGAAAATTTCATTGGGTAATAAAATCATAGCAATTCTCAAAACGACGAATTTATGGACTGACATTAAAAAGGATGCTTCTCAATTTCATTTCAAAACTAATATTAAGAAGACTACATCTCTGGATTATCACGAAACTGTGAATATTTATGAAAGATAAAAATTGTCTACAACAGTTTCTGGAAACAGGAATCAAATAGAAATTTTCTCTTTTTTTAATAACTTCCGATAAAGTTAATAGATTTATTTTAAAATATTCTTTAATCGCTGCAATGTGATACATCGATTTTTTTACGTTCTTTCCATTTTGCTATTCTAGCGAATTGCAACTATGGTTGACACCAAACAAGAAGGAACCTGTTTTACGCATCTCATTGCGGGGTTGTGCTGAACCCATAACCATTGTTGGGGATAATAAACTGGTACCACCATTTTGTTACGACATTATATATATATATATATATATATATATATATATATATATATATATATATATATATTTCTACTTTTCGCCAACAGACGGCGCCACTCAAAATGTCAGATCCCAATACAGGGTGTTTTTAGGGAAATGGGATCTGACACACGGACCTAAACGACTGAGCCTAATTCTGCGGGGGTGAGCCAAAAGACGGAAGGGGTATCAACTTGTCGGCCATCTTGTGTGGCAAACACTGTAGTGCGCTCTATACGCAACTTGAAATACTAGTGTAACCCACGCCACGGATTTGTTTATTTTTACTGTTTATTTATTTTATTTTTATTTTTCAGAAAAGACAGCCAAATGTGCAATATTTTGTTTTGTTTTATGTATTTATTATTAACGTAAGTTTTGTTTAAGTTATAAACTATTTTCTAATAATACAATGTAATTTTTGTTTTGTGAATACTGGTAAGGTTTTTTAAGTTTTCCTTATCCTAGCATCAAATGTTGGGATTCTTTAATTGTTTCTGCCAAATAAAATATTTTATTGTTTTATTATGTACTTTGCTTAGTTATTGTAGCACTCCTTCTCTTTCCCATCCACAAAATAAAGAGTAAGAATGAGTTATATTATATATATATATATATATATATATATATATATATATATATATATATATACACACACAAATACACTTGTTATACATTCATTTTTCAGAATCAAATCATGTCAATGTTCCCGCAACGTTATATAGATGGCAACACTAGTTTTGCCACTCAATATGGCTGCAGTCTACCATCTCTCCTCGCTCGTGTCAGAACCCCTCTCACCCATATATCTACTTCACGCTCAGTCCTTTAGGTCCGTAATCTGACATTTTAAGTGGCGCCGTCTGCTGCCGAAAAGTAGAAATACTCTAAGCTTGGCTTGGCTTGGCTTATAACAGCCTACAGCGTTAACAGGTGTTAATTACAGTATAAACTTACAGTTTTAAAACAGGTGTTAATTAAAAATAACGTTATGGAAACTCCAAATTTTCCACCTCATAGCAAAAAAATTTGGATTACTGTGCAATGAAAGATTGTGATTGTAGAGCGAGCAAAAATTTGTTGCTCCGTTTCCACAGGAAACGGAATTCCACTCTGTGGAGTTGCAAGCCCTACTTATAACACGCGACTCACGAGATGGCGCTTTACTGGCGGCGAGCAAACCATTTCTTTTGTAAAGTCTCTGCTCCCCCACTCGATCACCCAAACGTGATGAATTTTCATATACCGGAGACAAGTGATCTGTGATTTGTATCGTCTTGAAGCGCGAGTAGAGTATTAGCCAATGAACGAGTTGCGCAGATAAATCCTTAAATTCGTTATTTCTCAGGTACATTAATATTTTTGGTGTCAGGTTTAGTCATTTTTGTCGTAAACGTATAAAATCTACAGATTAGCACTAACCATACCGAGCACAAAATGCGACTGGTACACACAGCTTTATAAAAATTACAAGACTGAATTTAGATTTCTCGTAATTTTTGTAACAATATGTGGTTGAAGAAAAAAGTTTATATTGTTTATTATTTGATCTGTCTTACCACGCTGTTTACCCCGTTGCCACCTAACCTCACTTTTCCCACTCTCCGAGCTATCAGCCCTCCGTCCTTCTCCCTTATCTATTTATTCGTGCTCCTACTCCAACGTTCCAGCCACTCACTTTCTCACTTTGCTTTGCCCTAATTACCTACTTCAATTACCTTTATTACTCTATGAATTCCTTCCTCACACATTCCCCAACATTCACACCGCGCGCCCTCTAGCCAAGTCCGTAAAAAGTTGATATAAACCGGTCATATACATTATCAGTAAAATATAATTTTTAATTTAATTTGTTGAATCAAAAATTCATTGCTTAGAGTAATTCTCCGATTCGAACAATTATTGGATTGGAGCTTTGCCTGATTAATGTCCCTGCATAATTTATTTTAGCATATGGAAATTTCAGTTCTGAGTATCTTCTCGTTTATTCAAACATGTAGATTATTATGAAATGTGTTTTTTATACTATGGAAAGCACAATTGCAAGGAGGATCAAACAACGCTAGTTATTTTGGGCATGATATGTCCGTGCTATGATATTTATTAGGATATTAACTTAATGTAACATCGTGAAATCAGTGTTTATAGCTTCAATAAAAATATCCAGAAAAATCATAAGATTTTATTTTTTTACGAGGAAATAAAGGTATTTACAGCATTCTGTAGCCTATAGGCTGCATTATTGAACGAAGCGGAACTTAAATGCACATCAAAACATGCTAAATTTATTTTTCTTAATTAAAACGTCAGGAACACCCAACATCCACTTACAAAATCGTTAATGAAGCAAAAACACATTTCAATAGTAAATAGTGTATTGTTAATCTCAATTGAAATACTAATAATAGTTAATATCATTCTGGCACAATTATTATTATAACCACAGTGTGCAATATTAACATAAATATTAAAAGTAATTTTCAGGAATTTTTACTTATAAAAATAATTCGGTGAATAAAAAAAGAAATAAATTGGATTGAACTGATGAATTATCTTTAATCGTGTCGTGACTACTGTTATATATTATTATTGTTACACATAGATTAACGTACGTACAACAGTAAATATTAACAATTCTACATATTTATTTTAAGTTGGATCCGCACGTAATGGAACGTTGCAACTTACGATCTCTGTCACAACAACCATTTCAAATAAACAAACGAATTCGGAGAATCGGAAATTCCGTAATCTGTTTTAACACTAAACCTGCCGCCGCCGATCAATATAACCGAATTCAGATTTTTAATTTGAAAATTATTGATGTTATAAAAATATGCTTCCGCTGGAAATGATTATACACGCTTCTTTATTCAAATACACATTATAATTCAACTCGCGCAACATCTAAATAAATTAAATCCTGTCATTTTGATAAGGCAGCACATGCTAGTCACTTTTCAAAATGGTCGGTAGGTTTAGTGTTACAGTATTTCATCGATAATTGTCGCCATCACAGGTCTGGCCGGCGACAATTAATGTTTAGATAATACTATTCTCTGACTTGTGCCGAATGTAGAAAAGGACAGCGTAGCTCGAGAGGCATCGGTTGCCGAGAAGTGTAACATCATAACCCAGTGACAAAACTTCTTTATTTTTTATTATTTTTTAATGGAACTTTCACCGACATATTCGTGGCATTTTTCTAATGAAAATGATACCAAATAAGATGTAAATCCGATGGTATTTACTTGAGTAACGGGCGATGAAAGTTTTCGGAAAATTATTGTAAATATGATACTAATTATATCGTGTTTGGTATTATTTTAATCACAAAAATGCCACGAATATATTGGAGAAAGTCTCATAAACAAATAAGTAATAATAAAAATTTTTTTTATTGGCGTTACACTGTGAAGACACGTGGGTCTTTGAACTACGCCGGCGACCGCGACTCTCCGCGTCTCTTTCTTTCCAATACGCTGTCCTTCCTTGCGTCCGAAACTTTCATCGTCCATTATTCAAGCAAATACAATCGGAATACTATCCTATTTAGTATCAGTTTCATTAAAAAAATGCCACGAATATGTTGGTGAAAGTTCCATCAAAAAATAATAAAAAATAAAGAAGTTTTGTCATTGGATTAGTAGTAGTTTCACCGATACACTCGACCCGTATTATGTTACACTTCTCGGCAACCGAGGCCTCTCGAACTTGACGGCCCCGCACGGGGTATACCCCGCGGAAGGAGGGATTGTTTAGCGACGATTATAGTTTAGAATTTCACGACAATTAACGATGAAATACTGTAATTCGATTGGTGATCGATTGAAGCTAGACTCATCAGTCGAGATGAGCAGTGTAATCTATCGCAGTAATGGGAGAAATAAAAAGAAAAATCATGCTTGTTCTATAACATTCGAGAGCAGAAAATTTAAATTATATTGTTAAGTAAACGTTCTCAGTTTTATAATATGCAGTTATTATAAAGCTAAGTGACTTCGTTGCGTTTCGAATTTCTTGTTCATCTGTTTCTATTGCAGTGAACGTACTGCGAACTTTTAACAGTAATCGACGTTGTTAGTACACGTAGTTTGTAACAGTCCTAATTAACAAACACAGCTTCTGCAAACAAATTCAACAAACATTGCCGATGACTACGCTGTATCGAACGAAAAACTAGTTTTTACTTTTCGTCGTGGAACACGCTGCGAATGTTTATCGGAAAAATGAACTGGGTGTCCCAAAAATATGGGATCATGTAAAATTTTGTATTTATTAAACTTTTTCCAATTCTTGATGCTTTAATATAATTTCCCCAATTCTTTTTCATTTAAAATAATTTTTGTAAAAGAACCTATTTATTACCTCAACCCTTCGAAGTGCTGTTATTGGCGTAAAATAATTTTTCTAACAACTCTCATTGCTACAAATTGATTCCACTAAGCATTGCGGCATCGAAATAATTTTTCCAACAATTCTGGTTGCCTCAAAATAATTTTTCCAGCAACTCTTGTTGCCTCAAATTAATTCCTCTAACTATTACTATCTCGAAATAATTTTCCCAACAACCCTTATTGCCTCAAAATAATTTTTCTAGTCATTATTGTTGCCTCAAATTAATTCCTCTAACTATTACTGCCACAAAATAACATTTCTAACAACTCTTATTACCTCATATTAATTCCTCTAACTATTACTGTCTCGAAATAATTTTTTTAACAACTCCTGTTGCCTAAAAATAATTTTTCTAGCAACTCTTGTTGTCTCAAATTAATTCCTCTAACTATTACTGTCTCGAAATAATTTTCCCAACAACCCTTATTGCCTCAAAATAATTTTTCTAGTCATTATTGTTGCCTCAAATTAATTCCTCTAACTATTACTGCCACAAAATAACTTTTCTAACAACTCTTATTACCTCATATTAATTCCTCTAACTATTACTGTCTCGAAATAATTTTTTTAACAACTCCTGTTGCCTCAAAATAATTTTTCTAGCAACTCTTGTTGTCTCAAATTAATTCCTCCAACTATTACTTCCTCAAGATAAATTTTCCAACAACTCTTATCGCGTCAAAATCATTTTTCTAACAACTAGTCGTTTAAAGTAATTTTTTCCAACGCTTAGCAAGATTAATTACAAAAATCATTTCCAGACAATCCCGTGCAGCGAAAGGATTCAGCCACTATTTTTGCATCATAGCAAAATATTTTCCATTTCGATCTTGCTGTATATGCTTTTTCTCAAACTAGGATCATCAATCAACATCTTACTAGCATGATATCTCATGCAGAACCTTTCACAACAACATGTTACTACGATATCCACATTAATTCAGTACGATCTTCAGTTGACAATAGTGGTTGCATGGGTTTCAAATAGAATCCTACGTCAGTTTCCATTTGAATTGGTAATGGCAGATTACCCGAGTACAGAAGTGCATCACATAGTTGGACTGCACTTGCCAAGATGTTGTACACCCAAAGTTTTGCTAACAAACATTCGGCAAATAGGAAAACTTTCCCGAAGATTACTTTGATGGTTTCAGCTAACTGGCGAATATCAACGCTGAATGCTGATGGCATCTATTATTACTATTTAATCGCGGTCTTAACAACGCCAAAGTGCATAAAGAATTTTCAAACACGAACATCCGTAACTGCTACCCCGTTCAACGAGTACGGAAACTTTTTCAACAACTTTCGTCACGCGAGTTCTTTAATTTCTCACTTTTGAAAAACATGGGAAAATAAAATTAGTTCGCAACTCTCTTCGCGTGCGGAAAAAATTGAGTTTTAATTGCATTCCCAGAGGGCGTATCATCAAAAGTCTGTTCATCGCTCTAAGCATTTCTATCTGTTTTTTTTTTAAGTAATGGTCATCCGAACTAGGGGTGAATCTACACCTCTGGATCGGTGGAAATTTGTAAGAGAAACACGCCGCAAAATTATTAATAACAAAGAAAATTGTTGTAAAATTTTTGTCACATCAACGCCTTCTACTCATTGAGAAGAGAAAAAGTTTGAAAGGAGCCATATGTCGCACACAAATAGTTATTGAGATATAAGCTGTTAAAGTTTTTGCAAAATTTGATTGTATGGAGTTATACGTATAGACAAAAGCCTACTACTACAGTCCACCCGACGGTATCGATGAGACAGAACATGATCGTGTGCGTGCCTCGAGTCAAACGAAATTTAAAGAGACATTCGTCGCCAGGCCCGTACCACGTCAACGTCTCCCTGCCCATTCAGATTATACATTTGAATTTGCAAACTATCAAATAAAATCTTATACTCATACATTGTTAAACATAAGAATATTTATCCCACATGATAAAATACTATTGTAAAGTGGTCTTACAAATGTTTCATAATGTTCTATTCGTTCGGTGGATCCACAGAACACTACTATTTTCACGAATACGTCTTAATAATCGTGCCTGTCTTCCAGCTTCAATGGCACCACCACTGTCTTTTATATCGTCTATTTAATAATGTAAAGTTGAAGGAATCGAATGCCTGTACTCACAGAAATCGATATTTCCAGATGATTCTCCAAAAATCAATACCTCCTTGGAAACGATTTCTTCTGTTTCAAACGGAGCAGAGATTAACTACAAAATAGAATACAATTAAAGTTTTCTTTGATGAAATATAAAAATTACAATTAAAGAAGACATTGATGTAACTACAAAATGGAATACAATTAAAATTTTCTTTGATGAAATATAAAAATTAGAATAAAATAAGACATTGATATAACTATTAAATAGCATACAATTAAAATTTTGTTTGGTGAAATATAAAAATTAGAATTAAAGAAGACATTGATGTAACTACAAAATGGAATACAATTAAAATTTTCTTTGATGAAATATAAAAATTAGAATTAAATAAGACATTGATAAAACAACAAAATATAATACAATTAACATTTTGTTTGATGAAATATAAAAATTAGAATTAAATAAGACATTGATATAACTACAAAATAGGATACAATTAAAGTTTTCTTTGATGAAATATAAAAAGTAGAACTAAGTAAGACATTAACAAAACTACAAAATACAATTACATTAAATTTCTTTTTGATGAAATATAAAAATTAGAATTAAATAAGACATTGATATAACTACTAAATAGAATACAATTAAAATTTTGTTTGGTGAAATATAAAAATTAGAATTAAAGAAGACATTGATGTAATTACAAAATGGAATTCAATTAAAATTTTGTTTGATGAAATATAAAAATTAGAATTAAATAAGACATTGATATAACTACAAAATAGGATACAATTAAACTTTTCTTTGATGAAATATAAAAATTAGAATCAAATAAGACATTGATGTAACTACAAAATGGAATACAATTAAAATTTTCTTTGATGAAATATAAAAATTAGAATTAAATAAGACATTCATGTAACTACAAAATATAATACAATTAACATTTTGTTTGATGAAATATAAAAATTAGAATTAAATAAGACATTGACGAAACTTCAAAATAGAATTAAATTAAATTTCTGTTTGATGAAATCGGCCATTTCCGTTTTGTCTACGAAAGGAAGCGTCTCCCACGCCTTCTAGTCAGTATAAATAGGACGAAGTCACGCTGGTGGTAGTATAACTGAAATAATAGTATTACCTAGCCAGTGTTTAATCTTCGCCAATCGGGTTGTCCGAGCGCATCTCGATTTATGTGGTGCATATTGCGTTGCACAGTCCAAAACAGCCAAAAAGCTATTCGCGTTTTGCCAGTTCGATCTTGCAATCCGTTTGAAAAATTGCCTCTTAACGATATGTTAACGGCCATCACTTTTTCCTTGCTCACAAACTGGAACACAAGCCGTCGATGCGGGTCAAAACCAAAACGCATATCGCTCGATCAACGTCCTCGCCTCTGAATTGTAGTGCGAGTGCAATCTGAGCAGATGGGAACACAAATACGGTCGACAGCGATGAAATCCGTGTATGGGCTCCCTGGAGATCTCGCTACTCTTGCGATTGCGGAAGTTCGAATTTCTCTTGTGGTCTCTATCTTACGTTTTCCGACAGATTTACAGTTTCAAACTACATATAGTCTCCATAACAATACGACAATAAAAATATATGATCCAAAAGAAGCAAAGTGTTAAAGATTAGGAACTTCAGGTGGTTGTTGATCCTTGCCTAAACCAATCTTTAATGGCTTATTCTATGTTCTTGCCGATGTTTATATTATATTGATTTGTTCCGACTCCACTGTTCTGTTGTTTATCATTGCACCATTCTGTTTTATCGTCATCCCTTGTATCATACTATTATTTTCCTCACTGTTAATATAATAAACTTTATTATAACCACAATACAAAGTCGACGTAAAAAATTTTAAAACCTGTTCACATATATAATAATAATAATACCTCATCAATAATAATACCATTAATCTACCATCGAGATCGTGTAATTTTTGTACACGACAATTTTTCATTAGACGAGTACAATTGTTACGAGCGTGGGCCGAGCGGTAGCGCGTGTGGCCGGCGAGCGGTTTATGGTTTAACACTAGGTTTACGGAGCACTAAAATTGATTATTTTACATTGCTTCGTAAAAATAATAAAATTGTATTTACTTAGATCTTCAGCGATTTTTATTGTAATATGTACACAAAAAAATATATCTATTTAATAATTCCTCACGAATACCTCCTTACACTCTTAATAATCGTAAATTAAAAATTGTTGAATCCGTCATTTTGACGGGCCCCGTAAATCTAGTGTTAAAGAGGAATATGGTTTTTAATTGTTAGTAAGGTGTGTGAATGATGATTTTTTATATTGTATCGGAGAGTTCAGAATTAATGGTATAGATGCAAGAGTGAGTGAGAGTCCGGAATGTGAAGAATAGAGACTGTTTGAGGTTAGGGTTTAACGTATTGGGATCTGACATGGGGGCGTGGTCTCATTTTAAAGAAGAAGCGTCGTACTTCCTACCTACATTGGTATCAGTCCCGAAAAAAATTTTGTCCCGTCCGCAGAGACGTTTAAATTTGCAAATCGTTAAAAATGCTATATTTGACGTCGCAGATATTTCAAACTCGTATAAAAAGGCTCTAAAAAATCGTACAGTGCTATTCGACGTCTCATTTTAAAGAAGAAGCGTCGCGCTTCCTATCTACTTTGGTATCTGTTCCGAAAAAAATTTTGTCCCGTCCGCAGAGACGTTTAAGTTTGCAAATCGTTAAAGATGCTATATTTGAAGTCGCAGACATTTCAAACTCGAATAAAACGTCTCTAAAAAATCGTACACTGCTAGTCGACGTCTCATTTAAAAGAAAAAGCGTCGTACACCGTACCTACGTTGGTATCATTTCCGAAAAAAATTTTGTCCCGTCCGCAGAGACGTTTAAATTTACAAATCGTTAAAAATGCTATATTTGGCGTCGTATACACTTGAAACTCGAATAAAACGGCTCTAAAAAATCGTACAGTGCTATTCGACGTCCCATTTTAAAGAAGAAGCGTCGTACTTCCTACCTACATTGGTATCAGTCCCGAAAAAAATTTTGTCCCGTCCGCAGAGACGTTTAAATTTGCAAATCGTTAAAAATGCTATATTTAAAGTCGCAGACATTTCATACTCGAATAAAAAGGCTCTAAAAAATCGTACAGTGCTATTCGATGTCTCATTTTAAAGAAGAGGCGTCGTATTTCCTATCTACGTTGGTATCAGTTCCGAAAAAAATTTTGTCCCGTCCGCAGAGACGTTTAAATTTGCAAATCGTTAAAAATGCTATATTTGACGTCGCACACATTTCAAACTCGAATAAAAAGGCTCTAAAAAATCGTACAGTGCTATTCGACGTCTCATTTTGAAGAAGAAGCGTCGTACAGCGTATCTACGTTGGTATCAGTTCCGAAAAAAATTGTATCATCTTCGCAGAGACGTTTAGATTTGCAAATCGTTAAAAATGCTATATTTGACGTCGCATACACTTGAAACTCGAATAAAAAGGCTCTAAAAAATCGTACAGTGCTATTCGATGTCTCATTTTAAAGAAGAGGCGTCGTATTTCCTATCTACGTTGGTATCAGTTCCGAAAAAAATTTTGTCCCGTCCGCAGAGACGTTTAAATTTGCAAATCGTTAAAAATGCTATATTTGACGCCGCAGACATTTCAAACTCTAATAAAAAGGCTCTAAAAAATCGTACAGTGCTATTCGACGTCTCATTTTAAAGAAGAAGCGTCGTACTTCCTATCTACGTTGGTGTCAGTCCCGAAAACAATTTTACAACCTCCGCAGAAACGTTCGAATTCGCAAAATGTTAAGTCTGCTATGTTTCCTCAATAATCGTCTATTGACCAGATTTTTAAGGAAAGGGACTTCAAAGGACGCTATGTTTTCTGTGTCAGATTGTTCCGTAAACGTTCCCGTTCTCGGTTCTCAGCCGGTGCCAGATAGAGAGGCTTTCACGGATTGGCTTCGGCGAGCTCGTCCCGCGGAAGCACGCTTGCGCGGCTTTCAAGGCGAGCTTTTGAGCTTTCGAGTCGCACCGCGAGCCGAGACACGTGGAGAGTCGTCTGTCTATTCCTCCGGCGAGGAAGTTTCCCCGTTTTACGCGTGTGTGCGCGCGCGAAATCATCTTCGCGTGCGGAATCCCCGTCGGCGATTGAATCCGCTTCTCTCGCTCTCAGTGCCGGACCCTCGCGTCTTCCCCGATGACCTAAACAGTGTGAAATCATGTGAACCGGTCCCGTACATACAAAAACCAGTCGCGAATTGACGTTAAAGTGGCTGAGGCAACAACCCCGCCAATTTATGTGAGTGATTTCGGTGATCGCGCGTGGTGAACGTCGGATTTTGCAAATTGTGCGGGTTTTCAAGTTGTGTATGTTTGTTTTGAAAGAATATTCATATGATACATTTATAGCAACATTTTGAGTAACCTTGTTGTTCATGTATGGACGACATAAGCTTCATACTATACTTGAAAAGCACCATTTCCGTAGGTTCTCGTTTTTCGAGTATTTTTCTGTTTCGAATTGGGCTTTCTAAGTTGTATATGTTTGTTTTGATGCAATATATGATGTTGGTTTGGTATTAACAATTTTGGTAGTCGTGTTGATCATGTATCGATCTTAACATTTTTTATTGTACATGGAAAGAAATAATTTTGCAGGTTCTTGTCTTCTGGGTGTTTTTCTGTTTTGAATGGGATTTTATAAGTTGTGTATCTTTGTTTTGAAAGAATATTCATATGATAAATTTATAGCAACACTTTGAGTAGCCTTGTTATTCATGTATGGACGACATAAGCTTCATACTATACTTGAGAATCACCATTTCCGTAGGTTCTCGTTTTTCGAGTATTTTTCTGTTTCGAATTGGGATTTCTAAGTTGTATATGTTTGTTTTGATGCAATATATGATGTTGGTTTGGTATTAACAATTTTGGTAGTCGCGTTGATCATGTATCGATCATAACATTTTTTATTGTACATGGAAAAAGCAATAATTTTGCAGGTTCTTGTCTTCTGTGTGTTTTTCTGTTTTGAATGGGATTTTATAAATTGTGTATGTTTGTTTTGAAAAAATATTCATATGATAAATTTATAGCAACACTTTGAGTAGCCTTGTTATTCATGTGTGGACAACATAAGCTTCATACTATACTTGAGAAGCACCATTTCCGTAGGTTCTCGTTTTTCGAGTCTTTTTCTGTTTCGAATTGGGATTTCTAAGTTGTATATGTTTGTTTTGATGCAATATATGATGTTGGTTTGGTATTAACAATTTTGGTAGTCGTGTTGATCATGTATCGATCTTAACATTTTTTATTGTACATGGAAAAAAATAATTTTGAAGGTTCTTGTCTTCTGGGTGTTTTTCTGTTTTGAATGGGATTTTATAAGTTGTGTATGTTTGTTTTGAAAGAATATTCATATGATAAATTTATAGCAACACTTTGAGTAGCCTTGTTGTTCATGTATGGACAACATAAGCTTCATACTATACTTGAAAAGCACCATTTCCGTAGGTTCCCGTTTTTTGAGTATTTTTCTGTTTCGAATGGGAATTTCTTAGTTGTATGTATATATTTGTTTTGATGCAATATATAATGTTGGTTTGGTATTAACAATTTTGGTAACCTTGTTGTTCATGTATGGACGACATAAGCTTCATACTATACTTGAGAATCACCATTTCCGTAGGTTCTCGTTTTTCGAGTATTTTTCTGTTTCGAATTGGGATTTCTAAGTTGTATATGTTTGTTTCGATGCAATATATGATGTTGGTTTGGTATTAACAATTTTGGTAGTCGCGTTGATCATGTATCGATCATAACATTTTTTATTGTACATGGAAAACAACAATTTTGTAGGTTCTTGTCTTCTGGATGTTTTTCTGTTTTGAATGGGATTTTATAAGTTGTGTATGTTTGTTTTGAAAAAACATTCATATGATAAATTTATAGCAACACTTTGAGTAGCCTTGTTGTTCATGTGTGGACAACATAAGCTTCATACTATACTTGAGAAGCACCATTTCCGTAGGTTCCCGTTTTTTGAGTCTTTTTCTGTTTCGAATGGGAATTTCTTAGTTGTATGTATATATTTGTTTTGATGCAATATGTAATGTTGGTTTGGTATTAACAATTTTGGTAGTCGTGTTGATCATGTATCGATCATAACATTTTTTATTGCACATGGAAAACAACAATTTTGTAGGTTCTTGTCTTCTGGATGTTTTTCTGTTTTGAATGGGATTTTATCAGTTGTGTATGTTTGTTTTGAAAGAATATTCGATCTGAAATTAGTATTAACAATTGGAGTAGTTATGTCATGAATTTTTCTATTATAATTGGAAAGCGATATTTATGTAGGTTTTCATATCTTGCGTTTTCTTCGGCTTTCGATGGAACCTTTTGAATTGTACACGTTTATTTTAAAGAAATTTGCGAATCCTGATTTGATGGGTCAGAATATTTTTATGACAGTTAAAAGTCATCACGGTTAGTTTATTAAGTTATTAAGTTAATTTATGAAGATTATTTTTAGTATGATACAAATTTTTGATGTGCCTCCTAGTTCTTCGAATTGATCCCAACAATTGTTTGATTTTCTAAGAAGATCCACCGTCTAATTACGGCGTTAAATAACAACGTGTATGAAATTATGGTAATTATATAGAAAAGGTCTGCGTACTCCGATTTTGATGAAATTTTAATATATTATAGATTTCGGCATTTTGAACGACTTTTTCTTTTTCCAATATAGGGGGGTCGCTTTTAGTTTTCGAGATATTTGCAAAAAACTATCGGTAATGTTAATTTCATAAGGAAACACTGGGTGGGTGTGTGTCGTATTGTTGCTTCTCATCTCCACAACGTATTTACAAACAAAACATAAACAGATGCGGTCTGAAAATCCAGGAAATGTCTTTGAAAATTGACAGCTCAGTCTATGTATGTATGATCAGAGGATAATTATATAGAAAAAGGTCTGCGTACTCCGATTTTGATGAAATTTTAATATGTTATGGAGCAATGAATTAAGTATTAATTAGAACCTTATTATTTTTTCGAAAATACCACACACACCCACCCACTGCTTAACACGCACTCAGTGTTTCTAAAAAAAAACATTCTCACATTATACAATATAAAATCAACTGAGACCAATACAGCATACATGTATTATATTATCGCATTTGATTGTAAAACAAATTGGTATTGGTTTTAGTTGATTTTATATTGTTTAATGTGAGAACCTTCGTCTCATAAACACTGGGTGGCTGTGTGTGGTATCGTGTGTTGGACAATACATGTATGCTGTATTGTTCCCAGTTGATTTTATATTGTATAATGTGAGAACCTTCTTTTTAGAAACACTGGGTGCGTGTGAAACACTGGGTGAGTGTGTGTGGTATTGACGCTTCTCATCTCCACAACGTATTTACAAACAAAAAATAAACAGATGCGGCCTGAAAATCCAGGAAATGTCTTTGAAAATTGAAAGCTCAGCCTATCTATGTATGATCAGAGTTATCTACAGGAATTAATTCTGCTTGTTTCTTCTGTTATTCCATTTCCTGGATTTTCGGGCCGCATCTGTTTATTTTTTGTTAGAAGTAAACAGGGAGATTGTGCACGTCACATGTCCATGGCGACGGCAGCGAACGTGTTAACACACTCGTTTATATCTCCTTCTCTTAATAACAGTAATCTGGTCGAAAATAATACAAGATTAAATCCATTGAAGGTTTACACAGTTTTATATTCATTTCTGTTATGAATTCATAAAATCCGCAGTCTACAAATAATTGTTTCGATGGAACAGAGAGATATTTTTAATTGAATAGATTTTTGTTTAGACAAAGGCAACAGAAAAACAATCTAAATATTATCGCAGTGCCCTTGGGCGAGGATACCCAATTTACCACCTTCAACCATGGCAGACAGATTTCACTTAAAGTGGAGATGAAATTTGATTTAATTCTGACCGAGAAAATGTAGGTCGGTAAAATCAAGCCTAACCCTTGGGCAGTACATGAGAGCACAGGATTGTTACTAAAAGTTGAACAAAAGACCGGCATTTATAAAGAAATTAAGAAGAAATTAAATGGGCTAGGATTTAAAAATAAACATCAAAAGAGTAGGATTTAAAAAGAAAATTGAAAAGAGTATCACTTAAAGAGAATTTATAAAGAAATGTGAAAAAGTTTCAACTAAAAAGAATTTATAAAAAAAAATGTAAATCAGCAGCATGTAAAAAGAAATTAAGAAAAAGATATCATCTAAAATAAATTTAAAAAGGAATTAAAAAGAGTGGAATTTAAAAACCAATTAAAAAGCGTGGAATTTAAATAGGAATTCAAATAAGTAGAATTTAGAAAAGACCTAAAAAGAATAGAATTTGGAAAGGTTTTAATAAAGTAGAATTTAAAAAGGAACTAAAATGAGTATAATTTAAAAAAGAATTAGAATGAGTATAATTTCAAAAGGAATTAAAATTAGTAGAATTTAGAAAAGACCTAAAAATAGTAGAATTTGGAAAGGATTTAATAAAGTAGAATTTAAAAAGGAACTAAAATGAGTAGAATTTGAAAAAGAATTAGAAAGAGTAGAATTTCAAAAGGAATTAAAATTAGTAGAATTTAAAAAAGACCTAAAAATAGTAGAATTTGGAAAAGAATTGAAAAGAGCAGAATTTAAAAAGGAACTAAAATGAGTAGAATTTAAAAATGAACTAAAATGAGTATAATTTAAAAATGAACTAAAATGAGTATAATTTAAAAACCAATTAAAAAGCGTGGAGTTTAAATAGGAATTCAATTGAGTAGAATTTAGAAAAGACCTAAAAAGAGTAGAATTTGGAAAGGATTTAATAAAGTAGATTTTAAAAAGGAACTAAAATGAGTAGAATTTTAAAAAGAATTAGAATGAGTATAATTTCAAAAGGAATTAAAATTAGTAGAATTTAGAAAAGACCTAAAAATAGTAGAATTTGGAAATGAATTGAAAAGAGTAGCATTTAAAAGGGAACTAAAATGAGTAGAATATAAATGGAACTAAAATGAGTAGAATTTAAAAGGGAACTAAAATGAGTAGAATATAAAAAGCAATGAGAAGGGGTAAAAAAATTAAAAGAATTGTAGAAGAAAAAGAAATGTAGAAAATCGTTTACTGCAACATCGGTCGATTCAAGGAAATTGGAACGTTCATAGTACTACCGGCAAATAAGGCAAAGCATTTTTAAACAGTCAAATTGCCTTTCAGCACGATCAATAATTCGTTAATTGCGAAATGCTGGATTTCGGGATTGCAGGTGGCTTGATTTGCGCGACTTACGAGGAAACAAAGTGAAATGCTCGAAATCGCTTGGACACCGTTCAAAAGTTACGCCCCTCACGAACGAAAATTTATCGACACTAATCAAGGATCACGATTTAGCGGATCGATCGAACTCCGAAAGCAAGGGAGACTTGTACCGTAGCCCCTAATTCAAAGTACAGTGTGTTTCGAATCGAGTTTCGTTTCGCATGGCGCTTTTCAACCTCGGCGCAGAATTTGTTTCCCGTAGTCGCGATAAAATTTCCTGTTTAGTTGTGTTTGAATTTTATGTAGCTTGCCAGTCGAAACCTTTCTCGAATCGAATTCTGTGATCTCGATAATGTGGCAATACTGAAAGAAGAAGAGATCAGAATTATCTACGGGAATTCTATTTTCGAATGTGACCACACAGTTCGCAAGTGGTGTAACATGTCATTCGATAAACTGTCTCCGAGGTAAAGTGAAAACGTTCCGCTTGCGGAAAAAATAGTTTCTTTGATTTTTTATGGTAAAATTGTAGAAAATATAATATAATTGTACTCATTCTTCGCAACAGTATATATTTTTGCAACGTTTTTTAAGCAAGATACTTGCTCATTGTTATTCATACTTCATTGGAATCGTGTTATACATTTTCAGATTGTAGTGCTCCAAATAAATTGAATTGTATGACATCGACCATATAAAATAATTAATTGTAATTTTATCCCTTCAGAAGATGAAGTTGCACAGAAATTTATTCATGTGATTCTAACGTGTTAATATTATATTTTATCATAGTCTTTTGAAATCCACCTTTCTCAATTTCGATTTAAAATCGACTCTTTTTAATTCCTCTTTGAAATCTGATCTGTTTAATTCCTGTTTAATGCCTTTTCAATTTTACTCCTTTTAGTTCCTTCTTAAATACTACTCTTTTAGTTCCATTTTAAATTCTACTCATTTTAATTCCATTTTAAATTCTACTGTTTTTAAATCCTTTCCAAATTCTGCTCTTTTTAGTTCCATATTTTAGTTTACTCATTTTTACTGCATTTTCAATTCTACTCTTTCTAATATTTTTTCAAATCTTTTTTAAATTTGACTCTATTTAATTCCATACCAAATTCTACTCATTTTAATTCCTTTCCAAATCCTACTCATTTTAATTCGTTTCCAAATTCTACTCATTTTAATTCGTTTCCAAATTCTACTCATTTTAATTCGTTTCCAAATTCTACTCATTTTAATTCGTTTCCAAATTCTACTCATTTTAATTACTTTCCAAATTCTACTCATTTTAGATCATTTATAAATTCTACTAATTTCTATTCCTTTTTAAATTCTACTCTCCTTAAATCCTTTTTAAACTTTACTCATTTTAATTCCTTTTCAAATTCCTGTCATTTTAATTCCTTTTCAAATTCCTGTCATTTTAATTCCTTTCCAAATTCTGCTCTTTCTAGTTCTTTTCTAAATTCTAATAATTTCAATTACTTTTTAAATTCTAATAATTTCAATTACTTTTTAAATTCTACTCTTTTCAATTCATTTCCAAATACTACTCTTTTTAGATCTTTTCTAAATTCTACTAATTTTAATTCCTTTTTTAATTCCATACTTTTTAATTCCTTTTTATATTATACTCTTTTTAATTCCTTTCCAAATTCTGCTCTTTCTAGTTCTTTTCTAATCATTTCAATTACTTTTTAAATTCTACTCTTTTCAATTAATTTCCAAATTCTACTTTTTTAAGATCTTTTCTAAATTCTACTAATTTTAATTCCTTTTTAAATTCCACACTTTTTAATTCCTTTTTATATTCCACTCTTTTTAATTTCTTTACAAATTCTAATCTTTTTAATCCGTTTTTAAATTCTACTCATTTTAATTCCTTTTTAAATTCCACGCTTTTTAATTCCTTTTTATCTTCCACTCTTTTTAATTCCTTTACAAATTCTAATCTTTTTAATCCGTTTTTAAATTCTACTCATTTTAATTCCTTTCTAAATTCTGCTATTTATAATCTCGATTTAAAATCAGCTCTTTTAAATTCCCTCTACTAATTTTGATTGACAATAAATAATATCCGAAGTTCTGCAATCATCAAAATATTGGCAATAATTCCTAAAAAGCATTGGTGTTAACAACCGGCCGACAGCAGAGCGGATAATAGCAAACGTATCCGGTAGGACGAATTTACGTGGGAATGTTTCAGTTTTTAAATTCTCTCGCTCCGTGAAACGCAGGAAACATTAAAACCATCTCTCGCAAGAAAAGAACAATAAATGTTTCTGCTCGTTGGAGGGAATTTTAACGGCCCTTTCCATCCCCCGTTATTTCCAGTAAATGCGGACTAATAATGTCGTCACTCTATTAAAAACTCGATTAACATCGTCATAACACGTAACCCCTGATTGAACAACTTCGCCACACAAGCATAAGCCGCTATACACCATTATTAAACTGTATAATTAAGATGCATTAAGGATGCATCGAACAGAAACGTTCGCCGTTCAACTGATTGGCGAACAAACCGATGCATTCCTGACCCACTTCGCGTTCGCATACGCGAAATTCTACGCTTCATTTTGGTTCTGTTATGGCATCGACTGTCATAAACGACGAATGCAATACTTATTAAACCACACTCGAAAATGCAATCATTCCGTCAATATTCGCCGGAAACTTTGATCGTCCCAGATATTACATTAATCATCTGCATACATATTCATATGTATACAGAATCTTCCATTTAAGTCGAGATTGTAAAAAATTTCGAAGACATGTGAATTAAAACAAACAAACTGACACATGTCCTTTAGTGTTTCGAGTGGGGAGTCAAATGGCACTACTAGTTTTCTAATGCGTGGGCGTTTTCAAGGTTATTTCAAGGTCATTTTGTCTTCTTTATCATAAACCCATATTTTTTATTTCGGAATTATATTCTACGCAAAACAATGCACAACTTTTGTTTGAAACACCTTTTTGTAAGTTCAATATTTCTTAAGATATTTAGCTGATTTTTCATGTTCATGTCGAGGATAATTTCGTTTTTCTATTAAGATGATAACGTTACTTTCTTCTGCAAGATTTTTTTTTTCATTTAAGATCATAATAAATACTCGAAATTTTTACTCTCAACTTCTAGACACTTAGTAATTCGTAATAAAAGACTCATGAATACATAATAAAGTTCTTACAAACTTATAAAAAAATGTTTCAAACAAAAGTTGTGCATTTTTTTACGTAGAATATGATTCCGAAATAAAAAATACGGGTTTATGATAAAAAAGACAAAATGACCTTGAAGTAACCTTGAAAACGCCCACGCATTAGAAAACTAGTAGTACCATTTGACTCTTCACTCGAAACACTAAAGTATCACTTTGTTTTTTTTAAATCATATGTATTCGAGATTATACACAATCTCAATTTAAATTGGGCACCCTGTATACTGACACTGCAAATGGTGAATTCGAGGAATCACCAAAAATTACCATGTACAATTTTATATTATGGTTATTTCACTGATTAAAATCGTTAAAAGAAGAAAGAAAATTTTATTTAATTCCACTAGTTTGCTGTTTCTGCAGACAATTTTAATTTTGCATAAAAATCCACACCTGAACTATAAAACGCAAAGCATCCGATGCGCCTTTCTCACTACATATAAGATTGTTAGAGGAAGAAACAATATTTTATTTGTTTCTAGTAATTTCCAAGACCCGTAGGAAATCTTTATTTTTCATAAATAGACTGCAGGAACCCCTAAGAAACATCAATATGTCGGTGATTTATCCTGTCAAAAAGGCTTAAAAGTGCTCCACTTTACACGCGTATAACTTCTGAACCAGTGAACTCCTGACAATAACACTTTCATTTTCGGTGTTTTCTCATCGAAATCTATAAGACTGTATAAAAAAAGTTTTAAAAAATTGGTCCTCCAAAAAAAGGTATAACCCCATATCTAACCTTTCACTTTGACATTGGTCTTTCGACGTGACTTTACGCGGATCAAACTGTCGTTAATATCTCGTTAACTCTCTTAGCTTTAGGACGTATGAAGGTCAACACTTCTGTATTCAGAATTTGATACCCTATCGATTTATGGTACAGAAAGTAGATCACCCCGTATAAAAAAATCAAGGTGAATTTCATATCTGTGAGGCAACTCCACATTGCAACAAAAGATTGACACCATACTACGGACTCTGTTGTTCCATGCAACTTTTGTTTGGAAAACTTTTCTACTACTATCGTACTTCCGGAGTTATTCTAGGTGGCAATAGTTAGTGCTTCAATCTCTATAATATATTATTACGTTGGCGGCCGCGTAATTTAGGCATGGCAGATGCTCTTTATTCGACAGAGGAAGTAAAGTTATCTATGACACGTCCGTTCGGTACGAGGTTCGTCAAGCGACTCGTCCTTTGTCCCTGTAATATCATCGTCCAGGCAACGACGATACAACAGGTGTGCCAATCGTGTCATATTCGTAACAATATTTACTCTGTTTAAAAATAATATTCTACTAAAAGAACCCCTGGAGATTCCAACGATCAAAATTTTAACAGCAACAATCACCACTCGTATTGAAGAGGCGAAAACAGCCCTTAAGGGTCTCTGCACACCCATCCGGGACGGACCCCGGAGAGATTTTTTACATAGCTTTGGTATATTCAGGGCTCTGCGGGATGTCTGATCCGGTGTGGTACCGATTCTTCCCTCGCTCTTCACCATCGCCTATTACCTTCCCCTAATTAATCTCTCTCGTCAAACTAAATTCATTATAGTCGTCGTCTAGTTATTCAGATATGAATTTCATAGTGGTATTATGATTTTCTAATTGATACTGCTCGAAACTAGCCAAATTTAGACAATTAGAATTTCATAGTACATTATAGTATTGTTTATCATGTCTCCCGTGGCACAATTAG
Source organism: Sphecodes monilicornis (assembly GCA_913789915.3). Taxonomy (NCBI): domain Eukaryota; kingdom Metazoa; phylum Arthropoda; class Insecta; order Hymenoptera; family Halictidae; genus Sphecodes; species Sphecodes monilicornis. Next base: position 6,176,935 of record OU565301.1, on the reverse strand, counting down.
TTTGCGTTTGTTTTATAAACCTCGCAGAATCTGTTTCAGAGGACATTATAAATTGTTTGCAGACTGTCGATGAATTTTCGAATCGTATACTGTGTGGAAGAATAAAGACAGTGCTACGCGACACTAATAGTAAAGTAGCTTTGTATTCAATCTTGATTAAAATTGTTTTCACAATTCTTTTTTTTAAATCTGTGCAAATTGATGAATGAAAGATGAAAGCTTGTGTGGTTTAAGGATGTTAATTCCGCTCGAGTGAACATTCACATCAAATTGTCGTGCATAAAAGTTACTCTGACATTGCATAAATAGTTACTACAGTAACCCCGCGATCTAAGTCCAACGGAACATTGTGATCTATGTCCCTTGGTCTACTCCTTCCACTGCGGGGTATCCCCGAAAGGGCCGCCGGCCGTGAAGCTCGAGCTGCCTCGATCACCGAGCAGTGTTAGGGTCTCTGCACACCCATCCGGGACGGGCCCCGGAGAGTTTTTTTACATAGCTTTGGTATAGGCAGGGCTCTCCGGGATGTCTGATCCGGTGTGGTACCGATTCTTCCCTCGCGCGACCGAAGGGCCATAATTCTTGCACTTTCGAGCGCGCGTTGACAGTTCCCTCTGTGCATAGCACAAGAACAATGTTTCCAGGGACTCCACACCACCTTAAAGTAAACTATCTAAACTAACTAGCTAAATCCCGGTCCGGCCCGTCCCGGATGGGTGTGCAGAGACCCTAAATCATCTTCTTTGAGATAGCTTGAATACTAGATAGTTTGGGACAGCAAATTTTTGTCGCATCACGCATTTGCGAATGAGTAGTTTGGCACCGTAAGTCAATACTAGAGATTACATACTTATTCAAGTTGCAAAAGTCAATTTTTATGAATTGTACGAAATGGATATTTCTTAGAAGAGTGTGTTAGACGTCTATTTATTTTTTATCAGCCATCTTTGTGGGATTTGGACCCACCAGACCACAAACACCGTAGGAAATTAGGAAGAAGGCGGGAGGGTTCCGTGGTTGAGCGCGTTAGTCGATCGGCTACCAACACGAGGGCCCGGGTTCGATTCCCGGCGCGGTGCCTTCCTTTTCCCTGAGATCCTACATCTTTTATATCGAAAAAGCGAGAAAGGTTCCCGAAACAGCTTCTTTGAGATGTCTTGAAAACTAGACAGTTTGTGGTTGCAAATCTTTGTCGAATAATACTTATTCATGTTGCACAAATAAATTTTGATGAATTTATTCTCGTGTTGCTTAGAAGAATATTAGGCGTACATTTCTTCCTTGTTGACCGTTATCTTTAAAACAATAAAGACAGTCTACTGTCCGAATATTAGACCAACATGATACATCAAACCCGATTCATACAGACGCACACAGTCGTCTCAATAGCTGAGCAGAGCCAAAAACAATCCCGGACTACAATTCATCAGCCAATTCTAGAGAACCCGGTCCAGAATCGAAACTATCGATAAAGGAAAAGAGAAAAGAGAGTCTGTGGAGTGTGGGAAGCTAGTTTGCAGAGCAAATACCTCTCGAAATCTATTTCGCCGATATTCGCAGACTCTCTCTCTCTCTCTCTCTCTCTCTCTCTCTCTCTCTCTCTCTCTCTCTCTCTCTCTCTCTTTCACTGTCCCGAAGATATTTACCAGATTTTAAGCCAAACAAACGACGTGACGGTTGACACACGAAAAAGCTGTAGGCATTGAAAGACGTAAAAATCTTTAAATTTTGGGCTTACGATTGACCTAAATCGCAATTACTCACAATTTTTGCCATTTTAGCCCCTTACCTTACAATATCGTGTGAGTCACGCGATGAAGATTCTGAACAGAGTCTAATAAATTTGTAGGTTATTAATTTTCAATAAACCGAAGTAAAATTTTATTCAGTTGTTGTTAATGTACAGCCATTGGAGAACATATAGACGACGCAACATCATCTTCTGACGCGTCTGTTCATGACCTACCTGATCTACTTCTTACAAACGCTCGGAACGCGAACGTGATGGATTTTCAAACTCTAATTTCTCGAAACCGAGGCGTCAAATGAAAAACAATTATTCTAGTCTAAAAAAACCGTCTTACTGCGTATCTACGATGGTATCAGTCCCAAAAATATTTTTTCTATATTTTAGACTTATTTTCTCATGTAGAGTCACCTTCTCCACGTTTGTAGCATCTTGGGACACCCTGTAGACAGGTGGAATAAAATAGTTTACGAAACTTTAAAGTCGTTTTTTCAGAAAATGGTTGTCTTGAGACCCATAATGTTTTTGAGACGTTTGTTCCTCGCGACGAGTACTATACGATGCAATACAAACAAACGTGACCTTGAAAATATTTAAATATAGAACTTCATCGAATCGCGTACAGATGCGATCTGCATGCAACGGAAAATTATTAAAAACATAAGACACAATGCAATACTCGTGACCAATGCTGCAGCTAAATTTATATTAAACTAAATCCGTATCCACAGCTAAACAACTGAATACTCTACGTCATCTGAATGACGCGCTGCGCGCAGTCGCGAAAAAACGAGACGGAAAAATAGAAAGAAAATGAGACAGAGTAGCTTTCGACGTGGTTGAACCCGTCATCAGCGATTTTTTGGCGCCGGGGGACAATTTCCGTGGTAAGGTGAGAAAAGCCGAGACCCTTCCCGGTCGATGCAACGAGACGATGCAACTGCCCTTCGACGATGGGGATACGTCACGATCGAGGAAGTGCACTTGACAAGGCCACTCGGCTCGGGAGTCACGTATACCACGCGAACTATTAATTCACCGAGTCCTCTTAAACGAACAAGGGGCCAAGGAACGAAGGCAGCGAACTCTCTGCGATGCGAATGCTAATTCTGCCGGTGAAAGATAGAAGGGAACGATTAGAGCGAGTCCCCGGTATTAATTCGAATTTGCTGTTGTATCGTTTCCCGAGTTGCATGTGTGTTCGATACTGAAGCTATGAATCAGTCAAATGATCCTGTAACACGTGATGGTTCGATAACACATATGATCGTTCTGCGGGATGTAAAAATTGCGGTAGTGTTTGTAGAATATGATGGGAAAAGTATAGTGACTTAGTGACTAGGGGAATTAACCCTTTGCACTCGAAGAGCTATTTTAACTTCAAATCCAAACGTTTCTTCCGACCTAGAATATTTACATTCTATATGATTTCTTTCATTTTATGGTTTGAAACTGATACAATATCTCGTACAATACTTAAATATTCACTAATTTATTAAATGCAAACAAATTGACAGAAGTTCCTCAATCAGCTTTACGAGGGCGCTACGCACACCCTCTACTCGTTAGCCAATCACGGTGGCCGTTGCCGTTTGCTCCCGCGCTTCTTCATGTATTCTCTCACGGAAACTCACGCACATGGCCGATCGCGCGGTATAATGTATATTTAGTCACTTTATTTTACTTGTTATGTGTGTATAGTCTTAGCGTCTTTATAAATATATAATGTTACGGAAGATATCCATTGTGATTGTCAGTTTCTTCCTACCCCACACAAATTTAAAAATGCAGACAATATTTTGAATAATGATACAGCAATTTTTCGTGGCGCCTCAGAGTCGCCGCTCGAGCGCTAAGGGTTAATCGAAATATGGTTTAAACCCTTGTCGTACCCGCTTACTCCCGATTGTTCGGGCCATAATGAACAAAAAGGTCGGTCACGCGTTGAGCCTTAGCTGTTTAGCTGTGTGCTCGAACTTGCGCAAAATGTATGCGTCTTATGACGCGTATATTTCGGCGCAACGACAAGAATTATGAAATTATAAACACGTTTAGGCACAACTAATACTTTTAAGATGTCTGGGAAGTAATTGTGATCAATTCATCGGTGAACAAAAATTATTTATAATTTGCAAGTGGATAATGTATCAGTAACAATTTGTAAATTGATACTTAATTTAAATTAATAATGTTTTGAGAAAACTCGTAGAAAATTGGTAATCTTCGTGTTAGTGTTGTTTACGGTCGTCACGAATGAAGGACCACGAGACAGACTCGTGTTGTTCACGTTTGGTCCGAACGAAGTACGACGAGACAGACTCGTGTTGTTCACGTTTGGTCCGAACGAAGTACGACGAGTCAGGCTCGTCTTTATTGTTTTTGGCCCAAATTTCTTACCACGAGTCTCACTCGTTGTTGGAGGCCAAGGGGTTAAGGGTACGGACTCCTGCGCGCAGCGCTCCAAGCGGCCGCTAGGGGAAGCTCGAATGAGAACATGCACTCACACACTCCGCTAGATTAGCCTATACGTATACGAGCAGAGAGGAATCTCGTACGAGATTTCAAGCTATTTCAAGGTTCCGCGGGGCCCGTTTTCACGGCGAAAGAACGTAAAAGTAGGAGTTTTGAGTATACACGTCCACTGAATGAAAGGTAAATCTAGTGCGCTTGACTATAGAGACAGCCTACTTTTGCGATATTGAGGCGTATTTTGGGATATTCGGCAGCATGTTGCCCATCAGAAATCGTTGTAGGACGCGTGACGTCACGACATGTTGAATCTTTAACCCGGGAGTACGCGCGCCACCAGCACTTACGTTAGTAGGCGCGTCGGTCATTTCGACCGATGCTAATATAAGAGAAATAATTGAATAAAATGACTAATATAGTATAAATAATGTGTAATATTGTATTTTAATTGTTTCAGAATTGTTTTACATAAACAATAACAATTTTTTATTATAACATGAATGGTCACCTGGTAACCAAAGTAAATTATAATAAATTATAAAGTAAATTACTGGTAACAAAATAACTAAAATATGAAATAGATAAATTAAATAAAATCTTAAGTAACCATATAATATAAAATTTAAAATAAATGAATAAAATTAACTGTTGAAATAAAAAAGTAATAATTATTCGTCGCTTGATTATCTAGATTCGCTCGCATTATTACAACACTCGTGACAGAAGTAAACTGTATGTTCATTACAAATGAATGCGGTACAATTGGAACATTGTTTTCCTGTTTTTCTATTTTTTTTTAGTAGAGCAAAAATAACATCTTCCAGGATGTAATAATCCTCGTTCATTATTTGGTTGTTTTATAATATTTTCTATTTCCCATTTTACATTACGAGGTAACGATGTGATTTTTGATCTAGCATGTATATGTTTTTGGATTAAATTAAAGGCAAGTTCTTTTAAAAATTTACGTCGCACAAAACTATTTTTATTATTAGTGCTAACAATTATTTGTGCGTTTATCCCAGCCATATTGAGAACTGAAAAGAATAATCTTAGAGATCATCTGTTACTTTTTCTCGCAACAGAGAACACCTTTCATCTCGTCTACATCAACCCCTGCCTTCGTTGAATTGTAATAACAAATAATTTCTGGTTTATTATTATTTTGTGGTATAATTGTATTGTTATGAAATTAGCCATCATTGCTACACAGTATGCGTCAAACTCGATGGACGAAAGCAGACTGACGTTAGTAGGCGCGCGACGGTCGAATAGACCGACGCGTAGCGATAGTATGTTTTAAAACCAACACGACTGCACTAAGTATCGCAACATAAGATAAACAAGTCGAGACCCCCTTCAAACGAGAACAGCTGGACGGAAAAAATCAACAGTCGAAGACTTAGATCGTATTTCAATATATAAGAAATCGTCGGTCAAAAAGACCAACGCGCGCGTACTCCCGGGTTAAGTATCTGGAGATTTAGGGTTCTTATAGAGACACCTGGATGCACGCCCGCTAGCGAGGGCACATACGATGTCGATGAAACGTCTATTATGTTATTTATTTACGTATTTTAGGCGTAAAAAGTAGACTTCAAGAAAGACATAGTTCCGGCATTTGTCGCTACGAGCGCTGTTATCTGTATTAGAAGTCTACTTTTTACGCGTACTTAATTCTCGTTTCATGCGCTATCCGCCATTTTGAATTATCTCGAACTCTGACTTGTGGGCACCAGATATGTACTCCTATATCTCGGAACACTGCATCCTATGCACACACTATACCTATACCGGGTCTACAAGTATATATGGTCTAAGACTTATCAACTTATCCCAGAAACGATACACTCTCTACAGTTCCTACATATTTACAAGAGGTATACATATAATACTATACATACTGTCTTTATAATTTTTGTTCTTTGAATACGTATGTGTTATACGTAGCATTGCTTATTTCAGTCAGTAGTAGACTGCGGAAATTTTTGCAAAATAAAAATCTTCACCATTTGTTGGAATTAACCAAGAAGTTTCATTTTTTTTTTAAAACAATTTTAGTAAAAAATTTGGAAGAGTTCTGTTGACATGAGTGTTAATGTCAGCCACTATGCACATTAATTTGAAGTAGACTAGCTCAATTTTCCTTGTTAACATCGAAAGAACAGAAGGGAAATGTACAAAGAGCAAGAAGCCGTACATAAAAAGTTTTAAAAAGCCGAGAGAGAAGAAAGGAAAAGGCCGAAGGTCATTCTTTAGGAAATACCTGAACAATGCGTAAATTCAGTAAGGAAACCATGTTGGTGAACGTGGTAAGCAAAAGAATGTGGAGAAATTGGTTCCCCGAGGAAGGTTTTCGGGTATGCGAATTACAGGCCGCCGAAATCCAGTTGCGATCGACTTTATGGATGGGAAATCCAGGATAAGAAGAAAGTGGAAAGAACGAGAAAATCGACCGCTGCAAACGATGGCTTAAGATCGGGGTCGTAGGTGTAGAGCCGTGAGACATGGCCGAAGGGAAGTAGGGTAAACGAAAAGTGCTCTCGAAAATATACAGGGATGCAGGCTGGGATGCATGCAGAATGGTAAGATAAATGAGAATGGACCGGACCGGGAAATTTCGGGTACTATCTACCCAAAACATGGCTCTCCAAAACCAATTTTTACTATTTCACACTGATTTTTGAGTGGTTACAGACTGAAATAATTACTTGATTAATCTCTTTATTTTTTATATTGAATGTATCAATATCCTTAAATTCGTTTTTCCCATAAACGCGTTAAGGTCCGCAGTCTCGTAACAACTAAAATAATTACTTAATTGTTTCTTTATTTTTACAGTTGCTACTAGACTGTGGACATTTGTGCATTTTTGAGAGAAACGATCAGGTGGAATACATGAAAAAAGATTTTAAAAGCGTTTCTGTTCAAGTTCTGCATCTTGTAATTGATCCAGAACGGATCTGATCGAAACTATTTAGCCCATTGTATGTGTATCGCCTAGCAAATATATCAATATGGCGGCGCTTTAACCTTCAAAAAGGCTTAAAAGTGTTCAACTTTATACGTGTATAACTTTTGAACCAATGAATTCCTCACAATAAAATTTTCATTTTCGGTGTTTTCTCGTCGAAATCTATAGGACTGCATAAAAAAAGTTGAAGAAAAAGAGTTCTCCAAAACGAAGTTCAACCGATCCAGACAATGTCTACTTTGCATAAATAACCGTAATTTGGTTATATGAATAACCATTATGAGTAATAGAAGCCATGTGTTCTTAACACGTTGGTCATCAGTATACTGCGATTTTTATGCAACTATGGCAAAAATGAGTAGGTGAAACCTGAAACATTAGAATGGTAACAGGCATTTAAGAGTATCAATATATTATTAGCAACTTATTAAAATGATTAATGGGAAACAGAAATTTTTATTTTCTTTCGGTACAGTATAAAGATCGGCATCAAATCGGCATCAGCAAATACTACTACATTCCACCCGACGGTATCGATGAGACAGAACATGATCGTGTGCGTGCCTCGAGCAAAACGAAATTTAAAGAGACATTCGTCGCTATGGCCGTAGGCCCTAGGTCAACGTCTCCCTGCCCATCCGTAACTGCTACCCCGTTCAACGAGTACGGAAACTTTCTCAACAACTTTCGTCACGCGAGTTCTTTAATTTCTCACTTTTGAAAAACATGGGAAAATCAAATTAGTTCGCAACTCGCTTCGCGTGCGAAAAAATTCAGTTTTAATGATCAAAAGTCTGTTCATCGCTCTAAGCATTTCTATCTGTTTTTTTTTTAAAGTAATGGTCATCCGACCTAGGGGTGAATCTACACCTCTGAATCGATGGAAATTTGTAAGAGAAACACGCCGCAAAATTATTAATAACAAAGAAAATTGTTGTTTTTTTTATATCAACGCCTTCTACTCATTGAGAAGAGAAAAAGTTTGAAAGGACCCATATGTCGCAAACAAATAGTTATTGAGATATAAGCTGTTAAAGTTTTTGCAAAATTTGATTGTGTGGAGTTATACGTATAGACAAAAGCCTACTACTACAGTCCAACCGACGGTATCGATGAGACAGAGCATGATCGTGTGCGTACCTCGAGCCAAACGAAATTTAAAGAGACATTCGTCGCTAGGCCCGTAACACGTCAAAGTCTCCCTGCCCATTCAGATTATACATTTGAATTTGCGAATTATCAAATAAAACCTTATGCACATACATTGTTAAACATAAGAATATTAATCCTACATGATAAAATACTAATGTAAAGTATTATTACTGTTGGCGACCGAAACGCGAAGTCGGAGGCGCCTGACACCGGATCCGCCCTAGGAAGAAAGCGCGCGGAAGGAGAGGTGGTGTGAGGATAGAAACGAGTGTGGGTGGACTCCGATTGCAACTGAGTTTATTAGAGTCGGGTTACAACGGACCACTGTTCCGAAAACCGGACTCGCTCCGCCGCGAGAGACGGAAATCTTCTCTCAGGGGCCGCGACGGAGATCTTGCGACGGCACGTGAACGCGTGCCGCCCGCGACGGAAATCTTGCCCGCGACGACGGAGATCTTGCCGCGACAGAGTGGGCGCGACCGCGAGATCGGAGCGAGCCCGAGGACAACGCGACGGAAAGAACGCAACGGACTGCGAGCGCGAAGAAAGACCACGAAGGCCAGTCGCGAAGAAGAGTCACTTTAATCGCACCGAAGATACGCAGAAAAGCACGCCGAAGAAGAGTCACTTTAATCGCACAGACGATACGCAGAAAAGCACGCCGAAGAAGAGTCACTTTAATCGCACAGACGATACGCAGATAAGCACGCCGAAGAAGAGAGCGCGTCGCCCAGGGAAAGCCCTTAAATAGCGTTTCCCCGGCGCGCGGAATGTGTCGCGATTGGCTCAGAGGGAATCGGATGATCCTTCTGATTCGTTACAGTTTGAAGGATTCAAGCCGTGGAATTCGGCCGGGACAACACCTTGCTGTTGCTAGGCGGTCGAGCAACGACAACACGCGGTTTGAACTGCGTATCTAAACACGGACGCTAACCGTTTGACGACATTGTCGACGGGAGAACAATAGCCGCCGAATTTCATGGCTTGAATCCTGAACAATTACAAATGTTTTATAATTTTCTATTCCTTCGGTGGATCCACAGAACACTACCATTTTCACGTATCAGTCTTAATAATCGTGCCTGTCTTCCAGCTTCAATGGCACCACCACTGTCTTTTATACCGTCAATTTAATAATGTAAACTTGACGGAATCGAATGCCTGTACTCACAAAAATCGATATTTCGAGATGATTTTCGAAAAATCAATATCTCCTTGGAAACGATTTCTTCTGTTTCAATCGGAGTACAGTTTTCGCGCGGGAATCGCAAAGAACGCAGGACTTTTTTGATCGTGGTCGGAGTTATTCCAAGTTCGCTATCACCATTTCTATAAGTGTGTTGTGTAGTGTTTAGTGATTCTGTAAAAGTGTGGTGTTTTGTTCGAAAATATTGTTTACAATCTTAAATAGACGATATAAAAGACACTGGTGGTCCCCGTATTGAAGCTGGAAGACAGGCACAATAAGACGTATTCGTGAAAATAGTAGTGTTCTGTGGATCCACCGAACGAATAGAACATTCTGAAACATTTGTAAGATCACTTTACAATAGTATTTTATCGTGTAGGATAAATATTCTTATGTTTAACAATGTATGAGTATAAGATTTTATTTGATAGTTTGCAAATTCAAATGTATAATCTGAATGGGCAGGGAGACGTTGACGTGGTACGGGCCTAAGGACGAATGTCTCTTTAAATTTCGTTTGTGTCGAGGCACGCACACGATCATGTTCTGTCTCATCGATACCGTCGGGTGGACTGTAGTAGTAGGCTTTTGTCTATACGTATAATTCCACACAAACAAATTTTGCAAAAACTTTAACAGCTTATATCTCAATAACTATTTCTTTGCGACATATGGCTCCTTTCAAACTTTTTCTCTTCTCGATGCGTAGAAGGCGTTGATGTAAAAAAACCTTAACAACAATTTTCTTTGTTGTAAACAATTTTGCGGCAAGTTTCTCTTACAAATGTCCACCGATCCAGAGGTGTAGATTCACCCCTAGGACGGATGACCATTACTTTTTATACACCCTGTACAAAATTCGCGAGGCAGCGAATATATTCAATCAATTCGATTTGTTTCTCTCGAGCACCAAAAAACGACGACGTTATGAACCACTATACATCACAGTGTGACTGTTCAGTAAGATCAACTGGATCGATTTGCAATTCGGAAGAACCGCGAAGTCACGTTTGGTCGCAATTTCGTGGCCGCGAACCGCAACAATTCCCATTAGGAAGGCGTTACGTGCGAAATCGTCGACACTTGCGGAAATAACGACGATTTCACCAGGACCAGGGGCAGAGTTTCGGCAAAATTGCACACACACACACAGATGGGCATTCAGAATGCACAAACATCGCGCGCAATGCAGGCTGCTAATTCGGTGTGTTGTTTGACGCATTTTCATCGCGGCCGACGGTCTACCAAGTGGAATTGAACTTTGCCCTTTGCCGCTTTTGGCAAACCGACACCCCCTGACAGAAAACAAATCCCCTTCCCTCTTTCTCTTTCTGTCTCTCTCCGGAGGGGTGGGGATGAAGTGTTACACGGTGGTTGCTCGTGAGATTTTTACTGCGGATCTGCACCATGGCCTGGTTTTTCCGGAAAACGCGATCGGGAATTTACTGCTTCGGAAGTTTTACTGCTGCGCTGGGAATTTTTCATTTATTTTTGCGATGCTTCTTCCAAGTCCTAACCGTCGCGGATCAATTCGCGTACGTGCGCTACGATCGGAGCGAATCGTGAAAGCCGTTCAACCAACCTTGTTCCGTTCACCGTTCGCGATTTTTGCCAGCATTGTTCTCAGAGATACTTATTATGTTTTTGCGAATTTTTTCAGGGACAACCATTCAGTGAAAAATTCGGATTTTTTTTACAGTGATGTTAACGTAACTCTTAACTTTATTCTCAATTTTTCGGAGATCAAATTGTTGAGAAATAGCAAAGCTATTTGTTGCTTCTGAAACCAGGCCACCTTGACTATTTAAAAATGTAGGCTGAGAATTTTTTTAAGGATAATTAATTAGTGAAAAATTACGATCTTTTACAGTAATATTAACGTAACTCTTAACTTTATTCTCAATTTTTTGGAGATCAAATTGTTAAAAACTCGCTAATTTTGATACAGTCTTCCGCCATTTTTGAATATTTTGTTTTGAAAAAAAATGGAGAACGCAGTTGGGGGTTGTGTTAAATTCACTATAATTTACCGGCCTTTTTCACGTATTAGTTATCCTTAAAATAATTCACAAAAACACAGCAGAACCGGTTAAATTAAAATTGTTCATTCACAGCACTAATTAAGGAGGACAAAGTCCATGTTTGTCGTGATTTAGAGGAAAGTAATATAGCTTGTGATACTTTGTGAATATCTGTGATATGTGAGTGTATGTGATTCACTATACACATGTATAAAGGACACGTTACGTAAAAGCAACCCTTTCAGTTATAACGATGCGAACAATATCGCATATGCTACTGCACGCAATTTGAATGGTATCAAAAGACGAATACGCTACTACGAATATTTTTATCTGCAATGTGACCTTTCCGACACGCCAATGTTTCTTCTTCTTCTTCTTCTTTTTATGCAAGTCTCTGTGCACATCCCCCCCCCTCTCTCCCTCGAGTGCATTCGAACACGTATAACGACACGGTTCTTCGGGTGCTCTTTAACCCCCAAAAGCAAAGTTAAACATGCAACTTATTTCCCACGAGATCGCTCACTTTAGAAACGAGCGAGAAGCTGTGAGTATAAATAAACTTGTTTACTGGGGCGTTATGAATATTTATAAAATTGTTGCGAAATTTTAGAGACCCGTGTTGCACATTTTCTTATCATTGATTGCTATCCAAAATCGAATGCGATCGTTCTTATCATTATTTAAAGTGATTGATAAATGGCAAGACTCGAATTACGAATTTTTATAACGAGATCATTATGTACATTTTCATGGATCGATTTATACAAATTTAAACATTTTAAACTGTGCAGAGTAAAAGAATATTGGGTAAATAATACGTTTAGGGGTTTACCTACCTCCAATGACCTTGACCTTGATATATGTTGTCAAGGTCAACAGATTGAATAACTTTTCCCTGTACATGTGCCCGTCGCTCGGCCTTAGTTTCCAAGGTATTCGTAAAAAACTTTAGTTAAATATAGGTTACAAGTGTGGTGAATAAACGAATGGAAACACATGTTTGTTTTCTAATATACTTTAATCACATAACACTTATAACTATATATAACAGTTTAGCTCTCACACGTGCTCGCCATGCATTGTGCATATACCTCTACTCGTAAAACCCTAACCTCAAACAGTCTCTCTTCCTCTCATTCCGGACTCTCGCTCACTCTTGCGCTCACTCTTCCATCTATAGCATTCATTCTCAACTCTCACCTACAATATAAACAATCACCATTCACAACAAGTACATATACTTTATTCTGGGACAAGATGTTAACGGTAATTAAAATACAGTGGATTCTCGATAATTGTCCACAACACGGCCAGGGACAATTATCGTGCAGAAGATACTATTTTTCGATCTTCGCTGAAGGTAGAGACGGTAAACAAAGAGACCTCGGTCGCCAATAAATGTAACACACCATACGGGTAGAGTATATTTGTGTGAGACCACTACTAATCCAATAACAAAACTTCTTTATTCTTCATTATTTTTTTATGGAACAATCACAAACATATTCGTGGAATTTGTCTAATGAAAATGATACCAAATATGATAGAATTCCGATGATATTTACTTGTGTAGTGAACGACAAAAGATTCGGACGCGAAACTCGAAGCCCTTTAAACTGTCCCGGCGGTCATCACTCTCCGCGTCTCTTTTGTTTCCATACACCATCGATCTTTACTTTCGAAACTTTCATCGTTCATTACGCAAGTACATATTATCAGAATTATATAATATGTTGGTGAAAGTCCCATAAAAAAATAATGAAAAATAAAGAAGTTGTGTCATTGGATTAATATTGGTCTTCTGGTATCACACCGACATACCCGTCCTGAAGTATGTTACACACGGCGACCGAAGCCTCTTGGCTCCTCACGGGGTACATCCCGCAGTAGTGGGGATAGTTCAGGGACAATTACGGGCCAGATATTTCGGACAATTAGGGTCCAGATATTTTGAACAATTAGGGTCTAGATATTTCGGACAATTACGGGCAAGACATTTCGGACAATTACGGGCCAGATATTTCGGACAATTACGGCCCAGATATTTCGGACAATTACGGGCCAGATATTTTGATCAATTACGGGCCAGATATTTGGAACAATTACCTAAAATTCACTGCAAACTGCGGATTTTATGAGTTCATAATATGTATACATAATATATTCTATATACAGGGTGTCCCACATAAATGGGACCACCTAAATATCTGTCGTATTTACAGTCCTATCAGAAAACTTCAGAGGACAAACTGACACTATTGCAGGGGGGCAAATATAATGGTAAAGAAAACAATTTTTTATGTCGTGTTTTTTTAATGAAATTTCAAGGTCACCGATGTTTTTTTAAATGGAATCGTATATTTTTTTTTATGATAGCATGATAGACAATAAAAAACTGACTTTAGCGGATACCACTTTTTTGACCTTGAAATGACATTGAGCAAGAATAATCGTGTTGGAGCGGATAAAATGTGGAAGTTTAAAATTTACGTGTTTCATTTATCTAATATTGCTATATATATATATATATATATATATATATATATATATATATATATATATATATACAAGTATACAGTTTTTCAAATCAGTTTGAAATCGATTCAGAGATTCATTATAATAGTCACAGCATACAAAATTGAACATACACAATGAACTTCATCAAACGTTGTGAAACATGGAAATGGAAACATCACAGACTACAGTCTCATTTTCTATTTTAAATCTATTTTCAGCATGCAAGTGTAATACAATATCTTGTCTTTGATATAGTTTTTACTACGACTGAAACGAGAAAAATGGAGGAAAGTACTCTTTTCTCGGGAAGATGCTCAAGAAAAAGAGCAGAAGATTTATGTTTGTAAGCATTATGTTTGTAACCTTCCTCGAGCGTTTTATGAAATTTTCCGAGACTCCCCTGATCGTCTTAAAGCGGAAAGGAAATGTTTATCGGTCGTCTCCCGAACGCGAATCTCTCATTTATGTGCGTGGGCGTCACAATCGCTAAATGGTAAACCATTTTTTATTAAAGTTCATAAGACACGTAAATTTTCGTGCTTATTAAACGAACTTTTCGAGGAGCACTCTTTATGCAAACAATGCTCTGCGGCGCAAAGTCTGCGCAACCGGATTACCGGTGGCTCTTATAGTAAACGCTGTTTCATCAAGTCCGGTCCATGGGAGCCGCCTCCATTGTCGGAAATGAATTTCAATCTCATTAATATTGCGGATCAGTGACCCGTAAAATTTTTACCTCGATACTGCTCTTTTCCTTTTGACTGTGTCTGGCGCTACTAAAAGGTAATTGTTATCTGAATGATCTAAATCTAAAAAATCGTATTTACCTTGACGATGTTTTCCCTCCATTAAGACAAAATTAATAAAATTTTGTATATTTTTCTCCTCTTTAAATGAATGAAACACGTTCTTTCCTGCACAAACGGTGCACCGCGAAAAACAATTTTTATTGTTAATAAAATTCGATTGCTACCATAAATAATTTATCTATGTATTCCAAATTGATGTGGTTCCATTTTTCCATTTGTTTTATGCAGAATTGACAAATGTTTGTTTCAATCCAATCTAATCGAGTACGACAAGTTTTTAATTGTGTAGAGTGTTCATTGCTAAAATCCATTTTTATTATAAATATAATTCGAATGCTACCACAAATAATGTTTAGCTATAATTGTTCTACTGGTTTCAAATTGATACGGCTAATTTTTCCATTCATTTGACGACTGTATTGAAAGATAAAAGTGAATGAGGCTCTTGTTTTACTTTACACAGAGTTTACTACTGAAATCAATTTTTATTATTAATGTAATTCGAATGCTGCCACAAATAATGATTCTCATACCCCAGGGATGGGCACGGTAGGGGCCCCTCAAACGCCTGCTTCTCCCACCAACATCTTTTTCATGCGCGAGGCCTGGGCACTGTTCGCAACGGGCGAAGCACTTCCTTCCTCTATGGTAACGGTGGATGCTGGTGGGGGGCAGTAGGCGCTGTGCTGGGGACCGTGGACGCTATGGTGGGGGCAGTTTTGTCTCAATTGAGACATACCCTCTCAAAGCTTCTCAGATTAATATGGTTAATTTTCCCATTTAGTTTTTAACTATGCTTTCGAAGTATTTCGTTTAAATCGTCGCATTGTGTGGTAATTATTCTTTAGATTCAAATAAGGGTCATTCGTTCGGATCAATTAGGTAATACCATTGAATCCATGTTTTCTAACGCATGGTACACATTACGTATGTAATGTGGTACACATGGCGAAGCACTTCCTTCCTCTATGGTAACGGCGGATGCTGGTGGGGGACAGTAGGCGCTGTGCTGGGGACCGTGAACGTTATGGTGGGGGAATTTTTGTCTCAATTGAGACAAAAATGCCCATAACTGACATACCCTCTCAAAGCTTCTCAGGTTGATATGGTTAATTTTCCCATTTATTTTTTAACTATTCTTTCGAAGTATTTCGTTTAAATCGCCGCATTGGGTGGTAATTATTCTTTAGATTCAAATAAGGGTCATTGGTTCGGATCAATTAGGTAATACCATTGAATCCATGTTTTCTAACGCATGGTACACATTACGTATGTAATGTGGTACACATGGCGAAGCACTTCCTTCCTCTATGGTAACGGCGGGTGCTGGTGGGGGACAGTAGGCGCTGTGCTGGGGACCGTGGGCGCTATGGTGGGGGCATTTTTGTCTCAATTGAGACAAAAATGCCCATCCCTGACATACCCTCTCAAAGCTTCTCAGATTGATATGGTTAATTTTCCCATTTATTTTTTAACTATGCTTTCGAAGTATTTCGTTTAAATCGTCGCATTGGGTGGTAATTATTCTTTAGATTCAAATAAGGGTCATTGGTTCGAATCAATTAGGTAATACCATTGAATCCATGTTTTCTAACGCATGGTACACATTAAACTAATTATGGGACTGTCGCATACAAATGTTCCGAAAGTGTTGTTTGTAGTGGTATAAATATGATTCGTAATTGAATTATGCGTTTGCCGACCGCTGGAGCAATATAATCGTTCCGCAATTATAAAAATTGTTCTAAACGATTATTTCATCACTCGCGAGTGGAACGTTGGTAACAGTGATTCCGAATAATTCATGACCAAGGAAGAAACGGTATAGTGAGGAACATCATGAGTAAACCGGAATCAAAGGGGCCACCGCCTCCTCCACTTCCGCCGCCCTATCCGCAACAAAAGCTCTTTAAGAAGTGCAAGAGTGCAACTTTCCAACTGGATGGCGCAACGTACACTATAGGTAATTGTTTCGAATAGTGCCTGCTTTGAGACAATGTTAATCTCCTGTATTTTTTATTCACAACATCCACCAAGCTACAATATAAAATAATACAAACTCTTGACAAACATTTCATTCTCATCCAACATTACGGTCAATTTTTTAAACTGAGTTGTGTCTCACAGGCATTGTTCGATAAAAAGTGCATGTGCATTTAGAAAATGAATTTCTTTTCAGAGTAAATTTATATTGCACTGACAAGTTCTTTCAAATTTGTTTAATATTTTTATT
The DNA here is from genome assembly GCA_913789915.3 of Sphecodes monilicornis. Taxonomy (NCBI): domain Eukaryota; kingdom Metazoa; phylum Arthropoda; class Insecta; order Hymenoptera; family Halictidae; genus Sphecodes; species Sphecodes monilicornis. Next base: position 6,159,821 of record OU565301.1, on the reverse strand, counting down.
TGATTGTAACATAAATATACGTTCGATTACATCGTTTGATGCTATATCTTTTTTCGTACTGCAAATATTACATTGTATCAATGCTTTGTTCAACTCAGTAATTCGAAAAATAATTCGAAAAATAATTCGATAAATAATTCGATAAATAATTCGATAAATAATTCGATAAATAATTCGACAAATAATTCGAAAAATAATTCGACAAATAATTCGAAAAATAATTCGAAAAATAATTCGAAACATAATTCGAAACATAATCCGAAACATAATTCGAAACATAATTCGAAACATAATCCGAAACATAATTCGAAACATAATTCGAAACACAATTCGAAACATAATTCGAAACACAATTCGAAACATAATTCGAAAAATAATTCGAAAAATAATTCGATAAATAATTCGAAAAATAATTCAATAAATAATTCGATAAATAATTCGACAAATAATTCGAAACATAATTCGAAAAATAATTCGAAACATATTTCGAAACACAATTCGAAAAATAATTCGAAAAATAATTCGATAAATAATTCGAAACATATTTCGAAACACAATTCGAAAAATAATTCGATAAATAATTCGATAAATAATTCGATTAATAATTCGATAAATAATTCGAATAATAATTCTAATAATAATTAGAACGTATCAGATACATACGTGTAATGATATTGAACTATATGTTTGTGATTTTTGACGATACATGCATAAAAGTAATTATTGAAAGAAACAAGGTCGGGAGGAGGATCGCTTACCGTATTTGTCGAAATGTAACGCCCATAATAGCACGATAAATATAGGTTAATGAAACGTTAGTTGATTGTTATTAATCGATTGCACGGTATCCCGGGACGATAGCAAGCTATTAAGGTGTTCGTGACAGGAGGTGGTCTTTGAACATACACCGCTGCTCAAAAGTGAGGCACCTAATCTCATAATCACGAGAATGGAAAAATCCACTCTACAATAATTATCCAAGAAAGTATATGCAAAACATTATAAATTGTAACTAGCCCCTAGACAGAAAATTTTTCATGAATATTCCATTTGAAACATTGGAACATTTGAAAACACTAGAAACGTAAGAAGAAGTTAAACCCCGTTGTTGCATTCAACTGATTTAATTAAGCGATTAAAAAAAGAAATCAATATCTACGTCTGCTTCAGTTTGTTGCAATCGAGCATACGCAATTTTTGTTTTGCATAAAAATCTGCATTATAATAATATAACAAACAAATTCTCATGTACCTTTCTACATATGTTTCAAAACATTTACAGGACGTACTAACTAGCACAGACACTGTGGCTATTGTACACAGAAGAATCAAATAGCACTTTGTTCAAGAAAACAAAGTAGACCTACGCATGATCTCTATCAACGACATAAAACTTGTCCTCCCCTTACACCATATATACTCATAGACCCGACATAGGTATAGTGTGTGTATAGGATGCAGTGTTCCAAGATATAAGAGTATCTGGTGCCCATATGTCACGGTTCGAGATAATTCAAAATGGTGGATAGCGCATAAGACGAGAATTTATCCGTCGAATAAAGATACTTTTTTTATTCGAACCTTCGAATAACGAATAAAGATAAAGTATCTTTTATTCGAATCGTCATTTAAATAATTTTTTATCTAAATAATACCCAAGCATCTCTATAATAATAATGACCGTTATTTAAATAATTTTTTATCTAAATACATGCCCATTCGACATGTACACGTATACTGATCTTACTATTCTTTATTTAAATAAAGTAAGTTGTGAAGAAATAAATACAGATTTCATATTATCAACTTCTACATGGAAATTTAACTTTTTCCAAATTATAATCAAAAAAATGAGTTAGTCATATTGAACACTAGATTTACGGATCCCGTCAAAATGGCGGATTCAAAAATTTTTAATTTACGATTATTAAGAGTGTAAGGAGGCATTCGTGCGGAATTATTAAATAGATTTATTTTTTTGTGTACATATTGCAATAAAGTCGCTGAAGATTTAAGTAAATACAATTTTATTATTTTTATAAAGCAATTTAAAGTAATCAATTTTAGTGCTCCGTAAACCTAGTGTTAAAATAATAAGAGCAAAGTAAAAATGAACGAGTAATGAAATAAAATACATGTATGTATATTACATTTACAGTTTCCATACATATTTATACAGAATCTGATTCGACGACGATTCCCCTTTCCCTTCCAACACTTCACCTTCACGGTACTGCGATCTCTCAACAGATTATAGCACTTTGCCCAGAAGAGTCGTCTGCTAGGCGATTTAATCGCGGAACATATCTATCTGAAGCCGGGTCTATAAGTATATATACATATGGTCTAAGGTCCTCCCACACACTATACAGGGTGGTCCACGCAATTGTTTCAAGCCATAACTCCGTTATTAATGCATTTACGAAATAATATCAAAAGTGAAAGATAAAAAGTCCGAAGTGCGCTACATTCGTACGCCCTTAGATCCTTTTTTAGATGCAACTATGCATGTGCAATTAACAATTGCATCATTTCTTTAAATAGAAATGCATATTTTTTGTTGCACAAATCGATTCCTCTGTTCATTCGACGTAAAAAATGATTGGTGTACTATGGCGAAAAAATTATTAGTTCTCGAGATGTTTTCAAAACCTGTCTTTATTGAAGAAGATGCTCAAACTAATTTTTCCAACGTAATGGAGAAGCGGTTGAGCATCTTCTTCAATAAAAACAGGTTTTGGAAATGTCTCGAGAACTAATGATTTTTCTCGCCATAGTACCCTAATCATTTTTTACGTAGAATGAACAATTGATTAGTGCAACAAAAAGTATGCATTTCTATTTTAAAAAAATGATGCAATCGTTAATTGCACATGCACAGTTGCACCGAAACAAAATCTAACGGCCTACGAATGCAGCGCTCTTCGAACCATTTATCTTTCTCTTTTGATAGTTTTTCCTAAATGCATTAACAACGGAGTTGTGGCTTGAAACAATTGCGTGGACCACCCAGAACATTGAAACGTTTATAAAAACATTGAGACGTTTATAAAAACATGGAAAAATTTTTCTCTGGACCAATTCCGCGACAGATTTCAAGATCAGACTTTCCTCTTGCCAACCAACCCCTGGAACTTGATCTATTATTTGTTTTAGTCGATTTATCGATCTCACGGCAATATAAGGCACACCATGAACGCTTGACAGGATAAAACTTGTTCCCCATTTTTCTTTCATGAAACAGCTAAAAACATCGTAAATCAAGTCTTAAGGTCTCATTGCAAAGAGGATGCTTCAATCTTCGAATCCGTGGTAGATTCATTCAGGGAAAAAATTTTTCGAACAATTTTACAAACAATTCAATACACCATAGTCGTGTCTAAGTAATTTAAGCAGTCGTCCACCTTTCACTCAAAATTCGATAGTTCGGCCAAAAGAGATCTTAAGTCAATTTCGTCACCCATATGTGGGTGACATGGCAGCCAACGTGTTAAAAAAAGAAAGTTGACCTTTATCTCATCTTTTAGTGTCCGCCGGGAGAAATAAAAATTCCACCACAAGTTATATGGTGTCGTTTTAAAGAGAAAGCTCCAATCTTGAAATTCATGGTACAGTAACCCCGCGATCTAAGTCCAACGGAGCATTGCGATCTATGTCCCTTGGCATACTCCTTCCACTGTCGGGTATCCCCGGAAGTTCCGTGAAGCTCGAGCGGCTTCGGTCGCTCAGCAGTGTAAACATGCCGCGTGATCTGATCCTGAGTCGGGTATATCGGTGTAAATCACTATTAATCCAATTACAAAACTTCTTTATTTTTTATAATTTTTTCATGAAACTTTCACCAACGTATTCGTGGCATTTTTCTAATGAAAATGATACCAAATATGATATAATTCCGATGATATTTACTTGTGTAATGAACGATGGAAGTTTTTTATTGGCAATACATTGTACGGACCATTGATGGTATATGGTCTCGGTTTTCTCACGCATGCGCGACGATTTTAGCGTCAGTAATGTACAAAGTTGGGATAAAATGGGGTACCTTAGTCACCCCGCATATTTTCGCAATTTTTTTGTCGATTTTCAAATATGGAGAACAATAGGAATAGGGAGAACAATAAAATTGTGATCGAACCTATTCAATCTACTGCGTACTCGAGAGTGCATATTAGAAATTTGCAGACGTTTATTCAGCTTCTTGGTCGAGCGCATCCGCGTGCAACAGTGTCTTCTTCATTTGCTAATGTATACAGCACCGAGCAGCTGAGGCCGGAGGTTTGTCTGTGTTTCACTGGCCGCCGTGTTCCAACTATCGAATACCTATAAGATCTCTTTCGAGGAAATTGTTCCGAATCAATGCGTGTGCATCCGCACGCCAGCGCGCCTCGTACACAAGATTCACTACGTTCATTGATCCATGAACACGGCTCACAAAGTCGTCCTGCCTGTCCTTGCCAAGTTCTACTACCTTCTCTCTCTCTCTCTCTCTCTCTCTCTCTCTCTCTCTCTCTCTCTCTCTCTCTCTCTCTCTCTCTCTCTCTCTCTCTCTCTCTCTCTTTCTCTGCCTCTCTAGTTCTCTCTCTCTCTCCCGCTATGAAATCTGCGGAAAACGGAACGCGAAAGGCGTCTACAGGAATTTCCGCTCACAAATCTCTCTCGGCAACTTCCCGCGATTCCAGTCACGTGTTCCGGACAACGGGCTACGTTGTCAAAGGGTTGGATTCGTCCAATGGAATTTCTTCTGTCAGTGACATTCGCCTAAACGGTCGTTCGCCAAATTCCAATTGAATTCATTTAACATTAAATCTACCGACCATCATTACAGCTGACTAGTATGTGTTGCCCTAGAAAAATGGGACGATTGAATTCATTTGGATTTCGTTCAATTTTTATTATAATGTATGTTAAATATAGGCGAGATTATAATGGATAACATACGAAGGTGATTCGAACGAGATCAGACGGCGATGCAGTTAGCTGACGAACAGAACTTAAAAACCTTAGACAATATATACTTATAGACCCGGCTTCAGATAGATATGTTCCGAGATTAAATAGCCTAGCAGACGACTCTTGTGGGCAAAGTGCTATAGTCTGTTGAGAGATCGCAGTACCGTGATGGTGAAGTGTTGGAAGGAAAAGTTTTATACATTCTGTATAAATATTTATGGAAACTGTAACCGTAATATACATACATGTATTTTATTTCATTACTCGTTCATTTTTACTTTGCTCTTATTATTTTAAATATGGCTAACTCATTTTGTTGATTATAATTTGGAAAAAGTTTGTGGCGGCTACTTCCTGTGCTCGTCAACAGAGGGACATTACGACAACACCTTTCCCGCTACTACCTGAATCTTCCTCTGTTTGTATACAGGGTGGCCCACATAACTCTGAACAGCTCAATATCTCGAAAACTATGCCATCGATTTTAAAGTTCTTAGTCTTAAATTGCATGGAACTGAAGGCCCTTTCTGACTACATAAACGTGAAGTGGCCTCCCTTCAACGTGAAGGTGACCTTCAATTTTTAAATGGAATGCTGTATATTTTTTTATATCAAATGAAAGCGTGTGTCTAGACGAATTCATCCGTATACTGCACAGTGACCTTCAAGGCCATCCAAGGTCAGAAATGGAAGAAACATTTTGAATATTTCATTTATTCTTATATTCAAAAGTGAAGATATTGTTCATTGAATAATAGATGAACGAATGAATAATAGAAGAATCGAAACAATTTTTATATTTATGTACATTTCTAAACGCAGAATTATTATTTATTTTATTGAATAATCAAATAAGAGGATGTGCAATATTATGCAAGTTCAAAATTTTGTAGGAAGCTACTATCGCCATTTTCTGATCAATTATATCGCACAAGATGGCGCATTTGACGCGCGTTGTCGTGCATAATGATCTATACTTGAATTTAAAGAAGTGACCCAGCTTGTAACAGTTTGAAGATGAAGATTCGAGGTCAAGTGTAGCATACCTAGATGACATGCAGATGATAGATTGCAAGACTCTGACGTAGAAAGTATTAAAAAGTTAATTTCTACAGTTCTTCAAACAAGAACATTCCTTAAAACTAGATTAATAAACTATTTCAATTAATTATTTTGAGATACTGGTACAAGTTGCTATTTTGTTAATATCTCCGATTTTTTTTTCTTTCTTTTTTTTAAGTTGCATTAACCTCACAAGGGTATTAGCAACTACAAGCTTACAATTAGGTGGTTATTTATAATTTAGATTCGGTCGCCCGAGCTAATACACGTATAATATTAATAATAATTCCTTGAAGTTACGGTTTGCTAATTATTTATGTTTTTATTTATATTTGTTGCAGGTAACCAAAATGAAGATTGGCAATATTTTCTTTGAGTTGTACGGAAGAGTTCCGTGAGTATTATAATCATTCTTCAAATAGTATTTCTGGCAGATGTGTCTTAAATTCTACTGCAAAATGTCGGTTTTATCAAGCATGTGTTGAACGCAATTACTTTTCGTCCATAATTCGGTAGTTATGTTAATATTTAATCCCGATACACGTGTTTCTTTGTTTCGTTTCTTTCGCTACCGATACGACGGAACGGGTGCAATCAACCGAGCTAACGAGCGAAAGACAATAGCTGAAACAGTCCTTTGTGCAGGAGACTAGACAGCTTTTTGAATGGAAGTACTGCACAGTTGCTGATAATAGTCGAGATTTGTAAGACCGAAATGAAAACAAATTGTTTCTTAATTTGTCTTTTAATCTGGATTTATTCTCCCGTCCAGACAAATAGACAAACTCCATTTTGGAAGCCTTTCATCGAGTTCGATACATTTTCTGCCATTGAGTGTCAATTTTTAGATTATTAATACTTGGATGCTGGGCACAGGGTCCATTTTGACTCAATATTATAAATATCGTAATTTTAGTTTTTAGTTATCAGTTTGAACCAGCGGAAAAAAGCGGACAAAATAATCTGTAGAAGAAAATTGTAAAATTGTGATATTGTGAAATTATGAAATTGTGATATTGTGATATTGTGAAATTATGATACTGTGAAATTATGAAATTGTGAAATTGTGATATTGTAAAATTGTGATATTGTAAAATTGTGATATTGTGAAATTGTGATATTGTGAAATTATGATATTGTGAAATTATGAAATTGTGATATTGAAAAATTGTGATATTGTATAATTGTGATATTGTAAAATTGTGAAATTGTGATATTGTGATATTGCGAAATTGTGATTTTGCGAAATTGTGATATTGTAAAATTGTGAAATTGTAAAATTGTGAAATGGTGAAATTGTGAAATGGTGAAATTGAGAAATTGTGAAATTGTCAAATTGAGAAATTGTTAAATTGAGAAATTGTCAAATTGTCAAATTGTCAAAGATATTTGAATGGATCTGACTATGTATGCCACAAATCATCAAAAGTGCTATTTAAATGGAGGTCATTCTCCATTTAAAAATCAATAGTTTGCAGATGTCTATAAAAATGTTTATTTCCAGTGATAATATATGTAGATCAAAATGAACCGAACAGTGAGCTATTAGAATTAATATTTAATTGTAAGTAAAATTTCTTGGACATTTATAGTTATTGCATAATTATTAAAGAATAATAGTTGTCTGCAATTTGAACACATTTTCAAATTATTATAACTACAATATAAAACAACTTAATCATTTATATTCATTGCAACGTTGCAGAATTTTATATTCATTGCAACGTTACAGCATTTTATATTCATAACTTTTCAGATAAAAGATTAAAGCCCTTAAAGCTTCAAGATTTAAGCTTTCAGATCTTGAAGATTGAAGCATTCAAATCCTCAAACAGTATTCACAATTTCACCTTTACTGCGACCGTGATTAAACAGAGAAACGCGTTTCTCAAGGAAGATCCCATTGAACGAAATCAGTCCCTGTTTAATATCACTTAACACGAGAAGTTTGCCGGATAAAATTGAAAAAGTTCTCGGTAACTGTACGAGTACAATTATGTGAATGTAATTATGGGAATCGCTAAAGAGGAGAAGTCTTCGAAAGAGTGTAAGAAAATAGATCACCACAAAAAAGAACTTTGCATAATAAACAGTGCTCTCGACTGACAGAACATTTTTTAGAAATGAATATATAGAGTTCTTGAGATTCTGACAACAGTCTCGCATATATGTCAAGAGGAATTTAGGTAATTTATTCTTTACAAGTTAGTAAATGCAAATATTTAATCACGTGGGCTTCTGAAAGCAACTTAAACACGGTTTTTTTTTTATTTAAGCTTTTGAGACCAGTCTCATAAAAGAATAAGTAATAATAAAAAAGTTATTCCTTGGTAATACATTGTGAGGACGCGCGAGCCTTTTAACTGTGCCGCCGACTGCGACTCTCTGCGTCTCTTTCTTTCCCATACGCTATCCTTCCTCACGCCCGAAACATTAATCGTCGATTACACAAGAAAATATCATCGGAATTATATCGTATTTGGTATGATTTTTATTAGAAAAATGCCACAAATATGTTCATCGAAGTTCTATAAAAAAATAATGATTAATAAAGAAGTTGGAAATTCGGATTAGGTATGTTTACATTTCTCGGTGACCGAGGCCTCTCGAGCTCGGCTGTCCTTCTCTACGTTCGGCAAACCTCAAACAATGATATCCCTCGCTCATAATTGTACCTCCGCAGACCCGTGTTGTGGACAATTATCGATGAAATACTGTACCACGAGACAGGCTTGTGTTGTTTACGTTTGGTCCGAACGAAGTACCGCGAGTCAGGCTCGTCCTTATTGTTTTTGGACCAAATTTCTTACCACGAGTCTCACTCTTAGTTGTAGGTCAAGGGGTTAAACATTCAGTAAGAAAATAAACTTCTATTTCACTCCAGTTTGTTGTACTTGAGATGGAACATTTCCATTTTGTATAAATATCCGGCGTTCATTTATAATATTACGAAAGTAGGGTATTTGCAATAAAATACAATTTGCGATCATTGTAACTCTTTTACGCAATTTCGCATGGGTTTCTTTAGCAATTTGTTATTAATTAATATAAGGTAGTAACTTCTCGCAGTTTTTATTTGATATTATATCCCACGCTCGCGCCATTTCCATTGAAGCCATTTAACCCGTTTTCCAACAACGGCATTCTGTAATTTACCAGTCGCACGTTCTCTGAATAAGAATTACAATGCAGCCGGACCATTTGCAACTTTTCTAATTCCGGTAACGACGCCGGGACAGAAATAGGAAAAGGCTTGATTACATTTTGTATTTATCGTTGCACGACTGTTTCGGCTTTTATAATTAATTCACGATAATACCTCGGCTACAACAAATTGTTGCCGACTTAAAAAGATCCCTTCTACGAATAATAATTTAAATTTACCCTATCTGTTTAGCCCTTTCGATCGTGTTGCACACTGTCGTCTCGTTGTCGAGCGAAGAATTAATTTGTACACACGGTTTGCTTGGAAAAGAAAATTTGCGTAAACATCTACATTTAATAAATTAATTACTAGGCAACACTATAATTAAACTATACTCATGATAATCATTCTATTAATTATCTATTCTCTCTTTCTCTTCTTTAACAACTTTAATAAGTTGCAGACGTTCTATCGGTATAAGTAAATTTTTTTAATGTTCCTACTGTTGTAAACAACACTTGTCTTTGTCGTGAATGCATAAAATCAGCAGTCTAACTATTATAACATATTATTGTCGACATCTTAAAATTATCAAAAGAGGAAATACATTTTCATGAAATTTCTGTCCCCTAAAATTAACTCGGGCAATTTTTATTTTACATAAAGATCCACAGTCTGTTAATCATTGTTAAAAATCAGACAGTTTATATACAACAACCGGGGAGATTACGATTTCCCTGGCCCCTTGTTTAGAGGTTAAGTTTGTGTTCTTGGGGTCATTTTAAGAAAAAAAATGTATATCTCACAGGTATCGAATGGGCCTGGTTTAGCCGGTAAAGTAGATTTCCTGTTTTTATAAATCTGCAAATATCTCGGTAACAAAACAAAGAATAAATGATGTTTTTGGCGCAAAGGTTCGATCTAATTTTACAATATTAAAGCAATCTTGCTAGTTTGTTGAAAAAAATGAGAACTGCGTCTGAAAAAATTTTATTTTTAAATTAGACTGGAATTTTAATGTTGTATTATATGACCACCAGTCAAAATACTGTATTAAATTGCTTACTTGCTTTATAAAAAAACGAAATTGAGGACAGAAAGCACGCGTTGTTACTGTGCCGGTACACAAGTTACTGTTGTGAGGGCACGAGATTGATAGATACAAGATCTCGGTAACTATGCGAAATATGGCAAAATATGAAAAGACCTTTGTTGTAGAAAATTAAATTTCCAACAATTTAGGTCCTATGACATTTTTTACCAGCTGCGCAGTTTCCGAGTATATTTATATTTCAATGAAGTTGCAGAACAACTGCCTCCCTCCCGAAATGATGGTCGGGGGAACGTAAAGGCTCCGTTCACAACTACTTATTCGAGACTCAAGAAATGTCTATGTATTAAAACTCAATTAGCAGTGAATACTATTGACGAATTAGGTTACGTTAGGTTACGTTAGGTTAGGTTAGGTTAGGTTAGGTTGGTTTAGGTTAGGTTATGTTATGTTAGGTCTGGGTTGGGTTAGGTTAGGTTAGAACACAAATTTAACCTTCAAAGTAGGGGAACTCGTAATTATGCGGAACAACCTAATGGAACTCGTTTAATATGTTCTGTTGGAATGATTGAAATTCGCGCGTCGTCTTGTGTTGGCGATTCTGTTGTGTGCTTGGGATCGCGTTGTTTTTGTTTCTCCCTCGTCTGCGTGTGATCGTTGGTTTGCCTACGTATTGCGTGCACGTGTTTGATGCGATGTGCGTCCTGTATATTCTGATTAATGTATAAGAACATTCTCAAAGTAACTCTAGCATGTTCGATGATTGGTGAGCACATTAGTTTTGTGATGATAATGAAAGCTGACATAGAAGGCTCGGAATAAAATCTTTGCAGAAGCAGGTTAGATCATCCGGAATGCCAATAATGATTTTAGGGCGACTTGCCGCGTCAACCTACAAGCGATCCCGATAGGCATTGCGGCTAGAACCCTCAGATTTCGGAAACCAGCACCATAAATCACCATCCCCTATTTTCGCTGCGTGTGGAACATGTAATGGTGCGGCCACGTTGAGATCCGGAGGATTCGAATTCATGAACTTTAAGTTCCGACGGATTCATCGGTTTCCTCTACAGGCGCACCAGGTGTCTCATTTTAATCTCATTTCGACCTTAGTTCGATCTCATTTCAAGTTTTCTCTATAATATTACTGCTCATGCAGCAGGAGGTTGAAGCTGTTCCTTTCGTCGAACATTTTTCGGATTCAAACGCTTCCAGGAGGCTGGCAAAATTTTTTTGCAGCTCAATGCACCGTATACTTGAAGAATGGAGTCTTCTCTTTAAAATGAAACGTCGAATAACACTATAGTATTTTTTGGAACGGGTTTATTCAAGTTTGAAGAATATGTGACATGTCGAAGGTTTCTCAACGTTTTGCAAATTTAAACGTCTCTACGAGGGTGGCAATATTTTTTTGCAACTGAATCCATCGTGGATACAATAATTGAAGTTTCTTCTTTAAAATGGGTTCTCAAAAATCGCTCTGCCATTTTTCGTAACCGTTCTATGCAATTTTGGAGAGTATGTGAAGCGTCGAAATGTTGAAAAATAGTGATTTGTGAACGAACATAGGTTTCTTTGCATTTTACAAATTTAAACACGTCTAGGAGGATGACAAAAATTTGTTCACAACAAAACCCATCGTAGCCGTAAAAATTGAAGCATTTTATTTAAATTGATCTCCCAAAAATTGCTCTATGATTTTTTGGAGCAGTTTTATTCGAGTTTGATGAATATGTGACGTGTCGAAGGTTTCTCAACGTTTTGCAAATTTAAACTTCACTACGAGGGTGGCACTAACTTTTTCCTAAATGAATACATCATGGATGTGACAATTGAAGTTTCTTCTTTAAAATTAGCTCTCAAAAATCGCTCTACCATTTTTCGTAACCGTTCTATTCAATTTTGAAGAGTATGTGAAGCGTCGAAATGTTGAAAAATAGTGATTTGTGAACAAGCACAGGTTTCTTTGAGTTTTACAAAATTTAAACGCATCCAGGAGTGTGACAAAAATTTTTATCGCTGTGATTTAGAATCGATTTATTAAACTGTAGGATACTGTAGGCAACTATAGTCTCTGATTTGTTGAAGAAGTCAATAAATTTTTCTTTGGAAATGTTTGGCAAACTTCAGCCTCGTATTATGCTAAAATGAATGAATATGCCCTTTGAAATGGAACAAGCTTCGAGTGAAACACTTTTTCGAACAATGTATAGTTTAGGTAGTAATCGTTGGATTAAAATGAGACACCCTGTATGTAACAATGTAGCACACACTCACACGCACGAAGCTTCAGAACGAAAATATAGAACTACGGTTCTGAAATTGGCACGAACAACTCCAGGCAACTTTTCAAACGAACTACGTCTGTTACATTTTATGCCAACACACGAATGGATAATCTCGGGTAGTCACACTAACGACATATGCCAATTTTCACGCGCTTTTGCAGACAGCTTTTGCACAAGTATGTTTTGTGTATGCAATCATTTACAGTGACGAGCTAAAGTGTATCAACACAAAATTAGGCCACATTACTATAGAAGTTAGAAGTAAACTAGATGATTCGTCATAAATTTTTTGAAAATAGAGCATTTTTCCGACTTTTTTATCTAGCTCTGTTTTGAAAATTTTTTAAATGTGTTTTATAGACTCAAGTAAATTATATACCTGCTGAAAATATCATCGATATTGGTCAATTGGTTTATGAGTTATAAACAATTGAAAGTGGGAAAAATTGCAGATTTCACGATTTTCGACTTATAATTACGATTTTCGACTTATAACTACGATTTTCGACTTATAACTACGATTTTCGACTTATAACTACGATTTTCGACTTATAACTACGATTTTCGACATATAACTACGACTTTCGACATATAACTACGACTTTCGACGTATAAGTACGACTTTCGACATATAACTACGATTTTCGACATATAACTACGATTTTCGACATATAACTACGATTTTCGACTTAAAACTACGAGCTTTCCCACTTTTACTCCTTTATAATCTTATTAAATCGTAATTTAATCGTTCATGTGCATTTTGCCACTTTTAATCGTTTATAACCGTAATGTAGTCGTTTATAACCGTAATGTAGTCGTTTATAACCGTAATGTAGTCGTTTATAACCGTAATGTAATCATTTATAATCGTAATTTAATCGCTTATTATCGTAATTGAATCGTTTATAATCGTAATTCAATCGTTTATATGTATTTTTCCCCTTTGAATCGTTTACACGCATTTTGTCGGAATCGCGATAGAAATAATAAAAGTTGATTTTTCCTACTATTTGATCTGGCTTTGTTTTGAAAATTTAAAAAATTTGTCTTATAGACTCAAATAAATTATTGGTCAATTAGTTTATGAGTTGTAAACGATTAAAAGTGGGAAAAATTGCAGTCTTTCACGATTTTCGTCCTATAACTGCAATTCTTCCCACTTTTAATCGTTTATAACTCATAAACCAATTGACCAATAATTTATTTCAGTCTATAAGACAAATTTTTTAAGTTTTCAAAACAGAGCCAGATCAAATAGTAGGAAAAATCAACTTTTACTATCTCTATCGCGATTCCGATAAAATGCAATATTTTCAAAATTTTTTTTACTCAATATCTAGTAAACTAATTCTTCTAACTTCTCAAGAACACTCAAGTCATTTGTTCTAATTTTTAGAAAGGTATGCTATTCGAAATGGTGTTGATACAATTTTGCTTGTCACTGTATTTCAAAAGAGTGCAAATGTTCCTCAAAGTTATAGGTTAGAAACCATAGTTGTTCGATCATTTAAAAAAAAAAATGATTTCTGTCGAAATTAGAAAATATGTTGCACACAAAAGACGAACAACTTTCTATTTATTAAATATATAAATTAAATCGTAGCCTTTTTCCCGCGATTTCTCGATTACTATCAAACAACCCCTGTTGTACACTTTATTGTCAAAAATTATCACTAGACAAAAATGAATACGTCGCATACTAAATTGAACAGACATTAGAAGGATTTGAGGATTAATAAAGTTTATTTCTTATTAATAAAACTCCAACAATACACTTATATTACTTTCGATTTTTTAAGGTTATTAAAAGAGGAATTATAAATTTATATAACGTCCACCGTTTACAATAGACTCGGACAATTTTTATTTTGTATAAAAATCCGCAGTAATAATCACCACCAATAATAATCACCAAAAATTTCTATATATTTTCTCCATCTTACAATAAATAAATTAATTTTAGGGGGATAAATACATAATGGAGAATAAATACATAACGGAGAATAAAACATTGGATTCGAAAGTTCCATTTTTAAATTCAACCTTTGGAATTTAAATTTTCACTTTTATTAATTGATTTCAAAGACCACGAATTAATTAGTGCATGTTTTAGGGAATTGAGGCAATGCTTTTATTTTCGCAATCCAGTTGAGAGAACCGAATCACGAAATTTTCGTTTTATTGATTGTAAAACGAAACAGGAAGGTTTTATTGGTTATTTCGCTGACTGATAGTCGAGCTGATTGCACGAACTTCAGTATTAACATGCGTTTTCAACTTACGTTTTCGTATAACTGTCAAAGTTCTACGGTAGAATCGGCGCACGAGTTCTATGTAGAAGAGAGGCGGTGCAGTAGTCATTCAGGAAGTTGGTCAGACAGCGGTGCTAGTCAGCGTGGTTGCTAGTCCGTGCAATCCGGCAGTGATGCTAATCATACACGCAAGAGAAAAAGGTTCACCGTTGCATAAAGTTGCATATTTTGCCACGTTAATTGTCAAATTACAACTACATCTTTATGCAGAATAAAAATTGTGTGCACCAATTGCAAGAAGATGGAACCACGTAGAAAATACTACTTTTAAATTCTTTCAACCTTTGAGCACCTTCAAATTTGACTTACTATTTTTTCCATAAATGCATAAAATCCGCAATAATGAAAGAATTAACATTGTGTCTTAAAAAAGATAATTTAACAATTTAAAAATAATCAATATTGACATTATCGATAACATAGAATCTGTTATCATCGCCAACCGCCACAATACTTTCCCAAACTAATAGATATTCAGCCTGTATAAATAAACTGTTGAATTCTAGTTGTGCTTTACGTTAGTTTATTAAATATGTGTTCACCGGCGAGGCGGACGCGAGATTTCCGCGACAATATTGATGACAACATTATAAGATGTTTAGTCAATATGTGGTAGTCGGTGTCGCCAGATCAACCCAGAACTGGGTTGATTTTCCTCTTCTCCTTTTCCTCTTCCACTATCCCATTCCACTACACGAGCACACTCCAACATCCCCCACTAAAACCGTAGACTGGTCACGTGACGTGCCGCGCAACGTGTTACATATTACTCTGGTCATCAGAGAGGTGGTAAACTGTATTCCCCTCGATTTAACCTATCTGGCGACAGTGGTGGTAGTAAATGAATGCACTGTTAATCATTGTTAGGAAAAGCTCCAAAGTCGTGGTGAAAGCTAATAAATGTGTAAGGCGAACGACTAAAAAATTCAATTTTGACCGTAGTATAATTAAAAAAACTCGTCATTATTGACAGAATATGACGATTACAATGATGTTTACATAGTTTTATTTACAGAAAAGTTATGTTTATTGTTAGGATTTTGTAATCTCCAATGCACGCTGGTGTCGGGTGTGGGTCTGATGCGCCCTCTTCTTGTTCTTCTGTTGTTGTTCGTTCCTATTCCAAAGCTACATGTATATTGCTCACAGTTTAATATATGAAATTATAATTATTGTGTAAAACGCGAGTTGTTCAGTTTATTCCAGAAGCTGTGTGGTCTGTTTTTATTCTACCTTTAATATTTATTTAAAGTAACTGTTATGCAACAGTCTAATAATGAGATTTGAAAAACAGTGTTCGAATATTGAACCAGAGAGGATTCTCCTCGAGATTATAGATAGTCCGTCCTTAAATATGTCCACCACACACACACACACATACACACACGCATGCACACACAGAGGGAGGGAAAGCATTATTCCGGAATACAATTCTTGCTATCTATCTCTTTCCGCACGCAAATCCAGCCTAGTCACGTCACCTTCAGAATGGGTTTAAATATTGATTTCCAATGCCTCTTACCAGTGACGTGCTATTCTTAAGGTTTAAAAATATATCGCGTTGCAATTTCCGAGCTATAACATAACTTTTTCGTAGTGGATATGATAATCAAGGTTCACTTCGCTAATTTTACCAATAAGTCCATTATCTTCATCGTAAGATCGTTCGGATCTTTCAAAATTAGATTTGAGTGAACATGGTTAATTTTGTCAGACTTTTTTGAACAGTATTTCGACATGCAGAGTGTCAAATGGAAAAATGAAAGAGTACAGTGTTGGGAGCAGTACAAACGTTTTAGGAGAACCGTAAATGTAGCTTTGAGTGAACATAATTAATTTTGTTGGACATTTTTGACGGTAATTCGAAAGGCAACGTGTCAAATGTAAAATGGACGAAGAGTAAAATAATGAGTTAAACTTTAATAGATTTACCAAAATGAAAAATGAAAGAGGACATTGTCGGAACTAGTATAAAAATAATATAAAATGGAAGGAGACTAAAATAATGAGTTAAACTTTAATAAATTTACAAAAATGAAGGAGAACAGTGTTGGAAGTAGTATAAAAATTGTAGGGAGACAGTAAATGTATATTTGAGCGAACATAGTTAATTTTGTCAGACTTTTTTGAACAGTATTTCGATATGCAGCGTGTCAAATGGAAAAATGAAAGAGTACAGTGTTGGGAGCAGTACAAACATTTTAGGAGAACCGTAAATGTAACTTTGAGTGAACATAATTAATTTTGTTGGACATTTATGACGGTAATTCGAAAGGCAACGTGTCAAATGTAAAATGGACGAAGAGTAAAATAATGAGTTAAACTTTAATAGATTTACCAAAATGAAAAATGAAAGAGGACATTGTCGGAACTAGTATAAAAATAATATAAAATGGAAGGAGACTAAAATAATGAGTTAAACTTTCATAAATTTACCAAAATGAAAAATGAAGGAGAACAGTGTTGGAAGTAGTATAAAAATTTTAGGGAGACAGTAAATGTACATTTGAGTGAACATAGTTAATTTTGTCAGACTTTTTTGAACTTTAATACTAGATTTACGGGGCCCGTCAAAATGACGGATTAAAAAATTTTTAATTTACGATTATTAAGGGTGTAAGGAGGCATTCGTGAGGAATTATTAAATAGATTTATTTTTTTTGTGTACATATTACAATAAAAATCGCTGAAGATCTAAGTAAATACAATTTTATTATTTTTATAAAGTAATGTAAAATAATCAATTTTAGTGCTCCGTAAACCTAGTGTTAAAAAAGTAGTAGGGCGGTCAATGGAGAACCCCGGGCTGGGATCATTGCCCTTTGGTTTTGACTGTGTGCTCGCGTGTGAATGTGACTGAGCGCACAGCTGACGGGTTTGCACAGCACGCTCCGGAAGTTGTACCATTAATCTGCAATATCTCAGAAACGGAGCCTCGATTTGTTAAATGCTGAAGGTCTTTCTAAACTCTTAAACTAGACCATTAGATTAACTATTTTCTCTTCACGTCCGAAGATACCTTTTTTTATATAAATGCCACAAATTCTTATTTTGCATTAATTTGTAGAAATTTTAAAAATCGGGAAAAACGGTGGCATTGATCGACGGACGACGACGGAAACAAATATTAATAAATAGCAAACACTAGATATCTTACAATTAATATTACGCGCAGTATTATCTTTGCCTTCCTTGGAATTTGGTCTCAGTGTTTCACAGAATAGTAAACTTGCCGACATGTTACTTCTGCGCTGATTTCAAGGAGCTTTCATACTTTGATCGCCATGTCATCCATATCTGGGTGACGGAATTATTTATACAGAATTGAAAATTAATTCTTACGTTGATAAATTGCGTGTACAGAATTTGCTTACGATCTGCGAAATGGTAGAGGTTTGAAACAGTATTTAATATCAGAAAACTGAACTGCTTCTGTGTCATTGTTTTTATTGCTTATTGGGCGATCGATGTATTAAATATGTTGGCAAGGTTACCATTCTAAACAACAGAACTAGGTAAAATAGTGTTTCAAATATTAACTAGTAAATAATCCTACTTATTTTAAAGTATGCGTAGAACTTTAAAAATAAAATATTTCATTTGACGCAGTAATTTTTGAAAATAGTATTTTATTTTTAAAATATTGAAAATATTTAGTTACTACAGTAACCCCGCAGTGGAAGGAGTAGACCAAGGGACATAGATCACAATGTTCCGTTGGACTTAGATCGCGGGGTTACTGTAGTAACTATTTATGCAATGTCAGAGTAACTTTTATGCACGACAATTTGGTGTGAATGTTCACTCGAGCGGAGTCAACATCCTTAAACCACACAAGCTTTCATCTTTCATTCATTAATTTGCACAGATTTAAAAAAAAAAGAATTGTGAAAACAATTTTAATCAAGATTAAATACAAAGCTACTTTACTATTAGTGTCGCGTAGCACTGTCTTTATTCTTCCACGCAGTTTACGATTCGAAAATTCATCGACAATCTTCAAACAATTTATAATGTCCTCTGAAACAGATTCTGCGAGGTTTATAAAGCAAACGCAAATTAATTGTGCCTCGAGAGACATGATAAACAATACTATGATGTACTATGAAATTCTAATTGTCCAAAGTTGGCTAGTTTCGTGCAGTATCAATTAGGAAATCATAATACCACTATGAAATTCATATCTGAATAACTAGACGACGACTATAACGAATTTAGTTTGACGAGAGAGATTAATTAGGGGAAGGTAATAGGCGATGGTGAATCCAAAGAGGATTACATACGAGTTAAGGAACTTATCAGAGAGAGTTACGCTGATAAGTTTTTAATAATTAGACAGCTTAGGGGATGCCTCTCTGCTCTGTCTTGCTCCGCAGTATCGTTAACGTCGATGTAATTAATGCGACGCGTTAAGATTATCGGAGATGTGTGCTTAATAATGTTGATGTACGCTTTAGATCCTACTCGGTTGTAGGTTGTATGTTACACTATTCGACCTATCGTGAAAAATATTAAATTAAACAAACACTCATGTCGTTAATATTAGAGACTAAAACACACTTATGTGTTTGTAAATATTTTCTAACTACGTTTATTTACAGTCGCATCAACATTTAAGTTAATAGCAACAGATAATCATAATGTTCTTCTTGAATTATAGTAATCCTAAAAACTCTCGTTTATAATTGTTAAGTCTGTCTCCCGTAATATTTGAGCAATCATAGACTGTATTAAACTCTTAACTTTGTAGAGAAGTATTTAGAAAAGTGACTTTTCTCAGAAACATTAATATCGTTGAATGATCATGTTGATCATGCTAAAAAAGATACTTAGAAATTCAAACGTTGGTAGAATTTACAATTTAAATTAATCTTGCGTTTGATTTCCTCGTATTTGCATCTCTATATGTTTAAAATGTTTACGTGTTCTGCGATGTTTTATACGGAAATGCGTATACTTAAATCGAAGAAGATGAAGATATTTGAACACCACGTATAAGCGAAAGGTATCGCTTTAACATTATTTTTATGAGTGAAAGTATTCGGAAAATTAGGTCACCTGATGTATAGCACTGCAGATAAATTCCTCGTATAGTATTCAACGGTGATATAATACATATTTTTATTATAACGATATCATGATGTTTTCGTTCAATATACAATAAACAATATTATAAACGTATGTATTATAATAAAAATAAAAATAATATTACAAGCGTGTGTATTATAATAAAAATATCAATATAAAATCTGTTAAAATATTATAAACTCGCCTAACTTGCAAAATCTTCTAGCAGCTTCCAATTTTATAATATCACATTCATCACTAATACTGTCGTATTAGCTTAACATTATCGCTGTAAAGAAAATCCTTAATTAAGATTTGATTTTTAAAAAGTTTGTCTAATAAATCTTATTGCTTAAATTGCATGTTACGTAACATTTTAATGTTTAATCTGTTAGCAAGAATGTGCGTTGTCTGAATTAATAAATATATTTTTCAAATTTTTTGGTCTGTTGATGTTTTAAGTATGATAGCTGCTTTTATATTTGCAGGTCTAGTGTGTTGCAATCATTGAGAAATTTTTTAATCCTGTTCTAACTAACAGCTAATAGTAGGTTTCAATATATAGGTCACGTTTAAGTGAATTTCCTTTTTGACTAGCTAAAAGTTGATTTAATATTCAATTTAAATTCGCTGAACCCCGATGTTGAAATATGAAAAATATACATTTGCGTTAATGCGGTTGTCAGTGATCTGAAAATTTCTTTATTGATGTATATTCAATTAATGAATAATTGACAATTATTAAATTTAATCTCAATGTTTCAATATAAAGATCGCATATAAGTTAATGTCGTTCTAGGCTAGCTAAAAATTGATATAACATCGAATCTAAATTCGTTCAACCCCAATGTTTAAATATGAAAAATATATTTACGACAATTTAGATGTTGATGAATTAAAAATTTATTTATTAGTGCCCTGAAAATCGATACAATTTCTCGTCTCACTGAAATTGTTCAAAGAAAAAACATTCGCCTTTAAACAATTTCGACTTCTTGTAATTGACTTGGACAATATTTATCGTGCATAAAAATCGTCAATGAATTTATTTATTGTTAACACACGTTTCAAATCAGTTGCTTACGTCCTAAAATTAATGAACGGGTTCTATCGTACATTTCCGATTGAATGTCTCGTGGAGATTGGTTCCATTGGATTGCTATTCGACCCATAACTAGTATTAACAATCGTAAAATCAGCAGACGAATGTCGGCACTGGTTTCCCGTCAAATTTGCCCGGGAAACTTCCAAGCATTCCTAAGGAACTTAACTGGCTCTCCTTAATTGAGTTACGGCCGCCTGTCGACTGGGGAGTCGAAACAATTTCGAGGTCCATAACTTCCTCGTTACGACAATTTGGAAATGGCAGGGAACTTGACGGAGCCGTGTAGTTAGCTGTACACTCGGAAAAGATATAATGTTGAGGTGTATGTTTGCCGGCTCTTAACACTAGGTTTACGGATCACTAAAATTGATTATTTTACATTGTTTTATAAAAAATAATAAAATTGTATTTACTTAGATCTTTAGCGATTTTTATTGTAATATGTACACAAAAAATTAAATCTATTTAATAAATCCTTACGAATGTCTCCTTACACTCTTAATAATCGTAAATTAAAAATTTTTGAATCCGTCATTTTGACGGGTCCCGTAAATCTAGTGTTAAAAACGTATTATTATAACCTCTTGTTCGAATTGAGAAACTTTTCGAATTAAAATTCGAATATTGAGACAAATTTGTATTTTGCTTTGCAAACATTTATTATTCGAATCGGTTTTACATTAGCTGTAAAGAAAAGTGTACTGTTTTATAAGATGTGTATGGATATTTTCTATATTTAATATTTGTTCGATAATTTCTTGTTTTTGCAAGTTGCATTACCAATGCAGGTGTGTTGCAGTTTTCACGTTCACAGTATACTTTACGAAACCATTCATTCCTCGGCAGCGCATCTGGAGCGTGTGATTTAAATTTTGCAGAAGGAGACCGTGGTTACCATTGAAAATGCGAGAACTACTGCGGTTTATGTCGGTCAGCGCAATAAGAACGCAGTGGGTGTACATCCGCATTCCGCAACCATGTTGCTTGTGCCAAACTTCGAAAACATTATTTTTATGTGTGCGGTTTTCTTTTTTTTTTTTCTTAAAGCGCACATCCCACTAGAATCTGAAATACTCTATAGTGTACTTGAGTTCTCTAACAATTTTCCACTAGTTTAACAAAATTAATTTTAATATGATACCACATCAAGCTTAAATTCAATATTAAATCGACTTTTAAATCATCAAGAACCAAATTACCTTGAATATATGTTTCATATTGGAACAACGAGGTTGAGCGAATTTAAATTAAATATTAAATCAATTTTGTGTAATCAAAAACGAAACTAACTGAAATATGATCGTTATATTGCAGCATTCAGCTTGAATTCAATATTAAATCAATTTTTAAATTATCGACCACCAAATAACCTAAAATATATTTTTCGTAATTAAACATCGATGTCGGTCGAATTGAAATTCAATAACATTAATCTGAATATTTTCATTTGACCAGCTGCATCGATTGCATAAAGATAATCGTTACGCTTTCTAACATTAAGAAACATTACAGAGCACACGTGCGGAAGCAAAATATTATAAAATTATTTTTTCTGGGCAGTAACTAAGACAAAATCTAGACAACTAGTTTATGAAACATGAAATGGACCTTTATTTGACATAACCCATTATTTACACAAACACACATACAAAATACACTATTACAATAATTACATTACAAGTGTTGTTTTTAGCGGCACTAGGGCCGCGCGGTCGATCCGGCCGATGGGCCCGCGAAGCCTCCTCACGCTGGCTCCTGGGAAATCCCGCTACGTTGTCAGTTTTCACGCCAACACGACGTTTCGCGAAAGATTCTCAGCAAAAACGTTTGCGAAAGAGCGAAGAAATTTTTACGAGACGTGCGGACGGCAAAGTGTTAAACACCAGTATTTTAATCACTGCACAGCAAACTGATCCCTGTCGTAACATCTCCAAAACAATTCAAGTTGTTCAGTCTCGGAAAAGACGCCCTGAGACGCCTTATTTCCGACGCAAAAAAGGCCTCCCAGAAGGCGCCTCTGAGACGCATTATTTCAGACGCAGAAAAGACGTCTCCCAGAAGGCGTCTCTAAGACGCCTTTTTTCAGACGCAGAAGAGCCGTCTCCCAGAAGGCGCCTCTGAGACGCCTTATTTCAGACGCAGAAAAGACGTCTCCCAGAAGGCGCCTCTGAGACGCCTTATTTTAGACGCAAAAAAGGCCTCCCAGAAGGCGCCTCTGAGACGCCTTATTTCAGACGCAGAAAAGACGTCTCCCAGAAGGCGCCTCTGAGACGCCGAATTTCAGACGCAGAAAAGCCGTCTCCCAGAAGGCGCCTCTGAGACGCCTTTTTTCAGACGCAGAAAAGACGTCTCCCAGAAGGCGCCTCTGAGACGCCGTATTTCAGACGCAGAAAAGCCGTCTCCCAGAAGGCGTCTCTGAGACGCCTTATTTTAGACGCAAAAAAGGCCTCCCAGAAGGCGCCTCTGAGACGCCTTATTTCAGACGCAGAAGAGCCGTCTCCCAGAAGGCGCCTCTGAGACGCCTTATTTCAGACGCAGAAAAGACGTCTCCCAGAAGGCACCTCTGAGACGCCTCAAAGGCGCCATTTTGAGACCTAAGACGCTCAGACCTAAAACAGACGTAAAAAAGACGTCTCTAAGACGACTCGTGCTGTCTGGGTATTCTCATAACAGTTATAACATTTTTTCGGTTCTTCATAACTGTTTCAGTCAGAACCGATATATAACTGTTTCAAACAGTTATTTTCAGAACCGTTTCATCCCCTGGACACGAGACACGCTTGCAGGCATAACCTTAACCTTAATCTAGTTACATTCGTAACTCACAGATGTCGTGAACATTCTTCAAAACATGTGAAGCTTTGGATACTCATTAAAAATCTCGGAAAGAACGTGGAGAATATTTCGAAACAAAGAATTAGTTTCTTCAGCTGACACACATTTTAGATGCTGGAAAACATCCGAAAAACTTAAGGAACATTATAGAATGCATTGAAGCAGTTAGTATGGAGTTAATCGAAAAGAATTCATTTCTTCAGTTGATGCTTATCTTTAAACTGCGGATTTTATTTAAACAATCAGAGGACGTCGATGAGTAATGTTTGACTTTTCAAAATTATTAAAGAGAGAGGGACACTTCTTAGTCTTGCGATTGATGGAGACAATTTTTATTCTGCATAAAGATCTGTTACTTATCTTTAGATGTTGAAAAACATCTTCAAAAATCAAGAAACATTAATACTAACAGATGAAGAAACGAAGTATGATATAGAAGACAGTGGAAACAGCGAACCCATTAATTTTAATCGGTCAGCAATTGAAAGAAACTTTGAACGATTAATTTGTGGAGTATGCCAATCACTGGAAACTCGCCTAAAATTTAGAAAAAGTGCCGCGAAGTGGGGGATTAGAATAAAAACGTGGATATCGAAGGAAAACGTGCTCGGTGTCGTCGGGATGTTGGCACCGATTCGTCGGCGCACCGTTAACGGGAAAACCCGGGCATTAATTGAAATTCGCTTATGTAAAATCCATCACTGGCAGAAGCGCTCGGAGTGGATGACGTCAGTTGTCGTACATAGT
This sequence comes from Sphecodes monilicornis, assembly GCA_913789915.3. NCBI lineage: Eukaryota > Metazoa > Arthropoda > Insecta > Hymenoptera > Halictidae > Sphecodes > Sphecodes monilicornis. Next base: position 6,135,253 of record OU565301.1, on the reverse strand, counting down.
GCCATTCGTCTTATCAGAGAACCTCTATTTGCTCTTGATTCCTAGCCAAGCCACTTCCATATGATATTTCACTAGAATTTATGCATACTACCACGGTTACGCAGCGCGCAAACTTTCTCGGCAAGAGCATGTCACAAATAAGAAATGAGAAGAGATAGCACTCGTGGTCCCAACTCGCAAATCCCAACCATTTTGTAACAAGAATTGCCGAGCTGCTTGTCAAGCAAACTTTGCTCGAACGCATACTGTAATACTTGAACGTTTAACACGTTGTTCGCCCACTTGACAATCGCAAAAATTACACCAAATCAAAGCAATTTATCTAACAAAACGAAAACTGAGAAGTTTAGTTTCGTCATATTAATTACTGTTTTAAACCTCTTCTATTCCTCAGATGGTAAGCAAATTTCATGCACTCAATCTACCAACATAAAAATTCATTTTCAATTTAATTGTTTAACCCTTAGCACTCCAATGGTGACTCTGAGGCACCACTAAAAATTACTATACCATTATTCAAATTATTGTTTACATTATTAAATTGATATTCAATAAATTCGTTACCAAACATTTAAGTATTCTATGAAGTATTATATCAGTTCCATTTCTTCAAAATGATAAAAATCATATAGAATGGAAATATTCTTGATCGAAAAAAAAAGTTTGGTTATGGAATTAAAATACTTCGGAGCGCAAAGGGTTAATACTGGTAGTTTGATTATGTTGATTTAGTGTTGTTGGGAGTGACAGAATGGCCCAAATGGTCCACTTCAAATTTTTCATATTAAGTACTGAAATTGCAACAATGCTATGGTGGGTGTTTATTGTTTGTTTCTTTTGTTTTCGATGTCTTTCGAAAAAACTCTCTTGGAAAAGTAATTGAATGATTTTCAAAATTGTGTGTTGCTATTCTCCTTGCTAGTTGTCTTCGATCGGGTCAAAACAGATATCGACTTCCTTGAACTGACGTCCGAACAGCATGATCGCAGGTATCCATAATAGAATCATGTCCATCCGTTGACGCTAACAACTTGAACGAGGCCTTGTCCCTTCCTGTTCTATTCCTCGGAGAGTGGGACTTCGTGAACTATCGCGAATTCAGAATAACTTTGCACGTATTAGAGAATTGATCTCGTGCCTGGAATTGAATGACGAGTGTAGTGTCATGTACTATTGGGGGTATAAATCATTTACCGCATGATATCTCCCCAACTAGACCTTTGATTTCTATCGGCGAAACTCAATTTACCTTGACATAAACTCCCATTCTGAAAATAAACCAGGAACTATCGTCCCAAAAATTTATACGGAAATCCCAACCAACTTGTTCATCTCTTAACTGAAGTATATTAATCACAAAATATAAAGAACATTTTCTACTAGACCGTATAATTAAACAAATCTCGATTTTCTAAACATTGCTTTTCGATTGTAATAAATAAATAGTCAAACCGTTAATATTAATTTTATAAGCGTCAATTAGGTTAGGTTTTTAATCTCGAAGATTAGAATAGAGATTGAACAGGATGAGATAAATCAAATTTTTAAGCTGAACAAAATCGAAAAGCTCTTCGTCGCAGTGATATTTTGGGATAATTTCCGAAAAGTTTAAGAATGTGATAGTGAAAATTGGAGCAAATGTTGTTTTCATAGCGGAAACCACGAAAAACCATTAAAATCATAGTTTTTTCCATTCATTTCCGTAAATAATGGTAATTTTGAAAAATACTTCAAATAAAAGTTGTAGGTCTCATCGAAATACACATTTTATGTCGTATTAATTTTTGTCATAAAGACAATAATTTTTTAGAAAAACGATATTAAATGTTCAAAACTCCATATAGCTCGTCCAACACAAATCAAGTTTTATTGTTAATTTCATTAGTTAATTCTAGAAAGGGATACAGCAAAGTTCCTCCCTCGCCCACGTGTTTTCTGTATCATTGGATTTTTAACTTTCACGCATAGCGAGATCCACCATCTGCGGGAAGCTTCATACTCAAAAGGTATAACCTAAACCTAAACCTAAACCTAAACCTAAACCTAAACCTAAACCTAAACCTAAACCTAAACCTAAACCTAAACCTAAACCTAAACCTAAACCTAAACCTAAACCTAAACCTAAACCTAAACCTAAACCTAAACCTAAACCTAAACCTAAACATTAAGTTAAACGACTGTTCGTTATAGAAGAAATGAAACAACCGCATAAGGACATTGAAATCGAGAGTGGCTCCGTATAAGTCAATAATTACCTATCATTTTTCTCAGTAAGTATTATCTTTATGACAAAAATCAATAAGACATAAAATGTGTATTTTGATGAGAGCTACGACTTTTATTGGAAGTATTTTTCAAAATTCCCATTATTTACGGAAATAAATGGAAAAAACTATGATTTTTATGGTTTTTTTTCATGGTTTCCGCTATGAAAATAACATTTGCGACAATTTTCTCTATCATATTCGCAATCAGCACGTCAAAAGATGTAACAATCCAGAGTATAAAAAAATCGGAGATATGGTCTTTTCGGAAGTACACCCATATTTCGTTAAGGGATGTTTAAACATGAATGTTAATATTTTCCCATCGGTTTTTGCTAAACACAGTAAGTATCAAATACAGCACGCGATGATGTTGCTTCAAGCATCCAGAAAGCTGTAGTATCCCGAACGATAACATCCGAGATAAACTGTTCTACGATGAAACCGAATTGTCAGACATTGCGCCTCAAAGGGGAAAAACTTTTCCTTCTCGTTTTCCCATCGACGGTTTTCTTTCAAACTTCTTCTCGGCGAACTTCCTGCTCGTAATCTTATTTTTGCAACCACGTTCTACTCGAAGTACTATCCTCCGTCCTTGTTTCCCTCCACTTAGTATGTTGGCACGATCGTCCCTGCGCCATTTTCACTCACAGACGAAAAACGCGTGTTTAGTTTTCGTCCCAGATTTCGTTCTGGTACTGCCCCGTTCATTTATCGAACTATTCTTCTTGCTTCTTGAAAAGATTTCTGCTGGATTTGATAAAATCAACATAACCTAGACGTTATATACTTTTCAATCTTTTTAAATATTTAGTTAACATTTACTGATATACTTTTAGGCGTATAGTTTGAGATTACAAAATCTAAATGTTTAAAATTATCTTGCAATGCTTGTTCGAAATTCATTGTACAATCAATTTGGCCAGGCTTATGAGAGACCCCAAGATATCAGTACAGGTTAAAAAAAGGATTCGTTTTTTAACCGGTATTCTATTTTGTTCCTTGTTTGGACAATTCTTTTTGCTTCCTACTGCTGAAGTATTTTTATTGGATTTAGCACTGCCAATTTAAACAATTTTCAATCACACGATGTTTGCCAGGTCGGCTTCGTCTTTTTGATATATTTTATTTCGTTCATTTATGGAACAATTCGTTCGGCTTCCGGTTGGTGGAATATTTTTTCGGTTTTATTTTTATTATTTCAGATGGATATGTACCCATGGAGCTATCGATCCTACCGAAAAATATTTGAAACGAATTTGAATGGTTCTGACGGGCCACTCAATTCAATGTCAGGAAATTTTTTTTTCAATGAGAACATACAGTAATTTCTATATTTTATATTCAATTTCTGTACACAATAATTGTCGTGTGTCTTGGAAGAAAAATTAACATGAAATTGACGAAGATTAACTCGACAATACAGAATTAACCCTGTTATGTAGACAATTATTCAATTTGTTTAACAAGAAAAATGGTTTTTATCTTATTTCTGAAATATATAACGTAAAATTAGCAAACATCAACACGATAACATAGACTTAACCTTTAATATAGAATTCATCCTGTAATTTAAACAATTTTTAATTGTTTGTGACTATAAAAACGGGGTCCACCTTATATTTAAATTCTTTGGCGTGAAATTAGCAAACATAAACCCTATAATATAGGCAATTTTTAATTATTTTGTAATGAAATTATCAAACTTGAAATTAGCAAACATTAACACGATAACATAGACTTAACCTTTAATATAGAATTCATCCTATAATTTAAACAATTTTTAATTGTTTGTGACTATAAAAACGGGGTCCACCTTATATTTAAATTCTTTGGCGTGAAATTAGCAAACGTAAACCCTATGATATAGGCAATTTTTAATTATTTGTAACGTGAAGAACAATTTTGAACTTTGAGGTTATAATGGAGCACAACTATACGACTTTGTCAACGATGTTTTACTTTGAACTACTAAAAATTGATGTGTAGAACATTAATAAAAAAATTGATGAACATTAATAAAAAAAGAAGCTTGCACTCTGTTGCATTTTTTATGTATTTGCAACTTTCGAAACAGTGTCTGCAAGTAAGTTTCGATCGCAGATTTTCAACTCGTTTAAAAAAAGAGAGAGTCAAAAAGCTTTTGTTTGCGTTTGCTCTTTCATTCAAATTCATTGCAGCAATTTGCCTTGGTAGTCAATTGCAGTAATAAATGTATAACAATTTTACCTTACCGTTGGGACCGTTGCTGTAATTGTTTTCGTCGAAATGCAATTGGGTTGTAAACGTTCCGATCTACACCGAATTGTTTGTGTTTTACAATCGATGCAATTCAAGAACAATTTCCTCGGGAGATTCATTCACTCAGATAAGGACGTTAAACGGAAATGCGATGATGCAATTGCTCCCACTCTCTGTATTTGTCTTCGCGTTTAGTCAAGTACATCTGCTAGGTGCCCCGAGGTAGCGATTTTCCAACATTATAGTTCAAAACAATAAAACTATACCGATCTGTGAGCTGTGACAATTGTTAGACTGTCGATGAACACGGGAATATAAATTCTGTGAATATTAACACGATATTCTATGTTAGTAGAAGCTTAAAAATTGACAAAGTAATAAATAGGATTGCCTAGAGTAATGCAATTTTGTTTTTTCTTTAATATTATTGTAGAGCACGAAAATACGAATCCAACGAGTATAATAACCATAGGTTTGCGATCAGTCAATCTTGAGGTATACCTGTCTGAGGGGAACAAACCTAACCGAAAACCTTAGTTTTCAGACACGAATATCTCCAGATTGAATGACTGTAACCCTATGGTCATTATAGTCGTTGAATTCGTCTTCTCGTGCTCTACGAGACTATCGAGACGAATATACAGGGTGTCGTACAAAGAAGTATCGACAACCTGGAAATCTAGTTGATTCTCCATCTTCACCGATGCCCAATTCCTGATACGATTGTTTGAAGCTTCTGGGGAACCAGTGCAGACGACTGTGGTTATCGAAACTTCAATGATGCTTCGTATTATCTACATTTCGCCGACCTATTGAGACCACTCTAATTTTGGAGCAGCGTAAGTCACCCACGCAGCCAAAGAGGAGAGCTATTAACGGCTTAACTACACATCGATGCAACACTATGCGGAACCATTATCCTGAAGAGAAGGAGAGAGGGCATACCAACCGGTATGCAGTCTGCGCTGCGTGCTATCGATTGGATTGTGATGGGGTTAGGAGAAAGCCACCTTTGGCTAGCAAAAGGCCGAACCCCACGTCCGTCATGTCTGAACTTTGACAAGCTAAGCCTAAACGCAAGCATTGTCGCCGTTCCCTCTTTGGGTGACACTTGTCCCCTCCGCAAAAACTTCTCTGTTTGCCGACTATTTTCGCTGGCTGCTATCTATCCTGGCGGAACCGCAAACATACTGGGTATACAACACGCATTGTGCTTATTGACATACTTTCGTTTCGCCGCGTTCTTCAAGAATACGGAATCGGGTTATCGAATTGGATTATTCGTGCTCGCTATGCGAACTCAGCCTCGCCGCATGCTAGAACTGAATTGAAGGCTTTTTCGGATGCTGCGGGCGAAACTGACAAAGTCGATTCCTAGAAATTCAGTTTATCGGTGGACTGATCTTTATGAGAAATAAAAATTGTCTGTCTCCGTAGCGATAGACTGGAGGAAAATGGAAATTTATTTCTTTTTTTTTCAAGGACGAATTTACAATTTAGTGACAGAACTTTTTGACACTGAATTATTGCTTTATGAAACTGTCATCAGGATATTCGTGACATTTGTCTGATTAAAATGAGCCCAAACATGACACACTTCGTTGTTTATTTGTCTGTTCAATTCACGATTTAATAAAGCCTCGATTATCCGAACCGTTTAGAGCGTCTTTTAGTAAACCATCTTTCGAGATTTTTGTAAAGAAATCGGATAACTGCTTCGTATTGCTGTTTGGCACAAATATTTTCTACTATTTGGACTATACGATCGAATTTTTTGAACTTAAAATACTTAAAATTGAGGGAGTTATGATTCCTTAAAGAGGACATTATTGGCTGACACGATTCCAGCCATCCTGTTGTTAAGAAGTTTATCGGTGGACTGATCTTTATGTGAAATAAAAATTGTCTGTCTCCGTAGCGATAGACTATAGCAAAATGGAAATTTATTTCTTTTTTTTTCAAGGACGAATTTACAATTTAGTGACAGAACTTTTTGACACTGAATTATTGCTTTATGAAACTGTCATCAGGATATTCGTGACATTTATCTGATTAAAATGAGCCCAAACATGACACACTTCGGAGTTTATTTGTCTGTTCAATTCACGATTTAATAAAGCTGTTGGAATTTATTTCATAAATTACATACAAAAATTAATATTTTATTTTATGTTAAAACTATGTACATATTGCATATAGATTGCCCTCTTTATTTAATTCGTAGCTTAATTGCTTTTTCCCACACCTGAGCGATCTTCACATGAGACGCTATCTTCATCTACCATATTGACGTGCCTTTCAACGTATCTTTAAACGTATTACAGAATAAATTCAATTGTGTGTTATTGAAGTGTTATTTATTGCATTCCCATAATCTAATAATAATCCAATAAAAGCCTCGATTGTCCGAACCGTTCAGAGCGTCTTTTAGTAAACCATCTTTGGAGATTTTTGTAAAGAAATCGGATAACTGCTTCGTATTGCTGTTTGGCACAAATATTTTCTACTATTTGGACTATACGATCGAATTTTTTGAACTTAAAGTACTTAAAATTGTGGGAGTTACGGTTCCTTAAAGAGGACATTATTGGCTGACACGATCCCAGCCATTCTGTTGTTAAGAAGTTTATCGGTGGACTGATCTTTATGAGAAATAAAAATTGTCTGTCTCCGTAGCGATAGACTGGAGCAAAATGGAAATTTATTTCTTTTTTTTAAGGACGAATTTACAATTTAGTGACAGAAATTTTTGACACTGAATTATTGCTTTATGAAACTGTCATCAGGATATTCGTGACATTTGTCTGATTAAAATGAGCCCAAACATGACACACTTCGGAGTTTATTTGTCTGTTCAATTCACGATTTAATAAAGCCTCGATTATCCGAAGCGTTTAGAGCGGCTTTTAGTAAACCATCTTTGGAGATTTTTGTAAAGAAAGCGGATTTCTGCTTCGTATTGCTGTTTGGCACAAATATTTTCTACTATTTGGACTATACGATCGAATTTTTTGAACTTAAAATACTTAAAATTGAGGGAGTTATGATTCCTTAAAGAGGACATTATTGGCTGACACGATTCCAGCCATTCTGTTGTTAAGAAGTTTATCGGTGGACTGATCTTTATGTGAAATAAAAATTGTCTGTCTCCGTAGCGATAGACTGGAGCAAAATGGAAATTTATTTCCTTTTTTTTAAGGACGAATTTACAATTTAGTGACAGAACTTTTTGACACTGAATTATTGTCACACTTGACAATTATTGTCAAACAATATAATTACCTTTTTAGTAATTTTTGAGAAATATTAAAGTATGAGGCTCTCTATAATTAACCTTTAGCACTCGAATGGCGACTCAGAGGCGCCACTACAAATTATTATACCATTATTCAAAATATTGTTTACATTATTAAATTTGTTTATATTTCATAAATTACTAAACATTTAAATATTGTACGAGGTACTATATCAGTTTCATACGCATAAAATGAAAAAAATTATGTACATTGGAAATATTCTAGGTCGGAAGAAATGTTTGATTTTTGAGTTGAAATAGCTCCGAGTGCAAAGGGTTAAAAAATGTTTTTCTAGTATCATTATGATCAAATCTGTAGTATATATCCATCCTCTACAATGTAGCATGCTTAAAACATAAATTGTGCAAATTGTTTACAAGCTATTACACAATACAAAATAATGACAGTAGTTACAGGCACGTGTATCTTAAAGTTATTCGTATGAAAGTACTCGAACAGCCAGCAGGGAAAATAAAATAATTCGAGGCTTGTAACAACATTTGCAAGCAATTACAAGTATAATTCGATACCGTTGTACGTAGAATGCTAATTAATTCGGCTGCTAATGACCGGTAGAACACGTTGAGCAAGTGACACGGAACGAATAGGGGAACCATTCTGCAAAATGCACTCTTCGAATTGCGGCTTAAAGCAGAGTTTGTACATTGTACTAATTAGCCAGGCAACAAAAGCCTATTGACTATAGCCGGTTACGAATACGACGATAATGAGATACAACCGCTCTAGTGAATTGTTGTTAGCCGCAATTAACAACATCCATTTAGAGTACTCACGACTTTGTCCGTCGGTCAGAAGCCCTGTGAAACGTTCATATACAAAGTGCTCCTTCGGAAAACCGATGAACTTCATGCAAACTTCGTGTGACGAGACTATAGTGCTCGTACAGTCAGACTACAGTGCTGTTACCGCTCTCCCAATAACCTAAAGTGGGACCAAAAATTGTTTGAAAACTAAGTTTCTCATTCTCCACGAAGTTGGCCGTTTAAACTATGATAACTTTGTTAAAAAATATAAATACAACGATGAACGTGGACTGATTTTTAACCTCGAAATCTCCACTTCGCTCTCCGTTGTTACTTTTTGCCTAAATATTTTTGCAATGAAAATGAAAAAATGAAGACACGTCCCATAATTTCTGATTCTCTACAAAATTGATATTTCAACTGTGATGACTTCGTTAAAAAAGATAGAAAATTGAACCCGGACTCATTTTGAAACTTAATGCCTCTGGTTTCGCACTGCATCGTTCATTGTTGCCTAAGGTACTGTGGCACTGTGATGAAACTTTTTGAATATATTATCACGCTGACCTGGCGATACTATTAAAAAATGTGTTAGGAGATACTGAAAGGAAAAAATTGTAGTTGTTCTTTTGCACACGTTTTATCTAGTACAAGAGGGGAAACTCGTTACATCTCTATTTTTCTTCATACATTTATCACGCTGGCTCAAGGCAACCGCATAAATTGCGCGCGGTGAAGAATAGCAGTTCCGATAGGAAATCTGAGTATGCATATAAATGGATTTCGCATAAAACACTGCTGAAATGTTACAGGTGTCGCCGATAAGCGCTTGAGACTGCTCGACAATGTTCCCGTTGCAGTAACACTTTGTTCTTGACCTAAAATGTTGCGTGTTTGCGAAAAGTTTTTGACCCTTTTTACCAAAATTTGTTTATTCGTTACAATACTCCAGACGAATTATTTGTTGCATACAATATTTTGTTATAGAAATATTTTGTTATAGAATTATTTTGTTATAGAAATATTTTGTTACAGAAATATTTTGTTATAGAAATATTTTGTTATAGAAATATTTTGTTATAGAAATACTTTCCTTTATTCTTCGAGCAACGAATGGATTTTCCATTGAAAGAATTCTTTATTTTTGCGAATCGATCCATTCATTGACCCACTTTGAGGCAATCAAGTACACGATTTGTCGTTAACGTCAAAATCATCCGCGCGAAACATCACCGTGAGTGCCACAAATGTTTGTAATACAAGCGTTGGTTAATCTTTTCAAAAGAATTTTAAGATATTCGCGGCAAACGTTGCATCACATTTTACAAAATTATTTCGTCACGAGAAAGTTCAACGAATGAGAAGAAACGCTGCTCAGAAGAATTGTGTTCAAATTAGTTCTGTTAGTTTGTGATATGCGTTTTATTAATTGTTCGTGTAAAAATACGTCTTACCGCGTGTGTATACTATTTTGCGCGCGATGCATGAGCCGTTGTTTTTGTTTACAGTCACGTATAAAGCTTCATTAATCGCGTCCCTCCGGTTAAAAGTTTGCACAAACGCTTTTATTGAAGAATAAAGAAGGCGGCCAATACGAACAAATCGATCTCAGTTCGTCGTATTTCGTTTCAGTATCAGTCCTGCTTAGTTCGGTCCCAAACAATTCACAGTAGAGGCTAATACCATTTTTGCATTTCGAGAATCGAAAGTACATTTGGACAACGTTTGAAATAAAACTTATTTTAAAAATGGTTAAACCTTCTTTTGGAGGACCAATTTTTTTTAACTTTTTTTATGCAGTCCTATAGATTTCGACGAGAAAACGCCGAAAATGAAAGTCTTATTGAGAGGAGTTCACTGGTTCAGAAGTTATACGCGTGTTAATTTGAGCACTTTTAAGCCTTTTTGACAGGTTCAAACGTCGCCATTGGTATATTTGCTAGGTGGTACCACGGACTTAAGGACTGTGCATTATTCTGCGGGGGTGAGGCGAAAGACGGAAGGGGTATCAACTTGTCGGCCATCTTGGATGGTAAACACTGTGGTGCGCTCTATAGGCAGTGTTGGGATATGATGTAAGATTTCACGCGCAAGCGCGGCGATTTCAGCCTCGGTAAAGTTAGATTCTCCATAAAATGGGGTACCTTGAGCACCCTGCAGAATTTTAAAAAATTGGTATGATTTGATTCTGAAAAATGAGTGTATAACATGTGTATTTGTATATATTTTGTAACTCGTAGGATACGTCCTGAAGTCTTTTTGTCCGGAACAGATTGTTTCGAGACATTCCCGCCAATATAACTGTGTCAGGGCTCCACTACCTCTGTCATCATGATATAGATACATTACTGTTTTGGCCGCACATGCGCGTGAAATCTTACACCATATCCCAACGCTATCTATAGGCAACTTTAAATACTAGTTGCGCGAATTTGCAATGTAATCATGCGGGAAATAGATACACATAATTTATTTATAAATTTATATTGGAGCCGAATGTGCAATACTATATATATATATATATATATATATATATATATATATATACAAAACTAGTGTTGCCATATATATATATATAATATATATATATATGGCAACACTAGTTTTGCCATCCAACATGGCCGCAGTCTACCATCCCTCTCCGCTCGCGGCACGACCCCTCTCACCCATAAACCCACTTTATGCTCAGTCCTTTAAGTCCGTGAGTCTTACCTCTACCACTCAACGAATATCCAATATGGCGACGCCCTAACCTGTCAAAAGCGCTTAAAATTGCTCATGTTTACACACGTATAACTTATAAACCAGTGAATTTCTAACAATAATACTTACATTTTCATAATGTTCTCATCGATATCTACAGGATTACATAAAAAAATGATAAAAAAGTGTTCAAGAAACTTAAAATCATCTGGTCCTCCAAAAGAAACAACAGCCTTAAAAATATCTCAGTAATTATTCATTTTATGTCCCAATTTGTATAATACTTTTTTACGCAGAATTTCACGGTTTATCCGATTTTTGAAAAAAAAATATTACACATTCCATTTAAAAAACTTAAGGTGACCCTCATATCTCGATAAAAAAGCGAAGTAATAAAAAACAGATTAGAGAACTGTATGTCCCCCAGGAAACCATGCAACTTTTGTTCGGAACATTTTTTCGTACAACAAATAATGTACGAGTTATTTGAAATTGTCACGTTACGAGACTCACCCTTTTTTTTATAAATAATTACCACAGTAAATAGTCAAATCAATAATAAAGAATGAATTGATTCTGTTTACGAAATGTGTGAAACGAGCAGAAACAGTGAATTTTTATTGAGTAAGTACAATTTCAAACAATCTCGTGTATTAAATTGATGAAAATCAAAACGCTTGCATTCAAAAGTTGTAATAAAAATGAAACAATACTTGACTCGTAACAAATTTTATATTCTCTCGTGTATAATACTGAGAAGCAATAAAAAAGCGGGTTTTTTTTAATTAAAAATTGAATACTGTGTGTTTCGTGTAATACAGATGCGTAATATATTCGAGCCGCAGTAACAACACCAATGAAAAATGTTGATTCGAGGAAATACCATCTTTTAATTCTGTCGAGCTTTAATATCCCCTTGGTTAATGGGGCAAGATTAACCGGAAATGTCGGATTCTGTGGTAATTTCCGCTGGAAGTCGGTAAAACAGAAAATACAGTGAGATTGATCGTGCTTTCAGTTTGAATTGCGGTTCTAGCTGGAACCCCGTAGGAATATACACAATGGTACTACAGGAAACTGCACACGAAGTGTTGATAATTGTTTATCAGCCCGGTCGGTGACTCTTCTATCGATGAAATTGACTTCGATTAACAGACCGTGTCCCCCAATTAATTCGACGAATAAACGGAACACAACTGTTTCAGAAATAATAGATCAAATTAAAATTGACATGAACAATGTACATCTACTAAACATTGCAATTTTCAAATCTAAAATTGAAGATAATTATTGATGAATTACAATCGAGTGTTGAATAACTTCTTTTTGATTTTGTCTCTACTTATTCGCAGTTTGTTAATATCATATTAGTAAGATACTGAGAAACAGAAGAGCTAGGTTAGGTTAGGTTAGGTAATGATATTTGGTCCCCTTAGGGTTTCAAATCCATTTTCACCACTGTCCCCTTCTTCCACTTTCAGTATCGCCTAATTTTTCAGCGGGACCTCCTAGAAACAGAAGAACTATTATTCTAAATTATAACCAAACTATTATTTAATCTGCAATTCTATAAAACTGTTGAAAATCTAATCATTGCAGATTTTTATGCAAAAAGTAAAAATTGTCTGCATCCTTTGCAACATTTAGAAGCTCTTATAGACAATTTATCTATTTTTTAATATTTTCGATGATTTGAAAATAGTACAGCGGTATTATAAAATATTTTTACTGTTTCGTATTTGGTCTATTTATTTTTATCTTGATTGCATAATATTCTCTGAAAAATAGGCAGAATTATGGCAAAAAGACTTGCTTACGTTTGAAAAGATTACAAAAGATTTTCCAATTTGTTTTATATTTAAATTTTATATTTGAAGTCTTTACATTTATGTTTTGTTGTGTATTACGTGTTGCATATTACGTTTAGCGAATTATATTTTTGACAAACTGATGCACTATGCTGTCTTCTTCGTTTCTGAGTGTACACAAAACCGATCGATCGGGCAGATATCGACAGCTTCTTACTGAAAAGCATCAAAGTATCTTTCATAGTTTGATGTTGAACAACGAGAGAATACGAAATCAGATAGTCTTGATGTCAATTTGATATGGTGTTTAGTTTACACGTGCTCGTAATTCCAAGGAAAGGAAAAGTTGGCCTTTAATTTAAACAATTCGATACCCTTCGCGTGTATTGATTTTATCATGTATCAATTACAATCTCCTATAGGCAAGAGAAGGTTCACTTCATTTTACGAACTGAATTACAAGAAAAATTATTCTCATTACTGATTGTTGTTCAATAAATGACCAATTGTGTTATGAAATCTCTGAATCTTATTTAGTAAAATGTATTAAATGTTTGTGTGATAATAGCGATATATTTCCTGAAGTTACGGCGATTTAACCCTTTGCACTCGGAGCTATTTCAACTAAAAAACCAAACATTTCTTCTAACCTAAAATATTTCCATTGTACATAAGTTTTTTTCATTATATGCGTACGAAACTGATATAGTACCTCATACAATATTTAAATGATTAGTAATTTATTACATATGAACAAATTTAATCATGTAAACAATATTCTGAATAATGGTGTGGCAATTTGCAGTGGCGCCTCAGAGTCGCCATTCGAGTGCTAAGGGTTAAGTATAGAGAGCCTCATACTTTAATATTTCTCTAAAATTACTAAAAAGGTAATTATATTGTTATTGGTAAATATTTACATTAGGGTATCCCCGATGACCTTGACCTTGACATATGTTGTCAAGGACACTATTCTGAACAACTGCTTTATCCGTCGCTCGGCCTTAGTTTCCGAGATATTCGCGGAAAGCTTCCGTTAATCTTAAGTTACAAGTACATTTCTAGACCTAACCCATACCTAACCCACTATTTGGTCGAGTTTATTTTTAAACGGCAATTTAATTATACAGATCGTATTCATAAATTTTGCGAAATTATGGCCCATTTCTACCCATTGGATGAGCATATAATAGCGAATAAATTAATATCTCAAATTTTTAATTGTACTATAGCCATAGGAAAGAGTGATTGGAGTAGGTCTGGGTTCATTTTTTAGGCGAGGAGGGGGTTTGGAGGAGGGACGCCAGCTCCTCCCTCAAAACAAAAGACGAGTTTCGACTTGAGATAGTTCAAACTGGTTGCAAATCAAACCTACTCCGATCACTCTTTTTTCGCGAATATTTCGGGAACTAAGGCCGAGCGACGGATAATGTATAGAGCAAAGTTGTTCAGAATAGTGTCCTTGACAACATATGTCAAGGTCAAGGTCATCGGGGATGCCTCCCCTAAAGTAAATATTTACCTTATTATTTTGCGCGGATGCATTTAGAATTCAATCGAAAGAATATGGCAGAATCTGACATGGGTTTCACTGACCATTACAAATGTATTTATTTTGTAGTGATGCATTTAGAATTCAATCGAAAGAAAATGGCAGAATCTAGCGGCAGTGTGGGTTTCGCTAAACATTACAAATGAGTGCCACGCTCATGCGACGCACAGTAAGAATAATGTAACAGCGGTAAATACAGTAATTGTTTGTGAGTCACGCTAATCCCATACGAGCCCTTCCACAAGATCGATTTCTGCGAGTGTTATGCAAATAAACGAAATGGTTAATTAAGGTTAAGTGAACTGTGTCGCACCGTTCAACTTTTTTACTTGTTTCCTCTCAAAACTACAACTTTTAGTAAATGTTTTTCACAGATCCACGTGATCACGATTCTCCCGAAACATAAATTCACCGTTGTTCAATGGTATAAATAAATTTTCATGACGTATTTCATGATTTTTGTGTTTATTAAATTTAATTATATTAAACGCAGTCTGTATTTGACGTTTGATATCCACGGCAATCATAAAGATTTACTCATAGTTACGATTCCATCTTCCCGGGAATAACCTGCTTACATTATTTCATAAGCACACTTGCAGATGCACTTGACATCGCACGAAATCGTAATTTCGAGAAATCGATGCGTACTCTGCCTCGTTGGCGAGCGCAATAAAATTTTTATTGTCGATAATGTTTGGCTCGCAGTGATTGTCAATATACAATGTCGTTAATGGATTATGTCCAAACGTTTTAAATAAATTTTCATCCCGCAAAACCAATTTACTAGCTTCATTTTGTATTATAATCTCCAGAAAATACTTTCACTTGTGTATAAAGGTTTCAAACTTTTTCAATCGTTTATTATAATCACTAAACTTTGACGGCTGTTGAAAATGCGTGAGAGAAGGAAAAGGGAAGGGAGCGTTTCGTCCTGGACCCGCTAGAGGACTCGTCAGAAAGGCTATCTAGCGGGCACTGCCTTACAAGGAGACCGCACAGCCTGTCCCTCACGGATTTAGTTGAAATTTTATAGAGTTATAGATCTCGTTCCCCTGATTACGAAAATACCCCATTATAGAGGCAGATACTCGATAGTTTCCGAGATATTTGCAATTAAAGTTTCACAACCGTAAAATGTCAGTTTCGTTCAGTTTCTTACCAAGCAGTGGCGTGGCGTAGCGGCAGCGAGCTGAACTTCTACGCCGCAGGTCTGGTTTCGAATCTCTCCGTGTTAATTTTTAAAAAAATTTTTTTTACATGTAAAAATGCATTTTCAGTGTTAAATAAATTTTAAATAAAATATTTTTATTCGCTAAAGGGCTAATTGAAAATAATACTTTTATTTTATAGAAGAAACACTAGATCTATTACTACGTACACAAAAGATAATGAGTATAAAACAATAATAATATTAAAATAGTACATAACAAACAACAATTTTGTATATAGTGCACACTCTCTCTCTCTATCTTTAGTTTTAGTTAATTTTAGATATAAGTGGAGTAGTCAAGTAAGTTAAATTAAGATAAGTTAGTAAGTTAAGTTAAGCTAGGTTAATAGGTTAAGTTAGTCAATAAGAATAGGTTAAGTTAGTAAATAAGACTAGGTTAAGGAGAATGGGGGGGGGGGGTGGAAAAGGAGTAGATTATAAAAGAATTGCAACCCTTAGGGGAGACAATAAAGCTTATATACATAAGAAACAACAAATATAAATACAAATACAAAATACAACTATGTAGATGAACGAATGCAATTATAAATAGAGCAGAAAAATAATTAGCCGAAGGTGAACAAATTCGGTAAATCAGCAACGCAATTATTTTCGAAAGTCAATGTTGTATTTTTCGGATTCAGTATCGCCGAGATTTTACGTGCGTCAACATGCAAATGTGAAAATATTGTGAGTGCACCGTTGAAAGTAGAATAAGTATAGTACGTGTTTATGTCGTCTCGTCGTGCGCATGCTAAGCGTGTATATCCGTTTTAAAGCTTAAGCATTCGCGAACACGTCTCGAGAACGATATTTACACTGTTACGTTAAACACGGTTATATGTATGCTGTACGTAATGAAATTGGATCGAAGGTATAGTTAACGGTTGTTTGACTATTACATAGATCGTTAATTATTCGAAGTAATTAGATAGCAAAACACACTCGGGCAGATATGATCTACCTTGTTTAGACGCCATTTTGATTAAAAGATCATTGGTTTAGACAATTGTTTAATCAATGATAATTATCTTTTGTTAAAAATCGCCTCGACATAAACATTATAGTACATTCTTTTTAAATTCATAAATTTTTATATGAATGGAAACTATAGCAGATGGTAAAATTTATTAAAACTTTGTAGATATCAGACAATTATTTCAAAAGACATATTAATACAGTACTTTATTAGCTATTTAATATTTAAATATTATGATGCAGTCAAATCACTCGTCGAATTGTATGCTATAAGAACTAGATATTTGCGTATCTAAATGTCAGTTTTTTTTATAATGGCTTCTATTATATATGAATATATTTCTAACATTTTTTGTAAATGATGCACTGCATATATGAACTTGCTATTTGCGTAACGGCGGATGCTGGTGGGGGACAGTGGGCGTTATGGTGGGGACGGTTTTGTCTCAATTGAGACAAAAATGCCCATCCCTGCACTAGACATATCAACTTCATATTTGCGTATTTAAATATCAGTCTTTTTACAAAGGATTCTGATAAATAGGAATATTGTTCTAACAATTTTTCTAAACGATGCATCAGATATATGAATTTGATATTTGCGTATTTAAATATCAAACTTTTCTAGAGGTTTCCATCAGATATGAATATTTTTCTAAACGATGCACTATTTGCGTATATAAATATCATTTTTTTATGAAGGCTTCTAACAAATTTTGTAAACGATGCACTAGATATATGTACTTGATATTTGCGTATTTAAATATCAATCTTTTTACAAAGGATTCTAATAAATATGAATATTGTTCTAACAATTTTTCTAAATGATGCACCAGATATACGAATTTGATATTTGCGTATTTAAATATCAAACTTTTCTAGAGGTTTCCATCAGATATGAATATTTTTCTAAACGATGCACTATTTGCGTATATAAATAACATTTTTTTATGAAGGCTTCTAACAAATTTTGTAAACGATGCACTAGATATATGTACTTGATATTTGCGTATTTAAATATCAATCTTTTTACAAAGGATTCCAATAAATATGAATATTGTTCTAACAATTTTTCTAAATGATGCACCAGATATACGAATTTGATATTTGCGAATTTAAATATCAGATTTTTATAAAGGTTTCTATGAAATATGGATATTTTTCTAACAATTTTTCTGAACGATGTTTAATACAAAGTTTTACATGTGCATATTTGAATATTAGAAATGTGTTGAGTAAAATGTTAATAGATGAACGTAAGACGATATTGTTTGTGCAGAGGATAGTATCCACCTCACGTACAGATTGGAACAGCAATTTTTATTTATTTCAATTTGCACGACATCGAATAGGACATTAATATGCTGCATCGAGCACGCATATCTATACATCTACTTCAGTCGCATGCGCGTTCAAACGGAAACTTACTTTTATCGAGCAGAATATGCAACTGATGCAGCAGAAGTGCACTCTACCGTATGACATTTCTTTTCACCTTTTATAGTTCCTCTGATTGGATTCTACCTTACACCGTATGTATTTCTCCTCATTTTTGCCGAACACCAATGCGATACTACTTAATTAGTTTATTCTTTTTATTTAAGTAACGCTCACAATTATCGAAACGGTCTCCAGTTTACGTCCGATCAAAAATTTTTCTCGCGAGTTTAATAGTTAAACGATTTCGCGCGTAACTGAACAAAATTTCGTATCGATTGTGATGGAATACATAGAGAACTGTAGTTCCACTACTTTTGCGAATATCACGTCGCAGTTCCTTTTATACAAAAAATTCTTTGAATCATTCTGCGTACCGCAAAGCCTTTGAAAACCCTACGTTTCGCGAAATATTTCATTCTATGCTTTTATGGACCATGTCAATCGTTTTGCGTTACAGTGACCCGACGAAAATTTCCATTTTGTCATATTCGTACATTTAGTTTAAAATTTAGCATTGCAAGTTGATAATATTAAGAAAACATCGAACTAAACGATCCTTATTTCAAGTTAATAAGATTTGAAAAAACAATCGATCAAAAAGACCCTTACTTGAGGGTCAATCAAATTTGAAAAAGCCAAATGTAAAGATTGTAAGTTCAAGTTAATAAAATTTGAAAAGATTCTCGTCCGACGCGATCAAAAAATTAGAAAAATTTATAGACGTATTGTATGTTTATAATATCTGATAGTCTCGTACTCTAAAAATGGAACGAAGCACAAACAAATTTGTAAAATTGACAACCTTGCCAGTACCGGAATGAATTTTCATCAGGCTTGCTAAGGACGTAACTTTTTTTTGGCATACGCAACCAACGTTGTAGCACATCCGCATATAATTTTAATATTAAGGCAGTCCATGTCTCGTATCTTTTAGTTCTTAATATTCTCCTCACAGAATTAATCAAATTTTATGTACCCACTTTTAGGCATTCCCTTTGGAAATGACTTAACTCGAATGCATTTTGCTCATCGTAAAAACAGTCGGCATTGAAACAATTTCATATATAATTTTACATATATATATATATATATATATATATATATATATATATATATATGCAAAGTGTATAAAACATCCGCAAGTCTAGTTACTAGATTAATTATGGTAAACCTTACGTTTAGGGGAGGATGCTCCGATGACCTTGACCTTGACATATGTTGTTGAGGACAACATTCTGAACAACTTTTGTCATTACAACTACCCGGTGCTCAGTATGTCAAGGTCATCGGAGCATCCTCCCCTAAACGTAAGTTTTACCATAATTAATCTAGTAACTAGACTTGCGGATGTTTTATACACTTTGCAATTTTTGTAGAGGAATGTTAAGAAAGTTGAATCAAATAAAATCTTATTTTCAGTGGTAGTGGCTTTCTTAAGTCCGAAATAAATAAAAATTGTATTAATTTCTGTCAAATTTTATACTCTGGCATTTTTTTTAAATGATTCAAATGTCAAAAATGCATGAAGATCTACAGTTTACCAATAACAATATCAGTATATTTCATTTATGAATGGTGTACCTTCTATAAAGTTTACTGTGCACATCTCACTCAAACCTCGAAACATCGACCAGAAAAAATCTTCGATCTTATGGACTCGATATAAAGCAGAAGGTTTAACCTTTAAATCTATGGCTGATTAAATCCCGAGGAAAATTTTAAAATGCTTTTACAGACGTTTCAATTTGTAATATTTTCGAACAAAAATACGTTTTCTGGCGTTTTCCAGTCGCTGTACCGTGTAGAAATATTGTGAAAACATTTGTAAGAATACTTTACATTAGTATTTTATCGTGTAGGATAAATATTCTTATCTTTAACAATGTATATGTATACGGTTTTATTTGATAATTTGCAAATTCAAATGTATAATCTGAATGGGCAGGGAGATGTTGACATGGTACGGGCCTAGCGACGAATGTCTCTTTAAATTTCGTATGCTCGAGGCACACACACGATCATGTTCTGTCTCATCGATACCGTCGAGTGGACTGTAGTAGTAGACTTTTGTCTATACGTATAACTCCACACAATCAAATTTTCCAAAAACTTTAACAGCTTATATCTCAATAACTATTTGTTTGCGACATATGGCTCCCTTCAAACTTTTTCTCTTCTCGATGAGTAGAAGGCGTTGATGTAAAAAAAAACTTTAACAACCATTTTCTTTGTTATAAACAATTTTGCGGCAATTTTCTCTTACCGCCGATCCAGAGGTGTAGATTCACCACTAGGACGGATGACCATTACTTTTTATACACCCTGTATTATTTTTGTTAATGGAATGATCAGTATCCCGTGCCACGTTTAGTGGAAAGTATTGCAACCACTATGTACCCCTCAATTAATGCTTGTATACTCATTAAACAAGCGGAAGTGTAACGCAACGATCCAGGTTAAACGAACGCCGCCATTACTCCCATACACGAGCGCCTAAATAGATCAATTCTTTCTTCACAACTGTTTACGACTTGTTGATGTCGCTAAAATATTCAACAATTGTAAGCAGGGCTTCAATGAACCTCTAAAATAACTTTCAAACTCTCATTAAAAAATTCTGATCGAAATAATTATTATAAATTCTCATTCTGGTCGAATAACCTAAAAATCGGACAGTGGACGCTTCGATTACTGTTTTTAAATCATCTGCTTTTGTATCAGTAGTATAATTATTATTTTTCAGGTTCTGTACAATCTAAAATGTTGATAGGACCGATTTCTGTAAAATGTTGCACTGAATTGGAATAGTTTATTGTAAATATAACGATACACGTTATAGTTGCAGTTTATAATATATTGCTACTACTATGATTTCAATATTATTATGAATATGTTAATAAATTTACATGTACGTATATAATAATTTTGCAATACAGAATACTCGTTAATATAAAATATAAATGTTCTTTTATGCATTTAGAAATGATGAAGAAATATGAACTAGGGAAGTAACAGTTCCGGTTTTTTGGTTTTAAATATTTATTATACCCCACATGTTACTTCATGCTCCTTTAAAGCTGAAAAAAACTCTTTTTAACAATAATGCATCGTCGTAATTAGAAGCAGCTCTTTGAAGTGCACGGTTTATTCGCTGACATAAATGAACCGAGGTCTCGATATTTTGCAGAAACAGAATACTATGTTTGCTCGGTAAGCACTTTCCCATATGACCGTAAACGAAATAATGCTTGCTTGAACCTATCGATCCTGAAAAAGCAAACCTTGGTATGACAACCAGGGAGATTCTAGATGAATAATGTTGATTGCGAGCAATATTGAGCAATGACGCGAGCAGAAAAATGTGAAATGCGAATAACACCGTGGGAATTTCATATAAACTCCGTGACAACGCTCGGAAACGGGAAATTGGCGCGAAAGGGACGATAATAAGTCCACGATAATAAATATTCACAAGAAAATATCCTCTATTTCTCCATTTTATCCATACAATTCAATTCAAACCATCTTCTTAACGATACAACATATTATTTCTCTAAAACGTCATTCTTATAGTTACCATGAATGATTTTGTTATTACACTATATTTACACGTAAAATTAAATATGAAATCGTTTATTGCATTTTATGGGAAAATTAATTTAATTTTACTACTTGTAATAATATTGGCATACGTACTTATGTTAATAAAATTTTCCTCTTGTTACTTGTTGCATACGCAGGCTGAAATAAAACTGTTTTAAAAAGTGCCATTATTATTTTCTCATGTAATTCGTACCAATTGCAATTTTTCCAAAATCTTTTTTGCCCGCTTCCAATTGCCCAAAAAAAGTCAAATCATTCGCTGCAATTTTAAACAAATTATTCTGATTTAAAGATCATTCCAATACTTTCGTAAGCCTCTATAAACACAAACGAAGCAGTAATTCGATTTTAAGAATATTTTAACCATTGCAGGAATAAAACAAGTTAAAGTCAAATATGAATTAAAATTAAAAACTTCTATTTACACAGTACAATTATTGATTTTCAATATTTATGTAATAGTTTAGAATAATTTTACAACCGAAACGTCCGAGAAAGAGATATATGGTTGAGCTGCGTTTTGGAGAACTCTTTTTTTTTAAGTTTTTTTATGCAATCCTATAAATTTCGACGAGAAAACACCGAAAATGAAAATCTTATTGTGAGGAATTTATTGGTTCAAAAATTATACGCGTATAAAGTTGAACACTTTACGTGCGACGCTCTAACCTGTCAAAACCGCTTAAAACTGCTTATCTTTACACGCGTATAACTTATAAACCAGTGAATTCCTAACAACCATACACACATTTTCGGAATGTCTTCATCGATATCTACAGGATCACATAAAAAAAAGTTAAGAACATGGAGTTCTCCAAAATGCACTTCAGCCAAATATATTGTTGCAGATCTGATAACCAGGCACTGCAAATCTTTACGCAAAATAAATATTTTCTGCATTAATTGCAAAAGACATGAGCCAGACATGTACTCAAGTTTTTCTTTAATAATTTCAACACATTATTCTTCGATCATTTGAATTCTCCTCCTGTATTAAATTGCACCAACCAATTTTTGTTTCAAATGCATAAAATCCGCACAGAACATATTTCGTTTACAGCGATCTCGAAATCGTCAAATTTGTTTACACAATATTTTCTTTAATGTACATACTGTAATTAATGTATTACCATTCATGTATTTGATTTATTTTCATTTTAAGATCACGAAAGACTCAAATAATGGCCGTTTGAATACACACCGTCCAGGTGGTAAAGAGAATCGCCTTTATATGCACCGTCGAGCTGCACAGAATTTTCCGCCGGAGAAAATTATGATTTTTTATAATTAAGGTGGAAGTTTTATACGCGACATCTCTCTCCCGGGGTACACAAATTACGCGAACTCGTATATACGAATTTTTTTCTCCCCTCCAGCTCGCGCGGAGTTCACTTTACATAGTCTGCAAGAAAGAATTTTTCGCGCGGATAATTCCAAAGCGAGTCTTCAAAGTCTTCAGTTCATTCAGTTTTCTTTTTTTAACGAGAGTTTTTCATGTGTTAAACGAAAAGTAATCTTGTTCAACCTTCCCGATGCTCACCTTCCAATCTTCTCAGTGTTCCTCTTCTACGTGGTTGCCATAAGGATTATGATCCTCATCTCCCGCAGACGGGAAGTCGAGTGATTAATACACAAAAGTTCGTTTGCTTCAAGCCTCAGCCTGGCAGCCCATCTCAGACACCATTGGACGAATTAAACGACTGATCAGTTACTTCGGGATTAGGTTTGATGAAATCGTAAATCAGGATGAGGGGTCTGTCTCAAAATAGGAGCTTCGATCTTGAAATTTAGGGTGCGGTAGCTAAATGGGATCAATTCATTATCTGCCACGCTTGTTCCTGCAGTTTTAAACGAATTTTTAAGATTAATATTTTTTATATCAGAAACTTTATGGTTTTGCTTGGATGTTGTTGTAGGGCTTGAGAAGACGAATCCAACGAGTATAATGACCATACTATTTCGATGATTTAGTCTCGAGATGTTCGTGTCTGAAAGCTAAGGTTTTAGGTTAGGTTTGTTTCAAATTCGAATATCTCGAGATTGAATGATGAGAATGGTATGGTTATTGTACTCGTTGGATTCGTATTTTCGTGCTCTATAATAATATCTAAGAAGAAACATAAGGTATCGTTAATAAAAATATTTAAAATCTTATAGAAAGTGGTTTGGGTATCGTGAATAACCTTCTCATTTGTGACAATTAACAATTATATATTTAACACAATATGTAATACACTTTCGCTCGCAACTCTCTTAGACTCTCTCTCTCTCTCCCTCTCTCTCGCCTTGGACTCACTTCACACCGCTCAGCATTATTACCAGCCTAAATTTATTTACCAAACTAGCCTAACTGTCCTGACTATACAAACATAATAAAATCTAATAAAAATAACCCTACAGAAAAGTCGTGATGTTTCATATATTTTGTTGAGATATTATGTCTTTGACAATTTCCTAATCTGTTAAATTGTTTATCTTAAAATTTTATGATGTACACTTGATTTTAGCTTCAAATTAGTTTCGATAAAATTGTAAATTAAGGTACAGGTGATGTCGTTTGGAAAGAAGAACATTGCATCTTCAAATTTATTGCTCGATCCAGTCACGAAAAATGTGTTCAATTTTTTTAGAGACGTTTCAAATGTTCCACATATTTCACGTATGTTCTTTAGTAATCTCTTGATCTTTTTCATACTTGACCTTCAAATTTACACACATGTATGCTTGATTTCAGTTCGAATAACCTGAATGTGTCATCGTGACGAATAGTCTGTCCAGTTTGGCGCATATATTACATCGACAAGTTTTCTAATTGGTCAATATACAGGGTGTCTCGTTTAAAAATTTTTAAGATATATCCACGAATACCTTTTTTAATTATGAAAAGAGGAGCAGAATATTTTACACATTATATTCGAGTAATTACAGAGTAACAGTAATAGTAGAGTCACGTTTAATGACCAGTTTAATATTCCAGTGGATCAATGAAGAATTCATCATTCACCCGAAGTATTAAACAGTAGTTAGGATTAACTAGGACTCGAATTTCCCACTAACTAGGTCTCAATGTCTATCTAATTATTACAAACGCTATTTGCGTAATAGGTTTAATGTTGCATTATCATTAACTGTTCCTAAGTATCCTAATTATCATTAATTCATTCGTAGAAATTAATATTTGAAATGAAACTGATATAATTCGTGTGCTCATTAATAGACTACAGATTTCATGCATTTGTGAACAAAATTAATAGAACAAATATAAAACCGTAAAAACATTACATATAGATTTCAGAATGTTTCTATTAGTTTTAATCCATTAGAATTAATTTATATTTCTTACGACTAACCTAGGCAATTTTTATTTTAAATAAAAATCCGCTGCTCATTAATAGTGAATTATTTTATTGAACGATATAACTAATTCGAATTTCTGTTTTTGCAGGTAATCTCTGTTTCCTTTCTCACATATCTACATTGGTGATCTGTAGAGATATGGTAAGAAAGTTATATGTAATATGCACAATGTAAATGACTTTGGTAAAATTTATATTTTTTTTTATAAAATATAATTTTTTCCATACTACTTTCTTTAACATATTAATACTTTAACACTAACCGTACCACAATCCGTCAAATGATCAGTTTCACAGGTTTTGATATTACAATTATTGGAATTAAAATAATGCTTCTATAACTATAATTATTCAATAAATTTCTTTCTTCAAGCATATACTGTTATAAAAATCGCGAGAAATCTAAATAAATTCAATCCTGTAATTTTTATATAACAATATATATGCCAGTCGCATTTTGTGCTCGGTACAGTTAAAATTAGAAATACTTCAAAAGTTTTTTACTCAAAATATTCTCATAAAATGTCTTACATTATATGTTAGGTCTTGAAAGAAGAACACGAATTCTGTATTTAGCGCAGTGATGAGATATTGTGTGGTTTTTTCGCGCATGCGCGTCCAAAACAGTAACGTGTTTATATTGTAGCGAAAGTAGGGGGAAAGTGCCAGAGTCGAAAACATTACGACGATATGCGACCTGCGAATTTTGGATAAGCTATTATGTATGTATTTATTTAGTGATCCCTTTCGGGTTACACGGGTTTCCGTCCCATTACATTGTTTTATTTCTTTCAACTTACATCTATCTCTTCTCCTCACATTGATCCTCATTCATCCACTTTCTTTCTCCCCTCCTTACTCTCCCACTCTTTCTCTTCTACCCTTTTCTATCTCTTTCTTCCTCTAAATTTTTTAACCATCTTTCTCCCCTCCCGCCCCCTACTAATATTTCTGTTACCCCCTCATACATACTTCCTTCCTCTTCCTTCCACTTTCTACAATATCCCAAAACATGTTCCCATTCCTCTATCTCCACTCCGCATAACCTGCATTTCTTCTTCTCCTCTTTCTCCCAGTATCTCCCTCCTCTCATCTCGTTTCCTAGTCTGAACCTTGCCACTCTCCTCCATCTTTCTTCCTTCCAGCTCTTTGTTAAGTATTCCGGTACTTTCTCTTCTCTTATATCCTTGAACCATTTGTTGTATCTTCCTTCTTTCGCTTTCTCTCAATTTTCATTTTCCTGCATTTCCTCCTCTCTTTTTTCTATCTTATGCCATTCCTCCTCTCTTACTTCTTTTCTCTCGTTTTCCAGTTTTTTCCTGCCCCCTCTTTTCTCTATATATTTCTTCCTTTCTTCCTCCCATTTCGATACCTTTCCTCCTCTTCTTGCTCTTGCTTCCATCTCTTTCAGGCACTCTCTAGCTATTTCACTTCCTTTTCCATCCCTTAACTTTTCCTCGAACTTCCATGCCCTATTAGCACTCCTTTTCCTCATTTTCTCTCTTTTCAATTCTTCTCTCACCGTATACCCCGGCGTCACTCAATCTGCCCCTAAAACCCATTTCAGATATCGTTCTTGTATCGCCTCAACTTTTTTCCTTTCTGCACATCCCCAGACTTCTGCTCCGTACGCTGCTACCGGCCAAATCAGCGTATCATACAACCAAATTCTGCTCTTCACATCATTCGCAAAATATCTTTTCCCTATTCCCCATACGTTCCTCATCGCTGCCATTGCTTTTCTTACCCTTTCGTTTATCTGCGCCTCTTGGCTCCCATTCCTCTTGAATCTGAACCCCAGGTAATCTATTTCCTCCACTTCTTCTATCACTCCTCTTCACCATTTCTACTTCCTTTTTTCCCTTCTTTTCCTACCAAATCTCACTATTTTCGTCTTTTCTCTGTTTACCTCCAATCCCTAAGGATAAGTTATTATTAATACACATTTTACACGTTCATTTTTCAAAATCAATACATAAAAGATTTGCTAAACTATGCGTGGTGACCAAGGTACCCCATTTTAGCCGAATTTTCTACTTTACGGTAAAATCTTTCCAATGCGCGAAAGAATTACACAATATATCATCAGTGATTTAGCGTCCTCGTTTGATCCTGCATCCTGCGTCACGTGGTCCTATAAACCCTTGGACCGTAATACCCGCTTCATTACAATCTTCCATGTGCCATAGTTTCTATCCGATAGTTTTGTTATCTGCGAATCACTTCGACTATCCATTTTTTGTCTATTATTAATTTACTTCGCGATTCATATTTCTAACCTGCACTGAACACGTAGACTTTATAGGTTACGTCTTACCATTTTACACGTTCCTGGGCCCATAACCATTGTTCGTTTTCTGGAACAAGAACACCAATCATTTGCATAATAATTGTTTAATAATAAGAAGCGGGGACTCGCAGATTACAGCAGAAAAAGGAGAGGTAAAAGTTATGTCAAATTTTCATGAATTATCATGACCAATCCTTCATTATACAATTGGGAAATTCTCGAACGTTTTGCAATGCTTACGAACAAAAAGACAGTTTTACCGTTCGAGCAATTGTTTCTGTTACTGACAGCAAGTTGATCACAATTTAAGTAATAAATCCAAGAAAATCCAAGGGGCTTGTTTAATTCGAACAAAGAGTCATCGACGTTATTTTCACCGTGAAGACAATTCGCGGAGCTTAGCAGTATCACGGAGCGTTAGCGATCTCATTTTTCTAGGCTACATCGACGGCGAATATTCAAGCCGGATAACTCCTTATTCATCACCTAGAAATTCGTTATCGACATTGCGATAAATCGTTCAGGGAGCGTGTACCGCCTCCTTTGAGATTCCCTCTGACGGTTATCTGTTCGAGGATTTCTATGGATCCCATCCGGAGAACGGAAAAAGGAAATTCAACTTTTTTACCATATTGGCAGAAACCCTCTGCCATCGAAATAGATACAGCATTGCACGGTTAAACTCACGATTCTCCTTTCAAATGCCGAGTCTCGATCGTTTCCTGTCTTTAATACGTCGAAAAAAATTAAAAGTATGCCGAAGATCCTCTAAAAATTTTAAACCAATCGGTCAACTAGAACTCGAGACATCAAAATTTCAAAAAATTATTCCTTTTTGAAAAAATTGTTCGAGATCACTTAGTCTCGAGATGTTTGTGTAGAATACATCAAAGATTCTCCATTTATACTGTTTATTTAGAGCCGTGGACTTCGACAATGATGAAATTAATCGACTGAATACTTTGGTTACTATGACTGTTGAACTATTTGTTTACGCGACACCCTATATATTTTCTTCGATATTGTTTTAGAGCGTGAAAAAACGAATCCAACGAATACCATAATCATATCATTACGATTGTTTAATCTCAAGATATTTGAGTCTGAAAGCTAAGGTTTTGAGGATAGGTTTGTGTCCTTCGGACAGGAATATCTCGAGATTGAATAATTGGAATGGTACGGTCATGGTAGTGTTTGGATTCGTCTTTTCATGCTCTACAAGAATATCTAAGAAAATATATAGGGTGCGTATAAAAAAATATTTTTAGTTTTACTTTTCACCAGTGGTGGGCACGGGTGGAGCCCCTCAAACGCCTGCTTCTCCCACCACCTTTCTATAATGCAGTGCGCACGTTCGTTGCGTACGCACGTATCGTGGTGCGTGCTGAAAGACTAATCACAGCAGTGATGCCAGAATCGTGGAACCGAGGAACTTGCCCCTCCGGTGGATCCTCCGGCTGGACCCCCCACTCTGACGTACCGTCGTCGCCTTACGTTGTTTCTTACTGCGCACACGCTACACACAAGCGTACCTCGACGCCGTCGAGTCGAATAGGCAGCTCACACCGACAGACTAGAGGTACGCTTGTGTGTAGCGCGTGCGCAGTAAGAAACAACGTAAGGCGACGACGGTACGTCAGAGTGGGGGGTCCAGCCGGAGGATCCACCGGAGGGGCAAGTTCCTCGGTTCCACGATTCTGGCATCACTGAATCAGAGTTGGTCTGGGTTAGTTTCCTATAGGGTGCGTATAAAAAAATATTTTTAGTTTTACTTTTCACCAGTGGTGGGCACGGGTGGAGCCCCTCAAACGCCTGCTTCTCCCACCACCTCTCTATAATGCAGTGCGCACGTACGTTGCGTACGCTCGTATCGTGGTGCGTGCTGAAAGACTAATCAGAGCAGTGATGCCAGAATCGTGGAACCGAGGAACTTGCCCCTCCGGTGGATCCTCCGGCTGGACCCCCCACTCTGACGTACCGTCGTCGCCTTACGTTGTTTCTTACTGCGCACGCGCTACACACAAGCGTACCTCGACGCCGTCGAGTCGAATAGGCAGCTCACACCGACAGACTAGAGGTACGCTTGTGTGTAGCGCGTGCGCAGTAAGAAACAACGTCAGGCGACTACGGTACGTCAGAGTGGGGGGTCCAGCCGGAGGATCCACCGGTGGGGCAAGTTCCTCGGTTCCACGATTCTGGCATCACTGATCTGATTAGTCTTTCAGCACGCACCACGATACGAGCGTACGCAACGAACGTGCGCACTGCATTATAGAGAGGTGGTGGGAGAAGCAGGCGTTTGAGGGGCTCCACCCGTGCCCACCACTGGTGAAAAGTAAAACTAAAAATATTTTTTTATACGCACCCTATATATTTTCTTAGATATTCTTGTAGAGCATGAAAAGACGAATCCAAACACTACCATTTCCTTGGCCGGGAGGGTGCTTGGGGGCGGCAGCCGCTCCCCCAAAACAATAGACGACTTTCCATTTACACAAAGTGAGACAATACGATGACATGTCCGAAGCAAACGATTACAGTGATTTAATTGTGATTTCTAACGTGATTACAGTGATTGATCGACTTCCACTAAAGTATCTGTATCTTTTTAACGGGTGAATTCCTGATGTTAAAATTTTATATTTGAGATCCTTCCACATTCTTCATAATATGGTCCTTTCATACCGATCGGTCACCGGTGCCTTTCGGAATAATATCCCAAATTAGAATGGACCATGGTATTAGCTAATCGAACATGTCTAAAAAAGAACTGGCAGGTAAAAGGTCTATTGAGTTTGAATCATGGTCGTTCAGGGACGTCATTAAAGGCCATCGAATGAGGAGAAAGTAATCTGGACGTGAATACTGAAAAATATTCGCCGTACAGAAACACGGTGAGCGTAATCCAATGATTGTGGAACACGATTCTTACAATACTACGCTCGTCATGCTCGCACAAGCTTCGTGGATTTTGTATCGGGGGATATTCAAACGAATTCAGCAATAATATCAAACTCTAACATTTTCCCAGGCCGTGTTGCAGTTGGAAATGTTTTCTGGTATAACGAGCTGCAACTTATTTTGGCATGAACGGTTTTACTGCGATGAAGTGGCAATCTGCGTGAAAAATTGTCATGCATTTTCATTCGTTGAATGAAAGATTATTATATTGGAGTATTTTGCATTTTTTGGATACTTATTTAGGTGAATTGTATGTTGAGGTTAGCATGATATGAACAACTGAAATTAATATCGATTGCACAGTTTATTTTCCAACTGTCTGTACTTCTCTTCAGCTTGTTTTTAACTGTTGACGCTTCGTCCTACTGTTTGTATTTAATTATTCCCGTGATTTCAAGCTTGAGACTGCACTAACCTGATGTTTGTTAATTATCATGTGCTCAAACTTCCACAAGTCCACCAATTTATTTTTATATATACAGTAATATATTTATAATTATATTATTATAATATGTTTTATATGTGGAGTAGAAAGATTCAGAGAATTTCATTAAAAGATTTGTGATGTCTTTTATCGTGTAGAGTACATAGATCTAAAGAATTTAATTCAAAGATTTGTAATGTATATTATTGCGTAAAGTACAAAGATCTAAAGAATATAATTCAAAGATTTTTAATGTCTTTTATCGTATAGACTACAAAGATCTGAAGAATTTAATAAAAGATTTGTGATATATATTATTGTGTAGTGTACAAAGATCTAAAGAATTTAATTAAAAGATTTGTAATGTATATTATTGTGTAAAGTAGAAAGATCTAAAGAATTTAATTGAAAGATTTGTAATGTCTTTTACCGTATAGAGTAGAAAGATCGAAAAAATTTAAATCAAGATTTGTAATGTATATTATTGTGTAAAGTACAAAGATCTAAAGAATATAATTCAAAGATTTGTAATGTCTTTTATCGTATAGACTACAAAGATCTGAAGAATTTAATAAAAGATTTGTGATGTATATTATTGTGTTAGAGTACAAAGATCTAAAGAATTTAATTAAAAGATCTGTAATGTATATTATTGTGTAGAGTAGAAAGATCTAAAGAATATAATTGAAAGATTTGTAATGTCTTTTATCGTATAGACTACAAAGATCTGAAGAATTTAATAAAAGATTTGTGATATATATTATTGTGTAGTGTACAAAGATCTAAAGAATTTAATTAAAAGATCTGTAATGTATATTATTGTGTAGAGTAGAAAGATCTAAAGAATATAATTGAAATATTTGTAATGTCTTTTATCGTATAGACTACAAAGATCTGAAGAATTTAATAAAAGATTTGTGATATATATTATTGTGTAGTGTACAAAGATCTAAAGAATTTAATTAAAAGATTTGTAATGTATATTATAGTATTAGAGTACAAAGATCGAAAGAATTTAATTAAAAGATTTATAATGTATATTATTGTGTAGAGTAGAAGGATTAAAAGAATATAAACACAAGATTTGTAATACGTATTATACTTACAGTAGAATGATTCAAAGAGTTTGATTAAAAGATTTCAATTAAATGATAAAACTCCTGAAAATGATTAAAGGGAGAAATAAATATTTATTTAGTTCCAGTGGCATGCAATCGATGCATTATAAAAATGTAACATTTTTAATGTGTCTTAATTATAAAACACTTCTTAGAATTCGCATTCTACGGATATCGGGTCACTCGCCGATATCTGTGGTATACTCGCCGTTTGAAATAGTATTGCAGAAAATCATGACGAGTACTATCTGCTTTAAAAACCGCGCATTCAGCTGAGACTTCTTGCCGAATAAAGGCTGAATGAGAATCGATTAGGCTCCGCTTCTGTGGAGTCGAGGACCTTGCCAAACAGTTGAATGAATTGCGAAAACAGAGTACCTCCTCAGAAATATTAAAATCTTTCAGTCTAATTCGTCGTTAAAAAAGAAAACGAAATCAATCCTTGTGCACCGCTCATGTTTTAATTATTATTCATGTTGCCGATGTACATAAATAATCCCAATGCCAACTGCTTGGTGCACATTGCACGCACGAGTTAAAGATTTCTTCAGAATTTAATATTAATTGTTGAATTGCATACTTTCATTCAACTTAATTCAATTCAATTTAACAGGGCATTTTCTAATTTTTTCGAATGCTTTCCTACTTTCTCAAACCGTCGAGATTTTTTGAAAAATTCAAAAATATTTTTTTGCACTATTATTATACTGCGGATTTCATGCAATTGTGGTGGACATTGATATGTAAAAAATAAAACTGTAAAGACATTCGAAGGATTTTCTTGGTATAGCAATCGCGATTCTGTGTTTTGAATAAACCGCCAAAAATTGTTCCCTATACTTTTCTCCTGAAGAGATGGCGCTAACCTTTTCTACTCGCTCTAAGTGTGAGTTATATAGATGGTGGAAATTATAAAGCGTTACAGACGAATATCTCCAAAAATATTGATTATACGCAAAAATGTTTCAGACGAAAGCTGACTTTTATTTTTCCCGGTGGACACTCCAAGGTAATGTGAAGGTCATCTTTATTTTTTTAAATGGAACGATATGTTTTCTTATCCACCATCAAATAGCGCGTTTTAAGATGAGTTCAATTACCAATGTCAGGCATGTCCAGAAGTAGCTCACTTGGAGGCAAATTCGAGGGAGACGCCTACTTCTCCCGCCCGCGCGTCTCGCTCCGCGTGGCGGCCGTAGTCCTCCGAGCTCCTCAGATCCGTGCCTACCGCTTGCGGCATGTACTGCGTGTGGTGCGTTGTGGGATACTCCCGGACCCACGGTAGGCACGGGTCTGAGGAGCTCGGAGGACTACGGCCGCCACGGGGAGCGAGACGCGCAGTCGGGAGAAGTAGGCGTCTCCCTCAAATTTACCTCCAAGTGAGCTACTTCTTGACATGCCTGACCTATGTACTTAAGGTCATTCAAGGTCAAACTTGCAGGGAAATGCAGAAAAGGTGTGATCGCTTTATTAGTATTATGGCGGCTTAAAAGTGTGTGAGAGGAGGAAAGAGGAGAAGGAAGCGTTTCGTCCTAGGCCCGCTAGAGGACTCGTCAGTAAGGCTATCTAGCGGACCCGTGCCTTAGACGCGGGATGTCGTAAGGACAGTTTAGGACGGTATATATACAAACAGAGGAAGATTCAGGTACTAGCGGGAAAGGTGTTGTCGTAATGTCCCTCTGTTGACGAGCATAGGAAGTAGCCGCCACATTACCCCCTTGCCAGTGGTCAACGATATCTGGACAAATTTCCCTCTAATTACGCTTATCTCCGCCGGAATCCGAGGAGGTCGCTGGAATGTGTGCTGTCAGTGTGCCTGCCAGTGATGCTGCCGAATTGACTAAGTTGAGTAGCTCCCTAAGCCGCTTGTAGGACTCATATAGTCGCACAAACAATGGATGAACGTCGCACAAATGTAGATACGAAAACGTCGCACAAATTTAGGTACGGAAACGTTAAACCATATAATGCTGCGAAGATGACGTCAGAAGCGCATAGTAGGGAGAAGTCCTTCGCTGTTGGCCGGGCAGTAGTTCAGGCAAGGCAGTGACAGAGTAGTCACCTTCCAGTCCTCCTGATGTTGTCCGTAGTTTGTTGATGTTGTGGTCTTCTCTGCTCAGAAGGTAGCGTTGTTGTTCTTTTGTCGGGGTCACCAATTATGGCGGCTGAAAAGTGTGTGAGGAAAAAGGAGAAGGAGGCGTTTCGTCCTAGGACCGCTAGAGGCCTCGTCAGTAAGGCTATCTAGCGGACCCGTGCCTTAGACGCGGGATGTCGTAAGGACAGTTTAGGACGGTATATATACAAACAGAGGAAGATTCATTTACTAGCGGGAAAGGTGTTGTCGTAATGTCCCTCTGTTGACGAGCATAGGAAGTAGCCGCCACAGTATGTTAGATATTTGAATTGTGACTCTACTCTTTCACGGTTCTGGGGCAAGTGCTGAGCGGTCTAACACAGTCCTCTCACCAGAAGGCACCCTTGCCTTCCGCACTCCGTGGCCAGATACTTCATAAAAACTATCTTTGTTCTTTAAGATAGCAGTACGACGCCGGCTCGCCTGCCATGTTTAAAGATTCCCAACTTTCCAAACACGTGTCAACGAATGCGCCCAATCAAGTACCTGGACAACTTCGAGTTGCCAGACATCATCTGGAGTTTGTCCGTCGACAGGAACTACGGCTTCAAGAGGCTACGCGAACCCCCGACCCTACCATAAATTCACCGAAAGCGGACCAGCGTCGGGCTATCTGCCTTCGATTTCTCCCCAAAACAAACTGTCGCTAACAAGTACTATGCATCCCGACTTCAGTTAGGCATGCCTAAAGACCAATGCGAGCCTAATGCGGATGCCATTAGGCACGCCTAAGTTAGGCATTCCTAACCGGTGCCGCATGTGGCTCTAAAGGGAGATTGCCGAACGCGCGCCTAATTAGGCGTTTCTAACCGATGGGGTTGCCCCATTAGGACCTAACGGCCAAATTAGGCTAGCCTAATGCGGACCTAATGCCTGCCTAACTGAAATTTCTAGTCGGGATCGATTACAAGACATAGGAGCCAAATCAAAGTTCCTTTCTTTTTATTATCATCATTGTTGAGACGTGATTATTGTATGGCCGGCTCGTATTTCGGGTTGGGTCTACGCTACGGTCGATTTTGAACAGTGCCATTGTCGAAGGGGTCCTCTAGCGTCTTCTGACGAATTTATTGTTTTATGACTCTGGTGCGGCTGGAAAGTATCAGCTGGCCATGGGAAAGTCAGCCTAGCCGTGCAGTTCTCAATGGCACTTGACGTAGCCTAGGCCCACGCTTAGCGCCAAGGGGGGCCTGTGGCCCAAAGCCTAAATTATGGTTTCCGGCGAAATTGCAGGAAACCGAGTGTCGTCTGTTTAGTGACACTCGTTACGACGTATTTCGTCTATGGGCGTTGCCCTTGTTTTGGGAGGTCATTTGTAGCCTCCCAAATATTATATCATTGGCTGGGACCCCCTCTATTTTGTACTTTGTGGAGGGATTTTTCAACCCCACGAGGTTACTTGTCTCTCACGCGTTAGTTGTAAGATCAGTCGCGATTTAAGAGTCGAAAGTAAGAGTCGCAATTTAAGAGTCAAAACTAACAGTTGCGAAGTAGAATCGATAGTTACATCATCTCTCTATTATACAGTCCACTATATTCAGTTTTATATTAAAGTTATCCGAAAACCCAATTACCTTATTACTTATTTACCTCTCTTTGAGGAGTGTTTCTCAGCGGCTCACTAAATATTGTTTGAGCACTGACACGACACAACAATCATATTATCCTTTAAATTGTACATAGTAATTTTTAACATAAATGCATCAAATCCGTAGTCTAGTCATGAAGTGTCTTATTATTAGACGCTGGATCTTATCCATTCACGACAAAAATCGGTATGTGTAATTTAAAATAGTAAAAACATTAAACGAATTATATTATTTTCAACCTGGCGAACATATTAACACTAGGTTTACGGAGCACGAAAATTCAATATTTTACATTGCTTTATAAAAATAATAAGATTGTATTTACTTAGATCTTCACCGATTTTTATTGTAATATGTACACAAAAAAATAAATCTATTTAATAATTCCTCACGAATGCCTCCATACACTCTTAATAATCGTAAATTAAAATTTTTTGAATCCGTCATTTTGACGGGCTCCGTAAATCTAGTGTTAAGAGAGTAAAAAATTTGCACTTCACTCCCGTTTATCGCAATTCGTGTAGAAAATTTTTATTTCGCACAAAGATCCGCTGTCCACTTATTATTTTTTTAGCAGTGAAACAAAGCACAGAACATGTCTATAAGAAGACTCCAACCCAACGCGTCACTGCCTCTAGCCTCACAGGCGATTCTGCCCGCAAAAAGCAACATTGCGAACTAATCCTGATCTTCTAGCATCCTGCTAGCATTACCGATGGATGTCCTTTTTGTTCCGGTCCTCTAAGTACGCACGTGGATCGTCCATTAGCGGAGGAAAATCGCTCAAACTACGTCAAACCACCATTTTGTGTTGCAAGGGGCAAGCCCTCGTGACTAATTTACAACCCTTTCGAGCTTTATGGACATTTCAGAATAGGCTGCTCGGTGGTGTGCCCAATAACTTACACAGAGACTAAAAGAGAAACAGAAAGAGAGTGAGAGCGATAGAGAAAGAGAGAGGAGACGAGGGATGAATGATAGATAGCAACGATAAGGTCGGTGGTGAGGCGTGACGGAGCTGGGGTCTATAACGTTGTGGAAGCCAGTGTCGATGAGGGTTAGGGACAGCTTGGAGGATACGATGAGACTCCATAAACTCCCCTTGGAGAGCTGAGGTTTCCGCACGCGTTACCCTCCAGTGTAAAACAGATGTATCCGCGTTGCAGGTTTGAATTTGAAATGCCCCCACGCCATCAGCCAAGTGTAGAAGCTGTCCCACACATGATGGTCCACTGGAAAGTAAGGTATATTTCTCATTAGGACCAGTTGGCGTGTCTTCTGTACCATTCTGCAAATTCAACCATTGTTATACACACTCCAGCATTCCAAAGTACATCAGCTTTCAGAAAATCGCATAAAAGTCAGTCAAATATCAACTATAATAAAATTGATGGTCCACTGGAAACTAGCGAGTCGTTATCATCAATGCCAGTTGGAGTATCTCCTGTACCATCATGCAGTTTGAAACTTTGTTTTACCCCCTCCAACATTCCAAAGTACTCCAACTTTTAGAAAATCCCATAAAAATCAAATATCAAATGTAGTAAAATTGATTATATCATTAGGGCCAGTTGGAATGGATCCTGTACCATTCTCCAAGTACAAACTTTGCTTTAACCCCACCAACTTTCCAAAGTACTTCAGCTTTCAGAAACTCCCTTAAAAGTCAGGCAAATATCAACTATAATAAAATTGATGGTCCCCTGAACATAGCGAGTCGTTATCATCAGAGTAAGTTGGAGTGTCTTCTGCACCATTCTGCCAATGGAAACATTGCTTTACCACCTCCAACATACCAAAGTACTTCAGATTTCACAAAATCCCATAAAAGAAAAATCTCAAATGTAGTCAAATTTATGGACCTCTGGGAAATAGCGAGTTCTAATCATTAGGGCCAGTTGGAGTGGCTCATGTACCATTCAGCAAGTTCAAACTTTGCTTTACCCCCTCCATCATTCCAAAGTATTCCAACTTTCAGATAATCCCATAAAAATCAAATATCAAATGTAGTAAAATTTATGGTCCCCTGGGAAATAGCGTATATTTCTCATTAGGAGCAGTTGGCTGTCTTCTGTACCATTCTGCAAATTCAACCATTGTTATACACACTCCAACATTCCAAAGTACATCAGCTTTCAGAAAATCGCATAAAAGTCAGTCAAATATCAACTATAATAAAATTGATGGAACACTGGAAACTAGCAAGTCGTTATCATCAGAGCCACTTCGAGTGTCTCCTGTACCATTATGCAATTTCAAACTTTGTCTTACCCCCTCCAACATTCCAAAGTACTCCAACTTTTAGATAATCCCATAAAAATGAAATATCAAATGTAGTAAAATTTATGGTCCCCTGGGGAATAGCGAGTTCTAATCACTAGGGACTGTTGGAGTGTCTCATGTACCATTCTACAAGTTCAAACTTTGCTTTACCCCCTCCAGAATTCCAAAGTTCTGCAATTTTCAGAAAATCATATAAAAGCCAAATCTCAATTGTAGTAATATTGACGGTCCTCTGGAAGATAGCGAGTCCGAATCATTAGGGTCAGTTGGAGTGTCTCCTCTACCATTTTGCAATTTCAAACTTTGTCTTACCCCCTCCAACATTCCAAAGTACTCCAACTTTTAGATAATCCCATAAAAATGAAATATCAAATGTAGTAAAATTTATGGTCCCCTGGGGAATAGCGAGTTCTAATCACTAGGGACTGTTGGAGTGTCTCATGTACCATTCTACAAGTTCAAACTTTGCTTTACCCCCTCCAGAATTCCAAAGTTCTGCAATTTTCAGAAAATCATATAAAAGCCAAATCTCAATTGTAGTAATATTGACGGTCCTCTGGAAGATAGCGAGTCCGAATCATTAGGGTCAGTTGGAGTGTCTCCTCTACCATTTTGCAATTTCAAACTTTGTCTTACCCCCTCCAACATTCCAAAGTACTCCAACTTTTAGATAATCCCATAAAAATGAAATATCAAATGTAGTAAAATTTATGGTCCCCTGGGGAATAGCGAGTTCTAATCACTAGGGACTGTTGGAGTGTCTCATGTACCATTCTACAAGTTCAAACTTTGCTTTACCCCCTCCAGAATTCCAAAGTTCTGCAATTTTCAGAAAATCATATAAAAGCCAAATCTCAATTGTAGTAAAATTGACGGTCCTCTGGAAGATAGCGAGTCCGAATCATTAGGGTCAGTTGGAGTGTCTCCTCTACCATTTTGCAAGTTCAAACTTTGCTTTACCCCGTCCAACATTCCAAAGTACTTCAACTTTCAGAAAATCCCATAAAAGTCAAATCTCGATAGTAGTAAAATTGATGGTCCAGTGAAAAATAGCGGGTCCTAATCATTAGGGTCAGTTAGAGTGTCTCCTGTACCATTCTGCAAGTTCAAACTTTGCTTTACCATCTTCAACATTCCAAAGTACTCCAACTTTCAGAAAATCCCATAAAAGTCAAATCTCAATTGTGGTAAAATTGATGGTCTACTGAAACATAGCGAGTCGTTATCAATGGGCGAGATGGAGTGTCTTCTGTACCATTTTGCAAGGTCAAACTTTGCTTTACCATCTCCAACATTCCAAAGTACTCCAACTTTCAGAAAATCAAATAAAACTCAAATCTCAATTGTAGTAAAATTGATGGTCCACTGAAAAATAGCGAGTCGTTATCATAAGGGCAAGTTGGAGTGTCTACTGCAACCTTCTCCAAGTACAAACTTTGCTTTACCACCTCTAACATTCCAAAGTACGTCAACTTTCAGAAAATCCCATAAAAGTCAAATGTCAATTGTAGTAAAATTGATTGTCCACTGGAAAATAGCGCGTCCTAATCATTAAGTCCAATTAGAGTGTCTACTGTACCATTCTGCAAGTTCAACGTTGCCTTACCCCTCCCCCCCCCCCCCCTCCAACATTCCAAAGTACTTCAACTTTCAGAAAATCTCATAAAAGTCGGTCATATATCATCTACAATGGAATTGATAGAAACACAATAATTTCTCGACATATGTGAAAACTGTTGGACTGAAATGTCACTTATATCTTGTAGAGAGCTATAAAATATTGACACTTACGTATATTTAACAGTTTTTTTTTTATTTAATTATATTTTTTATGACACTTTCACCAACACAATCTTGGCATTTTTCTGTTTAAAACGAGCCCAATCAGGATACAGTTTCCTATCATGTTTATTCGTACGATTCACGATACTGTTCAGTGGAACTGGAAGGTTCGGATAATCGAGGTTCCATTATATTGTGGTTTAAACGAGTAAATGCGATCCAAACTGTATCATGTTTGGGCTCATTTCAATAAGAAAAATTTCCGCAGTGCTATCAACGTGTTTTTATTTGCAGATCTCAATTTGCAAGTACGCTAACTTGCAAAATTAAATGTGTCCCAATATCCTCGCCCACAAAATGTTACTCTTTAATCTGTCATAACTTCGCAACAAAAAATCATAGAGCGACCAGACTAGTCTCATTTTAAACCGTAAATTCTCTATTTTCGAACTACTACAGCACTTTCTCCCAATACGTTGCCCCATCGTAGTGAAAGTCGAAGCCGCATCTACACTGACGAGCAAAATTCAAGAAGCCCGAAATATTTGACCTGAAATTGCGGGAATTTAAACTGTCATAACTTGGCGACAAAAAATCATACAACGACCGGACTAGTCTCATTTTAAACCGTGAAATCTCTATTTTCGAACAACTACAGCACTTTTTCCCAATACGTTGCCCCATCGTAGTGAAAGTCGAAGCCGCATCTACACTGACGTGCAAAATTCAAGAAGCCCGAAATATTTGACCTGAAATTGCGGGAATTTAAACTGTCATAACTTGGCGACAAAAAATCATACAACGACCGGACTAGTCTCATATTAAACCACGAAACCTCTACTTTCGGAGCGCTATAGCACTTTTTCCCAAGGTTTCCTCACATAGCAGTGAAAATCGAGGATATTGTTGCGACTTTTATTACTTCGCGTCGTACACCGCGGCATCACGAGATATTTATTAACAATCTTTATCTACAATACAACTCTTATAACTTTATATCAATATAACGATTTCAGAATATGTCTGTTCCGCTCGGCTGTCGATTCTGTCTCTCTCTTCTGCTCAACGATCAACAGTTCGTTGACAACCCCTATCTTCAATTATTCCTCAGGGGTTGTTCATCGCGGCATTACGGCGACTTCTCAATATTCACGCCGCCGTAAAAATATAATATAAACCGCGTAGAGATCGGGAATTTTCTGTCACGTTTGTGTGCGCATGTTTGAAGTGGACCCGCGTTTTTTAGTCGGCCTGTAGAGGGATCAAAACGCAATTCAGAGACATTCGGATGAACACTGGGTTCGGATCGTTGATAACAACACGGAAGGAGCCGTGCCGGTAGTTATAACCCGCGTTTGACCTAAATTTGACGCGTGCATTTATCTATCAGCGCGTTCAGAACTATGAATTGCCCCGTATCGAATGTGAAATGTAAATTATGTGTATTCGCACTATAGCCTCGCAGTATCACGCGATATCGTTCGCTAGAGATACAGGATTACTTATGCTATGTATTAACGTGTGCATTAACGTGTTAATCTACATCTGCGACGCGGGAATTGAATTAGGGGTATTGCTATCTGTCCAAAAAGTTGCTTTCGCTAGACACTCTTATCGACCCTCACGCGCCACTCTCTCTTCCACTATTATTTCTGATTATGTTATCAGGAAAAATGTATTCTTATCTGATTTACAAGGGAAACGTATCCTTTAGAACGATTGAAATTAGATTGCTCCGCGTCTGTCGCCGGTTGCAATGCATAATTGATCAATTCCGAACCCGTTGTTGCCTGTGGAAGAGGAAATAAAAAATGCATGGTTCAAAAATCTTGTATGTAGATGTACGCGTTCTGTTTAAAATGGAAAAGCATGTTATGTGTAGGGAAACGTTCTACTATAATTAATAATGAAATTTCTTTTAGCAGAATTGTATTGATCCAGTAATTTCAGTTTATGTAAATTATTTCTGGAGAGATAATGTCAAAGCGAACTGCTTTTGCAAAGATCCCGGAATTTCGTGGTACAGTTTGTACTATTTTTCTGTATTATCATAAGGCTTGAAGAATGACAAATTCAACGATACACCAAAAACATAAAAAAGACGAGTTACAAAAATATCATATTTTCAATATCGACGCGGCACCTGCTGTTCGGTCGATTTCGAATTCTGCAGAAATTCCTTTTTCCACCGAGCAGCATTGTTCTAGCAGGTGTCCAACCATAAATGCGTTTTATATTTACGTCAATACATACAAATTCCGTATAAAAATCACACATGTACTTCAAGTAGACATTAATAAATGTAAAGAATCCAGCTGTAGAACATTCAATAGTTTCTGTGAAAAAAATTCCTAAACATTGTAACATGGCTTCGAAAACCCGACCCCCTTAGAACATAATCTACAATAAAATAATAAAATATAACTCCCGCAATTTTGATTACTTTGACTTCTAAAAAATCATACATGTTCTTCAAATAGACATAAATATATGTAAAAAATTCAGCTGTAGAATATTCAATAGTTTCTCTAAAAAAAGAATTAATAAACATTGAAACATGGCTTTGAAAACCCGACCCCCTTAAAACATAATGTACAGTAAAATAATAAAATATAACTCCCGCAATTTTTATTACTTTGACTTCTAAAAAATCACACATGTTCTTCAAATAGACATAAATAAATGTAAAAAATCCAGCTGTAGAATATTCAGTAGTTTCTCAGAAAAAAATTAATAAACATTGAAGCATGGCTTTGAAAACCCGACCCCCTTAGAACATAATCTACAATAAAATAATAAAATATAACTCCCGCAATTTTGATTACTTTGACTTCTAAAAAATCACACATGTTCTTCAAATAGACATAAATATATGTAAAAAATCCAGCTCTAGAATATTCAATAGTTTCTCTGAAAAAAAATTAGTAAACATTGAAACATGGCTTCGAAAACCCGACCACCTTAGAACATAATCTACAATAAAATAATAAAATATAACTCCCGCAATTTTGATTACTTTGACTTCTAAAAAATCACACACGTTCTTCAAATGGACATAAATATATGTAAAAAATCCAGCTGTAGAATATTCAATAGTTCCTCTGAAAAAAATTAATAGACATTGAAACATGGCTTCGAAAACCCGACCCCCTTAGACCATAATCTACAATAAAATAATAAAATATAACTCCCGCAATTTTGATTACTTTGATTTCTAAAAAATCACACATGTTCTTCGAATAGACATAAATATGTGTAAAAAATCCAGCTGTAGAATATTCAATAGTTTCTCTGAAAAAAAAATTAATAAACATTGAAACATGGCTTTGAAAACCCGACCACCTTAGAACATTATCTACAATAAAATAATAAAATATAACTCCCGCAATTTTGATTACTTTGACTTCTAAAAAATCACACACGTTCTTCAAATGGACATAAATATATGTAAAAAATCCAGCTGTAGAACATTCAATAGTTTCTCTGAAAAAAAAATTAGTAAACATTGAAACATGGCTTCGAAAACCCGGTCCCCTTAGAACATAATCTACATATATTATAGAATATAGCTCACGCAATTTTTATTACTTTGAATTTAAAAAAATCAAACATGTACTTCAAATAGGTATGAATATATGTAAAATATCCCAATGTAGAAAGTTGAATAGTTCATCTGAAAATAAATCCTAAAAATTGGAACATGTCATTGAAAACCAGAATATCTCACTAAAATATATTCTAAGATAAAAAAATATAACGCAGGCAATTTTTATTATTTGTACTTTTAAAAATTCTCACGTATACAACAAATGTCAGCAAATGTGTATGCAAAATCCCAATGCAAGAGGTTTAATAGTTCTTCCGAAAGAAACTCCTACAATAGAAGAAACGTTTGCGGCGAGCAGGGGTTAACGATATGAAATTCTCACGATTCGCGGAAATGGGATAGCAAACGCCACAGGGGACGACAAATAAAGTCGCAATCGCAAAATAAGCAGAAACCTCTTGCGAAAGCGTGAAGGTTTCAGGTTAAATATTCAGCACCGTCGAGGAGGAAACGATCCACGAATTTTCACGGCCTAGTGTTCACTATCGAAATCCAATTTTCAGCTAAAAACATCGCTCGGTTCACGGTTGTTGCTTAACGTTGCGGGTCGGTCGATTGTCGAATTGTTGGTTTCAATTAGAACCGACACGATTGAAACTGCCTATTAAAAATAGCGCTGCTCCGCGCGCCGTAAACGCGACGAGAGGGGCGGGCGCAGGAAATAATAGTTTAGAAACGACAATTTTTTCGCGATACGATACTGCAACGCTGATATCGTTCGCAAGGCGAGGTCGAGCCCCCAAGGAAAACAAAATAATGCACCGGCCATTAAAAAGGCGATGGCGTTTCGAATCCAAAGGGCACAGAGGGAAACGCGAGAAATGCCGAGTTAAAGCAGAAATGCGCGATAACGAGAGCCGGGAAGGTAACATATTTGTGAAACGTGCAGAAATAACGTGGAATAGCTTGCCACAAACACCGCAAAAAAATTCTTCAATTATACGTTTAATTATTAAATTTTTTATCGAAGTCCAAGCAACGCTGAATTGCCAGTTTGTGAAAGTTGTGGATATCTGAAGTTCCATAACTTTGTTAAAAAAAATCTGAAAAATGTTCTACCTGCACGCATTTTGAAGGGTGAACTCTGCACTTTCGTGGCCTTGAA
This sequence comes from Sphecodes monilicornis, assembly GCA_913789915.3. Classification (NCBI taxonomy): domain Eukaryota; kingdom Metazoa; phylum Arthropoda; class Insecta; order Hymenoptera; family Halictidae; genus Sphecodes; species Sphecodes monilicornis. Next base: position 6,090,742 of record OU565301.1, on the reverse strand, counting down.
CTCGATTTTTTCATGGCCTCTTTTGTTCGTTGTAAAGTCAAAGGAAAGGTTTCAGTCGTTTTGCTTCGTTTAAAAATTGATAGGTCCGGGCGACTTTAAAAAAGTTCTACAGATATTAAAAAGATTGTTCCGCATGTACTTTGATGTGAACTTGTGAAGCACAATGTTTCCTTTATAATGACCTCTGGGAAATTCATCTGCGATTTTTTTTCGCGGATTTATAGCACTTTTCGTTCAAGATATACCATTGAGATTAGAATAATCAAAAATAAAACGGGTTGAATTTTTGTATTTTCTCTGGAGCAATATTTTCATAGTGGTAACTAAAAACATTGCATTATCGACATGTACAAATTTTTTCAACGAAACTGTGCCGTGCAGATACGTTGTAAAATAGGTTTTTACAGTAGCTCATGTAAAAGTGGAATGAAAGTTTCGTATTTCCCGTTAATAATCAGCAGCTTGTTGCAAACTAGTAATTATCGTCAGCTTAAATAAATTCCAATATGCCTAACTAGTTTACCGAAGTGGATCCTGAAGGGCTGGTGCACGGGAAAACACCGTAGCAAGGAAAACATACCCCGGCAACCCCACCGACAACGTATTATTAATAGTTGGTGGACTCTACGTGGCTCACAAGTGCACACGTACATTGCGAAAACATCAATTGGACGAAAATAAAATGTACACTGCCCCCGCATTCTTAGCAAAATACACACTAACTTCATTAACTTCAGGTTAAAAAAACCGTGGGATCATCGTGACCCACAATTATAAACATTCCATCAGTAAATTCGAATTTTCTATTTCCAATTTGAAATCATTGGTTATTTATGCTAGATCGTAGATTTTAATAGACAAAAGAAGCAATATTAATCTGCAAGAAGTAGATACAAAAATGTGAAAAACTCGAATAGATCAATTTTAACCCTTTGCACTCGGAGCTATTTCAACTCAAAAATCAAACATTTCTTCTGACCTAGAATATTTCCATTGTACATAATTTTTTGCATTTTATATTTATGAAACTGATATAGTACCTCATACCATATTTAAATGTTTAGTAATTTATCAAACATAAACAAATTTAATAATGTAAACAATATTTTGAATAATGTCATAGAAATTTGTAGTGGCGCCTCAGAGTCGCCATTCGAGTGCTAAGGGTTAATACACTTTAATACAGAATTAAAGATTTTTAAAAAATTAGCTGCATTTAAAAACTTCACTACTAAACAGTTTTTAATATAAATCAAATATAAGATTGTAAAGTAAAGTGAAAATGGTAAGTGCAATATAAAACATTCAAAAAAATTAGCTACATTTAAAAGCTATAGTATTAGACAGTTTTTAAATATAAATAAAATATAAGATTGCAACGTGAAGTAGAATTGGTAAATACAAGATAACACATTTTAATAAATTAGCTGCATTTAAAAGTTACACTATGAGACAGTTTTTAAATATAAATAAAACATAAGATTGTAACGTGAAGTAAAAATAGCAAGATAAAACATTTTAAAAAATTAGTTGCATTTAAAAGCTACACTATCAGACAGCTTTCAAATATAAATCAAATATAAGATTGTAAAGTAAAGTAAAAATAGTAAATATATGATAGAACATTTAAAAAAAATTTGCTGCATTTAAAAACTTCACTATTAGACAGTTTTTAAATATAAATCAAATATAAGATTGTAAAGTAAAGTAAAAATAGTAAATATATGATAAAACACTTTTAAAAAATTTGCTGCACTTAAAAACTTCAATATTAGACAGTTTTTAAATATAAATAAAATATAAGATTGCAACGTGATGTAGAATTGGTAAATACAAGATAAAACATTTCAATAAATTAGCTGCATTCTAACCTTCTCTATTAGACAGTTTTTAAATATAAATAAAATATAAGATTGTGACTTAAAAAAATTAGCTGCATTTAAAAGGTACACTATCAGACAATATTGAAATATAAATAAAATATAAGATTTAAAGTAAAGTAAAAATGATAAAAATAAGATAAAACTTTTCACGTTAATATGAAAAGTAATAACAACGGATATGCATAATTTTCTCAGTTGCAATAATTCGAATTTATGGTGCGATATCGACTCCCAAAGCGCCGGCTAACAAATTAAATTACATTAATTATGCAATGATTAACACGTAGTGATAGCGCCGATTCTGTATTCGCAACGAGCCCTCAAATTGTGTCACCGTAAATATGTTTCGGCTGCGTTTCTACACCAGCATTCGCGAGTAGTTCGCGAAACACAATGCCAATTCGATTCCTTAACAATTGTCTGCTCGCATACTGTACTTGAACTATTCGCGTAACATCCAGCCATAATTGAGTGGCGGCGATAAAAATGCTTACGAACTGTGCTTGTGAACATTGTTTGCGAATAGTTTTAACAAATTATTCGCCATCTTGTATATACGCAAGTTGAAACAGAAAATGGAGAAACATGTGAGCCGTCTGTTTTGAAAGTGACCTAAGTCCATTTATACTTAAATTGAGATATTTAAGAGTTTGCCTTGCAATAAAATTAAAAATATACGTATAGGATACCAATGTGTCGTACTGCTTAAGTGCATCTATTAAATTTACAATTCCTATTAAAATAATAACAATTATTAAGTGAATAATATGTGTTTTCTTACGAAAAATGGGGCTGTTCTTTCTTTTGGAGGACCAGATGTTTTTAACTTTCTTGAACACTTTTTCAACTTTTTTTATGTAATCCTGTAGATATCGATGAGAACATTACGAAAATGTAACTATTATTGTTAGGAATTCACTGGTTTGTAAGTTATACGTGTGTAAACATGAGCAATTTCAAGCATTTTCGACAGGGTCGTGCGTCGCCATATTTAATATTCGTAGATGGAGGTAGACGTAGGAGTGTTGAGCGCATGCGCTAGATAATATGACATATTCGCGGATCTGCCAAGTATGCGCTAAATGGCGCGGTATGTTTACTAGATAGGTGCACGTGGATAAATGAAGTTGATTTTAATATTTTTCTGCAGTTTGTTTTCTTTTTATTGTTGATTTTAATTTTAATTTGTGGATTGTTGCGGAAATTTAAGAAGTGTAGTGTTCATTGATGCGATATGAAAATATACAGAATCATGTACTGGATCTCAAAAAGAAGGTATAGTCCAAGTTGGTTTGGGGTTAGGTCGTCCCGTTGATTTCGAACATGTGTTATTATTACGTACGTGCTTGTGCTGCCATCTAACGAAAACTTATGTGTCCAAAATTATCAGTGTATACTTTGAATATACTTAACAGCAAATGTTGTTTATGACAAATAACTTCAAGTTGTACACGTTAACACGGTCAACAGAAAATAATTGACAAAGGACTTAGGCCACTTTCAAAATAAACGGTTCATGTATTCTGTGCTTTCATTATAACCTTATTTACGAACAGACGACGTCCTCGCGTTGTCTCTCGAAGGTGTCACTTTTTCTCTTAATAAATAAATATAATTTAATACCTGGAACAATTTATTCTATAATATACTTCCAGTTTGTTATATATAGCAAACTTCAGGGTATGACGAAGAGTAAATTAACTCTGGAAAGTCTGTGAGAACGGCTCTCCAAGCTCACCAGCTACGACAGCTTGAAAATCGATTACACCCTCAGTCTATATTTTTTTAAAAAATTGTTTACTGCCCTTTGTGTCGTTCAGATTGGCGTTAGAAATTTTGTCTAGCTCCAGAATATACATTATTTCTTCTTTAAGATTTTTGTTTTTAATTTAAGATGCTCGTTTCTTGTTTAACACTAGGTTTACGGAGCACTAAAAGCGACTATTTTACATTATTGTGTAAAAATAACAAAAATGTGTATATTTAAATTTTTAGACATTCTTTTTATAATATATACCCCAAAAACATAAATGTGTTGAATAATTCCTCATGGATGCGTCTTTTCAATCTCGATAAATTTTAATTAAAAATATTACAACCCGCCATTTTGACGGGTCCCGTGTAGTGTTAAGATTATTTCTTATTTAAGATATCTATTCCGTGTTTGAGATGATACTCTTCTTCTTTAAAATTAAATTTCTAGTTTTTCCGGTGAATTGGATTGAAAGCTGCATTAAATATTTCTTCCTCTCGACCCTGGCCAAGGTTTCAGGAAATTATTCTCTCGTATAACCATCAATTCGCCCTTCAGATCACACAGAATTCCAAACTGTGACACCAGGTCGATTTTACGGCTGCACTATACTATAACTGTCGCGTAACAGCCCAGATAGAAGATTCTGATAGTTCCAGACCCATAAACATGGATTTTATCCAAGTACACTGCAGTTTTATCCATACAACATCGTGACACACGTACATATTGGTTCAACATATTAATAATATTAAATTCATTAAAAATAATGACTACAATCCTTCGTTTCACTTTTTACAAACAATTTCTCCAATGAACCTCAAATTGCTTGCTATGTATCATACAATACGTGATAATTTCGGCGAAAATCATAGTACAGCAACAAGCCAGAGCTCATTTTAAAGTCAAAGCCTCTACTTTCGCATTGCATCGTTCGTTTCTGCTTACGATATTTTTGCATGATATTTCATGGGGATTTTTGAATGCACAGGAAACTGAAAGCGTTGCACAATTCTGCACATTGAAACGCCAGTATAGACATTGGAGAAATTTTTCTCGTGACTGAACCACCTCAGACTTGAAGTCCCGAAATCTTGATCTGCGAATTTTTTTAGTCGACTTCGAGCTTTGAACAAAACGTAGTACAGGTTGAATTAAGCGGGACCTCAGATGGACAAACTTGTGGTATATCAAAACATTAAAATTTTTAATTATTAGAATTAAATTATTAGAAGGTCTTTAAAATTATTAGAAAATTCTTCTCAGTCACGAACCCATCACAGATTTAAAGATTGAAGCTTCCTCTTTACAACGACGTCATAATAATTGATCTACGATTTTTTTTTACCGATTTGTCGCACTTTGAATGAAAGGAGGATTAATACTGCTTGCAGATTCGTAGAGGCAAACCGTGGTGTATCGAAACCTCTGTGAAAACGTTAATGAATTTTATACGTGACTGAGTCTTCTACGAATTTGAAGATCGATCCAGTCCCCAAAAAGCTGCAATTTTTCTCATCGATTTATCGAGCTTTGAATGAAACATGGGAAAGTACAGCTTGAACTGCTTGGGATCGTAGAGATTATGGTACAAATTAATACATTTTTGTCGTGAACGAATCTTGAGTAGAATTAAAGATTGAAGCGTTCCTTTTACAGCGAGCCGAAAAATCTTGATCTGCGATTTTTTTTCGTCGACTTCGAGCTTTGGACAAAACGTAATACAGTTAGAATTAAGCGGGACCTCAGATGGGCAAACGTGTGGTATATCAAAACGTCTTTAAAATTATTAGAAAATTCTTCTCAGTAACGAACCCATCACAGATTCAAGGATTGAAGCTTCCTCTTTACAACGACGTCACAGAAATTGATCTACGATTTTTTTTTACCGATTTGTCGAATTTTGAATGAACGGAGGATTAGTACTGCTGGCAGGTCCGTAGAGGAAAATCGCGGTGTATCGAAACCTCTGTGAAAACGTTAATGAATTTTATGTGTGACTGAGTCTTCTACGGATTTGAAGATCGATCCAGTCCCCAAAAAGCTGCAATTTTTCTCATCGATTTATCGAGCTTTGAATGAAACATGGGAAAGTACAGCTTGAACTGCGTGGGATCGTAGAGATTATGGTACAAATTAATACATTTTTGTCGAGAACGAATCTTCAGTAGAATTAAAGATTGAAGCGTTCCTTTTACAGCGAGCCCAGAAATCTTGATCTGCGATTGTTTTTCATCGACTTACCGAGTTCTGAACGAAATGTGTACCGTCAACGTTGATTGAAAGTAGTGGAAAATAATTTGATCAGCATCGTGTGCAGTGAAATAATTTTATCTAATTAAAGTCGAACAATAGCGTCCACTTCTTTTCATCCAGACTTATGAACAGTTCATTGTACTCGTCCCTTTATTTTCGTTTCCCTGTCAGAGGCGGCGCGTCCCGCGAGTATTCTGTTTCCGTCATTTCGAGAGTATCGCGACCGGATAAATTCTTCCAGCGAGTTCCATCATCCCGCTTAGCCTTTCTGATCTCTCAGGACTCTAATTCGGCTTTTCGCGAACTATCCTGTGAAGTTTTTGCACTGCGCATAATAAAAGGCACGATGGCCGAAAGGGCTGAGTTGTTGCGTGCTCGCCCATGCGATAAGCAACGGAGAGGAAGAGAATCATTGGTATGGAACGGAACTTCGAATGCGGCAAAAAGTTAAAACGCTCGGAATACATACGAAGTTTAGTTTGAATAATTAATTGGGAATTCCGTCGATGATTATGCAGAAGGCCTTAGTTGAATGCAGAATGTGGTCGTTACATACTTGAATCACAATATCCACTTCGTTAATTAATATTCGAGCGCCTAATATACAGGGTGGAAATTATAAAGCGTTACAGACAAATATCTCCAAAAAATATTGATTATACGCAGAAATGTTTCAGATGAAAGCTGACTTTTAGTTTTCCCGGTGGACACTCCAAGGTGAGGTGAAGGTCAACTTTCTTTTTCTAAATGGAATGATATGTTTTTTTATCCACCATCAAATAGTGCGTTTTAAGATGAGTTCAATTACCTATGACTCAAGGTCATTCAAGGTCAAACTTGCAGGGAAATGCAGAAAAGGTGTGATCGTTTTATTTGTACTTCAATTTAGTATGTGTTCAAAATGATTACCTCGTACTTCAATGCGCTTAAGAATTCTTTGTTTAAATGATGCTCTAACTTTGCTCAACATTTCAACATTTATCTTAGCACAACCTTCCCGTATTCTGACATTCTTGTTTTCACGCGTCGTAGGCTTAATGGACATCGCGTAGTTTTCAAGCACAGAAGCTGAACGGAGAAAACGCTGTTCTAGTTTTTTAATTGCCATATGCGATTTTGATGGTCGATCTGGGTAGCGTTGTGCATACAAATTAGCAGCCATTTTGTAATTTTTCCTGCATTCTCCTAGTACCATAAACATATCGAAACAATGTTGATGCATTTCCATTTTCACCACTTATTTAAGTACAGTATTTCATCGGTAATTGTCCCAAATGTCTCCGACATAATTGTCCCTGAAATATCCCCACTAGTGCGGGGTGTACCCCCTTGAGGGGCCGTGAAGCTCGGGAGGCCTCGGTCGCCGAGAAATATGATACCATGCGGCTCGGGTATATCGGTGAGACCACACTAATCCGAATTTCCAACTTCTTTATTATTCATTATTTTTTTATGGGACTTGATGACCATATTTGCTGCATTTTTCTAATAAAAATCATACCAAATATGAAAAAGTTATTCCTTGGTAATACATTGTGAGGTCGCGCGAGCCTTTGAACTGTGCCGCCGACTGCGACTCTCTGCGTCGCTTTCTTTCCCATACGCCATGCCGTTTGGATTTGTGACATTTGGACGCCGTGCCCTTTTGGATTCGTGACATTTGGATGCCGTAAATTTTATAATCATTGTTTTTCGAATTCTACATACGGTGATATTTTATTGGGAAATATATGGTTAGTTCTGGGTTATGTCTGGGTTAGGTATGGGTTAGGTCTGGGTTAGATCCAACTGGTACGGAGTCCAATCAGCACTTAGTCCAAACGGCACGGCGTTAAAACGACACGAGTCCAATCGGCACGGAGTCCAAAAGGAACGCGTCCAATCGGATGGCGTCCAAACGGGGGTGTCCCTTTTTACCACGTCTTTATTAGCTCGCTTTCTTGTTTGTTTGTTTGTTTGAATTTGTCACACATGTCGAAACTTGTGTGTTTGAAAGTGTCAGAAATAATGTCTACAAAAAAAGGAGCAGTTTGTTAATAATGATTTTCACAGGGAAGCCGCCAAATGACCAGGTATGTCATTGCATATTTTGCATTAAATATTTTCTTGAAACATATCACACACAGAAGATTAAAAAGCAGAAAATAATTATTTAAATAAAAATAAATTTTTAAAAATACCACGTTTTTAAAACGGACTAAAAAGTATAAAGTAATTTGAAAATTAAAACAAAAATTTGAAATTGTGAATTTTGAATAGCTGTGAAAATACTTGTAAGATTTAAAACGAAAAACGTGGGTCGCATGCAATAGATAATTGATGCATGAATAGTTCACCTAAATTACTGAAAATTTTATTGCTCCGCAAATACTCCCTACACTCCTTACTATTATCTTGCGCTCCACGTTTTTCGCTTATATCTTACAAGTATTATCACAGCAATTCAAAATTCACAATTTCAAATTTTTGTTTTTATTTTCAAATTATTTTATACTTTTTAGACCGTTTTTTAAAAATTATTTTATACTCTTTAGTCCATTTTATTTTTATTTTTTTCAAATTATTTTTTTTAATTTATTATTATTTTATACTTTTTAGACCGTTTTAAAAACGTGGTATTTTAAAAAATTTATTTTTATTTAAATAATTTTTTCTACTACAATATTGAACCAAATAAATTTGTCCTCTAACATATTTTCTATTTCCACTGGAATACAACAGCAGTAACCTGTCCCAGTTCCCAGCATTACCCTGTACGTACGATGCTAAAGCAAACACTGAAATAAAACAGAGGAAACACTTCTGACCGCGAAGTGTGATACCTACGATATATATTTTTCTCACAATTCCATCGAACAGAAATGGTTCCCGCTTCTGTTCCACCGCCGCTAAAGTCATCGATCGGGACCACGGGGATCTTGCCCAACGGATCCTCCACAAGACCACAAGTGTCCCCGATGCTTACCTAAGGGTGCTATCCTCGTCCACGAGGGCAGCCTCGATACGAGACACTACCCATCAGAAGAGGGACACACCGGTGGAAGCAGAATAAACTCGTGGAGAAGTGGAGGGGGGCCGATGACACAGAACAAACCTCCGTACGATAGAACGAGACAGAGCTCTCGAACGATCTACACGCGCGACAAAGAGAACGGGACAACCAAACGCGAGACAGAGATGGTCGAACCTCGATGAAACCTCTGGAGAGAGAAAGAATGATGATCCACTGTCAGGAGAGACGGTCGAACGAAAGAGTGAGAGGGCGACGTGGCGGGTCTGGCAGGAGGGTTTACTAGCGGCAGAGAAGAGGAGAGAACGGAGTGAACGAGAGAGAGAGAGAGAGAGAAAGGAGGGAGCACGGAGAGAGGTGGAGGTTCCGAATGGTTCAGTTGTAGCGGTACCGCGGCTCAGGTCGCACGTGTGTCTCCCGTTTTTCGCGTGGTTCGCGTGTCTCGATCGTTCGCGCGCGATCACTATACCCGCGTACTACGATCCCTCTTCCTCATACCGATTCGTCGTCTGCCGCCCCGCGAACCTCGCCGGGCCACTCACTTTACTATACTACTCGCCGCCGGCTGACCGAACCGCGCGCTCTTCCACTTACGCGTTGCAATCTCCGCTTTGCTATCGGTTCCGCGGTTCGGAAGGATGTTGCAAATTTTTTGAAGATGTTCACTCGGGTCCTGTGAACTTTACAGAGCAGCATAATCGAGGTCCTTATTCTCCGAGTCTTAGTTCTAGTTCGGGAACGGGCACTGAGCGTGCGGAAGGAGGAAAAAGAAACTGTTGTGTATCATGATCGATATGGTTTCTCAAGATTGCGAGTATGAAGATATACCTGAGATGGTCCGAGAGCAAATACAGAAGGTGAAGGTGTCGGCGTGAAGGACCTAAGTCGGTATTCTAAGTTCCATGGCCCGAAGATCTGTCGAAGCGATGAGAGAGCAGCTAGAGGGAAGCTAACTTTCGTGTATGGGGATCGACCTATGCATAGTTTTTGAAGGTTTTCGAGCATTAAGCATTAACTTAACCGAGACCTAGGAATGCCTGAGAGTGAGTAGAGATGGTGACAGTGTCATAATGACGTGCATAAGCTTGATATACTAAGCTCTGTACCCCGGAGATGACCAAAGTGCTGAAGAAAGTAGTTCGATCTACGCGCTACTGCGGAGGGACCTAACTGTCGCATATTGTGACCGATCCACGGCTAGTTTCGCGAGATTGTTAACAAGAAGAGTTACCTGAGATTGTGTACGAGTGAATAGAATCCTGGAAAAATACTCACTTTAAGTCCTACACCCTGATCATCATCAAAGCGCTCCGAGAGTAGCTCGAATTTCGCGCTGCTGCGGAGGAACCTAACTTTCGCATTCTGTGACCAATCCACGGCTGGTTCCTTACAATTGTGAACAAGAAGAGGTAGCTGGGATGGTGTGAAAGTGAATAGAATTTTCGAAAAGTGTTTTCAGAAATCATCGTCCCGCTCTGAAAGTGCCTCGATCCACCTAGATTTGCGAAAGAAGCTAACTTTCTCGTATTGTGATCAATCCACAGTCAATTTCTGATAATTATTAACAAGACCAGCTACCTGGGATCCAGCGATTGTAAATAGAACCCGAGAAAAGTATTCTCTCCATGTCCTACGCTCCAAAAATCATTATCTCGCTCTGAAAGTGCCTCGATCTCGCTCGAAAGTGCCGCGAAAGAAGCTAACTTTCTCGTATTGTGATCAATCCACAGTCAATTTCTGATAATTATTAACAAGACCAGCTACCTGGGATCCAGCGATTGTAAATAGAACCCGAGAAAAGTATTCTCTCCATGTCCTACGCTCCAAAAATCATTATCTCGCTCTGAAAGTGCCTCGATCTCGCTCGAAAGTGCCGCGAAAGAAGCTAACTTTCGCGTACCATAATCGATCCACGGCTAATTTCTCGGGATTTTTAATATAAAGAACCTTGGGGGAGTGTCTGAGAATGAATAGAGTACAAAGAAAATATTCTCTCCGAGTTCTACAGCTCTTAATAATCTCAAATAAACGTGGATCGTCGTAGATCCGCGAAACAAGTTAACAATCTTGTACAGCGATCCATCCTCGGCCAGTTTCAGATGCTTCGCGGCAAGAGGCAGCTTCGTTGCCCATGTAAGAGTGTCTCTAATACAGTAAAAGGTGACAGTGTCGCGGTAGGATGAATTCGATCGTGACGCAAATGGCGGCACCGAAGAGGAAGTACGACGATCCGACGGCGCGATATTAATAAACGCCGATGCAACGACGGTGTTGGGATCTTCCAAGGAACATCAACCGACCGTTCACGTTATTCTGTATCAATAGCCTGGATCGAGGAACCGTGCCTCTCTAACTCCTCTGTGAGCGTCCCACCCCGATGATCGACGGATATCGAGGGAAGATCGATCGAAGTCCGATGATAGCGCGGTGCGCGTGCCGGCTTCTAGTCAGAGTGCCGGCGCGTCGGTGCACGGGCGGGCAAACTGAATTTAACGTTATGGTAACGTGAATCGATCCGCGGACGAACATATCTGCCGCACTATGCACTCTGTGGCTTGACGTGACCGTGCACCTATGCAACCGGCGCTCGCGTGAAGGAGGGAGAAAGGTAATTGAACTATCGCGAGAAATCTGCTAGAGAAGCTCCGGGCCTGCGGGAAAGTGGCCCGCTAAAACGGCAATAATCGAAAAAAACGGGTTCTCAATGTTCAGAAAGGTTCTCTGGATCATAGAAAATTATTTCTTGGAAATATGCAATTCAAGTTTTTGAGCTTTAGTAAACCAAAATCGATCTGTCGCGGAAAACTCACGAGGTTCCACGAATGCGCGAAATTGGCCCGCTGAAACGACAATAATCGAAAAAAACGAGTTCTCAATGTTCAGAAAGGTTCTCTGGATCATAGAAAATTATTTCTTGGAAATATGCAATTCGAGTTTTTGAGCTGTAGTAAACCAAAATCGATCTGTCGCGGAAAACTCACGAGGTTCCGGGAATGCGCGAAATTGGCCCGCTGAAACGACAATAATCGAAAAAAACGGGTTCTCAATGTTCAGAAAGGTTCTCTGGATCATAGAAAATTATTTCTTGGAAATATGCGATTCAAGTTTTTGAGCTTTAGTAAACCAAAATCGATCTGTCGCGGAAAACTCACGAGGTTCCGGGAATGCGCGAAATTGGCCCGCTGAAACAATAATCGAGAATCTCGGAAGTAATCCACAAAGAACAAGATTTTGATATTCATAAAGGTTCTTTGGATCACAGAAAATTATTTCTTTAATTTATCCAATAGATAGATACTTCAGCACCATTGTAATCCAAATTCAATCTACTGCGAAAAATGTACGAGATTCCGGGAATGCGCGAAATTGGCCCGCTGAAACGACAATAATCGAGAATCTCGGAAATACTCGACAAAGAACGAGATTTTGATATTTTTAAAGGTTCTCTGGATCATAGAAAATTATTTCTTGGAAATATGCAATTCGAGTTTTTGAGCTTTAGTAAACCAAAATCGATCTATCGCGGAAAACTCACGAGGTTCCGGGAATGTGCGAAATTGGCCCGCTGAAACGACAATAATCGAGAATCTCGGAAATAATCGACAAAGAAAGAGATTTTGATATTTTTAAAGGTTCTCTGGATCACGGAAACTTCAGCACCATTGTGATCCAAATTCAACTTATTGCGAAAAATGAACGAGATACCGGTAATGCGCGAAATTGACCGCTAAAACGACAATAATCTCAAACCTCGGAAATAATCGACAGTGAACAGTTCTCGATCTTCAGAAAGATTTTCCGTATCATAGAAAATTATTTCCTTAATTTACCGAATAGAAATTCCAACGTCATTGTGATCCAAAACGACAATAATTGAAAATCTCGGAAATAATCGACAATGAACAGTTCTCGATCTTCAGGCAGATTTTCTGGAACACAGAAAATTATTTCTTTAATTTATCCAATAGATACTTCTGCAACATTGTGATCTAAATTCAATCTATCGCAAAAAATGTACGTGATTCCGGGAATGCGCGAAATTGACCGCTAAAACGACAATAATCGCAAACCTCGGAAATAATCGACAATGAACAGTTCTCGATCTTCAGAAAGATTTTCCGTATCATAGAAAATTATTTCCTTAATTTACCAAATAGAAATTCCAACGTCATTGTGATCCGAAACGACAATAATTGAAAATCTCGGAAATAATCGACAATGAACAGTCCTCGATCTTCAGAAAGATTCTCTGGATCATAAAAAATTATTTCTTTAATTTTTCCAATAGAAATTTTAGCGCCATTGTGATCCAAATTCAATTTATTGCGATGAATGTACGAGATTCCGGGAATGCGCGAAATTGACTACTAAAACGACAATAATCGAAAATCTCGGAAGTGATTCACAATGAACAGTTCTCGATCTTCAGAAAGATTCGCTGGATCATATAAAATTATTTCTTTAATTTTTCCAATAGAAATTTTAGCGCCACTGTGATCCAAATTCAATTTATTGCGAAAAATGTACGAGATTCCGGAAATGCGCGAAATTTGGTGCGCTAAAACGGCAATAATCGAAAATCTCGGAAATAATTGACAATGAATAATTCTCGATCTTCAGAAAGCTTCTGTGGACAATATAAAATTATCCTTTTCACCTATCCGTGTGAAATTTTAGCGTTACAGTAATCCAAAGCGGATCGATCGCTCGGACGCATCAAAGACGCGTGAGCAAAGAAAAAAAATAGTGCGCTGTATATATTTGTGTCTACAATGTTTCCACGAAGTTTGGCGTCTCGAGCGTCAGCTCCAAACACGTGTCAACTTGTCGATAACGGTGTGGTGTTGATCAAACCCTCAGTCAATTAATCCTAATCGACACGCAAAGTCACGAGACAACTTGTTGAAAACAGGTTCGGAACGCGTCAAAAGCAAGTTACTATTTGACATTGCTTGGAGAAAAAAATGAAGTTTCTTAAAAACGTTAGAGGTACGGAAGGTATTCTGCTCACGGTACATGGTGTTTGTTGGTAGTTTCCCTGCGGTACGTGACGGTAAAGACGACGGATTCGCGAGCACGTAGAGGATCGTTAGAGGTTAGACTTGATTAGGAGGTCGGTGATCGTGGAAACATTTTTTAAAGAAGCCTCTGAGGAAGTCTTAAGAGGTGTGTTTGTTTCGTGTTTGTAGCTAGAGGTTTCTTCGAAAGGTGATTAAACGCGGAATCCGTGCCAAGTGACGGGTCTTGAACTGTAGAGGATCTGATCAATAGAGATCAACCGACTGCTGGGATACGATAGACTTAGAGATCGACAGACTTCTTGATGCGAGAGAATCGTTCAACAAGCTCGATTTTACTGGATAAAACGCGATCGATCAGCGGAGAGAATTGATTCGAGAGATCGTTAGTTAGAGGAAGGTGTCTAAAAAGAGCTAGCTAAAGAGAGGTCGGTAAAGAACGTCGCGAGGGTCTCCCTCGTTTTGCATGCGCTGGTGTGCGACGCTGATTGGATTACAAATCGACCCGGTCGCCGTGCAAAGCTCTTTGGAACTCTTTGGAAAGAGTTGTGGCTAGCTACGAGGCAAAAGAATTGGTTGGATCATTAGCTTGGTCGTTGACTAGGTCAATGGCTTTTCTTATTCCTAATTTCTGACAGTTTTTAACTAGCAATTTCTAACCAGCAGTTTCTACTTAGACATTTCTGTCTAGGAGTTTCTAGCAAACAATTTTTAATTGTCCTTGCCCATTAACAACAATCGTCAGGTACGGAACGCAATTCCCCCAAGATAAACAAGCTCCCCTACCGAGAAACATTTGTCCGAACTCCGTTGGTGCTTGGGACTCGAAGTTACTTCTCCGATCGAAACTTCATCAGAATGTAGCCGTTCGTTTAGAAAACAACGACAGGACATTCCAAGACTGAAGGAACAGCTTCAGGCAAAGAGTTCGAAGAATCAGGTTTTAATTCTTTCGAGCAAACTTCGAATGATGAAATCTTCTATCAAAAGCTAGTCTTTCACGTCTGACTGTGAATTAATGCTAGCGTGCACACACCTTGAGACAGGCTAAAGGCATCGTCGAGCAACTTTGTCTTGTAAATGAGAACCATGCGTTGATATAGTCGCATAAACGTGACGGTCATGTCGCCAGAGAAATCCGTGGGATCCGCCATTGTACACAGAAGGTTAATCCTGTTCGAAGGAAAGCTTAAGATCTTGTAATTCGGCTAGCAGAATGAAAGATACGAACGCAATTACGATCAAGATTACGTTACAAACTGGGAGATTAGCATTTATCCGACCCTTTAGTCGTTGATCCTTTGCCACTGTGTTTTGTCTCACTTGGGTCGGCAGTTGGAGGATCGCTAAGCCTGAATACTGCGTTCGAAGGTTTGAAGGATCTTGCTTGATTATAAGCATTTGGTGGAAGTTAGGGGGCTTAATAGACGATAAAGGTTTTGGTAAAAGGTGGAAGAGTTGCTGGAAGCTAGAGAAGTTGCTAGAAGACTTGCTAGAAGATTTGATAGGGTCTTGAGAACTTGTTAAAAGATTGATGACTAAATAAAATCCCAAGGATTCAGTAGAAACTTGAGGATTCGACAGGAGCTAGAGGTCTTGCTAAAAATTACAAGAATTTGTGGAAGCTAGAGGACCCACTAGAAGATAGAGATCTTGCTAAAATCCAGAGAACTTGATAGAATCTCGAGGACTTGCTAGAATCTCGAGGACTTGATAAAATCCGGAAACCTTGTTAGACGTTAGAGGACTAGTTAAAATCCTGATGATTCAGTAGAAACTTGAGGACTCGACAGGAGCTAGAGGTCTTGCTAAAAGTTACAAGAATTTGTGGGAGCTAGAGGACCCACTAGAAGCTAGAGATCTTGCTGAAATCCAGAGAACTTGCTAGAATCTTGAGGACTTGCTAAAATCCGGAAACCTTGTTAGACGTTAGAGGACTAGTTAAAATCCTGAGGATTTTCTAAAAGCTAGAGGACCAGCTAAAATCCAGAGAACTTGCTAGAATCTTGAGGACTTGCTAGAATCTTGAGGACTTGCTAAAATCCGGAAACCTTGTTAGACGTTGGAGGACTAGTTAAAATCCTGAGGATTGTCTAAAAGCTAGAGGACCAGCTAAAATCCAGAGAACTTGCTAGAATCTCGAGGACTTGCTAAAATCCGGAAACCTTGTTAGACGTTGGAGGACTAGTTAAAATCCTGAGGATTTTCTAAAAGCTAGAGGACCAGCTAAAATCCAGAGAACTTGCTAGAATCTTGAGGACTTGCTAAAATCCGGAAACCTTGTTAGACGTTAGAGGAATAGTTAAAATCCTGATGATTCAGTAGAAACTTGAGGATTCGACAGGAGCTAGAGGTCTTGCTAAAAGTTACAAGAATTTGTGGAAGCTAGAGGACCCACTAGAAGATAGAGATCTTGATAAAATCCAGAGAACTTGCTAGAATCTTGAGGACTTGCTAAAATCCGGAAACCTTGTTAGACGTTGGAGGACTATTTAAAATCCTGAGGATTTTCTAAAAGCTAGAGGACCAGCTAAAATCCAGAGAACTTGCTAGTATCTTGAGGACTTGCTAAAATCCGGAAACCTTGTTAGACGTTAGAGAACTAGTTAAAATCTTGAGGATTTTCTAAAAGCTAGAGGACCAGCTAAAATCCAGAGAACTTGCTAGAATCTTGAGGACTTGCTAAAATCCGGAGACCTTGTTAGACGTTAGAGGACTAGTTAAAATCCTGAGGATTTTCTAAAAGCTAGAGGACCAGCTAAAATCCTGAGGATTTGCTAAGGGAACTAGTAAGAAGCTAGTGATCTTGCTAAAATGTTGGTAATTTATTAGAAGCCAGTGTTTCGATCAGAATAAACTGAACAAAGAGAAATAGGGGATGTCTGGTTGGTGGCAAATGAGCACAAACAGTTTGAGAACATCAAGAATTGAATGCTGGGTGACACGATAGTGAGTGCCAGAAGCTTAGCTCGCTAGAACCGTGAAAACTAGATGAAAGCTAGAGGGACTTCGGGACTTTCAAACGCCGCGAGTGAGTTTCGATAAGAGAAGAGTGAAGAGCAGCAGAGAAGAGGATGTCTGCCGGGTGGCGGACGAAGTGGATCAATTTGAGGATCAAGACCTGGATCAGAAGATAGTGCGGGTGGTGTCGAAAGCAGGCGAAAGAGTGTCGTTTCGTAGAATGCAATGTTTCCCGCGGTCAGAAGACCCCAATCGGGTTTCGGGGATCTTTGCGTGGCTAAGTAGACGGACTGGCTCGGGAATGGTGCGGAAGTAGGCGTCCTTTCTTCCGGCTTTTCTGGTGGAGGAGTCGCGGCCGTGCGGTACAAGTGGCGCAGAAGAGAACGATGATGTCTAGACAAAGCAAAGACCCCGTGCAGAAGTGCCACTCGGACCCAGGTGCTGTGAGTACCGCCGGCACTCCTTGCAGCCCTGGTAAGCGAATTTCCCGGAGACTTGTGCCAGGAATTCCGAGCTCCTCCAACACACGCAAGTGTGTTCTCACCTTGGACGGCTATAGCTACGTGATCGGTGAGTAGACGGGATCCGAGCGATAAGGGTTCAACTGCTATCGGACAACCCCCGGGGTTGGTATGACGGGGGGGGGGGGCAGGTGAGGGAAGGGGTTGGGGAGCCGAGGGAGTTCTTATCTCGCAGCTCTCGATGGCGCGTGCGAAGTATTATCGGCGTTATAGCGCGCGAGTACGTGGACGTCCACCTTTGAGCTTCGAACTTCTCTATTGCTGGTCTATTCAAAATTGGGTGATTCCACTGGAGGTATTCGCTGGTCCCAAAATGAGAAGATTTAGACTTTCGTATAGACTCGTCTATTGGAACATGATCACGTGCAGCATTTCTTGAAGATTCGAAGGAATCTTGCTGCTGTGTCTTGCAATCGATGCAAATATTTTTTATTTTGCATAAAGATCCTGTTCAAGGTTTTTGTTGGAACCGTGATATAACGGTGGAAAATAACTACACTTTTAATACTGGATTATATACTTTAATATATATATACTTTATATAGGCACTCACTCAAGATAGCACGCAGTCACACAGAGGCATACAACAGTCGACTGTCGTCGGCATAATTCGGCAGTCGTCGCTACCATTCGTACACTAGCCCTTACATACATTGTGACGAACCACATTCTCACAGATCCGCAGTGTATCATATATTTATTTAATACATACAATACTAACTCCGACATATAATACCATTTTTATGTGCATTATACGCTTACACAAGCGTTGAACAATTATATTCTTAATTTTGATTGAATATTTTCTATTAGATCCTATTAGAGTAGCATCGCTTGTGGTTTTGCGTTTCTAGATTGGTCTTTATGAATCGTTTTTATATGATTTATTATAGTCTAATTTGACTTTAACTCCTTGTCGTATTTTGACGAGTCAGACTCGTGATGAAGATTTAAAATAAAGTCTAACAAAGATGAAAGTTACACTTTTCTTTTCAGACGAAATAAAATTTTAATTTTGTGTAATCAATATTTAAGTATTGAAGTAAATGTGGTCATGCAAAAAACTAAATTTTCTATCCTCCTCTATGACATTTTTGGGGATTAAGACGTTACAATTATTGTAGCCGTAAAGAAAATTGTATGGCAAGGGGTTAACTAAAGTACAAATAAAACACTTTTTCTGCATTTCCCTGCAAGCTTGACTTTGAATGACCTTGAGTCATAGGTAATCGAACTCATCTTAAAACGCACTATTCGATGGTGAATGAAAAAACATATCATTCCATTTGAGAAAAAGTAGTTGACCTTCACCTCACCTTGGAGTGTCCACCAAGAAAAATAAAAGTCAGCTTTCATCTGAAACATTTTTGCGCATAATCAATATTTTTGGAGATTATTTATAATTTCCACCTTGTATACATTTGAAAGTTATCGTATTTACAGTTATGGAGGAGTTACAGTTATGGGCGAGGTACAGTTATGGGTGACATGGTGATCAAAGTCTTAATAAGTTCCCCAAAAAGAGATATACATTCCTAGTTGGTCCCTACGGCTTGCAATGAACGCAAACAATTTTGATTTTGCATAATGCTGCGCAGCCCAACAATTGAAGACGCAATAGGCATAGTGTTACGACCGATCTTAAAAGTTTTTTATCTCTGTTCCTGTTCGTTTGATCATTGATGAAAGTTTACAATGAAACACGGGACTTTTCGGGGGGAAAAAATGTGCGATAACCTAGCCGGCTGTCATAATCAAGTGATCTTCGTCTGCAACGCTTTATAATTTCCAGCCTGTATAATATGTAATTCATATGATATTAAAAATTGTTCATACTGTCCTAATAGATTAAACCGGAACAGATTAAACAGAAATTGGGATGTCTTTTGCTTATGCACAGTTGTATTTCTGTATTTGAAATTAAATAACAAGTGGAACGGAAAGCGAGACAAAATTGCTCCGTGTTTAACGTTTTTTTTATGAACTCTAAATATGAACATTAACACAAGATTGAAATGATTGGATTAACTCGTTAAAATTGCATCTGATGCGACAGCGATTTTATTAATCCACTTACAATGATCAAATTGTGGATCTATATGCAAAATAGTAATTTCCTTCATTAATTGCAAGAAAGAGAAACTAAATAGAAAGTTCTTATTTTCTTTAATAATTTTGATGTATTGAGTATAATGTGTTGACATGATGCAATTATTTTAGTTTCTCCGCTATTTTACATTTCATTCGCTCGCATAAAATGCACAGACTAATAATCACTAAGTAAATATTTCAACGATCCATGAAACGTGTGTTTGTGATGTCACAATAAGTACATCTGGCGCAAATGCAATTTTATTGCTCCACAAGTGTCTGAAACGCAATGATAGCTGCAATTCTATTCCAAGTAATACATAGTAAATAGTTGTTAAATAAAATATGAATATTAGCACTGTCATGTTGACCATTTATAACACGTTTCACGAGCTGTTGTATTAATAATATTGACACAAATACGTTTGGTGTACTTCAATATCTTGTTTCCTTCAATTATCAACAGGGTATAGAATTACAACAATCGATTACAAAATCGTTGAGGATGAGTGGCTTCTATAATATTTAATCAGAGTTTGTATTTCAAAACATAAGTGACACATAAATTCATAAAATCCTTGCGGGTTGAGTGCGAGAATATCCATAATTAAAAGAACCAAATGAAAAATCCGAAACAATGGCTGTAATATTCTATGGGCAACTCGGTCATTAGTATATTGTCTCCATACGTTGCCAGTGACGTTGTTTCCCGATTATAAAACGTCTGAGAATCTTTTATGCTCCCACCAAAATGGAATTCCGCATTGTTAAAACGAGGTCGACATCAAAGTGTCGCAGTAACATTCCAAAGTGCAGCAGTAACATTCCGAACTGTATTTTTATGGGGTGTCTACGCTGCTGTTGATTCGTTGTACTAGGAAAAATTAATTTTATAGCGTAATAAACCGGCCGTTCCATAGCTTTAACGAAAAGAAATCATCGAGTGAAGTTTCAATATTGAAATAATAATCCGGAAATTGATTCCGTTGTAATCAATTTTTGTCTGGTCGTCCAGTTGCTTTCGCTTTTATTATCTTTAGGAAATTACGAGTTCAATATGCAGAGTGTCGCAAAAAGTCACAAAGAGTGTCACTTTAACTTTAACTTGCCGATAACTCATTTAACTCTCACTCCTTTCAGATTTAAACCGAATGGTTAACTATTAGCTTAATTCAACTTTAAGGTGAAATTAAACTTTAACATGTGCATCAATTTTTTCGAAACACTTTGTATATGTGAGTTTTCTGATAGCCTTCTCTTTGAAATAAGTAAAGAATAAATTATTATATACAGGGTATTCGCGTTAAGTTATGTCACCATTTTTTAGGCATTTCCGGTAGTGCAATTATAAAATGTTTTAAACAAAAGTTCATCAGTACTTGGTGAGCTACATGCGCGTATATTCTTAAATCTGGAAAAATGCTTTTTACGTAAAAAAGTAAAGGTCACCTTGACTTTTTTGGTAATTATATAGAAAAGATCTGCGTACTCCGATTTTGATGAAATTTTAATATGTTATGGAGCAACGCATTCTGAACAACTTTTTCCTTTTCCAATATAGGGGGGTCGCTTTTAGTTTACGATATATTTGCAAAAAACTATCGGTAATGTTAATTTCATAACGAAAACCTTCTTTTTAGAAACACTGGGTGCGTGTTAAGCACTGGGTGGGTGTGTGTGGTATTGTCGCTTCTCATCTCCACAACGTGTTTACAAACAAAAAATAAACAGATGCGGCCCGAAAATCCAGGAAATGGAATAAGAGAAGAAACGAGCAGAATTAACTCCTATAGATAACTCTGATCATACATAGATAGGCTGAGCTTTCAATTTTCAAAGACATATCCTGGATTTTCGGGCCGCATCTGTTTATTTTTTGTTTGTAAACACGTTGTGGAGATACGAAACGACAATAACGCACACACCCACCCAGTGTTTCTAAAAAGAAGGTTTCCGTTATGAAATTAACATTACCGATAGCTTTTTGCAAATATCTCGGAAACTAAAAGCGATCCCCTGATATTGGAAAAGGAAAAAGTTGTTCAAAATGTCGAAATATATAATATATTAAAATTTCATCAAAATCGGAGTACGCAGACCTTTTCTATATAATTACCACTTTTTTAAGTGGCACCACATGTTTTGGACGTCATAGGATTGTTGCTGACGTCGAGACGAATTCAATAGTGTATTATACTATGACCTTGAAATGACCTCAAACTCGAAAATTTTGTGCAATCGTAATTTTAATGAGAAATTATTTCTTACATAATAAATCAGGTTACATCAGATGTTCGAACTGCGATCCATCTTCTCTCGTTGTGGCCATGTGTGGAGCGGAGTTGTGTATCATAGAAGATGGATCGCAGTTCGTACATCCGAAGAAACCTGATTTATTTTGTAAGAAATGATTTTTTATTAAAATTACGTTTGCACCAAATTTTCGAGTTTGAGGTCATTTCAAAGTCATAGTATGATACACTGTTGAATCCGGCTCGACGTCAACAATAATCCTATGACGTCCAAAACATGTGGTGCCATTTAAAAAAGTCAAGGTGACCTTTACTTTTTTACGTAAAAAGCGTTTTCCCAGATTTAAGAATATGCGAACATGTAGCTTACCAAGTACTGATGAACTTTTGTTTAAAACATTTTTTAATTGCACTACCGGAAATGCCTAAAAAATGGTGACATAACTTAACGCGTACACCCTATATATATATATATATATATATATATATATATATATATATATATATATATATAGTACTAAAAATATATATTATTTAATATAAGTAAATTTTTTATAGTTAGTGCTTTCCTCAAATCAAGAAAAAATCGTTTCAAATCGTTGGGAAAAAATGTTTTTCAAATCGCTGTAATATAATTATTATAACTGGACTGCAGATGTTATGCATTTGTGAGAAAAGTCAGGAGATGAAAAATAAAGCACTAACGAGATCGAGAGCATTTAAAAATTTCAATCGAATGTCTTCAATTTTTAATAATCATTAAAGAAATAAACACATTTCTATTTTGCTCCTGCTTCACACAATTGATGAAGACAAGATTTATATTGCGGAAAGATCCGCTGTCTAATTATAACAAAAGCAATTCTCTTAACTTCTCCAGAAAGCTTGCATCGCCTCAATCTATACAATTACAGCGTCTGGGTTAGGTCTGGGTTATATGCAATTTTTATATTCTTTTAACAAGAAATTGTAGACATAACTTATCATTACGATTCCATTCAATTTTCAAACAATTATATTTCTTATACTACATATATTATATCTTCTTTTCCTCGATAAACTCACGGACTTACAAGAAGAAGACGCGGTCATGGGGTCCCACATTTTCTCGAAACTTTGCATATTGGTAGATTTCGTTCTCCTCTTTACGAAAATATAGCATTGTAGGGTCAGATACTCAATAACTTTTGAGATATTGCGGATAAATTTCGCGGAGACGCGACTATGCAATTATGCGATATTTCATTTCTTAGTAACCGATAGTTTCGCAGCATTCGTCGTTCACGGCCTGCAGCGAAATTCGCGTTTCTTGCAACAAAGAGAATACGCAGTCATGGGGTCTCAGATTTTCTCGAAACTTTGCATATTGGTAGATTTCGTTCTCCTCTTTATGAAAATATAGCATTGTAGGGTCAGATACTCAATAACTTTTGAGATATCGCGGATAAATTTCGCGAAGACGCGACTATGCAATTATGCGGTATTTCATTTCTTAGTAACTGTTAGTTTCGCAGCATTCGTCGTTCACGGGCTGCAGCGAAATTCGCGTTTCTTGCAACAAAGAGAATACGCAGTCATGGGGTCTCAGATTTTCTCGAAACTTTGCATATTGGTAGATTTCGTTCTCCTGTTTATGAAAATATAGCATTGTAGGGTCAGATACTCAATAACTTTTGAGATATTTACAATTGAAATTTCATTATACCCGTTAAGTATTTCGGGCACTGTATAATTACAAAAGTAAATTGATCCCCAACTTCGATTTGCACATAGTTTTATATAAAAATAAGAGCTACCGCATCTGTTTATCAGAATCATATACATAATTGTATTGTACATCATAGAATGTAATAAAAGAAAAATTGATTTAATGACAGAGACAGCTAAAAACGATGATGGAAAATTTCAGATAATCTCAATTCGAAGAATCCCTCCTTCACATAAAGCAATCAATCGCAATATAACGGTAAGGGAGGTAGTTTTACACGTATCTACAAAACAAATTCAGAATAAAATATTTATGTATGAAGCTGCGGGCATCCGATGAAATACAGTCGGAATTTTTATTAAGCTCGCGAGCTATTGAATACGAGTGGCCAATTTTTCTGTCCATCGTCGACCTATAATGTCACTTCTGTTTCTAATAAATGCTGATAAAGCTACGCGTCATTATCTGTTCCCAATCGATCTTCCTATTTTTAGACGGAATAATTCATATTTAATTACCCTCGAATAGAAACAATGCTTGCATCCACTGCTTGTAACTATCAGAACAAAATCCACCTTCCTAATTATTGTATTTATTTATAAATTCTATAAACGATTCCTATTTAAATGTAGTAAGAATCGATTGCTAATAACTACACCAGGTTGTCATTGCAGGAAACCTAAACTAAACATGTTACATAATATGTTTTAGCAATAAGAATATTTTACTTACCAAAAATGTATCTCAAAATCAAAAAAATATATTTTATCCAAACTGTGCATACAGTGGCTCAGTGTTTAAAATTGCACTCATTTGTTTAAAATCGCACCGAATGGCTTGACTTTTTTTGAGCAATTGGAAGCATTGATTTGGTAAATGGCGGTTAAAAAAATATTTTGAAAAAATTGCGAATGGTAAGAATTACATGAAAAAATGAATATGGCACTTTTCAAAACTTTTTTATTTCAGCCCTTAGTGAAAATTTAAAGTATGAAGAACCAAAACCGAAACCGAAATCCAGAACCCAAAAATAACAGTTATAGAACCGTTATAATATCGGTTCTCAAGAACCGTAACCGTAACCGATATAAGCGAGAACCGATACTCCCACAACAGTTACAACATCATTTCGGTTCTTCAGAACTATTTCAGTCAGAACTGTGGGATTAGGACCCCCCAGACCACAAATACCGTAAGAAATTAGGAAGAAGGGGGAGGGTTCTGTGGGTGAGCGCGTTAGTCGATCGGCTACCACCGCGAGGGCCCGGGTTCGATTCCCGGCGCGGTCCCTTCCTTTTTCCTGAGATCCTACACTTGGGGGCTCGTCCGGGATGGGGGGAGCACCGATCACCGCACAACGGCGACGATAACGGACGAAGACGAAAACAAAGCGAGCGTAGCGAAGAGGTCACACGTAAGCGAAGCGAGAAAAAGTACGAATTGCGAAAATACGAGTTACGAGACGAGTGCGAGAAGTTGTGTTTGATGGCGCTGAGGCCAAACATACACAAAAAAAAGACGATGACGCTGGAATGAACATTCGAGGGCGAATGTCTTTGCAGGACGGCCGAGTGTGAGATTAGGACCCCCCAGACCACAAATACCGTAGGAAATTAGGAAGAAGGGGGAGGGTTCTGTGGGTGAGCGCGTTAGTCGATCGGCTACCACCGCGAGGGCCCGGGTTCGATTCCCGGCGCGGTGCCTTCCTTTTTCCTGAGATCCTACACTTGGGGGCTCGTCCGGTATGGGGGGAGCACCGATCACCGCACAACAGCGACGATAACAGACGAAAACAAAGCGAGCGTAGCGAAGAGGTCACACGTAAGCGAAGCGAGAAAAAGTACGAATTGCGAAAATACGAGTTACGAGACGAGTGCGAGAAGTTGTGTTGATGGCGCTGAGGCCAAACATACACAAAAAAAAGACGATGACGCTGTAATGAACATTCGAGGGCGAATGTCTTTGCAGGACGGCCGAGTGTGGGATTAGGACCCCCGAGACCACAAATACCGTAGGAAATTAGGAAGAAGGGGGAGGGTTCCGTGGGTGAGCGCGTTAGTCGATCGGCTACCACCGCGAGGGCCCGGGTTCGACTCCCGGCGCCGGTGCCTTCCTTTTTCCTGAGATCCTACAGAACCGATATATAACTGCTTCAAACAATTATTTTCAGAACCGTTTCAACACCTGCTCAGCACGGCTACTTGCACACGCACTTATTCCCGGAGTACCGGTCACGCGGTACATTTAAATACGTCTACAATACAGTGCGGAGACGCATGCACAATATCTTACAGTAATTTGGTGAAATTTTAAACAAATTATTCTGATTTAAAATGTGTTCGAATGCTTTCGTGAGCCCCACATATGCATCATCTACTAAACGATACATTACTTAAATTAATTCTTTTTCAATAACTTTTCGCAATAAATATTTTCCCCAGTTCAAAAATGAAAATTCACTGTGTTTTCAATATATGTACTACACCGATAAACGATCGCCCTCGCGATTAAAAATAAAACTAAAAATTCCCCTCATTGTTACCAGCATCGAAGCTGACGGAAAAGACCGGTAATAATTAAAAGTTTCTCGTCAAGGTTTCGCGCAAAAATATAGGAAGAGTTATCCGCGTAATTATCTCTTTTGTTATGAAGCTGGAACACAGGGAAAGCCAGATATCCATAATTATAACGATATCATACACTGCATTCACGCATACGTAGCTACTGTTCTGTCCCTCGCTTTAATTAATCGGTGCAAACTGCAGCGAAGATGCAGCAGCCGGACAAAAAAAAATGATATACAAGCTTAATTAATCGAGAAACGCTGGCACACTGTTCACGGATGTACGAAAGTACCTTCTGCATTCCTGTTGGTACCTAAACATCCACAGAAAACGTCTGACAAACGTCCATTCGTTATCAACAACCCCATTCGACGTAGTTCGGTGTCATTATTCGGTACATATAGGATGCATTAACGAAACATCGGAAAAACAAGGATATTATGAAGCCTCTGTTCTCGTTTGTTGTTCGTTCTAGATTATTTACTCCGACTGAAAATAATTCCTATTGTTCTTGCGATTCAATGATGCTTGCGGTACGCCGAACAACTGTTCCGCAAGAGATTCGTTTTGCTTTATTACGCTGCAGGCAGATGTACTATGAAATAAATTAGTTGTTTATGAAGTGAACTATTTACCATCTTCGCCGTTAGCCTTTGTTTCAGCTCGTAGCATTTATTATTCTATTTTTATTTTATTAATGCATTGTGTAACGATGATTTTTTGGGAAACGAACGTCTATGACTTTCTTCAACTTGCCATAACTTTGGAATAAATAAAGATATGGAAATCAATCTATGCTCATTTTAAAGCGCGAAGCATCTACTTTAGTATCATATAGCTATTTTTCGGAGACGCTTATGCATCATGTGTGAAAACGAAAAATCGAAGATACAGTTCGTCTTTTGAATGCTTTGTCGGCTGGAGACTGTTCATTCAAACTTAGATAAAATGGCGACAAAAAATCGTACAACAAATTTTCAAAGCTCATCAGAAAGCGGAGACTCTAATCTTCCAAACCTCGTTAATCACAATTTCCAAAAAAATTTGTAGTCACTGGGGTCTTATTTTAAATTAGATACCCAACTACTGCATCATTTTTAAACGGTCTTTTCATTCAGAAGCTCAATAAATCGATGATACCGTTCGTCTTTTGAATGCTTTGTCGGCTGGAGACTGTTCATTCAAACTTAGATAAAATGGCGACAAAAGATCGTACAACAAATTTTCAAAGCTCATCATAAGCGGAGACTCTAATCTTCCAAACCTCGTTAATCACAATTTCCAAAAAAATTTGTAGTCACTGGGGTCTTATTTTAAATTAGATACCCAACTACTGCATCATTTTTAAACGGTCTTTTCATTCAGAAGCTCAATAAATCGAAGATACCGTTCATCTTTTGAATGCTTTGTCGGCTGGAGACTGTTCATTCAAACTTAGATAAAATGGCGACAAAAAATCGTACAACAAATTTTCAAAGCTCATCAGAAAGCGGAGACTCTAATCTTCCAAACCTCGTTAATCACAATTTCCAAAAAAATTTGTAGTCACTGGGGTCTTATTTTAAATTAGATACCCAACTACTGCATCATTTTTAAACGGTCTTTTTATTCAGAAGCTCAATAAATCGAAGATACCGTTCGTCTTTTGAATGCTTTGTCAGCTGGAGACTGTTCATTCAAACTTAGATAAAATGGCGACAAAAGATCGTACAACAAATTTTCAAAGCTCATCATAAGCGGAGACTCTAATCTTCCAAACCTCGTTAATCACAATTTCCAAAAAAATTTGTAGTCACTGGGGTCTTATTTTAAATTAGATACCCAACTACTGCATCATTTTTAAACGGTCTTTTCATTCAGAAGCTCAATAAATCTGTTGGGATTTTTGGACGGTTTTGGGTCGTAAATGATTTCGCGCCAGTACACCACCCAATATGTAACAACTGTAACACTTTTATTTCTGCACTTTTATTCCAAACTAAAATTTTAATACATTTTTCTACATCGCAATGCGTCGAGCAAGCCACGGCAAAAAGGACACACACACTCCTCGTTTCGTCTAGCCAAAATATGGCGCCACGAGAGTCCGACCTCGACAACCCGGCAATCAAGATTACTACATTTATGTTGTATATTCAACAAAATCAATGAGAAAAAATCGTACATTAACTTTTCAAAACCCATTGTAAAGAGGAGACTTCAATCTCAAAATCGGTGGTGATTTAACCTAGAAAAAAAATTTGTTAACGCCTCGAATTAAAAATTTATCGCCGGTGTCTTGCTTCTAATCACAATCCACTTTCATTTTTGAGTTAGGAGTGAAAAATTAGGATCTTCCGGCTGGCTTTTAGAAAACTACCTTCGTTGAACCCTTTGCGGTCGGCAGATTTTTCGGCTGTGACTACCAGCAAGTCGGGGCGAATTTAGCTTTTGTCATTGTTCCCTAAGCATTCAATTTATAATTTATTATATTTTTATTTATTTATAAATTGATTTCTATTTACGTATCATATATTTCTCGATGGTAAAGTAACGCGTGAGACGTCCGAAATGGATATTCTGTTAATCTCAGTTTTTCTGGATTGAACTTTCGAGACGTGGTCATGCCGCCATAGCGGCGACACCGACTTCTACGACAGTTTCGAAATGCCGCCACAGTGGCGGCACCAACCGCAAAGGGTTAAAAAATCTGTCTAACTGAAGCACATCCGGTTTTGGTACGAGGCAATTTCGACGAGTCGATAGCCAAGAGCAAGGCGCTAACAATAAGCAAGCTTCCCAAGAGACATAGTTTGGTGGTGGGGTAATCCGTGCACGAGGCACTATTGTTACCGCGACCAAGCCAACCATACACAATCATAGCTGCCCCACCATCGTACTACCCCACATCATCGGTAGGCTTCCCACTCTTTCATGGTGTTGGTTCGCTTCACGTGGCCCGAAGACAATCCTTCGTTTCGCTCCCACTTCCTCCTGCCTAGCCTTACATCCCCTTGGCTTATCATAACTCACGTGGCACGACAGCTTTTATATCGAGAAAGCATACCATAAACATGACACATGTCGAGTACGCTGTCTAATGTGACGTGTTGACGATTTTTCTGTCCGCCCATTGTCAAAATACTATACTTTGGAACAGAAGTGGTAGACTATCAATCGTCTTGGAAGGTAAGCTAATTATCTCAATGTGGAGATATAAATGGAAGTAATTGTATATCGAATCATTCAACTTTGTTGGAAATGTGAAAACAATAACAAACCTTCTTCATTCTTAACCCTCTATGGGCCGAATTTTTGTTTTAACTCCAAAAAAATTGTGGGAACGATAAATTAGAAATTATAAACCTATATATGCAAATGAAGACAAATTTTTGCATTTAAACAATTTTATTGCGATATATTCACTGTGTGACTTTCACGTCACACCGGCCTACAAAGTTTGCACTTCTGTGTATAATAACTCATACACGGAATTCCATAAAACAATTTGCATTTGGTGTTAAGCATAAATGTACATTACACTTTGAACATTTTATTTTCGGAACTCCTTTGCATCCAGGACAAAAGCACAAATAATATCAATTGGATCATATGGTTTCGAGTAGTTTTACTGCCGACAGTTTGCACAGTATTTTAAGACAAAAATGTATATGTCACAGGTATCGAATGGGCCTGGTTTAGCCGGTAAAGTAGATTTCCTCTTTTTTTTTTTAAATCTGCAAATATCTCGGTAACTATGCGAAATATGGCAACATATCGAGAGACCCTTTTTGTAGAAAATTAAATTTCCAACAATTTATGTTTTATGACATTTTTTTATCAGCTGCGCAGTTTCCGAGTATATTTATTTTTCGTGAAGTTGCAGAACACCGCGGTCATCGCGTTCAGCGATCCCCACTCCGCGCGACAACGTTCTCTACTTTACTATGCGTACGCACTCTGACTCCTCCCCACTCCACGAACCCACTTCGCCCCGACGGAGCTCAGTATATGATAGACGATCGGTGGTACATCATCGCTTTGTTTACCAAGTGAAAGAACCGTTACACCTTTCTGTTATAATTTCATAAAAATGTTTAAAATCGATTGAAATATATGTGCAAGAAGTAAGAGAGGAAGCCTTTTGACGTTGGGGAGCATGTATGATATAGGTACTAATAATACCGTGTACGAGATTAAAAATTAACAAACATCTGCGTTTGAAAGTGTCAGAAATAAAGTCTACAAAAAAAAAAGGAGCAGTTCGTTAATAATGATTCTCACACGGAAGCCGCGAAATCACCAGGTACGTCATTGCATATTTTGCGTTAAATATTTTTTTTGAAAAATTTCACACACACAAGATTAAAAAGCAGAAAATAATTATTTAAATAAAAATAAATTTTTAAAAATACCACGTTTTTAAAACGGTCTAAAAAGTATAAAATAATAATAAATAAAAAGAATAATTTGAAAAAAATAAAAATAATATGGATTAAAAAGTATAAAATAATATTTAAAAAAAGGGGTAAAAAGTATAATATAATAATAAATAACAATAATAATTTGATAAAAATAAAAATAAAATGGACTAAAAAGTATAAAATAATTTTTATTTTCAAATTGTTTTATACTTTTTAGTCCGTTTTTTAAAAATTATTTTATACTTTTTAGTCCATTTTATTTTTATTTTTTCCAAATTATTTTTTTTTATTTATTATTATTTTATACTTTTTAGACCGTTTTAAAAACGTGGTATTTTTAAAAATGTATTTTTATTTAAATAATTATTTATGTATTAGGGTAGGTTAGATTATTTTGCCATATCTCACATAGTTTCCGAGATATTTGCAGGTTTATAAAAAACAGGAAATCTACTTTACAGTTTTTTTCTTAAAATGACCCCAAGAACACAAATTTAACCTTCAAAGTAGGGGCCACGGAAATCGTAATCGTGCCGTGAAGAGGGACAGGTGGAGCTCCTCCCACCCCTTAGAGAATGAATTCAGTCATTGAGAAAAGTGTAGTTTGCTATAGCAATCCTAACAGTTTTTTGCGAATATCTAAAATACTAAGACCACGTGGCGGTAACATGTCTAGAGAAAAGTAGTTCAGAATGATAACCTTGACGACATATTTCAAGGTCATTCAAATCGGTGAGGTGCACCTTCTTTTATGGCCGTATTTTTATTATTATATCTGTATATCGAGACATTTCCGTAATAAGAACATTCCGAAATTTTCTTGCCAGAAGCATACAGTATGAAAATTATTGAAATCGATTGTTTTAGACATTTTTTAGTGATATTTTGTATTTGTCGTCCTGCAGAAAAAGCCGAGGGGGCCGCGATGCTCCCTCTCGGCGTCCGGCAGGTTTAAAAGCGACACAGGTTCGTTGTAACGCTTTTAACTCATTTAGAGTTCATTTACATTGAACTTTGTTCGAAGCAAATCTATTTACGACCCGCCGACGTAACACGACGCGTCGCGCGTAACTTACGGTCCGTCGCCCGACGACGACCCCGTGAATTGATGGAGTTGTTTAAAAGAAAAGGAGGAACAAATGGCAGGAAAGGGTCATCTGCATTACGTTCTACGCTATTACGTTGCCGAAAATCACGGTCCCACGCGAGACAGTCTACGAAACAAGTCGTATTTGCATTAGACAAGGCAGAGCATTCATTATTTCGAGTATTCGTTCGAAAATGTATTCTGAGAACTATTTTCCGAGAACATAACCTCAATGTTTGTCGAGTTATTTATTATATCACGCTACCAGTTTCTTTATTACAATTTCATACAACTACCAAAAATACTGTAACACTTGTGATAATCATTTTTTATTATGTTTTGTTAGGGATTTCTCCGTTGGAATAGTTCATTGATGATGTTCTACATAAAAGGAAAATTATTCATCGTTTTGTCAGCATTTGTTTGAATTGTCGTTAATTGTTCTATCACATTCTCAATTTAAAATACAATACCAATTTCAACATACAGTAAGACCCCGCTTAACGATTAAAGTGGATCCGACTTCGTCCGACGTCCGACTTCGGCACATGCGCACGAGCGTTTCGAGCGCCTCGGGAGGCGTGCGTTGGTGTCGGAACGCCGATTTCGTCGGAAAATGTGCTCACAGTGGGCCCGACATCGGACGAATCGGTCGAGTCCGCGGTAGCCGAACCTTTTCAAGTGCTTCGAGATGGGTTTCAACGGGACGGGATAAACAAGATAACATTATTTTTCATTGTCGTTTATTTTAATTATTATTTCATTGATCATCTCTGGTTCTTGAAATAACTGAACGACATCATTAGGCTTTGTTTTAATTTTCTTGATTTTAAAAATCTTAAACTTAATAAATATGGATATTAATTGTGTATATCCGATCACAAGTGTATTGTTGCCTATAACTTTGTTTTTTTTTTTAAATTGATCTTCGTGAATAATTTTCTATGCTAAGACTATAAGTTGCAATTCTCCTGTATTATGATTAATAAAATAATTGCTTTTCCGTTTAATTGAGATTATTTTTCCCTAATAATGTCAATATTGTACAAAATAATCGGCGAAGAAAAAAACGTTCCAAATAAGAGTTATTTGTTTCAAGTCGTAGGTTAAGAATCTGGAATGAAAAATATGTTTCCAATTGAAAAAATAAAGTCGACCTTGGAATGACCTTGAAAACATGATGAAAATTAAAAATGGATATGACTTCTGCATCAGCCCCTCCTTGACTTAAACTTTTTATTTCAAACATTCTTTTCTCCGGAATTTAGTTTTTGAGATATTCCAGGTGGTCAGGATAAATGCCCCCCACCCCCCACCCCCGGTATAACGTCCGTACGCAATTAGTTGTTACGCGATGACATTTAATTAATTAGGGAAGGCTCGTAGTTCAAGAAGTAAACAATTTCGTCGAGACGGATAACCGTTCCCGTTTTATACGAAGAGAACCTCGCTTTAATTACGAGATTCATTAACGTCTTATCTTGAAATCGGAGAACTCTCTGCGGTGTCTGCTTCATTTTCATTTTGAATTTTGTCCTGCTAATGCAAAGTTTATCTTGGTTCAAATAATGATCATTATTCCCTAAATGTAATTACATACATTAAAACCAAAGTAATTATTATGTCGGAAATAATTGCAGATTTAAACCGAAGCAATTATTATTCGATAAGCACTGCCTAGAAAGAGTGAAAACAGCAGCAGCAAATTATGTTTGAAATTTTCGCAGTACACGCTCCACATTTCGATCGCATAATTAAACCGTGACTGTTATTCGAACGACGCGGTGCGGTAGTTCGAAACAATCTTCCTCAATCAAACTTCTAGAGTTTCTAGACAATCGTTCGGAGTATGATATTCTTGACGGACGTCATGCGATTATCTTCATCTCATCGAAGCTGGATCCGCGAAACTTCGAAACTAAAGTGTTTACGCTCATCGAACGTTTTCAGCGTTTCAAGTTTCGAAACTTGTAATTCCACTTCCACTTGAACCTTCCAAGCTCGCGAACTTGTTAAACAAAATTACCAAGATTCGCCAAGCTCAGAAATACATCGGGAATTACAACAAAAAATAAACAATAAGCAATCTCTGAACACTACTGTTGTGTCGTGTCAGTGCTCAAACAGTAATTTGTGAGCCGCTGAGATACACACCTCAAAGAGAGGTAAATTAAATAAAGAGATAATCGGGTTTCGGATAACTAAGTAACTTTTAATAAACTGAGTGTGAAAGACAGTATAAAAGAGACGGTATAATAGCGACAAATAATTCACGACTGATCTTACAACTAACGCGTGAGAAACAAGTAACCTCGTGGGGTTGAAAAATCCCTCCACAAAGTACAAAATAGTGGGGGCCCCAGCCAATGAAATAATATTTGGGAGGCTACAAATGACCTCCCAAAACAAGGGCAACGCCCATGGACGAAATACGTCGTAACGAGTGTCGCTAAACAGACGACACTCGATTTCCTGCAATTTCGCCGGAAACCATAATTTAGGCTTTGGGCCACACACGGACTTAAAGGACTGAGCATGAAGTGGATTTATGGGCGAGAGGGGTCGTGCCGCGAGCGGGGAGGGATGGTAGACTGCGGCCATTTTGGATAGCAAAACTAGTGTTGCCATCTATATAACGTTGCGGGAACATTGATATGATTTGATTCTGAAAAATTAATGCATAACAAGTGTATTTGTATATATATCTGTATATATATATATATATATATATATATATATATATATATATATATATATATAAAATATTGCACATTCGGCTCCAATATAAATTTATAAATAAATTATGTGTATCTATTTCCCGCATGATTGCATTGCAAATTCGCGCAACTAGTATTTAAAGTTGCCTATAGCTAGCGTTGGGATATAGTGCAAGATTTCACGCGCATGCGCGGTCAGAACAGTAATGTATCTATATCATGATGACAGAGGTAGTGGAGCCCTGAGATCCTATTGTTTCCAATTTCTTCATGGCCTCAGGTAACATTTGGAAATGGCTCTGAAGAAATGTTAAATTTTGTTGTAAATACTGACATCGTAATGCTTCTTTCGCCGATTTAATTGACGAAGCCTCCTTTTCATCGAATGATTCTATGACGTCTTTTATTCCTTCTAAATGCGTTGCATAAAAAAATGCTGCTTCCAACCTATATTGTGCTTTGGATAAATATCCACCGTCCAGTTATCACCAAAAATTATAATTACTCCAACAAGGATTCGAAAAAATATGGAAACGGTTTCATTTGTGTCTTTCGCACGAAGAACCACGCGCGAGGACATATGTCGCCATTTCGGAGAATATCTTCCGGTCTGGGCGAATATTTCCGTTTGCTTCGGGGCAATATTATCTCTTTACCCACGCCGACATTACGTCGAAGAAATCCGGTTAGCGCAGCCTTACAAAAGGATCTTCCCCTGCGGCGCAGTGACAAAGTGGAACACCTGTGAGCGATACGGACAGAAATTCCGTTGAACTTCTGTCGAACATTATCGAAATGTCCGAGGTCAGTATCGTCCGGCTAGAAATACACAGAGTATTTCGAAGATGCGAGGACCTATTTCCGCGCATCGAGTCCCCAAATCGATGGCCTAGGAATCGACCGCCGAGCCGACTGAATACCGCATGCATTCAACCCCCATAATACTAACTTCGCGTTTACTGCGGAGTTCTGACTACAAGTGGCCAATCATTCACGGGCCAATAAATACCGAAACATGATTGGACCCTGGATTGACAAAAATTTGGCTTCATTTTGTACAGTGTGGAAATAATAAAGCGTTATAGACGAATATCTTCAAAAATATTGATTATACGCAAAAATGTTTCAGAAAATTGTTCAGTACCGAGGAGGACATCATGTAGTGGGACTTTTATTTTTCCCGGTGGACACTCCAAGGTGAGGTGAAGGTCAACTTTCT
Organism: Sphecodes monilicornis; assembly: GCA_913789915.3. Lineage (NCBI taxonomy): Eukaryota > Metazoa > Arthropoda > Insecta > Hymenoptera > Halictidae > Sphecodes > Sphecodes monilicornis. The sequence continues at coordinate 6,055,299 of OU565301.1, read as the reverse complement.
CTTTTTAAATGGAACGATATGTTTATTTATTCACCATCAAATAATGCGTTTTGAGATCATTTCAATTACCTATGGCTCAAGGTCATTCAAGGTCAAACTTGCAGGGAAATGCAGAAAAGGTGTGATCGTTTTATTTGTACTTCAGTTTAGTAGGTGTTCAAAATGATTACCTCGTACTTCAATGCACTTAGCAATTCTTTGTTTAAATGATTCTCTAACTTTGCGCAACATTTCAACATAATAATAACATAATAACAATATAATAACAGCATAATAACAACACGTGTTTCTATTTCTCAATTTCGTTTTTCAAATCTTTATAAAGCAAACGCAGTTCTCATTCTTTTTTGAAAAAGATCCACATTAGGATCAAAACGTAGAAAGTTTTAACAAACTAGCAAGATTGCTTCAATATTTTGTTTAGATCGAACCTTTGCGCCAAAAACATTATTTATTCTGTGTTTAACAAATTTACGATCGATAACCGTACTAAAGATTTCAACATTTATCTTAGCACAAGCGTCATTTTGTAATTTTTCCTGCATTCTCCTAGTACCATAAACATATCAAAACAATTTTTATACATTTCCATTTTCACCACTTATTTAAATACTATCGTTCAGCGAAGGATACCTTAGCACGAATGCTAATGAAAGTAAACTGACGATCTTGTAGAAGAGCGCAGACATACATAAATACGTTTGTTTTCATTTTATCGATAATGACTTTGATGTTGTCCTGAGTAATGCTGATATTGAACACGTGTTATTGTTTTGGTTGTGAAAATTCGAAGGCACAAGCTAAAGTACAAATAAAACGATCACACCTCTTCTGCATTTCCCTGCAAGTTTGACCTTGAATGACCTTGAGTCATAGATAATTGAACTCAACTTAAAACGCACTATTTGATGGTGGACAAAAAAAAGATATCATTCCATTTAAGGAAAGAAAGTTGACCTTCACCTCACCTTGGAGTGTGCATCGGGAAAAATAAAAGTTCCTGATTTTCGCGAATGCGTATTCGCGCGTGGCATCAGTGCTGTACTAATTTCAAATTGTTGAGAGTTCTTTAAGGCCCTGTTTCACAAATAATGTTTTTCATTCAACATTCACATACTTTCTTTACCTAAAAAAGTTCTCATTATGCCGGGTAATAAGGTGAAGTTTGGAAATGCGTAAACATAGATTTAACATAATATAAAATTTTATTTTCTTTGACAGAATCTATGAAAAATACCAACATTTGTTGCAAGTCAAAGGAAAACTGCCAAAAACATTTCCAGTATCAAAAATAGCAAAAATATATTTTCTACTCATATGAATAAATAAGTAAATAAAAAATAACGTTCGTTATCTGCAAGTTCGTCTATGGCAGTGCTAGGTCCTGCCACGCCCCACCTACATAGACGTTTCTTTTTTTTGCCGCGAGCGCCACAGTACGCATGCGCGAAAAGCTGAAATTTCTAGCATCACTGGTCCCCCTCGGTACTGAACAACTTTCAGCTGAAACATTTTTGCGTATAATCAATATTTTTGGAAATATTCATCTGTAACGCTTTATAATTTCCATCCTGTATTTGTTTGTCATCAGTAGACTGCGGATAATTATACGTAATAACTAGACTGCGTATCTTTATGCATTTATAGTTTATGAAAATTTTCAAAAAATGCTAGAATATCAGATTCGATAGAATTCAGTACGATTTTTATTCATTTTGGATCTATAAAGACTATTACCAATGAAAATAGAATTTTGTTTGGTACCACTTATATAAAAATTGTCTATAAATATTGAAAATTGCATAAACATCTTCAGTCTAGTAATAACAATTGTCTGCATCGACTGCAAGACACAAGGACTAGGTAAAATGTTAGTTCTTCCCTTAATAATTTCAAGAGATGAAAAATAATATATCGATATCTTTATATGTTGTTAACTTTCCTTCATTTTACCACGTTTTTATTAGCTCGCTTTCTTGTTTGTTTGTTTGATTTTTAAAGTACACCTACTCATTTTTGTCATAAATGCATAAAATCCGCAGTTTAATCATCAGTAAATTGCGGCTTTTCACGTAAAATTGTCTGCATTAGTTACAAGAAGCAGGAGTTAAGTGAAAATATATTTCTTCGCCTAATAATTTAAAGCAGTTGAAAGTAAGACAAAAGTGTTCGTTAACTCTTTCGACATGTTCACTATTTCGTGTTTCACCTATTCATGTTTATTATAAATCCATAAAACCCGCAATAGTAAATAAGAAACAAACAAGAAATGTTTTATCAATGTACAAGGTAGAAGATCCATCAAAATGGTAGATTCAAATTTTATAATTCACGATTTACCTAACACAGACTAAGATTGTTGAAATTGTGACTTTATTTTTAATATATTCGGCATTAGGATTTATTTTGTTACTTAGCTTTAGTGTTGAAATGTTTTATCAATGCACTAGAACTGCGGAATCCGACAAATTGGTGGTTCTAAATTTTCTAATTGACAGTTTACCTAACCTAGACCAAAAATTGATAAAATTGTGACTTTAATTTAAATATGTTCGCCATCAGATTTTGTTTTGTTACTTATAGCTGTAGGTATGCATTTATTATGCCTGAGTGAGAGTGTCGACCTCTGGTGTTGCCGATGGAAAATGGTGTGGCGTCAAAGAATATCGAGCGTTGGATAGATCGAAAGACTTTAGATTAAACACGTGTGTTTCGTTGTTCGTTCCCGTTCAATAGTTATGTATTATAGTATATAAAAATATGTTAAGCATATATATTAAAACCTCGTTGTGCATTTATTATAATACTTTAAAATGAAATGTACCCGATTTTTTTGCTCGCATTTAAAATAGTTTCAGTTTCGATATCAATTGCCTGCTGAAGTGTGAGTACACTTTATTCGGTCAGCGCCATTTTGATTGTGCATCCCTGCATTAAACGATTGCAGTTAGTACGGTGCTTGTTTTTGTTCGATCTACTTCGTAATACGTTTCGGTCTTTCGCACGGATTCACAGACTTAATGGTTCGAAAAATCATGACATAGATCCGTACATAGTGATTCCGAGTTGAGCTGGATGTTTAGCGCACGTTGTTAACGCGATCGACCGTCTAATAGCATTTGTTTAACATTTACTCTAGCTGCCGATTGAAAGTAAGCCGTAATGTGTTAACTAATAATATTTATTTAGCAATTCACGACAATTATACAACAAGTTCGACATTTATAAGGACCACTGTTAACGCGACCGGTCACTAATAATATTTCTTGAAGAATCCACGACAAGTATACAGGTTTACAATTTTGTCTTTCCTCTTTTTAAAAAATAAATCTTAATGCACGTTGTTAACGCGATCGGACGCTAATAATATTTATTTGTTGAAGCAGTTTGCTCTTTCCGCCATGCGTGTTTATGTGTGTTTGTGTGTGCATCTGGCCTGAGTGCAATGTGTTTGTGTATGCATGGAAGTATTGCATAGTTACTATACTTGAGTTCTATTAATATTATAGTTAAGTCCACGACGGACTTTTAATGGTTTTTCATTTATTAAATATTTATTTATTCTTCTTGCCAATTGAAAAATGTGCTATAATATGTCTTTTGACGCTATTGGCTGCTAACAGAAATTATTTAACATCTATTCTTGTCGTCAATAAAAAATTGTATTAATCTAACTCTGTTAGCATTGTGGAAAATTGAGAAAAATTGTAGTTTAACCAGTTTATTGGATATATTATTCGCAGTAAATGAGGATAATAAAGTAATACGGTATTTCGCGTGATTGACTAGGGAGGAAAATGAAGTATAGTGATATAGTACACGGGATTCATGGACCTGTTTATTAGGGATTAAGCAAGAACGAGTGATTATCACGCGATGTGCCGTGTACCTGTCTCATCCGTGGTGTCATTAATCTAAAAAGTACGTGCTTTTGTTCTTTACTGTGGGGCTGGTGAAGATGTCGTTCACTATTAATGTGTAATTAATTTAATATATATATATATATATATATATATATATAGTAGCACATTTTTCAAGTAATTCTCTTCTTCAATCAACTTAAACAAATTAATGCGATCAAAAATGCACGAGCGACACAGCTCTGCTATTTTATTCTTTATTATTTGTTATTTTAGGAAATGCATGATTTACGACAGCTTTCGTCAATAATGTTATAGTAGCCGTTCTATAACAGTGAGAATGCATTTTTTCGAAGGGGAGCCATTTTTATAATTTTCAATATGTGGAATAGTACGATTGTTACACTAAAATACGATATTTATAACGAAAAATTTCGAAATAACTGAATTACGTCCACCGGTATGTTGGAAATCGGAATTATGATTTCTAGAGAATACTTTTATGGTTTATGAATAAATTTTTCAACTAGAATTTAATAATTTAAAATTTTTAAATAAGTTTTTAAAATAGCTATTGGTGACGAAAGATTATTTTAGACTATACATAATCGTCCTCTCAAAAATTTTTGAATTATGTTTACTAGAGAATTCTTTTATGGTTTATGATTTTTTCAATTGGAATTTAATAATTTAAAATTTTTAAATAAGCTTTTAAAATAGCTATTGGTGACGAAAGATTATTTTAGACTATACATAATCGTCCTCTCAAAAATTTTTGAATTATGTTTACTAGAGAATTCTTTTATGGTTTATGATTTTTTCAATTGGAATTTAATAATTTAAAATTTTTAAATAAGCTTTTAAAATAGCTATTGGTGACGAAAGATTATTTTAGACTATTTATAATCGTTCTCACAAAAATTTTGGAATTATGTTTTATAAAGAATTCTTTTAATTCAACTGCAATTTAATAATTTTGAGTCTTTAAAGAAGCTTTTAAGATAGCTATGGGCAACAAAAGATTATTTTAGACTATTTATAATCGTCCTCCCAAAAAATTTTTGAATTATGATTTCTAGAGAATACTTTTATGGTTTATGATTAAAATTTTCAATTGGAATTTAAGAATTTTAAGTCTTTAAAGAAGCTTTTAAGATAGCTATGGGCAACAAAAGATTCTTTTAGACTACTTATAATCGTCCTCCAAAAATTTTTGAATTATATTTTCTAGAGAATTCTTTTATGGTTTATGATTAAAATTTTCAACTGGAATTTAATAATTTGAAGTCTTTAAAGAAGCATTTAAGATAGCTATGGGCAACAAATGATTATTTTAGACTATTTATAATCATCCTCCCAAAAATTGTTAACCATGTGAATTTTAGAGTAACGAATTATAATTAATATCTTTAACTGAAATTTAACCATTTTAAAATGAGTTTAACGAGTGTCTGCTACAGGTTCTGTGATAGATATTTTATAATAAGATTTTTTGTGGACAATTGCTATTTGTGGTCCATGTGGTATATTGTCTACAGTATATTGTTTTATTAAGTTTCTCGTGTGGACACGTTTCATGGCCACTGATCAATTTACTAAACAACGACTGCGGATGTTGGATTAAATTAGAGGCTACTGGTGCTCGCGACCCGTTGTCTTAGCCCCGGACCTTATCGTCGGATTCAATTTAGGGAGTTGATGCACTCAACTGAAACTATTCCGGCACGAACGTCGAGACTACTGGTCCACGGTGTGTGTAACATTTCGTTTGAGGTTGCTCGTGGCTCGGGCAAAAGAGATTTTGACGTCGAAAAATTGTACATATAGTGGGACAGTGCGCTGGGTAAAAGGGAAGTCGAAAATAGAAATATTTTCTTAAGTTGTTTGCCAAATTTTGTTGCATCGGTTAATTTAAAAGAATTATTTATCTTTATGTCACCGGAAATCCTGTTTGATACAATCATATGTCATTTTACAAGCGTGAGACACTATTTATTTAGTTATAGAACTTTTTTTATTTTTAATGATTTTTTAATGTAAGTTTTACCAAATTGTGTTTGTGACATTTTTCTGGTTAAAATGAGTCCAAATATGATACCATTCGGATCAGAATTGTTTGTTTAATTCATGATAGAGTACAACCTCGATTATCCGAATTGATGATCTGAAACCTTTGATACTAGACACAAATACAGTTCAATTTAGAGAGCAAGCTATATATAAAACGATTTATTCTACAATTTAATAAAAATTTATTCGGGTACTGTAGCTAAGTAACTGTTCTATCATCCGAACACTAATTTTCCTTTCCAATTAGTTCGGATAATCGAGGCTTTATTCCATCCCGTATTAAACAGGGAATCATAACCTAAATACTATCATGTTTGGTATTGTTTTAATCGGAAAATCGTCGCGAATGTGTTAGTAAAAGTTTCATAAATAAATAATTATTAATAAACAAGTTTTGTCATTGTAATAAAGAACTTGCATAAACCGTGTTTTCATTAGGCAGCTCATGGACGTGATTTTCTAATAATATCTGCGTAGTTTTACCACAATTATTATTTACAAGCCGAAGATGCTGACATTAGGTCCTACATTTTCAATAGAATTTTGCAATTACAAAGCAAGTTGTTCATGTTGACAAAGGAAACTAGCGTGTAACAGCTGTGCACACAAGCAATCTAAATGGTATCTCTTAACATAGGACGGAAAAGTGTTTGGAATGAAAATGTTTTCAAAATCACGGAGGTCTGATAATGTTTATCATCAGGATATGGTTTCCATTACTGCACATTCTGTTCAATTATATCGCACATGTTGTTTCTAAAATTCTAACATTCATATAATAAAAAAGAATATTATACTCGCCACTTTACATTAGAAGCGAAGACAATGGTTAGATTCAATTCTAAATGAAACTGTTTATAAAATAAATTGTTGATATCTATTTTCATTATACTGAGGAGCACTCTCACTGATATTTGTGATTTTCGTTTGATCAATTATTCGATCCTTTTATTTTATCATTATTGTTTTATTAGCATTTCACTGTGCTTACTGTCCAAACGAAAAATTCACAGACTACTCTAACGACACGCTTCTGACTCGTTCACTGCCAGTACTAATTTGGCCAACAGTTGTCATAGTTACAACATTTTCTAAAATGCAACACATTCTTTTATAAAACATCGAAAAGAATATTCTCACATAAGAATAGAATGCTTTATAATTTTAAACAACATCGTACACCAGGGATAGGCATTTTTGTCTCAATTGAGACAAAACCGTCCCCACCATAGCGCCCACTGTCCCCCACGAGCATCTGCGGAAGGGGAAGGAAGGGGAAGTGCTTCGCCCGTCGCGAACAGTGCGCAGCCGGCTTCGCGCATGAAAGAGAGGTTGGTGGGAGAAGCAGGCGTTTGAAGGGCACCTACCGTGCCCATCACGGTCGTACACCAAAGCAATTTTCTCATCTTTAAGTAAAATACAAAATTATGATCGTCGCTAGCAGCGAACGTGAGCAAGTTAAAATATTTCCTTAAAAGGACGCTGCCAGAAATTCTCTCATTATTATTATTTTAATACCCTTTCAATTTGTACATTGTTTAAACGAAAAATCCCCAAACTACTTTAACAGCTTCTAAGATTAAAATTGCTGCTTGAATAAAGGATGCAGCACGAAATTTTCTTCGTGTTATGTTAATTACAATGGTCAGATTGTTGAAATGAAAAATCTGCAGGGTGGTTTGGCATTGTGTTTCGAAATTCAAATAGTTTCTCGATTGGATGCAGCACGTATGATCAGCCAGAGCATTCTCGTTTCCGTTCCGAATGTTTGAACGTTTGTTCGACGAGAGGTGCAAGGGCGGCAATCAATTAGTCGCGCGTAGATATTAGATTCGAGATTAAATTGGAAATTCCATGTATCCATGATTGAACGACACTCTAGAGCATGGCCGCGCGAGAGTTCACTATCGTTTCATTTCCTGGCAACGCGACAAACGCCGTATCGCAGTATCGCCGGCTCGTAGGCCTGCTGTCCGAAAAGCTTTATCGACAATTTCAGGAATCTGATATCGATTCGCGAGTGTTTTGCATAGCTTTCTTCGTATACTATACTTGCCATTACTAAGCTTACACTATGCGACAATAGACAATGCAGAAAACCATAAATCTTTACCTTGTATGTAAACTGTGGAGATTTCATGCATTTAGGACATAAAAGAATAAATAACAAACAAACGCTAGTAATATGTATAAACTGTGAATCTGATTGGAAAATAAAAAGTTTTTCAAGTTCATGATAAGAAATCGAAGTTAACACGTTGGTCGCCCACTCAACAATTATAAAAATTACATAGAATCAAAGCAATTTATTTAACAAAACGAGAACTGAGAAGTTTAGTACTTTGGTATTTGTGGCGGCTACTTCCTACGCTCGTCAACAGATGGACAAACAGACAAAGACTAGCCTTTCTCGCTAGTACCTGATCCGTCGCGGAATCCTATATATGTATACCGTCCTAAGCTGTCCTTACAATCAGTGATGGGAATACTGGCGCTTTTCACGCGCATGCGCGGTGATTTTAACCTCAGTCAAGTACGAAAATCGGGTACCTTGGTCGCCCCGCTAATTTCGCAAAATTGATTATGATTTGATTTCGTTTAGTTCACCGAACTGACACCTCTCTGTAGCTCCTTTTCCAATATTAGCAGTCATTATTTAATTAAATATTAACTTACCTGAAATTCTCGCAGTCCGCTCTTAATTGACTCCGCTAGACGTTCCCGCTAATAATGGTCCCCCACTACTTTCGCCCCAATAGTACCCCACAATCTTCGGACGTAGCTTCGGTGCTGCTGAAACTCGCGCATGCGCGTGGAAAGCGCCAGTATTCCCATCACTGCTTACAATATCCCTGTGTCTAACAAGGAGACCGCACAACCTGTCCCTCACGGATTTAGTTGAGATTTTACAGAGTTATAGATCTCGTAGACACTCAATAGTTTTCGAGATATTTGCAGTTAAAGTTTCACAACCGTAAAATGTCAGTTTAGTTCAATTTCTTACCATATAGTCGTGTGGCGTCAATCGTAGCGGAAGCGAGCTGAACTTCTACGCTGCAGGCCAGGGTTCAAATCCCTTCATGGTAATTTTTTTTAAATTTCTTTTTTACATGTAAAAATGCATTTTCAATGTTAAATAAATTTTAAATAAAATATTTTTATTCGCTAAAGGTCTAATTGAAAATGATACTTATTATTTTATAGAAGAAACACTAGAGCTATTATTACATACACAAAAGATAATAATTATAAAAGAATAATAATATTAAAATAATACATAACAAACAACAAATATACAATATATTGGATTGTAGCGTAAGTTCGTCCCGTTTTTGTTTGGTTGGTAGCGTGACATTGTTTATTCGACTCATTAACAACTTCACGCAGTCAAGTTTCATACGTTATTTTAAAGGTTAGATTTCAGTGATTATTTCAATAAAAGCAGTTTACAATCTGAGTCATCTATAGTTGTTTACAAGATTTTTCAAATGTCCGGAATTAAACTACATTTTCGACATATTTTGCTTAGAATTTTGTTTAAGAAAATATTTTTCTTACATGCTTTTGACGCGTTTTTACCTTTTTGGTAATAAAGAAACTAAATAACTATTGATGCCACCGATTGTAAAATACTTTTACTGAAATAAGCACTGAAATCTAACCTTTAAAATGACGTATGAAACTTGACTGAATGAAGTTGTTAATGAGTCGAATAAACAACGTCACACTACCAACCATCAAAAACGGGACAAGCTTATGTTACAACCCAATATTAACAAAACGCAATTATATTAAATATACAACGAAATCGAACCACGTATCAAAACGATCAGCACACAACGCGTTCACGGCAGAATTAATTAAACGAAAAACATAAGATGTACAGTACCATTCATGGCCTACGCTGCAGCAACATTTATATTAAACTGAACATTTATATTAAAATGAATACTCAACATATTAAAATTCTCAAAAGACGGAATACATTTTAATTAATTTTCTGTTCCGTGAAATCGACTTGGTAAGTTCTTATTTTTCATAACAGAAAGATGCTTTGCGTTCCAGATGCAAGATTGCAAAAGTAATCGCACAGGTCCGGTCGAATAGACGTCTCAGACCCGTCCCAATTGATATAAGATCCACGTCGCGATCGCTAAGCCTTAAAAAACGAAATTTTAGAATCCTCCCTCTCGAAATTCAGTGAGCTCCGGCGAGCGTGACATGTTCTACCGACGGAAGAATGTTGCAAAACGGGGCTTTCTTTTCCCTTAAAGCAAGAGCGGTAACTGCGAGCAACTCACACACACACACAGACGTAATATATACAAGACGCGCAGGTGTCTGTGCAGCCGATGTTTCGTCGGAGAAGATTACACCGCTGCACCCTTTACACCTTTTCTCTCTAACTCTCTCCATTCCGTAGGTTTCCTTTTTCCTTTATCGTCTTCCTCCTTTCCGTCGACTTTTTCACCGGCTTCCGTCGACACCTCAATCCACACACCGAGTCCCGAGAAATGGAACGTTACTATATGTATCTATGCAGTATACGTTGTGCAGCTGCTCTTCTTGTGCCGGAATTTGGTGATTCTTCGGGGGCTTTGACCATTCTCCCGTTTATTAATTGCAATTTTTCCGACCGCCCTTTCAAAACTTCTGCCTTGAAACTTTCATCCTTTCGAAAAGTGTATAACTCTTAAAACACCGCGGCAGTTTTGCGTGCACCGCCAAAGAAATATTTTTACTATTTTAATGTAGACCGAGAAAGCCTACAAAGATTGAGAGTTGCACAAACATCAGCAGTAATTTTTTGTTTTATTTATTTATTTTACGTTGCTCTCAAGTCTTTGCTAAGGTTATTTCGCGACGGGACCTACAGTTTATTAAGGTGGGTTCCGAACCACCCAATTACTTGCCGAACTGTTATTCGGGTTTTATACATTTATGACGAAAATAATTGGCTAGTGGGCTCGCGGTGTGAATGTTGGGGAATGTGAGGAAAGAATTCATAGCGAAATAAAGGTAATAATAGAAGTAAATAATTAACACTAGATTTACGGAGCACTAGAATTGATTATTTTACATTGCTTTATAAAAATAATAAAATTGTACTTACTTAGATCTTCAGCGATTTTTATTTTAATATGTACACAAAAAAATAAATCTATTTAATAATTCCTCACGAATGCCTCCTTACACTCTTCATAATCGTAAATTAAAAATTTTTGAATCCGTCATTTTGACGGGCCCCCTAAATCTAGTGTTAAGGTAAAGCAAAGTGAGAACATAAGTGGATGGAATACATAGTTTCCAACAATAAAAAGATTACAAGAATTGAAATCCATACATTTTTTACAATTTATTTAAACCACTAAGGAGAGGTATAAATTACTGTCTGGTTCCAACGTTTCGCAATAAATGCAAGCGAGTTTTATTTTGCACGAGGAACGGCAGTCTACTTAATTCTGCGGATTTTAGGCACTTACGACAAAAATTGATAAGTGTAGTTTCAAGCAATAAAGAAACACAAGAATTTAAGTGTATCCATACATTTTTTACAAATCAATTAAACCACTAAGAGGAGGTATAAATTACTATCTGGTTCCAACGTTTCGCAACAAATGCAAGCGAGTTTTCTTTTGCACGGGGAACGGCAGTCTACTAATTACTCGCGTTACTATTATCGCTTCGATCTGATGATGGTCATTTAACAAGGTGTTTCAAGCGGTCACCGGTGACCACCGTGGGGCGCGTCGACGCGCAGTAATTAATTAGGGATGCAGATGGAGGATTAACGTTTGTAAATTGAGTCGAAGAGCTAAACGGGGCGCGAACTTTTGCGTTCGATATTATCCAATTAACGATCGGATGGGATGTGCGGTCGCTATCTCGTCACAACGGGCATCGCTAAATTGGCGGCGGTGTTGTTTCGCTAATAATAAAAAGCTATCGGAACAAACGGAAAGGAACAGATGCACACACACAAACAGACATGCACACACGCACCGTACGGGATACGCTCTCCGGACTCCGAACAAATCCAGTTTCGATTTAAATCGGGGTCGAGTGATCGCGAACCGACTAGAGACACTTAGGAGCTATTTTCGATCGCCCACACGTAACAACAAACCGTGCGCCATCGGTCGCGAAAGATGATTGTTTGTATCGGACGCGACTCGTCGACGGCCGATCGATTTATTCGATAAATATCGCGCCCGAGAGCACCGCGGTTGCATAAAACGGAATTTTTCCTCGAAACCGGTGACACTTTGTCATAACCGCGCCAAAAGTGTTGTCACAACATCGACATCTATCCTCCGTAAACGGAGTGTCTCGTTCCAAGCGCTGAAACTACATTTTTCAATAAAATTTCAAATATCTCTTCAAATTAGGCTTTGCAACTGCACCGATGCAATTCTGTAAGATCCCACACTGCTCGATGATAAAGCTTGTTGAACAATGCAAAATTTTCCTCTACAATTTTTTTCTATTCGCGAAAGGAACAAAGTTATTGGCCAGTGATTAGATCTTCCCTGTATACAGGGTGTCCCGAATATGATGTATTTTCTTGAAAGAGGAAATTCGTGATGTCATTTGAAGTAACTTTTTCCTTTGCGAAAATGTTCTCCGTGGCTTTGTTCAGAAGTTATTGGTGAAAAACGCGTACCAATCGGAACGCGGCTGCTGAGGACGGATTCCGGCTCTGGCCAATGAAAACACCACGCTCAGCGAGACCCGTGCTCCGATTGGTCCGCGTTTTTCGTTAATAACTCTGCAACGAAGCCGAGGCGGCCATTTTCGCAAAGGAAAAAGTTACTTTAAATAACCTCAGGAACCGCCTAATTCCAAGGATTTTTACTATTTTTGGGACACTCTGTACAACCTATTAAAATTCATTCGTTCTTCCGTGAATGACTGAGTTTATTCGTTAGTTTCAATAACTTTTGTCCATCTCTGGCCCCAGATATACATTAGTTGTTTGAAAAAATTCTTAAACATTACTTGTTTTTACGATAAGCCGCCCTTCAGTACTTCTTGGTCGAGTGATCAGACAAATGTGCACGTGCAAACGCAACTGTCAACCGCGAACAATTCATGAACACTTTGACTCACACGTATGCAAAAATGATTTCGATTGTCATCGGTGGAATTCGATTGTCGTTGGCGCGTGAACACTGCTGTTCTCTTTTGACTTTCGACTGTTCCGGTACTCTATTTTTCGAGATTTTCCTCACAGCTTTCCTCGCGAATTTCCTCGTAAATTTCGAATGGATTATGTATACTTTTCCTATTTCACTATGCGTCGGGTGACACGGGAGCGATTTGCATGTGCCGCTGTTCGCGAGTTTGTTCGATTTTCTTCGAGCCTGTGGAACGGGAACAGCGTCAATGAGAATTCTTTCGCCTCTAACGTGTTATTTCTTACGTGTTTCTGAACGATAGCGAAATCGTCAGCTGTTAGGATTGCGAAAACACGAACGGCGCAAGATTGAAAGGAAACTAATCTTCGAGAAAGTGTTGGGCTTTCGTTAACCCTTAGCACTCGAATGGCGACTCTGCGGCGCCACTAAAAATATTACTATATATAACATTATTGAAAATATTGTTTACATTATTAAGTTTGTTTGTACTTAATATATAATTAAGTATTAAAGAATATGAAGTAGTATATCAGTTTTATACGCACAAAATCAAGAAAATTATTATTATTGGGTTGTGTAATAAATTCCCGCAATTTTGTGACTTGTTAGGCAAAGTGTATACAATATGGGCTGCTCTTTCTTTTGGAGGACCAGATGTTTTTAACTTTCCTGAACACTTTTTAAACTTTTTTTATGTAATCACGTAGATATCGATGAGAACATTACGAAAATGTAAGTATTATTGTTACTAATTCACTGGTTTATAAGTTATACGTGTGTAAACACGAGCAATTTTAAGCGTTTTTGACAGGTTAGGGCGTCGCCATATTGGATATTCTTTGGGTGGTAGAGGTAGGACTGTTGAGCGCATGCGCTGGACAGATGGTTATACGCGTGTAAACAAGTAATTTCAAGTGTTTTTCACAAATTAAAGTGTCATCACAGTAGTATATTCGCTTTGTGGTAGACATAGTAGTGTTGAGCGCATGCGCTAGATAATATGGTATATTCGCGGATCGGCTGAGTAGTACTGAGCGCATGCGCTAAATGGCACGGTATGCTTACAAGATAGAAGCACATGGATAAATGAAGCTGATTTTAATATTTTTCTGCAGTTTGTTGTCATTTTATTGTTGATTTTAATTTTAATTTGTGGATTGGTGCGAAAATTTAAGAAATGTAGTGTTCACCAGTGCGATATGAAAATATACAGAATCATATACAGGATCTAAAAAAGAAGGTATAGTCCAAGTTGGATTGGGGTTAGGTCGTCTCGTTGATTTCGTACATCAGTGGTAGGCACGGGTGGAGCCCCTCAAACGCCTGCTTCTCCCACCAACCTCTCTTTCATGCAGCGCGCACGTTCGTTGCGTAGGCCGATGTCTCGTGTCTTCGTTGCCCCATTGTACCGCGCTTGCTGGAAGGGGACAGAGGGCGCTACGGTGTGGTCGGTTTTGCCTCGATTGAGGCAAAATTGCCCATCACTGGTATACATATTCATACAATATTAAAAAGAGATTCAATCTTTTTTTAATATTCAAATATACATACAATATTTATTCTATATTAAGAAACAAATTTTTTTTTTTAAATATACAGGAAATATGTATTTCATGTTACGACAAAAATATTTTTTTCTAAATATTAAATGAATCTTTATTTCATATTAGAAATAGAATATTTTTTTCCTAATATACAGATAATATTTATTCCCTGTCGTACATGTGTTATTATTACGTACGTGCTTCTGCTGTCATCTAACGGATCTGCTCGGTACTACTTAGCCGATCTTACGTGTACCACCTAGCAAATATACGAATATTGCGGCGCTTTAACCTGTCAAAAAGGCTTATAAGTGCTCAACTTTACACGCGTATAACTTCTGAACCAGTGAACTCCTGGCAATAAGACTTTCATTTTCGGCGTTTTCTCGTCGAAATCTATAGGACTGCATAAAAAAAGTTAAAAAAAATTGGTCCTCCAAAAAAAGGTTTAACCATAATATGCATTCCCAAGTTCTTTTCTTGCTCTTCAAACCTATCTGCTTCAATTTTTCGAATTAATTTTCAGGATTTTGAAATAGAAGTTCCAGGAGGCAAAAAAATTCATTTTCTACGTCTACTCTATTTTACCTTTCGTCGTGGTCAAAATGCTACGGAAATAGCGAGCGACATTTGTGACGTGTATGGAGTACAAAAGATGCTATAGCTCCGAGGACTGCTCAAGATTGGTCACACGTCACAAATATCGCAAGCTTGTGTAATAAAACTTTGGTAGACAATGATAGAAAATATTATTTATAAAAAGTACTGCTTTAAAATCTAACCGTATAATTTGCGATAATCTAATATATATTTGCAAACACTATTATCATCCTACACACTGTTCCCAAAGTGTGCCGCCATCGGCCAAGATAGCTCGACGCTTGTCGCGCCGACTAACCTAATTGCGGCAGGCATCTTGCGTTTCACGGGTCTCGCACGGTTATTGCGGTGAATTTAGCCGGTCGAAATTCCGGCAGAGACGTTGACAATGTCTCGAAACAACGTTTCGATCGATCTCCTCGAGCAGAAAGCGATGGTTTCCGTGCAGTTGCATCCGGTTCGCGCGGTTGCATCGCACGCTATCATCGCCGAAGACAAATGATAGCGAGTTTCCACGGCTGTGGATGAAAAATACGCGTTGCTCGGGTGCTGTCCTCGCTCAGAAATGCAGTGAACGCTCCGGAGGAGATTCTGCCGGGTAGTTAAGCCAGCCACAGCAACTTCGAACCACGATCGGCCGGCAAAACGAATGCGTCGACAACGAACGACTAAACTTGGAAGAGAGTTCTACGTGCGCCGCATTGTTCGCATCTCGTGCAGCTGTGCAACTACGATTTCTTCCGTTTCTTCTGTTTCTTCCGACTACCGGAATTTAGAAAGCCACTCATAATCACTCGGAAACGGAATAACCTGCCCAGCGAACGAACATAGTTCCTATTAAACGAAAACGTAACGTTACGATGCCCTCGTCGCGTTGAAGACTTTCTTGGCTTGTGAAATGACTATGTGAAGAATGTACTATGGTATATGTATCCAAATGCGTTAGACGACCCGATATATATATATATATATATATATATATATATATATATATATATATTAGGAGGTTGAATAAGTTCTCGCTGTTTTCCGAAAGGTGGTAATACTAGAACTGCGTGAATTTAGTTTCAGATAGTAACGTATCTATAATGAAGTACTACATATATGCAAGGTTAAAATTCAGTGTATGTCATTCCACTGAAGTATAAACAATTTTTCTTTCATTGTGCTAAATGTCGAATTTCATGCCAAAGAAAGAGTAATTGCGGGAAATTTTACTACACTATTTTATTAAAAAAAAATCTGCAGCTGAAGCACACAGAATTCTTGTTGACACCTACGGCGACCATGTTCTGTCGGAAACAATATGCAGAGATTGGTTTAGACTCTTCAAAAATAATGATTTTGATCTTGAAGATAAAGAACGCCCTGGCGCACAACAAAAACTTGAAGACGAAGAATTTGAGGCATTACTTGATGAAGACTCGTGTCAGATACTAGCTGAACTTGCAGAATCATTAGGAGTTGATCACACAACAGATTCGAAACGTTCGAAAGCGTTAGGAATGATTCACAGGAAGGACGTTGGGTGCTGTACGAGTTGAAGCGATTTTTCAGCTTGACAACGCGCGGCCACATGTTGCAAAACCGGTGAAAACGTTTTTGAAAACACTTAAATGGGAAGTACAACCCCACCCGCTGTATTCACCAAACATTTCCCGATCAGATTACCATTTGTTCCGATCGATGACACATCGCCTGGCTGAGCAGCGCTTCCAATTTTATGAAGATATCAAAAAATGGGTCCACTCTTGGATTGCCTCAAAAGTCGTGTCGCTTTTCCGACATGGAATTACTATGCTGTCAGAAAGATGGGGAAAAGTAATGGCTAGCGAGAGACAATACTTTCAAGAACATATTTTTTACCAATCTTTTAAAATAAAGCATTCATTTCATAAAAAAAACAGCGAGAACTTATTCAACCTCCTAATATATATATATTAGTTTCCACAGAAGTGACTTTATAACAGTTGAATGGTGCATGTACAGGGTGTATAAAAAGTAATGGTCATCCGTCCTAGGGGTGAATCTACACCTCTGGATCGGTGGACATTTGTAACAGAAACTTACCGCAAAATTGTTTATAACAAAGAAAATTGTTATTAAAGTCTTTTTTACATCAACGTCTTCTACTCGTCAGAGAATGAGTTTGAAAGGAGCTATATGTCGCAAACATATGACATTTGATTCCTTCAAGTTTGCAATCTTAAATAGACGATATAAAAGAGGACGGATGACCATTACTTTTTATACAACCTGTACGTGTGTTCAGATCGCTGCATGTTCTAATTCTTGTAATTTGTATGTAATCTATTCAGTGTAAATATATTATATTAAATTGTCCTAAATATATAATTGGGCAAATATCTGCTACAGGCCACAGGCGTTAAATAATTTTTTGACGGACTGAAACCACAATGGATTTGTTTGAAGTTTCCTCTTAGAACAACATTTAAAAATTTGTTGTACGATTTTGTATTGTAATGCTATTTTGCGTTGAATCACCCAACTACGAACTTTTTCACTTTCTACCATATTTCACGTTTGAATAACTGTACAGGCTTTGAAGAATTGTTTACTGAACTGAAACCTGCGTGGTTTTTAAGATTAAAATTTCCTCTTTGCAATGACGTCTTAAAATTTGTTGTACAATTTTTGCTGCCGTTTTATTCGGCGTTGAGTACCTCTAGGTCCCTTGGGCACTTCCGTTATTTAATATAATGATAGTGGAAAAAATTAGGTATTGAAACATTTGTTGATGGACTGAAAGCACCGTGAATTTGAAAATTGGAAGTCTCTTGATTGCAATGACACCTTAAAACACGGTCTACGATTTTTCGTTGCCTGTAGAAAGGTCGAGCATTTAATATAGGACTTTGGTCCCACGGCGAGTGAGAGATAGTCATCAATGAAAGTATCGTTCTCGCCGCATGATTAATTATGTGCCGCCGTTTCTTTTAAACCAGATTGGATCACTCCGCTGATCGACCTAATTCAGAGTCATCAAATCCATACACTGTTACTTATGTCGGTAGTTCGCATGATTCGCGTTTCCGTGCGACGTGACTGCAACGCAGAAAGTATTGATAAGGTGTTCAATACGCCACGTGACACACTTACATATTTCTCATTGCATTACTACATCACCGACACCCCGTCATTTCGACACCTATCCTAGTTCCATTTTTACACGAAGCCCCTAGCCAATTGCGTTGATTCAACAAAATTCTTATGATCACAATGGAAACTACATTATTAGAAAGAGTACACACTATTCTTCTTGGGACTATGGAAAGAAATCCTTCCCCAGGTAATTTATTAACACTAGATTTACGGGCCCCGTCAAAATGACGCATTCAAAAAATTTTAATTTACGATTATTAAGAGTGTAAGGAGGCATTCGTGAGGAATTATTGAATAGATTTATTTTCTTGTGTACATATTACAATAAAAATCGCTGAAGATCTAAGTAAATACAATTTTATTATTTTTATAAAGCAATGTAAAATAATCAATTTTAGTGCTCCGTAAACCTAGTGTTAACGACATTCCAAAGTGATCGATTTTTTTTAGAGGACACTCTATATATTTTCTTGAATATTCCTGTAGAGCGTGAAAAGACGAATCCAACGAATACCCTAACCATACCGTTATGATCATTCAATCTTGAGATATTTGTATCCGAAAGCTAAGGTTTTGAGTTAGGTTTGTTCGTTTCAGACACGAATATCTTGAGATTGAATGATCGTAGCGGTATAGTCATGGTACTCATTGGACTCGTCTATTTACGATCTACAAGAATGTCTAATAAAAAAACACAAGTTTCCGTTAAAAAAAATATCAATGTTCTCAAAATAGCGCAGAAGAATAACTATGGGAGAAGATTCCAGTGAAAGTACGTGCTGAACGAGATCTATCACTCTGTAAAATCTCAACTAAATCTGTGACGGACAGTTGGTGCCTTCTCCTTGTTAACCGATCCGCTGAACGCTCACCATCTATCCAGCGCATGCGCTTAACAGTCCTACCACTATCGCCCAACGAATATCCAATATGGCGGCGCGCTAACCTGTCAGAAACGCTTAAAATTGCTCATGTTTACACGTGTATAACTTTTCAACGAGTGAACTCCGGTAACCAAAACTTGAATTCCGGGTACTAAAACATACACGTCTACCATTTTCTCGTCAAAATGTGTAGCATCACATACAGAAAACTTGAAAATTTTTGGTCCTCTAAAGTACAATTCAGCCTACGTAGTTATTCTACTCGTTGTACTCGTCTTTTCACGTACATTTTCATTTGATCTCCCCTTCTTAGAATTGTCTTTGAACATTTTTATTTTGCATAATAATAAGACTAATGCTGATTAGTTTAACAAGTCGTTTTTGAAAAGTAAAGTTGCGTTGCTATATGGCCACGATACTCGTCTCACCGACTGAGTTTTGCAAAGAAACGACGCTAATGAGCCAGTAGACATTTTTCTGCGACAGTCGTGCCAGTGAGCGTAACCTGGAACGCCATTTAATTTTGTTCTTGCTCGAAACGCATGATCCTCGGCCTGGTTTCGCTGAACTTTCAGCTGTATATCGTGGGCTTAAATAATTACGTTGCGACAACGACGACGACTTTGCTTTCGTGATTGTTGATTTATCGGTGCTACATAAACGCGAACGCAAACGCAAACTACGCGGTCATCTGCGGGAAAACTTTCTGTCCATGTTAAATTTTACATCGCCATCAACTCGAATTTTTACGATTTCGTTCCGCTAGGTCTTTGGAATTAATCCCTGGCAAAATCAGATTTCTTAAAAATACATGAATTTCGTACTAGCTAAAATAGTGTTGAAGCTCTGCTGGTTCCAGAGAGAATGAATATATTGTTAAATCTGGAAATGCAACCTCCTCGAGGTATAACTAATTTTCTCTGTTTAGTCAAATTTAGTTACACGTTTTAGTAAGGGAACCATTTTGTTTCCCGGAATAACTATTTTCGTATTATTGTCTAATTATTGTCTGCAAAGATTGAACACGAAATCTGAGTAGATAAAAGGACAGTGAATAGATCGAACCATTGTCGCCATCGTCACTAACTCTATGATAACTGTTTTATTATTAATTATTTTCGAATGAAACTTTTACCGACATATTCGAGACATTTTTCTGATCAAAACGATACCACAAACGCGTACACGTACAGTTTAGGTTATATTTACTCGTTTATTAAATAGAAATACATTTAATCCTAAAGCGGAACCATGTGCAGCACGAATCATTGCACCAATCAGTAAAGATTTGATCTGGAATACTCAAATTCATCGACCAGTTCGGATAATCGAGGTTCCCGTTTTTCGCGGATTAAACGGGTAAGTGCAATCCAAATGTTATCGTGCTTGGACCAGGGGTGGAAACGGTTCTGAAAATAACTGTTTGAAACAGTTATATAGCGGTTCTGACTGAAACAGTTATGTAGAACCGAAATGATGTTGTAACTGTTATGAAAATATCGGTTACGGTTACGGTTCTTCGGAACCGATATTATAACGGTTCTATAACTTTTATTTTTAGGTTCTGGATTTCGGTTTCGGTTTCGGTTTCAGTTTCGGTTCTTCAGACTTCAGAACCTATAATATGTCCCGTATCGATCTCATATCGGTTTTGCAATTCTGCAACTGATATTTTTTGGTTTTGCAACGGAAAATGTCGCTTCGAATGATCTCATGAACCTCCCATTTCCGGATGTTGAAGACATTTTGAGACACCCTGTATAGCCGGTACAGAACCAAAAGATATCAGTTGCAGAATTGCAAAGCCGATATGAGACCGACACGGGACATATTATAGGTTCTGAAGTCTGAGGAACCGAAATAATGTTGTACATAACTGTTATGGGAGTATCGGTTCTCGCTTATATCGGTTACGGTTACGGTTCCTGAGAACCGATATTATAACTGTTCTATAACTGTTATTTTTAGGTTCTGGATTTCGGTTTCGGTTCTTCAGACTTCAAAATTTATAATATCTCCCGTATCGGTCTCATATCGGTTTTACAATTGACATTTTTTGGTTCTCTAACGGCTATACAGGGTGTCTCAAAATTCCTTCAACATCCGGAAATATGAGGTTCCGGAGATCATTTGAAGCGACATTTTCCTTTGCAAAAATGGCGTCCGCGGCTTTATTGAGGAGTTATTAACGAAAAACACGGACCAATCAGATCGCGGCTACAGTGAACGGAGTCCGACTCGGGGACAGGTCCCGCTTAGCGTGGCGTCGCCGTTGGCCGAGCCAGAATCAAACCGCTGTAGCTGCGCTCTGATTGGTCCGTGTTTTTCGTTAATAACTCTTAAAAAGAGCAGCGGACGCCATTTATGCAAATGAAAATGTCGCTTCAAATGATCTCAGGAACCTCCCATTTCCGGATGTTAAAGGAATTTTGAGACACCCTGTATAGCCGATACAGAACCCAAAAATATCAGTTGCAGAACTGCAAAACCGATATGAGACCGACACGGGACATATTAGAGGTGCTGAAGTCTGAAGAACCGAAACCGAAATCGAAATCCAGAACCTAAAAGTAACAGTTATAGAACCGTTATAATATCGGTTCTCAAGAACCGTAACCGTAACCGATATAAGCGAGAACCGATATTCTCATAACAGTTAAAACATTTTTTCAGTTTTCGTAACTGTTTCAAGAACCGGAATCAATATCATAACTGTTTTCAACCCCTGGCTTGGACTCAAATTAACCAGAAAAATGTCAGGAATACGTTAGTGCAAGTATCGTAGAGGAATAATTAAGAACAACAAAGTTATGCCACTATATAGTAATTGTCTCACCAACACGTCCGCTCCCATATCTCGTATTACACCGCTTTCTAAACTTAATAATTTAAACAAGCGTATTTAATACATTTGGCTCTGTGTTCTAGGTTAGAAATCTCGCGGAACGTGTTGAAATTAGTCCCTTATTCCGTGTCTTATAAACAAATTTATGCAAACGCCGCTTCGCACGAAGATTCCAGTTGCAACGAACGCTCGATTCTGTCGTGAGTGGCGGATATGTGAATTCGGATGAACATAATATGCCGAATGAAGTACGCGAGGGACGGGAAATCGTGCCGGAATCTCGATAATTCCGATCGATATCGAAAGAAATTCCGAGGGACCACTTGATATGCGGATGTCGGACTTTCCGTTAATCGGAAAAAGAAAAAGCCCTGACGACGAAATTGATTTCCCATGAAACGCCCCGAGTGGTCGAAGTACACCGCGGATTAAAGGGCAAAGGAATACGGAGGTTTAGGTTAGGTTCACTGGAATACAGTTGGTTAGCATGTAGCAATTGGAGGGAAACGTGGAAACCTCGCCAACCGATTTCCTTTTATCGGTCTCAGGGAGAATTACCTCTGGTTCTCGCATTCAATCTCCTGTAAATATCCTCGAAACATACTCTCGAATGTACGCCACCAGAGAAATTTATTAGACATTTATTAAACATCGTTCTCGCATTTTGATAACCAACAGGCGATTCTTAGAATGGGTATAGCAGGATAAGAATGGTTCAGCGACCACAGCCACAATTTTTTGTGTATTAATACATTGTAATTGGTACTGTGTGGAAAACAATGGATTTAGATAATCCCCCAAAATTTTAATTCGCTAACACTTCATATAAGGATAATATGAGGGTAAATACACTTTCGTGTATCATTTTTTCTCTCGGTTGTTAATTAAGATATTCAAATGGAATAAAAACGAAAATACTCGATCTAACCTCCTTCATATCATATATTTTTTTCACAATTGTGATCAAATTATTAAGGGTAGAACAAAATCGTTTAATTTTTTAGGGGTGGGGGCGTAACACTTCCAAAAAATTCAAAAACAATGTACTGTTACCTATCTAATATATACAAAAGTTTCAAAATGGTCGGATTGGTGGAACATATTTAAATATTGAAAAACAAATGAAATTACAAACGCCGAATATATCCGGCATCCATATGGTGTTACTTATACAGGGTGTTTCGTCTAAAACAGGACACTTAAATATCTCCTCTACCTCTGAAAATACAAAAAATGTTTCTAACGTAATCTAAATGGTTTCAAAAGACGAATCAGATGGAAGAATCGTTTTTTATAAATTCTAATTTTTTAATCGTTTTTTCAAGGCTACTCGTGTTTTTTTACATATATACACACATTTTTGTTATTGTATGTTATAGAAAACATTATTGTGCATTCATCCATGTTTAATAGCACGACCTTGAAATGACCGTGACCTCTAAAATTTGCTAATTAATGCAGAACTTACTTTCAGCGACATTTCAGATTCAGGAGGTAAGATCGAGTATTTTCGTTTTTATTTCATCTGAATATCTTAATTAACAACAAGGAACAAAAATGACAGAGTAAAGTGGTATTTACCCTGATATTATCCTTATACGAAAGGTTAGCGACTTCAAATTTTGGGGTATTATGTTTCAACCTAAAACCATTGTTTTCCACACAATATGAGTTAGAATATATTATACACAAAAAATTGTGGCTGAGGCCGCTGAACCATTCGTATCCTGCTAGACCCTTTTTTTATCCGCTCAACGCAAACCCAATTGTCACTTTTCTCCCTCAGTTTTTGTGGAATTTCATTCCGAACGAACACTTTAAATGCTTGGAAGGGCAAAAATACTATTGGAGTAGCGGTTTTTATATTATCTTTTTACCACAACGCACAAATTCACAAGCAATACTTACAACTATACACCGACACTTCAAAAATATGAATGATCTCGCTATCAAACTTCAATGCGGAATCTGCATTTTCCCCATTCTTTTGAGATTTTTCACAACCAAGATTTTCAACTTAAAAATCTGAATTAATTTCTGTGTATCTATCTAAACCAAGGATGCGCATTTTTGTCTCAATTGAGACAAAACCGTCCCCACCATAACGCCGACTGCCCCCCACCAGCATCCGCCGTAACCATAGAGGAAAGAAGTGCTTCGCCCGTCGCTAACAATGCGCAGGCGTCGCGCATGAAAGAGAGGTTGGTGGGAGAAGTTTGAGGGGCCTCTACCGTGCCCATCTCTGATCTAAGCAGTTCACGTCTGTTCAATTCTTTTTAGAATATTCGCATACAATTAGATAGGGAAAACAGGCCAAAAACTGGTTTTTCCATTTTATCCCATAACATCTCTCCCTGTCGAGATATGGGACTAAAATTGTACACAATATATCTTCTCGCGACACTAACAAATATAAAATAAACTTTATTAATGACTGAAGAAATTTTGAGAATGTTACAAGAAAATTTCATTTAATTGACAGCAAAAACTGTTAAGTAAGCAGATTGGATGGCGTCACTGACACAGAAAAATGCAAGCGTGTAATTCCAGAGTGAACAAATCAAAGGATCGGCTGAATTAACGTTCGTTTGTCGAAGAATTAGTGGAGTAAAGTATCCCAGGTATGTTCATAGGGCACGGTGACATTATGCATCGTGATTCGCGGTTGATAAATCATTGATTTATCGCAATAATACGCATCAAATGTTCCGTATTCCGGCGGCTCGATGCTTCAAAGAGAATGCATAATTCATGGCTCAGAAGCGGCATATACATAGGGATAACGCGATTCGACAGAAACCAACACGCGCCGGTCTCAGCTTTTCTCGTTGGTTCCCAAACACCTTCAAATCATGGTTGGTATTAGTCTGCCACGAAGCTGCTCCGCCGGAGAATCCCCGCGGCGACAATTTAAAAGTTTCCTCCGCTTAAAGATTCATAAAATCCGCTCGCGGAAACTCCTCTTACCCGGCGTGCATTTCTGCGGTCGGCCATGCTAAATTATCCGCACTTTCTTCTTTTAAAATCCCTATGGATTACGAAGTTAACACTACGGTGGACTACCCAGTCCAAAAAAGATAGTATACGCGTATATTTTCTAAAAGTTTATGTATAGTGCTAATAGACTATGGTTTTAGATTAAAATTATCTAAATATCATCCTTTAAACATTATTGTATAGAGAAACTGATACATGTAACAGTGGAGAGAATCTGTTCTCCAGGCAATTTATTAACCCCTTGGCCTCCAACAACGAGTGAGACGCGTGGTAAGAAATTTAGGCCAAAAAAATTATTTAAATAAAAATAAATTTTTTAAAATACCACGTTTTTAAAACGGTCTAAAAAGTATAAAATAATTTGAAAATAAAAACAAGAATTTGAAATTGTGAATTTTGAATAGCTGTGAAAATACTTGTAAGATTTAAAACGAAAAACGTGGGGCGCAAGATAATAGTAAGGAGTGTAGGGAGTAGCAGCCGTTGAGAAAACTCACACAACAGTTTATATCATTTGCGGAGCAATACAATTTTTAGTGATTTAGGTGAACTATTCATGCATCAATTATCTATTGCATGCGCCCCACGTTTTTCGTTTTAAATCTTACATTTTCACAGCTATTCAAAATTCACAATTTCAAATTTTTGTTTTTATTTTCAAATTATTTTATACTTTTTAGACCGTTTTAAAAACGTAGTATTTTTAAAAATTTATTTTTATTTAAATAATTATTTTCTGCTTTTTAATATTGTGTGTGTGAAATTTTTCAATCGATTTTTTTTGTAGACATTATTTCTGACACTTTCAAACACAGATTTTTGTTAATTTCTAATCTCGTACACGATATTATTATTAACTATATCAAACATACTCCCCAACATCAAAAGGCTTCCTCTCCTACTTCTTGCACGTATATTTCATTCGATTTTAAACATTTTGATGAAATTATAACAGAAAGGTGTAACGGTTCTTTCACTTGGTAAACAAAGCGATGATGCACTACCGATCGTCTATCATATACTGAGCTCCGTCGAGACGAAGTGGGTTCGTGGAGTGGGGACGAGTCAGAGTGCGTACGCATAGTAAAGTAGAGAGCGTTGTCGCGCGGAGTGGGGATCGCTGAACGCGATGACCGCGGTGTAACGGTAATAACGGTAAAAATATTTAATTGTTATTTCTCTTAAACGGATAGACTTTTAAAAAATTTGTTTTGAATACTGCATTGTCATCCAGTTCTGAGCTACGTTTCCAATTTCAAGTCTCTAGCTCATCGGGAAGTTAGTTTAAAATCAATTGCAAGATTTGTACCGAACAAACAAACAAACAAGAAAGCGAGCTGGTACTTCATTCATTCATTTCATTCGTAAACAACACTAACACGAAGATTACTAATTTTCTACGAGTTTTCTCAAAACATTATTAATTTAAATTTAGTATTAATTTACAAATTGTTACTGATGCATTATCCACTTTCAAATTATAAATCATTTTTGTTCACCGATGAATTGATCATAATTACTTCCCAGACATCTTAAAAGTATTAGTTGTGCCAAACGTCTTTCTTATTTCACAATTCCTTTCCTAAACATATAAATGGCTCGACGCGTGACCGACCTTCTTGTTTATTATAGCCCGAGCAATCGGGAGTTAGCGGGTACGACAAGGGGTTAACGGGATTTCAAAGCGGTCGATACTTTTTTTGTAGGACACCCGATATATCTTCTTCGATATTCTTGTAGAGCGTGAAAAGGTGAATCCAACGACTACCATGATCACACTATTACGATCGTTCATTCTCGAGATATTTGTGTCTGAAATCTACGGTTTAGAGTTGGGTTTGTTTATTTCAGACACGAATATCTCGAGACTGAATGATTGAAATGGTATGGTTATGGTAGTCATTGAATTCGTCTTTTCATGCTCTATGGGAATATAGAAGAAAACATATAAGTTTACGTATTGAAATTATACATTGTAATTATAATGACGTAGTTTTAATTTTTTTAAATAGTGTAGAGTCATCAAGCTTCTTTGAGCTTTTAGATTCGAACGGATATTCGAAATGTGTATTCAACAACAAGCTTGCCCAATATCAGGGAAATTCGATGCAACAGGTGCTTAATAAACTGACAGCTGTGATGCAATTCTTTTTCATGACCTGTATTACTTGAAGATGGAATAAATTTAATTTCTCGTTAATTTTAGAATAAATTGAATATGTGTCGAGTGTGATATTTATTAAGAAATTAAATCTATTTCATTACAATAGACATCGGAATAGTAAAACAACTTAATAGTTTTAATTGTCTTGCTTTAAACAAATATTGAATATATGTGGACTGTTGTAATATACAATAATTAATAAAATCCTCAACTAACTTCGTTGTCTGTAGATAAATAGACGCAGTTTGCTAAATAAAAATAAAAGTCGTCGTAATTTACAATCTTCAAGGCCTAAGACAGTGGTAGCGTTTTATTTTTATTTTATTCCATTATCTGTGTACATAGTTTTGCAATAAATAATTACAGATACATCTTATCCATATCAGATTCATTTCACAAGTTATCTAACAACGATATCGCGATTGTTTCGCGTGATTCTCTGCAACGATAGTTACAATTTGCTATACAGGATACACGAAATGATAAAATTGAAAAACATTTCATGATACTTTAATTAACCTCTTGCCATATAATATCATTGTACACATAATAATCCACTAAACATTTATATAATTCACTTCTTTTCCGAATGAACTGCGGACGTTTATGGAGCATAAAAATTATATAATGAAATTACAAGAGACGATGAAGCGAAGAAAAATGTTTATTTTAACAGTTATAATGGGTCAACGATAGTGTAATAATATTTTTACTAATAATTATTTTTTGTCAGAAATGCAGAAATTCCGCTCTACCACTAAATGCAAACACACGATAAATGCAAATTTTCTTTCTCTTCAAAAATTTATGATCATCATCATACACGTTCTAATTACCGAAACAGTGGACGAGATCATAAGGGGTTAAACGACGAAAGGAACACAATCAGAGAAATAACCCCGCACGCTTATGATTGAAGGACCGAAATAATTGCTATCAACAATATGGAAACGACAGAGAAGCCAATTGTACTTGCTGAAGATTTTGCTAGTTTAGTCGAGGACAAAATGATAGATGCCTTTGCTGGAATAGTGAATTCGGTCAAATTCACGTTGGAGCTAAAAAATAAACAATAAACCATCATTAAAAATAATGTAGTAATATCGATGAATGTAATGTATTACAATATTTCATCGATAATTGTCCACAACACGGGTCCGATCAGGGACAGTTATCGGCCAGATATTTGGGACAGTTATCGATAAAATACTGTAGTCAGTATACAAGTCAACTAATTAATGGAATTTATTAACACTAGGTTTAAGGAGCGCTAAAACTGACTACTTCGCATTACTTTATAAAAATAACGAGAATGTCTCTGTCCAAATTTTTAATCTTTTTATTTACGATATATACCTACGAAAATAAATTTGTTGAATAATTCCTCATGAATGCATCATTAAACTCTTAATAAACGCAAATTTTGACGCGTCCTGTAAATCTAGTGTTAAACAGAAAATCGAACAATGATGACGCGACTGCAGATGCGCATTCCAAAAATTTGTGATCTCGAAGTTGGGAATTTTGCAAACAACTTCAGTTGAACATTGTTCACTCACTTCAACGTCACGTTGGCCAGCGTGTTGCTGAGGTGAATCCGGGACGCTGAGTTCTTCATTATCTCCGTCACGTCGACGGTGATGTTGGTGTTTTTGTTGAAGTTGATGAACAGTGCGATCGTTTCGTTGCCCAGGCTTCGTCTGACAACGAAGACCTCGTTCTTAAGCACGGCAGTCGCCGTTTCGCCGTCCTTCAGAACAGGACTGTTTCGTAGTTTGACTAGGTTAGTGTACAAACTGAGATGGGATTTCGGGTCCTTTTTCTGGGCTTCTACGTTTACCGTCGTGTAAGATGGATTGACAGGAAGCCAAGTGCTGCTTCCGGTTGTGAAACCTGTCAACACAAAGTACAATTCAAAAACGGATTACGAATATTACATGCATCTTCACAAACGCACTGGCGCAGCGAAGGTTTCAACAATCTACAGCCCCGTGTACCATTAAAAGTCGCACACCAAAGTGTCCATTTATGTTTAGTATATTAACGAAATATCAAGGGGGTCGTTACTCTATTTTACAGGACACCCTATATATTTTCTTCGATATTCTTGTAGAGCTCAAAATTCTTGTAGAATCTAACGACTACCATGACCATGCTGTTTCAATCGTTCAATCCCAAGATATTCGTGTCTGAAGGGAACAAACCTAACCCGAAACCTTAGTTTTCAGACACAAATATCACGATAATGAACGATCGTAATGGTTTGGTCATGGTACTCGTTGGACTCGTCCTTTCATGCTCAACGAGAATATCGAAGAGAATATACAGGGTGTCCTATGTAAATAGTGTAAGTAGCGAATTCTTTTGTAAATAGGTTCTCTCCCTCTCTCTCTCTCTCTCTCTCTCTATATATATATATATATATATATATATATATATCTAATATATATATATATATATATATATATATCTAATATATATATATATATATATATATATCTAATATATATATATATATATATATATATATCTAATATATATATATATATATATATATATCTAATATATATATATATATATATATATATATAATATATATATATATATCTAACATATATATATATATATATATATATATATCTAATATATATATATATATATCTAATATATATATATATATATCTAATATATATATATACATATATATATATATATATATATCTAATATATATATATATATATATATCTAATATATATATATATATCTAATATATATATCTAATATATATATATATATATATATATATATATATATATCTAATATAAGTTAGAATTTAAGATAGAATCATAAGATAGATATAAGACTAGTTGTAGGTGCGGGATGAGGAGGTAAAACGGGAGAAGATGAAAAATGTTAAGAATTGTAACCCTTAGGGAAATCAATAAAGTTACTACTACTACTACTATACAGGGTGTCCTGACAAAAATATCGATGACTTTGAAATCTGGTTAAGATATTAGAATAATACTTTAAAAAAATCAATAACCCAAATTCAAAACACCGCCATTTTATAAATAATCATGATTTTCATTTATTTTTGCGTTCATACTGATTAATGTGCTTCCTGATTTCTTTCGTATTGAATAGTTTCAATCATGTTCGAAAAAAGTGTGACTTCTTTGGATTCGATGAACGTAAATTACGGATGAAGGTATTTTTGCTTGACGATGTTCACGTATTAGATACATAATTTCTGCTCACCTGCTTGATTTTTGTCATTCCACTGCATCGGTGTTCGGCAACCATCGCGAAAATCTTTGATCTCACCTTTTGTAAAGTCTTCCATGCCAATTTCTTCGCCGTAATAGGTTACAGCCACACCAGGTAAAATCATCTCGAGCATGATCATCTGCTCGCCCCTGCCAGGATAACGAGTCGGCACACGGTACCTGTCGTGGTTGCCCATCTAAACAAAATTCAATTACTTTCTACACTTCATTCCTGTCGGGGCAGTATTAGCATTCCATTGAATTAATAACATTTTAAAGGAATTAATAAAATTAATAAATTGTAGGAGTTAATAATAAATAAAGGAATTAATAAAATTTAATTTTAGAGGGATTTCAATTCTAATTTAAGTTTTCAATTACTTTATAGAGGAAATTTTAATAATTGAGTTAATAAAATTTAATTTCAGAGAAATTTTAATTTTAATTTAATTTTTCAAGTAGTTCAGAAAAATT
Organism: Sphecodes monilicornis; assembly: GCA_913789915.3. NCBI lineage: Eukaryota > Metazoa > Arthropoda > Insecta > Hymenoptera > Halictidae > Sphecodes > Sphecodes monilicornis. Next base: position 6,024,329 of record OU565301.1, on the reverse strand, counting down.
AATGGAAGTCAAATGATACGAATTTCAATATTAGAAGAAATAGCACAATTTATATTAGAATGGCGCAAAAATAATTTTAGTCAGTTGTAGCATCTAATTGCAAAGTTAAAGTTTCGAAACCAGAATTACATCTGCACGAACTTGAAAAATATTAATATTATACTATGTTACAAAGAGTTTCATTGTTTTAATTGTTTCCAACAAGTTATATGATTTATTGTGACTGTTCGATTGATTTCATTACGTGTCCATTTACTTACCACCCAATTCGCAACGCCATTCCATGACATAGAATTTAACCAGTCGTCCGCGACTTTTTTGAAACTCTGCGCATTGGACGTCATATTCACGTCAGTTATGTACTTGAAATTGAACGGAACGTGAGATCCGTAACGATAAAACTTAATCGTGTTGTCTAGACTCGTGTACGCCTCTGTCATTAACAGCTGTATCGAAAAAAACGTACATTATTTCATTTATGCATCTACCAGAGATTCTGATACGAAGGGTCTCCCTAGCAGTATTGTGATATGGGACGCTTTCTTCGCGCATGCGCGACAATCGTTGACTTCACAAAAGTAAAAGTTTGGCTAAAATGGGGTACCACGGTCACCCGGCATAATTTGGCAATTTTTTTTTTATTAGATCTTGAAATATGAATGTATAACAGATAACATGCGTATGTCAATCAAATATTAACAATAATTTACCAAAAATTCGTAACACGCTCGTCTTGTCGTGTCGTCCTTGACTCTTACAGTACTTTCCCGCCAATAATAGTACCCGACTACTTTCCCCACAAACTTAGGACATAGATCAGGCATGTCCAGAAGTAGCTCACTTGGAGGCAAATTCGAGGGTGACGCCTACTTCTCCCGCCCGCGCGTCTCGCTCCCCGTGGCGGCCGTAGTCCTCCGAGCTCCTCAGACCCGTGCCTACCGTGGGTCCGAGAGTCGCCCAAACGCGCTACACGCGGTACATATTGCAAGCGGTAGGCACGGGTTTGAGGAGTTCGGAGGACTACGGCTGCCACGGGGAGAGAGACGCGCGGGCGGGAGAAGTAGGCGTCTCCCTCGAAAACGCGTCCAAGTGAGCTATTCCTGGACATGCCTGTTTCTAGATAGAAATTTACAATCACAATATTAGTGTTATTATATATCGTCAACACTATCTCCATTTTTTTCATAGTTTTAGCTACGGTCATTGTGAACAGAGTGGATAACTGTGTTAGAGTTGCCTCCAAGTGAGCTACTTCTGGACATGCCTGATCACGAATATCTAGTTTAGTCGAAAGTTTTTGTTTTTTACCTGACCAGGTACTTTTTATTCGTTTTTATAACTGTTTTCGTACTATACGTAGACATAAAATAATTATTTATTTCAATCACCAATCAAATGCAGTGGAATATTATTCATCCAGGAAATCCAGGTCATCCACTATAATCAGTAAAATATACGGTCAAATTATACAGAGTGGAAATTATAAAGCGTTACAGATTAATACCTCCAAAAATGTTGATTATACGCAAAAATATTTCCAGATGACAGTTGTTCAGTACCGAGGGGGACATCGTGTGGTGGGACTTTTATTTTTCCCGGTGGACACTCCAAGTTGAGGTGAAGGTCAACTTTCCTTTTTAAATGGAATGATATGTTTTTTTATCTACCATCAAATAGTGCGTATTAAGATGAGTTCGATTGCCCATAACTAAAGGTCATTCAAGGTCACACGTGTAGAGAAATGCAGGAAAGTTGTGATCATTTTATTTGTACTTTAGTTCGTGCCTTCGAACTTTCACACCAAAACAATAATATGTGGTCAGTTTAGTTTCATTACTATTCGTGCTAAGGTATCCTTCGCTGAACGATAGTACTTAAATAAGTGGTGAAAATGGAAATGTATCAAAATTGTTTTGATATGTTTATGGTACGAGGAGAATGCAGGACAAATTACAGAATGGCTGCTAATTTGTATGCACAACGCTACCCAGGTCGACCATCAAAATCTCATATGGCATTTAAAAGACCAGAACAGCGTTGTCTCCGTGCAGGTTCTGTGTTTAAAAACTGCGTAATGCCCACTAAGCCTACGTGGCGTGAAATGAAGAAAGTAAGAATACGCGAAGCTTGTGCTAAGATAAATGTTGAAATGTTGAGCAAAGTTAGAGAATCATTTAAACAAAGAATTGTTAAGTGCATTGAAGTAAGAGATCATCATTTTGAACACATACTAAACTGAATTATAAATAAACCGATCACACCTTTCCTGCATTTCTCTATAAGTTTGACCTTGAATGACCTTCAGGCATAGGTAATCGAACTCATCTTAAAACGCACTATTTGATGGTGGATAAAAAGACATCATTGCATTTAAAGAAAGAAATTGACCTTCACCTCACCTTGGAGTGTCCACCGAGAAAAATAAAAGTCCCACGACATAATGGTCCTCCTCGGTACTGAACAACTTTCATCTGAAACATTTTTGCGTATAATCAATATTTTTGGAGATATTCGTCTCGAACGTTTTATAATTTCCACCCTGTATTACGCGTATTCATGAAATTATTGAGAATAACTCTAATCATTGTGGCCCTAAAGAAATTCGCACGGCAAGGGGATAATTAAGCATAATTGTTCTCTGTGCTTACAATTTCATCCCGGTTCTTATCAGCCGCGTATTTATCGACGTGCTTCCGCCAGCTTTCGATTATATCGTAAGTTTCTGGTTGATCTTTGGTTAACGTATGTTTGAAAGAGACATGATCGTCAGGTTTAGCACCATCAACTTTAACAGGTTCCTCATCCTTTGATATGTCGCCCTCAATTATGTGTGGTACTGCGTCAATACGGAACCCGTCCATTCCCTTATCCAGCCAAAATGTGATTATGTCCTAGAAGATAATGAAATAACAAATCACACTGGACCTATGTTTACAGTGCACCCGACGAATCTTAGTTGATATGCTATTGAGTGTCCGAGCTGTATATAAAAGAAGCTCGATAAACATTCCTTAAATAATAATTTCAGAAGCAAAGTGGATCGAAAAAGTATTGGAGTTTAAACTGCGATAATTTCGTTAAAAATAATAGTACAACAATAAACCTGGACTCATTTTGAAGCTTGAAGCCTCTACTTTCTTGTCTATTACATGTTTTCAAGATACAACGACTGGGAAACTTTAAACACCTTTTCGCTCGAAAATTGTGCATATTAGGACGGCTGTACATTAAAAAATTAGAGATTAAAATTAAAAAAATTTTATCGCTACTGAAACTACCGTAAATTTGAAGCTTCCTCAACAACTAGTGCTTCAATAAAATATAATAAAATAAGGTACACCGTGAAAGCCTCAGACGAAGGAAATTTTTACAGTTTTTACGATCGATTCAATATGTAGCACTTTTGGCCAAACACGTGACTTCAGTTTTTCACTTGCAATATTGTGCAAAAATATTCTAAGAAAAAATGAGTTCGAATTTATTATTGTACTATTTTTTTTAACGAAGTGGTCATAGTACAAATACAGTGAATTCTCGATAATTGTCCACAACACGGGTCCAGCCAGGACAATTATCGTGCAGAAGATATCATTTTTCGACCTCCGCCAAGCGTAAGGATGGACAAGCTCGAGAGGCCGCGGTCGTCGAGAAATGTAACACAATACGGGTCGAGTGTGAGACCACAACTAATCCAATAACAAAACTTCTTTGTTTTTCATTATTTTTGTATGGGACTGTCATTAACATATTCGTGACATTTTTCTAATGAAAATGATACCAAATATAATATAATTCCGATGATATTTACTTGTGTAGTGAACGACAAAAGTTGCGAACGCAAAGAGTCGCGGGCCACTGAACTATGTCAGCGGCCATGACTCTTTCGTCGTTCGTTGCACAAGTAATTATCAGCGGAATTATATCATATTTAGTATCATTTTCATTAGAAAAATGCCACGAATATATTAGTCACAGTCCCATGCGAAAATAATGAAAAATAAAGAAGTTTTGTTATTGGATTAGTAGTGGTCTTTCAGGTCTCACACCAACATACCCGACCCGTATTATGTTACACTCCTCGGCGACCGAGGCCTATTGTTCCCTCACGCGGTATACCCCGAGATAGTAGGGAGAGTTCTGGGACAATTACGGGCTAGATATTTGGGACAATTATCGAGAATTCACTGTATTGACAATTTGTCGAGAATCTGAAATTTAGTGTTAGAATACTTTTTGGCTCCACTGTAGTTATCATACAGATATTTTCCGTTGCACGAAAGATAGTGTTGTCAGCTGCTCACTTGAAATAAATAAAATTAAATGATATTCGGAAAATTAACGTGTATCCGTACCTTCATTTCTTGTTGCACTTTTGGATTCCTGTAATTTAAGTCGGGTTGTTCCTTGTAGAATTGATGATAGAAAAATTGCTTTCGAACAGTATTCCACGTCCAACCGGTACCATTAAAAACACTGACCCAATTATTAGGTACGAGACGAGTATTACTTGGGCCTGGTTTACCATCATGCCACATATAATAATCCTCGAAACCTGGCTCACGATGCACGCTTTGGTTAAACCATTTATGTTTATCAGATGTATGATTAGGGACAAGATCCAAAATAACCTGAAAACCGGGAGAAAATCATTTCCATGTTTCACATTACAATTTATTTACTGTATTACATTATTACATTACATTTATTGGTTCGCGATAGAATTTATTTATTACAAGATCGCGGATTTTATGCATTTATGGCAAAACCGAGGGAGTACAATTTAAAAATATAGAACGATTGAAATAATTAATGAACTTGAATATTTTTAACTTGCTACAATGATTTTTAACAAAAAATGAAACTTGTATCTGACCCATGTCTCTTGCAATTGATGCAGACAATTTTTATTTTGAATACAAATTTGCAGTCTGTTTATTCAAATAGATTTTACATTAGTAAACACATAATTTTTAATTAAATATAATCAATCACATTTATCGCTTGTAACAGAAACCGCGAAGGATCCACTCTTTTTTTAGAGATAAAGATTTGCAGACATTAATTGTGCACAGAGACCGATTATGTCATCTCGTGATTATACTGTGTTAATTGCGCATAATTGTCCCGACATCCTCTAATCTACGTGAAAATTATAATTATCTTTTCCCGAGCGAATCAAGCGTTACTCTAATTCGAAAAATGTTGCACACAGAAAATGTAACCGTGTTCAATCTGATAATAAATGTTTAATTATTCGGCAAATATTTAACCCTTAATTGTCACACTGGGGTCTCTCAAAACCCGAACAAAATTTCTGTACACCTACTTCCGCTACATTTATTGCACGCAAATTGAAAATATCACGATTCTTTAAAATGTTTAGCACATTGTTTAGTCTCTCAGAAAAAATTTATTCAAAATTTTAGATAGGTCCTAGTATGATATTTAGCGCGATCTGAGTAAATACAGTGAATTCTCGATAATTGTCCAAATCGCGGGTTCGTCCTGGGATAATTATCGTGCAAAAGACACTATTATTTAACCGCTGCCGAACGTAAGGACGGATGACGAAGCTCAAGAGTCCTCGGTCGCCGAGGAGTGTAGCATAATACGGGTCGGGTATGTCTGTGTGAGACCAGAAAGACCACTACTACTCCCAACTACAATAGCAAAACTTCTTTATTTTTTATTATTTTTTTATGGAACTTTCACCAACATATTTGTGGAATTATGCTGATGAAAATGATACCAAATATGATATAATTCTGATAATATTTACTTGTGGAGTGAACGACAAAAGTTTCGGACGCAAAGAGTCGCGGGCCGTTGAACTGTGCCGACGGCCGCGACTATCCGCGTCTCCTGATCCGTATTATGTTGCACTCCTCGGCGACCGAGGCCGCTTGACCCCTCACGGGGTATACCCCGCGGTAGTGGGGATAGTTCTTCGACAATTACGGGACAGATCTTTTGAACAATTACGGGACAGATGTTTTGGACAATTATCGAGAATTCACTGTACTGTACTACTTTAAGGTTAATATTATATCGAAATATAACATTTGGATTGTTTAGTCTTTTGGAGAAAATTTATGCAGAATTTTAGATAGGTCCTAGTATGATATTTAACGTGATCTGAGTAAACACTGTACTACTTAAACGTGAATATAATACGTAAGCATGATGGTTACCTTTAAGCCAAGGGATTTGGCTTTCTGTATAAGATTTTGAAGATCCGCTAGGTTACCGAACATTGGGTCAACATCTCTGAAATCTGATATATCATAACCGTTGTCAATCTGGGGGCTTTTGTTAATTGGTGACAGCCAGATTCCTCCTACACCGATGTCTTTGAAGTGCTGCAACTTGGATGTTATACCTGTTACACGATGGAAATAAATAAAAAGGAGTTATGAACAGTTGGCATGTAATAATTAAACTGCGGAATTTATAAGTTTATGGCAGATATTCGCTGACCGTATTCAAAAGAGCAAAGACGGTTTATTGAGAAAAGAAATAAATGTTTATATACCTACTGTAGCTTGTAATTAAGGTTGACAATGAAATAAGGCTAATAATAAAACGAGTTGATCAAATTTATACAGTATTTCATGGTTAATTGTCGTGAAATTCTGAACAATAATTGTCGCAAAACAATCCCTCCTTCCGCGGGGTATACCCCGTGAGGGGATGGGAAGCTCGAGACGCCTCGGTCGCCGAGAAGTGTAACATAATACGGGTCGAGTATATCGGTGAGACCACTACTAATACAATGACAAAACTTCTTTATTTTTCATTATTTTTGTATGGGACTTTCACTAACATATTCGTGGCGTTTTTTTAATAGAAATGATACTAAGTGAGATATAATTGCGATGATATTTATTTGAGTAATGCACGACGAATGTTTCGGGCGCAAGGAAGTACAGCGTATTGGAAAGAAAGAGACGCGAAGAGTCGCGGTCGCCGACGTAGTTCAAATGCCCACGTGTCTTCTCAGTGTAATGCCAATAAAAATTTTTTTTTATTATTACTTATTTTTTTATGAGACTTTCTCATATTCATATTTACAATAATTGTCCGAAACATTCATCGTCCATTACTTAAGTAAATACCATCGGAATTATATCTTATTTGCTAACAATTTCATTAGAAAAATGCCACGAATATGTTGGTGAAAGTTCCATTAAAAAATAATAAAAAATAAAGAAGTTTTGTCACTGAGTTAATTGTTGTTTTCACATCGACATACTCGACCCGTATTATGTTACAGTTCTCGGCAACCAAGGCCTCTCGAGCTTCGCTGTCCTTTTCTACGTTTGGCACATGTCAAAGAATAGTATCATCTGAACATTAAATGTCGCCAGCCGGACCCGTGGTGGCGACGATTATCGATGAAATACTGTATCAGTAAAAACATTTAGAGAATTAAATTTACTTTTTGCTTATCATGATTACTAAGAAAAGAACTAAATGTTTATGAAGCCCTTTTAGTTTGTAAATAATTTATAATTCGAATAAATTGTGCGTCTTTCAAAATTGAACATACCTAACATTAAAGTTCCAGTAAATTTGTGTCTCCAGTGATTATTTTTATAAATAACATTTATAATTAATTAAGCGCTTTTCTTTCTTACTCACTATAAATAATTAGCAATTTTTCATCTTCGAATGAGTTTGAATTATCTATCCTTTCAAAACCTTTATCAAAGTTATCAGTATTGTTGTTATCAACGTTGAAATCTAAGTCACATTCTACAGACATAAAAGTTCCACCGTATGATAAAATGATTCTAATATTTTTCCAACTCTATCTATGAGTCACTGATAGTTGCTAAGTGAATGTTCGAAACATTATTGATTATGTTCTAATAATCGAACCGGAAGCGCAACGTAATATTCCTTTCTTATCTAACAAGAGTTCTGATTTTCTATGTAACCATACTATACAAATGGCCAATCTAAAGAATGTTTTTCCAATTCTCAATATACTGACAATAGAAACTGTGATAATTTTGTTAAAAAAAAATAGTACAACAATGATTCTGGACTAATTTTGAAGCCTGAAGCCTCTACTTTCGCATTCCATCACGTTCAGTTTTACCTAGGATACGTTTACAGGATACAGTAAATGAAAAACTAAAGACCAGGGGTTGAAATCAGTTATGATATCGATTTCGGTTCTTGAAACAATTACAATTACTGATTGGTCCGTGTTTTTCGTTAATAACTCCTTAATAAAGCCGCGGACGCCATTTTTGCAAAGGAAAATATCGCTTCAAATGATCTCAGGAACCTCTTATTTCCGGATGTTGAAGGAATTTTGAGACACCCTGTATAGCCGTTAAAGAACTAAAAAATGTCAGTTGTAAAACCGATATGAGACCGATACGGGAGATATTATAAATTTTGAAGTCTGAAGAACCGAAACCGAAATCCAGTACCTAAAAATAACAGTTATAGAACCGTTATAATATTGGTGCTCAAGAACCGTAACCGTAACCGATATAAGCGAGAACCGATACTCCCATAACAGTTACATCATTTCGGTTCCTCAGACTTCAGAAACTATAATATGTCCCGTGTCGGTCTCATATCGGCTTTGCAATTCTGCAACTGATATCTTTTGGTTCTGTATCGGCTATACAGGGTGTCTCAAAATTCCTTCAACATCCGGAAATGAGAGGTTCATGAGATCATTCAAAGCGACATTTTCCGTTGCAAAACCAAAAAATATCAGTTGCAGAACTGCAAAACCGATATGAGACCGATACGGGAGATATTATAAATTTTGAAGTCTGAAGAACCGAAACCGAAAGCCAGAACCTAAAAATAACAGTTATAGAACCGTTATAATATTGGCTCTCAAGAACCGTAACCGTAACCGATATAAGCGAGAACCGATACTCCCATAACAGTTACAACATTATTTCGGTTCCTCAGACTTCAGAACCTATAATATGTCCCGTGTCGGTCTCATATCGGCTTTGCAATTCTGCAACTGATATCTTTTGGTTCTGTATCGGCTATACAGGGTGTCTCAAAATTCCTTCAACATCCGGAAATGAGAGGTTCATGAGATCATTCAAAGCGACATTTTCCGTTGCAGAAATGCAAAACCGATATGAGACCGATACGGGACATATTATAGGTTATGAAGTCTGAAGAACCGAAACTGAAACCGAAACCGAAACCGAAATCCAGAACCTAAAAATAAAAGTTATAGAACAGTTATAATATCGGTTCTGAAGAACCGTAACCGTAACCGATATAAGCGAGAACCGATACTCCCATAACAGTTACAACATAATTTCGGTTCTTCATAACTGTTTCAGTCAGAACCGACATATAACTGTTTCAGACAGTTATTTTCAGAACCTTTTCAACCACTGCTAAAGACACTCTTTCTCGGAAACGCTGCAAGTTGAAACATTTGGAAAAACGTTAAAAAATTCTTTGCGTGAATGAATCTACGACGGATGGTGTGTACCGCCTGCAATAATATAAGATACACCACGAAGGTTTTACGTACGATCTGTAACACATGTTTGTGTCATAAAACTTGGAAACAAAATCGTATTTCAAATAAAAAAAACAATCATTGTAAATGGGAAACTCGGATCTTTCGATCCATGGTGGATTCGTTCACAGAAAAAAACATTTCTTAACATTTTTTCAAATGTTTCAACCTGCAGCGTTTCCGAGAAAGTATGCCTTCAGTTTGTCATTTGGTAAAAATTACTTTGAAACCGTTCCTAGGTAAAAATTTTCGCGATGAAATGCGAAAGTAGAAGCTTCAGGCTTCAAAATGAGTCTAGGATCATTGTTGCACTATTTTTTTTAACGAAATTATCACATTTCATTTGGACAATTTCGTGTGTAAATACATGTTGGATAGGTTCATACGTGGATACGTCCATTAAAGGTTGTTTCAGTTGTTTGATAAATATTAGTAAGCAAAACTAATTTGTTAATAGAAGTGTCTTATTCAACGTGCATATTCTTTTGTTGCAGGTAAGTCAGCAATTCCAAGAAACAACCATAAATTCCTGTCGACGTAAGTAATTTATTCTGCGAAATTAATCAATCAATCATCTAAAAGAGACAGAACACTTGACAAATGTTTAATTAATCGACAGGACCTTCGATCATTTTCTAGATGTGTTATTCTGCAAAATATTCTGCAATCTGCTGGATAACGTACAGTTTACTTCTTCACGAATTAAAAACAAACAAAAATAATTATTCTTCCGACTACTGTAGGTTATGTCACCCACATCAAAGAAAGGAAGCAGGATGTCGGTATAATAATTATACATTATTAGACAATTAGCTCCTTCACTCATTGTACCACGTAATCTTCGCGTGGAAACAAGTAAGAAAACGTGGATCATTATTATTTTATAACAAATTGCTCGTCAAACTGTACCAGAAATTGTTCAAGATTTATGAAATCAAACAATTACCACAATGATTATTGTAGAAACTTAATGGAAACGTTCATTATTGTTAAGATTTAATAAAATATTCATTAGAAGTAGAAGTTAGAAATAGACTTAATAAAAATATGGGCATCGAACAACAATTATTATAAAACTGATAACTGATGAACCTAGTAAAAACTTTGGATATGAAACAAAGATGAAACTTATAATTACAGGAGCCACAAATTAATTGATACATCTAATAAATTTACCTTAACAATTTACCTTAACAATCTTAATAAACTGGGAATAATTTCATGATGTTCTTAAATCCTTCTATTGTTTTTACTATTGTATAGTTCGCCCATTTCTCTTTATTGCAAATGCAAAGAATTCAAACACAGATATACAGAGAAATGAATTACGTTAATGGTTGGCACGATCCACAAAAAACACAAAGAAATGTATCCTGGTTCAAAAATGTTCTTAGCACTTTCATTAACATTATTAACTAGTAATCCGCTTTTAGTGACTAAGCTGTGTTTAAAAGAAACTTGACGATTTTATTTCAAATAATAATCTCGGAGGATGTTGTCACACTATTTTTATCCGAAAAATATCTTGAATCATTAATAAAATTGCCGTCGCTCTTAAACAATTTATCGAGAAATTCCAAACTGTTGATTTGATTGTGGTTTGAACTTCTCACACTATATTGATTCTAATAATTTGTTGAATTATGAATAAAATTGCCATCGCTCTTGAACAATTTATCGAGAAATTCCAAACTGTTGATTTGATTGTTGTTTGAACTCGTCACACTATATTGATCTAATAATTTGTTGAATTATGAATAAAATTGCCATCGCTCTTGAACAATTTATCGAGAAATTCCAAACTGTTGATTTGATTGTGGTTTGAACTTGTCACACTATATTGATTCTAATAATTTGTTGAATTATGAATAAAATCCCTGTCACTTTTGAATAATTTATTGTCACATTCTCAAATCTTGATCGTAAATTTTAAAAATACTGTTAAAAAGTTGTCGGTAAGTAGAATGTTAAAATTATCATTACAAAATTGCCAGCAAGTAGAGTGTTAAAGAGTCAATTATAAAAAATTGTCAGTAAAAACATTGTGAAAAAGATAAAATTGCAAAATTTGGAGTAAGTGGAATGTTAAAAGGGACATTGGAAAATTGTTGGTGAGTAATGTTTTTAAATTTACCATTCAAGTCTCCTATACCGTCGCCATTAGGACGGCTGTACATTAAAAAATTAGAGATTAAAATAAAAAAAATGTTATCGCTGCTGAAACTACCGTAAATGTAAAGATTGAAGCTTTCTCTGCAACGAGTGCTTCAATAAAATATAATAAAATAAGGTACACCGTGAAAGCCTCAGACGAAGGAAATTTTTACAGTTTTTACAGTCGATTCAATATGTAGCACTTTTGGCCAAACACGTGACTTCAGTTTTTCACTTGCAATATTGTGCAAAAATATTCTAAGAAAAAATGAGTTCGAATTTATTATTGTACTATCTTTTTTAACGAAGTGGTCATAGTACAAATACAGTGAATTCTCGATAATTGTCCACAACACGGGTCGAGTCAAGGACAATTATCGTGCAGAAGATATCATTAGGTAAGGACGGACAAGCTCGAGAGGCCTCGGTCGTCGAGAAATGTAACACAATACGGGTCGAGTGTGAGACCACAACTAATCCAATAACAAAACTTCTTTATTTTTCATTATTTTTTTATGGGTCTGTCACTAACATATTCGTTGCATTTTTCTAATGAAAATGATACCAAATATAATATAATTCCGATGATATTTACTTGTGTAGTGAACGATAGAAGTTGCGGACGCAAAGAGTCGCGGCCCACTGAACTATGTCGGCGGCCATGACTCTTTCGTCGAGAAATTCCAAACTGTTGATTTGATTGTTGTTTGAACTCGTCACACTATATTGATTCTAATAATTTGTTGAATTATGAATAAAATTGCCATCGCTCTTGAACAATTTATCGAGAAATTCCAAACTGTTGATTTGATTGTTGTTTGAACTCGTCACGCTATATTGATTCTAATAATTTGTTGAATTATGAATAAAATCCCTGTCACTTTTGAATAATTTATTGTCACATTCTCAAATCTTGATCGTCAATTTTAAAAATACTGTTAAAAAGTTGTCGGTAAGTAGAATGTTAAAATTACCATTACAAAATTGCCAGCAAGTAGAGTGTTAAAGAGACAATTATAAAAAATTGTCAGTAGGAACATTATGAAAAAGAGAAAATTGCAAAATTTGGAGTAAGTGGAATGTTAAAAGGGCCATTAGAAAATTGTTGGTGAGTAATGTTTTTAAATTTACCATTCAGGTCTCCTATTCCGTCGCCATTAGAGTCCATGAAACTCTTCGGGTAAATTTGATAGAAAACCATGTGCTTCCACCATCCTGGGTTAAGAATTTCCGCGGACGCCAGGTACAGCGTCGCGAACAATAAGATGACGATGTAGCCGGCGCTCTTCATGGTTGGAATTATGGCAAGTCGGGATCACGCGGCTCGTTTATAAACGGAGCTGCACGGTAAAAAAATGAATAGACACTCGCGTGTCTTTATCATTCGAGCGCAGGATAAGTTCGAGGTGATGGTGACGCGCCATGTTGTGCAAAATACACGGAATCTATCGCAATTTGCTATTGCGAACTGATACAATACACTGAACAATAGAACTGCAGTTTATGAAACAATTATTGTATAATAACGTAAATTCTTTCGGTGGTACTCGATATTTTCGTTTTATTTAACAAAGCACGGACTCACTATTAATATGAGTTGCTGCAATTGAATACAGTGGAGACATTAAAAGAATTTAAGAACATTATTAATTTCAATTTATTAGTAATATTAAAAGAAGAAATCAATTTTTAATTCCCCTTTCTTGTAAATGATACAATTTTTATTTTGAGAGCAGTATTATTTTCAATTCATTAAAATACTTAAGAGAAGGAATCCATTTTTAACTATTCCTTATTGTAATTGATACAATGTTCATTTTGAGAGCATCATGATTTTCAATTTATTAAGATACTTAAGAAAGTAATCTACTGTTAACTACCCCTTCTTGTAATTGATACAATTTTTATTTTGAACATTTTTGACAACCCCTTGTTGTAAATGATGCAATTTTTATTTTGAAAACATTATTATTTTCAATTTATTAAAATTATTAAGAGAAGGAATCCATTTTGAACTCCGTTTTCCTGTAATTCCTACTATTTATGAACAGCTAGTAAGTAATAATTAGATTGATGAATGATTTGCGATTACGACAGATATTAGCTGTTCACAATTAAAAAACGCAGAACCGCTTAAAGAATGAAAATATGCTGTCCTTTTCTTTTCGCTTATCGTAACTATTAAGAAAAGAAATAAATGTTCACGTAGCTTTTGTAGTTTGAAAATTAGCCCAGACAGTTTTTATTTTACATCAAAATCTGCAGTCTAGTAATATTGAAATGAGTTGATAAAATCCAATACATTTAAAGAATTAAAATATTGAGAACATTACTATTTCCAATTTATTAAAAAATTAAATGGGGGAATCAATTTTTAACTCCCCCTTCTTGTGATTGATATATTTTTTATTTTGAGAGCAGCATTATTTTCAATTTATTAAAATTATTATCCAATTTTATATCTCCTTTGTTGAAATTGATACAATTTTTATTTGGTTGATGGTTATTATTACAATGGTTATTATAGTCGTTGAATTCGAAAATATACATATAGGGTGCCCTATAACGAAATACAGGCCGTAAATGCTAATACAGGTCGTCAAAATGAATAGCATCATAGTTGTAAATTGATTAAGCACCTGTTACATCGAATTTTCCCGGTACTGAGCAAGCAACAATTTAGAATAAACATTTCGGACAGCCATTCTGACCTAAAAGCGCCAGAAAGCTTGATGCCATCATTCAACATTTAAAAAAAAATGAAAACTGTGTCATTACAATTACAATGTACAATTACAATTTCCAATGTACAATTACAACTTCCAATGTACAATTTTTAATACGTAAGCCTACATTTTTTTTCAATATTCGTATAAAACACAAAAAGACGAATCCAACGAGTACAATAACCATACCATTACGATCATTCAATCTCGAGATATTCGGGTCTAAAAATAACAAACCTAACTAAGACCCTACTTTTCAGACAGGAAAATCTCGAGAATAAATGATCGTAATGATATGTTCATGGTAGTCGTTGGATTCGTCTTTTCAAGCTCTACAAGAATTGCCAAGGAAATATATAGGGTGTCCTGTCAAAAAATATCACCTCGAGATCACGTTTATAAATTACCTTAAGGAAGGATTCTTTTACAAATTTTCTTTACCGAATAAAAAAATGTAGAAGAAAGCTACAAAAAGTTGCTCGATCTTGCTTCAGTGTGGTCGTAGCTTTAGCTTTGAGCTGCAAGGCCGTGCGTTTGAAAAAAAAACTGGAAAGTTGACGAGCGAAATTCGTGGACGCGAAGTTCGTTTCGAACGTCCGAAATTTAACGACGACTATCACTCGTATAATTGACATATGGATCGACGCAACTATCACGTGGCCGAAACAGCTGCCATCGAGAGACGTTCTTAGAGGCTTCGGGAAAAGTGAAAGGTTGTAATCGAATACCGGGATCGTAGCACGAATTTCGGAGTATCTCGGTGCTCGACGGTGTTTCATTAGGTCGATCGAAAAGTTGTAATTTCGTTTTCTCGAAGGCAAAACGAAAGACGATTTTCCACTACAGTGGAACAAGAGCTGGACCAAATTTCGGAGAACAAATATTTCAAATATTATTTCAAACAACCATTGCTCCACAAGTCAAATAAACACTACTATTTTTTAAATGAACAGTAAAATTTCTACACATATTTTTATTATGGTAATCTAAAATCTAAAAATATTTGAATTTTGCGGTAAATAGTATTTAAAATATTTCTTCACGGTGGAAAATAGATTGAGGAAACGGGCAATGTTAAATCATAAGAAAGAAAAAACAATTTGTAATAAGGATAACTGCAAACCCAATATGCGTCAGTAAAGCAGATCCACAAATGCGCGGATCATACTGGTCTGCGTACTGTCTAAACTGTAAACACTCGGGAATATTCTAGAATAGTATCGTAATGAACGTTGTACAGAAAGGAGAACTGTTCAAGTAATAAAGCTCTGAATATAAAATGCCAAAACTGTTATTAATCAATTATAAAATAACAACACAATTAAAACTTCGATTAAGGATGCGACAAATTGGATAGATTATCGGATATTAATCGAATATTAAACTATGTTAGAGTATGGATATATTTAAATGTACACGAATATATATATATGTATATATACAGATATATATACAAATACACTTGTTATGAATTCATTTTTCAGAATCAAATCATATCAATGTTCCTGCAACGTTATATAGATGGCAACACTAGTTTTGCCATCCAGTAAGTTTGTAATGGATACTATGTATTTACATATTTATATGTATAAGGCTTATGGATCAGTTAGGATCTAAAGCTTCTTATTAAATAAAAAAAAACATGGCAAAGGATTGGGCTATTACGAAGTAATTTTTTCAACCTCGACAATCAACTTTATAATGTCAAAAAATTCTTGACTTTATAATGTCAAGAAATTAAACAGTATTATTGACAATGGCGTTAGTCGTCGGAACGCGAGTGGGGGATTAGCCAATGAACGAGTTCCGTTGGTGTAATATGCGCAGAAAAATTTTAAATATGTCTTTTTTCAGGTTCCTTCTTATTTGATTTTATTACGATAATTAGATTATTTCATTATCGGATCGCTATTTTAATAACTGCTGCTTCTCGGGGAACAATAAAAATAACTATTTTATTTTCGAGTAAGTTCGTGAGTATACAGTAACGTTAACATGCATATAAACATGAGATTGTTGAGAAAATCAGATCGATTCGTCTGCGAATCAACTGTATACAATACTGTTTAATAACGATGAAACGAAAATGTTAGACTGAAACGAGTCTAACAATGTGTAGAACTGGCTTCGAATAAATATAGTAATAATATATATTACTATGCTATTTTTCGACTTAATATTTGAGGAATACCACTATTCCATGTGGAGGCACGTTCACGTTCCTTGTCTGGCAGAAAGCGGACCTAGATTCATAAACAAACAATTATTATTCAACATTTTTACTCCAAGATCTGTTTAATCCATATGCGAGCATTTTGTGCGAAAGATTTACGGTAAATATTCATAGGAAAATATAACGGTAATTAACAGTAAACCTACCACAGCCGGTCAAATGGCCGGTTGCACATTTTTTATTTTACAATAATTATTGAAATTATAAAGATGCCTTCATATAGGGATTGACTCAATAAATTTGATTGTTCTGTGAGAAATCGGTAATATAGATTGCCGATCGTGTTCGGTGTATCGAGTTGACCCAGCGTTACCTGGGAACATCGCGGGGGTTTTACCGCGAGGGGGAGCGCGTGGCGAGAGAAGAAAGGCAGTTGCTGGAGAGATCGCTCAACGAAATGTACGAAAGAGATTATTGTTCCATTTCATTTTACAATAAAAGGCCGTAAGGTGAAATTACGGTGTCTAAATAAAATCCAACATGTTCAACCATATATTGTAGTAAAAATGGCACAAGATCCAAATAAATTAAACCTTGCTATTATTGTAAAACAACACGCCAATTTTTAATTCTCGGTAGGTTTGGAGTTAAGAATTTTCTTTGATTTCTGTTTTCAATTGACTGGCACACTTTGAAAATTATTACGTAATCAACGTATGTGTCGTTCATTGATATCGCATACAAGATTTTCTTTCACTGTCAATTATCGATTAGACTTTCAAGTGTCGCATAACAATGCGTAGCGTCCAAAATTGAAGAAAGCGTTATTATTTCCGTGATACGTTTGCACAATATGATTTATCGCTGATTACGAGGCATATAGATAAGTGCGATGGCATTACAGCAGCCATTTCACAGGGAAAAAGTGTGCTCTTACCCAGACGTTAAATCAAAATTGACCGTCGCGTAGTACACATTCAATCGGCACGATACGTTATCGAGCACTGATAAATCGACAGTCTCTTGCGAGGCTCCGAGGTTTACTATTGCGTAAACAGAGCCGTCCTCCTCGGTTTCTCTGTGAAAAAAAAAATAACATATCGTATACTATAGCGCAAATAACATCATAATATTATACAGGGTGTTTCGGCTAAAACAGGAAACCTAAATATCGCCTCTACCTCTGAAAATACAAAAAATGTTTCTAACGTAATCTAAATGGTATCAAAAGACGAATGAGATGGAAGAATCGTTTTTTGTAAATTCTAATTTTTTATCGTTTTTTCAAGGTTACTCGTGTTTTTTACATATATACACACATTTTTTGTTGTTGTATGTTATAGAAAATATTATTGTGCATTCATCCATGTTTAATAGCACGACCTTGAAATGACCGTGAACTCTAAAATTTGCTAATTAATGCAGAACTTACTTTCAGCGACATTTCAGATTTCAACGGTAACGGAAATTCGACCATGAACTTGAACTTGTAGAGAATCACATTTATTACTGCAATAAATGTTCGAAATGATGTCCTTCCGTTGTGATACATTTCGTGAGGCGAAAAACGTCAGATTGTACAGCTCTTTCGATGATTTCAGGTTTCACATCAACACATGCAGCAATTATTTGTTCCTTCATATTTTCTGGCGTCGTTGGCTGCTCTTGATAAACCGTACCCTTTAATGTTCCCCAAAAGAAAAAATCAAGTGGGTTGAGACCGGGTGAACGAGCCGGCCATGATACAGGTCCATTGCGTCCAATCCAACGATTTGGGAATTTTTAGTTGAGGACACGTGTTGCAATATGGGAAAAGTGTGCTGGACCCCCTTCGTGTTGATACCATAATACTAGACAGTCCCTAAATGGTACATCTTCTAATAAAACTGGTAGAATACGTTCTAAAAATTCAGCATACTTCTGCCCAGTTTGCGTACCGTTGATAAAATACGGCCCAATTATCCTATTATTTAGAATACCAAACCAGACATCTATGGCCCATGGTCTCTGCTTATCGAGTTGTCTAAACCATCGTGGATTTTGAACCGACCAATAATGCATGTTCTTGAGGTTCACCTGACCATGATTTGTAAAGGATGCTTCATCCGTAAACAATACTCTTTGGAAAAACATTTCATCACTTTCATATTTCCGTATGCCCCATTGAGAAAAGTGTACGCGGTTTTCAAAGTCTCTTCCATGGAGCTCTTGGTGAAGAGATAAATGGAAAGGATGAAATTTTTGTGAATGAAGAATCTGGAATATGCTTGTCACACTAATATCGGTTTCACGTCCAAGTTGCCTCATACTAACATGCGAGTTTTGATTAACATTAGCGATGATATTGTTCACATTTGCTTCATGAGTAACAGTCTTACGTCCCACACGAATGTTTCTGTTGACACTACCAGTCTCACAAAATGTTTTAACAATACTTGAGTATGCAGAACGTGATGGACAAGAACGTTCTGGAAATCTGTCTTTGTAAATTCGTATTGCTTCTCTTAGACACTCTCCAGCTTCGCCGTAAATTAAAACCATTTGAATTTTCTTCTGTTCTGAATAACGCATTATGGATCGCTTGTCGATACACTGAGAGATCTAGCAGTGAACAAACTCTTAAATACATATCTCTCTCACTCTCTATGTACACAGAGGAATGATACAATGTGTTTATTTACAAGTTCAAGTTCATGGTCGAATTTCTGTTACCGTTGAAATCTGAAATGTCGCTGAAAGTAAGTTCTGCATTAATTAGCAAATTTTAGAGTTCACGGTCATTTCAAGGTCGTGCTATTAAACATGGATGAATGCACAATAATATTTGCTATAACATACAACAACAAAAAATGTGTGTGTATATATGTAAAAAAACACGAGTGACCATGAAAAAGCGATTCAAAAATTAGAATTTATAAAATCGATTCTTCCATCTGATTCGTCTTCTGAAACCATTTAGATTACGTTAGAAACGTTTTTTGTATTTTCAGAGGTAAAGGAGATATTTAGGTGTCCTGTTTTAGACGAAACACCCTGTATAGCGGCTCCACAAGTTCGTCGTATCGATTACAATTTTTCCATCGAACAAAGACAAATTGCTATTCGAGAACCAACTTTCTTCCTACAATCAATTTTGCTTCGAAAATATTGGCGAACCAGAGTAATTGTTTATAATTTATATAATTTCGAACAAAAGAATTAGCACAGCTGGATTCTATGTAACTCGGTAACTAGACTGTAGATTTTTATGCAAAATTATTTTCTAAATCAACTCTAAGAAATAGAAGTTACAAATACCTGTATGCTTTCTTTTAATCGTTTTAATAAATTGGAGAGAATGTAACAATGTTCTCAAACTCTGCTGAAGCCTTTATAGGTTATATTTGTCATTTTAATTATAAATAGGTTCTTATAAATTTTATAATAAATCCACGGTCCAGTTGCTGATATAATAATTTGCAATTTTTCGAGAAATTAATTCGATGTCAGTTTATTCTTTACGTTTATGCAACTGTTTTTTAGTTGAGAATTAGTGAGAATAGAAAGAACTGTGAGAATAGTGTTTGATCGTAACTGTACTGCTGTGGCATATCAGATAGAGCTTTAATTGTTTACCTGCCGATAAGTAGAACATTTTTGTTCAACGGATTTGTAACAACACTGCCTTTTCGGACGAACGGTGTTCTCCTCAGCCACGCAATGCTATTGTAGAAATGATAGTAGGAGTCTTTTTCTCCTTTTTCCGTTTCCAGATTGACGGTTTTGTAGTTCTGATTAACTGGGAGCCAAGTTTTTGGATTTGTAGAGAAACCTGGAATAATTGTTTTTATTTATTCCTCTGGATGCTAGACAATTTTTTGTTGATTTTCCACTGTGTTGTACTGTGTCGGACCCAAATTGTAAAAGCACAATTCAATTAATCAAATTGAAATTGTGAAGATAGCATTTGAAATAATGGGTGCTAGTTTAACCCTTTAACATTTTACAAATCCTAATCGAATTCAATTTTATTCTGTTTTGACATTCCCACTACAATTCAATTTTATTCAGTTTTAACATTCCCCTTAAAATTCAATTTGATTGAGTTTTAACATTCCCACTGAAATTCAATTTTATTCAGTTTTAACATTCCCACTAAAATTCAATTTTATTCAGTTTTAACATTCCCAATAAAATTTTATTTTATTCAGTTTTAACATTCCCACTAAAATTCAATTTTATTCAGTTTTAACATTCCCAGTAAAATTCAAGTTTATTCAGTTTTAACATTCACCTTAAAATTCAATTTGATTGAGTTTTATATTCCCACAGAAATTCAATTTTATTCAGTTTTAACATTCCCAATAAAATTTTATTTTATTCAATTTTAACATTCCCACTAAAATTCAATTTTATTCAGCTTTAACATTCCCAATACAATTTTATTTTCTTTAGTTTTAACATTCCCACTAAAATTCAATTTTATTCAGTTTTAACATTCCCAATAAAATTTTATTTTATTCAATTTTAACATTCCCACTAAAATTCAATTTTATTCAGCTTTAACATTCCCAATACAATTTTATTTTCTTCAGTTTTAACATTCCCACTAAAATTCAATTTTAACATTCCCATTAAAATTCAATTTTATTCAGTTTTAACATTCCCAGTAAAATTCAATTCTATTCAATTTTAACATTCCCAATAAAACCATTCCCACTAAAATTCAATTTCATTCAGTTTTAACGTTACCAATAAAATTCATTTTTATTCAGTTTTAACATTCCTAATAAAATTGAAGTTTACTCGGTTACTCCTATTGGGATAATAAACTTGCATTTTATTAGGAATGTTAAATCTGAATAAAATTGAATTTTAATGGGAATGTTGAAAGTGACTAAAATTGAATTTTAATGGGAATGTTAAAGCTGAATAAAATTAAATTTAATTAGGATTTGTAGAATGCTAAAGGGTTAAACTAGCACCCATTATTTCTAATTCTAGTTTCCCAATTTGAATTTGATTAATTAAATTATGTACAATGACACTGTGTGAATTTCTGGTGTTGTTATACAACAATCAAGTATTAAAAACTTGGAGCTTACCAGCAGAGGTGGTGTTGTCCCACTGGAAAGGCGATCTAGTAGGGTCCCTGGACATCTCCTCAAACCCATCTTCCCCAGCGTTGCATCCTTGCGGGTCCTTCGTGTCTTTCCAGGACACCCAAGTGTCTACCATACCGATCTCATCGCCGTTGTACGTCACGCTGACACCGGGCAATAAAAGCGTCATCAGGGTGACTGCTCGAGCTCGTTCAGGTCCGAAGCGAGTCGCCAATCTCGGTTTATCGTGGTTCCCCGCCTGCGACACAAAATTTTTACGATCATTCATCCGCCGCTACAACAACTGCACTTCCAATTCCCCCATTTCATTATTCAAACCTAAATAAACTCCATCAGTTCATTTCCGGAAGACAGCACGTTCCAAACACTTTCAATGCTCATTGGCTTTATTAAGGCATTATTAAGAAGTTATTCTCATTTTCAAATTAATTAATTCTTTTTAAGCGATATTTTTTTATGCGACACCGCCTGTTTTCTCTTCAATATTCTTCTAGAGCATAAAGAGACGAATCCAACAACTAACCATACCATTTTGATCATTCGATCTCGAGATACTCGTGATTGAAAGAAACAAACCTAACCTAAAACCTTACCTTTCACACACAAATATCTCGAGATTAAATGTACGAAACAGTATGATTATTGTACTCGTTGGATTCGCCTTTTCATGCTCTATAGTAATAGCTAATGAAAAATATGAATTTTCGTTAAAAAAAAAAAATATCAATGACCTTGAGATGTCGCAAGACTCCAGTGAAATACGATCGAGTACCGTATAAAAAAGTATCGATGACATTGAAATCTAGTTTAAATATTGGCATAATATTGAAGAAGTAATCCGAATCAAAACGCTACCGTTTTGTAAGTAATTATGACTTCAATTTATTTTGGATCGGGCTAAATTCATACTGTTCGAGATGCTGATGTATTGTTCTGTTTTCATTCGGAGGAATACTCACCACCCAATTAGATGTGGCGCCGCGTGGCACGTTCGTCAGCCACGTGTCAATTAGGTATTTGAAATCGGCCACGGTAGAATTTTTATTCAGATCCGTGATAATGCCAAAGTTGAAGGGGAAGCTGGCACCGGATCCGTAGTACTTCATCGTTTTAGGCATGTCCACGTAAGCTTCCATCATCATGGCTCTGTTGCCCTTGTATTCTTTTAGGACCTTGCTCCAACTCTTCACTATCTCGTAGGTAAGAGGTTGACTCTGGGTATATATTTTAGTAGTGTAACCGTAATTATTAGGATCATCGGTGGTTCCTGATAACGGTTCGTCTAAGAACCTATCATCCTCGCAGAGGTGAGGAATGGCGTCCACTCTGAAACCGTCTACGCCTTTGTTTAACCAGAATCTGAGGACATCCTGCAAAATTACAATTATTATGGATTCAGTCAATTTTGTTATTCAGTCAGATCTCATTTTTATTTCTAAAATAATTAAATGGCATTGTGCAAATCGGAATTTTTTACGATTTTTTTTGGTTTGGATTTCCTTAAAAACTGAGCAAACTCAATTATTCAGTCCGATTTAATTTTTATTTCTGAAAGAATTTAATGAAAATGTGCAAAAATGAATTCTTTACGATTTTTAGGTTAGGATTTCTTTAGCAATTGAACAAACTCAATTACTCAGTCAGAATTCATTTTTAACTCTACAAAATTTAAATAAAAATGTGCAGATATGAATTTTAAACAATTTTCTACTCAGAACTTTATTAAGAATTGGATAAACTCTTATATTCAGTCAGATTTAATTTTTATTTCTGAAAGAATTTAATGAAAATGTGCGAAAAATGAATTCTTTACGATTTTGAGGTTATGATTTCTTTAGCAATTGAACAAACTCAATTACTCAGTCAGATTTCATTTTTACTAGTAAAAGAATATAATAAAAATGTGTAGAAATGAATATTATACGATTTTTTTTTATTGAAATTTCGTTAATGGATGATTTCCGAAAATATTTGCTGTGATTAGGCTACGGATCTTTATGTAAAATTGTCTAAGTCAATTAAAAGAAACCCAGGTTAAATATATGCATTGTTTTAACTATTTCGGTATGTTGAAAATAATAGAGCAACATATTTTTAGTTCCCTGTAATGTCTACTTTTGTATTAAGTTTATTTATTTTTATTGTAATTGTATGAAGTCTGTTTTCTTCGCTCCTTCTGTTCAGAAATAATGTAAGGAAGATTTTCAATCTAAAATTGCCTAGAAATTAGATGACTAGACGGCGGATCTTTATGCAAAATAAATAGTTTTTACCGGAATTGCAACAATCTGGAGTGAAATAGAAAGTTATTCTCTTTTTTAATAGATTGTATTGATTGTTATTCTCTGTTTTAATAGATTACAACAGTGTTTTAAAATTATTCTAATGCCTTTGCTGTCTGAAGTTACACCTATTCATTTTGGTCATAAATATTATCAGAAAATGAGTAAATCTAACTTAAAATAACAAAGGCATTAGAACAATTTAAAAACAATGCTTTAATATTTTCAGCCTATAAAACCTACTAAAAAAGAGAATAACATTACAGATGCATAAAATCCGTCGTCTACAGATGACATGAGGTATTACATAATTTCGAAATTATTTTGTTTAACGATTGAGCCGCATGTTCTATTCATGATTCGTCGCAGAAAGTTGGTTGCAGCGCGGGAATTACCATGCAACTTAGAATTCAAAGAAACTCACAAAACTTTCTGCAGTTTCCTTACTGTGGAAACTGCACAACGCTAACAAGCAACGATTCAACATAACGATGCACATTCTTGGTTATTCTATAAATATTATTCGTTAATAAAACAAGATCGCATGAGTAAAAACTACCTCGCGGTAATTGTTCCTACTTTCCATTGTTGTCTTTCGTTTCAATATTATTGAGCTCATGTATCAATATTATTGAGTGCATGCATCAATAGTATTGAATTCATGCATCAATATTATTGAGTTCATGCATCAATATTATTGAGTTCATGTATCAATATTATTGAGTCCATGCATAAATGTTATTGAGTTCATGCATCAATATTATTGAGTTCATGCATCAATATTATTGAGTTCATGCATCAATATTATTGAGTTCATGCATCAATATTATTGAGTCCATGCATAAATGTTATTGAGTTCATGCATCAATATTATTGAGTTTATGCATCAATATTATTGAGTTCATGCATCAATATTATTGAGTTCATGCATCAATATTATTGAGTTCATGCATCAATATTATTGAGTGCATGCATTAATATTATTGAGTTCATGCATCAATATTATTGAGTTCATGCATCAATATTATTGAGTTCATGCATCAATATTATTGAGTTCATGCATCAATATTATTGAGTGCATGCATTAATATTATTGAGTTCATGCATCAATATTATTGAGTTCATGTATCAATATTATTGAGTTCATGCATCAATATTATTGAGTTCATGCATCAATATTATTGAGTTCATGCATCAATATTATTGAGTTCATGCATCAATATACATATATTATTAAAGTGATATTATATCGTTAAGTATTATTTAATGATATAATGTCACATCGACGAAACTTTATAGAATACATTTTAGAACATGTTTCTCTAACTATGAAATATGATCAATTTCCTGCACCCACCTTCTAGCTTTAAATATTAGAATGAAGAAGCACAGGAAGCTTGATAAAAGCTTCTATCGCATCGTTTATACAGAGCATAATAGAAATACACTTAAGAAACCAGCACAACGTTCTCTATTGTGTTGGTTCTGTTGCATTATGCTTTTTAAAATCCATACTTCGCAAGCTTCTTCTAATAAACGATCTAATAAAAATTGTATACAGTGAAAATAAAAAAAGATGGTATTTAATCTATCTGTTAAATTGTTTCCGAAATGCTTTGAATTCCATTCTGTATATAAAACTATGTATACGTTTTATTTAATTATTTCCCAGGGAACTGAATTTAACGTAGTCAGTGTCCCTTGAATTGTTAACATTGGAGTTAGTGTTAGAGCTCAGATGGACCAGTGTTAAGTTTCATGTAGAACACTAATTACAGGGTCTCCGATGTCGTTATTGGAAGAACGATCAGTCGGGGATATCCCTATACGTTGTCTGTCGATGAGCGATATTTCACAAAAAAAAAATTGCAGGCTTCTTTTGCCCGAGGAAAAAGCGACAGGCCAACCGTGTTGGATTTCCACACTTCACGTACACACGAGCATCGTTTCAGTGGCCAGGGGAACGAAAAGGGCTCCCGATATGCGGTGTAATGTATACAGGCAGGATTTATTTCCAGCCTGTTAACGATCCCACGAAATTAATCCAGCATCCGTACAAGCGTCCAATAACGCCGAAGCAGATAAGAAAATCCACTCCACAAAAAATTGCAATTTCTCTTCATTCTATTATGAAAATTACTGCAAAAATTCCAGTAGTACTTTCAAGTTTTTCTATTTCATTATTATTTCCAAATAATCCCAGTTTATAGAAGACTTTGGCGAAGAGGCGAAGGAACAAATCTTTTGGTTATAATTTAGAAATTCTTGATATTTGAGTGTGTAGGAGTGCTTGGACAACTTGAAAATGACTCAAATATTTCAGTAGTACTTTCAAGTTTTTCTATTTCATAATTATTGCCAAATAGTCCCAGTTTATAGAAGACTTTGGCGATGAGACGAAGTAACAAATCTTTTGGTTATAATTTAGAAATTCTTGATATTTGAGTGTGTAGGAGTGCTTGGACAACTTGAAAATTACTCCAAAAATTCCAGCAGTACTTTCAAGTTATTCTATTTCATTACTACTTCCAAATAATTCCAGTTTATAGAAGACTTTGGCGAAGAGGCGAAGTAACAATTCTTTTGGTTCTAATTTAGAAATTCTTCATATTTGAGCGTGTAGGAGTGCTTGGACAACTTGAAAATGACTCAAATATTTCAGTAGTACTTTCAAGTTTTTCTATTTCATTATTATTTCCAAATAATACCAGTTTATATAAGACTTTGGCCATGAGGCGAAGTAACAATTCTTTTGGTTCTAATTTAGAAATTCTTGATATTTGAGTGTGTCGGAGTGCTTGGACAACTTGAAAATGACTCAAATATTTCAGTAGTACTTTCAAGTTTTTCTACGTCATAATTATTTCCAAATAGTCCCAGTTTATAGAAGACTTTGGCGATAAGGCTAAGAAACAATTCTTTTGTTTCTAATTTAGAAATTCTTGATAGAAATTTGAGTGTGTAGGAGTGCTTGGACAACTTGAAAATTACTCCAAAAATTCCAGCAGTACTTTCAAGTTATTCTATTTCATTACTACTTCCAAATAATTCCAGTTTATAGAAGACTTTGGCGTAGAGGCGAAGTAACAAATCTTTTGGTTATAATTTAGAAATTCTTGACAGAAATTTTAGTGTGTAGGAATGCTTGGACGTATTGAAGAGTACTGCAAAAAATTCCTATAGGCACACTAACAAAGGATACTGTTTTCTATTGGAATGATTGAAATTCGCGCGTCGTGTTGTGTTGGCGATTCTGTTGTGTGGTTGGAATGGCGTTATTTTTGTTACTCCGGCGCCTTCGTGTGTTTGTTGGTTTGCCTCCATATAGTGCGCACATGTTGGATGTGATGTGCGTCCTATATATTCTGATTAATGTATAAGAACATTCTGAAACTAACTGTAACATTTTCTATTTTTTTAAATATTCGCTGTTGAATATTTCCCATTTCCTTTAAATATATCCTATTATTTCCAAATAATTCTAATTCCTCTAACAGAAGATCTATCAATGAGTCAATTGTTCCCAAAATATTATTTCTCATTTGTAATCATTTGCTTGGTCATTTTCGCAAATAAACAAACCGCAGCTTGCAAATCCTTAGTATTATTATTAGACTCAATAAAAGACTGATCATCATGATCGTCGTATATTCATCACAATGATTACCATTTCGCATTTTCCGTAAATTCAATTAATTCCACACACGTTGGTATTTTTCAACAGCAACGTATGCGCTGATTTATTCAGTATATTAATGAGATTCCCTTGTTCTGTGTTTTTTAACATTCACCGCGCAAAGGACACTGTGCATTTCATCAAGTAAATTAACTACGGAGACAGTCAATAAGATAAATGATCGTGGAGAATATTTTTATCAAAACGCGACGCAAAATAAAAATCTTGTGCATCGATTGCAACCATCAGGAATTAAATAAAAATTAATTTTGACTCTTAATCAATTCAATAAGTTGGCAAGATTATTACGATATTCTTATATTCTTTTAATCTTTCCACTGTTTCAAGTTTCAACTACTAATTTTTATTGTAAACGCATAAAATCCACAGTCTAATCATTCTGTATATTTCAAAATACGATTTTAGTTGCATAGTGAGATTTTTAAATAATATCAAAGTCTCGAATTTTTACTTGCAGATGATATTTGCAGTGATAGAAAAGGATGAAGTTATCGATTGCTGTGAGAAATTTTAACTGTCCAAATTTCGAGCTCATAATTACACTTTGATCTTCATGTCGCCCATATCTGTGTGACGGAAAGGTTTATACAGAATTGAAAATTAATTTTCATGTTGAACGATCGAGTATACAAAATTTGCTTACGATCTGAGGAATAGAAGAGGTTTCAAACAGTAATTAATATCACAAAACTAAACTTCTTAGTTTTTGTTTCGTTAAATAAATTGCTTTGATTATGTGTATATTTGTGATCGCTGAGTGAGCGATCAACGTGTTGATTAAATAATTGTCACATTCTGGAACGGCTTGCCGTACATCAGAGATGGGCAATTTTGCCTCAATTGAGGCAAAACCGTACACACCGTAGCGCCCTCTGTCCCCTTCCAGCAAGCGCGGTACAATGGGGCAACGAAGACACGAGACATCAGCGTACACAATGAACGTGCGCGCTGCATGAAAGAGAGGGTGGTGGGAGAAGTAGGCGTTTGAGGGCCTCCATCCATGCCCACCACTGGCGTACAAAGTACCCGCGTCAGATCTTTTTCGAACTTTATGAAACATTTACAACTGTTACGTAGTACAAAAAAATATAATTGGCTATGTAGATATATGGAGGAGAGTCCCCACTATTTTTTGACATTAACCCGAATTTTCTCACATTTTTAGTTTTTGGAGACGGTGCGTGGCAGAGCAATTCTGGCCTCAATTTTCCGGAACTTTCACCGTCTATTACTCAAGTAAACACCATCGGAATTATATCTTATTTGGTATCATTTTCATTCGATAATTTCCACGAATATGTTGGTGAAAGTTCCATAAAAAAATAATAAAGATAAACAAGCTTTGTCACTGGGTTAATTGTTGTTTTCACATCGACATACTCGACCCGTGTTATGTTACACTTCTCGGCAACCGAGGCCACTTGAGCTTCGCTGTCCTTTTCTACGTTCGGCACAAGTCAAAGAATAGTATTGTCTGAACTCTAAATGTCGCCGACCGGACCCGTGGTGGTGAAGATTATCCATGAAATACTGTATTCAAAACTAAAAATACTTCGCCAAGGTCGCAAGAAATTTTCGAGAATTCTTCGAGAATGAGGCTCAGAAAAATTAGTAAACGGCTTTCACATGTTAGATAACAATAATCTCGACAAAAATCAGTTCTATCGGTGTAGTGATTCAAGATTCAACGGAATCTGTTGACATGAGTTCAAGTATCACGATAAAATAGTATTATCATGGATATCTGCGTGTATATCGAGCGGTGATCAGTATCGAAAATCATATTTCGATGTTATAATCGATATCCGGATCTACGGCGTGCTACTTATCAACGTAACTTCGATGCGATTTCTGCTCCCCACTTAATTTTGGCTGCAGGAACCTCAAGCTAAATTAGGGTTTCATTGCTAGGTCGAAGCTAATTCGATTCCCCAGAAAATTCTCTATGCCGATGATGCAGCTTGATTGGAAGTAGTGGACTGATGAACTCGCGTGATGAAGCAGAATTTTCGGACGTGGCCTTGTGTGTATGCGCTTTTGCAAATTACCTTCGTTTGCCTCTGATTCTTCTGATACAAATGATATGAATTTTCTAGATTCATTTCTTTCAGCTGTATATCAATTAAATTTATTTTATACGTCGACGTGTTTGGATCCTCGTTGATAGACATTTAACAAATGTTTGTTAATACGATTTTATAACTTGTAATATATGTAGAACGTTATTCGCATATTTCTGAGTAGTATTAGTCATTGCATGTATGCAGTAATATTTTTTGCAAGGGACGGTTATATTAAATGCACCACCTGCTGTGAAACATGTGAGCTTGTTTTAAACAACCAAATAACATTAATGAAAAATAAATTTTTATAAAATCTAATAAATTAAAATGAAACTTTCTAGTTTAGAGCTACAGCCACCCAAAAATTGCTGTATTAGTCTGCTTCATTGTTTAGTTTAATCGATCACAAATTATCACAACCGAAAATTTAAAAGAAATATCTGAGAATTAAAAATGAGACTTAGTTTTCTAGCCCAGAAATATAGTAACCCAAAAATTGCTATATTAGCCTGCTTCATCGTTTAGTTTAATCAATCACAAATGCTCACAAAAAAAAATTTTAAAGAAAAATCTGAGAATTAAAAATTGTGCTTAGCTTTCTCTCCCAGAAATATAGTGAACCAAAAATTGCTCTATTACTCTGCTTCATCGTTTAGTTTAATCTATCACAAATTCTCACAACCAAAAATTTAAAAGAAAAATCTGAGAATTAGAAATAAAGCTTACCTTTCTAGCCCAGAAATATAGTGACCCAAAAATTGCTCTATTACTCTGCTTCATCGTTTAGCTTAATCTGTCACAAATTCTCACAACCGAAAATTTAAAAGAAATATCTGATGATTAAAAATAAAGCTTAGCTTTCTAGCCCAGAAATAAAAAATTGCTCTATTACTCTGTTTTATCGTTAAATTTAAATCAATCACAAATTCTCACAACCAAAAAAAAAAATAAATTTAGAAGAAAAATCTGAGAATTAAAAATAATAATTAGCTTTCCAGCCCAGAAATATAGTGACCCAAAAATTGCTCTATTACTCTGCTTCATCGTTTAGTTTAATCAATCACAAATTCTCACAACCGAAAAAAAATAAATTTAGAAGAAAAATCTGAGAATTAAAAATAATGATTAGCTTTCCAGCCCAGAAATATAGTGACCCAAAAATTGCGCTATTACTCTGCTTCATCGTTTAGTTTAATCAATCACAAACTCTCACAACCGAAAATTTAAAAGAAATATCTGATGATTAAAAATGAAGCTTACCTTTCTAGCCCAGAAATATAGTGACCCAAAAATTGCTCTATTACTCTGCTTCATCGTTTAGCTTAATCTGTCACAAATTCTCACAACCGAAAATTTAAAAGAAATATCTGATGATTAAAAATAAAGCTTAGCTTTCTAGCCCAGAAATAAAAAATTGCTCTATTACTCTGTTTTATCGTTAAATTTAAATCAATCACAAATTCTCACAACCAAAAAAAAAAATAAATTTAGAAGAAAAATCTGAGAATTAAAAATAATAATTAGCTTTCCAGCCCAGAAATATAGTGACCCAAAAATTGCTCTATTACTCTGCTTCATCGTTTAGTTTAATCAATCACAAATTCTCACAACCGAAAAAAAATAAATTTAGAAGAAAAATCTGAGAATTAAAAATAATGATTAGCTTTCCAGCCCAGAAATATAGTGACCCAAAAATTGCGCTATTACTCTGCTTCATCGTTTAGTTTAATCAATCACAAACTCTCACAACCGAAAATTTAAAAGAAATATCTGATGATTAAAAATGAAGCTTACCTTTCTAGCCCAGAAATATAGTGACCCAAAAATTGCTCTATTACTCTGCTTCATCGTTTAGCTTAATCTGTCACAAATTCTCACAACCGAAAATTTAAAAGAAATATCTGATGATTAAAAATAAAGCTTAGCTTTCTAGCCCAGAAATAAAAAATTGCTCTATTACTCTGTTTTATCGTTAAATTTAAATCAATCACAAATTCTCACAACCAAAAAAAAAATAAATTTAGAAGAAAAATCTGAGAATTAAAAATAATAATTAGCTTTCCAGCCCAGAAATATAGTGACCCAAAAATTGCTCTATTACTCTGCTTCATCGTTTAGTTTAATCAATCACAAATTCTCACAACCGAAAAAAAATAAATTTAGAAGAAAAATCTGAGAATTAAAAATAATGATTAGCTTTCCAGCCCAGAAATATAGTGACCCAAAAATTGCGCTATTACTCTGCTTCATCGTTTAGTTTAATCAATCACAAACTCTCACAACCGAAAATTTAAAAGAAATATCTGATGATTAAAAATGAAGCTTAGCTTTCTAGCCCAGAAATATAGTGACCCAAAAATTGCTCTATTACTCTGCTTCATCGTTTAGCTTAATCTGTCACAAATTCTCACAACCGAAAATTTAAAAGAAATATCTGATGATTAAAAATAAAGCTTAGCTTTCTAGCCCAGAAATAAAAAATTGCTCTATTACTCTGTTTTATCGTTAAATTTAAATCAATCACAAATTCTCACAACCAAAAAAAAAATAAATTTAGAAGAAAAATCTGAGAATTAAAAATAATGATTAGCTTTCTAGCTTAGAAATATAGTGACCCAAAAAATTGAGCTTTTGGTCTGCTTCATCGTGTAGTTCAATCAATCATGTGCTCCATTTTCTTGTTTTCACACGTTGACCACTAATTATCTGCTTATGCCAGCGTATTCGCGTGTATTTGTAGAATAGAGTTTGCAATAACTTTTCCAGCAGTACATACCTGCATCTCCCTCGCTAAAAGTTCATTATTGTAGTTGAGGTCTGGTTGCTCAGGAGCAAATTGGTGGAAATAATACGCGTTGCGTTCCGGTCGCCAGGTCCATGCCGGTCCACCAAACACACTCACCTGCGTAAAAAGAACAATAGCTTACTATAATAAACAATTTCACAAGTTAAAAAGGTTCGCTACGACTTCTTTTTGCAATTGAAATTGCCATGCTGACAATTTGTCTTTAATTCGCGTTCACCGGCGCAGAAACATGCAGAATTTCCAACCTTTTCTGCAATACAAATTTTCTGTCGATAATCCAATAGTTTTACGGGGAGAAAATTCATTATACCAAGACAAGTTAAATTTATACTCCAAATAATAATGAATATACATTGTGATCAAATTATTA
Source organism: Sphecodes monilicornis (assembly GCA_913789915.3). Classification (NCBI taxonomy): domain Eukaryota; kingdom Metazoa; phylum Arthropoda; class Insecta; order Hymenoptera; family Halictidae; genus Sphecodes; species Sphecodes monilicornis. Next base: position 5,991,436 of record OU565301.1, on the reverse strand, counting down.
ATGGTAGAAGAGATCATTTCATTTTTCAGGGGTGGGGCTTGCAAGCAATCCTTCGAGTGACCACTTCCAAAAAATTCAAGAACAATGTTCTATTACCTATCTAATATATACAAAAGTTACAAGATGGTCGGATTGGTGGAACATAGTTACATATTGAAAAACAAATGAAATTACGCCATTATAATAGGTCATTTCATGACAAATCGGCGATTTTGTTCTAAATTAAATATGTTGTAGTTCATGTGAAATTAGGGGGGGGGGGTTAAGTCATCATTTTGGCGGTTGCGAATTTGTTTAAAAATTAAAATAGGCTTCACTTACGAATTTTTATCTCAGGAACTGTTTGTCCGATTGAGCTAAATATTTTTTAGTTTTATTCATAAAGGACTAGGCTATTATAACATAATTTTTTTCAACTTCGATAATTAACTTTTTAATGTCGAAAAATGTAAACTTTAGTGTGAGGTATCAGTTTTTAAAATTTTGAAAAAATATGGTCATATTCCCTGAAGTTTACCCTTCAAAATGAGCCCTTAACCCTTTCGCTACGAGCGCTCTGTCCGCCATGACACTTCCGCTGTACGAGGCGCCGCTCCGAAAATGTACACATAGCGTGTAGTCAGTCCTCTTTTGTATGAAAAGTTTCCTAAGCGTTAAATAAGAACTGTGCTTAATAAAACAATGCTTCTTATAACAAGTGTCGTTTATAGTTTTAATATTAAAAGACATTTATATAAAATTCTATCAATTATATAAGTAACATCAGATGGATGCCGGATATATCCAGCGCTCGTAATTTCATTTGTTTTTCAATATTTAACTATGTTCCACCAATCTTTTGTATATATTAAATAGGTAACAGTACATTGTTCTTGAATTTTTTGGAAGTGGTCCATCGAAGGGTTGCTCCCTACCCCCACCCCTAAAAAATTACATGATTCTTTTCTACCCTTAATAATTTGATCACAATCGTGAAAAAATGTATATGATATGAAGGAGGTAAGATCGAATATTTTCATTTTTATTCCATCTGAATATCTTAATAAACAACCTAGAAAAAAAGTAATACAGGTTAGAGGTACGTACCCTCATATTATCCTTATATGAACGGTTAGCGACTTAAAATTTTGGGGGATTATCTTTCAATCTAAAACCATCGTTTTCCGCACAATACCAATTACAATATATTAATACACAAAGAATTGTGGCTGAGGCCGCTGGACCATTCTTATCCTGCCTAGACCCTTCATAAATGTTCCTAATATTTAGCAATTTTCCCAAAATTTTGCAATTCCCTCCAACAACAAAATAGAATTATATTTCGGTTTAAAGGAAATTAATAACATACATCTTTATTAGACTCTGTTCAGAATCTTCATCGCATCTCTCAGACTATATTGTAAGCGAAGGGGTTAAATGCCATATGCGATTTTGATGGTCGATCTGGGATAGCGTTGGATTTCTAATCCAGGCGTCGTATCAAGAAACGATAATAAACAAATGGCAAACTTACCCAATTGTTTGGTGGCGCCCTCGTGCCATTTCCCAGATCTGTGCCCTCGTGCCAGACATAATAGTCGCTGTATGGTTTAATATCCTCCAAACTTTTCTGGAACCACTCGTGTTTGTCTGAGGAATGATTAGGCACGAAGTCCATGATCATCTTAAGGTTCTTGCTGTGCGCAGCGTCCACCAAGTCCTCGAAGTCCTTCAGTGTCCCAAAAACGGGGTCGATGTCAGTGAAGTTGGAAATGTCATAACCAAAATCGACCATTGGGCTTGGGTAAATGGGAGACACCCAGAATGCGTCGACGTGAGACTGTACCAGGTGGTCTAACTTGCTTATGATACCTTTAAAATGATTTATTGATGCTTATGGTACCAGAAAAATCATTTCTTATGATGTAGAATTTTATAATTCCAAACGAAAGCACATAAATCATTTCTTGATATGCCTGCAAATACTCTTTATATTAATATTGATATAAAGAAACACTCAACAAGATAAATGATCGTGGAGAATGTTTTTATCAAGACGTGAAGCAAAATAAAAATCTTGTGCATCGATTGCAACGATGAAAATTAATATTAGATTGCAAATTAAGATTAATATAATAATTTTTTATTTCTATTAATATAAATCTTCGTTGAATAATATCAAGACGAGACTTCTATTTTCATTTCCTGATCTTCACTCTGATCGCAAATTATTTAAAAACGATGCAGATTCAAATCTCGGTTTGAGCGACGTTAATTCATTTGCCGATTACCCTGCATCTGCACTTCACTTTTTTTTTCTTGGTAACGATGCACGCTTTGGTTCTTCAGTTAATTGCATCCGCAATATAGGAACTGCAGCGGTGCAACAGTTTAGTGCATGATGCCATCGTGCGACGTTACGTAAATCCCGTAAACAAATCAAGACGCATCGAGAGAAAAACGATAGGAAACGCGATTATCTTTCTGTTCCCCAGAAATATATTCGATACAAAAATTACCGAAACACTACATTTTCGATTCTCCAAAAATTGTCAGTATTTAAACAGTAATAACTCTTTCTTAGAAGAAAAATAGTACGACAATAAATCGGGACTCATTTTAAAACTTGAAACCTCTACTTTCGCCAGGGTGATGTTGCAAAAATAATCGTAAACAAACTAGCAAAACTAACAAATAAAATCCAAAGTGTTTGGATGTTACAGTATTTCATCGATAATCGTCGTCACCACGGGTCCGGCCGGCGACGATTAAAGTTCAGATAATATTATTCTTTGACTTGTGCCGAAGGTATATGCTGCACCACGAGAGAACCGTACCGTTTCGCGCAGCTTGACTCGTCGTGGAAGGCGCAGCGAACCTCTCATTGGGAGAGGGAGCGTACGGAGTGAGAATACCACCAATCAGGGCGAAGATGCGCAGCAACGAACGAAAACCGGTCTTCCCGCGGTACGGTTCTCTCGTGGTGCAGAGTATAGAAAAGGACAGCGAAGCTCGGAAGGCCTCGGTCGCCGTGTAACATAATACGGGTCGAGATGTGTGAAAACAACAATTAACCCAGTGACAAAACTTGTTTATCTGTATTATTTTTTAATGGAACATTCACCAACATATTCGTGGCACTTTTCTAATGAAAATTATACCAAATAAGATATAATTCCCATGGTATTTACTTGAGTAATGGACGATGAAAGTTTCGGACAATTATTGTAAATCTGATCCGAATTATATCGTGTTTAATATTATATTAATTAAAAAAATGCCACAAATATATTGGAGAAAATCTTATAAAAAGTAAGTAATAATAAAATAGTTTCTTTATTTGCATTACATTGTAAAGACACGTGGGCCTTTGAACTACGCCGCCGACCGCGACTCTTCGCGTCTCTTTCTCTCTCATGCGCTAACCTTCCTTGCGCCCGAAACTTTCATCGTCCATTACACAAGTGAATACCATCGGAATTATATCTTATTTGGTATAATTTTCATTAGAAAAATGCCACGAACATGTTGGTGAAAGTTCCATAAAAAAAATATTAAAAAATAAAAAAGTTTTGTCATTGTATTAGTAGTAGTCTCACCGATATACTCGACCCGTATTATGTTACAGTTCTCGGCGACCGAGGCCTCTCGAACTTCACGGCCCCCCACGGGGTATACTCCGCGGAAGTGTTAATTTTTAAGATAAAGATAAACTTCTTTATTCTTTATTATTTTTTAATGAAACTTTCACCAACATATTCGTGGCATTTTTCTAATGAAAATGTTAGCAAATAAGACATAATTCCGATGTTATTTACTTAAGTAATGGACGATGAATGTTTCGGACAATTATTGTAAATATGAATACGAGAAAGTCTCATAAAAAAATAAGTAATAATAAAAAAATTTTTTTATTGGCATTACACTGAGAAGACACGTGGGCATTTGAACTACGTCGGCGACCGCGACTCTTCGCGTCTCTTTCTTTCCAATACGCTGTACTTCCTTGCGCCCGAAACATTCATCGTGCATTACTCAAATAAATATCATCGCAATTATATCTTACTTAGTATCATTTCTATTTTAAAAAACGCCATGAATATGTTAGTGGAAGTCCCATACAAAAATAAAGAAGTTTTGTCATTGTATTAGTAGTGGTCTCACCGATATACTCGACCCGTGTTATGTTACACTTCTCGGCGACCGAGGCCTCTCGAGCTTCACGGATCCTCACGGGGTATACTCCGCGGAAGGAGGGATTGTTTCGCGACAATTATTGTTCAGAATTTCACGACAATTAAGGATGAAATACTGTATGAATTTGATCAACTCGTTTCATTATTAGTAGACTGCAGACTTTTATGCAACATAAAAATTGTCAGCCTTAATTGCAAACTTCAGAAGGTAGAGAAATATTTATTTATTTTCTTAATAATTAAGATAAGCAAAATGAAAAAGTATATTACAATTCATTAAATATTTTTACTGTTTAGAATTTGATCAAATCGTTCCATTATTAGTAGATTGCAGATTTTTACTTGGTCTAGGTTACGATTATTTTACTAGTTCATGTAATAATATAAAATACTAGAAATCTAAATACAGCATGAAAGTAAACGTAATCAATTCTACTTGCCAGTAAAAGTTACCACACGCAATTTTATAATTACTGCATCATATTCGTGTTAAATAATTTGCTGAAAATTTGAATCCTATATCAGAGAAATAAACACAATTGATTCTAGTTATTCTTCTTTATAAAATGTTCTGAACAGGATCAAATTTTTGGCTTCCGCACTGGAAATTCGAGCAGCTTTGTACAACCCGGAGGAGACTAAACGTCACAGAAGGGTAACGGATGGCCAGAAAAGAACGTGTAGTGGATGCTTACCTCTCAAATCACCCACGCCATCCCCGTCGCTGTCTTTAAAGCTCCTGGGATAAATCTGATAAAGCGATATTGTCCGCCACCATTCCTGGCCACGTTGATCGTGTCCAGCAACCGCGTACAATGACATTACACAGAACAGTAATATCGCTTTCATGTTTCCTAAACACACGAAACGCTACAGTTAACGTGAATCTAACGAGTTCATTAAAATTCTCGACGTTGAAATTGAAGTTAAGATCTGGGCACTTTACACATCAAAGTGAATAAAGTATGAATATGTTGATGCCCTTGAATGTATTTCGCAATTTGCTATTGGACACCGCGCAATTGTTTAATGGCTACCAATAAAATTCTACGTTCATGCGAACAAGTGCACATAGTCAACAATTTTCTAATGGTCGCTAATAAAATATAAGATTCTACGTCGATGTGAATGAGCACACGTATTCAACAATTTTGTAATGAAACTCTAACAATTTTTATACTCATAAAATATATAATTATACGTCGATGTGAATGAGCACACCTATTCAACAATTTTGTAATGAAACTCTAACAATTTTTATACTCATAAAATATATAATGATACGTTGATGTGAATGAGGTCAACTATTCAACAATTTTATAATGGCCATCTGACAATTTTTAAATGTCCACCAATAAAATATAAAATTCTATGTTAACGTGAATGAGCACGCCTATTCAACAATTTTCTAATGACCATCTGACAATTTTTAAATGTCCAGCAATGAAATATAAAATTCTATGTTGATGTGAATGTGCGCAATTATTTAACAATTTTCTAATGGCCATCTGACAATTTTTAAATGTCCACCAATGAAATATAAAATTCTATGTTGATGTGAATGAGCACATCTATTCAACAATTTTCTAATGGCCATCTGAAAATTTGTAAATGTCCACCAATGAAATATAAAATTCTATGTTGACGTGAATGAGCACACCTATTCAATAATTTTCTAATGGCCATCTGACAATTTTTAAATGTCCACCAATGAAATATAAAATTCTATGTTGATGTGAATGGGCACATCTATTCAACAATTTTCTAATGGCCATCTGACAATTTTTAAATGTCCAGCAATGAAATATAAAATTCTATGTTGATGTGAATGTGCGCAATTATTTAACAATTTTCTAATGGCTATCTGACAATTTTTAAATGTCCACCAATGAAATGTAAAATTCTACGTTGATGTTAACGAGCTCATCTATTCAACAATTTTCTAATGGCCATCTGACAATTTGTAAATGTCCACCAATGAAATATAAAATTCTATGTTGACGTGAATGAGCACACCTATTCAACAATTTTCTAATGGCCATATGACAATTTTTAAATGTCCACCAATAAAATATAAAATTCTACGTTAATGTGAATGAGCTCATACATTCAACAATTTTATAATAACCGTCTGCCAATTTTTAAATGGTCGCCAATAAAATATAAAATTCTACATTGCCAACAATCTTATAATTTTATATATAATATTCTACAATTTTATGGCTATATTTGGCGAGTGACGAATAAGGAGAAGAGAGATTGCTGTTAACGAGAGTGATCATTAGTCTGCGGATTTTATGCATTTATTTAAAAAATGAGTCGGTGGAATACAAAACAGTGAAAATATTAAATGAATTTGAAAATGGTTCTGTATTACTTTTAACATATTAAAATTATTTAATGGTCTACTCCTGTACCAGCGAATGTAGACAATTTTAATTTTGCATAAAAATCCGCTGTCTATTAATGATCACACTTCTTTTCACTGATTTGCAGGATCTCGGTTAGTAAATGTCGCGATCGATATCTACGTGTGTGTACAACGATCTTAGCGGTGAATTTGATGCGTCCTTTGATTACCGTGCGTAGGCAGCCCAATTAGTTCGAAATGCCACCGGCACCAACGTTACAACAACAACTACAGCGGATACTAATGATATCGGCCCCTTTTTATACCCGCATTGTGTAATTCAAGCAGAGTAGGGTCTAAAGTTTCATATACGGACACAGATGACGAATGTTACTCCCACAGAGGCCAGTAATCTGATATGCATATGTATAGAGACTGTCGGTCATGGAGATATTACAATTATTGTAGAATTCACATTACCAACAAATTTCTGATCATTCATCTCATGAATCTTGTAAATTAGACATCCGTAACTAATCTCACAATTTTTTAGAAACACATCATTCTTTTCAACACCTTCATAAAATTATTTTCAAGGTAATTAATGCATAATAGAATCTTTCGCCTAGTAATCATCTCATTAATCTTGCCAATTAGACATCCGTAATTAATCTCGTAATTTTTTACAAACACATCATTCTTTTCAATACATCAATAAATTTATTTTCAAGATAATTAATGCATAATAGAAGTTTTAGTCTAGTAATCATCCCATTAATATTATGAATTAGATTTCTATAATTAATCTGATAACTTTTTGGAAACGCATAATTCTTTTCAAAAACTTAATAAAATTATCTTCAAGGTAATTAACGCATAATATAATTTCTGGTCTAGTGAACATTTCATTAATCTTATAAATTAAATTTCTGTAATTAATCTGATAATTTTTTGGAAACACATCATTCTTTTCGGTCCGTAAATAAAATTATTTTTAATTTTAATATTTTCCCATTGTTTCGAATTTGTTTAAAGTTGGTATTAAATTTCGTAAAATGCCATTTATTATTATTGCGCTCGACTGTATTTTACAATGAAAATTTTCTGCATCTATTACAGTGGATAGGGATAGAAACAGAAATTTTGTTTGATCTTTAAAAATTTTAATAAGTTGGAAATAATCTATCGATATTTTTAGGTTTCTTCCCATTTTTTCTACTACTTTAAATACCAACTCGATTTTATTATTAATGCATATAATATGAAATTTAAAATTAGAGCAATGTGAAAATCGAAAAATTTAAAATTCCAAAGACGTTGTATTTCAGAAGACAATATTGCTAAAAGATTTAGGTATTTTAGTAATGTTAACTATTACAATAAATTAGCTAGCTCTCCAAAGAAGCGAACGAGACTTGTATTTCCTTAAATTTCATTCTGTCAGGATTGACGCTACCGCTAACAAATTTAAATAAAAAGTTCTATAGCTGTTTACACAACAATTTTGTAATAGTATTACATAATTTTTTAATACTTTACACATTAAATTTTACATTGTTACATACATTATGAAAGAATAACATTTAATTGTCCAATTTACGTGAATTTAATTTAAATACAGTATAATCAGAACATTTGAAATTCAAATTTGTATTATTTGATTGAGATAAGAATATAATTACTTGTCAAATGTGTTTAATATTATACTAGATAATACAAAGTCTGATCATTTATTTTGACCCGAATAATAATTCTATACTTTTATCATATATTCCTTTCAAGTAATAATTGTAATTTCTTTCGATCGAATTTTGAATTATATTGATGAAAATGCTATCGGCGCAATAGGATCAATAAGATCGAACCTTTGCGCCGATAGCATTTTCATCAATAGAATTCCTTTCAAGATTGTTGACGATTAATTGAACGACAAATTGGATGAGCTCGGTATTTCACATATTTGTTTCATTAATGGAAAAATTTTAAGGCACACTATTTTATCCTATCTTCAATGTTCATCTCTGATCGTGATTATGTCGTTTAGTTGTGTACATGGACGTTTTAATCATAACAAGATAATTCTCTCAACTCGTGTAGATAAAGATTGGACAGGCATGCAGTCTTAAGTAATTTATGTCACTTTATACTATTGGGAATGTTTTCAAGATGTTCAATCTAGATATCAATTTTATCAAACATCGCAAACATCACGAGACAATAGCAAAATGTAAAAAGTACAATATAGAATTCTATAAAATTCTATATTTTGTGTTTTCTCGAAACGACAACCCTTTACATACAATTTCGAAAGAATGATATGTTTTTTATCCACCATCAAATAGTGCGTTTTAAGACGAGTTCAATTAACTATTACTCAAGGTCATGTAACGTCAAGTTTGCAAGGAAATGGAGAAAAGGTGTGATCGTTTTATTTGTACTTCAGTTTAGTATGTGTTCCAAATGATTACCTCTTACTTCAATGCATTTAGCAATTTTTTATTTAAATGATTTTCTAACTTTGCACAACATTTCAACATTTATCTTAGCACAAGCTTCGCGTATTCTGACTTTCTTGTTTTCACGCGACGTAGGCTTAATGGACATTACGCAGTTTTTAAACACAGAACCTGAACGGAGGAAACGCTGTTCTGGTCTTTTAACCCCTTGCTTTACGATTTATTTTACGGTTTTAGTGATTAGAATTCCTTTGTAGTTCATAATTTCTTAGAAAAAGGAGAAAATGTATATCTATTGCATGTCTATATGTTCTCCAATGGCTGTACATTAACAACAACAAAATAGAATTATATTTCGGTTTAAAGGAAATTAATAACATACATCTTTATTAGACTCTGTTCAGAATCTTCATCACGTCTCTCAGACTATATTGTAAGCGAAGGGGTTAAATGCCATATGCGATTTTGATGGTCGATCTGTGATAGCGTTGCGCATACAAATTAGCAGCCATTCTGTAATTTTTCCTGCGTTCTCCTAGTACCATAAACATATCAAAACAATTTTGGTACATTTCCATTTGCACCACTTATTTAAGTACTATCGTTCAGCGAAGGATACCTTAGCACGAATAGTAATGAAAGTAAACTGACAATTTTGCAGAAGAGCACAGTAATACATAAATACGTCTGTTTTCATTTCATTGATAATGACTTTAATGTTATTGTTTTGGTGTGAAAGTTTGAAGGTACGAACTAAAGTACAAATAAAACGATCACACCTTTTCTGCATTTCCCTGCAAGCTTCACCTTGAACGACCTTGAGTCATAAGTAATTGAACTCATCTCGAAACGCACTATTTGTGCTATTTTACTAAAAAAAGAAAGTTGACCTTCTCCTCACCTTGGAGTGTCCGCCGGGAAAAATAAAAGTCCCCACCACGCGATGTCCCCCTCGTGAACAACTTTCATCTGAAACATTTTTGCGTATAATCAATATTTTTGGAGATATTCGTCAATAAAGCTTTATAATTTCCACCCTGTATATTTCATAACAAGACTAAAATTAAAATATCTTCTTAACTAATGGCTTTTCGATGTTATTAGGTTAATGCTTTCTTGTAGAGATTGTGAAACATCATCGATTAGTGCAGGAAAAAACACACGATGCGATTTAAAAAAATACTAATGACCTTCAGACCGCTTCTACGGGTCCACCTATTAAAAAACTCACAACAACAACGCATGCATCTCTCGAAATCATTCAACCTTATATAAACATCCTTCACTACGAATAATAATAATGACGAAAATCGAAGTGGTAATATCTGTTGAACCACCCAGTATATACAACTTGGCTGTAGTTGAAAAGATATAAACAAACATATTTTCGGTAGTATGCATTGCATAATATCAAACAGATTGCCAATCTTCAGAGATCTAACAATATTATATTAGTATTGTTATAGTTATGTACGCAAGCTTTGAAATGTGTACAGATCACAGATTTATTTTTGAACGAAGAATTTGAGGTTTATTTTACATACTGCATACTTTCATTAAAAATATGATACAACAATAATTCTGTACTCAAAAAAGATATTTTTACACGATGAAGCAGATGAGACACTGAAGACCCATTAACTAAAAAATGCTATAAATTGAAACTCTGTGGAAACATTAAAAAATTTCGTTGGTAAAGAAAACATCCACAGATTTGAAGATTGAAGCCTCTTCTTTGCAGCGACTGCTTAAAAATTGATGTACGATTCTTTTTTACTGTTTTATGGAACAAAAACGAGGCACAAGTTCGGTCGTGTGAACCCTTCATGGAGTAATTTGTTTTACCGTAAAGATGGCGGCACACATCTCGTTCAAAGCTCGATAAAGCGGCTAAAAAAAATTGCACATCCATTTGTGAGTCGCCGTTGCCAAGAGGGAGCTTCGATCTTCAAATACATGATAGATTCATGCGCGAAAAAAATGTTTGAACGTTCCTGCAGACGTTTAAATATTCCATAGTTTATCCAAGCAATCCTACTCAATTTACGCAGTTCCACGTTTCATTCGAGACTGAATAAAACGGATATAAAAATCGTAGATTAATTTTTACTCCGTCGTTGTAAAGAGGAAGCTTCTATTGTTGAATCGGCGGTGGTTCGGCCACGACAAAAATTTTTCAAAGTTTGCACAGACGTTTGAATGCACAGCATTTTTATGGAAAAAATTTTTGGAATAAAATGAACGATGGATTATAAAAGTAGAGGCTTCCCGCTTTAAAATGAGAACAACTTTATCATTGTACAAAATTATCACTGTTTAAATGAATGCAATTTTCCGAAAATCGGATATTTAGTTTTCAAATACTCTTTAGATGTAAATTCAAAATGGAGTTGCAATTGAATAAAAGAGCAACGACTTCGTTTCTTCACCTAATGTAAGTGGAAGAACGTTGAAAAATGATTCGATACTCTTCCTTACGAGATAAAAATTCCGAGTTTCATCCTAATTGCACCCTCGAGAACGAATTGTGCGAAAAAGAGTTACAGCATTCTTTGTTTTCCCAACACTTCTGTGTGCATTTAGCTGATAAAAGTTCGTGAGTGATATTGCGTTTCCAGCATTGGATAACAAAAAGGAATGGGTTTTTATTCGAAAGATTCAATTTTAGAAGTTACAAATTAATAAATGAATTAGTAATACACGAAATAATAATAAGAAGAATAGCAACTGTTCTGTATCATACAAAATAGGAGAATGAAATTAGTAAACTGCGGATATTTTTGCAATTTTCAATCCCTATAGACAAACCGTGAAAAAGTGGAATGAGATCCTATTTTTAATGGGCACAGCCTTTGTAGATCCATAACAAATGAAAATCGTCCTAAATTCTAGCATTTTCTTTTCAAATTTTCATAAACCATAAATGCATAAAGATTTGCAGTCTAGAAATAAGATAAAATTGTTGGAGATGAATTAATATTATTTTTACAGGTTAACCATTCATCATTTTAATAAACACAAAAATGGTACGATTTAGTGAGAAACAGGGAACGTTATTATTTTAATTTTTATTTAAGCGTTTATATGTATCAGCATAAATATGTAACTACATAGCCTCAACAAATAAACTTTATTTCACACCATATATTAATAACGAAGTGATAATGGTAGTACGACGTATTTTCATTGGATTCTTCGCTCTACGTTTTGGTGAGCACCAATATTCCATACGGGGGCACGGATACGCCCTTCTTGGGACAGAAGGCAGCTCTAGAATTATGGAAAAATGAAAAATATTATTAAAAAATATCAGCATCATTTCCATTTAATATACTGTGAATTTTCGATAATTGTCGCGAATATCTGGCCCGTAATTGTCCCAGAATTCTCCCTACAACTGCGGGGTATACCCCGTGAGGGGCCAATGGGCCTCGGTCGCCGAGGAGTGTAACATAATAAATAATATTATAATTACCCCTTCCTCACGCCAAAGTTAGCCGACGCGTAGTACACTCTCAATTTGCAATGCGGTTTCTGAATTGCTTGCAAATCCACTTTTTCTGTCTCACCTCCAAGGTTCAGTATTGCATAAACAGATCCTTGTAATTTGGTTTCTCTGCGAAAAAAAATTAATAATCGTATGTCATAATTGCTAAAATAATTCGACAAGATTCAACGTGCCAATGAAAATTTTCTTTCATTCCGAAATATTGAAAATGCCTATTGAAGTGTTAGGTAACGATGTGCCAATAGCAATCTTCTTCGATTCAGAAATATTACAAATTGTCATTCAATTATTAGTTTCAACGTATCGATTGCAATTTCCTACTTTAATATTAATTGATCTGCAATAATTTAGGCACAACAATTCAAATGTGTAAGCCTCGTTTACCTGGCGATATAGAGAACATTTTCGCTCAACAGTTTATCAGTCAGAGTTCCTGTTTTGAGCGCTGGTGATTTCTTCAGGAGAGCCATTCTGTTGTAGAAGTTGTAGAAAGAGTCAGGCACTTTTTTCTCAGTTTCCAAATTGACAGTTTTAAAGTCATTGTTGACTGGAATCCAAGTTGTTCTGTTCGTTGAAAATCCTGCAAATGTTGTTTCAATTTAATCGTACGATTCACCCGTATAAACATATTAATTACGTAGGAAAAAATCAACACGTATTATAAAAAGCTGATACGATCATACAACATTCTATTTCATAATTCATAAAACGCTATATAATAATTTTACGGTGTATAATAATTTTATAGTGTATTGAAAGACGCATTATGTACATTTTTTTACATTTTTGAAGAACTCTACAATATTTCAAGCGGACCGTGCGGATGTCAGTGACAGTCCTTGATTATCAATATTTCATTCACTACACAGCCGACCCATAAACCCTTAAAATACCCAGAACTCACCAGCAGAGACGCTAGTGTCCCATTGGAATGGAGATCTCTCTGGATCCCTGGACACCTTTTCGTATCCATCAGGCCCCTGGTTACATCCTTGTGGATCCTGAGTGTCTTTATAAGAAATCACTGTATCCACCATACCGATTTCATCACCATTATACGTCACAGTCACTCCGGGCAGTACGAAAGTCATCACTGTTACCGCTCGGGCTCGGTCGGGCCCGAATCGGGTCATCAATCTCGGGTTGTCGTGGTTGCCGGCCTGTAAAGAGATTTTTCGCGACACTTACACGATGTCACCATAATATGTCCGATAGGAAATTTAGTTACTTTTAGTAGAATTTTAACGAGTTGAAAATAATTACATTTCCTAAGCACTGAAAAATTGAAAAATTGAAAAATTGAAAATCAAACGATTCACAAATTGATAAATTTCTTCTTCTTAATACTTAATACCACCTGTTTAAAATATTTTATTTTCGAAATGGACTACAGTATTTCATCGATAATTGTCGCCACCACGGGTCCGGCCGGCGACAATTAACGTTCAGATGATACTATTCTTTGACTTGTGCCGGACGTAGAACGTAGAAAAGGATTTCTCAAAATAGGCTATATACTGTGTACTACTTTGAAACAATAGTTCACCTAGGTCTAATTTATATGTTCCTACGCGTCGAAAAATCGAAAAACAGCGCAGATCACAAATTAATAAACTTCTTCTCTTTTAATACTTAATCTACCTAGTTTAAATATATTTCTTTCTCAGAATAGGCCATACACTGTGTACCAGTTTGAAACAATATTTCACACAACTTCAATTTACGTCTTTCTAAGTATTAAAAAATTGTAAAATTGCAAAATCAGCATTGATACTTACCACCCAGTTAGGCGTAGCACCCGCCGGCATGTTCTGAATCCATCTATCGATTATGTTCTTGAAATCCTGGGCTGTAGAATTGTAATTCACGCCTGTGACAAGTCCAAAGTTGAAAGGATAGCTGGCTCCAGCTTTGTAGAAATCCAGTGTGTGCTGTAAATCCGTGTACGCCTCGATCATCATCACCTTATCGCCTTTATATTGATCTAGGACCTTCCTCCATCCTCTGACAATATTGTAGGTTTCAGGCTGATCCTTCGTGTATACTTTAATCGTGTACGCGAATTTATTCGGGTCGTCGGTGATACCCGACAGTGGTTCATCTGCAAACGTTTGATTTTCGCAAAGTCGAGGAACCGCGTCGATTCGGATTCCATCGACTCCTATGTCCAACCAAAACTTGAGAACGTCCTGCAAATAAACATACATTATTAACCAAACAATTTTAATACACCGCTCCCACTCAGTGTCCCCAGATCAACCTAAAACTGGGTTGATTTTCCTCTCCTCCGTTTCCCCTTCCACTATTCCATTCTACTCCTGCGCGCACTCCAACGTCCGCCATTAAGACCGTAGACTGGTCACGTGACGTGCCGCGCAACGTGTTACATATTACTCTGGTCATCAGAGAGGTGGTAAATTGTATTCCCCTCGATTTTAGCGATCTGGCGACACTGCTCTCACTCAAACCCGTTAATTTCAAACACTTCCAAATATTAAAAATTCTCAACTAATCATAAAATGTATCCCAAATGTATTTACACACTAAATAGCCAATTCGTAAATAACGATCGCATGACAATGAATTTGAGCTCATTTTAAAGCTACAAACCTCTAGTTTAATAATCTACTGCACGGCTCGGATTTACTTACTTGTGACGGCCGATTTTCAAAGACCACCCCCCTCGAAGGCCGCGCGTCTCGCTTCCCGTGGCGGTCATAGTTGGGAGCTCCTCAGGTGCGTTCCATAGTCACTATTCGTAGGAGAACTATGATCGCCACGGAGAACGTGACACGCTATCGGGTGGAGGAGGCGTAATCTTCGAAAATCGGCCGTCGCGAATAAATAAATCCGAGCCGTGATCTACTGTTCATTTTATTTTCAGATTTTTCCAGCGACGTAGCAGGCTAGAAACCGAAAACGCGTTTTATCTCGAGAATTCTGTGCATTCAAACGTCTGTAAAAACATTGAAAAGTTTTTTTGTCACCGAAACCACCACCGATTCAAAAATTGAAGCTTTCTCTTTGCAACGACGGCTTAAAAATTGATTCATAGCTGTTTTATTCAGTTTCGAATGAAACGTGGAACTGCGTAAATAGAGTAGGGATTGCTTGGACAAACTATATAATATTGAAACGTCTGGAGGAACGTTCAAAAATTTTTTTTTCGCGAATGAATCTATCATGGATTTGAAGATCGAAGCTTCCTCTTGGCAACGACGGCTCAAAAATTGATGTCCAATTTTTTTGCCGCTTTATCGAGCTTCGAGCGAGAGGTATGCCGCCATCTTTACGGTAAAATAAATTACTCCATGAAGGCTTCACACGACCGTACTTGTGCCTCGTTTTTGTTCCATAAAATAGTGAAAAACAAACGTACATTAATTTTTAACCAGTCGCTGTAAAGAAGAGGCTTCAGTCTTCCAATCTGTGGAAGATTTATTTACGAACAACATTTTTTAATGTTTCCACAGAGTTTCAATTTATATTAAGTTATAATAATATTTTTCATTTGCTACATCGTGTGGAAATATCTTGGAGGAGAATGAATACTGCTTTGCAAAAGTAGAGGCTTCAAGCTTTCAAATGAGTTCAAGCTTACGGTTGTACTATTTTCTTTAAGGAAATCGTCACAGTTTCAATATTGACGATTTTTAGAGAATCGAAAATTTAGTGTGAAAATATTTTTTGGATGTTGTTAGTTAATTTTGCTAGTTTGTTTACGATTAGTTTTGTAACATTACCTACCTCTATCTCCCGTACTACATTTTCGTTAAAGTAGTTGAGATCAGGTTGTTCCTTAAGAAACTGATGATAATAGTAAGCATCTCGTTCTGGTCGATAGGTCCATGCTGGTCCATCGAATATACTAATCTACATTGAAATAATAATTTTTAATTCTTTGTTATAGTAAAAAACTGGTAAAACACGGTCATTAGCACCAATCATTTCTCTAATCATTTTCATAAATTCACGATTTTTCTGATCCTATTTTATCAATATTTTTGCATACTCACAATCATTTCGATTTACCTTTACAACTCTCCACAGCTATAATAATGCATTATAATTAGATTGCAGGTTTTATACACTTGTTACTTAATTTATTAAGCGAAATTTAAAACATTAAACAGATTAAAATCCTCAAGGAAGAATTTTTTATTTGTTTACCCCATTTTCTTGCAATTTATATAGGAAATTTCTATTTTCTTGTGAAAATCCACATTCCACTCAAAATGCAGTAATTATCACTAACTAGTGATTCACTTATTAAGTAATATTTACAACATTAAACACATTAAAATCCATAAAGAGAGAATTTTTTATTTCGTTATTTCTTGCAACCTATATAGATAGTTTGGTTAAACTGTATTTTGGAAGTTGCAGAAACATCCGATCCGCGAATGTGCGATATTATTAGCGCATGCGCACAACAGTCCTACGTCTACTACCCAACGAATATCCAATATGGCGGCGCTCTAACCTGTCAAAAACGCTTAAAATTGCTCATATTTATACGCGTATAACTTTTCAAACAGTGAACTCCGGTAACCAAAACTTGAATTTCGTGTACTAAAACTTACACCTCTATAATTTTCTCGTCAAAATGTGTAGCATAGCACACGGGAAACTTGAGAATTTTTGGTCCTCCAAAGTACAGTTCAGCCGAAAGTTTCTACATGCTGTAAAAATACACAATCCACTCAAAATACAATAACGCGTATTAAACAGTATACAAAAATATCGTTACTGCAAAACCAAATGATATGAGCTTGACCGAACACAGACTGTTAATAATCCCTATGGACAATAATATTTCAACAATAACGCTGCCTCGTTTAAATAAATGCGTTTCCAAATTTCCGACACCGATGGAAAATAAATTTACAGCTTTTTATACCCATTCGTTGTACATGTTTCAATATTTGACGTAAATCGAATACTTTATAAAATTCAGTGCCATTATTTTTCGCGAGATATGCACGAAAATTACGAACTGAAATGCGTGCATGCAAAATATTGAAATTAATCATCGGTGCGAACCAGAGATGTAGAAACGCTCCAACCAGGCACATTACTGAATGTTTCTTTATTCTTCGATTATGGGAGCACATAATTTTCTTTAGTCTATGAACATTTTACAATGAGTATTATATTTTGTCTTCAAAGATTTTACCAGGGATATTATATTTTGTTTATTCCTTGAATATTTCGCTAGGATTACAACATTTTCTTTATTCTCTGCAGACCTTGCAAGAATCGTTCTATTTTTTGTAGTCTCCGATGGTTTTGCAAGGATTTTCCAAGATAAACTTTATTGAATTCTTTGATCTTTTCTCTGATAGCTATACATAGTGAACCAATCACTGTATAGAGAGTTCTGTGTGAAGAATTTCAATTAGAACGATGGAAATCAATACAAAATGCATCTGAGATGTAATGTGATTTTATTAACATCAAACGGAAACACGAGGATTGATTTTCTCTACACTTTTTCATATTTCAAAGGCATGCAAACCACATCGTTTAACTTGCGAATGGAATTAATCATAGTATCGAACCACGAACTAATAACACTATAAACAGCTTGCGGGTTCTTTTCGCAAAATAAAAATGTTTACATCATTTGCAAGAAACAAGAAACACACATTTAATTTTTCCTTTATTGATTTTGATAAATTGAAAATAATACAGTGAAAACCACTAGAAGAAGCACTAAAAGTGACATAACCTATAAAATGTTATACTGCAAGATATAAAAGTTTTCATTGAGATTATAAATGAAATGAATTTTAAATGAATCGTGTATTCTATGAATTCCAGTCACGATAATCTTAAATTTTTCTAATGTTTCATTGTATCTACTTATTTTTATCATGAATATGTACCAAATCAGCAGTTTAGTAATAAACAATGTATGTGTTGTATTGCAAGAACAACAGATGCTATATTAATCGCTAGATGTTTCAAATAATAAATTCAGTCACTTTTCTCAATGTTCCCAATATTTAGCAATTTATCCCGAAGAAAGATGATCAAAAATTCACGATAAAGAAATGGTAAGCTTACCCAATTGTTTGGCGGCACCCTGGTGCCATTTGGGAGCCTCTTGCCCTCATGCCAGACATAGTAATCGCTGTACGGTTTGATATTCTGCAAACTCTTCTGGAACCATATGTGCTTGTCCGAAGTATGGTTGGGAACGAAGTCGATGATCACCTTTAACTTCCTGCTGTGAGCAGCTCTCACCATTTCCTTGAAATCATCCAGTGTTCCAAAAAGCGGGTTGATGTCGCGATAGTCGGAAATGTCATAACCGAAATCAACCATAGGGCTTGGATAAAATGGAGACACCCAGAACGCGTCGACGTGGGAATCAGCCATATGCTTCAGCCTGCTTGTGATACCTGATAAATCATTTCTTAATCTGCATCATACCAATTGATACTAGAAAAATCATGTTCTTCACGTCTTTGCAATTCATTCGTATAATGACGTTTGTAGTTTGGTGATAGCATTATGCTTTGAAAATTAGAAGATCATAATAAGGATATAAAGAGGATAATATCTAACTTCTTTTTGTAGAACATCTAATCACGCTTGTAATATATTTTTGTCTGTGCACAAACAAGTAATAAAATGTTTCAGGAAATGTTTAAACAGGTAACACATCTTTTGGAAATTTCTATTAACACACAAAAATGGTTTAACGTCACAGTCTAATATTCAATACAGTATTGTACAAATGCTTCATAATTTCAAAACTCACAGTTTCACTTCATGACAGTACATCAAATTATTTATGTACTATGTAAATTTGATACTGTGAAATTATATAGTTCTAATTTTATACTGTCAAAACGTATACTACTCTCATTTAAATGTGACAACGTACCATTGTCTGTACACAACGAACAATATTTACCGTGAAGAAAATAGCAAGAATTCGATGGCAGTATGCTGTAAACTGTAGGTAACCCATCAAACTATGATCTGTTTTCTCGAAGATGGCAGCTAAAATTATAATAGCTGTCCATTTCACTCCCATTGCTTGAGATTTAGCACATGGGAATGAAGTAGGTAGTTATTATAAGAGTTTTATATGTTTATCGTGGAGAAAATTGCAAGTCGACGTCAAGGATGCTTGTAAATCGCAGTAACTCGTCAAAATATAATGTGTTTTCCTTTTTTAATGCTATCTCTCATAGCTGAAGTCATAATAGCTGTTTACACCACTTCATTGTTGCAAGTTTCAAGTAGTGGAAGTGGAATTGAGAACTATTATGGCACTGACTATCTTCTTTCGAGAAGCAGATAACGCGAAACGTAATGTCAAAGGAAGGAAAAGATGGCTTAGAAGAATGTGAGACACTTACCTTTCAAATCACCGACGCCATCTCCATCGCTGTCTTTATAGCTTCTGGGGTACACCTGATAGAGAGACATCGTCCTCCACCATTCCTTCCCAGCAGCCCCAGCAACCCCAGTCATTGTGTACAATGACAGTACACAAAATAGTATTATCGCCTTCATCTTTCCTGAACAGACGAAATACCCGAGTCAACGCAATTCATTTGTTAAATAAAAATAGCGATTTTACAAATTTCCTAATCACCATTTTATGGGAAAACGGCAAAGAAAAGTGAAGAGAAATTGTTTTCAACGAGAATCACTAACTCTCACAATTTTAGTAAATGAATTTTGCAAATATGCTAATTTTCTAGTCGCCATTTTATCGGAGGATGGCAAAGAGAAGTATAAAAAAATTGTTCTCAATGAAAACCACTGACTCTTACAACGGAGTGAATGAAAATTGCGATTTTGCAAAGAAATCTGAGCAGAAATTATTAGTGTTAACGCAATGCACTACGTTTTACAATCTTGCTGAATGAAATTTGCATCGTTAAAACTTTTCTAGTCTCCATATTACCGAATGATCACCAAGAGAAGTGAATAAAAATTGTTCTGAACGAAAACCACCAGCTTTCACAATCGTGGTAAACGAAAATCGCGATTCTGCAAATTTTCTATCGCTACCACCAGCAGTCTGATTTGAATGAAATTCGCTATCGATTAGTATGTGAGCTTAGGCGAACTCAAAGCCTCCTTTGATTACCTTGCGTTTGCAGCCCAATCAGTTAGGACAGCCACCCTCACCAACGTTCTCACGTCTTCTGCAAAACCTGATGACACCGTCCTCTTTTTATACTTGCACCGAGTACGTGAAACGAATTTCCGTTAGTTGACAATATTCTATGACAGGTGATAAATGTCCATTTGCGAGCCTAATTATTGTAGTAGCCTGACGTGTGGAATGAGATAGGTCACTGACAAATTTAAGAATTTGACATCTCTTGCTAACTAACTGCTATTTCTTATCAATTTTGCAAATAATGTTTTGAATTAATGATCAAAAAACCAGACAGTGAAGCATTATGTTTTATTATTTTTGAGTCCGTGTTACTTTAATAATATAATAATATAATATCAGTGTACAGAATAGTAATTTTAGTTTTCTAGCATTAAATTTGCCATTAATGCGTTGAATTAAACATTGGACCCCAGTTAAATTGCGTTCTCCTTTTAGGCCTACAGAATTTGTTTTCATGTCTTTTTATCTGTTCAATACGTAACTCTTATAAACCTCAATTAATGCATAAACTTAAATTTTTCGAAATTGTGACATGCGGCGTTTTTCCTTGCAACCACAGATTCCATTCCTTGTAAGGTTTATTGAGTTGAAAAAAGAGTTGAGTGCACAGTATATATTCGTTTCAACATGTGACCAACGGCGAAAATAACAATAATAGTTCTCAAAATTGTCTATCTGCGTATTCATCATAGAATCTGATAGAAGACCGTCCGTGTGGAACTGCTAAGAATATAAAAGAAATATAAAATTTCACCTTCCGCGGACACGGACCACTAAAACGTCAATCGTGTTGACGATGTTCCTGTGCTCGTTTGGTATTTCAGTGTTGCTTTTATTCGGTCGTGCACCGTGTCGAGGATCGAGTCTAATATTTGCTATTCGCGATTGAATGTTGCCCGAGGAAATAAAAATGATATTGGGGTGGAACGCGATTTAACGTACAATAACCGGAAAATATTATTTGCTCCTCGCCTATCTTTTCGAGAGTTGTAAAAATGCAGTGAGTACCTCATATATTTTCGAAACAACTTCAATCTCCTCACGCTCGTACAATTGTTTTTTTAAAGAATAATTTTCATGCAAATCGCGCAATAGTAAACATACTGTGCAACGCCTCATAGACGTTAGCACCCCCCTCCCCCATTTATAAAATTACATAATTTTAATAGTTGTGCTGAATTGTGCTACATTATGCTCGAATATTAACATTATATTATAAATAATGTGGTGGAAAATGGAGATAAACGATTTTTGGAGTAGCCCCCCACTTTTCATTTTTTTTTAAATTTTTGTTGTTGGGCTATGTTCTGCTAAGTTGTGCTACCTCTGTGCCAAGGTGTTACTTAAAAACAAATAATAAGGAAATAAGTTATTGCAAACATTAGTTCTCGATAATTAACGATTACTACTGTGTAACACACTTTCTCCTTATTTTTGCTCTTTACTTTCTTCTCAATTGTTATTCCCTCTATTATTTGCAACTGTTATTATATTCATAGCTTTTGTCATCTGTCTGTAGTTTTTCATGCATGCTTCAATGCGCATTTACTATAATATTTTTTTAAATTAAGCTATGAATGAGCTCTGATCCATAAGCTGATGGTCATTTGTTATTGATTTTTAAGAGAATTAATTCGTCATTCTCATAATTGATCCTTATATCCTTCTGGATAATTATTGTTTTATTATTTACTTACAGCTGTAATTTTATTAGCAGTTGTTCGTATCTATCCGTAGTTTCTTTCTTTATAAAAATGCTTTATCTGCTCTTACACGCATTTACTATAATATCATTAGCAAGAGTAAGTATCCATAAAGTAAAACCACACAAACAAAAAGCAAAATATTGTAATTCATATTTTTGAAAACAATTGGACAGTTGGATTATGTAATTGAACAGAGATCCGATTAATAATTGAACAGAGGTCCGATTAATAAATGAATAAAGCTTGTCAGGCCCTGAAAATTTCACCTCAAGAAATGGAAGTCAATTTTTCATTACTCAAAGTAATTAGATTCTTCTCCCTCTCCCTCCCCCCTCGCTCTCCCTCTCCCTCTCCCCCACCATCTCGCTTTCCCTCTTCCTCACCATCTCCCTCTCTCACTCTCTCACTTTCTCACTCGTGCGTGTGTCTCCCTCTAGCTAAAAATACTTTAATTGTTCTCTATATGCGTATTTCTCATTAAATTCCTATCAGGCGCTCATAAATGTCCTTGCCGATGGCAAAAACGTAAAATACGTGCCTTTGAGAATCGGGGAGCATTATACGAGAATGAATTCATTATTAAATTTCCACGCAGCTAGGAAAATTGAATTTTTAGAGAAGCCCAGGCTCGCTGGGATCTCGTTAAAGCCGGAGTTTAGATGTGCGGCGATCCACGCCGAAATAGTTGCGCATTTTTGTACATTGATTTTTCCACAACGAACCTCCATACCACCACAAACAGACAAAACGTTCATCGACAATATTTTGCTTTCCGTAGATCATTTTTGCACATAATAAACATACAAATTTTTGTTGCGGCAGTACTTGTATGCAAAGCCATTATTAGACTGCAGATTTTATGCATTTTTGAGAAACACGAGTATCTCTCATTTAGAACAGTAAAAATATTAAGAGAAATCGTGAACGACGGTGTATCATTTTCAGCTTAAAAATGATTAAAGAATGAAACAACGTTTAGCTACTACTTTCCCCAATCGATGCACAAAATATTTATTCTGCATAAAGATCCGCGGTATAGTTGTCATCAGTAAGAGAATGCCGTTTTCTTATCAATATTTCAATTCGAATATCTTCTAAGCTAATCATTTCTCGACACACATGGATTAGTACTTTTCCGTAAAGAATGAAAAGCTAATTGGCTCGTAAAAAATATATGATTCCATTTAAGAAATTTTAAGTTGACCTTCGTAAGTCCTTAACGCGTACACCTACAAAAAATTAATAACACCAATAGATGTCAAAACCATTTTGATTTCCATTTTCACCACTTATTTAATCGTTCAGCGAAGGATACCTTAGCACAGCGATGGGCACGGTAGGGGCCCCTCAAACTAGGCCTGCAAGCATGTCCGACTATGCGGGCCGGACTCGGGTCGAGTCGAGCCGGGACCGGCATATTCGGGCCGGGTCGGATACTCGCACGAAGCGAGCTATCGTAGAACGAATAATCTCGTATACGAACAACTTTTGCCGAACTCTGTTACAAATCAAATCACCAATATTATACAACATTTATATACACATTTTTTTCAAAAACTATTTAACGATGTGTAACGTTAAATTTCAACATATATACAATTTTTCAACACGTTTTTACGACTGTACACTAAACCAGAATGTAGATTCACTCCTACATGTTTGCACGTAAATACAAAAATTAATGTAATAACGTTCTTTGCAGTTCATATCTAGTTATTTACATAAATCTAAGAAATAGTTGTTATTGCACAACTATTTTCAATATAGGTTATACAAATTCTTAATTTACGTTACTCAACATTATATCCACTTTACTGTCAAAATATATAATAAAACATCCCAGACATTTAGCATTCTCTATATATCAAAATGCTTGATAATATCGGTGTGCCGATCTTCCTGCTATACCTCGCATCATTTCACATTACGCCCGAATTTATTTCGAGTCCATCTCTTCATGCGAGCGTTCGCTTCGGTGCGAGCCAATCGCTTCGGTGCGAACAGTTCGCTTCGTTCGCATTGGTGCGGATAGCTCGTATCGATGCGGATAGCTCGCATAGATGCGGATAGCTCGCATTGGTGCGGGTAGTTCGCATCGGTGCGGATAGCTCGCATTTGTCGGATACTCGCACAGCCCTACCTCAAACACCTGCTTCTCCCACCAACCTCTCTTTCATGCGCGAGGCCTGCGCACTGTTCTCGACGGACGAAGTACTTCCTTCCTTTATGGTAACGGCGGATGCTGGTGGGGGACAGTGGGCACAATGGTGGGGACGCTTTTGTCTCAATTGAGACAAAGCTTAGCACGAATAATGATGAAAGTAAACTGACTATCTTGCAGAAGTGCACAGTAATACATGAATACGTTTATTTTCATTTCATTGATAATGACTTTGATGTTGTCCTGACTAATGCTGATATTGAACACATGTTATTGTTTTGCTGTGAAAGTTCGAAGGCACGAACTAAAATACAAATAAAACGATTACACCTTTTCTGCATTTCCCTGCAAGTTTGACCTTGAATGACCTTGAGTCATAGGTAATCGAACTCCTCTTAAAACGCTCTATTTGACGGTGGATAAAAATACATATCATTCCATTTAATAAAAGAAAGTTGACCTTCACCTCACCTTGGAGTGTCCACTGGGAAAAGTAAAAGTCCCATCACATGATGTCCCCCTCGGTGCTGAACAACTTTCATCTAATCAATATATTTTTGGGGATATTCGTCTGAAACGCTTTATAATTTCCATCCTGTAGATCATTAAGTTATTTCCCCACCCTGTATATTATGATCGCAGTCTATTAATGTGATTTTATGGAACGATAAATCTTCGAAGCCCGCGTTCCCTTCGTTTACCGTCAATGCAGACATAAACCAGGCACAGGATTCCCGTCGGGCAATTGTAATCGAGTTTACGATTCGGCAAATAGAACACGAAACCATAGATCACCGCCAGTTAAATGCGAGACTACAAGTGTCATCCGCATTGACAATGGTCAGCTTTTCATTGGCCGACCTTGCCGGTTCTGTTTCAGTGAATATGTTCAATCACGAGGCTGCGTCCCAATGCGGCCCGCTCGCGGGAACTCGGGTAATATGAAATTGTAATCAGATAGTTAACCCGATGAAGGGAAAAGTTTAGGATCCCACTGGTTATGGAGTCTCGAAAGTCCTGAAGGCTGTTGTCAAATCCTGGAGGATCCGCGAAGTATTCGCTTTTAAACTTTATTAACAGTTCTCGCCTGCCTTGGTCATGGTACGAGCGCCTGTATAGTATTGCGAGATGCGTAATCATGAAGCTGTTCGTACCGTCAATAATTCATGACATCTATCTTATAATATTTTTACTGCTGATTAAGAATTTCCAAACCGTTTTTGATTATCGCCTTCGGTTCTCGAGAAATTTAATTTGGAAAGTGAAAATCGGAATGGCGACTTTGGGAATTTTTTGTGCTTCGATCATGAAAGATATGGAAATGATTCTTAGAGAGAACTATTCCTTAGACTCACCTGCATATAATGGTATATTTTAACAAAATAAACGTTGATATGTGTTTAAGTGATGTTTAAAAAAAGACACCTCGGATCTATCAATTTCTGAACCGACCTCTGAAATATTTTTCTAAGGAATTTTTCACGCTTCAATGGTAAGGGCTAGGCGAATGATTTTTACCTAAAACGATTCAGTAGACTCTCCTGAACTTAACGATATGTTTTTTTTTGTACGATCGTGTGAATTTGATTTGATTAATGTTTGAAGAGAGCGAGACTCCTGTGATTTAATAATCCACCGAATGAAATTAGCTTGACTTCAGCAACATAAATCTTCTGGAAACGCGGAGTATAGGTATACTTTCGCCAACTAACTGTGCAGAAATGTTCAGAAAACGACAAATGGCGTAATTCCCGTGCCCTGAGCTCTCGAGGGATCATTTAAACCTTCGGCAACGTGATGCCGTGTATATTCCCCTAGGGAGCAATTATAATGAAGCTTTCAACTTTTACTTCGCAAGGAAAAACATTAAATCATTTTCCAATGGTTATTTACTTCTACATTTTTGTCGTGAATGTATGAAATCTGCAATCTAACCATTAGTAAATTAATAAACTGATGAAAATGCATCAAATGGGCCACACTTTCAACCAGAATTACTGCCACCATTTTTAATCTTTTATAACTCGCAAATTAATTGAACAATTTCGATGAAATGTTCAGCATGTATACAACTATTTTCTATTCAATTCTGACTAAATGCAATTTCTAAAAAATTTTATTACACGCCATTTAGTAAACTAATCCTTCCAGCTTGTCAGAAAAAACTAAAGTCGTCCATTTCTGAAAAAGATTTTCTTGTTTAAAGTGGGTGCAATCAATTATGCGACTGACTGTATAACTGTGATTAGATATTCAATATTTCATCGATAATTGTCGCCACCACGGGTCCGGCCGGCGACAATTAACGTTCAGATAGTACGATTCTTTGACTTGTGCCGAACGTAGAATAGGACAGCGAACTATACCGCAGCGACGTATACCCCGAGGAAGAAGGGATTGTTTTGCGACAATTATCGTTCAGAATTTGACGACAATTAACGATGAAATACTGTTGTATTTGCTTACATAAATTACAATATGTAAATACACTTATACACTTTTTTTCTAAATTGGCCAAACGATTTCAGTTTTCTTATTTTCTAATTTTGATGTATCGTTTCGATTGCAGTTGCATCTCCGCCGGACCGCAGAGTTACAAAAGATGATATTGCAGTGTCCTCGCCCGGTGCATCTCCGAACGCCAATGCAACTACGAGCTGCACTGGTACAGCATCTCCTAGATCGCACAATCCTTCCTCGCCTGGTCGAAATGGCCAGCTACCAAGTAAGTATCATTATCAAATTAATGTAAACCCATAAAATTAAACGTCAACCACTTGCCATACAATTTTCCACGCGAGTCCAACCATTAGATTGAAATTAAGGTTAAACCTTTTTTTGGAGAACCAATGTTTTTTAACTTTTTTATGCAGTCCAATAGATTTCGACGAGAAAACACCGAAAATGAAAGTGTCATTGCCAGGAGTTTACTGGTTCATAAGTTATACGGCGCCATATTGGTATATTTGCTAGATAGTACACGTAAGATCGGCTAAGTAGTACCGAGCAGATCTGTTAGATGGCAGCACAAGCACGGATGTAATAATAACACATGTAGGAAATCAAAATGCGGAAGATTGTAAGCATGGCCGGCCCTCTCCGCTCCTACGACAACCTAACCCCAAACCAACTTGGACTATACCTTCTTCTTGAGATCCAACCACCCAGCGAATATTCTAATGTGATGACACTTTAATTTGTGAAAATACTTGAAATTGCTTATGTTTACACGCGTATGACTTCTAAAGCAGTGAGTTGCTATCTAGCGCATGCGCTCAGTACTACTTAGCCGATGCAATGAACACGCACCGTCTATCCAGCGCATGCGCTCAACAGCCCTACCTCTACCACCCAACGATTATCCAATATGGCGACACTGTAACCTGTCAAAAATGCTTAAAATTGCTCATGTTTACACGCGTATAACTTATAAACCAGTGAATTCCTAACAATAATACTTGCATTTTTGTAATGTTCTCATCGATATCTACAGGATTACATTTAAAAAAGTTAAAAAAGAGTTCAAGAAAGTTAAAAACATCTGGTCCTCCAAAAGAAAGAACAACCGAAATTAATTTCTTCGCCTCTAATTTTTTGCTTACAAGAAGAAGGAAAATGTATAATTTATCCCGTATCTACAATTACTTTGACGCTTAAACATTGATAACCAGACTGCTGATTTTATACGTTTATGACAAAATAATTAATAGTATTAATAGTATTAATAGTATTATTTTTCGCATATTAAACACATCAAAATATCTTTCTATTTAACTTCAGTTTGTCGTGATTTAGGTAGAAAATTTTGATTTTGCATAAAGATCCGCAGTCTACTAACAACGAAAGAACAGAATTTTATTTCTCCTGTACAGAAAGAAATAACATTCATGTTTAACATTAATGTTCTGCTAGAAATCTTTATCGCGAGTCAAACTCGATATATGGCAAGGGGTTAATTAAAAATTAATCCTTACAATTATAAGGCTGTCCCGAATTTCTAAATGCACATAATACGTTACAATTTTAAATAACGATATCTACAAAATAAATTTGATTTTTTTTTATGTGAAACTGGTAATGTTATTGCCACCGATGTGATCAAATTTTAGACAATAATTTTTCCAATAAGATACATTAATTTACTTTCAAGACCATTTGTTAAAACCAATAATTTTACTTGGGATCATTCATTTGAATACTTGCGGAAACATTTATCTTTTCTATTTACTATTACACATAAATTATTATGACGATAAGCTGTGTTTACATACGTGGTGGTTCCATTAATCGCTTCCCGCACTGTTCGCTTCAATGTTACAATGGTTAGAACCTATTCGTTCTTAATAATTTCCTAACAAATTTTGGGACCGAAAATATATATTTATTGTACGTATTTATTTGCATTAGTCCTTCAATATTGTTAATAGATGAACACAATTTTATTTCAATTTAAAAGAAACAAATAACATTCATATTTATAGTAGCAAATTTTGTTTTATGTTATTAGGTGTACAAATTAATTTGTGACTCTCACAGTGAATCAATTGCAATTTTATTTTCTACACAAATCTACCAACAACTATAATTGGAGACTCATTAATTACTTATGAAGTAGCAAAAGTGCATAGGAAGCGATGAAGATTATTACAAGCAATATAATATATTTCAGTTGTTTGTAAAGAATCAATAAATTCACAGTAAACGAACTACGAATTAATTTGTGCACCTAATATATATATTGATTCTGCGAGATTTGTTAGTTTCAAAAATTATTTTTATCATAATAATATAAATTACATTGTTTTAATATTTACTTTCAACTTTGTCATCGGTACTTACTTATGTGTGTTGTTAATTAAAAATTGAATAGTAAATATAATCATCGGTGAATATAAAAATATCGTGTGTGAGGGAACTACAGTAAAGATTCGATCTAAGAAAACGTGTGTACACAAAGTCTCCGTTCGTCGCAAAGCGCCTATCCCCACCACTGCGAATTGTGCCCCGCGAGAAGCTAGAGTTACCTCGATTACCGAGCAGTGTACACCCATTACTAATTCAATTACAAAACTTCTTTATTTTTCAATTCTTTTTTATGACAGTTTCGCCAATTTATGTGCGGAATTTTTCTGATTAAAACAATACTAAACACGATATAATTTGAACTGTATTTAGTGGTTTAATTTTGAGTTTAGACGCGGTCCGTGTTTACACGCGCGGTTCTTTCCTACGTTCGACGCGCTCTGTGAGCTCACTAAAACATAGTGGAACTGCACGATCCATGCAACGGCACAGTCGCGAGGGTTTATATAGAATCATTATTGTATTGTGTTATTTTCAAAACGTTTAGATTTCGTGTCGATGAGCTTGCAAAGTTTCCCCCCGTGCGTTATCGACAGTGTATGCAAGTGAAATGAAGAGGAATTTTCTAGTTAACGTGTCAATTGCCAGCTTAATGTTCCCTGTGCTGTTTGCGTTCCAGAGCAAGGCACGCTAACGATAGTACGCCGAAGTTCTGGCAAGAGTAAGAATATCGGCGGAAGTATCGAAGGGTCTCCACCCCCACTCAGCCCTGACACTCTTTCGTCCAGCCAGTCCGTCGATCTCGACGAGATCCTCGACAATGTCGATTTAACGACAGACACGCTTCCTGCCGTCGACACACCCGATGCTTGCGACAAAGCTGCACTCAGGTATTACTGCAATTATTTCCTTCGAATTAACTAATTACTAGATTGCGGATCTCTATGCAAAATAAGAATCTTTTAAACCAATTGCAATAAGACGTTCAGAAGCCGTTCGGAAACCGTTCGAAGGACGTTCGTAGGACATTCAATACGTCATTAAGATGTCTTGAAAGTCCAACACCAGGCGTCTTTAAGACGTCTTTCAAACGTCTTTGTGCTATCTGGGATGCGAGATAATGCAAAATATATACAGACCTTTTTTGTAGGAAATTGAATTTCCTTTAAAAAACATTAAAATGATAACCTAACCTAACCTAAACCTAATCTAACCTAAACCTAACCTAATAAGTCAATAATATTCACTGCTAATTGAGTTTTAATACGTAGACATTCCTTAAGTCTCGTATAAGCAGTTGTGAACGGAGCCTTTACGTTCCCCCGACCATCATTTCGGGAAGGAGGCAGTTGTTCTGCAACTTCACCAAAAATAAATATACTCGGAAACTGCGCAGCTGATAAAAAAATGTCATAAAACATAAATTGTTGGAAATTTAATTTTCTACAAAAAAGGTCTCTTGATATTTTGCCATATTTCGCATAGTTACCGAGATATTTGCAGATTTATAAAAAACAGGAAATCTACTTTACCGGCTAAACCAGGCCCATTCGATACCTGTGACATATACATTTTTTTCTTAAAATGACCCCAAGAACACAAATTTAACCTCTAAACAAGGGGCCACTATTATTCTTGCTCAAAGTCATTTCAAGGTCAAAAAGGTGGTATCCACTAAATTCAGATTTTTATTGTCTATCATGCTATCGTAAAAAAATATACTATTCCATTTAAAAAAACATCGGTGACCTTGAAATTTCATTAAAAAACACGACATAAAAATTTTATTTCTTTACCATTATATTTGCCCCCTGTAATAGTGTCATTTTGTCCTCTGAAGTTTTCTGATAGGACTGTAAATACGATAGATATTTAGGTGTTCCCGTTCATGTGGGACACCCTGTATAAAAATTGATTTTAACCTACCACTTCTGGTAGACGAAGTGTTGATAAGTATCGGTTGGCATAAAATAAAAAATAGTTAGGTTAGCGTTTTAAAATTTTGCTTACCTGTTTGGCTACATCTCGAGACAACGTAGTTCGATTTTTATTCAATTATCTCCAGAATTGTTTAAATTATTACACGATTCTGGCAGTACATCACCCCATGGCTCTCACAATTCATTTGTCACAATCGTTTGTTTTACAAAAATTCTGCAACGTAGATATATGTAATTTAACACAAAATACAACCGAGGGAGCTAGAGTGTGGTTTATTGTATTGATAAAAACTATGCAATAATTATTGTTGCAGATTGCGATGCTTACTGAGGCAGCTTCAGCATGGCGAAATATCTGCAGAATTGCTCCAACGAAACCTGCACTACGCAGCACGCGTGCTCGAAGCAGTCTTTCTCGATGAAACCAAGTAAGTTCTTCCCAAAACATTAACTAACGTAACCGTTTAGTCGATTAAATAACGTTTCTGTCAGTTGTATCTATTATAGCCAATCACAGAGAGCCGATAAATATTTTAATATTATTATAGGATACTCAACCCCATTCAACAAATTCCAAACCCACTATATACATATCTATATATACATATTGATTATCCATTAAACTATATCAAATATTTATTAAACATTTTATTATCTCTACAGATAAGCCTTTTCCACAGCTAAGCCAAAGATTCAAACCCTTTTACCGTATAATCCACACGTTAAGATATTAAAATAATTGTTATAGATGTTTTTCATGAATATGGTTGTGATTGTTGTTAAGTTAGCAACGTTGTAAAATAATTAATTAAGTAATTGCCACGTGTTACTAATGAGTAATTTCTGTAGGGGCTCACGACTCTTGGAAACGCGAACAGATATCAAAAATATCGAATTAAATATTTCATGTATCGGGAAAATGCTTATTTTCTTAACACTAGGTTTACGAGACCCGTCAAAATGACGGGTTCTAATATTTTTAATTTACGATTATTGAGATTGTAAAGATTCCCCCGTGTGAAATTATTTAACAAATTTATTTTTTGTGGGTATATATTACGAAAACAATGGCTAATCATTTAGATAGAAATATTCTTGTAATTTTGATAAAATAATGTAAAATAGTCACTTTTAGTGTTCCGTAAGCCTAGTGTTAAATGAAATTTGTTGTATGAACTGTTCGCAATTAGTGTTTATTGAAAATGTTGTGAAGTTGATCTGCTTGTTCATTATGACCTGCAATTCGAACCATACGTACCTCAAGAGCGCCTCTTTAGCTCAGTGGTAGAGCACTGGTCTCGTAAACCAGGGGTCGTGAGTTCAATCCTCACAGGAGGCAATTTAGTTTTTTTCAATTTTTTCGTCTTGATTACGCTTCCATTTTGTCAATAACGTTTACCACGATATACCACGAGCATCGGGAATTGAACAGACAATTTTTTAATGCAAATTTAGCCGTCCGGTCGACGAGACTCTTGTGACGAGCGTGCATGTGCGTATTCATGAAACGATAATTTTATTTTGTGATAAAATGTAATTATCTGTCAAAACGTATTATGAAAACATTATGGAACTGCTTTTACAATGCAAAATTACTTTTTCAAAATGATAAAATGAAATATTGATGTACACTTGTTCACTGTTTTCGTTTTCTAATATAATTGCAAGTTTCCTTACGCGAAACCATTATTATTTGGAACAGAAAATTATTTTCTCACAGAACGACGAGGTAAATAATTAATTCTACCGCTTTCATTTTTCAATATTGTCTTTTTACAATGCAGAATTGTCTTCTTAAAACGACGGAATAAATGTTGAATATAGCCCAATACTCTCGTTTTACGATACAATTCTTCTGCAAGTTTTCCCACAGTTTTCGTTAAAATTGACGAAGCGAGAGTGACAATATATCGATTTTCAATTCTCTACGGATCAGAACACACGCCGAAGTCAACTGATAAAACCACTGCATGCGAAGAACGTTCTTGTAATCCCAACACACACAGTCTTAAGCCATATTCAAACTTCGCAAAATTACGTATTCTACAACACGTATCTACATCGTGCTGAAATATTTTATAACGATCAGCATAATTATAAAAATAATTCAAATACAATCATCACCAATTCTAATTCTACCATTTACTTAATTCTATTTTCTATATAAAATTGAATTTCATAAATCTGTACCAATTCTGATTGTGGCAATAGTTTAAATACAATCAGTACCAATTCTAATTCTGACATTAATTTAATTCTATTTTCTATACAAAATTGAATTTTATAAATCTATTTTCTATACAAAATTGAATTTTATAAATCTATTTTCTATACAAAATTGAATTTTATAAATCTATTTTCTATACAAAATTGAATTTTATAAATCTATTTGCTATATCACATAGAATTTTATAAATCTATTTTCTATATCACATAGAATTTTATAAATCTATTTTATATATCACATAGAATTTTATAAATCTATTTTATATATCACATACAATTTTATAAATCTATATTCTATATTACAGATAATTTTATAAATCTATTTTCTATATCCCATAGAATTACAATAATCTGTAACAAATCTAATTGTGACAATAGTTTATCACAATCTGTACCACTCCTAATTCTGACAATAATTTGATTCTATTTTCTATATCAAATACCATTATGTTGATCTATTTTGTATATCAAATAGAATTATAATCTGTACCATTTCTAATTCTGGATAATTTAATTCTATTTTCTGTAGAAAATAGAATTTTGTAAATCTATTTTCTATATCACATAGAATTACAATAACCTGTACCAATTCTAATTCTGACAATAGTTTAATTACAATCTGTATCAATTGTTCTAATTCTGACTATAGTTTAATTACAATCTGTACCATTGTTCCAATTCTGACAAAATTTTAACTAAAATTAGTTACTAATTCTCCTAACGTTGACAATAATTTAAGTAAGATATGTACCAACTCTTCTGTAATAATTTGATTATAATTAATCTGACAACAATTTAACGAGAATCTCTATCCTTCCTCCATAGCCACGACCAACTGCTATACCAAAACAAACCGCAGCTATACTAATTAAAAAATATTCAAATACCAATTTAAGTCGCACTTAAACGTCACCGAAACATTCTTCAGACTTTCCAGGCAAAATGCAGCGGTGCATCGAATCTCGCCTAATTCCACCGTCTCTAAATCAATTAATTAAAACTATCTAGCTAACATAACCTATCTAGGTTCCCAATAAACAGCATTTTCCAGTATACCGAATCCGTGTTGACCTTCTTAATAAACGCTGATTCCCCGTAGACAGGGTTGATGGAGACCTCGAAGCGACCAGTGGCCCGAGAAATATGTACCTCGTGATGTGTTCCGAATGATAATGATAATGATATAAGGAAAAAAAAACTGTAATGATCTACTGTTCTGTTCTCTACTTGACACGTGCACTAACAAGCAGTACCACAGGGTGAATTCAGGCGGGGCTGAGTGCTCTCCGTCATCGCGTAGGGGTGCGGGCCTGTCATCATCATCCCTTGGGAGCACCTTGGACTCGGACGGACCACAGGGCCATGCGGTGGTAACCCAGAGACGGAAGCTTCGCACCCCCGTATGGGCAAGGTTGCGAAATATTCATGATTTCCGGCCTTACGCGACTGTTCTCACTCCTCCCCCCCCCCCCCCACCCCCAAACATAAACCAACCCCTTAAATTTTTACCCGACATATTGCTCTCCGATTTGCGATCCTCCAAGTGTACTTCTCTCTCAAGTCCAAAACCCTTTTGTTTTTCGACACATCTCGCTCGTGATCATCGTCTCTCTGTTAGGCTCATGCGTCGTTTGCTAAAACATTACACGGCCGACGGTGTCGAACCTTCTTCCGGTCGGCGGATTAGAGTACGAGGGTTGCGAATTGACTGAATTTTTGGTGTGAGGGTCGGAGAGCGGAAATGATCTCTGTTCATACACTGGTCCAGCCAGCTCATTTAGCCCTTTGCGGACGTGGATTATTTTCAGAAATGGTCTGCTGAAGAACCAAGTGTAGGAATTAAATGAAGAGAATTCTGTAGGTGTTTAGTAAAAATTGATTTTGATATTTTTTGAAAGTACTAATTTCTTTAAAAATTATTCGCAGTCACAGACCCGCGTCCGCAAAGGGTTAACACAAAAAATTCCAACCTCTTTATTGTAAATGATTTGATGATAAAGTCCTCCATCCATATAATATAACATAACAATCATATTTAGTGGATGTGAAATATTCATTGTAAGTTTGATTATTAGTACATGGCGGACTTTGTGCATTTATATTAAAAAATAAGTGGATCAAATGCAAAGAATTTAAATAGATTAT
The DNA here is from genome assembly GCA_913789915.3 of Sphecodes monilicornis. Taxonomy (NCBI): domain Eukaryota; kingdom Metazoa; phylum Arthropoda; class Insecta; order Hymenoptera; family Halictidae; genus Sphecodes; species Sphecodes monilicornis. Next base: position 5,955,814 of record OU565301.1, on the reverse strand, counting down.
TACGAAAATTAAGAAATTAATGACTATGCAGTTTCCTGTAACTTGAAATTAATGCAGACAATTTTCGTTTTGCATACAAATCTGCAGTCTAATTATTAAAGACTCCCAGTATTATACGGTGAAGGGTTAACGAGATTTCAAGGTTGTTGATATTTTTTTCTAGGACACCCTATAGATTTTCTACGATATTCTTGTAGACCGTAAAAAGACAAGTTCCACGACTACCATAAACATATCATTCCGATCATTCAATCTCGAGATATTCGTGTGTCCAAATAGTAAGGTTATGTTTGTTCCTCTCATACACGGATATGTCGAGATTGAATATTCGAAATAGTATGGTCATTATACTCGTTGGATTCGTCGTTCGACGCTTTACATGCGCATCGAAACAGATATACAGGGTTAGGTAAAAAAAAGTATCGACAACCTGGAAATCATGTAAATTACAATAACATTTACTTGTTATTTTCGCATCGCTCGTTGCGGAATGGGAATTACCTAACTACATATACAATTCAACAATTAGTATAATGAAACAGATGCAGCGAGCTATGAAAATGTCCAATAAACCTGAAGATTCGATATCCATTAAACTTGATTAAATAAATTCAGAAGCGTAAACATGTGAACGTATAATTCATGAGATTACATCAAAATGATAAACAGCTGGTTACTTCCACAATAATAATAATAATAATAATTTCCGACATTTTCGCTCTCCCGAAATAAACGCCAACCGAAGGTCGATAACGCGAAAATTCTTCGCAACATAACAATATGTTTTCTTCTTGTCAATACCGTAGTTTTAGCATTATACCGATATGTGTAGCGTAGACCTAATGCACAGGAATTAATACGTCTTGTAGTACACGCTGTTATATCGATCGTTAGCCAACTCTATATAGTAACTTCGAGACTTTCGCCTTTCCCAGTATGTAATTAGCACATGGTTATAGTGCACGATCATAACGACCCAAAGACCGCAGGGCAAGAGTATGCGACAGTGACAATTACGGAACCTGAATAATAATAATCGAAAACACGAAGACGAATCAAATAATTCACGCATTCGTGACAACTCTGTGTGTATAGAACTCGACCTTGAACGAACGCTGTCTGCCATAAAAAACGAGACTAACTTCACGGATGAGAACAGAATTTAAGTAGAAAAATAGTGAATTAAATAATTACAAAGTGACATGGTTAAATCTATAGAAAACAAGGACATGAAACATATGTAGAGAAAAATGGACGATTTACGTGCGCCGAACACATCCGACACAGCATGACGACTCTCTTGACCTGCCTGGCCTGTAAGATCCTCTTCTAGCCTCTTTTAGATCATTCTAGGTGTAACCTGCCTCCATTCTTGGATGACTGCCTGTTTGCGCGAGCTGAATGCCATATTACTTCTTAATCGTCGACTGTGTTCCCTCTATTTGTGTGTTCTCCTGCGTCTATATACCGACAACAACGACAAAAACAAACAAACAAACTGCATGCGTCTAGGATTGTGTACGCTGAAAAGTCGCATTGTTTCGGAACGAGGTGTTTATATGGAATGCTTGAACCATCACTGTAATAATAATAATAATAATAATAATCATCATCAATAATAACATCGAGCCTCTGAAACTTGTAAAACCAACGAGTTGAAACGTGGTGAAAAAAAAAACAAAACAAAAAAAACGGAACGGGAAAAAAAGCAATGAAAACGAAGAAAACGTGCAATACCTCGGACACACGGTTTCTCTTTTTTTAGAGAACACTCTATTTCTCAAGCATTTGACACGCGCGCAGACCTCTATCGCTTTAGATACAGCACTGTCGATGTGTACTATTGTTAATGTGACACACCTTTTTTCTTGATGTTTCGGATTATAGAGACGCCGAGCGTGCCGAGTCTGCTGCTACTTGCCGTCAGGGTGTGCGCCGTAGGTTCGTTCAAATTGTTTGAATAAATACCATATGCAAATGTCGTTCACGTTTTCGACCGTACATCGCTGCGACACTGCCCCCCCCCCCTTCGCCCTCCGCCTCTTCACTTCTTCTTTCTTCGGTTTTTGATTTGGTTTCGGTTCAAATTGTTTGTAGAAATACCATTTGCAAATGTCGTTCACGTTTTCGACCGTCCATCGCTGCCACACTGTCTCCCCCTTCGCCCTCCGCCTCCCCACTTCTTGTTTCTTCGGTTTTTGTTTTGGTTTCGGTTCAAATTGTTTGTAGAAATACCGTTTGCAAATGTCGTTCACGTTTTCGACCGTCCATCGCTGTCTCCCCCTTCGCCCTCCGCCTCTCCACTTCTTGTTTCTTCGGTTTTTGTTTTGGTTTCGGTTCAAATTGTTTGTAGAAATACCATTTGCAAATGTCGTTCACGTTTTCGACCGTCCACCGCTGCGACACTGTCCCCCCCTTCGCCCACCGCCTCCCCACTTCTTGTTTCTTCGGTTTTTGTTTTGGTTTCGGTTCAAATTGTTTGTAGAAATACCATTTGCAAATGTCGTTCACGTTTTCGACCGTCCATCGCTGCCACACTGTCTCCCTCTTCGCCCACCGCCTCCCCACTTCTTCTTTCTTCGGTTTTTGTTTGGGTTTCGGTTCAAATTGTTTGTAGAAATACCATTTGCAAATGTCGTTCACGTTTTCGACCATCCATCGCTACGACATTGCCTCCCTCCTCCTTCTTCTTTCTTTTTTCGGTTTTTTCTTTTGGTTTTTGTTCTCTACCGAGCAAAAATGGCGTCTTGAATTCACGGCTCGGATGACACGGGAGCAGCGCAACGCGAGACTGTTCTTCCCTGAGGATCGTAGAATTGGTTTTCTCGACGGTTTTCAAAGGCTACACGCCTGATTTATTGGATAAACCAGCCGACGGTGAAATGCTTACGACTCTGATCGACCAACATTGAGGTTTAAAATGTTTTTTTTTCCGGTTTTAGAACAGTTCCGTTTTACTGGGCGTTTTTATCTCGTGGTTTGAGCATTTCTGCTTCTAATTTTGATAATGGAAGCTTGTTATATTTTTTTGTTTGGATATTGCGACCATAGTTTGAACAATAATCGGTAATTATTGCGAAAGGGTCACTATACTCCGATTTTGATGAAATTTAAATATGTTATGCAGTAACACATTTTGAACAGCTTTTTCCTTTTCCGATATAGAGGGTTTCGCTTTTAGTTTTCGAGATATTCGCAAAAAACTATTGCTAATACTGTATTGAATTGTCTCTCTTGGATTTTCCTGACGGCCGGCCCTCTTCGCCCCCTCCACGACCTAACCACAACTCATTCTATTCACATGATTTTTCCATTACTAGATTAAATTCTGGATTACAGCTACAATGCAAAGATTATGCGAATAGAATGAGTTGTGGTTAGGCCGTGGAGGGGGCAGAGGGTCCCGGCCGTTAAGCCGGCCCGACCACGCATATGAAAATTCAGGAGCAGTCTTTCAAAATTGAAAACTCGCCCTATATAGAGTGAAATTCTGTTTTTCTCTCACCCCCATAACTTGTTTACAAAAAAAACTAAACAGACGCCGCACCGGAGCAGCCTCACGTTGCCACGGAGCATACAACAATACGACGGAAAATTCAATACAGTATTAGCAATAGTTTTTTGCGAATATCTCGTAAACCAAAAGCGATCCCTCTATATTGGAAAAGGAAAAAGTTGTTAAAAATATTGAAATCTATAACATATTATCAAAATCGGAGTATAGTGACCTTTTCGCAATAATTACCCAGTAATCACTCAACATAGTTGTTTAACCCTTTATTGCAATTCTATGAATTGTCTTGGAATTTTTCATTGAATTTTTGCTTCACTTGCAGTAGTTCTATAGAATATAATAGCCATTGTATTATGTGTGAAAGTATTCAATAAATTTCGATGATAATTCTCTATAATTTTGACTCTTGAAGATTGAAGCTTGTTATATTTTTTGTTTGGGTATTACGATCGTATTTTAAACAATAATTACTTAACCTACTGTTTTATTATTTTATTTGATTAATTATTTGACCCTTCATTTCACGGGTTGAGTCTGTGAAGTCCATTGAATTTATTCTGTTTTAATTTGCTATGGATTATACTGCAGTTAGTTATGAATTACTTGCAGTAATTTTATAGACTATAACAGTAATTGTATTATGTGTGAAAGTTTTTAACAATTTTCAATAGTAATTATGAATAATTTTATATATTATTATTCAATAAAATTGAATAATTTGGCTCTTGCATTGGAGGGTGAAATAAATTTATTAATGGTCATACGGGATTTACCTTTTAACTGGGAATGGCGAATTAATTCGTCGTTTGATTTATTTATTATTATTTGATATTAGCTTCTTAATTCAACACGTAATTCTTGCACTTCGTTACGTCATAGTATACATATTTGAAATCATAATAAACTATATTATATAATATTTATTATATCATAACTATATTATAATATATATTGTGATCAATCATATACTTTAATATTAATATAATATACATATATTGTAATATATTCTATTCTAACTATACAATGATATCTATTATTATAAAAAAAACATACTTTAATATTGTTGTATATATTCCAATATATTTTACTTGTTATAATTGTATTATAATATTTATTATAATATACTGTTTCATATAACATAATAGGATCAAAATATCTTCTATATGTATAAATAATGCGTCTGAATAAAATTTTGAAATAACAATTATGTACAATATAAATTTGAACAGTTTTATTAAAATTGTGGAACTTTATGGAATTAATGAATTTAATAAATATAAATAGTAAGAGTGAATAACTTCATACAATTATTATATCAAAATAATCTTTTATTCATGCATTCTGCCTATACGTAAAAGTTACTTTGAGTCCATATATCACAGAATATAATTTATTGTAATAATATTATAATAAAGTGAATTATGTATACGTAATCTCTACTAAAATTTGTATTACTTCAATTCTACTTGTCTCTCGTTTACATTTTCATAAATATTCATAATTCAAAGTCGCCCAGTTAAGAGGTTAGCATGATCCATTCACCATATCCCGTAACTCAGTACAGTCGAAACGAAATTAATAAACGAAATTCGCATAACTTGCGTGTTTACAGTCTCGCGGTGCTTACTAAAACAAATTTACAATTCACATCGTCCACCGCATGTAACATTAATCACCACTAAACAAACATTCTGCGCATCTATTCGAAACTGTTCATAAAGATACGTACAAATATTTCTACTATACAGTAAGTACATACTATATCGATATTACTGACAACACATTTTCATAATTGTTTATTAACACATACGCATGTATATTCCAGTTGATTGCAATTGTTTCGCAACATGTGCAGACTGAATTTCGAATAACATAGTTCCCCGACTGTTTATTCTTTAACAATCAAATCGTTGTGTAATTATGTACATATTCATCATTATGTATAGAGGTTGAACATTATAAAGCGTTATAAACGCTCCAAAATAATAATAAATAATCTCCAAAAATATTGATTATACGCAAAAATGTTTCATATGAAAGTTGTTCAGTAGTGAGGGGGGCATCATGTGATGGGACTTTTACTTCTCCCGGTCCACACTCCAAGGTGAGGTGAAGGTCAACTTATTTTTTAAATGGAATGATATGTATTGGGTTGTTCGGAAAGTCTCCGCAGATTTTTAGTATCAGTTGAATATAGCAATGTATCGGAAGCACCTCCAAGGTGAGGTGAAGGTCAACTTATTTTTCAAATGGAATGATATTTATTGGGTTGTTCGGAAAGTCTCCGCAGATTTTTAGTATCAGTTGAATATAGCAATGTATCGGAAATCGGCAGAGACTTTCCGAACAACCCAATAACTTGTAGTGAAGGGTTTAACTCGATCAACATTTCTCACAGGACTTCACGCGTATCTATTGAATATTGGGTTGTTCGGAAAGTCTCCGCAGATTTTTAGTATCAGTTGAATATAGCAATGTATCGGAAACACCTCCAAGGTGAGGTGAAGGTCAACTTATTTTTCAAATGGAATGATATGTATTGGGTTGGTCGGAAAGTCTCCGCAGATTTTTAGTATCAGTTGAATATAGCAATGTATCGGAAATCGGCAGAGACTTTCCGAACAGCCCAATAACTTGTAGTGAAGGGTTTAACTCGATCAACATTTCTCACAGGACTTCACGCGTATCTATTGAATATTGGGTTGTTCGGAAAGTCTCCGCAGATTTTTAGTATCAGTTGAATATAGCAATGTATCGGAAACACCTCCAAGGTGAGGTGAAGGTCAACTTATTTTTCAAATGGAATGATATGTATTGGGTTGGTCGGAAAGTCTCCGCAGATTTTTAGTATCAGTTGAATATAGCAATGTATCGGAAATCGGCAGAGACTTTCCGAACAGCCCAATAACTTGTAGTGAAGGGTTTAACTCGATCAACATTTCTCACAGGACTTCACGCGTATCTATTGAATATTGGGTTGTTCGGAAAGTCTCCGCAGATTTTTAGTATCAGTTGAATATAGCAATGTATCGGAAACACCTCCAAGGTGAGGTGAAGGTCAACTTATTTTTCAAATGGAATGATATGTATTGGGTTGGTCGGAAAGTCTCCGCAGATTTTTAGTATCAGTTGAATATAGCAATGTATCGGAAATCGGCAGAGACTTTCCGAACAACCCAATAACTTGTAGTGAAGGGTTTAACTCGATCAACATTTCTCACAGGACTTCACGCGTATCTATTGAATATTGGGTTGTTCGGAAAGTCTCCGCAGATTTTTAGTATCAGTTGAATATAGCAATGTATCGGAAACACCTCCAAGGTGAGGTGAAGGTCAACTTATTTTTCAAATGGAATGATATGTATTGGGTTGGTCGGAAAGTCTCCGCAGATTTTTAGTATCAGTTGAATATAGCAATGTATCGGAAATCGGCAGAGACTTTCCGAACAGCCCAATAACTTGTAGTGAAGGGTTTAACTCGATCAACATTTCTCACAGGACTTCACGCGTATCTATTGAATATTGGGTTGTTCGGAAAGTCTCCGCAGATTTTTAGTATCAGTTGAATATAGCAATGTATCGGAAACACCTCCAAGGTGAGGTGAAGGTCAACTTATTTTTCAAATGGAATGATATGTATTGGGTTGGTCGGAAAGTCTCCGCAGATTTTTAGTATCAGTTGAATATAGCAATGTATCGGAAATCGGCAGAGACTTTCCGAACAGCCCAATAACTTGTAGTGAAGGGTTTAACTCGATCAACATTTCTCACAGGACTTCACGCGTATCTATTGAATATTGGGTTGTTCGGAAAGTCTCCGCAGATTTTTAGTATCAGTTGAATATAGCAATGTATCGGAAATCTGCGGAAATTTTCCGAACGAACCAATATTTTTATCCACCATCAAATAGTGCGTTTCAAGATGAGGTCAATTACCTATGACTCAAGGTCATTCAAGCACAAACTTGCAGGGAAATGCAGAAAAGGTGTGATCGTTTTATTTGTACTTCAGTTTAGTATGTGTTCAAAATGATTACCTCTTACTTCAATGCATTTAGCAATTCTTTGTTTAAATGATTCTCTAACTTTGCACAACATTTCAACATTTATCTTAACACAAGCTTCGCGTATTCTGACTTTCTTGTTTCCACGCGTCGTAGGCTTAATGGACATTGCGCAGTTTTTAAGCACAGAATCTGAACGGAGGAAACGCTGTTCTAGTCTTTGAAATGCCATATGCGATTTTGATGGTCGACCTGGGGTAGCGTTGTGCATACAAATTAGCAGGCATTCTGTAATTTTTCCTGCATTCTTCTAGTACCATAAACATATCAAAACAATTTTGATACATTTCCATTTTCACCACTTATTTAAGTACTATCGTTCAGCGAAGGATACCTTAGCACGAATAATAATGAAAATAAACTGACTACCTTACAGAAGTGCACAGTACTACATAAATATTTCATTGATAATGACTTTAATGTTGTCCTGAGTAATGCTGATATTGAAAACATGTTATTGTTTTGGTGTGAAAGTTTGAAGGTACGAACTAAAGTACAAATAAAACGATCACACCTTTTCTGCATTTCCCTGCAAGTTTCACCTTGAACGACCTTGAGTCATAAGTAATTGAACTCATCTCGAAACCCACTATTTGTGCAATTTTGCTAAGAAAGGAAAGTTGACCTTCACCTCACCTTGGAGTGTCCACCGGGAAAAATAAAATGCCCATCGGTAAGAGTTCCTTTTAGCACCCACCTCCGATTGCCTTCAAACTTACTCTGTAGATGTCCCACGGATTGTCTGACAAAATGAAGGTGGCACCGTGGCGCCGAAATCAAGTAAATTGTTTGCTGGCGAAACACAATTTTAATACCGAATAAAGGTATAAAAGTACAAATCAAGATTATTAACACTTGGCATGCGGGTATACTTCGCCGATTGAAGACCAAGTAACTCAGCAAAAGACCGAGTAACTCGACAATTGATACTTGTGGGGATAAAAAATGCGAAACGTTGCCTAGCAACGCAAATAACACACATACAATGTCACACGATGTAATTATACAATACCTGCTATCCACCACAAATCTACTAAATACGTATTTTTACGTGACCCGCGCTCCAGTGACAGACTGCGAAAAACGTAAAAGTACGTTGCTCGCATTCCAATTGTTAAGCAAACCCCAAGCCCACTAAACCTAACCTAACCTAACCTAACCTAACCTAACCTAACCTAACCTAACCTAACCATACCAAACCAAACCAAATAAAGTAATATGACTAGTTTAATATTGGCCACGCGCAACATGTTGGGCCACTTCTTGCGGCTTCCACTTGAGATCATTTTGATTTGATTCATCAGAACTGACACTCATTGTAACTTATTAAACTTATTAAAGACAAGAAACAACAGTTTAGGGTGTGTTAATATGTGAAAATGGCGAATACGAGTCATTAACGCAAACAGTTTGTTGCGCATGCGCAGAGCATTTCCGCGTCACGTGACCAATCCACATGACTCTACTGGACATGAGAAATGTTTCGGTAAGTTGGGAGCCAATCGGAGGTGGGTGCTAAAAGGAACTTCGTCCTTCCCATCAAATGATGTCCCCCTCGGTACTGAACAACTTCCATTTGAAACATTTTTGCGTATAATCAATATTTTTATATACACACCCTGTATATACTCTACCCTATTATTTACTATAGCATCTATGTATGCATATACAGTAGATCCAAGAAGTACATACATATATTAAATACGCGATTCTCGAAAAATTTCCTACATTAAAACACTGATAACTTCGTAAAAAACGTTCGTAGGACAATGAAGCCTTTCTTCTTTTCCGCGATGTAGCCGGCGAGAAACCGAAGACACGTTTTTCCACAAAAATGTCACATTCAGACGTCTGTGAAAACTTTGACTAATTTTATTCCTGACCAGAACTACCATGGATTTATAGATTGAAGCTTCCCCTTTACAACAACAGCTTAAAAAATGATATACGACTTTTTTCGCCGTTTGAACGAGAGGTGCGCCGCCATCTTTACAGTAGCACAAGTTACGCCACGAGGGCTTCGCACGACCAAATTTGTGCATCGATTTTATTCCATAGAAAAGTGAAGAAAACAATCGTGCATCAATTTTTAAAGCCTCATTTTATAGATAAGGCTTCAGTCTTGAAATCTACGGTAGTTTCATTGGCGAGAAAATTTTTTGAATGTTTTCGAATACGTTTGAATTTGTTACATTCTTTGGGGCAAATGGTCCCTCGATTTACCAGCTGCTACATCGTGTAGAAATATTTCCGGATGTCTTGATTTCTTGTTGTTCTGTTTTTTATTTTAAGGAAGTTATCACTGTTTCAGTATTGAGGATTTTAGGAGAATCGGAGTGTGGTGTTTAAATACTTTCTGGATCAGCTGTAGATAGATTAATGTTACTTGAACCAATCGCAATGGCCGTAGTAAGAAAAATGAATTTATTGACCCCGTTTATTATTGAGATGAGTCCCATTGATTCAGACTTTACAATTTCGTATCAATTGGATGCAAAAGTAATTGGAATCGGCACTCAAAAAAATGAAACGCTGGATTCGGAGATGGTAGCTCACTATGTAGGTCGATAGTGTAATATCTATTATCCGGTGTAATCTATATAGATTGACGTCGAAGATCTCTCGCGTAGCTTTCTCGGAGTCAACCTTGAAGTCTGAAAAGAAGCTAACCAATATCCTGTATCGATTCTCTAACGTAATTTGGACATCTGAGCGAAGGGAATACTCTTTCTGAATCCAATACCACAGATTTGAAGGTTAAAGGAAGTAGCCAAATGTGGAACGCCATTATGTTTGACCTGTGCCATTTTTAGAAAATTAATTGTGAAACATTTTTAAGCATTTTCATTAATTTTCAGTTATATTTATAAGATCAATTACCATTTTGTTTTTCGCGTACACCATTCTTACTAAATGAATCGTAGTAAATTCTTTATGGCGGTTTTATTAACCCTTTGCACTCGGAGCTATTTCAACTAAAAAATCAAACATTTCTTCTCACCTAGAATATTTCCATTGTACATACATTTTTTCATTATATGCGTACGAAACTGATATAATACCTCATACAATATATAAATGTTTCGTAATTTATTACGTATAAACAAATTTAATCATGTAAACAATATTCTGAATAATGGTGTAACAATTTGTAGCGGCGCCTCAGAGTCGCCGCTCGAGTGCTAAGGGTTAATAGTCGGTCGTATATTTACACTTAGAAGTGTTTGTATCATTCGAGGACATAAATAATTATTATTATGGAATTTACAGTGAAACGACACAAATGGTACAAACTTACAAAAACCAATAGTAAGAATGTTTTAAACATATTTATTAATAAATATAACAATATTTACGAGCTTCAATTAAAAGCGTAATTCTAGCGTATCATATTTATTAAGTTGAATATTTATAATCCTACTATTTGAATTGTTTCTAAATGAACAACAAATTAATGAAGAAAAGGCCACGAATTAATTTAATATTAAAACTGAATATGGTCTATGCTGTCTTAACAAATATTTATTGGCGCAATTCCTAAAAATGGCACTTTTCCATTTTTGATCACGTTAATCTATGACCACACCTCAGATAGCACCGTACGTACATAGGACGTCCGATACGTCTAATGTCCGTCGTGTATGTCCGTTGGACGTCCCTTGGATCAAAATTTCGAACGTCCCATGGACATCCGTTTTTTACGTCCGCCGGACATCCCTCGGACATAAATTTCGGACGTCCCATGGACATCCGTTTTTTACGTCCGTGGGACATCCCTCGGGCATAAATTTCGGACGTACCACGAACGTGGGACTTAGATTATTTCGTACTTGCCAGGGACGTGGGACTTAGATTATTTCGTACGTTTTCGGATGCTATATTGTGTTTCTATTATTATACTCAAAATATAGTTTATGAATTTTTTCAGATTTTTAAGTTCGCGGCGCCGTTGTTTGAAAAAAACTAATTTTTCGACGTTTCTTCCGTGAAAAAATGAGCTAATCTTCAAATTGTTAGATTTTATTTATTCTGTAAGTCTATTGGACACTGATAAACTTGAACATTTCACAGAAATAGTTGAAAAATGAAATTAACTTGATTAGTATTACCTCGTACATCAGCGCGCATAGTATCTGAAAATATTAATCGTGTTACCAAGAACTCGGTTGGGTCAGTGCGTTATGCTCTCGGCTGTTAATATGCTTATACTAGGTTCGCGCCCGGCATAAGTCCACTCTTTTTTATTTGATCAATTCCTCTTTTTCTAGCTATGTGATAATGAATGGTATTTTTGTAGAATTCTTTTAAACCAATATTTACATATTTAGAAAATTTTTTAAGGTGCAAATACGCTTTTACATGTCCGACAAACGTCCAATTAACGTCCTCGCGGGACGTCCTATGTACGTACTGGGATGTAACTGGGACCTCTGTCGGACATACCTGGGACATAAATCGGACATATCTCGGACATATCGTAATTCCCTGGGACGAACATATGTCCAGTACGAACGTACATTGGACGTACATTGGACGTCCGAGTGCTATCTGGGACGTGATTAATATTAACAAAAAGAAATTATATTAAACAGAAAAAGTACTTCCATAGAAATCATTCCATAGATTATTACATTAAACGACATACTTGCAACACTTACTATGCAATTTAAACATCAAATTGATTTTCTCTGTATTCAGCGTTGCATTTGTATAGAATTCTACCACAAGCCCAACAAACTCCCCATAACTTGCACTTTGGAATCCAAATATGTATTAAAATATAAGACTAACATAAGTGTGTCCGAACTCCCAAGGCCACTAAAATATACCAATTTTGACATTGAAGAAAGCTTATCAATTGTCACAAGAAAATTAACATTAATACCAAGATCAGATTGCAATCGATGCGTGAACTGATGATCTTCCTATAAACATTCACTCATTCATACTTATACATTTGCAGTAAAAATGTCCACAATACTATAAACCAATTTTTGGTTAAACCTTTCTTTGGAGGACCAATATTTTTTAACTTTTTTCTATGCAGTCGTATAGATTTCGACGAGAAAACACCGAAAATGAAAGTTTTATGGCCAGGAGTTCACTGGTTCAGAAGTTATAATTATTAAAACGCCGCCATATTGATATATTTGCTCGGTGGTACATGTAAGATCTGTTAAATAGTACTGAGCAGATCCGTTGGATGACAGCACAAGCACATACGTAATAATAACACATCCACGAAATCAAAATGCGAAACATTGTAAGCATGGCCGGCTCCTCTCCGCTCCTACGACGACCTAACCCCAAACCATCTTGGACTATACCTTCTTTTTGAGATCCTACCACCCAGCGAATATACTAATGTGACGACACTTTAATTTGTGAAAATACTTGAAATTGCTTATGTTTACAAGCGTGTAACTTCTAAATCAGTGAATTGCCATCTAGCGCATGCACTCAGTACTACTTAGCCGATGCACTGAACACCCACCATCTGTCCAGCGCATGCGCTCAACAGTCTTATCTCTACCACCCAACAAATATCCAATATGGTAACGCTCTACCTGTCAAAAACTCTCAAATTGCTCATGTTTACACGCGTATAACTTATAAACCAGTGAATTCCTAACAATAATACTTACATTTTCGTAATGTTTTCATCCATATCTACAGGATTACATAAAAAAAGTTAAAAACATCTGGTCCTCCAAAAGAAAGAACAGCCCAATTTTTAGTTCCACTATTTCTACTCTACCATACTAATCATACAAAGTCTTTACTCATTCACTATGAAACGTAAGCGTGTCTATCTGCATCTCTTCAGCACCATTCTTTTATCTGCACTGCATCGAACACTTTCAAAAATCGACGATTCTACACACGTTTCACTATACACACAAAAAAATATTACAATACTATCCAAAAACATGCTGAACCTTTCTACACAATATAGGACGCAATTTGATTAACATGATGGATGCGAATCTATCAGAAAACTGCGACAATTTGTCGTTGACAAGCCTCGAGAACCTAGCAATCGGATTCTCCGGTTGTCCCTTTAATACCAATCGAAACATATCAATTTTTTTCTCGTGTGCAACAAATCACAGAAGGATAAAAAAACTAATCAATGTTTTTCATGTACAACAAATTTTACAGAAAACAGCCGTGCAATTCCGCAAATGGATCACGAGCCATAAAAATTAAATCCAACAACCATGGTGAAAAAAAAAACAGTCAAAACCAAAATCCTAAAAATCAACGAAACGATCGCAGAATAAAAATCCGATCATTTGCTTACCTGTGTGCGACACAGTGTCTATGGCAAGCTCTTCGACAAAGAGAAATAAATTACATTTTACCGTGACCAGTTTGCACACAGGACTCCCATTTTACGATCATACACAGTGGATTCAGCAAGTATTTGAACATCGAATTCCCGATTCTCGAGAAATTGTCAATATTTGAACTACGATAACTTCGTTAAAAAATATGAATTGGTCTCATTTTAAAGCTCGAAGCCTCTACATCCGCAGACTATCGTTCATTTTTTTATAGAATATTTTTGCACTATATAGCAGGTGAGCAACCGAGGGCACATTTTCGGTCATAAGTGATTCGAATTGAATCGTCTGTGGAAGCGTTAACAAATGTCTTTCGTGAATGAATCTACCACGAATTTGAAGATTGAAGCTTCTTCTTTACAACGAGTCTTTAAAAAATGATTTACGATTATTTTTTTGGCTGTTTTATACAACATAAATGAGGAACAATTTTGATCGTCTAAGGCCGTGTTGGGCACGGTAGGAACCGCTCAAACGCCTGCTTCTCCCACCAACGGCGGAATGGTAACGGCGGATGCTGGTGGGGGCGGTTTTGTCTCAATTGTACACCTTTCATTCAAAGCTCGATAACTCGAGTAAAAAAAATCATAGATCAAATTTTTCGGGCTCATTTTACAGGGGAGGCTTTAATCTTCAAATATGTGGTGTATTCAGTCACAAGAAAAATTGATCAAAGTTTTTACAGGAGTTTCAACATCCATAATTTTCGAGACAATGCGTGTCTTTAATTTCGCAGCACACCTTCCATTCAAAACTTAATAACTTGGATAAAAAAATCGTGCATCGAGTTTTAAGCACTTGTTGAAAGGAGGAAGGTTCAATCTTTAAACGTACGGTAGTTTCAGTCGCTGAAAAAATTTTTCGAAGTTTTTACAGACGTTTCAGTCTGCAACGTTTTGGGCCAAAAAAGCGTCTTCAGTTTTCCAGTCGCTGTATCATGCAAAAATACCTTAGACGGTATTCAAGCTTTGAAATGAGTCCAGGTGCATGGTTGTACTATTATTTTTCCCAAAATTATCACACGGTGTAAATATCGACAATTTCAAGAGAATTTGGAAATATAGAAATACTTTTTTTGGATCGCTGTACAACAATTCTAATACGATGCGTGCGAGACGACTGTTAACGCAACAGCCATGATAAGCAAAATTGTCAAAAACATAATATCGTTGTTTCACTGACCGTTCAATCTTCATTTTCAAAAAGGCAAGGGTAGTACGTAGCCCCTAGGGATCCATGATGCGTGTTTTTTCTGTTGTGTTCGATTATGAAATTTTGAGACAGAGGGGTGACACGAATGCTTAGCGGAAGTAACCCGACTCTGTTTCTTTTAAAAAGTGTAGCTTTCGAAGGTAGGAATGTTCATCGTGTCGGACTGTTCGCGCGTCTGTGTTTTATTCGATTACCGAATGGATAATGAGCGAATGATTTTTCTTAGGAGGTTGGCCGACGAAGATGATGAACTGTCCGAAGTTCAGCCGGATGCTGTGCCACCGGAAGTACGGGAATGGCTGGCGTCGACGTTTACCAGGCAACTCGCGACCACCAGACGGAAGGCTGATGAGAAGCCGAAGTTCCGTTCGGTGGCGCACGCCATCAGAGCTGGGATCTTCGTGGATCGGATCTACAGGCGGGTCACCACCACTGCGATGATGCAGTTCCCGCAGGAAGTGGTCAAAGTACTTAAGGTAGATCATCAACAGAATTTTCTTCATCGGAAAATTCAAATTTGTCTCAAATGGAGACCTACAGCAAAATTGAATCAGTGGAAACATTTCTTCAGAAAATATCATTGTTTATGAGGACATTGTAAAGAGGACCTCGAAAAAATTAAGAGGCAGTCTATTTTCTATTAATTCGAGTTTGACCTTGAATGACCTTGAGTCATAGGTAATTGCACTCGTCTTAAAACGCACTATTTGATGGTGGTTAAAAACCATATCATTCCATTTAAAAAAAGAAAGTTGACCTTCATCTCACCTTGGTGTGTCGGTACTAAACAACTTTCATCTGAAACATTTTGCGTATAACTAATATTTTTGGAGATATTCGTGTGTAACGCTTTATAATTTAAAACTAAGTTAAACGGGTAAGTTAGGAGCCAATCGGAGGTGGGTGCTAAAAGGAACTTCACCCAAAAATTTTCATTTAAAGAATTGTAGTAATTATGTGAGATTGATCAAAAAGTATTTTGTCAGATGTTTAGAACTAACAATATTCATTTTATTCATTGTATTAACTGTATGAGGTTGATCAGAAAAGACCTCATCAGGGGATATGAATTAATTAAGACACGAAAAGATCTTATGATTAATTTATCTGTTTTAAAGATAATTTCGACAATGTCGTTATACTCTGTTGTTTCCTATTGAAGATTGAATTGTCATTTATTTGTTGAAGACTCTGGACGACTGGTCCTTCGACGTGTTTTCCTTAAGCGAGGCTGCAATGGGAGCTCCAGTGAAGTATCTCGGCTACGATCTACTAAATCGATACGGTATGATCCACAAATTCAAAGTCCCTCCTGCAGTGTTGGAATGCTTTTTGGGAAGAGTCGAAGAGGGTTATTGCAGGTATCGGAACCCTTATCACAATAACCTCCATGCCGCGGACGTCGCACAGACTATGCACTACATCTTGTGTCAAACAGGTCTTATGGTAAGTCCTCAAACAAAATGACATCCCTACTCCATTCTCATTATTTTCACTTGACATTGTTATATCCACTTATACAGGGTGTTCATTTGAAAACTTTCCAGCCGAATATCTCGAAAAGTGTGAAAGACATTAAAAACGTGTAAAACACGTGTCCAAGGATTTCGAGGGGGAAAAAAGGTGGGCACAATCAGTTTTTTATTTGAGTTGGCGTTTTGAAGGTCATTTGAAGGTAAATTTTGTTTTTTTCAAATGGAAACCTATATTTATTATTATGGGATCTTATTGTACGTAAAAAGACCAGCAATTTTCGTAGGATACATTTTTTTTATCTGCTCACTAGTTTCGCAGATATTTAAAGAGAAGTAGAGCGAGTCATACTTATACCGCGAGAAAGTTTATAATTTCTTTATAACTATAACAAATTTTCAAAATGTTGTCCGTTGTTTTCTAAACAATAATACAGACGATTCTCAAATTCTGAACGAACATTTTTGAATGTATCTGTTGGAATAGCTCTACATACAATTAATTGTACTACGATATAGTATCTCTTATTACGATGATTCACACTTGACTAAATAGTATAATCTCATACTGAAAGACAAAAGAATTTTCTTTTCAAACGGTACATGCTAGTACAACTGGGAAACATCATCGATTTCCGTCAAAGAATTTTACACAATAATATGCCTCGCGCTACTTCTCTTTAAATATCTCCGAAACTAGTGCGCGGATAAAAAAAAATTATCCAACGAAAATTGCTGATCTTTTTACGTACAATAAGATTCTATAATAAAAAATATAGGTTTCCATTTAAAAAAACGAAGTTGACCTTCAAATGACCTTGAAATCCTTGGACACGTCTTTTACACTTTTTTAATATCTTTCATACTTTTCGAGATATTCGGCTGGAAAGTTTTCAAATGAACACCCTGTATGTATTATAATAATACAGGGTGAGTCTCGTAACGTGACGATCTCAAATAAATTGTGTTGTTTGTTGTACGAAAAGCTCTTTCAAACAAGATTTGCATAGTTTCCTGGGGGACATACAATGCTCTAATGTATTTTTTATGTACAGCACTTTGTACACCGCTTGAAATAAAACTTGTTTTAAAAATATCTGAGTAATTCCTATTGAGTAATTACTGAGTAATTCATATTAAATCCCACTTTGTATAATACCTTTTTACGTAGAATTTCATCGTTTATCCGAATTTGAGACAAAATATTAGACAATCCATTTAAAGAACTGAAGGTGACCCTCATATCTCGATAAAAAAGCAAAGTGATAAAAAACAGATTAGAGCACTGTATGTCTCCCAGGAAACCATGCAACTTTTGTTCGAAATATTTTTTCGTACAACAAATAACTTACTATGTACGTCCACGTTATTCAGCGGACTTAAAAACAAAATAGTACAATAATAAATCCAGAATAAATCAAGATTGCTTCTATGAATATCATTTTTCAACTTCCCCTACGGTTTCATCGCTTCCCCTTCTTCCGCCCTACTGCATTCTTTTCTCATTCTTCATCGTGTTTCCTGCTGGTATCATAATGCAATATTTCCTCGAGCTTGAAGGCTGGAAAATGCTGTACTTTAAAGTTTAAACATCGGTGACTAGGAAAAACTGAAAATCTTGTAAAATACAACAAATTAAAAATTATCGATTTAAATTTAAAAAATGAGGAATATTTTTATGAAATGTGTGGAGATTCCTAATGTTTATGAACTGTGTGGAGATTCCTAATGTTTATGAACAGTGTGGAAATTCGTAATTTTTATGAACGGTGTGGAAATTCTTTTAATATATCCGTTTTTTTTATCTGTCCACGCTTTAACAATGTTTAATAGTAAACGATGTCGTCAGTTTGTGGAATGTATATTGTCTTTCCTGTTGGATGATGCTTCACTGCAATTAAAGTGCAATTTACCTTTTTGCGGTCGTGTGTCTGTGTTTTCAGTCACTAAAGAATTTCCACTACTCCGGTCGTGTGTATATGCTCTCCATTGTTGCAACGTAGAAAAACACATAAGTATTGTATAAGACTGAGCAATTTTATTCTCTTATAAACAAACTGCAGACTTTGTGCATGTATGAGAAGAACGACATTCGATACAGACGAGACTCGAAAGAATGAAATCATTTTAAAATTACTTAAATAAAAATAAATTTTTCAAAATACCACGTTTTTAAAACGATCTAAAAAGTATAAAATAATTTGAAAATGAAAACAAACATTTGAAATTGTGAATTTTGAATAGCTGTGAAAATACTTGTAAGATTTAAAACGAAAAACGTGGGGCGCAAGATAATAGTAAAGAGTGTAGGGAGTAGCAGCCGTTGAGAAAACTCACACAACAGTTTATATCATTTGCGGAGCAATAAAATTTTTAGTGATTTAGGTGAACTATTCATGCATCAATTATCTATTGCATGCGCCCCACGTTTTTCGTTTTAAATCTTACAAGTATTTTCACAGCTATTCAAAATTCACACTTTCAAATTTTTGTTTTTATTTTCAAATTATTTTATACTTTGTAGACCGTTTTAAAAACGTGATATTTTTAAAAATTTATTTTTATTTAAATAATTATTTTCTGCTTTTTAAACTTGTGAGTGTTTCAATCGATTTCTTTCGTAGACATTATTGTGACTGGGTTAGGTGATTTCACACCGACATACTCGACCCGTATTATGTTACACTTCTCGGCGACCGAGGCCTCTCGAGCTTCGCTGTCCTTTTCTACGTTCGGCACAAGTCAAAGAATAGTATCATCTGAACGTTAATTGTCGTCGGCCGGACCCGTGGTGGCTACAATTATCAATGAAATACTGTATTTTCTCTAGATTACTATACACATGGCACACAAACTTGAAGAGGCACCATTTCTCCAAGAATTAAGAAGTAATCATGCAATCATCTCAATTAATCCTCTAATCCCACCATTCGTAAACTCCGTCTAAACATGAACAATCCTCTATAGATCCACGTTCCGTTGCCCACAATCTTTCAAGGTGTTCAGAAAAGAAAACTCATGGCAACTTTTTCGCTTAAAAGTTCCGAGCGACCAGTGCAGCCATATTCGATCTTTCACGAAACGTTCGCGAAATCGTGCGAAGCCTCTCCGGGGATTAGAAGCTGGAGAAGAAGTCTTAGTTTAATCTCCGGGTGTTTTGTGTCTCCGCTATCGCTGTGTACCGTGTGCTTTTCTGAAATCGTTCCTCTCGCTCGAATTATACACAATGTATATACATATATGGCACGTTTATTCACAGAATTGGCTGACCGACTTGGAGATTTTCGCGACTCTGGTAGCAGCGCTTATTCATGATTACGAGCACACTGGGACCACAAACAATTTCCACGTAATGTCCGGCAGCGATACGGCGCTTCTATACAATGACAGAGCTGTGCTGGAAAATCACCACATCTCCGCAAGCTTCCGGTACGCGCGAATCCCGTCGAAAAGGCTTACAATTTCCTCTACAGGCATTTTCGTTTCGATTTGCTCGCTGCTAATTGTAAATTACGGGCCTTGTTTCCATTCGAAAGATAAACGGCACGTCAATCTCGCGTTAATTACGTTGACGTCCGCTGTCACGTTTCAGTAATTTCATTATTAGGCAGATGGTTTCTGGCCGCTATAACGTTAGCGTGACTTTTCTTTCTTTATTTTTTCTCCTTGATATTTTTACACGACGTTAACATTTAACGACCGCTTTTTATTTTATATTATGTTGATTACTAGACTGTGGTTTTTATATGTTTATGTGAAAAATGAGTAGAGAATATTGAAACAGTAGGAAAAATACTATATTTAATTTAATGTTTAATTGTATATTCAATGTATTTAATAACATACTCTAATACATTCAACAATATATTTTGTAGAATATTTAATAGTATATGAAATAGTATATGAAATAGTATATGAAATAATATATTTAATATTATATGAAATAGTATATTTAATAGTATATGAAATAGTATTTTTAATAGTATATGAAATAGTATTTTTAATAGTATATGAAATAGTATATTTAATAGTATATTTAAGAGAATATTAAATAGTATATGAAATAGTATATTTAATAGTATATTTAAGAGTATATTAAATAGTATATGTAATAGTGCATTAAATAGTACATTAAAAATTACATTTAATAGTATATTAAACATTACATTTAATAGTATATTAAACATCACATTTAATAGTATATTAAACATTACATATAATAGTATATTAAATAGTACATTCAATAATAGATTAAATAGTACATTCAATAGTATATTAAATAGTATATTCATAGCATAACTATTAAGAGTATAGTACGGTATAGTACAGTATAGTACAATATAGTACAATATAGTACAATATAGTACAATATAGTACAGTATAGTACAGTATAGTACAGTATAGTACAGTATAGTACAGTATAGTACAGTATAGTACAGTATAGTACAGTATAGTACAGTATAGTACAGTATAGTACAGTATAGTACAGTATAGTACAGTATAGTACAGTATAGTACAGTATAGTACAGTATAGTACAGTATAGTACAGTATAGCACAGTATAGTACAGTATAGTACAGTATAGTACAATATAGTACAGTATAGTACAGTATAGTACAGTATAGTACAGTATAGTATAGTGTAGTACAATATAGTACAATATAGTACAATATAGTACAGTATAGAACAGGATAGTGCAATATAGTACAGTATAGGGCTGTTACTTTTCCGAAGTAACTTCGAAACTTCGAACCTTCGATTCGTTTCCAGTTAACGGATAAAAGAAATAAATTTTCATAATTTGTTTCTATATTCACTATTTGAATTATTTCAATAATTTATTGTTAAAATAATTGTTTGGACAATGTGCACGTATTTACAAAATTAACCCTTTCGGTACTACTGCCGCCTGTTGGCGGCATCCACTAAACATTCTCTGGGTACTACCGCCGCCTATTTTTTAACCCTTTGCACTCGGAGCTATTTCAACTTAAAGGAAAGTAACAGCCCTAGTACAGTATAGTTACGGTATAATATAATAATAATATAGATCAGGCATGGGCGACGCTGGCTCAAAAAACACATGTTGCCGCTTCTCCTCTTGGCCTGCTCGGGGAGGAAATCCCCACCACGTCCACTCCGACTCTCCCTTCAGAACGTACATGTACATGTTTACTTGTTAGTAGTGATTAACGGTCTAGCTTTGTGGGGCTTGTGCTGAAGGGAGACTCGGAGTGGACATGGTGGGGATTGCCTTGCCGAGTGGGCGAAGGAGAAAAGTAGCAACATGTGTTTTTTGAGCCAGCGTCGCCCATGCCTGGTATACATACTATAGTGTGTTTGTGGTTTCTGTTGGATGCAATTGATGAACAAAAATGTTATTTTTGAACAAAAATCCACGGTCTATTTATGAAGAATCCAACAACTGAAAATTCAATGGTACCGTGTATGACTGGTTTGGCATTTTTCAGGATATTGAAGGAGGACGAATGCAACATACTGCAAAATTTGTCGAGGGAAGAATTTAGAGAATTTCGTTCGCTCGTCATCGACATGGTCCTTGCAACCGACATGAGTTTTCATTTCCAACAATTGAAGAATATGAAGAATATTCTAAGCCTGGCAGAACCCAGCGTTGACAAAAGCAAAGCAGTCAGCCTTGTCCTCCATTGTTGTGATATTTCACATCCGGCCAAAAGATGGGACCTTCACCATAGGTAAAATGTCATTCAGAACAAGTTAAAAATAAAAGAAGTTTCATTATTGCGTTAGTATTGATTCACCGATACGCATTTTTTGCGCGGTCAGTGCGGTTACAAAAAAAATAATAGAACTGTACGATCTAAGAAAGAGCACGGACCCGTCGGTTTTTCTTAGATAGAATATTTACTGTATCACGATTTGTATGAATTTAGTTTTGAATGAACCTGTAGAAAACTTCACTTCTCCGTGTGATATGCAGATGGACTATGCAACTCCTGGAAGAGTTCTTCCGTCAAGGAGACAAGGAACGGGCACTAGGATTGCCATTTTCTCCGTTGTGCGATCGTAACAATACTCTGGTGGCGGAATCGCAAATAGGATTCATCGAGTTTATCGTCGAGCCTAGCATGCAGGTGTGCAGCGACATGTTGGAGACAGTTCTTACACCACTGAATGCTAAGGAGAGCGTGGATGAATCCAACAACGGTGAGTGTGTCACAGTTTAATAGTCTTATCGAATACGATCCGTTAATTGGAACCTATTCAACCGAGAAATAATTCGCAGGATCGAATCCGGAGGCCAGGAGATTTAATATTGGGAAGCCTTGGATCCCTTGTCTGGCTGAAAACAAGAAAATCTGGAAGGAACAAGCTGTTCGAGGTAATTATACAATTTATTTTCATATTTGTTGATTTTTCCATGTATTCCCGTCTTTCTTTTTAAATGTAATTACGCTTATCATAAAGTGTCATCGTTCAGCTTTAATTTGTGCCCTCGGACGTCCAAAAATTCCTACTGAAACACATTCCAAAATTGTCTCGAAGAACCTTCCTAAAATCGAGTCAATTTTGTTTGACTTCACGGTCGGGTTTTCTAATGTTGGTAATGATATCGTACTTCTTTTAGAATCTACATAGCCTCATCAGAAAGCGTGATCTACCACCTTCAATATGAACCCTCAAACGTTTAAAAATTCCTACGGGAACACAATCTAAAATTGTCTTGAAGAATCTCATCGAATTTTATCTGCCCTGGTTCGGATAATAGAGGTTCTAGTTTATCGTGTATTAAACGCGTAAATACGAACCAAACTGCATCGTGCGAGGTATCATTTTAATCAGAAAAACGTCACAAATAAGCTAGTAACAGTTTTAATAAGAACAAAAATGTTTTGCCGAAGATGTAACTAATTTTCTATCATGTTGCACTTCATGCCAATCGAGTTTTAAGCTCTCTGAACGACTATAATACGATAAATCAACGTGAAGCCGGGATAAATTGTTAATTAATGTGTACAGTAATGTTCTGTGGTGTACACTACAGTTTCCAATGCAACAATAAACATTTTTCCAGATGCTGAAGCGAGGGCCCAGAAAGAACAAGAACAAAAAGCGAACGAAAACCGCGAGGACGGTGACAAGGCGCAGCAAGTAGCGTCCGAGGAATGAAAAATCCAGCGAGCCGTTCTGTTTTTCAAGAACATATGTAATTTTAGGCTACGGCGGTAACATGAGTAGCCGTGTTGCATGCTCCGAAAGGATACCGGTCTTTTCCCGATGCTCGAGCGAACGTCGAAGGTCAAGCATACAACATTAAGAAGTCCACCAAAAGAAAAAAACCACTACTTATTTGTATCACAAACCGTTTTGTTTTACCACTTATGATCCTCTTCCATTGTCACCGTCTGACGTTCCATTGATCTCGCTACCTATATAATTGATCGCCTTCTCATCGATGTACCTTCGCGTGTCCGATCAGTGTCCCTCATCAGACGACGAAAAGTCTCCCGCTGATTAGCATGATCTTCCACGATTCTCCGATCTTCGCACAACGCTTGCGGATTTATATATAAAGAGGCTTTCCGGTTTTTCTTACGCTTTTGTGAAGAATTAGTCACGTTTATTTGCAATATGCTGTGATATCGACGCCTTTGCTCTGTCACAAATGTCATGGACCTGAGAAAAATGGTCCTGAAGCTGTGAAAATAGTCCTAACACTCTGAAAATGGCTCCGAATCTGTCAAAATTGACCTCAAGCCTTCAAAATGTCCCTGAACCTGTCAAAATGTCCCTGCTCCTGTCAAAATGTCCCAGCACCTGTCAAAATGTCCCAGCACCTGTCAAAATGTCCCTGAATCTGTCAAAATCATATCTGGTAGTTTCGAATGCAGGTGTCAAGATATACTTTTATTTAACAATATGTAAAAATGTCCCTGAACCTGCCAAAATGTCCCTGCACCTGTCAAAATGTCCCTGAATCTGTCAAAATGTCCCTGAACCTGTCAAAATGTCCCTGAACCTGTAAAATGTCCCTGAATCTGTCTAAATGTCCCTGAACCTGCCAAAATGTCCTTGCTCCTGCCAAAATGTCCCTGAACCTGTCAAAATGTCCCTGAACCTGTCAAAATGGCCAGTTCAGCGTCAGTATAATCAAATCTAGTAGTTTCGAATGCAGGTGACAAGACATACTTTTATTTAACAATATGTAAAAATGTCCCTGAACCTGCCAAAATGTCCCTGCACCTGTCAAAATGTCCCTAAATCTGTCAAAATGTCCCTGTACCTGTCAAAATGTCCCAGCACCTGTCAAAATGTCCCTGAATCTGTCAAAATCATATCTGGTAGTTTCGAATGCAGGTGTCAAGATATACTTTTATTTAACAATATGTAAAAATGTCCCTGAACCTGCCAAAATGTCCCTGCACCTGTCAAAATGTCCCTGAATCTGTAAAAATGTCCCTGAACCTGTCAAAATGTCCCTGAATCTGTAAAATGTCCCTGAATCTGTCTAAATGTCCCTGAACCTGCCAAAATGTCCTTGCTCCTGCCAAAATGTCCCTGAACCTGTCAAAATGTCCCTGAACCTGTCAAAATGTCCCTGAACCTGTCAAAATGGCGAGTTCAGCGTCAGTATAATCAAATCTAGTAGTTTCGAATGCAGGTGACAAGATGTACTTTTATTTAACAATATTCTATCCCTTAAATATTTTTTGTTATTTGAAATGGTAAGAAACAGTATCTTTAAATTTTTCATTCCCAAAGTATTTATACTGTTTTACACACGATATGCTCATTTTATACCATAAATGAATAAAAATCCGGAGTGTAGTAATTAATTTCAATGTTAATCAACGTTTGTGAAGTAATTGCAACATATGGCAAGAATTGTTGACCGCAAAGGCGCCGATTGTCCGCTTGTTTCGGCATCTCGAATAGCTACATGTTACTGAGTAACTATTATCAAAAGAACCATAGCGAAGTAGTTTGCCGGACTCCCAAAACGTACACGTAGCCTAAAGTTAACAGAGAATAGTGGGAAAACCGAGCACGCACGGGCGAGAGAAACATGAAAGTACTTAGAGCACAATATTTTGTCCTCGATGAAGTGCTGGTGAGTAAGGGAACACTACGTTGACAATGTTTCATCATAGTGTTCTGCCATTGGAACGCTGTCTTTATCCGTACCTGTTTTTCGTACAATTAGTGTGTATTTGCGAGCATACATTTCTCCATAGTAACGGGAACTTTCGTTGTGCAGTAACACGTGTGTACTGAAAATGCAATTCGCAATCTCAAATTCGTGATATTGGACGGTTCATTGCGAACACTCGACGTCTCTTAAAATTAAGATGACAAAGTACAATGAACAGTGGGAGAATATTTGTATTTTAATCGAACAGTTCTGTTTTAAATTTTATTCGGCGATTTTTATTACATTTATTATTCTATTCGATATATATTCTATTAAATTGTGTATCATTGGAAAGAATTTTCACTTAAAGTAATTTACTCACGAAATTTCAAATTGATCGGAATTTTTTTTTATACGACACCCATATATTTCCTTCGGGATTCTTGTAGAACTTGAAAATACGAGCTCAACGAGTATAATTACTATACGGTTTCGATCATTCAATCTCTAGATATTCGTGTTTAAAGGGTACAAACCTAAACCAAAAACTTACCTTTCCGAATCGAATATCTAGAGATTGAATGATCGAAACCGTATAATAATTATACTCGTTGGATTCGTCTTTTCATGCTTTACAAGAATATCTAATAAAAAAACATACATTTTCCTCCAAAAAATATCAATAAATTTGAAATTTTGTTCAAAATTGAATTATATGAACTGATTTTATCGGACCAGCTACGATATTTATTTGTTACTATCTATTGTCAGAAGAATGTAAAAGTAAAACGATGGTCTGAAATTGTAAAATTAGATTTTGAAAGCGCCGCTGCAGAGATTTCGAAAGTCCTCGTAACACCAAGTTCCATTCTCAACTCGCACGCGTAATGGAAGCCGATTTTCGCGCAACATGCTTCCATTCGCTTCTTCGAAACTTCGACCAGCTAGGAACCTAGAAGAAACACCAACAATCGCTTCTTTTTCAAGGTCCGATTTCTCCTAAACGATGATCGTGAGCTTCGATCCTCGAATGCTACAGAAAAATTACCATTTTTCTTCAATTCAATTTTACAACTAATCTCCTACTACTTCCTCTTTTCAATTGTTACTTCATCGTTCATCATAATAACAAATAAAGATTCTTTACAACAGTTATCCAGAATAAAGGTCCATCACAGCAGTCAATCAAAATAAAGGTCATTTACATAATTAAAATAAGGATTCTTCATAAAACAGTTTACTCAGAATGAAAGTTCTTCGCAACTATTATAACATTTTTTCCACTGTACAATAAAATAGAAAAAAATTCTCAAAGAAAACATAAAAATCACAAAGACAGCAAACTAGCCTGCAAAAAACCAAAATATTTTCAAGCCGCAACAGCAGTGATCTAATCAGGAGAAATCGGATCTGAACGACCATAAAAGGTCGCGACGTCACTGTACATGTACATACTTACTTTAACTGTGTATTCGTATATACAGATCAAGGTGCAGCTTTAATGTATGTAAATGTAATGTAATGGAGATATCACAAAAATGTTTACTCGACGTACGCTACGTGTATATGTAGATATACGAATGTGAAGAGGAAGAGAAAACGAGGGAAAGAAGAAAGAACGTCACGATAGTGCGAATTTATGCAAATCAATGCGAATCAATGCGAATTCAGCGTAGCCTCGAGCCGGATTCACCTGCGTACACCAGATCGAACATGTCCGAGATCTATTTCGCGTACTGCATCGGACTAAACAAAAAAAAAATGAAGAAATCCTATGCAACTAAATAATGCCATCAAATTTGTCGGACTTCGACTGGCGTTTCCCGTGAATCCTTCGAGATCCAGGATCCTCGCTGTCTTCGTTGCGAATATTCAAATTCGTGCAAACAATTAGACGCTGAAGCATATATTTAGCTTTAAGCGCGCGTGATCGGGAAGATGAAAAAGATATTTTATCGTCGTAGAGGACGTACATAGGATCTAACACGTCTCTAACTCTGAAGTTAAACATATCCGTCCTGTATTTATTTCGTTTATTATATTATCTCTTTCCGATTTTATGCGTATGCGTTGAGACGCTGAACAAGTGTCAGCGGAAGAGTTTTGTTTGAAAAAGAATGTTCACAAACATGATTTACAGTGTGTTTCACTAGTTCAAAAATAATTATTTTGGATACTAGGGGCAAGGAAAATGTCGAAACAACGTTTCAATTGTTTTCATTGTAAAGATCAAAATTTATATCTGTATACAGGGCGAGTCACCTAAGTTTTTGTTTTAAACCTAAAATATCTCCTTTAATTCGAAAATGTTCGATTCAAAATGACCTTCCGATGAATACGGTAAATTTGAATAACATATTCGTATTTTGACGTATCTGAAGGTCATTTGAAAGTCAGCATAATATATATATATATATATATATATATATATATATATATATATATATATATATATATGTGGTTGAATTTATTTTCTTCATTAGCCATGATATTGCCATGATATTACTAACCAACAATTAGGAATCTCTACCTAAAGTTTGGCACACAATTTACGAAACACCCTGTAAACCAATCAAAATACGTCGTCCTCTTCTTAAAACAATCAGCGATTACCTTGAAATAATGGGAAATATAACCTTGACAAAAAAATCTTTTCTATTCCAATAATTGCCAGTTTATGTCAGATATTTTCTTTCTCACAAATTTTGTCGTACCACTAAAAACAACGGACATATTTTAGGTGACTCACCCGTCATACATATTGCAACATTTCCTTTATAGATAACTTGAAATGATCACGATCATTATTTTATCATACATAATTAAGGAATTGTCGATCGTCCTATGAAAGAGCAATTTTTCAAAGCAACTTTTCAATTATTTCTACTATGGACATGAACATTTGTGTCTGCATTTATCGTAACATATGTTTCGTAACTCGGAGCACGATACAGTATTTCATCGATAATTGTTGTGAAATTCTGAACGATAATTGTCGCAAAACAATCCCTCCTTCCGCGGAGTATACCCCGTGAGGGGCCGTGAGGCTCGAGAGGCCTCGGTCGCCGAGAAGTGTAACATAATACGGGTCGGGTATATCGGTGTGTGACCACTCCTAATCTAATGACAAAACTTCTTTATTTTTTATTATTTTTTTATGGAACTTTCACCAACATATACATGGAATTTTTGTAATGAAAATGATACCAAATAAGATATATTTCCGATGATATTTACTTGAGTAATGGACGATGAATGTTTCCGCCGCAAGAAAGGACAACGCATGGGAAAGAAAGAGACGCGGAGAGTCGCAGCCGGCGGCATAGTTCAAAGGCCCGCGTGTCCTCCCAATGTAATGCCATTAAAAGAAACTTTTTTATTATTATTTATTTTTGTATGAGACTTTCTCCAATATATTTGTGGCATTTTTCTGATTAAAATAATACCAAACACGATATTATTCGGATCATATTTACAATAATTTTCCGAAACTTTCACCGTCTATTACTCAAGTAAATACCATCGGAAATATATCTTATTTGGCATCATTTTCATTAGAAAAATGCCACGAATATGTTGGTGAAAGTTCCATAAAAAAAATAATAGAAAATAAAGAAGTTTTGTCACTGGGTTAGGTGTTGTTTTCACACCGATATACAAGACCCCCCTAGTAGCACAAAATATAGTATTCATATTCATACAATATTAAAAAGAGATTCAATCTTTTTTTAATATTCAAATATACATACAATATTTATTCTATATTAAGAAACAAATATTTTTTCTTAAATATGCAGGAAATATTTATTTCATGTTACGACAAAAATATTTTTTTCTAAGTATTAAATGAACCTTTATTTCATATTAGAAATAGAATATTTTTTTCTAAATATTAAATGAATCTTTATTTCACATTAGAAATAGAATATTTTTTTCCTAATATACAGATAATATTTGTTTCATATTATAAAAAAAATATTTTCTTCTTATTATAAAAATAATCTTTATTTCATATTAGAAATAGAATATTTTTTCCTAATATACAGATATTTATTTCATATTATGAAAAAAATATTTTCTTCTTAGTATAAAATGAATCTTTATGTAATATTAGAAACAGAATATTTTTTTTAATGTGCAGATATTTAAATATTTAACTATGAAATATTAGATATTAAATAAATATTATGAAATAGATATTAAATATTTAAATATTTAAATATTATCTGCACATTAAAAAAAAATATTCTATTTATATGCCGTATTATGTTATACTTCGCGGCG
This sequence comes from Sphecodes monilicornis, assembly GCA_913789915.3. Taxonomy (NCBI): domain Eukaryota; kingdom Metazoa; phylum Arthropoda; class Insecta; order Hymenoptera; family Halictidae; genus Sphecodes; species Sphecodes monilicornis. Next base: position 5,925,807 of record OU565301.1, on the reverse strand, counting down.
ACCAATTCCTCCCGAGCTTCGCTGTCCTTTTCTACGTTCGGCACAAATCAAAGAATAGTATTATCTGAATGTTAATCGTCGCCGGCCGGATCCGTGGTGGCGACGATTATCGATGAAGTACTGTACATGAAGCGTGAAGTTACTTCGAAGATTGAAGTATGATGATACTGAGAACACCTGTTCAGCGTCCCGAGGCAAACGGTCCTTGTTTCATTACGTGTAAGTTAATTGTAAATATAAAAGTCTTGAATGGGCGAATGAAGAGCCTGTTTTCAAACTAAACAATTCAAGTATAATGTTTCGTTGGCGTCATACTCCGATAAGACTGTGCACAAGATTCGAATTCGTTGCGACGGTGTTTTCCGCGAATTGTTCGAGACAGCCGACAGTTTGTTTTCTTTTTCTTTCTTATAATTAATATTTTGTTTCGGTGGCAATTGCCAGCGCGCAACAGAAACAAACAAATATATACAATTTTTCACGGTTGATTTTTCGCGTTCGCGTGCCCGGCACGAATTCGTTTTACTTTCTGCAGCAGACGAGGGGCCAAACGCGTGATAGAATTTACATTTGAAACCATGGTCGCGTTTAGGAGAACATTTTTCGATAGAATTCGCGCGCGAGCGAAGACGTGTTCTCGCAAAAATCATCTATACTGTCCAATGATTAATAAGCAAGTTTTCTTGATCACCGAAATTGATTATAAATTAGGATTTTTGTCGATTCAATCGAGCAAGGATTAATTATTAATCGATTGATGGAGGATCGAGCGTTTTGTTTTAATTGGAGGACCATTATTTTCAAAACAGTCCTCATAGTTATAACATTTTCTTAAATGCAACACATCCTTTAACAAAATATTGAAAAGAATATTATCACATAAAAATGAAAAGGTCTCCGGGCATCGTACTGTGCTTTACAATTTTAAACAACATCGTACACCAACGCAATTTTATTTTCTTTAAGTGAAATACAAAATGGTGGCCGATGTATATATGCAGCGCTGGTAGCGAACGTGTTAAAAGAAGAATAGCTCTCGGGAGAAAGACAAAATCTACATCGTTTCTAACAATTAGGTGTAAAAATTCATTCGTAGCCTCTCATCGTGAATTTACTGATTATTTGTAAAGAACTAAAATGTGTTCTGCTTTTCAAAATAATCTCCGTCTCTTTCTATGCATTTACTTCATCTTCAAAGTTATTAATTTTGAAAATGGTGATTGAAAGACATGAATTCAAGATGCATTTACAATTGATCAATAGAATGACGATTCAACACCAGATTTTATGACTAAAATGAGTAGATTAAATGCAAAACAGTAAAACCATTCAGAGAATGCAAACATACTGTTACATTGTTTTTACTTCTTTAAAGTTATAAAGAAATGAACTGAATGTCATTGCAGGTCCTCTATCTTGTAATCCATGCAGACAATTTTTACATTGCGCAAAAATCACACACTTTAATGATAATTGGCGTCGTTATTTCATCATAGTTAATCTCTACTACAATAAATTGATGAAAAATAGCAGTTCAACATAATTGATTCGATGTTCTGGTGATCTGAAAATTCGTTCGTGGTTGTCCACTGTTGATTATTTCGAAAAATTGCTGAAACAACGTTTTCCTTCAATTCAGAACAAAACGAAAAGCATTTGCAAAGGACATTATAATTAGTCTGAGGATTGTGCGCATTTATCGCTAAAATTGAATAGGAGACTTTTAAAACAGTGGAAAAGTCAATAGCATTTAATGACATCGATAATTTCGATGTCGACTTCTTAAAATTATTAAAGAAAGAATGGTAAATATTACGTTTAGGGGAGGCAACTCGGATGACCTTGACCTTCACATATGATGTCAAAGTCACCTTTCTGACTAACCCTCAAAATGTTTTAGCCGTCGCTCGTTTTTTATTAAAAAGTTATGAACAAAAATATTTACCGGAGCTACCATATTACAATTTTCCAGTATCTACATGATTGTGATTTTGGATTTGACATATGTTATCGAAGACATTCTCCGAAATTGGACGACCTCAAAATGGTATTAGGTCTAGGTTAGGTCTGGGTTAGATTACCAGAGCTAATCTATACCTAACAGTGTTAGGTGTTAGGCTAATACCATCTTGAGGTCTGGGTCAGGTCTTTACAACCAAAATTTAACCAAGGTTTTTTGCAATTACCTCGGAAACTAACAATAAGTCCGAGCGACGGGTGGATGTATAGAGAAAAGTTGTTCAGAATATTGTCCTTGACAACGTATGTCAAAGTCAAGATCATCCGAGGTGCCTCCCCTAAATGTAATATTTACCGAAAGAATTACTATTTGGTCCGCGTGTCTCGTAATCGATGCAGACACTATTTTTGCATAAAAATCCGCAGTCTAATTTTATAGTGCTCGCGTTGATCAGCGCCTTTGTGCATCGAACTTTGTCGATTCACCGATGATTTGAGCTGGTCCGTCTTCGCTCGCCGTCACTATAATCGTTTAGATCTCTCTGTCGACAAACTGGCCTTTCCTTGTAGATCAAACGGGTGCGAATCGAGTCCGTGATCGTACTTTCAATTAGGGAAACGTGTGACAAAGTCCTCTCAACAGATTTTCTCCTCGAAAGTATCAAAAAATCGGAAAGAAAAAGAGAAAGAGAGAAAGAAAGAAAGAAAGAAAGAGACAGAGAGAGGGAGAGATGGAGAGAGAGAGGGAGAGATGGAGAGAGAGAGGGAGAGATGGAGAGAGAGAGGGAAAGAGGGAGAGAGGAGGGGGAAATTGTTGTAAAGGTGACACGATGACTCGATCGAATTAATGTTACACTGATAACAGAGGCTTCGGATAAGAATACTCGACCAATAATCGTAATTCGTAAGATAAGTCAACTCAGAAATGGTACGCGCAGGACATACACATACACATATATATATATATATATATATATATATATATATATACATATATAATATATACACTTGTATACTATACAAGCGAGAAACGTGATGGCAAAGAGATAAGATACTTATTACGTCCTCCCTTCCAACCCGAAAGCATTATACACGTTCACTATTATCATTCGTTGTTTCTCATCGGACCGGTGGATCTAACAAACCGATCGATAACCAAGACTACTCATTGAATAATAAATGAATATGTACGGAGAATATAAAAAACAAGAAAAAACTGTGTACGGCAGAGAAACCGAAACTAATGACCGATATACATATTTTCGTTTTTGGTTCTCTTCTGAAATTCCGTGTTATGGTTCATACACGCTGGAACAATGCTGTATCTCGTCAGCACAATTTACCGCAAGAAAAAAATAAATGAAAAACGATGTGTACATAATCAAATAAAACTTCTCAGCACCGTGTCCGTTTGATGTGATGTAATTAAAAAAAAAAAAAAGAAAGACGTAAAGAACAAAAATCTGGAGAGTATATTAAATACAAAACGTATAAACACAAAGTATAAATACACGTCGTGTATGATTAGTACTGTATTCTGCATAAACTTAAACGAGGAATAAAAAGATACTCGATTAGTTACTGTTGTTTGTTATTTTTCTTCTACTACGGCGGAATCTTGTTCAAGGTAAGATGTGGCGAACATTCTTCATGGAATGTGGGATTAAAATTCCCTGTTAGAAGGTACAGGACATCAGATTTAAATTAAGCCCGTTCGAAAATTCCTATGGGGATATATGTTGAAAACACCATTTGAAAATATTTTACTTTTGGCCGATTTGTAAAAATCGTTTTTCCGCAATTGCGATGTGATTTCGCGATTTCCGATAATTTCGAACTGAACTATCGTAAAGTGCATTCATCGAACTTTAATTTGGTGTAAAAAGACAATTGGAAATTCCTATGAGAACATACTGAAGTTTTTCGCAACAGTATTTTGTTACTATCAAACAAAGACAGACATTGCACCTTATGGACTTTTCTGTCTATGCCTCGGGTGGCGCCACAGTGGCCCCCGTACCATTTCGGTGTCGCGCTCAATATTACCGATAGTTCACGAATTTAGCCGTATTAGCAAGAACTGAATATTCCGTATACTTTATTTTTACTACGGGTGTTTTGGAGGCTACTAATGCATACGGCGCGTGTATTTGAACGGTGAAAATAATATTTATGAAGAATGTATTACAAAAATACGAATTGTAGTAAAATTATTTTGTTTTATACACATATTTTTAATCTATATGTATAAAGTAATACAAATTTTCTATTGTATTAGTAACACTCGCTCACGGGAGCAAGAGGTACATGTATCCTGAAACGAAAACTTTGTATTTGGATTATTAATTGAAAATAATTGTTGAAGCTGGGGCATAGGAAAAGGAAGAAAGTATTAAAAGTCTTACATTCTACTATGAAATACATATTTACGCAAATTCTAAATGTGCAGCTATTAGCTCGATATTATCCACTCCATGCAAGATACCATAATTTATAAGTTATAGCATTTTGCGAATTGTGGATAATATCGATTGCCCAGGTCTCACCACGAGGAGGTTGCTGCACAAGAGACCCGAAAGAGAGTCAGAACGAAGTCTTCCTTCGTTCTGTCACCCTTTCTTACAACGACGATTCTTAGAAACTAAGTTCGCAGGTCGCTAAATGGAAAAATAGTCTTTTTCACGGAAAAGACTACTTTTCCATTTAGCGTATGTCGAGTAATTATTGCGGGCAAAGAGTGAATCGGAGAAGAAGTCTCCGATCCACGAGGGATCAAGGGCGAATCAGGCGGAAGGCTCTGATTCTTTCAAAGAGAGAAACAAGATCGAACCAGAGCAGAAAGCTCTGGTTCAAGGGTGACGCGACGCGTTCAGTGCTTACAAGTCCTGAGCCAACCAGCCCGATACCCGCCACTCCATCACCAAGAAAGATGGCAAAGAGATGCGCTCAAACGGTTTCTGGCGCAACTGGGTGACATGAGAACATGGCGTGTCCAGGATTACGTTAACACAGAGGATCGTCAGAAGACGAGTGAACGAGTCTCTTAGACATCCCTCTCAATGACTTCACGCCGGATACCGAAACTGGACCGGCTCAGAACCTGTAAGCAAGGCCGACACAGCAGAAGGCTGTGTCGGAGTCGGAAAACGGAGCGAGCAAAGTTAAGTTACGGCAATAATTACTCGACATAATTACAACGACGATATACAATCTTAATAACTAACGCAAGCACTAAAACTAATTTATAAATAATCTGGAGTCTTCGTTCGATGATTCCTCTTCGTTCGATGATTCCTCTTCGATCGATGAATTTTCTTCTTTCGATGAATTTTCTTCTTTCGATGAATTTTCTTCTTTCGATGAATTTTCTTCCTTTGATGAATTTTCTTCGTTCGTTGTGACAAACAAGAGCGAGACGAACGACCCAAATCGAAACAGAATCGAAAACCAGTCGAAACAAAGTCGAAACAAAATCGAAACCACATCGAGCCCAAATTTAATGATTTGTGGACGCAACGACCTATAGGCGATTCGGGTGCCCCCGGGGACGCGAGTCCCCGTACCCACTCACGGGCCCCATCCCGTGAGTGAGTCCCTGAGGAAACTCCGATCCGAGCAATATTGATTTCAAGATAAAAATATCAATTTCCAGAAATAAATATCCACTTTCAGAAATACATATCAATTTTCAGAAATACATATCAATTTCCAGAAATACATATCAATTTTCAGAAATACATATCAATTTCCAGAAATAAATATCAATATCCGGAAATAAATATCAATTTCCTGAAATAAATATCAATTTCCCGAAATAAATTTCAATTTCCTGAAATAAATATCAATTACCTGAAATAAATATCAAATTCCTGAAATAAATATCAAGTTCCTGAAATAAATATCAAGTTCCTGAAATAAATATCAAGTTTCTGAAATAAAAATCAATTTCCTGAAATAAATATCAATTTCCCGAAATAAATTTCAATTTCCTGAAATAAATATCAATTACCTGAAATAAATATCAAATTCCTGAAATAAATATCAAGTTCCTGAAATAAATATCAAGTTCCTGAAATAAATATCAAGTTTCTGAAATAAAAATCAATTTCCTGAAATAAAAATCAATTTCCTGAAATAAATATCACTTTGCTGAAATAAATATCAATTTCCTGAAATAAATATCAAGTTCCTGAAATAAATATCAAGTTCCTGAAATAAAAATCAATTTCCTGAAATAAAAATCAATTTTCTGAAATAAATATCAATTTCCTGAAATAAATATCAATTTCCTGAAATAAATATCACTTTGCTGAAATAAATATCAATTTCCTGAAATAAATATCAAGTTCCTGAAATAAATATCAAGTTCCTGAAATAAAAATCAATTTCCTGAAATAAAAATCAATTTCCTGAAATAAAAATCAATTTCCTGAAATAAATATCAATTTCCTGAAATAAATATCAATTTCCTGAAATAAATATCAATTTCCTGAAATAAATATCAATTTCCCGAAATAAATATCAATTTCCTGAAATAAATATCAATTTCCTGAAATAAATATCAAATTCCTGAAATAAATATCAAGTTCCTGAAATAAAAATCAATTTCCTGAAATAAAAATCAATTTTCTGAAATAAATATCAATTTCCTGAAATAAATATCAATTTCCTGAAATAAATATCAATTTCCCGAAATAAATATCAATTTCCTGAAATAAATATCAATTTCCTGAAATAAATATCAAATTCCTGAAATAAATATCAAGTTCCTGAAATAAATATCAAGTTCCTGAAATAAATATCAAGTTTCTGAAATAAAAATCAATTTCCTGAAATAAAAATAAATTTCCTGAAATAAATATCAATTTCCTGAAATAAATATCAATTTCCTGAAATAAATATCACTTTGCTGAAATAAATATCAATTTCCTGAAATAAATATCAAGTTCCTGAAATAAATATCACGTTCCTGAAATAAAAATCAATTTCCTGAAATAAATATCAAGTTCCTGAAATAAAAATCAAGTTCCTGAAATAAAAATCAATTTCCTGAAATAAAAATCAATTTCCTGAAATAAATATTAATTTCAAGACAAATATATCAATTTCAAGACAAATATATCAATTTCCTGAAAAAAATATCAATTTCCTGAGAAATATCAATTTCCTGAAAAATATCAATTTCTAGACAAAAATATTGTATCAATTTGGTAGAGTTGAACTTGGAAAGACTTACAAAATTAAGTATTACCATTCTTACAAATTACATAAGAAATTTAAAACTCCAACGTCTAAAATTCTAGATCGGTACTTCTAAAATTACTTTAAATCGCGGCTATTTATTCGCAACATTAACTAGACATTAAGTCAACTTTGAAAATTTATACTGTTACAACGCGTGTTACAATTTGTTTTTCAACGCTACTTAAAATCGCGAATGTTCTTATCTCACAGTTGATCGTTGCAACTGGAGCATGGGCGCCTGAAATGTCGAAAGACTCGAAATCAAACGCGAACTTTTGGTGCGCAACGCTAATTCAACGAATAGAGATCCAAAAAAGATTACTCTAATTCAACAAATCGAAATTCAAATTGCTATTTAAATAAGAAATTTAAAATTCCAACGTTTAAAATTGTACATCTGTATGTCTAGATTTACTTTAAATCGCAACTATTTCTTCGCAACATTTACTACACATTTAGTCAAGTTTTAAAATTGATAGTGGTACAACGCGTGTGACAATTTGTTTCGCAACACTACTCGAAATCGCGGATGTGCCCATCTCACAGCTGATCGTTGCAGCTCGAGCATGGGAGCCTGAAAAGTCGAAAGACTCGAAAGCAAACGCGAACTTTTGGTACGCAACGCTAATTCAATGAACAGAGATCCAAAAAAGATTACTCTACAGTTTCTGCAACACGAATCGCGACTATTTGTTTCGCAACGCTATAGTTTAAACAAGCTATATCGCTGATAGAGACTACTATTATATTTAGAAGAAAGGCTAACTTTGATCTCTGTTCAAAATCGACTAACGCAACGCGTACTTTTTTCGCAACGCTAGTGCAAATCGCGGACGTTCCCATCTCGGCTGATCGTTGGGGCGGCGAGGCCTGCCCATGCATGCAACTAACTACTTTTACATTCTACTACAACTCTATTTCTACAGACGAGTATAACGATAAGGTAGTGATAAAATGACTCACTCGAAGATGCGAAGACGTTGCAATGATTGTCCTTTTGAATGACAGTTTGTCCGGCATCTTTGGCATAAAACCTTGTCTGCTCCTTCAGCCTCATCCCGACAATTTGTTTCGCACCGCTACTCGATATCGCGGAAGTACCCATCTCACAGTTGATCGTTGCAACTGGAGCATGGGCGCCTGAAATATCGAAAGATTCTATTGCAAACGCGATTCTTTTGATGCGCAATGCTAATTCAACAAATCGAATTTAAAATGCTATTTAAATAAGAAATTTAAAACTCTAACGTCTAAAATTCTAAACAGGTATCTTCAGAACTACTTTAAATTACGACTATTTATTTGCAACATTAACTAGACATTTCATCAACTTTAAAAATTGATACTAGTACAACGCGTGTAACAATTTGTTTCGCAACACTACTTGAAATCGCGGATGTGCCCATCTCACAGTTGATCGTTGCAGCTCGAGCATGGGAGCCTGAAAAGTCGAAAGACTCGAAAGCAAACGCGAACTTTTTGTGCGCAACGCTAATTCAACGAACAGCGATCCAAAAAACGATTACTTTAGATTATATGTAAAACAACAACAATATGAACTTTAAAAGCGCAGTTATCAAATTGAAATGTAATTTTGAACCGCGACTATATGTGATTCGCAACGCTACGCTCTAAACAAAATTTTTCGTAACATTAACTTTAATCTCTGTTCAAAATCGACTAAATGCAACGCGTGGTTTTGTCGCAACGCTAGTGCAAATCGCGGACGTTCCCATCTCGGCTGATCGTTGGGGCGGCGAGGCCTGCCCATGCATGCAACTAACTACTTTTACACTTTACTACTACGGTATACTACTACTTCTACAGACGAATATAGTAACAAGGTAGTAACAAAATGACTCACTCGAAGATGCGAAGTCATTGCAATGAATGCCCTCTCTGAGTCGATCAGCACGGTAATGACTGCATGCCGGATACCAAAACTGGACCGGCTCAGAACCCAAGGTAAACGAAGGAAGCATTGAAGAGTCCATGGCCCCCCCCGAGCTAGCTTAAAGTAGGCCAAGGAAGTTTTAAATAACCCTTGGACTACCCTAAGCTAGCTAAAGGTGGAACATGGTAGACAATGGTAGGCTATTGGTGGAGGACCCTTGGTTAAGCTTAAGCCAGCTGAAGGTAGACAAGGGTAGCTCTGGAAGACCACTGGTCAGCCTCAAGGTAAGCACAGGTAGGCCAGAGTAGCTCTCGATGACCACTGGTCAACCACAGGGTAGACCACTGTTGGAAGACCCTTGGTCCACCCTAAGCCATCTGAAGGTAGGCAAGGGTAGCTCTAGAGGACCACTGGTCACCGTCAGGGTATGCAAGGGTAGGCCAGAGTAGCACTGGATGACCACTGGTGGAGGACCCTTGGTCCACCCTAAGCCAGCTGAAGGTAGGCAAGGGTAGCTCTGGATGACCACTGGTCAACCGCAAGGTAGACCACTGGTGGAGGACCCTTGGTCCACCCTAAGCCAGCTGAAGGTAGGCAAGGGTAGCTCTGGAGGACCACTGGTCACCCTCAGGGTAGGCAAGGGTAGGCCAGAGTAGCTCTGGATGACCACTGGTGCAGGACCCTTGGTCCACCCTAAGCCAGCTAAAGGTAGGCAAGGGTAGCTCTGGAGGACCACTGGTCAGCCTCAGGGTAGGCCAGAGTAGCTCTGGATGACCACTGGTCAACCCCAAGGTAGACCACTGGTGCAGGACGCTTGGTCCACCCTAAGCCAGCTGAAGGTAGGCAAGGGTAGCTCTGGAGGACCACTGGTCATCCCCAAGGTAGGCAGGAGAGGCCAGGGTACCGCTGGAAGACCCTCCTGGTCCCGGAGCCCATCCGCTCCTGCCGGAGGGCCCGGCCCGACTGATTGACTGAGCGCGCTCCGCGAGCTTAGGTAGCCAGTGATGCGCAGCGCGCAGTGAAGCGCAACGCTCCCTACCCCAACTAATTTCGGTAGATCTCGATTGTCGTGATAATAATTATTGATAAATCTATTATTTCTGACTGTTTAATGTTTATAACAATTCCTTTTGCCAACAATGTCGACAAGCATCCCCTTGTCTATCTACCAACTAATTTTTTAGTAAAAACTGCTAATCGTACTCGAGGTACAGAACAACTTTTAAACCATGAATATTACCAAACAATATTATATCAAGCAAATGTAATTAATAAAGTTACTATCTCTGGCTGTTTAATGTTTATAACAATTCCTTTTGCTAATTATGTCGATAAGCACTCCCTCGACTATCTGACCATCTAATTTTTCAGTAAAAATATGTAATGGAACTCGAGATATTGAATATCTTCTGACACATGAATATTAGCGTGCATTAATTTATCGAACACAATTCACCGATAAATTTATCATCTCTAGCTGGTTAATATTTGAAACAATTCCTTTTGTCAATGATGTCGACGAGCACTCCGTTGACCACCTTGCCATCTAATTTTTTAGTAGAAGTAATAAAACTCGAGATCCAGCATAATTTATGATACATGAATATTACTAAGCATAATTATATTGAAAAAATGTAATTAATGAATTTGTTATATCTGTTTGTTTAACGATTACAACGATTATATGTTTGGTTACCTCAGCACCCAATTTTTTAATAAAAATAGCTAATAGTACTCGAGATACAGATTAACTTTTATGCATGAACATTTGGAGTGTACAAGATATTCTATTCTCACTAGTATGCACAGTTTCATTAGAACAAGAGTAACAAAAATTATTTATAACTAATTAACCTCTTCTAGAATCAAATTGAAAACTATACATGAATGTTGCCTAAGGTCCATTCTATATTCTTCGAGAGCTAATATTTATAAAAATTACTTGAAGTAATTTATCAACAATTTTTGTGGAGGTAACTTCTATCTTCTACGCCCGCAATGAGTAAGACAAGGAGAGTCCGAGTATTTGTCAAAGGTAAACACACAAATCGTTGTGTCACCTCTCTGGAAATCGTAAATAACTAATTAACTAGGCGTCGAATCTACATAAAACTGCAACAGAAATGTAGCTGAGACATCATTCTAGATCCTCCGATCACAAGGAAGATTATTTTTTACCAAAGATCTGTTAAATTATTTGAGTTTATTTTGGAACGAGACTTAGAATAATTGTTTATAACTATTTAGTCAGAAATAAAATGTGACGATAAACTATATGTGAAAGTAGCTGAAGGTCTATTCTATATTTCCTAACTGCAAATATTTGTAAACAATTCCTCACAAGTGTGTTACTAATAAATTTTCTGTCGAGTGTGCACAGTATTCAGCAGCTCTGTGTCTGTCTTTCTTTCTCTTCTTAAATGTACATAAGTTCGTCCTTGTCGGATACAAACTTCTTTATCATGTTCGCCAAATTTTTACCAGGGGGTTCGAAGTCCTGTAAAAAAAATAGGCGGCACAAGTGAATAATACGTGGAGTATTTTTGTACAAATACAATTGCGTTTTAAAGCTGACAACGCTGTAAAATCGAGCCTTCTCGGACACACACTTTATGTGTTGCAACCTCATGTAGTTCACCACCTGACCGTTCCATTTCGATAGAGTCCGCTATCGTACTAGGACATTTTCTACAGAGTCGGTAATTCAGAACCGTAGACAGAAAAAGGCATTGCATGCAATGTCTGTAGGTATTGATTCAAGTCTGTGTCTGAACATGACAAGCCAAATCTACTGCAATTCTACTTTTTCATTCGGTCACCGATGGTATCATAGCGCCATCGAAACAACACAGTTGTCATGACAACGGAGCAGGTGGCGTCTCTAAACGTCAGAACGATTAGGTTACGTGATCTCCAGTGGAAATAACTGGTGAAATAAAGTGATAAAATGGGTCGAACAGATTGGGAACGAATATTGGCGTCAGATCCATCATCATTAACCGATGACGATATCGAAGATCTTTATCCTACGCTAATCAGCTGCGATGTCGATGAGATCAGTGATGTTCATAACCTACGCACTTTGATGAGGCTGTCTCAAGAAATTCTACAATATAAGGATAATCAAGTAAAAATAAATATTCCTTATTTCTTTTTCTGAAAATGGTATTGATAAATTATATCTATTGCTTCTCACGTTATTGTTATTTAACACTTGGTTTAGGGAACCCGTTAAAGCGACGTGCTCTAATATTTTTAATTTACTTCATTGAGATTGTAAAGATGCATCCATGAGAAAGTATTCAACAAATTTGTTTCTTTGTTGTATGTTATAGAAAAAATAGATAAAAATTTGGATAGACACATTATTGTTATTTTTATAAAGTACTTCTTTAAGTGTACTGTTACTGTGCTTTTTCTCATTCTTCATCTCACAAAGTACTATAACAGAGTATCTAGAATGCTTACGAGTTAAAGATCATTTGATGTGTTAATATTTTTCTTTGTTAGGTTGAATCGTTGCTTTTAGAATGCAGTGAATTAAAACAGAGTATTTCTTCTATGAAACCTGAACCTGCCAAGCGTAAAAAGAAAGGTAATTGTATTTGAAATGAAACTTGCTGCTTGTTAATATTTTTTAATGATTTGTTTGCATCCAGCGCCTATAGTAATCAAAGAAGAGGTGCACATAAATGATAACAATTAATTCTATGTATCTTCTATTTGTAATCCTTATAGGCCTTGTTCTCAGTATTCTTTCAATAGTATTTTATATATCACATATTATAACTAGACTGTGGATTTTATTCATTTATAGTAAAGTAAAGCAAGAGGCAGATCAAGAGAATTTAAATGCTTTAATGTATTAATCCCAGCTTATTAAAATTATTAAAGGAACAAAGAAATTTCTGTGTGGCTTTCGTTCGTTATAATCGATTCTAATGACTTTTTATTTTGCACAAAAATCCACAGGGTAGTTATGACAATCGTTGTGACTCCTGCAGCGTTAGATTGGCAAGTGCAATCTCAGAACGCTGCATAGTCAAAGAGTTAATTGCATATTAAACCGCTTCTCAATTTGTTTTAATTTATAAGCACAGTATTGTAAACAATTATTTGATATTTCTTCATAGAACGGGATACGACTTTTACACAACATGAAACCAATGATTTATCTAAAGTAAGATATTCTACTAACCATGTAATAAATGTATGTTTATAATAATCTTTATAATAAAATTTACGTAATCATTTTAAGCATTTGGATGGGTCAGAAAACAGCGAATTATTAGGCAAAAATACGAAAATTAAAATTTTGATGTCAGAATTAGAGGTGAGTGTTATAAAAAAGGAATGATATGAGGAAAGAGAGTAATATGACTTAATACTCTATCATTTTTAGAGTTTAGAAAAAGACAATGTTATATTAAAAGAACAATTAACGACAATAACACAAGAGATGAGAGATGCTACGCAAAAGATGAATGAGATGACAGAGGAACTGTCTTCTGTACAAATTAAATCTCTAGAATACAAAGGTAGCTAAACATTTATACTGATTAACCCTTAGCACTCGACCGGCGACTCTGAGGCACCACTAAAAATTGCTATATCATCATTCAAAATATTATTTACATTATTAAATTGGTTCATATCACTGTCCAACACTAAATTTGTTTCCTAATTACTGATGGGTGGTTCTTATAGAGTTTTTTGCGCTGATTCCGAATCTGCCATTACTTTTTCGCCTACACGCACAATTTTTGAGAAACATGACTTTGAAAAAAAAACCTATTTTTCAACTTGAAACAAATAATGTGATGTTATTATAAAAAAGTTGAAATTTGTTGGACAGTGTATTTAATCAATTACTATACATTAAAGTATTGTATGAGTAAATTGCAGCAGTTTCATATGCATGAAATGAAAAAAATCTTATAAAATGCAAGCATTCTTGGTTGGAAGAAATGTTGTTTTCGAGTTAAAATAGTTTTGAGTGCAAAGGGTTAATAGTAAGTGTACAATCAAACTGAAAGAAATCTTTCTTTCAGAAAAAATATGTTACTTAGAACAAGAAAATGCAGCATTAGTTGCTCAAATTGAAGAAGTAACAGCTCAGCAAATAGATAGGGATAAAGCAATAGATGAATTTGGTGCAGCAATTGACACTAGAATTAATGAATGGAAGGTATATATTTTTTTAACTGACCACTGAATGTTAGTAGTATCCTCGTTTTAATAAGAATTAAATTAGGCTGTACTGGATGACAAAGATACAACAATTCAACAACTACAAGAAAATTTATCACAGTCCGTTATGCAGTCTATAGTCACTGTTCAGGAACAGGACAAATCTGAAATAATTCATTTAAATAAAGAGATAGATTGTCGTGATAAAATTATAATTGAGTTAAAAACAAAGCTTCAAGAGGCTACAGTTCAAATTAACGAGAGTGCTGCATTGATTGAGAAATTAAAAATAGAAGCTCAGAAGTATGTACAATATTATTATGTCAGTGCAAAAATATTGATTAATACGCAAAAATGTTTCAGATGCAAGTTGTTCAGTGACGAGGGGGACATCATGTGGCGGAACTTTTACTTTTTCCTGGTGGATACTCCAAGGTGAGGTGAAGGTCAACTTTCTTTTTTTAAATGGAATGGTATGTTTTTTATCCACCATCGAATAGTGCGTTTTAAGATAATTTCAATTACCTAAAAACAAAGAATTGTTAAGTGCATTGAAGGAAGAGGTAATCGTTTTGAACACATACTAAACTGCAGTACAAATAAAATGATCACACCATTTCTGCATTTCCCTGCAAAATCATCTTAAAACGCACTATTTGATGGTGCATAAAAAAACATATCATTCCATTCAAAAAAAGAAAGTTGACCTTCACCTCACCTTGGAGTGTCCACCAGGAATAATAAAAGTCCCACCACATGATGTCCCCCTTGGCACTGAACAACTTTCATCTGAAACATTTTTGCGTATAATCAATATTTTTGGAGATATTCGTCTGTAACGCTTTATAATTTCCATCCTGTATATATATTTATTCATTAATATTTTGTGTAGAGTTGGAAAGAATAGTAAAAGACGAGAGATGAAAGATTTGTTAAAAAAGCTGCAGGATGCAACGGAGCAGATATCGAAACTGCAAATGAAGATAATAGAGGCCGAGGAAGATGCTAATTCGAGAAGTAGTAAAGTTAGTTTTACTATGTACCTAGCATTTACGAATTGTCAATCAAAATTTTAATAATATGTTTATTTAGTTGTGTGATGTACTAGCAACACTAAAAAAATATGAGGATGAAAATGAAGGATTAACAGAAGCCCTAAACGAAATAAAAGAATTAAAGACTACTTTGAAAGATAAAAATGAACATGTAAGAGAATTAATTAATGTTGTCAATAAATTGGAAATGTTAAATTCGTATCAAGAAATGGAGATTATAACTCTTAGGTAATTATACATTGCTTAAGAATTATAAAAATGCTAGAAAGAAATCAATTGTAATATTAATTATTGAAATTCTCAGGGAAAAGCTAGGAATCCCAGAAGATGAATCAGTGTCAATACAGAAAATTTTAGAGAAACGTAAACAGGAAGCTAAAAGATTAGAAGAACTTATGCAACAAAATAAAATGCTTGTGCAAGAAAATTTGGAAATGAAGTCTGACGTAAGACTAAGATGTTAATCAATGAATTTCTATTTTCCTACTGGAATTAAGATTAATATATTTTAGATGAGAGTATTAAAATACAAACTGAGTACAACTTCGAAAGAGTTCGATTTTTCTGCGAACACAGTAAATGGTAGCGAAGAATTCCTGCATTCAACTAAATTGCTCGAATCTGATTCGAAAATACATAGTAAATCAAGAATATCTACATTACAACAGAATTTGCAATTAGTCATAGAAGAAAACGAGGCTTTGAGAACAGGCATGCACGAAATTCTGGACTGTATTCGTACCCAAGATGGTGAATTTTCACTAATTTTAATGGTACTTTAATGATGCACTGTTTTCTTCCCCCTTTTCACCCTAGAACTCTCTAATTTCAAACTATCTTTAACTCACGATTGTTATGAGACACTTGTATATTAACCATATTTACAAATTAATTTTGCTGGAAAATTCTGTCGACTTTGTATCTATTATCATTGTTAATACTTGAATTATTGTCACCTTTTGTAGACTGTTTCAAATATCCTAAAGTTAAAGCAGAATCTCTTTAGCCAATAAATCGTGTGATGCATTTTAATTAAATCTGCAGGGCACACAATGTATTGGACTTTGTGTATTAGAATGTATTTTGCAATTTAACTTATATTATATTGTCTGTACAAGTGAGAGAAATATTATTGCGACAGGATTTTCTCTCAGACAGATACATTAGGATAAGGGTCCTCATTGTTTGCTTTACGTGTCAACAATTACAGTTTAGTATTTAATAATTTAATATCTCAGGTAAAAGCTTAGTCGAAATACACTCTAGTACATTAGAAAGACTGCTAGAAGCACTAGACGTGAGACACTTGGCTGGCTGGTATCATCCAGCTATGAGGTTGCAGGAACACCTAAACGTTGTGCAAGGCACTAACACAGAGTTGAGAGATCAACTAAAACTATTAAGGTACACGCATAAAACAGTAGTTACTGGACTGCGGATTTTATGCATTTATAGTAAAAATGGTCAAATATAAAACAATAGAAAGGTAAAAATCATTTCAGAGTGTCAATATATCATTATCAATCTACTAAAATTATTAATAGAAGAAAGAAATTTTTATTTAGTTCCAGTACCTTGTAATTAATATAGAAAATCCTTATTTCGTATAAAAACCCGCAGTCTATATTCATTTCTAAATATTTTGAGCAACTAATTTTCTTTGAAACGAATGCAAAAGATTACACTAATTGCAGAAGAGAGCTGCAAAGAAAGGACAATATACTTCAAACGTTGGCCTTGAACAAAGACACGAACATTGAAAAAATCTACGCAGAGGAGTCAGACAATGAGAAGATGATGATGTATCTGACCGAGATGAAGAAATTGCAAGAAGCTTATGAGAATGATGCTGATGAATGGGGTAGACAAAAGGAATCGTTGAGTCAGCAGAATGATAAGTTAATAAATGACATTGAAAAGCTGAGATTACAGCTGGAAGTTTATGAGAGGAGTGCAAAAATTTTGGAAGAGGGTGATGATGAGGTCAAGAAAGCTTTTGCTATTAAAACTAAGGAGTATGTTGAAGCTGCTGGTGAAGTTCTCGTCGCAAGCAGGAAAAATGATACTCTTCAACAACTATTGAACAAGGAGACTATGAAAGGCTACCAGGAGCAAAAGGAAGCCATAAAGAACGAGACCAATTTAAGAAAATCACTCGCTGATGCGAATAAATATAATAAAATCATGGAGAGGGAGATTTCTACGTTGAGAAGCAATTTACTCAACTCGGTCAGCAAGACAATTTATAACGAGCTAAAGGAGAAGCATCAGGAGCTGAGTATACGAGTTAGGAATTTATTGGAAAACAGTATTGCCTTGCAAAATGATAAGGAAGTGGAGGCGTTGAAGAGTGAGCTGGAGCTAGTGAAGCAAGAGAAGAATCAGATTGTGGATCTAATGAAGAAGAACATAACTTATGATAACGAAGAGGATTTAGTTCATCAGTTGAAGGAAGCTAATGCGAATGAGCTATTAGAGAAGCAACGAGCTGATCATGTAACTAGCCTACATGAAATTTTGCAAGCCCAATTAGCGAAATGCGAGGAAAACATCAAAGATGTCGTCGCAGCGAAATCAGAATTGCAAGAAGAATTAATTATACTCCACAAGAGACTGTCAAAGGAAACATCTTTTGAGAATTATAAACAATTAGACGATAATAAAATTAAGGACTTAATGGACAACAATGAGGAGTTGAAGTTAGAAGTTGAGAGTCTGAAGAAATTGCTTGAGGTGTCTCAGGAAGAGGCTGAGAAGCAGTATTCACTGAATTCGATGAAGACATTGGAGTTGGATAATCTGAGACACCAGATTCTTGACTTGCAAGCTGTCAGCGAAGACAAAGCTACGATCTCGAGGCTGAGTTTTGAGTTATCGAGTAAAAGTATGCTGGAGATGGAATTAAATGCGAGGAAAGTACAACTTGAGAAGGAAGTTGCGTGTTTACAGGAGGAATCAGAGAAGTGTAAGGCTGCCTGCGAAGGATTGCGCAGTTATGTTCAGGACTGTAGGAAACAGTGTGAACATCGATGCAGGTGAATTCTAGTTTTATGAATTTCAGAATCTCCTAAGCGATGGTCAAATAATTATAGAACAATTCTGTAGACTATACAACCCCTCTTGGGATTGTATTTGGGTACAATGATATATTTTTGATAACAATTATGGACACTTGAATAAATTTATATTTAATAAATTATAGTGTAAAATATTCTCGCAACAAATTTTTGATTGATGAGTTAAAATAGTTCAGTGTGCAAATTGCAGAAATGTAGATTTAATTTTCTATTGACAAAGCTGTTCTATGAAATTATTTGTTTCTCAATCCCTTAGGAGTTCAACTGTAAAAATGGTATGCACAATAATAACAATTTCGTTGCAGAACGTATGTAGACGTTGTAGGGTTTCTGCAGAATCAATATGCAGGTTGCACTTCAATCAGTGCACTTGATAGAATAACTCTGTTATCCTCTAAATTAAAGGACGAGCGTCAGAGTATTGATTCTGAATTAGCGAACACGAAAGAGAGTCGTGAGAGCGCTAAATTGCAACAGGAAACTCTTGCAAATCGATTGCAAATTGTGGAGAGCTTGAAAGATATTTTGGAGCAACAAATTGGGAGTAACAGCGTTCAGGATATTATGCAGCGTTTTTCAGAGTACTCGCAGTACACTTTGAATGTACGTTGGTAATCAATTTCATCTTTTAATGAATCTTTTCTTCAATTTGCAATATTATTAATGTATATTAACGTTACTGATTTCTTATTATTTTATTTTGATTCAATCCTTCCTTTCTTAGTTACATTAATATTAGGTCAGTGCAAGAGTTTAATACGAAATCGGACACGAATGCTTGCACTGGCCTAATAAACCGATGAAAAATGAAGTGAACATTTTCTATATAATTTCTCGGTCCTCCGAAAAATATAGATTGATGAATCAATATTACATAGAACTTCTTCAATCCATTATTTTTATTTATATTTATGAAATCATTACGTACACAATTGAAACATGATTTCATCTACAAATGAATAATTCTCCGTTCAACTGACAATTTATTAGGATTTCAAATACAAAAGGAAAATAACTCAACTAGAGAACGAGCTACAAGTGTCTAACAATAAATTCATGGAATACGAATCGCTTATAACCAGCATGGAGCAGGAAATGATCCAGATCCAGAAATCTTGGCGCAATAGTCAAGATCAGCAATTAAAAATGGATACGAAAAGCACAGGAACGAGTACTGTGCCATCAGCAACCAGAGAAGAAACGATACAAGCGACGATATCTACAAAATCAGAGGAAGTACAGACTGATCCGTACACATGTTGCTTGGAGAAGAAGAGTACCAGTGACGTGGAGGTGCAAACATCGAAAGATAACAATTCAGAAAAAGAATCACAATTAACAGAGAAGAAACTGGACCAGATAGAGGATATGAAACACAAAGACACAGAGACAGATGAAAAAGAAAAATCAAAGTCCCTCATAATGGAAAAAAAAGAGAAGGAACAGATACGAGAAGAAAAATCAATTACTTCGAAAGATGAGAGTAAAGAAAGATTAATAGAAGAGTTAAAGAGGAAAACAAGTGAAAATGATCAAGAAGTATCTTTGCTCCGAGATCAATTAAACCAAGCTCTAAAATTAGCCTCGGAAAGATCCACAACGTTAATTAAATATGAGGTACAGATGTCCGAATATCGTACAAAAGTAGAAGCATTAAATAGAACAATAGAAAACAAGGATTCCCAATTGAAACAAAAAGAGGAGCTCCTGAAGGAGCAGAAGTCAGCTCCTCAATTACAACTAGGTGTTGAGAGCAGTGATAAGCTAGCTTTGAAGTCGACGATAAACAGTTTGCAACAATTAATACAGCAGAAAGAGGAGACCATAACCAGGTACCAGAGTCTTTTGAAAGAGGACCGGGATGAGCATAGTAAAGCTGCAGCTAGATTGCAAGAGGAGATTAGAAGCTTGCATTGTCGTCTTCAGGCGATGGAGGCTGAGACTCAGAAGATTGCGATAAAAAGGAGAAACGGAGTGACAGAGACAGAGAATCTAATTGATAAAGAGGAAGAGACAAGAACTGATGGCAAGAACAGTATTATGCAGACTGAGGAGATTGCGAGATTAAATGAGAGAGTATCAACTCTTGAAGCGGATCTGAATATCACGAAGGACCTGAGTGATCGATGGCATTTGTTGGCTGAGGAGAGACTGAAACACATGGATCGCATGAGGGAAAGGTAAGTTGCTACTTTGTTGGTGCTGTACAACCCCTGGCAAAAAGTATGCAATTGCCTAATTTCCTTAAGGTTGAACCAAATAAATTGATAGTTCTGGTGTGTTAGAGGAATTAGTTTGCTAAATAATTTACTTTTTTTTTTTAAAGAAGATTACAGATCTTATGCATTTATTCTTGCATTTAGTTGTGTCTGATTTATGTGATATTGTTTTTGAAAGTCCATATGTATATATTTTAAGTAAAACTACTTTCCATCAGGCTCGAAGAGCAACATAAAAGTGAGCTAGAAAGTTATCGTGGTGAACTGAAAAAGTGGCAATCAGAGGCTGACGTGTTGCGCAAACAATTGTCAGAGAATCGAATGTTGATGACGAAAGGAAACATTTCTTTGATGAAGGAGCTGCAGGAGAAGGATGACAAGATTAACGAGCTTGGTTTCACCTGTCAACAGCTCCAGGTATTGTAAATATTGCTGAGGAATGCATAAATAATTACGGTGGATTTCGTATTTTTAATAGATATTATAAAAAGATTTTTTGGATCCTTTGAGTACAATAAAAGTGGACTTTAAAATTGAGATAAAATTAGGAAAAGAATAAGAGTGAAGAACAGGAATGCATTTATTTTAGCAATTGTTACCATAGCATACATTGTTGAACTATCTTGTTGTATAAGTTGAACATATTTGATTGTGTTTCTGCGAAGAATGAGGTAGAGCTAATGGAGATCAGGTCGCAACGAGCAATAACTCATAGAGAAGCAGAAACAAAAGTGCATGAAGTTACACAAACTATGCATCGGGATCAACCTCAACATGTAGATACAGTTCGCAAACAGTTGCAGTCGTTGATGGAAAAGGAGAAAACGTATAAACAGGAAATTTCTGATTTGAAGCAACAGCTTAGTCGCAGGTACTTCACTATCAAAAGTTAATCAATAATTTATTACCTTTTACATTTACAATTAAACAGTTTTGTTAATTAATTATATAGACACCACCATTTTTCAAGAATTGTCTTCCAATATTTTACAAGCTGATGGATTTCTTTTTTGTAGAAAAAATATTTGCTCTTCTACGCAGCAATAATTATATTTGGAGATTGTATATTTAGTGTCACAATATTAGTGTTAACACTAGAACTACCATGTAATAAATGCAACTGATATAATTGCTCTGTAATAATAAGAAGATTGAAATGTATCATAACATTTCATCATAACATCAAAACATTTCATCATAACATCAAAACATTTCTATAAATTCAGTACTTGCAAAAGAAAAAAATTAGGTTATTTTGACTGGTTCTGTAGTTTTAGTGTGAACTAAGTTTGATAAATATTTATGATAGATACATGGCAGTGAAAGCCCAAGAAAGAAAAGCTTCCCAACGCGAAACACAACTCGAGCAGAAAGTCAAACTATTAGAAGCAGACTTGGAGAAAGCACGAGCTCAATTAGATCGCGAGTATTTGGCTCAGGAAGTGAAAAAGGCTAAGGTATGATTCAAACTTCGACTATATAATAAATAATAAATGATCTCCCTGCAATAATGAAGCAAGGTAAAATTGAATAGTTCTCTTGCTTAGACCGCAGAAGAGCTCTTGCTATGGGAGAAGCAGAAGAAATGGCAGCAAATCGCAGAAAAATTGAAACAGAAGCTCAAAGAGAAAACTGAGGAGTATACAAAATTACTTTCAAGTTATGATAAACTTCGCTTAGTGGTGACCTGTATGGAAAGGGAGAAGTGGTACTTGAAGAGCAAATTGAAAATGGAAAATGGTACCATAGTTGGTGGTTTGTCTGCTAGATCTGTGACGACAGCGCAACAGAATGTTATGGAGCCGCTTCAGAAGGAATGCCAGATTCTTAGGGAACGTATCAAGGAATTGACCGATAGATTTGAGAATGAGGATAACGAGAAATTGTTGTTGAAGATTGATGAGCAGAAGAGACGTATTGCTGCTTTGGAAATCATCTGTCAGGTGAGATTGCAATTTGTTTTTCTAGGCTAAGGGCTTATAGCTAAATTATTCAAGATTTTTAAACATTGATTAATAGACTGTGGTACTTGTACAAAATAAAAATTTTCTGTATTTGTTATAAGATATAGGAGCTACTTAAGAACGTTAAGAGCTACTTCAATAATTTTACTAGGTCAAAAGTAATATATTGGTGCTGTTCAACTCTTTTAATTCGTGCACTATGTAACATTGTAACTGCTCATTTTTTTCATAAATGTAAAAGTTGTATATTGAATTATGATAAAGCTTTTGGATAAGGCTCTGTTTTCGAAATATTAGGAGTTGAAAGTTGTTCATCAGGAATAAGAATGTTCTGTTCGACTCCGTATTTTTAGGACAGTTATAATTTAAAAATTCATGTTTGTAAATTTACTACAGGGTAGTAATTGCGTCGCTGCCCAATTAGAAAAGCTAGAAATGACCAAAGATATTCTCGAGAAAATGAACCTGGCTTTGGAAAGTGAGAATTTCGAGCTTCGTCTCGAAGTGGAAAGAACTAACACTGACACGCCAAAATTGCGAGACAAAGTTGAACATTTAGAGAAGTAGGTTGATTTATACAGTTCAGTAAATCAATTATGTATTTTGTTTCAAAATCTCTTCTTTCCATCTAGATACATACAGTTATTGAAGGTAGAAAAATCGTCAGATTCGACGTCTAGATTATCAGATCAAGAGTCACAAGAGTACAGTGTGAAGAAATCGAATATCGAAATGGAGAAAACAATTTTTACTTTGAAAAGAATTATTGAAAAATTGCAGATGGAGAACAAACAGCTAAGAATGGGTTCGAAGAAGAATCACGTCGTACATCAGGCATGAAATTAATATTTGTTTCAGTAATGCCTCTCTAATAATCTCATTAGTTTCTACTATTTCACCAATAATGATTTTTCAGTCACTGAAATCTCATACATGTAAATTCTAATTTTTCTAATTCAATGTTTTAAAACAAGAACTATAAACAGACATTTAATTTTCTGTATTCAGAGTTTTGTTATGATCGTATTCATTACAGTGAATGCAATGTTTTGTATTATTGTGTTATCATTCTAGTCTAGTAATAATTTTTTAATACATATTAGTGGTAAGTTTTTAATACTAGAGAACGAACAAATAATTATACCATTATTACGCTATGCGCAAGAACATGACGTCATGTAATTATTATAGATTACAGAATAATCGGCAAAGCTTGAAATATTCTATAAATTTTAAAGTAGCAATTGGTAATTTTCATTCTCTGTCTCAACGATTGTAGACTTCTATTATCTAATTATCCACTTATCTAACTACTCATTTTTCTTTGCTGAGAAGTGTGATTAATGGGTATCACCCAGAGACTAATAGAGAGACACGACTACAATTCATTATGTACACTGTCCAAAGAAGTTTACCTCCTTTACATTTATATAAACAATAATCTGTAGACTATGATTTATAGTTTCTAATATATATCAGTAAAAATTATACATTCTAATGTATATTAAATCAGTACAGAAGTTGCAGTGCACTGATTTAATATAAATAACTAAAAATAAGAATAATGTAAGTAAAAATAGTTTCTATTAAATTATAAACTACAAGCAATCCTTACAGATTTCAATGCATTCAAATTAAATTTAAAAATCGTTTCTCTTCAACACCCTCAACTTTTAACAAATTTAATTTAAAAAAACAAGCCAAACTATTGAACAACGAGTTTTTTTTAGTTACTCCAAATGAAAGTAATTATTTCCTTAATTTTTTAGGGAAAATTATCAGGTAAACAAAATGATTGTTTACTCCAAAAACAGTACGAGGAAGCGCAGAAACGCGTCGTAGCCTTAGAAACAGATTTGCAACTAGCAGAGCAAAGATTATCAGCGTTGCAAAACGTTCAAAAGGACGACGAAAACGGGGAGATTGTGGTGTTAAAGGAGCAATTAATCCACAAATCGGAGCTCTTAGACAAAGTGAAACATTTATTATCGAGAGCAGCCATCAACGAGAAAACTCTTCGGCAACGTGTAAATATGGGCTTAAAGAACGAAACACGAACAAGGTTATATAATAAAGGAACATAACAAAATTCGTGCGATTGTTTCTCTTCTTCAGGTACAACAACTGGAATCGAGGCAAACATTGTCGGCAATACCAGAATGTTACTTGACGACTCCCGAATAAAATCCTCTTCCGGTGAGTAATCCGCAACTCTACTGATAAATCTAGTGAACATTACATGAACGAAACATCTAGTGTGTACGATTTTTATGATTATGTGAACTTGGTTGATTGTTGTATAGTTTTTGGTACTTTTTCATAGCGAACTCGGCAACGAGATTTTTATACACTATTATCTCGTCGCGTTTTCTATCCGTCGTTTCAGAATGTTTTCGTACTTAAGAGTATGTGTGCTTAAGGGCATGTTTTATAAATATGTTGAAATGTGATGAAAAATAAATGAATTTTCAGGAATGTTTTTGAGCGTTAATGAATCTATTCCATCGGCATCGAAGGACCATCGAGAACATAGATCTTTTAACGCTTTATCTACACGCAGATTTTCTAAATCAATTTTCTAATTGTTCTAATTGTTTTGAAATTTATTTCCAACAGTTCGGAATTTCTTAAATTAAGACTAATTTTTTAGACCAAAAGTGACAGCAATTTTATAAACAAATCAGTCGATTTTATGGGAAAATGTAGTGTAACAATTGTTTGGGAAAAAATTATTTTTGAAAAAAAAATTTCAAAAATGAATAGATCTACTGAATATGCACTACAAAAATGCATTTATCCAGGAGTTATTTCAATTGTACTGTAGTCTGAACATGACATACTAAATCTACTGAATATGCGCTAATAAATGCATTTACTAGACATTCAGTTAACGCTTATTACAGTCTGTGCACGATCGAATTAATCTACTGAATATGAACTACAAAAATGCATTTATCCAGGAGTTATTTCAATTTTACTGTAGTCTGTGCATGACTTACTGAATCTACTGAATATGCGCTAATAAATGCATTTACTAGACATTCAGTTAACGCTTATTACAGCCTATGAACGATCGAATGAATCTACTGAATATGAACCACCAAAATGCATTTAGCGAGGAGTTATTTCAATTTCACTGTAGTCTGTGCATGACTTACTGAATCTACTGAGTGTGCGCTAAGAAATGCATTTACTAAACATTCAGTTACCGCTTATTACAGTCTGTGTACAATCGGATGAATCTACTGAATATGAACCACCAAAATGCATTTAGCGAGGAGTTATTTCAATTTTACTGTAGTCTGTGCATGACATACTGAATCTACTGAATATGCGCTAAGAAATGCATTTACTGAACATTCAGTTAACACTTATTACAGTCTGTATCGTCTGATCGAATGAATCTACTGAATATGAACTGCCAAAATGCATTTATCGAGGAGTTATTTCAATTTTACTGTAGTCTGTGCATGACATACTGAACCTACTGAATACGCGCTAAGAAATGCATTTACTGAACATTCAGTTAACACTTATTACAGTCTGTATCGTCTGATCGAATGAATCTACTGAATATGAACTACCAAAATGGATTTATCGAGGAGTTATTTCAATTTTACTGTAGTCTGTGCATGACATACTGAATCTACTGAATATGAACTACTAAAATGCATTTACTTAGGCTTTAGTTCATTTTAACCGTAGTTTGTACAACAGATTGAATTTACTAAATATGAATTACAAAAATGTAATTCTCTTACTATAAGTCTGTTTGCTATAGTCTGCGTATGATTGAATGTATCTACTGAATATGATTGTACACCCAGAAGTGCGTGCACAACCATAGGTCATTTTGACCACCCTAACACTTCGAATATTAAAGAAATTCGTTGATTTAATACTGTTCGTGGACAAAGCGTTAAAATATCATTTCGAGCAACGAAGCTCCGGTTGATAGTCTCAAAATAATACACACGATGTACACACATACACGCATTCACGATCTGTCGCAGTCAGAATAGCGATGTCATCAATCACAGCGTTAGATTCCCATCGAGATTTCACCTAAGTGTGCCTCTATACTTATATAAAAAAAAAAGAATACTGTGTAGTTGCAGGCGAATCGCGTCTTCGATCCTCGTTGACCATTTCCATTGCAGATTGCAGCGATAGTACACTTAGCGGACATTATTCATAATTTTCGACGCGAACATTGATTCGTTAGGAACTTTTCGCAGATGACGATTGTTTTAATAGTCGCTGTCCAATGCTTGGAGGAAGGGTTGAATGGATCCTTCGTCCTCGCAATCGGGGATGAGCTTTCCTTTGTATTTGACACAGGAATCGGCGCATTTCTGCCCGAGGAAGTATGGTCCGAACATTTTCTTGCACTGGGCGCAGTTCCGTATGCACACGCCTGAAAATGATGGCGAAAAAATTCTTTGAGTACGTGTCTACCAAAAAGTGGAACGAATTCCCTTTAGAGGGAAGCCTCTGGTGCATTTAACTTTCACCTGAACTCGTTCACTTTTCGCTTGCTTGCGTTCAAAATTTAGCATCGTTGATCAAATGTTCTTTGTTAACTTCTTTTTAATTTTATTTGCCTTTGATAGTACATATAATCTAGAGGATTTAATACTAAAACCTACCGACTAATAAAAGTGATTTGCTGCTATTGCTTAGTTGCTTTATGAAAATTGTAACATTGAATTTATTTCGATTATGCACTGCGTTTGAAGCAGGAAAGTTATTTTCAGTTACTTTCTATGAAAATATTTCCATAAATTTAATAATTGTGACATTAAACATATGAATCCGGTTGTATGACCGACGATTGTAGATTATGTGTTCGTTTTTTTCATTAATAAGTGTATAATTTATTGGTCACTGTAAGCTTACCAATGGCTCGATCGAAAGGAGAACTTCCAGCAGAAAGTGCAAACATCATTGCAGAGGCTGCAAGGAGTACGAATAGGACACGAATATATGCGTTCATGGCTGCAAGAAATAGGAATTTAGTGTTAATTAACTGACTCGGTCAAAGTAAATTCGAATGTGCGCAATTTTGTTGTTCACGTAAAAATGGATAAATTTCGGTCGTTTTCTAAATAAACAGGGGGGAAAATGAAGATAAATATCGGTACAGCTTCGTTCAAAATTGGAACCAGCATTATTGTTACTGATCGATAGACCATCAGCTAAATCATCAGTCTATCAGCTAGTTTGATCATCAGCTACTCTGACTATTTGTTGCTTTGATCATTAATTTATCATATAGTCTGATTATCAGTTCACCAATTACCGTCCGTCCATCAGGAGATGGCAGTGAGAAACTTGTAGGTACCACGTGATCTCCCTTCTACGCGCTACACATCTACCGCTATTGGCCGAATCGCGCGACAAAGAGGGAAACGCGCATATTAGTGTGACTGGAACAGAGAGATGTGGTGACGCTGAGCGCCTATGCTTACCGTTCCCGCCAGAACGTAAGCGTAAGAGTGGGGTCCGCAGCCTGGCGTCTAGAGTGGGGTATCGCAGTTCCCCTGCACCCCACTGTCGAAAATCACTGCCATCTCCTGATGGACGGACGGTACTTGGATTATCAATTCATCAACTGCTCAGATTATCAGTTCAACAGTTAGTTTGGTCATCAGCTGGTCATCAGCTGGTCATCAACTTTGGTCATTAGCTACTTTCATAATTAGTTCATCAGCTAGTCTGATTATCAGTTTATCAATTGCTTGGACTATCTGTTTATCTGCTACTTAAATTATCAGTTCATCAACTGGTCTGATTATCAGTTCTTCAACTACTCTAATTTTATCAATCCATTAGATATTTAAATTATCAGTTTATCGGTTAGTCTGATCACCAGTTCATCAGACTGTTTGATCAAACTCAGTTAGGTTGATTACAAGCTCGTTTGATTATCAGTTTATCAGCTAGTCTGATCATGAGCTAGTCTGATCATGAGCAAGTTGATTATGAGTAAGTCTGATCATGAGCCAGTCAGATTATCAGTTCATCAGCTAATCTAATTTTATAAATTCATCACTGATACTTACATTATCATGAGCTAGTCTGATCATGAGCTAGTCTGATCATGAGCTAGTCTGATCATGAGCTAGTCTGGTCATGAGCTAGCCTGATCATGAGCAAGTTGATTATGAGTAAGTCTGATCATGAGCTAGTCAGATTATCAGTTCATCAGCTAATCCAATTTTATAAATTCATCACTGATACTTAAATTATCATGAGCTAATCTGATTATGAGCTAGTCTGACCATGAGCTAGCCATATTATCAGTTCATCAGGCAATCCAATTTTATAAATTCATCACTGATACTTAGATTATCAAGAGCTAGTCTGATCATGAGCAAGTTGATTATGAGTAAGTCTGATCATGAGCTAGTCAGATTATCAGTTCATCAGCTAATCCAATTTTATAAATTCATCACTGATACTTAAATTATCATGAGCTAGTCTGATTATGAGCTAGTCTGATTATGAGCTAGTCTGATCATGAGCTAGCCATATTATCAGTTCATCAGCTAATCTAATTTTATAAATTCATCACTGATACTTAAATTATCATGAGCTAGTCTGATTATGAGCTAGTCTGATTATGAGTAAGTCTGATCATGAGCTAGTCAGATTATCAGTTCATCAGCTAATCCAATTTTATAAATTCATCACTGATACTTAAATTATCATGAGCTAGACTGATTATGAGCTAGTCTGATTATGAGCTAGTCTGATCATGAGCTAGCCATATTATCAGTTCATCAGCTAATCTAATTTTATAAATTCATCACTGATACTTAAATTATCAAGAGCTAGTCTGATTATGAGCAAGTCTGATTATGAGTTAGTCTGATCATGAGCAAGTTGATTATGAGCAAGTCTGATCAAGAGCTAGTCAGATTATCAATTCATCAGCTAATCTAATTTTATAAATTCATCACTGATACTTAAATTATCATGAGCAAGTTGATTGTGAGCATGTCTGATCATGAGCTAGTCAGATTATCAGTTCATCAGCTAATCTAATTTTATAAATTCATCACTGATACTTAAATTATCAGTCTATCAGCTAGTTCATCAACGGATCACCAGTTTATTAGGCACTTAGATTGTCAGTTTACCAGATAGTTTGCGCGTGCATTACCAACACAACACAGAGTCCTACTGAAAGTAAAATTTCCAGGATACCAGTTTAAGCCTGACTAGTTGCTGGCAGGATGCGTATATGGCTCGAAGCCGCATCGATATCATATTCACTTTCCTCAACTAATTACCGGTCTCGTGCGGCAGATAAGAAAGAGACGGCGAGAGAAATCCATGAACTTTCAGGGATAACTCGGATATGTCGAAGTCGTCGAGGCGGTTGATTGCGATACGTGTTAATTATACTTTCGGTGTCCGTTGGTTATAATAACCCCCTAGCAAGAAGCATTCTTCAAACGGATCAACCGGTTTACAATTATCATTCATGTTGCATATATCTTATTGCGAGACTCGCCGCATGACTCGTTTTCAGCAAAAATTAATTTATCGGAAAATATTCCTTCCATTATAATTCATTAGCGTTGTACATATTCGTTGCACGCCTTTGTTGTGTACTCTTAGATAGAATAGATGCACTATAAGTGCACACAATTTGTTCTAGATTGAATCACTGTACGGTGGATCAAAGAAGTTCACTATTGCTTCTATTATAATTAATTAGTGTTGTTAACAGAACTGTTTTGTGCAATTTTAGATAGATTGGATGTACATAAGCTACACACAGATAATTTTAGATTGAATAAATATAAAGTGGATCAAAGAAGTTCACTATTGCTTCCATTATAATAAATTAGTGTTGTTAACAGAACTGTGTTGTGCAATTTTAGGCAGATTCGATGTACAAAAACTGCAACAAATAATTTTAGATTGAATAACTATAAAGTGGATCAAAGAAGTTCACTATTGCTTCCATTATAATTCATTTGTGTTGTTATAGAACTGTGATTTGCAATTTTTGGTAGAATGGATGCACAATAAATTCACACAGATAATTTTAGATTGAATAACTATAAAGTGGATCAAAGAAGTTCACTATTGCTTCCATTATAATTCATTTGTGTTGTTAACAGAACTGTGTTGTGCAATTTTAGGCAGATTCGATGTACAAAAACTGCAACAAATAATTTTAGATTGAATAACTATAAAGTGGATCAAAGAAGTTCACTATTGCTTCCATTATAATTCATTTGTGTTGTTATAGAACTGTGATTTGCAATTTTTGGTAGAATGGATGCACAATAAATTCACACAGATAATTTTAGATTGAATAACTATAAAGTGGATCAAAGAAGTTCACTATTGCTTCCATTATAATTCATTTGTGTTGTTAACAGAACTGTGTTGTGCAATTTTAGGCAGATTCGATGTACAAAAACTGCAACAAATAATTTTAGATTGAATAACTATAAAGTGGATCAAAGAAGTTCACTATTGCTTCCATTATAATTCATTTGTGTTGTTATAGAACTGTGATTTGCAATTTTTGGTAGAATGGATGCACAATAAATTCACACAGATAATTTTAGATTGAATAACTATAAAGTGGATCAAAGAAGTTCACTATTGCTTCCATTATAATTCATTTGTGTTGTTAACAGAACTGTGTTGTGCAATTTTAGGCAGATTCGATGTACAAAAACTGCAACAAATAATTTTAGATTGAATAACTATAAAGTGGATCAAAGAAGTTCACTATTGCTTCCATTATAATTCATTTGTGTTGTTATAGAACTGTGATTTGCAATTTTTGGTAGAATGGATGCACAATAAATTCACACAGATAATTTTAGATTGAATAACTATAAAGTGGATCAAAGAAGTTCACTATTGCTTCCATTATAATTCATTTGTGTTGTTAACAGAACTGTGTTGTGCAATTTTAGGCAGATTCGATGTACAAAAACTGCAACAAATAATTTTAGATTGAATAACTATAAAGTGGATCAAAGAAGTTCACTATTGCTTCCATTATAATTCATTTGTGTTGTTATAGAACTGTGATTTGCAATTTTTGGTAGAATGGATGCACAATAAATTCACACAGATAATTTTAGATTGAATAACTATAAAGTGGATCAAAGAAGTTCACTATTGCTTCCATTATAATTCATTTGTGTTGTTAACAGAACTGTGTTGTGCAATTTTAGGCAGATTCGATGTACAAAAACTGCAACAAATAATTTTAGATTGAATAACTATAAAGTGGATCAAAGAAGTTCACTATTGCTTCCTTTATAATAAATTAGTGTTGTTAACAGAACTGTGTTGTGCAATTTTAGGCAGATTCGATGTACAAAAACTGCAACAAATAATTTTAGATTGAATAACTATAAAGTGGATCAAAGAAGTTCACTATTGCTTCCATTATAATTCATTTGTGTTGTTATAGAACTGTGATTTGCAATTTTTTGTAGAATGGATGCACAATAAATTCACAGAGATAATTTTAAATTGGATAACTATAAAGTGGATCAAAGAAGTTCACTAATGCTTCCATTATAATTCATTTGTGTTGTTATAGAACTGTGATTTGCAATTTTTGGTAGAATGGATGCACAATAAATGCACAGAGATCATTTTAGATTGAATAACTATAAAGTGGATTCAAGAAGTTCACTATTATAATGAGTTTGTATTGTTGTAGAACTGTGATGTGCAATTTTAGATAGAATAGATGCACAAGAAATGCACAGAGATAATTTTAAATTGAATAACTATAAAGTGGATCAAAGAGGTTCACTATTGCTTCCATTATAATTAATTAGTGTTGTTAACAGAACTGTGTTGTGCAATTTTAGATAGAATGGATGTGCAATATGTGCACAGACTCTAGTCGAGATTGAATCACTATACATTGTCGTTATACGGTTCTATTTTGCACTTTGAAATAGATGCACAATATCAGGCATAGACTACACTATACATTGAACCTTACATATCCGAAAACTTGAGTACATAAATACTTTGTTTTATCCACTTTAGTTATCACTATATGAACATATCGTCGGTTCATTGCACCAAACTGAACCTCCTTGAAATTACAATATAATTTCACATCAAGTATAAGACCGGCACACTATACATCCTATTCGTGTTTGCATACAGCATCACTTATGTACTTGTAGTCAATACAATATAATTGATCGCGTGACACGAATCATTAACACTCTCACTGATCTACTTAGCATGGTGAACGAATTTTTTTCCACCGGTTACACAGAAGTATAGTAATACCTCGATGTATATGCAGACTTTCAGGACCAAAACTTATATCACGTGAAACACTATACATAGAAAATGATAGAAACAACGTGAGACAATACTAATTCGCCAATACAACTTCTTCGTTTCTAATAATTTTTTAATGAAACAGTTACTAACACATTCGTCACAATTTTCTGATTAAAACGAGCCCAAACATGACATAGTTCGAAGTATATTTGTTTGTTTAATCCATGAAATAGTTCCTAACTATTATGGTGGATTATGAGGACATTGCAGATTTTATGCATTTATGATAAAGTTGAGATTTAACACTAGAACTATCGGACAAGTCAAAATGACTGGTTTCTAAATTTTTCTTTTACAAATATTGAAATTATAAAAATGTTTTCCCGAGTAATGTTTTAGTCAACTTCTCTATTAGAGTACATATTTAAACAAAAGTTGTACGGAAGTTGAATAAATGCATTCTTGTCGTTATTAGAAGGCAATATACACCAGTCGCGTTTAGCGCTCGGTAGTTCTAGTGTTAAAGTAGTAGGAAGATTGTCTAACGAATGTCAATGTATGATTTCCATCGAAATTATTAATAAAAGAACAATCTTTCTATTATATTTTTATTTCTCGGAAATTGACACAGACCAATCGTGATTATTTATTTAATAGAACAGTTACTTATCTACAAAAACAATTACTTAGATAAAATCTTTACTATCTTTCACAATAAATCATGTTGCAGATGTATCGCTTTAGATTGAACTCAGGTTCGGATAACAGAGGCTCCATAAAATCGCAAATTACACAATCAAACACGACTCGAACCGTATCGTGTCGGGTATGCTTTTACTCAGAAAAACGCCACAAATACTTCAGTGCAAGTTTCATGCAAAAATACTTCCAACCAAAAAAGTTCTGTCAAAAAACTAGTATTGTCTCACCGGATACAATCCATTCTCAAGTGTCAAGTTCCCAAGCTCCTAAGCGTTTCGAGGAGCACGCCCGTCGACAAATCTCTCACAAATCTGGACATCACAAACACCAAGACAATTCCCATACTTCTTCCGCGACTGGAAATTATCCACCGAACTCAACATTTTCAACCGAAGGCGTCCGTGTTTCTTCGTCGCGGTGTCTCTCACTCGAGAACTTCGTGCCGTATCCGCTACACGATTTTTTCTCGCCTACAAACACTTGCGTACAATCTCGTATGTGTTCGTGTGCGTTACAACGTGTCTCATTCCTCTCCTTTTTTTTTTCTTTCTGAAATACACCGTCATTTATAACCGGAATCCCCGGGCAACGCGTGCTTCCGCGTTCTCCTTAACTGCATTGTGAACACACATAAAGATAATAAATATGGATGATGTCTCTTTATCCTCTCTCTCTCTCTCTCGCCGTCTCTCTTCTCCAGGAAGCACTTGCAGATTCAAGACCAAGGACCGATCGACCGAATAGCGCGCTCAACGCACGGATCACGGCAAACACCGGTGATCCACCGCGGATCGATCTCCCCGAGGATCAATGGACTCGAGGAACTCGTGACACGCGTCGTCGACGTTTCGGAACGGTTTTGAAGCGATAGATCGATACCGATCGACGATGACAACGATCTATGCGATACGATTTCGAATCTGTTCGAGAAAGACGTTCTCAATGTAATAGCCACCAGGGCGGCTGATGGTTTTTGCGCGTAGTTCTCTCGTGTGTTTACCTGGACACGGTTTCGCGATCGGATGGAAGCCGAGGCTGTTGGAATTGATAAAACCAGACGAGTGACACTGAGCACCGGCACGATGACGGCCTTATATATCCGTTCGGGCCAGATTCATCCCTCGGAAAGAGGGAAACCCCGCTGCCTATCTTACCTTAATTCGATTTCTTCGATTTCCTGCACTCGCTCGATGGGACTCCGGCCGCGGAAATTTCGTTCGATCGAAACGCGCGGGTGCCCACGATTGTAATTGCTTAAAGGGGAGAGCTGGATGCCGTGTCTCTCCAGTTGGTTGGTTTGCTACCGATGCTGAGTCAGATGCTACTCGGAGATTTTATTTTGTTCCGGCTAGGATGATGTTGTTATACCGTTGACGATCGATCGCGGGAGATGGTTTTGGCGAAATAATTATGGGGAGCTTCCCGTGTGACGGCGATGAGTAAGTACTAATTATCAGACGGTTTTAGCTTTTATGGTCTGTTTGGGAGGTTTGCCTGGAAGCTTTTTTTGGTTCGTGGAAACGTGATCAATGGAAATGACTAGACTACGCATTTTTATGCAATTGCGTATCTCTATTGAAAATTGATATCGCGATGGGTCCTAGAAATATTTCTCGTGATTGGTAGGTTCTAAAAATACACTTCTTTTTGCATGTTTATGTTAAACACATATGCAATATATTAATGTATATGTTATTTGGCACTATTTGTGCGCATTTGAAAATTTTTGAGACGAAAATTCTTATAAAGTGGTAATCTTCGAATATAATCATAATAAGTAACAATATAAATAGTAACAGTACTTCTTAAACTACTGTAAATATTCTATATATTCCAAACACGAGTAAACTAAATAATGTATAGCTGTATAAACCTGTTTGGGTAAGCTTTAATAAAAAGGAAAGCTTCTTTTCAACACTAAGCTTACGGAACGCGTCAAAAAGGCGCATTCTAATATTTTTAATTTAAGATTACTGGGATTGTAAAGATGTATGAGGAATTATTCAACAAATTTATTTCCTAGAAATATTTCTCGTGATTGGGAGGTTCTAAAAATACACTTCTTCTTGCATGTTTATGTTAAACACATATGCAATATATTAATGTATATGTTATTTGGCACTATTTGTGCGCATTTGAAAATTTCAAGTTGAATATCGAAATAGTTTGATGTATCATCTCAGACGAAAATTCTTATAAAGTGGTAATCTTCGAATATAATCATAATAAGTAACAATATACATAGTAACAGTACTTCTTGAAATCCTGTAAATATTCTATATATTCCAAACACGAGTAAACTAAATAATGTATAGCTGTATAAACCTGTTTGGGTAAGCTTTAATAAAAAGGAAAGCTTCTTTTCAACACTAAGTTTACGGAACGCGACAAAATGACGCATTCTAATATTTTTTATTTACGATTACTGGGATTGTAAAGATGTATGGGGAATTATTCAACAAATTTATTTCCTTGGGTATGTATTATTTAAGAAATAGCTGAAAATTCGATAGATGCATTCTCGGTCTTCTAACAAAGTAATGTAAAATAGTCACTTTTAATGTTCCGTAGGCGTGGTACAGTATTTCACCGGTAATTGTCCCAAATGTCTCCGACATAATTGTCCCTGAGATATCCCCACTATTGCGGGATGTACCCCCTTCAGGGGCCGTGAAGCTCGAGAGGCCTGGATCGCCGAGAAATATGACACCATGCGGCTCGAGTATATCGGTGAGACCACACTAATCCGAATTTCCAACTTCTTTATTATTCATTATTTTTTATGGGACTTCGATGACCATATTTGTGGAATTTTTCTAATAAAAATGATACCAAATATGATATAATTCCGATGATATCCTTCCTCGCGCCCGAAACTTTAATCGTCGATTACACAAGTAAATATCATCGGAATTATATCATATTTGGTATCATTTTTATTAGAAATATGCCATAAATATGGTCATCGAAGTTCCATAAAAAAATAATGATTAATAAAGAAGTTGGAAATTCGGATTAGGTATGTTTACATTTCTCGGTGACCGAGGACTCTCGAGCTCGACTGTCCTTCTCCACGTTCGGCAAACCTGAAACAATGATATCCCTCGCGCATAATTGTCCCTCCGCAGACCCGTGTTGTGGACAATTATCGATGAAATACTGTATTAAGAAATTCGATGCGATTTGTAAAATGTTGACAGACAATTGTACCAACTGCTAGTTGGTAATGTGATTGATTAAGACGATATGTTTGACTAGACTTTTAATGTTTTGTGGTATCAGATGATCGTGAAAGCTCGTGCACAATTCTCACAGAATTTAACTCTTTGGGGCACGCTGGGATTAAAAGTGTCCCACCTTTTTGATGCACCGTAATGCATGGTGGGACATTTTTAGTCCCACCTCGAAATATTGCAATAGCTGCATGCGCACAGGTTTATATTTTGTTTTGTTTACGTAAAGCAGTTGGTAATATCTTCAGCAAATGTTACAAATGTATTCACTTGTGTTGGCAACATTCAACATGCCAATACAGGTTCATCAATTGTTGCAAGCGGAAGATTTATTGCGACAATCTTTTTTTCCTGGTTTTATGTGAAAAATCGTAGAAGTAAGTTAATTTTTATAAAAATTAGTTCCATATAAGCAACTGAAGAGCTTTATAATAAAAACTAAAGCTCAAATTTGTGGTGGTGGACTATTTGAGTCCCACCCTATAACAACAAATTTAATTAAACTATTAGTATTTTTTTTATGCTTTTACATTATGTGATACCTTTATTAATAAAAATATACCAATTTTGTTTCATTTAAAATGCAATAAAATTTCTATGCAACATGGGTCCATTTTATTATCTGAAATCCTGTGCCGCAAAGAGTTAAAAGAGAAACATGTCCGTCAGATTGTAAAATGTTGATAGGTGATTGAGGAATGTGGCGGTATAATTGATTAACATGTTGATTAACACTGATAAGTTAGCCGAGTTTCGATTACGAGCTGCAGAATGTACGAGAATTGATCCTGTGTAATTCCGTGATGGGCACGGTAGGGGCCCCTCAAACGCCTGCTTCTCCCACCACCTCTCTTTTATGCGCGACGGGCGAAGCACTTCCTTCCTCTATGATGACGGCGGATGCTGGTGGGGGACAGTGGGCGCTATGGTGGGGGGACGGTTTTGTCTCAATTGAGAGAAAAATGCCCAACCCTGCTGTAATTAATAGACAGCGGATCTTTAAGCAAAATAAGAATGTTCTACCTGAACTGTAACAAACTGGAGTGAAACAAAAATTCATTTTCTTAACATATTGTCTGCTGTGTCAACCATACATGGGTGACAGTATTATTTATCAAGATTAAAAAATGACTGTTTACAATCATATATTTTCATTGTACCGGTTAAAATCTGTAAAATGCAAGAAGGTTGAAGGTCTGCTCGGTATCATACATTTTAACTTCTCCATTTTTATTTTATTGAATACATTACGTCGATTTTACACGATTTTTGAGATTGCTGGTCTGTGTTAATAGGTTTGAAAATAGTGCAACAGTATTTTTAAATTCTACCAATGTTTTTATTCTGTTAAATTACATTTTTGTCATAAATTCATAAAATCCGTTGTCTAATTAATATGGCGAATCCTAACTACTCGGTGTTAATGTTTTTCTGTAGAATCATGCAACGTGAAAATACAACACCTTTTCTTGAGTAACTATATAACTACCTATATAACTGTATTCATAGCCGATTATATTTATATTTACTTCATTTGATTTTCTTTTTTTTATGTAGGGAAACAATTCTTATAAATTTTTAAATGTTTGCGGCAACGTATGTGAGAAATTGTAACATTGACTTCAAATTGTCCAGTAACTGCATTCGTTTATTCGTATAATTTGAATGCAGTACACAGAAGAATTACAAACTAGTTACGCTAAAGTGATAGGGGATTTACAAAGAACATTCACTTTCGTTAAATATTCAAGGATTAAACATCCATCGGCTAGTGTAGCAGTAGCAATGAATTAGTGAAGACGATTAAAACTATAGAATTTAATTAACATTAATTTAACACTAGGTTTACGGAGCATTAAAATTGATTATTTTACATTGCTCTATAAAAATAATAAAATTGTATTTACTTAGATCTTTAGCGATTTTTATTTTAATATGTACACAAGAAAATAAATCTATTTAATAATTCCTCACAAATACCTCTTTATACTCTTAATAAACGTAAATTAAAAATTTTTGAATCCGCCATTTTGACGGGCCCCGTAAATCTAGTGTTAATAGCTACCATTTTCTTAATTTTACAAATTAAAATTGTTCACACAGTTTAGTCACTAACTAAAAATTTTCAATATAATTTGTTATCGTTGTTTAAGACAAGTTTCAACTTGTAAACGTGCTTTGCAACATACGCTTAACTTTTAAGAGTCATTTCACGCACGTCACGTTACAGATCCGCTGACAAGCGTTTCATTCAATAAATATTTCATTGAAAACTTTTTACGGAATCCTTCCGTTTCATTGGAAATAATTACAATGTGATAATCGAGAGATTCTTGAAAATAAACTTCATCATTAATGTATCAATTCTGGGAATACTCGGCGCGTGCACGCGACCAACTTTTAATGTGCAGTAATTTTCCTAGTGACATTGCACATAGTTAACTTTGCATGCTACTATAAATCAGAGGAAGCTTATATCCTACAATGTTGCATGGAAAATTATTGTATTAACTTGTGAACGTGAACAGGAAGTGAACTATGCTAAACAATTTACATTTCTTTATTAATAATGCAACGAATATATACTAATATACATATATTTATTTATTCAAAGCAACAGTGTTTCAATAATCATCTTCTGTATCAACTCTTGTGTACTAAACAATTATTTGTCGACTAGTTCTTACCATTAACACTAGGTTTACGGAGCATTAAAAGTGATATTTTACACAACTATTTAAAAATAACAAGAATAAGTCTATCGAAATTTTTAGCCATTTTTTAAAGAATATATACCCAAAGAAATAAATTTGTTAACTAATTTCTCATTGATGCATCTTTACAATCTAAACAATCGTAAATTCAAAATATTACAACCCGTCATTTTGACGGGTCCCGTAAACCTAGTGTTAACGCTTTTACAGAGCACCGAAAGTATCACTAATTTATGTTACTTTTTTCAATTGAGCTCTCATCTAACTTTTCTATCCTTTTATTGGCATACTTCTTTAAGTATAGAACATGTCTTTTCTTGTCCAAAAAGCTAGACAATGTTCACATACGTTTTCTTCTTCTTTGCTTCGCCATTTTTTCCCACAATTCTCTCTTCGTATGTTGCGAATTTTTAGCATTATCGGTGAAATACAACAGAATTTCTTCGTCTCTTAC
The DNA here is from genome assembly GCA_913789915.3 of Sphecodes monilicornis. Taxonomy (NCBI): domain Eukaryota; kingdom Metazoa; phylum Arthropoda; class Insecta; order Hymenoptera; family Halictidae; genus Sphecodes; species Sphecodes monilicornis. The sequence goes on along the minus strand of OU565301.1, from coordinate 5,885,803 downwards.
CTGGAAGAAGATGTTGCATCGATCTCCTACAGGCTGCTACAAAAACCGGCAGCGCCTTCTGCAAATTTTATAACATTTTTCGAGAGAGTGTATCTTCCGAACAATTTTTACCGGAAATTTGTTAGAGTTCTTGTATCTTGGAAAATCAGTTCAATAGTAGAATAACATTCTTGAAGAACAATGAGTGGACTGTGGATCTTTGTGCAAAATAAAAATTGTTTACATCAATTGCAAGTCTTTGGAACCAAATGGGAATTTATTTCTCTCTTTGGTGAACTTATTGGGACTTATTGAGAAATGTATTAATATTCTTAAATTGTTTTCCATCTTTTCACTGTTTGAAAAAACACTTGTCTATTTTTTATATAAATTCATCAAATCAGCAGTCTAGTAAGGGGTACAAATGTGGGCAAACATTGTACAAGAAGAGCAAATTTCTTTTAGAAAACTTCCATGGAAAAATTAATAATTAATTATTTTGGGTATAATATTTGCATATTTATATATCTTGCAAAGTTTATGTTAATAAAATTATCTAATTATAGACTGTAGGAAAAAACATTTGTCTATTTTTGCTGTAAATGCATCAGAACCGCAGTCTAGTAATGGGTACACATATGGGCAAATATTGTACAAGAAGAGCAAATTTCTTTTAGAAAAATTCCATGGAAAAATTAACAATTCATTATTTTGGGTATAGTATTTGCATATTTATACATCTTGCAAATTTTATGTTACTAAAATTATCTAATTGTAGACTGTAGGAAAAACATTTGTCTATTTTTGCTATAAATACATCAGAACCGCAGTCTAGTAATGGGTACACATATGGGCAAACATTGTACAAGAAGAAAAAAATGTTATTTTTTTCTTGATCTGATTTGTTGAATTGCTCTGTATATTGCATATATTAAAACAACAGTTCTAATTACTTCTCATTGTCAGCTAAATTGCTCGCATCGTGTCTACAATTTATTTCACCGAGCTTTATTAGGCTGCTTAATGTTGCTAAATTTCGACGAATAATCGAAATCATTTTCATCCTGCTTTTCTCTTAGTCCACTCCATTCCGTAGAATCATCATCACTCTCGAATTCATTAAATAAACCAACTGGTTTCCTGCTTCCACCGTACAAGGCTGCCGTCTCCTTTTCAAGCAGTTGCAGCTTTTTCATTATCGGATCGTCCTTAAGAAATTCGTCTAAATTGAACGGCTTTCTGTACTCGTTTATATCGAAAATCGCAGATCCAAACTGCGACGTTCTCTCCTTCCCTCTCATCTCTGTCGATCCTCCATCTTCATTACTCTCTAATTTCCTTTTGACATCGTCGTTCCGCGAAACTGTTAATTTCCTTCTGTCGCTATTTTCGTCCATCCAGCTCTTCGACAGTTTTCCATCTTTATTCTTCTCCTTCGAATTTATTTCTGGTTTCTCAGGATCAACATAATCGATATTTGCTTCCGCCATTTTCTTTTTATTCAGGCGACGATCCTCGGCGTCCAAACTTTCTTCTCGGATGTCCGAATAATCCGGGACGTCCACGTAAGGGATATTTGAAGGATCGTACTCCAAAATATCCGAGGGTGTTGTCATTTCAATGTTCCTCTGATGATCTTGTATGTTAATGTATGTTTTCTCTTTTTGCTGCTCTTTCCTGTCCAACGATGGAATTTTCTGATTGTTAGTTTCCGATCCCCCGTCAGGATTTTTATGGTTTTCGAAATTTTTAGATGTTTCAGATTGAGTATACTTTTCGGTTTTCTCTTCCTTGTTGTGGTTGTTGTGGTTTGTTGAAGTTGTTGAACTTTCTGGGGTGGACTTGTTATGGTTGTTTGCTTCAGGGTCGCTAGGGGAGTTAGGTTTTTGAAGAACTGGAATGGTGCCGTGTTTTCCTGGCTGTTTAGATGAGAATTCGAATTTGTAAGACTGACGAGACGGGTTCAACGTGGACTGAACTCTTCTCTTCAGTGTGTCCCCAAGGTTTAGGTTCACCACTTCCTTTTGTAATTTGTCTTTTAGTTTGTTCTGATCCTCGTACCTCAGATTTGGATGACGATAGAGTCTTCTCGTTGCCGAAACTGTCTGCCTTTTTAAACGCGGGTGCCTGAACCTTTTGTTTAAAGAACGTTTTGAAATATTTTTTCTTTTTTGTCGATTATTTAACGTTTCATGTATTTTGATATTTCTTCGAGCTTTCTGCTCGATCAGACTGTAAAGATTGATATCCGCATCTTCTTTAAGATGGTTTGTAAGTAACTTAGTATTTATAAAGCTTGAATTATTTAGGGAAGTTCCAGGAACGTTTATTATGAATTTATCGTTGAAGTTGTTACCTCGAATTCTTTTATTTCTTGAGGAGGACGATTTTAAATCGCCAGGCAGATTATATTTTATCGACAAACTTTTCTTCGCCATTTTCTTCGTTTCTGTCGGATTCTTCTTGGTTTTGTTTGTGGTGCTTCGATTGGAAATTAATTCGGTGGTTCTCGAGTCAGAATTGTTCTGAAAATTGTTAATCTCTCTTATAAAAGATGTCGCCCGTTGCATTCTCATAAAAATTTTCGGATTTACAAAAATTATTTTGATAATGATACAGTGAAAATTGAGATTACGGTTGAACTGCGTTTTGGAGAATTCTTTTTTTCAAGTTTTTTTTAATACAATCCTATAGATTTCGATGAGAAAACACCGAAAATGAAAATCTTATTGTGAGGAATTCATTGGTTCAAAAGTTATACGCGTATAAAGTTGAACACTTTTAAGCCATTTTGACAGGTTAAAGCGCCGCCATATTGGTATATTTGCTCAGTGATACACATAAAATGGGTTAAATAGTTCCGAGTAGATCCGTTAGATGGCAGCACCTAATATAGGCGCTCAGCGGCACCACCATCTTACTTCATGGTCACCACATCTCCCTGTTACAGTCACACTCAATACGCTCGTTTACTGTCTTCCTCAAGCGATTCGGCTAATCGCGGAAGACGTGTAGCGCATAGTGGGAGCATCACGTGGTACCCACAAGTTTCTCTGTGCCAACTCTCGTTGCGCGGCCAACACCATACTATCTAACACATGCGTTGAACACCCACCATCTATCCAGCGCATGCGCCGAACAGACCTACCTACCTCTACCACTCAACGAATATCCAATATGGCGACGCTCTAATCTGTCAAACACGCTTAAAATTGCTCATCTTTATACACGCATAACTTATAAACCAGTGAATTCCTAACAACCATACACACATTTTCGGAATGTCTTCATCGATATCCACAGGATCACATAAAAAAAAAAGTTCAAAAGAGTTGAGAACACGGAGTTCTCCAAAACGCAGTTTAGTCGAGATCACAGATACAGGTATGATTAAATCGACGTAAAATTTATTTTGATCTTAATGTACTTTTAATTTTGACGAGGATTTCGATGTAGTTGATTGTGTGGTAATGGGTCACGCTAGACCCAACCAGGGTTGACAACGGGTGAATTGGTGCGAGGAAAGGTAAATTGATAGAAAAATTGATAGAAGTTCCATAAATGGCACTCTTGTTAATGTGACTTTATTCGTTGACGGTACTTATGTACAAAATACAACATAGAAACAGGGACTGGGTGTACAGAGGCTCGGGAAATGCTTTTTTGAATCTTTAGAAACAATTTATACGATCACATCAATCAGAGATGGACAGAAGTTTCTCGATCGGAGGAGATTTTCAAGCGTTATCCCCACTCCACCCGTCCGCGCGCCTAAGGTGGCTCGAGAACTATGAGCATCACGGGTAACGAGACGCGCGGGCGAGTGGAGTGGGGGTAACGCATGAACATCGCCTCCGATCGAGCGACTTCCGTCCATGCCTGACCTAAACTAATTGGAAGACCAGTGCTAGTTATGATTATTAATTGTGCATCTTATTCTACAAAAATCGTACATCTCGCAACTTACAATGAGATCTACGGATTTAATCTCACGGGAACAAATAGAATAGGACCTTCTAATACAAAAGTTAACAAGAACACAATTCAACAAGGTCACAAAGGTCACTTTATATTGGGAAAATTAAATTATTTAATTATGCTGGAATAATTTAAATATACCAGGAAAATTAAATTGAATTATACATGGAATAATTGACTTTTTGTGAGAAAATATATAGAATTAAATGAAACTGGAAAAGGAAATGATCCTCCAATTATTTTCAGTATCACGCAAACAAAATGAAAAATTTGTGTAGATTTTATAATTAACCAGAGCCACTGTGCACGCATATATACATAATACAATAATACTCGAAGCAATCTAAAGTGCTGTTCCTGCATGCCAGACTCACACTCCACACCTTCAGGTCCATCCTCTTATTCATAATAATCGCAAATGATTTAAGAGGAGGAAACTGCTCTACAACAATGACGGAATGGCGTGCCGTTTCGATAAATAAGGTAAAGTAGTCACATGATATGTACTAGGGTACGTAGATATGATGCATAAATTACTACACGTATTTAGTCGTTATCGTATGGTGATTAGTCTACTTTTAGTCGTTATTGTATGGTGTTTGCGTGTGTACGGTGAAATGACATTTCTTAAATAATCATTCTCCCCGAAGAGGCATCGACGTGGTTCCTTCGCGTCTCCAACATTTATTTAATACATTATCAAATGCAATAATTTTTATCTTCAACAGCTGCAGTAGATTCGAAAAATTATGTTTCAACATGAAATTTCTGATTCTCGAAAATTCTACGATATTTAGCCTGTTGTAATTGGGGATGTCCCACTTGGACGCCATCCGATTGGACGCGTCCCGATTAGACGCGTCCCGATTGGACGCGTTCCGATTGGACGCGTTCCTTTTGGACGCCATGACGATTGGACTCGTCGTTCGGACGCCATGCCGTTTGGATTTCTGACATTTGGGTGCCGTAAATTGTATAATCATTGCTTTTCGAATTCTACATATGGTGATATTTTATTGTGAAATATACGGATAGTTCTGGGTTAGGTCTGGGTTATGTTTTAGGCGAGAATGAATAATGGTTGGTAGAAATAGAAGTCTTGAACTTGAAAATGAGACTAGGTCTATCGCTGTACTATTATTTTCAATGAAAATATGGCTGTTTAAATATTCACGATTTCTGGGGAGTGGGAAATTTAGTATTCGAACACTTTTTGCACTAGACTGCAGATCTATGTGCAAAATCTTCTGCAACGATTGCAATAAACAGGACCTACATACAAATTCTTTAATAATTTTAGCGAATTGACAATAATGTAGTGATGTTCATAAATTTGCGTAGTCTTCAAATCAATGGAACACTTCAACCACGTCACTGCCTCTGTAAAACACATATTTTGCAAAATTTCACGTTCCTCGATCTCATTTATGTCTCAGCAATGCCCTTTATTGAACAGAGAAGATAATTATAAAAATAAAGGTACAAACATGCTGTTTATTCAACTGTTGATATAAATGCAATATTTGTGTAGTTTCGGTTCAAGCGTCGTTTCTAGGTAAATGGAGAGGGGGTGGGGGAAATTTCAGTGATATTCACCCTGGTGCATCGATGCTCCGATAATTCGTGATTACTTTCTGAATCCCAGATACGAGGCAATGCCGTTAATACTCTCAAAGAAGAGGCGCAAGATCTCCTCTCTGTTGTAGTTGTTCCGCACCGGCTTCGGTCTTGTTGGACGTCTTCGCGCGTCATGCAAGTGCTCCTCCACCATTCGCTATAGTACAATATAGGCATACATTGTAGGCGTTAGACAGCGTTGTACGGTGTCGTACCGCGCCGTGGGATTTTTCTTATTACGCGAAAATGTAGGCTAGATATGTAATACTGAATCGAAATTGGAAGATTCTCGCGAACGGACGTGTGAAACGTCTTGTGACGCTTCCGGCGCTTTTAATATTAATTTCTATAATTATCCGAACTACTTGACTATGACTCTGCACCCGTCGAAAAGGCTGTGGGAAGTTCTAATAAAAGAATTTTGATAGTCTTCATATTTTGGTAAACCTTACGTTTAGGGGAGGATGCTCCGATGACCTTGACCTTGACATATGTTGTTGAGGACAAAATTCTGAACAACTTTTGTCATTACAATTACCCGAAGCTCGATCTCGGTTTTCGAGATATTTGCGAACAACTATTGCTAATAGTGTATTAAATTTTCCGTATTCTTCCACGCTCCGTGGCAACGTAAACCTGTTCCGGGGCCGCATTTGGTTATTTTTTGTTTGTAAACACGTTGTGGGGATGATAAGCGACAATACCACACACACCCACCCAGTGTTTCTAAAAAGGAGGCTCTCACATTATACAATATAAAATCAACTGAGACGAATACAGCATACATGTATTATATTATCGCATTTGATAGTAAAACAAATTGCAAAACCTAACCCAGACCTAACCCAGACCAATACAGCATACATGTGTTATATTATCGCATTTGATAGTAAAACAACTTGGTATTGGTTTCAGTTGATTTTACATTGTTTAATGTGAGAACCTTCGTCTCAGAAACACTGGGTGAGTGTGTGTGGTGTCGTGTGTTGGTTAGGACTAGGTGGCGGGAGGCGGAGAGCACGCAGACGAAATTATGAGTATCTCGAATAGTATCTATATCAAACTGAGAATTTTATTCTGTATTTAAATGGTCTAATGGATACATAGGATTCATTATTTCGAAAAAAGCATCAATGCGTTTATCAAAATTGTACGTTCTTTTAAATAAAAATTCGGCAATATAATTAGTATAATGATAATCACGTATGCCATAGCGAGGAATGCTTGCTCTCAGGTCTCTCCACAATCTTTCAATATTTTATGTATGAACTTCAGTTTCAGGATCAACAAAATTAGTCGAAACAGAAAATTCAATACAGTACTAGCAATAGTTTTTCGCAAATATCTCGAAAACTAAGACCGAGCACCGGATAGTTGTAATGACAAAAGTTGTTCAGAATGTTGTCCTCAACAACATATGTCAAGGTCAAGGTCATCGGAGCATCCTCCCCTAAACGTAAGTTTTACCCATATTTTTAGTTCCATGATTTTCTGAAGTTTATGGCCCGTGGCTGAGGACTTTTGAATAGATTTTTCGACAGCAACAGAAACTTTAAACATAAACGAACAATTTTGTTTGGGATTATTGTGTGAAAGAAGATTTGAAGATCACCGATTCCAATCACCTTGAAATATGTTATCAATGGGTTTTTTAGATATTTTCAAAAATCTGCGGACCCCCACTACAGGGGGCCCCGCCCATTTTGAAGGGTTTCCTCCACTACACCTCCTCCCCCAAACCTAACGCTGACCTAACCTAAATGCGTTTAAAATGGCGGGGTTCGATGTAATGAACATAACATTTTTTTAAAAATATCTTGAAAACTAAGCTCGAACAGTGGTAACATGTATAGGAAAAAGTTGCTCAGAATCATGCTCCAGATAATATATTTGAAGCTCATCAAAATCGGTACATAATAATCCCGTTTCTGGATTGTCACTCCACAGAGGTTAGGTTTGTCCAGTCTTGAAACTTGAATTTTGATCAGGCCTAGGTTATGTCTCGATTAAATTTCTTATTACTAGACTCCGGATTTTTATGCAAAATAAAACGTTCATGCATTTATTGCAAGGCACAGGAGCGACATATATACTTATATCTTTCCCTAATAATTTTCATGCAGAAAAAATAATATAATCTTCTCACTGTTTTAAATTGCACCTACTCATTTTCGTCATAAATGCATAAAATCCGGAGTCTACTTATGCTTCCTGACAGGAACAGATCTAAATTTCTAGATAAAAATTTTCATTCTATACAATTTAACTGTCTACAAAATTAATAATTTTAGCTGTCAGTGGAAAAATCAATTTTATCGAGCCGAACGAAATTGATTGAATATTAATAGTGTTTTTATTGAATATTAATCGTATCTGTCTCGAATGTGGATCATGTAGTGAGGCATTGGTCGATTCCTAAATGATAGTCAACATTTGTTCGGTTCTCAACGATTTTTGCGATCGCAGTGAATCGAATCGGGAGGAGCCAAGCAAAGACGCGTTCGCCTGGCGGTTGTTATAAATATTTCGAGTATTTGTCAGGTAGTCGATATTTCACGCACGACGTTTCTACCATCGAGAGTATAGTAGGTGCACGTTTCGCACCAACTAGTGTAACTATATACTAGCTAACACTAACTAGCAATTTAACGAGTGATCCTGTGTGCGAGAGTATCGATCGTTTTCGCAACCTGTTAATCCATGAGGACGTTCGCATACTGCGGCTGCAACTATACTTTTCTACTGTATCGACCTTAGACCATATAATAATCCCGGCATAGGTATTGGATATGCGTTGGACACTGCACATAAAGCCAAGACAACGGCGCAAAGTGCCCACAACTGACGTCTCAAGATAATTCAAAATGGTGGACAGTGTTCGAGACAACGAAACACGTGTATTGCAGTCGATTGTACATTGTTCACTTATTTTTTTTTAAATAACGTAAGTTACGAGGAAATGAACAGATTTTATATCATCAACATCTACATTAAAATTGAACTTTTTCCAAATTATAATTGACAAAATGAGTTACCGCTATTTAAAATAGTAACAGTAAAAATGAGCAAGTAATAAAATGAAAGTGTATAATATAATTACAGTGTATTACCTCTAACTAGGGCTGTGCGGGATTTCCGAAAATGCTCGGGATTCCCGTTAAATATCCAGGATTCCCGAGAGTATCTGGGATTCCCAAGAATATTCGGAACTCCGTCCCGATCCCGAGAAAAATTCCCGTCCCGACCGGGATCCCGCACACCCCTATCTCTAACGCTTTAGCTTCACGGTACTCTACGACTTCTCAACAGACTATAGCACTTAGCCCACAACTGTCATCTCGTGGGTGATTTAATCTCGTCTTTAACCCCTTGCACTATGATTTATTTTACGGTTACAGTGATTAGAACTTGTTTGCCGTCCATCATTTCTTAGAACAAAAAGAAAATCTAAATTTATTATATGCTTGTGTATTCCCCAATGGGGCTATATATCGACAGCAACAAAATAAAATTTTTATTTCTCTTCAAAGGAAATTAATAATTGACATGTTTAATAGATGTTGTTCGAAATTCTTATCACGAGTCTGACTCGTTATTATAGTGCAAGGGGTTAAGGCGATTATCCGAAGCTGGATCTGTACATGGTCTAAGGTTGTCGATTATGATACGTTAGTGACCAAAATTGTGAGACCTGCTCTCACAAATACATGCCATAATCACTGTTGTTCTTATCCTAGTCAATTCTTAGTCGAACAAATCATAAAGAAACGTTCAATACTTTATTTACCGGTAGTTTTTGAAGAGACTTTCTAAAATCATAGATCAATGGTCGAGGATTTCTCAATAGAAGTTGTTCAAAAGCGACAAAGATACCATTCATAAATTAACTAATTTGTTGGAACTAATATGATGCACTAACGTTTTTTGATATTCTGTTAGAGAAGATGCTATCGGCGAAAAGATTCGATCTTCTTGAATTCAAAAGGTCGAACCTTTGCGCCGATAGCATCTTCTCTAACATAATTCAAAATTCGATCGATAGAAATCACAATTAGATGTTTTTTGATATTATTGTGTAAATAAAAATCACTGAGCTCTGTTACATACAGCTCAGTCTTCCGGTAGATGGTGTGTTGAGGCATCGTTAAAACTAAAAACTGCACTTGTGGACAACATTTATTTTCTTCTTGCGGTATAATGATTATTTCTCTTGCGGAATGCGTACGCATCCCATGTAGAACAAACTAAGTATACCGTAATACAGTATTTCATCGATAATCGTCGCCACCACGGGTCTGGCCGGCGCCAGTTAACGTTCAGATAATACTATTCTTTGACTTTTGTCAAACGTAGAAAAGGACACTGAAGCTCGAGAGGCCTCGGTCGCCGAGGAGTGTAACATAATACGGGTCGAGTATGTCGGTGTGAAAACAACACCTAACCCAGTGACAAAACTTCTTTATTTTTTATTATTTTTTGATGGAACTTTCACCAACATATTCGTGGCAATTTTCGAATGAAAATGATACCAAATAAGATATATTTCCGATGGTATTTACCTCAATAATAGACGGTGAAAGTTCCGGAAAATTATTGTAAATATGCTCCGAATTATATCGTGTTTGGTATTCTTTTAATCAGAAAAATGCCACAAATATATTGGTGAAAGTCTCATTAAAAAATAAGTAATAATAAAAAAGGTTTTTTTTTGGCATTACACTGGGAGGACAGGCGGGCCTTTGAACTATGCCAGCGACTGCGACTCTCCGCGTCTCTTTCTTTCCCATGCGCTGTCCTTCCTTGCGGCCGAAACTTTCATCGTCCATTACTCAAGTAAATACCTTCGGAATTATATCTTATTTGGTATCATTTTCATTAGAAAAATGCCACGAATATGTTGGTGAAAGTTCCATAAAAAAATAATAAAAAATAAAGAAGTTTCGTCATTGGATTAGTAGTAGTCACACCAATATACTCGACCCGTATTATGTTACACTTCTCGGCGACCGAGGCCTCTCGAGCTTCGTGGTCCCTCACGAGGTATACGGAAGGAGGGATTGTTTTGCGACAATTATCGTTCAGTATTTCACGACAATTAACGATGAAATACTGTACACTTACAATTTAGTGGTGAAATGACAGCAGATGTTTATGCAAAATAAGAATGTTCTGAATCAATGAAATAGAAATAACATAGAAATGTACTCTTTTTTTGAAATATGTTAACAAATCTAAAATAGTTAAATTCTTTTAATTCTCAATTATGAATCATAGGTAGATCTTCTGAAGATATAAAATCGTTCAATGCTTGGTCGATCTCTTAATGAGATCATTGATTCTACGAAAAGCGGCAAGATAGCCTAATCATTCGAGATCTAAATTGTCCTGCGCACGTCACTGGCGCACACGCGTAAACATTTTAATAAACAAGAGAATCATATTCGTATAAAATCTCCTGGATTTTCCTAGATACTCAGAAATAATTGACAGCAGCTTCCAGCGATTATGGCAACCCGGTCTCACGCTTTTGGACGATTCTGTACGTCCGAACCGATTATTAAAATTAATCGACGCGGAAAGTTGTTTTACGTAAATGCATTCTGGTTACGCAATGGTCACGATTGCAACCTACACCTCGTCCCTGCCGTTTCCGTAATAGTTGTAATGCAGCAGATACACACGGAGAAAAATTCTAGATCATTTCAAGTTTTATAGACACAGTTGCTTTTCGAATCATCAATCAATATCTCGAATCTTATTATATCTGCGCTCCGGAAAATGTACGACGTTTCCGCAATCGATGCAAAAATGTTTATTCCGCAGTTTCTTGTAAAATATAATTCATTGCATTGACCGAACCAGACTCGTCTTTACGCATGCAGAATGTAGTATGCAAACGTTCTTCAATTAGCATCGTTCCATTAACTGATTAGATTCGCAGCACATATTACAACTGCACACGTGCACGATTTTTGAATGATGTGGATAGAACGAGACTGTTTCAAAATTGCGAAATTAGTTTGAACGAATTAAATTTTCTGGTGGATATTGATTTGCTGATGGAACATACCTACTATTTTATATACTAATGTCGTATACTGTATATTATATATTGAATAAATATTATAATATATTTTATACAATATATAATATGAAAATATAATGTATATATTAATGTATATTTTACAATATATAACATAAAAATATATTGTAAATATAATATAAAAAAAATATATATATAATATAAAATATATTATAATCTTTATTCAATATATATTTTATATTATATATATTCTTTTTATATCATATATAATATAAAATATATTATAATATATATTCAATATATATAGTATAAAATATATTATAATATTTATTCAATATATATAGTATAAAATACATTATAATATTTATTCAATATATATAGTATAAAATATATTATAATATTTATTAAATATGTATATATATATTGTATATTATTATATTATTGTATATTGTATATTGTATATTATTATATTATTATATTATTGTATTATATATTGCATATACATGGTATATTGTACATAGAATTTTATTTTAATATTGAATCGTTTTTTTTATCGTTACTAGATGTAAAAAAATATATAATAAAATATATCATTTTCATAGTGTAGAGGCATGCAGATGTTGTAGTCCTTTTCAGTTGACTGATAAAATTATTTTAAATTACAATATTGTCCTGGACTTTTTTAAAGATATATTGAAATAATATATTGATATTATTTCTATTGATATAAAAATACGTCTACGAATATCCAAATATTAATATTAACATTATAAATATTTCTGCATCGATTACGAACATTGTGTACCTAAATTGTATATCTACACTATATAAGTCGCGAAACATGATTTGCAAACTGATTTGCACCACGAAACAACTGTATCCAATAAAAATCCAAAAGGACGGTAATATTCAATATCAAATTATCAATGTTCAATATTAAACGTCATAGAACTTCGTGATTGTATACTTAGCCACACGTATTACGTAAAAACATAAGGATAGTATTTTAAACGGGCTCTAGAATCGAATTATAATTTATATTCGAACAACCATCGGCGAATATAAATTGTAATTTCATCGCTAATTAATAAATTAAGACTACGGTGTATCTAAGATGTATTCGGGATCTATAATTATTATACTTGACACTTTGAGGGCCGCTGTCACGCAGACTTCATTTCCTTTTTTTTTTTTTTGACATATAAAAGACATATGACAAATGACATATAAAAAGAATTTCAGGCCGTAGATTTAATATTTATATGTTAATGGTCCTAAGTAAAAAACAGTTCATCACATTGTTTTCATATTTTAATTGTTAACACATCGACCAAAAAATCTATACGCGCTTAAAATTCATATAATCAAATTAATTTATCTAATGAAATAATAATTGTGAAGCTGAGATGTATGGCACCGAATATTTTTACAAGCTTCTTGCAGTTCGCAAATTCTAAATAAATCTGGTACAATGAATATATTAATAAAAAAATTTATCTTTAAATCTGGGTGGGCTATAAAAGCACAAAGTAATGAAATTATACAATTTTCTAAATATAGAAGTATGGGATTATAGAACTATAGAAATATTGAATTATAGATTTATAGAATTATAGTGTAATAAAATCATAGAATTATAGAATTGTAGAAATATAAAATTATAAAATCATAAAATTATAGAATTAAAGCATTAAAGAATTAAAGAATTATAAAATTATAGAATTCTAGAAATAGAAAATTATAGAATTGTAGAATTACAAAATTATAAAATTGTAGAATAGCAATAAATTATTATACAATAATTCCCACATATGAGTGACACGATAGTCAATGTGTTTCAACCTGACATTCAACCTGTGTAAATAGCGTCAGGCATCAATTAAAAATGAATAAAAGAAATACGCAGTCATCAAAGTGTCAAGGTCGCTAAAGGGTCGACCCATCCGTCTGCTGTTACGTCCCTAAGCGATCAGCTTATGCAAAAAAAGTACACCGTGTGTGCAGTCGCATCTAGGGTTCACTATACTACAGTACCGTAATAGTGTCTCGTGTAAGGGGTGCCTAAGGGGTCGTGCTTCTCGGCTCGTGACTGTTGTTGACTACGTGGTGGTGTGTCGTCTAGGCGGTTCTCTACTTTATGTCTAAAAAACAGCCTTTTTACTTTCCGTAGGGTTGGTACTGGCCCTCTAGATTACTCACGTATTGCGCGTGATTCGACGTTGGATAATCCGCCCATTTTGTCAGGTCCATGCTGGGAAGAATACCGCTTCGACAGGGAACTCTGGGATTTCTGTAAACAATCATAAACATATTACTAATGTCCCAGCTTCTTCCTCCTTTCAAACATTTTCTCTTCTCGATGAGTAGAAGGCGTTGATGTAAAAAAAAACTTAAACGACAATTTTCTTTGTTATAAACAATTTTGCGGCAAATTTCTCTTACAAATGTCCACCGATCCAGTAGATTCATCCCTAGGACGGATGACCATTACTTTTTATACACCCTGTACACTTACTCGCAGTAATATTCGGACACGATACTATTTCTTTATCTTTTACTTTGTTTAAGGTAACGTGATTTAGGTATCATGACAATAATTCTGCAAAACAATTAGCCATTTCTTACCGATTGAAAATATACAAATTATTTTTTTTATAACAATAACATTTACAGTGAATGCTCGATAATTATCCACAACACGGGTTCGGTCAGGGACAATTATCGTGCAGAAGATATTATTTCTCAACCTCTGTCGAACGTAAGGACGGACAACGAAGCTCGAGAGAAATGTAACACAGTACGGGTCGAGCGTGTCGGTAATTAATTTTAACAGCTTATATCTCAATAACTATTTGTGTGCGACATATGGCTCCTTTCAAACTTTTTCTCTTCTCGATTAGTAGAAGACGTTGATGCAAAAAAAACTTTAGCAACAATTTTCTGTATTATAAACATTTTTGCGTCCAGTTTATCTAAAAAATGTCCACCGATCCAGTAGATTCATCCCTAGGACAGATGACCATTACATTTTATACACCCTGTACACTTACTCGCAGTAATATTCGGACACGATACTATTTCTTTATCTTTTACTTTGTTTAAGGTAACGTGATTTAGGTATCATGACAATAATTCTGCAAAACAATTAGCCATTTCTTACCGATTGAAAATATACAAATTATTTTTTTTATAACAATAACATTTACAGTGAATGCTCGATAATTATCCACAACACGGGTTCGGTCAGGGACAATTATCGCGCAGAAGATATTATTTCTCAACCTTGATAATTATCCACAACACGAGTTCGGTCAGGGACAATTATCGTGCAGAAGATATTATTTCTCAACCTCTGTCGAACGTAAGGACGGACAACGAAGCTCGAGAGAAATGTAACACAATACGGGTCGAGTAGGTCGGTAATTAATTTTAACAGCTTATATCTCAATAACTATTTGTTTGCAACATATGGCTCCTTACAAACTTTTTCTCTTCTCGATGAGTAAAAGACGTTGATGTAAAAAAAACTTTAGCAACAATTTTCTATATTATCAACATTTTTGCGTCCAGTTTCTCTTACAAATGTCCACCGATCCAGAGGTGTATATTCACCCCTAGGACGGATGACCATTACTTTTTAAACACCCTGTACCTCGACCCGTGTCATGCTACATTTTTCCGCCAAGTCGGGCGGATGAGCTATGCTGTCCCTCAAGGGGAATACAGCGCAGTGGAGTGGGGGGATAGTTTTAACACTCATCGCGACAACAGTGTACTACGTAGACTTGCTCCGTCAAGTCGTAAACATTGTGACTACATTCATCGATGGTGGGACCTTGTTCCGGCACCGTCTCAAACTTCTTTTCAACTCCCAATAAATATTTACCTAAACGTCCGAAGAATCAAATGACTAATGGAAAGGAATACGTACATTTCGTGGTCAGGTAGGACCATAGGGTATATCTGTATAGTGTCGATAAGATCAGTATTGTCGCAGATCACTCTGGCGAGCTTGATTTTCCGAATCTCGTTCAGTTGTTCTGAAATGAATAGTGAAAGTGAAATCGCGAAGCGGTGCGTGCACGGTTCACGATCGCGTGTGTGTGCCGTTACACTTGTTTTACGGTGATCGTCGATCACATGTCCTTGGATCGGATCAACGCCGCATGACGATCCTCGATTGGAAAGGTTCGCTTACCGAGAGTGAAGGACGATGGCTGGTTCGGCAGCTCGTACCAAAATCGGTCACCGCGACGAGAATAGCTGAATTGCGTGGCAATCACGCAGGCGAAGGTTGGCCCGAGCATGCTACCCGGAAGTGGCCGCTCGGAGACTCCTCCTGACCACAGGTCTACGTCAGCTGGGTGTCTGAAAGTTCAGTTAGTTCGAAATCATACCTTCGATACTTGAAATTCGGAGAAACCAGAGATGAGTCATTTTAACCCTTTGCACTCGGAGCTATTTCAACCAAAAAACCAAACATTTCTTCTAACCTAGAATATTTCCATCGTCTGCCAAATATAGTGTGATCTTTTTCATTTAATTTGAGCCCTTGAACGTTTAAAAATTCCTACGATATTCTAAAATTATCGCAAAGGTTCCGCTTAAAATCGAATCAATTTTGTCCAAGCTGACGTTCGGATTTTTTCAATTTTTCCTTTGCGATTTCGTGTTTCTCCGTAAATCTAAGTGTTCCTGCCATAAAGCGCGATCTTTTCCACTTAATTTGAGCCCTCGAACGCTTGCAAATTCCTACGGGAACATATTTTAAAATTGTTTAAAAAATTCTGATGTCTACGTAGGTTCTATAAAATCGTGGATTAAACAAGCAAACATAATCCAAACTGTGCCGTGTGCGACATCGTTCTAACCAGAAAAATATCACAAATACATATATTGATATACTGAATCGTCAATTGAACAACTAAATAGAAGTTTCAGTTACTTCGTTTCTTGTTATACTAATTTTTGGTTGTTGTTTTTGTTTGGCTGGGTAAAATCGATTCGGCGATACGCAATCGTGACGTATAGTTGGGACTCGTTGGTCAAATTCTATATTTAGTATGGCTTGAATTATTAATGAAGATCGATGCCATTATTCGAAGAATCTTCATTCACCGTTGTCCGAAACATTCTGGGATTTTAGATCTTCGTCACTGGAAATCTTATAAGCTATATACAATATGATGACATAAATTCTTATTTATGATTTTTTAGTATGTCTAGTCCAAAAGAAGCATGGCTAGACACTTTCGTAATGATATTGCTTCTGGTTTTTTAACGTCCTCGACATTTTTATACTAACTGATACACGACCGTACAATTTTTTAATTCAATAAAATCAGCTTGTAAAATTTCGTTTTGTAGTTTAGATGATTTACTTACTCGAAGATGGAGCTGTAACGTCTAATTGTCTCATTTGGCATGGAACCGAAGAGTTCTTCGAAAGTGTCCGCCCAGGGAAGACCACAGAATTTTCTATAATAAAATTTAATATTCATATTAGAAGTGTCCATATGTCGTCAATTTTGTTTAACACTTTCACTGCCACGTTGGTAGCAAAAATAAATTTTACTAGAATTTTTAGGACGCTGTCCATCATTATGACAAATTTTCGACTGTTCTATACTTTTGTACTCTATATTACAAATTATTAGTCAATTTTATTTTTATTTATTTATTATTATTTTATACTTTTTAGATCGTTTTAAAAACGTGGTATTTTTAAACATTTATTTTTCTCATGGAGCATGAAAAGACAAATCCAACGACTATAATGACCATACCATTACGATCATTCAATCTTGAGATATTTCTGTCTGAAAGGCCACATACTTAATGCTTTCAGACACAGGTATCTCGAGATTGAATGATCGAAACGGTATGGTTATTACACTCGTTGGATTCGTCTTTGCATGCTCTACAAGAATATTAAAGGAAACATAAAAGGCTCTATGTTTAAAAACAATTCTAACGATCCTGCAATCTTGTTAATAAATTCCATTGGGGAAAGATTTATTTCTCCGGTTTTATAACTTTATTCTGAGCAATTTTTTCATACAATAAGAAATAAGGCAGATACTTAGGTGATATCAGTTAGCTCTCACTCAGTGGTGTCCTTACCTCAATTGGTAAGCATAATTTACTAACCTGAATTCCATATAACTTGGAATAGCAAATTCACGACCACGTTGCATATTGAAAGAAACAAGGTCCAGACCGAACTTGGCTCCAGCCTTTTTGAACAAATGATTGGTAACCTGGAATTATAATATACGTACGTAATCTATGTTCTTCATATGATATTGCAGAAGTATTAATATGACAAATGTTCATACTTCTTGCGTGATGGAGTCGTCCATAGCTTGTGCAACTTGGTTCATCAGTCCCATGATGTATTCATCAAATACACCGGCTCGATACAAATCGTAGGGTCTTCTGATTAGGTCTGATAGCCTCTTGGACGCTTCATTGATATTAATAATACATTATATTTAAAGTGTTAGAATAAAGTTATACTTGGATCTTTTGTGGAATTATTTCTGAATATGGTAGAAAGATTTATAATTAATATTGCGGTAAATTACCTATAAATTTGTGAGCTTTACTCCATCTTTCAACCGCTGTTGGCAACAAAGAGTGCCCAAATCTAAACGCTGCAGCCGCGAATGCATCGATTACAGATGGATTCACACTTTCGTCGTATCCGTCCCAATAGTCCTTTAAAAAATCATTAGGATTGATTATTAACATATCGGTAAACGATGATATGGATTCGTTTAAAAAATTGGTACTCAAAGATTCATTTTTGCATTCACTAATAGACGACAAGACTGTTATTTTTAATTATTTCTCTATGGTTACTTCATCAACATTTCCGTGGCATCCTCCCGATTAAAATGAGTCCAAACACGATACAATTTGGATCGTATATACCTTTGTAATCCACGGTTTGGTAGAACCTCGATTATGCGAACCAATAAATTCCCTATATCCTGTCGTGGATTAAACAGGCAAATGTGATCCAAACCATGTCGTGTTTGGTCTCATTTTAATGACAAAAATGCCACGGATATGTTGGTAACAGCTTCGTAAAAAAATAATTAAAAATAACCAAGGCTTGTTATTTAATTAGTCGTGTTTGGACTCGTTTGAATTAGAAAAATGTGACGAATACGTTGCAAAGCAATAACTCTTACATTTTTGTCAAGGAGAAGACCGAATTTCTCCATGACGTCCTTTCCCAGGAGAATGGGCAGGAATTCATTGTACGTAATGTGCTGAATCTGAGCAATGACGATTCTCCTAGCTTCCTGGAACAGCACCTCATCGTCCCAGTGCGGATTAATTTGGTTCAACGCTTTGGCAATCCTGTTGTGCTCTCTTGCCATTAAAGTGTGCATGCAGGTCAACACTAACTGTTCATTCACTCGTATCTCGCCTGAAAATCAAAATATATCAATCTAAATATTTCATTTCCATGAGCTAAAGCTAAACCAAATGAAAGGTTATGTAAATTATTTTCGACGATAAAATAGACATTTTAATTGTTCGCAAATAATAATAAACAAAAATTCGAGAACTTCCAAAAGATCCAAGAATTAATTTATATGATTATTATACTAATTCGCAGATAATAATAAACAAAAATTCGAGGACTTCCAAAAGATCCAAGAATTAATTTATATGATTATTATAGTAATTCGCAGATAATAATAAACAAAAATTCGAGGACTTCCAAAAGATCCAAGATTTAATTTATATGATTATTATATTAATTCGCAGATAATAATAAACAAAAATTCGAGGACTTCCAAAAGATCCAAGAATTAATTTATATGACTATTATATGAAAGAATGGTCCGTTCGTGTGTTCTTTCGGTAAAGCAAGGAATCTACAGTCACTCCCATTAATATTCGGACACTCTTAAAAAGACGATAACTTGTTTAATATTGGATCATACGACTTGGACTTTTTTGAGAAGTTAGAATAATTAGTTTACTACATGACGTGAAAAAGCTAGATATAATAAGTGGTATGGATTGGTGAAAGGGGAGGGATTACCGGGATATCTGAGGAAAGGGTGGGGGGAAAGCAGATGGCAGAGGGTAGCGAAATTTAGTCTGGGAAATGAGATGAGAGGGGGGAAATATTGGTTGGAAGATGAGGCGAGAAGATGTAGAAGGTGCGAATGGGGGATTGAGACGTGGGAGCACGTGTGGGAGGAGTGCATGAAAGTGGATGAGGAAAGAGGATGGCAAGAGTGGGTAGGGGAGGTATTGGAGGACGAGGGGGGTGGAGAGGTGTGGATGAGGAGAGTGGAAGAATGGAGAGAGGGGTTATACGAAAAGAGTAGGGAAGGGGTATAAGCGACCGGAAGAGGGGGTCCGAGGGAAGGGGAGGGGGGTAAAAATGCAGAAAGTGTATGTAAATATGGTAAAGAATAGTATAGTAAGATTCTGTTGTAAATATTTTCGCCCTCTCTCTCTCTCTCTATGTAGTTTAAGTTAGAATTAAGGTAGTTTGTAAGATAGTATGATAAGGATAGTTTTAAGTCTTAAGGATAGAGTAAGAGTGGTGCAATAATGTAAGCTGTAAGGAGGGAAATGGGAAAGGATTGTAACCCTAAGGGGATCAATAAAAGTTACATACATGACGTGAAAAAGAAATTTTAAAACAATTGCAATTGGTCGGTATTGCAGAGAAAATACTAAAAGTTGTGTTTTACAATTTTTTTATGTGGCTTATGTTGAAAATTTAAAACATCCATTTTGTAGATCTGTATCAATTGTATATATTTTCAAATTTTCATCCAATTTGGATTACGTGGAAAACAGCAACAGGCATCGAATGACGTAAGAATCCTTCGATTTATTACAGCTTAAGACCGAAAATTGTGAAAAGCTGCCATTTTTACCATCTTCAAACAGTTGTAGCTCATTGCAACGTTTGCCGATTTTGGTGAAATATTCAGAGTGTATACAGTTGACACAGATCTACAAAACGTATTTGTTGAATTTTCGATATGGACACGCATAAAACAGTTATAAATAACAACTTTTAGTAATTTCTTTGTAATTCCGACCAATTACAATTTTTTCAAAATTTCTTTTTTTCAACGTGTAGTAAACTAATTGTTCTAACTTCTCAAAAAAAAAAATCCAAGTCACATGATCCAATATTAAAAACGTGATCGTCTTTTAGAGTGTGCGAATATTAATGGGAGTGACTGTAGATGTATCGCATGTTTGAGTCGTTCATTAACGATCATTTTATTTTAGCGGAAAATTGTAACAACGCCAATGGGTGCTGTTGACCTTGGTTCCGGCCACTCCCTTTCCGATAATCAACCGATCGAACGGCTATCGACGTTCTTCGGCTCGACGGTTCAGAATGCGAGCATTCTAAAAGTGAATTTCGACACTGCCACCGGCAGATAACGCGACGGCTATTATCGTTTATCCGTCAACGATGCGTAACTGCGTGCACAATCATTAATTAATCCTTGTCCTGAAATAGCAACTTTAAGGCATCGACATTACTGCACGAGCTTTTCGAGAACACTCAATAATAGGTGAACATTAATACAAATAAAAATTGTCTGGATTAATTACACGATGCAGGATCTGGGCATTAATCACTTCTCTTAAGTATTTTAATTAATTCGGAATAGCGCGACAGTGCATTTTGAAATTTTTTAAATCATTTTACTGGTCTGCTTTCGAGCTTTTTACCATAAATGTATAACATCTGCAGTCCAATAATAAAGGAATAAATTTTTACCTGCTTCGAAACAGTACATTGATCTGTTTGGCCTCGTGCAACCCTCGTCTGGGATGTCCAGTTTCAATGGCAGCAGATCTTTCAGACCATACTCTGAGAAAACAGGATTCATTCGCAACAATCCTCCGTACCCTGTTCGCAATTTTCTGCAAATCAAAATAATACTCTATTAAATTTTTTAACGAAGTTATCACTGTTTATTGTCAACAATTTCTCAAGATTCGAAAAATTTCGTGTCCGAGCACTTTTTAAATAAATTCTTGAATACAGTATTTTATGGATAAATGTCGCAAGTGTCTGGCCGATAATTGTCCCAAGTATTTGGCCGATAATTGTCCGAAGCATCTGGCCTATAATTGTCCCTAGTATCTGGCCGATAATTGTCCCAAGCATCTGCCCGATAATTGTCCCAGAACTATCCCCAATACCGTGGTGTATACCCTATGAAGTTTCGTGAGCAAGAAAGAACAGCGTATGGCAGAGTTCAAAGCCCCCCATTCTTTGCGTCCGAAACTTTCATCGTCCTTTACATAAGTAAATATCATCGCAATTATATCTTATTTGGTATCATTTTCATTAGCAAAATGCCACGAATATATTGGTGAAAGTTCCATAAAAAAATAATAAAAAATAAAGAAGTTTTCTGCTGTCCTTTTCTACGTTCTGTACAATTCAAAGAATAGTATACCTGGCCCATAATTGTCGCTGGCCGGACTCGTGGTTGCGACATTTATCGATAAAATACTGTAATGGTTTATGTAATGAATAGATAATTGCAGGTTTGCACAAGGTGATTAACATGATTGGTATGATGATTGCCTCGGCCACGGACGCGTGAAATTTCGTGTTGTGGAACGCCTTTAAGGAGAAAGACCGCGGGTGCCCGATTGAGAAATCCTGTACGGAGATCCCATAATGCGAGCGGACTAGAAAGTGCGAGTAGTATAAAATACATGCATATCCTTACGTTCGCAAAATATAGAACAAACGGAATGCTGATTTATTGTCGTAGATGACGTAAGGGACGAGATGCTGCCTCTGAATAGTAGCATGGAACTCGGAATCAACTTAAACCACTTTGGCAGACTTTGCATCATTCATTTGCATTGGTTGCAAGTGCATTCGATAACCGAACGATCGAAATATCAACGGCGAAAAGAAAAATGTCTCTGAACATTTCTAGCCGTGTTTGTTTATTTATACACACGATATTTGGTTCTATTTTTCGAAATTCGAAACGCAGGCTGTTGCAACTATCGCAGGATTTAAACTGGAACCAAATGCAATTGTCAGTGCAGCAAAAATATTGTACAAACGAAATATCGACGGGCGAAAAGAAAAATGTCTCTGAACATTTTTAGCCGTGTTTGTTTATTTTTACACACGATATTCTATTTTATTTTTCGAAATTCGAAACGCAAGCTTTTGCAACTTTTGCCGGATTTAGATTGGACCAAATGCAATTTTCAGTACAGCAAAAATATTGTACAAACGAAATATCGACGAGCGAATGAAAAATGCGTACGAATATCCTTGTTCATTTTTTCATTTTTGTCTATTTCTACAGACAAAAATAAATTATATATTTTGTAATACTTAACGCAGACTCTTGCAACTTTTACAACAATTAGAGTACGATAAAATGCGACATCCAATGCAACAAAAATATTGCACAATTGAAAAATCAACAAACACAAACGAAAATCTGTTCGAACACTTTTATCCATTTTTCCGCATTTGTGTACCCAAAAACTAATTATATCTTCTGCAATACTTAACGCTGCCTCTAGCAATGTTTACAACAATTAGAGTACGATAAAATTCAACATCTAATGCAACAAAAATATTGCAGATTTGAAAAATCAACAAACACAAAGAAAAATGTGTCCGAACATTGTTATCCATTTTTTCTAATTTCTATATACAGAAACTAATTATATCTTTTGTAATACTTAACGCAGTCTCTTGCAACTTCTACAACATTTAAAATAAAACCAAACGCAACATTTATTGCAGCAAAATAGTTATTCAATCGGAGAATGAACGCCCAGAAAAAGAAATATGCAGGGTGTTTGGTCTAAAACAGGACACCTAAATATCTCCTCTACCTCTGAAAATACTAAAAATGTTTCTAACGTAATCTAAATGGTTTCAAAAGACGAATCAGATGGAAGAATCGTTTTTTATAAATTGTAACAAAAATATTGCAGAATTGAAAAATCAACAAACACAAAGAAAAATGTGTCCGAACATTTTTATCCATTTATTCTAATTTCTATATACAGAAACTAATTATATCTTTTGTAATACTTAACGCAGTCTCTTGCAACTTCTACAACATTTAAAATAAAACCAAACGCAACATTTATTGCAGCAAAATAGTTATTCAATCGGAGAATGAACGCCCAGAAAAAGAAATATGCAGGGTGTTTGGTCTAAAACAGGACACCTAAATATCTCCTCTACCTCTGAAAATACTAAAAATGTTTCTAACGTAATCTAAATGGTTTCAAAAGACGAATCAGATGGAAGAATCGTTTTTTATAAATTGTAACAAGAATATTGCAGAATTGAAAAATCAACAAACACAAAGAAAAATGTGTCCGAACATTGTTATCCATTTTTTCTAATTTCTATATACAGAAACTAATTATATCTTTTGTAATACTTAACGCAGCCTTTTGCAACTTCTACAACATTTAAAATAGAACCAAACGCAACATTTATTGCAGCAAAATAGTTATTCAGTCGGAGAATGAACGCCCAGAAAAAGAAATATGCAGGGTGTTTGGTCTAAAACAGGACACCTAAATATCTCCTCTACCTCTGAAAATACTAAAAATGTTTCTAACGTAATCTAAATGGTTTCAAAAGACGAATCAGATGGAAGAATCGTTTTTTATAAATTGTAACAAAAATATTGCAGAATTGAAAAATCAACAAACACAAAGAAAAATGTGTCCGAACATTGTTATCCATTTTTTCTAATTTCTATATACAGAAACTAATTATATCTTCTGTAATACTTAACGCAGTCTCTTGCAACTTCTACAACATTTAAAATAAAACCAAACGCAACATTTATTGCATCAAAATAGTTATTCAGTCGGAGAATGAACGCCCAGAAAAAGAAATATAGAGTGTCCTGTTTTAGACGAAACACCCTATGTGTATATGTTCAAATTCACTCGAACATCAAATTACAGTTTTCTCAAACGCTCCGCAACTTTTCCAATACAATATTTATAAAATAATTGCAACTAAATTTTGCAATGCACAATTACCTTCCAAAAGTCTCCGTGACTCCATAAACGGTATTCCCATCCAGAACTCCAGTTAGAAGATTGAAAGGCACTCGAGAACCTAATCGACAACCTGGTCGAACTGCAGGAAAAGCTCGAACGAAGTCCAAGCATTTTACATTAAACAATCTGTAGAAATAATCGTCTTCAGGTATGTAGATCTCATTGCAATAAGGATTCTTCAGGTGTGGAGGTCTTCGACAACATTCCTCGGGATCATTTCGATTCAGAGGATCTGTAAGAGAGAGATGGATCATCAATCATATGAAAACTACTGCTATTTCGTCGGCTGGGGCGTTTGTTATATAATTCTACGGACATCGTTAACTTTCCCTGTCGATCCACCTGAGATATGCAAACATGTTAGGTCGTATTATATTAGTTGGGATGATTGCATGGTGAGTATGGTAAGCGAAGGTGTTAACAATTTACGTTTACATAGGAATCTGTTAGTATATACTCTTCGCGCGTTTCGAGTATTATTAACGAATAATACAAATAATAATGTTAATGGTAGTGGTGTGCGAGATCCCGAAAATGTCGAGTCGGGACGAGACAAGAATTTTTATCGAGATCGGGACGAGTTCTCGAAAATTTCGGGACTCTTAATTATGTCGAGATTCTCGAAAGTTTCGGGATTCTCGAAAATTTTAGGGTGTTCAGTACTCGATTACTGCATTAAAAAATTTATTCATTGAATCTAATTGAAAGAGAAGTAGAACGTTTGTACAGGAATGTAGAGCTATTCCAACCTTCAAAATCGTTCGTTCAGAATTTGAGAATCGTCTGTATTATTGTTTAGAAAACAACGGAGAACATTTTGAAAATTTGTTATAGTTATAAAGAAATTACAAACTTTCTCGCAGTATAAGTATGACTCGCTCTACTTCTCTTTAAATATCTCCGAAATTAGTACGCAGATAAAAAAAAAGTATCTCACAAAAATTGCTGGTCTTTTTACGTACAATAATATCCCATAATAAAAAATATAGGTTTCCATTTGAAAAAACAAAGTTGACCTTCAAATGACCTTCAAATGACCTTCAAATAACCTTCAAACGACCTTGAAAACGCTACCCAAATAAAAAGCTGATACTGTCCCCCTCTTTCCCCCTCGAAATCCTTGGAGACGTATTTTACACTTTTTTAATATCTTTCATACTTTTCGAGATATTCGGCTGGAAAGTTTTCAAATGAACACCTTTTATATGTAAGATGAGTTTTTAATTTTGAGACTACTCCTGGATTTTCGTATGCGTGGTCAGACCGGCCTAACAGTCTCCGCCCTCTCCCGCGACTTAACCACAACTCACTCTATTCGCATGATCTTTCCATTGCAGATGTCATCCAGTCTTTTGTTTCTGGATGACAGCTACAATGCATAAATCATTTTCAACCTCTCTGGTCCATAAACGTATAGTTACGCGTAGAGTAACATTGTGTCACGTTCGTAAGAGTCAATTACAGTGAGATCGGGATAAAGTTACTTTCGAATCGCAATTAACCTTATAGAGCACGTTAGTTCGGTAACAGTTCTATTTTGGCATTCAATAATTGCTCTTAGTCCTCGTATTGCCAGCGCGTCAAAATCGCGAAATATAGGTAATTACTTTTCAATTTTACATTTTCAATCCGC
This sequence comes from Sphecodes monilicornis, assembly GCA_913789915.3. Classification (NCBI taxonomy): domain Eukaryota; kingdom Metazoa; phylum Arthropoda; class Insecta; order Hymenoptera; family Halictidae; genus Sphecodes; species Sphecodes monilicornis. The sequence continues at coordinate 5,859,464 of OU565301.1, read as the reverse complement.
GACACTATGACACTCATAATACATAATTATCTAAGAATATATCAGTGTTATCTAACAATTTGTGAAATCTATCAAACCCTTAATTATCGTCTAATATCCTAATTCAGTAATTGAACGTTCCCACACGATACAATCTTACCGCACGGTTTTTTCAATTAAATTATATTATTAGAGTAAACTAGGACTACTAATAATCCCAACGACTCCCTGATTTCGCATCAGGTTCATTCGCGACGTATCATATTCCAAAAAGAGATTTTCCCAACCTAGGGGCTCCCCAATCTCGCATTGGGCTCGTCTGTAAGTTATTCATCCTCGCAGCGGCTCCCCAATTTCGCATTGGGTTCGTCCGTGCCGTATTACAACTTCCTAGCAGCTCCCCTGATCCGCAAGGAGTTCGCCTGCGCGTCGATTCTAATGACTCCCAAATTACGCATTAGGTGCGTTCACAAAGTTTCAACCTCCTGCAGCTTTCTGATTTCGCATCAGGATCATCATCTACAGCTGATTCCATTCGTAGAAGCTTCCTGTCTTCGCGTCGGGTCGTCCTCGCCGTCTATGATCTTAGCGGCTCCCCAATTTCGCATTGGATTCGTCCGTGCCGTTCTACAACCTCCTAGCAGTTCCCCTATTCCGCAAAAGGTTCGTCTGCGCGTCGCTCCTAATAATTCCGCAATTTCGCATTGGGTGCGTTTATAAAGTTTCAACCTCCTGCAGCTTTCTGATTTCACGTCAGGATCGTCTACACTTGATTCCATTCCTAGAAGCTTCCCGACTTCGCATCAGGTTCGTCCTCGCCGCCTATGATCCTAGCGACTCCCCAATTTCGCATTGGGTTCGTCTATGCCTTTCTACAACCTTCTAACAGCTCCCTTGATCCGCAAGGGGTTCGCCTGCGCGTCGATTCTAATGGCTCCCAAATTTCGCATTAGGTGCGTTCACAAAGTTTCAACCTCCTGCAGCTTTCTGATTTCGCATCAGGATCATCATCTACAGCTGATTCCATTCGTAGAAGCTTCCTGTCTTCGCGTCGTGTCCTCGCCGTCTATGATCCTAGCGACTCCCCAATTTCGCATTGGATTCGTCCGTGCCGCTCTACAACCAACTAGCAGCTCCCCTGTTTCGCAAAAGGTTCGTCTCCGCGTCGTTCCTAATAATTCCCAAATTTCGCATTGGGTGCGTTTATAAAGTTTCAACCTCCTGCAGCTTTCTGATTTCGCATCAGGATCATCATCTACAGTTGATTCCATTCCTAGAGGCTTCCCGACTTCGCGTCAGGTTCGTCCTCGCCGCCTATGATCCTAGCGACTCCCCAATTTCGCATTGGGTTCGTCTATGCCTTTCTACAACCTTCTAACAGCTCCCTTGATCCGCAAGGGGTTCGCCTGCGCGTCGATTCTAATGGCTCCCAAATTTCGCATTAGGTGCGTTCACAAAGTTTCAACCTCCTGCAGCTTTCTGATTTCGCATCAGGATCATCATCTACAGCTGATTCCATTCGTAGAAGCTTCCTGTCTTCGCGTCGTGTCCTCGCCGTCTATGATCCTAGTGGTTCCCCAATTTCGCATTGGATTCGTCCGTGCCGCTCTACAACCAACTAGCAGTTCCCCTGTTCCGCACAGGGTTCGTCTGCGCTTCGCTTCTAATAATTCCCCAATTTCGCATTGGGTGCGTTTATAAAGTTTCAACCTTCTGCAGCTTCCTGATTACGTGTCAGGTTCGTCTGCACTTGATTCTGAAGCGGCAGGTTTTCAAATTATGAAAAGATGGAAATAGAGGAAGGAAGTGTTTCGTCCTAGGCCCGCTAGAGGACTCGTCAGTAAGGCTATCTAGCGAACCCGTACCTTAGACGCGAGTTGTCGTAAGGACAGCTTAGGACGGTATGTATACAAAGACAGGAAGAGTCAGGTAGTTGCGGGAAAGGTGTTGTCGCACTGTTCATCTATTGGCGAACATAGGGGTTAGCCGCCACAACTCCATTTCTATAGGCTCTCTGATTTCGCGTCAGGTTCGTCCTCGCCGTATATGATCCTAGCGGCTCCCCAATTTCGCATTGGATTCGTTCGTGCCGTTCTACAACCTCCTAGCAGCTCCCCTGTTTCGCAAAAGGTTCGTCTGCGCGTCGTTCCTAATAATTCCCCAATTTCGCATTGGGTGCGTTCACAAAGTTTCCACCTCCCGCAGCTTTCTGATTTCACGTCAGGATCGTCGACACTTGATTCCATTTCTAGAGGCTTCCCGACTTCGCGTCAGGTTCGTCCTCGCCGCCTATGATCCTAGCGACTCCCCAATTTCGCATTGGGTTCGTCTATGACTTTCTACAACCTTCTAACAGCTCCCCTGATCCGCAAATGGTTCGTCTGCACATCGTTCCTAATAATTCCCCAATTTCGCATTGGGTGCGTTTATAAAGTTTCGACCTCCTGCAGCTTTGTGATTTCACGTCAGGATCGTCTACACTTGATTCCATTCCTAGAGGCTTCCCGACTTCGCATCAGGTTCGTCCTCGCCGCCTATGATCCTAGCGGCTCCCCAATTTCGCATTGGGTTCGTTCACGAAGATTCAACCTTCTGCAGCTTCCTGATTTCGCGTCAGGTTCGTCTGCACCTGATTCTGAAGCGGCAGGATTTCAAATTATGAAAACATGGAAAAAGAAGAAGGAAGTGTTTCGTCCTAGGCCCGCTAGAGGTCTCGTCGGCAAGGCTATCTAGCGGACCCGTGCCTTAGACGCGTGATGTCGTAAGGACAGCTTAGGACGGTATACAGGGTGACCCAAAAATGTCTCGCTTCCTTCAAAGGGGAGGTTCCTGAGGCCATTTGAAGCGACATTTTCCTTTGCAAAAATGGCCGTTTCGGCTTTGTTAAGGAGTTATTAACGAAATACACGGACCAATCAGAGCGCGACCTAGAGGCGTATTGGCAGAGACGGCCGCGCGCGACAGAAGTCGAGCGATGGTGATACACCGCGGTCGAAAGCAAGGAACAAACAAGAGAAGAAAATTTTTCGAGTCCTATGTCGGATAGTTCAAATTTGAATATGTTGTAGTCTTTAGTAACCTATAAAGGAATCGCGAAGGATTTTTCGAAATCTTAAAAAATGTTGATTTTACAGACGTGTAAAGAACATTTTTTCATTAAATTATAACACTAGAACTAACGTACCGAGGAAAATGAGTTTTTAGGAGCATATAGTGAACACAGAAGAGTATCTATTGAAAATATTTCGATTTGGAAAAAATGGTTTTTTCACCATTTATTTTGAAAATGTTTTAAAGAAATGCAATTTTCCTATAGCCGGGACTTTTTTAAAAATTCGAAATGATGTCGGGGACAATAATTAAATTGTGCTTTTTATTTTAAATATACTAAAAGTGATGTATTATTAATTTCGTACGTGCTAAATTTAAACAACCGTACTTATTTCTGTTATACTTTTCCTATTATTGGTTATTATATTTACTATTTACCATTTGGTTTATAACATTTACTGTTAGACATTCTTTCTATCATGTCTTTTATATTTTTATAATATAGTTGTATACATTTACATTAGGCGTTAAAATGGCAGTTCTTTACTGATTAAATAATCTACGATGTTTCAAATGGGAGGTCTAAGAGGTTTTTTTTCTAATACAATTTGCAATAAAATATGCATAATACTTTACTCAAAATGATGTGTATACTTCTTCGGAGTTATAGCAACCAAGGTTTTACTTTCTCAACTAGTTTTTTTCACTTTTATTGAGTAAATTACAGCTCTTAACGTTCCATGCCTCATTGAGTCGATAATTATTATTCATGAAGACATGAAACTTTATGCGGTGTAGTATTCATGTGTTTCATTCATCGACGATTTGTACATACTAATTCAATTACTTTCCTTCCGGCAGTTGTTCATAAATGCCCGTTTAATAATTTTCTATTCTCAAATTACACTTATTTTTTACGTTGCTCTTTCGATAGTAATCTTCCTAGGTATTCAAGTTGATACGAGTCTTTACGTTACGAATCTTTCATTTCTCTATTTCTATCTGCCCAGGGAAGACCACAGAATTTTCTATAATAAAATTTAATATTCATATTAAAAGTTTCTATATATCGTCAATTTTGTTTAACACTTTCACTGCCACGTTGGTAGCAAAAATAAATTTTACTAGAATTTTTAGGACACTATCGACCATTGTGATAAATTTTCGACTGTTCTATACTTTTGTTTCAATATTCTCATAGAGCATGAAAAGACAAATCCAACGACTATAATAACCATACCATTACGATCATTCAATCTTGAGATATTTCTGCCTGAAGAGCCACATACTTAATGCTTTCAGACACAGGTATCTCGAGATTGAAGGATCGAAACGGTATGGTTATTACACTCGTTGGATTCGTCTTTTCACGCTCTACAAGAATATTAAAAGAAATATATAAGGCCCTATGTTTAAAAAAAATTCTAACGATCTTGTAATCTTGTTAATAAATTCCATTGAGAAAAGAAAAGGTTTTATAACTTTATTCTGAGCAATTTTATCATACAATAAGAAATAAGGCAGATACTTAGGCGATATCAGATAGCTCTCACTCAGTGGTATCCTTACCTCAATTGGTAAGCATAATTTACTAACCTGAATTCCATATAACTTGAAATAGCAAATTCACTTCTACTGCCTCGGTTAATTATTTATATATATCAATTTTTGTGTATTCCCAGAATAGGTACGAGATTCTCCTAGAATTTTAAATGCACTTCAATATTTAATCGTACGTCGATAAATTATTTTCACAATAAGGTTTCCACCACTTTAAATGCAATTTTTCTCAATCGAAACTGTTTTGGATTAATGAGAAATGAAATGGTCGTATTTTGCGGCAAATCACTGCATTTTGTACAGCATCAATTTTTTCAAGAACCATTTGTTCCATTCAAAGGAAATGGAATAACAGAAGAAACAAGCAGAATTAACTCCTGTAGATAACTCTGATCATACATAGAAAGGCTGAGCTTTCAATTTTCAAAGACATTTCCTGGATTTTCGAGCCGCATCTGTTTATTTTTTGTTTGTAAACACTTTGTGGAGATGAGAAGCGACAATACCACACACACACACACCCACCCAGTGTTTCACACGCACCCAGTGTTTCTAAAAAGAAGGTTTCCGTTATGAAATTAACATTACCGATAGTTTCTTGCAAATATCTCGAAAAGTAAAAGCAACCCCCCTATATTGGAAAAGGAATAAGTTGTTCAAAATGTCGAAATATATAATATATTAAAATTTCATCACAATCGGAGTACGCAGAGATTTTCTATATAATTACCGAAATTTCTTTCACAATTTCTAATCGAAGCATCTTTGTAATTTTAATAATTATAAAATAAAAAAATGTGAAAGCGGTTGTGTGATAAGGTTAGTGTTAACAGTGTACGAACATTTAATCACTGTAACAGGATCGGGAGGGGGAACGGTTGAAAAAGTGGCATGAAAGAAAGCGTTTGTTCCAGAGTGGACGCGCTGACCGAGAATTTCGCGAACGAGGAAAAAAAAAAAGAGATCGGAGGCCGAATTTTACAGTCAATAGCAAATTATGCAACCGTCACCCGGTTCAATTACATCAGCGGCAGGTTCGTATATAGCAAGCGTCGTCGGACGGGCTCCCAAGCCCTTCTACGTCGGATATTTACCGCCTATCGAAACTAGGGTAACTGCCAGAGAAAGCGAACAGAGATCGCCGTGCAGATAACTAGGAGGTCGATCATGTGACTACCGTTTCCACGAGACCGTGCGATCCACGCCAAAATCGCACGCGTCCGCAGACTTATCCTAGAACTGGATAATTAACCACAGGAACCAGCCCGATAGAAATTACGCGACAACGGACAAATTTCTTTGCACGCCAGCTGAGAAAATGTCACCAACAATGAATGAAAAATGATAGACGACACGGGAACCGCGTTTATTAGCGAATACGGTGCTCGAAATTCGCAAAAATGGCGACGGAGAGGATCCCGCACGCACTTATGGTTGGGAGTTTTCATCTTACGGCTTATCGTTCTTTGTTTTATGTGGCGCATTCTTCGGAAGCAGGACCGTAGCGCAGAAATTTTTATTTTTGGTGCTACGGATACAGAAAGAACGATTTTTGTTTGTAATTTTCCGGAGTTTATGGCAAAATCCTATTTTACTTTGCGCGGTATATTTTTGTACAACTTGGAACGTCTGTGGGAAAGCTGAAACAGTTTTTCCCGGGAATTAATCTACCATGGATTTGAAGACTGAAGCCTCCCTTTTACAATGAATTTTTAAAATTTGATCTACCATTTTTTCCGGCTGTTTTATGCAACAAAAATGGGGAAGGTGTAGGTGGAAACCTCAAGACCTCTTCTTCCCTGGGAATAATATAACTTTAACCGTCTGTAAAAACGTCAAGAAATTTTTTCCGGAAATAATCCAACCGTGGATTTGAAGATTGAAGCCTGCTCTTTACAATGAATTTTTTAAATTTGATCTACCATTTTTTCCGGTTATTTTGTGTAACATAAATGGGGAAGGCGTAAATGGAAAACGGAGGATTCTTTTCCCATCGAAAATAGTCAAGTTGAAATGTCTGTGGGATGGTAAACAATTTTTTCCACGAACTAAACTGCCCTAGATTTAAAGATTGAAGCCTCCATTTTGCAATAATTATGTAAAAAATTATGTGTTTATTTTTCACGGTCCAGTTTTTGAGAATAATGATATACCACAAAATTTACAATTTTTGGAGCTATGGATGTGGATAGAACGATTTTTGTTTATAGATTGTTTATAGCCTGCGAATTTTATGCGTTTACACCAAGAATGTGTTTATAGCCTGCGAATTTTATGCGTTTACACCAAGAATGAATAAGTGGAATACTAAACTGAGCGAAGATACAAAAATTTGAGGATATTGTTACATTTAGGCTTCGGATTTTATGCATTCATGACAGAAATGAGTAGATCAAATGCAAGGCTGTAATTTTAATTTGACAGTTATTTATCAAACTATTGTTATTTTGTCCGAATCGTGTCTTCTTATAGAAAATTCATACCAATACCAACACATTTTGACTATCGTATAATCCTAATAAAAATTGCATTAATTTTCGACTTGCGATTCAAAAATTGCCTAAAAAGATTGTCTAAATAAAAATTAAATATGTTTTCAGCCTTGAGCATTCGTATTTCTTTTATTAACACTTTTACTTGCAAAATTATTTGTCGAAATTGAAGAATTAATTGTTAATTGCTAATATAATCATTGTACCAAATTTAGTTAATATCTGGGACATGTAAGGAGGTTAAAGGACTACTCCGTCTCATGCATTTTAATTTTTCAGTATTTATTTTATTAAATAAATGACTTCGATTTTCCGGAATTTTTGAGTTTATCGCTTTGCCAGTCAAAGTACAGTATCTAATCGATAAATGTCGCAACCACGGGTCCGGCCAGCGACACTTTGTGTTCAAGATTCTTTGACTTGTGCCGAACGTAGAAAAGGACAGCGAAGCTCTAGAGGCCTCATTTTTATTAGAAAAATGCAACGATTATGTTAGTGAAAGTTCCACCAAAAAATAATAAGAAATAAAGAAGTTTTGTCATTGGATTATTAGTGGTCTCACCGATATACTCAACCCGTATTATGTTACACTTCTCGGCGACCGAGGCCTCTCGAGCTTCACGGTGTATACCCCGCGGAAGTGAGGATTGTTTTGCGACACTTATTGTTCAGATGTTGGCGACACTTATCGATTAAATACTGTATTAAGAGTCTTTGTTAAAAACTCCGTTCTGAGAATCACAGAAAGGATTGTCAGTCTGCAATTCATTGTGCCAACTTTTCACCTAATTTTTTACATTTTCCGCATTTTCTGCAATTTCCAGCAATCCGCCAGTCATCGGGAATCGACGATCTAAATTCTTGAAAGATTAGAATCGCTCTTCTATTTCATTATCTCTCCATTTTGCAATATGTTGTTGCGTACACAACCATGCCAACCTCAATTTCTAATCATTGATCGCCTGATTGCTGCTTTTACCCTGTCCCTTGCGTAACAAATATACTATACTTTTACCAGTCAAAGGTTAATTCGTCTATTTTTCTTTCGGATCGGTATCAGTCATTGACAAATGACGTACTCGACTGACTGTATATATATATATATATATATATACTATATATATATATATATATATATATATATATATATATTGAGATTGAAGAATTGAGAATAAGGAGATATTAGAATAAAAGTGATAGCGATAAATAGAGAAAAGATAAGTGTAAACTGTAATTGTCGTTTTATAAGTCTCTCAATATTATTAGGGTTTAAGGGCGTATATCAACGGTAATATGTTTCTCTGTACACAAAGTTTAAAGTTTTATTCACTATTTTACAACAATTATTTACATTATTTACATGACTTACAGTCTTACCTGTAAACAAAGAAACGACAATTACAGTTTACACTTATCTCTTCTCTATTTATCGCTATCACTTTTATTCTAATATCTCCTTATTCTCAATATATATATATATATATATATATATATATATATATATATATGTAGGTAAAGTTTATTCGAATAGTTGGTGGATTATCGATGATATGATCGTACCTAGAGGCGTTCCTGTCAGCGTATAGTCGTGATCCATGAACTGTCCCCAGGCTATTACCATAACCGTGCCGGCGTGATCGTGATAACCGTCGTCGGGATGCATAGTTCGCGACACTATGCGAGATAGTGGCAGATCTCGGCCGGTTACCGATATTCTTGGCGCAGTTAGGCCGTCCGCAAATCTTGGCGGCATTAATCTGCAAAGGAGAGAAGGAGAAGGGGTCAAAAAATTTCTATAGTATCCTCGCAAACAACTACACTCGCGTCGGTATTTATGTTGACGCGATAATATTATAGGTAAATGCAACATTTTGTCCTTGTATATTATATTATAAATAATTGAATATTTTAAAAAAGAACAAAATTGTTTTTCTCTTATTCGGAGGTTTTTAACTTCCGTCTAGAAACTCGACTTTACGAGGTTCAGCCTAAAAAAACCGTTCATCTAGTGTTACAGTCTGCATAGATCTATAGATCATTCACCTCTGGAATGGAGACAGCGTTGCCCCCCATGTTGGATTCCTCAGGTTCGTACAGAGGCCATCGTGTCTTCGATATTTTCCTGGTCGACATTCCACCTCGCTTAGAAAGGCTGGACAAACCTCATGTATCAGTGTTTTCGAGGTATCGATCAATGGTAAACTCTTCTCGATCTCTTCGACACTTAATCCATACCTAGAGTATCAATCAATCCAATCACATGATTTACTAAATTATTTGGTTGCATCCTTGCAAATTAGAATTCCATATTCGATGTAGAAAGATTGATTTGTGTGTACAATTTCGTTCCCGACTGCATGCATAAGTTAGATATGTTAAAACGAAGTGATATAAATAAAAATAAGAGTCTCACGTTTTGGCAAGATTCGATGTAATATCCAAGAGGAGTTCACCGACCGTTGCTAGGTCTTCGGGTCGCCACATTTTAGCTTTCGGTTGCGCGACATCTATATAAATCATCAGAAAACACATAAATATTGGCGTTGCATGCACAGTGTTAATGTCGAAGGTTCGTTCGAGAAATTCAGTCAACTACTAGTAATAATTTATATCAGACTACTTTTAGTTACCGTTACACTGACGAAAATTCATTCAATATTTTATTATTTCTATTCCCAAAAGTTGACGGGGCGAAACAATCGTTTCTTACAAAACCTACACCGGAATCTCTATTGCAAATGCATGGAACGACAAATTATTCAAAAAATTAGAAGAACGTGTTTTTAAACAATTCGTTACACTGTCCTGCAAAATACATTAGTACAGTTTTTTAAACAAAATTTTCGTTAGATGTGTTGTCTCGTAAAATATATTAATATGCAGTCTTTTCAAAAAATTTGTTGCACAAGTGTTGTCTCGTGACATACATTTGTATGCAATCTTCAAAAACTGTGTCGTCAAATACATGTATACAGTCTTCAAAAAGTGTTTCATAAAACACATGTATACAGTTTTCAAAAAATGTCTCATAAAATACATCAAATACATGTATACAGACTTCGAAAAGTGTCTAATACAATATATACAGTGTGCGACCGAATACAAGCGAGCAGAGGGTGATTCTACATGTGAAAATAAATTGAAAAAAAGGAATAACATTCTTTCGTTTGACGCCTCGTTTCCGAGAAAATCGAGTTCGAAGAGATTTCAAGATCCGTCGGGTTCGCGTGCTATAGTGTATGCAGGAAGTAGTATTGGTTGTCTCGGTTGATCGTGATCAGACACGTCAGACGGCACTCATCTAATAACACGCGTAATCGCTGTCTTCCTCAAACTCGATTTTCTCGAAAACGTGACACGAAACGAGAAAACGTTGTTCCTTTTTTTTTTATTTATTTCTACATATAGAATCATCCTCTGACCGTTTGAACATGTTATTCGGCCGCATCGTGTAGATACAGTCTTCAAAAAATTAGTTGTGCTTGCATCACCCTATAAAATACATTTATATAGGGTGACGCAGTGAGGATGGAGGTCTTTGAAAAAATGACAAAATCGTTATTTTTCGCAGAAAAAGAATTTTTTTTATATATGAGGATTTATGTCGTATCAACATTTTTGTGGGTGACTTTTGTAGGGGACTTTTTTGGAGGACTTTTGTGGGGGACTTTTGCGGAGGACTTTTGTGGGGGACTTTGCGGAGGACTTTTGTGGAGGAGGTTGATTTCCTTAAGGAATTCAAGAGTATTTTTTGTGGGGTACTTTTATGGAGGAATTTTGTGGAGGCGTTTGATTTCCTTAAGGAATTCAATAGTATTTCTTGTGGGGTACTGTTGTGGAGGAGGTTGATTTCCTTAAGAAATTCAATAGTATTTCTTGTGGGGTACTTTTGTGGGGGACTTTTGTGGAGGACTTTTGTGGAGGACGTTGATTTCCTTAAGGAATTCAATAGTATTTTTTGTGGGGTACTTTTGTGGAGGAATTTTGTGGAGGCGTTTGATTTCCTTAAGGAATTCAATAGTATTTTTTGTGGGGTACTGTTGTGGAGGAGGTTGATTTCCTTAAGAAATTCAATAGTATTTCTTGTGGGGTACTTTTGTGGGGGTCTTTTGTGGAGGACTTTTGTGGAGGACGTTGATTTCCTTAAGGAATTCAATAGTATTTTTTGTGGGGTACTGTTGTGGAGGAGGTTGATTTCCTTAAGAAATTCAATAGTATTTCTTGTGGGGTACTTTTGTGGGGGTCTTTTGTGGAGGACTTTTGTGGAGGACGTTGATTTCCTTAAGGAATTCAATAGTATTTTTTGTGGGGTACTTTTGTGGAGGAATTTTGTGGAGGCGTTTGATTTCCTTAAGGAATTCAATAGTATTTTTTGTGGGGTACTGTTGTGGAGGAGGTTGATTTCCTTAAGAAATTCAATAGTATTTCTTGTGGGGTACTTTTGTGGGGGTCTTTTGTGGAGGACTTTTGTGGAGGACGTTGATTTCCTTAAGGAATTCAATAGTATTTTTTGTGGGGTACTGTTGTGGAGGAGGTTGATTTCCTTAAGAAATTCAATAGTATTTCTTGTGGGGTACTTTTGTGGGGGTCTTTTGTGGAGGACTTTTGTGGAGGACGTTGATTTCCTTAAGGAATTCAATAGTATTTTTTGTGGGGTACTTTTGTGGAGGAATTTTGTGGAGGAGTTTGATTTCCTTAAGGAATTCAATAGTATTTTTTGTGGGGTACTGTTGTGGAGGAGGTTGATTTCCTTAAGAAATTCAATAGTATTTCTTGTGGGGTACTTTTGTGGGGGTCTTTTGTGGAGGACTTTTGTGGAGGACGTTGATTTCCTTAAGGAATTCAATAGTATTTTTTGTGGGGTACTGTTGTGGAGGAGGTTGATTTCCTTAAGAAATTCAATAGTATTTCTTGTGGGGTACTTTTGTGGGGGTCTTTTGTGGAGGACTTTTGTGGAGGACGTTGATTTCCTTAAGGAATTCAATAGTATTTTTTGTGGGGTACTTTTGTGGAGGAATTTTGTGGAGGCGTTTGATTTCCTTAAGGAATTCAATAGTATTTTTTGTGGGGTACTGTTGTGGAGGAGGTTGATTTCCTTAAGAAATTCAATAGTATTTCTTGTGGGGTACTTTTGTGGGGGTCTTTTGTGGAGGACTTTTGTGGAGGACGTTGATTTCCTTAAGGAATTCAATAGTATTTTTTGTGGGGTACTTTTGTGGAGGAATTTTGTGGAGGCGTTTGATTTCCTTAAGGAATTCAATAGTATTTTTTGTGGGGTACTGTTGTGGAGGAGGTTGATTTCCTTAAGAAATTCAATAGTATTTCTTGTGGGGTACTTTTGTGGGGGTCTTTTGTGGAGGACTTTTGTGGAGGACGTTGATTTCCTTAAGGAATTCAATAGTATTTTTTGTGGGGTACTGTTGTGGAGGAGGTTGATTTCCTTAAGAAATTCAATAGTATTTCTTGTGGGGTACTTTTGTGGGGGTCTTTTGTGGAGGACTTTTGTGGAGGACGTTGATTTCCTTAAGGAATTCAATAGTATTTTTTGTGGGGTGCTTTTATGGAGGAATTTTGTGGAGGAGGTTGATTTCCTTAAGGAATTCAATAGTTTTTCTTGTGGGGTACTTTTGTGGAGGAATTTTGTGGAGGAGGTTGATTTCCTTAAGGAATTCAATAGTGTTTCTTGTGGGGTACTTTTGTGGAAGTATTTTGTGGAGGACGTTGATTTCCTTAAGGTATTCAGTAGTATATCTTGTGGCAGACTTTTGTGGAGGACTTTTGTGGGTGACTTTTGTGGAGGACTTTTCTGGAGAAGTTTTGTGGAGGAGGTTGATTTCCTTAAGGAATTCAGTAGTATTTCTTATGGGGTACTTTCGCGGGTGTCTTTTGTGGGAGTGTTTAGTGGGGGTCTTTTATGGAGGAGTTTTGTGCAGCAGGTTGATTTCGTTAAGGAGTTCAATAGTATTTCTTGCATGTTTTTCAAATGTGTGTGCAGCATTCGGTTTGATTTTAAATTTGAGATGATGAGTAGAGAATATTTAGTATACAAAAGTTGGTGTACTGTGAGTGGTGTTTCGCAACAGAAAGGTCTGTCTTCTTTAGGAGAAATTCATGTGTCATCTCAAAATGACCAGTTTTCAGGCGAGAACGAACGATTCTTTCTTTTCACTATTTGTGAAAATGAATTTTGAAACCATTTTTTGACGATGTTACACGTGAGCCTAGTGTAGTATACTTACTGATACGCTTCCTAGCTTCAACATAAGCCCGATTAACAGCATCATAAGTGATACAGGTCTGCGATCCTCCACTCGGCGGGCTGCAACAATAAAAATGCCAGAATGAAAGTTAGCACGTGCTCTGGATCTTCGGATACGAATATTATTTACCAGCATTCCTTTCTCCTCTAACCTCCTCTCTCTCTCTCTCTCTCTCTCTCTCTCTCTCTCTCTCTCTCTCTCTCTCTCTCTCTCTCAACCGACTCTCTGCCTCTATATATGATTTTTACTTGTTAAGTTAATTACCTAACCCTGTAGCCTACTTTCTTGGTGAGAAGGCTCCTGTCGTTCGCGTTTACTGTACGCATATACCATCTCTCTAGCTTCTCGGATATTCTGTATCAGGGTAACCCGAAACTATCATACGAACCGTAGCCTGTACACTCGCGAGAGCACATGAATTGACATATCTTGTTTCTTGGAACGAAATATACTGGCATTGACGTGCCGCTCGTGGCTTTTACCTCTGAAGGTTGACCCGCCGCGGTTTTGTCTCCTTGTCGACAGGATTTTGAATTAACGGGGGCATTTCCTTATCGGGAATTTGTCACGGACGATCAATCATGCGTCTGTCTATTAATTATACCTGTTATAGCTCTCTACTGTTTGACCCTTTGCGGGCGACGATTTCTGTTCAACCAAAGCACTCGAAAATGTTAAAACTTAAACTGCATGTAAAATCGTTAAAAAAATTTTCCCGGGAATGAATCCAACGTGGATTTGAAGAATGAAGCCACTTCTTTAAAATGAATTTCTTAAATTTGATGTATCACTCGTTCCGGCTGAACTGTACTTTAGAGGACCAAAAATTTTCAAGTTTTCTGTATGTGATGCTACACATTTTGACAAGAACATGATAGACGTGTAAGTTTTAGTACACGGAATTCAAGTTTTGATTAGCGGAGTTCACTCGTTGAAAAGTTATACACGTGTGAACATAAGCAATTTTAAGCGTTTTTGACAAGTTAGAGCGTCGCCATATTGGATATATTCGTTGGGTGGTAGAGGTAGGACTGTTGAGTGCATGCGCTGGATATATGGTGGGTGTTCAACGCATCGGCTAAGTAGTACTGAGTGGTATAGTCGAAATTGGTTTGGTGTTAGTTAACAGTGCACAACATTACACGCGTATAACTTCTGAACCAGTGAACTCCTGGCAATAAGACTTTCATTTTCGGTGGTTTCTGGTCGAAATCTATAGGACTGCATAAAAATAAGTTAAAAAAAATTGGTCCTCCAAAGTACAGTTTAACCCTTTTTTCGGCTGTTTGATGGAACAAAAATGAAGAACAGGTCGTGGAATGCTTTCAGGGTGTACCTTACATTATTGTTGGCGGTATTCCGTCAGAGGTCGATTAATCGTTAAAAAAAATCAGTTTTTAAGGAATCATTGTAAAGGGGCAGCTTCAAGCTTCAAATCCACGGTAGATTTATTTCCGGCAAAAATTTGTTGCTATTTCTACAGACGCTTAAAGTTATATTGTTCCCGAAGAAGAAGAGGTCTTGAGTTTTCCACCTACTCCTTCGCCATTTTTGTTGCATAAAACAGCCGGAAAAAATGGTAGATCAAATTTAAAAAATTCATTGCAAAGAAGAGGCTTCAGTCTTCAAATCCATGGTAGATTTATTCCCGGGAAAAATTTGTTGACGTTTCTACAGACGCTTAAAGTTATATTGTTCCCGAAGAAGAAGAGGTCTTGAGTTTTCCACCTACTCCTTCGCCATTTTTGTTGCATAAAACAGCCGGAAAAAATGGTAGATCAAATTTAAAAAATTCATTGCAAAGAAGGGGCTTCAATCTTCAAATCCGTGGTAGATTTATTTCCGGAAAAAATTTGTTGACTTATGTACAAACGGTTAAAGTTGCAGCGCTCTTAAGTACTCGAAGTTCTAGAAAATTATGAATGGCTTGAACTAAGAATTAAACAATTTTCAAAATCAAAGAATTGTTTCAAACATAGTAATATAGAAAAAAACTTGCGAATGCATGTGTCTACTAGATTTAATATAATGAAAGAGGTTGTTTGCAAACTGTGAAAGAAACTAAATAAAAAGGTAGTCATGTGTGAATCAGTGTTATTAGTGTTAGTGTATATTTATTCTGTTCGATTGCCTGGAACCGTACGTGAAATAGTCGCGTTTAGAACAAGTTTCCCTTTACAGCCTCTTGCACGGTCGAGGCGATATGACAAAATCAACTGAGAGCAATTTCAAAGTGACTAGGTACTATTCTCGGTTGTAAATTCGCAACAACACTTTCAACGACAAACTGGTTACGTAAATTTAGATAAAAATTGCGGCCGAAGGATCAACATATTCTATTTGTTCGTTCGTTGTCGTAAACATTCAGTTACGTAGCGACGGTGATCCCTTTTCGCGATCCAACCCTCTCTGACAGAGCAATCAGCATTGTTAATAGCATTTGTTGGTTAACTCAATGATTAAATTCATACCTAATCGTCAGTGTTACATTTACCATGGATCAAATACAACCGTTTTTCTATAAAAGGAGCTTCACATACAAAACTTACAAAAATTTATTAAACGTAAAAGTTAAAGTTAAAAAGCAAATAGTGACACTGAAATTCAGCTTTGATTTGTCATACTTCTTCACTCTTTGAAACTAGCACAAAATCAAAAATAAAAATTCATCAAAGATATTGATTCACGCAAGCACAATGAATCAACTGAGAATGAGCTTAACATGTGAAGGATTGATAAATAATAGTGTATTGTAAAAAAGAAATGGCGACATTCTTTATCGAAGATATTTATTTATCCTATCACAATAAATGAAATGAGGATGTCCGCGACATTTAAAGTCTACAATTGAATTGCGACTAGATCGACTTTATCGAAGATATTGATTTATGCAATCACAATAAATGAAATGGGGATGTCCGCGACATTTAAAGACTACAATTAAATTGCGACTAGATCCACTTTGTCGAAGATATTGATTTATGCAATCACAATAAATGAAATGAGGTTGCCCGCGACATTTAAAGACTACAATTAAATTGCGACTAGATCCACTTTGTCGAAGATATTGATTTATGCAATCACAATAAATTAAATGAGGTTGCCCGCGTCATTTAAAGCCTACAATTAAATTGCGACTAGATCGACTTTGTCGAAGATATTGATTTATACTATCACAATAAATGAAATGAGGATGTCCGCGACATTTAAAGTCTACAATTAAATTGCGACTAGATCGACTTTATCGAAGATATTGATTTATACAGTCACAATAAATGAAATGAGGATGTCCGCGACATTTAAAGCCTACAATGAAATTGCGACTAGATCGACTTTATCGAAGATATTGATTTATACAATCACAATAAATGAAATGAGGTTGCCCGCGTCATTTAAAGTCTGCAATTAAATTGCGACTAGATCAACATTGGTATATTACATGGAACAATTAATGCTACTTTGTGCAGTGTTCACTGCAGACGTAGCAAGAATCCGGAACTCGTTCCATTAATTGCACAAGCTATAGATTTTTCGTTTCATTCAGTATCAGCTGACAGAAAGAGGGAAGCATCGGTAGAAACAAGGCGGCATTGTAACGGTATACCAACAAGTAACAAGTATAAATTCGAGAGTTTGTTGCTTTTCTGTTGCCGAGTGAAACGCGGAGGCTCCTGTTACAATTTCGAACAAGGCGCGGCTCGTCCGGTCGGGCCGCCATTAATACGGTTCTCATGAATTCGATCAAATTTCGATTCTTCTTGCATTCATGAAGTCCGCCTGGCGATTTATCACGCCCAGCATACCGTGAATATAGAAATTCCATGGGAAATTCTTTGGCCGGTTCGCTAGGCCAGTTGCGAAAATATGCGGAGTGCACTTTAGCTGCATAAATGCACGTTGATCTGGCTTTCACTGTGATTGGAAACGCAGTGTGTAGAACGCGTGGGTCACTTATATCGTTTCGATGCTGTCCGAGGCCTGTAGTACTATATTTTCTTCCACTTGTACTCAATTTATTACTGCTCCCCATTTGTTATCAAAGTTAAAAAAAGTAAAAATTTACACAAAGTGATACTAGGAAATAAGAGCTTTAGTTAATTCTGTGTAGACTTGCGAATTTTTAGTAGTTGTAGAATTATAATTTTATTAATGAAATGAATAAGTTATATATATATATAAATTAATAATAATTTAAATTAATGTATAATATATTGATTATAGCATGCTATATGTATATAGCAATATAGTCATATAGTACTATAGTAATACAGTCATATAGTACTATAGTAATATAGTCATACAGTACTATAGTAATATAGTAAGATAGTACAATAGTACTATAGTAATATAGTATTATAGTATTATAGTATTATAGTATTATAATAATATAGCAATATAATCATACAGTAATATTGTAATATAGTTATATAGTAGTTTATAACATAGTACTATGTAATATAGTAGTATAGTAATATAATAATATATAGTAATATAGTAGTATAATAATATAGTACTATGTAGTAATATAGTAATATAATAATATAGTACTATATAGTAATATAGTAATATAGTCATACACAGTAATATTGTAATATAGTAATTTATAACTTAGTACTGTATAATATAGTAATATAATAATATAGTACTGTATAATATAGTAATATAATAATATAGTACTGTATAATATAGTAATATAATAATATAATACTGTATAATATAGTAACATAATAATATAGTACTGTATAGTAATATAGTATTATAGTATTATAGTAATATAGTAATATAGTAATATTTGTAGGGATATCTGTGGTGGGAATGAGAGAGAAACATTTATGAATGAAACAAAAGTGTATGAAGTGAATTTGGTTGTATATTAAAAATGAAATGAATAGACATGAAGAAGCGATTTTGTTATTAAAAGCATGGTTGTGATTTAGAATGGTTGTCATTAATATAATAATATAGTACCATATAGTAATATAATAATATAGTACCATATAGTAATACAATAATATAGTACCATATAGTAATGTAACAATATAGTACCATATAGTAATATAGTATTACAGTAATATAGTCATATAATAATATGGTAATATAGTAATATAGTAATATAGTAATATAGTAATATAGTAATATAGTAATATAGTAATATAGTAATATAGTAATACAATAATACAGTAATATAATAACATGGTAAAATAGCAATACAGCAATATAGCAAAATAGTAATATATAATATTGTAATATATAAATTTGTCATATATAAATTCAGAATTTATTTATTAATTATAATGATATTACTACCACATTTCTGGGAAAAATCTGGAGGAATTTAAATTTATATGAACCTGTTCAAAAATTTACTTTCTTGAGAATTGCCGAAAATTTAAATACTACAGAGACAAAATGATGAAGATAGCGTTATGAGTAAAATTTGCCGAAAAAGTTCATATATTTTCAGAAATGTATAGCATTGAAATAATTAGCGCATCGGTTTATAGTAGCAAGTAACGTAACGCCACGATTTATTTCAAGGTTCTGAACTCAGGAATTACAACAGTTCTCCATTGTCTTATCCGCGGTGATAAACAAAAGGAGATCTGGTTTTCCAGTGGCGCGCGTTCTCATTATACGAACGTTCTCACGACCCGTTATTCAGATGCACTTTTTATCCGACGATGATAAATTATCAGCGAGAGAGTACAATGTCCCTGGTGTGTTGCGGAAACACAGAACCAACAGGGAAGTTCATTTCTGGATTTGCCTTTGGAATACTTGAAACGTTTAAGATTGATCGCGAGAATGCCAACTTCAATCTGTATAATTTCCTCTTAATTAGTGCTATAGTTCACCAACAAAACTCTCCGCATTAATTCATACACACAAATCAGCTCAAGTTTATACGAGAACCTCTCCTTTCTCAGGAAACACTACAAACTTCGAGCGTCTATAGAAAAGTTAAAAAATTTGTCTCGGTAATGAATCTACCATAGATTTAAAGCTTGAATCTTCCCCTTTACAATGACTGCTTAAAATTTGATCTATGATTTTTTCTCGCCGTTTTATGCAACAAAGATGGGGAAGAGGTTATGTAAAGCCTCCGCAGTGCACCTATTGCAGAGTTAACGGTACACGTTCCAGTGAATGGTCGATAAATCGGTAAAAAAAAATCGTAGATTAATTTTTAAGAGATGATTGTAAAAGGGAAGCTTCAATCTTCAAATCTGGGGTTGGGGTCAGTCACAAGAAAAATTTCGCAAAGTTTCTGCTGACGTTTCAATGTACAACATTTTCGAGTACGCGTTGTCAGTTCCTCATGCAGGACATTCAAAAATCCATCTCTTACAATGTGAAAAAGTGTCTTTGGCAAAAATGAACAACGCAGTACGAAAATAGAGGCTTCGAGCTTTAAAATGGATCGTGGTTGACCGCTTTGCTATTTTTTCTAACGAAGTTATGGCATTTTAACACTAGATTTACGGAGCCCGTCAAAATGGCGGATTCAAACAATTTTAATTTACGATTATTAAGAGTGTAAGGAGACATTCGTGAGGAATTATTAAATAGATTTATTTTTTTGTGTACATATTACAATAAAAATCGCTCATGATCTAAGTAAATACAATTTTATTATTTTTATAAAGCAATGTAAAATAATCAATTTTAGTGCTCCGTAAACCTAGTGTTAAACTCGTTGATTTTTCGGGAAAATTTATCGTTCAAGTTACCCGTCCACTGGATCATGCAAACATGTTATTGTAATAATAGAGTAATGTGTCAAGACGAATCTAAAGATGCAATTGTAACATCCTATAACGTTGCGCAAGCTCCAATCAAGTATGGCCCGATAAACACGTTTCTAGAGTGTCCAGTCCACATAAAGGAACGAGGACAACAAAAAATGGCCCTAATTCTGAAAGAGACTGTCGCAGGAACAAAGGTTAGCTGGTTATAGAGAAAGTCCTGATTGCCGTTCTTGATCAGAGTTCCTGCTTTCTCTAGACTTCGAAAATGCCGGCGGAGAGGTCTTGTCCCGGTTGCGTAAGTTTATGTTTCGATTTGGTCAGATTTTTCATAGTCCGATGCCTTTTATTGGAAAGAGACCTGATTACATGGTGCGCGAGGTTATTCGATTGATTCGCGTATCCGCCACTCTCATAGTCGAGCTCGAATTAACTATTCATTTCATTCATTTAGCGGCCCGACCACTTTTTGACATTAACACGTTGATCGCTCACTTAACGATCACAAAGATCACACAAAACCAAAGCAATTTATTTTCCAAAACAAAAACCGGGAAGCTTAGTTTCCTGATATTAAAAATAATTATTTAAATAAAAATAAATTTTTAAAAATGCCACGTTTTTAAAACGGTCTAAAAAGTATAAAATAATAATAATAAATAAAAAATAATAATTTGAAAAAAATAAAAATAGAATGGACTAAAAAGTATAAAATAATTTTTAAAAAACGGGCTAAAAAGTATAAAATAATTTGAAAATAAAAACAAAAATTTGAAATTGTGAATTTTGAATTGCTGTGAAGGTACTTGTAAGATTTAAAACGAAAAACGTGACAACAGTTTATATCATTTGCGGAGCAATACAATTTTTAGTGATTTAGGTGAACTATTCTTGCATCAATTATCTTGCATGCGCCCCACGTTTTTCGTTTTAAATCTTACGTCTTCACAGCTATTCAAAATTCACAATTTCAAATTTTTGTTTTTATTTTTAAGTTATTTTATACTTTTTAGTCCGTTTTTTTAAAAATATTTTATACTCCTAAGTCCATTTTATTTTTATTTTTTTCAAATTATTTTTTTTTATTTATTACTATTTTATACTTTTTAGACCGTTTTAAAAACGTGGTATTTTTATTTAAATAATTATTTTCTGCTTTTTAATCTTGTGTGTGTGAAATTTTTCAATCGATTTCAAATATTTTTTATAATAAATATGTAACTACTATTAAAAAAATTCAGTCTAACATTTTAGTAATATTCTCAGTGTCAGTTGACTAAAACTGATACAGTTCAATTTTTAAACATATTCAAATGGATGGCTGCGATGATGATATAATACTTTCAACAAATTTTGTAACTTTTTCAAGAAAATATTTAACGCAAAATATGCAATGACATATCTGGTGATCTGGCGGCTTCCCAATTCGTTGAGTGGTAGAGGTATGTCTGTTCGGCGCATGCGCTGGATATATGGTGGGTGTTCAACGCATGTGTTAGGTTTATATTTATGGGATCGGCTAAATAGTACTGAGCGTACGGTATGAGGTTAGATCGTCGTGGGAACGGAGAGGGCCGACCCAACCATGGTATAATGTTTCGCATTTTGATTTGGTAAATATGTTATTATTACGTACGTGTTTGCGTTGCCGTCTAACGGATCTTCTCGGAACTGTTTAGCCCATTTTATGTGTATCACCTAGCAAATATATCAATGTGGCGGCGTTTTTAACCCTGTCAAAAAGGCTTAAAAGTGTTCAACTTTATACGCGTATAACTTTTGAACCAATGAATTCCTCACAATAAGATTTTCATTTTCGATGTTTTCTCGTCGAAATTTATAAAATTGTATTAAAAAAAAACTTGAATAAAAGAGTTCTCCAAAACGAAGTTCAACCCAACTTTCAATTATTTTGAGCAGATTTTTGATTTTTGTAAAATTTTCTTCCGACTCCGACTTGGACTCCACGTCTCCAACTTCACAGCCCTGATTAATAAGCTATCGGTAGAGACAGTGTTAAGTTGTCTTATATATTCTACAATAAATAATAAGAAAAATAGAACTAAAAAAAAACATTCGTACTTCAAGACCATTTGTTTACACCCCCAGAGGACTTAGTCCAAGATATCCAAGATTCTGCAGATTCCCCTTATTTTTATCAGCACCGTTTGCCTACTGGGTCGTTTATGTTCACAAATTAATTCCTTTACTGTAAATCTATGATCGTTAGAACGTCAAATGTTTAAAGCATTAATCGGGAAAAAATAAATATCGGACAGAAAGAAATTCGGGAGCGAAATTTCGCTCGGGGCATAAACGACTGCACGCTCATGATGGGTTATACAGGGTGTCCCGTAACTGGTGGTACAACCGAGCAGGAGGTGATTCTACATGAAAAACTGAGTCAAAAATACAGAATAAAATTTTTTTATACAAGGCTTTGTTTTCGAGAAAAATGAGTTTGAAAATTTGTCTAGTGCGCGTGCACTCTGCTTACTTGCGACTCAACGGACTTTATTCTGAGTTACCTCAACCTTTTTTCGCAAAGGTTTTCGAGGTTTGTATACATCGAATAAATCGAAGGTCGAGGTTACAATGTTACAATTACCTTTGAGGAATTCGTTTAATTCATAAATTGCTGGAAGTGCTGTCCACGTTGTTGTAGACATAATTGTGCTCTTCGTATTAAATTTGTTGGGTTTGTACGAAAAACAGAAATGGTTTTTATTTTTATAAATGGGCTACATTATATAGTGTACTTATTGTAACAGCTTATGGCAACGTGACAACGAGCGCGCACACACAACACAAGCAAAAACACGCTTCGTTCAAACTCGCATCACGCCACCTACATAACTCGCTCCTATGGCGGGAAACACAAACACCTATGTGTGTCAAACCTCATCAAAATTCCTTCGAACTCTTGTAATGTGCAATTATTATGTTTCTTTAAGTGTTCAAACGCTATCACAATTTTTTGTTGTAATTGTTCGATGCTCGTTATGTCATCACGATACACAATCGATTTCACCTGACCCCACAAATAAAAATCAAAGGCAGTGGAATCCGTTGAGCCGCAAGAAAGCCGAGTGCACGCGCACTGGTTCAAATTTTCAAACTCATTTTTCTCGAAAACAAAGCCTTGTATCAAAAAATTTTATTTTATATTTTCGACTCGGTTCTTCATGTAGAATCACCCCTTGCTCGGTTGTACCACCAGTTACGGGACACCCTGTATAAATGAAATGATTTACTCACAAGGATCCTCGGAGCAGATTATAAGTATAATCGTAAGCACTCGTTCTTCCCGGGCCGTTTAGGACCAAGGCACAGTCATCGCCGTTTGCATAAGCCTCGATCGGCTGATACTGTTGCAGTCCGTTGCATTCCCACGTGACCAGTAGCAGCAGCAGCAGTCTGATTATCGCGGATCGTATCCGCCCTATCGTGGATCTGCAACATTATAATAGGAACGATTATCTCTCCTCGTCATCGCTGTATCGCGAACCGATCGTGCCAGAATATTGGATCTCGAACCACTACACTACTTTCAGTCTCTTGTATCTGTCGCGAATTACTTTCGTCCGTGTCAGATCAATTTCTCGGTTCAACTCACTTCTAGATCTCTTCTCACAATAGCTGAGCATTTTTCATCTCCATCGAGCGACGTGATTCTTCTCACTGTTTATTACAAATAAACCAGTTACCTTTCGTTTTCTTAAACATTCTGCCGAAAGTCTCTTTACGTTCCGTTGAAAAGACAAAATTTGTTCCCGTGACTGTTTTATTAAATAAAAAAACATTTCAGAAGTTACACAAATTTTGTTCAACAATGAATCTAACATGGATTTGAAGAATCAAGTTTCCCCTCTTCAACGACACCTTAAAGTTTGATGGACACCTTTTTTGTTTACTGTTTTACAACACAAAAACGGGGAAGATGTAGATGAACTCAAGATGAGTTCTCCCTCGAAAACAGATCTGAAAAACGGCTGTAGAAAAGTTAAAAAATTTTTTTTTTAGAATGAATCTATCATGGATTTAAAGATTGAAGCTTCCTCGTTGCAATAAATTTTTTAAATTTGACGTACGATTTTTCCAGCTGTTTTTTGCAACAAAAATGAGGAAGAGACCATTTAAAGCCTCGACAGTGTGCCCATTGCAAAGTTGGCGGCACACGTTCCGATGAATGATCGATAAATCGGTCAAAATAAATCGTAGATCAATTTTTAAGACCTAAGCAAGAAGAATTTTTCAAAGTTTCTACAGAGGTTTCAATATGCAACATATTCGGGACAGCACGTGTCTTCAGTTTCCCATGCAGAACATCCAAAAATCCCCCTGTGACGTCGTGTAAAAATATCTTGTTACGCAAATTCTCCGGAATTTGTTAAATAGCGTATTGTTCTCAACAACGATTTTAACAAGAGCATAGCGTTTCAAAATCGATGTACAGTATTTAATCGGTAATTGTCCCAAATGTCTCCGACATAATTGTCCCTGAGATATCCCCACTAGTACGGGGTGTACCCCCTTAAGGGGCCGTGAATCTCGAGAGGCCTCGGTCGCCGAGAAATATGACACCATGCGGCTCGGGTATATCAGTGGGACCACACTAATCCGAATTTCCAACTTCTTTATTATTCATTATTTTTTATGGGATTTCGATGACCATATTTGTGGCATTTTTCTAATAAAATTGATACCAAATATGATATAATTCCGATGATATTTACTTGTGTAATCGACGATTAAAGTTTCGGGCGCGAGGAAAGATAGCGTATGGGAAAGAAAGAGACGCGGAGTGTCGCAGTCGGCGGCACAGTTCAAAGGCTCGCGCGTCCTCACAATGTATTACCAAGGAATAACTTTTTTATTATTACTTATTTTTTTATGAGACTTTTTCTAATAGATTTGTGACATTGTTCTGATTAAAATGATACCAAACACGATATAATTCGGATCATATACAGGTGTATGGTCATTATGTATAGGTCAGGTACATAACATCGGTGAGGCAACAGTAATGCAATGACGACACTTTTTCATTTTTAATTAATCTTTCAGGAGACTTTTACCATCATATTTGTAATATTTCTCTGATCAAAATTTTTCTGATTATACATACATATCTATTTTTTTAATTGACGATGGAGTAAGTTTTGGTGAAGAAGTCCCATAAAAAAATTATGATTAATAAAGAAGTTGGAAATTCGGTTTATGTATGTTTACATTTCTCGGTGACCAATGATATCCCTCGCGTATAAACGCCCCTGCGCAGACCCGTGCTATGGACAATTATCGATGAAATACTGTGCTTTGAATATTTACAAAAATTAGTAGTTTTAAAATAGTTTGCACGTTGCTCGAATGATCTTAACGCTAAACCTACCGAGAATCAAAATTGCCTGTGTTATTTTATAATATAAAAATTTAGTGTTAAACCATGACAAACGTGCACAAGTCTTACGGGCCAGCATTATAATCGTCCCCTATAATGTGTTGTGGATAATTATCGATGAAATACTGTAATTCATATAGAATTCAGAGAAAATTTAATATTAATCTAAAATTAATATATATATATATATATATATATATATATATATACGTTCACATATTGTACATTCATTTTTCAAAATCAAATCATAATAAATTTTGCGAAATTAGCAGGGCGACCAAGGTACCCGATTTTCGTGCTTGACTGAGGCTAAAATCGCCGCGCATGCGCGTGAAAAGCGCCAACAGTCCCATCACTGCTAGTGACGAATGTCTCTTTAAATTTCGTTTGTCCCGAGGCACGCACACGATCATGTTCGGTCTCATCAATACCGTCGGGTGGACTATAGTAGTGGGCTTTTGTCAATACGTATAACTCCACACAATCAAATTTTGCAAAAACTTTAACAGCTTATATCTCAATAACTATTTGTTTGCGGCATATGGCACCTTTCAAACTTTTTCTCTCCCCGATGAGTAGAAGGCGTTGATGTAAAAAAAAAACTTTAACAACAATTTTCTTTGTTATAAACAATTTTGCGGCAAGTCTCTCTTACAAATGTCCACCGATCCAGAGGTGTAGATTCACCCCTAGGACGGATGACCTTTACTTTTTATACACCCTGTACAATTTCTACAAGACTGGTTATACCGTATTACGCAATTTCGAATTTTCTCGCTGTTTGTGACGCGTAATACAAGCTTCAAATTTGACGATCCGTGTGCAGTCGATCTCGAAGTCGATGAACAATGTTCACAGGTTTGAACGAAAGTGAACGCGCTCATCGCGTTTCACATATCAATCAGATAAGAAAGGCGACGGACACTTGCAACGATTTCAGTTTCTTTCCTCCGCGATTCCTGTTTCTCTCTGGTCACCTCGCTTGTTCTGCACACCGATCACGAATCGAACGAGCAGGAGAAAAAAAAAACCGGTTGCCGATTTCGTAAGTCCTACATATTAAAACTGCTCTTTCCGTCAATGACTCCGATCGAGATCGGATCGATACGATTCAGAGAATCCTTTGCGCGACGCGTAAAAACGTCACAATACAACTTTCATGCATTTTTGTCATTGACTTTGATAGGTTGGCGATCGATCTTGGAGAAACGATTCCTGCAATCAAGGGAAACCGGATTCGATTTATATCTTACTCATCGACAAACAAATTTTTGTTTTCTGATTAAACTAATCCTCTTTTACGTGTATTATAATGTTTCAGAAATTGACGAGAAAATTGAACGTTTAAATGTATGGGTTTGTTGTATGAATTGTTTTCAATAATCTATATTAATAAATATACAGGGTGTTCAGTTAAAAACTTAACAGCCGAATATCTCGAAAAGTATGAATGATATTAAAAAAGTGTATAACACTTGTCCAAGGATTTTCGAGGGGGGAAAATTGCGGCAGTATCAGTCTTTTATTTGGGTGGTGTTTTCAAGGTCATTTGAAGGTCAACATGGTTTTTTAAAATGGAAACCTATATTTTTTATTATGGGTTCTTGTTGTACGTAAAAAGACCAGTAATTTTCGTAGGATACCTTTTTTTATCCGCGCACTAGTTTCGGAGATATTTAAAGAGGAGTTTTCAAGGAAGAACACATCTCGAGTTCTTCATCTACACCTTCCCCATTTTTGTTTTGTAAAACAGTAGAAAAAAGGTGTCCATGAAATTTTAAGTCGACGATCAGACCTCGTATAAGCTCAAGAAACATACTATTAGATACAAGCTGCATAAATTGACAAATTCACATTGAGACAATCAATTTCCAAATAAAAATCTAGCTACACTGAATTCTTATTACCTTTAGGAAGTATTGATGTTTGCAAATTGCAAATGTATATTTAGCAATACTACATATGGGCAATATTGTCCGTCACACAGACAATGAATATATTTTGCGTACAATGGCGCTAATAATTTATTTATCGACTGTAAATGTATAGTTTCTTGGACTATTAGAATTAATTGTCGTTGTAGAGGGGAAGCTTTATTCTTTAACCCCTTGCCTTACGATTTATTTTACGGTTTCACTGATTAGAATTTCTTTGTAGTTCATAATTTCTTAGAAAAAGTAGAAAATGTCTATCTATTGCATGTCTATATGTTCTCCAATTGCTGTACATTAACAACAACAAAATAGAATTATATTTCGGCTTAAAGGAAATTGATAACATACATCTTTATTAGACTTTGTTCAGAATCTTCATCACGTCTCTCAGACGATATTGTAAGCGAAGGGGTTAAATCTATGTTGAATTTAGTGGACTACGATTTTTTTTTACCGATTTATCGATCATTCACCGGAACGTGTACCGCCAACTATGCGATAGGTGCACTGTTTAAATGCTCTGTTCCTCATGTTTATTGCATAAAGCAGCCAGAAAAAATAGTTGATCAAATTTCAGAAAATCACACTAAAGAGAAGACACCAATCTTCAAAATTCATCGTAGATTCGTTTCCGATATTTTCGAGGAAAAACGTGTAGAGTGTCATTAACTTATTTCGCCTAATTTTGACGATTGCTGAACGAAGATCAATGTTTCCACCATTTGGAATGACACACATTTACACACTACACCTGTGCCTAACTGGTAAATCTATAAATAGTCGGGTTTAAATGATAATCTGCCGTTAATGAAATAAATTGTAATTTCATACGGTCTTGGACTCGGAGCCGTTCAACACCCGATCGGTAATTATGGCGGCTTAAAATAAAGGTGAACGAACGCGTGGTCGTTCGAACATGCCTACTGCATACTAGCTTATGTATATCTATAGTATTTTCTCTGTGAACGGACGGGAAAATATTTCTGCGAATCGAATCACGATTTCATATCTCCCGTTCGATCGGTTATAATCTCGCGTCAAGGTGGACGTTCACTTTATCAATAGATTAGAATATTTAAATAAGACTGAAAATTATTATCGGATCTACTGACAAAATTATCAACTTCGTAAAATAGCCAGGGTAACAAAATGGATAAACTTCCGAAAAGACCATACCTCCGATTTTTTTATACTCTGGATTCTTACGTATTTTGACGTACTGATTACGAATATGATAGTGAAAATTGGCGCAAATGTTATTTTCATAACGGAAACCACGAAAAAACCATAAAAATCATAGTTTTTTTCCATTTATTTTCGTAAATAATGATAATTTTGAATAATACTTCAAATAAAAGTTGTAGGTCTCATCGAAGTACACATTTTATGTGCTATTGATTTTTGTCATAAAGACAATAGTTTTTGAGTGAAACGATATTAAATGTTCAAAACTCCATATAACTCATGAAACACAAATCAAGTTTTATTGTTAATTTCATTAGTTAATACTAGAAAGGGATACAGCAAAGCTCCTCCCTCGCCCACGTGTTTTCTGTATCATTGGATTTTTAACTTTCCACCTTCTACGGGAACCTTCATCCCCAAAAGGAATAACCTAACCTTACCGAACCTAAACTTAAACATTAAGTTAAACTACTGTTTGTTATAGAAGAAATGAAACAACCTCATATAAACTAAAAAATAAACCTGTTTGTTCTAAAAATACCTAACCTAAATCTAAACCTAAACTTAAATGTTAGGTTAAACGACTGTTCGTTATAGAAGAAATGAAACAACCTCATGAGGGCATTAACACTAGGTTTACGGAGCACTAAAATTGATTATTTTACATTGCTTTATAAAAATAATAAAATTGTATTTACTTAGATCTTCAGCGATTTTTATTGTAATATGTACACAAATAAATAAATCTATTTAATAATTCCTCACGGATGCCTCCTTACACACTTAATAATCGTAAATTAAAAAATGTTGAATCCGTCATTTTGACGGGCCCCGTAAATCTAGTGTTAAAATGGAGAGTGGCTCCGTATAAGTCAATAATTACCTATCATTTTTCTCGGAAAGTATTATCTTTATGACAAAAATCAATACGACATAGAATATGTATTTCGCTAAGGTCTACAAATTTTATCTGAACTATTTTTCAAAATTCCCATTATTTACGGAAATAAATGGAAAAATTATGATTTTTATACTTCTATCAGTGTATAAAAAAAAATCGGAGGCATGGTCTTTTCGGAATTACACCCAAAAAAATAAACAGTGACTATTGGCTTCTGCTCGAACTTTTTTACGTTTCGTTTAAGAAACCGTTTGTTTCTGTGAGAGTTTTATTTAAAAATATGTTTTAGAAGTTACAGAAATTTTTTTCGTGAATGAACCTGGCATGGATTTCAAGATTGAAGCTTCCCTTTTACAACGACAGTTTAAAGTTTGAGGTACGATATTTTTCGGTTGTTTTATAAAACAAAAATGGGGAAGATGTAGATGAATGTCTTCCTCGAAAACACTATTACTAGAAACGTCTGCAGAAAAGTTAAATAATTTTATTTTAGAAGGAATCTATCATGGATTTAAAAAGTGAAGCCTTCTGTTTTCAATGAATTTTGAAAATTTGACGTACGTTTTTTTTCCAGCTGCTTCATGTAACAAAAATGAGAGAGATGTCATGTAAACGCACCACAGTACACCTATTGAAAAGTTTGCGTTACGCGTTCCGATGAATGATCGATAAATCGGTAAAAAAAATCGTAGATCAATTTTTAAGAGCTGTTTCTAAAGGGTAGACTTCAATCTTGAAATCTGTGGCGGATTGAGTCACAAGACGAATTTTGCAAAGTTTCAATATGCAACATTTTCGATACAGCACGTGCCTTCAGTTTCCCATGCAAAACATCCAAAAATCCCCATGTGACGCCGTGTAAAAATACCGTAGATAAAAATGGACGACGAAATGCGAAAGTAGAGGTTTGAAGCTTGAAAATGGGACCAATCTTATTGTCCTACGATTATTTTTTACGGAACTAAAAAAATGTGAAGTTTAATGTTTAGCAGTCACTGTGTATTAATGAAGTACTCTGTTCCACACTCAAAAATCTTCCGTCACATCGAACAAAAAAATCTTAAAAATAAGTTAACAGTGCATAATGGAAGTAGAGGCTTCAAGCTTGAAATTGACATTAGTTTTATTATCCTACGATTATTTTTTACGGAACTAAAAAAATGTGAAGTTTAATGTTCAGCAGTCACTGTGTATTAATAAATTACTGTGTTCCACCCTCAAAAATCTTCCGTCACATCGAGCAAAAAAATCTTAAAAATTAATTAACAGTGCATAACGGAAGTAGAGGCTTCAAGCTTCAAATTGACATTAGTTTTATTCTCCTACGATTATTTTTTACGGAACTAAAAAAATGTGAAGTTTAATGTTTAGCAGTCACTGTGTATTAATGAAGTACTCTGTTCCACACTCAAAAATCTTCCGTCACATCGAGCAAAAAAATCTTAAAAATTAATTAACAGTGCATAACGGAAGTAGAGGCTTCAAGCTACAAATTGACATTAGTTTTATTCTCCTACGATTATTTTTTACGGGACTAAAAAAATGTGAAGTTTAATGTTCAGCAGTCGCTGTGTATTAATGAATTACTCTGTTCCACACTCAAAAATCTGCCGTCACATCGAGCAAAAAAATCTTAAAAATGAATTAACAGTTCATGACGGAAGTAGTAGCTTCAAGCTTCAAATTGACATTAGTTTTATTCTCCTACGATTATTTTTTACGGAACTAAAAAAATGTGAAGATTAGTGTTCAGCAATCACTGTGTATTAATGAATTACTCTGTTCCACCCTCAAAAATCTGCTGTTGCATGGAGAAAAAAATCTAAAAAATTAATAAATAATGCATAGCGGAAGTAGAGGCGGCAAGCTTCAAATTGAGATTGGTTTTATTGCCCTACGACAATTTTTTACGGAACTACAAGTATTGCAACTTCAGGCGAGCCGTCGCATATCACGAAACATTTCGTTCCGTAATAAACATAAATATTTTTTAACTGCCTCGAACATAAAAATCTAAGTGCACAAGGCTTACATCACGTTCAGAAACATGCGCAGAATGTAGCAACGATTTTTCGCGTGTTTCGCAACGCATATTTCGCTTAAAGTGTCCGCAGGAAAATGAAGCGATCATAACGCCTCACGTGCCTCGTAGTCACGCGCAAGCATCCGATGTTTTTGCGGTCGCTTCTTTGTTACAGTTATCCCGTATTTTGCAACATGGTTTCTCTCTACTTTGTTCATGCGTCCGCGAAAGAACATGCACAATTACGAGCTCGCATATATACGCGATAAAATCGTGGGCGGACTTGATCTTGATCTAGCAAATTGCGTCTTCTGTTCAGAGACGTGTCTTCAACCCTTTAACTGTCAACGAACTGCGTTGTTGTCTTCCATCGCTACTTGTACTGTCTCTTGAGCATTGTTAATTTACAATTTGTAAATTAACAAATTACTAAATTTAAGAATTACCAAATTGAAATCCAAGGATTACTAAATTAAGGATTACTATATTACTGAATTCCTAAATCTGAGGATTACTAATTTAATAAATTACTAAATTCCTAAATCTGAGGATTACTAAATTATTAAATTACTAAATTCCTAAATCTGAGGATTACTGAATTAATAAATTACTAAATTCCTAAATCTAAGGATTACTAAATTTACATATAATCAAATTACTAAATCTAAGAATTACCAAATTAAAATTTGAGGATTACCAAACTAAGGATTATTTAATGACCAAATTGCCAAATCACTAAATTTAAGAATTACCAAATTGAAATCCGAGGATTACTAAATTAAGGATTACTATATTACTGAATTCCTAACTCTGGGGATTACTAATTTAATAAATTACTAAATTCCTAACTCTGAGGATTACTAATTTATTAAATTACTAAATTCCTAAATCTGAGGATTACTAAATTCCTAAATCTGAGGATTACTAAATTAATAAATTACTAAATTACGAAATCTAAGGATTACTAAATTTACATATAATCAAATTACTAAATCTAAGAATTACCAAATTAAAATTTGAGGATTACCAAACTAAGGATTATTTAATGACCAAATTGCCAAATCACTAAATTTAAGAATTACCAAATTGAAATCCGAGGATTACTAAATTAAGGATTACTATATTACTGAATTCCTAACTCTGGGGATTACTAATTTAATAAATTACTAAATTCCTAACTCTGAGGATTACTAATTTATTAAATTACTAAATTCCTAAATCTGAGGATTACTAAATTCCTAAATCTGAGGATTACTAAATTAATAAATTACTAAATTACGAAATCTAAGGATTACTAAATTTACATATAATCAAATTTCTAAATCTAAGAATTACCAAATTAAAATTTGAGGATTACCAAACTGAGGAACATTTAATGATCAAATTTCCAAATCACTAAATTTAAGAATTACCAAATTGAAATCCGAGGATTACTAAATTAAGGATTACTATATTACTGAATTCCTAAATCTGAGGATTACTAATTTAATAAATTACTAAATTCCTAACTCTGAGGATTACAAATATATTAAATTACTAAATTCCTAAATCTGAGGATTACTAAATTATTAAATTACCATATTACGAAATCTAAGGATTACCAAATTAAAATTTAAGGATTACCAAAGTAAGGATTACTAAATTTCCATATTATCAAATTCCTAAATCTAAGAATTACCAAATTAAAATTTGAGGATTACCAAACTAAGGATTATTTAATGACCAATTTGCCAAATTACTAAATTTAAGGATTACCAAATTAAAATCAGAGGATTACTAATTTAAGGATTACTATATTACTCAATTCCTGAATCGGAGGATTACTATATTGATAAATTACTAAATCTAAAAATTACCAAATTGAAATCCGAGGATTAATAAATTAAGGATTACTATATTACTAAATTCCTAAATCTGAGGATTACTTAATTTATAAATTACCAAATTACAAATTCTAAGGATTACAAAATAAAAATTTGAGAATTACCAAAGTAAGGATTACTAAATTTCCATATTATCAAATTTCTAAATCTAAGAATTACCAAATTAAAATTTGAAGATTACCAAACTAAGGATTATTTAATGACCAAATTGCCAAAGTACTAAATTTAAGAATTACCAAATTAAAATCAGAGGATTGCTAATTTAAGGATTACTATATTACTCAATTCCTGAATCGGAGGATTACTAAATTGATAAATTACTAAATCTAAAAATTACCAAATTGAAATCCGAGGATTAATAAATTAAGGATTACTATATTACTAAATTCCTAAATCTGAGGATTACTAAATTATTAAATTACTTAATCGAAGAATTACAAAATTAAAAGTTATTATCTTCCATGGCTATTTGTACTGTCTCTTGAGCATTGTTCATTTTCAATTTGTACAATATCGATGATGGAACGCGCCACGGTAATTATATAAATGCACCGGTTCAACGCAGATCAATAGGATAATAAATTTATTTCTAGAGCGCACAAAAAGCGGATTATATCACGATTGATTATTATTATTATTGGGTCGCCCCGTTTCTCTTTCTGACTTTCCCGTTCTCTGTAACCATTCGACTTCGGAATTTCGATTTTCATTAACCGAACGTGAAACTTTTATTTATACCTTTTTGTACAATGTTCATCAATCCGTAGAAATCTGTGCACAAATTAATTCGTAGCACTTTCTTGATCTTATACAAGCAATTAAAACTGATTTTTTTATATCGAAAATATTTCTTTCAGTTACTTAAGAGGCCTTGTCCAAAGTGAAAAACGACTACTCTGATTGAAACTGCTGTCATTTCTACGAATGATTGAATTTACTGAAAATTGTATGCTATATTTTAGATAATATATTCTAGTTTGGGAATAAAAAAAATTGTTTATTTCTGACAGTTCAATTTCTGTTAGCGATGGCGGCAATCCATCGATGTACTGATAGAAAGCCGTGTCGAAAACAGCGAATTACTCTGCCAATTTTCAATATTTCGTTCGGAAAAAAATGCAAAACAAAGTAAAGAGTTTTCTTAGTAATACTGTAAAATACCGGAATTTTCCACTTATTAGTTCTCTTTAAATAAATTCCCGAATACATCACATTTTTAGATAGTCAAAATAGTGCAGATTAGGTTTCGAAAACAGCGAATTACTCTGCCAATTTTCAATATTTCGTTCGGAAAAAAATGCAAAACAAAGTAAAGAGTTGTGTTAGTAATACTGTAAAATACCGGAATTTTCTACTTATTAGTTCTCTCAAAAAAAATTCCCGAACATTTTTAGATAATCAAGATACTCTTAATTAGGTTTCGAAAACAGCGAATAACTCTGCCAATTTTCAATATTTCGTTCGGAAAAAAATGCAAAACAAAGTAAAGAGTTGTGTTAGTAATACTGTAAAATACCGAAATTTTCCACTTATTAGTTCTCTTTAAAAAAATTCCCGAATACAGCACATTTTTAGATAGTCAAAATAGTGCAGATTAGGTTTCGAAAACAGCGAATTACTCTGCCAATTTTCAATATTTCGTTCGGAAAAAAATGCAAAACAAAGTAAAGAGTTGTGTTAGTAATACTGTAAAATACCGGAATTTTCCACTTATTAGTTCTCTCAAAAAAAATTCCCGAACATTTTTAGATAATCAAGATACTC
Source organism: Sphecodes monilicornis (assembly GCA_913789915.3). Classification (NCBI taxonomy): domain Eukaryota; kingdom Metazoa; phylum Arthropoda; class Insecta; order Hymenoptera; family Halictidae; genus Sphecodes; species Sphecodes monilicornis. The sequence goes on along the minus strand of OU565301.1, from coordinate 5,824,285 downwards.
TTAATTAGGTTTCGAAAACAACGAATAACTCTGTCATTTTTTAATATTTTGTTTTGACAAAAATGCTGCATAAAGTTAAGAGTTCTGTTAGTATCACTGTGAAACGCCAGAATTTTCCACTTATTAATTATTGGTGAAAAAAATACCGAAAACAGTACATTTTTATATAGTCAAGTTGGTGGGTTAACCCGTTCATTGAAAACTCTTTGGGACAATCTCTTTTCAATCTCTGCTATTATGCTTATTTGTTAGTACGGCTGGAGATACATAATATGGTTTTATTACACGGTCCGTTGTAACAGAGCGAATTGCGGTTTCGCAATTTTTTGCGGGCAACTTCTTCTCCAGTTTTCACCTTTCTTCCGGTATGCCGCGCCGAAACAGATTTCCTGTGTTCCAGTGATCCGATTTCTTGCTGTTACGCGGTTAGAATACCGGATCGAGTAGAATGATTCATAAGAATCGGAGGTTCAAGAAAGGAAATCGATGGATCACGGAATAATTGGCTTATCGCCAAGTCGACGATGTAACTGAACACGGACATTTGCCCGTGCAAAATTATACAATACCGTGAAAAATTGATCAAACTTCAATCTCTTGCGTCAATCAACTTTCCTGACAATAGTATAAATGTTTCAGATCGTTTCGTACATTTATTCGATTAAGGAAATGTGTTCAACACTCTTAACCCTTTGCACTCGAAGTTATTTTAACTAAAAAATCAAACATTTCTTCTAAACTAAAATATTTTTATTGTACATAATTTTTTTCATTATTTGCGTACGAAACTGATACAGTACCTCATACAATATTTAAATATTCAGTAATATATTACATATAAACAAATTTAATCATGTAAACAATATTCTGAATAATCGTGTAGCAATTTGTAATAGCGCCTCAGAGTCGCCATTCGAGTGCTAAGGGTTAAATTAAATCGCGTTTGATATCATTGTGAACAATTAATTAGATTTTATTATCTTGCCCTAATGTGCACTGCGTTAATGAACATAAAATTGTTTCAGATCGTTTGGTACACTTATTTAATCAAGGTAAACATTTTAAAGCAACAAAGTAAGTTTATGGTTCCTCTCATTCTAAATCAAGAAGTCATGACTTTTCTTTGCTAAATTTTTGCAATATTTCATTATGGAAGTGCCATACATTTGATTAAACATTTTAAGTTACAAGAAACCAGTCAAATTAATTTTTTATATGCTGTTATTCAGAATCATAGAACACAGCACAGTATTTAAGTAGCGGTGTCCAGCGCAAGCGCCCCTCACGCACCTGCTTCCCCTTCCTACTGTCAGTTTGCGCAGGCGCAGTGTGTTCTCTCACCGCCGACCAAGACATCGAGTAACCGACCCGCGCGTCATGAAACATTCGACGATCATCTTTTTAATGCGAGAAGCGAGCATATTGGTAATCGGTTCGCCGCGACACGCCAAATTTTTGCAGCATTTAATTATGGAGGTACCATACACATAATTAAACATTTTAGGGTACGACTTCGGGAAGGTCCCCCCACCCTTTCGGCACGAGACTTACGTCATTCTCTTCGTTTTGACATGCTGATCACGAAATGTAATTGTCATTTTTGGCGGAAATCAATAGTTTTCGAGATATTCGAGAAAAAATATTGCTACTACTACATGAATCCTGCGTATACCTACGCGCCCTAGACGGCCTGCCGCTGCGTGTATGTTAATTTCGTTCATGGTACCTGCTTCATGAAATATTACAAAAGTTTAGCGGAGGAAATTTGGGAACTCTCTTAATATCATACCGTGTTCTATGATTCTGAATAAAAGCATAGAGAAAATTAATTTTACTAGTTTCTTGTAATCTAAGATGGGCTGAACTTCGGAAAAGTTCCCACACCCTTTCGGCACGAGACTTACGTCATTCTCTTCGTTTTGACATGCTGATCACGAAATGTAATTGTCATTTTTGGCGGAAATCAGTAGTTTTCGAGATATTCGCGAAAAAATATTGCTACTGCTACATGAATCCTGCGTATACCTACGCGCCCGAGACGGCCTGCTGCTGCGTGTACGCAGCATAGACCCCCCTCACTTCTGCTCCTCGGCGCAGCGGCGAGCAAGCAACCTATATAACGGGTGAACTTGTTAAAAAGGTATTTTCAGTATAGAATATAGAACCATTGGGATTTCTGAGATTTTTAATATCGACGAAGGTGAGACGCTAAAACATTGATCGTTCGGAAGAAAACTAATCAAGAATAAGTCGGGGTACGATAACGGGGTGGCTAAATTCATCTCTTGCGCCGCCATCGCCCCATCTAACCCTGACCAACATCTGAACTACAATAGCTTGTAGTGATCTGATTCTGACACTAATAAAGGGACGATCGGAATCACCACGTGTAAAACTATCTCAAGAAAATAAACGTCGATAAATTCGAGGACCTAATTAAGTCCATACAATTAGCATTCCCACTGAACTAATGGATCTTCGGTAAGTTTTTAAGCTTTACATATATTATCAAATTTGATAGTTAGCAAATGAGAAGTAGCAATGTTTTAGAGTCTCACATTCGTCAATATTAAAAATCTCGGAAATGTTCCTGTATTCTATACTGAAAATATCTTTTTAACAAGTACACCCGTTATATAGGTTGCTTGCCAGCCGCTGCTCCGAGGAGCAAAAGTGAGGGGGGTCTATGCTGCGTACACGCAGCAGCAGGCCGTCTCGGGCGCGTAGGTATACGCAGGATTCATGTAGTAGTAGCAATATTTTTTCGCTAATATCTCGAAAACTACTGATTTCCGCCAAAATTGACAATTACATTTCGTGATCAGCATGTCAAAACAAAGAGAATGACGTAAATCTCGTGCTGAAAGGGTGTGGGAACTTTTCCGAAGTTCAGCCCATCTTAGATTACAAGAAACTAGTAAAATTAATTTTCTACAAGCTTTTATTCAGAATCATAGAACACGGTGTAATATTAAGAGAGTTCCCAAATTTCCTCCGCTAAACTTTTGCAATATTTCATGAAGCAGGTACCATGCACGAAATTAAACATTTTAATTTACCAGAAACTAGTCAAAGTGGTCTTATAAGTGTCGTTACTAAAAATCATAGACCACAATATTTAAGGTATCCACGATTTTTCTTTGCAAAATATTTGCAATATTTCATGAAGGATGTACACGCAATAAGTCATTTTAATTACACCGACGAACTGTACTTTCACGGTAGCCAAAATGAATCTCAAATGAGAGGTGCAATGATGAAAAAAAAAACTGCGCCAAAACATTATAGTTATAGGGAACGTACCATTTAAAGAAGTCGAAGGATGGAATATTGCCATCGATCTCGAAATCAGATCGAGCATGAATCGCATATCGGAAACTCGCGAAATGTATCTTGTTATGGCAAGGGGGAGGGGGGGCGTTTGCTATCGAGCCAGAGGAAAGTGAAAGGAGAATCCGCGGTAGACGCAACGAGAAAGTAATCCACTTGTGATCTTTTATTCCGATTAGCTTGCCGGCTGTTATCTGAATCGTGTTGTTACGCATATCCGCAGCCTGAGAAAACGTTATCACGTGCCGATTCTTTTCTGGCTGAGTAATTAACAATTAGCGACGACCCTGTTTCGTAACAATGTCGACTTCGATGCGCTTTTTCTTGCTTTCACCGAAACAACGGTCTTCAAGCATTTTTCCTTTACTTCATTTTTGCTGAAATTTTGGAGTGCACAGGTGATATGAGAAATTACTCTGCGGTGCAGAATTTTTTGTTATGCACTCGTTCTTTTTCTTTTTTTCTTTCGATCGGGTTTTGTATAATCGAATGGGAACATGAAGTGCCTTTTACTTTTAAGAGGCCGTAAACCGAGTCTTTAGCCATTTCTTTCGGTAATAAAATGTTTGCTTGTTGTTTACGGGTTTTATTACATTTATTAAGGAATTTAAAACTACTGTTGCAATATTTTTGATTTGTTAAGATGTTTGAAATAAGAAATAAAAATCTATGTAGCTCTTGCGGTTTGCAATCAGCAATTTTCTTAAATTGTTTGTATACCAAATTAAGGTGGTTTCTTGAAAATTGTTTGCAGTAGAATTGAATGAGTTCTGAACACTTTTGCTATGAACAATTTTGCGAAATTGTTGTATACTAAATTAAGATGTTTCTTGAAAATTGCTTGCACAGTAATGTAAATGAGTTCTAAACATTTCTAATGGTTCCATGATTTTGTGTAACAGTGTGAGTAAAATTAATTTGACAAGTGTTATGTAAATTATGAGACCATGGATTTCACTTATGTGTTACTGCAATAGCAAACTTGTTGTAGGTCTGTATACAATATTGATAAAACGAGAAGAAATAAATTTTGAAAAAATAATGGTACATTTTGTTAGTAGAATTTTATTTATTATAGACTATTGTACGAATTGATATCAATGGGTTGAGCAAGCTTCAGTCATAAATAATTTCAAACATTTATGAATACTTATAAAAATCTGTGTGGTAAATTGCAATTTTATTTGCACAGTTTTGTAACCGTTAAATAAAATGTAATTTACTTAACGATCTACTGTTATATCATAGCCGACTTTATCGTTAAGATTCGTGATTATAGTTCGTTCAGCAACGAATCACGAGTGCGCGAAACAATTGGTGAACCTAACGATCCTTCGGAATAATAATTGTACCGTGCGTTCTAATTACTAATTGCATCTTACGTCACAGCGTTAAAACTAAGTTCTTCAATACCTTAATAAGAACGTTGGATTATAGCAATTGAGCTGGTTGTTGATTATCTTGTAAAATACGGTATTCAAATGTAGCACCGAGTGTGCATTTATTACGCGTTTGGCGTTCAGTGGTATTCGCAAAATGACAACTAATGATTTTTGCAGAAATTAAGAGCAATTAATGATACGGGAGAAATCAAGTCAATCATTTCTTCTTTATTTGGTTGGTTTTAATAATTACTGAACATTCCTGTGCGATACCTATAATTAGAGCATGTTGTACAATGGTTTCTTGTGTTTGGAAAAATTTGTTCCTAAAACAGTTCGGTTACCGAATTGAAATGTGAGGATTGCCAAATTAAGGATTATAAAGAATTACAGTATTACTGAATTCTTAAATCTATGAATTACAATACTCAGGACTATTAAATTGTAAAATTACTAAATTTAAGAATTACCAAATTAAAATTCGAGGATTAATATATTACCAAATTCCTAAATCTGAGGATTACTAAAATACCAAATTACCAAATTATTAAATTTAAGAATTACCAAATTGAAATCCGAGGATTACTAAATTGAAGATTACTAAATTATTAAATTACTAAATTACTAAATCAAAAAGTTACCAAATTAAAATTTGATGATTACCAAAGTAAGGATTACTATATTATCGAATTCTTAAATCTGAGGATTACTAAATTACCAAATTACCAAATTGTTAAATTTAAGAATTACGAATTTAAATTCCGAGGATTACTATATTATCGAATTCCTAAATCTGAGGATTACTAAAATACCAAATTACCAAATTATTAAATTTAAGAATTACCAAATTGAAATCCGAGGATTACTAAATTGAAGATTACTAAATTATTAAATTACTAAATTACTAAATCAAAAAGTTACCAAATTAAAATTTGATGATTACCAAAGTAAGGATTACTATATTATCGAATTCTTAAATCTGAGGATTACTAAATTACCAAATTACCAAATTGTTAAATTTAAGAATTACGAATTTAAATTCCGAGGATTACTATATTATCGAATTCCTAAATCTGAGGAATACCAAATTACCAAATTATTAAATTTAAGAATTACCAAATTGAAATCCGAGGATTACTAAATTGAGGATTACTAAATTATTAAATTACCAAATTACTAAATCTAAAAATTACCAAACTAAAATTTGAGGATTGCCAAAGTAAGGATTACTATATTACTAAATTCCTAAATCTGAGGATTACTAAATTATTAAATTACTAAATCGAAGAATTACAAAATTAAAAATTGAGGATTACCAAGTTAACGATTCTTAAATTACCAAATTACCAAAACACTAAATCTAAGAATTACCAAATCATAATCCGAGGAATAATAAATTTCTAAATTACTAATTCTAAAAATTACCATATTGAAATCCGAGGTTTACTAAATTCAGGATTACTATACTACTAAATTCCTAAATCTGAGGATTACTAAATTATTAAATTACCAAATTACTAAATCTATGGATTACCAACTTAAAATTTGAGGATTACCAAACTAAGGATTATTAAATTACCGAATTACCAAATTACTAATTTAAGAATTACCAAATTACTAACTAGAGAATTACCAAAATAAAATCGGAGGATTACTAAATTAAGGATTACTATATTACTAAATTCCTAAATCTGAGGATTACTAAACTATTGAATTACTAAATTACGAAATCTAGAAATTACGAAATTAAAATCTTTAGATTACCAAACTAAGGATTATTAAATTACCAAATTACCTAATTACTAAATCTAAGAATTACCAAATTATAAACTCCTCGGATTACCAAATAAAAATCTACAGATTACCAAATAAAAATCTAACTGATTAAAGTCCAAGATTATTAAAAATCGCATGCAATCTGTTGATACTAAATAGTTGTAAAAATTGTGGAAATTGACAACAATTGAAAAGTTGACATTATCAGTCAGCAATTCTCATTTACAGAAAAAGTTTCGGAAATATAAAAGTTTTGAGAACATTCGAGAATCAAACAAATAATATTGATTTATTTAAAAGATAAAATAGGTCTGACTTTTTGTCCTATTTTTCTATAAGGAATGATCAACAATCATGCGTGGAACGACGAAATATCAGAGCGTTGAAAGTCTGCAACGGGAACCTGTACAAGCTAATAAAGATTCTGTGGTAATGCTAAGTAGCAGGCAATGACGCTAACTATCCATTGTATCAACTTGATATTAAATTCTAACAGCGAAGGCCTTTGGAAAATAAACTCGTACCTTAAGCAAACAACATTTGCTTATAAATATAAGATAAGAGCGTTAAACGTCAGTTCGTGATGATGTGTCAAAACAACACACAAAACGAACATACACAATTCAGCGTTGAAATAATATTTTCAAACATTCCTCTTGAATTTATAATACTCAAAATAGTTAACAAAGAAGGTGTACCATTACCAATTTTTACTTTCTGAACTTTTAAAATGATTAACTTAAAACAAGCTGTCGATCATATGACATTCTATTATTAATATTAAACATTCCCATAGCATTAACACTGACATGAAAATCTATCATTTAAAGTAGACATTGTCGTATCATTAATACTACCATGAGAATCACAAAAATATTTTCAATGAAAATGCATTGCTATTAAAGTAACAAGTTTGCATATATCGAATACCTTAAATGGATCTACAAATGATTGCCATCAAATCATCGAAAGCATCCTCCTTTGCTGAGGGTTAACACTATGAAGACACACTATAAAAGCAACTGACACGTGTTGCTGAACCAAAATGACAAGATTGAATGCATTCAAATTTCCACACAATATTTATTACAAATTTATTCCACCATTTCCCATGTAAATATCTTCACAATACGAATAATAGAAAAATAGAATACAATCGGTCGCACAGGTCTTCATCCACTGTTTAAATGAAAAATATTGTACAACAAATGGAGAACAATTGAACAAATTTTTAATACACGTTCACATGAAAAGAACTGCAAAAAGCAATCTTTAGTATTTTCTCGAGAACTTCAACAAATTGCAATTTTTCTAACATATTTCTTTTCCACATCATCCAACAAACTAAGTTATTCTACTTGAAAGAATAAACGAAGACAGCTCATTGGATCCAAAATCGATCATTCGGCCGGTCATCCGACAGATTCACTATTAAAAGACAATAATTCTTTCGGACCGAGATAAGTAACTTCTGCACAGAAAATAGTAGTGAAACGATCGCAAACAATCAAACATTGTTCTCCTTTAAAGAATAAACGAAGACAGCTCATTGGATCCAAAATCGATCATTCGGCCGGTCATCCGACAGATTCACTATTAAAAGACAATAATTATTTCGAGCCGAGATAAATAACTTCTGCAGAGAAAATAGTAGTCAAACGATCGCAAACAATCAAACATTGTTCTCCTTTAAAGAATATTCGAAGGCAGTTCATTGGATCCAAAATCGATCATTCGACCGGTCATCCAATAGATTCACTATTAAAAGAGAATAATTCTTTCGGGCCGAGATAAATAACTTCTGCACACAAAATAGTAGTCAAACGATCGCAAACAATCAAACATTGTTCTCCTTTAAAGAATATTCGAAGGCAGTTCATTGGATCCAAAATCGATCATTCGACCGGTCATCCGACAGATTCACTATTAAAAGAGAATAATTCTTTCGGGCCGAGATAAATAACTTCTGCACACAAAATAGTAGTCAAACGATCGTAAACAATCAAACATTGCTCTCCTTTAAAGAATATTCGAAGGCAGTTCATTGGATCCAAAATCGATCATTCGACCGGTCATCCGACAGATTCACTATTAAAAGAGAATAATTCTTTCGGGCCGAGATAAATAACTTCTGCACAGAAAATAGTAGTCAAACGATCGCAAACAATCAAACATTGTTCTTCTTTAAAGAATATTCGAAGGCAGTTCATTGCATCCAAAATCGATCATTCGACCGGTCATCCAATAGATTCACTATTAAAAGACAATAATTATTTCGAGCCGAGATAAATAACTTCTGCACACAAATTAGTAGTCAAACAATCGCAAACAATCAAACAATCAACTCACCCGTGCATAGTGCAATCTTGCGCTCCACGTTGCTGGGTCAGTGATCCACCCGAACGGGACGAACCAATACGTTCTACACCCTCCCGACGATCTAGGATCGATCACCTGATACGTAACGCCCGAAGAATCACTTCCGGTGCACTGTTCTCGCGTCGCGATCTCACGGACGAACGCAGTCGACGATTATGTACAATCCCGAATTAACGATGAACTTAAAAAAAAAAAAAGAAAGTAAAAAACCAACAATCGAAGATTGATGAACCGAGTTGGACCAGGCCACCGACAGTCCCGATATCTCTTCAGGGTGAACTCAGAGAATGAAAGCCTCGAACCTCCACACGCTTTGACAAAGTGTCCGAGAGCCAGTTGACCGGTGACTTTCGGGTGGCTGGTGTGTTGGTTGATTGTTGGTTAGAAGCTTACTGACCGAGTGTCTGGTACAATGCGGTAACTTCGCTCGTGTCCTGTCGTGGTCGTGGTCGTGTGCATGCATAGTTCTTTATCGCGGAGGCTACCCGGTCTCTCCTGCACATGGTGGTGGAAAGCTCCCCAAAACCAGGGGCACGAGGAGGTAGGGGAAAAGTGAGTTACCTTACCTCGAGGTAACAACCTCCAGGTGAGAGAGAACGCAGGAGTAAACGGCCCCCGATCGAGACGTGGAAAAGAGGGAGAGACAGAGCGAGTGAGAGAGAGGTAGAGTGAGAGCTGATGGAGGAGGCGTAGACTCCCGTCTACGTTTTACTTTCCTTTCTCTAAACGAGCCGCCGGCTGCTGCCCTCGATTCGACACGTCGATTGTGTCGCCGGGCACGCCGAAATACATTTGTCGATTTGATCGATGGAACTGGACCCGATCGACTATCCGCTGCGTTTGGAGACGCCATTTTATTGGCGTTAGATCGCGGGATTGCTGTCCGCGTCAATTTGTCGAGCACCGATGGGCCAGCATCTTAGACATTATACTGGGTGTCCAAATTTGAATCAATAAATACGATTATAGCCGGAACTATTCGTTATTTGAAAAAAATGCTTCATACGACAAATATAATCCAGTGCCGCCATTTTGTCTGTAGTTGTAAGCATGAAGAACACACGAAGGTCATCTTTTGTTTGTTTAATGGAATCTTATCAGTTTTTAGGCGCTGTTCGATGCATCTCGGTAGTCTGAATAAAAATGTATTAACCTATTCATGTGGAAAAATGGGTACTTTGAGAAATATTTTAAATTTAATATTGCGAGTCGCTATTATTAGTACATAAGTGTACACTCGAGCGGTATTCAATCACACGTGGCGTTTTTGTGTTTAGGATTTAGAGGATAATGATATGATTGCAACAACTGATATCTTGCAGTGTTCTATTTAAACAGAAATTAAAACAGTCGAGCAGCAAACATAGAATACGTTGGCTGCTCGACTGCCTCATGTTTTTTATTCGTAGTATATATTTTAGACGCATTCGTGACGTTTTCCTGATTAAAATAAGTCCAAGCACGATGCAGTTTGGATTATGTTTGCTCGTTTAATCTACGATATTGTGGAACCTCGCCTATCCGAACTAGGCCCGACGTGATTTTAAGGGTGTTTTTGAGACAATTTTAGAATGTGTTCCCGTAGGAATTTTTGGACGTTCGAGGGCTCAAATTAAAGACGAAAGATCGCACTTTGTGATATGGTCACTTGGGTCCAAAAATAAGGTTGATATCATGTCAAAAAATTAAGAAATACCAACTGTGAATTCAAACAAAATCTTCTAGATTTTAAGGGGGTTCTTTGAAACAATTTTAGAATATGTTCCATTACGAATGTTTGGACGTTCGACGGCTTAAATTAAAGCTAAAAGATCGCACTCTATGATATGGTCACTTGAGTTCAAAAATAAGGTTGATATCACGTCAAAAAATTAAGAAATATCAACTGTCAATTCAAACAAAATCTTCTAGATTTTAAGGGGGTTCTTTGAAACAATTTTAGAATATGTTCCAGTAGGTATTTTTTAACGTTCGAGGGCTCAAATTAAAGATGAAAGATCGCACTTTGTGATAGGGTCACTTACATTCAAAAAGAAGTACAAGATGATATTGAAAATTTGATAAAATTCAGTCATGAACTTGTACGAAGTCGACGTGTTTTGAAGGGTACCTTTGAGACGATTTTAGAATGTGTTTCTTTAAGAATTTTTGGACATTCGTGGGCTCAAATTAAAGGTAAAGGATCGCACTTTAGGATAGGAATGCTTGAATTTGGGAGGAAACACGAAATCGCAAAGCACAAATTGAAGAAAGCTTACCGGCAGTTCGGATAAAATGTTTTGTGGGGTTTTTTTTTAGGCAATTTTAAAATGTGTTCCGGTAGGAATTTTCAAACTTTTAAACGCTCAAATTAATGTTATAACATCGCACTTTCTAATAGTACCACTTAGATTAAAAAAGAAATACGAGATCATGTCCAAAAAATTAAGACAATCCGACCGTCAATTCAGACAAAATTGTCTCGATTTTAAGGGTATTTTTTAGACAATTTTAAATTGTGTTCCCGTAGGAATTTTTGAACGTTCGAGGTCTCAAATTAAAAGTAGAAGATCGCACTTGGAGATACTCGAATTCTTAATCACATTCTCGATCCCACACCCAAGCTCGCAGTCACAACTTTCATCAAGAAACAAAAAGGAAAGTGTTAACGGAATATAGTTCAGGTTTGCCCAACCTTCGTCGAATTATCTAATAGATTGGTTCAAAATCTCTGAAACTAGTCCAACAGAGTTACGAAAAAATGTTGAAATACATCGTGACTCATAATAAGCAACATGTCAATGATTGCTGTCGTATTCGATCCGGGTCATACAAAAAGTTTGATTGATCAAAGGATCGCCGCGAGTTGACCGAAATCCTGTAACAAAGACTGCGTTAACCAACGATTTGCAGTAGAGAATGAAGCGACAAGTACAAATCGTGATCACCGGTTCTTGTGGATCATTGAAGAGCGGTGGCGATCGATCAACGATCACGCGTTGGACGTTCAATTGTACTTGGCACAGCTTGAGACCTCGCAGGTGATTATCGACAGATACAACTTATTGTCGGCGGTATAGTTACTTAAGAAGCAAACGGTAATACTTAATAAGGCACTCTCACTTAATACATTCCACGTTTATTGTTTATATGACGATTTGATGGCGATTTCATGCAGTTATGTCATTGCTGTGCAACAGCTCTTTAATTTTTGTTACGTGATTTATTGGAACAAATTGAAAACTGAAAGGCTGCAGTATGAATAATTCTAGCATGATGTTACGAGAATGTTTATTTAACACTAGGTTCACGGAGCACTAAAATTGATTATTTTACATTGCTTTATAAAAATAATAAAATTGTATTTACTTAGATCTTCAGCGATTTTTACTGTAATATGTACACAAAAAAATAAATCTATTTAATAATTCCTCACGAATGCCTCCTTGCACTCTTAATAATTGTAAATTAAAAATTTTTGAATCCGTCATTTTGACGGGCCCCGTAAATCTAGTGTTAAGAAACTTGTTATACGATTATGTACCTCTTAAATTCGCAATATAATCAATAAATTGCGAAATAAAAATCACCCTGCAGCAATTGCAAGAAATAGAGAACAAATAAAGAGCTCTTTCTTTCTTTAACAATTTTAATAGTGATTATACCAGATACTACATATACTTGCGTCCCATCAATTTACCAATTTTGAAAGCATATATTATATACAAATACAGTATCTAATTGATAAAAGTCGCAACCACGGGTCCGGCTGGCGACACTTCGCGTTCAGGTATACTATTTTTCAACTTGTGCCGAACGTAGAAAAGGACAGCGAAACTCAAGACGCCTCGGTGTACACGGAGAAGTGTAACATAATACGGGTCGAGTATGTCGGTGTGAAAACAACACCTAACCCAGTGACAAGACTTGTTTATTTTTTATTATTTTTTTATGGAACTGTCACCAACATATTCGTGGCGTTTCTCTAATGAAAATGATAGCAAACAAGATATAATTCCAATGGTGTTTACTTGAGTAATGGCCGACGAAAGTCTCGGAAAATTATTGTAAATATGATCCGAATTATGTCGTGTTTGCTATTATTTCAATCAGAGAAATGCTACAAATATATTGGTCACTTCTCGGTGACCGAGGCCTCTCGAGCTTCACGGCCCCTCACGGGTTATACCCCGCGGAAGTGGGGATTGGTTTGCGACACTTGTTGTTCAGAATTTCACGACAATTATCGATTAAATACTACATTCATATTAAATGACGAATATGCTTTTGTTTGCATTTTAAATGCTTCTGTATACTTCGTTGATTGCATAATAAATTTTTGGAATCTAACTATGGTGCGATACTTATAACTAGACTGCGAGATTTTACGCGTTTAGGGCAAAAATGAATAGGTCAAATATAAAGCGGTAGAAAGATAAGAAACATTTAGAGGTATCAATACGCCTCCTAGAAGTTAGCCCCCCACTTGTTGAAATAAATAATTTCAACAGTTGTGTTGAGTTGTGCTAGGTTTGTGCTACATTGTTCTCGAATATTATAACAATATAAGTTTATATTATTGTTATAATATTCGAGAACAATGTAGCACAAACCTAGCACAACTGTTGAAATTATTTATTTCAACAAGTGGGGGGCTAACTTCTAGGAGGTTATCAATACATTATTATGAACTTATTAAGATTATTAGTAGAGGAAAGAAATTTTTATTTGGCTCCATTACCTTGCGATTATTTAATTTGTATAATGATACGCAGTCTAATTCTAACACAAAGAATAATTGCATTTTCGTCGGTGTGTAAAATTAAATTTACCATTTTTTTTTTCAAGGTTTCTATTTTAAGATTTTCTTTCTGTCGTTGTTGAAGAGGGTCTTTGAACCGTAAATATAAGGGATCGTTTTTCATGAACCGTTATCTATGCATATGACGTTGCATATATGCAGCATAAGACGTTTGCAACATGCTCGCGTGCATTAAGACGTTTATATCCGAACATAAGGCGGTCGCCAGGGGAATAAATTTATCATGCTGGAGTACTCTCGCGCTCTGTTTAATAATATCGTAGCAGAAGTAGAAAGATTGAACTACGATCTATGATGCAGTACATAATAAATCAGTCGCTTCGTACGTGGATGCGATCATTCCGCATATTGAGCGAGATATTGATGGCTGCGCACTGTCAGTTTGTCTCGTTCACTTGGACAATAAACGTGAAAGTGGCTAGATTTGTCATTTTCATGTTTAATACGGTCCAACATATCATTCTCGCTATCATCTTTTATAATTTTCATACAATAAGCTACAAATAAATATGCTAACACATGCAACCATCTTACATGACATCGAAAAAACAGAAATATTACCTGTACACGAAAGATTTAATGTTTTTTAATCGTTGCTAATAATTAGACTGTGGATTTTATGCGTTTATGACAAAAATGAGTAGGCGCGATTTTAGAAAACAGAAAAATTAAAAGACTTTTAATATATCGATGTATTGTTTCAGCGCCATGTCACCCATATCTGGGTGACGGAATTATTTATACAGAATTGAAAATTAATTTTTACGTTGGTAGATTGAGTGTACAAAATTTCTTTACGATCTGAGGAATAGAAGAGGTTTGAAACAGTAATTAATATCACAAAACTAAACTTCTTACTTTTTGTTTTATTAAATATATTGCTTTGATTTTGTGTAATTTTTATGATTGTGGAGTCGGCGCTGAACGTGTTAAGGAATGAATACAATTTTTACTTCGTCCATGCATAATTGTTGTAGCAAATTTTGATTTTGCATAAAGATCCGCGGTCTACTTAAAAATCTTCCGCCATCTTGAGCAATTATTTGTTTTTTATCGATGCGTTTAAATAATCAATACCATTTCCGACTGGTAATATACCTCGTAATTAAGTTGTGTATAAATAAAAAAGATAATTGACAAAAATACCAACACTTCTGCGTGCACATAATAAATAGTCAAAGTGTCCAGAATGTTTGCAATAATTATAAAACTGAAGACGTTTTCGACTATTTTATAATTTCAAATAGAGTTCAAGAAATAACACAATGAAACACAATTTTTGTGATATTAATATTACTTTTTCTTAGTGAAGATGATTCAATAAATTGATTACTCGAGGAACATGGTCCAGTATGAAGACAATTTTAAATGCAACGATCGTGACAATGATTAAATATGAATTAGGATAAAAATCTCAGGAAATGAAACAACAAAATGCAGCACCGGAAAAAACTAACAATAAGAATATGAAAAACGGAAGACGAATTATAAAATTAATTCATTATAAAAGTCTTCCATCCGGCACTCTAAATTATATTATATTCTTCAACCATTAGAAACATAACCTAAACTCAAGATTTAAACTACAAAATGCACCAATGTAAAGAAATAATAATAAGAATATGAAAAACGGAAGACGAATTATAAAATTAATTCATTATAAAAGTCTTCCATCCGGCACTCTAAATTATATTATATTCTTCAACCATTAGAAACATAACCTAAACTCTAGATTTAAACTACAAAATGCGCCAATGTAAAGAAATAATAATAAGAATATGAAAAACGGAAGACGAATTATAAAATTAATTCATTATAAAAGTCTTCCATCCGGCACTCTAAATTATATTATATTCTTCAACCATTAGAAACATAACCTAAACTCAAGATTTAAACTACAAAATGCACCAATGTAAAGAAGTAATAATAAGAATATGAAAAACGGAAGACGAATTATAAAATTAATTCATTATAAAAATCTTCCTTCCAGCCGTCAAAATTATATTATATTCTTCAACCATTACAAACATAACCTAAACTCAAGATTTATAATTTAGCAAACGATACTCGTTTTAATAGGAATTTTTCATTGTAATTTTTCGTTCGGTTCAAACCAGATAGAAAAATTGAAGAGATCGGTGGAAATCGGTGATTCAAAAGGGAGATTTTGAAAGTTCTTTATTTTTGGAACGATTTTACTTTTGCTCACCCACAGAAAAATGCATAAACTGTAAATTGCCTTGCACGAGGAGTCGTAAACGCGATAAATGCAAGTTGCAGGTGCGACACAGCGTCCACACTTTAATTACGGACGTTATTCCTGAAGATTACGGAGATCGGTGTGACGTCGTGATCGAATAAACGGTTCAATTATACAACAATGATTTATGCTCGCTTGCGCAATACTACAGAAACGTGGTCCTTTGGAAACAGTCACTTTGTGTGCCGGATATGTACATATCTCGGATAAAGAGGCTTTCGAAGGTTTTGGTCATACGTTTGTACACGATGAAGAATGGAAATCGCGAGCGTGTATCTAAGGCCTAAGGATTCCTCTTTCGAAGATTAATTACGCTGCCCAACGACTATGGTGGCGTGCGAAATTTAGTGGCCAGATACAGCAGATACAGTGAAGAAAAGTATTATACCTGTATGTGTCTCCGACAAATGCAGTTTTTCAGAAATGCTGTCTGCACATGATGCTGGTGACGAAACGATTTTTTCCCTGTTGAAATATAGCGACGTAAAAAGAAGCTATAAATTGTAGTTTTTAAACAAAATTTCTTCTTCACTGTACAACCTCTCCAATTAAAAATTTTGAAATTTTAGATTGCATTGTGAACCATTGTGAAACTGCAATTTTATTTATTTTATTAATGTATTTTGTACTGTTTCTTAAATATCTATTCACTTGTAATTTTCGAACAAAATTTCCTCTTCAATGTACAACTTCTCCAACTATAATTTTTGGAAATTTTTACTTTGCATTGTGAACCCTTTGCATCGTGAACCATTAGAAACTGCAACTTTATTTATTTTATTTTACTAATGTATTTTGTACAGATTCTTAAATATTAATCCACTCGTAGTTTCGAACAAAACTTCCTCTTCAATGTACAACCCCTCCAATTACAATTTTTTGAAATTTTACTTTGCATTGTGAACCATTGTGAAACTGCAATTTTATCTATTTTATTTTATTAATGTATTTTGTACTGTTTCTTAAATATCTATTCACTTGTAATTTTCGAACAAAATTTCCTCTTCAATGTACAACTTCTCCAACTACAATTTTTGGAAATTTTTACTTTGCATTGTGAACCCTTTGCAATGTGAATCATTGGAAACTGCAACTTTATTTATTTTATTTTACTAATGTATTTTGTACAGTTTCTTAAATATTAATCCACTCGTAGTTCTCGAACGAAACTTCCTCTTCAATGTACAACCCCTCCAATTACAATTTTTTGAAATTTTACTTTGCATTGTGAACCATTGGAAACTGCATATGTTATATTTTATTTTATTAACGTATTTTGTACTGTTTCTTAAATATCTATTCACTTGTAATTTTCGAACAAAATTTCCTCTTCAATATACAACTTCTCCAACTACAATTTTTGGAAATTTTTACTTTGCATTGTGAACCCTTTGCAATGTGAATCATTGGAAACTGCAATTTTTATATTTTATTTTATAATTGTATTTTATACCGTTTCTTAAATATTCATTCACTTTAACTTGTCCTTTACAATATTATATATAGACTGAGGATTTTTATGCAAGATAAAAATTGTTCTTGACTATTGCAGTACACAGAAAGGAAATAGGAATTAATTTCTCTCTTTAATAGTCATAATAAAATTCTTTTAATCTCTTCACTCTTTAAAAATTGCAGCCAACCAGTTCTGTCATAAATGCATAAAATCCGCAATGCAATTATATAATATAGTTATAAAATAAATGAAACCTAAAAAAAAAAAATGACACTTATTTTATACACTGAACTATATATAAACTTTTTAGTATCCGACAGTAAACGTTAATATTACGAACCAGCGGTGAACGTGTTAATTCAGCTCACCTAACGATTAACACGTTGGCTGCCATGTCACCCATATATGGGCAACGGAATTATTTATTTAAATTTCAATATAAATTTTCACGTTTATACATTCATTGTACCAAATTTCATTAATATCCAGCAAATGCAATAAGGTTACAGGACTACTCAATGTCAAACATTTAACCTTTTTCCATTTTTTTATTCATTAAATAAATGACTTTGATTTTATGGAATATTTTAGGTCGCTGCCATAGTACTCAAAGTGTTAATAGAATTGTTTACCATGAATTTGCACGATAGTCTTCGAGTCGCCAGATCATGCTGTTCAATTTCCCCTCTGAGAAAAGTCACTTGTCGAACTTGTTTTGGTATGTTTATTAAAGACAACCTTTCAAAGCGAAATTTGTTCAGGTTAGAGAATTATGAGAAAGTATAATGTACAAAGAGACAGGTGTATCGAGTATACTGCTCGCATACATGGAGAGCGTTGTTCCCTTCTACGCTGACGTAATATTTTCAAGAAATTCATCATTACGGTTCGCTGATACGGAATCATTATTTAAGAGGCGCCGCACGCGCACCGGTTTATCGTCTTGCATTCCCGGCAACAAGTTCAGGTTCGTTTGAACATGTGCAAATGGGGAGACTGGGGTCAGAAGTGACTATTTAACTTTGAGCTAGTATTACGCAAAAACTATTACGCTCCCTATAAAAAAGGGGTAATTATATAGAAAAGGTCTGTGTACTCCGATTTTGATGATATGCTGCAAGAGAAAATAAATTGTCTCAAAGCACTCTTCGAATACTTCGACGATTTCGATGTCGTATGTTATTTACGTACTCACTGCTAGTATAGGTACTCAAATTGGCGACCTTGAACATGGATACATAGTCCAAAACGTTGCAATACCGATGACACTGCCTGATAAATTTCATTTTTATCTATTAACCCTTAGCACTCCAGTGGTGACTCTGAGGCACCACTAAAAATTACTATACCATTATTCAAAATATTGTTTACATTATTAAATTGATATTCAATAAATTCGTTACCAAACATTTAAGTATTCTATGAAGTATTATATCAGTTCCATTTCTTCAAAATGATAAAAATCATATAGAATGGAAATATTCTTGATCGAAAAAAAAAGTTTGGTTATGGAATTGAAATACTTCGGAGCGCAAAGGGTTAAAGAGCAAGCTCTTTTCATTCGTTCTTGCATGTCAACTTTGGTTGTTGGTTTCTCGCGGTATACTTGGATATTGAATATTACGAAGCCGTACTCTAATCGGCAGTCAAACTAGTAATAATATTTGTGTACATAGACAAGATACAATGTGATTGAATGTTTGTTTACGTTCTGTGACCCTTGCCGGCAATTACAAGAGCAGTATGCCAATAACTAGAGAATACACAAAAGTATTCGGTAATTATATAGAAAAGGTCTGCGTACTCCGATTTTGATGAAATATTAATATATTATAGATTTCGACATTTTGAACAACTTTTTCCTTTTCCAATATAGGGGGGTCGCTTTTAGCTTTCGAGATATTTGCAAAAAACTATCGGTAATGTTAATTTCATAACGGAAACCTTCTTTTTAGAAACACTGGGTGCGTGTGACACTTTATTTTTGAAGAAGAAAGGCTATATGTATAGTGAGTAAACAAACTATGGACACACTTTGCATTTTTAATGCTTTTTGTATAAAACTATGATTAGCATACTCCTTACATTTTTCTGATTAAAACAATACCCAACACGATGCAATTTAGATCGTATTTGGTTGTTTAGTCCACGATTTAGTAGAACCTATAAATTAGTTAAAAATTGTGTTTCTAATTACCTCTGCTGTTAAAGTAACATTAAAAATATATATATAAAATAATATTATCACTGAACAGTGGATTTTTATATCAGATAAAAATTGTCGAACTTGTTTCCAAGGAATAGAAACTGAATGGTAATGTGTTTCTTCTTGAAATATGTTCAATAAGTCAAAAATAATAACATAGATTTTTTTTAATGACCATATATAGTTTTCTATTTTACCTGTTCATTTTTTCTCCTAAATGCATAAAATCCACAGTCTGTCCCATATTAACAAACAATAGAAAATCATACGCAGTATGATCCAGTATATCCTCCACGTTTTTTTATAATTTTATTATTCCAATAATTTCTAATTAATGATAGACTCAAATTGTCTAGTTCTATCAAACAGATTATGTTAGGTGTGAAAGAGGTTTTTAAGGAACGAAGGAAAACTACGAATCGAGGACAACAAGTTCTGCGGTATGTAGCTGCACACTTCTGGAGTATAAGAATGCTTCTAGAGAGGGTCAAATATCGCACAAGTTCATACAAGCTACGATATTAGAGTCGCCAACTAACATAACCATTCACTATATTTCTCGTTTCGAAGAAAAACAAGTCAAATATTTTCAAGATATTCTTCATCGTTTATAAATTATCGTTTGTAATATCGTTCGTAATTTTCTGTCATCCATTAATTTATTTTATTTAGCACACGATTATTTACTCCAAGCGGTACCCATCTCTTCTCAATAACAAACCTAATGCATCATGTACGAGATTAGAAAGCGTCAAACTGTACCATTCACCATATTGGATTATTGCAATAATTAACTCTCATAAAAATTTGATTAAGAATTGATAATTCAGTCTAGATAGAATCCTACGTTTCTCAGAAATATGTATAGTACAGGATGTGTAAGGTTATAACACGAAAATCGAATAGTACCATTTAACATTTGCAATTATTCCAAGGGCTATGATTTAGATAAGTTCAATTAATACTTGACAATTTAGTATAGACAACTCTTATCTTTCTCTGTAATAAATATAGTACAGTATTTTCATGGTTTGGAAAAAAAATCAAACGGTACCATTTACTATTCGCCATTTCGAATTATTCCAAGGACCATCGGTCACATTAGTTCGATTAATACTTGACAATTTAGTGCAGGTAACTCTTATGTTTCTCAATTATAAATATAGTGCAGTATTTTCAAGGTTAGAACATAAAAATTGATCGGTACCATTTACCATTTACCATTTCGAATTATTCCAACGACTATCGATTACATAAGTTCGATTAATACTTCACAATTAAATCGACATAACTCTTATCTTTCTCAATAATAAATATAGTGCAGTATGTACAACGTTGAAACACGAAAATCCAACAGTACCATTTACCATTTCGCATTATTCTCAAAATTATCACCCACACAATTTTCATTAAGACTTCCCAATTAAATTCAGTGAATTTATATCGCTCTCCATAATAAATATAGTGCAGTACATACAACGTTAAAACCCAAAAAATCAACGATACCATTTACCATTTCGAATTACTCCCAAAATTAGCATCCACATAATTTTGTTTAAGACTACCGAATTAAATTCAGGTAATTCATATCTCTCACTCCATAATGAATATAGTGCAGTACGTACAACGTTAAAACCCAAAAATTCAACGGTACCATTTACCATGTTGAATTATTCCAAGGACTATGGTTCAGATAAATTCGATTAATACCTGATAATTTAGTCCAGGTAATTATTATGTTTCTCCATGTTAAATATAATTCAAAGTTAAAACACGAAAATCCAACAGTACCATTTACCATTTCGAATTATTCTCAAAATTATCCCCCACACAATTTTGATTAAGACTTCTGAATTAAATTCAGGTAATTTATATCTCTCACTCCATAATGAATACAGTGCAGTATATACAACGTTAAAACCCAAAAATTCCACGGTACCATTTACCATTTCGCATTATTCTCAAAATAATCACCCAAAAAATTTTGTTCAAGACCCCTATTAAATTCAGTGAATTTATATCGCTCTCCACAAGAAATGTAGTGCACTATGTATAACGTTAAAACCCAAAAATTCAACGGTACCATTTACCATTTCGCATTATTCTCAAAATTATCGCCCAAAAAATTTTGATTAAGACTTTCCAATTAAATTCAGATAATTCATATCTCTCACTCTATAATAAATACAGTGCACTATGTACAACGTTAAAACCCAAAAATTCAACGGTACCATTTACCATATCGAATTATTCCAAGGACTATGGTTCACATAAATTCGATTAATACCTGACAATTTAGTGCAGGTAATTATCATGTTTCTCAATGTTAAATATAATTCAAAGTTAAAACACGAAAATCCAACAGTACCATTTACCGTTTCGAACTACTCGCAAAATTATCACCCACACAATTTTGATTAAGACTTCCCAATTAAATTCAGTGAATTTATATCTCTCACTCCATAATGAATATAGTGCAGTACGTACAACGTTAAAACCCAAAAATTCAACGATACCATTTACCATTTCGCATTATTCGCAAAATAATCACTCAAAAAATTTTGTTTAAGACTTCCCAATTAAATTCAGTGAATTTATATCTCTCACTCTATAATAAATATAGTGCAGTACGTACAACGTTAAAACCCGAAAATTCAACGGTACCATTTACCATGTCGAATTATTCCAAGGACTATGGTTCACATAAATTCGATTAATACCTGACAATTTAGTCCAGGTAATTATTATGTTTCTCAATGTTAAATATAATTCAAAGTTAAAACGCGAAAATCCAACAGTACCATTTACCATTTCGAATTACTCCCAAAATTATCCCCCACACAATTTTGATTAAGACTTCCCAATTAAATTCAGTGAATTTATATCTCTCACTCTATAATAAATATAGTACAGTACATACAACGTTAAAACCCGAAAATCCCACGGTACCATTTACCATTTCGGAAAGGACACCGCATCAAAGAAGAACTCGTTCCTCGTTCGTGTTCTCCTATCTCTGATCATACAAACCGTGCATACGACCCGGTCGCATGATTCATCAGGTACCCCAGCTTCTTCTTAATCTTTTTTTCTCAGGTTCGTTACGAAAAAAGAATTATGTCAGTGGTGTTTAACGTTCCGATGCGCTGCACGCAACCCGCCCAAGAAAATCTGGCGCGCAAGCTTCGTGAAGTGCGTTCTCGCGGTGACCTCGTGACACCTCGAGTCACTTTCAATGTTCACTTCTGTAGAGAAAGTACCCTTTTTGCCATTCTCTTTTGCCAAAAATCGTGCGATCAAAAAGGGACCAAAAACGAAACGAAACTCGTTCTCTGCATCGAAGCTCGAGTAAGTTCTTCGCAGTTTATCAATTATTTCTAGATTGCAGATCTTTTGACAAAATCAAAAATTTTTGTGCCATTTGCTAGAAATAAAAGGTACTTGCAAATGTATTTCTCCATTTAATAATTTCAATCCTTGGCAAACGAGGACTTTTTAAAACAAATGCATGGCATTTTCATGATGTATTTCTGAAACAATTTTTTAAATGCCTGAATATTGAATTTTGAATTTTTATACGACATTTAATACATTGTATTTTATTATTGCAATATTTGTAGACATTTTAGTATCATGCTTCAAGGTTTGATCGTTGGTAGGTGCAATTAAAATTTATTCGTGAGAATTGCTGGTTTGTTGCATCGATCGTTTTGGATCAGAAGTCGCCTGGAAAAAGATAATTTCGTTACCTGGATAAAGGCTAATTAGCCATTGTTTGATTAAAATTACAGACAATACTGTTTAACACTGTTATTACTAACGTCGCCTTTCGCAACTTTCGCTCGAAAGCGAGTTATTGCATCCTCCGACAATATTATAGCAAAGTTGCTACAACCGATCGATGTTGGGTGCTTGATCCTGTTACAACAAGCTGAGACATCCAGCATGAAACACGTTCCCAGAGAAAAATGATCTAGGTAAACCGAGAAAAAATGTAATTGAAAGTCACGACCGTCAGGTTATCGCCATTTTTCGATGTGATCTCGTTTTTCTTTATGAACCTAAGCGAATGTATCATAAACTGTAATTCTTTAGCTTTAATTTAAGCTCTCGACCGTTAGAAAATACCTACTGGAACATATTCTAAAATTGTTTCAAAGAACCCCCTTAAAATCTAGAAGATTTTGTTTGAATTGACAGTCGGTATTTCTTAATTTTATGACATGATTTCAACCTTATTTTTGAACTCAAGTGACCATATCATAGAGTGCGATCTTTTAGCTTTAATTTAAGCCGTCGAACGTCCAAACATTCGTAATGGAACATATTCTAAAATTGTTTCAAAGAACCCCCTTAAAACCGAGACGATTTTGTTTGAATTGACAGTTGGTATTTCTTAATTTTATGACATGATTTCAACCTTATTTTTGAACTCAAGTGGCCATATCATAGAGTGCGATCTTTTAGCTTTAATTTAAGCCGTCGAACGTCCAAACATTCGTAATGGAACATATTCTAAAATTGTTTCAAAGACCCCCCTTAAAATCTAGAAGATTTTGTTTGAATTGACAGTTGGTATTTCTTAATTTTATGACATGATTTCAACCTCATTTTTGAACCCAAGTGACCATATCACAAAATGCGATCTTTCATCTTTAATTTGAGCCCTCGAACGTCCAAAAATACCTACTGCAGCATATTCTAAAATTGTTTCAAAGAACCCCCTTAAAATCTAGAAGATTTTGTTTGAATTGACAGTCGGTATTTCTTAATTTTATGACATGATTTCAACCTTATTTTTGAACTCAAGTGACCATATCATAGAGTGCGATCTTTTAGCTTTAATTTAAGCCGTCGAACGTCCGAAAATACCTACTGGAGCATATTCTAAAATTGTCTCAAAAACACCCTTAAAATCACGTCTGACCTAGTTCGGATAGGCGAGGTTCCACAATATCGTGGATTAAACGAGCAAGCATAATCCAAACTGTATCGTGCTTGGACTCATTTTAATCAGAAAACTGCCACGAAAACACAAACAGATGTTTAACACTAGGTTTACAGAGCACTAAAATTGATTATTTTACATTACTTTATAAAAATAATAAAATTATATTTACTTAGATCTTTAGCGATTTTTATTGTAATATGTACACAAAAAAATAAATCTATTTAATAATTCCTCACGAATGCCTCCTTGCACTCTTAATATTCGTAAATTAATTTAACAAAAGAATTATAAAGCCTAGCAGTGAGGAATCAATGAATATTGTTTTCAGACAATGCGAGTAATGTTTCGAGACCGAAGTAAAAATGTTGCATATGCTCCAGATAACTGTTTCAGCTTGCATAAAAAATGAATCTGGACGTGTGACAGAAACATACGGTGTCTCATTGTTATTAACAAACCTACTCCACGCCCATGGACTTTTATGTCGAGCAACGGTTGAAAAACGATAAATGGAGCGCCATTGGGCAACGTGTCGCCGCCCCAGGGCCACGTTTCCCCCGGTTCCAGTTTGATCGACCGATCGATCGATCGGCCAAGAATCAAAAGAGTCACTCGATGAGTAAATAAATAAACCGGTATTTCGAACTCCGGGCTATTACTATTATTCGGTATTTCTCTCGCCGCGTATCACTGGTCGTGCGTAATCAATTCCAGTGCAAGAAAACGCTTTTACTTTGGCCCGATCTATTTAATGCTGTGACCCTCGTGATCCACGATCCATCTTTCGCACTGTTCATCCTAACTTTTGTTGCTAGGCAAAACAGAAACAAAAACAATTTTAAGGATGTAACTAGCGAGGGAGAGATTTCTATCGACGCGCGACATGTTATATAATATTATTAATTTTGTGAATGGTTACGTAAGTTATATTACAGAAAGAAAACTGGAACTTTCTGTATCTAATGTGGTAGGAGTTTATGATCTGATAAAAATTGCAAATTTGTTTGGTAACATCGGGAAGCGTTGCACAATTTCTCGGACTTGATGTGGGTCTCGATTTAAGCAGTGTCTTGTCATTATACGAATGACAAAATGCCTGCCATTGATTATATAATACTATATCAATCAGAATATAATATAGTAATGACTTGGCATGTGTGAAAGAGATGTGAATATTCAAAACATCTTCTTTATTCTTAAATATTCCTTTATGAAGGTTTTACTAATATATTTGTGACATTTTTCTGATTAAAACGAGCCTAAGCACGGTACAGTTTGAATTATGTTTGCTTGTTTAATCTACGATATTGTGGAACCTCGCCTATCCGAACTAGGTCTGACGCGTCTTAAGGGTATTTTTGAGACAATTTTAGAATGTGTTCCCGTCGGAATTTTTGGACGTTCGTGGGCTCAAATTAAAGGTAAAGGATCGCAGTTTATGATAGCAGCACTTGCATTTGGGGAGAAACACGAAATCACAAAGGAGAAATTGAAAAAACGTGACCGTCAGTTCGGACAAAATTCACTCGTTTCGAGGGGATTATTTGAGGCAATTTTTAGAATGTGTTCCCGTATTAATTTTTGGACGTTCGAGGATTCAAATTAAAGGTAAAGGATCGCAGTTTATGATAGCGACACTTGCATTTTGGGGGATACACGAAATCACAAAGGAGAAATTGAAAAACGTGACCGTCAGTTGCGATAAGATTGACTCATTTCGATGGGATTCTTTGTGACGATTTTAAAATGTGTTCCCGTAGGAATTTTTGGACGTTCGTGGGCTCAAATTAAAGGTAAAGGATCGCAGTTTATGATAGCAATACTCGCATTTGGGGGGAAACACGAAATCACAAAGGAGAAATTGAAAAACGTGACCGTCAGTTCCGATAAAATTGACTCGTTTTGAGGGGATTCTTTGATTCACTTACTACCCACGCGTTACTGATAATGAATATCTCAGTATATAATCGGAAATTGTCCACTTCTATGAGATTAATGACCTAGTTTTAAGATATTATTCACTAATTTGGTCATAGAATCTTATTATTTATAATAATTCTATTGTAAAAGTTTTACCCCTGTATTCGTGACATTTTTCTGGTTAAAATGAGTCCAAACACGGTACAGTTTGGATTATGTTTACGTGTTTAATCTACGATCTTGTAGAACCTCGATTATCCGAACTGGGTCAGATGAAACCATGTCGATTTGTAGAGGATTCTTTGAGACGATTTTAAAATGTGTTCCCGTAGGAATTTTTGGACGTTCGGGGGCTCAAATTAAAGGTAAAGGATCGCAGTTTATGAAAGCAACACTTGCATTTGGGGGGATACACGAAATCACAAAGGAGAAATTGAAAATACGTGACCGCAGTTCGGACAAAATTCACTCGCTTCGGGGGGATTCTTTGAGACGATTTTAAAATGTGTTCCCGTAGGAATTTTTGGACGTTCGGGGGCTCAAATTAAAGGTAAAGGATCGCAGTTTATGATAGCAACACTTGCATTTGGGGAGAAATACGAAATCACAAAGGAGAAATTGAAAAACGTGACCGTCAGTTCCGATAAAATTGACTCGTTTTGAGGGGATTCTTTGAGGCAATTTTAGAACGTGTTCTCGTAGGAATTTTTGGACGTTCGGGGGCTCAAATTAAAGGTAAAGGATCGCAGTTTATGATAGCAACACTTGCATTTTGGGGGATACACGAAATCACAAAGGAGAAATTGAAAAACGTGACCGTCAGTTCCGATAAAATTGACTCGTTTTGAGGGAATTCTTTGAGGCAATATTTAGAATGTGTTCCCGTAGGAATTTTTGGACGTTCGAGGATTCAAATTAAACGTGAAGGATCGCAGTTTATGATAGAATCATTTAGATTTAAAAAGAAAGGCGGGAGGATGTGGAAAATAAAGCAAGCCTTGACCGTTTCACAACCGGCTGAAGTACAAATTGTCCGGCGAAAGTATTTCCGTGGAAGACAGATATTCATTTGCGACGATAAATGACGTTTACTTGAACACAACGTTTGTATTAACGTTAAACGTTTTTACATACGTGTCGGGAAACCGTGATGGCGCACGTGCACACGCAGAATACATGAATGAGAAGACGGAGCTCGCACGGCATAAATCTCGCCATAATATGATGCATATTTCATTGTGCGGTAGTCGTGCAGATACAAAGAGATTATGTTCCAGTTTATCAAGCGTTGATACTTGGATAATGTGGCTGGTCATCTTGAGCATTAGCTTCTTGCGACACGCGAATCGACTCTTCTCGATGAAATACACGTGATTGCACGTAAACGTTATGGAAAGTGTGCGATTGAGTCTCCAGGTTTGAAAACAACTTATTTTGAGTTTATCACTCTGTTTTAACCGTTTCTGACTTCTGTTATAACAATTATGAGAGATTTTATTTTTGAAGAAGAAAGGCCATGCAACTTCACACCGAAAAAGGTAATGAGTAAATAAACTATGGACACACTTTACATTTTTAATGTTTTTTTGTATAAAACTATGATTAGCATACTCCTCACATTTTTCTGATTAAAACAATACCCAACACGATGCAATTTAGACCGTATTTGGTTGTTTAGTCCACGATTTAGTAGACCCTCGATTATCCGAACTAGATCATGTAAAATCGTTTTGATCCTAAGAGGATTATTTGAGAAGATTTTAATATGTGTTCCGGACGGAATTTTTTGATGTTTGAAGGCTTAAATTAAAGCTGGAGGATCGAACTTTCTGATAGTGTCGCTTAGGTTAAAAAATAAGTTTGAAATCATGTCCAAAAATTAAGACATCTCGACCGCCAATTCAAGCAAAATCGTCTCCATTTTAAAAGGGTTCTTTGAAAAGATTTTAATATGTGTTCCGGACGGATTTTTTTGATGTTTGAAGGCTTAAATTAAAGCTGGAGGAACAAACTTTCTGATAGTGTCGCTTAGGTTAAAAAATAAGTTTGAAATCATGTCCAAAAATTAAGACATCTCGACCGCCAATTCAAGCAAAATCGTCTCCATTTTAAAAGGGTTCTTTGAAAAAATTTTAAAATGTGTTCCGGTCGGAATTTTTTGACGTTTGAAGGCTTAAATTAAAGATGGAGGATCAAACTTTCTGATAGTGTCACTAAGGTTCAAAATTAAGTTTGGTAATTATATAAAAAAGGACTGCGTACTCCGATTTTGATGAAACTTTAATATATTATAGATTTCGACATTTTGAACAACTTTTTCCTTTTCCAATATAGGGGGGTCGCTTTTAGTTTTCGAGATATTTGCAAAAAGCTATTGGTAATGTTAATAACGGAAACCTTCTTTTTAGAAACACTGGATGCGTGTGAAACACTGGGCGAGTGTGTGTGGTATTGTCGCTTTTCACCTCCACAACGTGTTTACAAACAAAAGACAAACAGATGCGGCCCGAAAATCCAGGGAATGTCTTTGAAAATTGAAAGCTTAGCCTATCTATGTATGACCAGAGTTATCTACAGGAGTTAATTCTGCTTGTTTCTTTTGTTATTCCATTTCCTGAATTTTCGGGCCGCATCTGTTTATTTTTTGTTTGTAAACACGTGGAGATGAGAAGCGACAATACCACACACACCCACCCAGTGTTTCTAAAAAGAAGGTTTTCATTATAAAATTAACATTACCGATAGTTTTTTGCAAATATCTCGAAAACTAAAAGCGACCCATTGGAAAAGGAAAAAGTTGTTCAGAATGTGTTGCTCCATAACATATTAAAATTTCATCAAAATCGGAGTACGCAGACCTTTTCTATATAATTGCCTTATGGCGGCTGAAAAGTGTGTGGGAGGAGGAAAAAGGAGAAGGAAGCGTTTCGTCCTAGGCCCGCTAGAGGACTCGTCGGTAAGGCTATCTAGCGGACCCGTGCCTTAGACGCGGGATGTCGTACGGACAGTTTAGGACGGTATACACGGTGTCCCAAAAATGTCTGAGTTCCTTTAAAGGGGAAGTTCCTGAGGCCATTTGAAGCGACATTTTCCTTTGCAAAAATGGCCGTTTCGGCTTTGTTAAGGAGTTATTAACGAAAAACACGGACCAATCAGAGCGCGACCTAGAGGCGTGTTGGCAGAGACGGCCGCGCGCGACAGAAGTCGAGCGATGGTGATACACCGCGGTCGAAAACAAAGAAACAAACAAGAGAAGAAAATTTTTCGAGTCCTATGTCGGATAGTTCAAATTTGAATATGTTGTAGTCTTTAGTAGCCTATGAAGGAATCTCGAAGGATTTTATGAAATCTTAACAATTTTCTTCTCTTGTTTGTTCCTTGCTTTCGACCGCAGTGTATCACCATCGCTCGACTTCTGTCGCGCGCGGCCGTCTCTGCCAACACGCCTCTAGGTCGCGCTCTGATTGGTCCCTGTTTTTCGTTAATAACTCCTTAACAAAGCCGAAACGGCCATTTTTGCAAAGGAAAATGTCGCTTCACATGGCCTCAGGAACCTCCCCTTTAAAGGAACTCAGACATTTTTGGGACACCCTGTATATGCAAACAGAGGAAGATTCAGGTAGTAGCGAGAAAGGTGTCGTCGTAATGTCCCTCTGTTGACGAGCATAGGAAGTAGCCGTCACAACCTTAAGTATGAACTCGTGTCGAAAAATTAAGAAAGCCCGAGCTGGAACAAGATTAAATGATATTTAAATTCTCCGTGTTTCAACAATTTAATTTGTATTTAATGTACATTTATGTATACGATGAATATATAGAATGTTTACAAAAGGAGACTGCCGGTTATAGCATTGTTTCTAAGGAATGCGAGATCGCGTTCACGTGATCCACTTTGGCGTGCAATGTTGCTGAATGATTTGCGAAAGTCCTTTATCCTTGGCGGCAGTCGGGGCGGCTCCGGAAATTCCGTCGCAAAATTTGTTTGAAACAGGTTTGATCGGTGTGGTCATGGCAGTGTTACCGAACCGAACAAATGTGAGCGGGATCGCGAGCGGCCGTCGTCGCTGAGAAACGCCTTGAATCCAGGACAATGATATAACGCCGCCGCGTGCCGTGCGTGTACGCAAGTTAGTAAGTATAAGTGTGCAATCACAAACGTGCTCGATCACCTCGCAAGTCATTTACAAACAGTTATCGATCCTCCGAAACAGATCTCGAAAATAAAAACACAAAAGTTGCGATACTTTGCTTACAATTTAATCGCGAGTAGTTTCACACTTGACGATCTGGTTTTGTTTATTTTTCGACATGCTCTCGTCTTTCGTTTTCAAACCTAATCATCTCTATCATAAAATGCTACCCTTTACCTTTAATTTGAGCCGCGGAACATCCAAAACCTCCTACGGGAACATATTCTAAAATTATCTCAAAAATACCCTTCAGATTAAGACAATTTTGTCAGATTTGATGGTCGAGTTTTCCCAATTTTTCTGACACGATCTCGTATTTCTTTTGGAGCCTAAGTGACATTGTCATAAAGTGCTATCCTTTACCTTTAATTTGAGCCGCGGGACATGCAAAACTTCCTACGGGAACATATTCTAAAATTACCTCAAAAATACCCTTCAGATTACTAAAATTTTGTCAGATTTGATGGTCGAGTTTCCTCAATTTTTCTGACACGATCTCGTATTTCTTTTGGAGCCTAAGTGACATTGTCATAAAGTGCTATCCTTTACCTTTAATTTGAGCCGCGGAACATCCAAAACCTCCTACGGGAACATATTCTAAAATTACCTCAAAAATACCCTTCAGATTAAGACAATTTTGTCAGATTTGATGGTCGAGTTTTCTCAATTTTTCTGACACGATCTCGTATTTCTTGTGGAGCCTAAGTGACACTGTCATAAAGTGGGATCTTTTACCTTCAATTTGGGCCCTCGAACGTCCAAAAATTCCTACGAGAACACGTTCTAAAATTATCTCAAAAATACATTTAAGATCACGTCTGACCTAGTTCGGATAATCGAGGTTCCACAATATCGTATATAAAACCGGTAACTATAATCCAAACTATATCATGTTTGGGCTCATTTTAATCAGGGAAATGTCACGAATACATCAATCAAGGTTTCACAGAGAAATAATGTAGCACAGCTGCAAGAAATCAACGAATACCGGTGTCTAAACGCTACAAGTATTGTTGAAACTCGACGTTTCCGCTCATATCGAAAGATTTCAGCACGAGACAATGCGATCCGAGGGTTGTATCGATTTTATTGAAACACAGCACGGTCGTGTAGTAACCCGTAAGGCCAAGTATTGTTATATAAGACTCGTGTGCCATTCTTTGATCCTCGGGGTACGCCCACCCGTTGCGAAAACCTGATTACAGACACCGAAACTCAATCGGGCGTCGCGTCGCGAACATACTTCGAACAGAGAGGCCTGCATACAGGACAGTGTAATGTGCAGAAAAAGAAATGCACTTGCCAGAACACAGACTTAAGGAACGTGGAGGGTATAAACCTTGGCATTCCCCGCGAATTTGACCCGAATAATATCTCCGGCCTTCTGCGGTTTCTTGTCACTGTGATTCTCGAACATTGTGCACAATTTTCTGGCGAATTCCATGCTCAAACCACCTGCTGGGTCTTCTACAATTAATTATAATGGATATTATTAGTATATCACTGACCTTTATGCAAAATAAAAATCGTATCCATTAATTGCAACAGATAGGAACTTTATTTCTCTGTTTAGTAATTCTATTAAGTTCTAAGTAATCGATACTCTTAAATTCTTGTAATTTTTTTATTGTTTGAAATTACACCCAATTATTTTTCTCGTAAATGCATCAAATCTGCTAGTTATTAGAGGCAGTAGAGGATTTATAAACAAACTACAGTAACTCCATCGTTCCTTTTTTTTTTCATCGAATTATATTATATAATGATACATTTTTGAAAGTGTACGGCAGGGATGGGCACGGTAGGGGGCCCCTCAAACGCCAACCTCTCTTCCATGCGCGAGGCCTGCGCACTGTTCGCGACGGATGTGTGGGAGCTTCCCACTACTATACATTATGACGATGTAGTCTAAGAGTGGGGGAAGAAGCTAAGCGGGGAAGGTGCAGGAAGGTGAAGGAATGTATTGTATATTGAGGGGCTTCAGACCCGAGTTCGACAATAATGTAAAAATATTAGAAACCCAACGAGAATTAACAATAAATGACATTAGATTTTCCTTAAAGCAAGAAGAATTCAAGAAGGAAAAGAGAAATGATGACAGATCACCAGTGGCGTATATGACTACTTGGGGCCCCTGGGCAAAGTAGAATTTCGGGGCACCGAACGTCAACTAAATAAAGTTGGAAAAAATAAAACAATTGTAAAAACATCTATATATTTACTATTGCATAAAAAGTAAAAATAAATTCTCCTTCATCCATGAAAACCTTTTACATAAAAATACAAAATATTTGGTTTTTGTGCGGGGCCCCCTTTTGCTTGGGGCTCCGGGCATTTGCCCAAGTTGCCCGTAGTGTAATACGCCACTGCAGATCACATAGGGAGCAGTGATGGTATATGGTCTCGGTTTTTTCGCGCATGCGCGACTAAATGCAGGAACGTGCCGTACGTCTTACGTTTGTGGGGAAAATAGGGGAGAACTGTCATTGGCGGGAAACCGGACAGAAGTGTGCAAGACGACACGACGAGACGACCGTACTTCGAAATTTTGGTAAGTTAATGTTAATATATTCGATTTCATAATGGCAACTAGTATTGGAGAAGGAGCTACTTGTCAATTCATATTTGAAAATCGAAAAAAAATTTGCGAAACTATGCGGGGTGACCAAGGTACCCCATTTTAGCCCAACTTTGTACTTTACTGACGCTAAAATCGTCGCGCATGCGTGAGAAAACCGGAACCATATACCATCACTGCCTCGAATAGCTCCGGAGCTACTGGAATACAATTTACCACCTCTCTGATGACTAGAGTAATATGTAACACGTTGCTCAGGACGTCACGTGACCAGTCTACGGTCTTAGTGGGGGGCGTTGGAGTGTGCGCAGGAGTGGAATGGGATAGTGGAAGGGGAAAAGGAGGAGAGGAAAATCAATCCAGTTTTGGGTTGATCTGGCGACACTGGTTAGAATTGCCTGCTCTATGGTAACGGCGGTTGCTGGTGGGGGACAGTGGGCGCCATGGTGGGGACGATTTTGGATCTATTAAGACAAAAATGCCCATCCCTGGTGTACATTATCGTCTCGTCGTTGTCCAAAACTAAAATTTAACTGTTCAAGAATTTAGATAAATAGAGCAGACCGATTTTAAATAATTTAACTCTTAAACTTAACTCAAAATTAACTTTTTTGGTCTTTCCATTATTGGTTTTCTTCGAGATGGTGAATATTAACATCCCGATGTATTTGTACTAAAATAACATAATTTTTCAGACGCAATATTCCCTTGATAATGATCCGCACCTGGATCGAAACGTTGGGTATTAATTAAATTGCAAATTTGTTGTTGAATTTCAAAAAGATCGAACCTTGCGCCAATAACATCTTCTCTAACATAATTCAAAATTCGATCTGTACAAATCACAATTAAATTAAGTCATCTCTGCGTATTGCATTGATAGAGATATAATTGGCGAAGAAACTGTATCGCGGAACCGGGTCTAGCCGACTTCAGAGGCTGAAGCGTCTTTCCTCCTCCGCGTGTCTCGACCATGCTACTCTCTGCCGCCGGAGAGTATCCTTTCCCTTTTTCTTCGCCGCTTCCTGCCGCTGCAAGATCTTTCACGTCCATTCAGATGTATTAGAGCAAATCTCTAACGCGTAATCCGTATACTTAAAACACCTTAAGTAAGCGGCGTTATGCTCTCGGTCCGGAGCATGTAACATTTTCAGATTGCGAGTGTGGGCGTTTTACATAATCGAGCTAACAGTAGTGAAATGTCGACTCGTTTTATTGGGCTGGCCAGAAAGTCATCAAATATAAATTCTTCTCCCTCTTCATCTTTCCCTTCCTCATCAGCATAATCATTTTTTCCATCCTAATTATTTCAGATTTCGACACAGAAATAGTTATCGACGTATTCGTGACATTTTCCTGATTAAAATGAGTCCAAACACGATACAGTTTGGATTATGTTTGCTTGTTTAATCTACGATATTTTGGAACCTCGCCTATCCGAACTATGTCAGACGTGATCTTAAGGGCATTTTTGAGACAATTTTAGAATATGTTCCGGTAGGAATTTTTTGACGTTCGACGGCTTAAATCAAAGCTGAAAGATCGCACTTTATAATATGATCACTTGGGTTCAAAATACAATGTTGAAATCATGTCAAAAAATTAAGAAATACCGATTGTCAATTCAAACAAAATTGTCTCGATTTTAAGGGGGTTCTTTGAGACGATTTTAAAATGTGTTCCAGTAGGAATTTTTTGACGTTCG
The DNA here is from genome assembly GCA_913789915.3 of Sphecodes monilicornis. NCBI lineage: Eukaryota > Metazoa > Arthropoda > Insecta > Hymenoptera > Halictidae > Sphecodes > Sphecodes monilicornis. Next base: position 5,789,351 of record OU565301.1, on the reverse strand, counting down.
ACGGCTTAAATCAAAGCTGAAAGATCGTACTTTATAATATGATCACTTGGGTTCAAAATACAAGGTTGAAATCATGTCAAAAAATTAAGAAATACCGACTGTCAATTCAAACAAAATTGTCTCGATTTTAAGGGGATTCTTTGAGACGATTTTAAAATGTGTTCCAGTAGGAATTTTTTGACGTTCGACGGCTTAAATCAAAGCTGAAAGATCGCACTTTATAATATGATCACTTGGGTTCAAAATACAAGGTTGAAATCATGTCAAAAAATTAAGAAATACCGACTGTCAATTCAAACAAAATTGTCTCGATTTTAAGGGGATTCTTTGAGACGATTTTAAAATGTGTTCCAGTAGGAATTTTTTGACGTTCGACGGCTTAAATCAAAGCTGAAAGATCGCACTTTATAATATGATCACTTGGGTTCAAAATACAAGGTTGAAATCATGTCAAAAAATTAAGAAATACCGACTGTCAATTCAAACAAAATTGTATCAATTTTAAGGGGATTCTTTGAGACGATTTTAAAATGTGTTCCAGTAGGAATTTTTGGATGTTCGAGGGCTTAACCCTTTGCGCTCGGAAGTATTTTAATTCCATAAACAAACTTTTTTTTCTATCAGGAATATATCCATTCAATATGATTTTTATCATTTTGAAGAAATGAAACTGATATAATACCTCATAGAATACTTAAATGTTTGGTAACTAATTTATTGAATATCAATTTAATAATGTAAACAATATTTTGAATAATGGTATAGCAATTTTTAGTGGTGCCTCAGAGTCACCACTGGAGTGCTAAGGGTTAAATTAAAGCTGGAAGGTGACATTTTGTGTGACAAAAGACGCGAGGAGATCAAGTCCGAAAATCGAAAAGACGCGTCCGTCAGGTCAGACAAAATTATCTCAATTTTAAGCGTACCTTTGAGACAATTTTAGAATGTGTTTTTTCGTAGGAATTAAAGTGGGCGATAAGAGATAATAAGAGGCACATTTCATCTGACAGATCGTGTCGATAAGCGTGATTATTTAAATGTAAATTACGCAAGATGGGATACGTCCCGCAATCCGGCAATTATCACTCCCGCGACCACAAATTACACGTATTATTGGCCGTTGCTAGAGTGGGTGAAACGGTAACTGCCCAATTACTTTAATATCGAATGAATTGGAAAACACACGAGGAACCGAAGATTCGATGTATATTATAATTTTATGATAATTCGACGAATTATCGGTGACGCAACCCGTGACACTAATTATCGGCGTCAGGCGAAAAATTCACGCGATCAATGCAATTCTTAAAAAACACACATTTAAATTACTTGCAAATAATTGATACTTCTTTCCGCAGTGAATTAGAGGAGTAACTAATTTTTTTACCGTAAATCATCAATATTGTAATAAAAAATTGTAACAATCCAATGATACGCCAGTCGGATCAAAGACGAGCATTTGAAAACGTTGTGAATCATGCAGTACGCAATACTGAAATAAATTAAAAGTGTAGGATGATCTATTGTACCTAATAGACTAAATATAATGTGTGTAATAAGAACAATTTGTTTACTAACGAAATTATCTTCGTCTATGATATTTAAATTGTTATAACTCGATAACAAAAAATCTTACAACGATCTTTCTTAATCCATTACAAAGAGTATATCACCCTCTTTTAAGGTCCTCGCTTTTTACCACCATTTTATTAGCTCGCTTTCTTGTTTGTTTGTTTGTTTGTTCGGTACAAATCTTGCAATTGATGTTAAACTAACTTCCCGATGAGCTAGAGACTTGAAATTGGAAACGTAGCTCAGAACTGGATGACAATGCAATATTCAAAAAAAAAATTTTTAAGAAGTCTATTCGTTTAAGAGAAATAACAATTAAATGTTTTTACCGTTATTACCGTTACACCGCGGTCATCGCGTTCAGCGATCCCCACTACGCGCGACAATGCTCTCTACTTTACTATGCGTACGCACTCTGACTCGTCCCCACTCCACGAACCCTCTTCGCCCCGACGGAGCTCAGTATATGATAGACGATCGGTAGTACATCATCGCTTTGTTTACCAAGTGAAAGAACCGTTACACCTTTCTGTTATAATTTCATCAAAATGTTTAAAATCGATTGAAATATACGTGCAAGAAGTAGGAGAGGAAGCCTTTTGACGTTGGGGAGCATGTATGATACAGGTATTAATAATATCGTGTACGAGATTAGAAATTAACAAAAATCTGTGTTTGAAAGTGTCAGAAATAATGTCTACAAAAAAAAAAAAGGAGCAGTTCGTTAATAATGATTTTCACAGGGAAGCCGCCAAATCACCAGGTATGTCATTGCATATTTTGCGTTGAATATTTTCTTGAAAAATTTCACACACACAAGATTAAAAAGCAGAAAATAATTATTTATATAAAAATAAATTTTTAAAAATACCACGTTTTAAAACGGTCTAAAAAGTATAAAACAATAATAAATAAATAAAAATAAAATGGACTAAAAGGTATAAAATAATTTTTAAAAAACGGACTTAAAAAGTATAAAATAATTTGAAAATAACGCGGTCCGTGTTTGCATGCTGTCCTTCCCTACGTTCGCCGCGGTCGACGCGGTCACAAAAGAATAGTGTCCCTTCACGATCTAAGTCCCGGCAGAGAACCGAAAAAGGACTTAGTATAATGTACTTTTGTACCTTACTGTATAAGGTACAAACTTCATTATCGACTAACTAACAATTCACATTAACAACCTCGATCGTCCCCATAAACAAAACAAATGGATCTTTGTGTGCGAGATGCATCAAATTCGCTCGGCACTCAATCTGGTCTTAAATACGAAATATTGTTTAACGCTCCCCTAATTTCGCAAACTACGGTGTACAATAAAATGATACAATATTGTAACATGTCCGGGAAGAAGTGATACAATTTTATTTCTAAGTTTAATATTTTTCTTTGGACGAGAAAGGGGCAAATTCTCAGAAGAACGAGGTTCTATCGCCGTGCAAAAGATGCGCCGCCATATTGGCGGAATTTTGCGTGAAATGAAAAAGAGATCGATCGGATCATACGGCAAAATATTTCTCCAGCTCCACTATTATTCTCTGATTGTGAAGGGAATCGAGCACCGCGAAAAGTATGATCGCTCGGCTGCGAGGATCGATCCCTGTGTCTACGACCTGAACGCAAGAGCAGAGTACACCTGTACGAGTGTCGGGGAAAACATGATTCTCCCATGAAGAGGATCTCTCTTTCTCCTACCTTTCCTACCTCTCCCTCTTTCCTCGTGACTGCACCGAGATACAGGATTGCGCAGAACGCATGTGACTTAGCATCATGTGATTTAGCGAAAGTCGATCTTCAAGCGCACGAGCCAGAATGCGGCTGTTCGAGCAGCTGCGATCAGGGTCGGCCGACACACTCTCCACTACATCAGGGACCGAGATCTTTGATTGGATCGCGGGGCAACCATCGAATTAGCGAGAACCATTTGTACCCGCGATTAGCCTAATTGGCGGGTCAACGCGCTTTTGACACGGCTCACAGTGGGGTGTTTGCACCCAAACGATGGACGAAAGTCGATTTCAAACATTTTGCGTGCTAGTACAACTGGAAAACATCAACGATTTGCGTCAAAGAATTTTACACAATAATATGCCCCGCACTACTTCTCTTTAAATATCTCCGAAACTAGTGCGCGGATAAAAAAATGTATCGTACGAAAATTGCTGGTTTATTTGCGTACAATAAGACCCCATAATAAAAAATATAGGTTTCCATGTGAAGAAACAAAGTTGACCTTCAAATGACCTTGAAAACGCCACCCAAATAAAAAACTGATACTGCCCCCCTCTTCCTCCGTCGAAATCTTTGGACCATGTGTTTTACACTTTTTTAATATCTTTCATACTTTTCGAGGTATTCAGCTGGAAAGTTTTCAAATGAACACCATGTATATTTGTCTATAGTCCATTCGATATGTCAACAAGTAATCAATTGTCGGTTTATTATATATGACTAGATAGAAAATCTCTTAAACAAACGTCCTCGTTTTATTTCTTTTAATCTTGGAACTTCGTAGCATTGAAATGCTATACATTTTGGTAAATTAAAAATTCTTTGAAGTCTGAGGACTTCAATATATTCTCGTAATACAGTATCGGATATGTTGGATCATATACATTAACTGAGGAATCGAGTTTATGACCAGGACGTGGCAGAACTTTCATTCTTTTGCATACCTCGCCGCGTGATTCACATCAGGCGAGCCTAACGTGAGTATATCCTGCACCACTATATCCTGTTATGTCTATTGTTCGATGTCCTGTTAGCGGTTGGCCAGAGTTACTCGATCGCAATTTTAGCCTTCGTCGAGCAGATTGTGTTATGCTTCTTGTGATAACGATTTCTGCTATTTGAGAAAGTTTGAAAGTCACTGGGGTTCTGATTGCAGTATAATTTGAAACTTGACACGAGTATCCTATTACATTTAACAACAGTATTAAATACTAACGTTGCATATTACCTGTTCCATGTAATTATTATCATGGTCATTAATATTTTTAAGCGAACAAAATTTGAAACAATTTTAAAATTTCCCTCCACTGAAAGTTGAACCATTTTCCACTCTAAATATAGTTACTGTTTTGCTATAGGGACCATTACCATTTTCTCTGCGATTCCTACCGAGGGCTACGAATTAATTACTATATCTAATAATAGTCTCTAATCGAACAAAATTTGAAACAATTTCAAATTTTCCACCATTGAAAATTCAAACATTTTCCACTCTAGATAGTTACTATATTACTCTAGGGACTATTACTATTTTCCCCGCAGTTCCTACCAAGGACTACGAATTAATTTATATATCTAATAATAATCTCCAATCGAACAAAATTTGAAACAATTTAAAAATTTTCCTCCATTGAAAATTCAAACATTTTCCACTCTAGATATGGTTCCTGTTTTTCTATAGGGACCATTACCATTCTCTCTGCGATTCTTACCGAGGGCTTCGAATTAATTTCTATATCTAATAATAATCTCTAATCGAACATAATTTGAAACAATTTCAAATTTTCCTCCATTGAAAATTCAAACATTTTCCACTCTAGATAGTTACTATATTACTCTAGGGACTATTACTATTTTCTCCGCATTTCCTACCAAGGGCTACGAATTAATTTATATATCTAATAATAATCTCTAATCGAATAAAATTTGAAACGATTTAAAAATTTTCCTGCATTAAAAATTCATACATTTTCCACTCTAGATAGTTACTATATTACTCTGGGGACTATTACTATTTTCTCCGCAGTTCCTACCAAGAACTACGAATTAATTTATATGTCTAATAATAATCTCTAATCGAACAAAATTTGAAACAATTTAAAAATTTTCCTCCATTGAAAATTCAAACATTTTCCACTCTAGATATGGTTCCTGTTTTTCTATAGGGACCATTACTATTCTCTGTGCGATTCCTACCGAGGGCTACGAATTAATTTCCATATCTAATAATAATCTCTAATCGAACAAAATTTGAAACAATTCTAACCTTACTATTATCTGTTCAAATTAATTCGTAGTGATGTTCTTGTGACGTTCGCTATAGTAAAACAATATATGCAGTATCTTGGATGTAAAATTGTTGAATTTTCAGTCGAGGACTTCATGTATCTAGGTGGAGACTATTCGAAAAGGTGTTCAATATATCGATATCCTGACTTTCAACTTTCTAACGTAGTTTCACTTTGACAGTGGTCTAGCTTCTGCAATAAACTAAAAATTTCTTTATACATTAGATGGAGTACTCTATCTTTATAGCGCGCTTGATTTTTTCAATAAGGAATCGATGGCGGAATTCCGCCTGCAACAAGCATCATGTAACTTTTAGCAGCCAGTCGTGAAATAGTCACGAGTCAAACAAACTGATAATGCACGTTCCTGTCGATGCTGACTGCGTGGGAGAATTGAAATGACCGGCGCCATTATTATGTGGATGGAACGTCTAGCCGATCTAAATTTACACTAGCTGAGTCATATATTGTCGAATTTAAATGTTATCGGTAGTAATGTTCGAATTATACCATTTAGAAACTCGAAAATGTTGATATGAATATTCGATGTAATGTTTAGAAAATCATTTAATAAAGCTGCACTAGTAATAATATATGATAAATAGATGTCATAAATAATCGTACTTACATTTGCTAGGTGTATTTGAAAAAGTGGATGGGAAAAATTTATATTTATTAAATGAAATTTGTATTTATGTTATGTATTAAAAAGACGAAGTCTTAGAGAAAGAGAAAGAAAGAGTTTAGAGAGAGACTAAAAGTGTGAATTGATCTTACATTGTTTAAATATTTTCTTTGCAATTTTATTTATTTTATTTCCTTAAGGTCTTTCTAATTTCTATAATTTTTAACTTCCTATAAAAATTGATATCGTTTGATTTGGCCAATGCTAGAGAAATATCTTGTTTTGAAAATAGTAACGGAGCAGCTAACGCGAGTAAATAAGTACGAATAATAGTTGATTTGAAAGACGCAAATATAAATAATGCCGAGCAAAGAGAAAGGTAGTCGACCGAGCATAAACAATTCAAGGTTTTCAGATGTGAATTCGAAATATTCAGCTAAAAGAAAATCAAATTGAATAAATTCAAGATGTAGGATTTAGAATTGAATCAATTTAAAATTGCAAAGAGTTTGATTCGAATAATTTCAAAAATGGCGGGTACAAATATTAAACTTTAGACTTTAAGTCACCGTAACAGTGAATTCCGAGAATTTTCATTTAAATACACAATCTCGAACCTTGGATCTACAGATAGGAATAAACTTAAACCCAGACACGTGATCTAACTCAAATCCTAGAACTCTGACCCGAGTTCTCAGACCTTGGCGTGTAACTCGTGTCCTTCACCTCAGGAATAGTCTGACTTGACTCTTCCTAGTTTCTCAACCAATGGAATTCGAGCTGATTACGTTCTGTAATTATTCTATTCGATCAACATTTATTTTAATTCATTATCTTGGATGTAACCAGAATAGACAGTGGTTTATGGAGCTAAAAGTTTCCCACGTCAATTATAAGCCTATTAGAACCACATACAAATTGACTACAACAATTACAAGCCTACTAGAACAACATACAAATTGACTACAATAATTACAAGCACCCTGAAACCAAAAAGATTGTATATAACAATTACAGCCCCCCTGGAACCAAATAAAAATTTTCTACAACAATTACAAACCTGCTGGAACCACATAAAAACTGTCTATATCTATTACAAGCTTCCTAGAATCAAATAAAAATTGACTACAACAATTACAAGCCTCCTGGAAACAAATAAAAATTGTCTGCAACAATTACAAGCCTCCTGAGACCAAATAAAAACTGTCTACAATAATTCCAAGCCCGTTGAAACCAAATAAAAATTGTATACAACAATTACAAGCCTCCTGGAACCAAATAAGAATCGTCTACAACAATTACAAACCTGCTGGAACCACATAAAAATTGTCTATATGAATCGAAGCTTCCTGGAACCACAGAAAAATTGTCTACAACAATTACAATCCTCCTGGAATCAAATAAAAATTGTCTACAACAATTAAAAATCTGCTGGAATCAAATAAAAATTGTCTACATCAATTATAAACCTGGTGGAACCAAATAAAAATTGCCCACAACAATTGCAAGCTTCCTGGAACAAAATAAAAATTTTCTACAACAATTACAAACCTGCTGCAACCAAATAAAAATTGTCTACATCAATTACAAGGTACTGAAACCAAACAAAGAATATATTCCCCCGTGCAATAATTTTACTAAATTGACAGTAATGTATTGATACTCTTAAATTCCTTCTATCTGCCTATTGTTTTAAGTTTCATCTACCCAATTTAGTCGTAAATGAATAAAATCCACAGTCCATTGATGATCGTAATTTAAATTAAAAAATTGAGTAACTATAGCTACGCAGAAGGATAAGAATGTTTTAAACAGATGGGCGCAGACAAAAGGTGATCATAAGCCGGGAAGAACGGATCTTTGATCGACGATTTATCGGCGTAGGTGCCGAGGCTTTCGTAGCAATTAATCCCGGCTACCTTTTACGGTATTAATCCTCGTTTGATGTAATTCGCCCAGCAGCTCATTGTGAACACGTATGCAGAAAGTGAGAGGACATACGCTTCTCGTAATAGGTTGCCCGACATTACTTTCACAACGGGAGCAAGGTCTTAATTTTTTTCACACGGATGCGTCGTTTTGTCTACTTTCATAGTTTTTGGGGCGCTCGGGTTAGGTCTCAAAAATGGACAACTATAATTCCGCAAGGATTTCAATCCGATCACAAATCGGCATCGTGGAACAACATCAGCAATGATTATTATACTGCGAATTTTATGCATTTATTGCTAAAATATGGGAGGATGCAATTGTAAACAGTGGAGAGATTAAATGAATTCAAAAATATCAACACGTCTCTTACTATTTAATAAAACTGAAGAGAGAAATAAATTGATATTTAGTTTCTGTATCCTGCGATGGATGCAAACAAGTTTTATTTTGCATAAAGTTCCCCCTCTAATGATTATAAAAGAAATCCAATCAATCAAAAAATTCACGGTACACCCTTAAGAAAAATAGAATAACTTTTTTAAATCGAGACCAAACGACTTGAGTTTTGTTCTAGATGTTAGAGTTATTATTAATCTACTATACTATGAACAGACCATTTATTTTTAAATTGCATTTGGTCAGAACCACGAAGAGAATAGCGAAACTCGCTGTTTACAACTTTCTAGTATGGAATATTTAAGGAAAATTGGTGAAGCTTCTTTCGTTTATTCATCTTTTTTCATTTTACATAATGCGGTAACAAATATGTACTACCCTTTCCCAACGAATATATTAGAGAACTTAGTCGCAAGTACAACAAAAGGGCTGATAAGACAATAACGGAGGTCCCGCAATGGATGCAAATTAATAAAACATTTTAACATAAATGTTGTCATTGCAAAAATGTAGAATTTATTCTCGTCTACTTCTCCCTCTTGCTCCACCGTTTTAAATAGACAATTCATTTTCTATCTCACTTTAGGCTTTACTTGTTTTCTTCATTTTATACGATGAAGATATAACAAATAAAATATTGAAGTGTACAAATTGTGGTATTGATCGTTTGTATTGTTTTTCGAACTTTCTTTCCCCCTCCACTAGCATCAGAACTGTGGCGGTTGTCGATAACGAAAATTTCTATTTTATCAATGTTGTTAGTTTTCTATGTTATCGATAACACAAATATTAATTGTTTGAAAATTGTTAAATTACTTTCAAGACGCGCTGTAAATATTAATTCATTTATTAATTGTTGTCTAATTTCTTTTGTAAACAACAGATCCTCAAAGAGTAAACATCTAAATTTATTAAATCTCCAAAAGAAATAATTTGTTAGTAACCGAATAAATAATTTGAGTTCGAATAATTTAATTTGAGTAGTTGGAATTAACAGAGTTCATAAGTGTGAAGATATATGTATTTTAAATTAAATTAAATAATTTATTTGGACATACTCCACAGAACAGTATCAGTGGCGTCATCTGTCTTCAGTATGTGGAAACAGCATGATAATAGAACTATAGTATCTTTGTCCGGTATGTTATCCATTGGATGGTTAATAAAATGAAATCAATCGATAAAGTAGTGTTGAATTATAAAATCATCACCATCGTTTTGAACACTTTAGTGCAAAATGACCTCGCATAAACAATTTTGATATCTTAATAGATTTTCGAATTGATGTATTGTATTTATAACAAATAAAGCTGTACAAGTAATACAAGAACGAAGAAACTGTTTATAAGATTGTATAAGTAAAGATATTTTAAGATGATATGATTTTTTATGGCATTGATGCCATTTGTGACATTGATGCCATTTGTGACATTGATGCCATTTGTGACATTGGTGCCATTGGTGACATTGGTGCCATTGGTGACATTGGTGCCATTGGTGACATTGGTGCCATTGGCATCGTAGCAGGTGCAGGTGTCGGTTTCTGCCCCATAGTCGGTGGCATAGTTGTTCCAACAGGCTCCAACAATTCAGGACAATTTATGCAGCAACCAATATTCCGAATAAAGAAAATCCTGCCAAGATTTTTGCAATAAGCATTGCAAAACTGTTTTCGTAAGGGTTCCAGTAATACAAGACCGAATTTTAGCGACCTTGCAGATGGTTCTGTATCTGTAGTCTGTAACAAAAAGCGTATGTAAATTCAATTTCATTAAAAAAATGCAATGTAAACATCATTTCTGTAAAATATGCTATCACGCGTGTTGTTAATATTTACACAAGAGAAGTATACTACATGTTAAATCCAGTCGTAGAGTTATTCCAAATTTGTTACTGTACAAAACGGTTTTCGAACAACATTAATCGATTATTCTTATCAATCACTGAAATTACAGTTTGATCCTTGGTTTTTTGGAATATAACTCGATCTCAGTTCAACGAAATCTATTACTATCATACTGAATACTGTAAAAATATTTAATTTAAATAAAAGATGAGAAACAGTAACGTTTGCATCATTTGTAAACTTGCAAAGAATTCTTCGAACAGCTTTAATTTTATAGCGTAAGCAGAAGAAATTCTTAAAGTTCCTGACACTTTTGTGCAAAATTAGACTTCTCAAAGATTGCAGTCTTTCTAAAAATTCCGCGAAGAAAGATTGCATTTACAGTAGCGTTCAACGTATTCAAATTTATAATCACTTTCTGCTGTTTTAGTGCAACGAAAAAATTGGAATTCGTTGACCATTGTTTTCAGAGTATCTATACCGTGTAAATATTTCGAACGCTATCTACAGTCACTCCCATTAATATTCGTACATTCTAAAAAGCGATTACGTTTTTAATATTGGATCATGTGACTTGGATTTTTTGTTTAGATGTTAGAACAATTAGTTTACTACACGTTGAAAAACAGAAATTTTGAAAAAATTGTAATTGGTCGGAATTACAAAGAAAATACTAAAAGTCGTTATTTATAACTGTTTTATGTGGGTCCATATTGAAAATACAACGAATACGTTTTGTAGATTTGTGTCAACTGTATACACTCTGAATATTTCACCAAAATCGGCAAACGGTGCAATGAGCTACAATTGTTTGAAGATGGTAAAAATTGCAGCTTTTCACAATGTTAGGCCTTAAACTGTAATAAATCGAAGGATTCTTACGTCATTCGATGCCTGTCGCTGTTTTCCACGTAATCCAAATTGGATGAAAATTTGAAAATGTATACAATTGATACAGATCTACAAAATGGATGTTTTAAATTTTCAATATGAGCCACATAAAAAAATTGTAAAACACAACGTTTAGTATTTTCTCTGCAATACCGACCAATTGCAATTGTTTTAAAATTTCTTTTTCGCGTCATGTAGTAAACTAATTATTCTAACTTCTCAAAGAAGTCCAAGTCGTATGGTCCAATATTAAACAAGTTATCGTCTTTTTAAGAGTGTACGAATATTAATGGGAGTGACTGTATATTAACGTATCCAAACATAACTGCAGAAAATCTAACCTGTGAACAGGCGGAACCGATCAATATCAGTAAAGCAATCCACATGCTGAAGTACGACATGATGTGAACTCGCTCTAAGAAAACTCACTGACACGTGCACTGTGTCCAACGGATCTCTCTGCCAGCTTATATACTAACATCCGAGACCGTGAAGTTTAAAAAAATGTTAAACAATAACCCTTCAATATTTTTTTATACTCCTTCAAACCTCGCGGTTAACACAAATTCTTTGCGACGCATTGTATCGCGAAACAATGTATGCACAACTAACGGCAATGTGCTGGCATTATCCTCAAATATAATAGACAAAATTGATAAAATCAACAAAATTATATTACCTTGTTAGATAACGAAAATATTTTGAATATAATGAAAACACATTGACGATAATAAAAATATGTTTTCATTATTAATATTACTTATTGTTGTTTCATTTATTACTCGCTCCTTGAAGAAAAGAAAATAAACTCGGTTCTTGCCAAATAGATTGCGGAACGTGACCGAAGAATAGCATGAAAAATTATGTCAACTGTGCGTCAGAAGCCAACCTCCACTATGATCGGTATTTATTGTCTTTACAGTCACTCCCATTAATATTCGTACACTCTAAAAGACGATGACGTTTTTAATATTGGATCATGTGACTTGGATTTTTTTTTTTTAGAAGTTAGAACAATGGTAATTATATAGAAAATGTTTGCGTACTCCGATTTTGATGAAATTTTAATATGTTATGGAGCAACACATTCTGAACAACTTTTTCCTTTTCTAATATAGGGGGGTCGCTTTTAGTTTTCGAGATATTTGCAAAAAACTTTTAGTAATGTTAATTTCATAACGGAAACCTTCTTTTTAGAAACACTGAGTGGGTGTGTGTGGTATTGTCGCTTCTCATCTCCACAACGTGTTTACAAACAAAAAATAAACAGATGCGGCCCGAAAATCCAGGAGATGGAATAACAGAAGAAACAAGAAGAATTAACTCCTGTAGATAACTCTGATCATACATAGATAGGCTGAGCGTTCAATTTTCAAAGACATTCCCTGGATTTTCGGGCCGCATCTGTTCATTTTTTGTTTGTAAACACGTTGTGGAGATGAGAAGCGACAATACCACACACACCCACCCAGTGTAAAATTCAATACAGTATTAGCGATAGTTTTTTGCAAATATATCGAAAACTAAAAGCGACCCCCCTATATTGGAAAAGGAAAAAGTTGTTCAAAATGTCGAAATCTATAATATATCAAAATTTTATCAAAATCGGAGTACGCAGACCTTTCCTATATAATTACCAGAATAATTAGTATAATACACGTTGAAAAAAAGAAATTTTGAAAAAATTGTAATTGGTCGGAATTACAAAGAAAATACTAAAAGTTGTTATTTATAACTGTCTTATGTGGGTCCGTATTGAAAATTGAACAAATACGTTTTGTAGATCTGTGTCAACTGTATACAGTCTGAATACTTCACCAAAATCGGCAAACGGTGCAATAAGCTACAACTGTTGGAAAATGGTAAAAATTGCAGCTTTTCACAATGTTAGGCCTTAAACTGTAATAAATCGAAGGATTCTTACGTCATTCGATGCCTGTCGCTGTTTTCCACGTAATCCAAATTGGATGAAAATTTGAAAATGTATACAATTGATACAGATCTGCAAAATGTATGTTTTAAATTCTCAATATAAGCCACATAAAAAAATTGTAAAACACAACTTTTAGTATTTTCTCTACAATACCGATCAATTGCAATTGTTTTATAATTTCTTTCTCAGCCTATCTATGTATGATCAGAGTTATCTACAGGAGTTAATTCTGCTTGTTTCTTCTGTTATTCCATTTCCTGGATTTTTGGGCCGCATCTGTTTATTTTTTGTTTGTAAACACGTTGTGGAGATGAGAAGCGACAATACCACACACACCCACTCAGTGTTTCTAAAAAGAAGGTTTCCGTTATGAAATTAACATTACCGATAGTTTTTTGCAAATATCTCGAAAACTAAAAGCGACCCCCCCTATATTGGAAAAGGAAAAAGTTGTTCAGAATGTGTTGCTCCATAACATATTAAAATTTCATCAAAATCGGAGTACGCAGACAGTTTCTATATAATTACCATTGTTCTAACTTCTAAAAAAAAAAATCCAAGTCACATGATCCAATATTAAAAACGTCATCGTCTTTTAGAGTGTCCGAATATTAATGGGAGTGACTGTATGTCCGCATAACCCGAATCCGTGGTAACGTTGTTAATTATCATATCAAAAGCACGAGAGCCGCTCTATTTTCCGTACAGCCCCTAATTATATGCAACCTGGTTTGCATCTGTGCATAGCTCTGGATAGCCGACCATTGTCTAGCGTAATTGAATCGTGTAAAGAAAATGAGCCTGCTCGAATCATGCACGTTGCACGGTATATATAGTGCAATACATAATTCTATCGCATAAATAATTGAATCCCACTTTCATTTTATTATTCGCTCGAACGTATTTGCATGTGATCACGTTTAAAATTGCAAAAATGTTCTGACAGATTTAAGAATGTGTTCCAGTAGGAATTTTTTGACGATTGATATTCGCTACGACTCCAGATACCTATTTAAAAGTAAATGACTCTATCGTAAAATGCGATCTTTCAGCTTTAATTTGAGCCTTCGAACGTCCAAAAATTCCAACGAGAACGCATTCTAAAATTGCCTCAAAGAATCCCCTCGAAACGAGTCAATTTTGTCCGAACTGACGGTCACGTTTTTACAATTTCTCTTTTGTGATTTCGTGTTTCCCCCCAATTGCAAGTGCGTCTATCATAAACTGCGATCCTTTACATTTAATTTGAGCTCTCGAACGTCCAAAAATTCCTACGGGAACACATTCTAAAATTGCCTCAAAGAATCCCCTCGAAGCGAGTCAATTTTGTCCGAAGTGACGGTCACGTTTTTCAATTTGTCTTTTGTGACTTCGTATTTCCCCCCAATTGCAAGTGCAGCTATCATAAACTGCGATTCTTTACATTTAATTTGAGCTCTCGAACGTGCAAAAATTCCTACGGGAACTCATTCTAAAATTGCCTCAAAGAATCCCCTCGAAACGAGTAAATTTTGTCCGAACTGACGGACACGTTTTTACAATTTCTCTTTTGTGATTTCGTGTTTCCCCCCAATTGCAAGTGCATCTATCATAAACTGCGATTCTTTACATTTAATTTGATCTCTCGAACGTCCAAAAATTCCAACGGGAACACATTCTAAAATTGCCTCAAAGAATCCCCTCGAAGCGAATGAATTTGGTCCGAACTGACGGTCACGTTTTTTCAATTTTTCCTTTGTGATTTCGTGTATCCCCCAAAATGCAAGTGTTGCTATCATAAACTGCGATCCTTTACCTTTAATTTGAGCCCCCGAACGTCCAAAAATTCCTACGGGAACACATTTTAAAATCGCCTCAAAGAATCCTCTACAAATCAACATGGTTTCATCTGACCCAGTTCGGATAATCGAGGTTCTACAATATCGTAGATTAAACACGTAAACATAATCCAAACTGTACCGTGTTTGGACTCATTTTAATCAGAAAAATGTCACGAATACAACGGTAAAACTTTTACAATAGAATTATTATAAATAATAAGATTCCATGACCAAATTAGTGAATAATATCTCAAAACTAGGTCATTAATCTCATAAAAATGGACAATTCCCGATTATATACTGAGATATTCATTATCAGTAACGTATGGATAGTAAGTGAAACGTTTTAAGATAAAATTTTATGATGTGTATAGAGAACATTGTGGGTCTAGTTACAAAAGATATCGCCTCGCATTATGTTCCGAGTAAGAAGAACGGGATATAATTGAATCGATATAATAGAAAATAATTGTGATACTAGGACGGAGGGTAGAGAAAGGTATAAGGGCGTTGGACCAACGCAAACAGAATATTCCCGAGGCTTCGTTGTCGGTCTCATTGTTATCGACCCGTTGGTATTCCCTGGCATCATTGGTAGCATGATCACGTGGTGTCTATCGTCTTCCAACCAGTCAGCTCTCCCGTACAATGCACACCATTAACGTAACTTTAAGTAGTCCTGCATGAAAGGTCATAGACGCAACTCGAACATAATTGATGCCCTATATGCGTTATCGAATTTTTGCACGGGAATTAGCAGAAATTAATAGACATTCGTCGCTGCCATTTATTATACTCACGCAGTTGATGGTAATACAAAATCTTTGCAAAATCGACAAGGCAGACAAATCTTTGCAAAATTGACAAGGCAGACAATTTCGAGACACGACTCTCGGGGCGAAGTATTCATTAATTAATTTCACAGCCATTAGCTCAATGCGATTGTCGATTAACAATATTTTATAAAGCAATCGGTGCTGTCTATGATTAATAGAATATTATAAATGGCTGTGAAATTTTTCTGTCACATCAACTCTTGTTGCACTTCGTAATTACATTGTGAAACACGTTCATGGGAGTTGAAATGAAATCCTGATTGAAACGACCCTAAACACGGCATTAATCGAATTAATTGATTAGGACCACGGACTTAAAGGACTGAGCATAAAGTGGGTTTATGGGTGAGAGGGGTCGTGCCGCGAGCGGAGAGGGATGGTAGACTGCGGCCATGTTGGATGGCAAAACTAGTGTTGCCATCTATATAACGTTGCGGGAACATTGATATGATTTGATTCTGAAAAATAAATGCATAACAAGTGTATTTGTATATATATTTGTATATATATACAAAATATTGCACATTCGGCTCCAGTATAAATTTATAAATAAATTATGTGTATCTATTTCCCGCATGATTGCATTGCAAATTCGCGCAACTAGTATTTAAAGTTGCCTGTAGATAGCGTTGGGATACGGTGCAAGATTTCACGCGGATGCGCGGCCAAAACAGTAATGTATCTATATCATGATGACAGAGGTAGTGGTGCCCTGAGACAGTTATATTGGCGGGAATGTCTCGAAACAATCTATTCCGGACAAAAAGACTTCAGGACACGTCCTACGAGTTACAAAATATACACAAATACACATATTATACTCATTTTTCAGAATCAAATCATACCAATTTTTTAAAATTCCACTGCGTGCTCAAGGTACCCCATTTTATCGAGAATCTTACTTTACTGAGGCTGAAATCGCCGCGCATGCGCGTGAAATCTTGCACCATATCCCAACACTGCCTATAGAGCGCACGACAGTGTTTGCCATCCAAGATGGCCGACAAGTTGATACCCCTTCCGTCTTTCGCCTCACCCCCACAGCATAATGCACAGTCCTTAAGTCCGTGATTAGGACACTATCAACGACGTAAACTGCAACATTGTATTCGTAAATCTGGCAACGCTCTGAAACTGTTGTCTCTAACTTTCTGTGTTGCAGTCTTATATAGTTCATTAATTGATTGTTCTATTTAGGTAGATGGCGCGAGAAAACTATTAACCATGGATATAGGAATATATCCAAGAGATCTTGGGCCTCAACAAGGCGTACCCCATCGTGGCCGTGCTCAGGAAACGTGGGCCTTTAATGTTGGCCTGGACCGGACTGGACTGGACTAAGTAGAGTCCCTGGGATCGATATTGGTCGTGGTCATTTTGCAAATTGTTGCATCGTTGGTATTGTTGCTCGGTACTAGATGCACTTGTACCCCCTTCTCGGGTGCAATCGAATTGGATCTCTGGCTTCGGTTGGTAGTCAACAATTATCCTGCATGTCTGCTCGTTTCTTCTGATTCCTTTAGCTCACTGTGGCGCCGAACAAGTGGGCTTGCACAGGGGATGATGGAGGTCATGGCAGCAATATTTAAAATCGACAATCATATGGAGTTAATAGCTGTGAAACTGAACGTTGTGGTTACATGAAACAATTACGCACCAATCTATATCGGTTTACTTCAAATAATTTTCATGTCGCCAATTTTAAAATATCCGCATTTAAAGAAAAAAACAGGTCCAGAGAGGGGAAATTTGCGTTTTTTTGAAATTTTTCAATTTATGCGCTGCTGTGAAAACATTTTTATTAGATGCTCTTGTATTTTGTTAATTCAACTGTTATAATTTAATGAACATGGTTTGACACTTTATTTTATGCATCTGTGGAACCAACAATTTTTAAATTTTCGATAAAGTCTTTGTGACACGTTCATACGATTTATTCAAATGATAATTTATTCGTTTAAAGTGTATAAACTATTGCAATATACTTTCATTAATAACACGAGTAATAAAAATAATGTTACGTACAGAAACCAAATTAATTTTACTATAATTCGTATTTTTGTAATAGATTTTTCGTAAATACTATTTTCACCGTACAAAAATGCGCCATATGCATTGTAGTTCTCCAAATCATATTAAAGCCCCGTAGCAGAAATGAAGTATACAGAATACTCAGTTCTTGCTAATACGCCTAAATTCGTGAACTATCGGTAATATTGGGCGCGACACCGAAATGGTGCGGGAGCCACTGTGGCCACACGAGGCCTAGACAGAAAAGTCCACAAGGTGCAATGTCTATAATGATCTGCCTGTGCTATTAATTTACAGCAATATCGATATTTCAGTTTCATTATCGAACGTTGATAATGTAGCATAACCTTCAGATGATCGTTGTTTTAACAACTGATAAGAATAACTGTCTAAAAAAAATAGTATTGCTGCTTAATTAACAATTGATGGAGTTCAGTATAACTAACTCTATAAAATTAATGTCTTTACAGGTTATTTATAAATTACTGTTCGTCGTTATGGAGACTCAACTATGAAAGTACACTAAATGAAAGAAGTCTCAAGTGTCAGGAAAGATGTAAAATTGTGGAAAACACCACAAAGCAGCGTTCCAGATGGAATTTCAACTAATAAAATTCAGTTCTTGTTAGCAACAGGAAGGATTGTCATTGCGGAAATTCTTCAACGCTGCAATTAACATTTCTGCAGGTGTATACCCGAGCAAGTTTTCTAGCAACAGAGAATGTTCTTCGTGAAAGTAATTGAACTCGTTATGAAACTTGTCTTTCAAGAAAGTAATTTAATCATGGGGAAGGGGGTGGGTGGCAAGAGTTTCGTAATTCACCGTTGAATCTCTAATTAGATCTACATATGCCAATCACTTATGTGTCTTATCACTTATCACTGACAATGGATTGTCAGGGATCGACATAACATAAATTTGAGGGATTTAACATAAATTATTCAATCTTTATAGAAAAGAATTGCCAACAACTAGACAAAACTATCAATCTACATATTTATATCGTTTACAGCCTCTGAAAAATTCATTGTTTTATCCTAGGATCATATATCTTGGTTGCAGAGTGCAACTGGAGATCGACGGAGTTAGCTACTGTCGGTAATATGGTACTATAGCGTATTTAATTAGTCATCAGTTCGTTTAAACATTACTGTTCCTAGGAACAAAAGGCTCACAGCATTTATACAATATTATACATCGATTTCTTCTATTGTATCTTCAGTTACATCAAATTATAATTCTTCAAGTACGTAACCTCATAATCCTTTTTTAAACGTTCTGAGGATGTTATCAACAGAGATAACAAAGTGCTTAGGCTCCCCGGAATCCTTTCAATGTGAAACACAGATGTTAGGGGATTCCCAATTGATAAACACCTGAAGAGTGCTGTAGCTCAATCTACAACACCAGACTTGGTCTAACCAATCTATAACAAGTTTATAGACCTGGTACCAATTGCTGCGACAAAATAATAATCTATGCTGGTTAATCAAATCTGGAGGATAGCGTCACAGTGTCCCAACCTACAGACTAATAGACTAGAGAACTAATAAACTAGGAACTAGTGGACTAGAAGACTAGTAGATTAGAGGATAAGTGTTCTACAGGACTGTTTGACTAGAATGCTAGTAGACTAGAGCACTAGTAGACTATAGGTCTGGTAGACTAAAAGACTAGCAGACTAGAGAACTAGTAGACTGTAGGTCTACTTCACTAGAAGACTAGAGGACTAGTAGACCAGGTGCCTAATAGACTAGATTCCCAGCAATCAGGCCACGTGGAACGCAAAACACGCAGGTTAACCTAATCCAGAGGGGCGTCCAAGCCCAGTGTCTTAACCTAGTTGAGGCCTGTGAAAGAAGTGCCGATGGCTAGAGGACGTTCGCCCAGGTGGAAGAGAGACAAGGCAAGCTTGGTGAAGAGTCAGTTAATTAGCCACGCGGTTAGATAACGCTCTTTATCTAGATCGTGCAGAACGATCACATAGTCGGCGTAGTAGCAGCAGTAGCAGGAGCAAGAGCAGGAGCAGGAGCAGGAGCACTGTAAATGTGCACCAGAGCAGCAGCCAGTCGACACTCGATTGGCGGACTGTGCCGGGTCGGAAGCAGGCGAAAGCTACACAGAGACCAGGGGCTGTGTGTATGTTGGGTTAGGGTTGTTTCGGGGAGTCTTGAGGCACAGGAGGGAGGAGGGTGAGCGGAGTTCTCGTTCTTTGCAGAGAACTCCTCCACGGTAGTCGCCTCCTTGACGTTCCTCAGGGGGGTTTCAAGCTCGCGCGTGGGAGTAGTGGCTGATAGCAGCGTGGGGTGCATATCGAAGGGAAGATGAGAGTGGGTGGAAGCCAGGAGAGTAGGCGGAGGAGGAGGGTGAGCTGGTAGGTATGTAGGTAGGTCGGCTAAGTGGTCGGGGGCTGAAGGAAGCGAGAGACGACGACGATGACTATGCTGTGTTGGTGTGGAAAAGGGCGGTCGGGGAGGTTGGAGGAGAGAAGGAGAATGAAGCAAGAGGAGAAGGTTGAGGAGGAAGATGGGGCTCGAGGCGTGGGTGAGTTTCCATCCGGAAAAGGAAGAACAAAGAAAAAAGACGCAAGACGAAGAGGTGGGAGACAGCGGCGGCGGCGGCGGCGGTGGCAACAAAGTGGAATGGAAAAAGAAAGTAGATAAAGATGAGAGGGAGATAGATGTTCGGGGTCGAGGTGGAGAAGATGGTGGGACAGAGACAGGGAGTTGCAGCAGAGTATAGAGTGGGAGCGAGACAGGGGACAGAAGGTGAGAATCGCGAGGATGAACGCGGAGAGTGGTGACTGTAAGAGAGGGACGGTGTAAAGACAAATAGAGCAGGAATGCAATAAGGACACAGAGTTCGAATGTACGCGTTCGAAGGAGGAAAAGTGGAGAAAAGAGAGGAGACAAAGAAAGGAAGACAGCTTGAGTGGACGGTGAATCGGAGAAAAGAGACGTGGAGGATGAAACGAGAGAATATGACCAAGAGGGTACAAATGAGAGTGTGCTCTTTGAGAGAACGATGAACGAGAGGAACGGAGAGAAGAAGGGAGAGAAGGACATCGGAATGAGAGAGATGGAAATATAGGAATGAGAGAGAGAGAAAGAGAGAGAGAGATGGAAATATAGGAATGAGAGAGAGAGAAAGAGAGAGAGAGATGGAAATATAGAGAAGGAGGAAATATGGAAAGAGAGGGAGAAGGTGATACAAATAGTGAGCCAGACAGAAATTGACAGAGAGTACGAATGAGACTATGCTCCTTGAGAGAGCGATGAACGAGAGACACGAAGAGATAGAGGAAGGAGAGAATGATGTCAGAGAGGGGAGGTGGGTGAAGCCAGATAGTGAACCAGACAAAACCAGACTGATATACGAGAGGATACGAACGAGTGCTCGATGAGAGAGCAACGAATGGGAAGGAAGGAGAGACCGATAGAGAGACAGAGATAGAAATGATATTGGAGAGAGAGAGAGAGAGAGAGAGAGAGTCGAATATGAGGGTGTCGCGCAAGCCGGTCACGCCGAGGTTTCCATGGCAACGACAGGCGATAAATCAACCCGCAACATCCCCGAGTACCGCCAGATAAAACCGCATACACATATGTGTACGTACGTACGTACATACAGACGAAGATACTGACTGGTAACTCCGCGCCCAAAAAGTTTTCCCTTCGACCGATTTATGCCACCGCTATCTCCTTCCCTCCCTCTCTCTCTCTCTCTCTCTCTCTCTCTCTCTCTCTCTCTCTCTCTCTCTCTCTCTCTCTCTCTCTCTCTCTCGCTCTCGCTCTCTCTTTCTCTCGCACTCACTCTCTCTCTCTCCCTCTCTCTCTCTCACTCACTCATTCACTGACTGACTCACTCACTCACTCTCACTCACTCTGCAATACTGAATGCCTTGCGAAAGGATCTCATTCCTCTCTCGTTTCTCCCTTTTGGTTGTTCGTCTAGCTTCTCTCTCTCTCTCTCTCTCTCTCTCTCTCGCTCTCTCCCTCACTCGCTCTCTCTCTCTCTCCCTCTTTCTCTTTCTCTTCTTTCATAAACTCGTCCTTTTCCGCCTTTCTTCTCTTCACTCCAGTTCCCCTTCTTTTATTATCTCTCCCTCTACAGGGCTTTCTTCCACTCTGTTTCTTTGCCTGCTCATCCTCCGCATCTCTCCCACTACTGTCGGTCACCTTTACTCTCGTTCCTTTTTCCGGGGGTTTGTGCACGCTCTCTTTCTCCCATTCTTTGCTTCTCTCTTTCTCTATTTTTCTGTTGCTCTGTTCCTCTCTCCCTCTCTCTCTTTCTCTCTCTCTCTCCCTCTCTCTCTTTCTCTCTCTCTCTCTCTGTTTCTCTTTCTCATACACTGTATCTCTCTTTCTCTGCTTCTCTCTCTCCCTCTTGCCTTGTTTCTCCCTTTCGTCCTGTTTCTCTCTTGTTCTGTTTCTCTCTTGCTTTGTATTTCCCTGCTTCTCTCTCTCCCTCCCTTTCTCTTTTCATGGTTCTCTGTTGCCTTGTTTCTCTGCTTCTCTCTCTCTCTTTCTCTCTCATTCTATGGTTCTCTCTTCCCTTGTTTCTCCCTTTTCGCCCTGTTTTTCTCTTGTTCTGCTTCTTCCTTACTCTATATTATTCTTTCTCTCTTGCTCCGTTTCTCTCTCTTCTCTCTTTTGCTCTGTTCCTCTCTTCTCTCTTTTGCTCTGTTCCTCTCTCTCTCACTCTCTCTCTCTCTCTCTCTCTCTCTCTCTCTCTCTCTCTCTCTCTCTCTCTCTCTCTCTCTCTCTCTTCCTGTTTCTGTACCCGTCTCCCTTCTTCCTCATGTCCTCCACAGTTTCCTCGTTCATCACACCCCCTCTCCACTATGCAAAGGGAGTGCAACACAGGTGAGCAGGCGCGTGTGCATGTGCATGCACCGGTGGCGCATGCCACGACCTCAAGGTGTCCCATCGTCCTTTCGGCAACACCGAAAACACTATGCAGACGGTTCAGCCCACGACCAAACGCATACGGTCGATCATAATGATAGCTCGTTTTACGGATACGCTGCATCTTGCAATTATCCTTTGCAACGACACACAATGTGGCAAATCGAAGTCCCATGACGCAACACGCGCCACTATTTTCTACGCAGATGGCTTCCTACTGGCAAGTGTGCATTAAAAATGACAGGACACCTTGTCAAAATCAATGAAGCATCAAGTCCTTGTAGGTGTTCATGCTACAATAATTGTTTTGGTACTCTATGCATTTCGGTATTTTTAATCTTTGTAAAGGGACACTTGTAGATTCGGAAATGGAACCAAGTTCTCATTTCTAAGTGGCAGGAGATCATGTTTGTATAGTTTTTGAACATTAATGAAATTTGGTAGATTGTACACACACATGTGACAGTGGTACGCAACAGTTGTGACTCGAACCATTTAATTTTCATGAAACAGCAAATTTTTTTTCCTGTACAATGAATATTGTAATAGTTGCGCAACACGCAAAGGTACAGTGGGTGACAAAACTGTTAGACCCACTTGCATACATGACAAGTGTATTATACATTAAAATAATCGAGTTTTAAGCTAAAGTCTAGCTACATTGAAATCTTATTATTAGACCACGGATTTTTATGCAACTTTCTATTTTCATAATTAATTTTCTAAAAATTGAAAAGAATCGTCTCTTTCGCTACCAGATAGATTCATTGCAGAGAGACTATAACCTAAAAATGCTATTATTAAACTGCCAGATTTTATGAAAAAAATAAGTGAATGCAATTTAAAACAGTAAAAAAATTAAAATTGTTGAAGAACATCGACATAACTTTGTCAACATGTTCAAATAGTTAAAGAAAGAATAATATGTCCATCTGGTTCTTGTGTCTTCTTAGATTGACGAAGACAATGTTTATTGTGCATAAAGATCCACAATCTAGTTATTATACTTCAACAATACAAATGCTTTCTTGCATTTCATAAATTTTCACCTACCGCAAATGCACGCAGCTCTGCAGTCTTTCAATCACCAAACTAAATTCTACTCTGTAAAACAATAATAATCCAATACGATATAAAGCCATAGTAATAAAAGAGAATTTCACAGCACGGTGGAACTTCGTAAAAATATATAAAGTGCAGAAATTCACAGTGCATATCAAATCTAGGCTATAAATTGAAAAAGTAACTTGCCGGTGACCTGCTTCAATGTCCCATCAACTCAAAGGGAGTCGCAAAGGGTCAGATGTCAAAGGTTTGGAATATATTCACGTCAAATGGGCCAGAGTCAGCTTCGCTATATGGCGAACACAGTATTTGAATCGAAAATGCGTGGGCGTAAAAAAGCTGACGCGAATCTAATCGAGTTTAGCACGCCACTGACGTCACCAGAGGCGCTCTCGTGACGTTGGATGTCCGTCAGTGACGTATAGCGCCTCTCTCTCTCTCTCTCTCTCTCTCTCTCTCTCTCTCTCTCTCTCTCTCGGCGAACGTCCTTGCGCAGGATATGCTTGAGGTCGTGAGGTGTAATAGAACGCCTCTGCGGTCCACGTGTACGTGACTTTTTATTTAAAAAGGTCGAGGGACCATCCCTATAGCATTTTCCATCGTTACGAGATATCATCAATTTCCGCCTCTACCATCATCAACCCTGTAGATTGTAGATCCACCATGAAAATGATTTACCACCGTAGAACAACACTGGGTAGACGAACTACAAAATTAGGTCTTTCACAATGTGTTCAATAAACTCTGCTGAAATATTAAAAAATTCCAAACAAAATTTTGCAAATAGTGTATTGATCGTTACAGTCCAAAGTTTGGAACTTTGAGGATGGTTCCCGCCATATTGGAGACGTCAGGCTCAAGTTTCCATTCAATATTCAGCTCCAGTCTCGAGAACTGGTTCAAACAGTGATGATTTCGTTAAAGAAAATTGTACAATAATAATTCTGGTCTCATTTTGAAGCTCGAAGCCTCTCTTTTCTCACCCCATCCTTCATGTTTGCATACGGTAATTGCGCGCTATGGGACAGGAGGATTTTTTAATGGTTTACAAGGGAAAATG
Organism: Sphecodes monilicornis; assembly: GCA_913789915.3. NCBI lineage: Eukaryota > Metazoa > Arthropoda > Insecta > Hymenoptera > Halictidae > Sphecodes > Sphecodes monilicornis. The sequence continues at coordinate 5,764,417 of OU565301.1, read as the reverse complement.
TAGGCACGAAAATAGTATGTATTGAAATGTACGTGAGAACATTGAAAAATTTTTTACGTAAATGAGTCCACTATGGATTTGAAGATTGAAGCTTCCTCTTTACAAAAAGCACTTAAAAATTGATCTATCATTTTTCTAACGTGATTCATCGAACTTTGACTGAAAGGTGTAGTGACGACTTTGCAATAATATAAGGTACAGGCTTTGCACGACTTGTTCCTCATTTTTGTGACATAAAACGGCCGGAAAGAATTGTGCGAAATTTTCTGAGGCGTCGTTGTAAAGTTTGTTCTTCATACACGTGGTAGATTCATTCGCGAAAAAAATTTGTTAATGTTTTTAGAGGTTTGAATTTATAGCATTTTCTGCAAATTTACTGCAAACACTGCCTCTTCATTTTCTTCAACTTCAGATGATGATTTCCTTTTCATTTCCCCTGTCGATGATTCCTTTGCGAACATTACAGCCTCATCTGATGTCCTCAATGAGAATCCTAACCTATAAACCACGTGTTTCTCCGTACAGTTCTAATCTAGTAACTACGGACTGCTACCATTTGTTCAGGCAGTGAATGGAATTATAACCATTCTAAATCACAGCCATACTTTTTAATAACAAAATCGTTGCATGTCCCTTTATGCCACAATTGTGACACCGAAGCTCGATTTTCTTTATATCCCTGACATTTCTCACCTTTTCACACTTCCTATCAGTAATGGTATATGGTCTCGGTTTTCTTGCGCATGCGCGACGATTTTAGCGTCAGTAAAGTATAAAGTTGGGCTAAAATGGGGTACCTTGGTCACCCCGCAGAGTTTCGCAAATTTTTTTTTCGATTTTCAGATAGGAATGTTTAACATGCGTATGTTGTATTAAAATTTTATGTGTATGTACGTATAATATATAAATATTCTTGCACTCTTCTGTCCGATTTCCCGCCAATAACTGTTCTCCCCTACTTTCCCCACAAACATAAGACGTACATACGTTCCTGCATTTAATCGCGCATGCGCGAAAAAACCGAGACCATACACCATCACTGCTCCCCATGTGATCTGCAGTGACGTATTACACTATGGGCAACTTGGGCAAATGCCCGGAGCCCCAAGCAAAAGGGGGCCCCGAACAAAAACCAAATATTTTGTATTTTTATGTAAAAGGTTTTCATGGATGAAGGAGAATTTATTTTACTTTTTATGCAATAGTAAATATGTAGATGTTTTCACAATTATTTTATTTTTTCCAACGTGAAATTTATTTAGTTGACATAGTGGCATAATGCGCCACTTGTGATCTGTCATCATTTCTCTTTTCTTTCTTGAATTCTTCTTGATTTAAGGAAAATCTAATGTCATTTATTGTTAATTCTCAGGAAATCGACAATGCCTACAGATCATTCAATGCAAGATTGCAATATTGCATAAATAAGGATGGTCAACATTTCGAACAATTATTATGATATGTAAAGGTCAACCCGCCGTAAACAACGCGTAATCTTTGCTGAAACACGTAAGTTTTAAACTTCCACATTTTATCCGCTCCAACATGATTATTCTTGCTCAAGGTCATTTCAAGGTCAAAAAGGTGGTATCCACTAAATTCAGTTTTTCATTGTCTATCATGCTATCATAAAAAGAATATACTATTCCATTTAAAAAAAAAACATCGGTGACCTTGAAATTTCATTAAAAAATACGACATAAAACATTTGTTTCTTTATCATTATATTTGCCCCCTGCAATAGTGTCACTTTGTCCTCTGAGGTTTTCTGATAGGACTATAAATACGACAGATATTTAGGTGTTCCCATTTATGTGGGACACCCTGTATAACTGTTTCAAACAGTTATCTTCAGAATCGTTTCAACCCCTGCTTAAAATCGCTTCTTTATGTCCTTTCATTTCATTTTAACATACAACCAAGTTCACTTCATACACATTTGTTTCATTCACAAGTCTTTCTCTCTCATTCTCACCACAGATATCCCCACAAATTATGAACCAGAACAATGTTTTATCATTTAAATCAGTGGATCCGTGGATCGTAGTGCAGAGGGTTATGAAAACTGCAGTGTCGCGTGGAAAACTTTTTCTCTACAACAGAAAGGGGAGAAAACGTACTCATTTCGATGAAACAAAATCGATACCCGGTACCAATCGATATCGTTCTAACACAATCGCAACGATTCCTGTCTCCCAAGTAATCTCACCCCTCGTGTCACAGTAATACTCACTTTTGATGGAATGAATATGCGGAGCCGCGATGGTTGTCATATCACGTCGCTACTATTTTAACGCCAGAGAGTACATCGAATGATCAGCAGCTCACACAGAGAGAGAGAGAGACACCTGTTGCTCTTTAATTTGACGTAACGCGTATACGATCATAAGGTCGTTCGGCTTTGAAAAATTGCTGGCTCATTACGAACGGGGCGAGGCGTGGGAGAAAGAACGAAAGCAATAAATATGCTAAAACTTTCCCCGCGGATAATAATTCTCTTTCTCGCAGCGACACCAGCAACCCCCTTTTCGCCTTTGTCTCACTTATCCCGTGCGTTGATTAACTTAAATGACCCCGCGATAGGAAAAAGAGCCGATCGTCGGCCTTATAAAACCGATTTCCTTCAAATCGCAAATAAAATCGCCTCCACACAATTAGAAACAATCGTAACGCTTGCGGGGAACAATTTCACTGTGCCTAAAAGAAAAAGTATTCGCACAGTCTATAGAAAGTAATAATTATTTAGAAATATGATCAAACGATTTGAATCTTTTTTAAATATTAGAAGAATTAATTTGATAGCTGATGTGGATAAAAACATTTTTTTTTTAATTGCTATTGGTCAGAATTGCGAAGCAAAAAGTGAAGAAAATTTTTAACCTTTTTATCAGAGCCTACGAAAGCTAAAAACTTATTCTCTTAACTAACACTTTGATCGCACACGTCAGCCATATGTGGATGACGGAATTATTTATACAGATTTGAAAATTTATTTTTACGTTGGCAGATCGAGTGTACAAAATTTGCTTCCGATCTACGAAAAGGAAGAGATTTGAGGTAGTAATTAATATCAGAAACCTAATCTTCTCAGTTTTTGTTTTGTTAGATTTTGTGTAATTTTCATGATCGCTGTGTGGACGACCAACATGTTAACTCCAAGGCTCCTAGACTGTCCATGAGTCTACAATGGCAAGTCTGGTAACTTCGACTTGAAAAAAATCATGTATATATTTAAAATATCTATGAATGAGTGTATACAATCCTAATGTGGAAAGTCTAACAGTTCTCCGGCAAAAAATTTCTAAACATTGTTCAAAAATCACACTCGAAACCAGTACATGCCCTTAAAACATGCTTTGAAAAAAATTATACAGCTCTTTAATTATTTTTAATTGAAAAAAATCATGTGTGCACTCCAAATCCCCATAAATTAGTGTATAGAATCCTAATGCGGAAAGTCAAAAAGGTGGTATCCACTAAATTCAGTTTTTTATAGTCTATCATGCTATCGTAAAAAGAATATACTATTCCATTTAAAAAAAAAACATCGGTGACCTTGAAATTTCATTAAAAAACACGACATAAAAATTTTTTTTCTTTACCATTATATTTGCCCTCTGCAATAGTGTTACTTTGTCCTCTGAAGTTTTCTGACAGGACTGTAAATACGACGGATATTTAGGTGTTCCCATTTACGTGGGACACCCTGTATACTTAGTAAAATGTAAATCAGTAAATAGATTTAAAAAATTTAAGGATACTGTTGCATCCAGTATAACTTATTATAATGACTGGATCAGTTGGTATAGAAGAGGCTAGAACCCGATGACTAGACTGTTCATCTTCATGCGGAATAAAAGTGTCCCGCGCCAGTTTTAAGAAACGGGAATTAAATAAAAATTTATTTTTACTTTCAACAGTTATAATACGTTATGTTCGATAGTGAAAATAGATTTTTATTTCATTCTCATTTCTATAGACTGTGGATCTTCATGCGGAATAAAAGTGTCCCGCACCAGTTTTAAGAAACGGGAATTATATAAACATTTTAATATTTCCACTATATCGAGTATATTACAATTATTGAAAGTAAAAATAAATTTCTATTTAGTTCCCGTTTCTTGGAACTCATGCAGACACTTTTATTTTGCATAGAGATCCACCGGTCATCGGATTCTAGCATCTTCTCTTCCAACTGATCCCACAGATCATCATTCTCTCTCTCTCTCTCTCTCTCTCTCTCTCTCTCTCTCTCTCTCTCTCTCTCCTGATCTTCAAATGGCCACACCATGCAACCCCCATACACTTCTTCAGTCCAGCTCCTACATGACACACTTCCCCGATCCACATTTTCATTAAACATCACGGGGTTAGCCATGTACCCGTCTATCGCCGGTCACTCGATTTTCGGGGCCGTTCAAAGTGGACGGATAGAATGATAATCTGGGAGCAGCTTGGTAGTTGGTAGGTATTGATCTGTCGGTCGGGGTGTTACTGTGTGGTATGGTTGGTCGGTGGGCTGGATGGGTGGGTGGTTTGTGCCATGGTGGGTGGGAGAGAGAAGGGGACCCCCGGGGTGGAGATGAGGGGTTAGGTTAGTGGGATAGAGAGAGGTGGAGACAGGAATGGGGATGAGAGGTCGCGTCGGGACGGTAGCTATACACTTACGCTCTCCCTTCTCTCTCTCTCACTCTCTTCCATCCTCTCTGTCTCTCCCACTCTCCATCTCTCTCTCCTGAACTTCATCCTCTCTCTATCTGTGCTAATTTCGTCGTTCTCGCTCCGATCTCCATCGTCGCATTCCTATTTTTCTTCTATTCACGAACGCCTTTTTTCTTTCTGCCGTTAATTTCTGCCACTTTCCCTCTCCCTCTAGCTTCCTTCGGCTACCTTCTGACTCTCTTCAGCTCCCTCTGGTTCTCTCCGGTCCCCTATGGTTCCCTGCGGTACCCTCTGGTTTCCTTTGGTTCCTTTTCAACCCCATCAGCCCGTTTCCTTTCCACGTTCCCATCGCAGTCCCTCTTCAAGGTCTCTCCCTCCTATTTTCATTTCCCCGTTTTTTCTCCCCGAGCATCATACCTCTTCCTATCTCCAACTCTCTCTCTCTCTCTCCTGGTATTTTCATTTTCAGGCTCCCTCTCTTCATCGTCTGTCTTTTTCTCTGACGGTCACGTTTGAGTATGTCTCTCTCTCTCTCTCTCTCTCTCTCTCTCTCTCTCTCTCTCTCTCTCTCTCTCTCTCTCTCTCTCTCTGTGTATCTCTCTCTTTAGTTGAAGTCTTTCTCTGTTCAGCTGGGGGCCTCTATCGAGAGTGTGCGGAACGAGAGAAACGATTATGGGGCGAACGGGGTGGCTATGTCCCCCACAGGATATAGGGTGTCGGGGAGAGATTGGCAACAGAGTATACGCGCTCTCAGTTTTAATGTTTCCATCCTTGTTCAACACGATACCCTGTCGCTCAACATTTTGCTACCCTGTCGTCTATCTCTCTGCCGCTCTCTGCCTCTCTTTCTCTCTCTCTCTCCCTCTCTCTCTCTCTCTCTCTCTCTCGCTGTCTCTCTCTCTCTCTCTCTCTCTCTCTCTCTCTCTCTCTCTCTCTGTGTCTCTCTTTCTCTCGCTCCCTCTCTGTCTCTCTTCGGTGGCAACCCTACTAACACCTCCACAAGGACAGCGTTCACTCTGTATGTTAGCCTCTGCCACCCTCTGCCTTGCATCCTGCACAACCCCGCGAACTTTGGATTCGGCGTCGTCGTGTACTGCAAGCGCCACCGGATTGGCGGGTTGCGATCCCGCATGAATTATTCGGTAACCTAATAGTTTCTTAAGCAAAGAGCGCCGGATCGAGGATCTTGCTTTAGAATGAACCCCACCGACTACGCAACGTTCGCAATTTTTGAAGACACGCGGATTGGGAGTTGGAGGATGATGAGGTCTTCCGTTGATTTAGGAATCGATCTGCTGAAGAAGACAATCCCTTCAAGATTTACAGTGACAATTTGTAAAGTGTTAACTGCCTGATGTACGGGTTTTCTTCTAGGACTTCAGTCAGAATCTAGAAATCGATCTACCGCAGAGGACAATCTCTGCAAGATCTACTGTGAGGATTTGTAAAACGTTAAACCTCTGCTGTATAATTTTTTTCTAGGACTCCATTCAAGATCTAGGAATCGGTCTGCTGAAGAGGACAGTCTGAGGATTTGTAAAATGTCATCTGATGTACGGGTTTTTTTTCTAGGACATCAGTCAGGATCTAGGAATCGATCTACCACAGAGGATAATCTCTGCAATATCTACTTGTGAGGATTTGTAAAACGTTAACCCTCTGCTGCATAATTTTTTTCTAGGACTCCATTCAAGATCTAGGAATCAGTCTGCTGAAGAGGACAGTCTGAGGATTTGTAAAATGTCATCTGATGTACGGGTTTTCTTCTAGGATTTCATTCAAGATCTAGGAATCGATCTACCACAGAGGACAATCTCTGCAATATCTACTTGTGAGGATTCGTAAAGCGTTAAACCTCTGCTGTATAATTTTTTTCTAGGACTCCATTCAAGATCTAGGAATCAGTCTGCTGAAGAGGACAGTCTGAGGATTTGTAAAATGTCATCTGATGTACGGGTTTTTTTCTAGGACATCAGTCAGGATCTAGGAATCGATCTACCGCAGAGGACAATCTCTGCAAGATCTACTGTGAGGATTTGTAAAACGTTAAACCTCTGCTGTATAATTTTTTTCTAGGACTCCATTCAAAATCTAGGAATCGGTCTGCTGAAGAGGACAGTCTGAGGATTTGTAAAATGTCATCTGATGTACGGGTTTTCTTCTAGGACTTCATTCAGGATCTAGAAATCGACGAAGAGGACAGGGTGCAAGATCTACTGCGAGGATTTGTAAAATGTTAACCTAACCTAACCTAACCCCTTGCTACAAGATCGTTTTCAGGTTTCTGCAACGATTGGAACCTCTTTACTTCCTAATTGAAACAAAAGCATTCTGTATCAAGTTTTATGGAATAGATGTTGCATAGATAATCCCTTAATAATATTGCTACAATAAAAATAACAATGAAAATTATATAATTTTTCCTAGAGTGTCTTTCAGATGGTGTACTCTGGTTTTCAATCTACAAATCGTTGTGTACGTTCAATGGCACTTAAAGAAAATGGCAAAAAATCGATTTTTCGAAAATCCGACACCAGAATTGTTAACTCTAGGACGGCGGTGCCCGGGTCTATTGTAACTCAGAATATGAATATCGTCATTTAAATACTCAGTTTGTGGTAAATAAACTCAGTAACTAGCTGTTGCATTGGAGATATCAGAAAGACTAATGTGTGTCCAACAAATATTTTTAAAAATGATTATTCGAAGCTGTGAACGATCCTACAAGCATAATCGAATTGTACAACTATACAAAAAAACATCGGTCGGCCACGTGTTGAAGACATTTGTGCCGGTAACCGACGACGAAAATTTTAAGCAACTATTGGCCACCCATCAGCTATTATTAGATGCATAGCGGGCTATCATTAGACGATATGGGGGCCGGCAAAGTAAAGTTTGCCATTGACTGCGTCGACACTGATCTACAAAGGCAGCTTGACTCGATGACACAGCCGATGACGGGAATCGCTTTGATGTGGCATAGAATTTAGTTCACCGAGTGGCCGAGTGCGCCGACTCCCAGAAAATAGACATCGCGCAGGAGAGAGACGTCCAGGGCGAAGAGAAGAAAATACATGCGAAATATCGAAGATATTCTTCCCTGCTTATCCACAGAATTCCTTCTCTGCATCTGCGTCGATGCAAACCTTTCATCGAACGCTCCGCTAATTTCTGCGGATCGAAGTTCGAACAGATTCACGATTCACAAATAAATCCAATTTATCGCCATTGAAAGTCTGAAAATAAATCCTCACAGGATTGCAAGACTGGCGCAGAATTATGTTCATGGAGTGGGCTCATTTCGAAGTATATGTACTACGAAAGGAAGTTGAAAGTTTGAAGTTACCACTTCATGCCGCATTCAAGTTTTAACGAGTTTGATAGGATAAATTGCTTCGTTGCAGATTTTTCTAGTGCGAAGCTAGCCTACCGAAGTCTCAGATAATTTATATTCTTGCTCAAACAGTTCCTAAAAATTGCTTAAAAAACGGCACCAGAATACACCCCCTTAAAGCATACTCTATATAAAAATATATAATTCATGCAATTTTTATTATTTAGACTTGAAAAAAATAGTGTATTCACTACTAATACTCATAAACGTGTGTGTAAAATCCCAATGTCGAAAGTCTAACAGTTCTTCGGGAAAAAATTGCTAAACATTGTTCAAAAATCACACTCGAAACCAGTATACTCCCCTCAAAACATGCTCTATAAAATGTTATACGACTCACGTACTTTTTATTATTTTTACTTGAAAAAAATTAGGTATATACTTAGAATATCCATGAATGAATGTGTAAAATTCTAATGCAGAAAGTCTAACAGTTCTCCGGGAAAAGATTCCTAAACATTGTTCAAAAATCTTACTCGAAACCAGTATACCGTCTGAAAACATGCTCTATAAAATATTATACGACTCACGTACTTTTTATTATTTTTACTTGAAAAAATTGGGTATATACTTAGAATATCCATGAATGACTGTGTAAAATCCGTGAAAAAAATTCTAAAAGTATTGCTAAAAAATGGCATCTGTCTACACTCCCTTAAAATAAACTCTATACAAAAATATATAACTCATGCAATTTTGGTTGTTTTAACTTGAAAAATATTATATATGCACATCAAATATCTATAAATAAGTATATAAAATCCTAACGCAGAAAGTCTAATAGTTCTCCTGAATAAAATTCTAAAAGTATTGCTAAAAAATGGCACCTGAATACACTCCCTTAAAATAAACTCTATACGAAAATATATAACTCATGCAATTTTGGTTGTTTTAACTTGAAAAATATCATGTATAAACATCAAATATCTATAAATAAGTGTATAAAATCCTAATTCAGAAAGTCTAATAGTTCTCCTGAAAAAAATTCTAAAAGTATTGCTAAAAAATGGCACCTGTCTACGCTCCCTTAAAATAAACTCTATACAAAAATATATAACTCATGCAATTTTGGTTGTTTTAACTTGAAAAATATCATGTATGCACACCAAATATATATAAATAGGTGTATAAAATCCTAATTCAGAAAGTCTAATAGTTCTCCTGAAAAGAATTCCAACAGAATGGCACTAGATGGTTAACGATCGAAGAATCAGTAGATCAACGGATTAGCTTGTTAGGAGCATAACGCCCACGCTAAATTATTGTCGCGTTACGCTTATAGAATAGATAGATGACAGTATAGAAATCGATAGGATCTCGAGTTCTTTATATTAGAGTTTGCTAGTCGCAATAGGGGAATATGGTTGTCGCCCAGCCTGTACAGATTATGAATTTCGGTGACGGGGTTGCGCATCAAGTTAATCCACCCCTGGCCCCCGGGTGCGAGAATGATGCATCCCCTCGTGGATGATGTAATCATTCGTTCGAAAGGGGGTATGTGGGGAGGGGTGGGTGGGTTTTCGAGGGCGATAGAATAGGCGAAACGAAAATTACTTTCTCGAATGTGCGACGAGCGTCGGCGATGAGCAATTTAAGGGGGTGGAGAGGTCGATTTCGTCGAGGCCGGATATACAAGACAAACATTGTGATTTGAGTGGCGATTCGAGGTCGAAATTACGGTATCTAATGCAATTATCCCTTGGACATCGGACTATTTCGCAGCTATACAATTCATGACGCGTAAAAGACCGTTCGCGGCTTCAATTATTAGTTTTTTTAGATACAGTCACACGCGATAATATTCGGCACTCTTAAAAAAAACTATAATTGTTTTAACACTAGATTTACGGGGCCCGTCAAAATGACGGATTCAAAATTTTTTAATTTATGATTATTAAGAGTGTACGTGAGGAATTATTAAATAGATTTATTTTTTTGTGTACATATTACAATACAAATCGCTGAAGATTTAAGTAAATACAATTTTATTATTTTTATAAAGCAATGTATAATAATCAATTTTAGTGCTCCGTAAACCTAGTGTTAATTTCGGAACATATGACTTGGATATTTTTGAGAAGTTAGCAGAACTAGTTTATTATATAATGTGTGGAAGATATCACGAGAAAATTGCAATTGGTCGACATTGAAGAGAAAATACTAAAAGTTGTTTTTTACAATATATTTACAATATGTACAATCTGAGTCAAGTATATGTGTACATTCTGAAACTTTCATCGAAATCGGTCAACGTTACAATGAGCTACAAACGTTTAAGGGAATTAAACTATCTGCTCGAACTATACAGGGTGTCCCAAAAATGTCTGAGTTCCTTTAAAGGGGAGGTTCCTGAGGCCATTTGAAGGGACATTTTCCTTTGCAAAAATGGCCGTTTCGGCTTTGTTAAGGAGTTATTAACGAAAAACAGGGACCAATCAGAGCGCGACCTAGAGGCGTGTTGGCAGAGACGGCCGCGCGCGACAGAAGTCGAGCGATGGTGATACACTGCGGTCGAAAGCAAGGAACAAACAAGAGAAGAAAATTGTTAAGATTTCATAAAATCCTTCGAGATTCCTTCATAGACTACTAAAGACTACAACATATTCAAACTTGAACTATCCGACATAGGACTCGAAAAATTTTCTTCTCTTGTTTGTTCCTTTGTTTTCGACCGCGGTGTATCACCATCGCTCGACTTCTGTCGCGCGCGGCCGTCTCTGCCAACACGCCTCTAGGTCGCGCTCTGATTGGTCCGTGTTTTTCGTTAATAACTCCTTAACAAAGCCGAAACGGCCATTTTTGCAAAGGAAAATGTCGCTTCAAATGGCCTCAGGAACCTCCCCTTTAAAGGAACTCAAACATTTTTGGGACACCGTGTACAGGGTGTCCCATTTAAGTTGCGATTGCAAAAAATTTCGAAGACATGTGATTTCAAAAAAACAAACTGACATATGTCCTTTAGTGTTTCGAGTGAGGAGTTAAATGGCAATACTAGTTTTCTAATGCGAGGGCGTTTTCAAATTTATTTCAAGGTCATTTTGCCTTTTTTTATCATAAGCCCATATTTTTTATTTCGGAATCATATTCTGCGTAAAAAATGCACAACTTTTGTTTGAAAATTTGTTTTATTAGTTCAATATTTTCCATTTGCCTCCCCACTCGAAACACTAAAGGACATTTGTCAGTTCGTTTTTTTAAAATCACATGTCCTCGAGATTATTTACAATCTCAACTTAAATGGGACACCCTGTATATGGTTACTCGCATTAATATTAGAACGCAATTCTTTATTTTGTTCCATTTTACGATGTGACCCAAAAATGTCGGTAGACTTTTTAAAATTCGAAATTGTTTATGAAAGATTAAATGTGACATTTTTAAAAAATAGAAATGTAATACCGTTTTAAAATAGTTTAGTCACTTTTTGGGTTATCCTGTATAAGACTTGTTTAAGTATTATTTATAGTGCAAGGTGAGCCAGTTCGATTTGGCCGTGTTGATTAAAAACACAGAAATAATTTCTTTCTGACAATTACATTGAATTTTATAATATATTTTGAACAGAAGGTTGTTACATTTTCACATTAACCAACTTGCGGTCCAAAGTGTTCTTTTATTTGTTTTCTAATAAATATTATATATTCGTTAAAATCGTGAATATGACTATTAAACAAATTATCCGAATGTATATTAAATATGAACAATACTTGTCTAAATCACGCTTATTTTTCAGAAGGATTTTTATTTAACGCTCCGTTCTGGACAGTTAAAAAATAATTCCACGCAAGAATTACATAAATTATGATCCAGTGAGAAACATATGCGCGCCAGAATTTTATTTCAACTGCAGAGCAATTTATTACGGGATATAACAATTATAACACTTACACAACGAAAGGTAATCCCTGGCTACATATTTCATATTACTTCGGAGAAGTTGAAGTTTTCATTAACGTCCGTAAATTGTTATTCGGCATTTATTATCGTATAAGTTGAAATGTTCATTAACGTTCGTGCCGTGTCATTTAACATTTATTATTCTTTTTTTTTTATAAAATAAATCCTGGTATTACCGAAACCACAATTTTATAAAACCAACGCGAGACGAGTTATTAGATTAATATCAGAATATATAAATATGCGTATAACCTCAAAAAAATGGTTTTTATCGCGTCGGAACCGCAAATCGATTGAATTAAAAATTGCAAAGGGGAGAAGTAACTGTCAAGACAAAAACTACCCTTGTGCAATAGGGTTGTAGGGCTAAGAGAATGCTGTTTCTGAAGGGTTCAATCTTTCAGCATGATTGTCAAGGGTTGAATAGGAACGCAGTGACGAAATATAACTGCTTTATTGCACTAATAATACAGTATTCGATAATTTCGTTTCGGATTGTTATATGAGAAAATGGTATTTGAGCTTCCATTTAATACACCACAATTATTAACAATCCTATCAACCCCTTGTTTCCAGATTGAATTCCAAAAATTTCAACGTACTATTTCGTTTAGTCCGACGCACAGTGGTCCCAAATCCCGAAAACACGACTAAAACCTCTAAACGTACTTTAATGCACTCCATATTCGTAATCAGCGACCCCGAAAACCCCCGAGTACGAATTTTTAAGTTGAAATTCCAAAAAACAAAATGGCGGATCCAATATGGTGGACATCTACATTAAAAAATGGTTATGCCTGCTTGGAAAATGATCTTTTGGGGGTCTTTGGGGTCGCTGATTACGAATATGAAGTTTAAATTCCAAAAAACAAAATGGCTGATTAAAGTTTAGACAATAATTCGCATTTAATGTGTTTTGAGTGGTTGATAGGTAAAAATGTATAAATGACAAGCAAAATTGCACTTTGTATATCAAGAATTAGTATAATTGTACAATAAAGTATGTACATAAGATTTAATCATCCGAATCGTCATCGATATCAGATCCTTCTTCGGAACCATCTTCTTCTTGCGTAACCGTTTGTAAAATCAAGTGTGGGTCCAATAAAAGGCAGCTTTGAAAATCTATATAAACAAATTGCTAAATAAAGACAAATAGTCTCATGCATCCTTGATCGCATGGTTATGGAAATGATCCATCGTTGAACTGTTGAAAATAGAACAATACTCTATGAACAGCGATCTGCAAAGATTCAAAATGAAAAATTAATCAAAAGGAACCATTAGAGGAATTGTTTTGCGAGAAAGCGTTAAACTAGAAAATAGAATGGGCGATTTCCATAGGAAACAAGACGAGGAAGTAACGGGGGTGGACTGAGGGTGGGGATTACCCCTTACTTCTCGAACTATGCAGACTCTCGCTCGCCTGTGAAGAAGAAGAAGAAGAAGAAGAAGGGAGCCTAACTTTGAAGACGAGGCGAGGGAGGATGACTGATTGTGTAGACTGGCGAGATTCGGCGGAGGGTCGAAGCACCTCTCTTTCTCGAAATAGTCTTATAACTCGATGCCGTGGTTGTCCTAAAAATAGCGGGATTCCGTAGTATTCGGATATATTTTTTGTTTTTGAGCGTCTGCTCTCGCAGCAAGGTTGACGCGTCCTCAAGAGGGCGCAAACTTTTCAGCGCCAAAGTTTTATACCTAACACCCGAGATCCACGAGTATAGCGAGTCTCATATTCTCATACTAGAAGTCTCAGTCCTTTATCCCATCTCCCAGTCTTTTCTATCTTGTGATTGTCCTTAACCAACGATCTCCAGAAGTAAAATCTCCGAAAGTTCCAATACAGGCGTTCACATACGTTTGTGACCCTGTTACAATACATCATGAATGTTCCATAACTTTTGCAAATGTTATCAGATTCGCTCCAAATTTTTCATATCGCATTTCGCCAAGCCTCTGCAGATAAATAATTAAATCATCCTATTATATTTCCCATCGCAATATCATGCAACAACAAAGCGAGTACCATAGACATCCCTTCCAAGACTCCATCCCTTCGAAGGTAGCCGTAGGGCGCATAAACGAGCAGCTCGATCGACATTGTGCGGCGCCAAAGTAAATCAGGTCATCAGGCGGGTGGTATTCTTCGAACCCGTATCGCCGCGCACCTGTTCACCGCTTTCCAACCAGGAAAACTCGCAAATTTTGTCGCGAGTCTCGCGGCCATTTCGAATGAACGATTCGCTAATTCAACGCGATTCGCTGATACATCTCGGTCGATTCTAATTTATCCAGGCTTTCAAACTGTGTAACGCCTGGGACGCGGGGCGGTCTGCGGTGAATAGCTTTTCGGAGGGGCTTCCATTATTTCCCGTTGCGAACGTAATTAGCTTTCAGAATTCGTGTAGGTGTCAAGCTGGCGAAAGTAATTTATAATGCTCATTATATTAAATTAATTCGATAGATAAATTTCCTAACAACGCCCGCGGACCGGTGAATAAACCCTCCCGCATTGTAAACCGCGATTTTCCATCCGCACAAGCTCTCGCACTCGGCCCTTCCCCAAAGGGATTATAATTCGCGGCTAACAAAAATAAGGATTTAACGATTTCCGCGATAGAAACCGACATCGTTCAATTTATTGTCTAATTTTAATCACCCTCGAATTATCCGTACACGAGACAACACGAACTTGGACATAGTTCTCTTTCTGCTCGTCCTACTTTCGATCCTATGAATATTTTTGTTTTCCAAATTGTGTTTTAACGTTGCATCGACGACGAAGGTCATTAGTTGACTGCGGATCGTTGTGCAAAACCAAAAATGTTTGCAAATAAAGACTTCTTTCTTCTTTGAATTATTTTATTGAGCTGAAACTAATACACCGATTTTAGTATGTCCACTTCCTTATATTGTGCGTTCGTATTTTTCTCATAAATGCATAAAATCCGCAGTCTAATCATCAGTAACAAACTGCACAATTGTCCGAAAGTTTCTATTATTAAATTGTTGCATTGGAAATGTCCGGTTCATAACAATAACATTAAACAACCATAATTTTTCCGTCGATAAAACTGATCGATCAAATACCACCGGTAACCATCCTGTTCTATCAAACGATGAGTTTTTCGTTTGTACTATACGATAAAAATTACATTTTCTGGGCGTTTAGGTGTTTCGTTTATAAGATTATGTCGTCTCTGTTTGCGATTTTTCTATCATTAACTAAGTTCTCACTCGTATGAAAATAAACATCGACTGATATTGGAATAAACATTATTTAAATGTAAAGATGGATATGCAAATTGAAACTGAAGATGGAACGTAAAAGATTAGCTTTGTACCTTCACATGATGTACAGGATGAGGCATTTAAAACAGGACACCTGAATAACTCGTTTGTTTTTAGAGATAGAGGGAAATGCCCCAGACCAAACTTATTTGGTATCGAGTGGAGGCGTCAAGGAGATATGAAGGTCAATTCTGTTTTGTTAAATGGAACAGTATTTTTTTTTTTTACTTACATTCTGATAGAGTATTTCAAGATGAACACAATGACCTATTATTAAGGTCATTCAAGGTCACCCAAGGTCAACTGCAAGAGAAATTAAATTGTCTCAAAGCACTGTTAGAATACTTGGTAATTACAGTCACTCCCATTAATATTCGTACACTCTTAAAAAGACGATAACTTGTTTAATATTGGACCATACGACTTGGGCTTTTTTGAGATGTTAGAATAATTAGTTTACTACATGACGTGAGAAAGAAATTATAAAACAATTGCAATTGGTCGGTATTGCAGAGAAAATACTAAAAGTTGTGTTTTACAATTTTTTTATGTGGCTTATGTTGAAAATTTAAAACATCCATTTTGTGGATCTGTATCAATTATATACATTTTCAAACTTTCATCCATTTCGGATTACGTGGAAAACAGCGACATGCATCGAATGACGTAAAAATCCTTCGATTTATTACAGTTTAAGGCCGAAAATTGTGAAAAGCTGCAATTTTTACAATCTTCAAACAATTGTAGCTCATTGCAACGCAAGCACATTGCAGAATTAACCCCTGTAGATAACTCTGATCATTAGACAGCGGATCTTTGTGCAAAATAAAAACTATCTACCTAAATTGCAACAAACCGGGGTGAAATAGAAATTTATTTTCTTTCTCAATATGTTTAAGAAATCGAAAATAATGTGATAGCATTTTTAAATTCTTTTATCGTTTTTAGTGTTTTAAATTGCACCTACTCATTTTTGCCATAAATGCATAAAGTCCGCTGTCTACTGATCATACATAGATAGGCTGAGCTTTCAATTTTCAAACACATTTCCTGGATTTTGGGGCCGCATCTGTTTATTTTTTGTTTATAAACACGTTGTGGAGATGAGAAGCGACAATACCACACACACTCGCCCAGTGTTTCACACGCACCCAGTGTTTCTAAAAAGAAGGTTTCCGTTATGAAATTAACATTGCCGATAGTTTTTTGCAAATATCTCGAAAAGCGACCCCCCTATATTGGAAAAAGAAAAAGTTGTTCAAAATGTCGAAATCTATAATATATTAAAATTTCATCAAAATCGGAGTACGCAGACCTTTTCTATATAATTACCGAATACTTTTGTGTATTCTCTGGTTATTGGCATACTGCTCTTGTAATTGCCGGCAAGGTTCACAGAACGTAAACAGACATTCAATCACATTTTATCTTGTCTATGTACACAAATGTTATTACTAGTTTGACTGCCGATTAGAGTACGGCTTCGTAATATTCAATATCCAAGTATACCGCGAGAAACCAACAACCAAAGTTGACATGCAAGAACGAATGAAAAGAACTTGCTCTTTAATAGATAAAAATGGAATTTATCAGGCAGTGTCATCGGTATTGCAACGTTTTGGACTATGTATCCATGTTCAAGGTCGTCAATTTGAGTACCTATACTAGCAGTGAGTACGTAAATAACATACGACATCGAAATCGTCGAAGTATTCGAAGAGTGCTTTGAGACAATTTATTTTCTCTTGCAGTTGACCTTGAGTGACCTTGAATGACCTTAATAATAGGTCTTTGTGTTCATCTTGAAATACTCTATCAGAATGTAAGTGAGAAAACATACTGTTCCATTGAGAAAAACAGGATTGACCTTCATATCTCCTTGACGCCTCCACCTAGCAAGAAACTAGTAACATCGGATGATCAGCCCCTCAATACCAAATAAATTTGGTCCGAGGCATTTTCCTCTATTTCCAAAAACAAACGAGTTATTCAGGTGTCCTGTTTTAAATGTCTCACCCCGTATGATGAACCCAGAGATTATTATATATTATTTCTTGATTAAGACGCCTCGTAACAGTTGCGTTCTGAAATCGAACACTGCAGTTATTTGATATTTTACAAACTCTGATAAAGTCTTGTCGAACTTATAAATTGGACAGGATTTGTAACATTGTTCTCTGAATTTAGTATGCTGGTCATGTTGTTTGGGAGGTTTGGCATTCTTGCTACATAGGGTGCATTTAGACCCAGTCCAACTGCAGCTGGAGTTGCAATGGTCTATGTTAAGTATTACCGAGAATAAAAACAAATTAAAGCAGAAAATAGAAGCGAACGTTTGCCAAAAATTTCAATAGAATAAATCATTAACCTCCCAAACAGTGGAGTATTATAGAAAATAAAAAGAAATTACATCAGAAAATAGAAGCACACGTTCACCAAAAAATTCAATAGAATAAATCATTAAATTCCTAAACAATGGAGAATCAATATATCTGCGACTTCCAAACGCTTAAGCGTCAGTATTATTTATTAATTTAAAAACGCAATTCCATCAGTGTGAATGAAAGTGATCGGTGCAAGGAAACGTTGTTCGGGTTCAATAGGAAGATTTCTATGGATCTTCTTGTTCGGTTGAAGTACACAGAATTTTTGTTCGCATACCTGCGCAAGGAATCGTTTCTGCGTGAGTGATCAGCGTCCGAGCGCGCGTCGTCGATGCCGGTTATATTTGTACGCAACTAGAATGCATGACACATAAGTTTGAAATAACTCGTAGAACGTTCCATTAAACGAAGCACGTGACCAAGTGCTGTCAAGCCCGCGTAAAAACGAACGCTATTTTGATTCACGAAAACGCCGGCGCACCACCAACACAATATACAATCACTCACACTGATATTCGGACACTATGCTACAACCTCTATAATTGTTACCGCGCACAGCAGAAAATCATTTAGACATTATATTGCATATTTTGCAAAAAGATGCACCATTCATTTTAGATTGAAAGTACAGCAACAATTTCTGAAGAAACACCATTTACTTTAACCTATTTATTTGTCTTTGTAATAGTAATACTTAATTGCACTGATATATTTTAAATCAAAATGGTTGTCTTTTATTACATTATATTAATATTTGGACAGTATACTACATATATAATTGTTGCTATGTACAGGAAAAAATAATTTACATATTGCTTATGTTACAAAAAACTGCACCACATATTTTATACTGAAATCACAGAAACACTTTCTAAAGATACACTATTGATTTTCGATTGAAAGTGTAAGAACAATTTTTATACATACACTATTTATTTTTCTTTGTAATAGTAATATTTAATTGTATGATATATTTTAAATCAAGAAGGTTGTCCCTCTTTTACATCACATTAATATTTAGACAGTATACTACGTATATAATTGTTGGTACGTACAGGAAAAAATAATTTAAATAATATACTGATTATGCTACAAAAAGATGTACCACAAATTTTATACTGAAATCACAGAAACACTTTCTAAAGACACACTATTGATTTTGAATTGAAAGTGTAAGAACAATTTCTATAGATACACAATTTATTTTAAATTGAAAATACAAAAACAATTTCTAAAGAAACACGATTTACTTTAACCTATTTCTTTTTCTTTGTAATAGTAATATTTAATTGTGTGATATATTTTAAATCAAAAAGGTTGTCCTACTTTTACAGCACATTAATATTTGGACAGTATACTAGATATATATAATTGTTGCTACGTACAGGAAAAAATAATTTATATACTATATTGCTTATGTTACAAAAAGATGTGTCACACATGTGATACTGAAATCACAGAAACACTTTCTAAAGATACACTATTGATTTTGGATTGAATGTGTAAGAACAATTTCTGTAGATACACTATTTATTTTAGATTGTAAATACAGAAACAATTTCTTCCAAGTAGTAATATTTAATAGTATGATTTATTTAAAACAAAAAAGTCACTTTTCTACTTCACATTAATATTTGGACATTATACTATATAATTGTTGCTATGTACAGTTTGGGAACGATTTAGACATTATATTTGCTGATTTTACAAAACATTTGGTATTTATTTTAGATTGATTTTAAAGACAGAATTTCTTTGACCAAGGTGTTCAATTGTTTCTGTATTTTTAGCAACAAAAAGTGATCCATCCTTTTGGACAATAAGCAACATGATACTTGAATCATACTCTCTCAAGCAATAAATGCAGAAATAGTATTATACATCTAAACATGTTTTTCGAGCCAATGCTATTTCAGTTGGGGTTCGATCCTTGCGCGAATCTACGGATATATTTGCACCCGGCTCGATTAACTGAGAACCGAGTGTGCTTGTTGCGAATCCGAGAAATAATGCTGCCATCCATTACAACGATTCTAAACAGAAGAAAATATTTCATGAATAATGTTTTCAGCATTGCGCAGTGTTTCAAATCTTAAAAATATAGCGACATTTTGTCAAATATAGTTCATTTTCGAAAATATCTGTCCACTGTCTATTCAATTTATTATTGGATGGTTACTTACTTGTACTCTGAACCTCTTAAGTCCTTCATCTCATTTACAAAATGTGCACTTTTGTGTTGAATTATTTTTAAACAATAACGAGTATACTTACAGAATAATATTGCCGTCAAATTAAAGTGAATTTTAACAAACTAAATAACCAATTTTGAATAATAGTATTTTGAAAAATGCCAGTATTCCTAGTTTTTTGAAAAATGTCATTTAGAAGGAATAACATGATTGTATGAGGAAAAATCATACGACTCATCAATAGAGAATGTACAGGTTAAAATAACAATTTTATAACGAAAGCTAGCCAATTCTATTAAGATCGTGTTTTATCGATCCACGCTAGTTTTCATGAAATATTGATCTCCGTTTCGGAAGAAGCTTGTTTAAAGTTTTAAGTGTCGCTATATTTTCGGAAATACATACATGGATTTTTTCATTCTCTTCTGACTGCGAGACCGAAATGTCCAAGAGACTGTGTGAATCAGAAATTCAAAATGCCACAATTTTGTTAAACAATCAGATATTTTATTTCTTTTGATACAGGCCATAAATACATTTATATTGATTAAAATGCTACTACATTTTTTTATTTCAGACCAATTGAACAGCTGAAATTCTGTCAGTCAATGAGACACTTCGTTTTTAATATGTCGCCGTTTGAGGAACTATAACTCCTACAATTTTTAATATTTTGACTTCAGAAAATTATATTATATAGAACAAATGTTAGAAATTATATATGCAAAACGTCGATATAAAACAATAGTCTGATTTCTTCAAAAAGATTGCAAAACAAGACCTAGAAAATCATGTGTAGACCAGAAGAGCCCTCTTGCATTCTTCAAGTCAAGGAACCATAACTCCTACAATTTTCAGAATTTTGAATTCGAAAAATTCTATTGTGTAGTCCAAATGATAGATAAGGTGTATGCAAAACGTTGATACAAAACAATAGTCCGATTTCTTTAAAAAAATTTCAGAATGAGACCTAGAAAATCACGCTGTAGATCAGAAGACCCTTCTTGCATTCTTCAAGCCAAGGAACCATAATCCCTACAATTTTCAGTATTTCGACTTCGAAAAATTCTATTGTGTAGTCCAAATGATAGATAAGATTATGCAAAACGTTGATACAAAACAATAGTCCGATTTCTTTAAAAAAATTTCATAATGAGATCTAGAAAATCACGCTGTAGATCAGAAGACCCCTCTTGCATTCTTCGAGTCAAGGAACCATAACTCCTACAATTTTTAGTATTTTGACTTCAAAAAATTCTATTGTGTGGTCCAAATGAAAGAGAAAATGTATGCAAAACGTCGATACAAAACAATAGTCTGATTTCTTTTAAAAAAGTTGCAAAATGTGACCTAGAAGATCACGCTGTAGATCAGAAGACCCCTCTTGCATTCTTCAAGTCAAGGAACCATAACTCCTACAATTTTTAGTATTTTGACTTCAAAAAATTCTATTGTGTGGTCCAAATGAAAGAGAAAATATATGCAAAACGTCGATACAAAACAATAGTCTGATTTCTTTTAAAAAAGTTGCAAAATGAGACCTAGAAAATCACGCTTTAGATCAGAAGACCCCTCTTGCATTCTTGAAAGTCATGGAACCATAACCCCTACAATTTTCAGTATGTTGACTACGAAAAATTCTATTGTGTAGTCCAAATGATAGATAAAATGTATGCAAAACGTCGATACAAAACTATCGTCTGATTTCGTTATAAAAATATCCAGACTAGACCTACCCCCTGAACCATGTTATAGAAGGGTCGACTATGCTGTTAGTGCTGGTGTTGCACAATAGTAAGTAAAACACGTGAAGAGACAGCGTACAAAAGGGACTTAGGAGGATTATCAAAATCTCTAGAGAAACAACTATCCTTTGGAATTTGTGCACATCTTTAATTGCAAATTCTTGCGTTGATATCTGTGTCATGAACACGCAAAAGTAATTAAAACTTTAGTAAAAAGTGCATAACGGGAGGTTCATAAAACGTTGTAAATCTTCCCCAAGTATAATTTGACTAAACGATGAACTTCCCCAATTTTTAGACACCTCCAATCTCGAGTTCTGTGAGCAAACGCGGGTACCGGAAGTGGCCGATGCGATTGCAGGTCCGCGTTCTCCCTGTTTCGAGTGGTGTCCACACAGGCTTCGAGGTATCGGCCCGCGAAATATGTTCCATCGTATAAAAACCATATGAATAATGGGATGGCATATCGTGCATCAGTATGCCGGTGACTGTTGGCCCAGGTCAAATTGACTTGAGCGTCTCCATGGCAACAACTACTCAGACTTCCGGCTGGTCGATATCCTACCAACTTGTATTTTGCGGCGGACCTCACCTCTCTCCCTCTCACTCTCTCTCTCTCTCTCTCCCTCTCTCTCTCTCTCTCTCTCTGTCTCCCTCTTTCTCTCTCTCGCTCTCTCTCTCTCTCTCGTTCTCGCTCTCTCTGTCTCTCCACTGCCGCAACGTTTCTCCGTCTCTTTTCTCTCTCTCTCTCTCCTGTGAACAGCTTGAACGTCTGTCCCCATCTCGCTCTCAGGCTCCCTCAGTCACTCACTCACGACACTCCAAGCCGAGTTTCTCTCCCTCGCACGCTCACTTTGCTCTCCAGAGCCTCTTCCTCCCTCGCTGCGATCCTCTCTCGGTTCGTGCTACCATCACTGATGGTAGGAACTGCTCTCCGTTCCACGACGCTTCTCTGAAGGAAAAGACGAACTCTCCTTTTTTCACTCTTTCCGTCGCAATCGCTGGCTGGATTTCTCTCTTTTCCACTCTCTGCGACTCTTTTTCTCTCTCTGAAACCCTCTCGAACTTTCCTTCTCTTTCTAGAACCCTCTCTGGGCCTGTTTCTCTCTCTGTAACCCTACATGGCAATTTTTCTCTCTTCTGCACTCATTCTGCTTTTCTCTCTTTCCTTCGCAATCTCTATCTTCGTCTCTTTAGGACTCTCCCTCTCTCTCTCCCTCTCTCTCCCTCTCTCTCCCTCTCTCTCCCTCTCTCTCCCTCTCTCTCCCTCTCTCTCCCTCTCTCTCCCTCTCTCTCCCTCTCTCTCCCTCTCTCTCCCTCTCTCTCACTCTCTCTCCCTCTCTCTCCCTCTATCTCCCTCTCTCTCCCTCTCTCTCCCTCTCACCTTCTCTCTCTCTCCCTCTCTCTCTCTCCTTATCTCTCTCTCCTTATCTCTCTCCCTCTCTCTCCCTCTCTCTCCCTCTCACCTTCTCTCTCTCTCCCTCTCTCTCTCTCATTATCTCTCTCTCCTTATCTCTCTCTCCTTATCTCTCTCCCTCTCTCTCCCTCTCTCTCTCCCTCTCTCTCCCTCTCTCTCCCTCTCTCTCTCCCTCTCTCTCCCTCTCTCTCCCTCTCTCTCTCCCTTTCTCCCCCCCTTCTCTCTCTCCCCCTCTCTCTCCCTCTCTCTCTCCCTCTACTACCCTCTACTTCAAGTACCTATGAATTCTTCTGCAAAATCTTATTGCAAAAAGTTCAATAGTTGTCCTGAAAAAAATGCCTAAAAATGGGCAAACAATGTACAGATGGAACCATCAAACCTCCTTAACACATACTCTATAAAACAAATATATAACTCATGCAATTTTGATTATGTTTACTTGAAAAAATACTGTGTGCGCTTCAGGTACCTATGAATTCTTGTACAAAATCCTATTGCAAAAAGTTCAACAGTTGTCCTGAAAAAAATGCCTAAAAATGGTCAAACAATGTACAGATGGAACCAGCATACCTCCTTAAAACATACTCTATAAAACAAATATATAACTTATGCAATTTTGATTATTTTTACTTGAGAAAAATCATGTAAGCACGTCAAATACCCACGAACGTCTGTGCAAAATTGCAATTCAAGAAGTGTGATAGTGATCCTGAAAAAAATTCCCGAAAACTAGTAACAAAATGGCACTGAGAACCAGAATGCCTCCTTACTGTCGAGCACTGAACACTACTAATCAGTAAAATCACTGTCTTTCGGTGTATTTCATCTACGAACAACGTACTTTCTGTTACTAATCAGTCTCTAATCCAAATCTAACAAAATCGCAAGGATCTCGTGTAGGAAGACGATTCGTTCCCGAATAAATAGTGCATCGGTACAGCCCGCCCAAACGGTCGATTGGGCGACCGCTCTTTGCGAGACATCTTGCGCAGCACGTATCCAGGTACAGGTGCTCGCAACAGGCGGCTCTCCGAGTCAAAGGTGTGCTCGAATTCTGCCGCGGTGGCCAGCACCAGCAGCAACCAACCAACCAAGCAAGCAGCTCGTGGCAAGCATACCACACCTTCAGAGAGAGAACTCGTAACCAAACCAGCCCAGTCGGGGCACGTGGACAGTGTCTGTCGGGATATAGACTGTGTGCCGGCGTGAAAACGATGAGGAGCGTGCGAGAGCGGCAGGTGGGAATGCAGCGTGAAACCCGGCAATTGGCCGACGCTTTATCGGCACGTGTCTTTTAAAACACGTAAAATAATAAGTCGTTGGGGTGGGAGAGAGAGAGAGAGAGAGAGAGACAACGGATGATCCGTTTCCGCGTGTCGAGTACTCGGACGACGGATATCCGGATATCCAATTACCCAATTCGTGAGGGAGCACGGGGACATCGGTTCTTCAGAACATTTGCTAGTCGACCAACGATTATTTGTAGTAGATAACTAAAATTTTAGACATCTTTTTAGTGGGGCATTTTTCGAAGAATTTTTCATACTTTAAGAAAGTTCTTCGTGTACGTAGAATTTTATAGATTATGATTTATTATTACGCTCTGAATTGTATTCGTTAAAAGAAAAGACGACCAACGTTGAGCTACGTAGTAGAAGAGTTTAAGGATAGTATTTTAGACTAATTAAATTGATTAAAAGAAGAAATACATTCTTATTTGTCTTGTGTTCATTAAGGGTTGAGTGCAATAAAAATTTTCGTCAATTTTAAGACTCGCGAACCAACGATTATTTGTAGTAGATAACTAAAATTTTAGACATCTTTTTAGTGGGGCATTTTTCGAAGAATTTTTCATGCTTGAAGAAAGTTCTTCGTGTACGTAGAATTTTATAAATTATGATTTATTATTACGCTCTGAATTGTATTCGTTAAAACAAAAGACGACCAAAGTTGAGCTACGTAGTAGAAGAGTTTAAGGATAGTATTTTAGACTAATTAAATTGATTAAAAGAAGAAATACATTCTTATTTGTCTTGTGTTCATTAAGGGTTGACTGCAATAAAAATTTTCGTCAATTTTAAGACTCGCGAACCAACGATTATTTGTAGTAGATAACTAAAATTTTAGACATCTTTTTTGTGGGGCATTTTTCGAAGAATTTTTCATGCTTGAAGAAAGTTCTTCGTGTACGTAGAATTTTATAAATTATGATTTATTATTAAGCTCTGAATTGTATTCGTTAAAACAGAAGACGACCAACGTTGAGCTACGTAGTAGGAGAGTTTAAGGATAGTATTTTAGACTAATTAAATTGATTAAAAGAAGAAATACATTCTTATTTGTTTTGTGTTCATTAAGGGTTGAGTGCAATAAAAATTTTCGTTAATTTTAAGACTCGCGAACCGTATAAAAATTTCTTTCTTTCCTCAACAATTTTAGTAAATTGTGACTCGCATGCAGATCTTCATAAATTCTTTTAATCTTTTTACTGTTCTAAATTACACTCATTTTTTGTGATAAAGGCATAAAGTCCGCAATGTACTTATAAATATAATATAACCGTACAGTTATAAATATCAAAACCGTGCAATTTGATTAATACCAGAAACAGTTCCACCAATTTCCTCCAGCAACTGCCAGTAACCTACTTTACTTCAGACAACAATCTTCCCACCTACACCACCCCAGGGAAAGTTCCCTCGGATCATACACAATCCTCAAACCTAACACCCAGTGGCAAAACAACCAGAGAAACTACTGAATCAATCAACACTATAAATTTAGTACAAAGAAGAACTCGGTTAAAAAAAAGTATCCAAACTTAAAGTACTCGGAAAACAACCCCTAAACTTCATGATCATTCCTCCGCACATCCTCATGATCAGAGGAAACCTATGTACGTATGTTATACATATAGGGTCATAGGAGAACCCATAGACATACCTAAAATAAATAAAAACTTCCTCCCTTCTCCCACGAAATTGGTAAACGACAAAGAAATTCGAATCATCGTAAAATAAATCGCAGTGCAAAATGTTAACAAACTCGTTAAAAAAAGGTCTAACTAAAGAACCTCTTACAGAAGAAACAATCTCAAAGAAACAATTACAAGCTCCCAAATCAATCAACACCACAGATCTAATCCAATAAAAATAAAACAAGAATCATGCCAAGAAGGTTTCGCACCAGAAAACGACCCCTAAACCAACATTTCACCGGCCATCATCATAATCAGAGGGCACCTAGGTGTCTTGCGAGATTAGTTCATCGACACGATTAACCCGTCACTAACTACAACCGGCAGTTCGCCGAAGTCAGTCAGAAATTGGCAGTGTCCTCGAGATGGAGCCGCGTCGAAAAAACGGCATCGCAGAAGCACCCTCTTTTCCCGCGGTACATATCGTATGTACACGTTTTTCGTGGACGAAGTGGTGCCGAGAGAGTCGTCCACCACTCACTCGTTCTCTCTCTCTCTCTCTTAGCTCCCTACCCCATCACACCGTGGTTCACCCCCTCGAGGCAACGGCAGAGCAACCCTGAGGCCGAGCATTGCGGAACGGAGGCAAAAGCGCAGTGGTGATGAAGAGAGAGACAAGGTGGTATGGGGGTTTAGTTCCTAGATGGAAACGGAGGAGTAAAAGGGTAGGAGATGGTTGGCGTGTTGGTAGCTCGGAGAGATGGGGTTGACGAGGAGGGAAAAGGGGGAGGGAGAGAGAGTGAGCAGCAACAGCAGCAGCAGCAGCAGAGGCAGCCTAGCTGGGTAGGAGGAGGATGAAAAGAGGGTGGTGGCGTGGGTGTAGAGAGCAGGAGAGATCGAAGCGTGTGGGTGGCAGAAGCATAGGGTTGGTTAGAGAGAGGGTGGATATATATCGTAATCGGGGGCACTATGTCGCGCCAGTGGCGTCGACGTTGACTCTTTCTCTCTCTCACTCACTCTCTCTCTCTCTCTCTCTCTCTCTCTCTCTCTCTCTCTCTTCTCCTCCCGTTTCATCCACCTGTATTCCTCCTTCTCCTACGGGCTGCACTCCTCCGCATTTCCCTCCTTCGTCCTCTCGTCCGACCGTATAAACCTTTCCACCTATATACACACACACCCAGCTATCCTCTTCCACGGTGACTCTCCTCCTCGTTAATGCGAAGAGAAGAGACGCGAATCTTCAGCTTGGGAGCCTCACTGTGTATAGGTGACAGCTAGCTATAGAAGTCTAGGACGACTGTATAGAAGACGTCCTTCCAAGTCTTTTGCCCGAGATGCTAGTCTTCCTACCATGGGAAACCAAGGTCTTCTTTTTTAATATTTGTACACTTCTTTTTTAATATGACCTTGTTTGGGGAACTACAACATCTACAAATTTTTCTTGTTACCATAGGAAACCCCCGATAGAGGAGCTCTTCTATCCCCTAGTCCGGAAACTTTCTTCACCGCTTCTTAAACTCCTAGGACCAGACGAGCAACAACGGATGTGTTAGGCTAGCCAGGAGTAGCGTCCTTACTTCAGCAGTTCAGCTACCATGGAGAACCTCCGACAGACTAGCAGGTGCTAACCCTTTTATCCTCTACTCCCTAAAACCCTAAGTCCATGGGCCATAATTAAAGAATTTTTAACGAATCCTTCAATGGAAACAATAATTTGAATCGTGAACCAAGAAGTCTACTCCAGTAACGTCATCTAATCATCTCGTTTGGGATTATAATGTAATAGACGATTTTTGAGCTTTCTTTTGGTACCGCAGAATTATTGAAAATCCTGTTAACCCGTTACGCACCATTTGGGATCATGCACATGGATTGCACTAAGGAGTGGTCTAAAAGTTACTAAATATATTCCAAATGCCGCCGTTCTCAAATGGGGACATTTTTCAATTGATCATAACAATGATAGTTGATAGGATTCCGGTAGGCAAAGTGTTAGGATAGCTAGTAAAGGCTTTCCTTCAACAGTCCTCTAAACAAATCCTTCTTTAATGCGACAGAGGTCCTGTTTCTCAGATAGTTAGCAAAGGACGCATGCTGGTGTTTTGTCTATGTGGTCCTTCTTCAATCCATCCAGGTGACGATGTTCAGCTCCAACATTGCGCAGCATGCCAGGCGACTATAATGCGTGGAGGTAACCAACAGCGGTGGACGGTACACAGGCGTAGCGGTATACAGAGACCTGCTAGCCAGTTGGCATCGCGAAATTTTCCCTCCTTCCTTATACCCCCGTCTCTCTAATCCTCTTTCTCGCTCGGAAAGACGCGTTTCTGTAGGTGGTGTCTCACGGACACCGGCGGCGGCGGTGCTGGTTTATGTTCGTAAGGTATATGATGTCGAACCGTGTGGTGGTGGTGTATATTCGATCCGGGTTCGCGCTATGTACAATGCCGTCTCCCGCGAGAGAGCGTCTTGTTGGCTGGCTGGCTAGTAACACCGTGAAAATCTTCCCTTTCCCTCTACCACGCCACCCTGGGGAGCCTTACCACACTTGTTCCTCGATTTCTCTCTCTCTCCCTCCCTTTCCCTCCCCCCTTCATCTCTCCCACCTTCTCCCTTTGCCTCTCTCTATCTATCTATCTCTAACTCTCTCTCTCTCATTCAAACTTCGCGTGCCGGCAGACAGAGAGACAGACATGAGAGCGAAGAGGATGGGTAGCTAGAATAGGATGAGGGCCTAGAAGAGGATGAGGGCCTAGAAGAGGGGAAGCGAAAGAGAAAGAGAGAGGAAGAGACCGAGAGAGAGATAGGAGAACTGTTGTGGGGTTGGTTTATGTTGACCCATCGTCGGTGTAGGGGAACCACGGTCGGAGTATATGAGACTGCTACGTGACACAGGGAGTCCTGGCATTGTGTGTAGGTCCTCTTCTCTGTCTCTCTCTCTCTCTCTCTCTCTCACTTGGCTGATGGTGGTGGTGGGTACAGTAGGTATCCTGCAAAGGCGTCTTGTTGGCCGCCTGGCTGATCAATACCCATCCAACCAGCGACCCTCTGCCCGCCACCCTATGCCCACGGGGCCGTGGACCGTGCCTACACCTCTAACCACCCCTGAACTCGCCACCACCACCACCAACGCCAACCACCACCACCGACCGTCCCACCACCGTTACGACTAGCACCCCCTAAGCGGCAGTGCTACCGGCAGCAGCGGCAGTAGCAACAGCAGCAGCAGCAGTAGCAGCACCCTTGCTCTCCCACTCTAGCTTTCTCTCTCTCTTTCTCTCTCTCTCTTTCTCTCTCCCTCTCTCTCCCTCTCTGACCCCAGTCTACCGACACGCGTTGACCCCTACGCAATTTACATCGCGGCCTCCATAAAGTTAATTGAAATTTCCGCTCGCCGCAGCCTCCTAGTTGACGTCACTGTTGGAAAAGGGAGCTTCTGTCAGGCCGTCGCGTGTCTTACCCAGCTCGCATTGTTTTGTTCTTTTCTTGAATTTTCTTTCTTTCGTTTTGCGAAGGGTGAGGTATATGATGAGGTATGATTCGATTGTGTAGGGTAGCTTGTCGATGACGATGGAGTTTCAGTGAATTGGACAATGGTTTTAATAATTGGGGTTATTGAATGGGATGGAGGGAGTGACCTATTTGAGGGCGATGGTGGTGGTGGATAGCGAGATGAGGGATGGGAGGTTTTGGGGGCTTCCGAGTTGTTTGCGTTTCTTGGTTTTAAGTTTGTGGACAACCTTGTTGGGGGATATTGTTTTATTTGTGTTGGTATGGATTTTTGGATTGTTTGTAGTTATTGTGGGAGGAGTTTTGTCAATAAATAAGTGCCATGATAGCGGGGCGAGTTTTCTTAGCTTGTAGTATATAAGTGTGGTCAACCCTCTTGTAACACGGTTTCGGTGTAACACGGAACTATAGAATTAAAAATAAACACTGAATCGAAATCTACTTTTAATGCACATGCATGTACCTCTCATTTTCTTTCAAGATCAGCCCATAGTTTATTCTATAATTATTCAAATATAAATATATTGTGCATTATCTTCGACATTATAAGTATTCTAACTCTATTACCAGTACTGTTGCAGACAAGTAGCAATAACTAAACGTTCAGTAAAAACATTCAACCCTCTTACAGCTATATAGACTGCGGATTTAGTGCATTTATGACAAGAACAAATTGATGAAATACAAAACTATAAAGATACTAGAAGAATTTAACGTTATTCTACTATTTCCGAATAATGATTAAAAGAGCATGCAATTTCATTTAATTTCTGTTTCTTACAGTTGACTTGCACAATTTTTATTTCGCATAATGATCCATAGTCTACGTATAACGTAATGTAATCGAGATAATGAAAATCGCGGGAATGTATTCCGTGTTATATCGAAACCGTGAATTTGGGGTATCGTGTTAATAAAGGAAATGTGACTCGTATTTTCAGAATATTACATTCTAAATTTCTCTCAAGCATTGACAGCATCCACACGCTCGCGAACGCTAGTATGGACCTCAAATTCAGTATAGTTCCTGAAAACCGCGAAACCTAATTTCTTCCTACAACAAGACATCCTCCATCGGCTACCAAACGGAAGGTTCCAATCTGCATACGGTCTCCTCAAGGTGTGGGGCAGAGAGAGAGAGAGAGAGAGAGAGAGAGAGAGAGAGAGAGGGAGCATAGGGTCCGCGGGTAAAAGGTGTGGTGGGTGCATGTGCGCCAAAAAGTGGAGCCAAGTTTTGTGGCAGGTGTCGGCGTAACAGTGGCACGCGCACGCTCCTTCGCTCCGGTGCTCTTTCTCCTTACCAGGGAGTCCTCTCTCTATGACTCGGTTCGCTCTTTTTTCACTACCATCCTCCCTGCCTTCCAGCCCCTCCCTTCCTACCGCAGCCGCCTGCAGATCCTCCCTCCATCTCGTTTTACCTTCGCTGTCTTCGTTGTTCTCCTTTTAACTTTTTTCATTCCCTCTTCGACTCCCACCTACGGCACTCTGTATCATCTCTTGCCACCCTCTTTGTTTCTCCTGGTTCTCCGGGTCGTTCCTTGTTACTCCAGGTTCACGCTAGACTCTCCTTGTTCCTCTAGGTTCGTACTGGCGCTTCTTGTTCCTCTAGGTCAGTCTTTCGTCTTTTAGATTCCATCTCTAGATTTCTCCTTCTCCTTCCAGAAGTTCCTCTACATCCCTCCTAAGGTTCTTCCTTGTTGATCCAGATCCCTCTAGATTACTCCTTATTGCTTTACATTCCTCTACATTCCTTCTAGCTCCTCTAGATCCCTCCATGTTTCTCCTTATTTCTCTACGATTCTTCTTGTTCCACCCAGACCTTTCCTTGTTCCTCTCGATTCATCCTTGTAGCTCCTGATATCTCTATATACCTAATTGCTCTAGATCCTTCTACATTCCTTTTTGTTCCTCTAGGTTTGTCCTTCGTCCTCTAGGCCGTACTATGTTTCTCCTTGTTGCTCTAGATCCCTCTAGGTTTTCCCTTCTTCTCCTTAGGTACCCCTGTGCTTCTCTAGATTCTTCCCTGTTGGTCCCGATCCCTCTAGGTCCCTCTAGGTTCCGCCTTGTTCCCTTTGGGTTCCTCCTGGCTGCTCTAGATCCTTTTTAGTTGCTCTGGATCCTCCTCGATGTTCCTCTAGGCCCTTTACATCCCTCCTTATTTCTCCTTGTTGCTCTAGATCCCTCTAGGTTTTCCCTTATTCTCCTTAGGTACCCCAATGCTTCTCTAGATTCTTCCTTGTTGGTCCCGATCCCTCTAGGTCCCTCTAGGTTCCACCTTGTTCCCTTTGGGTTCCTCCTGGCTGCTCTAGATCCTTTTTAGTTGCTCTCGATCCTCCTAGATGTTCCTCTAGGCCCTTTACATCCCTCCTTATTTCTCCTTGTTGCTCTAGATCCCTCTAGGTTTTCCCTTATTCTCCTTAGGTACCCCTGTGCTTCTCTAGATTCTTCCTTGTTGTTCCCGATCCCTCTAGGTCCCTCTAGGTTCCTCCTTGTTCCCTTTGGGTTCCTCCTTGTTCCCTTTGGGTTCCTCCTGGCTGCTCTAGATCCTTTTTAGTTTGCTCGCGATCCTCCTCGATGTTCCTCTAGGCCCTTTACACCCCTCCTTATTTCTCCTTGTTGCTCTAGATCCCTCTAGATTTTCCTTTATTCTCCTTAGGTACTCCAGTGCTTCTCTAGATTCTTCCTTGTTGGTCCCGATCCCTCTAGGTCCCTCTAGGTTCCTCCTTGTTCCCTTTGGGTTCCTCCTGGCTGCTCTAGATCCTTTTTAGTTGCTCTCGATCCTAATCGATGTTCCTCTAGGTCCCTTTACATCCCTCCTTATTTCTCCTTGTTGCTCTAGATCCCTCTAGGTTTTCCCTTATTCTCCTTAGGTACCCCTGTGCTTCTCTAGATTCTTCCTTGTTGGTCCCGATCCCTCTAGGTCCCTCTAGGTTCCTCCTTGTTCCCTTTGGGTTCCTCCTTGTTCCCTTTGGGTTCCTCCTGGCTGCTCTAGATCCTTTTTAGTTTGCTCGCGATCCTCCTCGATGTTCCTCTAGGCCCTTTACACCCCTCCTTATTTCTCCTTGTTGCTCTAGATCCCTCTAGATTTTCCTTTATTCTCCTTAGGTACTCCAGTGCTTCTCTAGATTCTTCCTTGTTAGTCCCGATCCCTCTAGGTTCCTCCTTGTTCCCTTTGGGTTCCTCCTGGCTGCTCTAGATCCTTTTTAGTTTGCTCACGATCCTCGACGATGTTCCTCTAGGCCCTTTACATCCCTCCTTATTTCTCCTTGTTGCTCTAGATCCCTCTAGGTTTTCCTTTATTCTCCTTAGGTACCCCAGTGCTTCTCTAGATTCTTCCTTGTTGGTCCCGATCCCTCTAGGTCCCTCTAGGTTCCTCCTTGTTCCCTTTGGGTTCCTCCTTGTTCCCTTTACATCCCTCCTTATTTCTCCTTGTCCCTCTAGATCTCTCCTCTAGATCCTTCCCCGTTCCTCTATATTCCTCCTCGTTGCTCCCGATCCCAACATATCCCTCCTTGTTCCTCCTCGTTCCTCTACATCCTTCCTTATTCCTCCAACCCCGCCCTCCTCGCTCCAGGTTACTTCCTCGCCATTCTCTCCTCGGTTCTCCCGATCCTCTTCTTTTTCTCTTCCCTCTCCCCACCAACAGGGACCGTCGACTTCTTCGGCGGCTGCATCAGTCTCGATCTCAGATGCTCTGCTCGGCGAGACAGGTGCCGGCGACTATTATGACCACCTTATATCCCGAGTCGTCTACCGCCACCGCCACCAACACCACACGCCACCGCACCGCCATCGTCTTCTTCTTCTTCTTCGTCTTCCTCGTCGTCGTCGCCGTCGTCCTCGCCGTCTACACGCCGCGTCATCCGCCGCCACCGATCCCGCACATACCATATCGTCGTCGTCGCCGTCGCGCTTCTTTTCGCTTTTATTTTGTGCCCGGCATCTGAACGGGAACAGGTGGCTGGCCCCTTCGCGACCGAATCGGCCGGTTAGGCGGCCAGCCGTGTACACGGCCGTGCACAACCCGATGTTCGTACGCGAGGCGATTCCCCGTGTGTGCCACATTGTGCGGATGCGTCACGGTGAACGACGGGGACCCGGTTTCACCGGCTTCGCACCCGAGAACGCAGAATTTTGAGGAACGATCGCTGATCGATGTTGACGGTGTCACTGCGGTGCTAGGATCTTCTTCGGGATCTGTTGTGTTGGGCCCGTGGACGTTGTAGGTTGTTTCATAGCATCATCGGATTTTAATTGGGGATGAATAACTTGGCGTTGAGGATCGCCGTCAGCTCCTGGAAACAATGCATTTTGGTTTTAACACTTTATTTCAAATCTTCTTTTACATAATAATGTTAAATGAAAATTATTCGATTACGTTGATGAGGGTTAGTTATTGGTTTATTACTTATTGAAGTTTCTGTTACGGTTGAAGGATTTATTCAAAAATGTATTATGTTACAATTAATTATTTTACAGAATTGAATGTTTCGTTTATTAAAGAGCACATGGGACGTCAGTAAGTAACAAAGACAGCAGTTTTATTGCAACTAACAAGTAACACGTGCGTGAAGTGTTATCGGGAATGTACTATACAATTATGTAATGGCTACTATGTAACTACCCTGCTTCAGTAAAGGAGAAAACTGACAACAAACGCAACTATGCACAAACACAACGCAGCGGGTATCACCTGAACCCTCTAAGCGTTATAACTTTTGAAACTACCACACATCGCATTCGCATCGATTTAGAGGAAGTTCCGTCTGCACAAAATGGACTTCTAAATCTTCGTAGTTCCGACAGATATACTGTAATCGGATTATTCACATTCAACAAGTTGTTTATTTAAAACAACACAATATTCACTTAATCAGACAATAATACAGAGATAAATATTCTCCTTATAATACAATCAACAATTTCCATTTTGAACACGACACATTAAAAATTTATCATTTTTCATTTAGTCACTTAATTATTTAAAAATTATTTTCTCTTTTCCACACGGTCAAACTTGAAATATAGATTTTTATTTAATGTTGAGATAAATATTATCTTCTAATATAATTGACAATTGGGTACACAATATAGTTGCTTGTTTTTCATTCCGCATTTAATTAATTACAAATTTTCTCTATATGTTGAAACTTTAAATATAAAGCTCAGGTTTTTACACAATGCAGATGTAAATATTGTTTCTAATACAATTGACAAATTTCATTTGGAATGAGACGTATTAAAGTGTTTTTAACACTGTTAATTTTTCATTGAATTATTTAAAAACGTTCTCTCCATCCAACACCGTCAATCTTAAAATTCAAGGTTCAAATTTTTATATAAGTCATTTTATAAATAGGGGAGTTAAAGATAAATTTGTTTTTCCTATCAAAGGTTATCACAGTTCACTTGGAGCATACAGCTATTAATAAGAATGTTGTAAAGATAGAAAATAAAAATGCGTCTAGCTAAAAAAGAATCTTCAATTTACTGTCAATTTATTTTGTAGCTTCACAAATTTGTGACGCTCGTATAAATGTCATATATCATCATGCTCTGTGGCCTTTCATATAGTGGGAGGATGATCTTATTTGCCACGTGTACCGAA
The DNA here is from genome assembly GCA_913789915.3 of Sphecodes monilicornis. Lineage (NCBI taxonomy): Eukaryota > Metazoa > Arthropoda > Insecta > Hymenoptera > Halictidae > Sphecodes > Sphecodes monilicornis. The sequence continues at coordinate 5,729,397 of OU565301.1, read as the reverse complement.
TACTACATGCAATTTTTAATAATCTCTCAGTGGATAAAAATTGGAATGTTGTTTGTTAAAGAAAGTGATATGTTGGAACAATTGTAAAGAGAAACGAAATACTAAATGAATAATATATGGACTGTTTATTTTGAAAGTGGTGTAAGTCCATTTTCTTTTGTTTCGAGAAAATTAAAGGCTAGCATATCTGTCAATTAAAAAATATAGGTTAATTATGTCAAGTTTTGTAATGTTTCTACAAATTTATCAATATGTAATTTGATTATATAAATTTCTTTTAGGCGAATTTAACTAAAATAATGTATATTTACAGTCTACAAACGGACTTACACCACTTTCATAATTAGTCAATTGTAAAAATCATTTAATTTCAATTTTGAAAAATCAAATATCACTTGAAATATATTTTATATTAATCCAATTTTGTTTATAAATAATAACAAGAAATAAAATAGAAGTAGTACCTTTTATTTTGAACGTTAATTATATTTATATATCGTTAAACTTAACATAAGATATTGCTATTATGAAATTTATTTATGCTCTTTATGTGACAGTGTTGTGAAACATTCATGATGCATAGGAGGTATATGTATAAGGTAATAACTGCTCCATATCCCTATATTATTCGTATGCAATAGGTCTGGCATCGACATACAAGTTTTTTTGTATAATACTCTTATCCGGCATTTCTCTTAATTTTGTATACTCGTTGCGTATATTTTCCTTTATTTTGTTTTGCAGAATCAAAGTTTTCATAAACAATATCCTCATCCGATGAAGATTCTACTTCTTCTCTTTTTACGTTTCACTAATTTGTTTTTCTTAGTGGAATTGTCTTCATCCTCCGATTCTAAGACCATTCTTTCGTTTATATTCGTGGGTTTTATTTTTGTGTGAATTTATTTAAAATTAAATAAAATAAATGTTATCAATTGTAATAAAATAATATTGATTTATTATTTCTTCATGCCTCTATCACTATCTGATGTTAATATAAAATTACCAATTTTTGGAGAAAAATAAAATAAGTAACTTATAATAGGTTACTTTCGACGCGTGAAATAAAACAAATGTAACCACTGATCCCGTCACCTGTCTATGGAAATTGGACTTATACCACTTTCATAATCAATGGCTACGCAATTTCTTTTATTGGTCAATTTTAAATTGAACAAAGCATTGGCATTTTTTAAGATATTAAATATTAACTAGTTATAAATAAAAAGTTTACATAAATTAAACACAAATTAGGTGATATCTCATTTTTTTTAAAAATGGACTTACACCACTTTCAAAATAAACGGTCCATATACTAAACTAATACTAAATAATACGGTATTCAATACTAACTGATTAACATGCGATCTATTTCTACAGTTATTAATAATAAATTAAACCTATTGTCAATAATTGCATAAACAGTGAGCCCACGTTAATAGATTAAATCTATTTTAGTGACTATTTAAATTGACAGAATACTACAAAATCAATACGACAATAAGATAAATAATAAAACTTGCGAATTCGTTGTTTAACAATTCGACTGTTATTTTCTTTTTTATTGAAAGATTAAGTGAAACTCCCCATGGGGGATTATGTCAACGATATAAGGATGCCGCAATTTCTTTATAAAACTTCAAATTTAATTTTTCTTACAGTTTCTTAAATAAACCAAAGTTTACTAGGATCTACAAGATGTAAGAGATTTATCAAAACTAATTGTTATAATAAATTTTGTCTTTTATATTTTTATACTGTGAAACAAGCTATTCCAATTTTATGTGACTTTTATGGGCAATTATATGGGAGTATACATATGTTAAAAAATAAAAACTGTAACAGTGTAGAATAAAAATAAAATAATATTCTTCATATTATTGACATGTAATAAATATAAATTAACCTGCAATTACGTTTTCGGAAACAGTGAGAACTAAATATATTAAAATGACACGCGAGGAACAGAGAAGAGTTAAAGTATTATTAACGCAATAAATAGCACTCGGCGCATATTATTTTGCAATACTCTTCCAAGGCACCTGCAAGTAAACGGAAAACATTTCTGCGGTCCGATTGAATTGGCCGTCGCGGTATCGTCGGCGATCTCCTCTATTAATTAATCCACTTAATTAATTTCAACTACCGGTTGTGTGTACCCGGGCCAGGTTGATGCGACTTTCGATTCGTTTGTGCGGCCGCGGTGGCTGGTGGTTTTGTGGAGCAGTCTGTGCAACAACCGGTGCAACCGCGAGTGCACTTTCTTCTCCCGGGCACGTGTATGCACGTGGGTTTGGCGGTTTTAACAGCCACGCGTTACACGCTCTCACAAAATTTCACCGTTTTGCTACTGTGCCGCACGAGACATCGTTCATACTTCCATATGCAATAGTATTCGTGAGAGAGCGTATGGTACGTATAGTGTTCGCGCGGTGGCGCGACGTCGTAACGACCGAAAGACATCGATTACACCGAAGATGAAAAATCCTTATTCGAGACGATTGTCGGAAAGCCGACAAGAGAAAGTATCAACGGGAATGTCCACGCGACTAGGCCTGCAAAAACATCTGAATCTGCGATTACATGTCGAGAATGATTCCTTGAATAAGATACGGAAATATTGTGATTTTTATTTGCCGGAATGTTGACAATGTTGTGTGGAAAAGGTACCATGAAAGGGGCCATTTTGTTTAGAGGAATGTGCGATTACTGTTGAGAATGATTTCTCGAATGCAACACGAGATTATGGGAGATTATGAATTATAAATGTACTAGTTCTTGCGCAACACTAATTCAAAGTTAAACTCTTATATTTAATCCGTTCGTGTCCTCTATCTTATAATCACAACATTTTCTCAATTTTTTAATACCAACTTGAAAATTGCTTATGATAAATTTAATACCTTTGCAGCTCAACAATTTTATGTACGCGCATCATATTTTAGTATAAAAATATTTATCGCAAATATACTAGTTCTTGCAGAATATTAATTCAAAGTCAAACAGTTACAAATCAATGAATATTAATTCAAAGTCAAACAGTTGACAAATCAAAAAGATCGAACCTTGCGCCAATAGCATCTTCTCTAACATAATTCAAAATTCGATCGATAGAAATCACAATTATTCAAACAGTTACGTTTGACTACAGTGGTTACACTATCTCTGGTCTCAATTTTTTATTACCAAACTGAACATTGCAAATTGAAACCACTATGAATGAACAATGTCAATTAACTATATAAAAATTTGTTACAAAAATATCCATCATAAATTTAGTAGTTCATTCATGCTAGTCAAACGTTTCCTCTACTCTACATTTTTTATTAATTACTTCAATGCTAATTACAAATTAAAACCGCTGCGACTGAAAGATGTCAGACACCTACATCAAATTTGTGTACAGAAATATTTTCCATAAATTCATCCCCCTTTCAACCCCATCATATCCTCACCATTCGTCTCCACAAAAACTCCCTCAAAACCCAACAAACTACCATAAACTCCCACAATAAAATCGCCTCACAAAACCATCCTAATTACCCTGTACGATCCCTCCGAATTATCCAGCTCGAAAGAAAGCCATCTCTCCTCAAAAGTCTCCATATCCTCAACCACCGATCTTTGCACGACACGCGCTATCCTCTCGCAGTCTCGCACACATTTCGCCGCAGCGCAATTGTTCATCCCATTCTCCCTGTAAAATTCGCAACGACTTGTACACGGTGGCGGTGATTCGCGCAAACAGATCCATGTATGCCGTACACACGTATACAGGAAACGGTAGTAGCAGCAGCAACAGCAACAGCAGCAGCAGCAGCAGCAGCAGCAGCGCGAGTGGAACACCAGAGCGAGAGTACCTTTGTCCTCCTCCAGCATGTCGGAGGGTGTGGGATCCCTATTGATCCTCCTCACAGAGCTCGGGCCAGTGGCAGAGAGTTCACCAGAGGGGTGAGACACCGAAACCGACAGAGACGGGATGACGGAACCCTGGTGGATGGGGCGAAACCCCGTGAGAGACAGAGAGGATTGACAAGAGACAGTGAGCTAGAACTAAGAGAGAAAGAGATGTCAGAGAGATAGAGATGTCAGAGAAAAATAGAGATGACAGAGAGAGAGAGAGAGAGAGAGAGAGAGAGAGGGAGTGAGTGAGTGAGAGAGACAGAGATCAGAGGGCCGGAGGAATAGAGCGAGAGAGAGACAGGCAGCGCGGTAGGGAAGATAGAGGAGGGCAAACAGAAATTAGAAGACAAAGAGGGTAGATGGTAGGGAAATGGAGATGATAGAGAGAGGTTGAGAAGAGACGAAGAGTTAGAAAAGAGAGAGTGAGTGAGAGACGGGGGTGGTAGCGAGATAGGGAAGATAGAGGAGGGCAGACAGAATTAGAGAAGATAGAGAGGAATGGATGAGAGGGAAAAGGAGATGATAGAGAGAGTTAGAGAAGAGACGAAGAGCTAGAAAAGAGGGAGATGAGACAGACAGAGAGATAGAGGGGCAGAGACATAGAGAAGATAGAGAAGGACAGGAAGAGTAGGTAAAGATGGAGAAGGGCAGAAAGAGTAGGAGAAGATTGAGAGAGATGGTGGAAAGGGAAATGAGGAAGACAGAATGAGAAATGTTGAAAGACAGGGTTAGGTAGAGAGGGATGGAGAAGATAGATAGGGAAAGGCAGAGACAGTGAAGATAGAGAAAGGCGCGGAGAGTCGGGGAAGCTAGAGAGAGCTACAGAAGACATAGATTAAGAAGATGGACACTGTAGGGAGGGAAAAACAGAGGTGGAGAAAATAGAGAGAGAATCGGAGAAGCTATAGAGCTAGGGAAGAGAGAGCTAGTGAGAGCTACAGAAGAAATAGATAGACAAAAGCAGAAAAACAAAGAAGATAGAGACGGGGAGGATTGAGAGGGACAGATAGAGTAGGTAAAGATAGAGAAGGCCAGAGAGAGCAGGAGAAGTTTGAGAGAGATGGTGGAAAGGGAAATGAGGAAGACAGAATGAGAAATGTTGAAAGACAGAGTTAGCTAGAGAGGGGTGGAGAAGATAGATAGGGAAAGGCAGAGACAGTGAAGATGGAGAAAGGCGCGGAGAGTCGGGGAAGCTAGAGAGAGCTACAGAAGACATAGATTCAGAAGATGGAGACTGTAGGGAGGGAAAAACAGAGGTGCAGAAAATAGAGAGAGTCGGAGAAGCTATAGAGCTAGGGAAGAGGGAGCTAGATAGAGCTACAGAAGAAATAGATAGACAAAAGCAGAGAAACAGAGAAGATAGAGACGGGGAGGATAGAGAGGGACAGATAGAGGCAGAGAAAAGCAGAGAGAGAGTCCGTGAAGCTAGACAGAGAAGCACAGGGAAACAGAGAAACGAGAAGTTAGAGAGGGAAGAGGATAGAGTGGATCGCGGTCGGACCTCAGCTGCGCGGCGCCCAGAGCGAAGCCGGCGTTGTCATGCGCTGATTTGACGCGTCATTAATGTGTTACAGGTTAATGCGAACGAACGATAGCCGACCGCTAATAGAACCACCCTCTTTTTCATCCCGCCATCATCCACTCAGGGGATGCGCACCGCGCAGGACTCGCGCAAACGATGGGTTTCGCGAGCGAGCGCGCGCGCGGCCCGCGTACGCAGCTGTTGTTTAAACGACGGCCAGTTTAAATCATCCACTAGTTTGCCCGGTGACGTAAATTGTCGCGCATCGGCCCGCTGCCTTGTATCAATATCCCCTGCAATATGCACCCGCGAATACACCGAATGCAGTGCCGACCGAATCACCGGTGCTCTCCCGACTTTTGTACCTTGTGGCGCCTCGGGCGTTCCTCTCGAATTTGTATGTTTGTTGGCGGATGGTTTAAACATTCGGCTGGAATACCACTTGTGCATTAAAGTAGAGGCTACTATAAGTGTCTTGGAATTTTTTCCAATTTTTTGAAAGCCCGGAATTGAAGGAAATGAAAGGACACTTTCAGATCTCTTTTCTTCCCACTTCTTCAGAATTTTCTGTCAATTTTTTTATGTTTATCGCGAGAAGGTTTAAACATTTGGATAAAATATAATTTGTATATCAAAATAGAGGCTACGATGAGTACTTTGGAATTTTTTCAGATTTTTGAGAAACCTGTGACAATATAAAGATTAAGCCTAAGCATATGATTCTTATGCAGGCCACGTTAAACCGTATTGATGGCAGCGCGTTCGATAAACGAAATAACTAGAAGAAACATGTTTATTAACATAAATCTCTTTTTTAATCCTTGTGTGTGCAACCGGGTACCCATTTCTATGTTTCCTTCAATAATTTGTAATGTTACAGACAAAATATTGCAAAACCGTTCTGGATCCCCATTTTTTGTACAATTTTAAGTCGATTAACGTTTCGTGAAAAAAATTTGTGTAAATAATTTTCTTATCGTGTTAGAGCGAATCAGTGTTATAGGTTGCAGTGCTATACGAGGGTTCCCGCAATTTATGCTATTGTGTTAGAGCGAAACCGTGTTATAGGATGCCGTTTTGTATGAGGGCTAACTGTACTTAAAACTATCTCAGTAAATTTTTACGGAATTTTGAAAAAAGCATGATACTTCGTGCCCTAACTGAATAATATCACTCAAGGGTTAAAACGCCTCGTACTGAACATAGTAGACTGAAATTTGCCTGGCGATCCAATACGGAGGTACAGTACGATGACGTCCAGTTTTCAGGTGTGGCAAAACGGATCAAGGGGTGCGTAACACGATAACACGAGCGGACACCGATGTTCATTTTGTACAAACGCGCAACCCGCGTGTTTCTGTCCCAATTATACCACACAAATTCCACAAATACAAATCACCGAAATCATATACTCGTTTTCCAGCTGACGTAAATCACTGCAACCCCGTTTCTGTATTGACATTTCCTCTCTCTCTCTCTCACTCTTTCTCTCTCTCTCACTCTTTCTCTCTCTCTCTCTCTCTCTCTCTCTCTCTCTCTCTCTCTCTCTCTCACTCTCTCTGTAACTCGATTAATAAACCTTTGTGTTTACTTCTGTTACCAAATTCTATTGCGTGGGAGCAGCCATGGGAAAACTATATTACCATTGAAACAATAAGAAAACACTGCATCTATATTCTAAGATCTTAAGTGATTTTTGTTGGAAATATTTTATTATACAGGATGTCCCAAAAATGTCTCGCTTCCTTCAAAGGGGAGGTTCCTGAGGCCGTTTGAAGCGACATATTCCTTTGCAAAAATGGCCGTTTCGGCTTTGTTAAGGAGTTATTAACGAAAAACACGGACCAATCAGAGCGCGACCTAGAGGCGTATTGGCAGAGACGGCCGCGCGCGACAGAAGTCGAGTGATGGTGATACACCGCGGTCGAAAGCAAGGAACAAACAAGAGAAGAACATTTTTCGAGTCCTATGTCGGATAGTTCACATTTGAATATGTTGTAGTCTTTGGTAACCTATGAACGAATCTCGAAGGATTTTTCGAAATCTTAAAAAATGTTGGTTTTACAGACGTGTAAAGAACATTTTTTCATTAAATTATAACAATAGAACTAACGTGTATAATTAGACATTTAAAAGAGGCGGTAAAAAGGACGAGAACATATGTTATTGTTCTTTTTTTCCCGAAGGTGTGTATCTAGATCACGCTTAATCGCGGTGCATAAATGCAGCTTGAAAGAACAGCGTCTCGGATTTCACTGCTTGAGGTGAAACGTCGGATCGTACGTCCACAGCCTACATGTAGGTGGACTTTCATAGACTTGATACGATTGCGTGATGCGTGTACACCGGAGCACTTTCTAGAAATGATCTATCATCTCGCTCGATTATGGCATAGCCGGCTTTTATCCGCTATGGTTTCGGCCGATTTCGTTCGCCGACCACACACAGCGATTTTTACCTTAAAATTTTCTGAATTATTCATACGCACAGTCAATCGCATGATTGATAGCACACAATTTAAATAACGGAATAACTTATTCATAAACGGACCAGACGAATTTCGTTTTTCTGCCTAGAAGAATTAGTTTACTAGATGACGAGCAATGAAAATTTGGGAAATGTTGCGTTCAGTCGGCTTTACGAGAAAGATTAGGAAAAGTTTTTACAACTTTTTCAATTGGGCCTGTAATGGAAATTCAAAAAATGTGCTTTGTAGATTTATATAAGTTATACAGGGTGGCAATTATAAATTATAATAATTATATATAGTTATAAAAATGTTTCAGATGAAAGTTGTTCAGTACCGAGGGGGACAGCATGCGGTGGGACTTTTATTTTTCCCGGTGAACACTCCAAGGTGAGGTGAAGGTCAACTTTCTTTTTTTAAATGGAATCATATGTTTTTTCAACCACCATGAAATAGTGCGTTTTAAGATGAGTTTAATTACCTATGACTCAAGGTCATTGAAGGTCAAATTTGCAGGAACATGCAGAGAAGGTGTGATCGTTTTATTTGTACTACTATAATACGCTAGAACGAAGGAAAGCGGTCCAAAGAGTGAATTAAATACACTCAACTCTTCTTTACAAGGTAGATATATTCCACAAAAAATCGCGCGGAAAAGAAATGAAAACCGTACTTGTAGTTCATAATTTACTAGGAACGAAAACATTCGACTTATTGTACGGCTACGTACGCGACCTTGAATGACCTTGAATAGTTATAGTCACTGAATTCGTAATGAAAGGGACTATCGTTGTATGTGTTTAAAAAAGGGTGGTTCCATTTAAAAAAGTCAAGGTGACCTTGATATCTCTAAAAACAATGACACAAAAACAAAATTTTTTTTTTTGGCATCGTGTCAACCCCATTGTTCCATTCAACTTTATCCTTACCATATTTTACGTATCTTTAGAAACAACAAAGATATTTGAGGTGCAAACGTTAGGTGACTCACCCTGTATATCAAAACAATTTTGATACATTTCCATTTTCACCACTTATTTAAGTACTGTCGTTCAGCGAAGGATACCTTAGCACGAATAGTAATGAATGTAAACTGACTATCTTGCAGAGGAGCACAGCAATACATAAACACGTTTTTTTTTTCATTTCATTGGTAATGACTTTGATGTTGTCCTGAGTAATGCTGACATTGAACGCATGTTATTGTTTTGGTGTGAAGGTTCGAAGGCACGAACGAAAGTAAAAATAAAACGGTCACACCTTTTCCGCATTTCCCTACAGGTTTGACCTTGAAGGACCTTGAGTCATAGGTAATTGAACTCATTTTAAACGCACTATTTGATGGTGGATAAAAAAACACATCATTCCATTTAAAAAAAAAAGAAAGTTGACCTTCGCCTCACCTTGGAGTGTCCACCGGGAAAAATAAAAGTTCCACCACACGATGTCCTCCTCGGTGCAACTTTCATCTGAAACATTTTTGCGTATAATAAATATTTTTGGAGATGTTCGTATGCAATATCTGCATTGTACAACAGTGGAATGTGCAGTTTGAAAACGGTAACTTGAAACTTTCACTGTGCTGATAGAAATTGCACTCGAATAGAAAATTGACCGAAGGGAATTGAAATTCTGTGTCGATTATGTGGCACCGAACGATAGACACTTGGGGATCGTAATTACACCGATACGTTCACTTTTGAAAGCAAAGTTCGTCGACCCTCGAAGATACGAGCTGAAATTGTCGGAGAAGTCGTAAACATTTGGAAGACTGTGGTTAATTGTACGTTTCATACACTTTGCATCTTGAGGAACTATTTCTTTCATGACTTTCTACCGATGATTATAATAGGAAATGGCCATTGTTTGCGACGGAAGTATTATAAAAATCTGACAATAAAAACAGCTGCATTCCATATATTTTTTATTACTCTCGCATCTCTTATTATTGCACTGAAATGTCAACTAACTGTACCATTAGGCCATTCCATAACAATAAGCTTTTCTAGGTTAATATTAAATTTTACATAATGTTTATTTTGAATTGTTGATGGCTGACTTCTATACTCCGATGTTAATATTAAAGATAATATCTATTGAAGATTGAGAAATAATTGTACTTACAATTATTATTAGTTGTTTAGGCTCGGCAGTAGTTGTTTTTAACACTAGAATTACGGAGCCCGTCAAAATGACGGATTCAAAATTTTTTAATTTACGATTATTAAGAGTGTAAAGAGCTATTCGTAAGGAATTATTAAATAGATTTATTTTTTTCTGCACATATTACAATAAAAATCGCTGAAGATCTAAGTAAATACAATTTTATTATTTTTATAAAGCAATGTAAAATAATCAATTTTAATGCTTCGTAAACCTAGTGTTAATAAGGTTCTTCCATCAATCAAATGTGGATTCCATCTGCAACAAATTTTGGGATTTTTGTTACTATCAAAATTGTTAATTAGAGCTTTTCACGTTTCGTTATCCAATTTATTCAACTGAATATTAAATATTACATCAACTTCAATATTATTCATATTGAAACATGAGACTAATTCAAGGGCTACGCTCTGTGTTAATAGTTCACAAAATCTTTGTTAATTGTTCACAAAAATCTTGCGTATATTTTTCACAAATATCATTACTATAATTAAATGTGTAGACTGCGTATTTTTATGCAAAATGAAATCTGACTTAATTACAAGGCACGGGAATTACAAAGACATTTGTTTCTTCTTTTAATAATGTTCTTGAGTTGAGCACAATACAACAGTACTGTCAAAAAATTCTGCAAAATATTGCATTTATCCATTACTGTCATAAATTGCATAAAATCTATAAATGACACTTTCAATTAACGATGAAAGCACAAAAAGTGATTGACATATGTTGCCTCATAAAAACAACAAGATTGTATTTATATAGATTTTGTACAATTTTTATTACAATGCCAGCTTCCCAGAAATGCATCTTTATAATTTGAATGATTCTTAACAAACGGTATTAAGATACATTTTTCTTTCGTTTTAACTCACCGCCGGAACCAAAAACTCTGTCTTCACACACTGTTTTCCAAAGTCAAACAAAACTTTCCAGCACAAACTCATGCTCACAAATCTCCTCGTCCACTCAGCTAGTGAATAAGCTTTTACCAGCCATTAATACGTTTGTTTGACACCAACCGTCCATAATTACCAGTAAGAACAGTACACACAACAGCATCCCCGATCGAAAACGCACACGGAAAAGAATCCGCAGCATAACATCTTTCGTTAATTCGGTCCAACATTCACCGCGTTCCAGTTCGACCGGGGTGAAACTAATTCATCGTTCGTCTTTCCCCGCGGACTAAATAGAAACGTCGCCATTAATCTCGACACGTAATTGCGACACTGAAAGGGTTAGACTTGTTAGCGCGCCGGACGATATATCGCTGGCGTGCTTAGACGCTAAATTAAACGTTTCGCACGAAAATAACCGACGCTTCGGTTCATCTGCCCTTAATATATTACCGGGGACAAGAGACGATCGCGATTGCGATGGATCGCGGACGATCCAAACGATCCAGAAACGCGCAAGCCAAAATAAAAACAAAAAGCTGATTTCTCGTTTGCATCCACGCAACACATCCTCGTCTCTATTACTGCGCTCCGGGACAAAAAGATAGTACAGTTCAACTGTACTTTGGAGGACCAATTTCTTTTAACTTTCTTTTATGCAGTCCTATAGATTTCGAAAAGAAAACACCGAAAATGAAAGACTTATTGCCAGGAGTTCACTGGTTCAGAAGTTATATGCGTGTAAAGTTAAGTTTGTAAGCCTTTTTACGAAATCAAAATGCGGAACATTGTAAGCGTGGTCGGGCGGGCCTAATAGCCGGCCCTCTCTGCTCCCACGACGACCTAACCCGAAACCAACTTGGACTATACCATCTTTTTGAGATCCTGTATATGATACTGTATATTTTGATCACTGTTCAGTGACCTTATGTTTACACGCGTATAACTTTTAAACCAGTGAATTGCCATCTAGCGCATGCGCTCAGTACTATATAGCCGATCCGCGAATATACCATGCTGTCTACTACATGCGCTGAATACCACGGACTTAAAGGACTGTGCCTAAGCCTGCGGGGGTGTGCCAAAAGACCGAAGGGGTATCAACTTGTCGGCCATCTTGAGTGGCAAACACTGTGGTGCGCTCTATAGGCAGTGTTGGGATATGGTGCAAGATTTCACGCGCATGCGCGGCAATTTCAGCCTTAGTAAAATAAGCCAAAGTAAAAGTAAAGTAAATGGGGTACTTTGATTACCCAGCAGAACTTTAAAAAATTGTTGTGATTTGATTCTGAAAAATGAATGTATAACATGTGTATTTGTGTGTATTTTGTAACTCGTAGGACACGTCCTGAAGTCATTTTGTCCGGAACAGATTGTTTCGATACATTCCCGCCAATATAACTGTCTCAGTACACCACTAGCTCTGTTATCATGATATAGATACATTACTGTTTTGGCCGCGCATGCGCGTGAAATCTTGCACCATATCCTTACGCTATCTATAGGCAACTTTAAATACTAGTTACACATAATTTATTTATAAATTTACTCAACCATTGCAATGATCAAAATGCACTTTACGACCATAGGATACACCTTATAACGTGTATAATTAATAACTATGTTAAGGTTAGATACAATTATATATCTAAGCAAAAAATAATGTTGCCAGTAGTAAAAGAACCTATTTTAATAAACTAATAATGTTTTCTGGCCATTAAATTGTAGGGTAGTGTTGGGTAACGTGAGGTGATGAGATAGCAGAGCTCTGAGGCAGTTATATTGGAGCCAAATGTGCAATATTTTGTATATATATACAAATACACTTGTTATGCATTAATTTTTCAGAATCAAATTATATCAATGTTCCCGCAACGTTATATAGATGGCAACACTTGTTTTGCCACTCAATATGACCGCAGTCTACCATCCCTCCGCGCTCGCGGTACAACCCCTCTCGCCCATATATCTACTTTACGCTCAGTCCTTTAGGTCCGTGTTGAATAAATACCATCTATCCAGGTCATGCGCTCAACAGTCCTACCTCTACCATGCAACGAATATCCGATATGGCGACGCTCTAACCTGTCAAAAACGCTTAAAATTGCTCATGTTTACACGTGTATAACTTTTCAACCAGTGAACTCCGGTAACCAAAACTTGAATTCCGTGTACTAAAACTTTACATGTCTATGATCACATACAGAAAACTTGAAAATTTTTGGTCCTCTAAAGTATAGTTCAGCCAATGTTAAAGCAGGTATGTGTGTATATTTAGTATAATTTTAATCGGATATGCGTCCGTTGAAATAAAATAACAGTCAGTGAAAAAAGTCAATTTGAATGCTTCCCACCATACTGAAAGAAGTAACTTGTTCTCTGAAACAAGCAATTAAATACGAAAGATTGCCAACATAATAAGAATTTATAGAAATAATATGGCTAGGTATATGTGAAAACATATATCGTGCACAGACACTATTTTCTCATCTGTTATCCCTGGGACAGTGCTAATAAATAGTTATATAAGGCGGCTGCAAATTATATGAGAGGAGGAAAAAAGAGAAGGAAGCGTTTCGTCCTAGGCCCGCTAGAGGACTCGTCAGTAAGGCTATCTAGCGGACCCGTGCCTTAGATGCGGGATGTCGCAAGGACAGTTTAGGACGGCATATATACAAACAGAGGAAGATTCAGGTAGTAGCGGGAAAGGTATCGTCGTAGTGTCCCTCTGTTGACGAGCATAAGAAGTAGCCGCCACAGTTATAACAATTTAGCGTTTGTAATTATTTCTATGTGAGAAATTCCTAAAACGATCTAGACTGTCCCACTGGTTAGTTCGGATAACATAGGTTCTGCTATATCGTGGATTAACCTATAAATGCGATCCAAACTGTATCGTGCTTGGGCTCATTTCAATCGGAAAAGTGTCCCCATTACACCCAGTGTATTTCCATTTGCAATGTTCAATTTGCAAGTACACTAACATGCAAAATTAAAGAAGCCACGAATCTTCGCCCACAACTCCTCAATCTATAAACTGTCATAACTTCGCAACAAAAAATCGTAGAACGATGAGCCTGGTCTCATTTTAAACCTTGAAATCTGTACTTTCAGATGTCTACAGCACTTTTTGCCAAGGCGTTTCTCCATCACAATAAAAAAGTCGAAGTTAGTAACTCTCGTAAATCGTGAGTTCAAGACAATTTTTGGAGGTTATGTGGAGTTTTCGTAGAAGCAGCCAGCCGTTTATCATATCGGAAGCACCAAGAACAACCCAGGGGATCCAATCGGCCGATAATCCGAACAGGTAAATCGTCTGCTTATGTAAAGGCTGGCGATCGATGTCGAGATCACGTGCAGCGCACGATCGTCCAGGTAATCGTACGCGCAGCGGCCACTTCCGGCGAAGTAGATACGAGTAATTAATTCAGAGCGATCAGATCCCGTTTAAGCGTTTAATTGCTCCACATTCGGAGAAACAGTTACGCTTCTCTCTTTTCCCTCCCGTTCTTCGTGACCGGCGACCGGCGACCACACCGATATTCGATGCGTTTTTTCCGCCGGTATTATATCCTTCCGCGGAAAAAGAAACGTTCCGCAGTGCCGCGGCTTAGCTCCGGTGTCTTTTGTCCGCGGGGCCGTTCTTTTCTGGCCGTTTTGTTCCATTTGGTAAAAGGATAGAAAGACGGCAGCGCAAGGAATTCCATATGTAGGCCAGCTGAAACGAACCGTCGGAATAAAGCGAACCGGCCGAGAGCTGGCACGGATTCGCGAGCGATTTCGATGGTTCATGGTTAATAAGTGAGAAGGGGACACTCGTGAATGTACAGTCGAAGAACGAGGAAAGAGTTGTAATTTAGACCATGATTCTAATCGCCACGAGACACTGCCGTATTTTTTTGAAAACATCACCGCAAGTGTACACCCAAAGAAAGTATTCAGACACTAATCTTCCCTGTCTGGAGAAATTGTCGATATTTAAACAGCGATTATATCGTTAAAACAAATAGTAAAAACGAAAAACTAGTCTCAATCTAAAGCTTCAGGCTTCTATTTTTACCGACCATAACTCATTTTTGTCCAACACAATTTCGCACGACGACGCGACGTGACAAGAGGAACACTGAAGGCACATTTTCTCACGAGAATGGTACGAACCGAAGCGTCTTTCAAAGTAGTGAAAAAATTTGTTTCGCGAATGAATCTTCCGTAGATTTGAAGATTGAAGTATCCCCTTTTACGTTCCGATTAAAAAATTTGATGTACGATTTTTTTCAGTCGTTCTATTGAGGTTTAAACGAAAAATGTACGGACAACGGTACAGTGACATAACCACTGAACTTGATCCTCGTTTGTATTCCGTAAAACGGTGAAAAAAAGCGTACATTAATTTTTGGGCAATTGTTTCATAGAAGAGACTTCAATCTTTAAAATCCATGGTGGATTCATACACGAGTAAAATTGATTAACGATTCCACAGACATTTCAATGCACCATAGTTTGTCTGTACTTAATTTAACATTAGATTTACGGGGCCCGTCAAAATGACGGATTCAAACATTTTTAGTTTACGGTTATTAAGAGTGTAAGGAGGCATTCGTGAGGATTTATTAAATAGATTTACTTTTTTATTTATAATATATTTTTGGAGATATTCGTCTGCAACGCTCTATAATTTCCACCCTGTATGCGCCTGGCCAATCAGACGGCTACTTTGCGAATTCCATTCGCATTCCTTTCGAGTACCACTTTGGCTGTCGTGAGCAATACGAAATTCTGTTTGCAGTCAACATTTAGCCTCTGGGGAATACGTAGCCGTACAATAAGTCGAATGTTTTCATTCCTAGTAAATTATGAACTGCAAGTTCGGTGTTCATTTCTTTTCTGCACGATTTTTTGAGGAGTGTATCTACCTTGTAAAAAAGAGTCGAGTGTATTTAATTCACTCTTTGGACCGCTTTTCTTCGTTCTAGCGTACTATAGTAGTCATGTTTGTAAGTGGTAATGGTAATTGCGACGATACGGCAACGATAAGCGCCTCCTCCGAAGAATGGATAGATATCCGGGAATCCGCGGATATCGATCAGTAAACTCGCTTTCTGTTTCACGTGAGAGATAAGGAGATAAGGGGCGCGATATGTGGGACGGGCCCTGCGAATCAATACAGAGAGCTAGAAATATTCGCAAATTACTTGCAAGATTTTGTCAGCCCTCAAAGTAACCTAAAATAAATGTATCCATAGTGAATGCACGAAATGAAGCACTCCAGCTGCACGGCGCACGGTGTAAGAAGTACTGCAAGGAGTACTCCAGTTGAGTTCAAAATTGACACTCTGGAGTTCCCGGGGTTTCTGATTATGAATCTGATGTCAAAATGGCGGATACGTATCCCAAAAAATTAGTATTCCCATATTTCTCGGGTCGCTGAGTATAAATCTGATGTCAGAGTTACAAAAAACAATATGGCGGATAGTGGGACATCTAGTGTTCCATTATATTCGTTTGATTTTACTACAATATCTTTACTCATAGATCAGTACATTATTTTCCATTTTTCTATTCCTTGTTAGTATCTATACTGTGATCGAAATAATCATTTACATGTGGAATAAGGTTTTGGCTTTAATATAAGAATTATATTTCTCAGAATAAAGTAGATGATCGAATGTTTCCATAATATTATTTGAAATGATTATGCATACTCATAAATTTCACCATCATAAAGTGAAACAAATTTTGCGTATGTTTTGCGCATGTTTGTGTCGTTTCCAATTATCACATTTTATTTTTACATTGAATTTTTTTATTTTCATTCTTTTAGAATCGGGTTCGTCAGACATTGTTATATACAAAATATCTCTATTTGATATAATGAGGAATTCTGGTTATTCTAGATTAGAAGATCAAATCATTATTTTAAAGGAGTATATTGTTAATTGTATTCAATGTCCGAAATACCTTACTAAAGATCTTCAAAGGAAGCTTCCGTACTTTGTGACCAATTTCAAAAATTTAGTTGCTGGAATCTAATAGAAAGAAGGAGTGTCACTTATTAACTAAATTCGAGTACTCCTTCCGATGTTCACAATGTTTTTCGCAATTTGGGGACCCACCGTGCGTCTGTTGCAATTATAATAGTATTCGCAAATCGTTGTTCAATTTCCCATCTGCCATTTCTACAAGAAGCCCGTGTAATTAAAACCTTCCACTGTTCATAATTAACATTTAGCACTGGAATTGTGAATCTGAGGCACCACTAAAAACTGCTGTACCATCATTCAAAATACTGTTTACATTATTAAATTTGTTACATTATAGATTTGTTCAGGGGTTGAAAACAGTTATAATATCGATTCCCGTTCTTGAAACAGTTACGAGAACTGAAAAAATGTTATAACTGTTATAAGAATATCGGTTCTCGCTTATATCGGTTACGGTTACGGTTCTTGCACAAAAACGCAGACCAATCAGAGCGCAGCTACAGCGGTTTGATTCTGGCTCAGCCAACGGCGACGCCACGCTAAGCGGGACCTGTCACCGAGTCGGATTCCGTTCGCTGTAGCCGCGCTCTGATTGGTCCGTGCTTTTCGTTAATAACTCCTTAACAAAGCCGCGGATGCCATTTTTGCAAATGAAAATTGTCGCATCAAATGATCTCAGGAACCTCCCATTTCCGGACGTTGAAGGAATTTTGAGACACCCTGTATACCCGATACAGAACCAAAAAATATGTGCCGTTTACTGTTTTACTATTTAAATTAATATTTGAAACGTACTTTCAAAGTCAACGAAAAAATATAACCACCTTCTCTACAACCTCTTCCCACTTTTTTGGTAAAGATATTACACCATCACTGTAAAATTTCTGTGGTTTTTCATTAAAATACTTTTCAATCCGCGGCACGAACTTATGGGACAACCTAATAGGTTCTGAAGTTTGAAGTCTGAAGAACCGAAACCGAAATCGAAATCCAGAACCTAAAAATAACAGTTATAGATCCGTTATAATATCGGTTCTCAAGAACCGTAACCGTAACCGATATAAGCGAGAACCGATATTCTTATAACAGTTATAACATTTCTTCAGTTCTCGTAACTGTTTCAGTCAGAACCGATATATAACTATTTCAAACAGTTATTTTCAGAACCGTTTCAACCCCTGGATTTGTTTCATTACAAAATCAAAAAAGTCATATAAGATGGAAATATCCTAGGTCGGAAGAAAAGTTTGGTATTGGAGTTAAAATAGCTCCTAGCACAAAGTATTTACTTTAGTAGTTAATTTTAATAGAATCTAAATATTTTTGACATTATTGAATTTGCTAAATAATAGATTTGTTTCATTATAAAATCAAAAAAGTCATGTAAGGTGGATATATTCTAGGTCGGAAGAAATGTTTGTTACTGGAGTTAAAATGGCTCCTAGCGCAAATGGTTTATTTCAGTAGTTAATTTTAATAGAATTTTAATATTATTGGCATTATTAAATTTACTATATAATAGATTTGTTTCATTATAAAATCAAAGAAGTCATATAAGATGGAAATATTCTAGGTCGGATGAAATGTTTTGTATTGGAGTTAAAATGGCTCCTAGCGCAAATGGTTTATTTCAGTAGTTAATTTTAATAGAATTTAAATATTATTGACATTATTAAATTTACTATATAATAGATTTGTTTCATTATAAAATCAAAAAAGTCATATAAGATGGAAATATTCTAGGTCGGATGAAATGTTTTGTATTGGAGTTAAAATAGCTCCTAGCACAAAGTGTTTACTTTAATAGTTAATTTTAATAGAATTTAAATATTGTTGACATTATTGAATTTGCTAAATAATAGATTTGTTTCATTATAGAATCAAAAAAGTCATGTAAGGTGGATATATTCTAAGTCGGAAGAAATGTTTGTTACTGGAGTTAAAATGGCTCCTAGCGCAAATGGTTTATTTCAGTAGTCAATTTTAATAGAATTTAAATATTATTGACATTATTAAATTTACTATATAATAGATTTGTTTCATTACAAAATCAAGGAAGTCATATAAGATGGTAATATTCTAGGTCGGATGAAATGTTTTGTATTGGAGTTAAAATAGCTCCCAGCGCAACGGTTTTATTTTAGTAGTTACTTTTAATAGGTAACTGTTTTTGTAGCTAGATAACTATTTTTATAGCTCGATAACTGTATGATAAAAAATGTTTAGAAACTGGAATTGTCTTCTGCGTGGGCGTGCAGAATTCTCTGCAACTTGGCACGTCCGTTTCAGTAGAATCAGCCAACGCGCGTAGTATACACGTGCTTCTTCCACCTCGACTCATGTTGTTGGTATATCCGTGCTTCAGTCGCAAACAGCCGACTCACTTTGCAGCGACAAAATACATGTCGCCGCCGGTTTCGTGCGTTGACGTTTCATATAATCGCGCCTCTGATGTTAACTTCGCAAAACTATATGATTCTTGGCGTTAATATTGCTGCAAATGAAATTTGGGGATTAAGTTTCCACTTCACAAAATTTTTTCATTACCAATTATCCCTTTGTGAAATTTCATTGGCGTATTTGGGACATTTTCCCGATTAAAATGAGTCCAAACACTTACTATACCAGTAAAGAATAACAGCATCGTGGTACTAATTTTGTTACATAAATTCGTTTGTTTTTAATTATTTCTTTTTGAAACTTTTGTCGACGTATGTAGGACGTTTTCCCGATTAAAATGAGCCCAAACACTATACCAGTAAAAAATAACAGCATCAATACCTGTGAAACAGTACTAATTATATTGTTTTTCATTATCTCTTTATGAAACTTTTATTGGCGCGTTTATGGCGTTTTTCTGATTAAAATGACACCAATTACGATACAATTTGTTTTCATTATGTTGCGAGAAAAGGAAGCGAAAATATAATTTTCAATTTTACCCGAATTAGTAGACTGGATTTTTTACATTTATAATAAAAACGAGTCAGTACAATTTAAAATGGTAAAAAGATAAGTACGCAAGAATGTCGACACATTATTTTCAGCATATTAAAATTATTAATGCAGAAAATAAATGTTTACATTGATTCTGTAGCTTGCAATTGATGCATACAAATTTTATTTTGCATAAAGATCCGCTGTCTACCAATTACGCCATAAATTCTACCCAAATTAGACCCTATTTAAAAGACATGAATTTTGCAATACAATCTCAATCGATTTCATACTTCTTCATTCCGCAAATGTTTTTTGTTCAATTTTTCGAATTGGGACAGTCCGGAAGGGTAGCACTAACTCAGACTATCTGGGGAAGAAATTTTAGCACCCCCTTCTCAAAATATCCAACAATCTCTGTTAAATGCTATCCACAAAACCTAAAAATTGGAACACAATTTCTACAATTTCTTACTTGTTCATTTTCGACTCAATTTTTCTAATTGGAACAGTTTAGGAGGGTTGCACAAACTCAGCACATCCCCTTTTGGGAACGGAACTTTGGTACCTCGTTCTCAAAATATTCAACAGTCTCTATCAAATGTTATCCACAAAAGCAAAGATATGCAATCTTCAATCTCTTACTCCACTATTCCTGAAAAGTTTTGTATTCAATTTTTCTAATCGGAACAGTTTAGGAGGGTTGCACAAACCTAGCACATCCATCTTGGGGATGGAACTTTGGTACCTCGTTCTCAAAATATTCAACAGTCTCTATCAAATGTTATCCACAAAACCAAAGATATACAATCTTCAATTTCTTACTCCTCCATTCCTTAAAAGTTTTGTGATCAATTTTTCTAATTGGAACAGTTTAGGAGGGTTGCACAAACCTAGCACATCCATTTTGGGGATGGAACTTTGGTACCTCGTTCTCAAAATATTCAACAGTCTCTATCAAATGTTATCCACAAAAGCAAAGATATGCTATCTTCAATCTCTTACTCCTCCATTCCTCAAAGTTTTGTGTTCAATTCTTCTAATGGGGACAGTCCAGAAGGGTAGCACTAATCCAGACATTTCGGGTATGAAACTTTGGTACCTCCTTCTCAAAATATCCAACTATCTTTATCGAATCCTAAAAAACAAAAAATTTGCAATTTCTGCAATTGCATTATTCCTTAAATCTTCTCTTCAGACAACTTTACAGGATTGCAATCATACGAAAGTCACATCGCTGTAAAACCAGATTATCAGCTCCAAGAAGGCTATTATTCAGGCTCAAAAGCAGCCTGTCCGGAGCACACCTAAACAGGAGCATAGTCTCGAAGGGGTTAAAGGTGGCCTCTCGTATCGACAGGCGGGTCCATTCGAAATCCCATTTGAACAGATCCGCTGCGCGATGGTGGTCGGTTCCGGCGTGCATCCTTCAATCCGTTCATCGCGGGCACAGAAGCTTGATTCCACACGCCACGGTGAGCCATGCCGCGTGCGTAATCGGAGCGACCCGACCCGGCCCGACTCGGCCCGACCGGCCACGAGCTCGCTTTCTCACTCTCTCGTGCGCTCTCGCGCGTGCTCGCGTCTATATCGGGATTTTTGTAGCGGTTTATCATTTTTGTGCCTGTCCCCCTTTTACACCCCACCATGGTTTATTTAAAGTGTCACGAAGGCGAAGGCGTGCACGCGCATGCGCCCGATATGCCCGATGTTGGCCAACAGGCTGTTACGGGCTTTGCACCGGCTGCGTTGCCAAACTGACTGTGTTCGTATTTGCTACATGCATGCACTTGTAGGTGTGTGAGTGTGTGTGTGTGTGTGTGCTGAGAACACAGACGCCATTCTACGCTGTGGTGCCAATCAGTGACGGAACTGCAAGCCGGTGCATCCGAGGCCCGCGATGCATTGCGCGTTGCACCGCGTTGCATCGCGCAACGCCACGGAGCTGCAATCTTTTCTTTGGTTTGCAGTCTTCTCTCTCTCTCTCTCTCTCTCTCTGTCTCTTTGTCTTCTTCTTTAAGTTCCTTTCGCTGTTGTGCAGTATGTAGTACGCTCAATCGACTCTAACACCGGTTTCATTCGGGGCTTTTCAGATTTTACGCCTAAACTCCTTTACCGAGAATCCGGGTTACCGGGATCTTGGTCAATGAAATTAAAATTGATTATTTTACATTGCTTTATAAAAATAATAAAATTGTATTTACTTAGATCTTCAGCGATTTTTATTGTAATATGTACACAAAAAAACAAATATATTTAATAATTCCTCACGAATGCCTCCTTACACTCTTAACACTAGAACTACCGAGCACTAAATCACATTAATATACGTTGCTTTATAACAACAACTACACTCATAATATCTATAGGAAACAAAATATAAAAATTTTATTGAAAAGGAACAATAAGAAAGAAACAGTAACTTCATCAATCTTAACGTATCTCTAATTCAGTACTTATACTTCATGTCCAATACCTTACATGCCAACGCGATTCGTGTGTAACAAGGAGAAGATGCGGTCATCGAGTCTTAGATTTTGTCGAAACTTTACTTACTGGTAGATTTCGTTCTCCTGTTTATGAAAATATAGTATTATAGGCGTCGATACTCAATAATTTTTGAGATATTTACAATTTAAATTTCATTATACTCGTTAAGTCGTTAAGTACAGTTTTGGTTGAAGTTTTTGTCAAATGCCAAACGGCGTGATGGTAACGTACTAGATTCATTACCGGGAAGGCCTGTGTTCAAATTTCAAATCCCTTTTTCCTTTTTTTCCATTTTTTTCTTTTTTTTCTGTTCAGTTTATCTATTTTAATTAATCGTATTTTGCACATGAAAAATACACTCTTTTTTCTTTTTTTTCTGTTCAGTTTATCTATTTTAATTAATCGTATTTTGCACATGAAAAATACACTCTTTTTTCTTTTTTTTCTGTTCAGTTTATCTATTTTAATTAATCGTATTTTGCACATGAAAAATACACTCTTTTTTCTTTTTTTTCTGTTCAGTTTATCTATTTTAATTAATCGTATTTTGCACATGAAAAATACACTCTTTTTTCTTTTTTTTCTGTTCAGTTTATCTATTTTAATTAATCGTATTTTGCACATGAAAAATACACTCTTTTTTCTTTTTTTTCTGTTCAGTTTATCTATTTTAATTAATCGTATTTTGCACATGAAAAATACACTCTTTTTTCTTTTTTTTCTGTTCAGTTTATCTATTTTAATTAATCGTATTTTGCACATGAAAAATACACTCATAATATCTATAGGAAACAAAATATAAAAATTTTATTGAGAAGGAACATAATATGAAAGAAACACTAACTTCATCAATCGTAACGTATCTCAAAAGTTGTTGAGTATCGACGCCTATAATGCTACATTTTCATAAACAGGAGAACGAAATCTACCAATATGCAAAGTTTCGAGAAAATCTGAGACCCCATGACCGCGTCTTCTTCTTGTAAGAACAAGGTAACCTACTCGATCAAGTTTACCAATACTTGCTATGACGTTTTCGGAGCAAACAGAGATATAATCGTCGCCTCAGATCGCGAAGAAGCGTCGAACGATCAGTTATCAATCCTGATCGACGCGTCCCTTCTCACGGAAGCGGCTACGATCGGATAGATCATCCTACACGAGCGATACGATGTGTTTATCAAACTCTTATGACGGCGAGTTTACAGAGATCGAGTTTCTCCGTGTCCGATCTATATAGATCGATCGCCAGGTTAATTCGATGATGAACAACTCAAGCTGGATAGCGGTGACGCGTTCGAATTAATACGTACAGATGAATAATTCATACCGATTGACGCTTATCGATCGGCGATAATGAAAAACACCGTGTGCACGTGTGTCTCGCGCGACTGCCGGCGATCGCCAACTGGAATTCCAGTGGGGACATTTGCAACAATTATTTCCGGGCGCCTCAACAGCGAAAATTCTAAAAAAAAAAGCAGTGATATTGTACTAATTTCTAATTGGACTCCCAAACGTTGCGCAAACGTTTAAACTAGAGATAACTTCCTCGGGGGTTGCAAGACGTAATACTAATGTACATTCAGTTTAAAAAATTGCAAAAAATTTCGTAAATAATTTCCAAAGACCACTGCTTATTCCCAAAAGTTTCGACACATTAAAGTTCGTAAAAAAAGAACAGCAATATTATACTAATCTTTATTGGTGCTACCATCGCTCTGCAATCGTAGCTAGACCGAGCTTCCTATGATTTTTGAAGACATAGTACCGAGGTAAGATTATTTATAATTCGTTCTCAGTTTGAAAAATTACGAAAAAATTGCAAAAATAGTTCCCGAAGGTCTCAACAGTGAAAATTCTAAAACGAAACAGGAATATTGTACTAATTTTGACTATTGTTCCCAACGTTTTACAAGGGTTGTTGCTAGTTACTTTCCTAACCCAGACCTAACCGAACCTAACCTAACCTGACCAAATAAAGTAATATAACTAGTTTAATATTAGCCACGCGCAACATGTTGGGCCACTTCTTGCGGCTTCCACTTGGACCATTTTGATTTGATTCATCAGAACTATCACTCATTGTAACTTATTAAATTTATTAAAGACAAGAAACAACAGTTTAGGGTGTGTTAATAAGTGAAAATGGCGGATACGAGTCATTAACGCGAATAAAAATTACTATCATAGAGATCTGTCTTGAACAATTTTTAAGGAGATTTCTACCAATTTTCTTGGACGTTTTCCAATATATTTTTAAAATAAAGGACTCGAGTCAAAATTTATCTGTATCATGGGTAAGAGTTCCTTTTAGCACACACCTCCGATTGCCTTCAAACTTACTCTGTAGACATCGCACGAGGTTGCCGGGCCCGGAAATCAAACAAATTTTTTGCTGGCGAAACACAATTTTAATACAGGATTATTAAGCAAACCCCAAGCCCACTAAATCTAACCTAACTTAAACTAACCCAAGCTCACATAACCTAACATAACCTAACCTAACCAAATAAAGTAATGTAACTAGTTTAACATGGCGGCTTATGTAGAAATACATAGTTATGCGATGGTTTCTGCACATATACGAGCCATGTAACAGTCTTTGCGATCACCCACACAATAGCACAATTCCTGGAAGATGTCTCTCTGTATATTCTTTCCCAATTCCATGCCATTGATCTCACTAAACACGCGCAACATGTTGGGCCACTTCTTGCGGCTTCCACTCATTGTAACTTATTCAACTTATTAAAGACAAGAAACAACAGTTTAGGGTGTGTTAATAAGTGAAAATGGCGGATACGAGTCATTAACGCAAACAGTTTGTTGCGCATGCGCAGAGCATTTCCGCGTCACGTGATCAACCTACATGACTCTACTGGGCATGGGCAATATTTCGGGTAAGTTGGGAGCCAATAGGAGGTGGTTGCTAAAAGCAACTTCACCCCTAATGGCTAAGAGTTTTTGCAAGGGTTGTAGCTAGCTACCTTCCTCGGGGGTTGGAAGACATAATACTAATGTTGACATAGCTTAAAAATTTCAAAACGTTCAATAAATAACTCCCAAAAGCCACTGCTCGCTGCCAAGTGTCGCAACAATCAAAATTCAAAAGAAAAAGGCAATTAATGAACTTCATTTCGATCGAAAGAAATTACACCGATATCATGGATGGCGAAACATTAACAAACAACCAAACTTTTTTGCGTCAACGTCAAGAATGTTTGGTGTGGAAACCGTTAAAAATAGGGTCGAACCTTGCGCCGAAATCATAAAGTTCATTAATATACTTCATTTCGATTGAAAGAAATTACACCGAAAAAGGCAGTATTGTGCTAACTTTTCATGTTGTTCCCATCGTTTCGCAAACGTTGTGACTAGAATTAGCTTTGTTAACTGCTAGCGTTGTAGCTAGTTAGGTGATAGAGCTACTTCTTAGGTTGGCTTCAAACTACTTAATTTTAATACAAATGTACGGAATCTAAAGAGCGCGGAGTGTGTACAACTTCTTGAGTGTTTCTTCAATTCTAAATTCACCTGACGAAGATTGGTCGCTTGTCACCTCGGCTACTCCCACTTTACTTGACATTCGACGATTTGGCAGGGTGGGTGTACCAGTCGATTTGGTTTTTGGGCAGCCCTGTATCCCTACCAGTGCGGCCCGAAGCGCGCTGCGTCTTTGAAGTAGGGTGATAAGACTGGCCGAGGGACGAGGTTCGCATAGCTGAAGGGCAGAATTCCCGACGATTAGGCTCGCAAAGCCCTGCTCAGAGGAATCAGCCCCGAGGTTCCGTGAGGCCCATGTAAATACCTCGGACTTCGCGACATGTTGTTTGGAACCTGGAACAATTAATCTAAAAATTGTGCAAAAAGCCAAAGCTTCATAAATGAATATACTAAGTGCCTCATGCCGGCTGCAGGCCGGCATGCTAAAGAAAGTAAAACTCTTGTCGAAAAATGCTAATTAACTTCGCAGATGTCCATTCGTGTCGTAATGTCATTCTTGCGCTTCGATCCTCAACAAGCTTCCACAAGAGTTTGCAGACATAATATTGTCGTAATACTTTTCTAAATACCTTTTGAATTTGAAAAATTCGAAAAATTGCAAAAATAATTTCCAAAGGTCTCAACAGCAAAGGTTCTACAAAAAGAACAGCAATATTGTTCTAATTTTTATTGTTGTACCCAACGTTCCGCATTCGTTCTATCTAGCTAGCTTCATTAGGGGTTGGAAGACCAGGGGTTGAAACGGTTCTGAAAATAACTGTTTGAAACAGTTATACATCGGTTCTGACTGAAACAGTTATGAAGAACCGAAATGATGTTGTAACTGTTATGAGAACCGATATTATAACGGTTCTATAACTGTTATTTTTAGGTTCTGGATTTCGGTTTCGGTTCTTTAAATTCTATTAAAATTAACTACTGAAATAAACCATTTGCGCTAAGAGCCATTTTATCTCCAGTAACAAACATTTCTTCCGACCTAGAATATATCCACCTTGCATGACTTTTTTGATTTTATAATGAAACAAATCTATTATTTAGCAAATTCAATAATGTCAACAATATTTAAATTCTATTAAAATTAACTACTAAAGTAAACACTTTGTGCTGGGAGCTATTTTAACTCCAATACAAAACATTGCTTCCGACCTAGGATATTTCCATCTTATATGACTTTTTTGATTTTGTAATTAAACAAATCCAGGGGTTGAAACGGTTCTGAAAATAACTGTTTGAAATAGTTATATATCGGTTCTGACTGAAACAGTTACGAGAACTGAAGAAATGTTATAACTGTTATAAGAATATCGGTTCTCGCTTACATCGGTTACGGTTACGGTTCTTGAGAACCGATATTATAACGGTTCTATAACTGTTATTTTTAGGTTCTGGATTTTGGTTTCAATTTCGGTTCTTCAGACTTCAAACATCAGAACCTATAATATGTCCCGTATCGGTCTCATATCGGTTTTGCAGTTCTGCAACTGATATTTTTTGGTTCTCTAGCGGCTATACAGGGTGTCACAAAATTCCTTCAACGTCCGGAAATGGGAGATTCCTGAGATCATTTGATGTGACATTTTCCTTTGCAAAAATGGCGTCCGCGGCTTTGTTAAGGAGTTATTAACGAAAAACACGGACCAATCAGAGCGCGGCTACAGCGAACGGAATCCCACACGGTGACAGATCCCGCTTAGCGTGGCGTCGCCGTTGGCCGAGCCAGAATCAATCCGCTGTAGCCGCGCTCTGATTGGTCTGCGTTTTTCGTTAATAACTCTTAAACAAATCAGCGGACGCCATTTTTGCAAAGGAAAATGTCGCTTCAAATGATCTCAGGAACCTCCCATTTCCGGATGTTGAAGGAATTTTGAGACACCCTGTATAGTCGATACAGAACTAAAAAATATCAGTTGCAGAACTGCAAAACCGATATGAGACCAATACTTGACATATTATAGGTTCTGCAGTCTGAAGAACCGAAACCGAAACCGAAACCGAAATCCAGAACCTATAAATAACAGTTATAGAACCGTTATAATATCGTTTCTCAAGAACCGTAACCATAACCGACATAAGCAAGCGCCGATATTCTCATAACAGTTATAACATTTTTTCGGTTCTCGTAACTGTTTCAAGAACCGGAATCGATATCATAACTGTTTTCAACCTCTGTGGAAGACACAAAACATTGACGTACTCGGTGAGGAAAATTGCAAAAATAATTCCCAAAGGTCTGAACAGTGACAATTCTAAAACAAAACCATATTGTACGAATATTTGCTGTTGTTTACTAGCTTCTTCGAAATTTCAAAACTGATGTACGGATTAAAAAATTTCCGAAAAATTGCGCATATAATTCCGAAAGTCCACAAGATTAAAAAGCCAGTAATATTTTCTGGAGTCATAATTAAAATGAAATAATGTTAGCTAGATGCTTCCTGCTTTCAAAGGGCAACTACTTTGGGGTTGAAGAGTCGGTTCCATCTTTGGTCATCCGGGGTTAACCAATTTTCCTTTGGCATCCCTCCCTCGGTTTGGTCGCTTTCCAATGGGAATAATCTCCGATTAAAATCGTGGACTTGTCGAGAAGGGAAACTTGTCGACGCGTATCTACGAGGCTGTTCTTCCCATCTTAGTCATCGCTGATCACAATTTCGATCACGAGAATCGGTACGTCTGTATGCAGGTATAGACGCGTATACATGTAATGCACACACGTGTGTGTATGGGTTTGTAACGATGGGGGACGAACCCCTCGAATCGAATTCGATTCGAGGAAGCGAGCGTCGAGTAATCGTGGGACAAAAATCGAGGCACCCGTTTCTCCCATATGCATGCGCGCGTGTGTATATTTTTACCACCCTTATGTCGCCTCCGTATAATACAACCGTATTGACGCCTGCGCACCGCTGTGGAACTTTATTTTTATTTTCGATGACCTACCGGATCCGAGCAGAACCGGAACAGTTTTATCCTCGCGGCTAAATTCACCAGACGTTGAACCAGACTGTACATTTTATTTCAATTAACGGTTCAAATAAATAATTGACATTTGCTTTTTAATCCCTTGAACTCTGAAGCAAGTCGAATTCAGTCTAGCACGTTGACTGCCGTGTCACCCATATATGGGTGACGGAATTATTTGTCCAAATGTAAAAATTAATTTCTACTCTAATAATTCATTGTATCATTTTTGGTTAGAACGTAACAAATGCAACAAGGCTGAAGGACTACTCAGTATTATACAATTTAATTCTTTAATTCTTATTTCATTAAATAAATTATTTTGATTTTATGAAATTTTTGAGGTTGTTTGATTGCCAGTCAAAGTGCTAGTCTGCAAATATTGTATGACTCCTTTGTGTGGTTCCTCTTGAAGCAAACGCTCCTCAAGTACAGCTCTAACTTACATTTTTTATTAAATAAAGTCTTAATCTGCACAAAAATTTAGACATTTCTTTCAGTAATATGTTCGTGGCACTTTCCTGGTTAAAATGAGCCCAAACACGATACAGTTCGATTCATATTTGCTTGTTTAATCCACGATAAAGTGGAACCTCGATTATCCGAACTGGTGATATCCGAGTAAAACAGTTCTACTAACTCGTCGATTAAATAAGTAAAGTTTAATCAGAAAAGAGTCACGAATATGCTACTCAAAGTTTCTAAAAGAAATAATTAAAGAGAACAAAGTTGTATCGATGTATAGTTTTATCGGTAATTATATAGAAAAGGTCTGCGTACTCCGATTTTGATGAAATTTTAATATATTATAGATTTCGACATTTTGAACAACTTTTTCATTTTCCAATATAGGGGGGTCGCTTTTAGTTTTCGAGATATTTGCAAAAAACTATCGGTAATGTTAATTTCATAATGGAAACCTTCTTTTTAGAAACACTGGGCGCGTGTGAGACTTTATTTTTAAAGGAGAAAGGCCATGCAACTTCACACCGAAAAAGGTAGCGAGTAAATAAACTATGGACACACTTTGCATTTTTAATGTTTTTTGTATAAAACTATGATTAACATACTCCTCACATTTTTCTGATTAAAACAATACCCAACACGATGCAATTTAGATCGTATTGGGATATAGTAGACCCTCGATTATCCGAACTAGATCATGCAAAATCGTTTTGATCCTAAGAGGATTCTTTGAGAAGATTTTAGAATGTGTTCCAGTCGGAATTTTTGCACGTTTGAAGGCTTAAATTAAAGCTGGAGGATCGTACTTTGTGACAGTGTCACTGAGGTTCAAAATTAAGTTTTTTAATTATATAGAAAAGGTCTACGTACTCCGATTTTGATGATATTTTAATATATCACAGATTTCGACATTTGAGCAACTTTTTCCTTTTCCAATATAGGGGGGTCGCTTTTAGTTTTCGAGATATTTGCAAAAAATTTGGTAATGTTAATTTTATAACAGAAACCTTCTTTTTAAAAACACTGGGCGTGTGTGAGACTTTATTTTTCGACGTTTTGAGCAACTTTTTCCTTTTCCAATATAGGGGGGTCGCTTTTAGTTTTCGAGATATTTGCAAAAAATTCGGTAATGTTAATTTTATAACGGAAACCTTCTTTTTAGAAACACTGGACGCGTGTGAGACTTTATTTTTCGACATTTTGAGCAACTTTTTCCTTTTCCAATATAGGGGGGCCCTTTTAGTTTTCGAGATATTTGCAAAAAATTTGGTAATGTTAATTTTATAACAGAAACCTTCTTTTTAGAAACACTGGGCGCGTGTGAGACTTTATTTTTCGACATTTTGAGCAACTTTTTCCTTTTCCAATATAGGGGGGTCGCTTTCAGTTTTCGAGATATTTGCAAAAAACTCGGTAATGTTAATTTCATAACAGAAACCTTCTTTTTAGAAACACTGGGCGCGTGTGAAACAGTGGGTGGGTGTGTGTGGTATTGTAGCTTCTCATCTCCACAACGTGTTTACAAACAAAAAATAAACAGATGCGGCCCGAAAATCCAGAAAATGGAATAACAGAAGAAACAAGCAGAATTAACTCCTGTAGATAACTCTGATCATACATAGATAAGCTGATCTTTCAATTATCAAAGACATTTCCTGGATTTTCGGGCCGCATCTGTTTATTTTTTGTTTGTAAACACATTGTGGAGATGAGAAGCGACAATACCGCACACACGCACCCAGTGTTTCTAAAAAGAAGGTTTCCGTTATGAAATTAACATTACCGATAGTTTTTTGCAAATATCTCGAAAACTAAAAGCGACCCTCCTATATTGGAAAAGGAAAAAGTTGTTCAAAATATCTAAATCTATAATATTAAAATTTCATCAAAATCGGAGTACGCAGACCTTTCCTATATAATTGCCGTTTTACCATTTATTCACAGCTCCGTACCTTGCAGAGAAAGAGAGGAGTCTAATTATTAGGAAATCATATTCTGACTGACTTTTGTCATAAATAAAGGAATTGAAAATGTTGATTAGTTAAGAAGAAATTATGACAGTATCAACCGATGTCACAGAGCAGCATATCGCGCGCGCGCGCGCGGCTTCTCGACGATTCTAAAACAGCCGCCGCCGCCGGCGCGTTTGGAAAGTATGTAAAAATGGTTCGATCAGCATGGGTAATCGTCAAGAAAGAAAGAGAGGAGAAGAAAAAAAAAAAGGAATTCTCTGCTGCACCCGGATCCTCTATCCATGTCAGTGAAGACGAAACGTCGTGCCGCTACTCTCTCTCTTGTGAAAATCTATGGCAGCTTTCATACCGATTACAATGGCTTCCGTTCAGCGTGTCTACTATCGATCGTGAAATCCTGCCGCGCTCATAATCAGCCAAACATATTTACAATGAATTACATACAAAAATATCAAAATGAAGGAGCGGATCTTGAGTGGCAAAAATTTCCAAGTCCAATTGATCGTCAAATTCAAACCTCAATTTCTAGAATCAGAATTGGGCACTCAGAAATAACCCATTCATTTTTGTTAAACAAGAAAGAAAACACGATTTTCGATATATGTAAAGTACCAGTTAACATAAATCATTTAATAATAGAATGCAAAAAATATGAGAATGAAAGGAAAAATGCTAAGTTGCCTGGATCCTTACCCATTCTGTTAAGTTCTAAGGATTATATCGCCGGTCTTTCCCAATATATCAAGGATACAAATATGTATAAGATATTGTAAGAAAATGTACCGTGTTGCTAATGACCTTTGATGTTCAAGCAACATTAAATAAATAAATAAATATTATTTCGATGCGTCCTAACCACGCTCTTCTACCGCGTCACCTAACCTCAAATTTTTAGATTCGTAGAAATTATTATTACATTAAAGTGTCTCGATCTAATATAAAAATTCGCGACACACAATTAATATCTGCGACATTTATCTGATTAAAACACCATTCAATGTGTTATTGATTTGCAATAAGCGAGGTTCTACTAAACCAGAAAAATGTGTCGGGAATGTGTTGATAAAAGTTTTTCATAAAGAAATAATCAAAACGAAACAAAGCTATGTCACACAAAATTAATAATATTGTCACACCGGTGTCGATGCTTTATTTAATCTTTCTATAGTTAACGTCAGTGTGAACAAATTAAATAATAATGTCTCCACATGATATAAGCGATATTTCAGTCCCGAAAATTTTGAAATATAATCGACAGCAGATTCAACATCCCCGTGGACAAATCTTTGAGCGTGCGAAGGGCCATTTTTATTTCCGCCCAGAATTTTGAAAAACCGCTCCCCCTTCCAAATGATCGTGTATAATGAGGAACACGTGTTTACCCCTAAAATTAGCGTAACGCGTGAGCTGATAGGGGGAACGCAGCGTAGCCGGAAGAAAGAGCGATTGAGTCAAAGAGTTGTCGTTTAGCATGAAACAAACGACACGAAGAGGTGGAGGGGGACTTGTGCGAGAGAGAGAGAGAGAGAGAGAGAGAGAGAGAGAGAGAGAGATGGAGAGAGAGAAGGGCAGTTTACTCGATCGCTATTTCTTACAAAGCGGACGTTTCGCTGAACCGGAACCACGAGGAGACCAACAAACTGTTTCAGACTGGGCATAGCTATTTAAGAACGTTGTATGAAAGAGGAAGTGCGCAGGAAGTCGAGGAGGATGGGCCACTTCGTTCACAAACGCGTGGCCTTGCGCTATAAACGACTTATACTGAAACCAAGGGACGAAAGCACGCACCAAAAATAGTCGTACAAACAATTTTTATGGAAAATGTCAGTCACCGATGCTTGTTCGTTATTCCAGTTTACAGGTATCAATCTCAAAACACGCAGGAAAATTTCCAAAAAATCTGATCAACTCTCTTGTTAACTTTAACAGGATGTCAAGTTTATTCATTAATTTATTTAAACAGTTTAAATATGCATTCTATTTTATTATACTAATTTCTGTGCTACTTTAGACAAACAATATACGTGACATATTTATTCTCAATATAATTGGTGAACACAATTGTTTAAAATTGCAGCAAACCCTTTTTTCGGAAGCATTGATCTAATAAATGGCGTGCAAATAAGATTTTTAAAAAATTGTAATTCTTACGAATTACGTGCAAAATTAAAAAAGTCACTTTTTACAACTTTTTTATTTCATTCCTTAATGATAATTTAAAATATGCATCTTGTAGCCCTATGTTAGTAATACTAACTAATACGAAATATTCAGCATGTGCATGACTAACACAGATCTACAAAACGCATACTTTAAATTTTGCATTCCAGACTGAAATAAAAAAACTTTTAAAAACTGTCGTTTTTGATTTTTCATATAATTCCTATCAATTGCAATTTTTTTGCAATTCTTTTTGCACATCATTTAGGAAATCAATGCTTCGAATTGCTAAAACAAAAATCAATTCGTTTAGTCCAATTTTAAAAATGTTATTATGATTTAAAAGGTGTTAGAATACTTTAATGAGTCATTTATTCTCAATATAATTTGTTAAAATAAAATTGTTTAACACTAAACTTACCACCGCCAGTCAAATGATCGCGTTCACATTTTTTATTTTACAATTATTGAGGTTATAAAGATGCTTCCACTGGAAATGATTATGCATACTTTTTTATTTCAGTATACATTATAGTAAAAACGACATAAAATCGAAATAAATTCATTTTCGGTTGGTTTAGTGTTGAAATTAGTTCGAGGAACTTTTGAAATGCTTTTTAAATGAAACCCTTGAAATAATTGGATCTCGATGATTTATTAGAAACAATTGCAGCGATATTAGAAATTGTCCGCTAGCGAGCACCTAATAATAGCACAAATATGTTCACCGTTCGCATGACGTCGGCCTCGTAGGCCAACAGGCTCGAATTCATGCGATACTTGTCGCGCATGTCCGTCTTGCACACGTTCGCGTTCGCCTAGGTGCGCAATGTGATCGATACGATTTCGTTGATCCAAGAGAGGATCGTAGAACGTAGCGGTATCTTGTGATGCTTTGGGGATGGCACGGTTAACCAGAGGAATTCTTGATTCTCGATAAGATCTCGTATGTGTCGTTTACCTCGGCCTTACAAAACTGGTCATACTCTTTTTAATATTCCTTGTCCTCGACAAATCAAAACTAGTCTAACACCATAAGCCATACAATCAGTTTCCTCCCAATTTTCAAAATGAACAAAATTATTCTATCAATTTATTGCAGATATGTTAAGTTTTAAATAGTAAAGAAATACATTATCTGCAATTTTTGTATGAAACCGAAAAATTATCTTGAAAAATTGTTCATTTATTTTGAGCTTAATTAGACTGTGGATCTTTATGCAGTATAAAAATTGTGTTCATCAATTTTGAAATACTGGGGCCACATAAAAATTTGATTCTTCCTTTAACAATTTTAATAAGTTGAATTATTAAAAATTTAATACGTCGGTACACTTAAATTGTTTTCATGTCCTTTATGTTCCAGGTACAAATTTTTGTTACAAATTAATAAAATCCACAGTCTAATAACGCCGTATGAAAACAACTAAACGACGAAATTAACTTATAATATATTTATATTGTAATTAATTAATACTATATATGTATGTCTTTATTTGTTATCGATAATTTGTATTATGGACAATCCAGCTAACTCGCAGGTTTGCACTGGCACATGGCTCGGTTACGTTTGGCCACGATGGCACAATCACGTTGCCAACGCAACTCTTACTCATTTATTTAAAAATAATTCTTTTTTCTGGTTTATTAAAAATAGTGCACAGCAAGTAAGTCTACCGTTCAAAATTAACTTTTTGGTTTTTCCATTATTGTTTTCTTCAAAATGGTTAATATTAACATCCGATGTATTTGTACTAAAATAACGTAATTTTTCAGACGCAATTCCCTTGATAATGATCTGCATCTGGATCGAAACGTTGGGCATTAAATAAATTGCAAATTTGTTGTTGAATTTGGAAAAGATCGAACCTTGCTCCAATAACATATTCTCTAACAAATAATTCATATTTCGATCGATAAAAATCATATTATGGAATTATGTTGTACATGTTCTCAACCACCATTTGTTCAGCTTCCGGTTTACACTGTTAAATTGTTTTATCAAATACGACGCCTTCGTGAAATATTATCTAGCAATGGAAACAATTTATTATATGCATAAAAATCCGTAGTTTAATTATAAATAGCAAATAATTATTGTATGTGTGTACAATATGCATGGTTGTTTTGTTTTATTGGTTGGAAGGCAACGAGTGGAAAAATCGCGTGGTTTCGCGAGGTTATGGCTTCGTTGACCATTCGCTCGAGCAATGCTAATCGTGTACGCAGAGCCCCGGCGTATTATGGTTTGCGAGGAAAAATAATAGGCCGGAGCAGGTCACTATGGAGACATTATCCCGTTAGGCTTGAAAGTATATTTTCTACTTGTTGTGGCATTGACTGCGCCACTGTGGCCGGCTCTTTGCAGGCCGGCAGGACCGACGTTCAACCAACACCGATGAAGATTACCGCTTCGGCACCTGAGCCTCATTCGATTAAACGGTGCCTGTGTGTCGAATACTCTTTCCACGAACTATACACACATTGTACATCAATCCGCAAAACCGAAAAGTGCCCAAAAAGCTGCATAAACAGAGCCCTCATACTCTTCTTAAGTGGTTTTATTCTGGTTTCCGAGTTTTTGCACGAATTTTTAGGAATTTTTCTCAGAAAAACTACTAAATCATTTGCAATAAGATTTTGCAGATATATTTATGAACATTTTAAATACGTACACTCTTTTTTTCAAACAGCACTAATCAAAATTGCTCGAGTTATGTATTTTTTTATACAGCATGTTCTAAGGGGGTATTCTGGTTTCGAATGATGTGTTTCTTAAGAATCTTCAGGAATTTTTCTCTAGAAAAAGTATTAAACCTTTTGCAATGGGATTTTGCAGATATATTTATGAACATTTTAAGTACGTACACTCTTTTTTTAAAATAGCACTAATCAAAATTGCTCGAGTTATGTATTGTTTTTATACAGCATGTTCTAAGGGGGTATTGTGGTTTATGTTTGAATGATATGTTTCTTAAGAATCTTCAGGAATTTTTCTCAGAAAAACTATTAAATCTTTTGCAATAAGATTTTGCAGATATATTTATTAATGTTTGCAGTACGTACACCATTTTCTTCAAGTAGAAATAATCAAAATTGCACGAGTTATATATTTTTTTATGCAGTATCTTTTAAGGTGGTATTCTGGTTTCGATTTCTATTTGTTACTAATCTTTAGGAATTTTTCCTAAGAAAACTACATATTAAACAGGATTAAGATTTTGCACATACGTAAAATCATTAAAAATATCGTGAGTTATATATTTTTTTTACATAGTGTGTTTTAAGGGTGTGTTCTGGTTTTGAATACCATTTTTACCAATTTTTACAAATTTAATGTGAAAAGTACAAAATTACATCTGTATTGTATAAGGAAAAGCAGAGAAAGCCCCCTCCCAGCATATTTCCCTGCATTTTCCTAATGCTGGAGGGTCCGCTAATTTAGGAATACGGATGTTCAAACCGGATAATTTAGGGTACAGTTCAAATGGTAGCTGAAAATATCCTTCGACGCCCACCAAACAGAAAATTTCGTTATTTAAGGAACAGAAATTTCTTCCAGCCGGCGAGCAATGGTTTCGGACAATTATTTTTAAATCGATGAAAGCTGCCATAATCGACGCGACGCTGAATCGGTGGTTCACTTTGTGCTTCAGCCCTTTACACTCGAGGCTATTTTAACTCTAGAATGCAGACTCTTTCTCCAGTCCTAGAATATTTTCATTGCACACGACTGTGACCAATTTGTAAGTGAAATTTTTTAACCTACTTGTTGTTTATAACCTACCTGTCTAATTTTTCATTCCTGTTTCTTACAATTTACGTAGAAAATGTTCACTTTGCCCAAGGTGCCACAGTCTTTTTATCACGTCAAACTAATCCTAATAACTATATAACGGATTTTATGCATTTATGACAAAAATGAGTAGGTGCAATTTAAAGTAGTAAAAATACTAAAAGAATTTAAAAATACTATTATATTATTTGTAACCTATTAAACACATTATGAAAGAAAATAAATTTCTATTTCACCCCAGTTTGTTGCAATTCAAGTAGAAAATTTTTATTTTGCATAAACACGCGCTGTCTAGTAATAACTCAGTTAAATAGTTCAATGTATGTATATCAACAAATATGATGGCCATTATAACGATATTTCACCTACATAATAATTTACTAAAATTCAAAAACTAGCCACCATTCTCCGATGTGAAAAATTGTTTGGATTTACCATTTGAGTCTTAATTATGTGCAGATAAATTTCTGCGATGCACTAGGATATGAACGATCTACTCTGACTCAATCGTACAATTTTTTTTCATTATTCAATTAAGAGAGCTGCCGATAGTTACTGCTCTAGTTGCTCGGGACCCCAGCAAGAGCAACAGGACCATCAAAGAAATTTAATCCGATCCGTATCCATTTACTAGGTTACACAATTTGCTAATGGGATTCGATACGTTTGCCCAAATAAGAAAATATAGGGCGTAGCAAATATTAAATAAAACGGATGGGGAAACAGGCGGCTAACATTTAATTTGGATCATCGACAGCGTACGGATTCACAAAACGATTGGTCAAAAAATGTTTTAATTGCTCCTTTTGTTCGCGTGTATTTGTTTTTGATTTATTAACCAACGCTCATTGCCTCACTTTTAATTAACGAATACATCGCGGTATGTTTGAAGATATATGCACATTAACAAATTAGTATACATCGCATCTCTAATTTTCTTAACCATTTTAATCAGTTGAAAATCAATCGGTTATAGTGAATTATACTTCTCAATCTTTTTATGCTCCTCAAAAGTAGTCTCGAAAAATATTAAGAGTTGTGATTCGCTCGTTTTCGTTTTAAACAAAATAAGAATCCGTTAGAAATTATTAGATAAGCTTTATCAATCAA
The DNA here is from genome assembly GCA_913789915.3 of Sphecodes monilicornis. Lineage (NCBI taxonomy): Eukaryota > Metazoa > Arthropoda > Insecta > Hymenoptera > Halictidae > Sphecodes > Sphecodes monilicornis. The sequence goes on along the minus strand of OU565301.1, from coordinate 5,691,060 downwards.
GCACGCATTGCCATAAAAATTCTAAATAAATTCCGTACCACAATTTTTATAACAAAGTTGATGGAACTACTATTGAACTATTTCGAGCATTTGTCCATGGTTTTGCCGTCCAAAAATTCTGCTAATTATATTACACTATTTTCTACAATAACACTATTTAATTTGCGTCTAAAAAATATATTCCTGCCTTACGATTGCTCAAACAAGGAAACTAGCAACATTTACAAGAGCCAGATGCATTAAACTTGATTAGAAGTGCTTGCAAGCTTCTTCTGCGCAAATTACTATAATTATACAATACTTCCCTCTGTAATAACAATATCTGCGTCTGAAAAATATTTCCCAGCCTTAAAATTGCACAAACAAAGAAAATAACAACGTTTAGAAGTGTCAGGTGCATTAAACTGTATTAGAAATTCTCGCAAGCTTCTTCTGAGCAAATTAGAATAGTTAAGCGATACTATTTTCCCAGTAAAAACAATATCTGTGCCTGAAAAATATTTCCCAGCCTTAAGATTGCTCAAAGAAGTAAAATAGCAATATTTAAAAGGACCAGATGCCTTAAACTTTATTAGAAGTGCTTGCAAGCTTCTTCTGAGCAAATTAGAATAGTTATGCGATACTATTTTCCCAGTAAAAACAATATCTGTGCCTGAAAAATATTTCCCAGCCTTAAGGTTGCTCAAAGAAGGAAAATAGCAATATTTAAAAGGGCCAGATGCCTTAAACTGTATTAGGAATTCTCGCAAGCTTCTTCTGAGCAAATTACTATAATTATACAATACTACCATCTGTAATAACAATATCTGCGTCTGAAAAATATTTCCCAGCCTTAAAATTGCACAAACAAAGAAAATAACAACGTTTAGAAGTGTCAGGTGCATTAAACTGTATTAGAAATTCTCGCAAGCTTCTTTTGAGCAAATTAGAATAGTTATGCGATACTATTTTCCCGGTAAAAACAATATCTGTGCCTGAAAAATATTTCCCAGCCTTAAGATTGCTCAAAGAAGGAAAATAGCAATATTTAAAAGGGCCAGATGCCTTAAACTTTATTAGAAGTGCTTGCAAGCTTCTTCTGAGCAAATTAGAATAGTTATGCGATACTATTTTCCCAGTAAAAACAATATCTGTGCCTGAAAAATATTTCCCAGCCTTAAGGTTGCTCAAAGAAGGAAAATAGCAATATTTAAAAGGGCCAGATGCCTTAAACTGTATTAGGAATTCTCGCAAGCTTCTTCTGAGCAAATTACTATAATTATACAATACTACCATCTGTAATAACAATATCTGCGTCTGAAAAATATTTCCCAGCCTTAAAATTGCACAAACAAAGAAAATAACAACGTTTAGAAGTGTCAGGTGCATTAAACTGTATTAGAAATTCTCGCAAGCTTCTTCTGAGCAAATTAGAATAGTTATGCGATACTATTTTCCCAGTAAAAACAATATCTATGCCTGAAAAATATTTCCCAGCCTTAAGGTTGCTCAAAGAAGGAAAATAGCAATATGTAAAAGGGCCAGATGCCTTAAACTTTATTAGAAGTGCTTGCAAGCTTCATCTGCACAAATTACTATAATTATACAATACTACCCTCTGTCTCAAAAATATCTTCCTGCCTTACGATTGCTGAAATAAGGAAAATAGCAACGTTGAGTAGAATTAAATGCATTGAACTATATCAAAAATTTTTGCAAGCTTCTTTTGAGCAAATTACGCTAATTATGCGATACTCTTCTCTGTAATAAAAATGTCTGTGTCTGAAAAATATTTTTTTAGGTTATGGAAGACATAGTTTTTGATTGTGAAAGGTTCGAAAGCATCATGAAAGACCATAACCTTCCCGATAACCGCGGAACGGCCATTCTTCTTTCCGCTCTCGCCCCCAAGTGCGCTGAAAATAATCTGTACAATAAAAGGCATCACGACACGCGGGAAGAATGTTTAAAAAACCAGAGGCGCAGTGTACTGGTCATACACAACGTCTCGGAGCACAGAAATAGCAGTGGCCGAGAGGTAAACACTGTAAAACGCGCGAACCCGATCGCTCGTTTCGAAAGGAGATCGCGTGGCTATGGTGGAAGATGGAAGAGGAGAAGGGAATACATGTAGGAAGAGAGTAGAGGACATGGAGGAAAAGATGCTGAAGAGGAAGAAGCGATCATCAGAACTCCCTTCTGTTCATGGCGTTAATAAACGTCGTGAACCGTTCTTCAAACGCGCACAGAATTCTTGCGCTCGATCTCAACCACACTTAAAATTTTGCAATTCTAAAACAAAAAACCATAAGTGATAGAATATTGATTGAAAATAACTGTTGTTTATAATCTATATACAGGGTGGGGCAATAACTATGTCCAGTTTGAATATTGTCGTTATTTGTAATAATATGGAAAAATGTTATATAGAAAACTTACACGGTATAGAGGGGGACATATTGTGACACAAACATTTTCTGCGTGGGTGGAGGCATAGAGGAGATTTCAAGGTCAACTCTATTTTTTTAAATGGAAGGCTATGTTTTTTTAACACGATGTGATAGCCAGTGTTGAGACAAATTCAGCGAGTTATCATTGAAGGTCATGCAAGGTCAAATATGGTAGTAAAATAAACTTTATTACATTACGGGAGATGCTCGAATTGTGAGATGTATACATTACGAGCTGATGAGATGTTTACATTTCTAGCTATACGCGATGTATTGCCACACCATAAACAATGTTACAAAACCATTCGTTTATGTAAAAGTGAGGGTCTATGAAATAATACAGCATGTGCTAGAATAAGTTCAGAAACGATAAGACATGCACGTGATGCAGGGATACGAAGATTGCAACTTTGCATTGACGCAAACGGTCATCAATTCGAGCATCTCCCGTAATGTAATAAAGTTTATTTTACTACCATATTTGACCTTGCATGACCTTCAATGATAACTCGCTGAATTCGTCTCAACACTGGCTATCGCATCGTGATAAAAAAAACATAGCATTCCATTTAAAAAAATAGAGTTGACCTTGAAATCTCCTCTATGCCTCCAGTGTAAGTTTTCTATATAACATTTTTTCATATTAATACAAATAACGACAATATTCAAACTGGACATAGTTATTGCCCCACCCTGTATATATGCGGTCTGGGTTAGGTCGTGCAAAAGTAGAATCTCTTCAAGCTTTAAAATGAGTCCATGCTTATTGCTGTACGATTGTATTTTTTACGAAGTTACAACAAATTAAATATCGTCGATTTCTCGAGAATCGGAAACTTTATTTTTCAAATACTTTTTGGATCCACTGTAAATATCTCAGAACTTATTAAGTTTTCATTACTTCTTTTGCACGGTAAGAGCATATATACCGTGTAAAACAAGAGTTGGGTGCGTAAAAATTGAATGGATTGAACAGCAATTTCGTTAACAACTTTTCCAGCAAGCTGTGTAAACGTGTAATCTTGTAAATCAGAAAGATATACATCTCTCTGTCAGGTAAATTGTGACCTTGTAAGGATTAAATAGGAAAGCACGAAGTAGGATAGCAGGAAAATTACGATATCCTCTGTTGAAGATTAACAGAGTCGCTCCGGCTAATTAAGAATTAAAGTTCTATTATAGAAAGTGGATTGTAAAAGCAACTAACGCAAAAAGTCGATAGAGTAGTAGTAAGTGAATAGTTTTGGTTAATTAAGGAATTTCATTTGTATTTTCTTAGAACAATATATCAACCACCAGTGGCGCACTCAAGGGACCTCCCTAACCACACCCCAAGAAAAAGGAAATAGAGCACTGGAAAAATTGATCAAACTATAGAACAGCTACGTGTACGTCCGTGGGACGTCCCTTGTATCAAAATTTCGGACATCCCATGGACATCCGTTTTTACGTCCGTGGGACATCCCTCGGACAAAAATTTCGGACGTACCACGGACATCCGTTTTTTACGTCCGTGGGACATCCCTCGGACATAAATTTTGGACGTCCCATGGACATCCGTTTTTTACGTCCGTGGGACATCTCTCGGACATAAATTTCGGACATACCACGGACGTGGGACTTAGATTATTTCGTACTTGCCAGGGACGTGGGACTTAGATTATTTCGTACGTTTTCGGATGCTACATTGTGTTTCTATTATTATACTCAAAATATAGTTTATGAATTTTTTCAGATTTTTAAGTTCGCCGGGCCGTTGTTTGAAAAAAAAACTAATTTTTCGACGTTTCTTCCGTGAAAAAATGAGCTAATCTTCAAATTGTTAGATTTTATTTATTCTGTAAGTCTATTGGACACTGATAAACTTGAAGATTTCACAGAAATAGTTGAACAATGAAATTAACTTGATTAGTATTGCGATTACCTCGTACATCAGCACGCATAGTATCTGAAAATATTAATCGTGTTACCAAGAACTCGGTTGGGTCAGCGCGTCAGGCGCTCGACAAGACATAGTAAGTAGACAAATCATTGTGATAGGGACTACAGGAACAGACGTTAAAGTACAAACATATATGAGACTGTTGTTGTTATGTATTCTTTGTAAGTTACTGTTATGTAAATAAAGAGCCTTTGAAATGAAAAAAAATGTTAATATGCTTATACTAGGTTCGCGCCCGGCATAGGTCCACTCTTTTTTATTTGATCAGTTCCTCTTTTTCTAGTTATGTGATAATCAATGGTATTTTTGTAGAATTCTTTTAAACCAATATTTACATATTTAGAAAATTTTTTAAGGTGCAAACACGCTTTTATATGTCCGACAAACGTCCAATTAACGTCCGCGCGGGACGTCCTATGTACGTACTGGGATGTAACTGGGGCCTCTGTCGGACATACCTGGTACATAAATCGGACATATCTCGGACATACCGTACGTCCCTGGGACGTACATATGTCCGGTACGGACGTACATTGGACGTCCGAGTGCTATCTGGGTAATGGTTAATGAAGGTGTTACAGACTTACAAGCTGTCCACAAAGATGGTCGACATGTTATACCCCCCGACAGCGGAACGGTCTAATTTGACTCAGAGTGTTAAAATCGTTATTTATTCGTTTCTACCGATTGAATGGAATAAATAAAATGTCACGTTAAGAATGTCAGGAAAATCAGTGGGTCTGAAGGAAATATTTCTAAAAATATGTTTAAAGAAATTGCTAAAACTGTGAATGATCTTGAGAAACATGAATTTTATAATTCTGAAGACGGTCCGCTATGTCGAAAAGGTCTGCTTCTCCAATCGATTTCTAGCATGCTATTCAAGTTTAGTATCTAGGAAATGCAGGGATTGACTATCAGGATGAAATTTACATCGCTCGGTTGTCTGAACAGTCGTCAATATCGGACTGAGGTATCAGAGGACGCCTGAACGTCTGTTTCCTTCGAAACACGTGTCCGCGGACTGATCCCCGCAGATGTGGTAAGTGGCCACTGTCCAGTTAATCTAAAACTCGTGTCTTCGACGACCCAGGAATCCTTCTACTGTTTTACGGGTAGTGTTGGTGGTGGTGGAGACAGAGACATCGTTGGCGGCGGCGCGACTGCAGTCGCAATAGGGTGTCCAAAGGCTGGCCCCGAGATAAAGCCGACCCTCGACGACTTGTTCAGCCGCTTCAGCCGCCGCCGCCGCCGTCGCCGCTACTGTAGGGTGACTCTCTTTTTTCCCGAACACCGTGGATAGAGTCCCGACAACGCCCGACAGCTGGGTCTCGCTTTTCTCCCCCTCTCTCTCTCTCTCTCTCTCTCTCTCTCTCTCTCTCTCTCTCTCTCTCTCGCTCCTTCCTCTGTCGAATATGTACGCGGAGGCCGAAATTTTCAAGCCAAATACTATCCGCTTCTCTCCACCGCTTCATCCGTTCATCCGTTCGACGTACGATCCGCACATCTGGTCATCGCTCCCGCCTCAGCTATTCGTAGTCCACCGCAGTCGCTACTGCTAACCAGCCAATACACCTAGCGATGGGGTCGAGTGTCTCGTGTCGACCTATCGAACCCGTCCCTCCAATACATATTGTCCCAGGATAAAGTTATACAGACAGTGGTAGGCATAGAATTTTCCCTCGAGGCAATTTTCTAACGAGATGTCAAAGTCTTCGACACTTTTTTTGTACAGGATCTTATGGTTTTTCTTGGACATTGTCGTAGAGCGTTAAAAGACGAGTTCGGCGAGTACCATGAACATACCATTCCGATCACTCGATCTTGAAATATACCACTGGGAAAGAATCGTTCGTCAAGGTCTTTTTTTATAAGATACCCTATAGATTTTTTTTTTCAATGTTTTTGGAGATCCCGATAAAATAACTTTAACACTAGAACTACCGAGCGCTAAATGCGACTGGTGTATATTGCATTCTAATAACGACAAGAATGCATTTATTCAACTTCCGTACAACTTTTGTTTAAATATGTATTCTAATAGAGAATTTGATTAAAACATTATTATAATTTCAATGTTTGTAAAAGAAAAATTTAGAAACCAGTCATTTTGACTTGTCCGGTAGTTCTAGCGTTAACAAGAATCATACAGTTGCGATCATTCAGTCTCGAGACGTTCGCACTTGATATAAATAAAAAATTTTCCTTTGAGAAATATCTTGAGATTGAATAATCGTGATGGTATGGTTATGGTAGTCGTTGAACTCGTCCTTTCACGAGCTACATGAATACCGAAGAAAATCTACAGGATGTCGTACAAAAAAAGATATTGATAACCATAAAATCTTGAAAATATGAGCTTGAGGAATGATTCTTTCCACTGCTATATGCACCTATGACTTGAGATAGTATATAACAATATTCTAAAAAGTGTTCTCATACACCAGTTAGCGAGATACATATTAGGGTGATCCAATTTAGTTGAGACACCCTGTATATTTTCGAATCTCGATCATAACCCTAACCTAACCTTAACCAAACGACTTGAATTCAAAAAGAAATTGCGAAAAAATTTCGATTGTTCAGAATTGTAAAGAAAATGGTGTAGAGATCAATAGGATCAAAATAAGAGTTTCACAGTCGGAATATATGTATGTACCTACATTCTGAAACTGATCGACCGTTCAATTAATCGGATCAATTACGATTTCCCAGTTTAGCGCATTAATCTCTGAAAATGCTCTAATCATTTCCGCGAGCCGTCGCGATTGAATGATGCATGGCGACTGACAATCGTCGGATAATAGAGGAACTAAACAAACGCGGATATTACACGGCGGCGGCGTATTATATATGTATGTACAATGTTCACTATCGCTCATGGATGTTATAGACATGTGGAAATTAACCGAAAATATAAGCACAGAAACAAAATAATTTTAGTTCTGATCAGTTTTTTATTTCATATGTATAAAATTAACGAATATACATAATTAAATGATGAAGGAACAGAAACAAAGTGCAGAGAAATTACGAAAAGTTGTATTTTACAACTTTTTTATCTGGGCCTGTATTGAAAATTTAAAAAATATATTTTGTAAATCGGTGTCGATTATACATATTCTGAAAATTTCATCAAAATTGGATGATGCGGGAGAAAACTATAAGTACGCGTTATGACAGTTAATAGTTGAAAATCGCAAAAGACTGTAATTAATACCATCTTTAAACGTTTGTAAAATTTTCAGAATTATAATTGCTACAGATCTACAATAAAGTATTTGTTAAAATTTTCAATATGTCACATCACAAAGTTGTGGGAAACAACTTTTTGTATTTTCTCTGCACATTGTTTCCGTTTCAATATTATTTAATTATTTATGCATAATTCGTTAATATCATACTTATAAAATGGAAAACTGATCAGAAATAAAATTATGTTGCGCCCGTACTTATTTTTGTCGCTTAATGTTCAAGTGTCCATACTTCCATGGGCTGTAGTGTATATGGATCGCTCGGATAACTTAAATGAGCTCATAACAGGGGTCGAAGAACAATATTTGAGTATCTGATCGGTTGAGTTTAGTTACTTAATCGTACCGCGCGATGTACCGTCGAAAATGGAACATGCTTGTCTATCCTGGCTGCGGGGCGAATCAATAGCACTTCACGCACCGAGTATCATCGGGCTGACGTAATACACAAATCAATGTTAGGTATGTGTTCCGTGAAACGCGCATTATTTCTCGTTATTCGATCGATCCGATCGATTCGATGATACGAGCGCAGAGAAAATCGTTGTGTATTATGCACGCTAAACTTAGATATTCAACCCTTCGTCTATTAAACTAACCCCTCATCAAGTCTCCTACAATTTTGTTTATATTTTGTACCGATAGATGAACATATATCAGATTTTTGTAGATATATTATTTGCCCACTGAAATATCTTTCTATAACACTGTTCTGTACAACACGTTTTCAATACAACATGGCGGAAAAATTGGAAGAACACTCCTACAACACCACGTGCTCATAATGTTTAGACAATTCTCATAGAATCGTCCGTATTCCCGCATTTTAATTTATATTTTGCGGACGAGAACTTTTGAAATAGATATCTATTTTTATATATAATATTTCAAGATATATTTTAACGTAATACACAAATCAATGTTAGATATGTGTTCCGTGAAACGCGCATTATTTCTCGCTATTCGATCGATCCGATCGATTCGGTGATACGAGCGTAGAGAAAATCGTTGTGTATTATGCACGCTAAACTTAGATATTCAACCCTTCCTCTATTAAACTAACCCCCCATCAAGTGTCCTACAATTTTGTTTATATTTTGTACCGATAGATGAACATACATCAGATTTTTGTAGATATATTATTTGCCCACTGAAATATCTTTCTATAACACTGTTCTCTACAACACGTTTTCAATACAACATGGCGGAAAAATCGGAAGAACACTCCTACAACACCACGTGCTCATAATGTTTAGACAATTCTCATAGAATCGTCCGTATTCCCGCGTTTTGATTTATATTTTGCGGACGAGGATTTTTGAAATAGATATCTATTTTTATATATAATATTTCAAAATATATTTTAAGGAATTATTTTCCTGAGTAAACTAATGCCTACATCGAAATCTTTAATTCTGGGGAAAAGTAAAAACCCATGTATACTCTCCCTAGTTATTACAATAATTGAGTGATTACATTACAATTTTAAGAATTAAATATGTGAACCTGACGTTGCCAATAGGTTAATTTCAAATTTTGTTTAACCCGGTGCAAAAAATCGTGACAACCTTCCCATAACACGATATGTTTAAAATGTTTGAAAAATCTTCATACAATTCTCCGGATTTTGAATTATATTATTCGTGAATTTCGGTCGAAACGGTTTCGCTACAACACGGCCGAAACCGTGCAATATCAGGACAATCTTTCCGAAAAGATATTCCCACGGAATCAACTGCTCGGCAAAATAGAGGATCAAAATTTCTAATTACATCCGCGGCAACGCGTCCGAGTGACTCGGTAGAAGGCAATTAATCCTTCTGCGACCGGTTTACATTTCACAACATTAAGACTCGTGTCAGATTCGCTGATATCCGAGCGTCTCTAATCGGAGGAACAGGACAAAAAGCCGAATCGAACAGCGTTCTCGCGTGTGTGGCTCGTCGACGGGTAACATACACAGAAGGGGTGAAGGGTTGGCCGATCTAATGGAGGGAGCGGGGATCGCGCGACGGTAGGGAGGGAAGAGAAAGAACAAGGATTGCCCGGCGTCGCCGAAGGTGTCTCTGTGTGTACAGACGTCGACGTCGGGCTAACGTCGGGGCGACGCGTCTCCGCGTTCGAAATATCGAACGTCACTCGGCTCTCCCCGACCGTTTCGAAGAAATATGGGGCAAGGCCGGCACCTTGGTCCAAGAAGGGCGCATGTCGACTCGACAAACTCTATTATCCGACTATACATAGTTGAACCCACCTCTCCCCTCTCTAAAATGCGCGTCGGGAAGCGTACACGCACACCAGAAGGATTTCGGTTCGGTGGAAAAGGACGAAGAGTCCCGAAAACGGGAGGAGCAAAGTGGGAGGAGGGGAAGAGGGAGAAAGTTGGAGGGGTACAGACTTGAAGAAGCTGGGAAACCGAAAGAGATGAAGAAAGGACGCGTGCACGCGCGCTCGCGAAAAGAAGACGGAAACGGACACGGAGTGTCGAGGCGATAAAGAGAGCAGAGAGTCGGGCTCCGGGAGGGTGGAGTTTTGCGGGAAGGAAGTATCAGAGAGAGGGAGTGGTAGAGGAAAGGGAGAGGGGAGCAGCGTGTGTGCACAGTTACATAGTTTCCGATACATGTGCACGCCGAACCGGGCGCCTACATATCGGCCTGTGTGTTACACATCGGACTCCGCCGAGCCGTATTGAATATTAAACCTATAAACAGGAGATGAGGAGCGGTTACAGATGGTCGAGGACACTTGGCAACGCCGCCAATAGGACAGAGAGCGCCGGAGAGCCGGAGCAGCCAGTTCAAGCCTCGTTCACAGTGGCGCACCGCGCGCGCAAAGGGGAAGGAAGCTGTGTGTCGACAGCGCCCGCTCTACGGCTCTCCAAGCAGCACCGCTAGAAGAGGAGTGGTTTAAGACATTCGCGCGGAGAAGGAGAGGGTAAAGGATTGCGCGGTGGCCGAAGAAGAGTGAGGGTGCTGCCCCGCAAGACCCGAGGAGGGGTGCAAGAACTGGAAGCGGATAAACCGAAGGGGCCAACACAAGTGCCGAGAGAATTACGCGCGCGCCTTCGTACCCAGACTCTATGCTCTCTATGCACTTTTCTTTACTCTTTTCTAGCGGGTGGTTGCTCCGGGCTAGGAGGGAGAGAGAGATGGTGTTTCTCGATTTATTTTCAAACTGCGTTGCGCGTGTTCATTCCTTTTCGGTGGACGACCCGGCGACATATGGAGGCTGACGTCAGGCTACCTGGAAGCCAGGGGAGAGCACGCCGGAAGCGCCACCCTGGTTAGGGATTTGAAAAGATACTGGGGCTAGAAGAGCTTTCGAAGTTCTCATACGCAACATGGTCAGAGTCGGGAAACAGTCCCTTGATAGCCTAGGACGCTTCTATAAATTGTATAGCTTTTACTGATTTATCTGTAAATACCCAGCTAAATACTTTATTTAGATATTTGCTAGTTTTCATTTACATAGCGCAAACTTTGATGACGATTCATGAAATTGCGTTATTATTTTGGGTTGTCGAGCAGTCAGCATTTATTCGTTTATCTGTGGATAGGGAACCAGTTTCTGAAAACTCGACTGCGGATCTTGATGCAAAATAACAATTGTCTCTATCAATTGCATTTGGACCCTTTTTCATTGATCATTTTATCAAGTGAAGAACAATGTGTTGATATTCTCAAACTATGTTAAACTGATTTGAATTACATGTACACACTTTTATCATAAATGCATAAAACCGGCAGTCTACTGACAATTCTGCTGTGAAAGACTCCGTTTACTTGGGCAGAACTTTGATGATGATTTGCGGGACGGATTTGCAGTATTGTTTTGGGTTTCCAAACAGTCCGAATGGGCAGATACAAGAACGAAACGGTGAAGAATGCGGGGACTTCCCCTAGTTTAAAGCACGAGACGCGAGGTGCTGCGCCCTATCGGCGAACACTCGAAGCTCGGCGTACACAATGTCTGGCGCGAGAGAACGCGTTTCGAAAGGCCGGAAGGACGCGCGCGTTCAACCCTGTCATAATCTTTACGGCAACTTATCGCAAAGAGCCAGTCGTTAAAGCGCGTTCTCTCGGCCTCGGACAAATAATTTCCCTGCAATTAGCCGCGGCAGTCGGGTCTACACACCTCGAGAACCAAAAGAGAGAGAGAGCAGGCACCCGAAGAAGATCGCGTTCCTGAAACAGTGCGCGCTGGAGCTGGTGTGTCCGTCTTAATTGAATAACAATAAGTCACGCGATCGTAATCGCCACGGCGTATCTTTTCGGAATCGATCGTTAAGAACGTTAAGCGCAAAAACGAAGCACGAAGTGTGTGCTCCGACGAGAATCATTGTTTTCGAAAAACGTTTTGTCTCGGACAAAGGAAACCCCCAAATCGGCCTCTTCGATTATGGTAGATATCCCCACTATATGGAAAACCTATAGTGTCTGCATACGTGCGCGCACGCGACGAGCAACGTCGCGCGTCGGCAGGTAACCGCCTTAAGGAGTTTGTTTAATTCCTTGTCCTTGCAAGCCACCCTGTATTGCACACAAACGAGCCTCGAGAAGAGAGGAGAGCCACCGAGAACTGTCGCTTGAGAGTTGAAATAGTGGGGACGCCGGTGAGAAGGACGGACGACAACCAGGAAAAAGAGAGAGCCCCTCTCTCTTTCTCACTCCCTCTCTTTCTCTCTCGTTATCTCGGTGTGGAAAAGAGGCAGTGAAGAAATCGAACGAACAATGAACAAGGACAGTGGGAAAAGAGGGCGAAAAGTAGACGACGACGACGACGACGACGGAGTGGGAAAGACACGGGACGCAAGAAACGAGAAAGAAAGAGAAGAGAGAAGAGCCGAGACGGAGGGGATGCGTTCGCGCGCGCTCGTGTCGGGTCGCAGTGGTGGGGTCGTGTCGAGTACAAGGACTGGAAGGAAGAGGACAGAGCGGGGGAGAGAGAGAGAGACAGAGAGAGAGAGTGGTAAGAAGTGGTGGGTTACGCGAGACTCGCGCGCACCAGAACAGAGGAGAAGGAGAGACAGAGAAAGAACTTGAGAGTGATAGAGAAGGGGCAGAAGAGGTTAAAGAGGGGAATCAGGCGCGACGTCGACGAGAAGGTCACGCACTGTAGTCGCCACACTATTTAAATAATGTATTATTTCTATCTGGACGGCGGCGGCGGCTATGAGTATCTTGCACGGAGAAAGGGAGAAAGAGAGGGGGAGAGAGAGAGAGAGAGAGAGAGAGAGAGGGAGAGAGAGAGAGAGAAAGAGATAGGGTCGGGGAACCGAAGCGTGGGACGAACGGTGAAGAAGGTGGTTGGGGGCAGGGTGAGAGGATGCGTCTCCGAGATCCATCCACAAACTCGAATTCCATTGCCCTTCCTCGGGTCATGCCGGCTCTGGGGGAAAGTGTGAGATGAAATGAGCAGAAACAAGCGGGAAAGACGAGATGGCGAGCTTCGGTCGAACAACAATGGGACACTGAGAGTACTGTTATTGAGCGAATTGCCCGCTAAACGAGGATGTAATTTCGCGGGAATTTTAACGGGATAATTTAACGAGGTGTGTCTGAAAAATTGGTTATCGGATGATCCAGAAAAATCTCTCTCTAGGAAGCAAATCTCAAAGACCATTGTATTTAACTATTGTATTTGATAACCGATTCCGATTACTCGGTGTAACGTCCTGACGGCCTGACGACTTTGTTTACGCACTTCGAGACCTCGTTGCATATGTTCGTCATTAGCTCATCAGCGTCGGTCGTGAGTCAGTCCAACGATACCCAACGAAGGGATTCTTTCTCCATGATTCCGCCACCTCCCCCCCCCCCCTCTCTCTCTCTCTCTCTTGAACTCTTGAACTCTGTCATCCTCTCTCACTCTGCTTCCTCGTCGTTCAACTTAGAAATCACTGTTGGAGCGTGCATGCGGAATACACGATTTGCGAACGCGCACGCGTCCCTGTGCGTGTACGCGCGCGCGAAAGAGAGAGAGAACAACCGAGCGGGCGAGTAAGCAAGCAAGCAAACATGCATGCATGCGCACTGCGCACCGCTTCTCTTCTAATATAAATGACCGTTGCTGGCCTGTTACTACCAGCAGTTTGTTGGCCAGAGGCTAGCGACGCTGCGCCGCGAAAGACTTTGTTCTGACAAGCGAGGACTGCGCCACGGTGAACGTTTTCATCCTCGCAGATGTATGCATATCCGTGCACCGGTCCGACCTCTCCCCACCCCCTATCTCTCTCTCGCTCAAGCTCCCCCCCCCCCCCTTTCTCTCTCTCTCTCTCTCTCTCTCTGCGCGCACGCGTGTGTGTGTATAGTAGCAGAAAATGCAAGCTTCCATGTAGGAACTACCGACTAACTGATGCAAGGATAGGTTAGGATCACGATAGCCTAACGAGCCACCCGAAGAAGAGCTGAGCTTCGCCTCACGGCTACCGTGGAAATAATGTTGCACCGTTGTGTAATTGCCGCGTAATTTTCGAGATGAAACTATCCTTTGGTTAGCGACACTAGGCAATTGGGCTCCTTAAAGGGCTATTTGCACGATTTTTGGGAATTTTTTTCGGAAAGGCTATTGAAAATTTTGTATTGGGATTACGCACACATATTTATTGTTAGTTGAAGTATATCGAGTATTTTTTCAAGTAAAAGTAATCAATATTGCGTGAATTGTATAATATTTTATATCGAGGGGGTATTCTTCTATAGAGTATGTTTTGAAAAACATGAGTTGATGGTTGCTATCTAATCTATTTAACCCTATATTCATGTTATGAGAGTAGTTTAATCTGGTTTATAAATATCGGAGGGATGCATCCTTAGAACACGGTTTCGATATAACACGGACCGACTTAATCATGTTAGACGATGGTCAACCGCATTAATTAAATATAAATCCTTCATTTAAGGTGGGGAGGCAGTCTAATCTGTCTCCTGAACGTCAACCAGGATAGTCAGGTCGTCGCATGAGACTTTTGACTGGTCCCTGTTCAAAGTTCACCTAAATACCCAGGGCGACACGCTGCGCCTCGTTCCGGGTTCCGATCAATCCATCTCGACAAGGTCATGATTGGTCGTCACGAACTTTGTCGTATCGTGGCCGGTTCGCACGAGCAGCGACTGTCGCGATACGAGAGAAAGTCAACGCTCTAAATGTCCGAGAGTGAAAGATCGGCCGTGAGAGTCTCTCGCAGTCCTCCTCTCTGCTCTATAACGCTCCTCTACGTTCGCAGCAAAGTAGGGAGAAGCCAGTGGTCGTCGTCGGTTTTACAGTCCACTGTTCTTTTTTACTGCATTTATTGGCCCCGTTTCAATTAAACCGTTCTGAACTCTCGGACTCGGGCCTAACTGCCGCTTATAATCTCCATTTACAATCCCCTGTTTTCAATTATCCTGGGCTATCTAGCTCCGGCGCGGGCACACGCGTTTCCTAAAAACTTTCACAAGACTCTGGAGCATACTCTTTAATCTTGTTTTCTTGGATTGAAATAACAATCGAGTAGAGGATTAGCTAGATACAGTAGTGCCCGGTTAAAACAGCAGATCGGGAGCCTGCAGCTCAATGTTCTATAGATTCTATATTTTATCTTCTATCTTCTGTAGATTCGATCTTCTATCTTCTATAGATCCTGTTTCTACCTTTTATATTCTATCTTAAGGCATTGGCGAGTCTAAACATTGATTTCAAAGGGTGATCAATAGCCAGTGCGCATCGATCGTTGGTGCCATAAGAGAGGTCTATCCTCCTCGAATTTTGTCTTAGATTGAAAGACAATCGGCGACCAAGTCTCCGGCGTTATCTAGATAATTGATCCGGCCATCTGTAAGCAGTGTTGTTAACATTGATTGCGAAGGGTGATCAATACCCAGTAGCGTTGTGGCGGCTATCACTCGTGCCATAAGGGTTCTAGGCTCTCTCTCTCTCCCCCCTTTCCCTGCTGGGTGTTTCTCCCCCTTCGGTCTCGCCCCCGAAGAACGAGGATAGGGCGATAGAGACAAAGAGTCGCTACGGGGGGGACGGAGAAAGAGAGACAGGGATAGATAGCCACACGGAAGAAAAGAGCGAAACGCACAGACGGCTGTGCCGTGAAAGGGAGAAGAGAAAGAGAGGAAGAAACAGAGAAAGAGAGAGCGAGAGAGAGAGAGAAAGAGAGAGAGTATAGCGCACGCCATGCCACGCCACGCCATGCCATGCCATACCGCGCCACGCGACACGTGAGCCACCGCTAACAGTGGACAATGAAATTATTTCGGCGTGTATCGCATGGTATTGATCCGCTCTCTCTTCGTCGTTCCCTCCACGAACCGTACACCGTCGTCTTTGTTCAGACCAAGCCTCCGACGACTATGCGAACAGCTCTCGCGTCTTAGCAAAGATGATGCGAGTTCTTGGAGAAATCATCGTCGCTTTTTACTCTCGGGACACTTTGCGCGCGTGCTCCACCTATGTATGTATATCAGGACGACGAAAACGTTGTTGCTGCTCTGACCCGCGCGTTTCTAAAGTGTCTCCCTCTCTCTCGCTTTGAACCGTCTCTCCGGCGGTGTTCGATCAGACTGTATAGGCGATGACTATACTGTATAGTGCCACCGACACCGTCGCTGCACCTACGCCAGCCCATTGCAAGCTTGAATTACTGGCCAGCCTGTTTCATTGGCTTCGACGGCAGCCGTGGCATTCTTTCCGGGCATTCGAAATGGAACCCCGTGCGCACCAAACGCCACTGGCGCAGGGACGTGATGATTGCTCCCTGTGCCCTGCATTTGCAAGGATTTTATGGTTTCTTAGTCGTGGATGGATTGGTTTTATTTTAGGAAATTTTTTAATCGACTTAGTATATTGCTTTGTTTTTTATCTTTATGTGTGCAGTGATATGCAATCGTTGGCCCAATCGGAATCTCTGCATATGGATGGTGATGCTTCCCTGGCGGTCCCGTTCAAACAAGTATTTTCCGTGAACTTATGTTATGATGAAGAATGTTCGATGTTTTGGGGATGTCCAAGGGTGCTTGTGAATTCACAAGAATGTGAATGCACTTTTCCTAAAAATATAGATTTGCATTTAAATACAACAATCAAATATAAAGAGAAACGTGTATATTAATAATATTTCCTTAAATAAAGAAGAATGGATTTTTCTCAAGGAAAACAACATTGTTGAAGAAATAAGAATGTTATTAAATATGAGATGAGCTCAGAAAAATTTTGTGGAAAATTCATAACGAAATTTTGTAGTGAATAAAATATATTCTAAATAGACTGCGGATGTTTATGCAAAATAAAAATGTCCTGCATTTGTTATAGGAAGCAAGAGTTGAATAAAACAATAATTTCATCCGTCAATAGTTTTTTTTAAACAACATTCTTATGTTTCTGTTTTATATTTCATTCGCCTAATTTCTTCATTAATTTATAAATAGCTGCAGTCTAATTATGAAGCATGTGATGTTTAACAATGTCTTGAGAGAAACATGTTTTTGGTACTGTATGCTTGTGGATTCTAGAGGCTCGTTCCTTTCGGAAAATTTAGTGTGTGCTATTGTGAAGAGTAGATAAATTAATCACTCAAGGTCTTTCGCCCCTATATGAATCACATCAGGCGTAGATAGTGGGCCGAATGCTATAGTGGGGAAAGCCACTCAATAACATTGATCAGTCCATTTCGTTCTGATTCAACTACGTGTATTGCGTTTTTTTAAAGAAACGTATGAGCAATTGTTTCAACGAATAACAAGTTGAAAAAATTCAACCATAATTATGAAATTTCATGTAATACGATATTTACCGGCGTTACCGACTAAATTATTTTTTATGATATATTTCATTTAATCTGTTGCTTTTTTGTGCACAAAACACAAGTGAACGTAGAAAAGTAACTATAGTAAAAATGTACATTTAAAAATGTTCTGTATTTTCGAAGATACACACTTCGCTGTGAAACAGTTTGCACAGTCGAATTAGAAAGCGATTAGCGCAGTGAAAAATGTCTTTATCAAGCTTGACCTATGCACCAGTGTCAGCGAACTTCGTTCGAAGTTTATAGATGAACGAGCCTCAATACAAATAAAGGGAACTTCGTTTATGACAAACCTTCGTCGTTGTGTTCATCGATCATTGTGTGCGTCGCTGCACGAGTGCGACACTTATGGAATTCCCCGGCTGCATTTGCTACTACGAGAATATAAATCCTTTTTTGTTATTACCGAATTTTCTGCACTAAATTATGCAAGCCTATTAAGCCGTGCTACAATAGAAAATGGGTCGCCGGATCAGAGGATCGTCGCCATTTTTGTACCGTGTTATATCGAAACCGCCTTCTAAGTACTGTGATATATTAAAATTTTATTTTCTATGCTGACGGAGGATCGTCGCCATTTTTGTACCGCGTTATATCGAAACCGCATTCTAAGTACTGTGATATATTAAAATTTTATTTTCTATGCTGATGGAGGATCGGAGGATCGTCGCCATTTTTGTACCACGTTATATCGAAACCGCCATCTAAGTACTGTGACATATTGAAATTTGGGTATTAAAATTTTTTTTTCTATGCTGATGACTGGACTGTGGCTCTTTGTGCAAAATCAAAACTGTCTACGTTAATTGCAAGATGCAGAATTGTCTGAACAATTCTAATGAGTTGAAAATAATAAAACAATATTATTAAATTCTTAAAATGTTTTCAATGTTTCACATTCCAACCAGTGATGGTATATGGTCTTGGTTTTGTCACGCATGCGCGACGATTTTAGCGTCAGTAAAGTACAAAGTTGGGCTAAAATGGGGTACCTTGGTCACCCCGCATAGTTTCGCAAATTTTTTTTCGATTTTCAAATATGAATTGACAAGTAGCTCCTTCTCCAATACTAGTTGTCATTATGAAATCGAATATATTAACATTAACTTACAAAAATTACGAAGTATGGTCGTCTTGCACTCTTCTGTCCGGTTTTCCGCCAATGACAGTTCTCCCCTACTTTCCCCACAAACATAAGACGTACGGCACGTTCCTGCATTTAGTCGCGCATGCGCGAAAAAACCGAGACCATGCACCATCACTGATTCCAACTAATTTTATCACATCCATAAAATTCGCAATCTACTGATGACAGAAACATAAAATGCAACAGTACGAGCATTTTTACATTTGCTAGACTAGAAAAACGGGTGTAATTATATAATACGAATGTCGGGTGATCAATCTCGCATAAATTGGATAATCACAGCCCGAATATGTTAGCTCGGTTGAATCGTAACTATCGAGCCACGAAGCTCGGTACGTATAGGAGCATAGGCCTCACGGATCCTGAGGCCCTCGGTCGCCAAGGCTCATACATTTTAAATCGTCCTTTCTCGCGACACAATTTGTGCGCGACAAATTATGAACACTAACGGAGACATGGCTCTGCTCGAGTGTACTAATTTCTGCGCGCCGTACGACGTTGTCGTACTAATACACCGGTGCCGTAACCGGAGTGTACTATTTTTTACTGGATTATCTGGTTGTTACTTTTATCTTTCCGAAGAACTAAATTATACGTCAAAGTACTAAACACAAATACAACACAGATCGGATTAACCGTGTTATAGGAGGCTTGACTGTAGCTCCAAGCATCGATAACGAGATCGTACCTAGATTTCTTTAATAAGATGACAAATTAACAATTCAGGCTAGCAGAGTTGCAACATTCTTTCAGTCTCTCCAATTACATTCTCAACCTTCGAATGGCTGGGTCTATTTTGCTCCAAAGTTGGAAACGTTCTAATTTCTAAATTTCTAGTAACAAGTTCAAATCATTAGCCGTTTCTAGTAGACCCAGTACGAAGATGGAGGTTGATCTCTAGTAGATTCAAAAATAAAAAATATTGATAACTCATGAAATCATCAGAAGCAACCTAACTGAGGCATTGCAAAAGTTAAACCCTCAATAAGGCTGTCACTCATTTTTACCAATTAACAATTCATACTAGCAGACTTTGAAAACAACTCTCTCAACTTGTCCAAATACATACCCAACACCTCAGTAACTACGCGTTAGAACCATCGCTCATCCGATCTCCTATTTCACCAGTAGCCTAACTCCAGACTCCGAAAAATCATCGGAGCCCCAACCACCTGCTACATGGTCGGTGAACGCCTACAGAGCGTCATCCATGTTTCTAATTGAATTCACCAGGGCCCAACACGCAAAACGAAGCCGAGACAGCGCGTCCCTTTGGGGATTCCAGGCCACGACTCGCTTGTTACGCCAGCATCATCTCAGGCAAAATCTTTCTGCCAATCACAGAGTGGGTAGGGTGTCTCGTGACCGGTGCACGCGATCGACGGTGGGGTCGCGCGCGAAACGGTGAAATCGGCGTTGAAATTGTGAATGGCTAGGTTTTCGGGGCCGGGAACGCATTGCGGCAGGTGGTACGCAGCCTCTCCTCTTTCCGCTGGACCGGAGAGCGTAGGACTCGGCTTGGCTCTCTTGCGGGCCCGATTATCGAGAACGCGGCCGGCCACGCCACCTCGAACACTAGCAAGACCAAAACGGAGCGGATCTCGAACGAGAGCTCTGCTCGTGGGCCGCGCAGTAAGACACGCCATTCGGCAAAAGGTTGCGCGTGCGAGTGAAACCTCGGAGAGAAAGAGCGTTCAGAGTGATGAGGACGTCTATAGAAAGAGAGAGAGAGAGAGAGAGAGAGAGAGAGAGAGAGAGAGAGGGAGGGAGGAGCACCGCCGTAGGACAAGGAAGACAAGCACACGGAGAGAGAGAGAAAGAGAGAAAGAAAAGAAACCAGCCGGTTGAAAGAAAAGGCAAACAAGCCCGGGATAAAGCCCGTTGAACGGTGATGAGTTTCGTGGAAAGAGCCGACAAGGTCGTGAGAGCGACAGAGAGAAAGAAGCCGAGGGAGAAGGGCAAGCTTAATCCCGTAGCCGAAGACCTTACCGTGGATGAATCTCTCTCTTTGCCTGCTTTTGGACCTACACAGAGTCTTCCCAGGCATTTCTCGGGAATCCCCGAGAATTCGACAGTCCCGAGCCGCCTTCATTTCTGAATCGGCCTTCTGGCCGTCGAGTTAGGCCAAGAAGAACGCTTCAAACGTTCCTGAACACGTTTTCTAATTGAACAAGCGCGGTGGCTGAAATCAAGGGAGAAAGAAAATGTTGGAATTCTCGATTCTTGTTCGCTCACATCCCCTAACATATAATACACGTTTGCACGCGTGTTAAATTGCGAACGTCCTCGTACAAACCTCGGCCTTATCGTTAACGTCGTTTGAGATAATAGCACGCGAGCTATCGATGCAGAAGCAATGAACAAATAAGACTTTGGTATAGGCATAGCGCGTTTAGAAACCCGTTCGCGGGCAGCGACGTTAACGCCAATACCCTTATCGGTAACCTTTCAAATTACTTCTGGATAAAGCTGTAAATTCACAGGAGGAATGTACTCCCGGACGTGTTTACAGCTCTTGAAAATAGAGTTTCGATAAATCTTATGCGAAGAACTGCGCGAAGAGCTTGTTATATAGCGCTGTGATCGCGCCGTTGCCGTCAGCACCATCTGTGTCGTTGGAGGTCGGAAGTTTCAATATGCGAAAAGAATCCAAATGTATCTAATCAATCATCAGCCATCCAAGGATAGTAATGGCGTATTTCTAATCAGAAGATGTTCCTTTAATGGATGGGTATTGTATTTTAATAGGCGCACTTTGATTTTGGTGTAGAGAATTGAAAGAAGAGGTGGAGGAACGGTTTCGAGCGTACCGCTAGAAAAACAGACTTGAGCGGAAAGTATCCAAATGTATCAAATCAATCCTCAGCCATCGAAAAAAAGAAATAACGCTTTGTTAATTACGAGATGTTCCTTTAACGGATGGTTATTGTATTTTAATTGATGCATTTTAGTGTTGTTGTAGGAAATTGAAAGAGGAAACGGTTCCGATGTGGTCTTCAGCGAATAGTCAGCGCTCCTTAGAAAAATGGACTTGAGGCGAAAGAATCCAAACGTATCTAATCAATCGTTAGCCATCCAAAGAAAGTAACGACGCCTTTCTAATCACGAGTTGTTCCTTTAATAGACGCATAGTGTATTTTAATTGATATTGTTCGCTTCTGGTGTAGGGAATTGAAAGAAGAAATGGTTCGACGTAGTCAGCGCTCCTTAGAGAAACGAACTTAATCCTAAAGTATCCAAATATATCTAATCGATCCTTAGTCATCCAAGGAAAGTAATGTCATTTTCCTGGCGAGAAGATATCCCTCTAATGGATGCGTGCAATATTTTTTGATTTGGTCGGGTTTCGAATTGAAGAAAGAGGCGGTTTCGAAATCACGCGAGAAAGTCGGGTGTGTGTGTATACATATCGCGTGGTGAGAAGCGCGACGGAAGGCACGACCGCGACGACACGATGAACGACGAGACCTCCGTTCTTCCTCTGGACAAATATGTAATACGATATGTGTACGTGTGCACGCGCTCGCCCGCTCTCCCGCTCGCTCGCTCGCTCTCAGGCGCACACAGAGGACACACACACACAGAGACAGGGAGAGAGGGAGAGAGAGAGAGGGAGGGGGGGGAGGCCTGGCCAGAGAGCCCGAGTGGCCGCAAGTACAAAGGGGCCACGGCAATATAGTTTTAAAACGGAATCGAGCGAGCGAGGCGGCCGAGCAAAGGAAGGGCAGAGAGGCAGCAAAAGCGAGTCCCGACGAGTAACAGTGGGCGACCCTGCTGCCGGCTGCCGACAGCATTCCTACAACAACACAACGCGGCCCCGCGAACCCACACATCGCGTACAATACACGCCAACTACCGATGGCCATTCAATTCACTCTGTTTCTCGCCAGTTTTCGAGCAATTTAGCGACCCTGGGGTCCTTGGTGCTGGATCTTGAAGAACTTACGCAGAACTGATAGCTCTTCAATTTATACATACTTTGATTCATCGATTGGTGTTATAGTTTTTAGATTGCGACAGACCCTAGAACCACTACACTAGAACTACTCTACAAGACCTGCCATAAAACTGTTAAAGTTCTTTAGGTTACAGACCCTACTATAATTTTGCAATGCTGATGTAAAATTATATAGCATTTGCTCATGTCCTTGTCCAATAGCTAGTAATGATAATTATTAATTTATACATAATTTGATTCATCGATTGGTATTAGAGTTTTCAGGTTACGACAGACCCTAGAACCACTACGCTAGAACGGGTCTTCAAGACCTGCCGTAAAACTGTTAATAGTTCTTCAGGTCACAGACCCTACTAGCTTTGCAATGCTGATGTAATATCATGTAGCATCATACCCTTGTCCGAGGACTGATAATTATCAATTTATAAATAATTTATTGCTCCTCAATGGAGGCACACTTTTCAAGTCACTGTTACTCACATCTTAATTGTTCTTGAGCTGATAATTATCAATTTGTAAATAATTTGCTATCCCCCAATTGGCGCTATAGTTTTCGCGCCACATCTAATTTTACTGCTATGATTCATTCAAATACACCGCCCAGGAAATATGACGTATTTAGCCGACAACTGAGGAACATCTTTTGTATTTATATGGGTGTTTATATTGGGTCCTTGGCGGTGACGTCCGATATTATGGACACTATGTTTACGATGATTTCCAAGCGCCCAGAGCCGTTTCGGTTCTCTGATATACACTATGCTATTTTCGACGTCTTGTTCCTCTATATCTATAGAATGTAGGAATTGGGAATCGTTCAACAATTTTGGCAGAATTAATGCGAAACTGGTTTTGCGAAAGGTCTCCAAGGCCTTGGAACAGTGGATTTTTTTCAAGAGAATAGAAACTGAAGGAAATCACAGACGTGTCGAAACGTGTGTACATAACTATGTACACAGATTACTTCAAATGCTGCAACCTCTATACTATATCCACTATACATACTTGCCGTTCGAAAATTTCTACGCGTTCTGACTTCATTCATTTAAAAGCTAGTAAGCAACATAGAAATGACAAAATTATATCCATTGAAAGTTTGTATAATTTTATTGGTAACTCACTTTCTCAGTTAGAAAATTACACAAATATTAACTTGGAATACAACTTTCACCTAATTACACAATTTTATAGTTCCGGTAATTGTAAAATAAAGAGTTTGAGGATCAGTTGACCTTACTATGGTGAGCCTAGTATTAATGCTTTGTACTATTCAAAGCGTCTTAAACCCATCACTACAGAGACTACGGATGCATCTTTATACTTTCAATAATTGCAAAATAAATTTGAGGATCATTTTTGTCCTGACTGGCAGGCTTAATGTTACGTACTATTCAAAGCGTTTTAAAGTCATCACTATCAGGACTATCTATGCGCCTTTATATTTTCAATAATTCTAAAATAAATTTGAGAATCATTTATTCATTTATAGTATTGTACTATTCAGAGCGTCTCGTACCCATCACTGCAGGGACAGTGTAGGATGAAGAATCTCCATCGCCCTTGGCAGCAAATGAGTCATCCGACTGCATCGAATTTTATTAACCGGATTTCTCTTACTCCCGATTATAGTTTATCGAGCAATCAGCATCGCCAAGTGCCAATTAATACAATTTAGATGCTGCTGTCCAACGCAGCTGACTAACTGTGTTTAACAAACTTTCGAGGATGCGCGACATCGATTGTTCGGCGCGAGTTCCGGTTCAAAAACCAGGTGAAAGTACAAAGGATCCAGCACAGGCCATTTCACGCGCAAGAAAGTACGGAGAATTGCGATCATTAGAAATTACCTTCCGAAGCATAGCCGTCGGCGGGTATGTTGCGTGATTGATCCGCTCCTGACGCATGCGCGCACGCGTCCAGGCGCCTGAACCTGTGTGCACGAAACATTTTTAAATCGATCGTTATAGAAACGATCGCGCATGATACTCGTTCCACGAAACAGAATCTTACCTACCGTATTACAATCAACTAAACTAATCTTCTTGGTAGAACGAATATATAAAATCTTCAAAACTGAAGACTTCAATTAAAATTACTCTAGTATCTTTAATTTGGGTTACAGTCTTGTCACCGGGAAGATTATTGAGATTTATACTAAAGTTTAGCAATAAAAATACAGTAAATCTACAGAAGATTGTCTTATTCAAGACTATACACTCACTGCCACAGAAGACTCACTAGAAGTCTCTCTAGCCGAGAGACCCCCACATAACGCGATTAAAAACAGTATATACGTATCTTCTGTGGCAATAAATTTACAGTAAAGGTACGAAACAATGATTGGTATAGTAAATCCTTTATCTACCACAGAAGATGACTGTACTATGAAGAAGAAGCGTGATGAAGAGGGAGCCTACGTTACCTGTCGATGGGACGGTTATTCGTCTAAGCGATTAGCATGGAAAAGGATGGAAACGAGTTGAATGAACACAGGAGGGAGTCTTGCGCAAAGGTTCGCCAATCGGTGTCGTAATTCACAGACAAATTCAAACAATCGGCCCTGATAAGATCGAGTTGGCAGCGCGTTCTGTTGCGAGCGTAACGCGACGTAACACGATGCAATGCGTCGCGAGATTTCGGCGCCGATCGTGCGTCACCGGCTCGCGTCGGCCGGAGTCGGTCCGCGCTCGACGTTTCTCGGCGTTGTTCGGCGAATCCTGAGCGTTCGACTAGCGTCGAGCATCGTTCGACTCCGTTCGGCGAAGCTCGTGGCTGCTCGTGCTCTCGGGGCTACGTCGCGTATCGCTCGTCG
Organism: Sphecodes monilicornis; assembly: GCA_913789915.3. Classification (NCBI taxonomy): domain Eukaryota; kingdom Metazoa; phylum Arthropoda; class Insecta; order Hymenoptera; family Halictidae; genus Sphecodes; species Sphecodes monilicornis. The sequence goes on along the minus strand of OU565301.1, from coordinate 5,665,728 downwards.
CTCACCGGTAGCACAAACACACAATACACAGGTTCGTCGAGCGGTTCTCTCCGCTCGAGAAGGAGGCTGCGGCGAGAGGATGCAGCGACCCCGAATAATAGACCGCTTTCGAATGACGCGGAAGACCGATGATCGACCGGGGGTTAAAGCAGATCGCGGTTGCCACGGCAACTCCCGTCCTCGATGGACCATTTCCGGTTTCGACGCCCCTTCGTCGTTCGTGGCACGGGCCACGGCGAGGCCTCTCCTCTCACCACGACGACAGACCGGGACAGACAGCTTCGACAGCTTCGAACGCACTCGAGACCTAGGTCGTGGAAGGACGAGCTCCGCGTGAAAGGATATCCACGGGAAAACTAGACGGGGGGAGATGGTCCACGAGCAGCCCGTGGCTCGATCATACCTTGACTAACTTCTGAGATGCTGAGGAGACACCTTCTTTGACATAACTGTACGTTGTATATGCGTTGGGCTCTCCATTCATTTCAAACATTACTAAATAATCATGATTTTAGGGATGAGATTAACATGTGGACTATCATAGAATTTTAGAAGTTTCACCTACTGCATTACTTCGAGCTGACATTGTTTTGATATAACCTTAACTAGCTTCCAAGGTGCAGAGGGGACACCTCTAACGCAACTGTACGCGACATATGCGATGGGCCATCGATTAATTGCAAACATTACTAAGAGATCGTGAGTTTAGGGATAATCACACTAATACGTGGACTATTATAGGAATTTTAGAAGTTTCACCTATTGCATTACTTCGAGCTGATATTGTTTTGATATAACCTCAACTCGCTTCCAAGGTGCAGACGGGACACCTTCTTTAACGCAACTGTACGCTGTATATGCGATGTATCATCGATTAATTTCAAACATTACTAAGAGATCGTGAGTTTAGGGATAATTACACTAATACGTGGACTAGTATAGGAATTTTAGAAGTTTCACCTATTGTATTACTTCGAGCTGACATTGTTTTGATATAACCTCAACTAGCTTCCAAGGTGCAGACGGGACACCTTCTTTAACGCAACTGTACGCTGTATATGCGATGTATCATCGATTAATTTCAAACATTACTAAGAGATCGTGAGTTTAGGGATAATCACACTAATACGTGGACTATTATAGGAATTTTAGAAGTTTCACCTATTGTATTACTTCGAGCTGACATTGTTTTGATATAACCTCAACTAGCTTCCAAGGTGCAGAGGGGACACCTTCTTTAACGCAACTGTACGCTGTATATGCGATGGGCCATCGATTAATTGCAAACATTACTAAGAGATCGTGAGTTTAGGTATAATCACACTAATACGTGGACTATTATAGGAATTTTAGAAGTTTCACCTATTGCATTACTTTGAGCTGACATTGTTTTGATATAACCTAAACTAGCTTCCAAGGTACAGAGGGGACACCTTTAACGCAACTGTACGCGACATATGCGATGGACCATCGATTAATTTCAAACATTTTTAAGAGATCGTGAGTTTAGGGATAATTACACTAATACGTGGACTATTATAGGAATTTTAGAAGTTTCACCTATTGCATTACTTCGAGCTGACATTGTTTTGATATAACCTTAAGTAGCTTCCAAGTTACAGAGGGGACACCTTACTAAGAGATCGTGAGTTTAGGGATAATCAGATTAATATGTGGACTATTATTAGAATTTTACAAGTTTCACCTGTTTCGTTACAGCGAGCTGACCTTGTTTTGATGATGCGTGTCAACGTATATCTTCCGAGTTGGTTCAGAGGAGACACTTTCTTTGATGTAACTGTACAGCGGTACAGGAGATGTGCCTTGAGAAATCATGTCTAGTAACATCCCAGATAGCACCCGGATGTTCTATGGATACCCGTGCCGGACTTTCTGTACATCCCAGAGACGTCCTTTTAGCCCGGATACGTCCCGTTTACGTCTCAGATCGGTCTTATAAGTGACAGAACCGAATCATAACCGAAATCCAGAACCGAAAAATAACAGTGATAAAACCGATATAATATCGGTTCTCAAGAACCATAACCGTAACTGATATAAGCCAGAATCGATATTCTCGTATTAACTGTTATAACACATCATTTCGGTTCTTCATATCTGTGTCGAGAAACGGAACCAATATCATAACTGTTTTCAATCCCTGCTCAAAATACATTAGAATATTCGAAATTTAGTCCTAAGAACTGTTGGGTAAGTCAAAAGGTAAACAAAAAATCATATTTGGCAAGAGATGCAGTACACACACATATATATCTATCATACGTGAAGTGAGTAGAAAAACAACAGCGCCATCTCTTGAGGAGAAAAAATATAAATCGCGGTTGCTACACCAACAAAAACATTATTCATAAGACATGTCTTATGCTTAAGAATTGTAGTAAGTAATTGTAAAGTAATTTTTTAATTGAGTCTGAATGTTCAGTGACGATTCAGAACGTTCAGACTTATTTTTCCTAAAATCGTGATTTTTTAATTGAGTCTGAATGTCTGGTCGCATTAGAAAACATACAGAAACATTTTTCTTAAAATTGTGGTTATTTTAAATTGAGTCTGAATGTCCTGAAATATTATTACTAATAAGAGATCTGTAGCTCTGGTCAAGAGTATTTGTTTAGGACAACGATTTAAGGTTTTGGAAAGAGCTTCCGGCCAGGTCAATATATCAATGGAATCATAGATCGTGAGTGATATATTTGTTGTGGTAATATTAGAAATGGGGATGATGATGATGATTCACAAAGTGTTGGTCCAGCTGGAAGTCAATAAGGTCCTTTTGGTTCTGGATTTACTCTTGGAAAATGGTCCTCCTACAACAGAGAAACAATCCAAAACATATACTTAAACAACATGCTCCACTTTGATGTATTTTATTTGTCGTCATTCTGTCGTTCATTAACAAACAATGAAAATATGTTCTCGTACTGAATGTAATCCCTTTCGTTAATCCAAGTGTACAAGTAATTGATGAAACCAGTAAACAAATCGAATTGAATGTGATGTTACGATTAATTAATTATTAGAGCCACGAATTAATTTGTACATTTAATATGTATGTGTGCCATTACTGATTGATTATAAAAATCGATGAATTTCAAAATTGGCAAATTTAGCTACTCCTAAGATGTGTCATTAGACTGCGGATCTTTATGCAAAATAAAAATTGTATACATCACTTGCAAGAAGGTGGAACCACGTAGAAATTTCTTTTCTTCTTTAACACTAGAAAGACTGAAACTTAGTATATACCTATATTGCCCAAAAGCAGTCAAAATGACTGCATTGTGAAAGAATAACTAATGTGTAAAGAAATTTGTTTAAAATTAATTTTTAACATTCTTTATATTATTTACAGTTATATAACAAGTTATTAGTAAACATTAACAAGAAAAAAAATTTATTTCACTTGGAAAAAAAAAATAATTTATGCATTATTATTTGTACATTGTATGCAAATGAAAGTGAAATTTGGAAGATATACATATGTAAATATTAAATATTAATAGTAAATAGTAAATATTAAATAATGCTCAATTAACACTATGCCGTCCAGTACACCACTGTGGTGTCGCCGGACGGCAAAGTGTTAAGTCGTGCTACATGCAAAATGCGTAATCGCCACAAGTTTTGCACGATGTTATATGGAAACCATGTTCTCAGAGTAGCGTGTTATATCGCGGATTACCAAAACTATTAGCGTTTTAATGGCATCCTGTCATAGGAGGATTGTCCCAATTTTGCATAGCGTTCTATCGTAAACGCGATTCAAATCACATTGTCACAACAGTGTCGCCTACATTAAACAAAAAGAATTGAGATTGACCCACGCGTCCCATTGTGAAATTCCTGCCAAAGCATCGCAGCCCGTGTACCCGAGGTTCGCGGTCAGAGCATCGTTTCGCGGGGTATTTGTTTGCACAGCTCGTGGACGAGTCCAGCATACGAAAATAGCCCGCGTGCATACAGGCAGCAAGAGAGATCGCAAGGTTACCTGTTCGCACGCCAACGATAATGCAGTCGAGCACTCCCGGTCTCTCGTGTCAACGATCGGCGAACGGCCACGAATCTCGACGTGTGCACGTCCGCCTAAATGTACCTACCTGAGAACCTTACGCCACCCAGCTACCCTTCCCTCGGCGCATTCCCGTGCAAGCGAACCAAAGAGACAGAGAGTCCGAGATCTGGCATGATCTCGAGTGAAACTCGCCCGTATTCGTGTTACCGCCGACTGCGATCCACATCCACGCGAAATTATAAAAGTTCCTCCATTTACTCCGAAGGATTATGTTAATCCTGTGCGCGTTATTGTTGTATCAATTGTGCCGCACCTACGGCCGTCCGCTAAGTAAGACTTTGAAACCAGAAATTCGACTTTTATGAAATCCCCTTTTTATAACTGCTCAAGGTGTACATTCCCTAGCAAGGTGTACGATACGACGCATCGTTGTACGTGAAGAAAGAGTTTCTGAGATTTATTTAATGCTTATAGCTTCTGGAGGTAGGTTTGCAATAACGTTTTGTGGAGCAAGAATTCTTCGTTCTCGTGCTGGTAGCTACGTAGCTACCACTGAGACTTGGCGTATTTATTTCCCCCATCTGCTGTTTCGTGCATTATACAATCATCATTTTCACTAACAACTTAATAAATATAAGATTTGTTTCTCTATTTAATGTTTAAAACAGCTGTAGATTGCTCTTCAAGTCCGTTTGGTTGAACAACCCTTCTTCTTCCCCTTGCTGATATCTAGCACCAAGCCTCAGCGTATTGATTTTACCGTTTTGTGCATCATACGGCGATAATTATCATCAAACAATTTGTCAAATAGATGCTGTCTTTGTCTATTTAATATCCGTAACAATTGGAGATCAGTTTCCAATGCTTTTCAATGAACAATTCTTCTTCTTCTTTGCCCTACTGGTAGCTAGCACCGAGTCTTAGCGTATTGGTTTGCCCTTTTTACTGTTTTGTGCATTATACAATCATTGTTTTTATCAAACAGTTTGTCAAATAGATGCTGTCTTTGTCTATTTAATGTCCATAACAGTTGGAAATTGGTTTCCAATGCTTTTCAATGAACAATTCTTCTTCTTTGCCTTACTGGTAACTAGCACCGAGTCTCAGCGTATTGGTTTGCCCTTTTTACTGTTTTGTGCATTATACAATCATTTTTTTTATCAAACAATTTGTCAAATAGTTGCTGTGTTTACCTATTTAACGTCCATAACAGTTGGAAATTGGTTTCCAATGCTTTTCAATGAACAATCTTCTTCTTTGCCTTACTGGTAGCTAGCACCGAGTCTCAGCGTATTGGTTTGCCCTTTTTACTGCTTTGTGCATTATACAATCATTGTTTTTATCAAACAATTTGTCAAATAGATGCTGTCTTTGTCTATTTAATGTCCATAACAGCTGGAGATTGGTTTCCAATGCTTTTCAATGAACAATTCTTCTTCTTTGCCCTACTGGTAGCTAGCACCGAGTTTTAGCGTATTGGTTTGCCTTTTTTACTGTTTCGTGCATTATACAGTGATAATTTTTATCAAACAATTTGTCAAATAGATGCTGTGTTTACCTATTTAATGTCCATAACAGTTGGAGATTGGTTTCCTATGCTTTTCAATGAACAATTCTTCTTCTTTGCCCTCCTGGTAGCTAGCACCGAGTCTCAGCGTATTGGTTTGCCCTTTTTACTGTTTTGTGCATTATACAATCATTGTTTTTATCAAACAATTTGTTACATAGATGCTGTGTTTGTCTACGTATTAATTGTGGAAATACGATTGCTGATCTTCATTCCAGCAGCCGACAGACGTACATAGACCAGGATTTCGATGAAACGACAAGAAAAGAACGGGTCAGTGAAACGTAGCATATACGGTGGTCTCGCAATCGGCGTTACACCGTGGCCTCGCAATCGCAGCTTCTGTCTGCGAGAGCGGTCGCGAGCGAGCAGTTCTCGCGAGTACAAGACATCAGGGTTCCACTATTAAACCGTCACGTCGCGGAATAATGCTTCACTATACAAACGAGCCGGCTACACCCACCGGCGAAGTTAAAAGTTTCCCCCCCGCGCCACCAGGAGAGAAAGCAAAAGGAATTTCGCAGCCGCGATATCACCCGGCGGAACATTATTTTCCCTTCACCGTCCACCTGCCGTCCTCCGACATTGCACGCGATTTTCAGAGGCTACAGAGAGACCAGCTAGAGAACGACCGTTCCATGTACATACGTGCAGCATGCTGCTGATTCATACACCGCATCTTCATTAGAGACGAGCATACACCGCGGACACACGCATGATTTTGCTGGATCTGCCATTGACCCCTCTATGAAAGATCGACGTAATGTGTGACAGTGCTCTTTTACATTCGCGTGACTTGTTCTGCTCAACTGGATACTTCACGCTGTTTAGCTCTTTGCTGAGGATTTTTACCTCCGATTATGGTGAAGTTTTTGTCATTCAAATTCTACTTGCCTTCCGTTACGTTTTCGTAGTAGTTCCAAGTGGGAATCAAGATTTCGAACGTCCGCAAACTTAACAATCTTATAGCTATAGGTACACTTTTCAATTGTAAAGTTCGTACTAATTCAAAATCTTGACTCCCTAGTTACAACTAGGCACGGCTGAATTTTGTGCGGGGCTGGTTTCCTGTACGGCAGAGTTCAACGAGAATTACGTGTAAACGATACAACCTACAATGTGTGACGGGCAATGCTGTTCACTACGCATTAAAAAGGCATGTTAAAAAGAACATCTGGTAAATAAGAGCAAATGGTATATTTATTTAAATGAAAAGCAACAATTCATACCTGACACAGGCGTATCAAAAACAAAGACTGTGTATTCTGACTGTATATTGTTAACACCGTTATAAATGTATGTGAAGACAAAAAAGTCTCAAACAAAATAGAAGACGATCATTTAATTCAAACGGTGAGCGAGTGAGCTGCTAGAGTGAGCCACTGTAGTGGCGCGTCGTTCAAAAAGATGACATCCGCAAAAGCCATTATAGTGGCGCGTCTTTCAGAAAGATGACATCCGCAAAAGCCACTATAGTGGCGCGTCGTGCCTAAGAGGTTAAAATCTGCGAGATCGCCTAGTTAAAATCAGCCCCAATACCAGCAGTATTTCATAAAAACTAAACCACTCATGGAAGTACCCAATCGCACGCATAGGCGTATGACACACGTTTAACCTACTTCGTCCATAGAAGCGATTAGCATTATCAATAACGATCGTTAGTAACTTGACAATGAAGTTCTCAACTATTACTATGATCTCGTTGGTTTCAATTTTGATGACATTTTGAAATAATTCTGTAGCGTCAGTCACTGATAACTAGACTGAGGATTTTAGGCATTTGTGACAGAAATGGGTGGGTGTAATCCGAAACAGTGGAAAGATTGAACGAATTTGAGAATGTTAACACATCGTGTACAACCTAATCAAACTACAGAAGAAGGGAGAAATAAACTCCTATTTGGAAAGTTCAATTTTGATTTTCCATAAAGATCCGCAGTCTACCGAAAACCCCCTATAGTGTTCAATGTATTGAAGACAACGCTAAACGCGACCGTGCGCCCTCTAGTAAAATTAATTCCTTCTGCTAGTAAGGGAGAGAGACCGCGATCTAGGAATTATCTAACAACAAGCTAAATATACGGGGTGATCGATGAAATATGAAAACCCGGCTAGCCTATAGCAGTGTATCGATCGGCATCGACGCAGTTTGACGGGCAAACAAACGGTAACTCCCGGAAGCAAAGCATAAATATCTTATTCATTCAATCGGGCTTCGTTTCCTCGACCGATTGACGCTGTACCCGCTTGATCTTGTACCCGCTCTGGTACCCGCGAGCAGATACTCACCGAGGACGACGACGACGACGTTGGGAAAGGAAGAAAGAAGCCACACACGAGCGGAAGAGTAAACGTACGCGAGAGACGGTATGGGAAGGAAAGAGGACGACGACAGTGACCAAGGTAGAGAGTTCAGCTCGTGCATGGAAAGAAGAGAAGAAAGAATGCATTTGGATTGCTCGATAGAGTAGGTGGGCACACGTAAGAAGGCTAGGTCGGCTTGGTGGGAGTCCTGGAGACTTGCCGGACAACCCGGACGACTGCAGGACGAACGGCAACTCTCTGACTATATTATAGAACACACCATCAGGAACTTGTGAGAGCCCCAGCGCCGCGCCACGGTGGGAATTCGTTGCTCTCTCTCTCTCCCTCTCTCTCTCTCTCTCTCTCTCTCTCTCTCTCTCTCTCTCTCTCTCGCTCTCTCTTTCTGACAAGGGCACGCACCGAGAGAATCTTTTCGCACGGGGACACGCTTAGAGAATATACAGTCGAGTCGGACATTAATTTGACGATCTTTAAAAACTAACTTTTTTCAGATTTTACCGAACGACCTGAGTTTCTTTTGAGTTCTCAGAAGGATTAGTTAATTAGGTAATGTGTAAAAACAATTCTTTTGAATTGCAATTGCTCGGAATTCGGAAGATGAATGTGATGGTCACGATTTTTAAAATATTTATAAATTTTAAATATGTATTGTCTAGCGAGTTATATACATGTACTAAGTTTTATCGAAATCGGTTAATGCAGCTACGAGCTACAATTACTAGATGAGAGCTTAAGGGTGAGAGTCGCAGATTTTCTGTCTTTTCAAGGAGTTTCGCTCTTATGTGATCAGTAGACTGCGGATCTTTATGCATTTATGGGTTCTGGAAATTTTCAAAAAATGCTAGAATATCAAATTCGACAGAATTTCGTACGATTTTTATTTATTTCAGTTCTGCAAAGACTACTTCCAGTGAAGATAATATCTTATTTGATTTCACTTTCTTGACATTTATCTACAAAAGTTGCAAATTGCATAAACTTCCGCAATCTAGTGATCAGCCTTAAGTGTTTGCAGTTCATAATACAACGTTAACCGATTTCGATGAAACTTTGTGCATGTATATAATTTACTTAGTTCCAGAAACGTATATTTTAAATTTTTATTATAAGCACAGATAAAAAAAAGTTGGTTACGACTTTCTTTGGTAAGAGTTCCTTTTAGCACCGTCCTCCGATTGCCTTAAAACTTACTCTGTAGACGTCCCACGAGGTGTCTGACAAAATGAAGGTGGCGCCGTGGCGCGGAAATCAAATAAATTTTTTGCTAGCGAAACAATTTTCATACCGAATTGAGGTATAAAAGTACAAATCAGGATTATTAAGCAAACTAACCTAGCCCACTAAACCTAACCTAACCTAACCTAACCTAACCAAATAAAGTAATATGACTAGTTTAATATTGGCCACGCCCAACGCGCAAAATTCGAAATTAAGAAAAACTTAAAAATGAATGTTTTATGTCATCTAAATCCCAATTTTAATTTCTATATAAAACACAGTAAAAAATCAGAGCTGTCTGCAAAATGACATGTTACCATATTTACGATACGTAGAAATTAAGAAAAAATTAATGTTTTATATAATCTAAATCCCAATTTTCGTAAGAGTTCCTTTTAGCACCGCCCTCCGATTGCTTTAAAACTTACTCTGTAGACGTCCTACGAGGTGTCTGACAAAATGAAGGAGGCGCCGTGGCGCGGAAATCAAATAAATTTTTTGCTGGCGAAACATAATTTTAATACCGAATTGAGGTATAAAAGTACAAATCAGGATTATTAAGCAAACCCCAAGCCCACTAAACCTAACCTAATCTAACCTAACCTAACCAAATAAAGTAATATGACTAGTTTAATATTGGCCACGTGCAACATGTTGGGCTACTGCTTGCGGCGCTGAGTGCGCGAAATGGAACGTTGTGCGGTGGCAAAATTTCTGATTGTCGAAAATTGATTTAAATATTTTCCGTGTTTAATATCTCTGAATTTAATTAAATTTGAATTATCCTGAGAATACGGTCTCGATATAAGTTGTTCTGAATTGATTAAAACTGATAAAAGAAGAAATATCACACGGTGCAAAAATTGCGGTAGTTTTCCTAAAACACGATATTATACAGGGTGAGGCATTTATACGAAATAATCGGCGAAGAAAAAAATGTTTCAAATAAAAGTTATTTGTTCCAAGTCGTAGATTAAGAATCTGTAATGAAAAATATATGTTTCCATTAGAAAAAATTAAGTTGACCTTGGAATGACCTTGAAAACATGATGCAAAAATGGATACGATTGCTGTATCAGCCCCTCCTTGACTTAAACTATTTATTTGAAACATTTTTTTTCCGGAATTTAGTTTTTGAGATATTCCAGGTGGCCAGGATAAATGGCGCACCCTGTATAGTGTGTGACTTAGATTCGAGGAAAATGATGTTATACAAGGCCTGTGAGCCAGTTCGCTCTGTCGCAAAATTTCTGATTGTCGAAAATTGATTTTATGGCGGCTGAAAAGTGTGTGAGAGGAGGAAAAAGGAGAAGGAAGCGTTTCGTCCTAGGCGCGCTAGAGGACTCATCGGTAAAGCTATCTAGCGGACCCGTGCCTCAGATGCGGCATGTCGTAAGGGCAGTTTAGGACGGTATATATACAAACAGAGGAAGATTCAGGTAGTAGCGGGAAAGGTGTTGTCGTAATGTCCCTCTGTTGACGAGCACAGGAAGTAGCCGCCACAATTTAAACATTTTCTGAGCTTAATATTAGGTCGTCCCATAAGTTCGTGCCGTTTACTGTTTTACTATTTCAATTAATATTTGAAACGTACTTTCAAAGTCATCGGAAAAATATAACCACCTTCTCTACAACCTCTTCCCACCTTTTTTGGTAAAGATATTATACCGTCACTATAAAATTTCTGTGGTTTTTCATTAAAATACTTTTCAATCTGCGGCACGAACTTATGGGACAATCTAATATCTCTGATTTAATTTTTGAATTATTGCGAGAGCAAGGTGTTAAAATTCTCAAAATTGCTCCCGATTTGATTGAATATTTGAAATTCAGAAACGTAACCAGAAATCATTGTATTACCAATTTTTGTTGAAATCAAATCAGTCTTTCGAATACCCGTCCGGCATATTGGATCGGCCATTTTGTTTTCTGAAATTTTAAGTTCAGATTCGTCATCGATGACCTTGAGAACATTATATCACCAATTGTCAATGAAATCCAGGAACGTTTTCAGGTTTTGGTCACGTTTTGGCGATTTGGAACCACTGTGCGTCGTGGCAAAATTTCTGATTGTCGAGAAATTGTTAGAAATGGATTTAATACTAACAATTTTAGGTTACTCCATAAAAAGATCATCATACTGTTGATTTATGTGAATAATGAGTAATAGATGCAGTAAAATGTGGAATGATCTTAGTATTGCAGATCTCTGATCTCTGTGCTGATCCTCCGCAACCGCGCAGTAGATTACCCCACCAGTGATCAGACCAAAGTAGACGCTCGAAAATTAGGCCAAACAACTCGGTTCCCCCCCGCATCGTCGATATTAATATACTCTTAAGCTAGCAGGCAAAAAAATTCTCCACCTTCGAAATCAACGATACTATAATATAACTCGTCGTAGATTGGTCAACAAGTAGTCAGGCCAAGCCCACTGCCTGCCCACATTATCAGCGAAGCTTCAATTTACTGGCAACACGGGCGAAACTTCGCGTACCTTCGAAATTGCTATTGTGACAAATTGTTCGTGGAACGCAGAACTATCATACTCTAATAAGTCCTGAATTACAGCGTGGGTGGTCGACCTACAAAACTTTTTTCCGATTGATGATGCAAGAATCAAGTTCTTTTATTTCACACGTTATCAATTTCTATCCAGAATTGGGATATGAAAATTATAACAATAAGTTGACCGACAAAGAATTTCAACGATTTTCGATTTCTTCGGGCGACGAGAACGACGTTATGCTAAAAAGAAATGTTCCCCCGATGCTAGGGGATGATTGCACCCTTCCACAAAGTCGAGTTCAAGAACATAAAAGTTTTCTCAGTTTGTATTATCCGAAAACAAACATATTCGTTTCTATATTCGTTAAATCATATTCAAATGGAATGACTGTTTTATTTTTAGAAAATTCACATTTATTCTTTTGTAAGCTAAATTCTAAGTGGCCGAGTGCTTTTGTAGCCACCCTGTACCTTACATTATTTTAAGATGTTTCCAAAGTACAAAATGATAACAAAAGAAAATCGACAGAAAGACGGACAAAAATATGTCGAATTAAAAAAGGATAACGATGGATTAATAAAATGTTGAAATTGAATTCAAAGAGATTGAACAAACAAGATCGAAAAGCAAATGAAGTGAAAGTCATATTGGAAATAAAAAATCGGCCTCTAAAAATAGGTTAGCATCAAGAGTGACGTCCACGAAGAGAACTCCTCCGTTCCCTAATTACCTGTTGCCAAACTTGGATCGATGCGAATTCAAACGCATCGACGTAGGCGCGTCGAATTATAGTCATCCTGAAAAAAACTTCGATGCCTCTCGCAGTCTACTCTCAATTACATTAGACCGAGCGCAGCGACAGTGATTCACCTTTACGGAATGCATACAGCCTTGAACACCCTAAAAGAAGGCTCATGCTTCTTAATAGATAAGTATAGAAATAGTAGCCTGCGTTGTGCATCGGTCAAATGCGTGCAGATTTATAGCTTGCAGGATCAACATGTTCTATGATTAGATGTAATTGGTTTCGTTGATTTAACCTCGCTGTGTAGGCTGTCAATAGTAACTAATTGTGCATTTCTCACGTTATTCTATAAAACGTTTCTTATTTAATTCTATTATTGAAAATTAAAATTCATGGCCGAAAATAATCTCTGAAATAAATGTTTTCTTTACTGTATTTTATATAAAAATTGGGATTTAGATATATAAAACATTAATTTTTAAGTTTTTCTTAATTTCCGCGTATCGTAAAAATTGTAACATATCATTTTGCAGAAAGCTCTGATTTTTTACTGTATCTTGTATAAAAATTGGGATTTATATGTATAAATCATTAATTTTTAAATTTTTCTTAATTTCTGCGTAACGTAAAAATTGTAACATATCATTTTGCAGAAAGCTCTGATTTTTTACTGTATCTTGTATAAAAATTGGGATTTATATATATAAATCATTAATTTTTAAGTTTTTCTTAATTTCCGCGTAACGTAAAAATTGTAACATGTCATTTTGGAGGAAGCTCTGATTTTTTACTGTATTTTGTATAAAAATTGGGATTTATATATATAAATAATTAATTTTTAAGTTTTTCTTCATTTCCGCGTAACGTAAAAATTGTAACATGTCATTTTGCAGAAAGCTCTGATTTTTTACTGTATTTTGTATAAAAATTGGGATTTATATATATAAATCATTAATTTTTAAGTTTTTCTTAATTTCCGCGTAACGTAAAAATTGTAGCATGTCATTTTGCAGAAAGCTCTGATTTTTTACTGTATTTTGTATAAAAATTAATATTTGGGGTGAAGTTCCTTTTAGCACCCACCTCCGATTGGCTCCCAACTTATCCGAAATATTGCCCATGGCCAGTAGAGTCATATGGGTTGGTCACGTGACGCGGAAATGCTCTGCGCATGTGTAACAAACTGTTTGCGTTAATGACTTGTATCCGCCATTTTCACTTATTAACACACCCAAAACTGTTGTTTCTTGTCTTTAATAAGTTTAATAAGTTTAATAAGTTACAATGAGTGACAGTTCTGATGAATCAAATCGAAATGATCCCGAGTGGAAGCCGCAAGCAGTAGTCCAACATGTTGCGCGTGGCCAATATTAAACTAGTCATATTACTTTATTTGGTTAGGTTAGGTTAGATTAGGTTAGGTTTAGTGGGCTTGGGGTTTGCTTAATAATCCCTTTTATACCTCAATTCGGTATTAACACTAGATTTACGGGGCCCGTCAAAATGACGGATTCAAAAATTTTTAATTTACGATTATTAAGAGTGTAAGGAGGCATTCCTGAGGAATTATTAAATAGATTTATTTTTTGTGTACATATTACAATAAAAGTCGCTGAAGATCTAAGTAAATACAATTTTATTATTTTTATAAAGCAATGTAATATAATCAATTTTAGTGCTCCGTAAACCAAGTGTTAAAATTATGTTTCGTCAGCAAAAAATTTATTTGATTTTCGCGCCACGGCGCCATCTTCATTTTGTCAGCCATCTCGTGGGACGTCTACAGAGTAAGTTTTAAGGCAATCGGAGGGCGGTGCTAAAAGGAACTCTTACCAAAATTGGGATTTAGATTATACAAAACATTAATTTTTAAGTTTTTCTTAATTTCTACGTATCGTAAATATGGTAACATGTCATTTTGCAGACAGCTCTGATTTTTTACTGTGTTTTATATAGAAATTCAAATTGGGATTTAGATTACATAAAACATTAATTTTTAAGTTTTTCTTAATTTCTACGTATCGTAAATATGGTAACATGTCATTTTGCAGACAGCTCTGATTTTTTACTGTGTTTTATATAGAAATTAAAATTGGGATTTAGATTACATAAAACAGTCATTTTTAAGTTTTTCTTAATTTCTACGTATCGTAAATATGGTAACATGTCATTTTGCAGTGAGCTCTGATTTTTTACTGTTTTATATAGAAATTAAAATTGGGATTTAGATTACATAAAACAGTCATTTTTAAGTTTTTCTTAATTTCTACGTATTGTAAAAATTGTAACATGCCATTTTGCCAAAAGCTCTGATTTTTTAGAAAGATTATATCGAAAGAATTTGTGTGGTTGTTCAATTAGGATAAAAGCGTTAGAGGTGTTTAATGTTCAACGATAGTTCTAACGATATTCATCCTATTACGTAGGCCAGAGGGTAGGTTTTCTTATAATGCCACTTCGTATAATACTACTTTGTTTTTACTCCTACGTCGACCCTTTTTTGCGGTCGTCTTCATCGACTCGGCGAAAAGGTCAATTACTGCATTACCGTGTGACGTAGATGCGGGGGTGGAACGTAAGAGATAAATCCGCTGGTCGCCTAAGCTGCGTGCACGTTCGACTGACTATAGATGTACGGGAACCTCGATGTGGATGTGTTTTGCACTAAAAATCAATGAAATTGTCTCTGAGGCTATAGGAATCTTCATAAACGTCGCTAAGAATCCATACTTGACCTCAATTTTTACACATGATTTCGCATTTCTTTTTTTAATTTAAGTGAACAAAATATGATTTAATTTATTACCACAAATTACCATTCTTCAGTTCTAATTTGAGTCCCAAATTCCTATGGAAACACATTCGAAAATTGCTTCGAAGAATACCCTTAGAATCGAGACAATTTCGTGTGATCTAGTTCGGATTTTCTCTATTTTTTCGACACGATTTGGAATTTCTTTTGAAACCCAAATACGCCTATCACAAAGTGCGATCTTTCAGCTTTAATTTCAGCCTTCAAGCTTCTAATAATTCCTGCTGGAACACATTCTAAAATTGTCTCGAATAACTCCTTGACAATTTCGTCTAACCCAGTTCGGATAATCGAGGTTCTACTAAATCGTGGATTAAAGGAGCAAACGTAATCCAAACTATATCGTGTTTGGTATCATTTTAATAAGGAAAATGTCGCGTACATGCCGGCGAAAGTTTCGTTAACAAATCATTAAAAACAAGAAAGTTCTATCGATAAATGATTATTTATAGTCTCACAGAAGTTTCCACACTCGCTTTTTCACATTCAATGCTTTTTCTGAGCGACCTAAAAAAAAAAATAGTATCTATACAAAGTATAAATGAAATTTCACACGGTATCTAAAAACAATTTGTTTGGAGTTGATGGTAAAAGTCGTGCTTTTCTCATGCGAAGGCCTGCGAGTATTCGAAGGAATGCGAGGAGCCCTTATGGTCGTGCTCGTGGGTCGGTCCTTTGGCGTCAGCTTGGCACATCACGCCGCACTCGGACATAATATATGCCTGCGTTCGGCATTCACGGTGATAAATATTACAATATAATATTCGCGCACGGAAGAAGGACGAACGGAAAGCTTGTATGACGGAGCAGCGTCCGTGGGCCTACGTTGCCGAGGATCGTATTACTACGGACAACGAATGGCACTGTACTTCCAGCGACGTCGACGAAACGTCCTGCTTTTACGATTCCGCAAATAGTACAACGTCCTCGGTTCGTTTTTTACCTATCGAGCATTAAACGCGTCGACGAGAGCCGCTGGTGAGCCAGGGTCCTTCGCGAGGAAGACCACACCGTCACTGGAAATTCTTCTGCGTCCTTCCTACACTATTTTACCATCAAACTGTTTCAATAATTGGTAATCTCAACTGTACAACCGAGGAATCCTCCATTTAAAGAATTTAACCCTCAACTGGTAGACTGGACACGGTACAAACTTGTTACGAGCCTGGGCCGAGCGGTAGCGCGCGTGGCCGGCGAGCGGTTTATGGTTTAAATAGGAATATGGTTTTGATTGTTAGTAAGGTATGTATTTATTTAGTGATCCCTTTCAGGTTACACGGGCTTCCGTCCCATTACATTGTTTTATTTCTTTCGACTTACATCTATCTCTTCTCCTCACATTCATCCTCATTCATCCACTTTCTTTCTCCCCTCCTTACTCTCCCACTTTTCCTCTTCTACCCTTTTCTATCTCCTTTTCCTCTAAATTTTTTAACCATCTTTCTCCCCTCCCGTCTTCTGCTAATATTTCTGTTACCCTCTCATACATACTTCCTTCCTCTTAGTCACTAGGAGGTTGAATAAAAGCACAGACGAACCCGATGCGAAATCGGGGAGCCGCTAGGATGTTGAATAAAAGCACAGACGAACCCGATGCGAAATCGGGGAGCTGCCAGGAGGTTGAATAAAAGCACAGACGAATCCAATGCGAAATCGGGGAGCTGCCAGGAGGTTGAATAAAAGCACAGACGAAGCCGATGCGAAATCGGGCAGTCACTAGGAGGTTGAATAAAAGCACAGACGAAACCGATGCGAAATCGGGGAGCCGCTAGGATGTTGAATAAAAGCACAGACAAACCCGATGCGAAATCGGGCAGCTGATAGGAGGTTGAATAAAAGCACAGACGAACCCGATGCGAAATCGGGGAGCCGCTAGGATGTTGAATAAAAGCACAGACGAACCCGATGCGAAATCGGGCAGCTGATAGGAGGTTGAATAAAAGCACAGACGAATCCGATGCGAAATCGGGGAGCTGCCAGGATGTTGAATAAAAGCACAGACGAAGCCGATGCGAAATCGGGCAGTCACTAGGAGGTTGAATAAAAGCACAGACGAACCCGATGCGAAATCGGGGAGCCGCTAGGATGTTGAATAAAAGCACAGACGAACCCGATGCGAAATCGGGCAGCTGATAGGAGGTTGAATAAAAGCACAGACGAATCCGATGCGAAATCGGGGAGCTGCTAGGAGGTTTTAGAGAAGGTGGTTATATTTTTTCGTTGACTTTGAAACTATGTTTCAAATATTAATTTAAATAGTAAAACAGTAAACGGCACGACCTTATTGGACGACCTAATATTCTTCTGACCTATAATTACTGCATACTGGTCTACTGGTTTCGAGTGCCATTTTTAACAATACATAGAAATGTTTACTACCGTATCTACTCAATTAGGATTTCGCACAGTTATAAATGGGTATTTGAAGAACACACATTATTTTTGTTTTAGATAAGAACAATCTGCAGGGATCATATACCTTTTTATGGAGTAACTTTCAAGGGGGATTCCGATCTCAAGTCCCATTTGTTTAGCAATTTTACGAATTTTCACAGAATAACTAGCTCGCTTATTGAACTAGGACTTTGCACACCTATTCAAGAGCATTTGAAAGACACACATTATTTTTGTCAACGAGAAAGAATAAAAACTACCTGAGTTACGTATGAAACAATTCCTTCAGGTGATCATAAGTGCATAAAGCACCAACCAAGCAGCCAAACGACAGCACACTAAATTCCACGATCGTCGAACAATGTCTCCAACGTTGACTTGCGGGAAGTTATGTTTCGAGCAAACATGTGTGTTCGCAGGCGATCGCGTCCTTTCCGCACGCGCCGCGAGTATTATGAAAAAGAAGAGGCCATCGCCGCGATGCATTAGAATAAACAGGTACCTATGAATCTGCCTACGGCAATTTTCCCATACAATACACCCGGCGAATCCCCCGTACACATTCACGGTACCCATTGCTCTCGAGCCTCTCCGTACGAGATGCTTGTCCTAGCTAGAAGCCGCGAGCATAAAACACACCGATCTTCGCAATAATACGTGCGCACACCTACACGGACGCTTTATAATGCGTAGTAGACGAATGCCTTCGCGAGACAAGTCACATACATATAAATGTCAAGATTCACCTATGCCTCTTCCCTACGCTCGACCTTACTCCCTCTCTCTCTCTCTCTCCCTCTCTCTCTCTCTCTCTCTCTCTCTCTCTCTCTCTATATATATATATATATATATCTGTCTCCGGTTTTCCTCATTCACCCCCTCTCTCTCTCTCCTCTCTCTCTCTCTCTCTCTCTCTCTCTCTCTCTCTCTCTCTATATATATATATATATATATATATATATATATATATCTGTCTCCGGTTTTCCTCATCCACTCACACATTCAATTTACGTGCAAAAGGATAGACGTCTCTCGTGTAAAGAACATATACTCACGGATAGCGCAGCTTTTACGCTATATCGCTCCCCTCCCGAGCGTATTCCGCTCTTCGTGTTTATGTACCTGTCCTTCTTTCTCACCTGCTGTGCGCATCTACTCTTCCGTGTGCGCCAACGATGTTTAACACACGCGCACACATGCACACAGATACGTTGGAACTTCCCTCACTTTACACCACCGTTAATGCCCCCACCCCATCGCCACGTTTATGTTCTCGAGAATGTGTCGGTTAGGTTCCATGCGAATGGAACATTGAGGAAAGGGGTGGAAACGCGTGAGGGGATAGCGATGTGTGTGTGTGTGTGTGCGTGGTTTGGTATTCAAAAATGGGAACATTGATTTCGCGTGTAGGGTAGTTGAGAATGTATTGCAGAATGTTCTGTGTTTGAACTATGGGAAAATTTGGTTGCAGTGTTTAAGCGCAAGTGGTCTTGAACGTGGGTACAACAGGATTGTTTGTAATAACTCGTGTAATTTGTATTGCTCCTGCTTGAAAAAATAGTGTATGTGCTGCAAATATCCATAACTGAGTTTGCAAAATCGTAGTTCGATAGCTTTCGGAGTTTTACTGAAAAATATTCCGATGAATGCTAAAAAGTGTGACTCAAAACGAAAATACCTCCTTGAAGCATGCTCCATAAAACAGTATACAACTGACGTAATTTTTATTGTTTCTGTTTGAAATAAATATTGTATGTACTTCAAATATCCAGAACTGAGTTTTCAAAATCCTAGTTCAATAGGCACGATAGTTCCTCCGGAAAAAAATTCCTCAAATTGCTAAAAAATTGGCACTCAAAACCTGAATACCCCTTGAAACATACTTTACAAAAGAAATATATTTAATCCTGCAATTATTATTGTTTCTGCTTGGAAAAAACTATGTACCTACTACAGATCCACATTAATGAGTATGCAAAATCCCAATTTAGATGGTTCAATAGTTCCGGAGAAAAGAATTCCAAAATATGAGTATCAAATCTAACGAATAGCTTTGGGTTTCGAGGGCAATTTCTTGGCCGATTCTGACCGTTTGGTTTTCGTTAATGCACCGATGACGCATGCGTGCGTGGCTGCGGTGATGCTCCTTACTCACCCTCGGCTTGTTGCGTTCGGTCGCAGCGCGTTGCATCGCGTTGCATCGGCGGCGGTGCAGCGGCGTCAGGCTGGAACGTCAGCGACCCCGCTTCCTCTTCGCCCTTCTTCCACGAGTGCCACCTACACAGCCCTCACACCCAGCCGGTTTACGTGTACGTGCACGCGGAGACCGTGTTCCGAGGAGGAACCGCAGGGAAACTACTACCTAACGGACCGAGAAGTCCGTTCTTGTCGACGCACCACTACTCGGACGAATGCACCTCATACATACACAAATGTATATACTAAAACTGAAACGATTCGAGTGTGCAGAGGACGCAACCAGCCCTCCCCTCTCCCCTCTCTCGCTCTTCTACTGGAACGCGCGAGCACTCGACGGTTCAGCATTTCCAAGATTTCTGATGATAATAAACGCTAATCTCGGTACGCGACGAGCGATCGACCCAAAGTACGTCTGAGACCTCCTGGGACCCACCGGGTAGAAATTCTTGAAGAAATTCATTTCATACAGGGTGTTTCGTCTGAAACAGGACACCTAAATATCTCCTCTACCTCTGAAAATACAAAAAATGGTTATCTAAATTATTTCAAAAGACGAATCAGATGGAAGAATCGTTTTTTATAAATTGTAATTTTTTAATCGTTTTTTCAAGGTCATTCGTGTTTTTTTACATATATACACACATTTTTTGTTGTTGTATGTTATGGCAAACATTATTGTGCATTCATCCATGTTTAATAGCACGACCTTGAAATGACCGTGAACTCTAAAATTTGCTAATTAATGCAAGAACTTACTTTCAGCGACATTTCAGATTTCAACGGTAACAGAAATTCGGCCATGAACTTGAACTTGTAAATAATCACATTTAAGGTTTTACTAGAGATAGGGGTGGTGTACGTGCATACGTTCGCTGAACGGTCCAAGGTCATCTCAAGGTCAAATGATGAGATTGCCGTATCTTTCACCCATTAGTGTACAATTTTTGTCTGAAACGGTTTCCCATATTGTTAGTAGTTTTGGAGACATTTTGACCATGTCAAAAGTGGTAAACAGTAAAGCTCGAAACAAGAATACCCTCTTGAAACGTAGTCTATAAAAAAAACTATATAACTCATGCAACTTTGGTTATTTTGACTTGAAACAAATCAGGTCTGTACCTCGAATATCCATGAATGAGTGCGCAAAATCCCAATGCAAGAAGTGTAGTGGTACTGCTGAAAAAATTGCTACAAGTTAGTATAAAATGGTACCAGGATACACCCCCTTAAAACATACTCTTTATAAAACTGTGTATCTCGTGCAATTTTGATTACTTCGACTTGAAAAAATTCCTGCACATACTTCAAATTCCCATAAATGATTGTGCAAAATTCTAGTGCAAGAAATTAAAAAATTCCCCTGAAATAATTCCTAAAATTATGTCATGCAATTTTGATTGTTCTTATCTAAAAACGATAATGTATGTTCTTCAAACATCCCTTAATGAAATAGTTTAATCTTCCAAATAGGGTTAGAAAGGTAAACTTCAGCTCTGATTTGGTAACCATTTTTGCGGTGTTCAGCAGTGAGCTGGTTCACAAAAGATAGTTATTAACCGTACGCCGTATACTTAAATCTAGCGACAGGATAGGTCAAAATGGCGTCCGATTTTACCAAAGTCCGGTGAACCCGGCACACCAGGGACACAGACACGAACGTGTATACAGTATACGCGAATGCAAGCGCGCGCCATTTAAATCCGCATGGACGGATCGAGGTCCAGCGTATTATTACCATCTATAGGAACGTTGGCGAGCCATCAAAAGGTCGGTGATTTATGTGGTTGGCCGTCTTGCGGACTACGCCTCGTGTGCCACGGTTTCTTCTTCTTCTTCTTCTCTTTCTCTCCCCCCCCCCTCTCTCTCTCTTTTCTCTGGTGTGTCTGGCATTTTGCTGTGGTGTATAACACGGGGAGAGAGTCTCTCGCATATAGAGTCTCGCGAATATACAGAGGTGCAAGCCGGTCGGAAGACGAGGAAGAAGAAGAAGAAGCAGAAGAAGAAGGAGCCAAGGGACGAGAGAGTACTCTCTCGCCAAGAGAGAAGAACTCCCCGGACGATCGGGATGCTAATTCGTTTTGCTCGCTTCCTCGGCTTCTTCGTCCTTTTCTGCGAATGCAGATCGTCGGCGGACGACCTCGTGGAATGCGTTCCTCGTCTCGTCGAAGCGAGCGTGTCGATGCTGCCTAGGCCGAAGGGACTCTTGGACGCTCGTAGGATCCGCGACCGTTCCTTACATCGTACCTTCCTTCACTCGTTCTTTCATTCGTACCTTACTTCGTCCCTTACTTCCTTTCTCACTTCGGTCTTTTATTCGATCCATACTTCTTTCCTAAACTCTCGGACACATTTGACAATTTCGTGGCACCCATGGCTACATCTATTCAAATACTTCGTACTATCAGTTACTTCACACAGTTTCAAACGCACTTCTTCGAGATTGACGCCGATCTTCTTGTACGAGTCAACACAAATAGCCGACGATTTGAATCGGGTACGGAAATATCGAAATGTACACTGGGACATTAAAATGTTCTAAATTCAAGCTCAATGTGGATGCTTCTCATGATTTCGTGGCACCCATCAATTGCTTCACACAGTTTCAAACACACTCCTTCGAGATTGATGCCGATCTTCTTGTACGAGTCAACACAAATAGTTGACTATGACAATGTTCTAAATGCATCCTCAAAGCGGATACCGTGGATAATTCCGTGGCATCCATGGCTACATCTATTCAAATACTTCATACTATCAGTTACTTCACACAGTTTCAAACGCACTTCTTCGAGATTGACGCCGATCTTCTTGTACGAGTCAACACAAATAGCCGACGATTTGAATCGGGTACGGAAATATCGAAATGTACACTGGGACATTAAAATGTTCTAAATTCTCCCTCAATGTGGATGCTTCTCATGATTTTGTGGCACCCATCAATTGCTTCACACAGTTTCAAACACACAACTTCGAGATTAAGGTTGATCTACTTATTGGAGTCAACACAAATAGTTGATGACAATGTTCTCAATGCATCCTCAAAGCGGATACCGTGGATAATTCCGTGGCATCCATGGCTACGTTTGTTCATAGATAAACTTTTCTAGGAAGAATTTAGAAATAGCTATTACCTTAAAATTGTTTCAACAGATGGATTAATATAAATTATTTTTCATTTCCATTTTAAGTTGCTCCTCCAATCCCCTTTAACCGCTGTACTGCGGACCTCTTTCGCAATTATAAAATTGTTAACAATAACATTAAAAGCTTTGTATTTATAAATTTTTTTTTTAAATACATCTTTTAAGATAGATCTTGTAATCTGTTGTTCCTAATGTAACATTTGATTTGTTTAATTCAGCCGTCAGAAGTAGAGGAACTAAATGACAATTTTAACTCCGGTTCATAATAGACCCAGACACCGCGTCGAACGATTCAGATATGATTTTGCGACTTACACGGAGAAGACGCGGTCATGGGGAAATTTAGGGGGTTATATAGATAAAAATTAGACTATTATAAAATTTTGGTTACTTTTAAAATTATTAATTTTGTAGACAGTCAAATTGTGTAGAATGAAAATTTTTATCTAGAAATGAAGGGGATTATATAGATAAAAATTAGATTATTATAAAATTTTGATTATATTTAAAATGATTAATTTTGTAGACAGTCAAATTGTATAGAATGAAAATTTTTATTTATAAATTTAGGGGGTTATATAGATAAAAATTAGATTATTATAAAATTTTGATTATATTTAAAATTATTAATTTTGTAGACAGTCAAATTGTATAGAATGAAAATTTTTATTTAGAAATTTAGGGGGTATATAGATAAAAATTAGACTATTATGAAATTTTGGTTACTTTTAAAATTATTAATTTTGTAGACAGTCAAATTGTGTAGAATGAAAATTTTTATCTAGAAATTTAGGGGGTTATATAGATAAAAATTAGATTATTATAAAATTTTGATTATATTTAAAATGATTAATTTTGTAGACAGTCAAATTGTATAGAATGAAAATTTTTATTTAGAAATTTAGGGGGTTATATAGATAAAAATTAGATTATTATATATAGAAAATGAATTAGAGATACGTTAAGATTGATGAAGTTAGTGTTTCTTTCATATTATGATCCTTTTCAATAAAATTTTTATATTTTCTTGCCTATAGATATTATGAGTGTATTTTTCATGTGCAAAATACAATTAATTAAAATAGATAAACTGAACAGAAAAAAAATGGAAAAAAGGAATTTGAACACTGGCCTTCCCGGTAATGAATCTAGTACGTTACCATCACGCTGTTTAGCACTTGACAAAAAGTTCATCCAAAACTGTACTTAACGGCTTAACGGGTATAATGAAATTTAAATTGTAAATATCTCAAAACTTATTGGGTATCGACGCCTATAATGCTATATTTTCATAAACAGGGGAACGAAATCTACTAGTATGCAAAGTTTCGACAAAATCTAAGACCCGATGACCGCGTATTCTCCTTGTTAGAATAAGGTTGAGTATTAATAAATTGGAACAATGCCATTTGTACACGAGAAACAAAATTATTTTCCGGATTATAATTTGTACACCTAATTTCTTTGGTGCTACGCTGATGTTTTAGGGAAATTTTCTCCGTCAGACATGGCGCTGAGTACCTTAGCTACGACGCGGCGGTATTGTTATCCTCGTCGAGCGTTCATAGTGATTGCATCGCCGCGATACTCGATGACCGCGGACAAGCGTAGAGCGAAAGGGGAAATGCTCTCTAACTGTGCGGAAAAAAAAGAGAAATCGACGCCCAGATGGGAGATCGATGTCCTATAAAGAGAAATATCTGGCTTTTCGATGAGTCTCGTGGACTGACACTTTCCATCGTCAGTCAATGATCCGATACCATTTTTCCAAACTGTCTGAGAAAACCACGTTCCTCGTTTCCTACGTGTATCCATAATAGCACAAAGCAAAGCACATAACATAACATTAACAAGTACAACTACGGAGCACTAAAACCGACTACTTTATTGCAATACTTTCTAAAAATAACAACAGTGCATTGATTCACAATGTTTAGCGATTTGTATTATAATTAGACTGCACGGTTTATACAAAATAAAAATTGTCCGTTTTAATCGCAGGTCACAGGTAGCTATGTAGACATTTATTACTTTTCCCAATAATTTCAATGAACCGGAAGTAATGCAAAGAGATTTATAGATTCTTTCACACGTTGGATGACATGTCGGGTGACGGAATTTATTTATTCAGAGTGCAAAATGTACGTTGATACATTGATTGTATCAACTTGGATTAACCCTTAGCACTCGAATGGCGACTCTGAGGCGCCACTACACAAATTGCTACACCGTTATTCAGAATATTGTTCGCATGATTAAATTTGTTCAAATGTAATAAATTACTAAACATTTCAATATTTTTTGAGGTACTATATCATTTTTTGTACGCATATAATGAAAAAAATTATGTACAATGGAAATATTTTAGGTTAGAAGAAATGTTTGGTTTTTTAGTTGAAATAGCTCCGAGTGCAAAGGGTTAATATCCAGAAAGTGTAAGAAGGTTGAAGGACTACTTTCCAATTTTTATTTCATTAAATAAATTGTTCGTGTAGCAACCGCGATTATATTTTTTTTTCCTCGAGAGATGGCGTTGTTGTTTTGGTAATTATATAGAAAAGATCTGTGTACTCCGATTTTCATGAAATTTTAATATATTATAGATTTCGACATTTTGAACAACTTTTTCCTTTTCCAATATAGCGGGGTCGCTTTTAGTTTTCGAGATATTTGCAAAAAGCTATCGGTAATTTCATAACGGAAACCTTCTTTTTAGAAACACTGGGTGCGTGTGAAACACTGGGTGGGTGTGTGTGTGTGGTATTATGTCGCAAAACATAAACCATTATTTAACATAACCCAACATAAATCACTTCGATTTTATGGAATTTCTGAGATTGCTGGATTGGTACTTCGCGTATTAAATGTTTCCAAAATTTTGTCATAAGTGCATAAAATTATAATTATAACATATGTTAGAATAAATAAATTCATTGAATAATTTCTCGCGAACGCAGCTTCGCATCCTGCAGTGTTCCCGTGGTTCCAGCGTTAATCGAGGTCTACGACTTTTTAATCGGCGATCGAGTGATCAATTTATGCGAGCTGATAATTTGGAATTCAGTTCGAGAATCGCGAGGTCATTACTAGACTGCAAATATGCTTCTGGATTTATAGGTCGCGAGAATTTTCGTAGAGCGATAATTCGATGCGCGGACTTGAACAGAATTTAATGTGATCTTGTTGTTTCATTTCGGATCGGACCAACTCATTAACGGAGAAAATAACTTATTTATTCATTTAATTCATTCCACTTTCTTTTAATTCCTATATAGAAATGTACTGCGGCCTGCACAAATGTATAAAGCATACCGTGAAGGCTTTGCACGATCAAGCGTGTTCCTCGTTTTCGTTCTACAGAACAGCCGAAAAAAATCATAGATCAAGTTTCAAGCACTTGTTGCAAATAGAAAAATGTAATCTTCAAATCTGTGGTAGATTCATAGAGAGAACAAATTTTGCAACGTTTTTGCAGACGTTTAAAGTTGCGGCGTTCTCGAGGAAGATTGTGTCTTCAGTTTTCCACCTGCATCTTCCTTAGTTTTGATCCATAGGATAGTTAAAAAAAATTGTAGATCAACTTTTTAAGGTCTCGTAAAGAGGAAGCTTTGATCTTCAAGTCCGTGGTGGACTCAATCAAAAGACAAATTTTCCAAAGTTTTTACAGACGTTTTAATGTGCAATCTTTCCGAGATTGTCTACGGTTTCCCATGCAGAGCATTAACAAACCCCTATAATTCCCTATAAAATAACTTAGCAGTGGGAAAGTGGAGGCTTCAAGCTTTGAAACGTGTCCGGGTTCATTGCTGTACTATTTTTTTTTAAACGAAATTATCAGAGTTGAAACATTGACGATTTTAGGGGAATCAGAAAAATAGTTTTTGGATCCACTGTGGAAATTGGCAGTTTAATAATGATTGTAATGATAAAAGTATTAATAATAATATCGACGTTGGTTAACGTCTACAAAATTTGATGAAGGGTTAGAAATTCACGCGTGAAAGATGTACGCGTTCGTTTCTCGTGTAAAAAGACAGAGAGCAGCAAGTGGAACACAAAGATCGGCAGTTTTGCTTTCGTTGAAAGTGGAAACCGGAAACGAGACTTTTCTTCCGGCGTAAACGCGGGTTCCTCGGTGCATTTCACCGGCGCGGCGGGTTCGTTTATCAACATCGTTCGTCGATGTTAAACGCGTCTATACACACTGCTATACGTCACGCGATATATCGGTCCTCCACTCTCGCGCCGTACCAATGGCGGCTCCGAGAAGATAACGAAATACCGGTGAACGTTTTTTTCGCGATATTTCGCTTAACCGGCAAATATCAGCGCAGTGTTATGTCCCACATAGTGCTCGTTCAACGAAGAAATCGTTTACTTCTCGTCA
Source organism: Sphecodes monilicornis (assembly GCA_913789915.3). Classification (NCBI taxonomy): domain Eukaryota; kingdom Metazoa; phylum Arthropoda; class Insecta; order Hymenoptera; family Halictidae; genus Sphecodes; species Sphecodes monilicornis. The sequence continues at coordinate 5,638,396 of OU565301.1, read as the reverse complement.
AGATAGAATATTAGCCGACTGTTGCGTTTCACTTGGTTAAAACCGTAGACTAAAAAGATTCCGAAAATAACTGTTTCAAACTGTTATACAGTCACTCCCATTAATATTCGTACACTCTTAAAAAGACGATAACTCGTTTAATATTGGACCATACGACTTGGACTTCTTTGAGATGTTAGAATAATTAGTTTACTACATGACGTGAGAAAGAAATTATAAAACAATTGCAATTGGTCGGTATTGCAGAGAAAATACTAAAAATTGTGTTTTACAATTTTTTGATGTGGCTTATGTTGAAAATTTAAAACATCCATTTTGTAGATCTGTATCAATTGTATACATTTTCAAATTTTCATCCAATTTGGATTACGTGGAAAACAGCGACAGGCATCGAATGACGTAAGAATCCTTCGATTTATTACAGTTTATTGCAATTTTTACAATCTTCAAACAGTATTTGTTGAATTTTCAATATGGACACACATAAAACAGTTATAAATAACAACTTTTAGTATATTCTTTGTAATTCCGACCAATTACAATTTTTTCAAAATTTCTGTTTTTCAACGTGTAGTAAACTAATTGTTCTAACTTCTCAAAAAAAAAATCCAAGTCACATGATCCAATATTAAAAACGTGATCGTCTTTTAGAGTGTACGAATATTAATGGGAATGACTGTACATCGGTTCTGACTGAAACAGTTATGGAAAACCGATAACGTAACAGTTATGAGGGAGGTATCTCGGTTCTTTGGGATTGGACATGGGGGGGCGTGGCCAATATATATACATATATACATATATTATTATTATATATGTATATATTATTATTATTATATTATTATTATTATTATTATATTATTATTACTATTATATTATTATTATTATTATATTATTATTATTATATTATATATAGATATTATATATAATATATATATATATTATTATTATTATATGTATATATATATATAGCTATCCAATATGGCGACGAAGTGCTTGGTTTTAACATTGCATTGATATCTTTTTTTTGTTTTTACTTAAAATGTTTCGAAGGAAGGAGAAAACAATGTGTTAAGGGAAAAGCATCAGTATTATGGACAAATCCAGCTGGGGATGGCAGTGTTAAATTTAGAACTAACATATTGTGTTATATATTCTAAAAATTCCCATTGGTCGGAAGTGCGACGGAAAAAGTAAAGATCACAATTTTTAATTCTTTTATCTGTGTCTGTAAGATGTATACATCTACAAAGTTTCATCAAAATTGGTTAACATGAGGGTTAAATTCCCTGAAAAGGCTGAAAATCTGCAACTTTTACCCTAATGCTTTTATTCTGTAATGTTTGTAGCTCATAGTAACATTACCTGATTTCGATTAAACTTTGTGCATGTATATAACTTACGTAAATCTACAAAAGGCATATTTTAAATTTTCATTCATCGCTAGCATCTCAAGAAACACTGAAATCGTCTGGTCCAATTTTAAAACAGTTATTTTATTTTTAAAGATATACGAACACTTTTTACACCCCTCGTATCGGTTCTGACTGACAGACCTAACCTAGAACCGAAAAATAACAGTTATAGAATGTAACCGATGTAAATCAGACCCGATACACCTTATAACAGTTACGAGACATTTCCGGTTCTCCGTAACTGTTTCAAGAATCGAAACCGATATAATAACTGTTTTCAACCCCTGGTTAAATGCGTGGAAACTACCTATTATAACTTACACAGTTTAAGTTTATCTTGTTGTATGAAAATTATAAAGACTATTTTTATTAGCTTATATAGAAATAATTTTTACAAAGGCTTCTAACACGTTTTTATTTGCTTTTACACGATTTCTTTTTGCTTTTACATGATTTTTAACACAATCTCCACCTTGTAGAATAATAACCAGGTGTAATATATTGTGGATTTTATACATTTATAAAACAAACAAACAAAAAAGTGAAGATGTCGGTATGTTAATTTCAACTATTCTCAATTCTCACAATCGATGAAGAAGATTTTAATTTTGCATAAAGATCCACAGTCTAACAATTGGCTATTATTTTGTTAGCTTGTTTATTTAAATCGGTTTTTATTCTCAGATCAATTTTAATGTATTTTAACAAGAATAAAATGCGCAACTTTGCAGTTCCTTAGAAGACAATGGAATATATGGACATAATGAAAGTAACAAATAAACAGCATTTTACGATTATCTTCTTCGCAAAAAGCATGAAATGTTAACCCCCCTACGCAAACGTGTAGTATGTACTCGATAAATTATTGTATCGCTCACGTTGTTAAGGATATTATGAGCTCGATGAAGTGATCAATTCGATGAACGATGATAGGATATTAACGAGAATCGTGGGAGTGGTTTCGAATTCTCGTCACGTTCGTCTCTCGGAGTTTCTTTTCTGAATTCTTTGACCGCGAAAGAGCTCACTATCTCTCTCTTCCCTATTAAACTCGTTTCTGTTGTCCCTCTGGTGACAACCGATGATCTCTATTTATATCAATATTAATTAATGTATGTCCTTAATATCAGCAAAACGATCGCAATATTTGATTGAACAATATTAATCTTTGTGGAACCAACAGAAATTCAAACTTTTTACATTCGAGGCAATTTTATACTTCAGAATTCAGACATTTCATTTGATCTAGATCTTTTCTTGATTTTATATTTTACGTATTTTATTATACTATATTTATGTAGTAGATCTAGATCACTTCCACAACGTTATTTTATATTTTACATATTTTATTATACTATGTTTATTTAGTAGATCTAGATCAATTCTACAGCGTTATTTTGTATTTTATATATTCTATTATATTACATATTTATTTAGTAGATCTAAACAATTTCCATAACGTTACTTTATATTTTATATATATTTTATTATGCTATGTTATTTAGTAGATCTGGATCACTTTCACAGCGTTATTTTATATTTTACATATTTTATTATACTATGTTTATTTAGCAGATCTAGATCACTTCTACAGCGTTATTTTGTATTTTATATATTCTATTGTATTGCATATTTATTTAGTAGATCTAAACCATTTCCATAACGTTATTTTATATTTTATATATATTTTATTATGCTATGTTATTTAGTAGATCTGGATCACTTCCACAACGTTATTTTATATTTTACATATTTTATTATACTATGTTTATTTAATAGATCTAGATCACTTCTACAGCGTTATTTTGTATTTTATATATTCTATTACATTACATATTTATTTAGTAGATCTAAACAATTTCCATAACGTTACTTTATATTTTATATATATTTTATTATGGTATGTTTTTAGTAGATCTGGATCACTTTCACAGCGTTATTTTATATATTTTATTATACTATATTTATTTTTACTATTACCAAAATGATTAGACGAGGAAAAAAAATCGTATTTGGCTCCTGTATCTTGCAATATTGAGGCAGGGAATTATTATTTTGCATAAAACTCGGCTAGATGAGGATCTTAGAGCAATCTAGATCTTTCGGCATCCATGACAAAATTGAATAGACAAAAATATCTGATTAAAATCATTAGAAAAACAAATCAAATGTCTCTGTAGCAATTTTTTATTTTTCATAAAAAGTCTACTCATTAGTCGCATGGACAAAATGAGGACCTTTGAACAACTTGAGAATGTTAGGACAAGGTGGGGGGACAACCAATTCGTACTTCATTCGAAGTAAAGTACATATTTGTCAACGACGTAAGAGTTTGTTCGAATCAAGCAGAGGTAAAGTAAGTTTGAATCGTATCTACGGAGTCGCGTGCTTCTGCTTCTGGGGCCAGGCGATGATCGCGAATTCGTAGATCACGCAGCAGGGTCAGAACGACTCGAGTATCTCGAGGATCGCTCGTTAGCTCGAAATCGAAGCTGGGTGGTCGAACCCGAGGAATAGCCGGCTCTCGGATCTGGCTTCTTTCGTAGGTGAACACGTGGCTTGTCGTCGCGAGCGTGTGTGGATCGTAGGTGTAGTAGAGGGACAGAGCGCTTGGGCTAACACAACACGCAACACACACGAATATATATGTATTCATGTATATACGATATCCCGTCCACACAGGCTGCTCTCGCGGAGGACTCGTGAACCGCCTCTTTTATCCGGGGCGCAATTGAGTCAACGGCCTTTCGAAAGAAGTAACGGTATACGATTATTACTCCTACCGAGTCTATACTCACGAAACTGAAACATTTGCACGCGCCGCGCCGCGATGGAGCGAGCAGGTCCAAGCCGGAGCGAGCTCGAACGAACGGATTTTAGATGGAGCGAGATCGAGCGAGTTTGAGCGTATGGATCTTGGACGAAGGAAGTTAGAGCGTGTGGATTTTAATTGGAAGCGAGGTAGAGCAAGTTTGAGCATGTTGGAGCGTGTTGAAGCGAGTTGCAGCAGTTGGAGCAAGTTAAAACAAGTGGATTTTAGATGAAGCGGGTTGGAGCGAGTAGATTTTAGAGCAAGCGGATTGGAGCAAGTTAGAGCAAGTGGATGTTAGATAATGCGACTTGGAGCAAGTTGGAGCAAGTTACAGCAAGTGGATTTTAGATCAAGGGAGTTGATTTTAGATCGAGCGAGTTGGAGCAAGTAGATTTTAGATCAAGCGAGACAGAGCGAGTTGGAGCAAGTTAGAGCAAGTTAGAGCAAGTTCGAGTAAGTGGATTTTAGATGAAGCCAGTTGAAAAAAGTAAATTTTAGATAAATCGAGTGGATTTTAGATGAAGCGAGTTGGAGCGAGTAGATTTTAGAGCAAGCGGATTGGAGAAAGTTAGAGCAAGTGGATTTTAGATGAAGCGAGTTGAAGCAAGTTTAGATAAATCGAGCGGATTTTAAATCAACTGAGTTGGGGCGAGTTGATTTTAGATCGAGCGAGTTGGAGCAAGTAGATTTTAGATCAAGCGAGCTAGAGCGAGTTGGAGCAAGTTAGAGCAAGGTAGAGCAAGTTCGAGTAAGTGGATTTTAGATGAAGCGAGTTGAAGCAAGTAAATTTTAGATAAATCGAGTGGGTTTTAGATGAAGCGAGTTGGAGCGAGTAGATTTTAGAGCAAGCGGATTGGAGAAAGTTAGAGCAAGTGGATTTTAGATGAAGCGAGTTGAAGCAAGTTTAGATAAATCGAGTGGATTTTTAATCAACTGTCAACTTTGAACGAGCGAGTTGGAGCAAGTAGATTTTAGATCAAGCGAGTTAGAGCGAGTTGGAGCAAGTTGAAGCAAGTTGGAGCAAATTAGAGCAAGTGGATTTTAGATGAAGCGAGTTGAAGCAAGTAGATTTTAGAGAAATCGAGTAGATTTTAGATGAAACGAGTTGGAGCGAGTAGATTTTAGAGCAAGCGGATTGGAGCAAGTTAGAGCAAGTTGATTTTAGATGAAGCGCGTTGAACAAGTTACAGCAAGTGGATTTTATATCAAGCGAGTTGGGGCGAGTTGATTTTAGATCAACCAAGTTGAGGCGATCTGATTTTAGATCAAGCGAGTTCGAGCAAGTTAGAGCAAATGGATTGTAGATGAAGCAAGTTGAAGTGAGTTGGAGCGAGTTGAAACAAGTTGGACCGAATTGGAGCGAGGAGATTTTAGATGAGGCGAGGTAGAGCAAGTTGGAGAAAGTTAGAGCAAGTGGATTGTATTGTTGGATGAAACGAGTTGGAGCGTGTAAATTTTAGATAAAGCGAGTTAATTTTAGATGAAGCGAGTTAGAGCGAGTTGGAGCAAGTTGGAGCAAGTTAGAACAAGTTAGAGCAAGTGGATTTTAGATAAAGCGAGTTGAAGCAAGTAAATTTTAGATAAATCGAGTGGATTTTAGATGAAGCAAGTTGGAGCAAGGTAGAGCAAGTGGATTTTAGATGAAGCGAGTTGAAGCAAGTAAATTTTAGATAAATCGAGTGGACTTTAGATGAAGCAAGTTGAAGCAAGGTAGAGCAAGTGGATTTTAGATGAAGCGAGTTAGAGCGAGTTGGAGCAAGTTGGAGCAAGTTAGAACAAGTTAGAGCAAGTGAATTTTAGATAAAGCGAGTTGAAGCAAGTAAATTTTAGATAAATCGAGTGGACTTTAGATGAAGCAAGTTGAAGCAAGGTAGAGCAAGTGGATTTTAGATGAAGCGAGTTGGGGCGATCTGATTTTAGATCAAGCGAGTTCGAGCAAGTTAGAGCAAATGGATTGTAGATGAAGCAAGTTGAAGTGAGTTGAAGCGAGTTGAAACAAGTTGGACCGAATTGGAGAGAGGGGTTTTTAGATGAAGCGAGGTAGAGCAAGTTGGAGCAAGTTGGAGCAAGTTAGAGCAAACTAGAGCAAGTGGATTTTAGATTAAGCGAGTTGAAGCAAGTAAATTTTAGATAAATCGAGTGGATTTTAGATGAAGCGAGTTGGAGCAAGTTGGAGCAAGTTAGAGCAAGTGGATTTTATATGCAGCAAGTTGGTGTGAATGGAAGCGACTCGGAACAAGTTGGAGCGAATTGGAGCGAGTGGATCTTAACACTTTATCTACGGGAAGCCTGCTTTTTCAATAATTCTGTTGTACCAAAAAGAAGCTCAAAAATCTTCTCTACATAATAATCGCAAAAGAAATATATAGATCGTGTTACAGAGGGTGACTTGTTCATGATTGAATTTACTGTTGCTGATAATCCAATAAAAAATCCTTTGAAACAGATAATATACTTTCAAAAATCATGATATAATTTCCCGGTAGACAATGTATTAAATAAAACGTGTTCGAGCGAGTTGGGGCGAATTGGAGGGAGTGTATTTCAGATGAAGCGAGTTGCAGCGACTGGAGTTTAGTTGGACCGAGTAGAGCAGAGGTCGAGCAGAGTTGAAGCGAGTTGAAGCGAGCGTTTCGCAGATCGGTTTATGGCTATGGACTCTCGGCGATCGTTTTACGCACCGCGGTTGACAGATCGCCACCTTTAAACAATTCGCGAGGTGAAACGGCCCCGTGGAGCAACCATTTCTATAACGCGAGAGATCCTCCGAGCAAGCGACGCGTTTAACACTAGGTTTACGGAGCACTAAAATTGATTATTTTACATCGCTTTATAAAAATAATAAAATTTTATTTACTTAGATGTTCCGCGATTTTTATTGTAATATGTACACAAAAAAATAAATCTATTTAATAATTCCTCACGAATGCCTCCTTAATAATCGTAAATTAAAAATTTTGAATCCGTCATTTTGACGGGGCCCGTAAATCTAGTGTTAACGAACCTTTTCAAACAGTGACGACGATAGAGACTTTGTTGAGAGATTCTGATTGACCGTTCGTAATCGTGTCAACGACTGGAGGTACTACGAGATTGCACCGACACCGTCGAACACTCTCGTAGAATCGCTCTTGATAACTAAACAGCGGATTTTTATGCATAATTGTCGCGATCAATTCTGAGATGAGTTATTCTTTTTCTTCTTTAGAACTTTTGAATCGAATTGAACTATTGCAATCGTCTAATAGATTTGTTAGTTGCATGTAGGATATGTTTTCAAGATGCCAGTGTATTTTGGTTGTTCTGAAATAAATGACAATTTCATAAATGTCACGAATGATATGGCATTAAAGTCTCCAGCAGTAATGTACGCTAACAAAATATCACCTCTACATCATTATAGAAAAGATTGTAATGTTTTGCAGATAATATTTGATATTGTAATTAAAGTTTAATGTGTAGCAGTCTTTTAGCTATTGATCTTAAATAACTTTTCTCCTTAACAATGAAGCACATCAAATAATATATGTATCCGTAATAGACAATTTCAGTGTTTTTCTTAAATTAGCATCGGCATTTAACGAGTTTAACACTAGATTTACGGGGCCTGCCAAAATGACGGATTCAAAAAATTTGAATTTACGTTTATTAAGAGTGTAAGGAGGCATTCGCGAGGAATTATTAAATAGATTTATTTTTTTGTGTACATATTACAATAAAAATCGCTGAAGATCTAAGTAAATGCAATTTTATTATTTTTATAAAGCAATGTAAAATAATCAATTTTAGTGCTCCGTAAACCTAGTGTTAATAATAACGAACAACGTGGAACGCAAATGAGCAATTTTAGCAAACATTCCAAATAACTTCCGAGTTCTCATACGGGTTACGGGTGTGAGAAAATTTGTGTTTTAATTTGTTGTCTAAGGAATGGAAAACTAACTTCATTGTCGCACATATGCCCCGTTTGGAAATCGAGCCTCGAACATGTTCGACAGATTTTTGCCGTGAAAGTGGCACACAGCGGAATCACTAAACAGGTATTTAGCGCGGCGAGCAATCAGGATGAATTCGGTCGTGAATGTGTTTCAACTTTCAAAATGCACCCAGCGCGAGGAGCGTCACCGTTTGCCTGGGAAATAGGAACTGCGTTTAGGATCTACACATACATACATAAATACATACTTGTACATGCTAGAGATAACTGCGCTCTTTCCTGCGCCTCGAACGAGCTCGAACCGTCCGTGAACCGAAGCAAACTAGTTTCGAACGATACCACGATTTCTTCCAGCACTTTCCAACGTGAAAACCATCTTCAACATCTCACAAATTTTCCACAGACTTTTCTAACCGTTAATTTTCGAAATTTGTGCAATGGAAACAATATTAACACTAGGTTTACGGAGCACTAAAATTGATTATTTAACATTGCTTTATAAAAATAATAAAATTGTATTTACTTAGATCTTCAGCAATTTTTATTGTAATATGTACTCAAAAAAATAAATCTATTTAATAATTCCTCACGAATGCCACCTTACATTCTTAATAATCGTAAATTAAAAATTTTTCAATCCGCCATTTTGACGGGCCCCATAAATCTAGTGTTAAAGTAACTTTTTCCTTACCGAAAATGCTTACCTCGGCTTTGTTAAGGAGTTATTAACTAAAAACATGAACCAATTATAGCGCGACTATAGCGAACGGATTCCGGCTCAGCGATAGGTTCCGCTGAACATGACGTTGCCATTGGTCGAGCCAGAATCCGTCTGCTGCAGCCGCGCTCTGATTGGTCCGTATTTTTCGTTGATGACTCCTTAACAAAGCCAAGGTGGCCATTTTTGCAAAGGGAAAAGTTACTTTATATAACCCCAGGAACCACCCATTTCAAGCGCTTACAACATTTTTGAGATTTTATGAATTTATAACAAAAATAAATCGTTTTAATTTAAAACTAAAGAGGCATTAAAAGTATTTAAGAACATCGACGTATTATATTTAACAAATTGAGATCGTGAAAGAAAAGACGACATTTCCTTGCAATTGATCATTATTATTACTAGATGGCGCATCACTAAAATTGATTATTTTACATTGCTTTATAAAAATAATAAAATTGTATTTACTTAGACCTTTAGCGATTTTTATTGTAATATGTACTCAACAAAATAAATCTATTTAATAATTTTCACGAATGCCTCCTTACACTCTTAATAATCGTAAATTAAAATTTTTTCAATCCGCCATTTTGACGGGCTCCGTAAATCTAGTATTAAACGTCACTATGTCATCCTAATATTTGTGACAATACTATTTTGTTCAAAGTTTATTCATCACCATATAACACAAACACACAAACATGTTCCTATTAATTCTCTACGAAAAGGTCGCCAACAATTGAAAACATTAATGAATTACTTGTTATACTATTAGGTTGGTGCAAAAATTATTACAATCTTGTTCTTGAATTTTAGCTCAATATATTTTGCATTATAGTCCAATTGGAGGTAACCTACAAATGACCGTTGCATGATCAACTTTTAGTTCTTTTGCAAACTCACGAGATGTTTATTGAGAATCTGCTACAATAATAGCCCTTGGTTCATCATTACCAATTGCAGAAGGACGTCTGCGAGCCTCTTCATTTTCGAGACTTTTGTCTCTGTTACGAAATTTTGGAAATTAATGTTGAGTTATACGTTTATTAATAATCCCTTGACTAAACGCATTGTAAATATTGCGAGCAGTTACTTCCGCTTTGCATCTTAATCTGAGCTCATATAAAAAGACAACACGAATTTGTTTTTTCTCTATTTTCACTTTAACAGCGAACATAACCAAACAATAAACAGTTACGAAACAAAAGACAGAACACAAATTGGTAGAGGAAAAATCACACTTTTCATTGCCGTACAGTCATTTCAGAAAACTCGCTGAAATTTAAACTGATGAAAGCCACAATTATTTTTGCATCAACATAGTATTTATAACTAGACTGCGGATTTTTATATAAAATAAAAAATGTCTTGATTGTAAGACACCGGAGCTGCATAGAAAACTATTTATTTTTTTTAATCATTGTAATCGGATGAAAACAATACAACAGCATGTTTGAATTCGTTCAATGTTTTTTCTGTTTTCCATTGGAGCTACTAATTTGTATTATAAATGCGTGAAATTGGAAGTTTAATTATAACAGTACTGTTTAGATGTAGATAACTAGACTATTATCGTCTATGCAAAGGACAACGACAATTAAACATTTACATTAATCACTTGCAGTATTATTTCTTTATTTTCTATGTATATTCATATCAAAGCTTAAACAGTGATAACAGACGGATCAAATTTTTATTCCGATTTAAAAGAGACGAATTAATAACCATATTTCGGTGACTTTCTTTATTGTGCAATTTCTGCACTTAACTCTCGGACAGTGGCTCTTTTTCGTAGCTATAAAATTAATATTAGGAGGTTGAATAAGTTCTCGCTGTTCTTTTTTATGAAATGAATGCTTTATTTTAAAAAATTGGTAAAAAATATGTTCTTGAAAGTATTGTCTCTCGCTAGCCATTACTTTTCCCCATCCTTCTGGCAGCATAGTAATTCCATGTCGGAAAAACGACATGTTTTTTGAGGCAATCCAAGAGTGGACCCATTATTTGATATATTATATTTGATATATTTGATTACAATGTTCATTTTTCATCAACGCAAAAAGACTTTTCTGAACATCTCATGGCGTTGCTTCAGTACTTTTTGTGGATTCCAATACTTCAGTGTGTAAAAATATAAATTTCGATCATTTAGAAATGTTTCTAGGGCTGTATCGAATATGAAATATTCAATTGCAAAAAGATAAAGTGTTGTGTTTCACTAATCGACGCATTCCTATTGGCCCACGCGGCAGAAGCTCCATCGCACCTCTTATTCCAAAATACTTTAACGATCGTCATTAATTTGTACCGGCTATTATAGTTACTACCAGAGAGCCAATAAAAGCGATTCTCCACGAAGTCAATTAAAATTCATGTAACAGTAGATAAAAGAACAGGATACAATAAAACGATGATGTATCCTAGTCAAACCAAAGAAAATCGGCGAAACGAATCGTACAGAGAACGAACGATTTCCTCTGACAAACGAAACAATAAAAATAAATTATTTACACATGAAATTACTCAAACCATGTCCAACAAATTTTGTTATTTGATTAAACAACAATGATCAGACCGTCTATCAACTGCAGTTTTACAAAGTCAATCAACTTTTCGATCCAAGCATGTATTGTAAACATCGTAGGAAATCTGAATAAATTCAATCATAACTTCTTTCAGTTTCTACCGGCATGTAGTCAGCTTCTTTCTCAATAAATTTCACTTATAATTTTTCCGTTATAACAAACGCGAAAAAGATCTCATCTCTTGAGAAAGACCCACATCTGGGTCGAAAGGTTGAGTTTCCAAAGAGGTTTCTAATTTGCATAATTGCTAATTTGTATCATTGATCGAACCTGTGCGCCGAAATTCGGACACAATTAATCAATAACTTCTTTAGTCAAGCACACATTATTATAAAAAATCGTAGGGTATCTGAATAAATTAATTCTTGGCATTTTTGTAAAATGGTACGTACGAGTTACTTTTAGTGCTCGGTAGGTTCCGTGTGAATTGTTATTATAAAAATCGTAGGGGAAATCGGTACAAGTTATTCTTCGCAAGGTTAGAGTAGATGCATCGGCTGTAGATTGTTCAAATCGTTAATTGCATCGTAAGAGAGCGAAAAGAGGATTTGTTCCGGATAGATTCGACACCGTAGCGTTTCGAGAGCAAGGAACGAGAGACGTGCTGGCCTCTCTCGCGATCCTCACTGTTCATTCCGTGGCGGAATCGAAGGTTCGGTGTCACGTGGCACGAGCCTCGTCGGTTCTTCTTCCCTCTTTATCTTGTCCGGAGGAGTCTCCAGGACTTCTTGAGGTCGAGGAATTTAATAACGGACGAGGTCGAGTCGCGCACTCGAAAAAGAGAGACCAGATCGGACAACACGGCCTGTTGGTGACCAGAGGAGAGCCCCGGGAGAAGGTTGCGCTCATTCATAGGAATTTTACAGGTTGTCAGGCAGGTTTGACCGGCCTTTGTCATGGAAGTAACTCCATAGAGAGCCCACCGTGAACCGAAGAGAGAGAAAGAGACGGGGGCCTACGATATTTGTTCGCTTAGGCCAAACCCAGCGACGAATCACAGATGAATTTAGACAACCACCGAACCGTATACCTGCGTGAGGACACGACCCCAGAGGCCTGTCGCTCGTTAGACGATTATATTCGGAGATGGATGCGAACGGCTACGAACTAGCCAGGAAATAGAGAGAACGGAGAGAAAACAAAATCATGCCGAAAGGATCCAATTGAATCCTGATCGGACAATGCTGTTCGATAGAGCAGAGACCTCGTGGGGACTCATTTTCGCGAATATCTCGAATAATACCGATCCGTGTAATTCCCCAGTGTTTTACCGGTCAGGGCTAATTGTTCTTGCTGAATTTTCTTCCTTGAAGCCGTTATTACACCACGGAATTATTAAAAAATTGTTATTTGGCGAAAATCTCGAGTAATACCGATCTGTGTGATTCCCCAGTGTTTTACCGGTCAGGGCTAATTATTCTTGCTGAATCTTCTTCCTTGAAGCCGTTATTACACCACGGAATGATTAAAAAATTGTTATTTGGCGAATATCTCGAGTAATACCGATCTGTGTGATTCCCCAGTGTTTTACCAGTTAGGGCTAATTATTCTTGCTGAATTTTCTTCCTTGAAGCCGTTATTACACCACGGAATGATTAAAAAATTGTTATTTGGCGAATATCTCGAATAATACCGATCCTTGTGATTCCCCAGTGTTTTACCGGTCAGGGATAATTGTTCTTGCTGAACTTTCTTCCTTGAAGCCGTTATTACACCACGAAATTATTAAAAAATTGTTATTTGGCGAAAATCTCGAATAATACCGATCCGTGTGATTCCCCAGTGTTTTACCGGTCAGGGCTAATTATTCTTGCTGAATCTTCTTCCTTGAAGCCGTTATTACACCACGGAATGATTAAAAAATTGTTATTTGGCGAATATCTCGAGTAATACCGATCTGTGTGATTCCCCAGTGTTTTACCAGTTAGGGCTAATTATTCTTGCTGAATTTTCTTCCTTGAAGCCGTTATTACACCACGGAATGATTAAAAAATTGTTATTTGGCGAATATCTCGAATAATACCGATCCGTGTGATTCCCCAGTGTTTTACCGGTCAGGGCTAATTGTTCTTGCTGAATTTTCTTCCCTGAAGCCGTTATTACACCACGAAATTATTAAAAAATTGTTATTTGGCGAAAATCTCGAATAATACCGATCCGTGTGATTTCCCAGTGTTTTACCGGTCAGGGCTAATTGTTCTTGCTGAATTTTCTTCCTTGAAGCCGTTATTACACCACAGAGTGATTAAAAAATTGTTATTTGGCGAATATCTCGAATAATACCGATCCGTGTGAATCCTCAGTGTTTTACCGGTCAGGGCTAATTGTTCTTGCTGAACTTTCTTCCTTGAAGCCGTCATTAGGCCCTCGAATTATTTATGACGAAAATGAATAGGTAAAATAGAAAATTGTAGGTTCATTAGAAAAAAGTATTTTAAGAAGAAACACATTGCGATTCGAGTTCTGTTTCTTGCAATCATGTTGGACAATTCTTATTCTGCTTAAAGATGCGCCATCTAGTAATAATAATGATCAATTGCAAGGAAATGTCGTCTTTTCTTTAACGATCTCAATTTGTTGAATATAATACGTCGATGTTCTTAAATACTTTTAATGCCTCTATAGTATTAAATTAAAACGATTCGTTTTTGTTATAAATTCATAAAATCTCAAAAATGTTGTAAGCCCTTGAAATGGGCGGTTCCTGGGGTTATTTAAAGTAACTTTTTCCTTTGCAAAAATGGCCACCTTGGCTTTGTTAAGGACTCATCAACGAAAAATACGGACCAATCAGAGCGCGGCTTCAGCAGACGGATTCTGGCTCGGCCAATGGCAACGTCATGTTCAGCGGAACCTATCGCTGAGCCGGAAACCGTTCGCTATAGTCGCGCTATAATTGGTTCATGTTTTTAGTTAATAACTCCTTAACAAAGCCGAGGTGAGCATTTTCGGTAAGGAAAAAGTTACTTTAACACTAGATTTACGGGACCTGTCAAAATGACGGATTCAAAATTTTTTAATTTACAATTATTAAGAGCGTAAGGAGGCATTCGTGAGGAATTGTTAAATCTTACAATATTACAATATTACAATAAAAATCGCTGAAGATCTAAGTAAATACAATTTTATTATTTTTATAAAGCAATGTAAAGTAATCAATTTTAGTGCTCCGTAAACCTAATGTTAAATAACCACAGGAACCGCCCATTTCGACGTTTTACGACATTTTTGAATATGCACGGTTGCATCTTCGGTTTTTATTAAGATATCTAATTTTACCTTTAAATCAATTTGATTTCAAGTGCATTATTTTTATACAAGTGGTAAAACACCACATTGACCATAGTTTTATGCGATGTTCGATGAAAATGTAGTGATTAAGTAAAACACTACTTGTGGATCATAAAAATATTTACAAAATGGCGATGACAATCTTATAATAAATGGGGAACGTAAACGAGCAAAGTAATTCGGTACTTCATCGACAGAATTTGTTGTATCCAATGGTGCTTGGATGAACGAGTTTATTTCGAAAAAATTTGCTAAACGTTACAGTTAAATATCGGACATTTCATGTATAACAGCTCTGGTGACCAGTATAAGGCATTTCTGCGGTACCAGGCGAGAAGGAAACTTTCAACCATGCCTCGCAATACGAACAACAGAACGAAAGGCGAACGTTTCTCGCTCGTCCATCCGACGATTTTTTTTTTCCCCGAGCCGTTCGCTGTCGTAATATGCCGCGATTGCCATTTCTGGCTCGTTGCGATACGCGACGTATTAGTCATAGCTGCATACCGTACGGAAAATTGAGACATCCGGCAAGGACGTCGGCTGCCGCTGCTGCTACTCGAGTTAGAAAATTTAAAGAACAGTCTGTAACACCGTCTATGCAAATATAAGTACTGCGTGTAACGCGCGATATGCCCGAAGCTCTGCCATACTCGCCTGTGTACGGATAATACACTATATACAATATCGTGTGTATACTAACACGCGCGCGCGTGCGCGACGCTTCTTGCAACCTTGACGATCAAGAATGTGTTTGACCTCCTGCCGGATAATCCTGCTCCTCGGCACCTCGTTAATGCTCGGCGTGTCCTTAAAACCCTGCCGGCCTTTTTTATTTATCACGCGAAGAAACTCGATCGACGCACCACTACATTAACACGAATTGTTCGCACTACGAACTCCGTGTCCTTTCTGCGGTTATGTTCTTTGTGCATCTGTTATTGTGCAATTTCTGCACTTAACTCTCGGACAGTGGCTCTTTTTCGTAACTATAAAATTAATAAAATTCAGATCATTCACCGTTTTATTTAGCAATTTTTCAAAACACACTTTTTAACCCTCTGTCTACCGTAAAAAAAAACTTTCATTATGCGATAGAAAATTTATACCACAAAACGTAGTAAATATAAAAAAAAACTTTTAGCTTTGAATAATAAAAAATAAGAAAAGTAACAAAGTCATGCAACGACAAGATCCCAAGAATTTTAATAGTTTAAATAACCGCAGTATCTGCATACAGTCGGGTCCAATGGACCCGCTTGGTAGACAGTTAAGATGATTCTTGAAGACCTCATTAATCTTTCTGTTGATCTTAACAACATTTTATTGCAACATTTTATTTATTCAATATTACCCTTCAAGAACGGCTATCACAATTCGAGATTTATTAGGTTATTTATTTATTTAGGTTATTATTAGTATACGACGGAAGGTGAATATCAGTCATACAAGCCTCGCCCACTCATGCTTTAGAGCAAGGGTGCCTAACGCTGGTTCTCGGAGCAGATGTTGCTGCTTCCCCTCTTCGCCTGCTCGTGAGTCAGTCCCCACCATGTCCACTCCTACTTTTCCTTACTCACTACTACTACGTGTACATGTTCATGTACATAAGACTTCTGTAGTGGCGGTGGGGGGCTTGTACCGAAGGAAAATGTCGGAGTGGACATAGTGGGGACTGACTCGCCAAGCAGGCGAAGAGGAGAAGCAGCAACATTTGTTCAGAGCCAGCGTTAGGCACCGCTGCTTTGGACCAATCATGCTACAATAAGCTACACCTGTCTCCCAGAGAAAAACTATAGTGTCGTTTGTTGATGATACCTGTTTTCAAACGATTAAGAATGCAGTCTCGACATTTTCGTACGTTCCTAAACAAAACCAAAACGATTCGAACAGTGGCGCACTCAAGGGCCCCTGCCCCCCACCCTCCCCCAAGAAAAAGGAAATAGAACACTGGAAAATTGACCAAACTGTGAAACAGCTGCTTCCTCTCCGATTTCGATGTTTCTTGGATATTTTATATGTAAAAAGCAAAAGTAAACGACAACTTTGAACAACTTTTCCCTAATTTATGAAAAATATTAGCAACGCTCATCTGATCGGGTCGAAAAATTGATCGGAATTTGTAAATTTGTGTAATTCGACCGTAGAGGCAGGTGTTCCTGTTGGAATGGTTGTTAAAACAACGAACAAGGAATCTCCTTTTGTTTTTTTTTCACACGCGGTTTAAAACGGTCGTATATTATGTAGGTTTAAGAGTTTCGAGATTATTGCAAATAATCTGCACGTTCGACGTCGCGCCTTCTTCTTCGATTGCAACGCTTGTTCTTTGTTTGTTTTTTCTTTAAAGCGACGTTCGAATACGGAGTCGATGCGTTGTCTTTAAAATTTCTTGGACCTTGTTGAGAGAAAAAAAAATCATGTTATAGCCAAAATGGTGTAGCAACATCGGAACGCGCATACCAATCGCAATGATGATAAAGAGTATAGTCGATACATGAACGGATATTGAAAACGGAATGTGGAGTCATGCGAAGTGTTAAAGAATGTACTATATGTTATAAATAGACTGCAACACGGCAGTGGAATATATCGATTATTTTATAAAAAAAAAGTTTTAATTTCTCTGTTTGTATCATATTTATTTTAACGCAATTCAGATGTTTGTTTATGGTGTACAATATTTGTATGTTCATCATTTACCTTCGACTTTATTCTCTTTGCAATAATCTCGTAACGTATTGATTGGAAATTACTATTTTAGATTAATGATCCTAAATGAAAATTGGTCAAGAACGTGGTGCAACAATGTCTGAATAATATTGAGTCAAGAAAATAGCATTTTTTCAATTAAGCAAATTACAATTATTTTATTATGTAGATCAAATTAAGTACTATCAACTATTGACTATTAAGTGAACGTTCTTGTCCTCTTCATATTTTTAATTATAATGAAATCTAAAACCATTGCTGAACCCATTCCCTCTAAATAATTTCAATACCTCTGCTAGCTAAATTGTAAAATGAAATTAAGTTTGAAAATGCAGAAATGCCTTGAAGTTCACGCTGTTACTTGGATCAAATCAAATACTATCGAATATTGGCTATTCAGAGGCCCTTCTTGTCCTCTTCATATTTTTAATTATCATAAAATCTAAAACCATTGCTGAACCCATTCCCTCTAAATAATTTCAATACCTCGGGTAGTTGAATTGTAAAATGAAATTAAGTTTGAAAATGCAGAAATGCCTTGAAGTTTACGCTGTTACTTGGATCAAATCAAATACTGTCGACTATTGGCTATTCAGAGGCCCTTATTGTCCTCTTCATATTTTTAATTATAAAATCTAAAACCACTGCTGAACCCATTTCCTCTAAATAATTTCAATACCTCTGCGAGCTAAATTGTAAAATGAAATTAAGTTTGAAAATACATAAATGCCTTGAAGTTTACGCTGTTACTTGGATCAAATCAAATACTAACAACTATTGGTTATTCAGAGGCCCTTCTTGTCCTCTTCATATTTTTAATTATAAAATCTAAAACCATTGCTGAACCCATTTCCTCTAAATAATTTCAATACCTCTGCTAACTAAATTGTAAAATGAAATTAAGTTTGAAAATACATAAATGCCTTGAAGTTTACGCTGTTACTTGGATCAAATCAAATACTAACAACTATTGGTTATTCAGAGGCCCTTCTTGTCCTCTTCATATTTTTAATTATAAAATCTAAAACCACTGCTGAACCCATTCCCTCTAAATAATTTCAATACCTCTGCTAACTAAATTGTAAAATGAAATTAAGATTGAAAATATTTAAATGCCTCGAAGTTTGCAGAGCCGCAGCGAGCTGTTTGCAGCTAATAGAAAATTCACGAAGTTGGATACATGGGAACCAATGCGAGTATCGTCGAATCCGATCGACTGGATTGACAAACTCTGTCGAACAGGCCGGTACAAACCTAACCGAAGCGACCTGCTCAATAAACAGACGTGCATCAGCGACCAATAATCTCCAAATCATTATCTTAACACGCGGGACGCGTACACGCGCGCGTTACGCAACGCAGCCTTTACATAATACGTGTTACGTTAGACTGTTAGGCGTTCTAACTGCGATTAATCTGTTTTTGCGAATCATCGATGTTTCCTCTGTGTCGCGCAGTTCTTCTGCACGGAGATTGCGATCTTCCAATCCTTCAATGTGCATTTGCAAAATTTTTTTTCAATTCCAATTTGCATATCAAACGTACAAAAATCTGACCATTTGATGTCTAGATTTACGATTCTCGAGGTGTTGTCGATATAAACTGCGATAAATTCGTTAAAAACTATAACAACGAACCTGCACTAATTTTAACTCTTTGCGGCACAGGATTTCAGATAATAAAATAGACCCATGTTGCATAGAAATTGTATTGCATTTTAAATGAAACAAAATTGGTATATTTTTATTAATAAAGGTATCACATAATGTAAAAACATAAAAAAAATACTAATAGTTTAATTAAATTTGTTGTTATAGGGTGGGACTCAAATAGTCCACAAATTTAAGCTTTAGTTTTTATTATAAAGCTCTTCAGTTGCTTATATGGAACTAATTTTTATAAAAATTAACTTACTTCTACAATTTTTCACATAAAACCAGGAGAAAAAGATTGTCGCAATAAATCTTCCGCTTGCAACAATTGATGAACCTGTATTGGCATGTTCAATGTTGCCAACACAAGTGAATACGTTTGTAACATTTGTTGAAGATATTACCAACTGCTGTACGTAAACAAAACGAAATATAAACCTGTGCGCATGCGGCTATTGCAATATTTCGAGGTGGGACTAAAAATGTCCCACCATGCATTACGGTGCATCAAAAAGGTGGGACACTTTTAATCCCAGCGTGCCCCAAAGAGTTAAAGTTTGAAACCTCTACTTTCGCACTCGTTCGATTTTGCCTAAGAAATTGTAAACGACAGTACACAGTTGTCTAAAACATAATACATATTGAAACGTCTGTAGAATCATTACAACATTTTTTTTTAGAACGAATCCACCACTGAAGACTGAACCTTCCTCTTTACAACTTCAGCTTAAGAATTGATGTACGATTTTCTTTCGGCCGAGAGATCGAATTTTGAATGGAAGATGTACCGCCAAGAATAATATCAGGTCTGTGAGGTTGTATTTAATATAGAAAAGAAACTGTTTATTATAACGTGATTAATATAATGCTTAGTATAATAGTACTTAGTGCTTAAAAGATTTAATATAAACTCAATTCCCGCGTGTGCACAATCCCGCAATATTCCTGCACTTCTCTCCCACACCTACATCCCGCACACACACAAATTTTACCGCCGCGCCATCTATACGCACATCTCCATACCAATGTATATAAAATTACTTCGCCCTTCACAAGGTCGTCCCATAAGTTCGTGCCGTTTACTGTTTTACTATTTAAATTAATATTTGAAACGTACTTCCAAAGTCAACGAAAAAATATAACCACCTTCTCTACAACCTCTTCCCACTTTTTTGGTAAAGATATTATACCGTCACTATAAAATTTCTGTGGTTTTTCATTAAAATACTTTTCAATCCGCGGCACGAACTTATGGGACAACCTAGTATAAGTTACACCATGAAGTGTACCCCGTTTTTATTGCATATAACAGCTCAAAAAAATTCGTAAATCAATATTTAGGGCACGGCTGGAAATTTTCGTCTCAATTGAGACAAAACCGTCCCCCACCATAGCGCCCACTGCACCCCACCAGCATCCGCCGTTTCCACAGTGGGAGGAAGTGCATGGAAACCTCGCGCATGAAAGAGAGGTGGGTGGGAGAAGCAGGCGTTTGAGGGGTTTCTACCGTGCCCATCACGGATTTAGGGTCTCTGTATAAAGAGGAAAGTTCAATCTTCAAATCCGTGGTACATTCATTCCCGGAACAAATTTTTTAACATTTTTACAGTCGTCTCAAATTGCATTTCAGAGAAAGAACGTATTTTCGGATTTTTACCTACGGTGTCGTGTAAAAATATCCTAGCGTAAAATGGACAATCGAGTGCGGAAGTAGAAGCTTGGAGTCTAGGTTCATTGTCGTAACATTTTTTTAACAAAATTATCACAGTTTGTATCGGCAATTTATCGGGAACGACCGTTTGAATATATTTTGCATCCATTGTGCATATGTTGCACAGTAAATTAGCATCAATTGACGTTTCAAGTGCAACGATAAACAAACAAGCAATTGAATATTAGACACGGCTTGGCAGGAAACAATGTGAAAGTCGTCAGCAAGGTGACACGCGAAAATGGTCCAAACGCATCGCGATTCGCGATAGACTCGCTCGTTCACGAAACGAGTCGAGTATGGTCGAAGGTTTCGCGAGGAATCGCACACTATGGAGGAACACGCGCGTGAACGTCAGGGCCGTGCAAACGTTCATGCTTCCCGTGAGAACCGATGTCTCCATGGCAGCATAATTCATATGCACGCCAACGCGCTATAGTCTGGAAACCCGCTTTTTATGGCCGAAGGGCATTTGCTTTTTAAGATTAAGATATTGAAAAAAATTTTTTGCAATATTTCACCTGCTTTGCAAATATTTACATCTTAACAAAACAGTACAGGGTGGGGCAATATCTTTGTCCACCTTGAATATTTCCGTTAATTGTAATGATATGAGAAAATGATATATACAAAAGTTGCACGGTATCGAGGGGGAAATATTGTGATGTAGAAATTTTTTATGTGCGTGAAGACATTTCGGAGATTTTGAGGTCTCCTTGATTTCTTTAAATGAAAAGACCTACTTTTTGAATCATGAATCGATAGAGTATCAAATTCTGCGTAAAAATGTATTTGACCTCTATATGTCCTAATGTAATTGTTAATGAGATATTATCGAAATAATTTTCCATATGTTCTCACCATATTCAAGTTGAGGGATATCAGTTCGATAAACTTCCAGGCACATAGCAGTGATGCCAGATCGGTTAAATCGAGGGGAATACAATTTACCACCGCTCTAGTGACCGGAGTAATATGTGACACGTTGCGCGGCACGTCACGTGACTAATCTACTACGGTCTTAGTGGGGGACGTTGGAGTGTGCTCAGGTAGTGGAATGGGATAGTGGAAGGGGAAAAGGAGGAGAGGAAAATCCACCCAGTTTTGTGTGTTTCTGTCATCAGAGGCACGTAGTGGGTACGTATGGAAAATAATATCTCGTTAACTATTACATTAGAACATATAGAGGTCGAATATGTTTTTACGCAGAATTTGGCACTCTATCAATTCATGATGCAAAAAGTAGGTCTTTTCATTTAAAGAAATCAAGGAGACCTCGAAATCTCCGAAATGTCTTCACGCACATAAAAAATGTCTACATCACAACATTTCCCCCTCTATACCGTGCAACTTTTGTATATATCATTTTTTCATATTATTACAAGTAACGGAAATATTTAAGGTGGACAAAGTTATTGCCCCACCCTGTATAATAAATGACAATTAATAACAAAACACTATAATAAATAACAATTTTGACAACAATAGGTGAATGTAATTTCAAACAGTGTAAAGATCGAAAGAGTTTAAGAATATCAACACGTTCCTCACAACTTAATAAAACCACCAAAGAGAGAAATAAATTCCTACTTACAAGGAGAATACGCGGTCATGGGATCTCAGATTTTCTCAAAACTTTGCATATTGGTAGATTTCGTTCTCCTGTTTATGAAAATGTAGCATTACAGTATTTCATCGGTAATTGTCCCAAATGTCTCCGACATAATTGTCCCTGAGATATCCCCACTAGTGCGGGGTGTACCTCCTTGAGGGGCCACGAAGTTCGAGAGGCCTCGGTCGCCGAGAAATATGATACCATGCGGCTCAGGTATATCGGTGAGACCACACTAATCCGAATTTCCAACTTCTTTATTATTCATTATTTTTTTATGAGACTTCGATGGCCATATTTGTGGCGTTTTTATAATAAAAATTATACCAAATATGATATAATTCCGATGATATTTACTTGTGTAATCGACGATTAAAGTTTCGGGCGCGAGGAAGGATATCGTACGGAAATTCGGATTAGGTATGTTTACATTTCTCAGTGACCGAGGCCTCCCGAGCTCGGCTGTCCTCTACGTTCGGCAAACCTCAATGATATCCCTCGCGCCTAATTGTCCCTCCGCAGACCCGTGTTGTGGACAATTATCGATTAAATACTGTATATGCGTCGATACTCAACAACTTTTGAGATACGTTAATATTGATGAAGTTAGTGTTTCTTTCATATTATGATCCTTTTCAATAAAATTTTTATATTTTATTTCCTATAGATATTATGAGTGTATTTTTCATGCGCAAAATACAATTAATTAAAATGGATAAACTGAACAGAAAAACAAATGGAAAAAAGGAAAAAGGGATTTGAACACTGGCCTTCCCGGTAATGAATCTAGTACGTTACCATCACGCCGTTTAGCACTTGACAAAAAGTTCAACCAAAGCTGTACTTAACGGCTTAACGTCTATAATGAAATTTAAATTGTAAATATCTCAAAAATTATTGAGTATCGACGCCTATAATGCTATATTTTCATAAACAGGAGAACGAAATCTACCAGTATGCAAAGTTTTTACAAAATCTAAGACCGCGTCTTCTCCTTGTTAGTTCTTATATGTTGCAGTTAATGGAAACAATTATTATTTTGCATAAAGTTTCGCGGTGTAATAATAATGAGTCAGACTGATGCATAAATATGAAGCTTACTCGGTTCCTTTTGTCACATAAAAATTGATTTGTTCTCTTAAAATTTTAATAGTGAATAATGTACCAATAATATTAAATTCGATCTCTGATGTTTCTTTTATTTTATGTTTCGCCTACTCATTTTTGTCTTGAAGTCCGCAGTAATGAATATTCCTGAAGTAAACCTGCATATAGAATAGATAAAAATGTTGTTTTCCTTTTAGGAAATGGTTGAAGACCAAGAATTTCTAATTATTGTAGCCAAAAAGAAAATCGTCCAAGGGATTATTAACACATCATTGTAATTTCGTCGTGCCTAATATTAACTCGGCCCAGAACAAGAACTCGATTCAAGCGACTATGGCAGCCTCTGTTATCTTTGTCAGCGCTCGTTATCAGCTAGCGTTGTCGATAGCGAAGCCCGAGAACGAAACAACGGGGAGAGAAGGAAACGAAACGAAACGAAATGACGTCAGGCGACGCACAGTGTACAGAATGGCAGAATGTTGGACAAAATTCATATCTTTTCTAACTATGCTTACGATAAAAATGAATACGTACCATTTAAAACGGCGGCCATATTGAAAAACCTAAATGGCATCAGTGTATTAATTTCAGCTTGATAAGATGATTAAAAAAAGAAAGAAATTTTTATTTGGCTCCTGTGTCATGCAATCGGTGCACACATTTGTTACTTTGCATAAAAATCCACAGTCTAATTGTTATTCACTAGATTAAATCATGTTTAATCAAGATAAAAATTTTCTACTTAAATCACAACAAACTGGAGCTAAACACAAGTGGAAACAAGTTGAAAATAAACGTATTTTTAAATTCTTCTAATGTTTTTACTGTTTTCAATCGCACTTACTCATTTTATGCATTTAATACAAGGATGTTAAGGATATTACATTTTCAATCTATTCAGATTATTAAAGATAGAGAACTTTCTATTTGTTACAATTGGCGCTGTTGGCAATGTTCATTTTGCATACAGATGTACAGTCTATTAATTATAAACAGAACGGTTTTAAGGATTTTCGGGGTCGTAGAATCTAATTCTAGTTTCCCTTATTTTCTAGAATAAGAAACTGCCTTTAATAAACTACCCCCACAGGGAGTGATTCGATCTAAGAAATTGAAGCTTTGCTAATTGATTTCATGATGTGATTTTAACATTTTATCTGTCGGAAAACTATTAATAGGCTTTTCAATAATTCTGCAAAACGGAAGCTTAGAAATCTTCTTTTATACAAAAATTCCCAAACGAAATGATTAGATTACGTTTTTGAGGGTGAGTTGTTGATTTGTGATTGAAGTTTCTGTTGCTGTTGAAGGATCTATTAAAAAATCCTCGGTCATTGGCCATAGGCTTCCAAAAATTGTGAAATAATCGCCGGTAGGTAATCTGTTAACACGTAGACTGCCGTGTCACCCATATATGGGTGACAGAATTATTTGTCCATACTTAGCAATGAATTATTACGCTAATATAATTATTGTTCCAAATTTTGTTAATATCTGGGATAATGCAAGAAGGTTAAAGAACTACTCGGTATCCTAAATTTCAATTTTTCAATAGTTTTTTTCATTAAATAAATTACTTCGATTTTATGAAATGTTTGAGGCCATTGCTTTGGCAGTCAAAATGTTAATCAAGCAATAGCTTACGAAAAGATCTAATTCCATCTGTTTCATAGAAACGGCCATGTCTGCGACCGCTTAGGCGTTACGCGCAAGCGCATGAACGTCCCCACGAATGCACAGCGTGTACACACGTATGCACCGTTCGATGCAGAAAGCGCAGATGTCTTTACGAGCGAATGATGCATGCGTTCACGTGAGCACCGATGCGCATACCAGGAAGAATCCCGATGCGTAGTGCCGCGGAGAACGCGAGCCGAGCTACTTAAGCGCGATACGCTCGCGAGGGAACATGCGTGGGCGGATACATCGCAAAGCATGTGCCAATGGATCGCAAATATTTCGTATATTGGGTGTACAAATTGTTTGGAGGCCCCCCATTAACGATTAACCACTTTCCATATTATTTATTAAATGTAGCTTTGCTTTAAAACGATAACCATGTGCTCATGGATCGCAAATATATCGTAGAATGGGTGCACAAATTATTTAGAGGACACCATTATTAATTAATTAAACAACCGATGACATTATAACAATGGTAATCGAAGATATACATCTTAACTTACGATGTTTGAGCCGTATTTGGTGAAAAATTGAGCTGGCTGTCTTAAACCACAATGACATGGGAGCCATTTTCCCAAAGTCATTTCTGCAATGCACATATACACATTGGAACGATAGCGATAGACGATAAGAGGCGTTCAACAATGTTTTAAATATGCAAACCCATGTGTCTTTAAAAAACCAAGATATATGTCTTATCCTACGATGTTTGAGCCGTATTTGCTGAAAAATTGAGCTGGCTGTCTTAAACCACAATGACATGGGAGCCATTTTCCCAAAGTCATTTGTGCAATGCACATATACACTCATTGGAACGATAGCGATAGACGATAAGAGGCGTTCAACAATGTTTTAAATATGCAAACCGGTGTGTCTTTAAAAAACCAAGATTTACGTCTTATCCTACAATGTTTGAGCCGTATTTGCTGAAAAATTGAGCTGGCTGTCTTAAATCACAATGACATGGGAGCCATTTTCCCAAAGTCATTTCTGCAATGCACATATGCACTCATTGGGACGATAGCGATAGACGATAAGAGACGTTCAGCAATGTTTTAAATATGCAAACCGATGTGTCTTTAAAAAAACCAAGATATACGTCCTATCTTACGCTGCTTGAGCAGTATTTTCTGAAAATTTGAGCTGGCTGTCTTAAACCACAATGACATGGGAGCCATTTTCCCAACGTCATTTCTGCAATGCACATATACACATTGGAACGATAGCGATAGACGATAAGAGGCGTTCAACAATGTTTTAAATATGCAAACCGATGTGTCTTTAAAAAAACCAAGATATACGTCCTATCTTACGCTGCTTGAGCAGTATTTTCTGAAAATTTGAGCTGGCTGTCTTAAACCACAATGACATGGGAACCATTTTCCCAAAGTCATTTCTGCAATGCACATATACACTCATTGGAACGATAGCGATAGCCGATAAGAGACGTTCAACAATTTTTTAGATATGCAAACCGGTGTGTCTTTAAAAAACCAAGATTTACGTCTTATCCTACGATGTTTGAGCCGTATTTGCTGAAAAATTGAGCTGGCTGTCTTAAACCACAATGACATGGGAGCCATTTTCCCAACGTCATTTCTGCAATGCACATATGCACTCATTGGAACGATAGCGATAGACGATAAGAGGCGTTCAACAATGTTTTAAATATGCAAACCGGTGTGTCTTTAAAAAACCAAGATATACGTCTTATCCTACGATGTTTGAGCCGTATTTGCTGAAAAATTGAGCTGGCTGTCTTAAATCACTATGACATAGGAGCCATTTTCCCAAAATCATTTCTGCAATCCACATATTCACTCATTGGAACGATAGCGATAGACGATAAGAGACGTTCAACAATTTTTTAAATATGCAAACCGATATGTCTTTAAAAAATCAAGATATAATAGTTGCTGAAAAATTGAGTTGGCTGTCTTAAACTACGCTGACATGGGAGCCATTTCTCCATTTTTGGCCAACACGCTTTGCAGTACCTATCTCCACAGAGTTTCATCATCGATGCACAGCGTTAAATTTTGCATGGACCAAGATAAATACAAGCTAGTCCTTAAGCAACGGTCCGATAGAACAATGTGAGAACCTGTGAATTTTGTAGAACGACGAAGAAAGATAGAAATCGGTTCGGATACCAGGGATCGCGAGACGTTCGGCGAATAATTGAGAAATTCAGGTTCCCGTTCCCGGTGTTCTCGCGGCAGCGCGGCAGGAAACAGGAGGGTGAAGAGGACGTTCAGGATCGAACGTCAGGAGCCGAGGTCACTGAATAGCTTAAAGGTCGACCGCCTATATCCACCGAGTGAACAATATCCCGTGGGAATCCTTTTCCTGATTGAAGGAGGGCGCGATAGCTGTTGTTGCCGCAGCCGAGGCGGCCGCGTATACACATTACCCCGTAGTCGCAACTTTGAAATCTTCCTGAGAAAGATGGCGGCATTATGGGGGCCGGTGCACGACCATAATTCATTCGATGCAAGAGCATTCAAAAGCCACAGACGTTCCTCCTTTCTTATAGCAATTGCCGTGTTCCCGCAATTATCACTAAACGTAGCAACAACAGTCAAATGAAAAATCTCAGATTTCTTATTTCGAAATTATTGATATTATAATCAAAATTCTGAGGAAATGATCGAGTAACGGTCTCAATTCAAGTGTATGTTATAAATTATACTGGGAATCTTTATGCAAAAATTAAAATTGTTTGCTTCTGTTACGAGAAACAAAAATAATTTAACTCAGCAAACTAACAATTATATTTTATGTATTTTCGAACCAACTGCTTTAAAACCAACATTGACTTCTTCATTGGGCAAAATACAAATGATACGAATTAGCTGTTAAAAAATCAAAATTTCAATAGAACGTTTGAAACTCTGAATTTGAGAATATTTATATATTATTATTCGCAAACTCATTCAAATTGTTAAAGAAAGAGCAAAATGCATATTTGACTCCTGTGTCCTATCATTAATGCAGACAATTTTTATTTTGCACAATGATCCAAATATGAAACCTTGAATTTGAGAATATTTATATATTATTATTCGCGACTCATTAAAATTGTTAAAGAAAGAGCAAGATGTATATTTTACACCTGTGTCCTATCATTAACGCAGACAATTTTTATGTTACGTAAAGATCCGAATATGTAATTCTGAATTTGCGAATACTGATACATAATTATTCGCGACTCATTAAAATTGTTAAAAAGACAGCATACTATGTATTAGACTAGTTTGTCTTGTAATTCATGCAGACAATTTTTATTTTGCATAAAGATGCAAATATGAAACTCTGAATTTGAGAATATTTATGTATTATTATTAGTGACTAATTAAAATTGTTGAAAAGAGAGAAAGCTATGTATTAAACTACTTTGTCTTGTAATTCATGCAGACAATTTTTATTTTGCACAATGATCCAAATATGAAACCTTGAATTTGAGAATATACATATATTATTATTCGCGACTCATTAAAATTGTTAAAGAAAGAGCAAGATGTATATTTTACACCTGTGTCCTATCATTAACGCAGACAATTTTTATGTTACATAAAAATCCGAATATGTAACTCTGAATTTGCGAATACTGATACATAATTATTCGCAATACATTAAAATTCTTACACAAAGAGCAAGATGTGTATTTGATGGCTATTTCTTGTAATGAACGCAGAAAATTTTTATTTTGCACAAAGATTCAAATATGAAACTCTGAATTTGAGAATATTTATATATTATTATTGGCGGCTGATTAAAATTGTTGAAAAGAGAGAAAGCTATGTATTAAACTACTTTGTCTTGTAATTCATGCAGACAATTTTTATTTTGCACAATGATCCAAATATGAAACCTTGAATTTGAGAATATTTATATATTATTATTCGCAACTCATTAGAATTGTTAAAGAAAGAGCAAGATGGATATTTGTCTCCTGTGTCTTATAATTAACGCAGATAATTTTTATTTTGCATAAAGATCCAAATATGAAACTCTACCTTGAGAATATTTATATATTATTATTCGCGACTCATTAAAATTGTTAAAAAGACAGCATTCTATGTATTAGACTCCTGTGTCTTGTAATTAATACAGACAATTTTTATTTTGCATAAAGAGCCAGCAAGTTTGCTGATAAAGCACCATGTTCGAGTTTAATGTTTAATGTTAACGAGTTTTGAAGTGAAGGCCGGTCTTCGGTGCGATGAAGTTTATCGTGCGGGTTTATCGATGACTTCACGCGATTCTTCAGACAACAGGATTTCAATGTACACTCTGGGTTTATCATATCTGCACTCTTACTTTCTTATACAAGTCGCGGCTACGTTCGACAAGATATTACTGTACACGTGGTGAGGAGGTGTGCATAAATCGGTATTTCTGTTACTGCTAGTGAATACACGTGGCTCTTTTTACACCTTCGCGTACAATCCTCCTGAAAAGTTTCTAATGTCGTCATTAGAATGTTGATTTTGTATGATAAACACATTTCTAAATCTATGCGAAAGATTCGTCGATTTAATGCAGAAATTTAAGAAGAAATAAAAGCTAGAGAAATTACTTCGATGGTTTAAATATATAATGTTAGAATGTTCTTGAATTTTCTTCTGACGTTTCCTGTGCTTTTTGCAACTTTTCGCGACTTTTTTCTCACACTGTACCTGAGAGCCGAGACATTAGATAACATGCAACAATTCCAGAAAAAGCGTCGCATATGTATAAAAAGGAGTCTGATACGTAAACAACGAACTCGTGTCGGCTACAAACTTATCAACTCGTTTAATTGGCCAACAAGAAATTAATGGATATTAATTAAATTTTTAAATTATCGACATTATAAAGACTGTTTCACGAGAAATGATTGGATAGCAATAAAAATTGTAATGAAATGACTAGTCTCAAATTTTTTATTTTAGAATTGTTGAAATTACAAAAGATTGTTTTGTGAAATGGTAGTAAGAATTGTGATAACATTATTTTGGAATTGTTCAAATTATAAATACTCTTTCACACAAAATTATTGAATAATAATAAAAATTATACAATAATAAAATGACCAGTCGGAAATTTTTATTATTTTGAAATTATTCAAATTATAAAAATTCAGACTCGTAATTCTAAAATAGTAGTAAGAATTGTGATAACATGACCAGACTCGAATTTGTTATTTTGGAATTGTTCAAATTATAAATACTCTTTCGTACAAAATTATTGAATAGTAATACAAATTGTACAGTAATAAGATGACCAGTCGGAAATTTTTTTTATCTTGAAATTATTCAAATTATAAAAATTCGGGCTCGTAATTCTAAAATAGTAGTAAGAATTGTGATAACATGACCAGACTCGAATTTGTTATTTTGGAATTGTTCAAATTATAAATACTCTTTCACACAAAATTATTGAATAATAATAAAAATTGTACAATAATAACATGACCAGTCGGAAATTTTTATTATTTTGAAATTATTCAAATTACAAAAATTCGGACTCGTAATTCTAAAATAGTAGTAAGAATTGTGATAACATGACCAGACTCGAATTTGTTATTTTGGAATTGTTCAAATTATAAATACTCTTTCACACAAAATTATTGAATAATAATAAAAATTGTACAATAATAAAATGACCAGTCGGAAATTTTTATTATTTTGAAATTATTCAAATTATAAAAGTTCAGACTCGTAATTCTAAAATAGTAGTAAGAATTGTGATAACATGACCAGACTCGAATTTGTTATTTTGGAATTGTTCAAATTATAAATACTCTTTCATACAAAAATATTGAATAGTAATAAAAATTGTACAGTAATAAGATGACCAGTCGGATAACGATATGACCGGAAATTTTTTTTATTTTTAAATTATTCAAATTATAAAAATTTAGACTCGAATTTGTTATTTTGGAATTGTTCAAATTATAAATACTCTTTCATACAAAATTATTGAATAGTAATAAGAATTGTGCAATAATAAGATGACCAGTCGGAAATTTTTTTTATTTTGTAATTATTCAAATTATTCAGACTCGTAATTCTTATGACGCAATATGAGGTACTTTTAGTGCTCCCAGAGAGTTTGATATTATAGTCGAGTGAGGGAACGACTACTATAGATAGGAGCACATTCTAAAAAGTTCATTTGACACATTTGCATACACTGTGAATTGTGAATGCATCGAATCGACGGACTAACACAACCATTTCTCCAGGCCGTATCCCCGGAAGCGAATGGAACGCTCACCAAAAGGGAGACACACTATCGTCGAGCATGATCGAGATCACCGACGTGGTTTCTTAGCGACGCACACTGTGTGTCGGGAGTCAATGGCACTTGAAGACAAAAATCATATCTGGAAATTCTATGATTCACTCGGATATACGACAATGCCTCAATAGATTACGATATTATCAGTGCTCTTCTCGTTAAACGGTCACCATTATTGTAAAATTAAATAGTACATTAATCAGTACATATTCATTGTCGGAGACATGCTAATTTAATCACTATAGAACGATTTAACACTGTTTGAACGTTCTTAAGCAGCAAACATCTACATCCACATTGTACAGGATGACTCAAAAGTCACGGAACAAATTTCAATAGAATTTAACATGATTTTTATTTATTTCTGATCCATAAAAGATATTACTACTGAGAACAAGATTCCATGTGATTTCACTTTCTCGATATTTGTTCACGAAAATCAGGTGAACACCCTGAAACGTGTCCCACATATTATTAAACACCCTGTGCAATCACCACCATTTTCTGCAATAGTCTCCCAACGGTTTGCCTTCTTATGAATTCCCATTTTATAAAACCTATCTAGTCTTCCTTCAAAGAAGATCTCGAAATCTTTGAAAATCAGACACTAATTTTTGCAAACATCTAACATTAACAACTCGTAAGATCATTGATTGCTTTTAATCAGAATCATTCAACAACATCGTCTGGCCTTAAAACATGACTTTCAAAATTGCCATAAGCCTAACCAAAATTCCATCTGAAGTGTCCGGTCCCTGCGTTCAGAAAGTCATACACAAATTTTTGCACCTATCCAACAACTTCAAAGATATTTGAGTGTTTTTACTCTAAAAAGTCCCCCAAAATCCCAACTTCCGGACCTGGAATGTTACTTTCAAAGTTGCCATGAGCCTAACCAAAATTTATTCGAAGTTGCCCTACATCCAGAAAATCAGACAAGAACTTATGCAGTCATCCAGTATCAGCAACTTCAAAGATCGTGGACTGATTTTACTTAAAAAAAAATCCCCAAAATGGCTACTCGTGGACCTAGAGTGTAACTTCATTAATCGTCCATTCATCTCACAAAAAAATCATCCCAATTCGTCGTCCCGGCGTCCCTTCGATTAGCGTACCGGTGGCGTTGATGATGTCTAGAATCCCGGCGATAGAAGGTGCTTTCGAGGTCGCTGTCCACCCTGAGGTCACCCTCCCGTGCCTCCCGAACAATATCCGATGGGAACCCTTTGGCCGCTTCTCGCTGTCGGCCTCAGCTAAACAGAGAGAAGAGAACCAAGTTACACAGAGAGGAGAGAAAAGCTGTCTCGGATAAGAACGAGGAGGAGTGCGAAGCAAGGAAGAAGAAGCTAGAAGAGAGTGCAAGAGACCATCTTCGTTGTTGAACGAAGAGGAGAAACAGTTCGGAGACTCGGAGAAAAAGAGACGAACGGACGACGAACAGAACGAGGAAGCAAGACGGGAACCAAACCGTCTCTCTCATGAGAAAAAGAGAGAGAGAGAGAAGCAGAGAGCGAAGGAGCTGTGCTAGCTGTTCACATTACCTTACTTACTATACGGGGTCAATGCCACCGCGTCCGTCCCGCGGCCCCACTTCACTTCACTTGGCTTCACTTGGCTCTCTCCCTCTCATCCTCTTGTCCTCTCTCCTCTCTCAGTCGTCCCTCTCTCACTCTCTCCCTGTCTCTCTTTCTCTCTCTCTCTCTCGTTCTCTCGCGTTCCTCCCGAGGCCTTCCTTCCCCTTCGAGGGAACCGTTCCTTCTTCCTCCTTCTCGATCCTCTCCTCGTCGTCTCTTTTTCTCATCCACATCCTCTCCTCTCATTCTCTCGTTTCCCACCCCCGCATCCTTTCCCCTCGACGACCACCCCCACTGGAACATTCTCATCGACCGTGTATAAGAGCACAGAGAGTGGCTCTCCTCGGGTATCATCTCCCGTCGACGTGTCCTCCCCCCCTCGTCTTTTCTGCTTACTTTTCTTCTTCTTCTGCGTCCTCTTCTCTTCACTTTCTTTCCACCTTTTATTCTCCCTATCCCCCCTCTTAACTTGTCTCCGACTCTCTCTATCTCAATGTTCTTCGAGCTTTGCCTCTCCCGCGTCCCCTAAGATCTCGCAGTGTCTTCCTCTCCGGGCAGTCATCTTGCTCCTCTTGGTTGTGTTCCTTCCTGTTCGTCGATTTCTTCGTCCTCCGCGATCTTCGAGATTCTACCTCTCCCCATCCTCCTCCCCTCCCTCTCGGCTAGTATAAACTATTCCAAAAATTCGCACTGTTATTATTATCACTTAACCATTCCCAGGGGCCCTGCTAGCTGCACAATGAGAGACTTTGTACACCGTCCAGGAGTTCGGAGGGACCGCGCAGGGTTTTGGAAGGTCTTCGGTGGGTCTCTCGATCGATTCTACGAGTTCACTTCTTCTTCAGTTTCTTTCTTTGTTTGCTACTTTTATTATGTCCCTTACCACTCGCTTTCTTTCTATGGATTTCTACCTCTTTTCTGCATGGATCCTCTAAGATTTCTCAGTGTCTTCATAATCTGTAGGTACTACTGCTCTTTGATAGCCCTCTTCTTTTTCTCTGAATTTTCTTGCTTTCCATCTTTTAATCCTTCCCTTGCCTCCATCACTCTTTATCTATGAATTTCTACCTCTTTTCTGCTTGGATCCTAATCTAATTTTCTTTAAGACTCCTTGCTCCTTTTAATCCGCCCCTACTTCTTACTCTCGATTCTTTCTGCATGCATACTGTAAGATATTCCAGCGTCTTCCATATTTCTAGGTGCTTTTCTAGCTCTTCAGAGCTTCTTTTCTTTCGCTTCATCAACTTTCGCATCCCCCACAATCTCCTATCTTTCTACTCCCTTTGCTAGGACAGTATAAACTATTCCAAAAATGTCTTCTATATTTCTAGATACTTTTCTAGCTCTTCAGAGTTTCTCTTCATCAATTTCTTCATTCCCCACAATTTCTTATGTTTCTACTCCCTTTGCCAGGTCGGTTATCCAAAAATTGATGTTATTATTATTATCACTTAGCCATTCCCATCAGTTCTACAAGCAGAACAATAAAAAACCTTGTTCACGGTTTATCCAGGAGTATCTTCTCTCCTCCTCGTTAAGACTGCGGCGTTTCTATCCCTCTTTGGTGGTCTCTCTCACGTCTCGAATCGATTTTACGAGACTTCTCTTCTTCATGTCCTCTCCCCCCTCTCTCTCCCGCTCTCCCTCCCTCTCCCCCTCTCTCTCCCTCTCCCCCTCTCTCTCCCTCTCCCCCTCTCTCTCCCTCTCTCCCTCTCTCTCCCTCTCTCCCCCTCTCTCCCCCTCTCTCCCCCTCTCTCCCTCTCTCTCCCTCTCTCCCCCTCTCTCCCTCTCTCTCCCTCTTCCCCCTCTCTCCCCCTCTCTCCCTCTCTCCCCCTCTCTCCCCCTCTCTCTCCCTCTCCCCCCCTCTCTCCCTCTCTCCCTCTCTCCCTCTCTCCCTCTCTCCCTCTCTCCCTCTCTCCCTCTCTCCCTCTCTCCCTCTCTCCCTCTCTCCCTCTCTCCCTCTCTCCCTCTCCCCCTCTCTCTCCCTCTCTCCCTCTCTCCCTCTCTCCCTCTCTCCCTCTCTCCCTCTCTCCCTCTCTCCCTCTCTCCCTCTCTCCCTCTCTCCCTCTCTCCCTCTCTCCCTCTCTCCCTCTCTCCCTCTCTCCCTCTCTCCCTCTCTCCCTCTCTCCCTCTCTCCCTCTCTCCCTCTCTCCCTGTCTCCCTCTCTCCCTCTCTCCCTCTCTCCCTCTCTCCCCCTCTCCCTCTCTCCCCCTCTCCCTCTCTCCCCCTCTCTCTACCCCTCTCCCCCTCTCCACCATCTCTCCCTCTCTTTCCCAAATCTCCTAGTTTCTTATATTTTTACTTTGCATTTTTCTTTTTCTTTTTTTGATCGTCCTCCTTCTCTCTTCCCACCCTCCCTCCCTCCTTTGGATAGCTCCGAGCACCTTTCACGGGAGTCTTGTGTGTGCTTTCTTTCTTCGTTTTGTCCGTATTCTTTTATTCCCGGATCGAGGGTGAGAAAGGATGAATGATCGTTAGGGAGGATAGAAGTTCGGGGGATTTAAGCCTCGTTCCGCAGGGATTGAAAGAAGGTAGATCATAGTGCGGCGATCAGATGGTTTTAACTGTTTACCATCGCGAAACTGACGAAAGCGACTGAAAGGACACATCATCGTAAATCCGAAATGTTAAGTATTGGTAGACTGCGGATTTTATGCGTTCACAAGGAAAATGGAGAAGTCAAACAGAATCCTGAAAAGAATATAAGCAGATCGCTCCATTATTTTATCAACTTTTTCAGCTCATTCAAAGAGGTGAATTTCGTTAGAAGAATTTAAGGAGATGTTTCTAATATGAAATAAAAATTCATTTCATATTTAGAAAAAAATATTTTTCTCCTAACAAGAAATAGATATTTCCTGCATGTTTAAAAAAATATATTCTATTTCTAATATGAAATAAAGATTCATTTTATAATAAGAAGAAAATATTTTTTCCATAATATGAAATAAATATTATCTGTATATTAGGAAAAAAATATTCATTTTCTAATATGAAATAAAGATTCTTTTTATAATAAGAAGAAAATATTTTTTTCATAATATG
Source organism: Sphecodes monilicornis (assembly GCA_913789915.3). Taxonomy (NCBI): domain Eukaryota; kingdom Metazoa; phylum Arthropoda; class Insecta; order Hymenoptera; family Halictidae; genus Sphecodes; species Sphecodes monilicornis. The sequence continues at coordinate 5,602,254 of OU565301.1, read as the reverse complement.
AAATAAATATTATCTGTATATTAGGAAAAAAATATTCTATTTCTAATATGAAACAAAGATTCATTTAATATTTAGAAAAAAATATTTTTGTCGTAACATGAAATAAATATTTCCTGCATATTTAAAAAAAATATTTGTTTCTTAATATAGAATAAATATTGTATGTATATTTGAATATTAAAAAAAGATTGAATCTCTTTTTAATATTGTATGAATATGTATACAATATTTTGTGCTACTAGGGAAGAGTCATAGATTAATTTGTATGCATAGCTAATACATAGAATTAAGAAGAAAATTAATCAATAGAAATAAATGATAAAAGCGTTGTTTACTTACCTGTAAACTTATATACTTAATTTGTACGCTGAATACGTTAAAAAAAGTCGACAAGCAATCAAATTAAAAAATCATCAATAGCTTTGATTTAATCACATTGATCTAACTGAATTATTAAAATCGACACATATTCGTGCTCACGACCGAACGAATTTATATTACAACACGCTAACACGATTATTTTTTATCAGCACCGTCCGCTTCCGAACCATAATCGCGCACGTTCGGAGCTGCGAGTCGGTGTAACTTATTTCTAGCGACGCATAGTTGGGAATTTCGATATTCCTAATCGCGAATTTGCATTCGGTCAAACAACGACAGTAATCATCGAAGAAACAAAATTTACAGCTCCCCTAACGTCGGTGGGGGTAAACTAAAATACACAAATTTGTATAAACCGAAGTGCGGCTAATAATATCGCAATATTTCCGGTGCACGTGTTGCGGAACGTGACGACCCGTGTTGCATTGCTCGCGAAACGGTTTTCGCGAGAGCCGCGCGAAATCCAGAGAAAATTCACCTACATATTAAGGAAACAATCTTTTGTTCGATGACGTCCGTCTGTCTGTCTGTTTGTCGTCGTCGTCGTCAGCGTCAACGAGGAGAGGCAGCAGCAGAGTTATACTCGCGAGCATGCGAGATTTGTTGCAGCACTTGCAAGTGCGGCTACCGCTGTTCGCGCAGCCTTGACATTGGTCACGTTGCATTTCCATCGCGGAAGGTTGCGGACACTCATGCATGTAAGACCTGTTCGCGCGAATATTTATCATTCGAACTGACGACTTTGCATATTTACGGCAGACGCGATCTGTACCGAACCACAGAGACTTTAACGAGCGTTCATCATACATTGATTTTTCGTTGTGCTTAATAGAAAACGAATTTCTGGAGAAGTGTGATCATTAGACGGCGGATTTTATGCATTTATTGAAGGTATAAACAGCTTGACGTAGAAGGATTAAAAGGATTTTAAAATGTCAATGTATTATTTTCAGTTTATTAGGACCATTCAAAGAAGGTATTAATTTCTAGCTAAAGGGTTAAAATATTTTAGGAGATCGATAAATTAATTCAGTACTTATTAAAATTATTATTGGGACCATTCAAAGAAGGTATTAATTTCTAGCTAAAGGGTTAAAATATTTTAGGAGATTGATAAATTAATTCAGTACTTATTAAAATTATTATTAGGACCATTCAAAGAAAGTATTAATTTCTAGCTAAAGGGTTAAAATATTTTAGGAGATCGATAACTTAATTCAGTACTTATTAAAATTATTATTAGGACCATTCAAAGAAGCTATTAATTTCTAGAAAAAGGATTAAAATATTTTAGGGGATCGATAAATTACTTCAGTACTTATTAAAATTATTAAAGGGATGAATATAATTTTTATTTTTGATTCCTGTTTCTTGCAATCGATAATGAACATTTTCATTTTGTGTAATAATCCGCAGTAGAATAGTAATAATTAGACCGAGGAGTTTATGCGTTTATAGCAAATATGAATTAGTGAAAATTGAAGTAGGAAGATTGAAGGGATTCTAAAATGACAATGTATTATTTTTAATTTATTGGGATCATTCAAAGAAGGTATTAATGTCTAGCAAAAAGATTAAAAGATTTTAAGAATATCAATCAATTATTTTCAACTTATTAGAATGAACGAAGAGATAAATATAATATTTATTTGGTCCCTGTTCTTTGCAATTGATGTTGAGTATTTTTATTATGCGTAATGATTCACAGTGTAATAAATGTTTCATATATTTAAGTGGGCAACCCTAATGTTCGACATTTGTCATCTGCAGTCATTGAGGTTATTAAAAATTCATCGCTACAAAAAAGAACAACGTACTATTATTGTTAAAACACATTATAAATTTAGCAAAAGTTTTACGGAGATTGGTATCCATATTTCACTTTTCCAACTGACTTGGAAAAAGTCTTCGAAGATCAAAAGGCTTAGGGTGTGCCAGCACAGCTGCAGCCATTTTGCTGACATCATATTCCATAACTGATCTCAACATATCTACTTTATAAAACAATAAAAATTGCCCAATTCAATACTAATTTACTGTGTTTCATTTTACTAATGTTTAAACTGTGTTATGCATTTATAACAGGCATGAATAGGTGATATTTGAAGTAGAAGTATTGAAAGGATTTTTACATCAGGGTTTAAAGAATTTAATTCATCACTATATTATTATCAATTTATTAAGACCACTCAACGAAGGTATACAATATTTCTTGCGAAAGAATTACAAAAATTTAAGATTATCGACAAATTATTTTCAACTGACTTGGAAAAAGTCTTCGAGGATCAAAAGGCTTAGGGTGTGCCAGCACAGCGGCAGCCATTTTGGTGACATCATATTCCATAATTGATCTCAACATATCTACTTTGTAAAACAATAAAAATTGCCCAATTCAATACTAATTTACTGTGTTTCATTTTACTAATGTTTAAAGTGTGTTATGCATTTATAACAGGTATGAATAGGTGATATTTGAAGTAGAAGTATTGAAAGGATTTTTACATCAGAGTTTAAAGAATTTAATTCATCACTGTATTATTATCAATTTATTAAGACCACTCAAAAATTTAAGAGCATCGACAAATTATTTTCAACTAATTAAAGTGATTAAAGGAATGAATATTATTTTTATTTAGTTCCTGTTCTGTGCGATTGATGTTGAGCATTTTTATTTTGGATAGAGATCCTCAGTTTAATGATAATCGGTAGATGATGTTTGATTGGCAGGGGATGGATGTAAAATTAGAGTAGCCTGTACTTCCAGTATTAATAGCGGCGTTATAGTGAATGAACAGTGACGTAGATTCGTCGAATGAAACGAAGCAGCCTCCCACAACCGGGCAGATAGCAAAATTTACATCGCCTCGGTGTTATTGACGTCACCCACGCAAAAGGATACGTATTTACCTGGAGCGTGTTTCCAGATAATTCAATCACACCTCTCATAAATGACAAAGGACAGACGATCGGTCGACCTTTCAACTGAAAATGTAAAACTCGTATTGTTATCACTAGATTGCGGAACTCTATGCAAAATAGATATTTTCTTCGTCTAATAAACTGAAAATAATAATAATCTTAAATTGTCTTAATGTTTTTACTGTTTTAAATTACGTCCACCCATTTTTGCCATAAACACATCAAATGCGCAGTCGAGTTATCACTATTTCTACCGCAGTATTATTTTACAATTATATTTTTTTATGTAAAGTCACTCTTTTTTCGGTTGATTCGGTTTATCAGTTACAAAAATCATTATTCAAAGAAATAGATTTATTGCATAAATTCCCTTTAATGCATCTGTGCAATCTCAATCAATCAAGGTCATTCAAGGTCAAACTTGCACGGAAACGCAGCAAACGTGTGATCGTTCTGCATTTCCCTGCGAGTTTGACCTGAAATGTCATAAGTAATTGAACTCATCTTAAAACGCACTATTTAATGGTGGATAAAGAAACATATCAAAAAAACATGAAAACAAAAACATAAAATAAAGAAACATATTTTTCAGAATCAAATCATACCAATTTTTTAAAATTCTATTGGGTGCTCAAGGTGCCCCATTTTATCGAGAATCTTACTTTACTGAGGCTGAAATCGCCGCGCATGCGCGTGAAATCTTGCATCATACCCCAACACTGCCTATAGAGCGCACCACAGTGTTTGCCATCCAAGATGGCCGACAAGTTGATACCCCTTCCGTCTTTCGCCTCACCCCCGCAACATAATGTACAGTCCTTAAGTCCGTGCATAGTATAGAGATCAGTGACTCCAACACCCTCCCACTAAGACCGTAAACTGGTCACGTGACGTGCCGCGCAACGTGTTACATATTACTCTGGTCATCAGAGAGGTGGTAAACTGTATTCCCATCGATTTAACAGATCTGGTGATACGGATACGGATCGCTATACTGTTCGCTCATGTTGTTCTTTCATTTCCTTTTTTGTTTGTTTGTTGTCGTTTTTTTGTTTCAGTGTTGATTAAGAATTTGTTTGTACGACATTGACGAATGTGTAGAGCTTATTGCATCGATTATTTATGAATGGAAGACTTGCATGGAGATCTTTGTGCAGAATTTAGTTAATTCAGATAGTGTGTTTGGTGGAGATAAAATTGTAGTAATGAACCATGTAGCTATTACAATTAAGACACAAGAAAATTTCAATTCATATTGAATTTACAAAAATTGTACAAAAATGTTGTAGTTTTTATAATTGTATTATTATTCTTTGTACTGTTATAGTTCAGTTTTATGCTATATATAAAACACTAGAATAATCAGATGATTTAGTGGTTGGTTGTGATTGCATCACAACTAATTGTTTCGACTGATATTTTCCTTTTTTTGTACTTTAAACATTATTATAAATGATTTATACAATTTTCAAAATGAGTACTTACCGTGAACTTTAAGATGTATGTCTACTTGATAGTTTATTTAACAACCGTTTAGTCGCGGCTGGTCAGGAAAGCAGCAAACAATATTCTAGAACACAAACAATTTTGAATTTAGATTCACATTGCGGGGCTTGGGTCCATATTGACCCGGAGTTACAAATAGTCCAAATTCTAATTTTCTATTAGCGATATCATTGTTTATTAAATCCAATAAGAATATCAATGCTGATCTCAAAGAAAAAAAATCCAAAAACATGTTAAATAAAAGTGACGAATGGAGATTTGAATGGATAATTGAAAGAGCTCATTGAAGATCAACGTTGGTCTCAAAGTAGTGGGTTGAAAAATATATAAAATAAAAGTAGCGATTGAAAATTCAAGTTCAAGGTTTATCAGTGTCCAATAGGCTTACAGAATAAATAAAATGTTACAATTTGAAGGTCAGCTTAGTTTTTCACGGAAAAACTGGCGAAAAAATTGGTTTTTATTTTTTTTTAACAACGGCGCAAGAAACCGAAAAATGTGAAAAAATTCATATATAATACTTATAATAATATATCGGTACTGTAAAAATATAAAGTTAGTCACTCTAGAACTTCCATGTGAAATCTGCATTTTTTCGATTTTTTTGATTTTTTACAAGCAGGATTTTCAATTTAAAAATCTTAAACCAATTGCAAAGTATGCATTTGGGTTCTTGACACGTGTCAGATATTTACCAGAATTTCTAAACATCATTAACTAGGGAAAATAGGCCAAAAACTGATTTTTCGATTTTACCCCATAACTACCCACCCGATCGAGATACAGGGTTGAAATTTTGCACAGTACGGTTTTTCTTGATGCCCTATCGAATGGTCCATCGTCGATAAAATTCGGTTCAAGGGCACTTTTGACCATCTTATCTATACCCTTTACTTTCCACATGAATAATTCTAACGTGTTGACGATATATTGACATTCTTGAATTCTTTCAATATTTCTACTGTTTTAAATTGCACCCACTCATTTTTGCCATAAACGCATAGAAATCGCCGACAATATCAGAACGGTTTATCCATTGATCTGATCGATAGCTATTTGGATCACCGACTTCGTGGGACAACCGTCATCGTCGGCGACGGAAGAGACGATCGTCGAAAATCCGTGGAGATGCGGCTTGTTCCAGGAAGTAGGAGCCACAGGGATCATCGACCCTTCATGGCTATTTCAGTTATTTTGCAGCATGCAGCTATTTTAAATACATATTGTCGAGTAGAGGCGTACGAGCATGAACCATACGGAGGTAAGGACGCCGGAAGAGAGACAGAACCTTCTACAGTGAAACAGAGACAGAAAGAGAAAGAGGGAGAGAAAGAGAGACAGAGAAAGAGAGAAAAAGACAAAGACAGCGAGACGGGCTGCTCGAGAGTGAACAGGAGAGAACCAGGACTGAACAAGACTGACTATGAGAGACTGAGAAAGACAGAACGAGGGAGGAAGACACCAAGAAGAACAGGGAAAGCTAGAAAAAGAGAGAAAGAAAGACGTCCAAGGGAGAAAGAGTCAAGGGGAACGAGACAGACTGCTTCGGTGTGAACAGGAGTGAACAAGATTGAACTAGAATTGTTAGGAAAGACAGTGAAAGACATAGAAAGACTTACAAACACAGAGGAAGACGCAGAAAGACCGATAAAGACGCACAGACAGGAAAGAGCAAAAGAGACACAAAAAATCGAAGGGAATGAAACGGAGTGCTTCAGAGTGAACAGGAGTGAACAAGACTGTACAACAAGGAACCAGAGTTACTATAAATGACAGAAAAAGGTATAGAGGCAGACACAGAAAGACCCAGAAAGACACACAGAGAAAGAGGAGCAAAGAAGTGAGAGGAAGAGACGAAGGGATTGAAAATTGTTAGGAACTAGAAATTGTTAGGAAAAACAGGGAAAGACATAGAAAGACTTACAAACACAGAGGAAGACGCAGAAAGACCGATAAAGACTTACAAACACAGAGGAAGACGCAGAAAGACCGATAAAGACGCAGAGACAGGAAAGAGCAAAAGAGACACAAAAGATTGAAGGGAATGAAACGGAGTGCTTCAGAGTGAACAGGAGTGAACAAGACTGTACAACAGTGAACCAGAGTCACTATAAATGACAGAAAAAGGTATAGAGACGGACACAGAAAGACCCAGAAAGACACACAGAGAAAGAGGAGCAAAGAAGTGAGAGGAAGAGGCGAAGGGACTGAAAATTGTTAGGAACTAGAAATTGTTAGGAACTAGAAATTGTTGGGAACTAGAATTGTTAGGAAAGAGAGGGAAAGACATAGAAAGACTTACAAGCACAGAGGAAGACGCAGACGGACCGATAAAGTCGCAGAGACAGGAAAGAGCAAGAGAGACACAAAAAATCGAAGGGAATGAAACGGAGTGAACAGGAGTGAACAAGACTGTACAACAGTGAACCAGAGTCTCTATAAATGACAGAAAAAGGTATAGAGACGGACACAGAAAGACCCAGAAAGAGGAGCAAAGAAGTGAGAGGAAGAGGCGAAGGGACTGAAAATTGTTAGGAACTAGAAATTGTTAGGAACTAGAATTGTTAGGAACTAGAATTGTTAGGAAAGACAGGGAAAGACATAGAAAGACTTACAAGCACAGAGGAAGACGCAGAAGGACCGATAAAGACTCAGAGACAGGAAAGAGCAAGAGAGACACAAAAAATCGAAGGGAATGAAACGGAGTGAACAGGAGTGAACAAGACTGTACAGCAGTGAACCAGAGTCACTATAAATGACAGAAAAAGGTATAGAGACGGACACAGAAAGACCGAGAAAGACACACAGAGAAAGAGGAGCAAAGAAGAGAGAGGAAGAGGCGAAGGGACTGAAACAGGCTGCTTCAGACTGAACAGGAGTGTACAAGACTGTACAACAGTGAACCACAACCACTATGAAAGACAGAGGGGACCAGATAATCAAAGAGAGAAAGAGAGAGAGACGATGGGAACGAGGAAACGCAGACGGAGAATCAGGAAAATGAGGAATGGGTGGAAGAAGGGGGTTCCTGAGAGAGGGAAAGAGAAACAGAGAGGATGAGGAGGACTCGAGAGAGGGAAGTTGAAGGGAGAGAGGGAGGGCAAAGGGGTTGGTATTTATAGCCAGCCCCGTCGACGTCGTCGCCGTTGTCGTCGTCGTCGTCGTAGTCGTCGTCGTCGTCAACAGTCTTGACTCGTTGGTGAAATTTCTGGGAGGGGTGCACCCTCTCTCTCCCTATCTTCTCGCCATCTCCCCCTTCTCCCCTGCCCCTCTCCCCCGGTCGCTCTGTTAAAGGAATTTCCTATGATTAGAATGAGTATTTCTATACGCCGCCCTGAACTCCGCTTATGTGTGTCTTCAGACCAGAATAATCCACGCCCGAGTCTGGGACGAGAGGCGAAACTAACTGGCAGGCATGATCGTTCGGATCATCGATCGATCCGATCAACGACAGTCTAGACGAGAAATTTAACTTTTCACTTTGGATGCGGATCCTGAATGATTTATTCACTTCCGGCGGTGTGGAAATTGTTTTTATTTTTTATTCAAATGGTGGACATTCAAAAAATTCAATTTTTTCGAATGGAGCAAATCGAAGAGTTTTTGTTGGCATTATTGGATCGTAGTGCATGTGTTCGAGAGATTTGTAAAATTTCAGACTGATTTGTACAGCAGTTTTTGAAATATCGTGGCAACTACACTGAAGAACACGTTTAAGGGGGTATATGTATTCTGGTTTTCGAGGCCATTTTTGTATGAATTTTTAAGTATTTTTTTCAGAATAACTATTGAATATTTTGCATTCGGATTTTGTGTACATTTTTATTAGTATTTGAAGCGTGTCAGGTATTTTTTCAAGTAAAAATAATCAGAATTGCATGTGTTATCTTTTTATAGAGTTTGTTTTGAAAAACGTGGATCGACGGTTGCCACGATTCCGATTCTTACTACTGATCAAAAAAGAATTATGTTGTCCATTAATCAGTACGAATGCAGTTATTATAGATACCAATAATAACGTAATAATTTCTGATCTCACAAATCGTTTAACCCCGTGCCATAGCATTTTATTTACGGCTACAATAATTATATCGCCTTCATCCTCAAAAATTTTACAGAAGAGGAAAGAAAATTTATTTTTTTCCACGAATACGTTTACTTTAATGCTTAAATATTGATTACACACAAGTAAAATTTTATTTCGTCCGAAAAGAAAGGTATAACTTTCATCTTTGTTAGACTTTATTTAAAATCTTCATGACGTGTCTGACTCGTAAAAATACGACAAGGGGTTAAAAGTGATGGCTCTAAATGTGGATAACGTTTCAGGGGTTACGTGGCTTCAAAAATCGAAATTTCTCGAATTTATTGCACAGGAATTCAGCTTCGCGAGCCATAGTCGTTCACGATAGTGCGCGTACATCTATCGAATTAGGTGTAATGCATTATACAGATGGAGCCTCGTACATCCACGGTAGCAGTACCTACGAATACGCTAAATATTAATAGAAAACCTGGTTTCTTGGTTTTCCGTAACGGTTCGAATCCCCGGAATACGCCCACGAAGAACCTACCCTTCCTAGAGGCTGGAACCGTCCAGGTCACCTAACCCTTTACGCTAGCTTCCTGTGACTGTTCCTAAAATTTTGTTCCATCTCGACAATTTTGAAAGAAACATCGTCATGTCCAAACAGTTTATTGTCTGATAATGACAAGACTGCGAATTTTATGCATTTATGACTAAACTATAAGAATTTGGGAGCGCCATTGCGCTGTTGTTGACTTATTAAAATCATTAAGAGAGGAAGTACATTTTTATTTAAATTCTGTTGCTTATAATTGACACAAGGAATTTTTAAACTGTAGACAAATCTGCAATCTAAAAGGAATGGCATAAAATAATTGTATGAAATTGGAAAATATATAGAAATTGTCTGCATCAATTACAAGGTATTGGAGTCAAATACATGAGCCGTCTATTTTGAAAATGGCCTGAGTCCATTTGTCAATTATTTTCTGTTGACCGCAGTAACGTGTACAACTTGAAGTTATGTGTCATAAACAACATTTGCTGTTAAGTATATTCAGAGTATACACGATAATTACTTTGAAAGTGGCCCATACACATACACAAAATGTAGATGAGCAGTAAATTCTTATGTAATTTATGTAGTTATATTATTTAATTTCCCGAATTTCATAAATTGTGTTTTTAAAGAGTTGTAAAGAAATATAAAATAAATTGAGTATTGTTTTTTCCATTTGAAGCATTTTAAATTATGTCGAATGGACTTGGGCCCTTTCAAATTTTATAACGAATCTGTTTGTTAACTTTGAAAGTGGCTTTACTCTATTTTTGGTAAGAAAACGCATATTATTCACTTAATAATTGTTATTATCTAAATAGGAATTGTAAATTTAACTCTTTTAGATACACTTAAGCAGTATGACACATTAGTATCCTATACGTATGTATCTAATTTTATGGAAACGCAAACTCTTAAATATCTCGATTTAAGTATAAATGGACTTAGGTCACTTTCAAAATACACGGTTCAAATATTCGCTTCTTCCTCCAACAATTTTAATAGGTAGATGTTAACATATCGATGTTGTTCAATTCTTTTGCAATGTTTATGTAAGTCCTGCATCTTACAATGATGTAGACAATTTTTATTCTGTATATAAAATCCGCAGTCCAGTAATAACGTGTATCCTTCAAACGCCTACAACTAAATCTACGAACTCAAACAAATCCTTTTGCACGTGTTCGAGAACAGTCTTACTCAAAGGAAAATTGATTTTTCGAAGATTGGAGGCCAGGGTACCTGCTCAAACTCGGACAAGCGGTAGCAATGAAAGGCTAACAGAACGCAGAGCAGCCTAACGGGTTAACTCGCGTTTGAAATCGGCCGGTTCTTGATTCCGCAGCGTCAAGGAACAATTCACGATTCGGTCAGGCCGCCTGATTGCAAGTGACCGTGAAGAGGCACGACACTGTAAAATAAGGACACGCGCGTATCCACCTTTCTACTCGTGGTACCGCAAAGAAAACGGTGACCCGCGTCGCCAGGCTCTGCGTGTGCATTCCCGGGCTTGTTACTTTGGCTGCTAGTGTTCCTCTTCATCTACATCTTTTTCTTTTCTTTTCATACCTTCGGAAACAACCCGATTCAATTCGCGGATTGCTTGAAGATGATACTACCGTCCCTATCTATTGTTTCCACACACCCGTTGCTCCTCGGCAGCAGCAGCAGGCGGCTCTCTCGTGAGCGTCGAAACGTTCGCGGGGGCATTCTTCCATGACCGTCCGATTAACGTACGCAGTCAATTATGCTAACTCCTACGGTCTACGGTATGCGTTCGTCAGGTTCTGACGAGCCGGTTGCCGGTTTCCCGGTGTCGGAACGATACACGCGAGCATTCCCGGCTTTATAAATTGCTCCATGTGTGTACGACACCCGGCACTTCTTCAGGGTCTCGCTCGTGTCGTCAAAGTGGTACAGCCTTTAGTTTTTACAGGGAACGATCTACCGTTTTTCTACGCGTTGCATAATCGAAGCGATCGCTTATCGATTCTTCCAATTTTCTGTGGTTCCACAACGGTAGAACCGCAGGCTCCGAATTTTGTCGATGTTGTTGAGACTGCAACGCTGCATTTATCAGGAATTAATCGATAGATCTAGGTCCGTAGAAAAATCTTAATTGATGCATTGTTTTTCTATGCAATGCGTAATCGAAGCGATCGCTTATCGATTCTTCCAATTTTCTGTGGTTCCTCAACGGTAGAACCGCAGGCTCCGAATTTGTCGATGTTGTTGAGACTGCAACGCTGCATTTATCAGGAATTAATCGATAGCTCTAGGTCCGTAGAAAAATCTTAATTGATGCATTGTTTTTCTATGCAACGCATAATCGAAGCGATCGCTTATCGATTCTTCCAATTTTCTGTGGTTCCTCAACGGTAGAACCGCAGGCTCCGAATTTGTCGATGTTGTTGAGACTGCAACGCTGCATTTATCAGGAATTAATCGATAGATCTAGGTCCGTAGAAAAATCTTAATTGATGCATTATTTTTCTATGCAATGCATGATCGAAGCCATCGTTTGCCGATTCTTCCAATTTTCTGTGGTTCCTTAATGGTAGAACCGCAGGCTCCGAATTTGTCGATGTTGTTGAGACTGCAACGCTGCATTTATCAGGAATTAATCGATAGATCTAGGTCCGTAGAAAAATCTTAATTGATGCATTGTTTTTCTATGCAATGCATGATCGAAGCCATCGTTTGCCGATTCCTTCAATTTTCAGTTGGGTCCTTAAAGGGTTCTTTGACTATGTAAAACTATGCTGATCTAGTCAATTTTTGAAAGTATGACTAATGAGCGAAAAATTCTAGATTTTTACAGTGATATTGACACAAATCTTGACTTGGTTCTCACATTTTTTCAGAAAGAAATATTGCAAAATGGCAGAGTTATTCCCTGTATTAGAAACGCAACACAGACCACCTTGGATATCTAACAATGTGCTGGCTTCGGGAAATTTTTTAGGGATAATTATTAAACAAACAATTCTAGCTTTTTACAGTGATAATGACGCAACTCTTGACTTGGTTCTCACATTTGTTCAGAAAGAAATATTGAAAAATGGCAGGGTTATTCCCTGTTTTATAAACGCAACAGAGACTACCTTGGATATCTAAGAATGTGCTGGCTTCGGGAAATTTTTTAGGGATAATTTTTAAACTAACAATTCTAGCTTTTTACTGTGATACTAACGCAACTCTTGACTCGATTCTCAATTTTCTTGAAAACACAATATTGAAAAATGGCAGAGTTATTCCCTGTTTTATAAAGGCAACACAGGCCACCTTGGATATCTAACAATGTGCTGGCTTCGGGAAATTTTTTACGGATAATTATTAAACAAACAATTCTAGCTTTTCACTGTGATACTGACGCAACTCTTCACTTGATTTTCAATTTTCTTGAAAAGAAAATATTGAAAAATGGCAGAGTTATTTCCTGTTTTTGAAACGGTGTATTGGTACACGGATGGGCGCCATTGCCCACAAAAATTGAACCGTCTGAAACGAACAATTTGTTTTATGCTCAAACTAGAATTTATTATCTAAAATGTAGAGTGGTTTTTGTTTGAAATTTAATAATCTGTAGAGATAACAGTAGTCCTCCCATTTCATATAGTTATATTCCTAAAATTGTAGTATACAGTAGCTAGATGAAAATTAATTCTTGTGGACCAAGAAACGAAACACCATGAACGGAACACCGCCATCAACATGCACATACGTCAAGCATGAGACAAATTAGCCCATCACCTCCGAGGCGCGAGATCATCGTCGCGGTCATTAGTATACGCTTTGAGCAAGATGGATCCTTGCGAATCAATTGGACGATTCACGGTCCTCGACAATAAAAACTGGTGGTTGCAGCAGTGCGAATTATTGGCAACGTTGCGTGCAATCTCAGAACACTGTGGATCGGCACTGCGATCATTCCCTTTTACCTGGGTTTTACCCTTGTAGGGATACAGGGTGTTCGAAAAGACGGTTTCCGGTTGTGGTCGACACTGATGTCGGCGATGAAAACCCTAAAATGAAACATGGCAACAAATATATGAAATGAATCGTAATGAACAATCAATGTTTGGCAACATTTTTCGTTCCTTGTGATCGGTGCTTCATGGAAAATTGCAGTTTATAAAATAGCGAACTTCGGAGGCTCATTTTATACCATGTTATTTGCACAGAATACTAGGCACATATCAATTGTATAATCAATTTTTGAAAAGTTGTTAAAAATATTGCGTTTTACATATAACATATCCAAAAATCATCGAAATCGGAGAGGAAGTAGCTGTCCTACAGTTTGATCAATTTTCCAGTGTTCTATTTCCTTTTTCTTGGAGGGGAGAGGTGCATGACCCCCACCCCTTGAGTGCGCCACTGATCTACACAATATTGATATTCGAGGTAGGTAGCGTTATTTTTGCACAACTAAAAGCAGACTGATAGTTGAAATATTTAGAGGCAAGTAGGAATCGTAATCGATTAGAAATGCGACGAAATCCGCCGCTTTCTTTCGCTGGTTACACCTTTCACCGTGGTTTTACGCGCCTCTCAGTCTACTCCCTTTTTACCTGCACGGAATCTTTCCATTTTCTTCAGGCGTCCAACTATACTTTATGTAACGAAGCACACTTTACATAACCCCGCACAATAAAATGATTTACAGTTATTGCATCTACGTAAAACGTGTGTGCAGAACAAAATGGTTGAACAGGTTCGCACAGAGACTAAATGAAAGGAAATTCAACCTTTTCGACAATGTAAATTATCAATCGAAACTAGACTTGGCTACAACAATTTCGATTATTATGCCTTATATTTTAAATAAATATATTGATCTGCCCCAAAAGTTTCTTTCACAATGTGCAAATTTAATATTGTGAAGTAACGCGTTCCTTATTAACACTAGATTTACAGAGCCCGTCAAAATGGCGGATTCAAACATTTTTAATTTACGATTATTAAGAATTTAAGGAGGCATTCGTGAGGAATTATTAAATAGATTTATCTTTTTGTGTACATATTACAATAAAAATCGCGGAAGATCTAAGTAAATACAATTTTATTATTTTTATAAAGCAATGTAAAATAACCAATTTTAGTGCCCCGTAAACCTAGTGTTAATATTATTTTCTAAGCTGCCTCCAGTGCCCGCTCTAGCTGTTACGTCGCCCCGGACAAAAAGACAAATTACCGTCCCTTAAGAATATGTATATTTTTTAAATAAAGCTAAAATAACGCCCCGGATAAATGTCCGAGTTGCCCGCCCCTAAAGCGAGCCCTGCTGCCTCATACTTAATCATGTAATGCTTTCTCAAAAAATTGATTAGTACTATGCACATTCATTGAAAACGAAACGAACTTTGGGGCAACCTAATACAATAAACTAAACAGAAGTTGTATGCTAAACTACGGATTCTAATTAACAAAAATTTATTAGGTCGTCGCAAAAGTTCGTGCCGCGGATTGAAAAGTATTTTAATGAAATACCACAGAAATTTTATAGTAACGGTATATAATGTCTTTACTAAAAAGGTGGGAAGAGGTTGTAGAACGGAAAGGTGGTTACATTTTTTCGTTAATTTTAAAGGTAGGTTTAAAATATTAATTTAAACGGTACGAACTTATAGGACAGCCTAATATGTATAAACTTTTCATCGCGTCTATATATTTTCATATACTTTATTAACATTTTGTGAGAGTGTGTTTCGTATAAAGTGTTTGATTTTTTAACAGGAATTTTTGGTTTCCTTTTTTCGTTTATTTACACAGTGAATCGTGCATCTCGCTAAACAGTACTGTCTCCTGTGTCCTCTTGGCGTCCATGACAAAATGTTCCGTATTTGTTTATAATTAAGTGAAACTTGACCTTATCGCGTTCATCGCTCTTCAATAATCTCCACGAATGCTTTCTGAACCCGTAAAAATTCAAGAACCCAGTGTTCTCGGAAGAGAACGACCATCTTTTCCATCGTCGGTCATGAGTTGCCTAATCGCTGAGAAGTCCAAACAGACCCGCTATTCAAAGCAGTTCGAAAAACATGAGAAACCGCCATGAGAAACCTACACTTCAGCGATTACAAAGAAACTAAAATCAATTCGACGAAAATGGATGGTACACCAAAATTTTCTTAATAACTCCGGATTTTTATGTAAACAAAAAATCCATAGTCTAGTTGTTAAGAAATTTTAGAGTCTTATTGGTTTTTGTGAAATTAGTTTTTCCACCAAATCAAATATACGATCACCATTACCATTTGTGACGTTCTACATGTAAATATAGCTCAATTTAAAATGACTTAGCAACAAGAACAATTAATGTACAATTCAGTGAGGACATCAACAACTGAAACTGACAAACTAACTGTTCTATTATCCGAACATTCACGTCTATCCGATTAATTCGGATACGTATGAAATTGTCAATTGTGACGTTCTACATTTGTGACGTTCTACATGTAAATATAGCTCAATTTAAAATAACTTAGCAACAAAAACAATTAATGTACAATTCAGTGAGGACTTCAACAATTGAAACTGACAAACTAACTGTTCTATTATCCGAACATTCACGTCTATCCGAATAATTCGGATACGTAGGAAATTGTCAATTGTGACGTTCTACATGTAAATATAGCTCAATTTAAAATGACTTAGCAACAAGAACAATTAATGTACAATTCAGTGAGGACTTCAACAACTAAAACTGACAAACTAACTGTTTTATTATGCGAACATTCACGTCTATCCGATGAATTCGGAATCCGAATTTCGGATATGTACGAAATTGTCAATTGTGTCGTTCTACATTTGTGACGTTCTACATGTAAATATAGCTCAATTTAAAATAACTTAGCAACAAGAACAATTAATGTACAATTCAGTGAGGACATCAACAACTGAAACTGACAAACTAAGAACAATTAATGTACAATTCAGTGAGGACATCAACAATTGAATCTGACAAACTAACTGTTCTATTATCCGAACATTCAGGTCTATCCGATTAATTCGGATACGTATGAAATTGCCAAAATTCTGAATATTAACAAATCTTAAGCAAAACCAAATCCTAGTCCAAGTCATGGTCCATAACATCCTGAATAATGAAGTCGCCATATATCTCAATATTTAGAAAACAAATTTCACGAACTTCGACAGTAGCAGCTCCCTCAGGGTCTACTACAGACAAGGCAAAAAGCAGGAAGTTACTTTTCAAACACCTTGTACTTTTCGCGTTGCCCTTTTGTCTCACTTTCTCGGCCGATCTGTCGACCTGGACGCACTATACACGTCCCCCTTTCTCTCTGGCAGACCGAGAGAGAAAGAGAAAGAGAAAGAGCTCGCCTTTTTCCTCTCCCATCATAGGCCCTTCCAACGATCCTAAGCCCTAACCAAAACCTGCACCCCCATTACACTCGACTCGTGAAAGGTTTCCCTCTTTCCCTTCCCTCGGACGCGACGCTTCAGCCACCATCGTCTCCACCACCAACGCCATCACCAATGCCTTCTCCGTCGATCCTTCAGTCTCTACCTAGCTCACTCTTACCGTGCTAGCCCCCTAGTCGAACATTCCGTCCCTCTTCGTTCCTGTGCATCCCTCTGCATCCCTTTTTTTCGTTCTTCATACTGCATTCTCTCTCTTTTACACTCTTCATTCTTGTGCATCCCTCTTCGTCCCTCTTTTTCGCCCTTCATACTGCATTCTCTCGCTTTTATTCACTTCAACTCTCTATCTGTCCCCATTTCTCTGTCTTTTACTCTCTTCAGCCCTCTATCTCTCTCTCCGTCTTTCACTCTATTCATTCTTATTTCTCTGTCTGTCACACTCTTCAACCCCTTATCTCTCTTCATCCCTATTTCTCTATCTTTTTCTCTCTTCAGCCCAGTATCTCTCTTCATCCCTCTTTCTCTGTTTTTTACTCTCTCCGGCCGCGTTTCTCTCTTCATCCCCTCTTTTCCTGTCTCTTACTATCATCCGCCCCCAATCTCTCTTCGTCCCTCTTGCTCTATTCGCCCCCCTTTCCCTCTCTTTCTCTCTCCCTGGTCACCCCCAAGCAGAGAGAGGCCAGCTCCTTTTCCAGCGGAACAGTAAACCCTCTTTCCTTTTCTGCTTCACCCAAATCGCATTCCTCTCTTCTCTCTAAGCCATTTTCAGCTCTCTGTCTTCTTCCTACCTATTCGACCCGCATCTCTCTTTGTCACTCTCTCTCCCTCTCTCTCTCTACGAAGCTTTCTCTGTCTCTTTCGCTTCCTGCTCAGTATCCTCGTCGTCCTCAAGGCTTTTCCCTTCGTCATCTCGCTCCAGAGACCGGTGCTTTACCATTTCTTGGAAAAGTTCCGTGCTTTCTGCTCGCCATATACTTTTCCACGACGGAATCCATTCGCCTTCTTCTTTTTCTTCTTCCTCTTCTTCCTTTTTCCTTTTACGTTTTCTGCTTTATTCGCGTCTGTGTATGTATATATATATATATATATATATATATATATATATATATATATATATGTGTGTGTGTGTGTGTGTGTATATATATATGTGTATGTATATATATATTTAGGAGAAAGGGAAAGAAAGTAGTGGAGGGATTAGATGTTTCCTCTTCTATCTGCTACGGCCTGTTTGCCTTGTGTACTTCGAACCCTTGTCTTCGCGAAGTCGAAGTTTAGAGTACGTGTCTGGAACGTCAAAGATTCTATCCTTCGGAAGATACATGATTCGAGGAAACCATCTTTTTTGTTAAACATTGTATTCAATATTATCTTTAACCCTTTGCACTCGGAGCTATTTCAACTAAAAAACCAAACATTTCTTCTAACCTAGAATATTTCCATTTGTACATCATTTTTTTCATTATATCCGTACGAAACTGATATAGTACCTCATACAATATTTAAATGTTTAGTAATTTATGAAATATAAACAAATTTAATTATGTAAACAATATTCTGAATAATGGTGGAGCAATTTGTAGTGGCGCCTCAGAGTCGCCGTTCGAGTGCTAAGGGTTAACATTGTTTTATGGTTTGTTCGTTCGAAGAAATTCTTGCTGTATTGAGGACTGATATGTATGCGATTGAGAAAAATCGATTGGAGAACGTCGATCCATATAAAATGATTATTGTTGAACTTACTGTGCCTTCGATTTCATTTCCAGCGTGTCTCTTTAGTGAACTGTGGATTATTATGCAAAATGAAAATTTTCTAATTCGATCGTGAGAAGTGG
Organism: Sphecodes monilicornis; assembly: GCA_913789915.3. Taxonomy (NCBI): domain Eukaryota; kingdom Metazoa; phylum Arthropoda; class Insecta; order Hymenoptera; family Halictidae; genus Sphecodes; species Sphecodes monilicornis. Next base: position 5,583,635 of record OU565301.1, on the reverse strand, counting down.
AGGACTATAATATATGAGAATGTACTTTTTCTTTCAATGGTTCAATATAGTTCATCTTAAAATGTACATCCAGATTCAGAATGGATCACGAATTTTCCTCTGTTATTATAATAATTGTAAGCATATAATTGGGAAGACAATAACAAGTTGCAAGCCGCAAACAATATGATTGTATAACATTGATTTAAAAAAGTATACATTCAGCACAGAAAATAAAAATACTAATATAGAAAGGTCTAATATCAGACTGCGGATCTTTATGCAAAATAAAAATTGTCTTTCTTATTTGCAACAAACAGGAGCCGAATGCAAATTTTATTAATTTTTTTAACAAGTTCAAAATAGTACGTCGATATTCTTTAATTATTTTAACTTTCCTTCTGTTTTAAGTGGTGGCAACTCATTTTTTGTCATAAATGCATAAAATCCGCAGTCTTATAATCATATGTTATCTTTCTAATATATCGTTCGTTTTTCCTCATTGCAAATTTTTATTTGAAAGAATTGTAACTTCGCGGCACATTCTTCCTCGTCACTCGATTTTCCAGTAACATAAACAATATTTTCCCTTCCTATTCAACAACAACAATCAATTTTAACCTCAAACTTCTTTTAACTTTCCTTTTATCTAATGATTTCCTTAATTTCCTATTTTCTTCAATTTTTTCGAAAGCCTCCATCTTTTCTCTCTTCAAGTTCGAATAATTCCAGCAAAGGTATACTCTCCTAGCTTTTATTCCTCAGCTATCTCATCACCTCTATCGATTTAATTAACGCCGTTTTCTGGAACAGTGGCGAGCTTCCGAATCGAAGGCCCGCATTGTTGGCCCAGTGTTTCCCGTTCGCGAAGTTTCCTCGTCCCGAGAATTTCCTCTTGTAACCTGTCTCCCCCCTCCCCCCCCCTCCCGAAGACCGTCATTTTTCTTCCGTTCGTTTGCGTCATCGGCTAGATTTATTAATGCCACTCCGAGCCGACACATCCCGACTACTTTGTCCAAAAGAATTGCTTTGGCGAAATGATTTTTTTATCCTTCTTCTCCGGGGATGGTTCGACTCTCGTTCATTTCTCTCGTCGCAGCCCTTTCGATTCCACCACCCCCAACCCGACCCCCGCCCGACCGAAACGCAATTTCCGTTCGCGAGCAATTGCTATCATTTTCTTGTTTCGGCCCCATGCTCCGCTCGATATTTTGCACGGTTGCAAACCCAGACGGTTTTTCGAATCGAGATTGCCAGCCAGCCGCGATCGATGTGTTCGAATTAATGTGGGGCGGTTATTATGATTGCTGCTCGGTAGACTGCGGATTTTGTTCATTTACGACAAAAATGGGTAGCTGCTATTTTAAACAGTGGAAACGTTAAAAGAATCGAAGACTATCGACACACCCTGTCTGTTAACGGTATTGAAGGAAAAGACAAGTCTTCGTTTGGTTCCACCGTCTTGCGATTGAACAATTTTCATTTTGCAGAGAAATCCGCAGTCTACTCATCAGTGAATTATGGATTTATGCATTTGCGACGGTAACGGGCTGGTGCAGTTTTAAATAGTGCAAACGTTGACAGAATCGAAGACTATCGACACATCCTGCCTGTTAACGGTGTTGAAGGAAGAGACAAGCCTTTATTTGGTTCCAGCGTCTTGTAATTGAACAATTTTCATTTTGCATAGAAATCCGCAGTCTACTCATCAGTGAATTATGGATTTTATGCATTTGTGACAGTAACGAGCTGATGGCGTTTAAAATAGTAGAAATATTTAAAAAATTTAAGAACGTTGATATATTATTTTCAACTTGATAAGCTTATTAAAGAAAGAATCTTGTATATGGCTAGTGTTTCTTGCAAATTGATGTAGACAATTTTTATTTTGCATAGAAATCCGCAGACTACTAGTGAAGTATTTTGCTAATTTATGGCGTACGAAAGTAAGTTCTGCATTAAATAGCAAATTTTAGAGTTCACGGTCATTTCAAGGTCGTGCTATTAAACACGGATGAATGCACAATAGTGTTTGCTATAACATATAACAACAAAAAATGTGTATATATATGTAAAAAAATACGAGTGACCTTGAAAAAACGATTAAAGAATTACAATTTATAAAAAACGATTCTTCCATCTGATTCGTCTTTTGAAACCATTTAGATTACGTTAGAAACATTATTTGTATTTTCAGAGGTAGAGAAGATATTTAGGTGTTCTGTTTTAGACGAAACACCCTGTATAGTATTATAGTTTTGAAGATTTTTGTGAATGCACGAAGCTCATCGGTTTAGTTACCAATTTACGAAGTTGTCGAAGTAGTTACGAACTGGCTCACTTTTTTCTATAGTTTTGATGACTGTAGAATCTACGGCGTGGATCATCAGACTGTAGTTCTGAAGTGGAACAAAATTACTCCGGCACCATTCAAGTCTATAAGTTGTTTCTTCTGCAAAGTAAGTAGGAGGATCCATTAGTGACTAGAAAATACATAAAAGTGCATAGATCTTTTTTCACACTTGTTCAAGAACAGTTGCATCTTTCTTTTTAAGCTTGATTATTTATAACATTCCATCGTAAAGTGACATATACAGGGTGTCTGTCTATAAGTGTCAGAGCAAATACAGTATTTAATCGATAAAAGTCACAACCATGGGTCCGGCCAGCGACACTTCGTGTTCAAGTATACTATTAGTTATTTATTACTATTAGTTTTATACTATAATTTTGGGACACTTCTTGTTCAGAATTTGGCGACACTTATCGATTAAATACTGTATTTCGTAACTGGTTGAAGTTACGAGAAAGTTTAATAAGACAAATTTGCACGGTTTTTAAGTCTTCTATAAAGTGCATGTGAAATATTTCTTTTTACTCGTGACCTTTGTGAGTTATGAAGGTCACCATCGTTTTTTTAAATTCATACCTCCATTTTTTTACACATTTATGAGTAGGAGTCATTATTGCAGTCAAAATCATATTTGGTAAAAAATTGATATTATGCATTGTTTACGAAATAATCGACATCTGAGGTATCGAAGAAGTAAACTGGATTGTAAGTATTTTTTAATTAGATTTGGAACGTCAAAGAGGTTGAGAAAGTATACAAATAAATTTTTTATGAAACATTTGACGGTTATCATGAAGGCTATCGTTCAAAAACTTGACCACAACATGCGTTCTTAAACTCTTTGACATTCCAAATCAAATTCAAAAATACTTACAATCCAGTTTACTTCGTACAAATGTCTCCTACTTCAGAAATCTGTAAAAAAATGCGCGTATAAATTTAAGAAAACGATGGTGACCTTCATATCTCGCAAAGGCGACGAGTAAAAAACAATATTTTACATGCACTTTATAGCAGACTCAAAACCGTGCAAATTTGTCTTATTAAACTTTCTTGTAACTTCAGCCAGTTACGAAATATTTGCTCTGACATTTATAGACGGACACCCTGTATAATAGCGACCTAACCTAAAATGTGAGTGTAATACATTGAGTTTGGATCGATACAAATTATTTTATTTCCCATCGGTGTGCAATATTCGTCAGACGAAATGATTATATTTTAATCTGAAACGTAAAATTAAATTATAACGCAAGGGATTACAGGTGATTGACTGAAAAACAAACTGAAGAGCGAAAGGAGTGAAAAATTAATCATGATAGAGCGCAAATGAAAAAATTCTGCGGACGAAATAATTGTTTTATTTTCCATCGATGTGTATTTAGCGCGCCAGACCAAACGATTGTTTTAATCTGAACCCATTGCAATTAATTTGCAAGAAAAGGGGTTAAAGGTGTTTAACTGAAGAACAAACTGAAAAGCGAAAGGGGATGAAAATTAATCATGATATAGCGCAAATGAAAAAATTCTGCGGGCGAAATAATTGTTTTATGTTCCATCGTAATGTATTTAGAGCATCAGTTGAAAATATTACGTTCCAAAATGCGCCTTTTAAAATTAAATTGTAATGCAAGGGGTTCGAGGTGTTTGGCTGCAGAATAAAATAAAGAGCGAAAGGAGTGGAAAATTAATCATGATAGAGCGCAAATGAAAAAATTCTGCGGACGAAATAATTGTTTCATTTTCCATCGATGTGTATTTAGCGCGCCAGACCAAACGATTGTTTTAATCTGAACCCATTGCAATTAATTTACAAGAAAAGGGGTTAAAGGTGTTTAACTGAAGAACAAACTGAAAAGCGAAAGGGGATGGAAATTAATCATGATATAGCGCAAATGAAAAAATTCTGCGGGCGAAATAATTGTTTTATGTTCTATCGTAATGTATTTAGAGCATCACTTGAAAATATTACGTTCCAAAATGCGCCTTTTAAAATTAAATTGTAATGCAAGGAGTTCGAGGTGTTTGGCTGCAGAATAAAATAAAGAGCGAAAGGAGTGGGAAATTAATCATGATAGAGCGCAAATGAAAAAATTCTGCGGACGAAATAATTGTTTTATTTTCCATCGATGTGTATTTAACGCGCCAGACCAAACGATTGTTTTAATCTGGACCCATTGCAATTAATTTGCAAGACAAGGGGTACAAGGTGTTTAACTGAAGAACAAACTGAAAAGCGAAAGGGGATGGAAATTAATCATGATATAGCGCAAATGAAAAAATTCTGCGGACGAAATAATTGTTTCATTTTCCATCGATGTGTATTTAACGCGCCAGACCAGATGATTGTTTTAATCTGGACCCATTGCAATTAATTTGCTAGACAAGGGGTTATAGGTGTTTAACTGAAGAACGAACTGAAAAGCGAAAGGGGTGGGAAATTGATCATGATAGAGCGCAAATGAAAAAATTCTGCGGACGAGATAATAGAACCAAATGATTTTGTGGATATTGCACGGGTCTACCTAAGTACATCGTGCAGATAAACACACATTCACCCCGTGTAAAACCCCGGTTTGTGAAATAGGGGATGTTTAGCAGCCAAGGGATGATTCAAGCATCCAGCTACCCGACTGGCTCCCACTCCCTAAGCTGTGAGCTGTCCATTCAACTTGCGCTGCTAGGGCCGCCTTTCAAAGTGGGCTGTCTTTGTTCTAGTTATGGTTGTACGCACACGTATACACTATGCAGTAACCAACGGAAGGAAAACTACGTCGAGATCTTCGTTGGCCGAAGATAACCTCTTCAAAATCAATCTGCAAACTCTATTTCACTCATTCTTATGTTTCAACCACTTATAACTTATAATTAAATTGCATATTTTTCATTCAAAATGGAAACTTTGTACATAAATTGCAAGGAACATCAAAGATGCCACCGACTCAAAGGAATCTTGCAAAAAACTAATGAAATTCTTGAAGCACACAAAATTATTATAGCGAATGTAAATTATAAATGACCGCCTAACTGTAAGCTTGTAGTTGCTAATAACCCTTATGAGGTTGATGCAACTTAAAGAAGAAAGAATTAGGCACTTCTTCCTGTCTTCAATAATTTTAGTAGGTCGGTATATCGATACTTTTCGATCATTTTAATCATTCTACTGTTTCAAGTTGCATCTAAACTTTCTCCATAAATTGCAAGGAACAGGAGCCAAATAAAAGTCCTTTTCGTTTATTTCTTCTCTTAATAATTTTAGTGAACACGAATTCATAACTAATGATTTCAACAACAAAAAGTTCGAAAATAGTGTATTGACATCACTTTATAAAAATATAAGATGAATTACAACAGCGAAGTACAAGGACATGATGGACTTACTACGATATATACCACCGGTGCACCATGACATCCCTCCTGCATACACAAAATGTAGATGAGCAGTAAATTCTTATGTAATTTATGTAGTTAGAAAATTTCCCGAATTGCATAAATTGTGTTTTTGAAGAGTTGTAAAGAAATATAAAATAAATTGAGTATTGTTTTTTCAATTTGAAGCATTTTAAATTATGTCAAATCGACTTGGGCTCTTTCAAATTTTATAACGAATCTGTTTGTTAACTTTAAAAGTGGCTTAACTCTATTTTTGGTAAGAAAACGCATATTATTCACTTAATAATTGTTATTATTTTAATAGGAATTGTAAATTTAACTCTTTTAGATACACTTAAGCAGTATGACACATTAGTATCCTATTCGTATATTTTTAATTTTATTGAAACGCAAACTCTTAAATATCTCAATTTAAGCATAAATGGACTTAGGTCACTTTCAAAATAGACGGCTCATATTTAATTTTCAATGTTTCTCATTTTTCTAAATACGTGAATCTGTAGAAACCTTCTTCAAGATCTTTATGCACCCAACATCCCTGGAACCGGAAGTCGGTATCGATCGAAGTGGCGCCGAAGCAGGGTAGCTCAAGAAATCTGAGCATGTGGAAAAAAAGCCCTATCCAAACCGTGAAACATTTAACTCGGATTCCTGGTAATTAATGGACGTTTTCACTGCGGCAAACAGAATTTCGCTACGGTTTTCGGCAAGCGTTTTACTCGCGACACATCACGTACAAGCCAGTTTCGTGTCACTGATCCAACGAAAATCTGCGCGAGCCGGTTATTAAAAACGGCTAGAAACAGGGATCCCTCAATTAGTCCATGTTTCTCGACTCCGCTCGACGGCTCGCGCGATACACGATCCAATTACGATGGACCGATTACTCGACTCCTGGGCTGCGACGATAATGCAGCTATGCATAATTATTTGTCTCGGTGGACCACGTGCAGAATAAAATATCGAGTCTCGACGAATCACCTGGAAGACGATGGAAGAAACGGATTCGAAGCTAGAAGTCGCATTGTTACATCGAAAGAAATGCAAGCGATCGTCTTGAACGTTCGATGATTGGCCGAGGTACAATTGAGAACAGAGCTGCCGAATAAACTACTATTCCAAATAGTCTATTTTATTTGAAATCATACGTGCAGTTTTGGAAATAAAATATTAGAAACAGTTAAAATGAATAAAATGTTTCGAATAAAATCGTTTTAGATTTAGATTTAAATCAATATAGTGAATAGTCTATTTCAAGGCTGGGCAAGGGTGGGGCTCCTCAAACGCTTGCTTCGCCGACCAACCTCTTTTTCATACAGCGCGCACGTTCGTCGCGTTCACTGATATCTTGTGTCTTCGTTACCCCAACGTAAGACGCTTGCTGGAAGGGAACAGTTAGCGCTAGGGTGGGGACGGTTTTGCCTCAATTGAGGCAAAATTTCCCAACTCTGGTCTATATTATTTGAAATCATACGTGCAGTTTTAGAAATAAAATATAGGAAACAGTTAAAATGAATAAAATGTTTCAAATAAAATTGTTTTAGATGTAGACTTAAATCAATATACAAAGCCTATTTTATTTGAAATCATACGTGTAATTTTAGAAATAAAATATTTCATTTGCTAGAAAAATTATTTGATATTTATTTGAATGATTCTCAAAATAGTGAGATTTTAAATAAAATACTCACAATTTTAAAAACTTTTTCTAGCAAATAAAATATTTTCTTTCTAAAATTGCAAATTTTCTTTCTAAAATAATTTTATGTTAAATATTTTATTTATTTTAATGTATTTATTCTCGTATACAGCGTGTTCCAGTATTGGGTAGAACCTACGGAAGAAATTTGTTTCATTTGATGCCTGGTTTTCGAGAAAATCGAATTCGAATATATTATGGTTTCTTGCATTTTAATATTACCTGTTTCCTCGATCTATTTCCATCGTTAAGAAATATTTTATTCTACGTTTTAAATAACCGAAATATAAATATTTCATTTGCGGTGATTTTACCGTTTATTGAAAATAATATTTCGTGACAGATTTTTTCTATCTAAATTGCAAAAATAATGGAGTGCAGTTCTTAATTTGTTTAATAGGTTAAAAATAAGATACCAGTATTTTTAAATTCTTCTAATGTTATTTACTAATTAAAATTACACCTACACATTTTTCGTCATAATATCGTAGAATCCGTAGTATAGGTTAAAAGAATTGGAGGATGTTTACTTTCTCCAAATCGTTGAAGAAGGAGAAAAATTCATAAACAGCACCTGTGTCTTGCAAATAATGCAGACATTTTTTATTTTGCATAAAGATGTTACAGACGTTCATAGTTTCGTGACAATAAGCACGCGATCGCATCGCCAGCGCCATCTTCTTCTGCTGCATATAGATATATAAATATATTGCTTGCACTGATAAGAAGAAGACGCAGTCATCGGGTCTTAGATTTTTTCGAAACTTTGCGTACTGGTAGATTTCGTTCTCCTGTTTATGAAAATATTGCATTATAGCCGTCGATACTCAATAATTTTTGAGATATTTACAATTTAGATTTCATTATACCAATAAGCCGTTAAGCACAATTTTGGTTGAAGTTTTTGTCAAGTGCCAAACGGCGTGGTGGTAACGTACTAGATTCATTACCGGGAAGGACAGTGTTCAAATTCCTTTTTCCTTTTTTTCCATTTTTTTTCTTTTTTTTCTGTTCAGTTTATCTATTTTAATTAATTGTATTTTGCACATGAAAAATACACTCATAATATCTATAGGACACAAAATATAAAAATTTTATTCAAAAAGAACATAATATGAAAGAAACACTAACTTCATCAATCTTAACGTATCTCAAAAGTTGTTGAGTATCGACGCCTATAATGCTACATTTTCATAAACAAACGATTTTCATAAATTGTTCAATGTTTCTTTTATATTAAAATAATCTTTATCAAAACCTCGTTGCCTCTTTATTTAGTGTGAACGATCATTCTTTGGACAGAACCATATTCTCATCAAAACATCCACTAGTCTAGCCTAACTATGAGAGTTGTTGTAAGTGGTGGTAACTGACGTGTTAAGAACAAATACTTACAAAGATTGTCTTATCAATGAAAGTCTGCAAAATGGTAATATAAATATTCTGACACTGATTTATGATTTGCACGAGCCGATTTAACGTATGTGGGCACTGCGATCGTAGATAGACGAACATTGTAGAAAGGATGAACGCCTAGAAAAGCTTGCGCGTTATGAAAATTGCAGGTCAAGTGTAACTTCCTACCGTACAAGTCCGTCGCCCTCAACAACTTCCCCAGAACAACCTTGTCATCGATTGACGGAAACCTGATGCAACGGCGACAACAATTTGCTAAAGACCGACCATATTCACTATTTGCGACTATTAACATGTTAAACGCGAAGCAATTTTGTTTCTGTTTAAATACAAAAGATACATACGACTGTGCGTAATCAAAAGACTTTATCATACAATTTTTATTTAATTTTCATCAATTCAATCTATTAACACTAAGTTTACGGAGCACTAAAATTGATTATTTTACAATGCTTTATAAAAATAATAAAATTGTATTTACTTAGATCTTCAGCGATTTTTATTGTAATATGTAGACAAAAAAATAAATCTATTTAATAATTCCTCACGAATGCCTCCTTACACTCTTAATAATCGTAAATTAAAAATGTTTGAATCCGTCATTTTGACGAGCACCGTAAATCTAGTGTTAAGGCAATTTAAACATTTTTGATATTGAATTTGATTTATTATATTTCTACATTCGAGTGTTAATACGTTAACGTGTTAACACTAAATCTACCGACCATTAAAGCTGACTAGTAAATATTGCATAATAAAAATTGTATGATTGAATTTATTTTGATTTTCTGCGATTTTTATTATAATGTGTATTTTAATAAAGCAGCGTGTACAATCATTTCCATTGGAAACATTTCGATAAATTCAAGAATATATCATTACACTATTTTAGATTCATCGAAATCATTGAAATACAAAATTCGTTTTCATACAATTTCTGCTTTCCACAATTACCTTAGACAATTTTTTTATTTTGCATAGAGATCCACAATCTAATTATAATTAGACTTGCGAATTTGATGCATTTATTCCAAAAACGATTTAAAACCGTAAAGGAATTAAAAGAATCTACAAGGACGTCGATATATTATTTTCAATTTATCAATATTATAAAAAAAAGAAAAGAAATCTTCTTCTTTTTCTTGTGATAAATCCAAACGATTTTTAGTTTCCATAAACATCCCCGGTCTAATTATACAACATATCTAAATAAATACACTCATTTATTTTGAGACAGACATTTGCAGAACCGGGAAATGCCTTTACGCACCTTATAGTACGTCGCAAGCCGATTGGTCGACCGATAACAATTTCGGACGATACGATTAATCTGCCGGTTTCAAAACAGCAAGATCGATACGATCTAACAATTGAGACTGCCGATAAATCGAGCCTAAGAGACCGAGATGAGTCGTTGAAAAGAAAGAAACCGTCGAACGTTGCGCAAAAACTTAGCATAATTTCGTCATTTTGAAAAATACTCTTGTTCTCCCAATGTGTCATCTTATGATACTTAAACGCGCGCGCGCGTGTTTTCCCCGGATGAAATTATGCGACGCGACGATCAGCGGTGCGCGAGCATACCAACATGAGCATAGTTATCCGCGCACCACCCGTTATTCACATGGTAATCAGAGTGTTAAGCAATAAATTACCTGCATTACTGGGTGAATATCGATTCGGCAAGAAGAGGGCGCACGCGGCCGCTGCAGTCCGATGCAGATTCGCCGCTCGTGCCAAAGGTTAAGTGCTACTGCATCCCTCGGTCGAGGGATTCGCGAAGTTTTTTCATTTCACTTGATACAACCACTGGCAAAAACTATGAAACAACATTTAAAAAACAAATCATTTTTGTAGCATCGAACCAAATCAGCTGAGACTTTTTCGGAATATTAGAAGACATAGTTTACCCAATAAGGATTAAACAAAATTGTGAAAAATTGTCAGTGAAGAAAAGTCAGGTTTTCCAACTTTATTATCGTCACAGTCACTCCCATTAATATTCGTACACTCTAAAAGACGATCACGTTTTTAATATTGGATCATGTGACTTGGATTTTTTTTTGAGAAGTTAGGACAATTAGTTTACTACACGTTGAAAAACAGAAATTTTGAAAAAATTGTAATTGGTCGGAATTACAAAGAAAATACTAAAAGTTGTTATTTATAAATGTTTTATGTGTGTCCATATTGAAAATTCAACAAATACTGTTTGAAGATTGTAAAAATTGTAATAAACTGTAATAAATCGAAGGATTCTTACGTCATTCGATGCATGTCGCTGTTTTCCACGTAATCCAAATTGGATGAAAATTTGAAAATGTATACAATTGATACAGATCTACAAAATGGATGTTTTAAATTTTCAACATAAGCCACATCAAAAAATTGTAAAATACAACTTTTAGTATTTTCTCTGCAATACCGACCAATTGCAATTGTTTTATAATTTCTTTCTCACGTCATGTAGTAAACTAATTATTCTAACACCTCAAAAAAGTCCAAGTTGTATGGTCCAATATTAAACAAGTTATCGTCTTTTTAAGAGTGTACGAATATTAATGGGAGTGACTGTATGTCAATTATATACACAGTGAAAATTTCATCGAAATAGTTTAACATTGCTATGAGCAACAAACATTTCAAGATGAGAGCTTAAGGCCCTTATGTAGCCACCTTTAAATGTTTGTAGCTCATAACAGGAAAAAGTAATAATTATGATTTTTAACTTTTTCATCTGCGCATGTAATGAACATTTAAAATATGCCTCTTGTAGATGCAAGGTATATGCATGCACAAAGTTTCATCAAAATCGATTAAGATTTCTATGAGCTATAAATAATTATAAGAATGGCAACAATAGTGTGGAACTGCAATTTCGATCAATCATAAGCCTGAAATTCAAAGATTCTTGAGTCCCGCAAAATTCTGTGCATAACTTACTCGCTTCTACAAAAAGCATATATTAAATTTTCATTATAGACGCAAATAAAAAAAATTAAAAATCGTAACCATGACTTTCCTCTTTGAAATTTCGACCAATGATAAATTTTAATTAATTCCTCTTATAAAATACAAAAAGAAAAAGCTCAAGCCGGTTGAACCAATTTTAACACTATGTTTACGGGACCCGTCAATTTGACGGATTTCAAATTTTGAAATGAAATACCCCAGAAACCATAGCATTAATTTGAACCATTTTGCATCGTAAATTAATCACTTCATCCAAAGAATTTATACACACAATTATTTTTTCCTAAAGCTTTCTAATCTTTGAAATTTCTATGTAGTATACCTATATCTACGAAACCCGTCAAATTGACGGGCTAACTTATATAATAAACAATCCTTATATGTTTGCTTCGTTCGTCAAATAATTCATCAACTAATAAATATAAGAATAAAAGTAAAGTCTTTATTTTCTCCTCCTCCAATTCGTTATATCAATCGCGCCTCCATAATGTAAACTAAAGCGGATTGTATGGCCTCAGTGTTTATTTGGGTCTTCAACGAAATCGCTTATGCTTATTGCCGATGAGACCTCTAAAGCAAGAGCGATCTTCAGTATGATTGCTGCAGTGACAGTGTAAGAACGTTTTTCAAAGACAGTGTGCAAAAGTTTCAGTTATTGTAGACAGTCTCCGCTTATTGTAAGTATTTACAATAGGGTGATTGAATTTGGGCACAGTATTTTTTTATTTTGACCAATCCCCCTTTTCTAGCAATCATGAGTAAATCCAGGAGATATAATAAAATATTGAACAAAATTGTCAACATCTCTGAAGATTGTTCTGAGGATACCTCCGAATAAGATCAGTATGAATTAGACCAAAGCTGACAGTGCAAGTTCTGAGTATATTGAAAGTGGAGAGTTAGAAGGATACACTATACAATTAATATTATTGTTACAATTTCCGTGATAGTTTAAAAAAAAAAAGACTTTTTACTTATTAATTATTTATTTAAACGTGAAGCCTGTAATAGTAGCATACCTGTGTATGTACGTGAGTGTGAGAGAGCGCGGGAGTTAGTCGTGATAGCGCCTTGTAAGAAACGTGGGCCTAAGCCCTTATAGATTTAGTTTGTATTTCTATTATATAATAAACATATATATTAACATAATAAACATTACAAAGCCTAATATTGTCCAATTCAGACTTAATTTGAATAAATTGATTTTTTATAGAAAATGCGTATTTTCGTTTATCCGTCAATTTGACGGGTGCTCGTAGAGGTAGGTATATAAGAAACACCCGTAAACCTAATGTTAAAAAAAGGTACAAAACTGTGGGGCTACATTACCACCCCTTCGTCTATGCTAGCTGTCCAGCACTGTAGGTGCGAACAGGGATTTTCGCAGGCGATGTTAGGCGAACGTAGGACAGTAGAATGATCGTGGCGTCGCATCCCGGTGTGTCAGAGGTCAGTGCCGGGCTCGTAAAAGCGAGCAGCTTGCGCGAACGCGCGTCGGCCCTCCGGGATCGTCAGGCTAGGTTTTGCAATAAAATGGAAATTTTGCGACCCCGATCGGCCGGGACCGGGTTCGCAGAAAAGGGATTGGCCGTGTCGCGGGAAACCTGCTGCAGTTTGCCGTTGCTGCGCGAAACCGCCGCGGAGGAGATTTCAGCAATCGGACGTCGTGATTAGCTAAGCCTTAATTATCGTTCACCGGTCGGTAGACGACGAAGAAGGGGAGGCGGGAAAAGTTTCACCGATTCGGTAGCCACCGGGATAGTTTAAACGTCGAAGAAACGCGAGCCTAACCCCGCGCACAAAGGATTTCCGTTCGCTTATCTGACTTATCAATAGACAGCGGATCTTTATGCAAAATGAAAATTGTCTGCATCAATTGTGATTAAACGAAGTTACGTAAAAATTGATTTCAGCTCTTAATAATTTTAATAGGTCGTAAATAATGTATCGGTAGTGTTAAATTCATCTGATGTTTCTTCTATTTTGCGTTTCACTTACTCAGTCTGTCATAAATGCGTTAACACTAGGTTTACGGAGCACTAGAATTGATTATTTTACATTGCTTTATAAAAACAATAAAATTGTATTTACTTAGATCTTCAGCTATTTTTATTGTAATATGTACACAAAAAATAAATCTATTTAATAATTCCTCACGAATGCCTCCTTACATTCTTAATAATCGTAAATTAAAATTTTTCGAATCCGTCATTTTGACGGGTCCCGTAAATCTAGTGTTAAATCCGCAGTCTACTTATCAATTATTGTACGAAGAAACGTTTCGGGACAAAGTTTTGCACTATTTCAAGAGGTACGTTTACTGGTGGCAAAAGTTTCTTCTCAGGACCAATCATTTTACAAAATATCAAAGTTATCAGTAGTATTTTTTTGTGACACACTATATATATTCTTCGATGTTCTTATAGAGCGTGAAAAGACAAATTCAACGAGTACCATGAACGTACCATTACGATTATTCAATCTCGAAATATTCTAAAATAATGCTTTAATTAAAAAGTTTGATCGAAACCTTGTGTTTTTCTTCAATATTCGTGCAGAGCATGGAAAGACAAGTTCAGCGACTATAATAACCATACCGTTTTCGATCATTTACTCTCACGATATTTGTTTCCAAAAGGCAAAGTCTAGGTTAGGTTTGTTCCCTCAGACACAAACAACTCGAGATTGAATGATCGAAATTATATGTTCATTGTATTCGTTGGTTTCGTCTTTTCGTGCTTTACAAGAATATCTAAGAAAATCACAAGATTGTTACTATAATAATCAAATCGAATTTGCAGGTTTATGAACTATAGACCCGATGTCGCCAATATGATAATATTATTTAATTTAACAAAATAGTTAATGTAACTATTAATTAAAATTCCTTGAGCGTGCATATACAACTTGGAAAAATATTAATTATCCTACATATATGTACGTTTTCCGCGGCCAAATGACTAAATCGAATTATTTCTTCTGAGAGTATTATCTCTCGCAAAAAGACTGGCGTACGTCGATGATAACACGTCGGACATGTGACACACCGGTTACGCAACCGATCGGTTTTTTTTTCTTCCGCCGAGATATGACAAAGGAAGATTTCTGAATGCATAATTAACACGGAATTCCGTCGTGAAGCGTGAGAAACCGTTTTCCTCGAACAGTATTCGACTAACGCTCGCAATCAGGAGGTGTTCCGTGAAAACGTATATCCCTCTCCATTTTGCTGTAAAACGCCATCTTCTCCGGAGATCCTCCGACATCGAAGAGCTGTGTCACCCAAGCAGGTGATATTATAATTTTAGCATGAACGTCTTGCGGTTAACACGTGTCTGTCCGAGTGACGCCGAGAGTCGAAAATGTGGAAACACAGTTGATAGAAACAGCTGAGACTTTGTTACACTATTAAAACAATCGTGGATAAGATTATGAGCATATTCCAGTTTTGAACTAATTTCGCTACGCGTTTCTTTGACAAGGAAATTTTTCTCAATGTAATAGCATTACAAATTATTGCCTAAAAGAAACTGTAGTCAAACCGAGAATCGCCAAACAAAACATCATCATAACTACCTTAACTCTATCCGGGTCAAAAATATTTTAGGCCGAGCTAAAAATCTGAGAATTTGTAATTTGAACACCAACTCGTAAATCACTGATTAAAATAGTCAACCTACTACAGCGATAACAATTATGAAGTACAGAGGCCTCCTTCTGAACAATAAAAGTGAGAATAATGAATAAAATACAACTTTAAAGTAAACTATTGGCATTCAAAAAATGCATTCGTGTAATGTCTGAACCTACCAAGCATTAAAAATATCTGGTAAACACTTTATAAAAATGGCAACACTATTAAGTCCATAATGTTTAATAATACAGATGCTTGGACAAGGAAATTTATTACATTATTTTCCATAAATGAATTTGTACAATTTCAACAATTGTGAAATATAAAATAAAATATTTTCATAAAAATATACAAAAAGAGCTTATACAGGTTGCCCCAGAAATGTTGTAAATCCTTGAATTGGGCGGTTCCTGAGGTTATTTAAAGTAATTTTTTCCTTTGCAAAAATGGCCGCCTCGGCTTTGTTAAGGATTTATTAAAGAAAAACACGCACCAATCAGAACACCGTTACAGCGGACGGACTCCGGTTCGACGACAGGTCTCGCTGAGAGCGACGTTACCATTGGTCGAGCCGGAATCCGGCCACTGTAACGGTGTTCTGATTGGTCCGTGTTTTTTTTTAATAACTCTTTAACAAAGCCGAGGCGGCCATTTCTGCAAAGGGAAAAGTTACTCCAAATAACCTCAGGAATCACCCATTAACTCTTTGGGGCACGCTGGGATTAAAAGTGTCCCATCTTTTTGATGCATGGTGGGACATTTTTAGTCCCACCTCGAAATATTACAATAGCTGCATGCGCATAGGTATATATTTCGTCTTATTTACGTAAAGCAGTTGGTAATATCTTCAACAAATGTTACAAATGCACTCACTTGTGTGGGCAACATTCAACATGCCAATACAGGTTCATCAATTGTTGCAAGCGGAAGGTTTATTGCGACAATCTTTTTTTCTTAGTTTTATATGAAAAATCGTAGAAGTTAATTATTATAAAAATTAGTTCTATATAAGCAAGTGAAGAGTTTTATCATAAAAACTAAAGCTTAAATTTGTTTGTAAATGATGAAAGTATGGTGGGATTTTATATGTCGCACCATGCAACTTGGGGAGTAATACAAAAAAACATATTTTTATTTATTGTTTATGTTTTAATATTCTTAAAGGTCAATGTGCCGAAGGAATTATTAGTCAAACATTAATAGACAATAACGTACCAACTGAATCTAACAAAAAGTAACGTTTCATTAGAAATAAGAAGACAAGATTCAAAACATCTATCAGAACGTTCGTCTCGTAAACGATGTGCGCTTTGTAGTACAAAAAAAGAGGAAGTTCGAACACTATGGTCTTGTACTGTGTGCAAAGTGCCTCTGTGCTTAGGGAAAAGGATGTGCTTTAACTATTCAACCATTCATGAACCTATGTGGCATGGTGGGACTATTTGAGTCCCACCCTATAACAATAAATTTAATTAAACTATTACTATATTTTTATGTTTTTACATTATGTGATACCTTTATTAGTAAAAATACACCAATTTTGTTTCATTTAAAACCCAATAAAATTTCTATGCAACATGGGTCTATTTTATTATCTGGAATCCTGTGCCGCAAAGAGTTAAAGGTTCCTTCCGTTTTTGCGGAACGCAATTTGTACCTTCGACCTCCGTTAGTAGTCTCAACCAAAACTTGTTATAATTTCGCCGATTATACGACAACAATTCCAATCTAATTCGCGTGCGATCCTGGCTCAGAAGAATAAAAAGAAAGTGCCAGAAACAACAGACAACATCGCCCCGAGGAAACTCCTTTTGCCGCGAACTGTTTGACCGATCGAGTTAAGCCTTCTAATACGTTAATCGCTTCAGTCCACCGCGATTGCAGATAGAGTTTCATCACCGAGAGGTATTGCTTATGGTTCGAAGCCTTAAATGGTCTTTCGTTACGAGCGATTTGATACTCGAGGCTAATCGCACACGCTGCGCTGCGCGCCTATGTACGTTTTCTTCAGTTTTCCTGCATCCTTGCGCTACGGGCGTTAGTTTCTCCTGTACACCATTTTTAGCTGGTTCTTGTCGCGTATAAAGCAATACCACTTTCGAACCGTAACGTCGCTGCCGTAGACCGTCCGAAAAATTGGGAAAACCAACTCCGTTTTAAAACCATAAACGCTGGACACTTCCACGATTCCGATTGTACAGTGCTTGTTCGCGACTACAATTCGGACTTTCCTCGATCTAACCGTACCCAGAAACCTACGATGATTCTAATACCTGGAACCTAAAATCACTCGGACAATCCACCAGCTTTTGTAATTACTGCAGGTTTGTACAGGCTTGGTCAAAAGTCAGAATAGGACTCAACTTCCTTGTTATGAAGCCGAGTAATTTTGTCGATGGTACATGTCCGAAGTGAGTATCGGGTGATTTATTATAGTAGCTTGATAACGGTATCCGTTACAATAATACTTCTTCCTGCAATGCCCCCAAACAATATTAAAATTGTAAGGATTCGCTAAACTGCAGTAGAATCGCGTTTGTTGCACGGAATCCTCGCTCGGTGCACATTAGCAAGGTTCTAGTGTAGTTCAGCGAATTGCTACAATTTTCATATTCTTTGAGAACATCTGAGAAAAAAGTATTGTTGTTATCATAAATGTTAATCCTATAGTGCTCGTTTGTGGTTGCAATTCAGATTTTTCTCGATATCCTGTAAAAACCACAAGCTTTTGTAATTTACCGTAGGTTTGTACAGGCTTGGTCAAAAGTCAGGACCGAACTTCTTTATTAAGAGGCAGAGTAATTTTGCCGATGGTACATGTCCGAAGTGAGTATCGGGTGATTTATTATAGTAGCTTGATAACGGTATCCGTTACAATAATACTTCTTCCTGCAATGCACCCAAACAATATTAAAATTGTTAAACTTCGCTAAACTGCAGTAGAATCGCGTTTGTTGCACGGAATCCTCGCTCGATGCACATTAGCAAGGTTCTAGTATAGTTCAGCGAATTGCTACAATTTTCATACTATTTGAGAACATCTGAGAAAAAAGTATTGCTGTTATCATAAATATTAATCCTACAGTGCTTGTTTGTGGTTGCAATTCAGATTTTTCTCGATATCCTGTAAAAACCATAAGATTTTGTAATTTACCGTAGGTTTGTACAGGCTTGATCAAAAGTCAGGACCGAACTTCTTTATTAAGAGGCAGAGTAATTTTGCCGATGGTACATGTCCGAAGTGAGTATCGGGTGATTTATTATAGTAGCTTGATAACGGTATCCGTTACAATAATACTTCTTCCTGCAATGCCCCCACACAATATTAAAATTGTAAGGATTCGCTAAACTGCAGTAGAATCGCGTTTGTTGCACGGAATCCTCGCTCGATGCACATTAGCAAGGTTCTAGTGTAGTTCAGCGAATTGCTACAATTTTCATATTCTTTGAGAACGTCCGAGAAAAAAGTATTGCTGTTATCATAAATATTAATCCTACAGTGCTTGTTTGTGGTTGCAATTCAGATTTTTCTCGATATCCTGTAAAAACCACAAGCTTTTGTAATTTACCGCAGCTTTGTACAGTCTTGGTCAAAAGTAGGGATCGAATTTCTTTATTAAGAGGCAGAGTAATTTTGCCGATGGTACATGTTCGAAGTGAGTATCGGGTGATTTATTATAGTAGCTTGATAACGGTATCCGTTACAATAATACTTCTTCCTGCAATGCCCCCAAACAATATTAAAATTGTTAAAATTCGCTAAACTGCAGCAGAATCGCGTTTGTTGCACGGAATCCTCGCTCGATGCACATTAGCAAGGTTCTAGTATAGTTCAGCGAATTGCTACAATTTTCATATTCTTTGAGAACGTCCGAGAAAAAAGTATTGCTGTTATCATAAATATTAATCCTACAGTGCTCGTTTGTGGTTGCAATTCAGATTTTTCTCGATATCCTGTAAAAACCACAAGCTTTTGTAATTTACCGTAGGTTTGTACAGGCTTGATCAAAAGTCAGGACCGAACTTCTTTATTAAGAGGCAGAGTAATTTTGCCGATGGTACATGTCCGAAGTGAGTATCGGGTGATTTATTATAGTAGCTTGATAACGGTATCCGTTACAATAATACTTCTTCCTGCAATGGCCCAAACAATATTCAAATTGTAAGGATTCGCTAAACTGCAGTAGAATCGCGTTTGTTGCACGGAATCCTCGCTCGGTGCACATTAGCAAGGTTCTAGTGTAGTTCAGCGAATTGCTACAATTTTCATATTCTTTGAGAACATCTAAGAAAAAAATATTGCTGTTATCATAAATATTAATCCTATAGTGCTTGTTTGTGGCTGCAATTCGGATTTTTGTAAAGAAAATTTTTGTAAAAAATTACTGTAAAAACCAGTAGCTTTCGTAATTACTGCAGGTTTGTACAGACTAGGTCAAATGTTAGAGTTGGACTCGACGTCTAAACAACTTCTTTGTTAAGAGGCCGAGACGTTTTGTCGATGGTAATGTTTACATCAATAAATGACTTTATTGAAATTGTAGTAATTTCGCTGATGGTGTATTGAATGAAGCTGAGGTGACAGTATCGTCTGATCTCGGGCAGTGTACTAAATATTTTAGCTGTGCGTTCGAACAATGTTTCGTCGTCACTGTTCGTCAATTGTGAAAATGCTTAAATTTGTATAATTTTCGTGTACAGGTAGCGCACCAATCACGGTTGACGCTTTGGTGAAGACGCAAGGTGTCAGCAAGGATGGGAGGATCGTGGGTCGCAGGTTCCGTCCGAGACGGAGGGACCCTTCAGGTGGTTTATTGCTTTACAGTCTCTAACATTTGGTTCGACTTAGAAAATTTCGTTTTAGCTGCTTTAGGCTAAAAGGTTTTGCATTGGCTATTTCCGAATGTACATAGATTCTATGTCATAGAATAAAGAAAGAAAGAGAAGTTTCGTTCTAGGACGGAGCACTAGTTACAATTGAGATTTGCTGTAGCAGAATGATCAATTCATATAAATTAAATGAAAATATTGAGTTTTCTATAAATTTATATAAATCTCCACAATTCATATAAATTAACTGAAAATATTAACAGTATCCAGTTTTTACTAGACTGCGGATTCTACGCGTTAGTGACAAAAATGAATAGTTCAAATGCAAAACAGTAAACACAATTAAAAAATTTTAAAATACTGCTTTATTGTTTTCAGATGTATGAAATTCTTCAGAAGAGTGACTTGCAATTAAAATAGACAAGTTTTATTTTGCATGAAAGGCTTCCCCCAATGTTCTCAAACAATATTAAAATTATAACGATTCACTGAACTGAACAGTAACATTATTTTCAACCTATCAAATATATTAAGAAAGAAAATAAATAAGTAAAATAAATTTCTTTGTCTCTCCAGTTTGTTGCAGTTCAGATAAAGATCCGCTGTAGTTATAATATTTATGTGCATTCATTAGGAAATGCCGAATGAAGAGAATGATCTTTCTTATCGATCTCAACATATACAATGGTCTCTGTCTACTTGGAATCTGATGTTTGTTGTCATAAGATAAGTTTCAGTTCCTCTTATAAACATCTCAGCAGCTTGAGGAAGTCACGACGTTAGGATGTATACTATAAATACGATTGCTTTCTTCGAAACCGAATCCTACGTGTAATCGAAACTATTAAAAATGCTACGAGAATTTACAAACATCAATGCACTATTTCCAACTCATTAGAATTCTTAAAGAAAGAACTCTTTATTCGCCTTCTGTTTTTCAATTATCAGTTCCTGATTGCTTCGAACGCATCCTATTATAATAAAATTTCCTAATCTCCAATCCGCGTCATCGTCGCCCATCTTCGACAATCTATCTTCATTAAACCTACTATAATTTTCATACCGTCCACAGCAAAACGGCAACTATAAAATTATAACTAATTGAGCTGTAACCACCGTATCCTTACACTCAACCACATTCTTCATAACTTCCCCATAATTTCCGGGAAAAATGAGCGTTATATCTTTAATTGGTCAAGAAATTCTTTTTCTCCGGATAGTTCGAAAAATGTCGCTTTTTCTAACATGGAATCCTTTGTACTGGCATTTGTAGTTACAGGAAAAATAATTGGCTGCCACTATACAAAAGAAAAAGAGACGATAGATTTAATTAATGATTTGTTTTACTCTCGCAAACCGGATTCGAGATTACTTCGAGCAACAACCACACTTTGAGTAACCTAACTGGTGAACGTCACCGGCCAATATAAAAGTCGAATTACGATAATCCTGTGTGCTGCGCACAATGTGCGACCGGCGAATCCTCGTTCATCCATGCCTCCGATCGCGTAATCATCGGACACGATACACGTCCTGCCGATCATCGACAGAAGGGAGTCATTATCGAGGCACCGACGGAGCCGAGCGTTTCCCACCGATCAATCGTAAACATATAACGAGAGTTTTAAAGATCTTTGCTCGTTTAGAATCGTTAAATTATCGTCGATTTCTCACCAAACGCTTCGGCCATAGTCTTCGGCCGAGCGAACGTACAGCGCGTCGGTTTGCTGGTTCATTGTGTTTCTCCGTGAAGTTCCCTCATAAACGCATTCACAGATCCTCCAGGTTATTGCCGACGAATTTATTTGAAAATCCAGGAATTTTCCGAAACAGAGAAAGGAACATTTGCCTGGAAAAAGGTGTACCGCCACCGTACTTAAGGGTCGCGACAGGTAGGAAAAAGAAGCGTACCGTTATAGCACGTCCGAAACCAAGGTCCCCAGTTTCCTTGGCCTTGCGCCGGGAAAATAAGAAGAAAGTGGACGAAATTCTTCGCTACCATCGTCTTCGACCACCATGCTTCCTTGCTTCCTTGTTCAAATTTCGTATTTTTGTAGAATTATTACAGAATTTTTGTTGGTTGTTCAGAAAAAGAAGCATATGAAGGTTTTCAGGTTCCTTGCCCACACAACGGAAAAATTTGAAGAAAGTAGATGGAATGAATTCCTCACTACCAGCGTCTTTAGCCGCTATACTTCCTTGCTTTCTCGTTTGAATTTCGTATTTTTGTAAAATAATTATTTATGTTAGTGGTGCTAAAAAAGAAGCATACGAAGATTTTCAGGTCCCTTGGGCTATAAACTGGGAAAATTTAGGCAAGTGGACAGACGAATTCCTCACCACCATATCGTCTACAACCACTATACCTCCTTGCTTCCTTGTCCAAACTACGCATTTTTGTACAATTTTGATGAAAGTTCGATTAGAATGTTTGCGACATTTTCCTGATTAAAAAGAGCCGGATCACGATACATTTCTAGATCGTATTCGGTCGCGTTAAAGTGGAACCTCGATTATCTGAACTCGGTGTGTTCGAAGATACCAGAAAACTTTCCATGCAGAATGTTGTAATTGCTTTCCGAGGCGACTGTGTGAACATTAGGGACGAATAGAACTGTTGATCTGTTATTATTCGAATGATTGGACTGTTCCTTTGCAATTTTAGTTGTGGCGACGCCACTGGATAACTCGTGGTGCGGTCGTGAGAGAGCCGCGCGTGCGTTTGGAAGTGCAACAGAGAAAAACCAGAGGGCAGGAAAAAGAAAGGGCGATTTTAACAGAAGGGAGACCGATGAACAATCCTGCTTGAAGAGCGAACGAGACAGAATGTAACGACTCCCAGGCACGGATTTAGGCGTGGGATGGTTGGAGTGGTGTGTAAGGATGAGGGCCCTTTCGCTCTCGATGCACGACAAGGTACTGTAGCTCCACGTTTGGCACGCTGCGGAGCAGTAATTTTTACGCATAATTGTTACCAAACCCTTCCTCGTCATGCACTGTAAAATCATTTTTAACGCTAGATTTATTTCTTAAACAATGACACACTCCTCGATGCTTCTCAAAACTTAATGATCGTAAAAGTCTTCGTGAAAAATAAAAATTGTTTCCCTCAATTACAACAAGCCGAAGGAAAATGAAAATGATCTGCCCCAATTGCAATAAACTAAAGCGGAATAAAAATTCATTTCCCTCTAGTGTATTTCTAAAGCGTAACTCAATTTCGAATAATCATATTAATTATGAACGTAACGATCGGTATGATGGTGTACAACAGAAAAGAGACTCTCAGCACCACATTAAGATACATCTTGATCAAAAATAGCTACCCGATGCAATAGACTATTTTTAAAGAAAATATATATCGTAATTATTCTTTGAAAACATGGCTAAAGCGTGCATGTTAGTTATGCGTCGAAGAAGATGATCGAGCTGAAGTACGGCGACGAGTTCGATTAATCAGCAGTAGCAGATATTAAAAACAACGCTTCATTTTATTATACTTACATATATACGATCTCCGATACGTCTGCAACCTCCGGCAAGGCGACGCTGCGACCGATCTTTCGAGGCTGAGACGCAGGAGAGACACTCGAGATGACCGTGATTGTCTGAAACATACACAGAGACGTATCATTCTAAGCATCCGTGACACGTAACGAGGACTCGAAGAGCAACTTCGTATTCATCGGCAGAGACAAACACGCAGAAATAACGCGTGAACCTGTCTCTGTGCGGCCTGTACATACACGCACAACGTATCTTTGCGTTAGTATAACCCAGACGCAGACACGCGCGAGGAACAACTCTTAAACGTGAAATCCCGTTTCGACATTCCCAATATGTCCGAAACCGTTGAAAAACACTTTGAGACGAATTAACGGAATGGCCGCCGGTGTAGGAATATCATAAACTTGCAAATTCTTCAGATATTTGTTTCTGGATGAACGAATGAACGAGGGATTTGGATTATGAGGGCAGAAATCGATGGAGACGAGTACAACCGTCTATTAAGTCAATTAATCGAGCTAGCTAATGGCTGTCGAAGCGTTCTGATATTTATTATTAACGAAAATTTCATATAGCCCTAAAGTATGCTAGATATATCCCCAATCATGTATACATCTCTTTATTACAGTTCAAATATTTCTACTTCTTTAATTACAAATTTATTTACCTGTTTCTGATTTAAACTTTAGAGGGAGCACATTTTTCAAGATTTGACGATAGTTATGATTAATTCGTGCTAATTTCAGTTAGATGTTCAAAGATGAGAGCTTGCAGCGTTTCATGACTGGATGGCTTGATGGACGAATGAACATTCAGATTTTTGGCATGAGAAGAAAAATGAAGCCAAGTACAGTCATTTGTGTGGATCTAGTGATGACTCTCTTAACACTAGGTTTACGGGGCACTAAAATTGATTATTTTAGATTGCTTTATAAAAATTATAAAATTGTATTTACTTAGATCTTCAGCAATTTTTATTGTAATATGTACACAAAAAAATTAATCTATTTAATAATTCCTCACGAATGCCTCCTTACACTCTTAATAATCGTAAATTAAAAATTTTTTAGTCATTTTGACGGGCCCCGTAAATCTAGTGTTAATTATGACAAGATTTGTACCCAATCGTACTTTTTGTATACACTCCTGATATCAGTTTAACCATTAGCACTCGAGTGGCGACTCTGAGACGTCATTAAAAATTGTTATATCATTATTCAAAATATTATTTACTTAGAAATGAGCAACAAACTTAAAACAATTACGAAGTGATCACTGATAGACAGTGTGTTAAAATATATCTTGCAACGTAGGGCCCAACGGAGCCCACGACCCTGAAGGACTTCCGAAGGCGTCTGCCAGGTCATCTAGCTTCCAGAAGGGTCCGCACCTAAAAACCGCCGGCATAAACGTAAATTTCAACAAAGCGAACAAGTTCGGAGATGCCCCTCGCTTAAGATTCTCGGCAAACAGTCCGCTAATTTCCCTGCAGCTAATCGATCTTCCGAACAAGATCGCGTCAAACATCCCGGTCGCAGTCGCTATAGCGCTATCGCCATCGAGGCACGCATACCGTTGGTACATAAGTTCCGGGCGGCGCACGTAGAAATGCCACATGCACCTTGGATTCGAAGGGGTCTGCGTGCGTCCCGGTAGCGACAACAACAGCGCGGGAGCAGCCGTGAACGGAAGACGGAGGACGCCATTGTGCGGAGAGAGACAGTCGGCCAGTCGGGTTGCCGGCGGAAAGGAAGAACGGAGAAAAAGAGGATCGAAAAAGGGGAGAAGGAGAGAGCGACCGCGCGAGAAAGAAAGAGGGAGAAAGAAGGAGTGCAAAAGGTAGCAAGAGAGAAACGGACACACGGACGTGCTCGTTTCTCGGATCGAGCAGTATGCACAGGGCTAGAGAAAGATAAAGAGAGAGGGAGAGCGAGGAGAGGACGCTTGTTACAGGGGGACCTTTTCCCTCTATCCTGTGGCTCCACCCACACGCCGCCACCGCCGCCGCCGTCGAGGCGCACAATCTGGCAACAGTGGCTCGCTATAACCGATATTGTGGCCGTGGATTGAATGGAGGGGAACTAGCTCAGGTCAAACCTCCCCACCGGCACGACAACCCCTCGGCCGGAGGGGAGCGACCCCTTGCCTAAGCTCGGGCACCGTCGTTTCTCACCCCACCCAACCCCTGCGCGTCCTTCTCTCGGTCTCTGTTCGGCCGTCGCGTCGTCGACTCTCCTCGTCGTTTCCCCCACCCCGGAGCGAACACCGCATCCTCTCCTCCCACCCGTAGCAGTTGACGCTCGTGTCCCCCACCGCTTCGCGTCTCTGGCACACGCGCCCCGGCCACAAAGGGGTGTGCGTGTGTGTGCGTCGGGTGCGAGTGTCTCGCCGCTGCTAGATAGCATTCGTGTGCGCGCGCCTGCGCTTGTGTACGTGGGCGCGCGTGTAACTTACTCCCACCAGGGTCCCCCGACCTATCACACCACGACGCTCGGTCGTGTCCGTGTAGGATACCGACGCGGACGTACACAACGATCCTGTCGTTCTGCGCGTCACTAATACACAGCGAGAGAGGACAGTCGAGTACCCGTTGCGCTCTTGCTTCGAACACACATCCGTACGCGTTCTACCAATACGAAGAGACAGTCGTGAGTGTGGTAATACACGATCGTGACGACGAATCGACGGACAGGGACACACTCCGTACACCGTGCACACAGCGTATACACACAGCGGACGATAGAGAGCGCGCGCGTAACTGAAAAGTAAGACAGAGATACAGGGAAGGAGTGAGAGAGAGAGAGGGAAGTTAGGGAGCAAGGAAGACCGATGTTGGCTCCAACAGCCTCTCACTAGACAGTATTACTTTCAACCGTTTAGCGGGGCCAATGCTACCCGGCGCGGAGTAGTCAGTCAGCCGAGCAGTCAGAGTCAGCCGTCCGCGAATACTGAGAGGACGCTCTCGCGCTCTGAGCATCGTCGACGACGACCATCCACGCGACGATCCTCTCCTCTCTCTCCCTTACACACACGCACTCATCAGAATGTTTTCATAAATCGTCACAGGCCCGTTGTAGAACCCGTTTTATTATTATTCGTCGTTGTTCAATGTCGTCGTCGTGTCTGCACGAGGTTTCTCGGAATCGTCTGTGACAAACTCGAGCGGCGCCCCCGGAACCGTTTCTTGGATAGATCGTTTTGCTTTTGTGTGTGACTGGAGAAAAGAGAATTCGGTGAAGAAGAGGGAGGAGGAATACAATCTCGAGACAGAGAGAGAGAGAGCGCACGCGACGTACGATGGATAGCTTTTGTGTTGACGGTTTTTGACACTCGGATCATTCCCATCGTCGTCGAGCTCCGATAAGGTTGTCGTGTAGAGCCTTGCTCGCGCAAGGACACCGGTCGTCTGTTCGCCACGAGAGTCCTACCCTCTCTAACGGCGCGTCACGCGCGTGCAACATCGGATCGTCGTCGTACCGCGCTTGTTCCCGTTGCGGAGTTTCTAGTTTTCTCGCTCGTTTTGTCGTCGTTATGACGAGGTGATGAATAGACGAAGGCGTTGCAGTGCCAAGCAGCGTGGTGACCGTGCTCGTCGTCCTGACGGACGATGACGATTTACGGAGACAGATTATTCCGTGGACGCGGGGAAGTGTGCTTGTCGTTGCTAGTGTGATATCCTAGTGCTCTTCTTCTTTTTTTTTTTTTTTTCGTCTATCCGAGGAGGATTGGATTATACCGTGGAGCCCGTGGCCCGTGTCTGACCAGGATAATGCGCTTTTGTGTCGTCCTTTAGGTAAGTGCCAGTGTGTTGTTTAAACGATAATCTAAGTGATATTTAGACACGTTGCGCTGACCTGACCAGTGTTGTCACTTTCGGAACTACCGGAAATAATTTCGTTCTATCCTGACTGTGATCGATTCTGTTCCATAAATCGACCCACAAATTTAGCACGATCGTTTTTCGGCGTAAGAAAAAGAAACAGTGAAACGATTTATTTGATCCTGCGGACTGTGCACAATACCTAAACTCGTCCTTTCGATTATATCAGAATATTGGATACGTACAAGAACATAGAAATTACGCGCGAACGTAGAGATGATGACTGTGAGATTATAATTGCGAGGTTTACAATAAAGGTTCTCGATTTCTCGAGCCGAGAGGCCTGCTCGTTATATTACGGTGTAGCATATTCGAACCGGTAAGGCGCTTTCACAACGGGTGATTGTTCTAAAGATGTGTCACTCCGTGTTGCTCGTTTCTCGATCCGATCTCGGTTAGAGAAAGAGAACGAGGATCGAGAGAGGGAGAGACTCTCTCGCAGACGGAGACACGAAAACAAGTCAGAAAGTCACGTCTACTGTAATCTTCGATCGCCTGTAGGGTCGCGGGATGTGTTATGCTCGGCGTATTAACACCTTTATGTGTAACAATTATAGTCGACTGCCGAATACATACCTACATATGAACCCGGTGGTGGTAAAAATACGCTGTCGCGATTACTCCATAGTGACCTACCATGACCAGAGAAAATTGAAAATGATCGAGAAACCCTGTTATCGAGAATTTATTGTCGAATTGTACTCTCTTAAAAACCAGTCCTATGTTCTTATCGACGTGTAACGAATTCTCGGTGTCTTCGAATGCTATCTTTCATGTGGAACTATGTAGACTCCTAAATGATTAAATTAGCTTTCGTGTAGAACTAATGATAGCTTTTATAAGAGACCACTAGACTTCTAGATGCTAGCTTCTATATGGAACTATATGGACCCTTAACCCTTCGTGGACGATTTTCAAAAATTTTTAAGATTATTAAGTTAAAGTTGAATAAGATTTTTAAGATTTTGAAAAACGCAACATTTTTCTTAGAGATCTAGAAAAGAGGATGAGGTGTATAAAAACTATAAATACTGAGAAAAATGAAAACAGAATCCGTTGTTATGTATACAAAGAAATTATTCGTTTGCATCTGTGGGAATTAGATGCACTGATGTCAACACTGCGTCGACGTTCGTCCTCTAAGGGCTAAATGCTTTTAAACGCATTTGAACTTCTACATAAAAAGCAGCTAAAATACTAACTAGACTTCTATACGTACAAAAACGAAAATTGCAATTTTTAAAATTTTTTGTAGAACTTTTATATAGAACCGTGTAGATTTTTACACGAACACTAACACTTCAAAGTTTCCGAAGAACTCATGAGTGAAAAGTTGAACTTTGAAAGACTTTGAAGCTTCGTGTATGTGGTTAATCTCGAACTTGAGAATTAACCTCAAAATTTGGTCTGTTAATCGCGTGAAGGAGGCGATTTAGCAATCGTTACCTCTCCCTTTCGGTGTTGAATTCTTGATATCTCGCTCGGCGTGACGATAATCGGTCTGACATTGTCACTGACGTCGTTATCAGTCGGCACAAAAATACAAAGACGAGGCAAGGTTAGCCGCAGAGCGGCAATCGACGCGAATTTGAATCGAATCGCGGCACCATATCGCACGGTGTATGTATATGTTGTCTTCGGGCTGAGATAATCTTGGCAATGTTAAACGCGCAATAGGCAGTGTGGTATCTAATCGTTTATCAACGAGTTATACACCGAGTCGCTATACTATCTACGATAGTTGTTCAAAATGGGATTTCATGCGGATGGGTATATTAAAAGGAAATGATAGATATTAGCCAATAAGTTGGCGCCTTAAAAACTATGTCAGGATCCCTTGACATTTATGTGATAGCTGCAAAGTGCAGCCTTGCGGCGCCTCGATCACTACTGCCTGGCTATAACACGCAATAATATTCTTGCTGTATTTTCGCTGATGCTTCGGAATACCTTCAATTCTGGCGGCATTGAGAAATTTTAATTTCATTGAAATACATATTACGCCTTTCTTCCGTGACCCACATTGCTCGCGAATCAAGGTTGTTGCTGGTGCTCTCATGGAAACTCGAATATTGCTGGAACGAGCACTTATTGTTCCCACTTGAAATTGTGGCAATTTATTGGTTCGAATGTTATCGAAAACTGTCTAAGTGGCAATTTTTGTCTAATCAGTTCAGATCAATTTGGTTTGGTTTTTTTTCGAGAATCTGTTTAAGTACTTTCTGTAAAAATATATAATTCTTTTCAAAAATTCGAACACTGAATAGTTTGACAAGGATACAATTCGAATGGTTTGAATTTTCTCTGATAGTCGAAATTTAATCTATAACAATTAAATTGTTATAGTAATTTCCTCTAAAATGACGTTTCATTAAAATTTGTGTTTTAAAAACAAGAGTGTTTTGAGAATTTCCTTTAGATAAGCCTTATTTTAGTACTTAGCCTTCCTGAGGACAAATTGCTGAACCCTCCGGTGCCTGGGTCCATTCTGACCCGGGCTATTTACAATTAAACTAAATGAATAGCAATGAGAATAACAGAAAGCTCTATACGAGAAACACCCTTAAAAATATATTTAAAAAAATTAATAATTAAAGCTTTATTGTTTCTTAAATGTCAATTATACAGTTGTGAAATAATTATACATTTGTTGCTTCTTGTTCACTATCGCAAAACATTTATAAAACAGCATATTAACAGTGTCCCCCCTCTGAAGATTAAATCAGAGATGCACATAAAGAGCTCTACATACGATTGGGTACATAGCCAGCATAATTAACACTAGGTTTACGGAGCACTAAAATTGATTATTTTACATTGCTTTATAAAAATAATAAAATTGTATTTACTTAGATCTTCAGTGAATTTTATTGTAATATGTACACAAAAAAGTAAATCTATTTAATAATTCCTCACGAATGCCTCCTTGCACTCTTAATAATCGTAAATTAAGAATTTTTGAATCCGTTATTTTAACGGGCCCGTAAATCTAGTGTTAAAGATCATACGAAATTTTCAGCAGTACGTTTCGAGAGCGATCGGCTAGGTCCTTGTAGACGATAGTACTCTCGTCTCCATCGATTTCTGCTTCCATTTTTCTAATCCAGCTGATAAATCCTTCGAAGTTCATTTGTATTTCTGGGGGACAGATGTGCAAAGAATTGACAAGAGATTATGACGCTTCTGTGAGTGCGGAAATTTCGGTGGTAGATTCGCAGCGTTATCGATTCCAGGACATGCTATTTTCGGAATTCCGAAGTCGGTATCGAGCCTATTGCATCGACAGGCCAGCGTCCCTCGCCACCCTCCCCCCCCCCCGTGTATCTAGCTATCCAGCGCTACTTCTATGAACTCTGTGGACTCCTGTCGAGCTTTCACCTAACGCCATCGAGACAGAAACATACTGTTTCCAGCGCGCGCTCTCTCGTGGAAAGGGTGTGGGAAGGAAGTAGGGGCATTTGTCGAACGAACGTGTGCTTGTACAGAGAGAACACACAGTCGTAGAAGAACGCAGTCGTCGTCGATTTCTGGTCAGCATGGACGGCGCGCGCGGTTTCACGGCGCGTTTATTGCGTCTCTCCGTGTAAATCGGTTTCGTCGAAAGCCTTCTAATCTCGATACAGGCCCCCGACTCTTTCGCGGTGGCACAATATCAGAAATAGGTTTGTTAAAATAAGCGTACACTCGATGGCGCATACCGTGAGCTTCCCAGGGACGTATTACCTCGGGGGGGAATCACTCAGTCAGTTAACTGGTGGGGGATATGCACCAGGAGAGACATGCTGCTGCGCGCACACTTTACCCTTATCCACAAATAAATGAGGTCGGCTTGCCGATTCATATAACCTCTCTACCAGCACTATTCTCTAACCACACTAATTTTTTCTTCCTTCTCTTCTACTTTTCTTTTAATCATTCCTCACGAATTTAACTTCACAAGATCTGTGAAAAGATTTCTAGCCTTTTGCGAACGCCAGCACAAAATATCTAATTTCTTCAACCACAAACAATTAATTTATTGACTTCAATAATAAAGGATCATTCGATTGTTTGCTTTCTGCCCAGTAGTTTTAGACTTTGATGTATAATTTCGTCCTTTATGGTAGATATTTTTAATGTTTTAAGAAATCCTCGTCCGCAATGGGCTAGAACATGAAAAGAGGGCCGTAGTGTTCGAATCTAGCACGGCTATCAAGTTT
Organism: Sphecodes monilicornis; assembly: GCA_913789915.3. NCBI lineage: Eukaryota > Metazoa > Arthropoda > Insecta > Hymenoptera > Halictidae > Sphecodes > Sphecodes monilicornis. Next base: position 5,551,772 of record OU565301.1, on the reverse strand, counting down.
TTGGTAGAAGAACCTCGTTGCCGATACACGCCGCTATTTACCAAATTGGCAAATATCATCGAGTCAGAAATAATATCGTCATCTTTGATTGCGCACTCCTGTGCTTGTGGAGCGAGGGTACCGGTGTTTGTCAAGGACGACGGACAGACGCCTCGGAACTGACAAAGAATTATGTCAGACGTAGCGACACGTTATAAATTCACCTTGGGAGCGCTGGCACGTAGAAAAATGCTACTCTCTATCTCTCTTTCTCTCTCTCTTGCCGCCATTTTGGGAAACAATGGAAACACTCGTACATCTTCCATTTTTTTTGGTTTTTCGGAATTAGCTTCTTGTTTATCGGGACACAATTGGGAATGCATTTAATTATGTATTTAATGTATGTATGTATGTATGTATGTATGTATGTATGTATATTTAATTATGTCCGTTCTTGAGGTGTAATGGAACGAGCCGAGAGCGTTTTCGCTGACCGTTGAAATCGCCAGGCAAGCAAGAAAAAGTTTCGCGCCGCGGTACTCTCTGTTCTTCGAAGACACACGGCCGTAACGTATTGCTTGCGCAAAACGATTGGTTTACACGCGACGGAATCCGCTGGATTATGAAACGTTTGTTTTGCCGGCTCGAAGCGGTCGCTCGTGACGCTCGCGCGGTCCGACGACAATGGAGCAGCCTTCGGACATTATATTCCCGCACGCGTGCTCAAGGTGAGGCGTAATTAAATTTTCATAATTGTCCGTTGCATAATGAGGTCTCGGAACCGTGTGTCTCCTCGGCCGGCGCGCGAATCAAAGCGGTAATTTCGAATTGATCGGAGAACCGGAACCATTTTTTACATCGACACGCTAACGCTGTTCTCAAATCATAAGAACTTAACATACCACAAAGAGTCCAAGATGTTTGCTGTTTTTCAGTGAAATGAGTTCTTATTTTTTAATGACAAGCTTCCAAATAAATCTGCACTATCTCGGCGGGAGGTGCACACAATAATAGAAAGAATCATTCTCACACGCCATTTATTAAGATTTCTAGGTCGTCCGTATTTTTTCATACAGAATTTTGTGATTTTTCCGTAGATATTCTTGTAGAGCATGAAAATACGAGTTCAACGAGTATAATGACCATACTATTGCGATCATGCTATCTCGAGATACTTGTGTTTGAAAGGAAACGAACCTAACCTAGACATTAACTTTCCGACACGAGTAACTAGAGATTGAATGATCGTAATGGTATGGTCATGGTACTCGTTCAACTCGTCTTTTGATGCTCTACAAGAGTGTCAAAGGAAATATATAGTGTGTCATATAAACAGACTACAAAAAACCTTGAATTTCGTAAAAACAATGACTTTGAAGAAACGTCTCTCACCGATAAATTTAAACAGATATTTAGATGATTCCAATTTAGTTAAAAATACAGATGTATGTGCATGGCGCAACTTGTGCACACTATGCAATAGATTACGAGTTCAATATTCGTGTTAGAGTGTACGTGACGTCAATGTAGGGATCTTGCAATCCCGCATCAGAAAAACTTCCATGAGCGTCGAGGCGATCGAAGATTATATGCAGAAGTGGCATTTCTTTTCGAGAAAATGATTGATTAAAAGCGATAAGAATTGCGAATAATTCTAGAAAGCACGACACGATGCGGTACCTTTCGTTTCTCTATCAGTCGTTTCGCTGTTGCGTGCGGGGGATGATCTAATGCGCATGTGTGCACACTATATACCGCTTAATGCACCGACCGTCTAACTTCGTTCCGTGTACTTAAGTCAAACCGCTGGGGGCAAGAACGTCGATATTCCTAATCATGTCTAGATTACGCTAACGCGCTTCGTCTCCGTGGCGCTCACAAAAATTATGCTACTGTATCTGATTGTGTCGTTTTTCCGCAAATCAGGCACTTCAACATGATTCAGAAGACTTTTTAAACTGATTTGGTTTTCAAATTGCAAACAGATATAAATATTGAGCTACATCGAAATCCAGCTCTGCTGTCTCAATTTGTTCATTATGATTTCTACCAAATTATAATTTTACTATTTTTCCCTATTTCTACCCTTATGGTTAATTGATTCAAAAAATTTTGTTACTATACATTAAATACTGCAAAATAAAAACGTTCATTTTTCAGTTTATATTATAAATTAATAGCGCAGGTAAATAATGATGTTGCACCGAATTAATAAATTATTAAAATCGATCAGGTTGAGGGGTAAAGATACGTAGAATGAAAATCGGTTCAGTTGCAGATGAGATGTGTTAATTAGTCAGTGTAATAGCGCACGACAGGTCAGCAAGGTCGGCTTCCACCTTATCCACGAAGTCAGTAAACTATTAACTGTAATTCGTGTTGTATACATTAGTCGACCTGTTCCGCGCGCCATGAATATATCTACATGTATACTGCGTCTAAAACGCGACTGCCATAAGAAATCTAATGCGGAACAGTTCCTTCATGGTTCGGTGATAACCGACATTGTATACAGAGTTTCCGCTAGAAAGATTAATCGTCACCGTGACGATAACGCAGTCGTGATTTATTTCGCTGTTTGAAGATACGGTAATGCGTTTACCCTTTATAGTTCATTGGTATATGTATATCGCGAATGTAGTCAACAATTACAACTAAACTGCAGATTTTATAACTAAAATTATTCAGTTAAATTTAACCGTCGATAATTGACCTGTTGGAAATTACGATGCCAAATAAGATCATCAATAGAATTGATAGACTGTGGATTTTATGTATTTATTTTTGAGATTTCAAAATCGTCGATATCTTATGATTTTTTTAAGATATTATTGCGGAGCATGAAAAGACAAATCCAATGAGTATAATGACAACATCGTTACAATCATTCAATCTCGAGATATTCGTCTCTAAGCCGAACAAACATAACCCCAAAACGTTAACTTTCAGACGCAAATATCTCGAGATTGAATGATCGTAACGCTGTAGTCATTACACTCGTTGAACTCGTATTTTCATGTTATACAAGAATAGCAAAGAAAAAATATAGTATTTCATTTTTTAAAAAAATACTGTTGACCCTGAAATTTCGTAGAAAGAACGACTTCGAGAAAAACTTTTCTTGCTATTGTATGTAGACTTTGAAATTGCGCGATGTAATGACAACAATTACCAAAATGTGATAAAACGTCCATCGAACGATGTATTTACAAGCAGGTTCGCATAGTTTGATAAGATCTCGCTTGTTTCTCACGTTCTCCATTACAGCTGTACGCTCGTTAATTTCAAATAATCGCGCGCATGTTCGCACGTGCGCGGAAGCGACCGCTTAAGTATATATCACGAGCGACACTACATATTTCCACCTACCCTTTTGCATTAATTATTCCGGATTACAAAGTCTCCCGGTTTTCCAAAGCTTTCGTCCAGATAAAAGCGGCGAGATAATTATATCCCGCGACCGGCAGAGGAAAGTGATTAATTGCGACGCGTTAAATAAAGATCCCGCGAAGGGAAGACGCCTTGACCGCGAAGTCCTCAACTATAATAAATAATCACCGGATATTTACGGTTTCTCGGCACCACAGAGTACCACATCTCTTTGTTAAACATTTTCACGCAAGAGAAGCGTTTGGTCATTTAAATTAACAAAGGAATAAATGTCGCTCGACCGAATGTTATCGAGAATTTTTGTCGAATAAAACTTATCTTTGAAAGAAGTCTGTCTCGAAGGACAAAAAAGTTTGATCGACGTTCGTTTGCGTATGTAGCAGGATTTTTGCGTACTATTCGCAAAAGACGTTCTTTCCCGCGTGTGTTTCGAACGTGTGCGCGGACGCATGCGCCCCGAGATCCGCGCACGAAATTCGCGCACGCTGTCAATGACAGCTGATAGCGAGAACAAACGAACAACCGAAGTTGTGGCAGCTGATGTTAGTCTTCCTGGATAAGCCACGACCTTGATTCGCGCGCTTTCGACCAATCGGAGAGCTTCGTTCACAATTTTATGCGATTTATTGACCGATAACACTTTAACTGTCAATATAGCGGTCTAAAAAAATCTCAAAGGCCGAAGTAATTTTTTCAATGATGTAAAAAACGAAAATTTAACACGTGCGGTACAGAATACTCTCTCAAGCCGCCTGCATTTTAAAACGGTTAAAAAGGTTTATATCAAACCTATGAATTACAGCATTATTTTAGACAGGAGTATCTCGAGATTGAATGATCGCAGTAGTATGGTCATGGTACTCGTTCAACTCGTCTTTTTATGCTCGACAAGAATATTGAAGGAAAATACAAGGTTTATATTAAATCTTTTAATTAAGATATTATTTTGGGCAAGAATATCTTGAGATTGAATGATCGCAGTAGTATGGTCATGGTACTCGTTCAACTCGTCTTTTCATGCTCGACAAGAATATTGAAGGAAAATACAAGGTTTATATTAAAGCTTTTAATTAAGGTATTATTTTGTGCCAGAATATTTTGAGATTGAATGATCGCAGTAGTATGGTCATGGTACTCGTTCAACTCGTCTTTTCATGCTCGACAAGAATATTGAAGGAAAATACAAGGTTTATATTAACCCTTTGCACTCGGAGCTATTTCAACTAAAAAACCAAACATTTCTTCTAACCTAGAATATTTCCATCGTACATAAGTTTTTTTCATTATATGCGTACGAAACGGATATAGTACCTCGTACAATATTTAAGTGTTTAGTAATTTACTACATATAAACAAATTGAATCATGTAAACAATATTCTGAATAATGGTCTTGCAATTTGTAGTGGCGCCTCAGAGTCGCCATTCGAGTGCTAAGGGTTAAAGCTCTTAATTAGGGTATTATTTTGGGCAAGAATATCTTGAGATTGAATGATCGCAGTAGTATGGTCATGGTACTCATTCAACTCGTCTTTTCATGCTCGACAAGAATATCGACGAAAAATATAGTCTTTCTTATAAAAAAAAAAAAACAACCTTGGAATCTCGTTAATTACTTAAAGAAAAGATTCTTTGAGTTTTTCATACAATAGTAGATACGTTAGATACTTAAATGATTCTATTTAGCTGTGACACCATGTAGAAACTGTAAAGAATTAAGTATTGGCAAAGATTGCAGTTGTGCTAGCGAACAAAATAGGATACAGAAACAATGATCGTAATTGATAACTTTAGAGGCGTAACTTGAGGTCTTCTGTGTACACAACCGTGAAAAATATTTTCAGGCAGAGTGACTCGTTGATGGCTTCCCATTTAACCCTGACATACTTCAACTAACCGGTGTGTGTAAATTGTATCAACGTTTTCCACAAGAACCACCACAGAACTCGACAGCAAAGCCATTGTCGTTTCGATGTTTCGAGTTATCTTATAGTCTATGAATATTCTCTCTTCCTTGTGTGCCTAGGTTCCATACACACGCGCTCGCGCGCGTATTTATGGGTGTGTGTATACTCCATAGTATACTATACACGCACGGCGTTGAACTATAAATGAACACCGGAGGAAAGTATGTCTTTCTAGCCCCGTACATACATTACAGTGTGCAACAATTGTCTCGATTTCACCGGTAATAAGGTGATTTCCAGCGTTCCTTTCTAATTCCTAATAAATTGCTTCCTCATCGAACCTCGGGCATTGTTTCGGTTAAATAGCTCGCAAACATTAATCCTCGTCGGACTTCCAATAACTGACCGACGACCATTCCGAAAACCACTCAATAGCTAATTCTACAAGTATCAGATTTTTTTGCAAAGTCCTGCAGATTTTCTGAATGGGGTATATATTTTTATATTTCGATAGATAAAACTGTCCGAGGTAAAATTAATAAAAACATAGTCATGTTTTCTATGAAATTGTTGGATGACTTGCCGGCGATTAAGAGAATTAACCCTTTGCACTCGGAGCTATTTCAATTAAAAAATCAAACATTTCTTCTAACCTAGAATATTTCCATTGTTCATAATTTTTTTTTTCATTATATGCGTACGAAACTGATATAGTACCTCATAAAATATTTAAATGTTTAGTAATTCATTACATATAAACAAATTTAATCATGTAAACAATATTCTGAATAATGGTGTAACAATTTGTAGCGGCGCCTCAGAGTCGCCATTCGAGTGCTAAGGGTTAATATTAAATAATGTTTATTGTATGATGACACAGTTTTTGCAAAAAAAAACGAGTGCAAAAATTCCAAGATCTCCTCTCATTTAATTCACGAGCGATTCCAGAAGAAAGTTGGAACACTTTTCAGTTGCTTTGGAGCGCGTCCATAGCCTGAAAATCGTCGGCGACTCGGTCACGATCGGAAACGATCATTCACTATAGTTCTCTAACGTGCTTTCTACAGGAGATCGTCGCCGGTTGGCTTTCGCGTGCTGGTTACGTGCTTTGTCGTACACTGTCGCTCAAAAGTATGAAGACAACTATAATTGTTTGGAAATCTATAGACATAAATTCGTTCCAGTCAACAAATTTATCAGTAAATTCTTTTATTAGTATTTATCCATTAATAATATCATTAAAGAGTAGCCTGGTTAGCACTAGCACCTAGACTGAACCACTACACATACACATTTAGAAAATAAATAAAATACTTACAGTGTTATTAATTGACTAGGAACCATGCTTGTGTTATCCTTAATGTTAATCAACTATGAAAAAAATATATAATCTCAAAATGCTAGGTTCTAAATTTCTTTACACATGATTAGTAAATTACAACATTTTTTTACACACGATTAGTAAATTACAACATTTTTTTACACACGATTAGTAAATTACAAAATTTTTGTACACACGATTAGTAAATTAAAAAATTTTTTTACACACGATTAGTAAATTACAAAATTTTTTTACACGATTGGTAAATTACAAAATTTTTGTACACACGATTAGTAAATTACAAAATTTTTTTACATACGATTAGTAAATTACAAAACTTGTTTTACACACGATTAGTAAATTACAAAATTTCTTTACACACGATTAGTAAATAACAAAATTTTTTTACACGCAATTAGTAAAATACAACATTTTTTTATACTCGATTAGTAAATTACAACATTCTTTTACACACGATTAGTAAATTACAAAATTTTTTTACACACGATTAGTAAATTACAAAATTTCTTTACACACGATTAGTAAAATACAAAATTTTTTTATACACGATTAGTAAATTACAAAAATTTTTTACACACGATTAGTAAATTACAACATTTTTTTACACACGATTAGTAAATTACAAAATTTTTTACACACGATTAGTAAATTACAACATTTTTTACACACGATTAGTAAATTACAACATTTTTTTACACACGATTAGTAAATTACAAAATTTTTTTGGGGGAATTGATTAATAAATTCATAATTTCTTTGAATATGTGAAATGGCGCTCTGTGCGACGTTGTGCTCTATAGATCGAGTGTAAATGATATTATAATTATTGTTGCGTAATCAGAATTTAAGAAAGTGTTGTTACTTTTGAGCGTCAGTGTACGTATTGCGTGGGAGAATGCAACAACAACGGATTGTTGTCGCCCGAAGTTCCCTTTATCTCGCACTCGTAGTTGCAACAACACGCTGCACCGGATCGGATGATATTTATGTAACGGTCAAAGGGTTTAAGTGTTCTGGGAAAGTTTCCAGAGCAATGATTGGCCAGCGGCTTCCGTGATTTCGTCATCCACCAATCAACGCCCTGAAACAAGACTTTCTCCGAATCCTTGACGGGACGAGCCTTCTCGTTCGCGTGCACGCCTCTTTTATTCGCTGAAAATGCATCCTCTAGATTTATTCGCGCGTCGAAAATCGGTGTGACGTAAGCCACCGTGTAACAATTCGTTGATGTCGACATTGGAACCCGCGATGTATGCACACATGAGGCTTTTGCTGGTCCTCTGTACAATCTGAAAACTTTTGCTGAATTTAGTTCAGAATTTGAACCTCTACAGACTTGTAGAAATTTGTAACTGCTCCAGATGTAATGAACACTCAGTACTATACAACTAGAGAAACATAATTCCATGAATGTTACTTTGATAATACTAATTTCTCGGAGCTAGAACACTTTATTCAACGTCTTTGATAGCGCGTTTGATTACATCAAGCGTTTCACGAGTGAAAGATTCGGATTTCAATGCCACATTGTAGATAGGTTCAAGTAAATTATCGGGGCCGATGCAGGCCCAATCAAATTTGTGCTAATAATTATTTAATGTGTAAGTATTAGTCTTATAACTATTTATGGATTTTGATACGGATGGATATGAAATATCATTTAATTGAATCATTGCATTTTTAATGTACATTTTAACGGTCCACTTAAGGGTGGAGGAGGTGTCCTGGTTCAACCTTTAAAACATTAATTTTCCTCTGCATCTTAAGTATAACTGTTATCGAACATATGTACAAAAGGATTTGTCTGAATTTGTAAAATTAATTTAGTTACAAGCACTTCTATGAACTAACTTTTATAGAATGACAATATTTTGCTTTTGATAGAGGGGGTCCCCTAGTATTTGCTGCATTCAGTTTTTAGCTGGTGGTAAATGTATGTCATATCTTTTTGTTGTCCTCGGAAAAAAAGCAATTTCAATTCGTATTGACACACATCGTAGAACAAAACATGAATATGGCGGATATTACGCGACCTCTGAATCACTGATAAATTACTTCCGCCATATTTCAAGATATTCGGAAGCACGTGTGATGTAACTTACAATAATACGGTTGTCCTCGCGAGGCAAGTTTTAATTCGTGAAATCCTGTATCTTTTTTTGTTGAATGCAAAACAAACTATTGTTGTAATAAATGATAAATAGCTCGATAAAAATAGTCATTTTCTAACGAATAAGATAGTAGACTGGCAAACTTATAAAGAAAAAGTTATTTGAGTGAGAAATTTTCACTTGGGACCTTGTTTCTCACAAATACAAAATTTTTATTTTCGATAAAGATCCATAGTGTACTCATTAGTACCATTTCCTCCACACCTTAGTTGACACAAATGATTCTTTGGACACAACGTCCAAAAATTGTAGGTTATGTCAACACAGATTTCCAAATCGTCTCGCGAGTTGCAATACCAAGGACCTTCTTCCTCCTCTTCCCTCGTTCAACAATTTGTCACACAAAAGTTTTACCTGTGATAAATATTAATCGATCTACCAATGGCGGCTCAAGTCAAGTGGAGGCCCTAAGCGGTAAAAATTTTGGGGACCTCAAACTCAAGTTAGAAATAACGTTCGAGGTATTAAAAACAAGCATAAAAGCATAAAAATAAGCATAATTCACAATTGAAAAAGTTGTTTTAATTTTTTGTAAATAAATTAAATTTTTTGAATGCTGCGAAACTCGGGGCCCTATGGTATCCAGTGTTGGGATATGGTCCATCTTTTCTCGCGCATGCGCGGCCAATACAGTAATGTATCTATATCATGATAACGAGGTAGTGGAGCCCTAAGACATTTATATTGGCGGGAAAGTATCGAAACAATCTATTCCGGACAAAAAGACTTCAGGACGTGTCCTACGAGTTACAAAATATACACAAATACACATGTTATACATTCATTTTTCAGAATCAAATCATACTAATTTTTTTAAATTCTGCTGGGTGCTCAGGGTACCCCATTTTATCGAGAATCTTACTTTACCGAGGCCAAAATCGCCGCGCATGCGCGAGAAAAGATGGACCATATCCCAACCAGTGGTGGGAATGTTGACGCTTTTCACGCGCATGCGCGAGTTTCGGCAGCACCGAAGCTACGTCCGAAGTTTTTGGGGTACTATTGGGGCGAAAGTAGTGGGCTTGTTATTATATATTTCGTTTAAAGTTATTTTAGTACCCTTCCCTTCCTTATTCCCAAGATGATGAAGAAGAGTAAGTTATATTATATTGTACATAGATACATAAATATTATATATTTATATATTATATATTCTATGTACGTATGTATATATTAAATTTTAATACATATATACGTGCACATGTTGTACATTCATTTTTCAAAATCAAATCATAATAAATCTTGCGAAATTAGCGGGGCGACCAAGGTACCCGATTCTCGTGCTTGACTGAGGCTAAAATCGCCGCGCATGCGCGTGAAAAGCGCCAACATTCCCATCACTGATCCCAACACTGATGGCATCCCGGGGCCCCACGCGGCCGCTTAGTCCGCTTACCGTTAAATCCGCCACTGCGATCTACCAACATTCAATGAACCTATAAAAATTCTAGTGACCTTTCATGCACGTTGGTTTATTAACATGCGATAAATTAATATAATATACCAGGGGCCCAAGAATCGGCTTCCTTCAATTTCTTCGTTCATCAATTTCCATCATAAAAATGTTTTTTGTTAATTAATCGATCTAACAAGATGGATCTATAAAAATTCTAGTAATCCTTTATCCTGGTTTAAGAGAAGAAAAAAATATTCAAAACGAAAAATTGATTTTGAAAAATTAGACGCTTGAAGGAAAGGCTCAAGTAAAATTGTAACGGTTGAATTTATGAAAATACGAAGTTAGTATGAAAGCAGCAATTTGGAATCTTCAAATTGCACAAAGATACACGCTTAGTGCAACTCGTGCAGCTGTAACGTGACACCGATCGCCGAGGTTTATTACAAAACGGTTTTGCGACGCTTCGCGTTTATGCACAGTCACACATATTATAGGTCATAATTATTAAATTGTCGTACTATTGTTCCAAAATTGGACTGTGATCCTTATATAATGACAATGCGAGGCGTATATCGTCCAGTTGCATAATCTGTTTGTTCTCGTCACGCGTTCGTCGTCAATATTTCTACCGATCGCTTTACCATAGAGCACAAAGAGAATAAACAATTCGAAACCAGTCTAAAATCATAGAAGTTAATTTATTAACTATCGAGAAGTTAATAAATTGTTCAAAAGCGACGACAATTTCTTTCATAATTCAACAAATTTTTGGAATTCACCAGCAATTTTGGAAGGGTCTATTCAAAAGGATAATTTAATATTTAAGAATCGTTTAATAAACTGTTCAAAAGCGGCAATAATTTCATTCACAATGCATAAATTATTGGAAATCATATAATGTGACAACTTTTGAAATTATTTATTATATGATACTTTCATGAAAAATGAATAACATATTCGAGTACAGGTTATAATAAAGCTTGCTCTAAATAAATTGAATCTTTTAATTCCTATAGTGCAGTAAATCTAACTTTCGGTGTTAATAATTTTACTGTCAATTTTGCTGTCAATTAAAATCGAACGTTTGAATTTTCTAGTCAGTGACACAGCCGAGAAATGCCAACGACAATTTCGCCATCGCGGTGCAAAGATTTCTCTTCTGCTTACGTTTACGGTTATTATCGGGCCGCCATTGTGGGCGAGTGTTCTTTGTGCAACTTTCCTCGTTCACGTTGTAACTGGGAAGAAGTTGTCCAAAGCCCTAGAAGAGAGTCCTGTCGGTGGAATCTTACACAGTTTTCGGGGCTCTTTCAACAGCAGATGTTATTTCCGCTTATGTACACACGAATGACATGTACGCCGCACGTGTTCCACCGATGACTCCCCGATACGTTGGAATCAACCAGAGAGAACCATCGGAAAGGAAGAAACATTTTTACTTCGTGCGTACTGCAAGTGGAACACATTAGTATTATCAAATCGATAAGAGTAATAACTGGAAAATTCATTACCAGTTTTCTACACCTCCGTGCATCGACAAACGGGTTGCTTAAACGTTCAAACAACCGCCACCTTTATCTCGAGTTTCTCGACTTGTTCGCTTATCGATTCCTCGGACCGCTTCGTCTTTGTTTCAATTTCTTAATTAACGAACATGTAAACCATTCCTGAAATGAAGGCCTTCTGACAAAAATCGAGCAGGTTTGAAGTTCTACAAATTTTTATATGGAGTGTTTCTGTTGAATTGGATCACCTAAATGTTTGTCTTATTTATTACAAAGTTACGCTATTTCATGAAACACATAAATGGTAGAAAGTATGTATTTTGCTCTGTGACATTTTTGAACGAGATTCCTGAGTCATCGATATCTTTTTTAGACGATACCCTATATATTTTCTTTAATATTCTTGTAGAGCATGAAAAGACGAGTTCAACGAGTATAATGACCATACCATTACGATTTTTCAATCTCGAGATATTCTATGGAAGCCAAGGTTCTAGGTTAGGTTTGTTCCTTTCAGATACGAATATCTCAAGATTGAATGATCGTAATGGTATGGTCATTATACTCGTTGAACTCGTTTTTTTACGCCCTACAAGAATATCAAAGAAGAAATATACCATCTCGATTAAAAAAAAAAACAACTACCGACAAGCTTGAAATTTTACAAGACTTTGAGAAGGAGCTTCTCTCACCATTAAATCAAGTCAAATATTTCGGGCTATTCCAGTTAGCTTAGGCATTCTGCACGTAATTTAGGAAATAAACCATTTTTAAATCCTGATTATGCCCAGTTTTTACACCAATATGTTTTAAACAAATGAAGTCTCATCGCGCTTAGAGACATTTCCGTCAACGATGGAACGCGGTAAGATTAAAGGTCACAAGATGAGCACGGTGATATGTCATTTGGGATAGACTTGCTCTGGGATACATAGTGGAAGCAATAAATTAATCATCGGAAAGCTAGGCGAGTTGCTCGGCGAAAATAAAAGCGACGAATGCGAATCCAAGATCGAACGTCGCCGGCTCTTTCTGTCGTTCGACCTTTTCCATCGGAGAAAAATCTATCCCATCCACCTCGAAATGCCACGAGTGTTTGTTGCGAATGACAGAATCTTCTCATAGGCAGAGAGAAATTCCCGAGGAGGTTGGGCTCGTCTCGAGACCAACAGAATGTTTCCTACTCTGAGACACTATAATTGAAATTTGAGCTGCACGGACAGCTACGAAGATCCTCTTTTTCTGCTCCGTTGCATAATTAACTGACTTCAACTAACTAGCCTTTGATCCTTAACCGACCCTTTGTCAGTGAGGAATTTTTAAAAGTTTTAAATTCTGAGGAAAGTGAAAAGTATAAACTTTTTTTTATATTATAATTAAATTATTTGGTTAAGAAAGTGTGGAATTTGATGCTTGTCCTGATATTGCGAATTATTCATCGTAGAGATTGCGTAATGGTAGGTTATTATCAGACTGCGGATTTTTATGCAAGATTGTCAGCATTCTTTTCAAACTACAGTAGCTACGATACTATACTAAAAAAAAAAACTAGAAATAATGCAATAGTATATATAAATCACTGTTTTCCATCTGATCAATTAATTATAATTATTATTAATTCTTTAATTGCGCTTCGTTTAGAATGGAATTAATTGTCAAGTAAAACAGGGTTGAAGTAAGAAGAGAATTGACTGGTGAAATGGACCCCAGTGAATTGTTCAATTTTGTTCCACGTTTGTTAACACTAGATTTATGGGGCCCGTCAAAATGGCGGATTCAAAAATTTTGAATTTACCATTATCAAGAGTGTAAGGAGGCATTCGTGAGGAATTATTAAATAGATTTATTTTCTTGTGTACATATTACAATAAAAATCTCTGAAGATCTAAGTAAATACAATTTTATTATTTTTATAAAGCAATGTAAAATAATCAATTTTAGTGCTCCGTAGACCTAGTGTTAAGGGACTCATCACTAGGTCCACACAGATGACTGTACTTGGCTTCATTTTTCCTCTCATGCCAAAAATCTGAATTATTACGATTGGGTACAAATCTGTCATAATTAACACTAGATTTACGGGGCCCGTCAAAATGGCGGATTCAAAAATTTTTAATTTACCATTATCAAGAGTGTAAGGAGGCATTCGTGAGGAATTATTAAATAGATTTATTTTCTTGTGTACATATTACAATAAAAATCGCTGAAGATCTAAGTAAATACAAATTTTATTATTTTTATAAAGCAATGTAAAATAATCAATTTTAGTGCTCCGTAGACCTAGTGTTAAGGGACTCATCACTAGGTCCACACAGATGACTGTACTTGGCTTCATTTTTCCTCTCATGCCAAAAATCTGAATTATTACGATTGGGTACAAATCTGTCATAATTAACACTAGATTTACGGGGCCCGTCAAAATGGCGGATTCAAAAATTATTAATTTACCATTATCAAGAGTGTAAGGAGGCATTCGTGAGGAATTATTAAATAGATTTATTTTCTTGTGTACATATTACAATAAAAATCTCTGAAGATCTAAGTAAATACAATTTTATTATTTTTATAAAGCAATGTAAAATAATCAATTTTAGTGCTCCGTAAACCTAGTGTTAATATTCATAAATTCATCGGAGTCAGTACAACGTTGAACAGCACATGTTGAACGTTTTTTCCTTATTGGTCTAGCCGGTTAATTTGAATCGGTGTCATCACGGATGACCAACTGAGAATGAAAATATTTACGATAATGACGCGAGATCTCATTAGGTAACAGGCACGTGTCAAGTTCCACTCGAAACTTCGGTTTGCTTCTTGATGTGTAGCCTTGATTTTTATGTAACTTGCTCTTTACGCTGCTTTCTATTCTCTGGCGCAGAATCCTAGATCCACAGGATTCAGCAAAAATGGCTATGATCGTTCATTCTATCAACTTTCGGCTAACAATAATTTCATTCATAATTTATGACACATTCTTGGATAAATGTAGACTGTTTTCAGTAAATTGGTTGGCTTGACGAAGGAAAATGTTGTTCAGTGTAAAAACAATTAGTCTATCGTTGAATTCGAGGACGCAGGCAAGCTAGGTGCGTTGATGCGACGATAGTAAATGGCGTCATGCTCAGTGTCTCGGTTCCCTTGATAACGGATGCAGAGTAGGAAAGACCAATTTACTCCAGGGGCATGAAGAGCTAGGCTTTAACCTGCTGCCAGACGCCAATGACTTCGAAAGTTTCACTAATCTATAGGACACTCGCTATAATAACCTGCGCTATATTACCTGCTGGGTCTACAGTAGGCTACCAATAATTATAGATTCATTAACCCTTTGCGGTCGGCAGATTTTTCGGCTGGGACTACCAGCAAGTCGGGGCGAATTTAGCTTTTCGGAGTCATTGTTCCCTAAGCATTCAATTTATAATTTATTATATTTTTATTTATTTATAAATTGATTTCTATTTACTTATCATATATTTCTCGATGGTAAAATAACGCGTGAGACGTCCGAAATGGGTAGCATTCTGTTAATCTCAGTTTTTCTGGATTGCTCTTTCGAGACGTGATCATGCCGCCACAGCGGCGACACCAACTTCTACGACAGTTCTGAAATGCCGTCACAATGGCGGCACCGACCGCAAAGGGTTAATAAGGGTTTTTATCTACAAAATCCTTTTTTTAATTTTGTCAGACTGTTTACGGATCATAAAAGATAAAATTCGTCATCGCAGTGATGGCATCGTCATACAAAGGGTATTCTCCGAAATTAATGTAGCGATTTCTTCATTAACTACGGCTATGAACATCGCTACAATTGTAGTACACTTCTACTCCTACAAAACAAACTGCAACGCGAATTTCGTTCTAGCACGTTTCAAAAATCACGCTTCTCCCTCTCTAAATCGGAAGGAAAAACAGTGAAGTACAATATTTACTTGTACTTGCATACAAATGTAGTATTTTTAATATATGTATAAATTTTAATAGTTTTACTATAACTTTCAGTTGTGTTGAGCACGTTTTTGATTTTTGTAAAATTTATTAACACGGAGTCGGTGTCGGCATATTTTCTTCCGACTTCGACTCTACGGACTCCGACTCCGACTCCGAATTTATCGGCGTTTGACAAATACTGTTTACGGATCATAAAAGATAAAATTCGACATCGCAGTGATGGCATCGACATACAAAGAATGAAAAGGGTATTCTCCGAAATTAATGTAGCGATTTCTTCATTAACTACGGCTATGAACATCGCTACAATTGTAGTACACTTCTACTCCTACAAAACAAACTGCAACGCGAATTTCGTTCTAGCACGTTTCAAAAATCACGCTTCTCCCTCTCTAATACGGAAGGAAAAACAGTGAAGTCCAATATTTACTTGTACTTGCATACTAATGTAGTCTTTTTAATATATAAATTTTAATAGTTTTACTATAACTTTCAGTTGTGTTGAGCACATTTTTGATTTTTGTAAAATTTATTAACACGGAGTCGGCATATTTTCTTCCGACTTCGACTCTACCACTCCGACTCTGACTCCGACTCCACAGGCCTGCGTTTTTTTTTTAACAAAAGCCAAGAATTTTTGGGAAAATATACTTGGACTCTTATAACGCGTTTTACAGCACGGTTCTCTGAGAACGTAGTTTCAATACAACACGGTTATCTGAGAATACGCTTTCGATACAGCACTGTTTGCATACAATACGGCGCTCTGAGAATGCGGTTTCGAATTGACCGTGATATATGAGGTTTGAGCGCACGTTTTCCGCGATTTACACCGAAAATGAGAATAGAATGGACCAAAGGAGATGGAGAGGGTTTCGATCTTGTGTTACCTTTGTTTGCTCCTTTCTATCTTGTCGTTGACTTCTCTTTTCAGAGAAAGAGAGGGGGTTCCTCCCACGTTTCTCCCTCGAGTCGACCTCGGACACACGCTCTTGTTTACGTATCGCAGGCTCGCGGTCTCGAGACTCTCTCGAATCCTCGTTCTCATCCTCCTTCTCTCGTTGTCCTGATTTTAGCGAAGTGTTGCGATCGGCATCCGGCGTGTTCTCCGTGTCCTGTCCTCGTTACTCCCGCACACGTTCACTGTCTCTTCGTTGCTTCCGTTAAAGGTGCGTTTAGACCCGTTTAACAAGTCTGACAGTCGTCGGTAGTACTGGATATAGTTGTTAATAGTATTTTAATACCTCGTTTATAACCTGCAAAATAAAAACTGAATTATTATGAATATTATAGACGTTGGTGAATAATTCTTTGAATTCTTATACAACACTCTATATAATTTTCTTTAATATTCTTCTGGAGCATAAAAATGTGTCTTATTTATTACAAAGTTACGCTATTTCAAGAAACACATAAATGGTAGAAAGTATTTTGCTCTCGGACATTTTTGAACGAGATTCCAAAGTCACCGATATCTTTTTTAGACGACACCCTATATATTTTCTTTAATATTCTTGTAGAGCATGAAAAGACGAGTTCATCGAGTATAATGACCATACCATTACGATTTTTCAATCTCGAGATATTCTAAGAACGCCAAGGTTCTAGGTTAGGTTTGTTCCTTTCAGATACGAATATCTAAAGATTGATTAATCGTAATGGTACGGTCATTATACTCGTTCAACTCGTTTTTTCACGCTCTACAAGTATATCGAAGAAAATATACAGGATGTCGTAGAAAAAAAAAGACCACCCACGACCCTTGAAATCTCGTAAGGGAAACAACTTTTGATTTTCTACTTTGGTCTGGTGCAGGAATCAATCTTCTTTGATACATTCTTATATTTTTTTGGCGATTTCAATTTTCCTTAGAGAGCGCCGTCTGGCCGACTATCGCGATTGGCGATGATCGGAACTGGATTTGTTAAAGCGAGGTTCAGAGAGACGAGTTTACGGTGTATCAAGCGAGGAGAACGCGGCTATTATATGTACGTCGACAAGCAACGACCGTGAGAAACCCATTTTATCTCGTACAAGGATTCCTCGCTCGATATTATTCGCCTCCACATCGACACGCATCGCCAGTATTAGTCGCCTCCTCGGTTTCTGTAAATAGGGAAATAGCCTTTGGGCTAGTCCACATGAATATGCGAACGGTTTCGAAACCGTTCGCGACTTCGTACGCTTCAGCAACCTCGTACAAATGTTGTTTGAAAAATATACACTACTTTACCAATTCATAATACACAAAAAATATCAACTTCATATTTAATAGCATTGTGGAGAGAGCTTTATGCAAAATAAAAATTGTCCAAGACAATTGCAAAACACAATAGACATCCAAAACTTAGTGTTAATAATAATTAAATTAGTGTTAATAATAATCCTAGGAGGTTAGAATCTCTGTAGTGATGGGTCGAATTTTCAAGTTGAATGTTTCAAGCAACATTGCTTGTAATTGATTGCACAATACAAAATCGAAGGAATGGGTTTTCAGGGGATGAAATTGAAGGCTAGATTTCTTGTTCAAGATGCATATTATGATCGAAAATAGTCTACATCATTGCACATACTACCTACACATACAACATTGCTTGTAATTGATTGCACGATACAAAATCGAAGGAATGGGGTTTCAGGGGGTGAAATTGAAGGCTAGATTTGCTGTTCAAGATGCATATTATGATCGAAAATAGTCTACATCAATTTTGCCTCAATTGAGGCAAAACCGTCCATACCGTAGCGCCCTCTGTCCCCTTCCACCAAGCGCGGTACAATGGGGCAACGAAGACACGCGATATCAGCGTACGCAATGAACGTGCGCACTGCATAAAAGAGAGGTGGTGGGAGAATCAGGCGTTTGAGGGGCTCCACCCGTGCCCACCTCTGGTCTACATCATTGCACATACTACGTGCACATACAACATTGCTTGTAATTGATTGCACAATACAAAATCGAAGGAATGGGGTTTCAAGGGGTGAAATTGAAGGCTAGATTTGCTGTTCAAGATGCATATTATGATCGAAAATAGTCTACATCATTGCACGTACTACGTACACATACAACATTGCTTATAATTGATTGCACAATACAAAATCGAAGGAATGGGGTTGCAGGGGATGAAATTGAAGGCTAGATTTGCTGTTCAACATGCATATTATGATCGAAAATAGTCTACATCATTGCACATACTACGTACACATATACCGAATCGTTATTCTCTCTCGGATTCTCCTTTCTGCGTCTCGGAAAGCGGCATTGACCCACTTACGGTTACATTTCTTAAAAGAGCGTTATATTATGGCCGACGGTGCTCCATTATCAGCAATTCAATACTTCTTCAATATTTCAGAGCGGCCGGGTCTGCGAATATTTATACAAAGTCTTGCCTCGATCACGATTTTACCAAAAACCTCGATATACAAACAACTTTATTTCATTATTTATTCCGGAGGACATCAAAATAAAATGGTCCTTGAGTTAAAACAACTTCGGAGTATCAACCCTTCAGGAACGACTAGCAAGTCCAATCTCGCGTGATCAATTTGAAAATACTCTTTAGAGTTTAGGTAACCCTCTGATGCACTTTTTGAGTCTGTGCGATCCGTGAATTAACATTTTTAAAATTACCATAGAATTCCTTAACAATTTATTCTCTTCGAAAATGAAAAGGACAATATTGTCACAGAAAAGCTATAAATTCACCGAATACTATGCATTATAATTTTAAATACCGACATGCATAAAATTAATTTGATTTTCTCGATAGCGAACGTGTTAATGAATGTTTCATTATAAGTCTCCATTGTGAGTTTTCAGGATGAATGTCAACGACAAGATACTTTTGACTCTCGAACGGTTTAATAAACGTCGTTTTAACGCGCTACGAATTCGTTTTCTCCCTCCAGGCATAGTTAGCGGCCGAGTATACTGTTCTCTCCCGATCACAGCATGATCGTTGCATCCTCTTCTAAACGATACAACACGGTGCGCACGTTGTCGAGCCTTTCTTCCCTTTCTTTCTCTCACGCCAGGGCTAGCAGCGGCAGCAGAAGCAGCCGCAGCCGCACAGGCGCAAGCTGTGTGCAGGCCAGAGGCTTTTGTTGCGTTCCGAGTGGGCTCTAGTTGACGAAATATTGACATCCGAGAATAGAAACCCGTTGCGAGCTTTACAGAAGGGACCAACCCCGCCCCCGGACACGCTGTTTCACAGGGGAAGACAGAAAGGGGGGAAGGAATATGCGGATAAGGGCGAAGGGAGAACAGAGAGGCCAAGGGAAAAAGGCATGGGTCTTCTTCTCGCTCTCTGTCTCTCTTTCTCTTCTTTCCCATCGATTCTCCATGTCTCTCTTTTACTCTCTGCCCCTCTCTCAGTTTTTTTTTTCTCTCCGAGAGTTGCATTCAACGCGAATTTAAAGGGGGTGGGACTCCGGATGACGTCAACCTTCGAAATGCTCCCTATACCAGCTATATCTGGACGTAAGTACGTTACGTTTGTACACATGTACTGGGTGTTACGAAAATTTCACCCAATGACTGCCAAGATTTTTCATAAATGGCCGACAACACTGAATATACAAGTACTTCACTCTTGAATTTCTGTCTGACCAATATTAATTTTTTTTTCGTCTATTAACACTAGATTTACGGGGCCCGTCAAAATGACGGATTCAAAATTTTTTAATTTACGACTATTAAGAGTGTAACGAGGCATCCGTGAGGATTTATTAAATAGATTCGAGTTCTGTTTCTTGCAATCATGTTGGACAATTCTTATTTTGCATAAAGATGCGCCATCTAGTAATAATAATGATCAATTGCAAGGAAATGTCGTCGTTTCTTTAACGATCTCAATTTGTTGAATATAATACGTCGATGTTCTTAAATACTTTTAATGCCTCTATAGTTTTAAATTAAAACGATTCATTTTTGTTATAAATTCATAAAATCTCCAAAATTTTGTAAGCCCGTGAAATGGGCGGTTCCTGGGGTTATTTAAAGTAACTTATTCCTTTGCAAAAATGGCTACCTTGTTATGGAGTCATCAACGAAAAGTACGGACCAATCAGAGCGCGGCTACAGCAGACGGATTCTGGCTCGGCCAATGGCAACGTCATGTTCAGCGGAACCTATAGCTGAGCCGGAATCCGTTCGCTATAGTCGCGCTATAATTGGTTCATGTTTTTAGTTAATAACTCCTTAACAAAGCCGAGGTGAGCACTTTCGGTAAGGAAAAAGTTACTTTAACACTAGATTTACGGGGCCCGTCAAAATGACGGATTCACAATTTTTTAATTTACGATTATTAAGAGTGTAACGAGGCATCCGTGAGGAATTATTAAATAGATTTATTTTCTTGTGTACATATTACAATAAAAATCGCTGAAGATCTAAGTAAATACTATTTTATTATTTTTAGTGTTAATGGTTTAAACATTTGGCGTTTCGACGATTATAATATTAAAACAGGGACTTCAATACGTGTTTCAGAATTTTTTTGGAATTTTTGTAAGACCTAGAACAGTAATATTTGTGTTGCTTTTAACGCGGCAGCGGTTCATTTCATTAATTCACCGGAAACAGTGTGATTGAATAACGATTATGATACTCCGGGTCAATGTTGTATTACATGTACAAATTAATTCAATTACCAAAAATGCTTTTTTTGTCTATGACCTCATTCTGTCCATTTACTCCATCTGATAAACAATTACTGAAATAAAGTTGTTACTGATTGATTGTGAGTGGCATTCTTTTATTTTTCAATTTTCTTTTATTTATACGCGACCTAAAGACGCGTATAAAGACTAAATTGTTTTACATACACCTAATCCAGTTGGACGAAGAGAAAGTTGTGGATCTTGTAGATCATTTGTTAAATAATTTTTCTTTTGCTCATTTCACGATTCAAGACAGTTAATGGAAGAGAGAGAAAGAAAGAGAGGCGTGTTTTCTCCCGTAAAAATTTTTACTTGAAACGATGATGAAAACCGAGAATTATATATAATTGACAAAACACATATAAAAATCAATTTTTTTCATTGAAGATATTACCAAACTGTGAATATGTATATACATTTATAATTACTAGACCGCAGATCTTTATGCAAAATATAAATTGTCTGCGTCGATTTCCAGTGACTAGAATATTAAAAGTGTGAAGTTACATATTTTGATTTTTATTAGTGGGTTGCTTCATTTTAATTTTTTATTTCAGTTACCTAAATTACTCTTGTTTTATTGATTTTTTGAGGTTAGAATAATGTTATTTTAAGTTAATTCTCATTTTAACAATTCCAACAAGCTGAGAATAATACGTTGGCATTTTAAAATCATTCTAACCTCAAAAAATCAATAAAACACGAGTAATTTAGTAAACTGAAACAAAAAATTAAAATAAAGCATCCCACTAATAAAATTCAAAATAAGCGACTCCGCAAAATAATCTCTTCCGTGAGATTCAAATTGCGTAAATAAATAAAAAAAAACGACTTCACACTTTTAATTTTCTATCTTCAGAATACAATTTCTTTATTGTATCTATTCGCACCCAGGCTTGAGTAAGCAAGCAAAAGTAAGCTAGAAGTTCCCTAATATACTATGAATACTGAAGAATGCTACCATGTTGTTATGTAGAGACTATACTAAAGTTGAAACCGATGAGACTCGAGAGAAAATTACTTGGAAATGAGGAAGAAGTTACCGAGGACAAGGGTGTACGATGACTATTGTTCTACGCGATCCTCGAAACGCGAAATCACGTGAAAGAGTGCAACTCTGCGTGTCTACTAAGATTATGTTACCACGTGGCTTGAACCGAGTTTTACTATGCCTGTAAAAGATTCTGCAATGCCAATTTAAACCTTGAAACCTGTAATTCGTCTAACATTAACATGTGACGCTCATCGGAAACCATTTTCTCAAATACACGACTCTAAACTTTCGAATTTCTACATCAAGTTGTGACGAAATCATCCTTTGCAGAAATCAAAATTCTTATTGTAACAGTCGATGCCGTTTTGTTTTGCGAAACTTCTAAAGCGAATGAAAATTTGATTTTATTTAAAGTTTAGACTAAAAAAAAATTATCCTTACAGCAATAAAAAAAAATCTATTATTCCGTTCCGTGAAACTTCTAAAGGGAATGAAAAATTTGAATTTAAAATTCAGTTTAAAATTGAGTGAAATTAAAATTGTAAATTGTCAAAAACCTTTTGCTTCATAAAACTGAAAGTAACCAAAATTAATTCTTTGTAGAAGTAAAATGCTATTTTGTTGTGGGGGGAGGGGGGAAGAACGTGTATAGAATTTTTGTCGTAAAGAAAAGTCGAAAATGATCGAATGAAGAGCATTCCCGTGCCGCGATTACGCCGGCAAGCGGTGTTTGTAACAGAACGCTATTATAGAGAGCAGAGAGCTACGGTGTGTGAATAGCGAGCACGTGCATTTCCCACAGAAAACCAATAGGGGCCTTGGCCAGCTGGGAATATGAACGGTGCAGGGTTCGGTCTATCTTTCGGTCTTTTAGGGTTTGCGTGTTCTCGAGCCGGGGATAGAGACGGGAATACTACTCGAACGAACAATATGCCGGCCTGAATATATCGATAAAAGGCCGCGACAATGCGTGTTTCTTACACAACTTGCTGCGCCAAACTACGCCCTTAAAAATGATCTTAAATCAACAGTCAAATTCAATCACCATGTACTAGGAATACTAAGTATTAGGTCGTCCCATAAATTCGTGGCGTTTACTGTTTTACTATTTAACACTAGAACTACCGAGAAATAAACGCGACTGGCGTATACTGCCTTATAATAACAATAACACTGCATTTATTCAGATTTCGCACAATTTTTGTTTAAATATGTACTTTAACTCTTCGATGGCGGACCTTTTTAGAACTACATAATTCACGATGTTTAGGACCGTTTACAACGTCAATCATTAACTTTTTTTAAATATATTTTTAAAGGTACATTTTCTAGACACGTTAGTCTTTGTGTTACTTCTAACGCAACAACTATAGATTTAGTCCAATTGCAAATAATTGAATACATAAATAAGTATCTTGATACTCTGGGTCAAAATAGACTCAGGCACCGCCGTCGGAGGGTTAATAGAGACGTGTACTAAAAAGTTACTCCTGAAAACATATTTATAATATCGATATTTGTAAAAGAAAAAAATAGAAACCAGTCGTTTTGACTGGTCCGGTAGTTCTAGTGTTAAATTAATATTTGAAACATAGTTTCAAAGTCAACGAAAAAATATAACCACCTTCTCTACAACCTCTTCCCACTTTTTTGGTAAAGATATTATACCGTCACTATAAAATTTCTGTGGTTTTACATTAAAATACTTTTCAATCCGCGGCACGAACTTGTGGGACAACGTAATACATGCTGTAAATTGCTAAAATATTTCTGTACTAAAAATTTAATCACTGGAACATCGTAAATTTTTATTCTTTTTCTAATCTAAAAATTTCATGTTTCCGATATTCTAAAAAATTTTCATCTATAAAGGCAGTGGCGTATTACCCTATGAGCAACTTCGGCAAATGCCCGGAGCCCCAAGCAAAAGGGGGCCTCGAAAACAAACGAAGTATTTTTTATTTTTATGTAAAAGGTTTTCATGGTTGAAGAAGAATTTATTTCACTTTTTACGCAATAATAAATATGTAGATGTTTTTACAATTGTTTTATTTTTTCCAACCTGAAAGTTATTTATTTGGATTCAGGGGCCCCGAAATTCTACTTTGCCCAGGGGCCCCAAGTAATCATAAAACGCCACTGAATAAAGGATTTCAATTTTAACAATTTCGTTATGATTGCTGGACTAGAGATATTTATGTAAAATAAAAATTGTTTACATTAATCTCAAGTTACAGGATTTACATAGACATCTATTTCTCTTAATAATCGTAAAGACAGCAGTATCTTTAAATTATTTAGATGGCTTTACCGTTTTGTATTCAATCTACTCATTTTTATCATAAATGGATAAAATTAAATTATAACATATTTACAAAAGAAGAAAATTCCAATTTTCGAAAAAGATCACCGTCGATCTCAAAGAATTAGCTTAACACTAGGTTTACGGAGTACTAAAATTGATTATTTTACATTGCTTTATAAAAATAATAAAATTGTATTTACTTAGATCTTCAGCGATTTTTATTGTAATATGTACACAAAAAAATAAATCTATTTAATAATTCCTCACGAATGCCTCCTTACACTCTTGATAATGGTAAATTAAAAATTTTTGAATCCGCCATTTTGACGGGCCCCGTAAATCTAGTGTCAAAGAATATGAATCGCTCGCAAATCCAAATCGAAACGTTAATCTGTACGTGTTCCAAGTCCCGAAGTAGCTTTCCTCACTTATCTCTTCCGCGAATGGTTTTATAGTTTGCGATAACAGTTTTACACAGCGGTTCGATCGACGAGAAATTAGTCCTTCGAAGAATTGTAACGTTGAAATTGCTCTAGAGCACCGTATAATGCTACTTCAAATATTAATGCAGAAATGTTAATAAATGTCTATGAAGGTATAGTTTCGTCGGTAGTCGGCGCGATTTAAGCCGACGACCTTCTCGAATAATTCAGCAGTCGTGGATATTTGTCGTATATTATTGCTGTACAGCAGAAAATAGAGAACGTAGCGATACAATCGATTTACTCGTACGGAACCGTTTGAACACGAATTTGACCTACAAAACGATATCTATATAGCATTCGTATCGATGTGTGTATCGACCGTTATTGAATTCGTTTATCGCCGAACCGTTTCGGACTGACCGATTGTTAAACAATTGTATCACGGATTTTAATGAACCTTAAACGTTGGTTCGTGTTAGTCCCTGGAGACTTTCTCATCTTTGTATGATTCGTACAATCTGTACGATTTTGTAATGCATTTATCAGAAAAATAAGTAAAATGTGTTTTTTCGATTTTGTTGTTTCAGCACCCCGGTTTAACGGAGAATCGTCTGAGCCGCGCGATAATCGTGCGTTTTTGTTTTTCCTGTAATTGGCAGCAAGAACAGCATCAACAACGGCGGCGCTCGGCGTTGGGGTGCAGCCCGTGTTAT
Organism: Sphecodes monilicornis; assembly: GCA_913789915.3. Classification (NCBI taxonomy): domain Eukaryota; kingdom Metazoa; phylum Arthropoda; class Insecta; order Hymenoptera; family Halictidae; genus Sphecodes; species Sphecodes monilicornis. The sequence goes on along the minus strand of OU565301.1, from coordinate 5,526,032 downwards.
CAGCCGGCTATCATAGCGCGGTGCCACCCCAGAACGGGGGTGGTGGTTCGACATTTAGTGCCGCGGCGATGGTGGCAGCTGCCACCGCTACGGCCACCGCCACAGCCAGCGTGGTGGCCATGCAGGACCGCCAAGACATCCCCTCGCAATTCAATCAGGTACGATTCCCTTCCTCTTCATCGTCCTATTTATCTTCAACTTCTTCGTCATCATCTTCTTCATCTCCAACTTCTTCATCATCATCGTCTTCAGTTTGCTCGTTATTTCCGTCTTCCTCTTCTTGTAGTAAAAGAACTTCCGTCTTCATCTTCGTGTGCTTCTCCATGTTCTCCTTCTTTATCTCTCTCCTCGTCTAGAACAAGGACTCCATCTTCCTCTTTATGCTCCCCTTTGGTCTTCCTCTGCGCCCCGTTTTCTCAATAATTGTACAAATTAAATTTCCTCGATTTTGTAAAACCTGCAAGGCGTACAGCCTGGCAATCTCAGCATGTTTCCCATCTCCATGTTCTCCTTCCTCTGGGAGGACGACTGACCAAGTCTTCCTCTCCATCTCCTTCTTTATCTTCCTCCTCGTCTAGAACAAGGACTCCATCTTCCTCTTTATGCTCCCCTTTGGTCTTCCTCTGCGTCCCGTTTTCTCAATAATTGTACAAATTAAATTTCCTCGATTTTGTAAAACCTGCAAGGCGTACAGTCTGGCAATCTCAGCATGTTTCCCATCTCCATGTTCTCCTTCCTCTGGGAGGACGACTGACCACGTCTTCCTCTCCATCTCCTTTATCTTCCTCCTCGTCTAGAACAAGGACTCCATCTTCCTCTTTATGCTCCCCTTTGGTCTTCCTCTGCGTCCCGTTTTCTCAATAATTGTACAAATAAATTTCCTCGATTTTGTAAAACCTGCAAGGCGTACAGCCTGGCAATCTCAACATGTTTCCCATCTCCATGTTCTCCTTCCTCTGGGAGGACGACTGACCAAGTCTTCCTCTCCATCTCCTTCTTTATCTTCCTCCTCGTCTAGAACAAGGACTTCATCTTCCTCTTTATGCTCCCCTTTGGTCTTCCTCTGCGTCCCGTTTTCTCAATAATTGTACAAATTAAATTTCCTCGATTTTGTAAAACCTGCAAGGCGTACAGCCTGGCAATCTCAACATGTTTCCCATCTCCATGTTCTCCTTCCTCTGGGAGGACGACTGACCACGTCTTCCTCTCCATCTCCTTTATCTTCCTCCTCGTCTAGAACAAGGACTCCATCTTCCTCTTAATGCTCCCCTTTGGTCTTCCTCTGCGTCCCGTTTTCTCAATAATTGAACAAATTAAATTTCCTCGATTTTGTAAAACCTGCAAGGCGTACAGCCTGGCAATCTCAGCATGTTTCCCATCTCCATGTTCTCCTTCCTCTGGGAGGACGACTGACCACGTCTTCCTCTCCATCTCCTTTATCTTCCTCCTCGTCTAGAACAAGGACTCCATCTTCCTCTTTATGCTCCCCTTTGGTCCTCCTCTGCGTCCCGTTTTCTCAATAATTGTACAAATTAAATTTCCTCAGCATGTTTCCCATTCTGCGAGCGGGAGTAATGGAAATCGATCTTGTTACAGATGCAGAGCCAACATGGAATACCCCACCAAACGTACAACGCAGGGTACGCCCAAAGAGGACCAATGGCCGGAATGGGGCCAGTCGGGATGAGCAATTTCAATAGCATGGGCACGATGAGCCCGATGCACTCTATGAATTCCATGAATTCGATGAACAGTATGAATGGCATGAACTCGATGAATCCTATGTCGATGGGAGGTATGAACGGTATGAGTGGTATGAACGCGATGACGCCCATGAACTCCATGAGTAACATGAGCAACATGGGCATGAACAATATGATGGGACCTAACAACATGCAGATGAACAAAATGAGCATGCAGGTACGGTCGCTTATCGTCTCACACCGAAACCTTATCAATTCACCTAACGCATTATCTACCGGTGATCATTCCATAATTTTTGAAAGGAACTTCGATAATAATAATTTCAATAATAATTTTCAAGCTTCCATTTGATACTAGCCTATTAACATGTTGCTATTGTCACAGTATTCTTCGTGAATTAATTTTGATCGCACTACAGTTGCTTGAACAGAACATCATTGGGATCTGAAAGAGTTCAAGAAGTGGTCCGTGTGATAAGCTCTTTAGCTTCTCAAATTTGATTACAATGATTAAACTCCTTTGAATTTGTGGGACTTTTGGGGAATGACTGTTCGGCAGTCAACGTGTTAAGGTCGGGTTATACATGTCCGAAGTTCGGATCAGACCGAATATTGTTACCCAGGTTTAAATGAGAGTGTTCGCAAATGGAAATCGGCGCCCGACTACTCAAAAAAAATGATTATTAATTCTATAGGCTCCACAAATCCTTTAGGTAAACCATCGGTAGCTATCCTTTACAACATCTCGAACGCTTCTCAAATTACCTCAAAGTTCGGACGGAAATATATAAACACCCTAAAAACGCGTCCGACGGATGTGTATAACCCGACCTTTAGGGTCTCTGCACACCCATCCGGGCGGGCCCCGGAGAGTTCCTTTTAGATAGCTTTGGTATAAGCAGGGGTCTCCGAGATTTCTGGTCCAGTGTGGTTCCGTTTATTTCCTCACGCGATCTAAGGGCCATAATTCTTGCACTTTCGAGCGCGCGTTGACAGTTCCCTCTGTGCATAGCACAAATACAATGTTTCCAGGAGCTCCACAGCTCCTTAAAGTAAACTATCTAAACTAACTAGCTAAATATCCCGGTCCGGCCCGTCCCTGATGGGTGTGCAGAGACCCTTAATCGTCTTCCGGTAGATAAAGTGTTAACATTGTTCAAATCCTCGGATCCTCAGATCAGAAAACAACAAATTCAATTATTTATTACCATTTCCAGGCTCAGCCCCACCAAGGCTATCCGAGGAGATTAGCGCCCTACCCTAACCCCGCGATGCACATGGCGCAGAAGAGACAACAGAGCCCGTACGCGGGACCTAATCCGGCCGCGATGCAGCCTACCTTCAACGGCATGGCGACGTCGCAATACCCGACCAATTACCCAACAGCAGCAGCAGCAAGGCCGAACTTCCAACCTCAGTATCAGCCGATGCAGACCATGAACCCCACAGCCGCCGGTTTCGGGCCTAACACGATGATACGGAGTACGAACATGAGGCAAGCCGCGCCCTCTTACAACACCACCGCGCAGGCGGCGACCAACCAATACTACGGTAGCAACGGTATACCAGTTAGTATGGGTCCTAGCACGGTTGGCAACCAGTTCGTCGGTCACCAACCGAACACGGGATACGCTGGTGGAGCGTCCTCTTATGGGGCCGGTGCTGCAGTGACCAGTCAATACCAACAGGACGTGGCAGCGATGAGGACGACCGGAGCGGGGAGTTTGAATTACCAACATAGTCCTATCCCTGGCAATCCAACTCCCCCGCTCACGCCAGCCACTAGCATGCCACCTTACATTAGTCCAAACCCTGATATCAAGCCCAACTTCAACGAGATGAAGTCACCGGTTAACATACCAAGTGAGTACAACATCCAGCGAGTCTCTATTGAGATCAGTGGTGTCCAAAGACTTGGTGCGCAAACTATTTCTCCTGCTTTCCTGTTCGTGTGGTATACTTGGAGGTAATGATAGGACTGCACATGTCCTAGGACTAGTACCTCAATAGTTGGACAATAAACGTTCAACCTCCAACATCATAGAAACCTCTTCGGGCTTCCTTCAAAAATAGTGTTCGCTTAACCTTACATCTATCCTTTGATGTGGTCCAATTGAGTTTATTATATCTTGATGTTGTTATTACCAAGTATAGTGTTTGCGATATACTTATTCAATCCCTCCATCAGTTTGCAGCACGTAGAGTAAAAATTTCTTTTGCCGGACATCACAGTCTTGACCCTTTGAGGATGAACATCACCTGATGATATTCACTTGTTTAGCTCTAGGAGGTCCTCATCGGCAAAGGGTCGAGTACTTGTAATATTTAGTTGGGGTTACAGGAAGCTAATGTTTCAATTGTTGTTCACAGAAGACGACGAGTTGAGATTAACATTCCCCGTGAGGGATGGCATCATTCTTCCACCCTTCCGCTTAGAACACAATTTGGCTGTAAGCAATCACGTATTCCAGCTGAAGTCGACGGTGCACCAAACGTTGATGTGGCGGTCGGATCTCGAGCTGCAGCTGAAGTGTTTCCACCATGAGGATAGGCAAATGAACACGAATTGGCCGGCGAGCGTACAAGTGTCCGTGAACGCCACGCCGTTGGTTATCGACCGTGGTGAGAACAAAACGTCTCACAAGCCCTTATACCTGAAGGACGTCTGTCAACCAGGAAGGAACACGATACAAATCACGGTCTCGGCGTGTTGTTGTGTAAGAGCTCTTCTATTTCTTTCTCGAATCGCACACAGCGATTTCGTGCGGCTTATATGTATAATTAGACGTGTAATTAATTGACCGTTCGTGTGTGTTTTTGCAGTCGCATTTGTTCGTGCTTCAATTAGTACATCGGCCGAGCGTGCGAAGCGTGCTTCACGGACTGTTACGCAAAAGGCTACTCACTGCGGAGCATTGTATAACAAAAATCAAACGGAACTTCAGTAATACCATTTCGAATAATGGCATACAGTCGGAGAAGGATGTGGTGGAACAAACAGCACTTAAGGTGAGACTTGTTCCCTATCAACATAATCTGTTTGCGAAGAGACTTGACCTCAATATCATGAAATATGTGGGAGCAAGTCTACGCTGACTTCAAACTATATTTGTAGTACTTGATATTACTAAACTTTTTATGTAAAATGAAAATTGTCTGCAAGATATAGAAGCTGCGTAGACATTTGATCCACTCCGCATTCTATTTACTACAATCTATCTATATTGGACCATGCGATTAATGTTATTGTTCAATTGCAGGTATCTTTAAAATGTCCTATCACTTTTAAACGTATTACACTGCCAGCAAGAGGACACGATTGCAAGCACATACAATGCTTCGATTTGGAGTCGTACCTGCAACTAAATTGTGAGAGGGGATCCTGGAGGTGTCCTGTATGCACGTAAGTCTATATTCCATATAATCATGCTATCTCCAGCTATACGTATGAACTTGTAACACTAACTAACGTGGAATATATTACAGAAAACCTGCGCAATTGGAAGGTCTAGAGGTCGACCAATACATGTGGGGCATTCTGAACACTTTGAACACGGCGGAGGTGGAAGAGGTGACGATAGACTCGATGGCGAATTGGAAGCCAGCGAAGAACATGAGCGGTATTAAATCTGAAGAAGAGAGCGACTGCAAGAGAATGACCAAGGCGATGTCACCTGGAAGTATGAATATGCCTACGATGAACAACTGGGACATGAACCAAGCGATGAGTCCGTACATACCGCCCGACATGAGTAGCATCGTGAGCGGCTCTATGATGAACAATACACCGTCTACATACGCAAACAACAACATCAACCATAGGAATTCGTCGGGTGGATCCTTCGACATCAATTCTGGAACGAATACCAACACCAATAACGATTACTCGAACGGGACGGGACCTCTTTCGCACTTAAACGAGTCTGTTAACTCTCTGGACCCTCTCAACGCCATGGAGAAGTCGCTGAACGATCAGGTAAATTCATTCGATTCGGTACACTGTCTTATAACTAGACTGCGGGAATCTTTATGCATTTATGGCAGAAATGAGTAGGTGTAATTTAAATCATTGAAGACACTAGCAGAATTTAAAAATATTGCTGTATTATTTTTCAGCCTATTAAACATTTTAAAGATTCGGGTTGTAATTCGGGTAGACAATTTTTATTTTACATTATGGATCCACAGTCTGCTTAGAACCTAGACTCAGAGTCTATTAGTACAGTGTTCTATTAACTCCGGTAGTTCTAGTAATTAATACGAATAAATGTTTTACTCGTTACAGATGCCTCATACACCACACACACCTCATACCCCTCACACGCCTCATACACCGGGTGGTGGCAACAGCGGTCCGCCCAGTGTTCCTCCTGCGTCTCAGGAATCTACAGGGAACCATAACACGTCTGGTAGTACGAGTACAAACATAAATAACGATACTGCGGATATACCTTCGGATCTGAATTTCGATCCGGCTGCAGTGATAGACGGAGAGGGTACGGGTCAGGAAGCATTGAATGTAAGTACTTCTAACATTTGTGTTCGCTGTTCTGAGTAATCGAATTGAACGTTGAAAGCTCCAATTCGCAGTGTACAGTGTCATAGTAGTATATGAGATGAATTTCTGTTCACAGCTCTTGCCAGACAATGTTGTGGATCCAATGGAGTTACTTTCGTATCTGGATCCACCAGATCTGAATACCCCTCCCAGTAGCGGCGCTAGCAGTGGAAACCCCTCATCGAGTGATGATATATTGGCACTTTTTGAATAAAAGATACTAAGCAGAATCTTTTAGAGGAATAATCAAATCTCGACCCTGACATTCACAAGAAAAGTAAAGAGAAAGAAAGAGAGAGAGAGAGAGAGAGAGAGAGAGAGAGAGAGAGAGAGAAAGAGAGAGAGAGAGAAAGAGAGAAAGAGGGTTATTTAGCAGGTTTGCCTGTATTCTTTTCCTACAAATACGATTCAAGACCCGAAGGTATTTGTAGCGAAGAATATATTCGAGAAGCGTATATTGGGGTCACACTGTGGGTGCTTTCACCTAATTCAATGGTACAAACAATCTTAGCTCTAATTATATAATATTCCTATTGACGAAGTTAGGGCATATTATTAGATTTAAAGAGAGGAGGAAGAAGAAGAGAGAGAAATGTGAAACGATGACTTTTAATTAAAAGTAGCGGAGGAAAACAAAGCACCGCTGGCGTATAGCGTGCGTGTGTTTGTAAAGATGTTATTGCACGGTTTACGTTTTTAGTCCTTGATATTGGGAATCTTTCATTTCCAATAGCGACGCGTTCTAACATTGTGCCGGGCATATGTTCCAGAACTGATTCTCATCTGAGTACCACAATTATATTAATTGTGTTCAAACGGATATAAATACGAATTTTTTAATACCAAATGTAGAGCGATCTTTTTCCATACGAGGTTTTACATACGGTTTAAGATTATAAACGTGTTTGTTTGATACAGTAAGTGTGCGATACGATCGAACGAATCTAATATACAACAACATATATATTTTATATACATTGCCCCATTGATCCAGCTCTTTATTCAGAAATAAGTTTTTACACGGATATATATATATATATATATATATATATATATATATATATATATATATCCGAGGACGTGCGCCGAGAGAACATGTTCGCGTTAATTACGATATATAGATGGAAACCCAATACACCCTTTTCGTCGTTGAATATTTACCGGATCGTATAGCACATTTATAGAAATTTTACATGAAAATATGGGCTTCAAGCCTGCTCGACATCTGCACAATATTGACATATAATTGTAGACAAAGAAAGATGATTATCTCCTTAGCGTACCTTCGGGAAAGTTGTAAACGTTCTTAACGGATTTATGATTTTGGAATATTTGCTTGACAAAATGTGCTGTGCTACTTCAAAAAGGCTTCGATTCGAAAAAAAGAAAAAAGAAATTCCCTGCAATACGATCTTTACCTCAAATAACCGGTCTACTCGCATTCAAGGCTATGATGGACCTACATCACAACAGAATTACGATTGTACAGTAACTTTTGTAAATAAGTTTTAATTGAAAATAGATAAGGCGTTCATCTGTTGTGAACCACCCTGCTTATTGATGGATATAGCGCATATAGTGTTCCTTTCCTTTAGATAATTAGTAACAACAGATGAAGAAAAAACAATAATCGAGGGCGTCGGGCTTCACACTGGATCCTATGTAACACCGTCAACGGTGTATCTTCTTTTAAATTGGCTCTGACGAGAGACAACGTTCATTTTTCAATCAGTTGTAATTGGGAACCAATAAAAACAATTTAAAACAATTTTAACCGAGAATTTCATAGCAAAATGGATATTCACCTGAAACAAAAAATCTCTGAAGGTACACCAAAACTAGTTACATTATAGTTTATTTTTACGAACGATCTTTAATAATTCGATTTAATAAAAGCTACGTTGTAATATTAGAAACTTCTTCAGTATCGAGTAACGAATGGAGAATCAAACTTCGTGAACAAATCACACTTGTGAGTGAGATATTGTACAATGTACAGAAAAATTGGCTATGTGGATAACGTAAGAGTACGAAAATTAAAATAATTGGATCAATACGGGAAAAAATAAATCTAATGACTGGGCACTCTTTAGGAAGACTTCTCATTGAATATTTTCGAAACAAAATTCATTTTGATTTTCTTGCTGCCAGAGTGACACCGCCCATAGCCCCCAGCTTGCGTAGTAGTTATTACATTTGTATCTTTTGTGATTAAAAGAGAAGATATACTTAAAGTGATTCATGTAGATTATACAAATTTTATATAAAAATGTATTTATATTCCAGTGTGCAACACTAGCGCACATTGAAGGATTAGATGCGGTCAAGTTTCTATTCGTATAACTACTATAACATTATTAAAAAAATAGGATAATAATATTAATTATATTGTAAGGCGCAACTATTGTATATTATCTGTATATATGATAAATAGATATAATAATATAAGAAAAGTGGCAGATACTTATTGGCCAGTTATAATAGTAAAAAATTATTATCTTAATTACGTCTCAGAACCAAAACATACAAAAGCATTGTATGAGAATACTTTAAAAACTAGAAAATATTAATATGTAAATGGCTGCAGGATAATAACAGTTCAAAATACTGCACTGTAATTTCTAATAGAATTATTACTTACTTATTAAAGACATAATTATCTAAAAAAAAAAGTTTATTCAAACCATAAGCTTTACTTAGGATTGCCAAGAAGTAGGCATACGCAACATTGTTACGATTGTACATAGACAATGTCTACCTATACCTACTTAATAATACCCAAAAATACAGAGTACACGGTCTTGGTTTACGAGTTGTAGAGCTTTATAAACATCTGGGTAACAATAGAGCAAATTTATTATGTTTACAAAAGTAAGAGTATACAAATTTTACGGTAAAATTTGAACAAACTTTCAGTACCAAATCTATTGTTATCATGTACGATATATAAGAAGTATGTAAAAGATTTCACGAGTTAACTATATACATTCATTGTATTAAGACATACATAATTTTGTATTAGAAGATATTGCGTTACATTTGTGTTGCATAATATTAAATGGGATTTTATCCAATATCAACATATATTAGTTTTGTCAAAATTCGGATTATTATAAATCTCTACAACTTCATGATTACTATTAAGAGGCCTATAATTTGATCCCACAGTGCGCCACTGAACACATAAGTGATCGAAGATTATGTATGTCGTCTCATCCAAGGCCCAAAACGAACTACACTAAAAAAGAATATTTTCATGTAACATATAACACAGCTGTACCTACTTATGGCACATACCATGTCTGACAGAACGAACGGAACAAAGATTATTTAATAGAAATAATATATTTCCAGTATTTCTGGTATTTCCATTTGTTTTAAATTGATTGGTTGCAAATATTATATAAATTTTAGATATTGTAGAAGTACTTATCAAAATGGACATGGACCAAGCTTTGATTATAGGAAAAACTTTCTGAAATTGATGGAATTATGGCAATTTTAAACATTGATTAATCTTTTCAACTATTTCGAGTATGTAAATGTTATTTTAATAGATTTGTAAGTATCAAATTGCTGTTTCTACCTTAACTAATATCAATGGGAATCAATAGTGAAGATACAGTGGATTCTAATTGTTTGAAACGTATCAGGAATTATGCGATAGCTCAAATAAACGAAATCCACTGTATTGAATATTCAAATGAGTTTAGTTTACGAATGAAGACCACAGTGAATATGTGACAAAAAATTGGCATGCATTTTCTTAAGTTGAAGCTTGAATTTGAAACATTTCTTCATCTGAATAATTACCGTAGCTGATTGTGTAATACATAATAAAAATTACCAATAAAAAAATAGGAAGGAATCAATGTATGATGGATCAATTTAGTAATTGCATTTATCGTTTAGCAAAAAGAAAAGTTTCAAGTTCAACTTTTAATACAATAAATTGAGTGATTAAAAATTTCTCACTCTCTACAACAACCCTTTTTATACTGATGCAAGCCTCTATAAATTTACTTAAAGAATCTACTACCTAACAAATTTTCATAGATCATATCAAAATCTCATAGATAAGTAATAATGTTTCATCAGTCCGTATAATAAAAGTATGGTTGTCTTTGCATTTATCATAACCGCCATAAGTGACTGGTACAGGCTCGTGTAAACTATTTAATATATACAAAAGTGCGTGTTATGAAAGAAAAAATTGACACAAATATCATTGGTTACATTCACATGAAAAATTTTAATACATAAAGACCAGTTTATAATATGTATGACAGACACTACATTGTTTCTCGATACCAGTTAGAAACATTCAATAAAAAAGTCATAAAACATTGAAAACTTGTGCCATTCTTAGATCATTTCACCTATGATCTGACCGTTCTAAAAAATATATAAATTGTTGCAATTATGTACAATTAACATTCTAATAATACACACTAAAGTATAACGTCCGCACAGTGACAATATTAATGAACTTTTTGTACTCTGTTTTACAAAAGAAAAATCTTTGGTCATTTATTATTCATAATTTTTTAATCGTCTTTTATACTTCAAATATTTCTATACTTTAATAAGAAACTTGTACATACAGTCACAATGTATGGATATTAAATTTGTTGCTTAAATAGATTTAATTCGTAACGCATAAATTTACAATACAATTGAAATAAGTCACATTAATAATAGTTTATTACTAATTGCCATAAAATTAATATCTAATTCACTCTTTTGTACATTCTATTAGAAATTAAGAATCTTTTAATAAACATTCGTAGACAACAATTTAAAGGTAAGTAAAAATTTACTTATGAATAAATAATCGTAGTGTATTCCTTCTTCAGTCACGCACTTCTGACTAAACTAGGCACTATACATGAGCCTAAAAAACATTAATTATGGAAAATTTAGGGCAGTAACAAATAATCCAAGGGTATAAAGACGTTTAGAGGAATCTTCTGCAACGATCTGATGCAAAAAGAACTGATAAAAATCGCGCATTTTTGAAATATTTATGAAAATAGTAAAAGTGGTTCGAAAAAGTGAATGGTGGCGCCATCTAGCGGCGAGACCGAGAAACCCAGAATCAGAAAAAATTCAATAACTCTGGAACCAGTGGGTCAAATTTGAGGTTCGTGGGATAAAATACTCGCAGTGAAAAACTGCATCGAACGTATATCTCAGAATCCCATAATTATACCCGATTATGTTTTTGCAAAAGTGGGCTACCGATGGGGTATGTGGTGTGTTCCACAGCTGTGTTTCTAGCTCATGCTTCATCCTGCTTCATCCCTGTATTCTGCTGTATTCCTATATCTATGATAGAGATCAGTGTTCGGACCTGAGACAGAAAAACACGAGAGAGGAAATCCTGCGGTTTCGCTACATCAATTTTTACTACCAACCGATCAATTACTGTACCAACTGTTACTAGAAATTAGTAAGAAAGATCCCTATCGATTACATAATCTGATTCGTTGCAATTGTCACTGAAACCAATAGCACAATTAAACGTATTCAACAACCAATCGAAACCGCATTCCTTCCGCATGATATCCTTTCAACTATGCGGGCACAATACAACAAAGCAGTGTATTTACAGAGGCCTCTGCGGTATAGTGGCTATAGTATATGATAGTATACAAGTTGATCATCGATACACAACATATATATTGCGACTGATTGTGACGCTTATTTGAAGTGCGTCATTCTGGAAATTGTGATCCGAGTGCATTTTATAACAATATTGTTGTTCCTTTTGTTGTAGAAACGTTCTCAAACGTGCAATCATGTGTTCAACGGAAACTGATGTCGCGAGCGACGGCATAATAATTAGCAATGATGTGGGAGACGCTTTCGGATGTTCCAGGTATGGCCTAACATACAAAAAGTATGTTTATAATATGTTACCTTGAATGTTCGTACCCTTGATGTCTCCTAGTTACTTTCTCGCGTGTAATAAATGTAACATGATTGCATGGAACTATCAAATTGAACTAAGATTATCTATTTTTATTATTCGATTCAAATGTTTCTCATTATTCATTGAAAGTGACTATTTTACATTGTTTTATAAAAAATAACAAGAGTGCGAAATACATAAATTTGTTGAATAATTTTTCATCTTCACAATTTCAATAATCAATAATCATAAATTAAAAATATTAGAACATATCTCAAAAACCTAGTGTTAATCACATTGGAATATATTTGATATGCTGAGTATCTACTACTCGTGCAAAAAAATAGGTAATCTATAGATTCTCAATATTACGTTACTCTTACCTTGCATTGTGCGTGTAATGAGTTCATGTTTAGCTAAATGTACCCAGACATCAGGCATGCTCTTTCTTTTGCAGAAACAGCGTTGGTCCCCTCATAGGCCCCTTACAAACGGCACCCACTGAACGTTATGCCACACATTACAACATGAGTCACTCAAAACGTGGATTAGCTATTATTTTTAATCATGAATTTTTCACTATCACACATCTCAAACCAAGATGTGGAACGAATGTGGATTGTGAAAATCTTGTCAATACATTGAAAAGTCTTGGCTTCGAAGTAAATGATTTTCATAATTCAACACATAAAGATATAGTGAAAAATTTAGAACGAGGTACTTTCCGTTGATGTTTTACCCATCTATTATTTAAACCTTCCTTCTTCAGTTTCAAGCTTTAACCCTTTGCGCTCGCCGTTATTTTAACTTTAACTCTTTCATATATTTATGTATTCGTATATTTAATCGTCAAAAGTATGCAGCACCGAAAGGGTTCAAACCCAGACATTTTATTCCACTTAATACATTTTTATTATACACGTCTTTTATTGTTTTAAGTATATGAAACTGTGCACATTTGTCCGTACTACAATTTTAGCAGTTTATTAAATATAAATGAACCCAGTAATTTTTAGTGACGCCCCAGAGTTGCCATTCGAGTGCAAAGGGTTAACTTCCAGAGGAGACTGCATTGAACATATCTGTAAAAAATTGTAATTTTGATTTTACAGTTGCCAGTATGGATCATTCTCAGCACGATTGTCTCATTGTAGCTGTATTAAGCCATGGAGAGTTAGGATTACTGTATGCTCATGATTCTCCTTACAAACCCTACGACTCTATTTGGGGTCATTTTACAGCTGACAAATGTCCAACACTGGCTGGAAAACCAAAGTTATTTTTTATACAAGCTTGTCAAGGTGATAGATTAGATGCTGGTATAACTATAAGGGATCGGACAGAAACTGATGGTCAACCAGCTTCTACGTTCCGTTTACCGACTCACGCGGACTTTTTGATTGCTTATTCTACAATACCAGGTATTACTATAATTGTATAAATGATTGTAACTGAATTCTGAAGGAATACGAAGAGTACAACTGTTTCACAGGCTTTTATTCGTGGAGAAACACCACTCGTGGTTCCTGGTTTATGCAAGCACTATGTTTGGAGTTGCGTGAAAATGGTACTCGATACGACTTGTTGACTTTGCTCACGTTCGTGAACCAGAGAGTGGCCATCGACTTCGAATCCAACACTCCTGATAACATAACAATGCATCAACAGAAACAAATACCGTGCATCACATCAATGTTAACTCGTTTGGTGAAGTTTACATCGCCAAAGAATGGAGTGGTATAAGTATTTTATACAAAATATTACACGTACCTTTATTGCAACGATCGCGCTACTGTGAGAGTTAACTAGTGATATTTTATCTATACTGCTCTTGTTCAGTAGCGTGATTACAGTGCATAGCATTTACTGTATGCAAACTGCCATTACATTTTATGAAACTTGCACTAGATGATAATATATTATAGCACAATGGACTTTTATGATATGTACGAATTTTTGTAATCGTATAATTCAAGAAAAAATTTCATATAGCTTATGTCTTTCACAACGTTTACATTGACATTTATAATAGAATATCTATTTGTAATCATTGGTCATTTTTAAGCCATTACATTATGAAGTTAGAATGAATATAATAGTAGTCATACAAAAGTTTATTAATACATACTCATTATATTACAAGAAGTAAGGTATGGAATAAGTACAAATGCAAAGTAAAAGAAAGTTGGCAGTGTTACAACTATCACTCGTTTGCTGCAATAACGACACAACTAAAAAATTGTATTTTTCTGGGGAATCTAGTTCAAATGTTCCGAATGATTATAATTTTATATAATCATGGTCAAATTAACGTAAAATAATATGCTCGGAGGTACTGCGATTAATTACCAAATATTATAATATCGTAATTCGATACTATGAATTTGTGAGAATTATATTTTCTATATCGATAATTAAAAAAAGGCGCGTTTGATGTTGTGTCAATATTGTAACAAAGACGTGATATATAATAAGAATTGATTGCCTTGATAATTGCTACTTTCAAGCAAAATTTAACGAGTGATTCGTATACTATCTATGTCGTTGCGACATGTATTTACGAAAAATGTATTTTCTAACCATCATTCGAAAGCAATTTAAGACATTGATGATGCATATAGTAATGCTTACTGCTTTGTACAAAATGTCGAGGTGACAAAACTTGTGTCTTTTTATAACAAGCAATAGTCCGTCTTAGTGGTTTTCAACTAGGCTGTCTTGAATGAGAAAGAAACGAAATAACATATTTTCAATTTAGTAGTAAATAAATATTACTTGCCTGATCGAAGTAGTTGTGATTAGATAAGGTGCAATTACAACGAAATATTCAAGTTTTATCTATCGTTAAGAGAAGATGAAAAAAAATGATGTACGCTGTAACCAAATCAATTGGAAGATGCAGTATGCACATACTTTTGGGATCGCTAGCTGACGTATAAAACGTTATGTTGCTTGCTAATTTGAGGTTTAATCTCTAAATGGAGTAGATTAGAATTTAAATAAAAGATCTACGATGTTACCACGACTAAAATGACTATATTTGTAATTAAATGGCATTAGTATAATCTACGGATACTTTCAATATATCGTGATATAAACAGTCTTTCATAAGAGAAAAGTATGCAATTTTTAAACGCGTATTCATCCGATTTTACAATTTTAGTGTTGCTTTTCATTTTGTTCAATTATTGTGTCTATATTGCTGCATTTATGCATGAAGTGTGACTTATATAGAAAAGTATTTGATTAAAAGATGGTTGTTATCTTTATGCAAAATGTATTGTTCCTTATTTTTAGCAATTTTTTTAGTGTGACCTTTCAGTGTATTGGAGTTCATTGCTTAATGTTATAAAGTAATTGCTCAACGATATAACAGGATGTTGCAAGGTGTTTACAATATTTATTATATTGTAAATTGTGATAAAGTATGTGCTAATTATGTATGCTTAAGGTGTTACAGCATTTCCGTATGAAGTTTCGTACAACACTATAATATAATCGACAGTTTTTTAATACATTTATACCGTAGGTTTTTAAGTCATATATTTGTAAAACTTTTATATACATGAAGTTGTATGTAAGCTTATATAATAAAATTCAAATACAAAAACACGCGCCTCGAATTATTATTATTATTTCAGACATTTTTATTTCTTTTGGTTACACATAAAAAAAAACAATACAGAAATTAGCATTACTGAGAATCGTTTGATTACACATTTAAGAACAATTCAATTATCCAATATATAATAAATATTACTTAATGTTCATCAGTCGGTTTCTGCTTAACAAATAAAAAATATATATTCTAAAAAATATTTATTTCGTATAGAATTTTCGTTACTTTACTTATCGTTACGTTCATTTATAGTGGTCCCTTATTATTATCATCATTGAGATGCAATTAATATCATTCCTGTGTTATTTGCCCAGGAATGTTAATTACTGTTACTTTGTGAATAAGATGTTGTGAATATTCTGGCGCTGTGTGTGGACGATTTGATTTCTGTGGGACTGTATTTGAAAATGCAAGCGGTCTCACTGGATGGATTGTTGGTGGAAGTGTTTGAATACTCTTATGGACATCTATAACTTTGGAACTATTTTCTTTGGTACTCGTAGACATATCTCCGAGTTCAACAACTGATTCTTCAGTGGTAAGCGGAGCAGTCTTATTTCTGGGCACAAATAGCTTTTTCAATTTATTTCCGCCAACTCCTATAAACATTATACATATGAGTATCAAATAACTCCGATTTATTATTTATATGTACAGTCACTCCCATTAATATTTGAAAACTCTTAAAAAGACAATAACTTTTTTAATATTGGACCATACGACTTGGACTTTTTTGAGAAGTTAGAGCAGTTAGTTTACTACATGATGTAAAAAAGAAATTTTGAAACAATTGCAATTGGTCGATATTGCAGAGAAAATACTAAAAGTTGTTTTTACAATCTTTTTATGTGGGCTTATATTGAAAATTTTTAAAATAGGTTTTGTAGGTCTGTGTCAATTACATACATTTTGAAAATTTCATCAAAATCGGATGACGTGGAAAACAGTGACAGGCATCGAAAAACGTAAGAATCCTTTGATTTATTAACAGTTTAAGCCCGAAAATTGTGAAAAGCTACAATTTAGGTTGATTTTGGTGAAATTTTCAGAGTGTATACAGTTGACACAGATCTACAAAACGTATTTGTTAAACTTTCAATATAGACCCACATAAAACAGTTGTAAAAAACAACTTTTAGTATTTTCTTTGCAATTCCGACTAATTATCATTTTTTCAGAATTTCTTTTTTGTGTTATATAGTAAACTAATTGTTCTAACTTCTCAAAAAAGTCATATGGTCCAATATTAAAAAAGTTATCGTCTTTTTAATAGTGTCTGAATATTAATGGGATTGTCTGTATATGTATTGAAATATTACATACCATTGTGCAAAACACTTCTTGGCTGAGTCTCTTCCTAAAATTGCAACCAAAATATGCATAAATGTTTTTCCATTAAGTAGAAAATTAATCAAAATCTCTACCTTCTTAGCCACTAATTCTTTGATCGGTTTAAACGGATTCGAATATGCTGATATCCTCGACGATGTATCAGATATTGAATCTTGTGCTTCAATAACTCTCATGACTTGAGAACTTTGTGCATCTTTGAGTCTATTATTTAACACAGTGTAATTTTTAACAATTATATCTAATATCCATCTGCGTAAATGATTTATTGCCAAATTAATGGATACTCAGAGCTTAAAACATAAATAAGAAAATTGATAACATACTTATATCCGTTCTTAATACCTATAGAATTGTCTTTTAATTGACTTTCTCTGTCTGTGGACGAACATATTTCCACTCTCGTAGGACACTTCATAGTATTAGCGACATGTTCCACATCCAAGTTCTCGACGAGATCTAACTCGTCTATCGATCCATTTATGTCTTGTTTGTTTGCAAGCCTATTACCAAAATATGTCCGTAATAATATTGACGTAACGTGTACGTAAATAAAGTGTGAACATCACACGTAAACATTGTGCAAATTCTAATCAGTGCGTATCGCATCTACAAAACGGTGTTCTGTGATTTGAATAAAAGTACACAAGCATAAAAAATACATTCAACTTTCTTACAATAAAATCGGTTTCCCTGAAATACATTCATGTGAAACTAATTCACCAAATACAACTCTATTTTCTGTAAGACGGGAAATATCACTAGCATCCACCACATATATAAGACCATGTATCTAAAAGATGTAAAATGGAGAGACAACAATATTTCAATCTATGTTCTATTAAAAGGGGAGTTATTGCATTTCTATTATACGAAGTGTGATTCCAATCGATAGAATACTTAGTTATCTCTTATTGATTACTTACACTGTTGTAATACTTTGACCACAAAGATCTGATTTGGGGACTACCGCCGATATCGTAAATTTTCACCGTGTAAGACTTATATCTTAAAGACACTGTTCGAAATCCAATTGTAGGCAATATATTTCTATCCGACTCTAAAAACATACAATATTGGTGGATAAAATGAATCATAAATTAAATGGAAAGCATATAGATGGAAAATATTGAATAAAAGTATTAGAATATGTTTAATAGTTCAAAACTGGCAGAATTTTCGTATTTCATAAATACTGTTGATAAAAAGATGTTTTTTCATATTCGAACACATACCACCGCTTATGCGATTCAAAATGGATGTTTTTCCTGCATTATCTAGGCCGATGATCAGTAAAATAATAGTTCTAGAAGAAAATTATTATTAAATTCGTTGTATATGCCAATATTTGTTAATAGTTATTTTTTAAAATAATTTTTTTTTTAAATAATAAATATACATTACTTTTCGGAGCATTTCGTGTTTTGTAACCTTTTCAGTAAACTCTGTATACAATTCCCCATTGTAACAAATCGAATTTACACAGTATTTTCGAATATGATTAACCTGTGATTGCTTATGTCATATTGTATCATATAATTTTGTACATATGAAATTTGCTTAAATGCAAAATATGACAATTAATCGTCATTGGTAATCTAACGCCACACGCATCAATGCAACGTAATAAACACAACCTCGTAAATAGTTTGATAAAGGGTAAAATAAAAACAAACGACATCAATTAAAATGGTTCTTTTTCTTTTCTTCCTGTATATGCGATCATATAACATGTAATAATTCAATTCCGAAATTACGAATAACTGAAGATGTAAAATATTAAATATGTAGGTTATTTGAAACATTCGATGGAAAATCATGTGATATTCACAGAACGCTATCACATGATATGTACGTTAAAATGATACAAAAATTTCTCGACGTTCAAAAGAATTCGTTTTAAATTAACAATATTTCATTGATTGATATTAATTGGTCGATATTGTTCTCAATTTTGTTTGAGTTTAACATATGTATATAAATATGTCTCCCATGACATCTGAATATTTTCTCAATTAAACGTAAACATTTCACATGCGTTTTACGAAACGTGCCACATTTAACTTAAAAGAAAAGTTAAAAAGAAACGAAACTTCTATAACGAAATGTTCCAGATAATTTGAAATCAGAATTAATTATAAAACTTGTTATTCCTCATTATTCATAAATATATTTTATTCAAAACAAAAAGAACAGAAGGGTGCATACAGTAAATGGTATAAATTATAAAAGTTCTCACATTATCGATAAAAATTGAAGTATTTACATTGTTTTCATTAGCTGTTGTCAGATTACTAGTAAATAAATATGGCCAAGTACAATTTCGAATCAACTAAAGTTGGTTTCATTGGTGGTGGAAATATGGCCAGTGCCATCGGAGCAGGTCTGATTAGAAAAGGTATGTGTGATACTAACAAATTGTTTTTTAACGTAATTCATTTAGTAACGTTATTACTTTACAGGTATTTTTAATCCAAACAACGTTTGGGTATCTGCACGTACAAACAGAACTTTGGGTTTCTGGAGCGATCTTGGAGCTCATGCTACATTAGAAAATGGAGAAGTATTCGATCATTGTCATATCATATTTTTAGCAATGAAACCACACGCACTTAGTACCGCAATCGATGGTGTGAAAAGAACAAGGACATGTGAAAATGATCCACTTTTTGTCTCTGTACTCGTGGGCATTCCATTAGATACTTTAGCTCATGTAAGAACTAAATGACGTTAACGATATCTTATAAATTTTAAATAAAACATTTATAAGACCATATCCATTTTCAGAACCTCAAAAGTATTGTGGTATCTCCTAGGATAATTAGATGCATGCCAAATACTCCAATGATGGTTGGCGAGGGAATAACAGGTAAATGAAAATTCTATAAACAAGTAATGATAAACTAGCCATTGAAAATGTTTAAGCTGCGAATACACTAGCAACTAACTTGTAACATATTTTGTGAGAGTGACTCTTGTCACATGTGTAAACGTCTCTGAGATGGAAACAATATATTTATCATACTTGCATATAAGTGTTGCACAGTTCTGCAAGTTATTCTCGCAAGAAAATGTCATGAGAAAGGGACAACAGATGAAAGAGAAGAACTATTTTAACATAATATTATATTTTCTAGTATATTGTTCTATGAACACAACAAATGAAGACGAACAAATGGTTCAAACATTATTGTCTTACATCGGCATTGCTGAAAGCGTTCCTGAATCTCTCATAAATGCAATAGGTGGTCTTTCAGGCTCTGGGCCTGCTTATGTGAGTCTAGTCAAAATAATTAGACAGCGGGTTTTTGCACATTTAGAACGACAATCAATTTCTATTTAATTTCAGTTTGTTGTAATTCAAATAGAAAATGTTTATTCTGCATAAAGATTCGCTTTCTAAAAATAATAATAATAACAATGAAACCACATATAATAACATAAAATCAAATTTCCAGGCTTATCTTGTTATAGAAGCACTATCGGATGGTGCTGTGAAAATGGGTGTTCCGAGACCCATGGCAACAAAGTTTGCAGCTCAAGTGTTAGTAGGAGCTGGCAAAATGGTGTTGGAAACAGGTAGGCATCCAGGCCAGTTGAAAGATGAAGTATGTTCTCCGGGAGGTACAACTATTACAGGCGTTCATGCCATGGAATGTGGTCAAGTTAGGCAAGTACAAATATGTAGAAATTGGTGAACCTGCAGAACAGCTACCTACTCTCCGACGATTTTTGGATATATTGTAGAAATCGATATTTTCAACCATTTTTACCTTTACTCCTCAGCAGCGATCTTGCTGAGTTTCCGAGATATTCGCAAAAAACTATTGGCACCACTACAGTAAATTCTGCTTATACTTGCGCGTCTGTGACACCGCATGTGTTAGTATTAATGACCGGTCGCCGGCCACTTTAGAAACAAGGATAGAGCAAGCCTAAATGCGAGATTACAAGAAATATCTGTTACAACTCAAATAAAAGTGTCTATATTTATTCGAGTTAGGTTTGGTAATCAAGTAAGGTTTCGCTTTCGCAATATATTTCTAACAGACATTCCTTGCAGTCGCTCATATGCAGTTTTGTACGTGTCCAAACAGAGAATACAGTGAAGAGCAAAAGTGTATCAACACCATTTGAAACAGCAGAACTTTTTTAAAATTAGACCAAATGACTTGAGTGTTTTTGAGAAGTTAGAAGGATTAGTTTATTAGATGATGCGTAAGTAAGCTTTTGGAAAAATTGCAATTAGTCGGAATCGCGAAAAAAATAGTAAATGTTGAGATTTACAATCTCTTTATCTGGACGTATATTGAAAATTTAAAAAATGTGACTTATAGACACAAATAAATTATATACATGCTGAAAATTTCATCGATATTGGTTGATTGGTTTATGAGTAGTAAGTGATTAAAAGTGGAAAAAATTGCAATTGTGTCGAAAACCGTGAAAAATGTACGCATCATCTAATAAACTATTCCTTCTAACTTCTCAAGAACACTCAAGTCATTTGGTCTATATTTAAAAATGTTATGCTATTTCAAATGGTGTTGATACACTTTTGCTCTTCACTGTAAGTGGCCACCAATATTAATGCGTGCGCTGCCACAGATGCACAGTGCACTGCCACGAATGCACTGCCATGGTGCCGACAATTTTTTGCGAATATCTCGGAAATTAAGCAAAACCGGCACTATCATGCAAAGGAAAAAGTTGTTCGGAGTGTAGGTATTTAGCTGTTCCGTACATTTACCTAAAAATGAAGATAAAAATTTATTACCACTTGAATCGTATATGTAATATGTTATAAATAAATTTATAGAGCATCCATGATGAATGCAGTTGAAGCTGCAGTGAAGAAATCGAATGAATTGTCTTCCAAAGTAGATTAAATCTAGTACAGTAATATCTGACAACATTAAAGAAGTGGTATAACAAAGAGATATTATGAGATATTAAATTATTTTATTTATAATGCATTTGTTCAAGCATTTCTAATATGTACGAAGATTGTTCCTTTTTAAGGTCTTTAGATTACTTGAAAATAAATTAGTATGGAGATTGAAACGCGATATTATTTAAATAATAAACTGAATTCATTGAATTTATGTACACTACACTGCAACTGTAACACGATGGTAAAAATAAACTGAATGTTATATTCGCAGATTCTGTTATTATAAAATATTTTACAGTATATATACTTATGTATGTACTTTACATATAAATATTATGCCTTCGAATATTCTACACAGCGCGATGGATCTGTTGGATAATATTCTTGGCATTTAGTCATCAACCTTTTCAACGCTTGAATATATTTTCTTTGAGTTTCGTCGTTCATCACATGTGCCACATTCTTGGAGAAAATTTTTTCCCTTCCAGTACGCGCATGAATACCAACCATTGTTACTCCTATAGGCCATGGAGAGTTCCCTATAGCCATTTGTAAATATGCGTCGCTTGCCTGAAACAAATTATTTTCATTGAATCTGTTGCACTAAAATCGAATAGTACTCTGACTTGTCTATTTACCAATATATAATTGCGTTCAAGTAAATGTTTGACTATATCTGTTAAACTATCGGTGATATCCTCTGGCAAGGATCTGTTTTTCAATTTTCTAAGAAGTGGTTTTAAGTATTCTCTAGTTTGGGCGTAAGTGGCACTAGCCATTTTTCCTCTAGTACTCATCTTTTCCGTGGTGCTTCTACTATTTAATTGAATGCCCCACATTTGTACCAAGAATTGTATAAACTGTGTAATGACGTTTAAGTCAAAGTCTCTATCGCCCTTGTTTAATTTAACAGACATCTTCTGCAAGTCTTCGTAAGTAACTCCCTCATCTGGTACATTCACATCTCCTTTTCCATTACGATCCTGTGGTTTCGAAGAAGCTAGTAACTCATTCAAATATGCCTGATCTACTTGATCCATAGCTTCTTGGAAATCGTTTCTGAAACCCTTTAATACAAAATTCATATAGCAAATTAATTTAAGTCTAACTCGGTCTTCTCACTGTAATTTAATGAAAAACGTAAATAAATGTAACTGTAGATAACTGCGAATACCTTGTTCACTTCAGGTTCAAGAATCTCACGTTTTCGTAATCTCTTAAATGCTTCGACTTCTGACTCCCCAAATATCATTATCGGTTCACCCCTCTCGCGCAGTCTTCGAATCACTTCGGGCCTAGGTAAAGTCAAGTGTTCGGAACTACCATCTGTTACACAATCCTCTTGTTGTTCCTTTGTATTCACTTTAATGTCCTCGTCATTGTTATTTTGTACTTCCTTTACTTCTGCATCTTTCAATATTAGATCGCTCCTTTTGAAATACTTCTTGTTGTTTTGCTACAATATTAATGATGTTTAATCAGTTGAACAAAAATAAAATTTGTGACATTTTTATGGAGATTACCAGAACATTGCTCTCTTCCAATTGTTTACGCTTCTTCATTATCTCAGCCTTTAGGATATCCATTTTTGAGAACAATTTTTCTCAAATAGACGTAGAAAGATAATTATACATAAACATCTAAATCCCCTGCGTCAATGTAAGTTCATGTAACATCAACATCTATAAGTATATGTTCGTATAACATCAACATCTATAAGTATATGTTCATCAACATCAACATCCTGTAACGTATGTAACGATATCGATCACATATTCAGAAGTAAATAACAGAGGATATCTCTGTAAACAACAATGCTCTATACTCTATACTCTATGTTATGACAGAAATTACAAACAGTAGAAAATAAAAATGTTGCAAAGACACTCTGCGACCAATTATGAAAGTCTCATTTATTTATCTTCATAATTCGATCGGTAGATGTCAGTTATGCTGCTCTTAAATTATGTGGCATTGTGACCTACAACCACAACCACCAGAGAGGCCACGTCATAACATAATCTGATAATAATTTATTTACATACAATATATAAATTTATACAAGTCATTCGACTATGCGTGTCAAGTATTTTATAGGATGATTCTGCAAGTCTATATGAGACAAAAACAAGAATGATGATTTTGCTGTAACGGCTTTATTTTCAAATTGTTGAAAAACTTTCTAATCCACCAATACAGAGTTGGTTCGTGGAACGCTGTTGGCCGATTTTAATCATTAATTGAAAATGAGCCTTGAAAGCTAACCATTACAGTAAAATTGTCATTCTTGATTTTCGTCAAAAATGGCTTTTAAAATATTTGACAGATCTAATTGAACATCATTGAACATTCTCTAATCCATTTAGGATTATCAATGAGAATTTTCAAAGTATTCGCATTTTGTGTTGAGAGAGAAAGAGAGAGAGAGAGAGATGATTTCCGAATTCATTTGAAGTTGCTTTTTTCTTTGCGAAAATGTTTTCCACGATTTTGTTTTCGAGTTATTAACGAAAAGCACGAACCAATCGGAACGCGGCTGCAATAAGAGAGTACTCTCTGCTACAATGGATGGATTATATGGCAAATTATTTTCATTTCTAATTTCCTATCCTTTCATATCGCTTTGGCAAAGTCTGGCAAAGTGCTAAAATGGAGAAATAATATTCTATAAATAAAAAGTGGAATGTATACTCACAAATGATCGTGAAATCGCAAAGGTTTACTTTTGTAGATTTATGAATACAAGCCCGCCATTGATGGAGGGAGTTTTAGAACGTTCAGTGAAACTTTAGTTGTGGATGGTTCTGAAGACGCGGTCGAAAGAAACGTTATCGTGCATGTTAATGATTCGATAATATTGCAGTCAGATGTGATTCTTTTCGCGAAATATGAGACTGGCGGTGTGACTTTGATCGAGGTGACGTTACTCCGAGCTGTTCCGCGAGGAAATAAAGAAAACGCGCTACATATTCAACAAGCTTACGCGTAACCGCCAAAATCACAGACGGAAACGCCATCTTATGCAAAGATGTTGACATTTTACTAAATCGGGAAAGATATCGCAGGATCTAACCATCGTTTCGTTCGAGTCCCACGACTCGATTTGTCTATTTACGAATGTTAAAAGATGCTAATATCACCCATTGATTGATACGCCATCCGGTTTTCCATTATAAGGTGATAATCATGTTGCTAACGGGAAATTGCATTAACGATACTGTTCCATTTACCCTTATGTTTAGATTTGTGTTTACAAACAGTGCAGTGCGCACTATTCGCGCATTTTACTTATACGATCGTTTTTCTTCACAGAAGTGCACGCAATACGTAATTCAGAATGTTTTACGCACATTTCGTGTTAGCCAAAAAAGGGCCGCTGGCCCGTATTTGGTTAGCTGCACATTGGGACAAGAAGTTGACAAAAGCTCATGTATTCGAAACGAACATTGAAAAGTCTGTAGACGGTATATTACAGCCAAAGGTACACATAAAGTATCTCTCACATTTAATACGCTTTTGTTATCATCTCTTTCATGAATATTTACAAATCTGTAACACTTTTGCGAGACCATGTTATTTTCCTACGAAACATATTGTCATTGAATGGTAGCTTGAAGTTCCAATGGTTTCCAATGTATTTACGATAAATACATTTTGATATACTTTGAATGTAGTTACTTCATTGTATTTTATCGATATAGGTAAAAATGGCATTAAGAACATCTGGCCACTTACTGCTGGGTGTGGTACGCATATACTCTCGGAAAGCTAAATACCTCTTAGCCGATTGTAATGAAGCTTTTGTGAAAATCAAAATGGCTTTTAGGCCAGGCATGGTCGATTTACCCGAAGAACACAGAGAAGCTGCTGTAACAGCTATAACGCTACCTGAGGTGTTTCATGACTTTGATACTGCGATGCCTGAATTAAAGTAAATATATAACAACTAGATAACTTTATACTATGTACGTATTCATAATCTTATTGTACAATGCGTATATGTTATTGCAGAGATGTTGATATCGAAGCACAGTTTAGCTTAAACCAGTCAAGAGCAGAGGAAATAACTATGAGAGAAGATTATGGCAGCTTGGCCTTAGTTACACACGATCAGGGATTTGGTGATATGAGCTTCGATGCAGAACCGCCAGAATTATTAAGACACACTGGTGCTGTAGAACCATCGTTAGATCAGGTACGTATATATTATTCTTTTCTTAGAAACAAACGTTTTAAGACATTTTGAATTTATGTTTTAGACACATATGCTATTCACTGACGGTCCAGGAATTGAAACAGCTTTAGATCAGAAAGAAAAAGAACCAGTACCAGGCCCATCGGTAACAGCACAGGCTATGGACATAGACATGCCTATCAGGGATGATGGTTTCGGTGGACATCTTGGCCAAGATATCATATGTAAGTGGTTCGGACACATGCATGCTAAATTTAATTACGAATTATGTATTAGGTCGTTGCATATGAAATGTCCGATGTTTTAATCAAGAAATACTATTGTAATCTACAGAGCTAATGTAGTCCTATCTTCAGTTTCCATTTACATATCCAACTCTATTTTTAAATACAGTTTATTTCGATACCAGCCGATACGATCGTTGTGTATTCTTTTTATTCGAGTGAGAAAATATACATATTGACAACAAAATTATGCGATGGTCAAAATGTGTTAGTCAATGATAGATAAAGCTCAAAATAGAGGTGACAATCTCATGAATGAAGAACGTGAATTTACTTTAATTGATAAACTTTATTTCGAGAGTTGTTAGTTATGAATCGGACATTTCATATGCAACAACCTAATACATTATTTGTTGTACGTTTTAGCTGGTGGCCTGTTCGAAGGTGGTTTATTTGATGAAGCTCCGATGGGTGAAGTATCCGTACCTGAAGTTAGTGCTGTAGCAGAGCCACAGGAGCCAGCGATCCCTGGAGCTGCACCTTCAGTCCATGAAGAATCCGAGGAAGAAATGGGGCCTCCATCTCCCTTAGGAGTAATGAGGTAGTCAACAATTCTTCTTATCGTTCACTGTTTTCTAGAGGTGTGCGAGAATGCAAAAATTTTATTCAGGACGGGTCGATAATTTTATTTTGGGTCTGGATGGGTTCTTGAAAATTCTCGGGAATCCCGATGTATTTGAGAATCCCAAAATTTTCGAGAACAGTTCTGCTATTTTCAAATTATGAGATTATAATAAACATAAATTTCATGTAATAGCGACGACTCTAGACCCGCTTCTCCCATTACAATCGGAGAGGAGATCGAAGGAAGAATAAGCGTTGCAAGTCGTCGTTTTACTCCTGCACCATCCACCATTCCCGAGGAACGTCCAATGGAAGCTATCGAAGAGGCACCACCTCTACAAGATCAAACCACATTGTTACACGACGAGGAAGAAAGTTTTGCTCTCGCGCCGGTTGATACATCTGCCTTAAAAGGTTGGGCATTACACAGAGCTACTTTGTTCCAATTCTTAATGCTTCTTAATTATCGCAATTATATTATAATATTACCAATGTAATTGCAGGGTTCACAAAAGCGAAGCGTAAACGCAAGCTGATCGTCGACGAAGTGAAAAATATTTCCGGCGAGGAAATGAAAGCACAATTATCAGACACCAGTGATATCATAACCACATTGGACCTGGCACCACCAACGAAAAGGCTAATGCACTGGAAAGAAACCGGCGGAGTTGAAAAATTGTTCGCTTTACCGGGAAGACCAATTCCGGCACGTGTGTTGTTTAAGGTAATAGGAATGTTAATTGTTTTGAAATTTGAACAAATAAGATAAAATTTAACCTTTCAAATGCTGTCGAAATAGAATTATCAACGGCATCTCACGAGCAAGTCCTACGATCACGAGGACTTTGGACGCCTAGTAGGCGAGGAGGAAGGCATGCCTTTGGAACAAATGAGGGAGCCCGTAGAAGCAGATTCGTTTGAACAAAGTATTTTAAGTAAGCGTTTGTCCAGGAAACGAAAGATGCCATTCGAGGAAGAGGTGCGTTTATTATCTATTTTTATTTCAGGTTTTAATGAATCTATTATTCATGCATTGCGTTTTCCGTTGCCAGATAAGGCCACCACCTCCAGCACCAGCACCTCCACCAGTAGAAATAACAGCCGAAGCTGTGGATGTCCCGAGTATAGCTCCCCCACCTCTAGCGGAATCGCCGATTCCTCTTCCCGAAGTATCTTTGCCAACCGAATCAGTTTCTGAAATCAGCGGTATAGTGCCTCCTGTCGAAGAAGCAGAAATAGTTACATCAGTACCTCCTGAAGTACCTTTGATTTCACCACTCGTAGCCGAAGTACCTCCAACCGAAACCACTGTTCTACCCGAGGAACCAGTTGTACCGCTTACACCAGCAGAACCGGAACTCCCTGTTGCACCATCTACCGAAATGCCTCAAATGGAAAATATGGGCTACGATCAGGTTAATAATGGTCGCTCTTCATTACCAGACTGCGGTTTTTATGCAATTATAACAGAAATGAATAGACGCAACATTAAATTGCAAAGATATTAAAAGAATTTCAGAATATTATTACGTTATATTCGGCATATTAAATTTTTTTAAAGATTGATTATTTTTTCACTGAACTTCTGCGTCATATAATTAACTTGGAAAATTTTTATGTCATGTCAAGATCCGCAATCTATTTGTTAGATATTATGTATATCACAGCATCGGAATAGTCGTTTTAATTGCGATATTTGTAATAGGCTCAACCTATTGTACCATATATGGGATACGATGAACATCCACCAGCTCCCACAACACCTGCTATGTCAGAAAGAGGGCCAGCGACTCCATGGAATCATGAGGACTATGAGTTCCCACCATCTGTGGGACCTGTATGTATATTTACACTAAACATTAATTAAATCCAGGGCTTGAAAACTGTTAGAATATTGGTTTCCGTTCTTAAAATAGTTACGAAGAACCTTTATTTCGAATAACAGTTACGAGGAACCGTCTGTTTAGTAGTAGTGAGGCATTGTTGAAAGCAATGGTCTCAATTTTTTTAGATATTTTTTATAAAGTTTTTCTTTTCTGTATATTATGCAATATCGGACACTTCTACCGTTACAAGCCCTGATTAAAACTACGAAACATTCATGTAACGTTTTGCTTAATGATGTTTTACAGCAAGAAGAACAGCAAATAGATGAAACATACGAACAGTTCGAAGAACGAGTTCTTAATAAGAGAGCAGCACACATGTACCAAGTTATTAAGAACAAACTGGATACCAAAGATAGGTTGACGTTATCAGAAATGGCATACAAAAATAACCGTAAACAGGTATGTATTTATAAATATAATTCATGGTTTATTCGATGATATGTGTAGTGTATTTTATGGTATATTTATATTGTTGGCGATGTTTCTGTTTTAGGTTGCACAAAAGTTCTATACTCTGTTAGTTCTTAAAAAGTTTCAAGTAACAGAACTCTACCAAGAATACCCGTACGCTGAAATTGTAGTCAATAAAGGACCAAAATTCGAGAATCCTGCATTATAAGAGTATTAGGTATTTCATACCTTATGTTTACTACTAACAGTGATGAAAGAAGAGAAGGATTGTAGTAGCTCTGAGCCGTACCGAAAAAAGAAACGAAGCGATTTATCTAGGTTCTTTTGATAGATAAATTGTAAAATAATGTACGAAACCGCTGACAGAAACGTGAAATATCGAATTAAGGCAACAGAGTTTTGTAAATCGAGTTTTTAATTCCTAATCGAGGAATAGTATACGTTTTGTATAAATCAGGGCAGAATTATTTTGGACCTTCCGCAATTTCTAACGCGCTAAAAAGAAAAGATTCAATTATATGTATAAAAATTTACTATTGAAAGATACATAATTTTTTACTTCTGCATAGGAAAAAAAAGATCAATTGTCTTCATTAAATTAATTATCAATCCGAACAGGGTTTGTATATAAATATTAACGTGTAGTGAAAACATATTTTATATCTTACTATTTACAAAGAAAAGGTTCTTGAGTCCGTACTGCAGGATGGTCCAAAATTACTAATAATCTTATCAAATAATTTATGAAATTTAATAAAAGAAGATTTTGTTAATAAATTTCATAAAACGAGATATGTATGATTGTCAGCATATGTGTTTTTATTTTTGAAATTTACGGAAAGGTTCGACCCACAATAATAATTTTCTTATTAGCGTACTTACAGATTAATTTATACTGTAAACAATTATTAATGGAAGAATCAGGAGAATATTTTATGGATAATACTTTTACGTATTGCAGTCATACTTTAGGAGTATCAACGTGATTAAGTTATTTCTTTTCATATACTTCATAACTTTATGTACACTTGGCATGATCTGTATAGTTATTTTTTTCATATAAATATCACTGGAAATTTATAATCTCTACCATAATTTATGTTTAAATTATGCACGACATTCCAAAGAACGTTGTTGTAACGTGATAATTTTCAATTTTACTGTTTCAATTTTTCTTATTACACAGTTTTTCATTATACCTCAACGAAAATGTATTAATCGTGTAAAAAGATGAAAAATTGTTTGACCATGCTATTTTCTGAAAGAAAATAAGATTGTGGTTCGTAATTGAATTAGTCTGACCACGAAAAAAAATGTTCAATAATTTATTGTTATATATGTATCTCTGCCTCATGGGATGCGGAAATGTTGATAAATCGTATTATAAAAAGAAGTACTATATTTTATCAAATTGACATGTCAAAAAATTTCTCGAAAGCAATCATATTGCATTGTAAATATACATGCACAGTAAACATATACGCTATCATTACATATATGTACATCTTACCAAAAAGGTGTACAATGAAAAAAGGTCGACTGCTATAACATCTGTGAAATGCCTGATTGTAAATAGGTCCATGATCCATTAATCAACACACACACAATTGTTTATAAAATAAAAAAAAAGTTTCTGAAATATACTGTTTAAAAAACTTAAACCCTAAAGTACATATCACATAATACTTAAAAATGTTAATCCATTATTTTCCATTAATAAACTGTTAACTTGCTAATTGTCGAAATTTTATCATGTTTAATTTCAAAACTTCAGAAATATGAATTTTAAACATCTATTCCGATCATTATACGCGTTGCGCGTCACACGTGTGTATTTATATAATGATACATTGAATACGTTTCCTATGACAGACATTGTTCACTGAATTAATATATTTGTCTTTTTAGAGTCACACACAATAGAAATAATTTAATTTATAATTAATTTCTTCTTACGTATTTTTTTGTGAATTTTGTTATGTATGTTATAAGACTATTAAATTGACACTATTCAAGATTGTTATTAAATCAATGTGAAAACATTTAATTTCATAAGGTGCAATTTTTCTCGATCCAAACGTAAATACGTGTAACGTATGTTCGAAAATTGCACTTTAAACTTGAAAAAAATATTTATAAGCTAACTATTATGATTAATTCAACGATTATTAATAAATTGCTTGAAAGATGCATTCACATACCTTCACATTATTTTCATGGAGTATAAAAAAAAATATAAAAACAAAATTTCTTTACATGTAAAAGCTTTATTTTATTCGTTATCGGCAGATTTATTTTTAAGATCTAGCACAATATGCAATACAAATCTCAGCATTAATGTGTACATTCTTAATGTGTAATGTGTCGCTTACTTATTATTGTTAAGACGTGAAACGATAATTATAAAAATTAATTTAAACCTCCAGCCTCGCTACAAAGCGTACGACAAAAAAATGAACGCAAATGCAACTTAATTTTATTCTTCGAGTTCACCGGCTTCCATCGCTTCACGATACGATTTATCTTTAGTGCGATCTGGATCCAGCTTGATCATATCGTCGATTCTGAGAATAGTGATCGCTGCTTCTGTGGCGAATTTCAGAGACTTTATTTTGGAAATGGCTGGTTCTAATACACCGGCTTTCTTATTATCTTTGATAGTGCCCTCGAGTAAGTCAAGACCAACCCTGTAGGAAATACAAACATTATATAATAATACTTTTAACTTATATTATCATGATTAAAAGCAATACCATTTCAAGTCAGCAAGATCCGCTTTTGTTTGACTGGAATTGTGATAAGAACGTAATTTGGCAACAAGTTCGGTAGCATCCTGTGCTGCGTTGACTGCTAACGTCTTTGGTATAACCAAGAGCGATCGCGCAAATTCAGCAATCGCTAGTTGTTCTCGAGAACTCTAAAAAGGCAATAGCGAATAAGTTTAAGATTGTTTCTAATTATTTTTCATAAGAGAATTAACTTACGAGAGACGTTGCAAAGTTTTCTAAATATATCGATAGGGCAGCCTCGACGCAACCGCCGCCTGCAACGACGCATTTGCTTTCTAATACTCGTTTAACAGCGCATAATGCATCATGTACGGAACGTTCCATCTCGTCACAGTAGTAGTCATTAGGCCCACGTAAGATCAGAGAGCTCGCTGTTCTTGCTTTCGGTCTGTTAAAAATGATATCAAGAGCATTTTCTCACTGTTACTATTACTTTTCAAATAGTTGAAGGGTAAACCTACAGAACAGCTACTTACACTCCCATTTCGATGATTTTTGGATGTTATAAATCTCCACATTTCAATAACTTTTTCCTGTGCATGATAGGAGCGGTCTCCGTTACAATTATTTCGCGAAAGCGTTGCTGTACTTGATTACAGTCAATGTACAGTCACTTTGAATTGAGTTGTAACTGACATTTCTTACAGTCTCGCATTTGCAATTGTGCACGGGACCTCTAAGCGTGCTCTAACTTTGTTTCCAAAGTGGCCGGCGACCGGCCACCAATACTAACGCACGTGGTGTCACAGATGTGCAAGTGTAGGCAGAATTCACTCCAATGCTACAGATAATTTTTCGCGAAAATCTCGGAAACTAACCCAGACCGTCGCTAATGTGCGAAGGAAATAGTTGTTTAAAATATCGATTTATACAACGTATCCAAAAATTATCGAAATCGTAGGGTAGGTAGCTGTTCTGCAGGTTCACAACCTCAAAACAATATTTTAAATCGAAGAATACCCTTTAATAAGAATAAGTTCATCGTCGCAGACCATATCCTGGACAACCTCGGCCGCCTCTCCAAGAAAACTGGCATCAAAACTTTCGTCTCCTTCCATATTGGTCAGAGAAGTGAGGAATTGCGCCCCCGTGGCTTTAGCTATTCTCTTCAGATCTGCTTTCTTACATCTGCGGACCGCCATTGCCTTTGCTTCAATGAAGTACTATAAAAGAAGCATGCAAATGAAAGTTCTACTCTCGTTTCACTCCTAACATTGTTAATATTTCGAATGGAAATGTACCTTCAGACAAAGATCATCAATTCCTCCAGATACAAGAACAACATTGGTACCAGCGGAAAGAATCTTTTGAATACGTTCTTTCGTGATATCTGCTTCACGTTGACGGACTGCTTCAAGCTTTTCTGGGTCTGTAATCAATACTTCAACACCCAGCTTCATTTTTGTCTTTTGCAAAGAGAAGTCCAAACACGCGATTTTTGCATTTACTATTCTTTTGGTCATAGCTTGAGAAGCTATGGTGCAATTGAGTGCATAGCCTTGCACTAATACAGATTCTCGAACGCTCTTTCCGTGAGCTTTTAAAACATTTACTGCTTTTACTGGATATAAGAATCCTCCTTTTCCATCGTTAACTTTTACCGCGTTTGCGGCATCCACAACCATGTTTCCGAAGAAGTCGGCATCACTATGAATATATTAAGGAATAATATTTATGACTACTTGCGACACAGTAATATTCACTGAAGAATTACGCATTGCAACACAGAGCATTGCAATTACTCAAATCATTAAATTAATACTAGGTTTACGCAGGACTAAAAGTGACTATTTTACATTACATTATCAAAATAACGGGAACGTGTCTATCCAATTTCTTAGCCTTTTTTCTATAATATATACCCAAAGAAAGAAATTCGTATAGTCAATAATCGTAAATTAAAAACATTAGAAGGCCTTTCTTAAACTTAGTGTTAAAAGAAAGCAAATGGTTGGCAAAAAGGATACGCCCCAATAATCTTGCTGGACATGGACGTTTTAGCTACGTTAACCAGGCAGTCTCGGCCAAGTTCCTCAACTGTGACTGTTAAATGCTCCTGAATGTATTTGCAAGCTTCTCTGAAATATAAATTAACAGATCAGCTAACTACTTCATATTTTTTTTTTTATATAGAAGTAGATATTTACTTGCAAGCGAGTCTGTAACCACTGATTACAGAGGTGGGATGAATCTTTTGTTTCACAAGCTCATCAGCATTTTTCAGCAGCTCTGCTGCAATGATCACCTATTCAAAAGGTATTTGTCAAAAATTTGTTGCTGCATTAATATATTTATTAAATCAGTTTGAATGAACTTACAACTGATGTGGTACCA
Organism: Sphecodes monilicornis; assembly: GCA_913789915.3. NCBI lineage: Eukaryota > Metazoa > Arthropoda > Insecta > Hymenoptera > Halictidae > Sphecodes > Sphecodes monilicornis. Next base: position 5,491,528 of record OU565301.1, on the reverse strand, counting down.
TCTCCAACTTCTTCGTCCTGCAACTGAGCTAGTTCGACTAATACCCTTGCTGCTGGATGTTCCACTTCAAGCAAACGCAAGATAGTTGCTCCATCATTAGTGACAGTGACATCCTAAAACATAATTTACAATATGAGCAAAATAAAAAATTTATTTTAGGGAGTGCATGCATTATAAAGTGTTATTTGAAACACTTACACCAATGTCATCTACAAGCATTTTGTCCAAACCAACAGGTCCCAACGAGGTCTTCACTACATTGGCGATAGCACAAGCAGCCATCACTGTGAAAGAAAGAAATACGCACACAATTTAATTCCAATTAATTAGAAACATATAGAAAAATATTTAGAGCATTGCTTTATTATAGTGCTTCTTAAAATTGATTTTATGTATAAAGTAACAGTATCTAAAATATGCAAGCCACATGTATCCGAAATGTTATTTTGTCATTGTACATGTGGAATATTAAATTGTAATAGTTTTTAATGGTATGGAATTTGGAAATTGTGAACTCGACGAAATCGTCTAGAAAAATTCTGTCTAAAATAAACGCTGATAAATTGAAATACTGTATATTATAACCAAATTTTCGCATAATGCAAACATACCATTTTGTGTTCTCACAGGTGCTCCAGATTGCCGGACACCTCCTACGGCTAAAGGACTAGCTACCGTCGACATTTTCTATCAATTCTTTTTCTCGTTTGTAAAATATTATAACAGAACGACGATCGGGAAATTTCCGGCGACCAATAGAAGTATAGTTACCAAGAGGTCCGCGTGTGACTAATAATAATAATAATCGCGATCATCAGCGACGCCTAGCATTCTTATTTCCTTATAGGGTGAAGTTTAAACCGCGTTCGATTGGTCTATTTTTCTTGTAGCCTTCTCCAATTGGTTGGAAAATGGCCGAACAGAAATGTTTTCCATTGTCTTCTAGATTGTCAAAATTGTACCCGTAATCTGTAATTGCAAAAATACAGTAAATGTAGTGGCTAATGACCTAGTAGTTGACGCGACCTTTATAAATAAATAATTAAAAAAAGAAGATAGAAACTTACAATCACAATATTGGTATTATTATGATCAACAATGTCTCCATTTTTTCATATTTTTAGCTACGGTTATTGTGAACAGAGTAGATAACTCTATTACTAATAAAAATAATAAGAACTAATTTTTCCGATAAACACCGACATACATGGATATACATATTACATCCGAAAGTTACGAATGTATTTCGAACATCGTCGATGGGTACAACTGTAGCGTATCTGACTACGGAACCGATTGAAACTTTTGTGATGCGGGGACAATAGTCTTTGTTTCTTTCATGAATAAATATTTTTTTTACTTCCTAACCATACGATTTTACTAGATGATTTTAAAAATATATTTGAATTATTTTTAAATAGTTCTACATGAGAATATTATAGTTTACTCTTTATTTCATCGTTTTTCTGATCTCTTATACAGCTCTGTTCATGAATCGTTTACAACTCAATACCATTCATAGTAGCACCCATATTTAAAAAAGAACAGGTTTTTGCGACAATGATTGAAGAAACAAAAACGTTTCCACATTTCAGTACTTTAGTATTATTAGTTAGAAGTGTGCGGGCTGTCTTATGTATCGGACGTCCGAGTGACCGGGTCGGGTCCGACGAAGTCGGGCGGTCTCGGTTGGTCTCGGTCGAGTGTCCGTAACACGCGAACGCACGGGTAGTCCGATACAGTGATGGGAATGTTGGCGCTTTTCACGCGCATGCGCGGCAATTTTAGCCTCAGTCAACACGAAAATCGGGTACCTTGGTCGCCCCTCTAATTTCTCAAAATTTATTATGATTTGATTTTGAAAAATGAATGTACAACATGTGTACGTATATATATATATGTATATATATATATATGTATTAAAATGTAATATATACATACGTACATAGAATATATAATATATAAATATATAATATTTATGTATCTATGCACAATATAATATAACTTACTCTTCTTCATCATCTTGGGAAGAAACCCACTACTTTCGCCCCAATGGTACCCCACAAACTTCGGACGTAGCCTCGGTGCTGCCGAAACTTGCGCATGCGCGTGAAAAGCGCCAACATTCCCATCACTGGTCCGATATTGTCGGGCAGTCCGATACAATTGAGATTTCGGACCTAGACCAACAATTTCGGGTAGTTTAACACCTTCAAGTAGTCCCTAGTAGCATTTAGAGTTAGTTGGGATAGGTCCCATGAAAATCACCGACACAGGTTTCACCGACTCCAGATTTGACCGACAACGACTTTGACCGACGTGTGTTGCACTCGCTTTTGGAACGACAGTATGCCGAGGCCGTAGTGTTCGTGTAGTAAACCCTTTAGGGTTTCTTCAGAATGGGCCCCCGTTTTTGAAGTATTTTGATTTGAATTTGTCGATGGATCTAGTAACCCAGATCACAGCATTTAGACCAAAGAAATCTTTGTAGGTACGGCGGATGTTCTTTCACGGAACATTCAATTGTACTAAGCCGCGGCGGTTACATGTACAGGAAAATGTTGTTCAGAACATATTAAAAAATCATCGAAATCGATGAGATGGGACCTTTTATGCACAATTATCATAATGAAAATAAAGAAGTTTTGTTATTGGATTAGTAGTGGTCTTCTGGTCTCACACCGACAAACCCTCACCCGTATTATGTTACACTCCTCGGCGACCGAGGACTCTAGAGCTTCGATGTCAAATAATATTGTCTTCCGCACGATAATTGTCCCTGACCGGACCCCTGTTTCGGACAATTATCAAGAATGCATTGTTTATACCTAACTACTTATAACTATGAGACTATCGAGTGCTGTACTATGAATCAATACTGTACTTACAATTACTCATCAATAATTTCAATCCCACTTTATGCGAAAGTCGTCGCTATCATTGTTGTGAATTACAAATATAGCTACCAAAATCCAGAACGATTCCTGTTACTTTCATTTAAAAAAATTATTGATAAATAAATCATTCTTTAATAAAAGAAAACATGAATTTGAATAGATAAGAATATTATTTAACCACTGTACTAAATTATATTAATATTTCTACTTTGATTTTATTGAATTTGTTCACTTGGACTTTGAGTAACCTAACTCTCCACAATTGGTAAAATAAAATCCAATTAGAAGAAAAATTTGAAGTATTCCTTTCCATAAAGAGAAACGCACAGCGCACGGTTGTAACACTGTTATTCATATAGTGTTTCATAATTTCCACCTTGCTAGACAAGTCGATCGATTCCGAGAACGGAGCCCTGCATTTTGACAAATTGCGGCCAATTACGAAAGACAGACGAGCTGTCAGAAGAAATTCAGATACTAGGAGGATAGCATGAATAAAATATGTCGCCGAGGTGTAGTTGGATTGTACATCAGAATCTCAGAGCAGACGTTTCTTACCATCGGCTGAGATGGAAGTATTTCAAGGAAACTACAAAATCTACCAGTCTTTAATGCGTCTCTGTGGATTGTGGCCCTACGATAATTCTATTCTGACAAGGATTCATAGAATCGTTTTTACTCTGGTTTTATTGGGATGTATGGTGAACCAGGTAATGAGACTCTATATTCACTATAGGACGTTTAATTAGAATTAGTTTGATTAATCTACACAAGGCCCCCTTCGAGCGTTACGCGATTTTTCTAAATCTCCTCGAAATTCAATCAACTAATTTTCTAGTCAATTAATTTCTTAGTCATCTAATTTCCTAGTCAACTAATATTCTACTCAATTCATTTTCTAGTAAATGAATTTTCTTATCAACTAATCTAAGAGCAGTTGAGTCGATCTTATTGTTAGAGATAATGGCGCGTTATGACTACTTGGGGCCTCTGGGCAAAGTAGAATTTCGGGGCCCCTTCCCCAACTAAATAACTTTCACGTTGAAAAAAATAAAACAATTGTAAAAACATGTACATATTTATTATTGCATAAAAAGTGAAATAAAATCTCCTTCATCCATAAAAACCTTTTACATAAAAATATAAAATATTTGGTTTGTGTTCGGGGCCCCTTTTGCTTGGAGGCCCGGGCATGTGTCCAAGTTGCCCATAGGGTAATACGCCACTGGTTAGAGATCACAAACTGAGACTTGTCATTATGCAATATACAGGGTGGGGCACTATAAACAGGTCACCCAAATAACTTGTTTGCTTTTGAAGATAGAAGAAAATGCATCAGACCAAACTTACTTGATATCGAGGCGATCGTAATCTGATGTCATTAATTTTTCTATAGGTGGAAACGTCAAGGAGATATGAAGGTCAATTCTGTTTTTTAAATTCTTTATTTTCTATTGCAGTTGACCTTGCGTAACCTTGAATGACCATAATAGGTCATTGTATTCGTCTTGAAACACACTATCAGAATGTAAATAAAAACCATACCGTTCCATTTAAACAAAACAGGGTTGACCTTCATATCTCCTTGACGTTTCCACCTATAAAAAAATTAATGACATCAGATTATGATCGCCTCGATACCAAGTAAATTTGGTCTGATGCATTTTCTACTATCTTCAAAAGCAAGCAAGTTATTTGGGTGACCTGTTTATAGTGCCCCACCCTGTATATTGCATAATGACAAGTCTCAATGTGCACTCCATTTGCTCTCAACAGTCTCTACATCAACCCTTTTAATTGCTAATGTAATTGTTTCACAAGAAAATAATACATATTGGTCCCACATATTATTAAAGTAAAAATTTTGGAAATTAATTCTCAAAGATGGATTTTCATGAAACAATTTCGTTCTATTTTTATTTCTATCTTCAAGAAACGAGATCGTCTGTATTGTTACGCGGAAAACTGAATGAAATAATTTTCTTCAGGTAATGACGATAAAAAATGTGAAAATATCGCTGAATGAAATTATTGTGATGCTATCGTTCGGTGCTCAATTGTTATTATATTTTATACGATACTTTACCTCTATTTTGACTTTTCCAACGGTAAGTTAGACAATATTTTTAATAATCATGACTGTCTAATTTTTTTTTCGCATGACTTCAGACGAAATACGTGCTTGACAATATGCAAAGCGATTTTATTATGCTGAAAGATCCTGTCGAAGTAGAGATGTTGTTAAAAGATTCTATTTTGGCAAAACGCATCCTGATGGTATACGTCGGTAAAGACAGTCAACAGACAGTAATCGCTAAATAAACAAATATTCAACCACATCATTTCTGCAATATATTATACAAACGTTTCTCGTATAATTGAAGTGGAACAATCATTATATCACATAATCATTTTTGTAAACTAAATATGAATATAATTGAATCTTTCACTGTGTCGTAATTTTGTAATTTCATTGTTCAAGTATTAGGTCGTGTGGAAAGTTCGTTCCTCCCATGAAAAATTAGGAATTATTAAACAATAGAGAAAAAGGTCACATTTATACTAGTTTTTACAAAAATTGTTGTTTATAACATTATAAAAATAGGACCATCGTCTCCTGATACAAAATGGAACGAACTTTCCACTCAATAATAAATTATCGATTCGTATTAAAAGTTATATGCACTATCGAATTTTTTTTTTGACTTTCTCCATTTAAATATGTATTTCTGATTAATGAAATCGTTTTAATTTAAGAACTACTTTATTCCGAATTCTAGTTCTGACGTGTACGGGATCATTATGTGTAATTGGAACATTAGGAATGTCCACATTCCTGCACACGGATATACAGATCCGATTCCTATATCTTTTGGGATTTTTTTACGATGAGAAAAATTTGCAGACTGATCTCACTTGTTGGCATATTGTAATTTCAACGATGCATGGTTTGTTAACGTTGATTTGCTCGGAGGGATTCATCACTGTTTTTGCCACTCATTTGAGTGGATTGTTAGAAGTCACTAGGTACAATGAATTTTTCCAGACCTTTACACTAGAAGATTTTATTTTTTATTTCACGATTATTAAGTTAAAATTTGGTTAAAATTAGAACGATGATTCCAGAAATAATTGAATAGAATTGTTTATTCAAGCCCATAATATGACAAAAATTCATTGTCATTTTTATAAGACGGCTGTAATGTTTAATAACTTTAACGGTATGTGCAGACTGTGGATTTTATGCATTTATAACAAAAATCGAGTTGTAAGTAGGATGCGGTAGGGGTTCGGGGAAATAATTAGGAAATGGTTTATCTAAAGGATGGTTCTCCATGATAATATAAGTCGAAAATGAAGAATAAAAAAATGGTGATTTCGGATTCGTTATTTAGTTATTAACAATTAAAAATCCGCCTAAAATGCGACAACCCGACCAACAGAGGTGTACGTTGCGTCGTCATAGAGGCGCGCGACAGTCTCGTGTCAAGTGACAAATACATACTTACCTTCTTGGTTCTCATTTGGGCCCCCAGCGAGGTGAAAATGTTTAACAGGATTAACAAATTGATCGTTGCACGACATTGAATCTGCCCACTCGTTAAAATCCACAAGGGAATTTCTAATATCCGCCCTATGGAATTATCGAGCAGAAGGGATCAATGCCCTTTCACTTTTTAAATGGTCTCACACAAGTAATTTATTCGAGATCACTATAAAGTGCTTTCCATTGTGCCCATAAATGTAGAATGGAATCCTCACAAGTGCAAGTATTCACAAAAATGTACATACGCAATATGCGTACCAGAATCGCGCACAACTAATTCTACTAATTAATGTGAATCCTTTGAGCGTATCCACAAGGAAAACGTTTAAGAACATGTGTTTGCGCAAGAGGAATCGTCCGTTTAGGCAGCGGATTTGAAATTTGGAATATTAGAACGATAGCCCGTGAGACAGATACGGTTCGGCATATAAACATGCTGCGCCAAGCGGTTTACAATTGCTGTCGTTCCAATTGCCCGAAGGATTTTGAACAACAAAGAATCGAAAACTTGAAAGGGTTAGAAACGAGTTGTTTAAATATTTAAATAATGATACGAAGCTCCACCATCGGGCGTCCGGTTTATTTCAACCGTGCTCTCCCTCTGGAAGAGCGACAGCGCCTGGGTCTCCACCAATGTGTTCCAGCACGTTCGGCGCGGCCGGTTTGTTTCAACCGTCCTCTCCAAAACGTACTGTAGGCACTAGGTGATTTCACCCTCAGGCAGCCAGGAAGCTACCCTGTTCTCTCCTCTCGGCGGACGGCCAGCCTCTATGGCCGTCTTCTCTCATGTACCCTGAGAGTACGGACTTATGGACTGTGCATTATGCTGCGGGGTGAGGCGAAAGACGGAAGGGGTATCAACTTGTCGGCCATCTTGGATGGCAAACACTGTGGTGCGCTCTATATGCAGTGTTGGGATATGGTGCAAGATTTCACGCGCAGGCGCGGCGATTTCAGCCTCAGTACAGTAAGATTCTCGATAAAATGGGGTACCTTGAACACCCAGCAGAATTTTAAAAAATTGGTATGATTTGATTCTGAAAAAAGAATGTATAACATATGTATTTCTGTATATTTTGTAACTCGTAGGACACGTCCTGAAGTCTTTTTGTCCGGAACAGATTGTTTCGAGACATTCCCGCCAATATAACTGTCTCAGGGCTCCACTACCTCTGTCATTATGATATAGATACATTACTGTTTTGGCCGTGCATGCGCGTGAAATCTTGCACCATATCCCAACGCTATCTATAGGCAACTTTAAATACTAGTTGCGCGAATTTGCAATGCAATCATGCGAGAAATAGATACATATAACTTATTGATAAATTGACTCAACCATTGCAATGATCAAAATGCACTTTATGACCATAGGATACACCTTACAAAGTGTATAATTAATAACTATGTTAAGGTTACATATAATTATATATATAAGCAAAAAGATAATGTTTGCCAGTAGTAAAAGAACATATTTTAATAAACTAATATTGTTTTCTGGCCATTAAATTGTAGGGTAGTGTTGGGTAACGTGAGGTGATGAGATAGCAGAGCCCTGTGGCAGTTATATTGGAGCCGAATGTGCAATATTTTGTATATATACAGATATATATACAAAAATACTTGTTATGCATTTATTTTTCAGAATCAAACCATATCAATGTTTCCGCAACGATATTAGATGGCAACACTAGTTTTGCCATCCAACATGGCCGCAGTTTACCATCCCTCCCCGCTCGCGGCACGACCCCTCCACCCATAAACCCACTTTATGCTCAGTCCTTTAAGTCCGTGCCTGAGAGGCGACCAGGTGTAACCCCTATCCTGTCCTGGGCTGCTGGGCGTCCTATAGCATTGCTCCCATCCTGTGGGCGGCCGTGGTCTTACCTCGTTCTGTCCCACAGGTGCAACAAACTGCCCGCTTCGCGGCAATCCACCCATATTTATATCAAGTCGTTGCTAACCTTATCAATAACGCGTTACTAGTGGTCGAGAAGCTTCTCGCTTCATGATGTTTTAGAAGGTTCGTGAGGTTTCGGCCGCGTTGCCTAGGCGCGACTCTTTTGTTGCTTGTTCCTCATTACGTTACAGGATAAAATATAAAACAGTGAAACAATTAAAAGAATTTAAGAGCCTCGATATGTTAACATCAACTTCGTAAAATGATTAGAATAAGAAACAAATATTTATTGGGGTCCAGTATCTTGCAATTTTTTTTTGGCATACAAATCCGCAGTCTAATCATGTGTATAATATATTGAGTCCTGTCCTTCGACTATTTATTTAAATGATATACTAAAGAATGGTCAATAAACCTTTAAATAAATATTCCTCTAGTTACCGAATGCGAAATGCAATCGACGGTGTTGCGACTTCAGCAACATTCAGGATGATAGATATACAACCAGCTGTGGATATACATTGTCGGACTATTCAGTTAGTATCTTCGTTAAAAAATTATTAAAGTGCTTCATTTATCTTGCACTTTTCAACAAATCTTTGGCTGAACTTCACCTTAGGGGACCAAAGATTTTCAAGTTTTCTGAATGTAATACTATACGTATACATTTTTACGAGAAAACGATAGAACTGTAAGTTCACTGGTTCAAAAGATATACGTGAGTAAAGTTGTTCGATTTCAAGCGAGTACATGAATAATATCATGTAATGAGCGGATCCGCTGGTGGCATCACATAGGAATGGCGATGCTTAAGTTGTTACGAGCCGAGGGTTATGCAGGTTACCCGAGGTTTTGTTAGTTTTTATTGGGAACTTGGTTTTGTAGACTGGCCGACGTGTATTTCACCGTCGCGTCGGGTTGCCGCATGGTTTTTGGGGATTGAAGATTGGTATCGGCTCTCGAAACGTAAAATAGAATTTGGCACACCTCGAGAGGCTACGGTGTGCCGTTGTGGGAATACTAGTACTGTGATTGAAATATGATGTGAATATAAAATTAAGAGATTCGAAATGTACCAAATAGAAGTACAATATATTCGATATATGTATGTATCAGTCCACGGTATTAGCTATCCAATAAACCACGTGGCGACCCGACGGTGAAATACACGTTGGCCAGTCCACGGCTTCCTATCTTGTGGCGACCCGGTAGTGAAATACATGTCGGCTAGTCCACGTGTCCTTACCCTTCCAAAGTGGCGACCCGGTGGTAAAATACACACCACCCACTCCACGGTATTACCTCTACCCAGTAATGCACGTGGCGAGCCAACGGTGAAATACACGGCGGCAAGTGTAAAATCCACACCAGCCAGTTCACCCAGAAACCAAGTTTCCAATAAAATCTAACAAAACCTCGGACACACATCACCTGCTTAGCCCTCGGCTCGTAAAAGTCGGTTGGATAGATCGTTCGAAAGAAATTCCTTCCCACATTATGTAGTCTGTTATAATATTTATAATAACATGAGATCAGTTTTCTATTTCCGTACACGGCTAGTAAAATTCACCCGATCAATTATGGAATGATCTAAATTAAATACAACTATTTGAAAAATCGATATCCATAAAAAACCATCGATGATTTCGATATATCGAACTCGAAATATTGATGATAAAAATATCGATATATCGGGAAAATATCGATATTTCCAGAACATCAGTGTATCGTTGTCATCCCTACGCGTAAGTGCAAAGTAATATGGCGGCGTTCTACCTGTCAAACGCGATTGAAATCGAGTAACTTGACTCGCGTCAGCTTGCGTATAACTTTGGAACCAGTAAACTCCACGCACTAAAACTTACAGTTCTATCATTTTCTCGTCAAAATATATAATATTACATGAAGAAAAGTTGAAAATTTTCGGTCCCCTAAAGTGAAGTTTAATCAAATCTTTCAACGACGGAACATTGTAAATTTGTAAAACGAAGGTACATTAAAAAGGTTGCGGACGACGTGATGTTACCGTCTCTGTTGATGTTAATAGTAGCTATTGCATCGTTCGGTGTAAACATATACCGAGTGAGTATCATGATTAAATAAATAGAACTTGAGAATGAATCGTGAAAAACATTTATCGTTCTGTCGAAAGAGAAACATAATTATACTGTTCCTCGTGTACTACAGCTTTATTTGAGTATTGTCGAGGTGCAAGACATTGACGCAGTGCTCCTTGCGTTGCAATTCGTTTTAGCATACATGGCATTTATAATTGGTGATAATTATAGCGGGCAACTTGTGATGGACAATAGCGTTAAGATATTCGAGGAAATGTAAGTTCAATGTTTGTAGAAAGTGTTTGTTAAATTGTTTACGATCTGAAATTGATTGAACAGAATAGAAAAGAAGATTAATATTAGATGGTTAACACTCGTTTGACGACGCTCGGAACCACAAATCTTGACATAAAACATTTGTTTCTTTAAAATTGTATATACTGAAAATGTATCTTATACAACCATATGCTGGATTTAAAGTTATACAAACTCTAGCAAAATGTACTTAATCAAGAAAATTTAGCTACGATCATAATTATACTGGGTTTTTATGTAAATTCTCTAGGTCAGTTGTAAAAAATAGATATTGCGTAAAAATGAATTTTTTTGTAATAATTAATTAATAGTATTATTAATATTTTAGATAATATTCTTAACTGTACAGCGAATTCACGATAAATGTCTAAAACACGAGACCGGCCAGGGACATTTATCGTAAAGGAAATACTATTTTTCGACCTCTGCCGACGGTAGAGAAGATGAGCGAAGCTCGAGAGGCTTCGATCACCGAGAAATGATACATTTTTCTCGGCGACAGAGACCTCTCGAGCTTTTCAGGCCCTTACAGGTTATACGCCGCAGTAGTGGGGATAGTTCTGGGACAATTAAAGGAAAGATGATTTTGACATTTATCGAGAAAACACTGTATTCCCAAATTAAGTATAGTAATATTCATAATTTCATCCAACATCTTAGTTTTCACAGTTTTGTATTTTTCCTATCCTTTTTATTATTATAAATGTATAAAATCCGCAGACTAACTCTAATCATTCATATACGTACTTACAGGGGGGGGGGGGGGGGATTAAGAGTGCAGGGTGCATCTAACCACATCATCTAAATCTAAATTTACTCGTAAACTGTTTGTTTTATAACAAAATATTTTAAATGAACATTGTTTACATTGAGCATCGGACTATTATACTCAGACTATTTTATCCGACAGTCTGCCATTCGAGTGTTAAACAACAATCCATTATTAATATTAAAAAATATATTACAAACAAGTAATGACGATATTGAATGAACCAGATACAATTCATTATGGTACCGTATACCAATGAAGATGCAGAAAACAGTACTATTCACATTGATGAAGTCTCAGAAGATAGTAGATTTTAATCTGGCTGGATTGTTCGTTCCATGTTTTGCTGGATTGTCGATGGTAAAAATTAAATGTATTTATATTTTATCATTTATATTTTTAGTCTCGCAATTTAACAAATTTTTGTTTCAGATGATAAGCTCATCTTTCTCGTACTTTACTCTGCTTTGTTCGTTCCAGTAAAACATTTAAAAATCATCTTTATGGCACTAGTGTTTATTATATTTATATACAATATTTCATTGAAATGTATTTTCAATGAAGCGAATTTTCAGTCAATTGTAATTTCAGTTATTTTGTGAAATTGAGTAAGAACATTAGTCGAGATAAATACTTCCCAAATACTGTCTTCAATTCTAACAACACTTTCCATATCTGAATAAACGAAGATAAGGATACTTTTTAAACAATTTCATTTTACGAGTTTTATACGATTTAGGCGACCAAATTGTCAATCTAAATAATACACAAGTCACAGCACAAAACTGTAATCTTAAAAGTTGTTACGAGATCCAACTTCTAGACGCATAATATTGTTGTTAGCTATAACTATGTACTAGTGTATAAAACACAATGTTAATAATGCAGAAAACAACTACGTGTGCCAAAACAAACGATGTCTGATGCAATTAAACGTTTCAAGACGTTTTGTGTCGCCAAGGATCGTCCCCGGAGTGGGAGACCGCGCACTGCAAACACTCCTGTCAACTGCAAACTGATCCGAGACCGAATTCGACGAAATTTCCGCCTTTCCATGAGAAAAATGGCCAAGCATATCGGCATCAGCGAGTACACCGTACGCAATATTGTCAAAAAGGGTTTTATACTCATGTCCTTATAGCTCCACAAAGACGATATAGCTCCGAGTTATTATAGCTCCGACGAGAAATTCGTCGTTGAGCAGGTTCTCAGCATCCAAAACGACAGAGTACTTTCTCCTGGGTTCTCAGAAGCCAACAAAGAAGGACGGATCGATTCACGTACCCACAACCCAGCCGAAATGATGGTTTGGGCTGGGGTGTCCACCAAAGGCAAAACCAAGCTGGTTTTCGTCAAAAATGGCATCAAAATTAACTCCAACAACTACGTCAGCGATGTTTTGGAGACCACAATGGTCCCTGGGCCGAACAGAACAACCCCACATCAGCAGTGGATCTTTCATCAAGATTCGGCACCGGCCCATCGAGCAAAAACGACGCAAGACTTCTGTAGAGCCCATTTTCCGGACTTCATCTCTTGTCAAGAATGGACGCCCTGCTCACCCGATCTGAATTCATTGGATTACGCCATCCGAGGGATTCTCGAGGCGAAGGTTTAAAGCTAAGTGTTTTGACCCGTGGTCGATTATGTAATCGTTCGGGCTTTGATGTATTTGCACGTGGTGTGCCGACTAAGTTAATAAACTACACACTACCTCGAAAGAACACCTTCACGTACGTGAAGAACTAAACCACACAAGTTAAAACACAACAATTCATTAAAAGTATAATAACTGATTATTAACAAGCGCGGTGGTATCGAAAATGGAACTGTGCGTAGGAACGGGTTTATCGGAATCTAAGATCTAAGGACAGTGTGACCGCTATCTGACTGGAATCTGTCTAAAGTATGATGCAATTGTGTCTCGGAGGGCCGAGAGTTGTCACCCTTAAAGCTTCGGTCCTCCCTTCCCTTTTCCAATTTTCTCCCTACTCCTGTAAGTACGCGTGGGAGAGATGACTCTGAAACCGGGCCCGAGATCGGCAAGGGTGGTTACGATCATGCGGCCGGATGACGAAGGGGGTGGCGCCTGGCGAGGTCAGGACTTCCGGTCATCTGGCGAGTGCTGCGGCCTCGTCTTCGGCACGTACAAGGGGAAATGCGCTAGTAAAAAAAGCCCTAAACCGCTTCTGGCGAAGCACGCTTAGGCCCCGGTAAGGTCCAGCCAAACGGAGTTCGAACGGCTACAGGCGTACCGATAGGTCCCACTCACTTCTCCAGCAACAGCATCCCGCAGACGTCGGCGCCCAAGAGTACGTCCACTTGATCGGGCTCAGAGAAGCGCGGGTCGGCCAAGAGTAACCCTTCAACGTGAGGCCAATCTCCGGAAGACACCCCCTGCGACGACGTGGGGGCAGTGAGGCTTTTCGTGACGAGAACTTCCAAGGTGACCTGGAAATCACGATCTATCGGTGATCGAAGGGTTACCTGGACCTCGGATCGTACTGTCCCAACGCTCGTCCCCTGGTATCCAGTCAGCTCCACACGCACCGGCCGTTTCTTCAACCTGAGCGACTGGGCAGCCCACTCGGAGAGGAACGAAGATTCCGACCCTGAACCGAGCAGAGCTCTTACGTCTAGAGTTCGTCCATTAGGAGCTTCAAGAGTGACTCTGGCGGTGGCGAGGAGAGTGGTCCGTTTGCTGCTCACTGCGTAGGCGGCCGACGTGGCCGTCGAGGAGGACTCGGATGGCAGAATCTTCTGGAAGACGTCATGAAGAGTGGTATGATGTTGCCCGTCGCACGCCCAGCAGCGGAATTCCGAAGTACACTGCGGCAATTGGTGGCTAGTCGCGAGGCAAGAAACGCAGAGGACCTTTTTCAGAACGAATTGCCTTTGTTCGACTGCCGTAAGTGCCTTACATTGCTTACACGCACTGAGCGCGTGATTGCCGGAGCACAGCGGGCACTGACGACCACCCTTGTTTTTAGCCTTAGCGTCCACCTTGGCGGTCAAGCTTTTGCGTGCGGCCGGTGGATTGCTGCGAGCGACGGCGCCTCCGCCCTTCGGAGCTAGAGGCAGATCCGGAACTCGCGCCGAGCCGAGAACATGGACCCGATCCTCCGGGAAGGACTCCAGGTCATCGAAGGATGGGGTGACTGTCGGGACCTTCAGCGAGACTTCCCACGTTAATCTCGTCGTCTGGTCGAGTTTCTCCGCGGCGAGGAACACCAGCCACTCGTCCTACCCCCGATCGGCTTCTTCAGCGCCTGGAACGCCCCCTGGGTTTATCGGAACTCGTCCAACAGACGTTTGATCTCCGACGGCTGAGTTTTCGTCAGGGACGGATAATTGATCAAACGTCTCATATGACCCGCTGTGAGTATTTGCTGATTTCCGAAGCGTCGTTCTAGGGCAGTCCAAGCTCCATCGTAATTGGCCTCTGTGATGTGAGTGAGGTCCAACATCTTGGCTGCATCCCCAGACAGGCAGGATTTAAGGTACTGCATCCTCCGTACCTTCGAGATGCGGGTCGAATCGTGGGCCAGCAAGCAAAATTGGTCCCTGAAGCTTTCCCATTGGTACAGGTCCCCAGAGAACGTCGGAAGTTTCATCAGCGGCAGTGCGACTTCAGGTTCCGTAGCAGACGACAAAATTATAACCAGGAAGCCCCCTGGCAGGTGCCAACAACTACTACCGATCTTATTCGTCCAGGCCGCCGCCGTCGATATGATTTTTTTCTAAAATTCCAAAACAGTCTTCTTTTAGGCGCCTAATAGACACCCCAAAGACGCCTAACAGACTCCCAAAAGACGCCTAACAGACCCCTAACAGACCCTCAAAAGACACCTAACAGACTCGCAATCGACTGATGCGTCTGATCACGACCTACCGAATCTACTTCCTGCAAATGGAGCTCACGAACTACGCGGCTATTCAAACTTATTCTTCTCAAATTCATGGCATCGAACGAAAAAATGTTGTTCATCCTTCGGTCTCGTTTTTCCAGATAGAACCGTCACACAGGCGCGTGATTTCGAAAACACCCTGTGTATACATAGTTCTGACTCCCTGGTTCTGAAGTCATATTCATAGGGTAAAAACATGGATACAGGAATTCATGGGTAGAAAGTAAAAAGCACTGAATCCTGAACCTCATTCATCATGGACCAACTTGCAAGCGCATGCGCACTACAAATTGATTTAATTCTCAGAATTTCGCTTTTGGTATTCCGTGTATATTGTAATGTCGCCGGAACTTAGATTGTCGCCATTTGTTTATGCCTTGCCATGATAGCGCGCGTTGCTTAAATATCGGAATAAGGTAAGCATTATTACTGCCGTAGTAGCGATAGGGATGCGCATCTCAGCCAGGGAACTATTGCAATTAAGAATAGACGGTCACTCGAGTAGGGAAATAATATAAAGGAATGCCAGCTGTAGAAAATATAGGAAGTGGAACGTTTCGGATGGACTCTTGGAATTTGGGACTGCGACGAGAAGGAAGACAGCTTTAAGAGTTTTCCAAGGCACACATCGTAAATTAGCTGTTTCCAGTGAAGGACCTTCGTCAGAGGAAATGAGCATCGACGGTCAAGTACGTGTCACGCAAAATGCACTTTACGACCATAGGATAGACCTTATAATGTGTATAATTAATAACTATGTTAAGGTTAGATACAATTATATATCTAAGCAAAAAAATAATGTTGCCAGTAGTAAAAGAACATATTTTAATAAACTAATAATGTTTTCTGGCCATTAAATTGTAGGGTAGTGTTGGATAACGTGAGGTGATGAGATAGCAGAGCCCTGTGGCAGTTATATTGAAGCTGAATGTGCAATATTTTGTATATATATATACAGATATATATACAAATACACTTGTTATGCATTCATTTTTCAGAATCAAATCATATCAATGTTCCAGCAACGTTATATAGATGGCAACACTAGTTTTGCCACTCAATATGGCCGCAGTCTACCATCCCTCTCCGCTCGCGATACGACCCCTCTCGCCCATAAACCCACTTTATGCTCAGTCCTTAAGTCCGTGTTGATACCCCTTCCGTCTTTCGCCTCACCCCCGCAGCATAATGCACAGTCCCTAAGTCTGTGGTATTTTAAGACGTTTGTACCCTTGCCGCGAAAATTCAAGAGAACTTTAACTGCTCGTGCCATCTGGAGGGAATTCCGGAGGTAGACGTAACCAGGGAGAACGTAACAATATGGATCGTTTGTTAATCTACGTATCGTTTCGTTCGAGGTATTGAAGCAAACAGATCCAATAGAATTCTTTCAACTGCATGACGTTTCGATGAGTAACGAGTTGAACTATTGGCTATTGGGGGCGTTTGGTGACCATTGCTGAGTACTATCAGGTACTATTGGGTACTACACTTGACGGCTCTGGTGCACGTCCTGTGTCCTGTGTTGCAAGAGAAAAAAATTGTTTTGGAAATACGTGCGGCCAGAGTGTCCACCCACTGTTTAAAAATGACGTCTCGCCTCGAAAAAGAACGTGCCAAACAGATCCAGGAAAAATGTCAAAATCTCTTGACGCAGATGCTCCGGGACGAAGACAACAAGTATTGTGTCGATTGCGATGCAAAAGGTTTGTCCATCAATTGTGAATATTTCTACCGATATCTTCTCGTCTACGATCGGTTTAAGCATTGTTTCGTCCATCCTCTACGTGTCCGAGAAAATTCAGCTTTTTTCACAACTGATGATGCATGCGGGTCATCAATATCGATTTCAAAACGACCTAGTTTCGTGTAACGAAGCATTATAGATTTTTAATTCCTACTGTGACAAACTCCAAATGACAGCGATCGCAGGTGAAAAGAATGTCCTGTATATGTCTCGCTCTTTCGTACAAGCATATTCGATTAAGAATCATGTGCATCCCCGCTTTCTATCGATTTCCGATAAATAATTTTACGGAAATGATATTTTTTATTTACTTGAATATTTACGTATGTATAAATAAATGTTTGCACGGTTTGTTTCTGTCCAATCCTTTATTTATAATAATACCTTAAAGTTTTGATGTATTTATGTTTATAGATTGCATACAAATTGATATCGTTAACCATTTTAATGCCTAATTTCAAAGACCATGTCGAATGGTGCCAAGCAGGCGATTGTGCTGCTTCTTTAACTGTTTTTCTTTTTATGTTTTGTAGGACCAAGATGGGCTAGTTGGAATCTAGGTATATTTTTATGCATTCGCTGCGCTGGGATACACAGAAATCTCGGAGTCCACATAAGCAAAGTTAAATCAGTTAATTTAGATACATGGACACCAGAACAAGTAGTGGTATGTATACAGTAACTTCATTTTATTGGATACAACTTGCAGATCGTTTAAAAAAATATATTGTTCTTTTCAGAGTCTGCAGCAAATGGGTAATTCCCGAGCAAGGGCTGTATACGAAGCAAATCTTCCAGACAGTTTTCGAAGACCACAAACAGATTGTAGTCTTGAGAGTTTCATTCGTGCAAAGTATGAACATAAAAAGTACATAGCTAGAGAATGGGTACCGCCACCTTTACCAAAGGTATAATTATATTTGCCTTTCAAAAATATATTTACACACACATGATATAATGTCTATCATACGAGTATACATGTTACAGATAAATTGGGATAAGGAGCTTGACGAAGAAGCCGAAAGACAACGTAGACGAAAAAAGGAGACTTCAAAAACTACTAGTAACCAAACTATACTTCCACCAGTAAAGAAACCAGAAGTAGTGCCTCAGTTGCCAAAACCTAAAAGTTCTGTCAGTCCTAAACCCAATAGGGCTACCAATGCTGCTACTCTGGACTTACTGGGCTTAGGTAACTTACTATTATATGTTCGTCTGTTACAAAGATTTCTATAAACTACATTTTTAATGTGTTCCGAGTTTTTCTTAGATGCTCCGGCAGCGAATCAGTCGAACGTAAATGGTACTGGGGATGACATATTCTCTTCTTTCTTGTCTGCACCTCCGGCTTCGGTAGCCTCGTCCAGTAGTAGTACCTCTAACACAACTACCAACACATTGACTACTGTGAGTAAAAGCGAGGAGGAAAGTTTCTTCGATCAGCCAGCACCGTCGCCTCAAGAAAAGAGTAAAATGACCAAAGACAGTATTCTGGCCTTGTATGGTACACCGAGTCATCAGCAACCAGCGATTTATGGAGTTCCTGGTACAACGAATACTTTAAATGCACTATTTCATTTGTAACTTTGGTATATCTAACTTTGTCGTATTTTAGGTGCAATGTATTCTCAACAACAATCCACTGTTCAATATAAACAAGTACCAAACATGGTAGCATTCGGCCAGCAAAGTAACTTCTCAAACCAGCAAAGTTCCTTGACTCAACTTAACCATCTTCCTGCTCAAATGCCCGTTACGACTAATCAAATGACTGTCAACCAGACTCAAATGACAGTGAATCCCAATTCGCTAGGATCCGTTGCAGCAAATTCTTTAGGAAACTGCATACAAATAGGTCAGATGCATCAAATGAATGGTGTGCCTAACCCTGCCATTACGATGCAGTCTCAAATGGTATATACATTACTCAATACTATTATGCAATATACTGTAGACATTCGATTTAGCAGTAAACTACATGCACTTTTTGATTTCTCTTCTTTTTCAATTAATTTTTCGTGACAATTAGACAGGGCGATTCAGCTAAGTGTTCCACCTAAATTGTAGACTGTTTGGTATGTGAAAAAATAGTTCAAACGAAATTTGAATGGCTTCAAGAGTAGCGTACAATATAGGGATTAGTTTTCTTTTCTATTTTGCTTTTTTATCAAAATATAAAGGTCACCTTGAGTTTCTTTGTTGTAAAGGGTGAAGTTTAATCTGATGGTTGAACAGAGAATCGATCTATATGAGGTGAAAAATTAACCATTTATTCATATACAAACAATTTATAAGTAATGAACTACTGTTTATCCTAGAGTTTAGTCATTGATAACTATATTAATTGATATATTTCTAGATGATGCAACTAGGACAGTCTAATATTAGTAGCAATAACGGATGGAGCGGAATGTTAACACAAAATCTTCAACCAGCGCCTGGTAGCAATCCTTTTTTCAACTTACCAACACAACAACGACAACAATCTGTCGGCTTCAGTGGTCAGGTACGCCGTTTGTAAATCTGGAAGCTAGTAGTTTTTTATATACTAACAATTGTAATTATTCGTATTACAGCTACCGCAGCAAATGTCTCAACTATCTTTGGGAGGCACTGGTTTCTCAAGCACTCCGGGAAAGACTACTACTTCTACACTTTCCGGGCAAACGCTTTCCACCAATCTGTGGCAGTAAATGTCTTAAGGATATTGTTAGTTGATTGATTATGTCGTTCAGTGTTGTACACTAGTGTCGAACGTTCGTTGCCCAACACAATTATTTCCATATTAGTATGGAAATTAATATGGGATATAACACGACTGAGACACGAAACAAAAAAAAAAGAAGTACTCGGAACGCTGCCATTTTCGAAAGGTAATTCGTAAATGTACACGGTACTTCGAGTCAGAAAATATTTTTCTTCTAAAGCTTCGTTAGCTTTCAACGTTATTGTTGGAAAAAAGAAATGGGAACTACGAATAATAATAAAACGAATTTTTGACTGATTGTAAAGAGTTATTCGTGGCGTACAGTATGTATGTATGTACTTGAGAACGTAATTATATTATTTGCTAAAATGGGTGCTTTTGTAACTACGTGATTAGTGTATTGTCAGGGTCCACTTTCATTATGGCAAACAATATTTCATTATACTTAAACAAGTACAAGTATTTTTAGTCGAGTAAGCGTGTTTTGCGAAACGATTCGTTTTTACCCTCCGAGATACGAAGTTGAGACAAGGCACGTAATAATTTCATAGTTTTTTTCATAATTTATGCAACTTTGTTTGAAATGTCACATTAAACGATTTTAAAGACTAGAAACGTTTCCTAGCGAAACGTTATGATGTTTTTATACAATCAAAATGTATAAAATATGATAAAAAATTTAGTTGCTGTTTTCACGTATAATCGATTTTAATTGTTCAAAGAATGGAGAAGGCAATGATTTCTTGCCTGTGAAATTATCTATGCTATTGTGTTTGTACTTGAGTAGCATGTTACTTAGATTGCTGAATTTTGACGTTGATTATATATATTAAAGAACATTTTAGAACTTAATATTTTCCAGCAAGTATTATTGTTACTTCTTATGATACTGAAAATATTAACATCTCTTGATAGTATCTAATGGCAGAGACTTAATGATTCAAAACACTCGTCCAACACCCCTATACTTTATAAATACTTTGCATTTAAAAAAACAGCATTTTAGTTATAAAAGTTCTAGATTAATTAAAGCTTTCTACATTGACAAAATGTCTGCAATTCGTTGCCATGTAACAGCATAAATATTGAAACTTGACAATAAGTTCTGGACATATCCAACGCGTTCATGCTGAATTCGATTTGTCTCTTCGTAAGTGATACCGAATCATGTTGCCACTAAATATAGAATATATTGAACACATTTTCACCGTATTCTTATAAATAATTACGAACAATCATGTAATTTATGATACAGCGGTTGAAAAAAAAAGATTAGGCCTTGTAAGCTTGCTGTTGTACTGAGAAAATCAGGCAGAATTGTGAAATTGATATAAGTACAAATACACATTGTCAAAACGTAAAGCACGAGAGATTTCTAAAATCATGAGAGAAATTCTCAACATGACGATGAGATCTGAATACATTGTATCGCTGTATAAATTAAAACGACCATAAAAATATAAAAATATAGATGTGTATATTGAGGATTACATTGTATAACAAATTTTAACTTTTGCGGCTTTTTAACTTTGAGTGGACGCTTTAAATCTCCGTGAGGTGAATACAAACTTGTAAGATTTTTAATACTCATATGTAATGTTTTAAAAAATCGTATATAATGTATAAAAATTGAATTTTTTAAAAACTATACATGAGAATTAAAGATTGTTGATAAACGTGTATTCAATTTACGAAAAAAATATGAAACATCTACTCGAAGTTAAAAGTTCATAAATATGTATTGAACAGTGTTATTAATACAGAACAAATTCTCAGGTGAAGGTAAAGTTATATGGCAAATATAAAAGAAAGCTCTATAAGAGATCATACAAATTTATATTATAGTTGAATTGGTCCTGAAGTTTAACAAACCGAATGACATTCCGTAGTTAATTTTAGATTTTAACAAACTGTATTCCTCGACGAATCTATTACTTAGAAATGAGCAGTTTCCGAACTGTTACGTATTCTTTACATTTTTTTATTATGTTTGTCGTGAATAACGTTTTTAAATAAACAGTTCCAGCAATACGAAACAAAACGAAAAACGATTGCAAATAACAATGTTCATATCCTCAATGTTGTGTGCAATTATAAATTTGAATATAGTAAACGCCACCTACTATGCGCTGATAGATAAAAATTATAATAATAAATTGCAGTATTTATGTTTCAAATAAATAGATGCTTCTCTTTTCTAAAACACATGCTTTTCGTTACCAATTATTAAAATATTATTACATTCAGTTTAAATGAGAACTGTACGATCATCGATGTCCCGCGTATGTTGTGTGTAATGTGTAATTGGAGAAACTTACCGGAAGCCGCCATTTTGATTAGTAAATTGCGGGACGACGAAGGCTCTTTCACTTCCTTGAAACGTCTTTTCCTTGACGCATCAAAGCCACGTGAAAACACCATGGACAAACCAGTAGTTTTGGCGAGAGTTATAAAAGTCCTAGGACGAACTGGCTCGCAGGGTCAGTGTACGCAAGTTAAAGTGGAATTCCTGGGCGAGCAAAATCGACAAATTATCAGGAATGTAAAAGGACCGGTACGAGAAGGTGATCTCCTAACCTTACTGGAGTCGGAACGTGAAGCGAGAAGACTTCGATAGAAGTATTTACCACCGACGTCCGAAAACCGTCAGGAGTTACCTGATCATGGCAATACAATCCATTCCATCAACCGAAATGAAGCTCACACAACTATTCCAGTACCATAAGCAAACACGAACCAAAACTCTATGTCCATGAAGATGTCTGCGACTTCTGTAATAAACACTGGCTAATATTCTCCGAAGTATCTGCTTTATCATTTTATCCTATTTATATTTTACTTTCATTTGCGTCCTTTATTATTTCTATTCAATACTAAATCAGTGCAAAGGTTCGTGCCCGATTTCGTATTAAAATACAACAGGGAATCAAGTACGAACTTTTGCACTGATCTAATCATTTCATGAGATATTCAATCTTATTAGTGGGAAGGATACAAGTACATATGTACATTCAGATATCTAATACTTTTATTCACATTTTATCATACATTATATTTACAACAGATAAATGCAAAACTCTTTATAAAACTATTTTCTTATAGGCATAGTCTTTCATATAAGTCTTTACATAGCTCATGTACGTATATTGTACATGAGTGTCATTGGAAGTTCGAAATGCAATGTCTGCATGCATAAACGAATTCAATTTGTCAAGAATTGTTATATCCTCCTACGCTTCAGTGGTGGTGTATTGCGTGGGCTTAGGGATGCTTTAGATATGCTATCAACGCTTTGCCTAGTTGGTCGCTTCGGACCTCTCTTTAAACTTTCGCGCCCAGATTCAGAGTCCTTACGTTCCTTCTTCACATTAGACACTGTAAGACAGAAATTATTAAATTCTACAGGCATGTATTCCTCGTCCACGAAAAGATGGCGAATTTATAGGTATCTATGCCGCACTACTTGTTATCTCTACTTCTCATTACAAATATTTCACAATACCCGGAGTCGTTGAAATTTGAGTTATCTTCTCGTAGATGAGGAATAGAATTATATTAAAGATAGAAGTACACACTTATTTCTTCAAGATCATCTTTTCCTTTGGATGATCTCCCTTTTGAAGATTTGTAATCTTTCCTGATATCTTTCATGTCTCGAAGTTTCTCCTTTTTCATTTCTATATCCTTCACAAATTTCTTAAACTCTTCCTTTTTTTTTTCAACGTCTTTAGTTCCTTTAAGATCACGGAGGATAGTGTCTTTTTTCATAGGATCCTTAACATCTTTCTCTTTTTTCACTTCCTTGTATTTGTCCCTTTGTTCTTTCAACTTGAGTTCCGGTTCTTCTCTTTTCCTAGCTTTGAGGGTTCCCAAGAAGTCTTGTTCAGGTAAGCAGAAATCTATCTCTTGATTGGGGAATGGTAAATCTTCCATATCATCCTAAAATTATATACTTTTAACATTCTTGCAACTTTGACTTATTAATTTTTAATACATTAATAACTACCAATGCTATGAGGTCGTACATTGATTCCAAATGATCCCAAATCATTTTTAACGATACGTCTTTGTGAATGGCAGCTCGAAACTTTTCCCATATACATACCATGTGGAAATATTTATTCACACCTGTGGAAAAACATGTTTAATAAAATCTTGTAAAATATACATAGAATCTTTCTGCAATTATTATTAATTAGTGCTTTCAGGTGAAACTAATATAAACATAGCCAATAAAAACTCCAATATTTCAAATCTTACCGACAGGTTTATGTCCGTTCATAGCAAAGAATAATTGAATTTCGTTTTCGACATTCCATTCGATTTCGTCGGTGGGATTTTCTAACTGTCTCTCTTTCACTGCCATCATTACAATCTACTAAAATGTTAATGCTGATAATCTATCAATAGCGTTGCGCTTCCATTCTGAAGACAGTTAAAAACATTACGATTTTCCCTAGTTAGTATCGCGTTCTTTTGAGAAAATAGCGAGACGTTATAGAATAGTAGGCACTCTTTTTTATCGAATGGCAATTCGATGAAGTCACGTGTCCGAAGACAAAGAGGAAGGTGATTGGCTATGTCATAAAATAGTGGGGATAAAAATGAGATGTTAACGTAGCTGAAAACATTGGCAAATGTTACAGTGTTCTCGCAGTATATATTTATGCTATAAAAGGTGTGGATTATAACAGTATTATTTTTCATGAAATGCATAAAAATGACAATTGACAAAGGGAAGAATATTTAAGCACACCATTAATATTTAGCTATGTAGACAAAAATAAAAACGCAACAGTATTTTGACATAGGTATGTGTACAACAATATTCATTAAAAACACCAATGTGAACGCCTTAGTCAATAATAATAAAAGTATGAATTTATCTACCTTGTACATTTCAGGTAGAACTTCACATTCTATATAGCTTATTGGTGTAATACTGACAACACACAAAATGCATGAAAGTGTAGACGATATATGTAAAGCAATTGATGAAAATCTTCTGCGCAATCTAGAGCTAATGGAAGAGAAAATTAATGTCAACATGCAAATGGAAAATATGCTGCGTAATGGCCACATAGAGCTAGCTAAAGCTAAGTATATCCGTGGCAAAGAGAGTATAAGCGTTCTACAGGTTCCTGATGATGAAGAGAAAGTAGTTACATTATTTGAATTAGAAACGAAATTGACAGAAGAAACTGGCAAGATAATCCCCAATTTTGACTTGAGTTTAAAAAAGTTGGACAAAGATGGAGATGAAATTCCAGATCCTATAAAATGGTTCGGTGTTCTGGTCCCGCAAAGTTTACGAATTGCTCAGAAACGTTTTCAAGTGTCTCTTTTCCTTGCTGTAAGATCAGCAAATATTCAAGCAGAAATTGGCTCTGTATTAGAAAAGCTGAAAACTCTATATTTTTTGAAACATGCTTATTGTACAACAGACAATAATACAAAATAAAAATAATTGCGAGTGTCCAGAATTCATTTTATCCTAATACCTTTCGTCATATACATACTACAATAAAGAACATTAAACGTTTATTTTAATTGTGAAACTAATATTTTTCTTTTAATTTTCTCGAAATACCACGTGCAACTTGTTACGTTAGCCAATAGATTTCAACATTTTCTTAACTCTCGCTTGAAGAACTCTCGTCATTGGTTAATCAAAATTATGACGTTTTAGAATTAAGATTACGTATGATGCGATTGGTTTCGGTTTGATCCAAAGGAAATTCCCGCCAATTGTTGCGTTTCAGTTCGAGTCTTTAGTTGCGAGTAAATAACGGAATATTTTGTGTACTTTGTTGAATTGTTATTATATTTCGTTTCAATCTCTTGTAAATAAAATGGTGAGATATTTAATTTACGTGAATCGTAAAATTGTATTCATTAGAATGCACTCAAAATATATGATCTACACTGAAACCAGTTTAATGCAACACAGTTCAAGAAGTTTTACATGTCTAATAAATATAATTTACGAGATATTTTCTAATTTCGCAATTTTCTGTATTACTTGTATTACTTGTATTACTTAGGATGCCAGTAGTTCTCCGGTTCGATCCGAAAGGCACACAGAGGCAATGACATCCCCTGCGCCAGATATAGATGAACCGTTTGAGGATGAGTCTGATTTACTTGGCAATGACAATGACATTAACCTGGAAGAGCAGGAAGAGGATGGAGAAGAGTTGTTTGGGGATAATATGGAAGAGTAAGATCTTTTGTTGTTTACAAGTTAACTCTTTCAATATCAAGCCTATCTACGTGGCCCATGCGAAGAATGCCAAGGCCTGTAAATGCATGGAGCCGATATTTCAACCTGCAGAGACTAAAAGGGTTAATTAAGCTATCTTTTCGTTGCTAACTTTGCTGTAATATTCCAGCGATTACCGTCCCATGCCAGCCTTAGACAGATACGATCCTAATATAGTTGACGATGAAGCCTACTCCGAAATGTCTCAAGGCGAACGTGCTGCTGCTGAATCTGCCATGCATAAAAGAGACAGAGCAGCAGGCATTGTCAGAGACGACAGATATTTACTTTACGGTATGTTTTCTTTATTACGACTTAGCAGTACAAATACCTATATTTAATACATGCATACTCATACATCTGTATATTCAAGATGAAAGCGACGAAGATGAAGTGCAAACACGCAAGCGACGTATGGCTGAGAAAGCTGCAACAGGTGAAATAGAAGATGCAGAAGTAAGTGCATTTAGTGCCTTTCTTAATGTACGATATAAAATCATTTTTATCATTTTATTTCAGATGATCGAATCCATTGAAAATTTAGAAGATACCAAAGGTCATTCGGTTAAGGAATGGGTATCAATGCTGGGGCCCAGGACAGAAATTTCTAATCGGTTTAAAAGTTTCTTGCGCACACATACTAATTCAAAGGGACAGTATATGTACAAGGAAAGAATTCGGCATATGTGCGAAAGTAATCAAGTAATGTATCTTCTCTCACTGATTAGAATTACAAGAAATAATGTATACATTTCTAAGGTAATTATTCTCATTTTTGAACAGTCCAGTTTTGTTGTGGAGTTCCCTATTCTTGCCAGTAAAGAACACGTTCTGGCCTACTTTCTGCCAGAAGCACCGTTTCAAATATTGGAGATATTCGACGAAGTAGCAAAGGAATTGGTGCTGACCATCTTCCCTAGTTACGAAAGAGTCACAACTGAAATTCACGTCAGGATATCAGAATTACCTTTAATAGAAGAGATCCGTACATTTAGGTAAAAGATAATTACATGCCAAGTGCAATACATTTAATATTTACGAAGTTACTAATTTATTATTGATATCAGGAAGTTGCATTTAAATCAACTGGTACGCACTCTGGGCGTTGTAACTGCTACAACGGGAGTATTGCCACAATTGTCGGTTGTAAAATACGATTGTACAAAGTGTGGATATGTACTTGGTCCGTTTGTACAAAACCAAAATGCTGAAGTTAAGCCTGGATCTTGTCCTGAGTGTCAAAGCATTGGACCTTTTATGGTAAAATTCTATCATATTAATAATTTAATATTTATGGAGCATTAAATGTGTTTATTCAAATTTTTAGCCATTTAAAGGAATAAATTTGTTAAATAATTTCTTGTGGATGCATCTTTACGATAAAAGCAAATTAAAAATATTAGGACGCGTCCCGTAAACCTAGTGTTAAAGATTCTATATGTATTTATACAAAAGTTTATGAACGTTGTTTACACAGATCAATATGGAGCAAACAATCTATAGAAATTACCAAAAAGTTACAATCCAAGAATCGCCAGGTAAAATTCCCGCAGGTAGAATACCTAGAAGTAAAGAATGCATTCTTCTATCGGATCTCTGCGATCGCTGTAAACCAGGCGACGAAGTAGACGTCACTGCAATTTACACGAACAACTACGATGGTTCATTAAACACAGAACAAGTAAGAGAATAATATTAGGTCATCACAAAAGTTCGTGCCCGATTTCGTATTAAAATACAATTTTATTACGAATTTTATTTTATATTTTAATACGAAATCGGGCACGAACTTTTGTGATGACCTAATAATTTTAGGAATTTTGCATTCGATACAATACTAAATAATGTTCTTGTTGCATCAGGGTTTCCCAGTGTTCGCAACGGTACTACTAGCAAACCACCTACAAGTGAAAGACTCGAAAGAAATTGTAGATTCTCTAACCGAAGAAGACATTTCTAGCATTATTTCCTTAAGTAAAGATCATCGAATTTTCGATCGCATTGTTGCGAGCATTGCACCATCGATTTATGGGCACGAGTATTCAAAGAGAGCTTTAGCATTAGCAATATTTGGGGGTGAATCAAAGAATCCAGGTACTTTAATTTTCAATATTATATTAAAATTCAGTTCATCTCCTTGATTAATAAAACTAATAGTTACTCTTATAAATGCGTAGGTAACAAACATAAAGTGAGAGGAGACATTAATGTATTGATGTGTGGCGATCCAGGAACAGCTAAATCTCAGTTTTTAAAATACGTCGAAAAGATTGCGCCGAGAACAGTATTCACTACAGGTCAGGGAGCTTCGGCTGTTGGTTTAACTGCTTTTGTGAGAAAATCGCCAACAACTCGAGAGTGGACTTTGGAAGCTGGTGCTTTGGTACTTGCTGATCACGGCATCTGTCTTATTGACGAGTTTGATAAGGTAGACAAATAGATTTTTGTAAACGTTCTTAGCAGTAATTAATGATTGTTATTCTTCTAGATGAATGATCAAGATAGGACGTCTATACACGAAGCTATGGAACAACAAAGTATTTCTATTTCAAAAGTAGGAATCGTTACATCCCTCCATGCCAGGTGCTCAGTAATAGCTGCATCTAATCCTATCGGAGGAAGATACGATGCTAGCATGACGTTCTCGGAAAATGTAGATTTATCGGAACCGATTCTGTCTCGTTTTGATATTCTGTGTGTAGTGAAGGACGAAATCGATCCAATGCAAGATAGACATTTAGCCAAATTTGTTGTAAACTCTCACATCAAACATCATCCGACAAATGCGGAAAAAACAATCGAGCCAGAAGAGAATGCACATGATATATCCATTCCACAAGATCTTTTAAGAAAATATATAGTTTATGCCAAACAGAATGTTCATCCAAAATTGACGAATATCGATCAAGACAAAGTGGCAAAGTTGTACAGTCAGTTGAGACAAGAAAGCTTGGTAAATAAAATATATATTGATTGCAGAGGTGTGCGAGAAACCGAAAATATCGGGACGAGAATTTTCTTTGGGTTCGGGACGGGTTCTCGAATATAACAGAACTCTCGAGAATTATCGAGAACCCGTACCGACGACGAATAAAATTCTCAACCAGACATTTTTGAGTTTTTGGACACATATAATTAATTGTAATCATTTAATTACTGTGATACAACTTTTATTTTTATTGAAATTTCTTAGGCAACTGGAAGTTTACCAATTACTGTAAGACACATAGAAAGTATCATACGTATGTCTGAAGCAACCGCAAAGATACATTTGCGGGATCATGTCCAAGACACTGATATTAATGTTGCCATCAGAATGATGCTTGATAGTTTCGTTGATACACAGAAATATTCAGTAATGAAAAGTATGCGACAGGTAGGTAGTTCGGTTCGAATGATTAATATAACTAGAGTGACTTTATTAAAATATAACAAATATGATGTTGCTTCTTTACAGACATTCCAGAAATACTTATCGTATAAAAAAGATCACAGTGAACTTTTGTATTACATATTGAGACAAGTTACATTGGATACATTAGCATTCCAAAAAGCCATACACGGAAGCCGCATTACAACAATCGAAGTTTCGGAAAAAGATCTATTAGATAGGGTAATTTATTTTTTTCGGCGTGCTTTTATTATAGACCTATATAATAAATACAACACAATATATACTTCACACACATACACACACACAAGTTTTTTCATACAATGCATACTTTGGTAGTTATTGATGGTGAACAAGTTGCGTGGACCATTATATATATATAAAAGTACATGTAGATATTTTATACATATATTGTTTAACTCACATTTTTATTTTATTTTAGGCTAAACAAATTGATATATACAATCTTCATCCATTCTATGAAAGTGATATTTTCAAATCGAACAACTTTATATATGATTCAAAGAGAAAAGTGATAATACAAACACTTCCTGAGAGTATTGATGACTAACAAGCGTTAAATTATGTATATCAATATATTTTGATCTGATACAAAACTATTTTTACATTGGACTGTCATCTGATTATATTTTACTGATTTTTATACATTTCTATTTATTTAATGTTTTCGTTTTTCTTTTCTAAATAAACGATTCATATTGGTATGAAAACCTTATTCACGTTTTCTATTACAAATGTTTAATAAATTAGGTATTGATACTACAGCAAATATTCGATCTAAGAAAACGAGAAGTGTACGATCTAAGAAAACTAATATCCCCTCCACTGCGAGGCATACTCTGCAAGGGGTCAAGAAACTTCAGTTACCTCAGCGAGTCGAGCAGTGTAAAATGTAAACATGCCGCGTAATCCGATACGAGGTCGGGTATATCGGTATGAACTAATCTAATTATATAGAAGAGGATAGCGACCCGTGTTTACATGCGCTCTGTGAATTTGCAAAATTCTAGTCTAATTCTTTGAGAATATATGCAGGTACTTTCGAAATGTTAAGCTGTTTAT
Organism: Sphecodes monilicornis; assembly: GCA_913789915.3. Classification (NCBI taxonomy): domain Eukaryota; kingdom Metazoa; phylum Arthropoda; class Insecta; order Hymenoptera; family Halictidae; genus Sphecodes; species Sphecodes monilicornis. Next base: position 5,460,945 of record OU565301.1, on the reverse strand, counting down.
GTAAACAAAAAATATTTTTCATTTTTTAAACTTGTCACACGAGTATATAATGTACGATCTAAGAAAAATGGAAACAGAAGACTGAGCGTTAGCGTTTGAGGCATGCTGGAACGATAAGGCCTGCCTAGGAACGTATTGATAGGTCAATATTAATGTAATCGTCTTATTAATTATTAATGCAATTAAAAAATAATTGTTGACCTTTTGACCTTAAAATCCTATGGTAGTCGTGACATAATATCTTTACACCCTGTACAGTAAATATGGGCCAAATTATATTTTGTTTGGTGTCATCTTAATTAGAAAAATGTCACAAATATGCTGGTAAAATTTCATTCAAAACAAGTTAATAATAAAGAAGTTTCATTATTGCATTAGTATTGTCTCACCGATACGTTATTTTTTGTTGCGTCTGCGGTCATACGGTAGGTGTTTACACATGCTGTCCTTTTCTATGTTTGGCGCGGTCACAAAGAAATAGTAGAACTGTACGATCTAAGAAAGATTATGGAGGGTTTTTCTTAGATCGAATATTTATTGTACATATAATACAAATAATAATATCCAACTGCAAGACACCTCGTACAAATTATTATTTAAAGTGTAATTTACATGTAAATACCTGAGTTACTTAAATTTTGTACAATGAAGCTTATCATACGTATATTTGTAGTGTACTGGTGAATTATCTCGTAATTAAAAACACTTTGCACGCAGTAAAATTCTTGTTCCTTATTGAAAGAGTGTGTAGACGAAGTGGCTTTGTGGTAAATAGAAAGTTGTCGTTTTATAAAGTAATTAAACAATGTTTTCATAGTCAAAACGTGATCCTGTTTAAACGTACCTTAAGTGTTATTTACTTTTAGAATGGTTACTACTACTACTGCTACTGCTATTGCTACAACTACTGCTACCACTGCTAATACTGGAAACACTGTCTGTAGAATCAGATTCACTGTCCGATGACGAGCTACTACTACTGCTATCGTTACTGCTGCTGGAACTGCTGCTTTCGGCACTAGAGTTTGATTCACTGGAACTGCTAGATTCTTTCCTCAACTTCTTCTGCTGTCGACTTTTCTTGATTTCTTTTCTTTGCTCTACACTGTAACATGTAATGTGTTGTTTATTTAAACTAGGCATACTGATAAGGTGTGAGACATTTCTCCTTCTTAGCTGCTACATTGTATGATCTCCTCAGTATCTATTAGAATATAACAAACGCAGCCATTACAGAGTTGGTATGCTGCAATCGTAAAAGAAGGAGAAATGTTGTGACCTTTAATCTTAACACATTGAACAGGCCACTCTGCTTGCCCAGCATGCTCCTACAGCCCACAAACTATTTTAAATTCGTCGAATCATTGATATGCACGTATAAGAAAGCATTAAAACAAGGTATCTCATGATCCGTATGCAATGTGTTTTAATGGAGTTCAGAATATTTTAATAAATTACATGGTGGACTCTTCTCGTCGTTTCAAGGCTTTCTTCAATTGTGTTGTACGTGAAGATCTGTGCAGATATTTCCTCTTCCCTTTGCATTCGTAACTCCAATGTCCCATTTCCAAACATTTCTGACATCGCATTCCTTGCGGATATGGATTGCTGATGGTGTAGCAACAAAAAATTATAAATCAGTTAGAATTGAAAAGTATTAGATTACTAAATTAGCGTAATAAAAAATTAATATATGTATGTAAAATATATAAATTTCATACTAACTTTTTTTTTAACACTTTCAGGCCGTTCGAACTCATCTTACACTGCTAATCATACTTTAAACTTTTAAATTCACTAACTTCCGTCGTCGTCCAAAAATATAAAAACTGTTGACCAACTGTTGAAAACAGTTTGTTTACAGTGTTATAGGTTATTTTGCGGTACAGGACTACATAGGGATGGCGCAGGATGGCGTGAACTTGCGTGAACTTTTGGATCACTCGTGAATTCAGTGATGCCAGAATCGTGGTACTGTGGTAAACTGTGGTACTAAACCATACCCCCACTACGACCTACTGTTGCCCCTACGTTTCTTTTCCAACGCGGTCGCGCGCTACACACACCAGCATACCTCTACTATGTCCGTGTGCGCTGCTTGTGCGCTTGCGCCAGCCACAATCTATTTTCAGCACTTTCCATATACATATTGCTTTACGGAAACGAAACTGAAATTCGGCCGTCGCGTCGAGCGTATGAATCGCAATCTGGAGTTGGCGTTCGATCCCCGTGCAGCGATTTTTATTTTTATTTTTAATTACTTTTTTAATCACATTTTTTAACTTTCCAAAAAATTTATAATGTAAAAACTATGTTAAAAATATATATATTCATTTTACAGGAAACGTTTTATTACTGTAAAAATTGCATTGATACAAAGAGTCTAGCAGGGTAAGAGTCAAAAGTGCCCTTGAACCAATTGTACTAGGCTATGCACTATTTTATAACTCCCAAAAAAGCATTCGACACCAAGTTTGAACCCTTTATCACAACCAGGAGGGTAGTTAAAGGGTAAAAACTAATTATTGGTTTTTGCCACATTTTCCCTATTTAATGGTATACTTAAAAATTCTAAAAAAATACTACAATTTTGTAGATATGATTCCTTATGATTGTGAATTTTTTCAGATTTTCTTGCAAATAGTAAGTATGAAAAATCGAAACGTTAAAAAAGAACGAAAAATGCAGATTTTGTGTACAAGATATTTCGTGTGACCAGATTTTTCCTTTTACAGCAGCTAGTTATTAGCATTAGCATTATTCTCAATTTCTTCGGCTTTTTCGATAAAGTGCAATGTAATAACATTATTTTTCTGCTTTAAATGAAATGTATTAGTATTTATGTTGTGGTGGATAGCCATTAATTCAGCTAAGACACGGTTTATGTTTAGGAAACGTTTTTAAGTGAATAAAATTTATGAAAAATATATATTTCATGAAAAAAAAGTTTGACCTTTGTGGGGCGCGAATCTCTGCCAAAAACTATCCCATGGTTCCGAATCGTAAGACCTTAACAACTTCTTTTTTTTTAGTTTATGATGATAGGACGCGACGGCCGAATTTCAGTTGGCGCAAGCGCACAAGCAGCGCACACGGACATAGTAGAGGTACGCTGGTGTGTGTAGCGCGCGAGCGCGTTGGAAAAGGAACGTAGGGGCAACAGTAGGTCGTAGTGGGGGTATGGTTTAGTATCACAGTTTACTACAGTACCACGATTCTGACATCGCTGTCGTGAATCACGAGTCGTGATTCGTGATCAGTGATGGTATATTGGATCAGTGTTGGGATATGGTGCAACATTTCTCGCGCATGCGCGGCAATTTTAGCCTCAGTAAAGTAAGATTCTTGATAAAACGGGGTACCTTGAGCACCCAGCAGAATTTTAAAAAATTGGTATGATTTGATTCTGAAAAATGAATGTATAACATGTGTATATTTTGTAACTCGTAGGACACGTCCTGAAGTCATTTTATCCGGAACAGATTGTTTCGATACATTCCCGCCAATATAACTGTCTCAGGGCTCCACTACCTCATCATCATGATATAGATACGTTACTGTTTTATATCCCAACACTGTATTGGATGCGTTTTTCGCACATGCGCGTACAAATTCAGGAACGTAACTACGTTGTAAGTTTGTGGGGAAAGTAGTGGGGAACTGTTATTGGCGGGAAAGTACCGTAAGGGTCCAGGACGATCGAGGGGAGCACGCTCTGCATTTTTAGTGAGTTATTATCAGAGAGTTATTATGTTTTCTTTTGTTTTACGTGTTTTGAGATTTAAGTATTTAATAATTATAAGTTTATGTATTAACGTAAGTTTTGTTTTAGTTATAAACTATTTTATAACCTGTTTATAAATTTTATTAATTACATATACGTATTTTAAATGTTATAAATGTAATTTTTGTTTTGTGAATATTGATAAGGTTTTGGCAGTTTTCCTTATCCTAGTAGCAAATGCTGGTATTCTTTAGTTTCTTCTGCCAAATAAAATATTTTATTTTTCTATTATATATTTGGTTTAAAGTTATTTTCGCACCCTTTCCTTCCCTACCACCGAAATAAAGGAAAAAAGTAATTTATTTTATTATACATATATTATACATATATGCATACATCATTATTATATGTATATTTATATATAATATAACGTAATATAACGTTCGTTCCCAATCGCGGTAATTTTTCACAGTGATTCGTAATTTTCGTGATCGCTTCTCTGATTGGCGGAAAGAATAACTGTTCTTTGCGCAAGTCACAGAGGACTCATAGAGACATCTCTCAATACTGCTCAACACACTCTTTCAACGAGCAGAGCGCTTCAGCTTGCTTCAGCTTCAGCCAGTGAGGAGTGAGAGTATGAAATCAGAAAAAATGATTAGATAAATTAATAGGAGTTAACATTAAGAATATTTTGTATTTAAAAAATTATAGAATAACTCCTGATGAGATCAGCTTGACCATTCTAAGGAGATCAGTGATGAGAGCCACAGACTTAAGACTACTACAGACATTGCATCTTATGGGCTTTTCTGTTAAGCCTCGGGGGGCCACAGTGGCCCCCGTACCATTTCGGTGTCGCGCACAATATTACCGATAGTTCACGAATTTAGCCGTATTAGCAAGAACTGAATATTCCGTATACTTTATTTTTACTACGGGTGTTTTGGAGGCTACTAATGCATACGGCGCGTGTATTTGAACGGTGAAAATAATATTTATGAAGAATGTATTACAAAAATACGAATTGTAGTAAAATTATTTTGTTTTATACACATATTTTTAATCTATATGTATAAAGTAATACAAATTTTCTATTGTATTAGTAACACTCGCTCACGGGAGCAAGAGGTACATGTATCCTGAAACGAAAACTTTGTATTTGGATTATTAATTGAAAATAATTGTTGAAGCTGGGGCATAGGAAAAGGAAGAAAGTATTAAAAGTCTTACATTCTACTATGAAATACATATTTACGCAAATTCTAAATGTGCAGCTATTAGCTCGATATTATCCACTCCATGCAAGATACCATAATTTATAAGTTATAGCATTTTGCGAATTGTGGATAATATCGATTGCCCAGGTCTCACCACGAGGAGGTTGCTGCACAAGAGACCCGAAAGAGAGTCAGAACGAAGTCTTCCTTCGTTCTGTCTCCCTTTCTTACAACGACGATTCTTAGAAACTAAGTTCGCAGGTCGCTAAATGGAAAAATAGTCTTTTTCACGGAAAAGACTTCTTTTCCATTTAGCATATGTCGAGTAATTATTGCGGGCAAAGAGTGAATCGGAGAAGAAGTCTCCGATCCACGAGGGACCAAGGGCGAATCAGGCGGAAGGCTCTGATTCTTTCAAAGAGAGAAACAAGATCGAACCAGAGCAGAAGGCTCTGGTTCAAGGGTGACGCGACGCGTTCAGTGCTTACAAGTCCTGAGCCAACCAGCCCGATACCCGCCACTCCATCACCAAGAAAGATGGCAAAGAGATGCGCTCAAACGGTTTCTGGCGCTACTGGGTGACATGAGAACATGGCGTGCCCAGGATTACGTTAACACAGAGGATCGTCAGAAGACGAGTGAACGAGTCTCTTAGACATCCCTCTCAATGACTTCACGCCGGATACCGAAACTGGACCGGCTCAGAACCTGCAAGCAAGGCCGACACAGCAGAAGGCTGTGTCGGAGTCGGAAAACGAGGCGAGCAAAGTCAAGTTACGGCAATAATTACTCGACATAATTACAACGACGATTGCCAATCTTAACAACTAACGCACGCACTAAAACTAACTTAAGAATAATCTGGAGTCTTCGTTCGACGAATCCTCTTCTTTCGATGAATTTTCTTCGTACGATGAATTTTCTTCGTACGATGAATTTTCTTCGTACGATGAATTTTCTTCGTACGATGAATTTTCTTCGCACGATGAATATTCTTCGCAAGATGAATTTTCTTCGCAAGATGAATTTTCTTGAACAGGATCGATAACCAGCTGAAACAAAATTGACTCCAAATGGAAAAGCTGTTGAAAAAAAATCGAAACAGAATCGAAAACCAGATGAAACAAAATCGAAACAGAATCGAAAACCAGTTGATACGAAATCGACACCAAATGAAAAACCAGTCGAAACAGAATCGAAACCATGTCGAGCCCAAATCTAATGATTTGTGGACGCAACGATCTATAGGCGATTCGGGTGGCCCCGGGGACGCGAGTCCCCGTACCCACTCACGGGCCCCATCCCGTGAGTGAGCCCCTGAGGGAACTCCGATCGGAGGAATATCAATTTCAAGAGAAAAATATCAATTTGAGAAAGTTGAACTTTGAAAGTTCAGGAGCACATTCCAATTACGAATCCAAAAATTAATAATGGAGGTGTTTGTTGAAGGTACATGTATTCTGAAATTGAAATTCCGTATTTCTATTATTAATTGAAAAAAATGCTGAAGCTGGAATACTTGAACAAAGGAAAACGAAGAAATTATTAAGTCTTACATTCTAATATAAAATACATATTTACGCAAACTCTAAATGTGCAGCTATTAGCTCGATATTATCTACTACATGCAACATACTACAATTTATAAGTTATAATATCTTGCGAATTGTGGATAATATCGATTGCCCAGGTCTCACCACGAGGAGGTTGCTGCACAAGAGACCCGAAAGAGAGTCAGAACGAAGTCTTCCTTCGTTCTGTCTCCCTTTCTTACAACGACGATTCTTAGAAACTAAGTTCGCAGGTCGCTAAATGGAAAAATAGTCTTTTTCACGGAAAAGACTTCTTTTCCATTTAGCATATGTCGAGTAATTATTGCGGGCAAAGAGTGAATCGGAGAAGAAGTCTCCGATCCACGAGGGACCAAGGGCGAATCAGGCGGAAGGCTCTGATTCTTTCAAAGAGAGAAACAAGATCGAACCAGAGCAGAAGGCTCTGGTTCAAGGGTGACGCGACGCGTTCAGTGCTTACAAGTCCTGAGCCAACCAGCCCGATACCCGCCACTCCATCACCAAGAAAGATGGCAAAGAGATGCGCTCAAACGGTTTCTGGCGCAACTGGGTGACATGAGAACATGGCGTGTCCAGGATTACGTTAACACAGAGGATCGTCAGAAGACGAGTGAACGAGTCTCTTAGACATCCCTCTCAATGACTTCACGCCGGATACCGAAACTGGACCGGCTCAGAACCTGTAAGCAAGGCCGACACAGCAGAAGGCTGTGTCGGAGTCGGAAAACGGAGCGAGCAAAGTTAAGATACGGCAATAATTACTCGACATAATTACAACGACGATATACAATCTTAATAACTAACGCAAGCACTAAAACTAATTTATAAATAATCTGGAGTCTTCGTTCGATGATTCCTCTTCGATCGATGAATTTTCTTCTTTCGATGAATTTTCTTCCTTCGATGAATTTTCTTCCTTCGATGAATTTTCTTCTTTCGATGAATTTTTTTCTTTCGATGAATTTTCTTTTTTCGATGAATTTTTTTCTTTCGATGAATTTTCTTCTTTCGATGAATTTTCTTCCTTTGATGAATTTTCTTCGTTCGTTGTGACAAACAAGAGCGAGATGAACGACCCAAATCGAAACAGAATCGAAAACCAGTCGAAACAAAGTCGAAACAAAATCGAAACCACATCGAGCCCAAATTTAAAATTTGTGGACGCAACGACCTATAGGCGATTCGGGTGCCCCCGGGGACGCGAGTCCCCGTACCCACTCACGGGCCCCATCCCGTGAGTGAGTCCCTGAGGAAACTCCGATCCGAGCAATATTGATTTCAAGATAAAAATATCAATTTCCAGAAATAAATATCCACTTTCAGAAATACATATCAATTTTCAGAAATACATATCAATTGTCAGAAATACATATCAATTTTCAGAAATACATATCAATTTTCAGAAATACATATCAATTTTCAGAAATACATATCAATTTCCAGAAATAAATATCAATTTTCTGAAATAAGTATCAATTTCCAGAAATAAATATCAATTTTCTGAAATAAGTATCAATTTCCTGAAATAAATATCAATTTCCTGAAATAAATATCAATTTCCTGAAATAAATATCAATTTCCTGAAATAAATATCAATTTCCTGAAATAAATATCAATTGCCCGAAATAAATATCAATTTCCTGAAATAAATATCAATTTCCTGAAATAAATATCAATTTCCTGAAATAAATATCAATTTCCTGAAATAAATATCAATTGCCCGAAATAAATATCAATTTCCTGAAATAAATATCAATTTCCTGAAATAAATATCAATTTCCTGAAATAAATATCAAGTTCCTGAAATAAATATCAATTTCCTGAAATAAATATCAATTTCCTGAAATAAATATCAATTTCCCGAAATAAATATCAATTTCCTGAAATAAATATCAATTTCCTGAAATAAATATCAATTTCCTGAAATAAATATCAATTTCCTGAAATAAATATCAATTTCCTGAAATAAATATCAATTTACCGAAATAAATATCAATTTCCTGAAATAAATATCAATTTCCTGAAATAAATATCAAATTCCTGAAATAAATATCAAGTTCCTGAAATAAATATCAATTTCCTGAAATAAATATCAATTTCCTGAAATAAATATCAATTTCCCGAAATAAATATCAATTTCCTGAAATAAATATCAAGTTCCTGAAATAAATATCAAGTTCCTGAAATAAATATCAAGTTCCTGAAATAAATATCAATTTCCTGAAATAAATATCAATTTCCCGAAATAAATATCAATTTCCTGAAATAAATATCAAGTTCCTGAAATAAATATCCACTTTCAGAAATACATATCAATTTTCAGAAATACATATCAATTTTCAGAAATACATATCAATTTTCAGAAATAAATATCAATTTCCTGAAATAAATATCAATTTCCTGAAATAAATATCAATTTCCTGAAATAAATATCAATTTCCTGAAATAAATATCAATTTCCTGAAATAAATATCAATTTCCCGAAATAAATATCAATTTCCTGAAATAAATATCAATTTCCTGAAATAAATATCAAATTCCTGAAATAAATATCAAGTTCCTGAAATAAATATCAAGTTCCTGAAATAAATATCAATTTCCTGAAATAAATATCAATTTCCTGAAATAAATATCAATTTCCCGAAATAAATATCAATTTCCTGAAATAAATATCAATTTCCTGAAATAAATATCAAATTCCTGAAATAAATATCAAGTTCCTGAAATAAATATCAAGTTCCTGAAATAAATATCAAGTTTCTGAAATAAAAATCAATTTCCTGAAATAAAAATCAATTTCCTGAAATAAATATCAATTTGCTGAAATAAATATCAATTTCCTGAAATAAATATCAAGTTCCTGAAATAAATATCAAGTTCCTGAAATAAAAATCAATTTCCTGAAATAAATATCAATTTCCTGAAATAAATATCAATTTCCTGAAATAAATATCAATTTCCTGAAATAAATAACAATTTCCTGAAAAATATCAATTTCTAGACAAAAATATTGTATCAATTTGGGAGAGTTGAACTTTGAAAGACTTACAAAATTAAGTATTACCATTCTTACAAATTACATAAGAAATTTAAAACTCCAACGTCTAAAATTCTAGATCGGTACTTCTAAAATTACTTTAAATCGCGGCTATTTATTTGCAACATTAACTAGACATTAAGTCAACTTTGAAAATTTATACTGTTACAACGCGTGTTACAATTTGTTTTTCAACGCTACTTAAAATCACGAATGTTCTTATCTCACAGTTGATCGTTGCAACTGGAGCATGGGCGCCTGAAATGTCGAAAGACTCGAAATCAAACGCGAACTTTTGGTGCGCAACGCTAATTCAACGAATAGAGATCCAAAAAAGATTACTCTAATTCAACAAATCGAAATTCAAATTGCTATTTAAATAAGAAATTTAAAATTCCAACGTTTAAAATTGTACATCTGTATGTCTAGATTTACTTTAAATCGCAACTATTTCTTCGCAACATTTACTACACATTTAGTCAAGTTTTAAAATTGATAGTGGTACAACGCGTGTGACAATTTGTTTCGCAACACTACTCGAAATCGCGGATGTGCCCATCTCACAGCTGATCGTTGCAGCTCGAGCATGGGAGCCTGAAAAGTCGAAAGACTCGAAAGCAAACGCGAACTTTTGGTACGCAACGCTAATTCAATGAACAGAGATCCAAAAAAGATTACTCTACAGTTTCTGCAAAACGAATCGCGACTATTTGTTTCGCAACGCTATAGTTTAAACAAGCTATATCGCTGATAGAGACTACTATTATATTTAGAAGAAAGGCTAACTTTGATCTCTGTTCAAAATCGACTAACGCAACGCGTACTTTTTTCGCAACGCTAGTGCAAATCGCGGACGTTCCCATCTCGGCTGATCGTTGGGGCGGCGAGGCCTGCCCATGCATGCAACTAACTACTTTTACATTCTACTACAACTCTATTTCTACAGACGAGTATAACGACAAGGTAGTGATAAAATGACTCACTCGAAGATGCGAAGACGTTGCAATGATTGTCCTTTTGAATGACAGTTTGTCCGGCATCTTTGGCATAAAACCTTGTCTGCTCCTTCAGCCTCATCCCGACAATTTGTTTCGCACCGCTACTCGATATCGCGGAAGTACCCATCTCACAGTTGATCGTTGCAACTGGAGCATGGGCGCCTGAAATATCGAAAGATTCTATTGCAAACGCGATTCTTTTGATGCGCAACGCTAATTCAACAAATCGAATTTAAAATGCTATTTAAAGAAGAAATTTAAAACTCTAATGTCTAAAATTCTAAACAGGTATCTTCAGAACTACTTTAAATTACGACTATTTATTTGCAACATTAACTAGACATTTCATCAACTTTAAAAATTGGTACTAGTACAACGCGTGTAACAATTTGTTTCGCAACACTACTTGAAATCGCGGATGTGCCCATCTCACAGTTGATCGTTGCAGCTCGAGCATGGGAGCCTGAAAAGTCGAAAGACTCGAAAGCAAACGCGAACTTTTTGTGCGCAACGCTAATTCAACGAACAGAGATCCAAAAAACGATTACTTTAGATTATATGTAAAACAACAACAATATGAACTTTAAAAGCGCAGTTATCAAATTGAAATGTAATTTTGAACCGCGACTATATGTGATTCGCAACGCTACGCTCTAAACAAAATTTTTCGTAACATTAACTTTAATCTCTGTTCAAAATCGACTAAATGCAACGCGTGGTTTTGTCGCAACGCTAGTGCAAATCGCGGACGTTCCCATCTCGGCTGATCGTTGGGGCGGCGAGGCCTGCCCATGCATGCAACTAACTACTTTTACACTTAACTACTACTCCATACTACTACTTCTACAGACGAATAGAGTGATAAAGTAGTGACGAAATGACTCACTCAAAGATGCGAAGCCATTGCAATGATTGCCCTCTCTGAACCGATCAGCACGGTACTGACATCATGCCGGATACTGAAACTGGATCGGCTCAGAACCCAGGGTAAACGAAGACAGCATTGAAGAGTCCATGGCCCCCCCCGAGCTAGCTTAAAGTAGGCCAAGGAAGTTTTAAATAACCCTTGGACTACCCTAAGCTAGCTAAAGGTGGAACATGGTAGACAATGGTAGGCTATTGGTGGAGGACCCTTGGTTAAGCTTAAGCCAGCTGAAGGTAGACAAGGGTAGCTCTGGAAGACCACTGGTCAGCCTCAAGGTAAGCACAGGTAGGCCAGAGTAGCTCTCGATGACCACTGGTCAACCACAGGGTAGACCACTGTTGGAAGACCCTTGGTCCACCCTAAGCCAGCTGAAGGTAGGCAAGGGTAGCTCTAGAGGACCACTGGTCACCCTCAGGGTATGCAAGAGTAGGCCAGAGTAGCACTGGATGACCACTGGTGGAGGACCCTTGGTCCACCCTAAGCCAGCTGAAGGTAGGCAAGGGTAGCTCTGGAGGACCACTGGTCAGCCTCAGGGTAGGCCAGAGTAGCTCTGGATGACCACTGGTCAACCCCAAGGTAGACCACTGGTGGAGGACCCTTGGTCCACCCTAAGCCATCTGAAGGTAGGCAAGGGTAGCTCTGGAGGACCACTGGTCATCCCCAAGGTAGGCAGGAGAGGCCAGGTTACCGCTGGAAGACCCTCCTGGTCCCGGAGCCCATCCGCTCCTGCCGGAGGGCCCGGCCCGACTGATTGACTGAGCGCGCTCCGCGATCTTAGGTAGCCAGTGATGCGCAGCGCGCAGCGAAGCACAACGCTCCCTACCCCAACTAATTTCGGTAGATCTCGATTGCCGTGATAATAATTATTGATAAATCTATTATTTCTGGCTGTTTAATGTTTATAACAATTCCTTTTGCCAACGATGTCGACAAGCATCTCCTTGTCTATCTACCAACTAATTTTTTAGTAAAAATTGCTAATCGTACTCGAGATACAGAACAACTTTTAAACCATGAATATTACCAAACAATATTATATCAAGCAAATGTAATTAATAAAGTTACTATCTCTGGCTGTTTAATGTTTATAACAATTCCTTTTGCTAATTATGTCGATAAGCACTCCCTCGACTATCTGACCATCTAATTTTTCAGTAAAAATATGTAATGGAACTCGAGATATTGAATATCTTCTGACACATGAATATTAGCGTGCATTAATTTATCGAACACAATTCACTGATAAATTTATCATCTCTAGCTGGTTAATATTTGAAACAATTCCTTTTGTCGATGATGTCGACGAGCACTCCGTTGACCATCTTGCCATCTAATTCTTTAGTAGAAGTAAGTAATAAAACTCGAGATCCAGCATAATTTATGATACATGAATATTACTAAGCATAATTATATTGAAAAAATGTAATTAATGAATTTGTTATATCTGTTTGTTTAACGATTACAACGATTATATGTTTGGTTACCTCACCACCCAATTTTTTAATAAAAATCGCTAATAGTACTCGAGATACAGATTAACTTTTATTTCAATTGCACTTATTGCTACTATATTACACTTATATACTAGGTAGTTTTACCTAACTAATGGATACAAAATATATACAGCGTAGCACAGGAGCTGCATATTCAGTCTTATGTTTGTGAAAATAAAAAACATTTAAATTTAGTACTTACTTACTAAACTTATACTAATGATGTGCTTAAAATTAACTTTCTTTATTTACAATGCTATTCTATATCGCTATTTATATTAACTTAATATACTATAATATATTCTTTGGTTATTTACTGGTAAGTAGTTGTATGTATATCTATTAAATACTTATATAACTAGATATGAAATAATAAAAGTTGGAACACTAACATAATATATAGTAACTTATAAACTATAATGATAAAATAAAATAACAAAATGATGGGATAAAACAAAAACGTATTAACAACATATTTGGTGTGAATTGTTATATACATCGGTTAGGATAAAAATAAAAATATATATACTCCCCGACGGGGAATCGAACCCCGGTCTCCCGCGTGACAGGCGGGGATACTGACCACTTTTTTTTTTTTTTTTTTTTTGTAACAGAGCGTTTATTGTGCCAAACAAAAAACATAATATTTACAGGTAGGTACAACAAACTTAAACGCACAAAAGTATAACGAAAAACAATTTAACAATTACTAGACTAAAGGCTCCGTTTTCGGAGCACGCACGGTCTCACAATGTGATTTCAATTGCACTTATTGCTACTATATTACACTTATATACAAGATAGTTTTACCTAACTAATGGATACAAAATATATACAGCGTAGCACAGGAACTGCATATTCAGTCTTATGTTTGTGAAAAAATAAAAAAACATTTAAATTTAGTACTTACTTACTAAACTTATACTAATGATGTGCTTAAAATTAACTTTCTTTATTTACAATGCTATTCTATATCGCTATTTATATTAACTTAATATACTATAATATATTCTTTGGTTATTTACAGGTAAGTAGTTGTATGTATATCTATTAAATACTTATATAACTAGATATGAAATAATAAAAGTTGGAACACTAACATAATATATAGTAACTTATAAATTATAATAATAAAATAAAATAACAAAATGATGGGATAAAACAAAAACGTATTAACAACATATTTGGTGTGAATTGTTATATACATCGGTTAGGATAAAAATAAAAATATATATACTCCCCGACGGGGAATCGAACCCCGGTCTCCCGCGTGACAGGCGGGGATACTGACCACTTTTTTTTTTTTTTTTTTTTTGTAACAGAGCGTTTATTGTGCCAAACAAAAAACATAATATTTACAGGTAGGTACAACAAACTTAAACGCACAAAAGTATAACGAAAAACAATTTAACAATTACTAGACTAAAGGCTCCGTTTTCGGAGCACGCACGGTCTCACAATGTGATTTCAATTGCACTTATTGCTACTATATTACACTTATATACTAGATAGTTTTACCTAACTAATGGATACAAAATATATACAGCGTAGCACAGGAACTGCATATTCAGTCTTATGTTTGTGAAAAAATAAAAAAACATTTAAATTTAGTACTTACTTACTAAACTTATACTAATGATGTGCTTAAAATTAACTTTCTTTATTTACAATGCTATTCTATATCGCTATTTATATTAACTTAATATACTATAATATATTCTTTGGTTATTTACAGGTAAGTAGTTGTATGTATATCTATTAAATACTTATATAACTAGATATGAAATAATAAAAGTTGGAACACTAACATAATATATAGTAACTTATAAATTATAATGATAAAATAAAATAACAAAATGATGGGATAAAACAAAAACGTATTAACAACATATTTGGTGTGAATTGTTATATACATCGGTTAGGATAAAAATAAAAATATATATACTCCCCGACGGGGAATCGAACCCCGGTCTCCCGCGTGACAGGCGGGGATACTGACCACTTTTTTTTTTTTTTTTATAACAAGGCGTTTATTGTGCCAAAAAAAAATACAATATATACAGCGGTACAATAAACTTAAACGCACAAAAAAAAAGTATAACAAAAATAAAGAATTTATGACCTAAACTAAAGGCTCGGAGATCCGGGCACGCACGGTTTAATGCTATGATTGTAAATATATACTGCACTTATTGCGACTTTTAATACTTTGGCTAAGTATAGTTTACTTAATTAGTAATTAGTGTATATATGTACAGAAAGGCACGGGTAGGGAAACTGTACAATCTTTGGTTATATTTGGATGGTTGGAGGTGAGTTATTAGATAATTTCTATGACTACGCTTATGATTTAGTTAAGATGTAATTAACAGTAGTTATTGCGGGTGCTTATGCTACTTATTATTATTACTAGTTAATATTGCACTTATAAATCTAATATCGTACGCGGTTTCTTTAATATACTTTTTGTTAAGGAAGTATTTGTGAATTGTTTGTCTTTGTTAAATCTACTAAATTTGTACATAGCTTGTGGTTATAATATTAGCGAGAGATGGTGTTTGAGTGTACTTATTATTAAGAAAGCAATAGTAAAGAAGGATGAAGAATATAATACAAAAGCATATTAAAATTATGAAAAGGTTAAATTTAAGGTATAAAAAGTAAAATATAATTTCACTCCCCGACGGGGAATCGAACCCCGGTCTCCCGCGTGACAGGCGGGGATACTGACCACTATACTATCGAGGACGGGACGCTGTTTCAATATTTATTATTTGTACATGTACCTGTTAATTTTATTTTCGGAACCACCAATATTTTTCTGGGTCTTCCTTTGCAATAATGTCTTTGTCGTATTTTGTTAGCTTATATCTGAAGCGGATTTCTGGGTTGTCAAAATTAATGTTGCTGTTGTAGAGTATTCTTTTGTCGTATGTTTTTCTATTGTAGTGGTATATGATCGGTTGTTTGTAATTGTCTTGTATCAGTCCGTTGCTGTCAAAGTGTATGAATGATTCTGGGGGTGTATATCCTGTATGTCTGGTTGATTCATGGTATTGCGGGTAGGGGTAAGCTGATGGGTATATGTGGCTATTTTCTAGTATGTTGGGAACGTTGACCCAGTGGTTGCGGATAAGTTTTAGTGTGAATAAGTCTATCCTGGGTATTCTTGCCATTTCGTAGAGTCTGTGGTTACTGTATAGTTTTGTGTAGTTTGATTCCGGTGTTCTGTATTTGTTTAAGCATGCTCTTATACATTTTCGTTCAAGAAGCCTGACTTTTTCCATGGTGCTTGCACTTATGTTGAACCATATCGGTGCTCCGTATGTCAGTATCGGTCTTACGAGAAGCTTATAGCATAGGATTTTTACATTTGTACTTAGTTCTTTACAATAGAAAAGTCTCTTATTTGCTAAGAAGGCTTTCTGTGCTTTATCTGTTTGAATGTCTATGTGGTTATTATAGTTTAGTTTAAAGTCTAGGTGTACGCCTAAATAGCGAACCACGTTTTTATGGGGGATTTTTACTGATCTGTTGTTGGAGTCATGCAGGTGGAAAAGTTTGGAGTGTTTTCTGACGTCATAATTGGCATCGGAGATTGTGGAGATGTAAGGTCGAAAGAGTATTGTTTCACATTTATTGACGTTAATTTTAAGTTTCCATGTATGAAAATAATCTTGAATTTTATTGAATGTTTCCTGTAACTGATTTTGTATTGTCGAGGGCTTATTGTTGTTGATGTATATTAGTAGGTCATCTGCAAAGGCTATTGCTTTCTTGTGTGGTTCGCTATTTATGCCATACATTTGCAGGAGATCGCTTATGTATATACTAAACAGGATGGGGGAATTGACGGTGCCTTGTTGTAGGCCGTTTTTTATATTAAATATTTTTGTAGAGGTGTTGGTCCCCTCTGTTACTTGGAACGATTTTCCGTGTAACATGTTCCATAACATTTTGACCAAATGCAGGGGAAAATTTTTCTTCAGCATTTTGAAGAAGAGTCCGTCCAGCCAGACTGTATCGAATGCTTTTTCGAGGTCGATGAATACCGCCCCGACACAGTCACCTGCGTTTCTTGCCCAACATATATCGGAGGTAAATTTTGTTATCGCGTGGATGGTGGAGTGTTTAAATCTGAAGCCGAATTGTGTTTCTGGAATTATGCTATTGTCTGTACAGAATGTGTTTATTGCGTTGTTTATGATGGTTTCGAATATCTTGCTTATGTTGGGCAAGAGACTGATGGGTCGGTAGCTGGTCGGTTCGGCACCATCTTTACCTTTTTTCTTTAAAGCCACCACTTTCGCTGTTTTCCAGGCTATCGGAAAGTATGCGCGGTTTAAGCAGTTATTAAATATTACTGTGTAATAGGAGATGTACCGGAGGGGTAGCCTTTTTAGTGCTATGTTGGGTATGTTATCGAAACTGGAGGATTTTTTGTTGTTTAGGTGTTTAAATGTATCTCGTAGTTTGGTGTAGGAGGTGAAGAAATTTTTTGGAACTATGTCTGTATTCGGGTTTGATGCGGTATTTTCGTCATGGAACGTGCATACTGTTTTGTCGTTGCGTATGTCTTCGTCCAGTTCATCTCGAATTTTTTGTACTTTCTGTTGAATTATGTTTGTTAGTTCGTGTTTGCCCATGTGCGAGTTCTGTGTGTGAGCCGCTTCGAAATATGCCCCTAATACATTTAGTTTGTCTTGCGTGTCCGTGATTAGAAGGTTGTTCATTTCGTCTGTCTGTATATCGTTTCGGTCTATGTAAGCGTTTATTATATCTGCTTTCGTGTTAGGAATTTTTAGGGTGTCTATGTTGTTTTTGTGTTTCGATCGGAAGATATTGTTTATGGATGGGAAGAGCTCATTGGATTTTTGCGTGGATATTTGTGAAATTCTGTGTTTCCAGTAATTGCTTGTCGAATTTTGGAAGGCTTTTTTAATCTCGTATCTTGTGGTTTTTAGCAATTGTTTGAGTGTGGCTATAGCGATGTCGTATGTACTTGTGTAATTTGAGAATCTTGTTAGTCTGTTTAACAATGTCAGTAAGTGGCTTTTTCGTTTTCTTAATTTTATTATTTTTGTCGTGATATATCTGTCTGTCGAATCGAAGTTGGTGTTGATTTGCGGTACTGCTATATCTATTGCTTGTGTGATATTTCTATTGAGCTGATCTATGTATTTGTCGATTTCGTCTATTGTAAGATTTCTATTATTCTGCATATCTATTTTGCCGTTTTGTTCTAATTGTGAGGAGAATTCTGTCCAGTCAGCTTTATGGTAATTGTATTTTATATAGGGAGTTGTTTCGTCCATTTCCAGGTAGTCGTGGGTACGTATAGATATTGTCATTTGTACTGCTTTGTGGTCGCTGTCATAGTCGATGGAGTCGAGTCTGTCGTGTGCGAGTGTATCATGGAATTGTAATCTGTTGTCAGCTATGCAAATATCAATGAAGGCTCCACTTTTAGGGAAGGATGGTGTCAGAGTGTGAAGTAGGGAGATTCTATATGTTATTTCGTTACGCGAGATCCAGTTTAGAAGAGCTACCCCTCTGTGGTTATTTATGGGATTACTCCACGCGGAGTGTTTAGCATTCAAATCGCCTGCGAGGAGGTAATAATTATTATTTTTGTGTAATTCTAATTTTTCGAATAACGATTGTAGTTCGGCCATGAATTCTTTTTTACAGCTACTAGTCGCGTATCCTGAGATTATAAATAAGTTGTTATTATTTTGGATCTTTATTTTAATTGTGGTGGCTTCAAAGGTGGCATTCTCTACGCCGTTCCGCTGGATAGACTTGAATTTGATGTTATTTTTTATTAGAATGCCTGTTCCCCCAGCCTGTTTAGCTTTGGATCTGTCGTTTCTTAAGAATGTATAATTTTTAAACCTAATTACATGTCTCGGACTTAATTTAGTTTCACAAAGAAGGACCACATCCGGATCGTTGGACGCTAGGTACTCTGTAAGAGATGCCCTCCTTTCATATGATATGAGTGAATTTACGTTGATTTCGGTGATTTTAAGTTTATTGCATCGAAGTTTCTCTGCATTATTTTGCCGTGTGTTGTTGTTCGTGGTGAAATTGAATGTTAAAATTCGAGATCGAGTGCTTGGGCAATTAAGTTGATTTTGTTACTATTTGATTCTAACTGTTCGAAGAATCGGGACATTTGTATTGCGACTGTGGATTCTATTGTTTTTTTAATTTGGTTCAATAGTGGATTTTGGTCTGTATCGGTTGTGTCTACTGTTTTACGCGGTTCGGGTGTGGGTGGGCTCGGTGTGTTGTTCTCTTTGAAGAGCGAGCTAAATGATATGCCTGGTTTAATAAATCTATTTTTTGCTTGGTGGCTTTTCTCTATTTTTTCTTTGGTCGCTAACTTTTTCTCTTCGATCTTTTGTTTTATTTCTTTAATTTTTGGGCATCCTCTATACGAGGCTGGATGTCCGAAACTTTTGCAATTTATGCAGTAAGGGCCAGCATAGTCCTGGCTACCTGACTGTTCGGAGGAGGAGCGTGGACATTCACCCGGGTTATGGGGCACGTTACATTTGACACAACGGTAGTCGAGATTGCAATTAGATGCCACGTGTCCTATTCTCTGGCATCTCTTGCATTGGATGCGGTCCTTCTTTCTGATTTTTTCCCATTTGATTGCGTTGTACAGGACTGTGTGTATGTATTTTAAATTATTTATGTTACTGTCCGGTGAGAGTTGGACAATAAATATCGGTAGTACACGGTTGTTTTCTGTGGCGCGTTTTGTATTAAATTTTTTTACTGCAAGGAATTGCAGTTGGTCTATTTGTTTTGCTTTAAGAGCTTCTAGCACTTCCTCAGTCTCGAAGTGGCCTTCTAGATTTTTAAGTAGAACCGTTATATTTTTTTCGGACTTTGGTGTGTAGGTAAAAAATTTGATGTTATTTTTCTTGATAATATCACATGCTATTTTGTGGTTCTCTATTGTGTTCGTTTGTAGAATTTGTTTGTTGTTGTTTATTCTTTTGACGTGAAAGTCATTGACTGTTTGTTTTAGAGAGTTTACTATTTCTTTGTTTGAGTCTGTGTGTAAAATTATTGGTGGGGGTTTCTGTTTTTTAATAGTATCGGTAATCTTTACGTCTGTGAGGTTTTTATCTTGTATGGAATGTGTCTTATGTGTGTTTATACCTGTCTTTTGTCGCTGGTCGGTGTTTGCGCTGGGCGGGATTTGAATCGGCCTTGGCTGGGGGATGCTGGTGCCCGGTTCAACGTTGGCTGGCCGCTTATTTCCTGGATTGGAAATGTTACGGTCCGGCTTTTCTTCTGCCCGTCGCTTCAGCGCGGCCGTAGTCACGGTCGCTCGTCCTTTTTCTTTCGATGCAGGGACCTTCGTCCAGGTCCCATTGTCCTCTTTAATGGTGGCGGCTTCCAGGTCAGTGCTGGTCGTATCCATGAGCTCCGGTGTGGCAAATTTTCTTGCTTCGACGGCGTGCAGTTTGTCTGTTGCTTCCTTTAATTGCAACGACAATTTTTCGACAATTTGTAGGAGGTTCCTGTTTGCGTTCAGTAACTCTTCGTATGGCGGAAGGGGTTCCATTTTTTTCTCTCTCTCTTCTGGTTTCGATGAGATAATAGGTACTGGTGATGATTCCTTTTCCTTGGTCCTTGATACGTTTGAAATTTTTGGTATCGGATTTAGTCTTTTTGGATTTTTTTTCATTGTTGCACTTTTGACAAGAAGTGCAAACGCTTCATTGGTGAGTGTGTCTATTTTTGTAATAGTGTGGTGGGCAGTCAGTATAGGCAGCACCTTATTCTCTGTCCTTATATTGCTTTTCGTTGTATCACATACTGGTTCACTCGTTTTTTCTTCTTCATTTGCGTGTGGTTGAAGATTAATTTCTTTCGAAATTTTATTTGAATCACGCTTTTCCCACTTTACCAGCGCTATTTGCTTTTCGCTTTCGCGTTACTGGCACTGTTCACTCACGCACTTATGGAAGTTTCTCTGTCACTATCTGGGTCGTACCTGCGTCGTTGTCCCTTCGGCTTTCGGGATACTGACCACTATACTATCGAGGAGGGAACGGTCTTTTTCTGTTTTAAGAACTATGTAAAACTATTATTGGTCATTTACATGTTTCCGTGCCACCAGTACTTTTTAGGGTCTTGTTTTAATATTGTGTCTCTGTCGTATTCCGTAAGATCGCATTTGTATCGTATTTCTGGATGGTTGCCGCTGATATCGCTATCATAGACTAGCCTTTTGTCGTATGTTTTTCTGTTGTAGTGGTATATGATCGGTTGCATGTTCTTGTTTTGTATAAGTTTGGTGTTGTCAAAGTGTATGAATGATTCTGGGGGTGTGTATCCAGTTTGTTTCGTTGTTTCATAGTATTGTGGGTTTGGGTAAACTGAGGCGTATATTTGACTGTTTTCTGTGATGTTGGGAATGTTTGCCCAATGGTTGCGTGTGAGTTTAATTGTGAACATGTCGATCCTGGGTATTCTGGCCATTTCGTACAGACTATGGTTGCTGTACAGTTTTTTGAAGTCGGATTCCGGTGTCCTATATTTACCTAAGCATGCTCTGATACACTTTCGTTCAAATAGCCTGAGTTTCTCCATCGTGCTTGCACTGATACTAAACCAGATTGGCGATCCATACGTCAGAATTGGTCGAATTAGCAGTTTGTAGCATAATATTTTGACAGTATTGTTTAGGTCTTTGCAATAAAATAGTCTTTTGTTGGCCATGAATGCTTTTTGCGCTTTGTCAATTTGGATATCTATATGGTTGGTGTAATTTAGTTTAAAGTCCAAATGTATGCCCAAATAACGAACAACATTTTTGTGCGGGATCTTTTTGGATCTGTCCTGAGCGTCATGTAGGTGGAATTTCTTAGTGTGAGTTCGTACGTCATAGTTTGCGTCGGAAATTTGGGAAATATATGGCCGAAAGAGTATCGTTTCACATTTGGTTAAATTAATTTTGAGTTTCCAAGTATGAAAATAGTCCTGGACTTTGTTGAATACTTCTTGTAGTTGTTTCTGGATTATGGAGGGCTTGTTGTCGTTCACGTAAATCAGTAGGTCATCTGCAAATGCAATTGCTTTTTTGTGTGGTTCGTTATTTAGGCCGTACATTTGGAGTAGGTCACTTATGTATATGCTAAATAGGATGGGGGAATTGACCGTGCCTTGTTGTAGGCCATTTTTAATTTTGAAAATTTTTGTGGAGGCGTTGATCCCCTCTGTTACACGGAACGATTTTCCATGCAACATGTTCCACAACATCTTTACTAGGTGAGATGGAAAATTTTTCTTTAGCATCTTAAAGAACAGACCGTCCAGCCAAACAGTGTCGAACGCTTTTTCCAGGTCGATGAACACCGCTCCGACACAGTCGCCCGCGTTTCTTGCCCAACATATGTCGGATGTAAATTTTGTTATTGCGTGGATAGTTGAATGTTTGAATTGGAAGCCAAATTGTGTTTCTGGGATTATGTCATTGTCTGTGCAGAATGTGTTAATTGCGTCGTTCACTGTGGTTTCGAATATTTTACTTATGTTGGGCAAGAGACTGATTGGACGGTAGCTGGTCGGATCGGCGCCATCTTTACCTTTCTTTTTCAGAGCCACCACTTTCGCGGTTTTCCAAGCTGTAGGGAAATATGCACGATTTAGACAGTTGTTAAATAGAATTGCATAATAATAAATATATCGAGGTGGTAGTCTTTTTAAAACTATGTTTGGTATGTTGTCAAAGCTGGATGATTTTTTGTTATTTAAATACTTGAATGTAGATTTCAGTTGTATAAAAGATGTGAAGAAGTTTGGCGGGATTATGTTCGCGTCTGGGTTTGCTGCGGAGTTTTTGTCGTGAAAAATGCATACGGTTTTATTGTCTCGTGCGTCTTCATCCAGTTCGTTTCGTAATTGTTGTACTTTTTGTTTTATTAGGTTTGATAATACTTGTTTACCCATGTGCATGTTCTGAGTGTGTGCTGCTTCGAAATGAGCCCCTATTATGTTTAATTTGTCAGATGTGTCGGTTATTAGTAAATTGTTTTTTTCGTCTGTCTGTATGTTGTTGCAGTCTATATTGGCGTTTGTGAGTATATCTGTTTTTGTGTTAGGGATTTTGAGGGTGTCTATGTTGTTTCGGGATTTTGGACGGAAGATGTTGTTGATGGATGGAAAGAGTTCTGTAGGTTTGTGTGTGGATATTTCTGAAATTCTTTTTTTCCAATAGTTACTTGTGGAATTTTGAAATGCTTTTTTGATTTCGTATCTCGTGTTTTTCAAGATTTCTTTCAGTATAGCTATTAGGATATCATTTGTATTTGTGTAGTTAGTGATTCTTGTTAATCTGTTTATCCGTGTTATTAGGTAACTTTTTTGTTTTCTTAACTGTTTTATTTCTGTTGTAATGTATCTGTTTGTTGAATCGTAGTTGGTGTTAGTTCGTGGTACTGCTGCATCAATTGCTTGTGTAATGTTGGAGTTGAGTTGGTCAATGTATTTGTCGATTTCTTCTGTTGTGAGATTTCTGTCGTCTGGTATGTCAGTGTTATCGTTTTCTAATAATTGTGTTCCGAATTCTCTCCAGTCTGCTTTGTGGTAGTTATATTTTACGTCCGGGGATGTTTCGTCTATTTCAAAGTAATCGTGGGTTCGTATCGATACCGACATGATTACTGCTTTATGGTCACTGTCGTAGTCGGTAGAGTCGAGTCTATCGTGTGCGGGTGTTAACTATAATTTGTTAACTATAATGTGTTATATAATTTAATGAATTTAATGAATTTATGAAAATTTAATGAATTCTTATTTTTCTGCAGATGAAAAGGATGCAAGTACTTATTTTAAAAACAAGAAAACACAAGCATAGTTAATATATGTGTAATGTGTACGCACTCATCAACGGCATAGAATTTGTATTGATTTTAAGTGTAAAGAAAGTAAACTATTGGTTTATAGTGTATAGAACTGTTATAATATACATTCATTAGTGACACGAGTAATAAAAATAATATTACGTATAGAAACCAAAATAATTTTACTACAATTCGTATTTTTGTAATACATTCTTCATAAATATTATTTTCACCGTTCAAATACACGCGCCGTATGCATTTGTAGCCTCCAAAACACCCGTAGTAAAAATAAAGTATACGGAATATTCAGTTCTTGCTTATACGGCTAAATTCGTGAACTATCGGTAATATTGAGCGCGACACCGAAATGGTACGGGGGCCACTGTGGCCCCCCGAGGCCTAAACAGAAAAGCCAATAAGATGCAATGTCTGTAGTAATCTTAAGTCTGTGGCCTGGAACAGCTCCTACTTCATTTTCAGCACGGAACAGAACCTACTTCATTTTTAGCAGGAAACAGAACCCCTCTCTGATAGTATATATATCAGTGCGACACCCCCTGGGAAAAACTAACTGGCAACGCTGTCCGTATGTATGTAGTACTAAAAGAGTCGAACAGAAATTTGATTTTACACTTCATGACTGAGCGTTCATTGTTCATCGAGTCTTCCATCAACTAATTCGCGTTTGCGCTACGTGCAGTGTGTAACATCGATATGTCAATACTTATAAAGTACGAAATTTGATAAAAAGTATATGATGTCGTAGAATAAGTACGCGGAGATATTCACGAAGTAATCGTAGCTTGGATAGTGGTTAGGTTATGAAAAAGTCGAACAAATACTGGACAGGTGTGGGTAACATTTCAACGTTGTGTTTGTCCGAGGTGAAGAGGGATCGTAGAGATCTGGAGGACGGTCTTCCGACCTTTTACATGAAGGAACAAGATATTCCTGAGTATTTGGAAGGCTGTGGTCTAACCACCTGTACAGCCGACATGCCTGAGGACGTATCCGCCCTGCGGGATATCAAAGAGCAGATGAAAGAAAAAAAGCTGTCCTCCGCGTCCATAGCAGGCCTCGACACTAAGAAAACGGTAACCGTCAAACACCCCGAGTCCAACAAGCCAAAACCTACCACGAAAAAAGGTAAACCGATCCAGGCCGACTTGGATGTCGCCAAAGAGTTCATAAGATGCAGGGATGAGTGCGTGAAACGGCTGGATTTGAGTAAATCGAGCATCACGCATCTGCCCAGCACCGTGCGAGATTTGACGCACCTGGTCGAATTCTATCTGTACGGTAACAAGCTCGCAACTTTGCCACCGGAGATTGGTTACCTGGCGAACCTGGAGACACTGGCTTTGAGCGAGAACTCGCTCACCAGTTTGCCGAGCACATTAGAAAATCTGAAGTCCTTGCGAGTACTGGACCTCAGGCATAATAAGTTGAATGAAATACCCGATGTTGTCTATAAATTAACTAGCCTGACGACTCTGTATCTGCGCTTCAATCGCGTCAAGTATGTCAGCAACAACATCAGAAACTTAACAAATCTAACGATGCTCAGCTTGAGAGAGAACAAGATCAAGGAACTTCCGGCGGGTATCGGAAAGTTGGTCAATTTGATAACGTTCGACGTGTCCCATAATCATTTGGAGCACCTGCCCGAAGAGATTGGGAATTGCGTTCAATTGTCCACTCTCGATCTGCAGCATAACGAGCTTTTGGATATTCCAGATACAATTGGGAATTTAGTTTCTTTAACGAGATTAGGTCTCAGATACAATAGATTAACCAATATCCCAAAATCGTTGGCAAACTGTAAATTAATGGACGAGTTCAGCGTCGAAGGGAACCAAGTGTGCCAATTGCCTGATGGGCTGCTGTCGAGTCTTTCAGATTTGACGTCGATCACACTATCCAGAAATGCCTTTACTGCATATCCATCGGGAGGACCAGCCCAATTTACAAATGTTTATTCCATCAATCTCGAGCATAATAAGATCGATAAAATACCTTATGGTATTTTTTCCAGAGCAAAAAATCTGACAAAATTGAATATGAAGGAAAACCAATTAACTGCTCTGCCTTTAGATATCGGTACATGGGTCAAAATGGTCGAATTGAATTTGGGTACGAATCAGCTAACAAAGATTCCAGATGATATTCAATGCCTTCAAAGTTTGGAAATCTTGATACTTTCTAATAATTTGTTGAAACGTATTCCTGCCAGCATAGCGAACTTACGCAAGCTCAGAGTATTAGATCTCGAAGAGAATAAGATCGATTCTTTACCCAATGAGATTGGTTTTCTACGAGACTTGCAGAAATTAATCTTGCAAAGCAACCAAGTGACTACTTTGCCAAGAGCGATTGGTAACTTGACAAATTTAACATACTTAAGCGTAGGAGAGAACAATCTTAACTATTTACCCGAGGAAATTGGTACGTTAGAAAATTTAGATTCACTGTACATAAACGATAATGCAAACTTGCATAACTTACCATTCGAATTAGCTTTGTGCACAAATCTCAGTATTATGTCAATTGAAAATTGTCCACTTTCACAAATCCCACCTGAAATAGTTGTCGGAGGTCCTTCTGTAGTGATTCAATATTTGAAAATGCAAGGCCCTTACCGATCTATGTAACAAAATTAGAAAATTGTCTTTCGTATGAATTGGATGTCGATTCTTAGTAAGAGTGATACAGAAACAGATGATATTTGATACAAATATTTATTAACTTAAATTCTCACCATAATGATCTCACATCAATAAAAATTCTATGGAATATTATCGATATATAATATATGAAAATATGTATTCTCATAAAATGAATAGAGATACCGTTTTCAATATAAAAATGAAGAAACATATGTACAGATATATTATGAAATTGGTGCTGAATTTGGAAATCTGCACAATGACTACAGAAACTATAAAAGAATAAAATCATAATAAGCAGAGGTGTGCCAGAACCCGGAAATGTCGGGTCGGGATGGGACGAGTCGGGTTCTCGAAAATTTCGAGATTCCCGAATATTCTCGGGAATAATCCCAAAAATTGTCGAGAATCCCGATAAATTCGAAAACCCAAAAATTTTCGGGAATCCCGAAATTTTTGAGAACCCGTCCAGATCCCGAATAAAATTCTCATCCTGCCCCAACCCGACATTTTCGGATTCCCGCACACTTCTAATAATAAAATATTTTAGATACAGTAATAATATAAATTATACCGACACTTTTATTAGTATAAAGCATAGTTTATAATACTCCACTCGTTTATTTTGTTCTTTGTATGTATGTTATTTAATGATACAATGAACTGTAATAATAGTTGATGTAATATGTTTTAATTTGTATGTTATACATATACATTTTGCATAACAGTTCTCTTATAATTTCTGAAATGAATCTAGCATATAAAATTTTGTAGCAGAGCCCATAAGTTTTCAATTATACACAGATACCTGAAAATACTATCCTTAGAGACGTAATTATTATTTTTGAACATTGTATTAAATGCGAAGAAGTAAGATAAAATTTGTTTAATTTAAGGAGGCATAAAAATTAAGAATCGGCATCAATCAATTTAGATTTTAGTTACTGCTATTCATTGCCATATGAATCAACAAATTTTGCTGAAAAATTATACGATAATACGAGGCTTGTTAATTAGTGTGCAACATGTTATTATCAGTTGAAAATTTTAATAGTGAAAAGTTTCGAGAATGTTGCTCTTCCAATATGAAAGATAGCTATTTATATGATTTAGCAGACTGTAATGAATAATGTATTATTTTTTTATTTCTAAGATTAAATATAAACGATTTTATATTAAAGCACTTTAAGAGAAAACGATAAAAAAGCTGATTTTCATGAAGAAAAAGTACATTACGAGATAATAGCACTATATTTTAACAGTAATTTTTACTTTTGCATTTGCTACATAAGTTGCAATAATCAGTGGCAATTATGAACTATATTTAAGTGTATACTCCTATGATGTAGTTAAAGATTAAATGGCATATGTGTTCTTTAATTAATTAGTAAGTTATCATTCTAACTGTTAATGCAATTAAAATTTATAATTGAATTATTAATGTGCTCTCATTCATTGAAAAAGCTGCCAAACCTAAGCATACAATTATATAGTATTAGCATTGTATTCTTGTAACATTGTGTTTTGCTAAGTTCCATACATAATAGTTTACTATTCATATGATTAAAGTAATATGGTTTTATTTTATTTACTTCATTATAATGTGCACATCATGTATTTATGTGTACGCGTGCGCGCGTGTGTTTATTTTAATTGCATTATTTTTTACAACTAAACATGTTTATATATATAATATATATATATATATATACTTTGTATCACACCTATAATACTTCAATGAATGGATTTTATTTATAGATGAGAATATATTGATTTTTTAAACGTATAACATGCTCTTGCACACGTATGACTCGATAAACAATACCGGTATCCTATTTTGCCATTTATAACATAATAGCTGAATTAGAAATATTTTTTCATAATTTGTTTATTATGCAATGGCTGTGCAATAAGACGTTAAACAAAATTAGCACTATTTTACTTACATTAATTGTAACTCTAATTGATATTGTATTAATGTATTATAAAATATATAAATATATTTTACATTTTAATTAGTGCTATTCAAATTCTATTTCAACGGAAAATCGATGCTATTGAAAGTATATGAAAATATTTGAAAAGTAAAATGGAACTTTATAAACTTTTAATTGTAATTAAGAAGTTGTAATGTCTATTCTATAATTACTTATTGATGTATATGTAAATGTATAATTTGTTATGTGTCTATTTACAGTTTTCCTATTCTAGTTATGTTTCCAGAATATAATTGTGGTAATGTATTTGAATTATATAAGACTTTGTCTTTCAAACTTCTACAATTTGTCCATAAAATAATAAAGGTTGATAATAATGTTGCATAATGATAATTTCTCCGGATTTCGTATTAAATTTTCTTTTTATGCAAGTGACTTTTTATATATACGTACAATTATTTAATTATCGATCCGAACAATGAATGTCAATTTATAAAGTTCAACTCGATGTTTACTTTTTTCATTATATCTACGTGTATGTTGTACGTATGTATCAGTAGTCGTATATTATAATTTATGGAATTTCTATAACATTTATCCGTATCGCTAAAGACATGTACAAATTTTTGGTTCTATTTGGTATTATTTAAATCGTTTTATTAAGATTAAATGTGTATGTCTATTATATATACATAAGGTATTAAATAAGTTTCAGAATACACGCAAATGTTGCCAAAAGCAGTGCTACAATACAAATTGTTGTGATAAACTGTTCAACAGTTTTAAAAAGACATAAGTAATACACTATTATTATATGATTGGAAAATGACTAAATTTGTATAATAAAAAGAAATAGCTATTCTCAAATTATAATCTTGTTGAATAGTCTATTAAGTATGATATAATTTCAGAATAATAATATTATTAATGTAATTCCATGTACATGACTAATCATATAGGACGCTGTATATTTCTAAATAAATAAATACGCTATAAACGTTTTTTGACCTTTGATTTAATTGCCCCTTCGTATATAATTATTTATAACTTAATATAAAACATAATTGCGTCACAATGTTAGCTTTATCAACATATTTTATTCAGTGTCCTTAATTTTTGTATTACTTTTTAAATTTCAAAGAAACGATGCTTTGCTTTTTTAAAGTAAATTTTCCAAGTCGTATATTGCTTATCACACGTGGACACTGTAATTAAAAATTAATATATAGATAATTTCCAAAAATATTCATTAACCGAAATAAATAATTATTGAATCAAATTCATTTTCAACCTTTTTAGAAGTATCAATGCTCGTAAAGTTATTCGTAGATGTTTTAATATTCTTTCCCGTTGTTGCGAGAGGGCGATTCTTCAAATATTTTCCGGCGCTTTTAAATCCTTTATTTGTTTTTGATTTTTCATGTGTAATTGTATTGTAAATACTTTGAGAATTTTCTAACAAGCTTACTAATCTAAAATTTACATGAAAATGGCCAAGCAATAAAAATTATGTTTATAAATAAAAGTGATCAGCCTTTTTAAACAATTTAAAACTAATACCTTATAAGGTGTAATATTTCTTCCGAAAATGATTTCAAATTATCTAAGATGTACGTAGCATTTGCTATATCTTCTTCAATATCGTCATTATGAATGAGTTTTCTTTGGTTATTAATATTATTGATTTCATTTTTCAATTCTGTAACTCTATCTTCCTCGATTGTATTAATGGGTTTTGCATAATTGTATTGCACAGTACTGTATTTACAATTGTGACAATCAATTATTTCTGTAAAACTAGGATTTCGCTTGAAAATAATACTAAAATTATGTTCCAAATGAAAGTCCCATACTTCATTACAAAATTTATCTTCTACTGTCCATACAGTACTATTTATATTATTCTATAACAAATTCAATAAAAGTTTATTTATTCATGTATATATATAATAATTCATTCTTATTATCTTTCTACCATTTTCTCCCGTTCTTCTTTTAATACTGTTTTCCTTCGTTTCAGTATTTCTTGATTTGCACTCAAAAGATTTTTATAAACCTTCAATTCTATATTTTTACAAATGTTTTCTGTTAACTGTAAATCATTTCCTTCATAAATTGCCATTATTTTTTAGATATAATCAGGAGTAGTTTTCAAACATAACTCTCTGTTCGTATTATGGTCAGAGAGGAATCCTGTATGATCCTGGAATAATGAGAGTGCTCACGGCTCACGCCCAGGGCTTTGCCGTGCCCGGCACAGTGCTGCCCCCTAGTCTAAATCTAGCCTGGATCAAATCCTACCTCATCTTTTTACGCCCTCTAACGCATGGATCAAAACACAGACCACAGACTTAAGATACCTACAAGATACTCTTGTTCTAATGAAACTGTGCATACTAGTGAGAATTGAATATCTTGTATACTCCAAATGTTCATGCATAAAAGTTAATCTGTATTTCGAGCACTATTAGCTATTTTTACTAAAAAATTGGGTGGTGAGGTAACCAAACATATTATCGTTATAATCGTTAAACAAACAGAAATAATAAATTCATTACTTACATTTTTTCAATATAATTATGCTTTGTAATATTTATGTATCATAAATTATGCTGGATCTCGAGTTTTATTACTTACTTCTACTAAAAAATTAGATGGCAAGATGGTCAAGGGAGTGCTTGTCGACATCATCGACAAAAGGAATTGTTACAAATATTAACCACCTAGAGATAATAAATTTATCAGTGAATTGTGTTCGATAAATTAATGCACGCGAATATTCATGTGTTAAAAGATATTGAATATCTCGAGTTCCATTACATATTTTTACTAAAAAATTAGATGGTCAAATAGTCGCGGGAGTGCATGTCGACATAATTGGCAAAAGCAATTTTTATAAACATTATACAGCCAGAGATAATAAATTTATTCATTACATTTGCTGGATATAATATTGTTTGGTAATATTTATGTATTAAAAGTTACTCTGAATCTCGAGTACTGTTAGCAATTTTTATTAAAAATATAAGATGGTAGATAGTCAAGGGGATGCTTGTCGACATCGTTGGCAAAAGGAATTGTTATAAACATTGTTCAGCTAGAAATAATACATTTATCAATAATTATTATCACGGCAATCGAGATCTACCGAAATTAGTTGGGGTGGGGAACGTTGCGCTTCGCTGCGCGCTGCGCATCGTTACCTACCTAAGCCCACGGAGCGCGCTCCGTCAATCAGTCGGGCCGGGCCCTCCGGCAGGAGCGGATGGGCTCCGGGACCAGGAGGGTCTTCGGCTACCTTGGGCTGACCAAGGATCTTCCAGCGGTACCCTGGCCTCTCCTGTCTGCCTCGGGGATGACCAGGGGTCCTCCAGCGGTACCATGGCCGCTCCTTCCTATCTTGGGGATGACCAGTGGTCTTCCAGTGCTACCCTCGTCTACCTTCAGTTGGCATAGGGTTGACCAAGGGTCCTCCACCAGTGGCCTACCCTGGGTTGACCAGTGGTCATCCAGACCTACCCTTGCTTACCTTGAGGCTGACCAGTGGTTTTTCAGAGCTGCCCTTGCCTACCTTCAGCTGGCTTAAGGTTGACCAAGGGTCCTCTACCAGTGGCCATCCTGAGCTACTCTGGCCTACCCTTGCTTACCCTGAGGCTGACTAGTGATTCTCCAGATCTACCCTTGCCTACCTTCAGATGGCTTAGGGTTGACCAAGGGTCCTCCACCAGTGGCCTACCTTGGGTTGACCAGTGGTCATCCTGAGCTACTCTGGCCTACCCTTGCTTCTCCAGAGCTGCCCTTGCCTACCTTCAGCTGGCTCGAGCTTGACTAAGGGTCCTCCACCAATGGTCTACCATTGTCTACCATGGTCTACCTTTAGCTAGCTTAGGGTAGTCCAAGGGTTATTTAAAACTTCCTTGGCCTACTTTAAGCTGGCTCGGGGTGGGCCATGGTCTCCTCAATCACCTTCAATGCTGAGGATGCCTGAGAGACTTGTTCATTCCGGATCTTCTTCGGCCTATGCAACTTCATACTGTGTGGAGGGCATGTCAACGCTACCGATGCTGGCGACGGGCAATCATTACTCTTCGTGTTGGAGTGACGGGTGTCGTGCTGATCGGTTCAGAGAGGGCGATCGTTGCAGTGGCTTCGCATCTTCGGTGAGTCATTTCGTCACTACCTTGTCACTGTAGTTGTTTGTAGAAATAGAGTAGTTGTAGAGTGTAAAAGTAGTTAGTTGCATGCATGGGCAGGCCTCGCCGCCCCAACGATCAGCCGAGATGGGAACGTCCGCGATTTTCACTAGCGTTGCGAGAAAACCACGCGTTGCATTAGTCGATTTTGAACAGAGATTAAAGTTAACATTACGATATGGATTGTTTAGAGCATAGCGTTGCGAATCAAAAATAGTCGCGGTTCAAAATTACATTTCATTTTTATGACTACGTTTTTAAAATTCATATTGTTGTTGGTTTACAAATAATTAAAGTAATCGTTTGTTGGCTCTCTGTTCATTGAATTAGCGTTGCGCACAAAAAGTTCGCGTTTGCTTTCGAGTCTTTCGACTTTTCAGGCTCCCATGCTCGAGCTGCAACGATCAGCTGTGAGATGGGCACATCCGCGATTTCGAGTAGTGTTGCGAAACAAATTGTCACACGCGTTGTACTAATATCAATTTTTAAAGTTGATTAAATGTCTAGTTAATGATGCGAATAAATAGTCGCGATTTAATGTAGTTTTAAAGATACCGATCTACAATTTTAGAAGTTAGAATTTTAAATTTCTTATTTAAAAAGCATTTTGAATTCAGATTTGTTGAATTAGCGTTGCGCATCAAAAGAATCGCGTTTGCAATAGAATGATTCGATATTTCAGGCGCCCATGCTCCAGTTGCAACGATCAACTGTGAGGCGGGCACATCAGCGATTTCGAGTAGCGGTGCAAAACAAATTGTCGGGATGGGGCCGTAGAAGCAGAAGAGGGTTTATGCCAAAGATCCCCGACAAACTTTCACTCAAGAGAGCAATCATTGCAGTGCCTTCGCATCTTTGAGTGAGTCATTTCGTCACTACTTTGTCACTATACTTGTCTGTAGAACTAGAGTAGTAGTAGAGTATAAAAGTAGTTAGTTGCATGCATGGGCAGGCCTCGCCGCCCCAACGATCAGCCGAGATGGGAACATCCGCGATTTGCACTAGCGTTGCGAGAAAACCACGCGTTGCATTTAGACAATTCTGAACAGAGATCAAAGTTAGTCAACCTTCCAATTATAATCGCAGCTTCTATCAGCGATATAGCTGGTTAAAGTATAGTGTTGCGAAACAAATAGTCGCGATTCGTTTTGCAGAAGCTGTAGAGTAAATTTTTTTTGGATCTCTGTTCATTGAATTAGCGTTGCGCAGCAAAAGTTCGCGTTTGTTTTCGAGTCATTCGACTTTTCAGGCTCCCATGCTCGAGCTGCAACGATCAGCTGTGAGATGGGCACATCCGCGATT
This sequence comes from Sphecodes monilicornis, assembly GCA_913789915.3. Taxonomy (NCBI): domain Eukaryota; kingdom Metazoa; phylum Arthropoda; class Insecta; order Hymenoptera; family Halictidae; genus Sphecodes; species Sphecodes monilicornis. The sequence goes on along the minus strand of OU565301.1, from coordinate 5,427,008 downwards.
TCGAGTAGCGTTGCGAAACGAATTAACATACGCGTTGTACTAGTATCTATATTCAAAGTTGATTAAAGTTCGAGTTAACGTTGTCAATAAATATTCGTCATTTAAAATAGTTCTAGAGATACCGATCTACAATTTTAGACGTTAGAGTTTTAAATTTCTTATTTAAATAGCAATTTGAATTTCGATTTGTTGAATTAGCGTTGCGCATCAAAAGGATCGCGTTTGCATTAGAATCTTTCGACATTTCAGACGCCCATACTCCAGCTGCAACGATCAACTGTGAGATGGGCACATCCGCGATTTCGAGTAGCGTTGCGTAACAAATATTCACACGCGTAGCACTAGTATCAATTCTTAGAATTTGTTAAACGTCTAGTTAATGTTGCAAATAAATAGTTGCAATTTAAAGTAGTTTTAGAGATACCAGTGTAGAATTTTAGACGTTAAAGTTTTACATTCCTTATTAAAATAGCATTTTTAATTTCGATTTGATGAATTAGCGTTGCGCATCAAAAGGATCGCGTTTGCATTAGAATGTTTCGACGTTTTAGGCGCCCATGCTCCAGTTGCAACGATCAACTGTTAGATAAGAACATTCGCGATTTTAAGTAGCGTTGCGAAACAAATTGTAACACGCGTTGTAATAGTATAAATTTTCAAATTTGACTTAATGTCTAGTTAATGTTGCGAATAAATAGCCGCGATTTAAAGTAGTTTTAGAAGTACCGATCTAGAATTTTAGACCTTAGAGTTTTAAATTTCTTATGTAATTTGTAAGAATGGTAATACTTAATATTGTAAGACTTTCAAAGTTCAACTCTACCAAATTGATACAATATTTTTGTCTAGAAATTTATATTTTTGTCTAGGAATTGATATTTTTGTCTAGAAATTGATATTTCTGTCTTGCAATTGATATTTCTTTCAGGAAATTAATATTTCTTTCAAGAAATTGATATTTCGTTCAGGAAATTGTTATTTGTTTCAGAAAATTGTTATTTATTTCAGGGAATTCTTATTTATTTCAGGGAATTGTTATTTATTTCAGGAAATTGTTATTTTTGTCTTGAAATTGATATTTTTTTCAGGAAATTGATATTTTTGTCTTGGAATTGGTATATTTTCAGAATCTTGATATTCTTGTCTTGAAACTGATATATTTTCAGGACACTGATATTCTTGTCTTGAGATTGATATATTTTCAGGAAATTGATATTCTTGTCTTGAAACTGATATTTCTGTCTTGCAATTGATATTTCTTTCAGGAAATTAATATTTCTTTCAAGAAATTGATATTTCGTTCAGGAAATTCTTATTTGTTTCAGGAAATTGTTATTTATTTCAGGGATTTCTTATTTATTTCAGGGAATTGTTATTTATTTCAGGAAATTGTTATTTATTTCAGGGAATTCTTATTTATTTCAGGGAATTGTTATTTATTTCAGGAAATTGTTATTTTTGTCTTGAAATTGATATTTTTTTCAGGAAATTGATATTCTTGTCTTGAAACTGATATTTCTGTCTTGCAATTGATATTTTTTTCAGGAAATTGATATTCTTGTCTTGAAACTGATATTTCTGTCTTGCAATTGATATTTCTTTCAGGAAATTAATATTTCTTTCAAGAAATTGATATTTCGTTCAGGAAATTGTTATTTATTTCAGGGAATTCTTATTTATTTCAGGGAATTGTTATTTATTTCAGGAAATTGTTATTTTTGTCTTGAAATTGATATTTTTTTCAGGAAATTGATATTTTTGTCTTGGAATTGATATTTTTGTCTTGGAATTGATATTTTTGTCTTGGAATTGATACTTTTGTCTTGAAATTGATACTTTTGTCTTGAAATTGATACTTTTGTCTTGAAATTGATATTTTTGTCTTGAAATTGATATTTTTGTCTTGAAATTGATATTTTTGTTTTGAAATTAATATTCCTCCGATCGGAGTTCCCTCAGGGGCTCACTCACGGGATGGGGCCCGTGAGTGGGTACGGGGACTCGCGTCCCCGGGGTCACCCGAATCGCCTATACGTCGTTGCGTCCACATATCATTAGATTTGGACTCGATGTGGTGTCGATTTTGATTCAACTGGTTTTCGATTCTGTTTCGATTTTGTTTCATTTGGTTTTCGATTCTGTTTCGTTTGGGGTTGTTCATCTTGCTCTTGTTAGTCAGGTCGCACTCGAGTGCGGAGTTAGCTTTGCTCTCATGAGCATAGGTAGGCCGTACTCGTGTACGGGGTTTAGTGTCATGTATGTATGGCATCTTTACCGTCGTCTGTTCATCGTCTTCTTCTAATTTGGTTCATACATTGTATTGTATCCAACTATGATTAGTCTGCTTCAGTTAGAGTTAGAGTACAACAGCTGATCATCTTCATCGTCGGACGAAGAGGATTCATCGAACGAAGAAAATTCATCGAACGAAAAAAATTCATCGAACGAAGACTCCGGAGTATTTCTAAATTAATTTTAGTGCTTGCGTTAGTTATTAAGATTCTATATCGTCGTTGTAATTATGTCGAGTAATTATTGCCGTAACTTAACTTTGCTCGCTCCGTTTTCCGACTCCGACACAGCCTTCTGCTGTGTCGGCCTTGCTTGCAGGTTCTGAGCCGGTCCAGTTTCGGTATCCGGCGTGAAGTCATTGAGAGGGATGTCTAAGAGACTCGTTCACTCGTCTTCTGACGATCCTCTGTGTTAACGTAATCCTGGACACGCCATGTTCTCATGTCACCCAGTTGCGCCAGAAACCGTTTGAGCGCATCTGTTTGCCATCTTTCTTGGTGATGGAGTGGCGGGTATCGGGCTGGTCGGCTCAGAACTTGTAAGCACTGAACGCGTCGCGTCACCCTTGAACCAGAGCCTTCTGCTCTGGTTCGATCTTGTTTCTCTCTTGGAAAGAATCAGAGCCTTCTGCCTGATTCGCCTTTGGTCCCTCGTGGATCGGAGACTTCTTCTCCGATTCACTCTTTGCCCCGCAATAATTACTCGACATACGCTAAATGGAAAACAAGTCTTTTCCGTGAAAAGACTATTTTTCCATTTAGCGACCTGCGAACTTAGTTTCTAAGAATCGTCGTTGTAAGAAAGGGAAACAGAACGAAGGAAGACTTCGTTCTGACTCCTTTTCGGGTCTCTTGTGCAGCAACCTCCTCGTGGTGAGACCTGGGCAATCGATATTATCCACAATTCGCAAAATGCTATAACTTATAAATTATAGTATCTTGCATGTAGTGGATAATATCGAGCTAATAGCTGCACATTTAGAATTTGAGTAAATATGTATTTCATACTAGAATGTAAGACTTTTAATACTTTCTTCCTTTTCCTATGTCCCAGCTTCAACAATTATTTTCATTTAATAATCCAAATACAAAGTTTTCGTTTCAGAATACATGTAACTCTTGCTCTCGTGAGCGAGTGTTAAATAGATTTGCACTCCTGCAGTAGATTGTAGGTTCTGATGTAGTCTAAATATGATCTACGTACTGAGATGTACGTTACATATCGCATATTATTTCGATATTGAAACATTATTTTATATTCAAATTAAATAATTGGTTGAACTAGTTCTTATCCAGACTAAAAGTTAGTTCTGATTCATGTGTTAGAGGGGGTAAAAAGATGAGGCAGGATCTGTTCCATGTTGCCGCATTACGTTCGTACAAGAAGCTATCGATGCTCGCATCGAAAGCGTCCGAACGGTTTCTATCACAAGGGATGACATAAATGTTTTGTTCTGGTTTTTGAAGCTGTGGAAATTCAGAGGCACGTTGCTTTTTAATCTAAACCACAATTTTATTGAACGATCATTTGAATATTCGATGACATCTTCAAAAATCATTATCATTTTTTAAAATTTTTTATGCGAATATAAAATTGTTAAAAATTTTGCAATTTTCAATTCGTGGTTATTTTTATTACATATATGTGCACCTGATTATATGGATAAAAACCATGTTCACCAAAGCAATTTGCAGAACACACGTGTAGTTTTATTATTATTTTCATCGATTTTATATTATTAACAAATGTTAACTTATCAACATAACTAATTTGAATTTTAATACGAAAGGTATTGTTTTCCGATATGAAAATGTTAAGAAATGTATAAACTTTCGCGGCATGATAATTGTTGCAGTGTACACGAGCACGTTATGAAATCCTTAACAATTTTTTCTGACTCAACGGTTCGTTTGCAGAATATAATTTTTCTCAAACTTTTTCTGTTCTCAATGAGTAGAATGCGTTAATGTAAAAAAATTGACATTAATTATCAATCTTATAAACAATTATGCATATACATTTTTACAAATATCCAACGGTCCAAAGTTGTAGAATCCCACTGTGGTGGTCTTTAGGTATAACTTTTATATGTATAGCTCCGAAATCAAGTATTTATTCGATTATATGCAGCTGAGCAGTGAAATCAGTTATAACAATAAACATTATAGAGTAACTAAAACTGCCTCGTAGAAATAATGGAATCGGTTACACGATATCAAAGTTGATTATTCATTTTGAAAGCTAAGTATTAGCTAATTACTAGTTAATTAATCTCTCACAATAAATAAAGTTATTGTAAACAACCGGTGGGTAAAAATTTATTTAATGACAGTAGATCTGTGAGTATTATTTATATTTGTTTATTACATTTTGATGTAATTATATAGCTATGTATGCACCATTAGATCAAAATGTAATAAAAAAGCTATAAACTATGCATATTATGACGAAATGTAATAACAAACTATAAAAACCAAAACATTAAGAAGGCGTAAAAAGTAACATTACTAAACTTCCGTTAACGATGCATATAGAATAAGTAATTTTTTGATAATTAAAAGAAGGCTTTATAAATGTCATATTCAACATTTAAACTGAAGCATCACGTATGTTTGCTCCCGCCGAATCATATTAAGTACACGCAATGCGAATGGAGTATAATATTTTCTCTTCGTGTTAATAATGCTCAGAAAGTGTGTTTTATCGGTAACGTTGGGTGTTGACACTGAATGGTAATGGAGTCACTTTGGGGTCCTAGGACCCCAAAACCGACGGCCACCGGAATACATTGCATGTCCAGTCTATTCTTATATCTCGTCTGTGGTATAACTAACAAGTAACTGATAATAAATTAAATATTTATTAATTGTAATGACAAGTATTTTAATTTTTTCCGAATTTTTAGTTGCAAACTCTAGTGAAAAACCCGAGAAAGTTCGAAAAAATACAGATTTCGTATCGAAGCTTAATATTCTAGATCAGGCATGTCCAGGAATAGCTCACTTGGACGCGTTTTCGAGGGAGACGCCTACTTTTCCCGACCGCGCGTCTCGCTCCCCGTGGCGGCCGTAGTTCTCCGAGCTCCTCAGGCTCGTGCCTACCGCTTGCGGTATGTATTGCGTGTGGCGCTTTGGGGCGACTCTCATACCCATAGGTTTCCACATCACCCATGAGGTACTATGGTCAATGCGTTTTTTTTTGTCAGTGGCATTCCCTATAGGCCTATTCCACTGCGTCGCACGATAATTTCGAAAAAATAAATTTGGAAAATAGTTTTTATTATACTGTCAAAATTTTACTGACAATTAGGAAAGCATGCTTCAAAACTTTAAGTGAATCGAAGTATTCCATTTTGAGAAATTTTGCCATTCGAATTTTCTCAATGTTCGGATCGACTTATTTGTGCGAATGTTCGTTTTCAAAAATGCGTAGCATTAAAACAGATCAATGTACACTGCTGAGCGATTCCTCGCTATCGTCTTTGATGCGGAGATTGCAAGCTTTCCTAATTGTTAGTAAAATTTTGACAGTATAATAAAAACTATTTTCCAAATTTATTTTTTCGAAATTATCGTGCGACGCAGTGGAATAGGCCTATAGGGGATACCACTGACAAAAAAAAAAAACGCATTGACCATAGTACCTCATGGTCAGAAGTAGCTCACTTGTAGGCAAATTCGAGAGAGATACCTACTTCTCCAGCCCGCGCGTCTCGCTCCCCGTGCCTACCGCTTGCAATATGTACCGCGTGTGGCGGACTGTGCATTATGCTGCAGGGGTGAGGGGAAAGATGCAAGGGGTATCAACTTGTCGGCCATCTTGGATGGCAAACACTGTTGTGCGCTTTATAGGTAGTGTTGGGATATGGTGCAAGATTTCATGCTCGACGATTTCAGCCTCAGTAAAGTAAGATTCTTGATAAAATGGGGTACCTTGAGCACCCAGCAGAATTTTAAAAAATTGGTATGATTTGATTCTAAAAAATGAGTGTATAACATGTGTATTTGTGTATATTTTGTAACTCGTAGAACACATCCTGAAGTCTTTTTGTCCGAAATAGATTGTTTCGAGACATTCCCGCCAATATAACTGTCTCAGGGTTCCACTACCTCTGTCATCATGATATAGATATATTACTGTTTTGGCCGCGCATGCGCGTGAAATCTTGCACCATATCCCAACGCTATCTATGGGCAACTTTAAATACTAGTTGCGCGGATATGCAATGCAATCATGCGGGAAATAGATACACATAATTTATTTATAAATTTATATTGGAGCCGAATGTGCAATACTATATATATATATATATATATATATATATATATATATATATATATACAAAACTAGTTATATATATATAAGAAAACATGAATTTGAATAGGTAAGAATATTATTTAATCACTGTAAATTATATTAATATTTCTACTTTGATTTTATTGAATTTGTTCACTTGGACTTTGAGTTACCTAACTCTCCACAAGTGGTAAAATATAGTCCAATTAGAAGAAAAATTTGAAATATTCCTTTCCATAAAGAGAAACGCACAGTGCACGGTTGTAACACTGTTATTCATATAGTGTTTCATAATTTCTACCTGGAGTTCCCTAGACAAGTCGATCGATTCCGAGAACGGAGCCCTGTATTTTGAGAAATTGCGGCCAATTACGAAAGACAGACGAGCTGTCAGAAGAAATTCAGATACTAGGAGGATAGCATGAATAAAATACGTCGCCGAGGTGTAGTTGGATTGTACATCGGAACCTCAGAGCAGACGTTTCTTACCATCGGCTGAGATGGAAGTATTTCAAGGAAACTACAAAATCTACCAGTCTTTAATGCGTCTCTGTGGATTGTGGCCCTACGATAATTCTATTCTGACAAGGATTCATAGAATCGCTTTCACTCTGGTTTTATTGGGATGTATGGTGAACCAGGTAATGAGACTCTATATTCACTATAGGACGTCTAATTAGAATTAGTTTGATTAATCTACAGAAGGTCCTTTTCGAGCGTTACGCGATTTTTCTAAATCGCTTCGAAATTCGATGAACTAATTTTATAGTCAATTAATTTCCTTTTCATCTAATTTCCTAGTGAACTAATTTTCTACTCAATTTATTTGTCTAGTCAACTAACTTTCTTATCAACTAATCTAAGCAGCTGAGTCGATCTTACTGTTAGAGACAGTGGCGCGTTATGACTATCTTGGGGCAGCTGGGCAAAGTAGAATTTCGGGGCCCCTAAATCGCAACTAAATAACTTTCACGTTAGAAATAAAACAATTGTAAAAACATCTACATATTTATTATTGCATAAAAAGTGAAATAAAATCTCCTTCATTCATAAAAACCTTTTACATAAAAATATAAAATATTTGGTTTGTGTTCGGGGCCCCCTTTTGCTTGGGGCCCCAGGCATTTGCCCAAGTTGCCCATAGGGTAATACGCCACTGGTTAGAGATCACAAACTGAGACTCGTCATTATGCAATATATAAATCGAAATTAGCACTCCATTTGCTCTCAACAATGTCTACATCAACCGTTTTAATTGCTAATGTAATTGTTTCACAAGAAAATAATACATATTGTACAACCCACATATTGTTAAAGTAAGACTTTCGGAAATTAATTCTCAAAGATGGATTTTCATGAAACAATTACGTTCTATTTTTCTTTCTATCTCCAAGAAACGAGATTGTCTGTATTATTACGCGGAAAACTGAATGAAATAATTTTTTTTCAGGTAATAACGATAAAAAATGTGAAAATATCACTGAATGAAATTATTGTGATGTTATCGTTCGGTGCTCAATTGTTATTATATTTTATACGATACTTTACGTCTATCTTGACTTTTCCAACGGTAAGTTAGAGAATATTTTTAATAATCAGGATTGTCTAATTCTTTTTTCGCATGACTTCAGACGAAATACGTGCTTGACAATATGCAAAGCGATTTTATTATGCTGAATGATCCTATCGAAGTAGAGATGTTGTTAAAAGATTCTATTTTGGCAAAACGCATCCTGATGGTATACGTCGGTAAAGACATTCAACAGACAGTAATCGCTAAATAAACAAATATTCAACCACATCATTTCTGCAATATATTATACAAACGTTTCTCGTACAATTGAAGTGGAACAATCATTATATCACATAGTCATTTTTGTAAACTAAATATGAATATAATCGAATCTTTCACTGTGGCGTAATTTTGTAATTTCATTGTTCAAGTATTAGGTCGTGTGGAAAGATCGTTCCTTCCATAAAAAATTAGGAATTAATAAACGATAGAGAAAAAAGGTCACATTTGTACGAATTTTTACAAAAATTGTTGATTACAACATTATAAAAATAGGACCATAGTCTCCTGATACAAAATGGAACGAACTTTCCACTCAATAATAAATTATCAATTCGCATTAAAAGTTATGTGCACTATTGAAATTTTTTTTGACTTTCTCCATTTAAATATGTACAGTATTTCACCGGTAATTGTCCCAAATGTCTCCGACAGAATTGTCCCTGAGTTATCCCCACTAGTGCGGGGTGTACCCCCTTGAGGGGCCGTGAAGCTCGAGAGGCCTCGGTCGCCGAGAAATATGACACCATGCGGCTCGGGTATATCGGTGAGACCACACTAATCCGAATTTCCAACTTCTTTATTATTCATTATTTTTTGATGGGACTTCGATGACCATATTTGTGGCATTTTTCTAATAAAAATGATACCAAATATGGTCATCGAAGTCCCATAAAAAAATAATGATTAATAAAGAAGTTGGAAATTCGGATTAGGTATGTTTACATTTCTCGGTGACCGAGGCCTCTCGAGCTCGGCTGTCCTCTACGTTCGGCAAACCTCAAACAATGATATCCCTCCGGCATAATTGTCCCTCCGCAGACCCGTGTTGTGGACAATTATCGATGAAATACTGTATTTCTGATTAATGAAATCGTTTTAATTTAAAAACTACTTTATTCCGAATTCTAGTTCTGACGTGTACGGGATCATTATGTGTAATTGGAACATTAGGAATGTCCACATTCCTGCACACGGATATACAGATCCGATTCCTATATCTTTTGGGATTTTTTTACGATGAGAAAAATTTGCAGACTGATCTCACTTGTTGGCATATCGTAATTTCAACGATGCATGGTTTGTTAACGATGATTTGCTCGGAAGGAACCATCACTGTTTTTGCCACTCATTTGAGTGGATTGTTAGAAGTCACTAGGTACAATGAATTTTTCCAGACCTTTACACTAGAAGATTTTATTTTTTATTTCAAGATTATTAAGTTAAAATATGGTTAAAATTAGAACGATGATTCCAGAAATAATTGAATAGAGTTGTTTATTCAAGCCCATAATATGACAAAAATTCATTGTCATTTTTATAAGACGGCTGTAATGTTTAATAACTTTAACGGTATGTGCAGACTGTGGATTTTATGCATTTATAACAAAAATCGGATTGTAAGTAGGATGCGGTAGGGGTTCGGGGAAGTAATTAGGAAATGGTTTATCTAAAGGATGGTTCTCCATGATAATGTAAGTCGAAAATGAAGAATAAAAAAATTGTGATTTCGGCTTCGTTATTTAGTTATTAACAATTAAAAATCCGCCTGAAATGCGACAACCCGACCAACAGAGGTGTACGTTACGTCGTCATAGAGGCGCGCGACAGTCTCGTGTCAAGTGAAAAATACATGCTTACCTTCTTGGTTCTCATTTGGGCCCCCAGCGAGGTGAAAATGTTTAACAAATTGATGAACAGGATTAACAAATTGATCGTTGCACGACATTGAATCTGCCTACTCGTTAAAATTCACAAGGGAATTTCTAATATCCGCCCTATGGAATTATCGAGCAGAAGGGATCAATGCCCTTTCGCTTTTTAAATGGTCTCACACAAGTAATTTATTCGAGATCATCGAATGGAATCCTCACGAGTGCAAGTATTCACAAAAATGCACAACGCAATATGCGTACCGGAATCGCGCACAACTAATTCTACTAATTAATGTGAATCCTTTGAGCGTATCCACCAGGAAAACGTTTAAGAACATGTGTTTGCGCAAGAGGAATCGTCCGTTTAGGCAGCGGATTTGAAATTTGGAATATTAGAACGATAGCCCGTGAGACAGATACGGTTCGGTATATAAACACGCTGCGCCAAGCGGTTTACAATTGCAGTCGTTCCAATTGCCCGAAGGATTTTGAACAACAAGGAATCGAAAACTTGAAAGTTTTAGTCCTCTCCTCTCGGCGGCCGGTCAGCTTCCATGGCCGTCCTCTCCCATGTATCCTGAGAGGCGACCAGGTGTAACGCCTGTCCTCTCCTGGGCTGCTGGGTGTCCAATAGCATTGCTTCGTACTGTCCCATTCTGTGGGCGGCTGTGGTCTTACCTCGTTCTCTCCCACAGCGAAGTAACCGCTTCGCGGCAATCCACCGATTTTTATATCAAGTCGTTGCTAACCTTATCAATAACGCGTTACTAGTGGTCGAGAAGCTTCTTGCCCCATGACGTTTTAGAAGGTTCGGGAGGTTTCAGCTGCGTTGTCTAGGCGCGACTCTTTTGTTGCTTGTTCCTCATCTCGTTACAGGGTAAAATAGAAAACAGTGAAACAATTAAAAGAATTCGAGAGCCTCAGTATGTTAACATCAACTTCTTAAAATTATTAGAGTAAGAAACAAATATTTATTGGGGTCCAGTATCTTGCGATTTTTATTTTGCATACAAATCCGCAGTCTAATCATGTGTATAATACATTGAGTCCTGTCCTTCGACTATTTATTTAAAATACTAAAGAATGGTCAATAAACCTTTAAATAAATATTCCTCTAGTTACCGAATGCGAAATGCAATCGACGATGTTGCGACTTCAGCAACATTCAGGATGATAGATATACAACCAGCTGTGGATATACATCGTCGGGCTATTCAGTTAGTATCTTCGTTAAAAAATGATTAAAGTGCTTCATTTATCTTACACATTTCAACAAATCTTTGGCTGAACATCACCTTAGGGGACCAAAGATTTTCAATTATTCTGAATGTAATACTATACATATACATTTTTACGAGAAAACGATAGAACTGTAAGTTCACTGGTTCAAAAGATATACGTGAATAAAATTGTTCGATTTCAAGCGAGTACATGAATAATATCATCTAATGAGCGGATCCGCTGGTGGCATCACATAGGAACGGCTATGTTTAAGTTGTTACGAGCCGAGGGTTAAGCAGGTTACCAAGGTTTTGTTAGTTTTTATTGGGAACTTGGTTTTGTAGACTGGCGGACGTGTATTTCACCGTCGCGTCGAGTCACCGCGTGGTGTTTGGGAATTGGAGATTGGTATCGGCTCTCGAAACGTAAAATAGAATTTGGTACACCTCGAGAGGCTATGGTGTGCTGTTGTAGAAATACTAGTACTGCGATTGAAACATGATGTGAATATAAAATTAAGAGATTCGAAATGTACCAAATAGAAGTACAATATATTCGATATATGTATGCGCCAGTCCACGGTATTAGCTATCCAATAAACCACGTGGCGACCCGACGGTAAAATACATGTCAGCCAGTCCACGGCTTCCTATCTTGTGGCGACCCATTAGTGAAATACACACCGCCCAGTCCACAGTATTACCTATCCAATAAACCACGTGGCAACCCGACAGTGAAATAAACGTGGACCAGTCCACGTGTCCTTACTCTTCCAAAGTGGCGACCCGGTGGTAAAATACACACCACCCACTCCACGGTATTACCTCTACCCAGTAAACCACGTGGCGAGCCGACGGTGAAATACACACCGCCCAGTCCACAGTATTACCTATCCAATAAACCACGCGGCGACCCGACAGTGAAATACACGTCGGCCAATCCACGGCTTCCTATCTTGTGGCGACCCGGTGGTGAAATACACACCGCCCAGTCCACAGTATTACCTATCCAATAAACCACATGGCAACCCGACAGTGAAATAAACGTGGACCAGTCCACGTGTCCTCATTCTTCCGAAGTGGTGACCCGGTGGTGAAATACACGTCGGCCAGTCCACGGATTCCTATCTTGTGGCGACCCGGTAGTGAAATACATGTCGGCTAGTCCACGTGTCCTTACCCTTCCAAAGTGGTGACCCGGTGGTAAAATACACACCACCCACTCCACGGTGTTACCTCTATCCAGTAAACCACGTGGCGAGCCGACGGTGAAATACACGGCGGCAAGTGTGAAATACACACCGGCTAGTTCTCCCAGAAACCAAGTTCCCAATAAAATCTAACAAAACCTCGGACACACATCACCTGCTTAGCCCTCGGCTCGTAAAAGTCGGTTGGATAGATCGTTCGAAAGAAATTCCTTCCCACATTATGTAGTCTATTATAATATTTATAATAACATGAGATCAGTTTTCTATTTCCGTACACGGCTATTAAAATTCACCCGATCTATTATGGAATGATCTAAATTAAATACAACTATTTAAAAAATCGATCCATAAAAAAACCATCGATGATTTCGATATATCGAACTCGAAATATTGATAATAAAAATATCGATATATCGGGAAAATATCGATATTTCCAGAACATCAGTGTGTCGTTGTCATCCCTACGCGTAAGTACAAAGCAATATGGCGGCGTTCTACCTGTTAAACGCGATTGAAATCGAGTAACTTGACTCGCGTCAGCTTGCGTATAACTTTGGAACCAGTAAACTCCACGCACTAAAACTTACTGTTCTATCATTTTCTCGTCAAAATGTACAATATTACATGAAGAAAACTTGAAAATTTTCGGTCCCCTAAAGTGAAGTTTAATCAAATCTTCCAACGACGGAACATTGTAAATTTGTAAAACGAAGGTACACTAAAAAGTACACGGAAGACGTGATGTTAACGTCTCTGTTGATGTTAATAGTAGTTGTTGCATCGTTCGGTGTAAACATATACCGAGTGAGTATCACGATTAAATAAATAGAACTTGAAAATCAATAGTGATAAACATTTATCGTTCTGTCGAAAAAGAAACATAATTATACTGTTCTTCGTGTACTGCAGCTTTATTTGAGTATTACCGAGGTGCAAGACATTGACGCAGTGCTCCTTGCGTTGCAATTCGTTTTAGCATACATGGCATTTATAATTGGTAATAATTATAGCGGGCAACTTGTGGTGGACAATAGCGTTAAGATATTCGAGGAAATGTAAGTCCAATGTTTGTAGAAAGTGTTTGTTAAATTGTTTACAATCTGAAATTGATTGAACAGAATAGAAAAGAAGATTAATATTAGATGGTTAACACTCGTTTGACGACGCTCGGAACCACAAATCTTGACATAAAACATTTGTTTCTTTAATAATTAAAATTGTATGTACTGAAAATGTATCTCATACAACCATATGTCGGATTTAAAGGTATACTAACTCTAGCAAAATGAACTTAATCAAGTAACTTAAGCTACGATCATAATTATACTGGATTTATATGTAAATTGTCTAGGTCGGTTGTAAAAAATAGATATTGCATAAAAATGAATTTTTTTGTAATGATTTCCGTGAATTTCAATCTAGTACTATTAATATTTTGGATAATATTCTTAACTATACAGTGAATTCACGATAAATGTCTAAAACACGAGACCGGCCAGGGAAATTTATCGTAAAGGAAATACTATTTTTCGACCTCTGCCGACGGTAAAGAAGGTCAGCGAAGCTCGAGAGGCTTCGATCACCGAGAAATGATACATTTTTCTCGGCGACCGAGGCCTCTCGAGCTTTTCAGGCCCTTATAGGGTATACGCCACAGCAGTAGGGATAGTTATGAGACAATTAAAGGAAAGATGATTTTGACATTTATCGAGAAAACACTGTATTCCCAAATTAAGTATAGTAATATTCATAATTTCATCCAACATCTTAGTTTTCACAGTTTTGTATTTTTCCCATCCTTTTTATTATTATAAATATATAAAATCCACAGACTAGGTCTAACCATTCATATACGTAGTTACTTACGTAGAGTGAATTAAGAGTGCAGGGTGCATCTAACCGCATCATCTAAATCTAAATTTACCCGTAAACTGTTTGTTTTATAACAAAATATTTTTAATGAAAATTGTTTACATTGAGCATCGGACTATCATACTCAGACTATTTTATCCGACAGTCTGCCATTCGAGTGTTAAACAACAATCCATTATTAATATTACAAAATATATTACAAAAAAGTAATGACGGTATTGAATGAACCAGATACAATTCATTATGGTACCGTATACCAATGAAGATGCAGAAAACAGTACTATTCACATTAATGAAGTCTCAGAAGATAGTAGATTTTAATCTGGCTGGATTGTTCGTTCCATGTTTTGCTGGATTGTCGATGGTAAAAATTGACTGTATTTATATTTTATCACTATATTTTTAGTCTTGCATTTTAACAAATTTTTGTTTCAGATGATAAGCTCATCTTTCTCGTACTTTACTCTGCTTTGTTCGTTCCAGTAAAACATTTAGAAATCACCTTTATGGCACTAGTGATTATTATATTTATATACAATATTTCATTGAAATGTATTTTCAATGAAGCGAATTTTCAGTCAATTGTAATTTCAGTTAGTTTGTGAAATTAAGTAAGAACATTAGTCGAGATAAATACTTCCCAAATACTGTCTTCAATTCTAACAACACTTTCCACATCTGAATAAACGAAGATAAGGATACTTTTTAAACATTTTCATTTTACGTGTTTTATACGATTTAGGCGACCAAATTGCAAATCTAAATAATACACAAGTCACAGCACAAAACTGTAATCTTAAAAGTTGTTACGAGATCCAACTCCTAGACGCATAATATTGTTGTTAGCTGTAATTATGTACTAGTGTATAAAACACAATGTTAATAATGCAGAAAACAACTCCGTGTGCCAAAAAAAGCGATGTCTGATGCAATTAAACGTTTCAAGAAGTTTGGTATCGCCAAGGACCGTCTCCGGAAAACCAAGCTGGTTTTCGTCGAAAATGGCATCAAAATTAACGCCAACAACAACATCGGCGATGTTTTGGAGACCATAGTGGTCCCCTGGGCCGAACAGAACAACCCCACATCAGCAGTGGATCTTTCAACAAGATTCGGCACCGGCCCATCGAGCAAAAACGACACAAGACTTCTGCAGAGCTAGCAAAATCTGCCATGGCAGAAAACCAACAGAGTCTGCCATTAAAGACTGTTACGCCATCTAACGACGATTTTTATTTTAGAAATTATAATTATAATTAACAAATATACACAATTCTATCATTTAAATAACACTCAAAATATTATTTTCAAAATAAATTTTATATTTATATTTGCATTGTTGTTCATAAATTTGAAAAATAACAGAAATATTCCCTAAATAGGAAAGGATTGAAAAATATTTTGTGTATTTCGGAACGCAACTAACGTTCGAAATTCCAATTCAAATTTGACGGAAATACACATTATTGAAGTATAATAAGTATGTAATCTAGATTTAAATGCAAACAATAAATTGGGTCTGAAAGTATATTATTTAAAACAAACTGTACAGTCCTTAAGTTTTAAGCAATCATCGAAAATGAATGAGATCGAGATATTAAGAAAAGTGTTGAATCCTTCTATAAAAATAAGTAAACTTTGTCTGTCATATGTGGCTCGAATTTTTCCCGATTACAAGGGTTCTCCTTGTATAATATTGTATAAACAAGTATGTTAATTATTGAGTTATTATGTCGGCAAATTATTCAATTAATTATTATTACTTTCTGAATGACAGCCCAAATATAAATATAAACTTTATGTTAAAATAATATTTGTATTTTTTATTATCAGCGGCATACGGACAATATTAATAACTGTTCCGATTACATTTGTGACGATCGCACGAACGGTAAGTTTAATAACTACGAAATTCGATGTTATTTACGAAATATTTAATATACAATTTGGTGACACAGAAGTTTCAGATATTGATGTTACCGGTTCACCCTTAAAATATTCATTTGAGGATGTTAATTTTGAAGACAGCATTATCCTGATTAAACAAAATTGGCGCAAGGAGGAGGAAAAATACCTACCATTAAGTAGAACAGAAGCATGGTAAATCTATGCCAATTAGAAATTTATTTTAATTATATTAATGGTACAATCTTATCCCAGTGATGCAGTGAATGCGTGCATAGAGCTTATCACAGATGAATTTCCTCCTATATTCGCACTTTGCGATGGTAACGATAACATAAAAAGTAGACTACTAGGTACAAGCATTCAAAAAGAATGGTTTACTACGTTTGAAGTTTGTTCAGCTGATAATGAATCTTTTGAAACTATAAAGGAATCGTCTTCAGCATTTCTTGAACAACATTTAAAACTTTCACGTGCTCGTGAGACAGATGTAGGTATTATTAAACCCAGAGTAGAATATAATATAAAGCTGTTCTTTATATTCTATGTATTCAACTTCATTTTCAATGCTTCTCTGACTGTTATTTAGGTTGCTATATCTACATTTAATACTTTCAATGTATTTGGAACAAGAGAAGAACTGATAGATTGGGATAAAAATGCTAAAAGCAAGTTCGAGAATAGTATAAGCATAGAAGTCCATAGTTCCAATTTGTCACTGTATTCTCCCACAAGAGCATCAAAAAATATTTTGGTAAGATTATGCATGTTGCATGTCTCACTACATATGTTAAATGAATTGTGCATATTTTGTATCATGTTCAGGTTGCTCAAGTTGTAACTGGGTCAGACAACAGTCCTCTGAAGGAACTATGGACACAGCTACTATTATTGAATCAGTATTTGAACATGTTAGAAGATTTTAAGAAGAACACGAGTTCTTATTACACTCCATCGCCCCTGGAATTTCCAAAAAATTTTACAAGTCCATATGCAGAAGTATGAGATAATTGTTTAGATATATATATATATATATATATATATATATATATATATATATATAATAATTAATTAATAAATAATATATATTATATATTAATAAATAATATAGTTAATAATGCTGTTTATTCATAAAACAGGACAATAACACAATAGTGAATAGCATAAACCTATTACTCAATGGAGATTACAGTTACAGAGTTTCTGATAACATTGATGCACTAAAAGATAATTTTATACTGGAAGAAAATTTAGAAAGTACTGTAAAAATTAAAGAAGAATTACGAAATCTTCCAACTAGGTACAATTTAGATCTTACTGATTTTTTATGGGACTTGCTTATTAGTAAGTAAAAATATTTTTACGTATTTTTATACACATATTAAATTCAATTATGATGCTACAATAGGTAGTGCAATTTAAATGACATCAAATAACGCTTTCAGAACATTCGAATTACTTAGAAATGACAAAATGTATACATTCTGTTCTGAATGAGATCGTAGTGAACGAGTGTTTTGCACAGGTACGATAACAATATTTTTGCCAATACGTGCGACATGTCGTAATATAATTAATAATATGTATTAGGTAAATTTAACAAATCCGACAAGATTTGCGAAAGTCATCAGCAATTGTGGTCAGCACGCAATAATCCCAAATTTACTATCAGGTAGTTTACCATTAGAATATGTCATCGATATGGGCTTTGAAAAATTGTGTAGAGACTACATATACATTTTAATAAACTCAAGATTCGGTGATTTGCACGATATCCAAGAAAAATTGGGAAATGTCTCGTGCGGTGAATTTACAATTGATAAATACAGGTATTTTGTGTGACAAAATTGTAGTGCAATTCATAATTATTGTATAAAAATATAATATAATTGTTTTTTAGGAAAAGATTAATATGTTTAGCACAAATTCATGTATGTCTGGAATTTATGATACTATTCCAAGACCATTTAATATGTACTCACGATGATTTAAGATTGTTATTTCTATGTGTTTTTAAACAATACGTTTGTGAAAAATCACCGATTCAGAATTGCCATAATTTAGATAAAAATATAATTTATACTCTAAATGCTCCGTCTCCAGCTGCGACCATTAATAATTTGAATAAAGAGTAAGTTGAACAATTACAATATTAATTGCGAATTTAAATACAACTATATATTGCTTTCAGGATTCCTGCTACACGTAGAATCTCTCTCTCTTCCCAGTATAAGTTATCAAAATTAACAAGTATTAAATATTATAGTGAAATGCCCATATTTCCAACAAGCATATGTGCATTAGGTAAGATTTTTGTACACAAGATACATGGTATACATTGATAATTAAACAATAATATTTTGCATATTTTCAGACGAGTCAGACGATACTACCCACGAAGTGTATTATGTTACAAGTGCAATTTGTTCATCTACCAAGTTCAAATGAAATTTTGTTTTAAAGAGCCATAAAAAGTATTAAAATAAATTCTACACAAGTTCTCAGGAGGTGTTTAAAAATAATAGAAACGTTTTGTGAGGTAATTACATATTTAATTCATAATTAATAAAATAAAAATTATAAAAGCATTCGTCAAATACATTGAATGTATTTGATGTATAAATATAACTAGATTTATGAGTGTTTGTACTCTCAGTCATTGATAATGTACACTCTAATTCACTATTAGTCATTTACTTTCACTGACCTAAACCTCATTAAATATATTCTATATACATGTATATATATCTATATAATATCTATATATCTATATATATATATGTATATATGTATAATAATATGTATTATCATTTTCAATTGAAACTACTTCTTTAATGTACAAATATATACGCAAAGTATGTTATATTCGGTAAAATTATGTGGTCAAATTTCTTATGAAACTTATAGCCAACATTTAAAAGAGGGCACACACTATTACGTATAATGTAAAATTTTCTTTCACGCGGTTACAGAATGCTACTTTATAGAAATAAGCCATTCCGTAAATATTTAAAATTCGTTTTAACATACTTTGGTTGGATTTCTGAGTATCAATATTGCTAATGAGAGAAAACGTTATATCATGTCTATAAGCTATTAATTAAAGCATGGGTTCACATGCACAATAAGTACGTAACACGAGAACAAATATTTAATACTGCGATGTTTCTACGTCATCTACTCCGGAGACAGTAGCTTGTTCAAGTACTTCGAGAAGCTTTTGCATTTCCATAGAATCCGACGAATTGTCGAGAGTTCTTTCGAGTGCTCGTACATACGACATACACGTGCGTCCTTCGTGATCTAAGTTATGTGGATTTGCCTTATGCTGTAATAGTTTGATTGATGTACAAGTACGGTATAACATCTACACATGATAATTAAAAAAGTAAAAAAGAACACATACCCATATCAGTAATTGCGCCATAGCCAAATTTCCCGTTGCACAAGCCAAATGAAGGGGTGTCCTTAAATCTTCCATACTTACAGACATATTAATATCTTCATAACTACATCTGGCCAAGCACAACGTAAACGCTCTCATATCGCCTCTACATGATTTTTTACAGAAAAGATTAATTATCTAAGAATACAAATCCAAATTATACACACTTATAGTAGACATTCGATAAGTAATGGTATACATGATTGTTAATAAAGGTAATTGTCAAATGTCTACTGTTAACAGGCAACAGAAAAATATTTACCTACAAACTGAATCAATAAGCAATTTTCCTAACGATATATTTGGATTAATTGGTTGCAAGAACATTTTGTCCTCGTACTTCCATCTGATCCATTGCTCCTTCTCTTCTCTAGGAGAATCCGATGTTGGCTTCTGCTTTCCGTTCAAACAATATTCCCAAACGCTATTTGCAATGTCGTTACCAAGAGCTAACATTACACTTAACTGACCTGCGCTAAAAGTAATGATAGAGCTATTTTATACTATAAAACAATGCATGCACAAATCAAAATATGTTCGTGCAAACTCGCATAATTGTATTCTCCAAATCGAATTGTTTATTCATAATAGTATAATTTAAATTGGAACATTATTTTTTGTTTAATTTAAATAATTATCGCACTTACGACCAATCATCTAAATCCAATGATCTAACTTTCGATATGTGTGAACCTAAATTTCTATGTATTCCTGAACAGTCGATACACATTAATACACCTAAGTTTAAACTAGCCCAATCAGGATCTAAAATATAATGAAAAGTATAAAAATTCTAGTGGACTGAAATAATAAAGTGTCGATAGTAGATTTATTATTTACTAGGCACTCCACAGTCCACACATGCGTCGTTTCCCGACACTTTGTTTTTTATACAATGCATTTTGAAAGCATCGGTTTCATTCTTCTTGTCGCCATCGCTGTTTTGCAAACTTGAGAGAATTTGTTGTTCTATAGCAGATATCCAACTGTCCCTGTCTTCTGCATTGTTTGCTTCGAAATGCCAAGTCTTATTTTCTAATGAGATTATAGAAAACTCGAAACTATCTTCTGCAAAGTGAAATATAAATTATTATATTGGTGAACCTGCAGAACAGCTACCTACCCTCCGATTTCGATGATTTTTGGATTCTGCAGGTTCATCATTAGATTTGTTACATACCTTGAGCACTCGATGATTTGGAACCCTTAGGCGTTTTCCCAGGCACTTTCACAGTTACGTATTGTAACAATATTTCTTTACCATTGGCATCGTTCATATAATCCTGAATAATAAGTATTGCACAACATTACAACACAAGTTTTGCTACAACAGCATTTAAGTTAACACTAATTCTATGATAATTACATGTAAGCTAGAATGGTAAGTTAAACGACCGTCTTCCAATAATGTAACATATTTCTTCTTCCACTCTTTCAAAGATTTACTACTTCGTTTAAATAAATATCCTTGCTTAACTGGTATCTCTCTGCCAACACCCATTTCACCCATATTATATTTCTCTTTCTTCGATGGCGTGAAGATGTTGGATTTTCTTCTAAACTTTCTGCAGTATATACACTCAATTAGTCCCTGTAGTATTCGATAAAATTATAAAGATCATACCTGATAGTAGTCGGAGTTAAAATTGAAGATCTAAGATCGGTATGCTGATTCTGCATATTGTGAAAGTTATCGCTTACTGATCCAGAATCGTTTTGCGTAGAACTGCTGTGTAGAGATCTGGAGTCCTCATCTTTGTCGGATGTCTGTAGACAAGTCAATAGAGTGCATATAAATTTTATCTTAATATATTAATATGTATCATCTATTTTAATATGCTGTCTCACATTCAATTTCGATGAATTCGCTGCTTCCATGTCTTTGGCAAGGAGCTGCGTGTTTTTAACATTCGTTGGAGCAAGATACTTTGTTTCACTATCTGCTGTTTGTTGTCCGTTACAGCGATAATGTTTCACGGATATATGTTGTATAATTTTCAGACACACTGTAATATTCAGAATACTGTCAGAATAATCGTCTAAGCTACTCAACAGTAACAGTGATTAAAATATAATGTAATCATACAAATTCAATCTTTTTACATGTAAGAAATTAAGTTGTATGTTACAAGCCCATAAGAATAATATTGGAATTAATGCAGATGCACTTACCATCCTGAAACACCCTTTCAACATTCAAACCATAAATGGTACACGTTTCGTAATAAGGACATCTCAGATCACATGCCAATTTTCTTGGTCTAACATCTTTTATGACTCGTGGATTAGAATCATTAATCGAATCTAGATAGCATGAAATATGTATTATGTAAGTTTAATCCATACCGACTAAGATCAATAAGTGGACTGTGGCATATGATATATATTTCATAAGCATAAAGCAAATGGTCGTTTTACCTTGCACTCCTACTAGAATTTTTGGTATCTCTGACATATTTCGAAATGAACACATTCTATTATAGAAACTGCAAACTATCGAGAAACTTTCCTCATTCTCTAAACTAAATACAAGTAATAAAGCATCTATCCAAGCGGAAAACTGAAACAAACGATGTCTGTGATAAATATTGTGCAAAATGTGTTATCTTGTGTACAATATATGTGTACATGTATAAATTGATTAACACGTTGACTGCCATGGTAAAATGTGTAAACTTTGCAAACAATAATGTTCATAAATTTGCGACTGCAATTAATATCAGAACAGTGCTTTGAAATGATAAACTACATGCGAATATGTGAATATTTTTAATTTTAGTATTATGAACTCAAATATACATACATTCATATGATGTGATTCTAATATGGACAATTTCACTCTGCCAGAGGTGAAACCAACAAAATAGACTTGGCAGTCAACATCTTAATATAGGATATATTTTGTGTATACTTGTGATTCCGGTACTCCGCCCTCATCTCTAATTAGCAAAAGATAACTTTGATCATTGATAAAGACTTCCTTCTTAAATCGACCACCTTCTGGAGATTCTTCATGCATAAACGAACCAGTCAGATATCTATGAACTAAAGCTGATTTGCCTGAGTCGGATGAACCAATGATCCCTAAATGTAATTCTGGCACGTCTCTGGCTAGTGTCCATTCATGACTATTAATGAATGAATCTATAATAAATATAGAATGATGTCAGAAAGGAAAAATAAATAAGAAAATAAAAAAATATATGGAATACGTTTGACAATTTTATTATACGTAATATTGTACCTTCGATCGCAACAACATGTTCACGAATTTGTTTCGCGATGTGTGTGTCGGATATTAGATCAGCTAGATCGTAAATAGCGTATATCGACGGGTGAACACTTTCGAAACGTTGTATTTCTTGTCGGATCGCTAGGGAATGATCGTGTCCGCTCCGCTCAGTTGTCATTTTTTAAAAGATCTGTTTAATCCACTTCTTTTATAGGATCACATTACAAATTCGGCCTTGAACTGCATTGTGCGAACGTCGCCAAACGATTAAAATATTCTTCACATGATCCTCTGTACCGCAACTTATCTGTTATCACATACCACATGTCAAATCCGAATATTTATCAACATTATATTGGACTCGGCGGAACAGGTTATCTATTATAGCACACTGTTGCGGTTGCGGAAAGTAACCCCGCCTTCAGGGAAACAATAAAATCAGAGCCTCTCTTATCAAACTGCCAAAGTAAAATTATAAATTTATATACATTTTTCAATCGAACGTAAAAACAGAGCAGACTTTCTAAATAATGGAAATACGCTGTCGGAATACTTTTGTTCACGTACAGTAACTGTGAAATCCCATTTTTATATATATATATATAGTGTTATAGATTAGTTGTCTAACATGCGAAGGACGGCTTACATTGCCAACTTGCCAACCAATAAACGTTAGGTCCCGTTATCAGCGTTGAGTACCTTGCGAAGTTATTTTGTTTGTGTTTCGAAAACTAAACAAAATTTATAATAATTTTTGTTAAGGCTTTCTACAGATCGAATGTCCTTACATTTTCTCTTATACATATGTTTAATTTTTTAAATAAATTCCTGAGATATGTGTTCATAATTAAATTATGTTACCTTGTGTGGGAGTCCATCAGTTATGCAAGATGCATAATTGCTACTGTTATAGCACAATACAAAGTAAATTACGTCTTTTTTTATGGTTTATTTTCTTGACAATTACACATGAGAATTATGTATTAGTATTAACATACATATGATTATTTACTTAAAGTTTAGATATATAATACTTTTATTAATATTTCATTGTACAATATATTTACAATAGTTGCAAAACTTTTCATAAAATTGCATTTATATAAGTACACGATCTTTCATACAAATTTTTACATCGTACATATGTATTATAAGTCATACTTTGGGGTTTGAAATGCAAACTATATGAGCAACATTTCATTTTAATTATTATATCCTTCTACGTTTTGGTGGTGGTGTATCACGAGAACTTGGGGATGTTTTAGACGTACTATCAACACTTTGCCTAGTTGGTCGTTTTGGTCCTCTCTTTAAGCTTTCACGGCCAGAGTCAGAGTCTTTGCGTTCCTTCTTTACATTAGACACTGGAAGAAAGAAATTATTAAATTCTACACGCATGTATTCCTCATCCACAAAAAGATGGCAAATTTGTAGGTATCTATGCTGCACTCTCTACTTCGTGTTACAAATATTTCGCAATACCTGGAGTTATCGAAATTTGAGTCATCTTTGTGTGGATGAGGAAGAGAATTATATTAACACTAGAACTACCGGACAAGTCATAATGACTGGTTTCTAAATTTTTCTTTTACAAATATTGAAATTATAAAAATGTTTTCCGGAGTAATGTTTTAGTCAACTTCTTTATTAGAGTACATATTTAAACAAAAGTTGTACGGAAGTTGAATAAATGCATTCTTGTCGTTATTAGAAGGCAATATACACCAGTCGCGTTTAGCGCTTGGTAGTTCTAGTGTTAAAAATAGAAGTACACACTTATTTCTTCAAGTTCATCTTTTCCTTTAGATGATCTCCCTTTTGAAGATTTGTAATCTTTCCTGATATCTTTCATGTCTCGAAGTTTGTCCTTTTTCATTTCTATATCCTTGATAAACTTCTTAAAGTCTTCCTTTTTTTTCTCAACATCTTTAGTTGCTTTGAGATCACGTAGGATAATATCTTTTTTTATAGAATCCTTAATATCTTTCTCTTTTTTTATTTCCTTGTATTTGTCTCTTTGTTCTTTCAACTTGAACTCTGGTTCTTCTCTTTTCTTAGCTTTAAGTGTTCCCAGAAATTCTTGTTTGGGTAAAAAAAAATCCATCTCTTGGTTGGGGAATGGTAAATCTTCCATATCATCCTAAAATGATATATTTTTAACTTTACTTGCAACGTTGACGCTTTACTTTTATAATACATTAATAACTACCAAAGCTATGAGGTCGTACATTGATTCCAAATGATCCCAAATCATTTTTATCGATACATCTTTGTGGACGGCAGCTCGAAACTTTTCCCATATACAAACCATGTGGAAATATTTATTCACACCTGCGAAAAAATATGTTTAATAAAATCTTTCTGCAATAGTATTATTAATTCTTCCACAGCAGAACCCGGGTCTATCTTGCTCCAGAATATTAATTACTCAATTTCTACGATTGAATTGAATAATTAAAATGTTACATTAGAAACATCAGAAAGACTAATTGGTCTATAAAAAGATTCTTCGAAAATATGTTTTGAGAAAAGCTGTAAATGGTTTTGTGAATCCTTGCTTTCAGGTGAAACTAATGTAAACATAACCTATGAAAACGTACTGATTACTTCAAATCTTACCGACAGGTTTATGTCCGTTCATAGCAAAGAATAATTGAATTTCATTTTCGACGTTCCACTCGATTTCATCGGTGGAATTTTCTAATTGTTTCTCTTTCACTGCCATTCTTACAATCCACTAAATTGTCGGTACCGATAAATTATCAATATCGTTGCGCTTACATTATGGTGACAATAACACTGAATAACACTGCCAAACAGAAATGCGATTTATCTTCGTTAGCGTCGCGTGATTTGGGGGATGCAGCGAAACGTTACGCAACACGTGCTTCTCGTCAGTGATGGGATATTGTGCGGTTTTTTTCGCGCATGCGCAACATTGTAACGTCAGTAAAGTAGAAAATTAGGCTAAAATGGGATACCTTGGTCACCCCGTATAATTTAGTAAAATTTGTTATGAATTGATTTTGAAAAATGAATGTGTAACATGTGTATGTGTGTATATATATTAAAATTTATATAATATATAAATATATATGTAGGTATGTATAATACAAATCACTCTTTTCCTTGAAGGGTACTGAAATAACTTTAAACAATATTTATAATAACAAAAGTAAATATTTTATTTGGCAGAAGCAATTAAAGGATACCAAAATTTGCTGTTAAGATAAGAAAAACTGCTAAAACCTTATCAATATTCACAAAACAAAAATTACATTTTATATATAAAATTACAAGAACTGAATATCTTATTTTATATAATAATAATTTATAATAATAATATATAATAACAATGTATGACAATTTATAAAATAAATGTATAAGTACAAACCAGAACATTTCTTAGCATTATTAAAGAATAAAACCACCTGAATAATTCATGCAGGATTTGACATAGCGGCTTAGGGGCAGAATGGCACGAATTTACTGTGCGCCTCTTGAACAGCGCCACTATAGGACCTCGTCTGTGGTAATGGGGTTACGGGACCCCAAAAACGTGTGACAGAAAAATGCATTGGATGTTAGGTGTATCCTATACCTCGTCTGTGCTGCTTTGTCCAATCCGGCACGAATTATTTTGGCGGTTTATACTGTTTCATACGCCGTCGGCTGCGTATTTTTGCAAAAAGAAAAATATATATAGGTACATAGTAAGTAACGTATTGGTATTTAAAAAAGAAATTGTCTACACCTTTCTAATATTTACATAAATAATACAATTTTTTAACTAAGAAATGAAGAATTACTATGAGTCGAGATAAAAAAGTTATGATCACAGCCGTTATCGTGAAATAATCACGACCGCGATCATGATTCTGCGATCACTGTGATAAATCACCGTGAGTGATTTTGAACGCCATGTCTAGTCACCGCGACTTTCCCCCTACTTTCGCCACAATATATATACGTTACTGTTTTGGACGCGCCTGCGCGAAAAAAGCCACATGATACCCTGTACTCCATCCTGGTTGCCTTGCAACTCAGTGACGTCACCTGACGAAAATCAAAACAGTAAACTTTTTGTTGTTGCTGAATGAAACTTTATGCAATTTGCTTTGCTTATTATTTTATGTTCCTGTAATTAACATAGTACCATCGAAGCAGTCAAGATGGAAACTATGCAAATGCATGACGATATTTATGATGGATATAATAATTATCCATCGGTATACAGTATCAAAGATTTGGAGCAAGATGAGTATTTTCATGAAGCTCTTACCACGAGTTATGGACGAAGATCGCTTGTAAGTAGCTGGACTTACATTTTAGAAAAGGATTTATTAATTACAACATAAAGAAATTTATTCTGTAATTTATTAGTTTACTGCGAAAACACCTGGAACTGCTATGCGTCTGGGTACGTCGACTGGAGTAAGTCAATTTAATAGTGTACAGTATTCAGTCAAGATACGAGGTAGTACCGGGCATTCGATCGAGCAATGAGCGAGAACCTACTGTGCATATATTTTTGCAATAGTAGTGCACACTATAATGTTAATTGTTTTAGTTTCATAGGTCTGGCACTGGTATATCTATACGTCCAACTACCAGTGGAGTTCGTCCAATGACTGCTGTCAGAGGTGCTGGTTACACCAGTAGTAGTCGTCAGGCATTTGATCCACTTAATATGGGAAATACTGTCAAAGGAGCTGCACCTCCTTTAGAAAGTGGAAAAGAAGACACGTGAGATTGTTATAGACAAATTATTCAATGTATATTAAAATTTGGAAAGCTTAATGCTTGCTTTTATAGGCCAGAAGAGAAGATAAAAGTAGCAGAAAGGAAAATAATGGAGCTAATAGAAAGTTCAGTTGAGGCAGCATATGAGAACAATATGAGAGTTGCTCTAGAAAGAGCTAGAGAAGCATCCTCGCGAGAACGAGCTTTAATTCGATTGGAAGAACAGGCTGGACTCAGTGACAACCACAATATAGATTTAACGTTTGCTGTATGGATCAATCTTTTTTATTAATTTAGAAAAGAGGAGGCTAGATATGCTAAACATCATATTACTTTCCAGGTTATTTTTAATTTGGCTACTCAATATACTAATAACAACATGTACACTGAAGCCATAGCTACTTACCAAGCTATAACAAGGAACAAAATGTTTAGTAATAATGCTAGGCTTAAGGTGAACATGGGAAATATATATGTTAAGATAGGACAGTTGTCTCAAGCAATTAAAATGTATAGAATGGCATTTGATCAAGCACCAGCTGCTCACAAAGATTTGAGGTAATAAAATAATAGTGTGGATTAATGTAAATGATGGTGCAGTCATTATGGAATGTATATATTTATTACTTACGTTAACATTGAGTTGATAAATAATTCGCAGAATAAAGATAATGCATAACATTGGAATGTTATTTGTGCAAATGGGTCGTTTGGAAGAAGCAGCTAATAGTTTTGAATGGGTTATGAAAGAGAGAGCCGAATTTAAAGCAGGGTTGCATACTGTTCTGTGCCATTTTGCGTTGTCGCATAGGGATAAAATGAAAAGGGCGTTTTTAGAGTTGTTAGAGGTTCAGCTTAACATAGATCAGGAAGACAGATATAGTATAAGTACAGTGAGTTCAAAATATTTATGAATATCACTATGCAAAGTGTTTTGATTGTTGCACCTTCGTTCACTAGCTGCATAAATGTTTAATCTCATTTTCTTCAGAATACTGAGAAATGTATCTTCGTGTTAATTAACTCTACTTTACTGAAACTGTGTTTATGTGATTCGTAGGACGATGTTGCGTCGAATATATTAAACGAAATTTTGAAGAACGATGATTTATCGAAGTTAGAGAAAGAATTGAAGTCTGAAGCTGAAAGAACTATACTTTGTGCTGCTAAATTAATAGCACCTGTTATTGAAGACACACTTACGGCTGGTTTTGCTTGGTAAAGTTGTATAAACTTCAATCTATACAGGATTCATTGTGTTACGCGAAATCGGACACTTTTCGAAGTACTGTTTTGGATTTTGTTCAAATTTAGATTTTTTTGTAGAATTATATTTTTTACAGGTGTGTTGACGCTATCAAATCTTCAGCTTATGGGCCTCTAGCCGCCGATTTGGAAATAAGTAAAGCAATGGTGTTCCTGCATAACAGAGAAACGCAGCTAGCCATCGACACCTTGAAATTGTTTGAAAATCGGGAAAGTAACGTTAACAGCGCTGCTGCAACCATGCTATCGTTTATTTATTTCCTGGTAAGTCACAATTCTAATTTTTGTGATTTTATGAAAAGAACTGCGATTTATGGTTATTTGATTCATAGCAAGGAGACTATGAACAAGCAGAAAATTGCGGAGAAAATGCACGAAAAGCAGATAGTTACAATGCAGCAGCCTATATCAATTTGTCAGCTTGTGCAATCAGAAAAGGCGATTTTGATACAGCCAGAGAGCTTCTTTTGTGTGCGTTAGACACTGATGCTAGTCACGTACAGGCACTTTATAATCTAGGTAATTAAAATTGTAATCTAGGATGTTCCAATATATTTACGCACATTATAAATGAAAATTTGATTAACAGGATTGGTCTACAAGAAGCAAAGTATGTATGAAGAAGCTTTGGATTGTTTTTGGAAAGTTCGGAACATAGTCAGGCATGATCCACAGACACTGTACCAGATTGGTCACCTATATCAGCTCATGAGTGATGTGGATCAAGCAGCAGAATGGTACAATGACTGAGTACACGTATTCTTTACATTAGCTCGTTAAGGATATGAGCTGTTTGAAAGCTATTTTTCAAATATGTTAGGTACAACCAATTACTTGGTATCATACCGTCTGATCCTGGAGTTCTCAAAAAATTGGGTGAAATGTATGATGCTTCTGGCGATAAGCAACAATCATACCAGTTTTACAGCGATGTAAGTTGACTGTATTGTACAATTATTTAATCGTATCTTATGTATTATTTAGTATTTTTATTTGTGCAGTCGTATAGATACTTTCCCGCAAACTTTGAAGTAATTGATTGGCTTGGGTCATACTTCGTATCGATGCAGGTGAGGATTGTAATTTATTTTCCCTAGATTTTATATCAAAAGATGATTTACTTTGTTATTTATTTTAGGTCGCAGAAAAGGCATTAATTTACTTCAAGAAAGCAGTAGAATTAGCTCCAAGTGAACCAAGGTGGAGATTGCTTGTAGCTGCATGTTTGAGACGAACAGGCCAATTTCACAAGGCTTTATTGGAATATCAGGATATCCATGAGAAGTTCCCTGAGAACGTTGAGTGTCTCAAGTTCTTGATTCGACTATGCAGCGATCTAGGATTGAAAGAGGCGCAACTGTATGCGACAGAATTGAAACGTGCTGAAAAGGCGAAGGAATTAAAGGATAGACAAGGATCGGCAAGACCAGGTAACTGAGATACACGTTTTCGAATATAGTAAGTATTAAACAAGCGTAATTTGTTTTTAGGATCAAGGAGAACCAATAGCGGGGCATCGTCACGGACTGGGTCTGGAATGAGCATGTTGTCGGATCACAGATCGAGTCCAGTTCCTGGCAGAAGAGATAATCAAGGGCTGAGCAGTGCTGGCGTCTCGAGATCTAATCGAATGTCTACGATCGAAAATTATTCAGAAGCTGCAGTTGATTCGAATGATCGAACAGGTACGTATTATTGCAATTCAGAATTGCAGCTTCAATTCAGAGCTTCAATTTATATTTTAATAGTAATCTTTCTGCGAGACATAGACTCTTCGCCACTTGTTAGGACCAGCTGGTCATTTGAATGGGTACTAATATTAGGCCAGTGCGAAGACTCGTGTTCGATTCCTTGTTGTATTTTAATACGATCTTTTGCACTGACCTAATATTATTATATTAAAATGTATGATTTTGTTTTAGAGAGTCTGCAGTTGAGTCTGTAATCTTTTCAAAATTATTAAGTGTTCGTTTATTATATTATGGACTGTTTATAGTTATTTTATAATATTCAGAGGAATTATTGGGAATGATTAATGCTATTAACCCTTTAGTTACGAACGCCGACTATAATCGGCACCCACGCGACGACCTGTGGGTATGAGCGCCAACTATAGTCGGTAAAGAATTCTGCCGTATCTGTAGAGCATCTTTTGATTATATTGATCTGTATTGGATTAATCATACTAAAAGTATATTTTCAATATACGTAACACATTTTGGCATGGCGTCGCGTTCAGTGGCGGTTCTCCGGCGGAGCGGACTATCGTAACGAAAGGGTTAATGATTTCGAAAATATGATCGAAACAGTATGTGTATGGTGGAGGAATATTTTCCTTCGTATTGTCTTTGCAAGCACATGATAGACCCACCCACGTTTCGGAATTGCGTAGCTTTATTTCAAATGAGCATTAACAAGAATGATCTACAGATGATGATTGCAGTGCACTAATGGATTGAATAGATGATAGATGGTTCTGGCTATTTTGAGCAGCCTACTCCTTTTATGTCTGTAATATATGCATCTTGCAAACCTGTACTTCCATTCGCTAATTTATTTCGCATTGTACATTACAGATTAAATGTTCACATTGGAGCGTGATAATATACAGGATATTGGAATATTTTTTTATGTCTATTACTAGTTTTCATTCTTTTTTTTTATTTCTTCTTAATACTAGGCTTACAGAGCACTAACAGTGATTACTTTACATTATTTTATAAAAGTAACAAGAACGTGTATCCATGTTGACGGGTCCCATAAACCTGGTGCTAAATTAGGTTTTAGAATCACCTTTTAAAATATTTGATATTGTATGTAAAATATTTGCCTATGTATATATAAAATATTTTACACAGGTACTCCATACGTAGATCCAATAGGGCCTTTACCTATTCGCCCCATGACATCAGCTGGAAAAAGGGACGACGACTTTGGGGATGAAGAACTCGGCGATGATCTTCTGCCGGAGTAACGTGAATATACCTTCCACTTCTATGTCACAGTTCTGCATATTGTACTATCTTTATTATATAATATGTGTAAAATATTTCAAGAAAAAAATTCACGAAACAAAACTGAATCCATCACTAAGAGGACTTTAATTTCATGCTGATTAAATTAGTTGATACCCCAATCAAAATGAGCAATGTTTTAATATACTTCTTTTTGCATAAATAAATTAATTCGAATATTTTGAATATCTAATTGATATATTATTAGAAGATAAAATAGAGATAATAAATGAGACTTAAAATAGAAATAGAGATAATCATTAAAAGATAAAATTGAGTGAAAAATAGATATATATTTCTGAACTGGAGTTTTGATAGGTTCACGAAGTTTAGGCACAAATAAATCACGCACTCCTTATTTACGATTTCGAAGTGTAAGATAGTTGTCTACAAAATGATGCCATATACATACATTATGAAGCCAAGAGGGTCGGCCGATTGTAACGGTCTAAATTTAAACACGCTGGCCAATTTAATCAAACTCCATTCAGCCTGTACATTAGGAGACGGATGTTATTTTATTGCAGCTATATTCAAACTCCATTTAACAGGCATAATGTTGCAAACCTGAAATTATAGGAGCGGAGTGGACAGCTATTATGACAGTAGATATTTATTTTCGAATATATATATATATATATATATATATATATATATTATTATTATTATTTGAAAGAGGTTAAGAAGACGAGTGGGTTCCATTTTGAATTATAGAATATAATGAAAAAAAATAATTATATAAATTGTATGCATTTTCTGACACTGGATATAAAATACTGGAATTGCCAAACGTTATAAATTCGTATGGCGTTGTAAAATTACCGAGACTGTATTTTTTAAAATATTCCACGATTGTTAGTATAATATATACTTTCAACTGAAGGTCTTTACAATAATTTTAACAATCTACCATTTATTTCAAGAATATTTCTCGTAATATTAGAATTGCACAATTAAGTCTCCCTAAGCGCTTGGAGAACGGAAGTCGCCAATTGGCGTCACCGGTCCACGATTAACATACAACAGTATGTACTTTGAAAATCTAAACGTATTAAGATTCGTAGGTCGGCTTAACAAACATTTAAAAAGTATCGCGGTACATCACACGCACTTACTGATCGTTAATTATCAAGATAATCATGACGATTATCAAAAGAACAGTAGACATTGATCAATTCCCATCACAGGACCAAATCTTCCGATCTTTACATCATTCGGCGGCGTCGATCGCGATTGCCACACGTGATATTGCAACACGCTTGTAGACATCAACGACAGTATCATAGTCTTTATCAGACATGTTTCGAAAACACAAAACATTGAGAGCAGGGATCAAGAAAGAGAGTATGAGCACTAGAACTATATGGAGTACCCGGAACTTTCTTATATTTCGAGAGATCCTGATAATATTTGTGGATTTTTATGCGAAATAAAATTTGTCCAAACCAATTGTGGGAAAACGTTAATGAAATTGTATTTCCTCTTTCAATAATTTTCAGTAACTCACCTAGAGGATACGATAATATTATTCAAGTCTTTTAATGTCTTTACAAGATTCTGATAATTAGACTACGGACCTTTATGCAAAATATATATTGTCGAAGCCAAATGTGGGACACAGTTAATGAAAATGTATTTCCTCTTTCAATAATTTTCAGTAACTCACCTAGAGGATACGATAATATTATTCAAGTCTTTTAATGTCTTTACAAGATTCTGATAA
Organism: Sphecodes monilicornis; assembly: GCA_913789915.3. Taxonomy (NCBI): domain Eukaryota; kingdom Metazoa; phylum Arthropoda; class Insecta; order Hymenoptera; family Halictidae; genus Sphecodes; species Sphecodes monilicornis. The sequence continues at coordinate 5,393,342 of OU565301.1, read as the reverse complement.
TTAGACTACAGACCTTTATGCAAAATATATATTGTCGAAGCCAAATGTGGGACACAGTTAATGAAAATGTATTTCCTCTTTCAATAATTTTCAGTAACTCACCTAGAGGATACGATAATATTATTCAAGTCTTTTAATGTCTTTACAAGATTCTGATAATTAGACTACGGACCTTTATGCAAAATAAATATTGTCGAAGCCAAATGTGGGACACAGTTAATGAAAATGTATTTCCTTTTGCAATCATTTTCAGTAACTCAGTAACTCACTAACTATACGATAACATCATTCAAGTCTTTTAATGTCTTTACAAGATTCTGATAATTAGACTAGGGACCTTTATGCAAAATAAAAATTGTACAAGACAACTGTGAGAAACAGAAGTTTTATGAAAATCTGTTTTCTCTTTTAATAATTTTAGTGAGTCGAATATAATGCGACAACATCATATAATTCTCCTAATGTCTACAGCAGAGATGGGCATTTTTGTCTCAATTGAGACTGTCCCCATCATAGCGTCCACTGCCCCCTACCAGCATCCGCCGTTACCATAGAAGAAGGAAGTGCTTCGCCCGTTGCGAACAGTGGGCAGGCCTCGCGCTTGAAAGAGAGGTTGGTGGGAGAAGCAGGCGTTTGAGGGGCCCCTACCGTGCCCATCCCTGGTCTACAGTATTGCATTTGACCAATCTATTTTCGTCATAAATGCATAAAATTCTACTAATAATCGGTTACATTGATTTTCTTTATAAAATAAAGCTGAATGAACAAATGTATCGGCGTCTACAAAAGAATTTATATATACATATGTATATTAGCCAGTTTCTCTGTTCTTTGTGACGCTCAAAATATCTCAAAACACAGAAAACATAGAAAGCTGAAAGGTACACAGGTAGCCATTAGGCTAAAGGAGTGCGCGAATATGTTTCGATCTCAAGAAATCCTTTAGGATCAAGTGTTAAAATTTAATTAGTGTAATTTAAGTGGAAATTTAAACTTATGCAAACCAACTTCACTCTTCCTTACACAGTGTCATGTTAGTGTGGATTATTCGAACCAAAGCCAGCCGATAATTTTTCAACGGGAATTTTCCAAGTCTATATATAGTTTCAACAATTATAAAATAGCGAATCGGAAATTATTTCGAAGGGTAGTTCTCTAGTGCTAGAGGTTGCAGAACTAGAGAGAGATATTTTTTAAAAGACGTCTGAATCAACAAATGTATCAGCGTCTACAAAAACATCCGTAAAATCTCAACAAATGTAAAATAGCAACTTTTCAATACATCATTTTGGAGGGTAGTTCTGTCAGCGTTAGGGGTTGTAAGATTAGAGGAGAGATTCTGTCGCATTTTAAAAATTTCCGAATCTAAATGAATAAATGTATCAGTGCCCACAAAAGCGTCTGTATAGTGTTAACAATAATACGGAGAATCTGAAATCCCTCATGTCGGATGGTAGTTCTGTCAGCGTTAGGGGTCGCAGGACTAGAGGGAGAGAGAGAGAGAGAGAGAGAGAGAGAGATCCTGGGAAATTTTTAAAATACGTTTCAATGAAAAAATGTATCAGGTCCCAAAGCGTAGGTATAGTGACAATAATTGTAAAATAGCGAATCTAAAATCCCTCATATTGGAGGGTAGTTATGTAGGGGTTGCAGGACTAGAGGGAGAGAGAGAGAGGGATGAGGGAGGATTACTGATGTAGTTTAAAAAATTCTGAACGTGAATGAACAAATGTATCAATGCCCACAAAAGCATCTGTATAATCACGAGATCGTAAAACCAGAAATCTGAAATCCGTTATTTCGGAGGGTAGTTAGCGCGAAGGATCTTCTTTTTGGATTTGTTCGGTGAGTGGACAGTCGTACGGAGCTTTTCTCTAGGGGCAGAGAAAAGCTCCATTACCGTCTAGTAACGATTTGATAATTAAAATTGGTATTACCAGCTTGAGGTATGGGAAGTTAAAATGAGGTTTGGATATGGGAGAATTTTCAAAAACCAAAAGACTTGATAAGGGTAGTTAGCGCGAGGGATCCAGGAGGTATCTCGATCTCTTAGGGTCTCTGCACACCCATCCGGGACGGGCCGGACCGGGATTTAGCTAGTTAGTTTAGATAGTTTACTTTAACACTTTGACTGCCAAAGCAGCGACCTCAAAAATTTCATAAAATCGAAACAATATATTTAATAAAATAATGATTACAGAATTAAAATGTGTGACACTGAGTAACGTTTCAACCTTCTTGCATTTTCCAGATATTAACCAAATTTGATACAATGATTACATTAGCGTAATAGTTAATTTTTAAATATGGACAAATAATTCCGTCACCCATATATGGGCGACACGGCAGTCAACGTGTTAAGGAGGTGTGGAGTCCCTGAAAACCATTGTTTTTGTGCTATGCACAGAGGGAACTGTCAACGCGCGCTCGAAAGTGCAAGAATTATGGCCCTTCGGTCGCGCGAGGAAAGAATCGGAACCACATCGGATCAGAAATCTCGGAGAGCCCTGCATATACCAAAGCTATGTAAAAAAAACTCTCCGGGGCCCGTCCCGGATGGGTGTGCAGAGACCCTAGAAAAAATTCTCCGGGCCCCGTCCCGGATGGGTGTGCGGAGACCCTAGAAAAAACTCTCCGGGCCCCGTCCCGGATGGGTCTGCAGAGACCCTGGAAAAAACTCTCCGGGGCCCGTCCCGGATGGGTGTGCAGAGACCCTAGGAAAAATTCTCCGGGGCCTGTCCCGGATGGGTGTGATGAGACCCTAGAAAAAACTCTCCGTGGCCCGTCCCGGATGGGTGTGCAGAGACCCTAAAGAAAACTCTCCAGGGTCCGTCCCGGATGGGTGTGATGAGACCCTAGAAAAAACTCTCCGGCGCCCGTCCCGGATGGGTCTGCAGAGACCCTAAAGAAAACTCTCCAGGGTCCGTCCCGGATGGGTGTGCAGAGACCCTAGGAAAAATTCTCCGGGGCCTGTCCCGGATGGGTGTGATGAGACCCTAGAAAAAACTCTCCGGCGCCCGTCCCGGATGGGTCTGCAGAGACCCTAGAAAAAACTCTCCGGGGCCCGTCCCGGATGGGTCTGCAGAGACCCTAGAAAAAACTCTCCGGGGCCCGTCCCGGATGGGTGTGCAGAGACCTTTATCCTGTCGGCGATCCGCGGCGGTGCTTAATCACGTGGTGTCGGCGCGCACGATCATTTAGCCCGAGTCTTCTTAGTGGAAGTAAATGACAGGACTACACACGTGTAGAGACGCGCGTAACGTGTACGGTAGATATACTGTCGGAGGCGGGGAGAGAGACGTGGGCGCATGTAATACGCACTGATACGGTTCGAAGGCAGTGGGGAAAGCGACGATCCGGAGGCACGACCGACCAACCAGTTGCTGCTCTGCCACTTGCCAAGTACACTTTACGTTTGTTTCACTCACGTGCTCGCATGTATTCGTGCCCTGTCACGTTTGCCTCTCGGTGGAGAAACATCACAGTCATTGACCGGTAACTGGTCCGAGCCATTGAAAGGACAGAGGAAGAGCCATCAGAAGCCGAAGCGGTCGCAGAGATCACCAGTCGCACGGAAAAAGTCCTAGGGTGAGTATGTGTTTCCCAATTACGAATGGTAGAGACTCTCTCCCTTGTCGTTCTGCCATCATCAACATGTCTCTTGCCACTTCCACATTCTTAACGCACACATCGAAGCGGGTCGGTCACGAATCCGCGATTTTCGCTGTTTACATGGCTACGTGGGTCCTTGAGACGTTATTTATCGAGATGTATGTGTTGCCGCTCGTTTACATCCGCGTCTATTCCCACGGATGGTGCACAGTGCTGGAGTTTCCGAAAAAAAGTAGAAGAAAAATCAGTATCACTTGAAAATTATTCGGGAACTATAAAACCGTCTGTTGACGTTGGAACCACAAGAATATGGGGGGTAGGTCAAACACAAAACAGTGAAAACATTTAAAAAATTCAAAAATACTGTCATATTGTTTTCAATCTAAACCAGACCATTTTTATTTTTCATTAAAATACGTACATAGTCTACCGATGTACAGTCACTCCCATTAATATTCGTACACTCTAAAAGACGATTACGTTTTTAACAATAGGTTTACGGAGCACTGAAATTGATTATTTTACATTGCTTTATAAAAATAATAAAATTGTATTTACTTAGATATTCAGCGATTTTTATTGTAATAGCTACACAACAAAATAAATCTATTTAATAATTCCTCACGAATGCCTCCTTACACTCTTAATAATTGGAAATTAAAAATTTCTGAATCCGTCATTTTGACGGGTTCCGCAAATCTAGTGTTAATATTGGATCATGTGACTTGGATTTTTTTTTTAAAGTTGGAACAATTAATTTACTACACGTTGAAAAAAAGAAATTTTGAAAAAATTGTAATTGGTCGGGATTACAAAGAAAATACTAAAAGTTGTTATTTAGAACTGTTCTATGTGGGTCCATATTGAAAATTCAACAAATACATTTTGTAGATCTGTGTCAACTGTATACACTCTGAATATTTCACCAAAATCGGCAAACGTTGCAATGAGCTACAACTGTTTGAAGATCGTAAAAATTGCAGCTTTTCACAATTTTCGGCCTTAACCTGTAATAAATCGAAGGATTCTTACGTCATTCGATGTTTGTCGCTGTTTTCCACGTAATCCAAATTGGATGAAAATTTGAATATGTATACAATTGCTACAGATCTACAAAATGGATGTTTTAAATTTTCAATATAAGCCACATAAAAAAATTGTAAACTTTTAGTATTTTCTCTGCAAATACCGACCAATTGCAATTGTTTTAAAATTTCTTTTTCACGCCATGTAGTAAACTAATTATTCTAACTTCTCAAAAAAGTCCAAGTCGTCGTCTTTTAGAGTCGATAAGTCGTCTAAGAGTGTACGAATATTAATGGGAGTGACTGTATATTCCTTTGTAATAACGACAGGACCGAATTCATTCAGATTTGATAGGATTTTTATGGTAATATGTATATTTCGATATAAATTAATTAAACACAAACACCTTCTATACTCTTTTAATATTGCAAAGACTTTATTTCAAATATGTCTGCTCGCTTTGCGCTTTTACGTTACTCTGTTCGTCTTCTTGCCTGTCTTCACATCGCTTGCTTGTTTGTTTGTCGATTTAAACAAAACAGCTCCTTATAACGTTTTATCGACATGTTCCCTAAATCAATATCGATTGCCGACATATACTTGGATTGAAACTAAAATATTTCTATAACTTTACGAATTGTAAAAGAAAAAGAATCTAGTGTTGATCTTCGTAGATGTATTATTCTTGTCAGGTTTAACATTAACGTCGAGCATGATTGGTTTTTTTGTTAATGAAAATCACAACGGGATCCGAAGTGTGCAACTTCTTGAAAATGGAATTTCACAAAAGTCGCGGAAGTGTATTTTTCAAATTCTTTTATATTTATTGGCTGAGAGGATCTCGAGTCTCCTTGTGACTTACAGACCATAAAACTGAGTAAACCGCAAGACGCAACTCCTTTTGTACTCTGCTGTTTCAGTGACGAGTACTGTATGTAACAAAACAGAAATTCCAACCAAGTTTCATACAAATATTCGTAATATGGATTAAATAAACAGTAGATTATTTTGAAAGCCACGTGTTCAATTTTTTAAACAGTTCGGAACAGATTCTGTTCAGTAGGACATAAATTTTAAAAATTTTAATCACTTTTGATTATCGAGATATTTTCAGTTACAAATCACATTGAACCGAAAGAAACTTGTAGTTTGTAATTCGATGAAATATTAAATATTAATTAAATTGATAAAACGTGTAATTAGATATTAATAAATTATATTAAATGTGGGATCAGGCAAATTTTTAATTGTTTATAACAATTTTCAAATTTGTCTTTCCATCTACTATCGACCATTGTGTGGTGCAACACCAGTGAGTTTTTGACACACTGACACATTATCGGCGGCAGTACTCGTGCTGATCCATATTCATTTCAGTATTTCGCGCGTCAGAACTCGCAGGTGATTATAATTATGATTCCCTTTGCGATCGTTTGTGTTTGAATCTTGCAAAGCTACTTGGAGGAGTAAACGATCTTGTATTATCGTCCAGTGCTCCGATTATGTCGTCATTAAGTTTTTTTTCAAAGCACGAGTACGCCCGTTCGACGACGATAATTGCGAGCGAACGCGACGATCTCGTCAAACGTCGACGAATTGACTCGGAAGGACGATCGATGACTGTTAGACAGCACGTGCTTCCGAACGTGTTCGACTGTGGTGATACTATCGATACTCGGTAATTGATTGCGGATCTTTGTGCAGAAGAAATATCGTCTGTTGAAATTGCAAGAAACAGTCAATGTATTCAAGATTTTTTTGTTTTTTTAAACTTTTCACTGATTTCAACTGCACTATAAAGTATTGCTGTTATAAATGGATGAAAACCATAGTGTACTCACAATAGACTGACTGGACTATTAAAGTGCAGATCCGCTGTTTTCAACTTTATGAATGTATTGCTGTTATAAATGGATGAAAACCACAGTCTACTCATAATAGACTGACTGGACTATTAAAGTGCAGATCCGCTGTTTTCAACTTTATGAATGTATTGCTGTTATAAATGGATGAAAACCACAGTCTACTCATAATAGACTGACTGGACTATTAAAGTGCAGATCCGCTGTTTTCAACTTTATGAATGTATTGCTGTTATAAATGGATGAAAACCACAGTCTACTCATAATAGACTGACTGGGCTATTAAGGTGCAGATCCGCTGTTTCCAACTGTACGAATGTATTGCTGTTGCAAGTGGATGAAAACAACAGTCTACTCATAATAGACTGGCTGGACTATTAAAGTGCAGATCCGCTGTTTTCAACTGTACGAATGTATTGCTGTTATAAATGGATGAAAACCACAGTCTACTCATAATAGGCTGACTGAACAATTAAAGTGCAGATCCGTTGTTTTCAACTGTACGAATGTATTGCTGGTATAAATGGATGGAAACCACAGTCTACTCATAATAGACTGACTGGACTATTAAAGTGCAGATCCGCTGTTTCCAACTGTACGAATGTATTGCTGTTATAAATAGATGAAAACCACAGTCTACTCATAATAGACTGACTGGACTATTAAAGTGCAGATCCGCTGTTTTCAACTTTATGAATGTATTGCTGTTATAAATGGATGAAAACCACAGTCTACTCATAATAGACTGACTGGGATATTAAGGTGCAGATCCGCTGTTTCCAACTGTACGAATGTATTGCTGTTGCAAATGGATGAAAACAGTCTACTCATAATAGACTGACTGGACTATTAAAGTGCAGATCCGCTGTTTTCGACTGTATGACGATATTATCGTTATAAATAGATGGAAACAACAGTCTACTCATAATAGACTGACTGGACTATTAAAGTGCAGATCAGCTGTTTTCAACTGTACGAATGTATTGCTATTATATATGGATGAAAACCACAGTCTACTCATAATAGACTGACTGGACTATTAAAGTGCAGACCCACTGTTTTCAACTGTACCAATGTATTGCTGTTATAAATGGATGAAAAGCATAGTCTACTCGTAATAGACTGACTGGGCTATCAAAGTGCAGACACGGTGTTCTTGAATGCTCTTCCAAAATTTCATTTAGAAATTCGCAAAACTGCCAGATTTATAATATTAAAATTGCAATCATGTTGCGATTTCTAACGAGGTTATCAAAATCGAGACATCTCTGGAAGACTGTTGGACCAATTTAGATAAAATTTTGCAAAAACATTCTGAAGACTGTGTTCTAGTTCTCAACGAAGTAGATTTTTTATTACGTATATTTTTCACAAACAAAAGAATTTAAAAATAAGACCAAACTTTACGAAAATAACGCAGACGGTGTTTTGCGAAAATGGCTGCCGCGTCCTTCTAGTTTAAGATATCTCGCTCAAATTTTCAGCAAGTACTACTCAAACACTGTAATATGAAATCTATATGTTAATTTTTTAAACAAACAGTTTCATATGGAAAAAAAAATTGTTGAAACGTTCAAAGATTCCTCTTTAGATTTTCTTAAAAAATTCAAGTTTCTTTGTTTTTTTTTTAAATTGTTATGCGTAAACGATTGATTATTCTATAGTTTAGAACTACAGCTAACCATTTATGTTTTAAGTACATAAAATCCGTCGTCGGTTCATTAATTACAGACATAAGTGCTGTAAAATTATCGCTTGCGAGTAAAACAGCAGAGCTAATTAATCGTCTCGTTGCATAGCTGCATTTTGTGCTTGATCGTAACAAACTGTTAGCACGGTCATTAATGTTGCTATTTAACAACTCACAACGTTCATTTAATGGTAAATAAAAATGTCGATTTTTCATTCAACTTATGCGAAAACGTTCTTTTTTCGTGGGCATGCTCGGCCATTTTGAAAATCGATCTATGTGGAAAACCTAACGGACCGAGCGAGTTCAATTCGATTAGGTTTATCCGAGACCTTGGTGATAATGGTCTAGTAATTCACGGAAGCTCTATAATTCATGCGGCAAAGATCATACATAACGTTGCTAACGACGGGGTTGTCTGTCATCGTGAAAATCGTATAAAACAGAATCCAATTTTCCCGAGAATCGGATGTAGATGCACGATCCTGTTCCGTTTACGTCACTATCATTAATTCACGCTAGAAGTGGGGATCGATCGTTGAAAGAACAACTTCGATCCGGTTGTTTTCGAAAAGTGGAAGGCGCCTTTTGAAATTGTAGCAGCTGCCGGTCGATGTGTGCTCGTATTGCACATCGCGGATTAGAATCATCCTATCGGGTCAAGTGGCTAAATTATCCTGGTTGACGTTTTGCACCTTCCAATTGATTTTAATGGTCTCTGATGGACTCGGAAGAATATTCTAGCGGCATTTCGCGGTGCCTTCAGAGAAAGATTTGACCGTGGTAAGCTGGAACCGGTCGTGATTCGACCATAACCGATCGATTTGCGATACATCGACCCTCTCTTGTCTCTTCGATGCTCTAAAATTATCCTCAACAAGGACAATTATGTTCTCGTGTGTGCGGGTACCAGGAGATTCCGTGCACTTTCAAACTAGTTCGCTTTTCATGCAATTCCTGGTGATCTTAAATTGCAAATGGTCTTCTGTGACAATTAAGTCACAATTTCTTCCGTATTGATGTCGTGTATCTACTTGTTTTTGTTATAAATGCAATAACTTGATTAATTCAGGATCTTTTTGGTAGGATAAAAACTGTATATTTTTTTGGCGATTTTAAATTGCAAATGGTCCTCTGTTACGATTAGATACGGTTTTGTTAATTCTTCTTGCGTAATAGGGAAGAGTTGCCGAATTTGGACCCTCTAAACAATTATATATAATATATATGTATGCAATAATATATAATATATATATATAATAATATATAATATGTAATATATAATATATAATATATATAATAATATATAATATGTAATATATAATATATAATATATATTATAATATATAATATGTAATATATAATATATAATATATATAATAATATATAATATATATTATAATATATAATATGTAATATATAATATATAATATATATAATAATATATAATATATAATATATATAATAATATATAATATATAATATATATAATAATATATAATATATAATATATATAATAATATATAATATATATAATAATATATAATATATAATATATATAATAATATATAATATGTAGTATATATAATATATAATATATATAATATATGTAATATATATAATATATAATATATATAATATATATAATATATATAATATATATAATATATATAATATATATAATATATATATATTATTATATATATATATATATATATTATTATATATATATATATATATATTATTATATATATATATTATTATATATATATATTATTATATATATATATATATATATATATATATATATATATATATATATATAGAATAGTAACATTTTTTCTACTGTTTCGTTTCGTTTCGTTTATGTTTATATACATAAATATTATATATAATTATTTAGAGGGTACAAATTCGGCAACTCTCCCCTATTACGCAAGAATAATTTTAATAAAAACGAAATAGTGGGAAAGAATGTTACTATTCTAATATTTAAAGTAATACATTTTGTTTCTTAACACTAGGTTTACGGAGCACTAAAATTGATTATGTTACATTGCTTTATGAAAATAATAAAATTGTATTTACTTAGATCTTCAGCGATTTTTATTGTAATATGTACACAAAAAAATAAATGTATTTAATAATTCCTCACGAATGCCTCCTTACAATCTTAATAATCGTAAATTAAAAATTTTGGAATCCGTCATTTTGACGGGCCCCGTAAATCTAGTGTTAATAAACACAATTTAAAATACCAAAAATTCCTTTTATAAATTTAGAGTCATCGGTCCAATCAAAGAAATTGGTGTCCCCATTTGAACCTATGATTTCAAAATATGCAATATATTATATACAGTACAATCTTTATTATTCAAATTCTTTATTTTTGGACTTACCCCAGCACATTGTGTATATTGACCCAAATGTGACCAAATTCTTCGAAAGTTTGAAATTTATTAATAAAATTTGTAATCAAACTTGAAATTCCTCTGAAGGTATTTCAAAAAATATTAATTACACTTGGAACTCCTCTAAAGTTTAAAATTAATCAATAAAATTTTTAATCAAACTTGAAATTCCTCTAAAGCTATTTTAAAAATATTAATTACACTTGGAACTTCTTTAAAGTTTAAAATTAATCAATAAATTTTTCAATAAAACTTGAATTACTCTAAAGGTATTTTAAAAATATTAATTACACTTGGAACTCTAAAGTTTATAATTTACTAATAAAATGTTTAATTAACCTTTAAAAATATTTTAAATATATTAATTACTCTTGGAACTTCCCTAAAGTTTAAAATTAATCAATAAATTTTTCAATAAAACTTGAATTCCTCTAAAGGTATTTTAAAAATATTAATTGGGACTCCTCTAAAGTTTAAAATTGCTATGGAAATGTAGTGTACTATTTTCTTTTTGTCATAAATGCATGAAATCTGCAGTCTACTCATCATTAGACTGCAAATTTTCATGCAGAATAAAAATTGTTTTTCCTTTTGGTGATTTTAGATTAAAAATGGTCTTCAGTTACAATTAACTAAATTTCTGTCAATTTTACTTGCATAATACTTGTTGAGAATTGTTCATTGCTATGGAAATGTAGTGTACCATTTTGTTTTCGTTATAAATGCATAAAATATGCGGTCTACTCATTAATAGACTGAAAATTTTCATACAATCATGTTTTTATATTATAAAAGGGAATCGTTCATTGCAATGCAGATGGCATGTAACAACCATAAAACTTGTCATTCAGGTAGCAAGTAGTGGATAATAAAAGCAAGATGAGTCCAAGGTATGCGAAAGACCTGTCACGTGCGTTCTTGTTGAACTAGTTCCTCAACATCTCCCATTTTCAATGTCCAGGTTGGAGCCGGAATTTTTCAGTCATGAGAGGACATTGTACTCGCAAAACTACGCTGTCTTTGTTGCAAATTTCTTCCGCATCTTCATTGATTTCTGCGAGCAAAGATTGTGAAATGTTAGGTTTGGTAGAAAGTTTCTTCGTATTTTAAATGCAGAAATGAATCAAGTTTTTTTTTCATATTTTAAATGGAGTTTATTAAATCAAGTGGTAATTATTGCGAAAGGGTCACTATACTCCGATTTTGATGAAATTTACAGCAACACATGTTGAACAACTTCTTCCTTTTCCAATATAGGGGGGTCGCTCTTAGTTTTCGAGATATTCGCAAAAAACTATTGCTAATACTGTATTGAATTTCCTCTTTTAGATTTTCCTGACAGCCGCACAGTGGGTTGAAACGCGAAAAACGCGGACAAAAATAATTTCTGAAGCTACTTCTAAGATTAAATTAATAAAAATGGTACAGTTTCATAGATCTTGAGGTGCTGAATTCAAATTAATAATCAGATTTTGTTTAATTTCAAATCCATGAAAGTTATATAAGGTTTTTTCGAAACGGTTTTCTCGAATTTGGGCGTACATATTATTAATTATTTTATTATTAATAATGGAATATTTTTAAGTTATTATTATACTAAATTCTGTATAATTTACTTGATGCTAATTTCCTTCCGTCTCTAAACAAATGCCAATCGGCGCTCCAACAACAATACCAGGCATTCTTTGCCCATTATTTCCAAATTATTTATATTTATATTATATTATTTATTAAACAGCGGATCTTTATGCATTTATAGCAAAATTGAGAAGATGAAATCCAAAATTGTTGGAAAATTTTTTAAATTGTAGATGTCAATATATGGTTTTTCCTCTGATAAAATTATTAAGGCGGTAGACTCCTTTACAGAATTGCAGGGTTGCGGGATGCGCGTTCTCGTGCAAGATTGCAATATTGCATAAACGGGGATGGTCAACATTTCGAACATTTATTATGATATTTAAAGGTCAACCCGCCGTAAACAACGCGTAATCTTTGCTGAAACACGTAAGTTTTAAACGTCCACATTTTATCCGCTCCAACATGATTATTCTTGCTCAAGGTCATTTCAAGGTCAAAAAGGTGGTATCCACTAAATTCAGTTTTTTATTGTCTATCATGCTATCGTAAAAAAAATATACTATTCCATTTACAAAAAACATCGGTGACCTTGAAATTTCATTAAAAAACAAGACATAAAAAATTTTTTTCTTTACCATTATATTTGCCTCCTGCGATAGTGTCACTTTGTCCTCTGAAGTTTTCTGATATGATTGTAAATATGACAGATATTTAGGTGTTCCCATTTATCTGGGACACCCTGTAGATTGTAAAATATTAGGTCCAGATAGTTGCAGAGACTTTTGCAAAATCGCACCTGTCTTTGATGCAAATTTTCGAGCGTTTTTCTTCATTTTTGTGAGTGAAGATCGCAATTCTTATTACAATTTTAAGTGTACCGTACTGCAGCATCTTTCGCGCGTGTAATTCATTGATCAATAATGAATGAACGTTATGGATGATTATGGAACAATTTTCGCTGGATATTTCGCGGTCAAGCTGTGCGCAAAATCGTATGCAACATGCGCTTGCGTATTTTAGATCTTTGCATGCGGGTATTCGATGTAGAAACTCCCTTAAAAGAGTCGAGAGTCGAGAATGATTCACAAGCGGAGGTGGATCGTGATGATTTACTTTGTTTTTCCTTTGGCTCGATCACTAAATCGAAGTAGATGATGATTGTGGAGTTTATACTCGGTTCATACTCAGTGGAGTGATTGGTGCATGATAGAAGAAAGAGGTTTCTCGTTTATGGATTTTTCTTGAGTACCAAAGTGTCCTATGTGCATCCGCCATCGTTGCAGTGTAGTTGCCGCACTGCACTGACTGCAAAACTCTCCTGGTTCATAGTTGATGAGTTAATAGACCATGCTGAGGAAAAATAAGCGAGATTGTAACAATATGACATAATTGAACATTAACTAGAGAAATTTGATTTTAAATAAATTGCAGTTATTTCTTAGACAAAAGATGAAGACCATTTGCAAATTGTGAGATCCAACTGTATGTTCTTTTTTATAAGACAATTTGAGTAAAAGGTAAGATTGATTAAAAAGGGCAGATTATAACAATTGCAAATATACTGAACATTGATTATGATGTTGAATTCGAGAATTTTGTAAACAATCTTCATTTTTCGTAGAAGAACTAATTCGATCTTGTTCAATTTATTTATGTTTTCTTTCATAAAATAGTTTGACTCGAGTTAACAGATCATGTTAGCGTAAGATTGACTAAAGGATAAGCGAGACTGTAACAATTTAAGATAATTAATCGTTCACTATGAAATTAGATCTTTCGACTTGAAAGCAGTCTTCAGCTTCGCGCTTTTAAAGAATTAACCCCATACAGTTGAATTTGTTTATGTTCTCGAAGATAAATATTGCCGCAATAAATCATAGACAGAGTTGTCTCATTGGGATCAGTAAGAACGTTATATGAATTAATTAACGCATTCTGTATTTGGTATAACGTAACTTATGCTTCAGCATGTACTATCTACTAAGATTAGAAGTTTAAAATTTAAAAACACATTTATCATTAATTGATTGCAGTTTACATTGGTCGATTAGTAGACCTTCGGATATTTATGCAAAATAAAAATTGTCCGTATTCATTGCAAAGAAACAGACGTTAAATAAAACTGTAGTTTTTCTTCTAACTATCTTAATAAGTTTAAAAGTCGTTATATTTTGTTACCTATTTATTAAAGATTGTTCAGATTAAATATAGTTTAGTTTATTAGCATATAAATATATATATAGTTTAGTTTAGTATATATATATTTATATGTTACATATTATATATAACCTTCGATTCGTTTCCAGTTAACGGATAAAAGAAATAAATTTTCATAATTTGTTTCTATATTCACTATTTAAATTATTTCAATAATTTATTGTTAAGATAATATATTTATAACTTGAATTATCCTTCCGATAGCACATTGTAACAATAATTGTTTAAATTAATAAATTTTCACAATTTGTTTCTATATTTATTATTTGAATTATCATTTCGATAGTTCACTGTTAAAATGTTTAAATAAAAAAATTTTTATAATTTGTTTCTATATTCATTATTTGAATTATTTCAATTATTTATTGTTAAAATAATGGTTGAAATGAATAAATTTTCATATTTTGTTTCTATATACATTATGTGAATTATTTCAATGATTCATTGTTAAAATAATTATTTAAAGAATGTACAATATTTACATAAAGAATATAGAAAGACATTTCTATAGATTATACAAATTTCTGTAGATTATAAATTTTTATACTCTATAGAAACGTGTTCCTATATTAATTATGTAAATACGTGTACATTGTCTAAACAATTATTTGAACAATAAATTATTGAAATAATTCAAATAATGAATATAGAAACAAATTGTAAAAATTTATTTATTTAATCAATTATTTTAACAATAAATAATTGAAATAACAATTCAAATAATGAATATAGAAACAAATTATAAAATTTATTTATTTAAACAATTATTTTAACAATGTGCTATCGAAAGGATAATTCAAATTATAAATATATTATCCAAACAATAAATTATTGAAATAATTCGGATGGTGAATATAGAAACAAATTATAAAAATTTATTCCTTTCATCCGTTAACTGGAGACGAATCGAAGATTCGAAATCTTCGACCTTCGAAGGAAATTAACAGCCTTAGCTGAAAGACCAATCAGAGTTGGTCTGGGTTAGTTTCCCTGGCCGGGAGGGTGTTTGGGGGCGGCAGCCCCTCCCCAAAACAATAGACGACTTACTACTTAAACAAATTCGTGAAACAATACGATAACATGTCCGAAGCAAACGATCACAGTGATTGAGCGGTTTTCACTAAAGTATCTGTATCTTTTGTACGGGTGAATTCCCGAAGTTAAAATTTTATATTTGGAGTCCTCCCGCATTCTTCATAACATGCTCCAAATTTCATATCGATCGGCTACCGGTGCCTTTTGGAATAATATATCAATTTAAGTATAAATGGACTTAGGTCACTTTCAAAATATGCGGCTCATATGGTCTAAGCCTTATGCTACCATTACCAAAATTAATGTAACAGTATTATTAAATTCTTCTCACACCTTCATTGCTCTTAAGCATGTTTTTGTTATATATAAAAATAAAATCCTCAGTCTATCCATTAGTTATCAAAGGAACAAGTAACTACAACCGAATCGATAAAATTGAATAAATGTCACAAACCGTCTGGAACATTGAGAAAATGCAATAATCATAATTCACCGGAGAATTAGCAAACATTTCTTTCTCTGTCGCGGCGTATAAAAACGTAAGGGTCATGGTTTATCGCGATTAAGTTATTCAATCGAGGTCTCGTTGCAGATAGTCAATGACCTGTAGGGCAGTCGGTACTTGTCACCATAAATTTACACTGTCAATCTTCTCCGTAAGAAAATCTGGAGCAACTAATTCCTTCATTAATGATTATACAGGGTGTCCCACATAAATGGGAACACCTAAAAATCTCGTCGTATTTACAGTCCTATCAGAAAACTTCAGAGGACAAAGTGACACTATTGCAGGGGGCAACTATAATGGTAAAGAAAAAAATTTTTTATGTCGTGTTTTTCAATGAAATTTCAAGGTCACCGATGTTTTTTTTAAATGGTATAGTATATCTTTTACGAAAGCATGGTAGACAATAAAAAACTGAATTTAGTGGATACCACCTATTTGACCTTCGAATGACCTTGAACAAGAACAATCATGTTGGAGCGGATAAAATGTGGATGTTTAAAACTTACGTGTTTCAACAAGGATAACGCGTTGTTTACGGCGGGTTGACCTTTACATATCATAATAAATGTTCGAAACGTTGACCATCCTCGTTTATGCAATATTACAATCTTGCATTAAATGATCTGTAGGCATTGTCGATTTCCTGAGACGTAATTGAAGCACATGCTGCAGTAATTATTACGATTTTTAGAACTTACACTACCGGTATTTTTAAATTGTTTTACCACAACGGAAAATGCGTGTAACGAAGGACAAATACGATTCACAAATTTTTCACGATACAAATGTACTGCTTGCCTCAAAGATTGGTGGCTTTCGCCATAAGTGAAAACCATATCGATTCGTTCCTGTACAATATAACGCATTGTTATCACTTTCACGTTTCGAATTCGAATAATGCAGAAGGATCAACGTACTCATTCTAACCGATTAACCTTCTGTTAATGATCTCAATGATACATACTCTAACATAAACATACGCTGTTTACTATGAAAAATATTTCAAACATTTATTGTGGTTTGTAAAGATCAACCCGACGTAAACAAGGCGTAATCTTTGCTGAAACACGTAAATTTTAAACTTCTACATTTTATCCGCTCCAACATGATTATTCTTGCTCAAGGTCATTTCAAGGTCAAAAAGGTGGTATCCACTAAATTCAGTTTTTTATTGTCTATCATGCTATCGTAAAAAAATATACTATTCCATTTAATAAAACATCGGCGACTTTGAAATTTCATTAAAAAACACGACATAAAAAATTTTTTTCTTTACCATTATATTTGCTCCCTGCAATAGTGTCACTTTGTCCTCTGAAGTTTTCTGATAGGACTGTATATACGACAGATATTTAGGTGCTCCCATTTATGTGGGACACCCTGTATATATCCATATATCGCGGCGATTTAGATTTCTCTCGGCAAAACAAAACGCAGATTACAAACATCGAAGGATCGTCATTGTGGTTTGTAAAGGACAACCCTACGTAAACAACGCGGAATCTTTGCTGAAACACGTAAATTTTAAACTTCCACATTTTATCCGCTCCAACATGATTATTCTTGCTCAAGGTCATTTCAAGGTCAAAAAGGTGGTATCCATTAAATTCAGTTTTTTATTGTCTATGATGCTATCGTAAAAAAAATGTATACTATTCCATTTAAAAAATATCGGCGACCTTGAAATATCATTAAAAAACACGACATAAAAAAATTGTCTTCTTTACCATTATATTTGCCCCCTGCATTAGTGTCACTTTGTCCTCTGAAGTTTTCTGATAGGACTGTATATACGATAGATGTTTAGGTGTTCCCATTTATGTGGGACACCCTGTATATATCCATATATCGCGGCGACTTACATTTCTCTCGGCAAAACAAAACGCAGATTACAAACATCGAAGGATCGTCATTGTGGTTTGTAAAGGACAACCCTACGTAAACAACGCGTAATCTTTGCTGAAACACGTAAATTTTAAACTTCCACATTTTATCCGCTCCAACATGATTATTCTTGCTCAAGGTCATTTCAAGGTCAAAAAGGTGGTATCCACTAAATTCAGTTTTTTATTGTCTATCATGCTATCGTAAAAAAAATATACTATTCCATTTAATAAAACATCGGCGACTTTGAAATTTCGTTAAAAAACACGACATAAAAATTTGTTTTCTTTATCATTATATTTGCCCTCTGCAATAGTGCCACTTTGTCCTCTGAAGTTTTCTGATAGGACTGTATATACGACAAATATTTAGGTGCTCCCATTTATGTGGGACACCCTGTATATATCCATATATCGCGGCGACTTACATTTCTCTCGGAAAAAAAAAGCAGATGACAAACATCGAAGGATCGTCATTCACCGGTTGGCCAATATTCGCGATAGTTGTCATTCTGCGTTCTCGGTCAGGACGAGCGTTATCAGCGAGCTTAAATGACGCCGCTGGTGTCGCGCGTAATCACACCTAACAATTATGCACTCGGATCCGTGTTGTAGAAGAAATGCGCACACACACGTCGCGCTCTCCGCCGACGCGATGACTATAACTCACCGACTATTCCTCTATATCCGTTATCTATAAGGTTATAAAATATCATGGACTTTCAACTTTTCATTAAATAGTGCTCGGCGTTATCGTGTCTCGCCGAATCGTCGACGCAAGAAAGAGTCGTCGGATGAGAGGGGAAAATAAATATCTCGGGGGAAACATTAAACCCGACGATCTCTTTAACTCGCGTTCAGTATACTACACGCGCTCGCCTACGAAACACACCTCCAAAGGCCGATATTACAAGTCGATACACGTAATCGGGAAGCTGTTACGGAGATTCATTCAGACTCGCACCGAACGGTTCAATCGACAGATAACGCTGCCAACGACAAGGTGAGCACGTACACGTGCGCGAAACAGTTGCATTGGCAGTGAACGATTTTCTAATTTGTAAATATGTTTCTCGGAAAAAAAAACGTGTAACATATACACTGCGCAAAAATAGTAATGAACAGTTGAGCTTACAAGTTCTGAGATACAGTGACTTTTATAAATATTCAGACATTACTAAAAGTAATATTTTACAATTTTTTTATGACATTCGTAAAAAAGCGATAACTTCTTAAATATTGGACTCCATCACTTGGATCTTTCTGAGAAGTTGGAACAATTAGTTTACTACATGACGTGGGGCAATAAGGACATTGACGAAATTCCAGTTGGTTGGAATTACAGAGAAAATGCTAAAAGTAGTATTTTACAATTGTTTGATATGACACTCTTAAAAAAGCGATCACTTTTTAGATATTCGACCCTACCACTTGGATCTTTCTGAGAAGTTGGAACAATTAGTTTACCAAATGACGTGGGAAAAAAAGGGTTTTGACAAAATTCCAGTTGGTTGAAATTACAGAGAAAATGCTAAAATTAATATTTTACAATTTTTTGATGTGTACCTGCAATAAAAATTTTAAAAATACGTTTCGTAGATGTAATCTATAACTAATGGGTAAATTAATTGTTCTAACTTCTCAAATAAAATCCAAGGTTCAATTTTAAGAATGTTATTGCTGTTATAAGAGTGTCGGAATGTTTATGGGAGTCGTGCTCTCATAAAGAAAATCATGTAACATATACTGTGCGACAAAAGGAACGAAAACTTAGCTATACAGGGTGTCCCATTTAAGTTGAGATTGTAAATAATCTCGAAGACATGTGATTTAAAAAAAACAAACTGATAAATGTACTTTAGTGTTTCGAGTGGGGAGGCAAATGGCAGTACTAGTTTTCTAATGCGTGGACGTTCCCAAGGTTATTTCAAGGTCATTTTGTCTTTTTTTATCATAAACTCATATTTTTTATTTCGGAATCATAGTCTGCGTAATAAAATGCACAACTTTTGTTTGAAACATTTTTTTGTAAGTTCTATATTTCTTAAGATATTTAGCTCATTTTTCATGTTTATGTCAACGATAATTTTGTTTTTCTGTTAAAATGACAACGTTACTTTCTTCTGGAAGATTTTTTATTTCATTTAAGAACATCATAATAAATTCTCAAAATTTTTACCCTCAACTTCGAGACACTTAGTAATTAGTTTCATAAAAGACTCATGAACACATCATAAAGTTCTTACAAACTTACAAAAAAATGTTTCAAACAAAAGTTGTACATTTTTTCACGTAGAATGTGATTCCGAAATAAAAAATATGGATTTATGATACAAAAAGACAAAATGATCTTGTAATAACCTTGAAAACGCCCACGAATTAGAAAACTAGTAGTGCCATTTGGCAAGGGGATGATTCCTCACATAAAGTCTAGTCGAAAACAAGGAATATAGTTTATTAATACGGGACTTCATTTTCGAGAAAATCAAGTTTGAAAATTCAGTACTACAGTATTTAATCGATAAGTGTCGCCAAATTCTGAACAGGAAGTGTCACAAAACAATCCCCACTTCCGCGGGGTATACCCCGTTAGGGGCCGTGAAGTGTAACACAATACGGGTCGAGTATATAGGTGTGAGACCACTACTAATCCAATGACAAAACTTCTTTGTTTTTAATTATTTTTTAATGGAACATTCGCCAAAACATTCGTGGCACTTTTCTAATGAAAATGATACCAAATAAGATATAATTGTGATGTTATTTACTTGTGTAATGGACGAAGACGAGTAGAATACTGGAACACGAAGTGCCGCTGGCAGGACCCGTGGTTGCGACTTTTATCGACTAAATACTGTATCTGGTTTTCATTTGAATGGCACAGTTTGCGAAGCATGTTTTCGGTTTTCGTCTTGTGGACAGTCATTTGTTTAATTGATGATTTGGTCTATTAAACAATTTCCGTACGAGTCGATTATCGTCATTGCAAGTACCTGGACACAAAGTGTCACTGGTCGGACCCGTCGTTGCGACTTTTATCGATTAAACACTGTAATATACTAATGCACGGGAACCCGACGAATATTTAACAGTAAACTCACCACTACCGGTTAAATGACCGGTTTCAGATTTTTTAGTTTATAGTTAAGAAATTATGGAGGTTTTTATAGACGAAATAATTCACTCAACTTATTTATTCGAGCAGGTATTGCAATACAAATTAGAAAAAAACGTATATAAATGCAAACCTGTTATTTTTAAAAGACAATAATTTATTAATTATTTTATGTGAGGAATCATCTCCTTGCCGGTTGCACCACGACTTCGCAAACACCCTGTATTATATTATAATTAATATTAGCAGTAGACTGCAGACATTTATGCGAGTTCTAAATTAAATGGTTCGTTCTATAAAAATCAGGATGAGGAACAACTTCAATTTTTCAACTAGCAAAATTCCCTATAGAGTAGAGATGTTATTAATTATTATTATACATCTTCTCTTGTATTTTAACCCTTAGCACTCGAATGGCGACTCTGAGGCGCCGCTACAAATCGTTACACTATTCTTCAGAATATTGTTTACACGATTAAATTTGTTTATATGTAATAAATTACTAAACATTTAAATATTGTATGAGGTACTATATCAGTTTCGTACGCATATAATGAAAAAAAATTATGTACAATGGCAATATTCTAGGTTAGAAGAAATGTTTGATTTTTTAGTTGAAATAGCTCCGAGTGCAAAGGGTTAAAAATATGATCATGCTACAAATGCACGAAGATCCACAGTCTATTAATGTTTCACGAAGGAGGTACTTCGCAGATATTGCAACAATAATGAAAACGTGAAGCGATCGAATTATCAGTGAACAAATTTATGAGAGTCGATGAAATTCAATAATTAATTTTGCGGTATTAACCTTGTTAATTGAACATGGTCAGTGAGTTGTTTTAATGTTTATTGTTTGGTTTGTTTTTCAGAGAATCGAGAGACCCGCAGACATGGTCGTCCCCACAGAATATGCTCTTAACGATGCTATACAGATCTCGCCACTCGTGCTTTCGGACAACGTTAGAAAGCAAAAGGTAAGACGCCGTATTGATCGATTTGCAAATTTCGGAAATGATTTTGGAAGTGCAAGGGTAAAAAAGTCCCAATCAAATCGAAGGACAATCAGTCACGTGCGAAACAGTACCAGGGGTGGAAAACAGTTATGATATCGATTTCGGTTCCTGATACAGTTATGGGAACCGAAAAAATGTTATAACTGTTATGAGAATATCGGTTCTCGCTTATAACGGTTACGATTAGGGTTCTTGAGAACCGATATTATAACGGTTCTATAACTGTTATTTTTAGGTTCTGGATTTCGGTTTTGGTTTCGGTTCTTCAGACTTCAGAACTTATAATATGTCCTGTATCGGTCTCGTATAGGTTTTGCAGTTCTGCAACTGATATTTTTTGGTTCTGTATCGGCTATACAGGGTGTCTCAAAATTTCTTCAACATCCGGAAATAAGAGGTTCCTGAGATCATTTGATGCGACATTTTCTTTTGCAAAAATGGCGTCCGCTGCTTTGTTTAAGAGCAAAATTGAAATTAAATGATTTTTACAATTGACTAATTATGAAAGTGGTGTAAGTCCGTTTGTAGACTGTAAATATACATTATTTTAGTTAAATTCGCCTAAAAGAAATTTATATAATCAAATTACATATTGATAAATTTGTAGAAACATTACAAAACTTGACATAATTAACCTATATTTTTTAATTGACAGATATGCTAAGCTTTAATTTTCTTGAAAAAAAAAATGGACTTACACCACTTTCAAAATAAACGGTCCATATAATTGTTTCAAACAGTTATTTTCAAAACCGCTTCAACCCTTACACAGTACACTGCGTATGAAAATATGTTTCTTATAATAAAGAAAAAGGTAATACAGATTACATCTACTATTATGTGCGACGAGAGACTCGTAATTCTTTCTCTAATTCTTCTGCTTCAACATCAAGCGTAGGTGATGGGACACTTCCGCGTGTTTATCAGCTAGATCACGGGTCCATCGTCCATGAACTTGTCAGCCCTTTACCGCACAATAGAAGAAGCCACGTAGAAGTTTTGTGGTCGATAAAACTGGCAGTCGACGCAGAACATTTCTGAAATCATTAACAACAATTCCTAACGTTCCTTTACTCACAGACAATCAAATTCTTCATCTATAGATTTTACGCATTTATGAGAAAAATTAGCGCAATTTAAAACAATAAAAAAATTCAAAGAATTTAACCTTTAACACGTTGACTGCCGTGTCACCCATATATGGGTGACGGAATTATTTGTCCCTATTTAAAAATTAATTATTACCCTAATGTAATCATTGTATCAAATTTGGTTAATATCTGGAAAATGCAAGAAGGTTAAAACGTTACTCAGTGTCACACATTTTAATTCTGTAATCATTATTTTATTAAATATATTGTTTCGATTTTATGAAATTTTTGAGGTCGCTGCTTTGGCAGTCAAAGTGTTAAGTGGTACAGTGTTTACTCAGACCACGAAGTAGCATACTAGGACTAAAATTCTGTGGAAATTTGTTTAGATACTTTCAAGAACATAGTTTAAGTTTAATAATCCAAATTTTCTAATGCAGTTAACACTAACCGTACCAAGGTCAGTCAAATGACCGGCTACGCCATTTTTATTTTTTAATTCTTGGAATAGCAAAGTTGGTAACATTAGAAATTATTAATTTCTTCATTCGAGCTTATATTGTTGTAAAAATTGTGCGAGAAATCTGAATAAATTCGGTCTTGTAATTTTGATAAACAAATGTGCAACAGTCACATCTTGTGCTTGGTACGGTAGTGTCAAAGAAGCTTGACATTTGCAATTATCGTACAATACGGGAAAAGTTAGTTGTGCAGAAGTTCTGCTGAGGTCACGAGAGACCACAGTATAAAGGTGAAGGACGCCTGACATACTATTTTCTACTTGTACGGATTATCGAAGATAGAATGAAACTTCTGAATGACTGCTGTGTCTTGGAGATCAGTATTATAGTAATCTGCGTTCGTCAACAAGAGAGCGAATATCTCCGGAATACCAGCAAATGGCATTCAACGCTCGACAATGTATTTTTTAATCGGCGCGAGTTTATCACGCTCGCTTACATAATTCATCGATCTCTGCTCGAGAAATGACGACAATGTTTAATAATTACCGCTGCAAGAACCGAACGGGTCCAGAGAGTCCTTAACCTTGCGACAGTCACGTTAAGAGTTTAGTGACACCGATCGATCCTACATAGGGTGGCTATGGAGAATCAGTACAAACGTGGACAGCCACATTCTATAGGGTGTGAAACAAAATAAATTGAAAATCTTGATCATTTACAAAATTACGTCATCTTGAATCCAGATTATGTTAGCGCTTTTAACACGTTACTTACACAGTATTTCATCGGTAACTGTCCACAACACGGGTTCGGTCAGGGACAGTTATCGGCCAGAGACAATTATCGGCCAGGTATACTATTCTTTGACTTTTACCGAACGTAGAAAAGGACAGCGAAGCTCGAGAGGCCTCAGTCGCCGAGAAGTGTAACATAATATGGTTCGAGTATATAGGTGTGAGACCACTACTAATCCAATGACAAAACTTCTTTATTTTTTATTATTTTTTAATGGAACTGTCACCAACACATTCGTGGCCTTTTTCTAACGAAAATGATACCAAATAAGATATAATTGCGATGATATTTACTTGTGTAATGGGCGATGGAAGTGGGGATTGTTTCACGACACTTCTTGTTCAGTATTTGGCGACACTTATCGATTAAATACTGTATTTCTAAAAATTATCTGCATTGAAGAGGATGCTCGAACACTTCTCCATTGCATTGAATACACTTCGGACAACGCTGCTTCAATACAGATATTTTTTACAAATAACTCGGTAACTAATAATCATGTTAAGAGTTTAGTGACATCGATCGATCCTACATAGGGTGGCTAGCGAATGGAGAATCAGTACAAACGTGGACAGCCACAATATTGTTCCAATATTGTTTAGATGATTAAGTTTGTTTATATGTAATAAATTACTAAACATTTAAATATTGTATGAGGTGCTACATCAGTTTCGTACGCATATAATGAAAAAAAATGATGTACGATGGAAATATTCTAGGTTAGAAGAAATGTTTGGTTTTTTAGTTGAAATAGCTCCGAGTGCAAAGGGTTAACACTAGATTTACGGGGCCCGTCAAAATGACGGATTCAAAATTTTTTAATTTACGATTATTAATAGTGTAAGGAGGCATTCGTGAGGAATTATTAAATAGATGTTTTTCATGAATATGGTTGTGATTGTTGTTAAGTTAGCAACGTTGTAAAATAATTAATTAAGTAATTGCCACGTGTTACTAATGAGTAATTTCTGTAGGAGCTCACGACTCTTGGAAACGCGAACAGATATC
Source organism: Sphecodes monilicornis (assembly GCA_913789915.3). Taxonomy (NCBI): domain Eukaryota; kingdom Metazoa; phylum Arthropoda; class Insecta; order Hymenoptera; family Halictidae; genus Sphecodes; species Sphecodes monilicornis. Next base: position 5,368,028 of record OU565301.1, on the reverse strand, counting down.
AAAAATATCGAATTAAATATTTCATGTATCGGGAAAATGTTTATTTTCTTAACAATAGGTTTACGAGACCCGTCAAAATGACGGGTTCTAATATTTTTAATTTACGATTATTAATAGTGTAAGGAGGCATTCGTGAGGAATTATTAAATAGATTTATTTTTTTGTGTACATATTACAATAAAAATCGCTGAAGATCTAAGTAAATACAATTTTATTATTTTTATAAATGTAAAATAATCAATTTTAGTGCTCCGTAAACCTAGTGTTCAAGAGAATGCTAGAGTTTCAAAAGAATTTAAGAACATCAGCACATTCCTCGCTGCTTTCTCGATCAATACGATTTATGTTTATTCCCATCTCACCCTACACGTGCTTTCACTTTCGTTCACGCCAATCACAACACGGTGTTGCTAGTAATTAGTTTCGCCGGCGAGCTCAGGTTTCCTCGTGTCTCATAATTCATCGATTAGGCAACTCGGTATGAACGAAAACGTTGATCAACGAAAAAAAAAGGAAAGAAGAAGGACATACATATTGCTTTCTAAGAAGATCCACGTGTTCCCAACAATGGCTCTGTATTAAAAACACGCGATCATTAATAGCTGTAAAATTGAAGAGGGGACGGGAACAGAATTAATGCGGCGCAGTAACATACTTCCTCACTGACAAATGAAACCGGACGATAGGTTCAAGGTATCGGCTAGATTTCACGTCGCGAACGTCTACTCATCAGTCAACGGGTTATCATTGACCCGCGAAGTCATCGGGTTATCGCCGATTTCAAATGCTCTCGCAGTTTTAGACAACCAAGTTTATCTGTCGGGGTCTCCAGCTAGAGCAGGAATCGGAAAAGTTTATTTTTGTAATATCGCATAACCGTGTCGGTGACTCGGGGAAAAAAATGTTATCATTATCGATTTGCTCGGATTTGTAGCGACATGTTTTTTTTTTCTTGTAATTCGTCAAATTTCGTAACGATCGGTTTAAGACAGGATTTCTGGATGACAGGCGGCGGCCCGATAAATATTTCGCCTAGACTATGTTGTTACGTCAGACGGACGATGTAATAGACAGCCCACGCATTCTTCCTGCATTTGATTAGTGCATGCAACGTCATGGTCGATTCTTTGCTCTTTATTGCTCTCAACGCGCTGTATCGCCGCACAGTGGGCTGAAACGCGAAAAACGCGGACAAAAATCATTTTCCTGACTAAACGAAAAATGTAAAATTGTATTATTACCTTGTTGGTAGATACATTTTCTGCATTTCCTTTTCCAAAATTCCATATCTGTATCCCACAATTAAATGCTGAAGTTCAATAAAAATGCATAAGTTTAGCTTCTCTTGAATTTTTTAGAATACCGTTTCATTTAGAACGTTATAACTTAATACACGTATGAGTGAGGATTTTTTGCATGTTCTTAATTGAAAGCGTGTTCCAAGACGAAAATAATAAGCATGGATTTTGTTTGTTTTTGTTGTATATAACACCTACAAACATTGATGAAACAAAGAGTAATACTTAAGCTTTTTCCCCACTCAAATAGGTTTATAAACCGATTGCCGTCGATTGCTGCATTAAAATTTGTTACGCGTTATTGGTAGATATGTACACAATAAAACTAAAAAGATTTCAACTGCCAATAGCTGCCTGTTTGTACACTGTATCGCAAAAACGATGACGCGAGAGAATGCGCGGTTGCGCCGCGCCGTTCAGGTAGTCGCTATGGTGTCTTTTGGTATTCAAAGAGGAAAGCCATTTCCAAAAGAAAACCAGCCAAATTTTGTCGTAAATTTAGATTAGGATCGAGGATCAAAAACCTAACCCGAAACAGATTCGATAATACAAAAATGGGGTTTTCAGTAGTCAAAAACGCTAGATAAAAGATCGATCTAGGCAGCCTCAAAAGTCCTATTTTATCGTTTACGAGGCTTAATTTGAATTATTCGGAAGCAGACAACTGCCCATGTGGCTATTTTCATATAGCTGTGACTGTGAATAATGCAAATTACGTCTCATAAACGTAAAAATAGGACTTTCGAGGGAGATCGCGGCCTAGATTGATCTTTTATCTAGCGCATTTGACTACTGAAAAATCCCCGAGATGAGAACGCGCATCCCGCACGCCTGCAATTCTGTAAAGGAGTCTACCGCCTTAATAATTTTATCAGAGGAGAAATCATATATGGGCATCTTCAATTTTGAAAATTTTCCAACAATTTTGAATTTCATCTTCTCAATTTTGCTATAAATGCATAAAAATCCGCTGTCTAATAAATAATGTAATATAAATATAAATAATATGGCAATAATGGGCAAAGAATGCCTGGTATTGTTGGAGCGCTGATTGGCATTTATTTAGAGACGGAAGGAAATTAACATCGAGTAAATTATATAGAATTTAGTATATAATAACTTAAAAATATTCCATTATTAATAATAAAATAATTAATAATATGTACGCCCAAATTCGAGGAAACCGTTTCGAAAAAACCTTATATAACTTTCATGGGTTTGGAATTAAACAAAATCTGATTATTAACCCTTTGCGCTCGGAAGTATTTTAACTCCATAACCTAACTTTTCTTTTCGATCAAGAATATTTCCATTCTATATGATTTTTATCATTTTGAAGAAATGGAAGTGATATAATACCTCATAGAATAACTAAATTTTTGGTAACTATTATATTGAATATCAATTTAATAATGTAAACAATATTTTGAATAATGGTATACCAATTTTTAGTGGTGCCTCAGAGTCACCACTCGAGTGATAAGGGTTAATTTGAATTCAGCACCTCAAAATCTATAAAACTGTACCATTTTTTTAAATTTAATCTTAGAAGTAGCTTCAGAAATTATTTTTGTCCGCGTTTTTCGTGTTTCATCCCACTGTGTTAAGGTGCCGTTCTCTTTGACAATTTTTCTGCTTAACCGATCAATTCGTTCTTGCACTTATCGCCGATCGTCGTCGAGCAGAGTTAATCCGCTTTTAAAGCCATAAATTTCTTTGTGCTTAGTTTGACTCGTGATATAATGAGCATTCGGCACTTGGATTTGCTTATGCGAATGAGATTGCGCGCAACGACTGCGATTTCGATTACACTCCGGATCTTCCTGCAAAATAAAAATTGTTCGCATCTGTTATGAAAAACAGAGATTGAATAAAAATGTATTCGGTCTGGCAAGAATTTTAAAAAATAGTACTGAATTTAATAATCAATTAGACTCCGGCTCTTCATGCAAAATAAAAATGTCGTACCTCGATTATGGAATGCAGGAATGAAATAAAAATTGATTTCGTTCCATAATAATTTTGATACATTGAAAACAATGGTCCTAATTTTTAGTAAAAATCTGTAAAATCATAAGAAGCTAGACAAATTAATTTTGTACCCACTTTTATTTAAAATCTGTAGAACAGGGATGGGTATTTTTGTCTCAATTGAGACAAAACCGTCCCCACCATAGCGCCCACTGCCCCCCACCAGCATTCACCGTTACCATAGTAGAAGGAAGTGCTTCGCCCGTCGCGAACAGTGCGCAGGTCTCGCGCATGAAAGAGAGGTTGGTGGGAGAAGCAGGCGTTTGAGGGGCCCCTACCGTGCCCATCACGGCCGTAGAACATAACATAGTATTCGGAGAGTTCGTTACCTTAATTTGCTAAATTATTGCAATAATTCTGCTGTTACAATATTCTCGACTGATTAAAACTATTAAAACAATAAATACATTGTCATTTATCTTGCGTTCCCTACAATGATGAAGATAATCAGCAAATTAGCAAACGCGTTCGTTATTTTATTATATCGTAGAGTTTGCAAATATTTAGAATTTCCTGTTCTCGCAGCACTAATTTAATAGTGAATTATTTTCGCCCACCATAGTGATTTCAAGGGGTCAATTTTCATCTATTTTTTCCCGTGTTTCACAGCTGCCAATAGAATATCGGTTTCCGAAGTTTTTTCGGTAGGATGATTGCGTGAATGCAACCGGTTTGCCTTCGTGGAAATGAAACATTAGTATTATCTGGTTGCGGGATGTTGGTTTACGATCTTCCGCGTAGACGATAGTCTAGAATCGGACGAAATGGAATAAAATCCTGGATAGTACGGGGACAATGAAAACGTTTAACTGCATTAATTCGTTCTTGCGGTAACATACAACGCTTTATTATGTAAACTCTCGGAGAGCCTGGTTAATTGTGGCACAACGCGGCGCAGGATCTTCGTTTGCGTTTTATGCGTTCTCCGGTCTCTCCGTCATAGTCAATATCTAATTGTTAGAATAGTGTCGTCGTCTTCTTGTTCGCAAACTGCTGATGCTGCTGCTGCTGCTCCGCCTCTTCTATTAGAATCACATTAGAGATCACGTAAGAGAACACCGAGATATATAACGACGCGAATCGCGTGCGCGCGCGTGTTTGCGAAAATGCACATTCGCCATCTTTGCCAGGAATCTTTGTCGAACTCTGACGAAGATTTATGGATCGTGGAAAATTCTTACACCACTTGTTATCTGATAGGTGATGGGTCCCGGTAGTGTGACTACCGGTCTGTTTGCATTATTTAACGTTATTTGAAATTAGGCTTTTCTGGATGAACGTAGAGGAATTTGCCAGATTTCGAAGTTTACTCTCGCGTCTTGTCTATTTCTCACTGAACTCTAGTTTGATTTCATTCGAAAAATGTTGATAGAGAAGAGAAGGCGAGACACTATTTAGACATTTTATTGCGCCATCTTGTTTGCCAGAAATTTTGCTTTTGTATCTTGTTTCCTCTGTTTCATTGTGAAATCCTAAAATGGTTCAAAGAAGAGGATTAATGTCTATCAAATCATTTTCCATGGAAGTTTTTAACATTGTCGAATGTAACAACTTCTCTGAAATCGTTATTTAACAAGTTGACTGAATTATCAATAGGGTTTTATGTATTTATGGTAAAAATGGTCAAACAGAAAACTGAAAAGATATATTGTAGTAAAATTGAAGGATATATTGTTGCATTATTAACGACTTTTTAAAATAATTTGGACAATTTTGTCTAAAAATCCATCTAACCTATATTTGGTGAAGGAGTGGTGTGTCCAGATACAACAATTAATTTTCACACTACCAGATTCACAAAATTGAATCAACATCTAGAAAATATAAAAATGTTAAATTTATTTAACGTTATTTGAAATTAGGCTTTTCTGGATGAACGTAGAGGAATTTGCCAGATTTCGAAGTTTACTCTCGCGTCTTGTCTATTCCTCACTGAACTCTAGTTTGATTTCATTCGAAAAATGTTGAAAGAGAAGAGAAGGCGAGACACTATTTAGACATTTTATTGCGCCATCTTGTTTGCCAGAAATTTTGCTTTTGTATCTTGTTTCCTCTGTTTCATTGTAAAATCTTAAAATGGTTCAAAGAAGAGGATTAATGTCTATCAAATCATTTTCCATGGAAGTTTTTAACATTGTCGAATGTAACAACTTCTCTGAAATCGTTATTTAACAAGTTGACTGAATTATCAGTAGAGTTTTATGTATTTATGGTAAAAATGAATAGGTCAAACAGAAAACTGAAAAGATATATTTTAGTAAAATTGAAGGATATATTGTTGCATTATTAATGACTTATTAAAATAATTTGGAAAAGGTTTGGACAATTTTGCCTAAAAATCCATCTAACCAGATGGAACAATTAATGTGTCCAGATACAACAATTAATTTTCACACTAACAGATTCACAAAATTGAATCAACATCTAGAAAATATAAAAATGTTAAATGACTACTCAGTACATATGTAACTATACATTATAGTTTCCTAATTTTTATTTCATTAAATATATTACTTCGATTGTATGGGATTGAAGTAGCAGTCTTAAATTGGTCGTATGATAAGTACAATTTTTAAATATTTTAATCATTGCATGTAGGTAATATTTGAGGGATTTTGTTTACAGGTCGAGCAGAAGGTAGAAAAATTGCAATTTTCCGTCGCGACCATACGGAAGATCCAGGATGTGTTCGTGTCGGAAATGAATAAAGGTATTCATCAGCAGTCATCATCACTGCAGATGGAGAACACTTATGTTCCGGAACTCCTTGACGGCACAGGTTGTTACGATAACTATTATCTAGTCTGATTTTTTTCTGTTCCTTGTGGCGCAAGATTTATACGAGATAAATTTAATCTTCTGCTATTAGCTTGTGTCTTTATTACTATATTACTATATTACTATAATACCACACAATAATAAACATCCAATAAACATAATATTTTTATATCGTAGAAATTTATTGCTCCTCAATAAATATAATCATTGAAAATGCTCAATTTTATAATTTTCTTTAAATGCTGTTTGAAGTTGTTCGATGTTTTATCAACATTTATTATGTTGTAATATAAATTCATTCCTTCGTAAACACAAATATTTTGTAATTTTAACGATTTCGCGCAACTCACTGCAAATGCAGATGATTGATCAACAATTTTAGCGCCAAATAACACTATAGAATCGTTGGCTGTCGTCACGAAAAATGATTGTTCTATTTATAGATTTGTAATGATTCGACTACGGATCTTATGCATTTATAACAAAAACGAACTGATGCGATTTAGAGTAGTAAACATTTTAAACGAATTTCAAAATGTCCATATATTGTCTTAGACTTATTAACCCTTTAAGGCACCCTCGAGAGTTTTCGAATGCGGTTCAATATGGCGACCGAGAGTCGCCTTTCGAGCGTAAAAAGTTGAAAAGAAAAGAGAGTTGCATATGCGGCTACAGTTTCTTGCAATTGAGGTGGACATTTTGAAAAATGGTTGTTCTATTACAATTTATAGATTTATAATGATTCGACTATGGATCTTATGCATTTATAACAAAAACGAACTGATGCGATTTAGAGTAGTAAAAATTTTAAAAGAATTTCAAAATGTCCATATATTGTCTTAGACTTATTAACCCTTTAAGGCACCCTCGAGAGTTTTCGAAAGCGGTTCAATATGGCGACCGAGAGTTGCCTTTCGAGCGTAAAAAGTTGAAAAGAAAAGAGAGTTGCATATGCGGCTACATTTTCTTGCAATTGAGGTGGACATTTTAAAAAATGGTTGTTCTATTACAATTTATAGATTTATAATGATTCGACTACGGATCTTATGCATTTATAACAAATACGAACTGATGCGATTTAGAGTAGTAAACATTTCAAAAGAATTTCAAAATGTCCATATATTGTCTTAGACTTATTAACCCTTTAAGGCACCCTCGAGAGTTTGCGAAAGCGGTTCAATATGGCGTCCGAGAGTCGCCTTTCGAGCGTCAAGGGTTAAAAAGAAAAGAGAGTTGTATATGCGGCTACATTTTCTTGCAATTGAGGTGGACATTTTGAAAAATGGTTGTTCTATTACAATTTATAGATTTATAATGATTCGACTACGGATCTTATGCATTTATAACAAAAACGAACTGATGCGATTTAGAGTAGTAAAAATTTTAAAAGAATTTCAAAATGTCCATATATTGTCTTAGACTTATTAACCCTTTAAGGCACCCTCGAGAGTTTTCGAAAGCGGTTCAATATGGCGACCGAGAGTCGCCTTTCGAGCGTCAAGGGTTAAAAAGAAAAGAGAGTTGTAATATGCGGCTACAGTTTCTTGCAATTGAGGTGGACATTTTGAAAAATGGTTGTTCTATTACAATTTATAGATTTGTAATGATTCGACTATGGATCTTATGCATTTATAACAAAAACGAACTGATGCGATTTAGAGTAGTAAAAATTTTAAAAGAATTTCAAAATGTCCATATATTGTCTTAGACTTATTAACCCTTTAAGGCACCCTCGAGAGTTTTCGAAAGCGGTTCAATATGGCGACCGAGAGTCGCCTTTCGAGCGTCAAGGGTTAAAAAGAAAAGAGAGTTGTAATATGCGGCTACAGTTTCTTGCAATTGAGGTGGACATTTTGAAAAATGGTTGTTCTATTACAATTTATAGATTTGTAATGATTCGACTATGGATCTTATGCATTTATAACAAAAACGAACTGATGCGATTTAGAGTAGTAAAAATTTTAAAAGAATTTCAAAATGTCCGTATATTGTCTTCGACTTATTAACCCTTTAAGGCATCCTCGAGAGTTTTCGAAAGCGGTTCAATATGGCGACCGAGAGTCGCCTTTCGAGCGTCAAGGGTTAAAAAGAAAAGAGAGTTGTATATGCGGCTACATTTTCTTGCAATTGAGGTGGACATTTTGAAAAATGGTTGTTCTATTACAATTTATAGATTTATAATGATTCGACTACGGATCTTATGCATTTATAACAAATACGAACTGATGCGATTTAGAGTAGTAAAAATTTTAAAAGAATTTCAAAATGTCCGTATATTGTCTTCGACTTAATAACCCTTTAAGGCATCCTCGAGAGTTTTCGTAAGCGGTTCAATATGGCGACCGAGAGTTGCCTTTCGAGCGTCAAGGGTTAAAAAGAAAAGAGAGTTGCATATGCGGCTACATTTTCTTGCAATTGAGGTGGACATTTTGAAAAATGGTTGTTCTATTACAATTTATAGATTTATAATGATTCGACTACGGATCTTATGCATTTATAACAAATACAAACTGATGCGATTTAGAGTAGTAAACATTTTAAACGAATTTCAAAATGTCCATATATTGTCTTAGACTTATTAACCCTTTAAGGCACCCTCGAGAGTTTGCGAAAGCGGTTCAATATGGCGACCGAGAGTCGCCTTTCGAGCGTAAAAAGTTGAAAAGAAAAGAGAGTTGCATATGCGGCTACAGTTTCTTGCAATTGAGGTGGACATTTTTTATTTTGCATTAAGATCCACAGTCTAATACTTCACGTTCGAATATCTTTTTAATGGACGACAGTTTTACGAATATACAGTATAATAGATAGCTATAATTTGAAGTGAAATTTTGATTGACTCGGAGATTAATGATCTTCTTCTTGCAGAGGAAGGCCTGTACTTGGCACTGGATCTCGGAGGAACGAACTTCCGTGTGGTTTTATTAGAACTATTGCATGGAACCCCGATTCGGGAAGAAGTGAAGAAGTACCATATAAGCTCTGAGCTGAGAGTGGGCTCTGCCATCCGTTTGTTTGACTATCTGGCCGAATGTGTCAGTGATTTCGTCATCGCGCAGGGTCTTCAGGATGTAGAGCTTCCCCTGGGTAAATTGGAGTCATTGCACGCTGAGGGAATCACGCGCGAAACCTTTAATTACCGTTCTCTGAACGCTATCTCCCTTCGTTATTACAATTTGAAAAATTGTCTTAATCTTTTTCATCAAATATCGATGCGCAATTTTAACTAGCATAAGTGGACAACATTCTCAAACATTTTATACTCACAAGGGAAGATCCCCGGGGAATTAAAAAATTATGAAACTTTGGGGATACGTATAGGTAAGTAATTAGGCAATTTTTCTTCCACCTAAATTCACTTTAAGAGGCTGAAATCAACCTTTGGAAATTCGACTATTTTTCGATTTGTTTCCTAATTACATAAACAATTGATAAATGTTTTACCAGACGATAGTTCTCATTAAAAGGAACAACTTTTATCTGCAAACTATTTTCCTGTCCGTTATAGTTTGCGAGTTATAACGCAAAATCGAAAAATTGGCCGAAAAATTTTCAAACATACTTTTCATCCCCTTAGCGTGAATTTGGACAGCAAAGAAATATCGCATAATATTGTAAATATCTACATGTGCACTACATATCGCCAAAGTTTTATAATTTCCAGGTTCGGGATCGTTCCTTGTATATAAGCTTTCATACTCACTGAATGACTTATACAATACAATATTATTTATACAACAACTGTCAGTCACTCAAGTGCCGAGTGTTCGATATTGATTTTATAAATTCAAGTGCTCGATACTTGTTGATTGCTAATCGATGATTAGATACACCGTCTCACGCGTGGTTAATTGTTTCGCAAATGAAACGTGTTTGATGCTAAGTTTGAGCATGTTTGGGATGGTAATTTTGGGCATGTTTGATGATAAATTTCGTTTTTGTAGGATTCACTTTCTCGTTCCCAATGATTCAGCATTCCTTGGACATCGGGATACTGGTGACCTGGACCAAAACTTTCAATTGTCCAGATGCAGTCAGTGAGGACGCAGTGAGGTTACTGCGCATGGCTTTAGATCGTCGAGGTGATACCAAAGTAAAGGTTGTCGCCATTTTGAACGATACCACGGGAACTCTTGTGCAAGGATCTACTTTGGATCCTAACACGGCCATTGGTCTCATTTTGGGAACCGGAAGCAATGCTTGCTACCTTGAGAGAGCGGATCGAGTCGAGCATTGGGAGCCTGAAAGACACGGAGAACGCGAAGTAATTTCTCTTTTAGTATTCCTTGTTACAAACACTGGAGCTACAGTATTTCATCGGTAATTGTCCCAAATGTCTCCGACATAATTGTCCCTGAGTTATCCCCACTAGTGCGGGGTGTACCACCTTGAGGGGCCGTGAAGCTCGAGAGGCCTCGGTCGCCGAGAAATATGACACCATGCGGCTCGGGTATATCGGTGAGACCACACTAATCCGAATTTCCAACTTCTTTATTATTCATTATTTTTTTATGGGACTTCGATGACCATATTTGTGGCATTTTTCTAATAAAAATCATACCAAATATGATATAATTCCAATGATATTTACTTGTGTAATCGATGATTAATGTTTCGGGCGCGAGGAAGGATAGCGTATGGGAAAGAAAGAGACGCGGCGAGTCGCAGTCGGCGGCACAGTTCAAAGGCTCGCGCGTCCTCGCAATCTATTACCAAGGAATAACTTTTTTATTATTACTTATTTTTTTATGAGACTTTTGCTAATAGACTTGTGACATTGTTCTGATTAAAATGATACCAAATACTATTTACTCTCTTTGTCTGTCACCAAAACTTACTCCATCGTCAATTAAAAAAATAGATATGTATGTATAATCAGAATAATTTTGATCAGAGAAATATTACAAATATAATAGTAAAAGTCTCCTAAAAGATTAATTAAAAATGAAAAAGTGCCGTCATTGCATTACTGTTGCCTCACCGATGTTATGTACCTGACCTATACATAATGACCATACACCTGTATATGATCCGAATTATATAATGATTATAAAAAATAAAAAATGATTAATAAAGAAGAAATAAAAAATAATGATTAATAAAGAAGTTGGAAATTCGGATTAGGTATGTTTACATTTCTCGGTGACCGAGGCCTCTCGAGCTCGGCTGTCCTTCTCTACGTTCGGCAAACCTCAAACAATGATATCCCTCGCGCATAATTGTCCCTCCGCAGACCCGTGTTGTGGACAATTATCAATGAAATACTGTACTTGGCTGAAACAGATTCAACAGGAACATAAAACCTTTCTAGGAGGTTCCAAACTTTTTCAAAAAGGTTTCAAACCTTTTAATTTAAAATTATTGGGATTAAAAGGCTACCCTGATCTGGCCTGCAAATTTAATTTTTTAGAAGCTCTTGCGGACAATCAGAATTAGTGTACCATATAAACAAATTTTCCAGTGACTTAATAGTACTTTTATCAAAGTTTGTAAATTTCTTTTAGTGCAAAAAAATATGTGAAAAGTTTCAAATACTCTTTTTCCAAAACCATGTTTCTCGAAAATGAAGGCGAACAGATGGGCTTTTTTTAACATTTGTTAAAACTTCATTTTACTGAAAGAGCTTTTCTTTATAAGAATAACAAAAGGCAATGCAAAATAGTCTAATATACATTAGCAGAACATAAAGTTAAACATTTTTATTAAAGGTTATCATCGACATCGAATGGGGTGCGTTTGGAGATAATGGTGTCTTAGATTTCATCAAGACAGACTATGATCGCGAGAATGACGCTAATTCTCTTATTGCGAATTCATTCACGTGAGTACCAGAGATCATTAACAGAAACCATATACGATAAATTATCTGTTCAACAAATATATTCACTTTTGTTCTGTTTCGAACGTTCAGGTTTGAAAAATACATTAGTGGGAAATACTTAGGCGAGCTAGTGCGAGTTGTTCTCTCAAGGTTAGCCAAAGAAGGGATGCTATTCTCTAGGGACCACCATCCTGGAACAATTTTGATACCTGGCAACCTCACAACTGATTTGGTATCAGATATCGAACAGTAAGTAGTCCCAAATCAAAAGTATATCATAAATTATCATAATACAGTAAAATCTTGATCTAAGTCAGATTCTCGGGTCCGTGCTCGGACATAGATCGCGTACCGCTACTATATTGTGTTCAAAAGTCACTGTATATACCAGGGATGGGCAATTTTCCCTCAATTGAGGCAAAACCGTCCACACCGTAGCGCCCTCTGTCCCCTTCCAGCAAGCGCGGTACAATCACGGACTTAAAGCAGTGATGGTATATGGTCTCGGTTTTCTCGCGCATGCGCGACGACTTTAGCGTCAGTAAAGTACAAAGTTGGGCTAAAATGGTGTACCTTAGTCACCCCGCATAGTTTTGCAAATTTTTTTTCGATTTTCAAATATGAATTGACAAGTAGCTCCTTCTCCAATACTAGTTGCCATTATGAAATCGAATATATTAACATTAAGTTACCAAAATTTCGAAGTACAGTCGTCTCGTCGTGTCGTCTTGTACTCTTCTGTCCGGTTTCCCGCCAATAACAGTTCTGCCCTACTTTCCCCACAAACATAAGACGTACGGTACGTTCCTGCATTTCGTGGCGCATGCGCGAAAAAACCGAGACCATATACCAGGCATGCCCAGGAATAGCTCACTTGGACGCATTATCGAGGGAGACACCTACTTTTCCCGACCGCGCGTCTCGCTCCCCGTGGCGGCCATAGTTCTCCGAGCTCCTCAGGCTCGTACCTACCGCTTGCGGTATGTATTGCGTGTGGCGCTTTGGGGCGACTCTCATACCCATAGGTTTCCATATCACCCATGAGGTACTATGGTCAATGCGTTTTTTTTTGTCAGTGGTATCCCCTATAGGCCTATTCCACTGCGTCGCACGATATTTCGAAAAAATAAATTTGGAAAATAGTTTTTATTATACTGTCAAAATTTTACTAACAATTAGGAAAGCTTGCAATATCCGCATCAAAGACGATAACGAGGAATCGCTTAGCAGTGTACGTCACTCTGTTTTAATGCTACGCACTTTTGAAAACGAACATTCGCACAAATAAGTCAATCCGAACATTGAGAAAATTCGGATGGCAAAATTTCTTAAAATGGAATACTTCGATTCACTTAAAGTTTTGAAGCATGCTTTCCTAATTGTCAGTAAAATTTTGACAGTATAATAAAAACTATTTTCCAAATTTATTTTTTCGAATTATCGTGCGACGCAGTGGAATAGGCCTATAAGGGATACCACTGACAAAAAAAAAAACGCATTGACCATAGTACCTCATGGGTGATGTGGAAACCTATGGGTATGAGAGTCGCCCCAAACCGCTACACGCAATACATACCGCAAGCGGTAGGTACGAGCCTGAGGAGCTCGGAGAACTACGGCCGCCACGGGGAGCGAGACGCGCGGTCGGGAAAAGTAGGCATCTCCCTCGAAAACGCGTCCAATCGAGCTATTTCTGGACATGCCTGCCATATGCCATCACTGACTTAAAGGACTGAACATAAAGTGGGTTTATGGGTGAGAGGGGTCGTGCCGCGAGCGGGGAGGGATGGTAGACTGCGGCCATGTTGGATGGCAAAACTAGTGTTGCCATCTATATAACGTTGCGAGAACATTGATATGATTTGATTCTGAAAAATGAATGCATAACAAGTGTATTTGTATATATATCTGTATATATGTACAAAATATTGCACAGTCGGCTCCAATATAAATTTATAAATAAATTATGTGTATCTATTTCCCGATTGCATTGCAAATTCGCGCAACTAGTATTTAAAGTTGCCTATAGATAGCGTTGGGATATGGTGCAAGATTTCACGCGCATGCGCGGCCAAAACAGTAATGTATCTATATCATGATGACAGAGGTAGTGGAGCCCTGAGACAGTTATATTGGCGGGAATGTCTCGAAACAATCTATTCCGGACAAAAAGACTTCAGGACGTGTCCTACGAGTTACAAAATATACACAAATACACATGTTATACACTCGTTTTTCAGAATCAAATCATACCAATTTTTTAAAATTCTGCTGGGTGCTCAAGGTACCCCATTTTATCGAGAATCTTACTTTACTGAGGCTGAAATCTCCGCGCATGCGCGTGAAATCTTGCACCATATCCCAACACTGCCTATAGAGCGCACCACAGTGTTTGCCATCCAAGATGGCCGACAAGTTGATACCCCTTTCGTCTTTAGCCTCACCCCCGCAGCATAATGCACAATCCTTAACAACAGCGTACGCAACGAACGTGCGCGCTGCGCGAAAGAAAGGTTAGCGGGAGAAGCAGGCGTTTGAGGGGCTCCACCCGTGCCCACCACTGGTATATACCGTCAATTGACCCACTACATACAGTGAATAATTATATCGTGTTTAGTGTCATTGTAATCAGAACAACGCCACAAATAAGTTGGCGAAAGTCCCATGAAAGAATGATGAAAAATAAAGAAGTTTTGTAATTGGATTAGTAGTAAGTTCACACGGATATACGTAGAACGGTATCGAATCTCGCGGCATGTTTACATTTCTCGGCAACCGAGGCAACTCCAGCTCTGGCCCCTCGGTGGAGGGGATAGGGGGACCGACAGACATCGCATACCTCCGAGCGACTTAGATCAAGACTTTACTGTACGATGTTAAAAAAAACTGTTTACAAAGACTGTACACTCACTGTCACAAAAGATACACGTATACAGTCTTTTTAAACAATTTTTTGATGTGCGAAGGTGCGTATTTATTAATTAATATACATCAATTCTGAAACGCAGAGACTCTGTAGATGGTGATAGCAGTAATACGGTGAAGATTCTAAAGAAGTTCGGTATTGTCCCTGACGAAGACGACGTGAGGATTGTTCAGTACGTCTGCGAACTAGTTTCCAATCGTGCAGCTCTCCTTGTAGCCATATGTAAGTCACAGGATTTATTATAAAAACAACCATTTATACAATTAAACATTAATTACTGCCCGATATTTAAGGTGTCGCTGTTCTGCTGAAGCGGATCGATAAAGAACACATAACAATAGCTGTCGACGGCTCCCTGTACAAGCACCATCCCAGGCTGGAGACTTGGATCAAGAAGTACATCTCTCTACTAGCGCCTGATCACAAGGTACAGTAACTTTTTATCGTCTGCAAATATTACTCTCTTTTTGCAACATTAATACTTTACGGTTCTGTGCAGTTCAAGATCATTCACGCCGAAGACGGAAGCGGAAAAGGCGCGGCGCTGGTCGCCGCGATCGCACAAAGACTTCAAAAAAGAATAGACTAGTACTAGCCTAAATGTTGTTCGCGCAACTTGCCCGCAGAATTTGTATTTCTATTTAAGCGAGAAAATTTCTTTCCTTTCATTAATTCAAAACACTCGTCTCCGTTCTTTGTAAATTCTTGTTTTTTGTTTCTCCATCGTCGGGCAACACCCGCTCGAGATTTTACGTTGCCGCTGAGAGTTTTTAGGTAAGAGAATTCGCGTCGACGCCTGTTTGAACGCTATCGCGACTGCGAGTCCGATTTATCGTGAAGTCTTTCGCGCTGCTATCTCCTTCTGGTAGATTCGCATGAGCCTCCCCACGTTAA
Organism: Sphecodes monilicornis; assembly: GCA_913789915.3. Classification (NCBI taxonomy): domain Eukaryota; kingdom Metazoa; phylum Arthropoda; class Insecta; order Hymenoptera; family Halictidae; genus Sphecodes; species Sphecodes monilicornis. The sequence goes on along the minus strand of OU565301.1, from coordinate 5,352,280 downwards.
CGAGATTCCCACCTTGACGAGAAATGTAGCGTGTGTGCGAGTGTATACCGTGTGCTGGTTTTCGTGAGGTAAATCAAACCGGAAGAGCAACAGTCGTGCTCGGTGAGCGCCAAGACTCGCGAACGACCTGTTTGTATTCCCCTGTAATTTAACAAAGTAAAATACCATTACGACACGTGGACCAGCGAAGGTAGACTGTGAGAGAATACGTACAAAAAGTTAGGAGAATAGGAAACGTTGGCGAATGCATGGAAATCGCGAAACGAAACATTTGTACAATATGTTGTTATACCTTGCAAATGATTGCAAGGGCGTTTGGTTTTTTGTACTAGAGGAACGAGGTTGTTATAATAAAAATTCCAGCGAAAAGCTAACTCTGTTTTTCTACTTTATTTTGTTGCTGTATCTTGATGTATTATATATTTTATATTATAGTCCGTTCGAAATCAATGATACCAACAGTCGAGGATTTCTTAATGAATTGCGACAAGCCAAAGAGACGTTTAATTAACTATGCAACAATCTTATTGTCACTTTTTTAAATAAAAAAACACTTGGAACATTCTCATCATCCTCATAGTCATAATAGCTGTCCAGCTTACGTACTTGCAACGCGGGAGTAAATGGGACAGCTATTATGACAATCAGTGTACTCGGTATCTTCTTTCGAGAAACAGACTATTTAAAAAATATATTTTAAAAATATAAATTAATAGTCTCGGCAAGTGTCCCCAGGAGGTATAAGTAACTATATCAACAATCATACTGTGACTTTTTTTCGTAAATATGCACCTAAAATATCCTTATGGTCCTCACAATCATAATAGCTGTCCAGCTTACGTACTTGCAACGCGGGAGTAAATGGGACAGCTATTATGACAATCAGTGTACTCGGTTTCTTCTTTCGAGAAACAGACTATTTAAAAAATATATTTTAAGAATATAAATTAATAGTCTCGGCAAGTGTCCCCAGGAGGTATAAGTAACTATATCAACAATCATACTGTGACTTTTTTTCGTAAATATACACCTAAAATATCCTTATAGACCTCACAGTCATAATAGCTGTCCAGCCTACTCCCACGTTGCAGGTAAGTAAGCTGGACAGCTATCATGACTATGAGTCACAGGAGTATCGTAATAGCTGTCCAGCATACTTACCTGCAATGTGGGAATAGGCTGGACAGCTATTATGACTGCGGGGATAATATGGATATTTCAGGAGTCTTTCTACGAAAAAGGTCATAGTAAGATTTGCTTGAGGATCATAAAAAATAAGTTTCAGTCTCTATTATTGTTTTATTTATGCGATTTCGATTTTAGAGTGCTGAAAAGTAACAAACAGTTGTTTAAATATTAAGTAATTTCATAATAAATACCTATAATCGTGTATTTTTCCTAAAAACGATTTTTAGACTTGAAAACATCACTTATCAAGATAAAAAATCACATTAATAAATGCGTATGAGTCTATACTAACTGTTCAGGTATTGCTCCAGGGAATCACCAAATTATCAATACGTTCAAAGATTCTTTAACACAACAACTACCCCAATAAATTAATCTATGTACCAGCAGTATAGAAATTGCTGTCCACTATTCAAAAATAATACCAACACAAATTGCAGAAACAATGACGAATCTAGTGCGCTATACCAGATTACACCCAAACATAAATCGAACGATCCATCAGGAAATCCTGTCGGCCTCCTCCAATCATTACCGACCCTCGCCATCTGAAAACCTTGAAAAAATCCAGAACCTGTCTTGTTCATATCCACGACAATTTCCGGCGATGAAATAATTAATAGTAGCGCTATAGGACGCACCGTGTGCTGCTCGACTCATTGTAAGTTATTCTATTGATCTTGTTGCTAGGTGGTCGGTGTCGGAGAGCGGTTCTTTCAAACCGAGTCGAGCTTCCTCCTCGTGACCTAAGATGGCAGCAAGTTTGCGCTGGTGAAGTGACAGCTCGGGAACTGTCAGCGGTATGCGCACCGCCGCGTTTCTGCTGCAAATAAGCGTTTTCTAACGTGACGAAACGACGGTTCGCGATCGTCCGGCGGTGTTCCGTGTTCCTGAAAATCGTATTTGTCCGTGAAAATCGGTTCCGGCTGTGCGAAACCGAAAACATCGCGAGGATCGGTGGGTGTGCACGCAAGAAGGAACGGCTTGCCGGCTCGGCCAGTCTACTGGAAGATTCCATTGTGAGTGGGCTTTCAAAAAGTTTTATCCCCGAAAAGTTCGTGTTCCCGCGAGTTACGTGCTACGCCCGTCGATGAGACACACGCGCCAAGGTATTTCTGCGTTATCTGTATCAGCCTGACATTATTGAAACGACGATTAATTGTTCTGCAATGAACACGGCCTATTAGAAAAGTTGAGGTTACAGCGGCCGTTGGGTTCAGCTGACCTCTCAGCTGATGAACGAACGCACCAACCGGTTCCCTGTGTTTCTCGCGAAACCCTTTTTCTCGCGTTTCATTCTCTGTCCTATTTACAACATTGTTGTTCGTCGTGACACCACCGTAATTGTAGTTTACATCTGTGACACACACCGGAGCTTGTAACCTCTTACATGCATATACGACCTGTGACAGTTCGACAGACTACTCTTTTTATACCGATCGTTTTCTGGTGTGTATCGACTCTCAGTGATTTATTTATTGACGATGATGATCTCGTCTTTCTCGAGGCGAGACGGGAGCATCGATCGATCATCATTTGCTGGATAGTTCATTTTTGGGGGGGGCGGGGGGGGGGGGGGGCAGAAGTGTATGAGAATTGAAAAGTGGCGAACACGATGATCTCTGTAATGAGATTATCATTGAATAATCGTCAGCTCCGTGTAGGTGATAGAGTGTCAGTGATTCGTGTTGTTGGAGGATTTTAAGTGGTCCTATAGAAATATCGACGATTTGATGATTCGAGGATTCGGTGCGTGTTACTAGGATTTTTTTAAAGAAGAATTTGAATAGTATTGCGATTTGTTCGCCGGTAGATCAGGCCTGGGAACAGCAGCGTCATGAGTAGCGATCTAGACGTTGCTCGATCACCTAAAATCGAAATGATCGATATGTCGACGTGTGTATTGTTCGAATATTATTCTCGTTACTAACATAAATGGACGTAGTTGATTTTTAAATTTAAGGTACATTATCAACTGAGTGGTTACACCTTATGCATACGTATGTTGATGATTCAATCAACGTATTTTCGTTGATCCACAAGGTGGTTCCAGACGTGTGACTTATACTATATTCGCTGAGGTTGTTTAAAATCGGTTCTATTATACTTGTGAACTCTTATCAAGCTTCCTTTTCGTCTCTAAGGTTAACAAATTTTCAAAACAAACTTTGATAGTCAAGCGGAAATTCGTGCTAGTGGAAAAGGTTCCCTAAAACTTATTAAAAATCTCCTAAAAGCAGTTACCTTCATTGATATTGCAAAAATATCCGTCTGCTAATTCTTGATAAATAAAATACTTAACTAGTTGCAAATATTCGACACAATTTGATTAAATTGACTTCAGTATAGTTGAATGGAAAAATTTCACACAGTCCGAACTAACATATGAGATTTGCAAGTCCCTAATAGCAGATACCTTCAGTGATATTGCAAAAATAATCGCTTGCTAGTTTTTGATAAATAAAATACTCGATTATTTGAAAATTATGGCTGAATTCAGATATGATTGAATTAAAAAATTGGATAGAATCCGAACTAAAATATGAGATTTTAAAGTCCCCCTAAACTCTTCCTATAGTTCGTTTTTCCTCCATCGCGTTCGAACGGTTCCCCCACTACTGAGGAAGCATGTTTGCGATCGTATTTCAAAAGTGACTCTCCTAATAGTTCGTTCAAACATATATATTCTATTCGGATTATTAATTAATTACGTATTTAAAATACAGTAAGATGTTGATATAAAATGCATGCCATCATTTTCTTTATTACGTATTCGCAAACAAATATCAAACGATTAATGCAAATGACCAAGTTTATGCACGAGGAAGCTTCGCGAACTGTTTAGAGTTTAGAGGGACAGCGAGCGAACTCTGTTGTTTGTTTCGTTTTCTACGTATCGAGAGCAATTGGTAGGGGTAAAATATTCCCCTCAACCCCGCATATCGAATCATTGCCAGTACCACTTGCCAGTTCTTAATAAACAAAACACTAGATTAGTTGCAAATATTCGATACGATTTGATTCAGTCAAATACAATATAATTGAATTAAATACAATTACACATTTAAAAACATCGATCTATTTGAACAGTCCGAAAATTGAAAAATGATTGAACAATTATATCTAACATTCCATCAGTGTCATCTTGATAGTGATCGTTGCGTGTAACATTTTAATAGCTAGAAATGTTCAGTACAATTTCAAGTGTGAATTTTGCATACATCGAAGAATAATTTCGTGCGTGAACACTTCGAATATTTGTTGCAATTCTAGCCTAGGGAGATTGCAAGAAGGAAAGCGTGTTCCCGGCGCAATGGCAAATGTTTTTGAACTGTCAATACGCCGGGATGTACTTTCGATGACTTGTAAGGCGACCGATGACCGCGTTTCCAGAGTATTGCCGGGTCAGAGGAAATTTCGTGTGTCACTGGCATTTAAAAGTTCGCGAACGATTTACGTTTCTGGAGGTGGCGGATGGTGGAAAAGTTCGACAAATCCTGGCCAAAGGTTAAACAATTTTCTTTCTCAATTTTGCATATTTCTCAGAGCATGTTTTTTTTCATCAATTAGTGTTTTTAAAAAAGATTTTATCGTGCGAGACTTGTAGAAATATGCGACCTCGATTTAAATTATTTTTGCAATATGAAATTTTTTCGTTCTAATATATATTATAGCTTATTTGGTTTATTGTATTATATTGTATATATTTTTTTCTTCTCAGGAAACTAGGAGATTTTTACAATAATTGTATGAAGCGTTTCATTAGTGAAATTATGCACTCAGGAAATTAGGAGATTTTTACAATAATTGTATGAAGTGTGCAAATTCGTATGGTTTGACTATGCAATTTGTTTGTGCAATTTGTATGCTTAGACTGTGCAATTTGTGCAGGTTTTACAAACATTGTTTCGCATTGTATCAAGTGATAGTCCATCGTGAAGTGTTCTGGAGCCAGACCTTGAACATCTCAAGCTATTTACATCTCATTATCTAGAAATGAACTTGTACAGTGTTTTAGAAGCTATCTCCCTCACAGTTTTAAAGACAAATGTAATTGTATACGTACGAACATGTTTTAAAGATTGTTGGCTGCGATGATCTATTAAAAAAAACCATACAAGATTTGGAAAGAAGAGCGAATGGAATGCGTGTGCTAGATATTAGACCAATTCCTGCTGTAGCAATCATGAATGGTTGGATGGAAGAATTTAATTTCCTATTATCGAAGCTTGAATAATAATTTTGGAAGAGTGATTGAGTTTTCTGAAGTCGCTTTCTGAAAGATCAAAACATAGGAAGACCGATGGACTACGAGCAAGTGTTTAGATCTATAAAACTTGTTTACGCTGTTCAAATGCAGTCCAGAAAACAGCAAAAATTAGATGCTGATAATATTATAAAAGAGATGTACACACATGTATACTAGGAGACTTGATCTTTGATAATGATCATCAATATAACAAAATATAATATCATTAGAGGACTAAGATGTACCGTAGCAACATGTACTCACATTATCGACTTACTACTGAAACCAGGAATGACTATTATTCACAAAATATTAGTATAGCCAAATCATTTGTAGAAATACCAGTACGCTGGATCATATCAATCATCAATTTGATTAGTAGACTGCGGATTTTATGAATTTATGACAAAAATGAGCAGGTATAATTTAAAACAGTAAAACAGTTCAACCTACTAAACTTAATAAGAAAGAAAATCAATTTTTATTTCACTCCAGTGTATTGCAATTCAAGTAAAAATTGTTTATGTGCATAAAGATCTGCAGTCTGTTGACTAGGAAATGAAATTAAGACTGGGATATTGCCATTACTTGCATGGACAACATTTTTTAAATATTTGCTGCATCTGTTGCAGTGATAGCTACTTGCAATCAAGTAGATCACCGAACTTGGAGATAGAGAGAGAGAGAGAGAGAGAGAGAGAGAGAGAGAGAAGAAAAGACAAAAGGAAAATAAAAAGAAGTAGAAGATTGATTGATAGATCGACTCATTAATTAATCAATCAATGTATGAAGAAGTTACTAAGTATACAATTTCTGTAGTCAGCCAAGCAGATCACTGAACTTGGAGAAAGACAAGAAGAGACAGGAGGGAAACAAAAAGCAGAAGAAGATCGAGAAGATTGCTCCATTGCTTAATTAATGTATACAGAAATTACTAACGCAATTTCTACGCAATTGCAACGCAACCAAATGACTAAATTAGCAGTTTCTTGTATTAATATTGATCCTAGCATCACAAAAACCTAACTTCTGGCCAAGATTTCACGTAAGATTCCCCACGGCGAGGGTGAGGGAAGGTATCAAAAAGGCATTCGCTCGAGTTAGCGCGGGCGTGCAGCGAAAAAAATCCTAGTCACATCACCGGTGGCGTCGTGAGAGACACGTACACTGCGTGACACCGTTATTGCTTGCAAATTCACTCGGTTTCCCGTGAAGCCCCGTCCTGAGGGCACCGCGCCCGGTTGCAGCTGAGCACCCAGCTGACGAATGGAGGCTGCGACCGGTTCGCCATGTTCTTTCCTTCTTCATCGTTTTTTTTTTAAAGGCCACACCACCTCCTTCTTTTTCCCCTTTAAATCGCCTTTCACGTGGTTCGCCGGCCCTCCTTTGGCCTTCTCTCTTTCTCTTCTACTTCTCGTTCGTCTTCCCCTTCTTCTCTACTACTTTGGCTCAATCACCTCTCCTTGACTATCCTCTTTTCCCATCCGGCGACACACCGTCTCTCTTTGACTATGCTCTTACCACACAAGCACAGAGGCCGGCACACACATAGGTCAGTAGATACACAAACACATACCTACACACAACCGTACTCTTCCACCTTCTACTTACCTTCTTCTACCACCGTTTTCTCTTAGAATATCGTATTGTTCGTGGTGCACGTCGTGCGCGCGGCCGAGGAACGCTCACTCGACTTCGTCGAACTTAGTATATACCCCGTACCGTTTTCTTTGTGCGTCGCCTCCTCGGCGCGTTCAACCCACTCTTTTCAAGGTGACACACCGCGGTAGTGCAACTGCATCGGTCTTTGCATCTCAGAGGGTGCGAGACCCTCCCCTGCGCATCCTCTTCTTCGAACGCCGCGTTTCGTTCTTCCGTCGCGTCGCGTCGGTCAACTGTTCTTGAATCGACGATCTTATACCCCGGGTAAACCGCTATTTCTAGGCACGAAGTTGAGATAGTTGACCCCCTTTAGCACGCTGGCTGCTAAACAGTGATCCAAAAGATCCCGTAAAAGTAGTGTTCGATCATTGTTATCGAAATTGCAGAGTCAAAGCTTGGTTCTACAGTATTTCATCGATAATTGTCCACAACGCGGGTCTGCGGAGGGACAATTATGCGCGAGGGATATCATTGTTTGAGGTTTGCCGAACGTAGAGAAGGACAGCCGAGCTCGAGAGGCCTCGGTTACCGAGAAATGTAAACATAGCTAATCCGAATTTCCAACGTCTTTATTAGTCATTATTTTTTTATGTGACTTTGATGACCATATTTGTGGCATTTTTATTAGAAAAATTCCACGAATATGGTCATCGAAGTCCCATAAAAAAATAATGAATTTTTCTAATAAAAATGCCACAAATATGGTCATCAAAGTCCCATAAAAAAATAATGATTAATAAAGAAGTTGGAAATTCGGATTAGCGTGGTCTCACCGATATACTTGAGCCGCATGGTGTCATATTTCTCGGCGACCGAGGCTTCTCGAGCTTCACGTCCCCTCAGGGGGGTGCACCCCGCACTAGTGGGGATATCTCAGGGACAATTATGTTGGAGACATTTGGGACAATTACCGATGAAATACTGTAATGAACAAAATTGTCAACATCTCTGAAGATTGTTCTGAGGATACCTTCGAAGAAGATCAGTATAAATTAGACCAAAGCGAAGCTGACAGTCCAAGTTCTGAGTATATTGAAAATGGAGAGTTAGAAGGATACACTATACCGTTAATATTATTGTTACCATTTCCATGATAGTTTAAAGAAAAAAGACTTTTTAATTATTAATTATTTATTTAAACATGTAGCCTAATATTGTCCAATTCAGACTTCATTTGAATAAATCGATTTTTTATAGAAAATGCGTATTTTCGTTTACCCGTTAATTTGACGGGTGCTCGTAGAGATAAACCTAAGTGTTAAGACTGCATCGCTCGTAGAAAAATCGCAGACTATCACCTGGAATGAAATTTCCTCATAAATCTTCTATCGTCGATTCATCGTACCACCGCCCAAACTATTTTCGAAGTTAGGTTCTACTAGAGCCGCTCGGTGCCATCGCTCGCGATGAATAATTTGCGTACATTCGCGAAAGTCGCACGCGACGTCGTTGCTAGGCCCCGGCCGGATGAAACGAAAAACTTACATACTTATTGCGTATAGTTTGCACAAAACGCTCGGCCACGCAATTCCAACGTCTCTATACTCTATACAGGTTCCCCCAAAAGTCCTGCAACGACCCATTATCTCAAAAAACCATGCATTTCAAACAAAAATATTCCAGACAAAAGTTTCAAGGTAACAAAAGATTCTATCGAATTGTCAAGTAACCGTTTGATTTTGTGTGGACGGGTCAATGTCATGTCAAGGTCATAGCTCAGATAATTGTCATCGATAAAAAAATAATTAGTGTTTCGGAAAAAGTCTCGTTATCAGCCTTTTCACTGCATAATAAAGAATAAGGTGTTCCATTTAGATAACTATGCTGACTTTGACGTGACCTTCACCCGTCCACTGAAGATCAAATGGTTACGACCGTTCAATGGAATCGTTAATATCTTAAAACTCTTGTCTGAAACACATTTATCATAATCGACCGCTCCGGAACTTTTATTGGGAGCCTGTGTAGCGTTCATACTGTATTCTAGAGAGACCGTGGATGCATATAATATGCATCGCTGTTTAGAGGCAATTGGGTCTCGCGTGCTGGGGGCTAGCTCGGCGTGAGTCACCTGGCTTCAGACTCCGCTATTTCTTGTTTGTGCTCGATTGGCTAATGAAATAAGAGAGCCACGTTTTGCTACCGTTGCTACCGTCCCTTCCGTTCCTTTCGTTCTTCCCTTTTCGTTGTATCCTCTATCTCTGTCACCGTCGTCGCAATAAAATTCGCATTTATACAGCGACCAGCAGACCGTTCCGGAATCGAGTCGCGCGAACGATACCGTTTAAAACCAATTCAACGACTGGTTGTCTAATTGCGAACGCTGCGGCACACGATCAAAGCCCGTAGAACAGTGTAACGCGAGGCCATAATGCGAGCAAGCTTTATTCGTTTGTCCAGGGACTGGACGAATTAGGGTCTCTGCACACCCATCCGGGACGGGCCGGACCGGGATTTAGCTAGTTAGTTTAGATAGTTTGCTTTAAGGAGGTGTGGAGTCCCTGGGAACATTGTTTTTGTGCTATGCACAGAGGGAACTGTCAACGCGCGCTCGAAAGTGCAAGAATTATGGCCCTTCGGTCGCGTGAGGAAAGAATCGGAACCACACCGGACCAGAAATCTCGGAGAGCACTGCCTATACCAAAGCTATGTAAGGGTCTCTGCACACCCATCCGGTACGGGCCGGACCGGGATTTAGCTAGTTAGTTTAAATAGTTTGCTTTAAGGAGGTGTGGAGTCCCTGGGAACATTGTTTTTGTGCTATGCACAGAGGGAACTGTCAACGCGCGCTCGAAAGTGCAAGAATTATGGCCCTTCGGTCGCGTGAGGAAAGAATCGGAACCACACCGGATCAGAAATCTCGGAGAGCACTGCCTATACCAAAGCTATGTAAGGGTCTCTGCACACCCATCCCTTACGGGCCGGACCGGGATTTAGCTAGTTAGTTTAGATAGTTTGCTTTAAGGAGGTGTGGAGTCCCTGGGAACATTGTTTTTGTGCTATGCACAGAGGGAACTGTCAACGCGCGCTCGAAAGTGCAAGGATTATGGCCATTTGGTCGCGTGAGGAAAGAATCGGAACCACACCGGATCAGAAATCTCGGAGAGCACTGCCTATACCAAAGCTATGTAAGGGTCTCTGCACACCCATCCGGTACGGGCCGGACCGGGATTTAGCTAGTTAGTTTAGATCTTAGACCAGTGGTGGGCACGGGTGGAGCCCCTCAAATGCCTGCTTCTCCCACCAACCTCTCTTTCATGCAGCGCGCACGTTCGTTGCGTACGCTGATGTCTCGTGTCTTCGTTGCTCCATTGTACCGCGCTTGCTGGAAGGGGACAGAGGGCGCTACGGTGTTGACGGTTTTGCCTCAATTGACGCAAAATTGCCCATCTCTGTCTTAGACCTTATATACTTATAGACCCGGCATAGGTATAGTGTGTGCATTTAATGCAATGTTCCAAGATTAAAGAGGATCTGGTGGCCTCTTAGATGATTAAAAATGGTGGATAGCGCATGAGACGATGCACGTACTGCGGTAGAAGCGTCACCAGTAGCAAAGAGAGAAGAGCAGCTACGCATATAAAAGCGAGATAAACGATTTTGAATAACGAATGAAGATAAAGTATCTTTTATTCGCGAATCGTTATTTGAATAATTATTTATCTAAATAATGCACAACTCTTATTGTATTCCCTATACCAAAGCTATGTAAAAAAAACTCTCCGGGGCCCGTCCCGGATGGGTGTGCAGAGACCCTTATTCGATAGGCGCTTTTATAGGGTCTGGGTTAGGTATACTAGAAAAGGTTAGGTGCACTAAGTGTACTAGAATATTTTGAAGAAATGTTTCAAAGGGTCGGTCAAAACTGCACCCAAAATTGAATTTGAGTTTTGCTCGCATCATTCGATAGGGCACACAAAGAAAACCTTCTGTGGCAAGTTTCAAGTCATCACAAAGGTGGTTATAGGGTGAACATAGTTTTAATGAATTATGCTCTATTTCTTCCCTGTTCTGGTCAACGAAAGTGTGAGTTCGAATCACACCGCCGTCACCTCTGGAAATTCTTCTATGTGATATTATACTGCGTTGCCCAAGGTGGTTCGGAACCCACCTTTATAAACTGTAGGTCCTGCACGCACACGTCCATACACACACACACCCATCGTACACTCACCGATTACAGTATCAAATCTCACAGTTCCACCCCCGTCGCTAATGACCCTGGCAGTTGAAGCGACGTTAAATAATAAAATAATAATAATAATAATAAAAAACTGACGAAAAAATTCATGAACATTTCACCTAATAGCACGCACGACTGTGAATTTTTTCCAAATTTTTCACTGCAAAATCGATTTTTCAAAAATCCTCGAAACCTAAACTTGCTGAATATGTATTGAAGTTAGCAGGTGATCGCGTTAATATTTTATTATGGTAGTTGCGTGTTATTATGTTTATTAACTTTTTCGTTTTTAGATTCTTCGGAATAGGCAAACTTGTTTAAAAAAATTGTGAAATGAATATTTCACATAGAAGTTTTGGAGATACCAGTTTTATAAAAATTCGGTAGTGGGACATCGTTGAAAGCGATGTTCTCACTTTGTCAGATTTGTTGGTAATGCGCGTCGTGGTTAATAAAATAAATTGTCTGGCTCTTTGTTTTTAAACTCGGGACACGAGCGCCCATGCTCTTCCATGCAATTCGACTAATCTCAAACACTCCATCGTAGTATCCACCTTCGATCATACTTAATTTAATTGCCAGTTCATTGAGCCAGAGTACTGATCACGATTTTATCTTCGCAACACTCGAATCGATTCACCGCGGAACATAATGATCTTGCCTAGATAACGAACGATATCTACATATCAAGACCGGATCGTGATTAACTCTTCGACAGCGGAACCAGGGTCTATTTGACTCAGAATATCAATATCAACATTTAATTATGTACTCGTTTTCTGACGATTAAATTAAATGCACATCTGTTAGGAAAAAAGGTGTCTACAAAATCGATAAATAAACCACCGAATATAGTCATAAATATTATTAATTGTACAGTATCTCATCTTTAATTGTCGTGAAATTCTGAACGATAATTGTCGCAAAACAATCCCCACTTCCGCGGGGTACACCCCGTGAGGGGCCGTGAAGCTCGAGAGGCCTCGGTCGCCGAGAAAGTGTAACATATCCTCTTCTACGTTCGGCATAAATCAAAGAATAGTATTATCTGAACGTTAATTGTCGCCGACCGGACCCGTGGTGGCGACGATTATCGATGAAACACTGTATATACAGTGGCCCACGAAAGTATTCAAACGCCCTTTAAATCCGAATAATTTGTTTAAAATTGCACCGAATTACTTGATTTTTTTTGACCAATTGGAAGCATTGATTTCCTAAAATAAAAATGGCACTTTTTAAAACTTTGCTATTTGAGCTTGTAATGAAAATGTAAAATTTGCTTCTTGTAGACTTGTGTTAGTTAGACACATGCTGAAAATTTCGTCGAAATCGGAGATGAAAAACGACACTCATCGAAAGATGCAAGAATCTGTGGAGTTTAAGAGGAAGGTGAGTTAAAGTCGTGAAAAACTGTGATTTTCACCACTTTTAACGACTTCTAGCTGGTGTGTGCGTTAATCAACTTCGATGAAATGTTCAGCATGTGTATAACGAACATACAGTCACTCCCATTAATATTCGTACACTCTTAAAAAGACGATAACTTGTTTAATATTGGACCATACGACTTGGACTTTTTTGAGATGTTAGAATAATTAGTTTACTACATGACGAGTACAAGAAAAGACGAACTACAAGAAAATACTAAAAGTTGTGTTTTACAATTTTTTTATGTAGCTTATGTTGAAAATTTAAAACATCCATTTTGTAGATCTGTATCAATTGTATACATTTTCAAATTTTCATCCAATTTGGATTACGTGGAAAACAGCGACAGGCATCGAATGACGTAAGAATCCTTCGATTTATTACAGTTTAAGGCCGAAAATTGTGAAAAGCTGCAATTTTTACAATCTTCAAACAGTTGTAGCTCATTGCAACGTTTGCCGATTTTGGTGAAATATTCAGAGAAAATAATTCATATAAAACGTATTTGTTGAATTTTCAATATGGACACACATAAAACAATTATAAATAACAACTTTTAGTATTTTCCTTGTAATTCCGACCAATTGCAATTTTTTCAAAATTTCTTTTTTTCAACGTGTAGTAAACTAATTGTTCTAACTTCTCAAAAAAAAAAAAAAATCCACGTCACATGATCCAATATTAAAAACGTGAGCGTCTTTTAGAGTGTACGAATATTAATGGGAGTGACTGTAATTCTACAAGACGACTACTTTACATTTTCATTACAAGCTAAAATAGAAAAGTTTTGAAAAATGCCATTTTTATATTTTCCTGTAATTTTTATAAATTGTAATTTTTTCAAAATCTGTTTTGCACGTCATTTAGTAAATCAATACTTCTAATTAGACAAAAAAGTCAAGTAATTTGTTGCAATTTTAAACAAATTACTCGGATTTGAAGGGCGTTCGAATACTTTCGTGAGCCACTGTGCATGTATAGTGACAAGAACGGTCCGTGGGTGAAAGCGTACGATTCACAAAATGGTTCGTAATTCCTCGAGCGAAATCTCAGATTGTTCGATTGCTAGACACTGAACTCGAATTCTGTTTCAGCCAAACTTCGATCTGTTCGTAACCTTGCCCCCTTTAGAGTCCTCGTCCTCTGTCACCGGGAATCAAAAATAGAAACAGACGGAATAAAAGTGTAAACCGAAGTGAACGGAACTGGTTACACATCGAAAGCTTTTTCTATTTGCTTCACAGGAAATATCCATCGGACATGTTCAAAACTCCATTCGAAATTGACTAGCAACATTTCAATATCTTAGATTGAAACAGCCCTTCCAGGGGCAGATTCATAAAGACAGTGTCCCGCTCTAGCAAATATACAGGGTGTCCCACATAAATGGGAACACCTAAATATCTGTCGTATTTACAGTCCTATCAGAAAACTTCAGAGGACAAAATGACACTATTGCAGGGGACAAATATATTGGTACAGAAAAAAAATTTTCATGTCGTGTTTTTTAATGAAATTTCAAGGTCACCGATGTTTTTTTTAAATGGAATAGTATATTTTTTTACGATAGCATGATAGACAATAAAAAACTGAATTTAGTGGATATCACCTTTTTGACCTTGAAATGACCTTGAGCAAGAATAATCATGTCGGAGCGGATAAAATGTGGAAGTTTAAAACTTACGTGTTTCAGCAAAGATTACGCGTTGTTTACGGCGGGTTGATCTTTACATATCATAATAAATGTTCGAAATGTTGACCATCCTCATTTATGCAATATTGCAATCTTGCATTAAATGATCTGTAGACACTGCCGGAAAGGCCGTTTCGGATAAATAAGACGTTACAAGCTCTTGCATTGCTTCGTTATACAAAGATTCATACTCTCCACTAAGACTCACCCAAAATTGAATTAAGGTTTCATTTTGGAAATATTATGGTATGAAAATGAATATTTTATTAAACAATTTCTGTGCCTCCCCTGGCACCCAATAGTCCGCCCCTCTCATGTTGGAAACCGCTGGTCTAAGGTCCAATGGCGCGTTATGACTACTTGGGGCCCTTAGGCAAAGTAGAATTTCGGGGCCCCTAACCCCAACTAAATATCTTCCACGTTGGAAGAAATTAAAAAATTCTAAAAACATCTACATATATATTATTGCAGAAAAAGTGAAATAAATTCTATTTCATCCATGAAAACCTTTTACATAAAAATAAAAAATATTTGGTTTGTGTTCGGGGGCCCCGCCCCTGCTTGGGGCCTTTGGACAAAGTAGAATTTCGGGGCCCCTAACCCCACCTAAATATCTTCCACGTTGGAAGAAATTAAAAAATTCTAAAAACATCTACATATATATTATTGCAGAAAAAATGAAATAAATTCTCTTTCATCCATGGAAACCTCTTTACATAAAAATAAAAAATATTCGGTTTGTGTTCGGGGGCCCCGCCCCTTTTTGCTTGGGGCCTTTGGTCAAAGTAGAATTTCGGGGCCCCTAACCCCACCTAAATATCTTCCACGTTGGAAGAAATTAAACAATTCTAAAAACATCTACATATATATTATTGCAGAAAAATGAAATAAATTCTTTTTCATCCATGAAAACCTTTTACATAAAAATAAAAAATTGGTTTGTGTTCGGGGGCCCCGCCCCTTTTTGCTTGGGGCCTTTGGGCAAAGTAGAATTTCAGGGCCCCTAACCCCACCTAAATATCTTCCACGTTGGAAGAAATTAAACAATTCTAAAAACATCTACATATATATTATTGCAGAAAAATGAAATGAATTCTTTTTCATCCATGAAAACCTTTTACATAAAAATAAAAAATTGGTTTGTGTTCGGGGGCCCTGCTTTTGCTTGGGGCCCTGGGCATTTGTCCATATGGTAATACGCCACTGCTATGGTCTATGTTCTCAGGAGACTTCTTTTTAGCTCCCAATAATGTCAGAATTAAATTCTACCCTACCCCAAAACGCCCCGAAAGACTCGTTCTGTCTGTAATTAACAGAGAATTCTGTCCAACATTTTGCAAATCTGGTCCATCGTTCGTCGCCTGGGATCGAATTGTTCCTCGGTTGAACGTTATTTCGGGACAATACGCTCGCTCGGAATCGGGAGTGCGGATCGCGTTTTATTGCCGAGGGGACTGTCCGCGGGTAGAAAACTTTTTGTCGATCGTGCCGTTTATTTTTATCTTTATTCCGCAGAGGGTAGATACTGTATCGATCGTAAGTTTGAGTCCGACTCTACGCTCTGAACGGCGAACGTATTGTTTTATGGAAATTCGATAGTTCCTCCCTGCGAAACGCCAAAGGTTCGGCATCAGTCTTTAAGAGCTCGACTATTTAAGGGGGGTATGCTGGGTTTCGAGGTTGCTTTCGCTTCAATTTTTTTCTGAGAAACTATTGGACCTTTTGTTTTGGGATTTTGCATACACATTAATTCGTATTTAGAGTATATGTGTGATTTTTTTCAAGTAATAATAATCATGATTACATAAGTTAGGTAAGTTTTAGAGTCGCCACGATTCCAGTGCTTCTACTGAGAGGAAACAAAAAAGAATGAAGTTGTTTATTAATCATTATGGCTGTAGGAATGGCCCGAGCTAAAAGCCACTAAAAATTTTATTACGATAATACAACCGTCATAATTTGGTTAAAAAAAATAGTACGACAATAAGAAATTTTTAAACACTGTAAACATTTTCTCTGTGTTATGTTTGATCTATGCATGTTTTGTCATAAATGTATAAAATCCGCTAGTTATTAGTAATTCATAAATTGAACCTCTGTCTGCCCTAGTCGACGAGCATAATGTTTATTTAAACGAACAAGGGGGATTCCGTCGGGATCGATGGATCAATCGCTTCGGCATTCGTATCGGCTGTCGACTCGCAGGAACGTCGGTGTTGTACTCGAGTGGCCACCGATAATTTCTATAAATAAATTGTCCATTGAACAATAGCGTCGGCTCCGGTTGAGAAACACTGTGATCGCAGCGAGCGTTCGCAGACAGCGAGGCGCAGTGCTTACGCCAACATTCGAATAACACTCGAGCCCAAGATTGTATAATCACGTTCCGCGATTTGAAAAACTACGATCGATAAGCGCGAGCTCGATAACCGATAACCAGAAACCTGTCACGCATTGACCGACATGCGTCAGCTCTATCCGTTAGTATCGAGATCGAGAATCGCAAGTTTGAGCGAGTCGATCGAGGACCATCCCAGGGATCGTTTATCTTGCGATCCAATTCCGAAGATCGCATTTTTTTATTGTTATACGTATCACGGCGTGGAATGGCCGCGCAATTACCATTCATTTGCATGCGGAATAACGGAATAATGATTTAATGATAGCTCTCTGGCATACGGCCGATTCATCAAACGCGAGCTTCCACTAGGCTGTGAAGAAACTAGAAAAAACAGGGGAAAACCGTGGGTTAGAGTTCTGCAAAATAAAAACTATGGTTGTGGATATCGACTAGAAGACAGCGTTAAAACATTAATGGCCGGTGTAATTAGAATACGGGACATTTATGTCCGCGGCAATGGAACTTTGATGATTTCTAATGAAAATGATACCAAATAAGATATAATTGTGATGTTATTTACTTGTGTAATGGACGAAGAAGAGTAGAATTCTGGAACGCAAAGTGTCGCTGGCAGGACACGTGGATGTAATACAAATTACATTGCGTTGGGAATACAGAGGCCCATATAAGGGTTGTCCAAGTCTATTATGTCCTGTCGTGTGTAGCTTTCTTTGCACCGTGTTCCGTTGAAACTGGGGCTTGCAATCCCGCCAAGTGGGATACCCGCAGGATCCCGCGTCATTTGTTGGTTCTGCATTTCTTTAATAAGGTGATCCGCAAATTTCGAGGGACTATGCGTGCAATCAAAATTGCGCGAATGAAGACGCGCGCAAAGTCCTTCAAAATTTTCGAAATCACCTATCTAAGAAAATGCGGGACCAAATAATGACGCGGGATCTTGCGGGATAGCGGGATTCCACTTTGCGCGATTGCAAGCCCTAAATCGAAACCGCAATTTTCAGTGTACCATGTTACGAGAAGTTGTCACGAACAAAGTGTACGCACATCGAAACTGAAAAACAATAAATCTCGCGTCACGGATGGGCATTGTTGTCTCAATTCAGACAAAGCCGTCCCCACCATAGCGTCCACTGTCTCCCACCAGCATCCGTCGTTACCATAGATGAAGGAGGTGCTTCGCCCGTCGCGAATAGTGCGCAGGCTTCGAGCATGAAAGAGAGGTTGGTGGGAGAAGCAGGCGTTTGAAGGGGCCCCTACCCATCACAGGACATGCAACAACGTTGGTCGGGAACGTAGCGAGATAGCGAGCGCGATATAGAAGGTCCAGCGTTTCGGAGCGAAGCGGAATCGAGCGTTTTCACGTTCAAAGACGCGAGACCAATCGGCTGTTCGATCGGAACGAAATTTCCAAGGGTCGGTCGGCACGCTGGGGCGGGGGGGGATCGGAAACGAGCGCTTCGGGGCTTCCAGACCGGCGAAAAATAGTCTTGCCTTGGCTTGGCGTGTCTCGGTAACTCGAACGAAACCAATTCGCCCGGGACGGGCTTTAATCGCGTTTCAAGCGAGAATAAACGACCCAACCTCAACGATCCTCTCGCGTGCATCGTCCAGGCCCGCGCGCGATCAAGTTCAACGACCGTAAATTTTATTTACGAAAATCCACCAACGACCGGCTTCTTCTCTCTCTCTCTCTCTCTCTCTCTCTCTCTCTCTCTCTCTCTCTGTCTCTCTTTTCTCTATACTACACACTACTCTAAAACCCTGGTGGTAGCCGTGTGTGTTCGGCTTTTCTCTCTCTTTCTCTCCTTCTCTCTTCCACTCTCTTTCCATTTGACAGCGAGTTTAACGCGCCTATATCGACCCGCCACCGGGGATCGCATAAAAGGGGGGCCCCCTACTCGCGATTTGCTTAAGCAAACCTAACGGTCTGATACTTCGGTCACGATTCAACAGAAAGAAACGTGTAGCATCGATCGCGGCTTCCAGACCACTCCTCCGCAGACTAAATTCGGATTATCTTGCGATACACCGAGATATCGTACAGTGGACGAAATTTCTATAAACACTTGCTGTATGATTTATTATTGGAATATTCACCCCTTGTGTTGCAATTTAGTTGATGGCAACGGTGATTCGAGTTTCTTTGTCGTTATATCCTGGAAGAAGAAGATAATTGATATCTACTTGATGACTATGTATTTTTTAAGTGGATATATATTCGCGACGATAAAACAGAATTTTATTCTGGTTTAAAAAAACAATTAGTAACATATCGTCGTTGATACTTTGATAAATCACATGTCGGCAAATGCATTTTCAGTTTGTGGGCATAGATGTAGCCAAGATTGTCAGCTCTACCATCAAACAGATAGTTGTATAAACAATGTCTTATCTAAGAGTTCTTGAGAAGAGAATTTCTTGCAAGAACTAATTGGTAACTATGGCGGCTGTAAAATGTGTGAGAGGAGGAAAAAGGAGAAGGAAGCGTTTCGTCCTAGGCCCGCTAGAGGATTCGTCGGTAAGGCTATCTAGCGGACCCGTGCCTTAGACGCGGGATGTCGTAAGGACAGTTTAGGACGGTATACATACAAACAGAGGAAGATTCAGGTAGCAGCGGGAAAGGTGTTGTCGTAATGTCCCTCTGTTGACGAGCATACGAAGTAGCCGCCACATTACCCCCTTGCCAGTGGTCAACGATATCTGTACAAATTTCCCTCTAATTACGCTGATCCAGTGATGCCAGAATCATGGAACCGAGGAACTTACCCCTCCGGTGGATCCTCCGGCTGGACCCCCCACTCTGACGTACCGTCGTCGCCTTACGTTGTTTCTTACTGCGCACGCGCTACACACAAGCGTACCTCGACGCCGTCGAGTCGAATAGGCAGCTCACACGGACAGACTAGAGGTACGCTTGTGTGTAGCGCGTGCGCAGTAAGAAACAACGTAAGGCGACGACGGTACGTCAGAGTGGGGGGTCCAGCCGGAGGATCCACCGGAGGGGCAAGTTCCTCGGTTCCACGATTCTGGCATCACTGCGCTGATCTCCACCGGAATCCAAGAAGGTCGCTGGAATGTGTGCTGTCAGTGTGCCCGCCAGTGATGCTGCCGAATCGACGAAGTTGAGTAGCTCCCTAAGCTGCTTGTAGGACTCATATAGTCGCACAAACAATGGATGAACGTCGCACAAATGCAGATACGAAAACGTCGCACAAATTTAGGTGCGGGAACGTTAAACCATATAATGCTGCGAAGATGACGTCAGAAGCGCATAGTAGGGAGAAGTCCTCGCTGTTGGTCGGGCAGTAGTTCAGGCAAGGCAGTGACGGAGCAGCCACCTTCCAGTCCTCCTGATGTTGTCCGTGGTTTGTTAATGTTGTCGTCTCCTCTGCTCAGAAGGTAGCGTTGTTGTTCGTTTGTCGGGGTCACCGATTATGGCGGCTGGAAAGCGTGTGAGAGGAGGAAAAAGGAGAAGGAAGCGTTTCGTCCTAGGCCCGCTAGAGGATTCGTCAGTAAGGCTATCTAGCGAACCCGTGCCTTAGACGCGGGATGTAAGGACAGTTTGGGACGGTATACATACAAACAGAGGAAGATTCAGGTAGTAGCGGGAAAGGTGTTGTCGTAATGTCCCTCTGTTGACGAGCATAGGAAGTAGCCGCCACATCACAATGTTACTGATACGGAAGCTAATAAGATACTAAACAGTTCTAGAAGTTAATGTAAACATGAATTACCCTCGTCGGCTTTAATAAATACGAAACGATTATCGCGTATACATATACCAGTTTCCTTAAATTGAATGTAACAGTAGAGTAAGTCCATATGTTCCGTGGAATAATGGAGTAAGTCCAAGATATTGGACTTATGCCATTATTCGAGATATTTTTACAGTCACTTCACTTATGATGTAAAATTGACTCTTATTTTTTATTAGCATAAAAGAAAGTATACACAAGTTAATGTGTTAAATAAAACAAGCATTCTTAATAGTTACTGTTTCTGTAAAAACTCCATTTTTCGTAATTTTGGACTTATGCCACTTGTCAACTAAGGGGCTCATATATAGGCTTTTATTGATCCCCGCAGAGTTCTGAATACATTTTCCGCTGTTCTTGTTCCGTCTCATTCCGTTTCCTCGCCTTCACCTCTCTTTTCCTAAGCTCAATTTAACTTACAACTAACTTAATACACTAACGCATTATAAACTGTCTTAAAATTAACTTAAAACTATACTTAAACTATGCTTATTTATTCTTTATCCCCCCATCCCCCCACACACACCCCTTCCCTAACCATGGACTCAGGGCCCGCTCTAGGTGCGGGCAACTCGGACACTTGTCCGGGGCACCAAAATTTAGGGGCGCTGTTATGGCTTTATTTAAAAAATATTGTACACTCTTAAGGGACAGCAATTTGCCTTTTTGTCCGGGGCGACGTAACCGCTAGAGCGGGCGCTGCATGGACCCCCTCTTCCGGTCGCTCATCATCCCCTCCAATCTTTACCAATTTACTCCCCCTCAACCTTCCCTTCTCTTACGAATTGTCTCACAGTGTATAGACACTTTATCTGTTGGATACAATTTCGGGACTGAAATCTTGCTTATATCGTGTGCAGATACTATACTTTGTTCTGTTGCCGCTAGCGTCGAGCGTAGGATAAAGGATGACGAGTAAAGAATAACTTTTATATTTTTCATGATTTCTTTCTGGAATTTTTACCAGTATATTCGTGACATTTTCCTGGTTAAAATGACACTCGACACGACCCAATTTCGTTTTCTTATGTATACCTGTGTAATCCACTATACAGTAGAACCTTCATTATCTGAACTAGCGGGGGATATAAGTGTTCGATTATGTTGCAAGAAAATATTGAGAGATACTGCAGGTTCTAACCGTGGATGACTCACCGCGTATAATGATTCTGAATTCGTCAACAAATGACCGTGACAATTAAAAATGACGTCGGGGACGAGCCGCACGTCGTAAACATCGAATCCTTCCTTGAGGTAATGAAATAACCAGGAAAATTGTGCAGACCAAGCCTTTATAAAACAAATGTTTTTTCTCATGAATGTTTTTTAATTTTACTATTATATTATATTGAACAAGGGAGGTGTCGTCCAAATTGCACAATTAGGTGACGCAACGAGAAGCACATTCTCGGCAACGGATTTAATTATTTTCTAGGCGGGTTGAATTAAGGCTTCTTCAAGGTTAACTCGCTTGAAGATGCACTCGCGACCTTGCTTGACCTTCCGTCGCGCAGGGTCATCCGACTACTCGTTCTAAACGCATCGATCAGGGCGGAAAAGATGACATTTTGAAGCTAGTTGACCTTGATACTGATATCTTCGCCGCGTACACCTCCCAATTAGCACATCTGAAATTAATTTGTCCATTTATGGTAAAAGCATGAATAGTTGACCAGTTAAGAGTAAGTGCTTGTTTCTTTATTAAATAAAGAGAATCTATTCGTGAACATGGTATTTGAACTTCTTAGATTATGTAACAAAGCTCACTGTTTTTTGGAATAGTTATATTATCTAAATTTTATAGACATTTTTGAACATTCAATAATTGCATCAGAAGTTGACCATACTTAAAAATGAGAAAACTAGTAATTGACAATACGTTAGTTAGTAGTTTACATCACATTTATTAAATATAAAACTATAACAATTTAAGTAATGAAAGATTCAATCATAAAAAGTTAAAAGCTTCGGAAGTTTTTATCGTAAATTATATATCGTTTTTTAACGACAGCGCTAAGGAAATTACAATACGGAGGCATAAAACCAACGCCAATTAAATAAATCGCCCGTTGTTACAATAAACAATTAAATTTAAGCAATAGTGTTTCGGAGTTGGACACGTAGATGGTACAGCTAATTGTTATAATAAATAATTATATTTAAGTAAAAGTATTTCGGAGTTGGGCACGTAGATGCTACAGCATATCAATCGCCCCATTTTTCGGAAGATAATTATTGCAATCGATTATTGCATTACTTTTTTAAATGGACATGCATACCTTTTTTTACATCGATAGATACCTCTCGTTATTCTACGTAAAAAAGTATACAGTAATTAGATACTTTACAAACGATTGAAATGTTATTCCGATTTAAAGTGCGCGCCATCATTCATGCGACTGCTGGTATAGGTATTCTAATTGACAGTGAATGTGGAGTAGATCCTCGTACAATGTGACGAAAAGATTGTTTAAAAATCCAGCATAAATGGCATCTACTGCTTTTTATGTAAAATCGTTCTATATGTTATTTACCGTTTTATACGTTGCTCTGCTGCATGCAATTGCAATTAGAAGTCAAAATCCCCGAAACTCTCTGGAGCAAAAAATCCTTGCGTCTTAAAATGTTCACGTTTTCAAATTTCTAATTACTGCAGTCGCAGCTAATTGCAGGAGGCAATTAAGAAAAACGTGCCACGCGCTTTTTACATTTAACCGGCAAAAAGAAGTACCGGAGCCTTGACATTGACGGTCTCTTTCTTTCTCTCTCTCTCTCTCTCTCTCTCTCTCTCTCTCTCTCTCTCTCTCCCTGCCTCCTTCTTTTCAACGTGTTTGCAATTACAGGCAATCGAACGTTAACTGTCGAGCCCGCGGCAGCTCGTGGCGCGTAATAAACGTTAATGTCATTGTTTCCGCTGAAATTCGATTCGCTTTTGTATCGGCGGCACGTGTGTGTGTGTGTGTGCGTTTGCGCGTGCGATTACGCGCGCAGAAATTTTTTGGAGTCTGTCCTGCGTGTCGGAGAGCTGCCCGGTGTGTGCCATTAAACAATTTCCGGGGGCACCCTCCGATGTGTTTTTGTTCCGTGTAGCCTGCATCCTCGTTGTATATTTATTAGACGTCACGCTCGATAACAATCGGTCGATTGTTTAAACTCCACGTATATACAACACGGTTCCTTTTCGCCCGATGGTTTGCGCGAACGAGCATTTTTATTCGGAATATACACACACATACATAAACATACCCACGTGGATGGATTTTTGAGGGTTTGGGAATTTTATGGTTGCGAATCGACGCGTTTGATGGATGAGATTGGCTGCGATGAGTACTTTTTCAGTGTCTCAGACAGAATACAATAGAATTTTGTAATCTCATATAAATATATATATATATATATATATATATGTTTCATATTGTTCTTCATTATTTGTTATGAAACCTGTACTGTTACATTTGTTACACTTCTGTGATTAAAATGAGCCCAAACACGATACAGTTTGGATCGCATTTACTCGTTTAATCCAAGAGACAGTGGAATCTCCAGGAGTATTCAGATAACAGAGGTTCTACTGTATCGTGGATTGAAGAAGTGAATATGTAGTTCAAAGTGCATCATGTTTGAGCTCAGATTAACCAGAAAAAATGCCATAAGTGCGCTGGTGACATTGTCGGAAAGAACTCCGACTCCGACTCCGACTCCGACTCCGACTCCGACTCCGACTCCGACTCCGACTCCGACTCCGACTCCGACTCCGACTCCGACTCCGACTCCGACTCCGACTCCGACTCCGACTCCGACTCCGACTCCGACTCCGACTCCGACTCCGACTCCGACTCCGACTCCGACTCCGACTCCGACTCCGACTCCGACTCCGACTCCGACTCCGACTCCGACTCCGACTCCGACTCCGACTCCGACTCCGACTCCGACTCCGACTCCGACTCCGACTCCGACTCCGACTCCGACTCCGACTCCGACTCCGACTCCGACTCCGACTCCGACTCCGACTCCGACTCCGACTCAGAATTTATCGTCATTTGACAAATAATGTATGTGCACCATAAAAGACAAAATTTGTCATCGCTGTGATGGCACGACATACAAAGACTGAGAAGCAGTTCGAATTAGCAGTTCCAATTTCGTTCTAACATTTTTCAAAAATCACGCTTTTCCTTCTTTAATACGGAAGGAAATACAATGAATATCCAATATCTGCTTGTACTTTCATACAAATATAGTATTTCTACTATATGCATAAATAGTTTTATTACAATTTTCAATAATTTTCAGCACATTTTTGATTTTTGTAAAATTTACTCACGCTGAGTCGGTGTTGGCATATTTTCTTCCGACTCCGACTCCAGTGATCAGAAATCCCTTCCGACTCCGACTCCAGTGCTCAGAAATCTCTTCCGACTCCGACTACAGTGATCAGAAATCCCTTCCGACTCCGACTTCGATTCCACGACTACGACACCGACTCTCAGATCTCTTTCGCATGCCTCAAGATATTACTGTAGAATAAATCAACACGAAACACGACAGAATAAACCCGACAAAAATGAACCGCGAGTCGAATAAACTGTGAACGGCTCATAGCCGCTTTTCGATAAATTTACGAGCAGTATTTGTGGACTCCGCCTTAAACCGAGCCACATGGCAGTGCCGCGTATACTTTCTAATTATACTATAGTATCTAGCCGGCATCAGCTGTGCTCGTTGGCTGACCGAGAATCTCGCGAGGACAAGCGAGGAAGACGGATAAAAACCGAGGGATACGAGATTCGCAA
Source organism: Sphecodes monilicornis (assembly GCA_913789915.3). Taxonomy (NCBI): domain Eukaryota; kingdom Metazoa; phylum Arthropoda; class Insecta; order Hymenoptera; family Halictidae; genus Sphecodes; species Sphecodes monilicornis. The sequence goes on along the minus strand of OU565301.1, from coordinate 5,326,964 downwards.
ATATCGCGGGACCAATGAAAATTCACTGACCACGCTACTCGGCGTCTCTGAAAAGAAAAAAAAAAAGACGAAATACACTCGGAAAAGAAAGCGAGCCATGCGCGCGCGCGCGATAATATGTAGCGCGAAAGTTAGTATGCCCGATGGAACAGCGACGATGTTTGCAAAAAGGATAATAGATACGTAGAATGCAATAGACTGCTCACCGGGCAGCGAGCAACGCCAGGCGTTCATCGGCTCTACGCACGCAGCTTCTGTACGCCGCATCCAATGCACTTTCCTATTTTGCACTGTGAGCGTCGACCGGCCGATTTCGATAACGGTACAACCAATTATTCCTTCAACATTGTTGGTCATCCGGCCCGAACCTGCCTGCGAAGACAGGCAAATTGGGTTTCACAGGACTGGACAATTCGCTTAGGCTCTTCTCTTTTTGGGCTGTCTCTTTACCTGCAGGTTGAATGTATCTTCGTAATAGACGATGTGCTACTTCGAAAACAGCACTGTGAAGTCTAGTGAAACTGCGAACTTGAAGGAAGATCGAAGCTTCGGATGCGACTGGGTCGATCCTTGATCTCTTACCGCTACGTCGAACGTAGAGAAGAACAGCAAGTAGATGAAATATCGACACTTACATATACAAGGTGGGGCATTTATCCTGGCCACCTGGAATATCTCAAAAACTAAATAAAAAGTTTAAGTCAAGGATGGGCTGATGCAGCAGTCATATCCATTTTTAATTTTCATCCTGTTTTCAAGGTCATTCCAAGGTCAACTTTATATTTTCAAATGGAAACATATATTTTTCATTACAGATTCTTAATCTACGACTTGAAACAACGTAACTTTGATTTGAAACGTTTTTTCTCCGCCGATTATTTTGTATAATATTGACTTTATTAGGGAAGAACAATCTCAACTAAACGGAAAGGCAATTATTTTATTAATAATAATACAGAAGAATTGCAACTTAATTGCAAGAAAATCAATTTAACAAGTATTCGGTAACATTCTAATGTTATTTGCATTGCATGCGAGAGAATTTGTAATCTTTTTCCAAAGAAGAGACAGCAAAAAACTGGTGTATCCCTGCGCTTAATGAACAGGTTGTGTACGCTCAGCGTTGAATTTCTTTGCTAAGTTTTATGTAATTGTTTTGCCTGTTGCAATATTTAGCTATCATTTAATTATTCATTTAGATTACATGTTTATTTGATACTATTTTAATTGAGTATTAATTTCATTTATCACAAATAAAATGATTTTCTCCGTTAAAACGACATCTAATTGTTTTACCTGTTGCAATATTTAGCTATCATTTAATTATTCATTTAGATTACATGTTTATTTGATACTATTTTAATTGAGTATTAATTTCATTTATCACAAATAAAATGATTTTCTCCGTTAAAACGACATTGTGTATTTTTTCTTTGAAAATTCAATAATATACAAAATAATCGGCGGATAAAAAAACTTTTCAAATAAAAGTTATTTGTTTCGAGTCGTAGATTAAGAATCTGTAATGAAAAATATATGATTCCATTTGAAAAAATTAAGTTGACCTTGGAATGACCTTGAAAACATGATGAAAATTAAAAATGGACATGACTGCTGCATCAGCCCTTCCTTGATCTAAACTTTTTATTTCAAACATTTTTTCTCCGGAATTTAGTTTTTCAGATATTCCAGGTGGCCAGGATAAATGCTCCACCCTGTATACATTTATTGGTGACACTCTTTCCTGTTTAATGATTTTTTCCTAGAACTTTTACCAAAATATTCGTGACATTTTTCTGGTTAAAATGAGTCCAAGAATGGCACAATTCAAAGCGTATTTGGTTGATTAATCCACCATTTAAAAGAACCTCGATTATCCGAACTGATGATATCTTTAATCTTCACACTGTTATAACTTTGCAATAAAAAACCATAGAACAACCACACTTATCTCATTTCAAAGCATAAAATCTCTACTTTCATAACACTATAGCCGTATTCTCCGAAATGTTCCTCCATCCTAGTAACAATCAAGAATGTACATCGCATTAGTAAATCGAACATAGTTCGCTGTGCTTCAAATGTGTCCATATGATAATTTCATGAAAAAAAATCGTAGAAGAGTGAACCTAGACTCATTTTAAAGCTTGATGCATTTACTTTCATCTGCTGTGATTCATTTTCTCAAAAATAATTATGTCATGCTACAGTCGATGGAAATCTGAAGACACGTTTGTACGATTTTTCTCGAAAATGTTCGCGAACGAATCTACTGTAGATTTGAAGATGAAAGCTTCCACTTTAAAACGAATCTTTAAAACCCGATGTACGATTTTTTGTCGCCGTTTTATGGGCTTATTCATATTCCTCACTGACTAGTTCGGATAGCGGAGGTTCTACTATATCGTGGATTACACTGGTAAATACGAATATAATTTGATCGTGTTTGGTATCAATTTAATCAGAAAAATGTCACCGATACATTGGTAAAAAGTTCCAGAAAGAAATTGTTTAAAATAAGAAAGTTATCATGGATAAACTGTTATCCAAGTATGGTGTCTGTTTACGATACGTGTAACATTTCGGTCAAAAATTGTTCCCAAGTACTATGGAAACGAGATATTATCTCCCGAGTGTAAAATCAAGTACTGTGGCACGGAAGTTAGGGGTCAGAACGGTGTAAAAAATACGGATTGATTCGCGCTTTCGAGGAGAAGAGGTTTTTCATAGTACGCTGTTTCTTGGCTTGTATAACACCGCTCCTGTTCCTCGCATAATACATCGCATAGAAAACGCCGCACGGTGTGCGCCAATCCCCGTTGCGAACCCGTGAGAAAGGACACGGAAGATCGACGATCGCTTGTAAACATTGAGAAGAGTCGCGGAAATTTTCGCACGACCCTGATATTTTACGAGCCGGCTTGAACGCGAACGCCGCACCGCGCCCACATATATTAGGTTACGGAACGATCACCTACAGATTTCAAATACACATTCTAAAGCCATCAAAATATATTTTTGTAACGTCGTTTTATTCAACTCTGATCCTGAAAACGTGTTACTCGAAGCAAAACTAAAGTTTAACAGAGCATATACAGGGTGTCCCACATAAATGGGAACACATAAATATCTGTCGTATTTACAGTCCTATCAGAAAACATCAGAAGACAAAGTGACACTATTGAGGAAGCAAATATAATGGTAAAGAAAAAAATTTGTTATGTCGTGTTTTTTAATGAAATTTTAAGATCAACGATGTTTTTTTTTAAATGGAATAGTATATTTTTTTACGATAGCATGACAGACAATAAAAAAATAAATTTAGTGGATACCACCTTTTTGACCTTGAAATGACCTTGAGCAAGAATAATCATGTTGGAGCGGATAAAATGTGGAAGTTTAAAATGTACGTGTTTCAGCAAAGATTACGCGTTGTTTACGTCTGGTTAACCTTTACAAACCACAATAAATGTTTGAAATATTTACCAATCATGGGCAAGTAAATTTGCACAATATGCACTTCTGGTCAGCTGAGAATCCACGATGGTTAAGAGGAGTAGAAAAGCAAAGACCGTGAACCGTTAGCGAATGCGGAATTTTATGCAGTAAAATAATAGGTCCGTACTTTTAACAAGGAACTCTTACTGGTATAAAGTATGCTGAATTTTTACGCCAGGATTTGTCGGGCCTTTTAGAAGAAATTACGTTATTCGATTGAGAGCGCATGTGGCTTCAACATGATGGTTGTCCAGCGCATTATTCTAAAGTTGCTGGAACGGTGCTAAATACGAAATATCCTGGACGCTGGATTGGGCGACGAGGAACAATTTCATGGTCAGCCCGTTCTCCGGATCTGACACCATTGGACTTTTATCTATGGGGCAAGATAAAATGTTTTGTGTACGAAGATAAACCCACAACGCCAGAGGATATGCGGCAAAGGACTACTGCAGCATGTGCTTCAATTACGTCTCTAGGAAATCGACAATGCCTACAGATCATTTAATGCAAGATTGCAATATTGCATAAATGAGAATGGTCAACATTTCGAACATTTATTATGATATGTAAAGGTCAACCCGCCGTAAACAACGCGTAATCTTTGCTGAAACACGTAAGTTTTAAACTTCCATATTTTATCCGCTCCAACATGATTATTCTTGCTCAAGGTCATTTCAAGGTCAAAAAAGTGGTATCCACTAAATTCAGTTTTTTATTGTCTATCATGCTATCGTAAAAAAGATATACTATTCCATTTAAAAAAACATCTGTGACCTTGAAATTTCATTAAAAAACACGACATAAAAAATTTCTTTCTTTACCATTATATTTGCCCCCTTAACTTCGCAATGAAAAATCGTAGAACGACCATACTTGTCTTATTTTAAAGCGTGACATTTCTACTTTCATACCTCTCTAGCAGTTCTTTCCCCAGATCTTCTTCCATCCTAGTAAAAATCAAGAATATTCATCGTACTAAAAAATCGAATATGCTTCGCTGTGACTAAAATTGGTGCCAAATCAAATGTCTCTGCAGGCCTTAAAAAATTTATTTCACTAGCGAGACCACGGTAGATTTGAAGATTAAGGCTTTCTCTTTACAACGAGCCTTCAAAATCCGATGTACGATTTTTTGTCGCTGTTTTATGGGCCTTCGAATGAAACACTCGTATTCCTCACTGACTAGTTCGGATAGCGGAGGTTCTATTATATCGTGGATTACACGGGTAAACACGAACCTAATTCGGTCGTGTTTGGTATCATTTTAATCAGAAAAATCTCACGGATATAATGGTAAAAGTTCGGCAAAGAAATTGTTAGAACTAGAAAAGTTATTATCAAATTAGTCGCATCATTAATCTTTTATCGAGTTTCGAACGAAGAGCGTTCTAGCGGCAAGAGATCAATGAACGGCGTCTGTCGTCGGTGTAAGCGGCGTTGCGGTCCCGAATTTTTCGCATATATCGAGACTTTACTGCGGATCGAATTAGTCACGGTTTGGTGGACGACCGACCACAGTCCGACGGGTCTAAAAAGTCTAAAAATTCCGGGGACCGAAGATTCGTGTCTCGATTACAGGGGCCGATGAGCACGTCCGGTCGATTTGGCTCAGCTAGACGAAAAAGGGGTGTTCCGAGAAGTCTGGGCAAAGTTTAGGCATGGGTGACTTCGATTTGATCCTCTGCCTCTGCTCGGTCTGCTCAAACTCCCGCAGGATTGTTGGTTAACGTCCTGAGGCAAGGTTCGGAAGGGGATGAAATTTGCTGTATAATTAACGCTCGAAGTGCCTGACATCAACTCGCAAAATTCTCTAAAATTCACAAAGTTTCAAAGCAATTATTAGACTGTGGATTTTATGCATTCATGGCAAAAATGGGCAGGCGTAATTTAAAACAGCAAATACATTGGAAGAATCTTAAGCAAATTATACTCGGCACTATGTATTATCTGATTAATTTTGTTCTTTGCGATTTTAATGACGATCGCCCTACGCATCGTTAGTATTGCATGTGCAGGGTGGAAAATATAAAGCGTTACAGACAAATATCTCCATAAATATTTATTATACGCAAAAATGATGAATGTTGTTCAGTACCGAGGGGGACATCATGTGGTGGGACTTTTATTTTTCCCGGTGGACACTCCAAGGTGAGTTGAAGGTCAACTTTCTTTTTTTAAATGGAATGATATGTTTTTGTTATCCACTATCAAATAGTGCGTTTTACGATGAGTTCAACTACCTGTGACTCAAGGTCATTCAAGGTCAAACTTGCAGGGAAATGTAGAAAAGGTGTGCTCGTTTTGTTTGTACTTTAGTTCGTGCCTTCGAAGTTTTGCACCAAAACAATAACATGTGTTCAATGTCAGCATTACTCGTCTGTATGCGACGATTGCAAAATAACAGCGAATTATAAAAAAAAAACGTCGAGTGAAAATTTAATTAACAACTTGATTTCGCTCTTGTGTCTTTTTTTTTTTAATGAAAATTGTATTACATTGTCTCCTAGTAGGCGTTTTTATAATCTTAACAATTGTGAAGTAGAAAACCAGTCATTTGACCGTGGGAGGTTTAGTGTTATAAAAAGAAAAGTTGAGTGTAGTCAGTGGCTCTCACGTTGAAATGTTGAGCAAAGTTAGAGAATCATTTAAACAATGAATTATTAAGTGCGCTGAAGTAGGAGGCAATCATTTTGAAAATATACTAAACTGAAGTACAAATAAAACGATCACACCTTTTCTGCATTTCCCTGCAAGTTTGACCTTGAATGACCTTGAGTCATAGGTAATTGAAATCATCTTAAAACGTACAATTTGATGGTGGATAAAAATGATATCATTCCATTTCAAAAAAGAAAGTTGACCTTCATTTCACCTTGGAGTGTCCACCGGGAAAAATAAAAGTCCCACCACATGATGTCCCCCTGGGCACTGAATAACTTTCATCTGTAACATTTTTGCGTACAATTATCTAAGGTATCATTCGTTCGAGTATATTTTATTTGAATTTTCTTTCGAGAAATCAATTTTAAGCGAGTTAGAAGAATTTAAAAACTCGGTTATACTTTTTTTTGGAGGACCAATTTTTAAAAAAAAATTTTTATGCCGTCCTATAGATTTCGACAAGAAAACACCGAAAATGAAAGTCTTATTGCCAGCATTGTTCACCTCAGGAAAATTATTTAAAGAATAAATATATTTTCACTGAATTTCTGTTTCCTAAAATTGACCAGGAAAATACGAAATAAAAGCTTGAAACTAATTCGATCATGTTTGATCAATCAACGTGTGCCCGTATCTTACAAACATATGTTCACGAATGTCTCTACTCGAACAAAACTGTCGAACAAGTACAATATTTAACATTACTCGGCCCCGATAATAAAACGTGGAGATTCATTCTTAGATATCGGTAAAAGATAAACGCGGCAGTGTTGGTTCACACGTATTCATAGATTTGATGTCAGCAGCCTATCTGCAAGCTACAACACTAACGAGCTATAACGGGAGGGAAGATTTTGTAATCGCGTCTATGCGGGACACGTCTTCGTCGATAAAATTAATATGTTGCTGTGCACTTCAACAGCCCACGCGTCGCTGTTTACAGTAAACTTGTTTTATCAACCTGGGTATCTGTGTTTGCATAACATTTGACCTCACATGAACCTTAAAAATCGACAAGCATTGAACGTCCGGATGTTTTTTTGAAATTCTGATAAACCACGTGTTGCGTCGAGTTTCATGAATAAAATAAAAAAGAAATAACGACGAGATAATGTTAAATGATTATTTAATGGTCAGCGGATTTTATGCATTCCTGACAAAAATGGATAGGTCAAATACAAAAATGAAAATACATCAGATGACTTCAAATCAATCAATCTTGTAGAAATGTAATAGAATTTGAAAAGACGCAAATTCACGTCAGCGGCAACTTGGAATAGAATTTGAAAAGACGTGAATTCACGTCAGCGGACGCGAATGTGTTAATATCAATTTTTAAAATTGTTAAATGAAAAAATATATTTCTATTACATTTTAGTTTCTTACAACTGACAATTTTTATTTTGCATAAATATCCGCTGTCTAATGATTACCGTGGAGTCTTATGCAAATATCAATTTTTACGACCCAATTCAATGGAAATAGAGTCTAATCAGCTAGTATTATATAGGGTGTCCCGCCGACTCATGGTGAACCGCTTAGGAGGTGATTCTTCATGTAAAAATGAGTCGAGAAGAAAGAATAAGATTTTTTCATTTGAACCTTCGTTTTCAAATAAATCGAGTTTGAAAATTCAGCGAATACGCGTACCCTTAGATAGAAATCGGCTGTCGCGTCTGATCATGACCAACCAATTCTACTCTGTGCATTAACTAATGCACGCGAACCCGACGAATCTTTAAACTCGATTTTCTCGAAAACGGAGGTTCAAATGAAAAAATTTTCTTTCTTTCCGGCTCATTTCTACATGCAGAATCGCCTCCTAATCGATTGACCATAAGTCCCGGCATACCCTGTATATACCCAGCGACAGAATTTATTATAGTCCAATGAGGATAAGAAAATGTTGCAATCATCTTTTAAAAGTAATTTTTTATGCTCCGGAAGATCGAAAATGCTATGAACGCATGAAGTGCACAGTTTCGATCAATTTTTTGTCTCGCACAAATCGAAATCAAAATTTAGCATTTATTTCTACATTTCTTATTTTCACTTCGTCGTCTGATTCTTTCGTTTTTGTTATATAATAGTTCTTTCTAAATATTGATTGTCGTTTGGTCTCTTTTTTAAGCTTTTCAGTAGACTATTCGTTTTGTCTACAAGTATTCCTATCGTTTTTGCCATTTACCTACTGGATTCACTTTTCGACTTTGCTTTGCAGTGTTCCAATCATTTTTCGGACTTTCCGAATTTCAGGAATATCCGAACACAACTTAGCAGGATTTTGTCCGGCACCGATCAATTCTCCTTGGCCAGTCCCAATTCCGCCGTGGAGAAAAAAAAGAAAAACCTTGCAAAATCGGAGTGTAACAGTGCACAACCTTCGTCTCGAGACAATTACCTACACGTTCCCATCTACATTCCATTCCCGGCAAAGTCTTCTGCGGACGCGGGCAAAAAAACTTTCAGGCGTCTCTTGCCGAGCGACTCAAGGCGACTCTGTTGCATTAATTCACGATATCGTGTGTAATCGAGGCCCGACACGCTAACTGCCGCGCGATTATGCTCGCGCGGAAACTAAAAGATATGGTGGCTGTCGAATTATGAAAAGATGGAAAAAGGAGGAGGAAGCGTTTCGTCTTCGGCCCGCTAGAGGACTCGTCAGTAAGGCTATCTAGCGGACCCGTGCCTTAGACGCGGGATGTCGTAGGGACAGTTTAGGACGGTATATATACAAACAGAGGAAGATTCAGGTAGTAGCGGGAAAGGTGTTGTCGTAATGTCCATCTGTTGGCGAGCATAGGAAGTAGCCGCCACAGAAGCATATGCAAGCCTATGGAATCCTATGCAACCCTATACAGTTTTATGCAAACCTACGCAAGTCTATACAATTCTACGCAAACTTATGCAAGCATATGCAGGTCCATGCAAGCCTATGCAAGCCTTTACAATTCTATGCTAACTTATGCAAGCCTATGCAAACCTGTGCAAGCTTACACAATTCTGTACAAATTTATGCAAACCTATAGGAGCATATGCAAGCCTATGCAAGCCTATACAAGCCTGTACAATTCTTTGCATGCCTGTACAATTCTATGCAAGCCTATACAATTCTATGCAAACGTTTACAAGCCTATACAAACCTCTGCAAATCTCTGCAAGCCTGTGCAAGCTTACACAAATTCTGTACAAATTTATGCAAACCTATAGGAGCATATGCAAGCCTATACAAGCCTGTACAATTCTATACAAGCCTATACGATTTTATGCAAACGTTTACAAGCCTATAAAATTCTATGCAATATTTTGCAGACCTATACAAACCTATACCAACTTGTGCAAGCCTCTGCAAGTCTCTGTAAACCTATACAATTGTATGTTGGTATATGCAATCTTCTGCAAACCAATTCAATTGTACGTCAGTTTATGCAAACCTCAGCAAACCTCTGCAAACCTATACAACTGTAGTTCATTTTATGCAAACCTATACAAATCCATGCAAATTTGTGCAAGCCTATAGAAGTAGGGCGGCTTGAAAGTAAGTGAGAGGAGGAAAAAGGAGAAGGAAGCGTTTCGTCCTAGGCCTGCTAGAGGACTCATCAGTAAGGCTATCTAGCGGACCCGTGCTTTAGACGCGGGATGTCGTAGGGACAGTTTAGGACGGTATACATACAAACAGAGGAAGATTCAGGTAGTAGCGGGAAAGGTGTTGTCGTAATGTCCCTCTGTTGACGAGCATAGGAAGTAGCCGCCACAAAGATATCCGAATTTCGAGTTGGAATGTTTACCGCGAGGAATACGGTGAGCATACGAAATAAATCTTGATCGTGGCTCTGCCTCGCTTGAGTCCAGATAATTATCGGTGACATCGAGCTCCCGAGCGGAATCGGTTGCACCATATCCGCGAATCGTGCCAAAACAGCCGCAATTCTTGCTAACTCCCGGCCGTCACTGACCAGTAGCGCTAATTCGAATGCACTGGGTGGTTATGGGGAATTCGTCCGCGAATGATAATGCTGTTCGTTCGGGTGAATCGTCAGAAATTTTATCAGAAACATTTATCAAAAGAGAAAATTTTGTCCATGCATTCAAAAATGCATAGAAAATTGTTTAGAACGACTGTATGTACAGGGTGTCCCGCGACTGATGGTCAACCGATTATAGTAGGCGATTGTACATATAAAAATGAGTCGATAAGAAAGAATAAAGGTTTTTCATTTGAAGCTTCGTTTTCGAGTAAATCGAGTTTGAAAATTCTGCGAATACGCGTACCACTATATAGAAATCGGCATATACAGAGTTGGTCACATTAATATTGGAACACTTTTAAAAATGCGTTTACTTTTTTAATAGTGGCCCACATGACTTGGATTTTTTTGAGAAATTAGAACAATTAGTTAACTACACGACGCAGCAAAGAAATTTTTGAAAAACTGTAATTGGTCGGAATTGCAAAGGAAATACTAAAAGTTGCTTTTTACAACTTTTCTATGTGGGCCTATATTGAAAAATTTTAAAAATACGTTTTGTATATCTGTGTCAATTAAACACATTCTGAAAATTTCATCAAAAAGTTTTTTCATGCAATGTATACTATGGAAGTTATATCGAGTGAAGCAGTTGCGTGGACCACCCTGTATACTATATTATACTATCTGAAGGAATAGCTACGTAAAACAATGTGGTAGTACTTTTTTTATACGACACCCTATATATTTTCGTCGATATTCTTGTAGAGCATGAGAAGATGAAATCAACGAGTACCATGACCATACCATTTCGATCATTCGATCTCGAGATATTCGTGTCCGAGTGGAATAAACCTAACCTAGACCTCGCCACTCAGTTATAAATATCTCGAGACTGAATAATCGAAACGGTATGGTCATGGTACTCGTTTGATTTGTCTTTTCAAGCTCCTCAGAAGTATCTAAGAAAATGTATACCTCAATTATGATCAGAACAGTATAGTTTTTAGCAAAAACGCATGATATAATTCATTCATGATATAATAATTCCGCGTGTTACTCTACTCTACTCGGTGTTTACGATTTCCACCGTGGACACAGTGTAATAATAATATCAGGCTCGCTGCGAGCAGTTCGCGGACAGCTCTAGAACAGTGTGGACCCTACATATGTGGGCGAGCAGAGTCGCAACACGTATGTGCGAGCTTGACGAACGTGCTCGGAGACGAGGCTTTAGTCACGCACTCCGCCGGAGTGTGTATCGGGGTCCGAATGGAATCCTAGCTTCTCCCTGCACTCCCAGGAACACCTGGCCGTAAGCGTCACGGTTAATTTGCACTTTCTATGAATTTTAATCAGCCCGCGGGCAGAGGAGGATCTGGCACAATAGCACGTACACACTCCAGGTGATTATCGAGCGGGCTGTCCGATGTGCGACTACCATCGACTATGCATCTCGTTGAATATCGCATTGCGAACAGCACCGATACGCACAACGAAAACAAAGCAACGCGTTATTCTCTTCAGATTGTTCCCTTCGTGACTAACTTCGCGCTGGGACTCGAAAATGTCGAGCTGGAAGTGGTTAACGACGGTCACTTAAGCTAGAATTGTGCTAAGATCACTGCGGAAGATAAAAATTTAAAATTTTTGCAAACTTGACTAAAAAACCTGAATTTCGTAGAGATTTATTTAGTGACATTAACGAATAGACAAAATATGATTTTGATATCGTACACGCCTAGGGATAATAGTGGTCACTTAAGCTAGCATTGTAATAAAACCATTGTAGAAGATAAAATATGTACACTAAAAATGTACAGATTTGAATCGTCTATCTGGGGTACAGAAATAGTTAATTTCATTGCGATTTATTTAGTGACATTAACGAATAGATAAAATATGATTTTGATATCGTACATGCCTAGGGATAATCGTGGTCACTTAAGCTAGAATTGTAATAAAACCATTGTAGAAGATAAAATATGTATACTAAAAATTTACAGATTTGAATCGTCGATCTGTGGTACAGGAATAGTTAATTTCATTGCGATTTATTTAGTCACATTAATAAATAGACGAAAAATAATTTTGGTATCGTACACGTCTGGGGGCAATAGTGGTCACTTATCTGTGAATAAAACAACTGTAGAGAATGAAAGATTTTTCTACCAAAAATTGTTGACTAGTTATTGGAAGAGTAATATACATCCATAGAGGAGAATGTACATGCACTAGGTACATCAAGCAACGGTGCATGGTGCAACGGTCGTACATGCGGGCGTGTACTTGTGCATATCAATTCCGCGCGGAGGAGTCGCCAAGATCTCATGTAAATCATCGGGACAAGATGGCTCCTCCCTATTTGCTCGGCGCAGTGTGCATGCACAACGCGGCACTGTAATGCTCGAAGCATGTTTTAAAAGCGAAAACGCGGCGTGGCGGGGAGTGGACGCGCTGAAAGTGCAGTCCATGCACTCCGGCGCGTGATGCATCCGCGCTCGCGATAGTGTTAACGCGTTTGCCGTACAGCGGGACGCCATTTAACCGAACCATCATTGCCAAAATCCCGGATTGGCCAAACTCGTTATGCGAACTGCTCAAAGGATACCGCTCCTCTACGCAAAAATATTGGCAATAACAATTGCAACGCTTCTTCTGTTAATAGTTGAGAAAAGAGAAAATGTTACTGTCTTGGTATGTTGTAGGCAAGTATAAATATAACGTATAGTGTGGAACGAGATGGAAATTTTTTTAAAACGACTGTAAATATTTATCTCTTCTGTACCAGTAAGGGTATGGTATTTTTAAACAATTTTTTCATCTACAAATTTTCTCATACAAGATAGCACATTTATTGGTTTAAATCTAGTGCCAATTTTCAGAACAAAAATTATACTATCTGAAAAGACAAGTACATATAATAAAGAATCGTAAATATGATTGATTATTTATAATTTTTTAATTGAAAGCTTGTTTTTTTTTCTTGCATATTATTGTAGAACATGAAAAGACCAATGCAACGAGTATAATGACCGTATCGTTTCGATTATTCAATCTCGAGATATTCCTGCCTGAAGTAAGAATTTTAGTTTTGCAATTTGACATTTGATCTTTTTGAACATAAATATCTCGAGACTGAACGATCGAAACGGTATGGTCATTATATTCGTTGGATTTGTCTTTTCATGCTCTAGAAGAGTATTTAAGAAGAAAATGTAGGGAGAAGCAAATATTAAATAAAATAAAATTACAGAGGTAGAATTTGCATTGTTTGTCCAGCTCAATCATTGAATTGTTCGACTTTCTACAGGATCCCACTGGTGTATCGTAATTCTTTTATTTTAAATCAGTCGGTGTCAGCAAACTGTCATTAAATTCGTCGATCTGCTGGCTTGCAACGTTGCAGTAGATTCAGACAACCGAGGCAAGCCTCACTGTGAGTCATCAGAGAACAAGTGTTTATCGCGGAATCGTAAATAACGAGAGAGAACGAGAGACCTGTTACGCACGGCTACGGTACACTGCTATCGACGAAAATCCATTTTTCCTCTCTCTCTCTCTCTCTCTCTCTCTCTCTCTCTCTCTCTTCTGTTCCTCCTTTTTCTTTATACCACGACCAGCAACTTCCTTGACATTATTTTTCTGTCGTGCTTCGCGGGACACACCGTTAAATACGTCTGACAAGGCGAGAGAGAGACTCTTTCACTTTTCAACGTGCTCGGACACTAATTGTAGGGGCTGATGAATATAAACGAACTGGAAAAATGATTGGAACACTGCAAAGCAAAGTCGAAAAGTGAATCCAATAGGTAAATGGCAAAAACGATAGAAATACTCGTAGACAAAACGAAAAGAGTCTACTGAGAAGCTTAAAAAAGTGACGAAACGACAATGAATATTTAGAAAGAATTATTGTATAACAAAAACGAAAAAATCAGACAACGAAGTGAAAATCAAAAATGTAGAAATGAATGCTAAATTGTGATTTCGATTTGTGCGAGACAGAAAATTGATCGAGACTGTGCACTTTATGAACATCACTGCAAAGCAAAGTCGAAAAGTGAATCCAATAGGTGAATGGCAAAAACGATAGAAATACTTGTAGACAAAATGAATAGAGTCTACTGATAAGCTTAAAAAAGTGACGAAACGACAATGAATATTTAGAAAGAACTATTGTATAACAAAAACGAAAAAATCAGGCGACGAAGTGAAAATCAGAAATGTAGAAATGAATGCTAAATTTTGATTTCGATTTGTGCGAGACAGAAAATTGATCGAGACTGTGCACTTTATGGACATCACTGCAAAGCAAAGTCGAAAAGTGAATCCAATAGGTAAATGGCAAAAACGATTGAAATACTTGTAGACAAAACGTATAGAGTCTACTGAAAAGCTTAAAAAAGTGACGAAACAACAATCAATATTTAGAAAGAACTATTGTATAACAAAAACGAAAAATCAGGCGACGAAGTGAAAATCAGAAATGTAGAAATGAATGCTAAATTTTGATTTCGATTTGTGCGAGACAGAAAATTGATTGAAACTGTGCACTTTATGGACATCACTGCAAAGCTTAGTCGAAAAGTGAATCCAATAGGTGAATGGCAAAAACGATAGAAATACTTGTAGACAAAACGAATAGAGTCTACTGATAAGCTTAAAAAAGTGACGAAACGGCAATCAATATTTAGTGATCAAGGTACAACATTTTAGCTCAACTTGGTACTTTACTGACGCTAAAATCGTCGTTGGTTTCGGTTGTTTCTGGTCGATTCGTTTAGGTATCGGTTTGTGCAGATTTGCGGCATATTGGAATAGCTCGGTTTGGACGAAGACACGTTATTCCACGCTTATGGCTCGTGCGAGATCACGCTGCAGATTTCTCCTTGGCAATCAGGGTCGTATTCCGTCTCCCTCTACTATAGCTCTACTATATCTCGAGCGGAGTAGCCTCGTTTCCGCCTCGTCCCTCTCACCGCGTATTGCGCTATTATCTATCCTCTCTCGGTTGTTATTCCGCGGACGTTTCGCTGGTAACAGAGCCGACGTTAGACCGGTCAGTGCTGTTCGATCCGTGAAAATTTCGTCCTGCCCTAGAACCAGAGATGTTCAACAAGTGTTGTGCCCGTGGAACGAAGCGCCGCGACGCGCAAAGTCGTTCGAATCGAAGAATTTTTTTGGCATTTCGGAGATGATAATTACTGAAAATTATGACAGAATAATTGCTTTACCTAGACATATGAATATATGTTTATATATTTGTGTGATAGCGAACAGAAACTTTTCAGAATGTCACATCAATTATAATTTGAAGGTGATTGCTACTTTTGTATACGACACCCTGTATATATTTTTTGATATTTTTGTAGAGCATGGAAAGACGAACCCAACGACTATAACCGTACTATAACGATCATTCAATCTCGAGATATTTGTGTTCTATAGAAATAAACCTAACCCAAAATCTTACTCTCCAGACAATTTTTTGTATGAGAAAAACGAATTTTTTCTTCGCTATTATTGCAGAGCATTAAAATACGATTCCAACGAGTACCATGACCATACCATTACGATCATTCAATCTCGAGATATTCGTGTTCTAAAGAAATAAACCTAACCCAAAATCTCACTCTTCAGACAATTTTTTGTATGAGAAACATGAATTTTTTCTTCGATATTATTGCAGAGCATTAAAATACGATTCCAACGAGTACCATGACCATACCATTACAATCATTCAATCTCGAGATATTCGTGCCTGAAAGGTAAGGTTTTGGATTACGTTTGTTCCATTTAGCCACGATTTTTTTGAGATTGAATGATCGTGATAATGGTCATTATATTCGTTGGATTCGTCTTTTCATGCTCTACGATATTAACTAAGAAAAAACACCAGGTTTCATTATAAAAATTTAAAAGAATTGTTGGAACATTCTATATTATGCTAGGTGAAATTTTAAAACTAATTTTCGCGAAAACGAATTTCGATTCATTTTTCCTGGCAGAATCACACTGTATCCGAGTCCAGCACCTTGCATAATCAAATTAATAATAAACGACGTTTTCTGTGAATCTGTACAGTGATAATTTTCCTTACATTTAAACTGTTGTAACTTCGTGACGAAGAGTTGTACAACAATCGTTCTAGCCTCATTTTAAAGCTTAAATCTTCTACTTCCGGAGTACTTAGTTCGTTTTATTAAACACATTTCTGTATCGTGTGGAATAATTTAAAAACGATGGTACCTTCTGCTTTATGTACGTGGTCAGTTAAATCCATAAAATTCTGGCTTCTCTCTCTCTCTCTCTCTCGGCTCGGGGATACACAACGTTCAACAAGTATTGCGTGCGAGGATACCGTATATTTAGCTCAGCGACCGCAAACGTAATTTCGGGTTAATGAAAAGTGGGATAAGGGAAGAAGACAGATATGTTAGGATGAACCGTAAATTCCTACCACAACGCTCTTATGGCTTGCACATGTAATAATACAAACGGACTGCGGATTTGATGCATTTACGACATGAATGAATAGCTTAGAACAATAGAAATATTTAACACTAAACCTACCGACCATTAAAAGTGACTAGCATATGGTCTCTTATAAAAATGGCACAATTGAATTTATTTAGATTTTGTGCCATTTTTGTCATAATATACTTGAATATAAAAAGTGTTCATAATCATCTCCAGTTGGAAGCATCTTTGTAACTTCAATAATTGTAAAATAATCTGAAAGCTGTCATTTGACCGGCGCTGGTAGGTTTAATGTTAAAGAATTTTAACAATGAACAAATGAATGTCTGTCATAGTCAATTTTGCAACTAATACAATTTTTATTTTCCATAAACATCAACAGTCTAATGAAAACCTATCGACACTCCTCTTTTGCTCCTTTTGTCACTGTGCGACTGTCCATACACTGTCGATTTAGGTTCGACGGCGTTTATCAAATCAACAGCGTTCAACAAGTTTTTACGTGAATACGAAAATCTCGAAGTGCGATCGAAGCAACACTTGAATTATTATCCAAAGAACGATGTAGGCTTCGAAGAAAATAGTATACAGTATCTCATCGTTAATTGTCGTGAAATTCTGAACGATAATTGTCGCGAAACAATCCCTCCTCCCGCGGGCTATACCCATCGGAATTATATCGTGTTTGGTATCATTTTCATTAGAAAAATGCCACGAATACGTTGGAGAACGTTCCATCAAAAAATAATAAAAAATAAAGAAGTATTGTCATTGGATTAGTAGTGGTCTCACCGATATACTTGACCCGTATTATGTTACACTTGTCACAGCTTTTTTTAAATATATGTAATCTACGTGCCTAAGGGTGTTTCTTTGTATTCATACTGTTATTGATGTTCTCGTTTCTAAATATGAATTGTAATAACTTGTAATATATGTTACGGTGTAATAAATCTCATATGAGATTTCATATTAAAAATTAAAAAAAAAAATTGCAGCTCCCGTTCGACTTCTGAGAAGATTGAGTAACATTGTGCGGACGATGTTGCAGAAAAGCGATCATCAACGATCTGATTAGCTGAATAATCAAAGCACTTTGCTCGAGAAGGGGGGAGGGGTATGTACTCGAAGACCGGCGTACATACATTTGCGAGACTCACCTGTGGATACTGAACTCACACGGATACCGGTGGACAAAGATGTGTCCGTGTGTTAGTGTTTCTATCGATTCGGCGATAACGGTGCACGACAAAAAGCTCGCTAAATGCGAGGCGTCGTTACGCCTGCACGGCTCGATGGTTAGCGCAAATTGCAAAAGAGTCGAGTCGGCGTTACGACCTCGCGACACGCGAAAAGAGTACCGACCATAATACTCGCCACGGAACATCGGAACGTTCCGAAGACCGTTCACGAGCCGCGAGACGAGTCCACTGACTCCGGTCGCTAATTACAGTAATGCCTCGATACATGCGCAAATTTCAACACCGAATTTTACAGGTTGGTATACACGCCATTCCTGGATCTCTTGAATGAAAATGGTCCTCGGAGATTTTTCTGCGTGCTATTAGAGTACATTTCAAAATTTGGGGCATCAAATGTCGCTTATATCGTGTGCAGACACTATATTTTGATTTATTGATGACGAGTAATGAACGGAGCGTCGACACCAGTAAAATTATTTTGGAGGAATTGAATGTTAGGTGATGAAAGTAGAAGCATCAACTTTAAAATGAGCCTAGGTTCACTCTTGCACAATTTTTCTTTTTCATGAAATTGTAATGAACAATTTTTCTAAAATGGGTGATCTACTGTGCACATACAGAAGGGCAAGTGCAAAATCAATTTCATTTTTTCTGCCTGGTGTTAGAGTACATTTCAAAATTTGGGGCCTGAAATGTCGCTTATATCGTGTGCAAACACTATATTTTGATTTATTGATGACGAGTAAAGAACCGAGCGTCGACACCAGTGCATCGATGAGACCAAATCGATGATAACCATTTTGTTTATAATGATCTATTATTTTGGGTATTTTTACCAGTATATTCGGGACCTTTTTCTGATTAAAACGATGACCAACAAGATACAATTTGGTTCGTAGTTACTTGTGTAATCCAGGATAGAGTAGAATTTTCATCATCCGAACTCGACAGTGGAAAACACTTGTGTTCCCACTCAAAGGCACATAAAACTGCTAACAAAAATCGTACATCAACTTTTAAAAACCCGTTGTAAAGAGGAAGCTTTAATCTTCAAATTCGCGGCTTCAAATTTCAATACCGAATTTTACAGGTTGGTATACACGCCATTCCTGGATCTTTTGGATGAAAATGGTCCTCGGAGATTTTTCTGCGTGGTGTTAGAGTATACTCCAAAATTTGGATTCTGAAATGTCGCTTATTTTTAATGATGTTTGAATTTGCTACCATTTTCGAGAAAATATTTTCACTGTCTAAACCAGTTGTTGATCTGTATCCAAGAGTATTGTTGACTAAATTTGGCATTATTTTGGCAGGATTCGATAGTAACGTCCTCGTTGATTCGTACCCTGTAGTCATCAGAGTGACTTCTTTCGGTTGCGTGATTAAATTATGTAACGGGGTCAGAAGACAGCTTGCGATGCACGATGCGATGCACCGATTTTCCGATAATCAGGCAATGCAGTTCGCAAATGAACTTAACTGCAGCTTCGTGTATATTTTGTTCGTTTTCGAGAGTTCTTTCAAATTGAAGCGACGGACGTCGGTATGCCTCATCGACGATTTTCAATCGTAATGAAGTAATTGCACGCAGGCGCAACGAGATCGAATTAATTCGAAATCACGGAAGATTTCGAGCGCAATGACGAGTGCCGCGCGGTTACCACAACTCTCGACGGTGTGCATTCGATGCACCAGTGAACGCGCGCAACCGGTGAATTTTGGGTCGAGGCGATCACGCTATCGTAATTTGTAAAATTTCGTCCGTTTTAATGACGGTGAATTACGCCTCATCCGGCTCTCTGTGCCTCGTTGATTGTGTTATCGTTGGTTGTTCAAGGCGTGTAGCGATGGCAACGAGCGCCATTTGGATTTAAGAACAAAAAAATTTATATAATTTAATGCCACCATTTCCATTTATCTATAATCACTACAACGAATTGATTTGACACTATCTGACATAATATTGCATACACGAATGCGAAAATGTTGTTCGAACGCGATTAATATACCGCAACGTTTCCATATATGATCTAATTTATTAACCTAACATTTTTGTTTCTCATAATTTTGCCATGATACTGCTATTTAAACATTCCTGACACTTTCCTGATTAAAATGATACCAAACACGATGGAATTCGAAATGTACCTGCTTGTTTAATCGACGATAGAACGGATTCTCTATTATCCGAACCCACAAATCTTCGTTTGCAAGAGGTTCATCTTTAAACTGCTATAACTCTGCAACGAATAATCATAGAAGGATCGTGCTGGTGTCATTTCAAAGCTTGAAATCTCGACGTTTAGATCTACATAGCAATTTTTCTCAAGCTGTTTCTTTACCGTAGTAAAAATCAGTAGTATAGCATTGGTATACGAAAATTGGAGAAAAATTCCGGTTTATAGATCTGGTGTTTCTATAATAATTAAATTGTTAATACAGAGACATTCATTCTCGAAGGTATAATACAAAATATTGATATTTTTTAGCATCATCTTTCGACCAATTCTTGAACTTGTTTGTGTGTTGTTTCGAAACTATGCATTTGTTGGGCAGTTTATGAATATGCGAACGGAGAAATTCATTTTCTCGTTGCGTCACGCGATACCACGGTCACCGTTGATAATTTCATGCGGTTTTGCGGTAATTACGCGTACCGGAGATACTGAAACGTCGATTAATAAAAATAATCATCGGCTCTTTCGATTAATACACTGTAGATCCCCGGAAAATGTATTGAAATTCGAGCGAGCCGTATCTCGCCTTATCTCGAATAATTCGCTGGCTTCTCATAAATTACGGTAATTTGTACCAATTAGTATTATATAATCGCTCTCTTCAACTGCA
The DNA here is from genome assembly GCA_913789915.3 of Sphecodes monilicornis. NCBI lineage: Eukaryota > Metazoa > Arthropoda > Insecta > Hymenoptera > Halictidae > Sphecodes > Sphecodes monilicornis. The sequence goes on along the minus strand of OU565301.1, from coordinate 5,306,302 downwards.
AATTATTACGCGCGTCGATATTAATATCCGTGCCGGATTAAACAACTGTTGAATAATAATAATCTCGCTGCGAGTCGAGTTTACGTGTTCGTTTTAATTCGCGATTAGTATGAGCATGACTCTTTATGAAAAATACGTCGGAAATGTGTAACAACAATCTTTTGTTTATTACTTCGTTCTTGCGAAAATTAATTTCCTAAATTGATTTTCCTCTTCTCTATGTGACCTCTATGTGACCTCTATGTGTCTCTATTGTCGATATTTTAATTTCGAGAAGAAAAATCGTACAAGAGCGAACCTAGACTCTTTTTAAAGCTTAATGCATTTACTTTCATCTCTTGTTATTCATTTTCTCAAAAATAATTATGTCATGCTACAGTCGATGGAAAACGGATGACACATTTTTACGATTCTTCTCGAAAATCGTACCAAATTTAAACGCCTCTAAAATTGTTAAAAAAAATTGTTCGTGCATGAATCAACCGTCGATCTCTAGATTGAAGCTTCCTCTTTACAACGACTCTTTAAAAGTTGATGTACGATGTTTTAGGCAGTTTTAGGTGCCTTTGAATGGGAACACAAGTGTTCCCCACTGTCAAGTTCGGATGATGAAAATTCTACTCTATTCTGGATTACACAAGTAACTACGAACCAAATTGTAACCTGCTGGGCATCGCTCTACTCAGAAAACGGTCCCGAATATACTGGTAAAAGTCCCATAAACAATAAATCATTATAAACAAAAGAGTTATCATCGATTTGGTCTCATCGATGCACTGGTGTCGACGCTCAGTTCTTTACTCGTCATCAATAAATCAAAATATAGTGTTTGCACACGATATAAGCGACATTTCAGGACCCAAATTTTGAAATGTACTCTAACACTAGGCAGAAAAAATGAAATTGATTTTGCACTTGCCCTTCTGTATGTGCACAGTAGATCACCAATTTTAGAAACATTGTTCATTACAATTTCATGAAAAAAAAATTGTACAAGAGTGAACCTAGGCTCATTTTAAAGATTGATGCTTCTACTTTCATCTGCTAACATTCAATTCCTCCAAAATAATTTTGTCATGCTACAGTCGATGGAAAACGGAAGACGCATTTGTACAATTCTTCTCGAAAATGGTACCAAATTCAAACGCATCTAAAATTGTTTAAAAAATTGTTTGTGCATGAGTCAACCGTGGATCTCTAGATTGAAGCTTCCTCTTTACAACGACTCTTTAAAAGTTGATGTACGATGTTTTAGGCAGTTTTAGGTGCCTTTGAATGGGAACACAAATGTTCCCCACTGTCCAGTTCGGATGATGAAAATTCTATCCTATTCTGGATTACACAAGTAACTACGAACCAAATTGTAACCTGCTGGGCATCGTTCTACTCAGAAAAAAGTCCCGAATATACTGGTAAAAGTCCCATAAACAATAAATCATTATAAACAAAAGAGTTATCATCGATTTAGTCTCATCGATGCACTGGTGTTGACGCTCGGTTCTTTACTCGTCATCAATAAATCAACATATAGTGTCTGCACGCGATATAAGCGACATTTCAGGACCCAAATTTTGATATGTACTCTAACACCAGGCAGAAAAAATGAAATTGATTTTGCACTTGCCCTTCTGTATGTGCACAGTAGATCACCAATTTTAGAAACATTGTTCATTACAATTTCATGAAAAAAAAATTGTACAAGAGTGAACCTAGGCTCATTTTAAAGATTGATGCTTCTACTTTCATCTGCTAACATTCAATTCCTCCAAAATAATTTTGTCATGCTACAGTCGATGGAAAACGGAAGACGCATTTTTACGATTCTTCTCGAAAATCGTACCAAATTCAAACGCCTCTAAAATTGTTAAAAAAATTGTTCGTGCATGAATCAACCATGGATCTCTAGATTGAAGCTTCCTCTTTACAACGACTCTTTAAAAGTTGATGTACGATGTTTTAGGCAGTTAGGTGCCTTTGAATGGGAACACAAGTGTTCCCCACTGTCCAGTTCGGATGATGAAAATTCTACCCTATTCTGGATTACACAAGTAACTACGAACCAAATTGTAACCTGTTGGGCATCGTTCTATTCAGAAAACGGTCCCGAATATACTGGTAAAAGTCCCATAAACAATAAATCATTATAAACACACACTGCATTATACAATAATTAATTTCGGGCAAAATTGTCGATAGCGAGTGCAGAAGTTAATCGATTTGTAACCTACCGTGGGTGTGAAGATTGAAGCTTCCTCTTCGCAAAGAGTCCTTAAAACTTGATCTGCGATTTTTTTTCACTGTTTTATGCATCATTGGATAAGACGCTCGTATTCCCCACTGTCTAATTCGGATGGTGGAGGTTCCACTATATCGTGATTTACACGAGTAATTTAGAACAAAATTGTGTATTGTCAGGTATCATTATAATCGAAAAACTGTCACGAATATGCTGGTAAAAGTTTCATAACGAATTAATTGAGAACAAAATGGTTATCATCGATTTAGTCTCATCAATACAAGTTTCTGTGTAAAACAAACCGATTTTTCCACTGAAGGAAAAAAAAAGCAAATAAGATGAGAAACGACCAGAAAGGAACCGGAAGGAGTTCTCTGTAAGACAGTTCATGAACGTTGATATTCGTATGAATATTGATAATTAGTTTGTAACTTTTTCATTCGCGAATCTGCGTGCACGGGGCAGGCAAGTAAATCGGTTCGATTTATAAGGATTTTATTTAATTATTTCGGGAATCGGGCACGCAATTCCCTATCCTTCCACCTCAGAGACAAAGTACACGTATAAGGAATGCACAGCAACGTGCATCGACATATGGTAACACGGCATGACATTAATAATTCATGCGAGCGCGAACCGGCCAGGAAGGGTTAGGCTTTAGGGAATTATAAATATTTAGATCGCCCAGGAGACCGCCGCGAAGAAATGCTGAAAACGCCTCGGAAACGCTAAAATACTGTTTCTGCGACACTCCCTTCTTTTTTTTGCGTTCGTCTTTTGTTCCTCCCGGCGACAAATTTCCCGTTATAGAGTGCTATTATTGTGGGTGCGTGACGCCATCTTGTTGCGTTTCGCCGCTGTCGTCGAATTGATTTATTTCTTTCTTCCTTCGTAAGTATACTTTATTTGTATATTTCTTCGAACGTACACAGTGTATTTTATTTTATTCGTATAACTACACGAGTGTACAGAGTGTATTATATACAGGGTGTCCCACATAAATGGGAACACCTAAATATCTGTCGTATTTACAGTCCTATGAGAAAACTTCCGAGGACAAAATGACACTATTGCAGGGGGCAAATATATTGGTAAAGAAAAAAAATTGTTATGTCGTGTTTTTTAATGAAACTTCAAGGTTACCGGTTTTTTCAAATGGAATAGTATATTTTTTGCGTTAGCATGATAGATAATACAAACAGAATTTAGTGGATACCACCTTTTTGACCTTGAAATGACCTTGAGCAAGAATAATCATGTTGGAGCGGATAAAATGGAAGTTTAAAACGTACGTATTTCAGCAAAGATTACGCGTTGTTTACGGCGGGTTGACCTTTACATATCATAATAAATGTTGGAAATGTTGACCATCCTCATTTATGCAATATTGCAATCTTGCATTGAATGATCTGTAGGCATTGTCGATTCGTAATTGAAGCACATGATGCAGTAATCCTTTGCAGTATATCCTCTGGCGTTGTGAGTTTCTCTTTGTACACAATACATTTTATCTTGCCCCATAGATAAAAGTCCAATGGTGTCAGTCCAATTGTTTATTACGATTTTTAGAACTCACACCACCGGTATGTTTAAATTGTTTTACCACAACGGAAAATGCGTGTAACGAAGGACAAATACGATTCACAAATTTTTCACGATACAAATGTACTGCTTGCCTCAAAGATTGGTGGCTTTCGCCATAAGTGAAAACCATATCGATTCGTTTCTGTACAGTATAACGCATTGTTATCACTTTCACGTTTCGAATTCGAAACACGTAAATTTTAAACTTCCACATTTATCCGCTCCAACATGATTATTCTTGCTCAAGGTCACTTCAAGGTCAAGAAGGTCGTATCCACTAAATTCAGTTTTTTATTGTCTATCATACAATCGTAAAAAAATATACTATTCCATTTAAAAAAACATCGGTGACCTTGAAATTTCATTAAAAAACATGACATAAAAAATATTTTTCTTTACCATTATATTTGTCCCCTCAATAGTGTCACTTTGTCCTCTGAAGTTTTCTGATAGGACTGTAAATACGACAGATATTTAGGTATTCCCATTTATGTGGGGCACCCTGTATACATAATTTTTTAAATGAGAAAAATGAGTTTTTTCTTCGATATTATTGCAAAGCATTAAAAGACGAATCCAACGAGTAAATGACCATAGCATTACGGCTATTCAATCTCGAGATATTCGTGTCCTAAAGAAACAAACCTAACCTAAAACCTTACACTTCCGACACAAATACCTCTAGATTGAATAGCAGTTATGTTATAGTCATTATACTCGTTGGATTCGTATTTTAATGCTCTATAAGAACATTGAAGAGAATATAAAAGGTGTCGTGTAAAGAAGTACCGAGAATATTAAAAAAAATTCTACTATCGCATGTAATAGTACTCGTTAACACGTCACTTGTTAACGAAATTTTAAGAAGCTCCGTACTTCTTTACACGACACCCTACATATCCTCTTCAATGTTCTTATAGAGCGCGAAAAGACGAATCCAACGACTACGATAACCGTACCATTCCGATCATTCAATCTCGAGATATTCGTGTCCTAAAGAAACAAACCTAACCTAAAACCTTACCCTTCCGACACAAAATACCTCGAGATTGAATAGCCATAATGTTATAGTTATTATACTCGCTGGATTCATATTTTAATGCTCTATAAGAACATTGAAGGGAATATATAGGGTGTCGTGTAAAGAAGTACCGAGAATCCTAAAAATATTCTACTATCGCATGTAATAGTACTCGTTAACACGTCACTTGTTAACGAAATTTTAAGAAGCTCCGTACTTCTTTACACGACACCCTACATATATTCTCTTCAATGTTCTTATAGAGCGCGAAAAGACGAATCCAACGACTACGATAACCGTACCATTCCGATCATTCAATCTCGAGATATTCGTGTCCTAAAGAAACAAACCTAACCTAAAACCTTACCCTTCCGACACAAATACCTCTAGATTGAATAGCCGTTATGTTATAGTCATTATACTCGTTGGATTCGTATTTAATGCTCTGCAATAATATCGGAGAAAAGACTCGTTTTTCTTATTTAAAATATTTCGTTGAAATTTTCTATGTATAGATACCTTACGCTAGGTTATACATATATCACTGAATTGAGGAAGATCCGAGAGAGATGTCTTTGAAGTGGTGCGTGAAATGATGACGAGGCTATATGTGCACTGAAATGATGACAAAATTTTGCTTGATCAGCTTGAAGTCCGCTGCGAGGATTTCGTTGAAATCGCTGACACAGATTTCTACCGGCACTGTTTTGTTCGACGAGGATTCTCATCGAGCCAGATTCGATTTGCGTTAATATCAATCGATGACAATACTGATCACAACAGAAACGTTTAAAAACATACGATAAACACATATTACAGAATAAGAATTATGTTAAGATGAAGAAGGCCCATTGAATCACGGCCCTGGACTTGCAGATTAGAAATCCACTTTTTGAGACTGTTCCAACGATATCTCAAGTTCTGACACATCCTGTCATCGTTCCAACAAAAAATTTGAACTCTCCCGTTTCTTATAATTTTTTCAAGATTTTTAATTTATTTTTTGTTCGGATCATAGTTTTACCATTTCTCCGTTGTTTCGTCGCATTTGTTATTGGCAGCGGTCTATTAATTTTTATTGCGCCGCAGATTATATTTACAGGAGCGCTTATCGGCTCGTAATTGCGGCAACCATTACGCCATAATTAGTTTTTTGTTTCTTCCTTTAACCCCCTTTTATCACGTGTGTTTCATTTAATTCCATCCACGAACGCTCCTTATTATCGTCATAGTTTTCAATATTACGCGAGACTTTATGGCACCGACTCCCGCCGCTACGTGATAACGTTTCTGCCCGTAATGGTTATTAAGAAAATTGCCTCGCTCGAAATAAGTATTTATCAATCCTCTTTTTGTTGATCGCTGACACACTCCCGAGAATACTGTTTCTAATGTATTTGTACACCAAGTTTCAGATTTTTAAACTGTATGCAAAAAAGCCGTAATACTTCAGAGGAAAAGGAAGATATTTTGTATGCAAGTTTCTTATGATTTCCGTTAAGCAACGACACTCCCAGCAGGCATATTTTTCTTTGGAATTCTGGCCAACAACAATTTTTGAAAAATTCTTAATCTTAATCTAGTCACATTCGCAATGTGACAGTTTACTATGAAAAATATTTCAAACATTTATTGTGGTTTGTAAAGGTCAACCCGACTTAAACAACGCGTAATCTTTGCTGAAACACGTAAATTTTAAACTTCCACATTTTATCCGCTCCAACATGATTATTCTTGCTCAAGGTCATTTCAAGGTCAAAAAGGTGGTATCCACTAAATTCAGTTTTTTATTGTCTATCATGCTATCGTAAAAAAATATACTATTACATTTAAAAATACATTTTTCTTTGGAATTCTGGCCAACAACAATTCTTGAACAATTCTTAATCTTAATCTAGTCACATTCGCAATGTGACAGTTTACTATGAAAAATATTTCAAACATTTATTGTGGTTTGTAAAGGTCAACCCGACTTAAACAACGCGTAATCTTTGCTGAAACACGTAAATTTTAAACTTCCACATTTTATCCGCTCCAACATGATTATTCTTGCTCAAGGTCATTTCAAGGTCAAAAAGGTGGTATCCACTAAATTCAGTTTTTTATTGTCTATCATGCTATCGTAAAAAAATATACTATTACATTTAAAAATACATTTTTCTTTGGAATTCTGGCCAACAACAATTCTTGAAAAATTCTTAATCTTAATTTAGTCACATTCGCAATGTGACAGTTTACTATGAAAAATATTTCAAACATTTATTGTGGTTTGTAAAGGTCAACCCGACTTAAACAACGCGTAATCTTTGCTGAAACACGTAAATTTTAGACTTCCACATTTTATCCGCTCCAACATGATTATTCTTGCTCAAGGTCATTTCAAGGTCAAAAAGGTGGTATCCACTAAATTCAGTTTTTTATTGTCTATCATGCTATCGTAAAAAAATATACTATTACATTTAAAAATACATTTTTCTTTGGAATTCTGGCCAACAACAATTCTTGAAAAATTCTTAATCTTAATCTAGTCACATTCGCAATGTGACAGTTTACTATGAAAAATATTTCAAACATTTATTGTGGTTTGTAAAGGTCAACCCGACTTAAACAACGCGTAATCTTTGCTGAAACACGTAAATTTTAAACTTCCACATTTTATCCGCTCCAACATGATTATTCTTGCTCAAGGTCATTTCAAGGTCAAAAAGGTGGTATCCACTAAATTCAGTTTTTTATTGTCTATCATGCTATCGTAAAAAAATATACTATTACATTTAAAAATACATTTTTCTTTGGAATTCTGGCCAACAACAATTCTTGAAAAATTCTTAATCTTAATCTAGTCACATTCGCAACTCACAGATGTCGTGAACATTCCTCACAAATTCTTCTAACTGTTTTTACCGTTTTAAGTTACATCTACTTATTTGTGTCATAAATTGCATAATATCCGCTCTCTAGTCACCAAGTGTATGAAATTCATTGATTGGTGAATGGTTATTTGTTATCGAATGTCGCACAAGTGAGCCAGAAACGTGGTTCAAAAGTGCAATGGTTCGACAACTGGTAGAATTCAGCTGCGACATCCAGAGAAATCGATGCCACCCTCGTCCGAGCGTGCGAATGCACCCCGTTTTATCCTCTTCAAGAACCTGGAAGACCTCTCTCCCCCCTCCCTCTCTTCCGCCTTTTCTCCCACCTCCCCGCTCCCTCCCCCTGTTTCTCTCACTTTCTCTCTCCCTCTTTTCCTCTTCCCGTTCCTTGACTCGATAAGTTGCGACCCCTCTCATTTCCTGACCCCGTCAGCCTTGACCTAGGCCTTCTCGCGCTGGGGTCGATCAATCAATGAAGAAGACTGCCGCAGCCTGTCTAATTGCGTAAACGAGCCCGACAATGGCAGCCCGTTACTATTTCTCGGATCGATCGAATTTTTCTCCCGAGCCTCGAAAGCCGAATCGACTATTGTCAACGAAAGAGTGTCCATCTGAAACTCAATGGAAATCATTCCCAGAGTTCAAAAGAAAAGATCCTTGCTTCCAAAACAAATTATACATATGTACTTGCAAATTGTAATCAAACTCATGTCAAACAATTACAAAAGTTTACCCGGCCGATCTAATGAAAAGTTGTCCGATAACTTCTTGTAATTTATCTTTGATTTTGAAATCGAAATTTTTGTGGAAATTCTCAGGGGTTGAAAGCAGTTATGATATCGATTCCGGTTCTTGAAGCAGTTACGAGAACCGAAAAAACGTTATAACTGTTATGAGAACATCGGTTCTCGCTTATATCGGTTACGGTTACGGTTCTTCAGAACCGATGTTATAACGGTTCTATAACTGTTATTTTTAGGTTCTGGATTTCGGTTTCGATTTTTCAGACTTCAGAACCTGTAATATTTCCCGTATCGGTCTCATATCGGTTTTGCAGTTCTGCAACTGATATTTTTTGATTCTGCATCGGCTATACAGGGTGTCTCAAAACTCCTTCAACATCCGGAAATGGGAGGTTCCTGGGATCATCTTAAGCGACATTTTCTTTGCAAAAATGGCGTCCGTTGACCCGACGTAAACAACGCGTAATCTTTGCTGAAACACGTAAAGTTTAAACTTCCACATTTTATCCGCTCCAACATGATTATTCTTGCTCAAGGTCATTTCAAGGTCAAAAAGGTGGTATCCACTAAATTCAGTTTTTTATTGTCTATCATGCTATCGTAAAAAAATATGCTATTACATTTAAAAAAACATCGGTGACCTTGAAATTTCATTAAAAAACACGACATAAAAATTTTTTTTCTTTACCAATATATTTGTCCCCTGCAATAGTGTCATTTTGTCCTCTGAAGTTTTCTGATAGGACTGTAAATACGACAGATATTTAGGTGTTCCCATTTTTGTGTAATTTTTGTGCTTGTTTAGTGTGCGATCGACGTGTTAAATGGGATCGTATGTTTCTTCGGGATACATCAAAAGACTGTAAATTTCAAGCAGGAACGTATTCACTTATGTTAGTCCTAACCGTGAATGAGATTTTTTACGATAAAGTTGTCTCGAGGATGAAGCATACGTGCTTCTTCTAGCGTTCTTGATCGCGCATGAAACACAGGGGGCGTTAATTGGCGTCTTTGATCTTCGATGTGTTAAAATGCAGTACACCGTGCCGCGTCTCACGGTTACAGCCTCTCAATTGTTCGTTGCGTAATGTTCGAACGGCGATAATCCGTTCACTACTGTGAAAAAGTGCTTCACCTATTAGCTTCCAGTTACATTGCTGCTGAGCGATATTAACACTAGATTGCCCAAGGAAGTCATTTTGACTGCTTTTTAATTTCAATTAGAAAAACAATTATGTATATAATGACACAATTTCTTAAAATTTTGTGACTTTTTGTACAACATATAAATGCGTTTATTAATAGTTGTAGTTACTTCCCCCCTCCTTCATTTCCGGTATATATATATATATATACATATATATATACCGGAAATGAAGGAGGGGGGAGGTAATATATATAATAATAATATATATATAAGGTAGTATATATATGTATATATATAATAATAATATATATAAGGTAGTATATATATGTATATATATAATAATAATATATATATAAGGTAGTATATATATATATATATATATATATATATATATATATATATATGTGTATATATTGCCCAAAAGCAGTCATTTTGACTGCTTGGGAAATTTTAAATAATCAAATGACTCTTATTATTGAATTGAGTAAATTTCTTATATGACCAGTTCGGCTCTGTATTGAAATAACAGTTTTCATTTTTTTTTCGATTATCGTCACATGATAACATACAAGGACATCATAAATTGTCGATTTGGGCTAGTTCTCGTAGATGGTCCCTCCAAATATTTTTCAATATTTTAGATTTGACTGCTATAAATGCTTGGATCCTTTACGAAGAAACGACAGGAATACAAATACAACGAAAAGAGTTCTTGTTTCAATTAGCAGAACAGCTTTCCACCGAATACAGAGCTGCAAGACAGAAAAATTCATCAGAACATGAAGACCCACAAAGATCAACTGCAACATCATCAAATGCAACCCGTTCTAACAAACGTAAAATTTGTCAAGTACGACTTTGCCACAACAACAAAACAAATAATATATGTGAAAAATGTCAAAAGTATGTTTGCGGAAGATGTACACATAAAAAGATTTCCACTTTCATTTGCATAAAATGTACAAATAACAATGCATAAATTATTTTTTTTTCCAAGTGAAGTAAATTTTTTTTCTTGTTAATATTTACTAGTAACTTGTTATATAACTGTAAATAATATAAAAAATATTAAAAATTAATTTTAAACAAATTCCTTTACACATTAGTTATTCTTTCACAATGCGGTCATTTTGGTTGCTTTTGGGCAATATAGGTACAGTATTTCATCGATAATTGTCCACAACACGGGTCTGCGCAGGGACAATTATGCGCGAGGGATATCATTGTTTGAGGTTTGCCGAACGTAGAGAAGGACAGCCGAGATCGAGAGGCCTCGGTCACCGAGAAATGTAAACATACCTAATCATACATACCTAATCCTACCTAATTTACTAATAACTTGTTATATAACTGTAAATAATATAAAAAATAGTAAAAATTAATTTTAAACAAATTCCTTTACACATTAGTTATTCTTTCACAATGCAGTCATTTTGACAATATAGGTATATACTAAGTTTCAGTCTTTCTAGTGTTAACTCGATCGATTCGGAGCTTGAACGGACGAATGGAAATTCAATAAGCAGGAGATCAATAATTTGAGCGTTTGCGTGGTATATGTAGTATTGCCGCAATTTATGGATAAAAGATGTGCACAATATTTGTGCAAAATTGATACCCAGTATCATAAAATATTGCCCTTCAGAGACCCAGAAAAGCTCAATATCATTGAGGAGCTCAAGCACTAATTCATTGACAATAACTATTTTCTTTTTAATGCATTTTTTTTATTAAAGTATCAGCAACATCTCCGTCATATTTTTCTGTTTAAAACGAGCCCAAATACGATATACTTTACATCACAGACACTTGTGTAATCCACGATGTAGTAAGACCTCGATTATCCGAACTAATCAGTGGATCATGAATATTTGGATAAAATTACAGTTTAGTACTAGTCTATAGTACTAGAAATTAAATTTTTACTATTTTGTGTCCTTAATCGTTTTAGGTTGACTTCGTTAAGACTAAAGAATACAATTGAGAGTTCAGATGTCATTGGTTCGGATAATCGAGGTTTTACTCTATCGTGAATTGAACGAGTCAATATGATCCAAACAGTGTAGTGTTTGGGCTCGTATCGATCAGAAAATTGTCACGAACACGTTGGTAAATGTTTGATGTTAAAATGATTGATAAACAAAAGAATGTAGCCAATAAATTAGTATTGCTTTACCGATAGTCTGTTCTCAATGTTCTCAATTTGTTGCCGTCGTTTGTTGCAGACACCCAATTGATTAATTCGACATCGGTGAATTTCACGGACCCGAGGACAGCCCACCCGAATTGGAACCATACTCCGAGGACTCATCAGCGAGGAGCTTGCGTTACGATGTAATGAACAATGTAACACGTTGCCGTTGACAGAAACAGCAACACCAGCAAGACAGGGAACGAGGAACAGATAGCAACGAGGTGTACTCGATCGATCGAGTTTCTTTCGAAGGTTCGCCTATCATAATCGCACACCTAACTTTCTGTTCATCTATCCGTCTTTCACACTACTATGCTGCAAACAAATCGAAAGAAATAAAAACTTCAATCTAGGAACTTCAGTTTGCTAGGAATAATTGATGCACCAGGCTTCGATGTTCTTGCAGACTAATAACAAATCTAAAGATGATTAACGATACACTTTAACTCATAGCTATAAATGAATTTTTCAAGCGTTTCGTTTATCATCTTTAAATTTTTTATGAGTATGCAAACACCTCGAATATTAGTGTCAATTTCTTTAACTGAAATTTCTAGATTGAGGTTTAGAACTATTGCAACAAATGTATCTTTTCAAATTCTCATATACAGTGAATGCTCGAAAATTGTCCACAACACGGTTCCAGACAGGGACAATTATCGTGCAGAAGATATTATTTTTCGACCTCTGCGGAACGTAAGGACGGATTTTCATCGTTGATTACACAAGTAAATATTATCAGAATTATATCATATTTGGTATCAGTTTCATTAGAAAAATGCCAAACATATGTTGGTGAAAGTCTCATAAAAAAATAGTGAAAAATAACGAAGTTTTGTTATTGGAATGGTAGTGGTCTTTTGGTCTCACACCGACATACTCGACCTGTATTATGTTACAGTCCTCGTCCACCGGAGGCCTCTTGGCCTCCCACAGAGTATACCCCGCGGTAGTAGGGATAGTTCGAGGACAATTATAGGCAAGATATTTGTGACAATTATCGAGCATTCATTGTACTATTAAATTTCTGTTAAACAATTTTTTTTCTCATTTAAAATCTCCGAAAATTTTGTTGAGATGTTTCTCATTACTTATTGTTGCAACTCGAGATCATTTACGAATTCCTGGTTCTCTGAATACATTTTTCAAGGAACGTGTAGTCTGCGATATCGAAAAGGAAACTTACTGTACTCTTACTTTGATGTCGGAGGTTTCCAGAATATTATTTATTGAGTTCGAGCTTCAGTTGTTTCACTAGCAGATTCTAGGGAGGAATATCAGTATATTTGGCATTCGGAAAAATAATTCGCTTCCGGTTACCGTTGTTAAACGACCGTGTGCTGCTAGATCGGCACACGATCGCTCGACACAGTCCACACACAGCCTACTTTCTATCGGCCTGGAACGGCCGCCGAGACGCACCGACAGTAAAATCCTCGAGAAACGAGTTTTACTGGCGGTTCTCACGGCGAAACGCGACGAAACGACCGTCATAACGCGAGGATAGCACTCGTGGCCCTCTCCTTTTTCTCCTGTGTCCCTTTGTTCGACTATGAGCTGACTACCTAACGAAAACCCGGAATTTGCTCGCGTAACAGTCGATTGACTGTGATCCGATCGAACATTCCCTGACAATCTGTTGATCAATCCTTGCAACCTCTAGTTGGATCTAGAATCGATTTTCACTATCGAGATTTTGAGATCATTGGAATTTTTTTTAACGAAATCTTGTATATTTTCTCGGTATTCTTGTAGAGCATGAAAAGACGAATCCAACGAGTACCATAAACGTACCAATACGATTATTTGATTTTGAGATATTTGTGTGTGAAAGATCACATACTGACGCGATCAGACACAAGATCATTGTACTCGTTGGATTCGCCATTCCACGGTTTATAAAGATATCGAAGAAAAATACAATATTTATATTCAAAGCAGTTTTAAGTTAAAGCTTTTAATTAAAGCATTATTTTAGACAGGAATATTTCGAGATTGGATGGGCGTAATGGTATGTTCATGGTACTCGTTGGATTCGTCATTTCACACTCTATAAGAATATCGAAGAGAAATATAATATTTATTTCAAAGCAGTTTTATGTTAAAACTTCTAATTGAAGCATGATTTTAGACAGGAATATTTCGAGATTGGATGGTCGTAATGGTATGTTCATGGTACTCGTTGGATTCGTCATTTCACGCTCTATAAGCATATCGAAGAGAAATATAATATTTATTTCAAAGCAGTTTTATGTTAAAACTTTTAATTTAAGCATTATTTTAGACACGAATTTTTCGAGATTGGATGGTCGTAATGGTATGTTCATGGTACTCGTTGGATTCGTCATTTCACGCTCTATAAGAATATCGAAGAGAAATATAATATTTATTTCAAAGCAGTTTTATGTTAAAACTTCTAATTAAAGCATTATTTTAGACAGGAATATTTCGAGATTGAATGGTCGTAATGGTATGTTCATGGTACTCGTTCGATTCGTCATTTCACGCTCTATAAGAATATCGAAGATAAATATAATATTTACATTCAAAGCAGTTTTAAGTTAAAGCTTTTAATTAAAGCATTATTTTAGACAGGAATATTTCGAGATTGGATGGTCGTAATGGTATGTTCATGGTACTCGTTGAATTTGTCTTTTCAAGCTCTACAATAATATCGAAGAAAAAATACAAGGTATCATGAAACAAAAATATCGAGGACCCTGAAATCCTAAAAATCTAACCTTGAAGAATGAAATTTCCGATGTTTTCTAGAGATGTTTCACTTATTTTACTGAGAAACAGTGTCTTTGTTAATCATAATCTCCTCGAGCTTACACTCACAGATTGGATCAATTAATTTCTCAATCAAATTTAATCGAGTTTCCAACACGGTAAGATTCATCTCTGTTTCTAACGAAGTTCCTCGTTTGTCTTTCCAGTTTTACTGTCGTTTCGGTGAGCAGAAGTAATACAAGCAAGTTTGCTAGCTTTGTATCGTAACGGCTAGATTCCATTAAGTCGGATCGAGTGGCGAATCCTTCAGGCAGTAGTTGGACGCCCAACCCAGGGTTAATTAAACGTGGAAACGAGTGGAGCGAGATATATAAAGGGGAAATATCGGAGGCGAAAAGTGAAACGAGATGTACAGGGATCCGAACAGTTCCACGGGAAGCGGCACCTCCACAAAGGGCGACGAGGTCGAGATCGTTAGCAGATTTCTAGCGCCTCTATGTGCCAGGGATGAGGCCGCCAGGAACATTGCTCTGGCAGCGGCCAGGAACACTGTCGAGGGATGGCTTGGAGGTGTTGGCAGTCCGAATCATTGGGATGACGCCGGCGAGATGGAGGACGTTGAGAGTGTCGGGGGAAAGTTCAAGAGCCAGGATGGCAGGTGAGTGTCTCTGTCTAGAAACGTTCTCTTACAACAATAAGTAGACACGAGGGTCACTCAAATACAGGGTGGGGCAATAACTATGTCCAGTTTGAATATTGCCGTTATTTGTAATAATATGAAAAAATGTTATATAGAAAACTTACACGGTATAGAGGGGGACATATTGTGACACAAACATTTTCTGCGTGGGTGGAGGCATAGAGGAGATTTCAAGGTCAACTCTACTTTTTTAAATGGAATGCTATGTTTTTTTTTTATCACGATGTGATAGCCAGTGTTGACAGGAACTCAGCGAGTTATCATTGAAGGTCACGCAAGGTCAAATATGGTAGTAAAATAAACTTTATTACCTTACAGGAGATGCTCGAATTGGTGACCGTTTGCGTCAATGCAAAGTTACAATCTTCGTAACCCTGCATCACGCGCATGTCTTATCGTTTCTGAACTTATTCTAGCACATGCTGCAATTATCCGTTGTTTCATATTTTCTGGTGTAGTGGGTACTTCTTGATAAACAGCATTTTTCAATGCTCCCCAGAGATAAAAATCTAATGGTGTTAAATCCGGAGAGCGAATTGGCCAAGAAACTAATCCTCCACGTCCTATCCATTTGTTTGGGTAAAGTTCGTTCAGTGCATCTCTTACTCTCCGAGCATAATGTGCTGGACATTCGTCGTGCTGTAACCACATCATTTGGCGAACGTTTAGTGGTATATTTTCTAATAAAGTCCCCAATCTACTTCGTACAAAGTGTTCATATCGTTCGCCAGTAAGATTTCCATCGATAAAATGCGGTCCGATTATTTGATCACCAACGATTCCGCACCATACGTTAATTGACCATTGTCGTTGGTGCTCAACTTGTCGTAACCAGTGTGGATTATCGATACTCCAATAATTGCAGCACGTGCTAGAATAAGTTCAGAAACGATAAGACATGCGCGTGATGCAGGGATACGAAGATTGCAACTTTGCATTGACGCAAACGGTCACCAATTCGAGCATGTCCTGTAAGGTAATCAAGTTTATTTTACTTCCATATTTGACCTTGCATAACCTTCAATGATAACTCGCTGAATTCGTCTCAACACTGGCTATCACATCGTGATAAAAAAAACATAGCATTGCATTTAAAAAAATAGAGTTGACCTTGAAATCTCCTCTATGCCTCCACCCACGCAGAAAATGTTTGTGTCACAATATGCCCCCCTCTATACCGTGTAAGTTTTCCATATGAAATTTTTTCATATTATTACAAATAACGGCAATATTCAAACTGGACATAGTTATTGCCCCACCCTGTATAAACCAGACTTATTCTCTCTAACTTTCTATCACATTGAAATCATTTAAGC
Organism: Sphecodes monilicornis; assembly: GCA_913789915.3. Taxonomy (NCBI): domain Eukaryota; kingdom Metazoa; phylum Arthropoda; class Insecta; order Hymenoptera; family Halictidae; genus Sphecodes; species Sphecodes monilicornis. Next base: position 5,289,755 of record OU565301.1, on the reverse strand, counting down.
ATAGAAAATCCGATTCTAAAATTAAATTAATTTAAACAAAATCCTCTAATTTAAACACTAATTTGTAATGAAAGGTTTACTGGCGTTCAGTATTTCATCGATAATTGTCCACAACACGGGTCTGCGCAGGGACAATTATGCGCAAGGGATATCATTGTTTGAGGTTTGCCGAACGTAGAAAAGGACAGCCGAGCTCGAGAGGTCCCGGTCACCGAGAAATGTAAACATACCTAATCCGAATTTCCAATTTCTTTATTATTTATTATATTTTTATGGGACTTCGATGACCATATTTGTGATTTTTCTAATAAAAATCATACCAAATATGATATAATTCCGATGATATTTACTTGTGTAATAGACAATTAAATATCATCGGAATTATATCATATTTGGTATGATTTTTACTAGAAAAATGCCACAAATATGGTCATCGAAGTCCCATAAAAAAATAATGGAGAATAAAGAAGTTGGAAATTTGGATTGGTGTGGTCTCACCGATATACCCGATCCGCATTTTCATATTTCTCGGCGACCGAGGCCTCTCGAGCCTTGTTGCCCCTCAATGGGGTACACCCCGCAGTAGTGGGGATATCTCAGGGACAATTATGTGCGAGACATTTGGGACAATTACCGATGAAATACTGTATTCGTCGAATTTTTCTTATTAAAATGAGTCCAAGCACGACGTAATTCGATGCCAGTTAACCGTGTTATCGTCCAAACACTAGTGTCTCGCAGATCAGTTCGGATAATAGAGGTTCCGTTCTACCGTCGATTCAACGAGCAAATACGATCCGAATTACGTCGTGTTTGGTATGGTTTCAAGTAGAGAAGTTCCAGGAATATGTTAGTAAAAGTTTCGTGGGAGAAATCATTAGAAACAACAAAGTTTTATCAATAAATTAGTATATATGTGGAAGCGTTGCTGTATGTTAATCGCGTTTAACCTCTTCAAGGATACTGACGCATACATGTACATTATGTACGTTTAGTGTATTTTAAATCGACGTTACTCTTGGTAACAAAAAACTTCAAATCTGTGTGAGAACTATTCATTACAGAATCTCACAACAATAACAACAAAAATATAATAACATATAATATAATATAGTAACTAACAATATAGTAATGAAACAAAAATATAATAACATATAACTTATATTACTATGTTTAATTCATTCAATACAAGCATTAACAATTGAGTAAAGGCATTTATTATTTATCTCCGAGGATAATTTTTGCCATATTCTCGGGAAGCTTATGGACAGAGTAGTGCACGCCTCGTTCTATCCCACATCGTAAATACGTAAGAATTTATGAGCGTCGAAGTGGCTCGTTCCGTGAGAAAGATAATATTTACTTCTCGGTTGTAATGATCGGTCGGCTCTTATTAAACGGCTGGAAAAAAACTCGCGAGAAACACCCTAGATTGGATAGGCGGTAGCTAAACGTACTCCGTTCACTTCCGTACGAATAATTATGCGGTCCACAGTAGCCCAGATCAAATGATTTACCAACATCAATATAATATTCAAGGTATAAGAAACGTCGATATGAAAATTTTACTGTGCAATACTAGCAGGTGCACAAATTAATTCGTAGCTCTTTCTTCTAGTTAAAAACTCATTTGCTCTAACAGAACAATTCAATACTTTTGTGTAATCATTGATATAGAGTCATCTGTCACAATTTCTGCATATTTCGTCTATCTTGCGCTAACAAAATCCATTGGCGCTAACGTACCCATTTAACTCTCGATCAGGCGCAATGTGAGTAAGAACAGGATCGGGCGCATTTGGCTGTGGGATCAGTTGCGCCCGACGGAGGGTTAATTCCCCCATGAAACCACAGATATCAAATTGTTCTTAACAGTTTTTGCATATTTCGTCTATTTTGCGCTAACAAAATCCATTGGCGCTAACGTACCCATTTAACTCTCGGTCAGGCGCAATGTGAGTAAGAACAGGATCGGGCGCAATTGGCTGTGGGATCAGTTGCCCCCGACGGAGGGTTAATTCCCCCATGAAACCACAGATATCAAATTGTTCTTAACAGTTTGTGCATATTTCGTCTATCTTGCGCTAACAAAATCCATTGGCGCTAACATACCCATTCAACTTTTGGTCAGGCGCAATGTGAGTAAGAACAGGATCGGGCGCATTTGGCTGTGGGATCAGTTGCGCCCGACGGAGGGTTAATTCCCCCATGAAACCACAGATATCAAATTGTCCTTAACAGTTTGTGCATATTTCGTCTATCTTGTGCTAACAAAATCCATTGGCGCTAACGTGCCCATTTAACTCTTGGTCAATGGCAATGTGAGTAAGAACAGGATCGGGCGCATTTGGCTATGGGATCAGTTGCGCCCGACGCTAGGTTTAATTCCCCCATGAAACCACAGATGTCAAATTGTTCTTAACAGTTTGTGCATATTTCGTTTATCTTGCGCTAACAAAATCCATTGGCGCTAACGTACCTATTCAACTTTTGATCAGGGGCAATGTGAGTAAGAACAGAATCGGGCGCATTTGGCTGTGGGATCAGTTGCGCCCGACGGAGGGTTAATTCCCCCATGAAACCACAGATATCAAATTGTCCTTAACAGTTTGTGCATATTTCGTCTATCTTCCGCGAACAAAATCCATTGGCGCTAACATACCCATTTAACTCTTGGTCAGGCGCAATGTGAGTAAGAACAGGATCGGGCGCATTTGGCTGTGGGATCAGTTGCGCCCGACGGAGGGTTAATTCCCCCATGAAACCACAGATAACAAATTGTCCTTAACAGTTTGTGCATATTTCGTCTATCTTGCGCTAACAAAATCCATTGGCGCTAACGTACCCATTTAACTCTCGGTCAGGCGCAATGTGAGTAAGAACAGGATCGGGCGCATTTGGCTGTGGGATCAGTTGCGCCCGACGGAGGGTTAATTCCCCCATGAAACCACAGATATCAAATTGTCCTTAACAGTTTGTGCATATTTCGTCTATCTTCCGCGAACAAAATCCATTGGCGCTAACATACCCATTTAACTCTTGGTCAGGCGCAATGTGAGTAAGAACAGGATCGGGCGCATTTGGCTGTGGGATCAGTTGCGCCCGACGGAGGGTTAATTCCCCCATGAAACCACAGATAACAAATTGTCCTTAACAGTTTGTGCATATTTCGTCTATCTTGCGCTAACAAAATACATTGGCGCTAACGTACCCATTTAACTCTTGGTCAATGGCAATGTGAGTAAGAACAGGATCGGGCGCATTTGGCTGTGGGATCAGTTGCGCCCGACGGAGGGTTAATTCCCCCATGAAACCACAGATATCAAATTGTTCTTAACAGTTTGTGCGTATTTCGTCTATCTTGCGCTAACAAAATCCATTGGCGCTAACGTACCCATTCAACTTTTGGTCAGGCGCAATGTGAGTAAGAACAGGATCGGGCGCATTTGGCTGTGGGATCAGTTGCGCCCGACGCAGGATTAATTCCCCCATGAAACCACAGATATCAAATTGTCCTTAACAGTTTGTGCATATTTCGTCTATCTTGCGCTAACAAAATCCATTGGCGCTAACATACCCATTTAATTTCCCCATGAAACCACAGATATCAAATTGTCCTTAACAGTTTGTGCATGTTTCGTCTATCTTGGGTTAGCCAAAGAGGTTAATCGAGTCCTCTTGTGATGTTTGATGCAAAGATACGACATGGGGATCGATCGTTCTCCGACCACATCAGCGCCGAGGAACGTGCAGCCGGCCCTCCCGCAGCAGATGCCGCAGGACAGCTTCAGAACGGAGGGATTCTTCCCCCAGAGCGTCACCGAGAACCCAGCGTTCCTGGAGGACAGCAGTCTAGAATGCTCAGAGACATATTCGTCGGGATTGTTCGACTGTGTCGACGGCAGACTGGTCAACGAGTCAAACTACGGGACCCCCAGCGAAAGAAGACGATACGACGTGGACAGCTACCGGTCTGGCCACTCCACGTCGTCGGACGAAGGCAAGGGCTTCAAGATCGAGTCTCAGGACAGGTGCAGGAGGTTCAAAGACACCTCGGAGACTCGTTTTGGGTCTAGCAGCGAGAGCGAGAGAAAGTTCATCGGGTCCTCTTCCAGCGAGAGACTGAACGAAGTCTGTCTGGAGGACAGATCCAGGACGAAGAACTACGTGAAGGTGAAGGGAGCTAAACAGAGGCAGTTGGAGGACGACGACTTGGACTCCGACACCAGGATCTACGGGAAAAGTCCAAAGTTCGATGACAATTTCGGCGCGAACTTCGACAGAAGGAACTTGAACTTCTCCAAGCCCAAAGAGTTTCTGTCCCGCGATCGCAGGTGTTACGACAGCGCCGATGATGTCTCCTTCGATGAGACTGAAATGACGATCAGACACCGTGACGGTGTGGTGTTCAATACCCTGGACGGGTTCGAGAACGATATCGCGAACGACATTTATCACAGACAACCGGACGAGAGCCGCCCCGAAGACATGAAGTTGGAGAACTTTGAGGTCTACCCGTGCGAGAACGAGTGTACCGATGATCGTCAGAGTTGTCAACGTGCCGATCAGCCGCAGGATTATCTGCGCAAGAATGACGAGAAGAAGTTCAGCGCTGGCCAGATCAAGAGACCGCTCTCGCAGGACGAGGACGTGTCTTCGAAAACTGGCAGGATCCTAGAGAGTCCGGATGTCACGCCTGGGGACGTCGGCAGGATGCTGAACCTTGGGAACGCTTTGGATGGACCCAGGCAGGCGCAGGCTAACAAGTACTTGAGCCTGGTCACTTTGCATCTGCCGGTGATACTACGGCTCAGCGTCAACTGCCCCTTCCAGAATGTTAGGATCAAGTGTGCTGAGATACTGCAGATGGTCAAGGTTAGTACCTTTTGATGTGGAGTTTGTTCGATGATCGGCTAGGATAAGGGTCTCAAGATCTAGAGGGGCAAAGGGTTAGTCAGTTGTTGTGAGATTCAAAATATGAACTAAAAGGCAGAGTTCGTAATTATGTGCATAATTGTGTAATACAGTTAGGGGATGAAGTCGCGTTCTGCACCCTTAGAAATACAATACCATTTTTAATTTAACGGGGTTTTTGGTCCATTTGTGAAAAAGAAACGGGGTAGCTAGGATATTAATTGCATTAAATTAAAAATAAAAAGAAATGGTCGCCTAACGTGGGGCTTGAACCCACGACCCTTAGATTAGGAGTCTCATGCTCTATTTTTCTTTTTTTTATACATGTTTATTATTAAAAGTAGGTACAGTCTTATGATGTATGGTAACAATAAACATAGACAAAAAATATACTTATCTAGAATTGCAACGTTTGGCTACTTAATGCTTTTGTGTGTGTGTGTGTGTGTTGGTGTGTGTCTTATAGCTAGTCGTCTTTGATGTGGTAGGTTAGGAATACATACTTAAGATCTATAGAGTTGTTGGTGCTTATCTCTAATCAGTCTTGATGTGGTGTGAATGAGGAAAAATTACAATAAGAACAGATAAAACTGGCAATCTTTGTGGAACGGGACTTATAAGTACTTAGGGATTACAACTAAAGAAGAGGGGTGTTTATATTTACAATATTTACAATATATACAATGCAAAGTCTCACCAACGTAGAAAATATTGATTTTTCTTACAGGATAGAGGACTTCCAGTCCCGGTGCCAGCTTTTGATGGACCTAGCAATTTCGTCCCCACATCTGAGGTAAGTATTCTTTACACAATACTTCTCTATACCTTTTATTTCCTTGCAAAGTTTTTCGTTTTTCCATGGAATTCATTTATATATAATTATTAGACTGCGGTTTAAATATTTAAAGGATTTAATTACACTGTGGCTATGCAGGTTCTGTAGCTTGAAATTAATGCAGACAATTTTTATGTTGAATTCAGTTCCGCAGTCTAATAATTATATTATTAATATGTACTGTCAGATGTATGAAATATGAAATATATCTCAGAGTTTGGAGTCACAGTCGTGTGATCTTGTGAAACATTTTACGAGCAAGTGATATATGAACATTTCTGTAAATTCGCGGAGTAAGTAATTGTTGAAAAATGACTGGCCAGTGAAATGATTATAGTTAGCGTAATCTGGGACATCGAATTGGCGCTTGTAGCGTCGATAAGGTTTGCCTGGCGATTGGTACACGTCGGTAAAAGCGAGTCTCACGATTGGCTGGAAAGAGGACGATGCCGTGGATTGGTTCACATTTACTTGTCCCCTAGTAGCCTTCAATTTAGTTTAATTAAGCACAATTACGAGCTTTGGCCGCTGCTCTGGCACCGTGTCCTAAGCCTTTGAAACGCTTGTGTTGCAGAGATCTCCTTTACCGACCGGTATTTTCTTATTTTACATATGATCCACTCAATTAAAAGATTTCGATCGTTGACGAAGCCTTCACCAGTGGTACTAAGCATTAAACAATTTATTTATTAAATTATTTATCAATTTGGAACACGGCTTTTTCAATTTTTAATTCGATTTCATAGCAATAACATATATTACCATCAGTAGTTTATAGTTGTTTAGCGTAGTTGGGCATTCGAAGTAATATTTTTCTTATTTTATAAGTTTTTTGCACAAATTCGTAAATTACCATTTCAATCGCGAGATGTTTCCAGCGATTCCTCGAAGATGGCGCTGAAGATCCGCTGGTAACTCGCCAGTATTTTCGCAAATCATTAATAATAATTAACGCTAGAACTGCACTATAGGTATACCACTGACATGATTTATATATATATATATATATATATATTTATATATATACACATATATTTCATACAATATTTATTATAGTAGGTGTATAGTAGATTCAATGAAGAAGTTTATTCAGAAAATTTTGTTTATTTCTCGTAACTTCAAAAGAAAAAATCAGAAACAAGTAATTTTGATCTGTTCGATAGTCCTAACCTAACTCAGTGTTAAATACTTCAGCGTTAATATCATCGATAAACTCTCGAAAGATAAATTGATTAAACACGCGAGCAACAAATTCAGCTGGTCTTTAGATTGTTTAGTGCATTATACAATGGACTAATTTATCTCGAGCCGGCAATTGTTTATATTAATTTATCGCGCAGGGATTTTCTTTAAATTGATAAGCTGTGTTCTTGATATTCGATAATGCTGTTGGGTTTGCATGTTTTTATTAACGAAAAGCTGTTGTTCATGATAGATAATGTTTGAAAATTTATAATTTTTGAATATACTACTTATGTCTCATCGAACTTAGTATACAGGGTGTTTCGTCTAAAATAGGACACCTAAATATTTCCTATACCTCTGAAAATACAAAAAATGTTTCTAACGTAATCTAAATAGTTTCAAAAGACGAATCAGATGGAAGAATCGTTTTTTTAAAAAATTACAATTTATAAAAAACGATTCTTCCATCTGATTCGTCTTCTGAAACCTCTTAGATTACGTTAGAAACATTTTTTGTATTTTCAGAGGTAGAGGAGATATTTAGGTGTCCTGTTTTAGACGAAACACCCCGTATTCAAGCTAACACCTTTCATTATTTCAACAGCAACGCTCATTACATACATCTGACAAAACATTTACGTATTTTACATAAAAAAATAACGTGTTGTACATAAAATAAGGTAAAACAGCCTCCACCGGTATGCCTAGTGTTTTTTGTTTTAATTTCTATTTAAGTCAATTTGGTGAAAAGTGTTTGTTCATCGACCTATCGATATTTTATCTTTTCGTTTGTTTATGTTCTGTAAGTTATCGTCGAATAATGGTGACAAGGTAAGTGTAAAATAAGTTATCTTATCATTTTTACGAGTAATATACTCGCATAATGGCGTTGTCTCAAAACATTGTTCCTTTGGGTTTTCACAGTGTTTCATAAACTTTGCAATTTGCAATTATAATCAACAATTGCACGAGTTTTAATATTTTTATTGAGTATCACGACGATCATTCCATACACAGTTATTAGGTAAATCGGAAAGTTCCGTCTGTTTCTTTTTTTTTTTGCGAAAAGTATAGCTTTTCAACCCGCCGTAAACAACGCGTAATCTTTGCTGAAACACGTAAATTTTAAACTTCCACATTTTATCCGCTCCAACATTATTATTCTTGCTCAAGGTCATTTCAAGGTCAAAAAGGTGGTATCTACTAAATTCAGTTTTTTATCATCATGCTATCGTAAAAAAATATACTATTCCATTTAAAAAAACATCGGTGACTTTGAAATTTCATTAAAAAACACGACATAAACATTTTTTTTCTTTACCATTATATTTGCCCCCTGCAATAGTGTCACTTTGTCCTCTGAAGTTTTCTGATAGGACTGTAAATACGACAGATATTTAGGTGTTCCCATTTATGTGGGAGACCCTGTATACATATTGTTACGAATGTGGCAAAATAGGTACTCCCGTGATATCGTCGTTGCCTAAACGACGATATAACAAGGACAAAGGACAGAGTCGCTTCACGAACGTCGTACCGGTCGGACGTGCAATTCCCTTCCTCTTTTAATAAAGAGATTAATTACCTTTTTATAACGGTCTTTTATTAAGTATGCCTAAATTACGCGGTCGCTCGCGTAACAATATAAATATTTCCCTGAGTATTTACATGTTTGTATAATCGTAAATACATTGACGAAATGTTCGTTTAATCGAAGTTGACTGAACGAGATTGACGTGTTGTGGCCACTTTGTTTCGGACTTATTTCGTGCTCGCAGAACAGATATTTCGCTGGTGTGTCGTGTAAACGCCACTCAAACCGAAGAAACAGATGCTGAAACTCGATCACTTTACCTCATCGTTTTGCTCCTGCGGCATGTCTCGCACTTATCGTAATCGCTCCCGACAGCAGACATGGTTGAACACTGAAGGGTGATCACGCGATCTCCAGAACTGCTACTGTTACCTTGTTGTCAGACATCGATCGTCGGGTTGCAAGAATTTTTAGAGCCACTGACTACACTCAACTTTTCTTTTTATAACACTAAACCTACCACGGTCTACTTCACAATTGTTAAGAGTATAAAAACGCCTTCACAGGAAATGACTGAACTAATTTCTTTATTGAAACACATATTACAATGAAAACCGTTCAAAGTTTAAGCAAATTTTTCACTTCTGTAAGGCCTTTTATATGTTTCGTGCTTGGTAGGAAATATCTCCAAAAAATTGATTGTACGCAAAAATGTTTATTTTTCCCGGTGGACACTCCAAGGTGGTGTGAAGGTTAACTTTCTTTTTTTAAATGGAACGATATGTTTTTCTATCCACCATCAAATAGTGCGTTTGAAGATGAGTTCAATTACCTATGACTGAAGGTCATTCAAAGTCAAACTTGCAGAGAAATGAAGAAAAGGTGTGATCGTTTTATTTGTACTTCAGTTTAGTATGTGTTCAAAATGATTACCTCTAACTTCAATGCACTTAACAATTCTTTAAAAATTCTCTAACTTTGCTCAACATTTTAACTTAGCATCTTAGCATAAGCTTCGCATACTCTGACTTTCTTGTTTTCACGCGACGAAGGCTTAATGGACATTACGCAGTTTTTAAGCACAGAACCTGAACGGAGAAAACGCTGTTCTAGTCTTTCAAATGCCATATGCAATTTTGATGGTCGATCTGCGGTAGCGTTGTGCATACAAATTAGCAGCCATTCTGTAATTTTTCCTGCGTTCTCCTAGTACCATAAACATATCGAAACAAATTTGATACATTTCCATTTTCACCACTTGTTTAACACTAGATTTCCCTAGCTTTTTAATTTCAATTAGAAAAACAATTATGTATATAATGACACAATTTCTTAGAATTCTGTGACTTTTTGTACAACATATAAATGCGTTTATTAATAATTGTAGTTACCTCCCCCCCTCCTTTAATTTTAAATAATCGAGATTCCTTCATAGGTTACTAAAGACTACAACATATTCAAATTTGAACTATCCGACATAGGACTCGAAAAATTTTCTTCTCTTGTTTGTTCCTTGCTTTCGACCGCTGTGTATCACCATCGCTCGACTTCTGTCGCGCGCGGCCGTCTCTGCCAATACGCCTCTAGGTCGCGCTCTGATTGGTCCGTGTTTTTCGTTAATAACTCCTTAACAAAGCCGAAACGGCCATTTTTGCAAAGGAAAATGTCGCTTCAAATGACCTCAGGAACCTCCCCTTTGAAGGAAGCGAGACATTTTTGGTACACCCTGTATACGACATAAGACATATTAACTAACAACTCGTATGCTGATCTGATTCATCCTGCGATTCGGTTCACTCCGAACATACTCTGATTATGCGAGAAAGGGGTTGGAAAGGTGAAAATCGTCTTCGCAGTAGGATGTTCTATACGGATTCCGGATCAGCCATGTGTTCGTTCAACGGAATTCAACGGCGAGCCAAGTTCAGTCTGTCCTGAATTTCTAACATGGTACACGATTTCTGCGGTGCCTTGGAGTGCTGCCCAAAGTTAGCCGAGAAAGTGTCACGAAGGGTGAGGATGCGGTGAGATTATAGCAAGCTGTAGCTCTGTCCAGCGGCCGCAAACGGCTATAAGCGTCCCGTACACAGGTTCCATTAAAGATTTAATTGAATCCGTTGCGAGCCGTTCCTTGGACATTCCCAAAACTCTGCTTTCATTGGGCGTTTTCCAAACGTTATCTCACTGATAATTCGATTACGCAAGTGCATTGACTGCAATGGACAGCACTTCGAACACCGCTGGAAATAAAACTTGTTTTAAAAATATCTCGGTAATTAGTTATTTTAAGTCCCACTTTAATTGGAGAAAAAATATTAGAAATTCCATTTAAAAAACTGAAGGTTACCCTCGTATCTCGATAAAAAAGCAAAGTAATAAAAAAAAATAGATTAGAGCCCTGTAACCCCCCAGGAAACCATGCTACATTTGTTCGAAACATTTTTTCGTACAAAAATAACTTACGAGTTATTTGAGATCGTCACATTACTCGTCCTGTACGTATAAAAATGCGATTGTTATTTCTTAACGAGATTTCAAGGTCATTGATATTTTGTTAAGCGACAACTTATGGTTTTTTTTTACATATTTATGTGAAGCATGAGAAAACGAGTTCAACGAGTACCATGACCATACTATTGCGATCATTTACTCTCGAGATATTCGTGTCCGAAAGAAACACACTCGACAAAAAATCTTACCTTTCAAATACGAATATCTCGAGATATTTTTTCTGCGGTGCCTTGGAGTGCTGCCCAAAGTTAGCCGAGAAAGTGTCACGAAGGGTGAGGATGCGGTGAGGTTATAGCAAGCTGTAGCTCTGTCCAGCGGCCGCAAACGGCTATAAGCGTCCCGTACACAGGTTCCATTAAAGATTTAATTGAATCTCTTGCGAGCCGTTCCTTGGACATTCCCAAAACTCTGCTTTCATTGGGCGTTTTCCAAACGCTTGCTCGCCAGAAATATCATTAGCACCGGCTTTAAATCTCTGATCATATCAAGGCAGCAGCCCACGTAGTTCTTCAAAAAATCAATTCTTTTATATCTTCTTTAATTACAACTGTTTTAGAATACACAGAATGAGTCTCGTAACGTGACGATCTCAACTAACTCGTGAGTTATTTGTTGTACGAAAAAATGTTTCGAACAAAAGTTGCAAGGTTTCCTTGGGGGGGGGGGGAGGGGCATACAGTACTGTAGGATCTTAGGAAAAATGAGGAATTCCGCGCCGGGAATCGAACCCGGGACCCTCGCGGTTGTAGCTGATCAACTCTTACACATACCCACGGAACCCTTTCCCCTTCTTCCTAATTTCCTACGGTATTTGTGGTCTGGGGGGTCCTAAATCCAACATTCGGCCGTCCTGCACAGACATTCGCCCTCGAATGTTCCATTACAGCGTCATCTCGTCTTTTTGCGTATGTTTGGCCTCAGCGCCATCAACACAACTTCCATACATTATTTGGTCTGGGAGGTCCTGATCCCACACTCCTGTAATCTGTTTTTTATTACTTTGCTTTTTTATCGAGATACGAGGGTCACCTTCAGTTTTTTTGAATGTCTAATATTTTTTTCTCGGATTCGGATAAATTATGAAATTCTGCGTAAAAATGTAGTATACAAAGTGGGACTTAAAATGTATAATTACTGAGATATTTTTCAAACAAGTTTTATTTCAAACGGTGTTGAAAGTACTTTGCATTGCACCGCTCGATTGTTTCCTTCGGGGAACATTAAAAACAAAAGTTTATCGCGAGCCACCAACGACGGCCGAAGATATGTGGGGACGTATTTATTAGTGCATGTGCTGCAATAACTACAGAAACACTGGAGGAAGTTGTTTGCTCACTGATAATTCGATTACGCAAGTGCATTGACTGCAATGGACAGCACTTCGAACACTGCTGGAAATAAAACTTGTTTTAAAAATATCTCGGTAATTAGTTATTTTAAGTCCCACTTTACGCCGAATTTCATGATTTATCCGAATTTGAGAAGAAATATTAGAAATTCCATTTAAAAAACTGGAGGTTACCCTCGTATCTCGATAAAAAAGCAAAGTAATAAAAAAGAAACAGATTAGAGCCCTGTAGCCCCCCAGGAAACCATGTTACATTTGTTCGAAACATTTTTTCGTACAATAAATAACTTACGAGTTATTTGAGATCGTCACATTACTCGTCCTGTACGTATAAAAATGCGATTGTTATTTCTTAACGAGATTTCAAGGTCATTGATATTTTGTTAAGCGACAACTTATGGTTTTTTTTTACATATTTATGTGAAGCATGAGAAAACAAGTTCAACGAGTACCATGACCATACTATTGCGATCATTTACTCTCGAGATATTCGTGTCCGAAAGAAACACACTCGACACAAAATCTTACCTTTCAAATACGAATATCTCGAGATATCGTCTGGCGTACGTGATAGAAGGGAAAGATTCGTTTAGGATACTTTCCCTTTTTCCAGAAAGTATGCACCGCGTGCGGCCGAACTCGAGTGCGGGCAATAAAACTGACGATTGACAGAGCTTCGGTCGCCGCGGGAACAGTTCCTGATCTTACGCGTTTCTTGGAAAGGACTTTCCCACGACGCCTTTGAAACGCGTAGAGTTTTTTCTAGCCTGGTTGTCGTTGGGACGATTTTCGGCGCGTCCACGAAAACAGGCAGAAGCTCTTTGAATGCCGTACTGTTCGTATCGGTCTTCGTTTTTCAGTAACGTTAGTCGAGCTGGACACTTTTCCTTACGCGTTCTTATTACGCGTAGTTAAGAGTTTTCTCCATTTCTTTTATTGTTTATTGTTTGTTGTTGTTAGTACTTGTTAATGTTATTGTTATATCCGTATTAAAGTTTATCGTGTGTTATACGTGAGTGCTAATTATTTTTACCCGGACAATACTATACCCCACAATTGTATGATCGTAATGGTCGTTGGATTCGTCTTTTCATGCCCCCCCCCCCCCAAAAGGAATATCTATGAAAAAGTGCAATATAATTTTTACTACGAGAAATACAATAATAGTCGTTTTGTTCTTATTATTTTCACGTAGTGAAGGTAAGAGGATGTTAGGAAAACTAATAATCTGAATGCAATATAACGCTCCCTTCGTCAATAAGCTAGAGTGGTGACAATACCTTAATGCTCTCTTTGACCACACCTCTGTTACGCATATTCCCGGGTCGTTGACTTCTTTCTATGCGTCTTCCAATTGTCCACTGTCGGTGTCCGACGTCGCCAATTTGAAACGAGCCCACGTGTGTCGCGAATAACGCGTTGCCGACGATGCTGTGATTTTCAGTGAGACTGCTTCGTGGTCGCTGTCGTATGGTAGTGTGCGTGCCTTTCCGTTTATGTCGTCTATTGTTGTTAGTCTGGAGTCAGCGTGGAAGATGTCTAGGTAGGAATTGGAGGGGATTATTGAGATTATTTTGTTTTTGTAGGTGATTCCAAGGTTGTTTTGTCACTGTTTCATATATGTGGCCTCTTTGGTTATCTACTTTATCCCCCCAGGATTTTAGTCATTTATTTGGTATCAGTTTCATTAGAAGAATGCCACGAATATGTTGGCGAAAGTTCCATAAAAAAATAAGAAAAAAATAAAGAAGTTTCGGATTAGTAATTGTCTCACCGATATACCCGACCCGTGTTATGTTACACTTTTCGGCGAGCGAGGCCTCTCGAGCTTCACGGCCCCTCATGGGGTATACCCCGCAGGAGTGGGGGTTTGTTTCGAGATACTTGTTGTTCAGAATTTTGTGACACTTATCGATTAAATACTGTAATCAATATTTTTGGAGATATTCGTCTGTAACGCTTTATAATTTCCACCCTGAAAATTGAAGAAATGTTTCCAATTCATTTTTAGAAGGTCTTTCTATTTTCGCCATTTTATTGTATGAAGTTCTATTGTCAAGAATAAAACTCTAAATGTAAATGTTAAGTAATATATCAATCAAGTGTTTTACCAAAAAAAATCTCCGGAAGCATGATAATGTACTAAAAATCGATTAACTGCATGAAATAAAGATGATGAAAATTGAAGAAATGTTACCAATCCATTTTTAGAACGTCTTTCCATTTACGCCATTCTATTGTATCAAGTTCCATTGTCGAGAATAAAATTCTAAATGTAAATGTTAAATAATATATCAATCAAGTGTTTTACCAAAAATAATCTCCAAAAGCTTGATAATTTACTAAAACTCGACTAACTTCATAAAATAAAGATGGAGAAAATTGAAGAAAAGTTACCAATCCATTCTTAGAACGTTTTTACATTTACGCCATTCTATTGTATCAAGTTCCATTGTCGAGAATAAAATTCTAAATGTAAATGTTAAATAATATATCAATCAAGTGTTTTACCAAAAACAATCTCCAAAAGCTTGATAATTTACTAAAACTCGACTAACTTCATAAAATAAAGATGGAGAAAATTAAAGAAAAGTTACCAATCCATTTTTAGAACGTCTTTCCATTTACGCCATTCTATTGTATCAAGTTCCATTGTCGAGAATAAAATTCTAAATGTACTTTTTAAATAATTTATCAATCAAGTGTTTTACCAAAAATAATCTCCAAAAGCTTGATAATTTACTAAAACTCGACTAACTTCATAAAATACAGATGGAGAAAATTGAAGAAAAGTTACCAATCCATTTTTAGAACGTCTTTCCATTTACGCCATTCTATTGTATCAAGTTCCATTGTCGAGAATAAAATTCTAAATGTACTTTTTAAATAATTTATCAATCAAGTGTTTTACCAAAAATAATCTCCAAAAGCTTGATAATTTACTAAAACTCGACTAACTTCATAAAATAAAGATGGAGAAAATTGAAGAAAAGTTTTTTTCCAGTTTCTCCATTCTATTGTATCAAGTTCCATTTTCAAAAATAAAATTCTAAATCTAAATGTTAAGTATCAGTGTTTTACCGTTGTCAAGAATAAAATTCTACAAGTAAACGTTAAGCATAAGTGCTTTTATCGTTAAAATGTCGAAAGGCTCGATAGGTTGTTGATCGATTCGACTTATGAACGGCTGATTTACTATACTTCTCGTCTGGAATTTCTTCTGTGTGGCCATTCTTTCTATTGTTTGTCCGTCGCCAGAAATCGGCCTCCGGCAACTATAAAGCATTGTCTCCGATTTCCTCGTGGTATCAACGCATTGTTTCCTCGTATTTCTTCGTGATTGGTCGTTGCAGCTCGCACGCCTTCGGCACACACAGTCCCTCGCCTAATCTATAACGAGATAGTCTTGCTGGCTATCAGCTCTCGACGTATTCTCCGGGTTAATTGCGATCCGCGGTTATGGCGGGGCCTATTTCCACCGCACGTTTCGATCGCCCCGTCTCGCGTCGTTTCTTTCGCGATTATTTGCGGTCTCGAGCTCCAATTGGCAAAAATACCACCGGTTTTACTGTACACAATTTTCCGTTATGATCTACTCTCTTATTCCCCGACTGACCACCGAAATAGCTTCCTCCTCCTCCTCCTCCTCCTCCTCTTCCTCCTCGGGTTATCTTTCTAAACGAATCGGCACCGATGATCGTTGGAATCTCGATAGTCCGTGGGATTGTCATGAAAACGGAAGTTTCTAGGCCATCGGGGGCCACGAGATCCACATTCTCAAATTCTCAATCGTTCATTCATCAATTTGGAAATTTCATGGAAAATTTTGTGCAAAATGGCGGAAAAGTATTGCGTTCCCAACGGTTCTATTAGGTCGTTGCATATGAAATATACGATTTCAAAATGCAAATGTTATGAAGTGTTTTAATTAAGATATAATATTATAATTTTGGAGGTACAAAGCTAATCTTTTAAGACCTACCTTCAGTTTTCTATTTACATATTCAACTTTACTTTTGGATAAACTTCCGAAAAGATCATACCACCAATTTTTTTAATAATCTGGAATCTTATGTATTTTGACGTACCGATTACGAATATGATAGTGAAAATCGGCGCAAATGTTATTTTCATAGCGGAAACCAAGAAGAAAATCATAGTTTTTTTTATTTATTTCCGTAAATAATGGTAATTTTGAAAAATACTTCAATCAAAAGTTGTAGGTCTCATCGAAATACACATTTTATGTCTTATTGATTTTTGTCATAAAGACAATAGTTTTTGAGAGAAACGATATTAAATGTTCAAGACTGCATATAACTCGTCAAACGCAAATCAAGTTTTATTGTTAATTTCATTAGTTAATACTAGAAAGGGATACCGCAAAGCTCCTCCCTCGCCCACGTGTTTTCTGTATCATTGGATTTTTAACTTTCCACGCATAGCGAGATCCACCCTCTGCGGGAAGCTTCATCCCCAAAAGGAATAACCTAACCTAACCTAAACCTAAACTAAGTCAATAATTACCTATCATTTTTCTCAGAAAGTATTATCTTTATGACAAAAATCAATACGACATAAAATGTGTATTTTGATGAGACCTACAACTTTTATCTGAAGTATTTTTCAAAATTCCCATTATTTACAGAAATAAATAATGCCTCGTAAATGAAGAAGGTGAACGACCAAAAAATTTAATTCTTATCGTATTATAATTGAGAAACTCATCATTTGTGACAGAATATGATAATTACAATGGTGCTTATTTTAATCAATAAGTTTTATTCTGCGAAGAGTTATGCTTGTTTAAAGTTGTTGTTATGAATCGGACATATTCGTATGCAACAACCTAATAGAAAGTATATTTAACCCCTTACACTACGATTTAATGATTCGAACTTCTTTGACGTTTATAATTTACTGGGGAAAAAACAAAAATTCATTTAGTCCAGTGGCTAAATATTGACTACAATAAAATATAATTTCATTTCAATTTAAGGAGAATTAACAATATATTTAACAGATTCTGTTCTAATTCTGATCATCACGAGTCTGATTCGATATTATTGTAGAAGGGGTTGAAAGTATACCATACACTCAGCTAAAAAAAGCATCTATGAAACAAAAATTTATTTAATTCACATAGATCAGTTAAAAATTAATAGTTGTATTATTAAAATTTGAAACCGTTTTATTAGAATTTGAAACTCCCGCCAAATCACAGGGCGTTATAGATAAACGAATGAGAAAACGAATATTGATAGATTCATGTTAACACTAGATTTACGGAGCACTAAAATTGATTATTTGACATTGCTTTATAAAAATAATAAAATTGCATTTACTTAGATCTTCAGCGATTTTTATTGTAATATGTACACAAACAAATAAATCTATTTAATAATTCCTCACGAATGCCTCCTTACACTCTTAATAATCGTAAATTAAAAATTGTTCAATCCGTCATTTTGACGGGCCCCGTAAATCTAGTGTTAAAGAAAATGCTATCGGCGCAAAGGTTCGATCTTCTTCAAGATCTTCTTCAGAAGAAGATCGAACCTTTGCGCCGATAACATTTTCTTTAACATAATTCAAAATTCGATCGATAGAAACCACAATTATATTGATAGATTCAACTGATTCGAGAAACAAAAGTATTACGATTCATGTAGAATTTGAAAAAATTGACTTTTGACAGCATTTTCGGGGCAAATACTACCCCACTGTGGCGACGCGTCGTCATGCGACTGGTCGTGAGTCGTCGCGAGTGATCGCGACTGGTTTCGCGTCTGTTACGCGTCCTCTAGGCTTCCTCCCCTTTGCCGCTGCCCCCACCTCGCGACATCGCTCTTCGCGGGTGCTCATTCGCGTGTCGGACGTGGTTGAGGTAGGACACGCGCACAGTCTCGCGCTCCATTGCACGCATCCGTTACATCTCCAACACATATCGTGCTCTCTCGCAGCCACTGTTGCCATCCCACGTGTGCTTATCGACGCAGTAGGCTCGCCTTGGCAGTTCACCACGGTGCACGGTCTTTCTGCAGTTGATACCGCCACAGAGACTACACACGTGTCTAATTCGAGTGCTACGCGCATCTGCCTTTTACCGCAGGTATGTGGGCATGCAAGCTTAACCCGTTCCTCTAGATTGCGGATTTTATATATTCATAACGAAAATGTGGAATATAAAACAGTGACAATATTAAAGGATTGTATATTATTTGTGTCTCATTAAAATTATTAATACTATAGAACTACCGAGCCTTAACCCTTAGCAGATGGGAATTGATTTTTAGCATATTTCTCGATGGGTCAAATATATTTTTCTTTGTGAACGAAAATTGTGTACTGTGGAGTTATGTATATGAATGAGACGAGAAGAGAAGTGTTGTGTTTGGTAAAAATTTGTTTCATATGTTTTGAAAGTAATACTTACTTGAAAAATTATTAGTAATCGCGGAACGGTAATATATTGCTTCGGCGGTTATTTAACGACACTTGTCCGCAAAGGGTTAAAAGTAACTGGTTCATATTTGGCTTATAAAAATGACAAAATTTAATTATTTTTTAGATTTTGTGCGACTTTTATCGTGTTATCTGCTTTATGTACACGTTAAGAGCAACTTTGTATCGCTTTCTATTTCACTTTTTATTTAAGTTGAAACACGGAAATACGAGTGTGCATAAACAAAATATATGCTTGATTAAATCGGTTAAGATAGTGTGAACATTTTTTAATATTTTATGAACTATATATTGTATATATCGTCGGGTTACTGCCAAAACAAGCTAACTCCACTTTTACTCAATTCGGAGTTAAGTACTCCATTAGGTTAAAAAATGTTCGAAAAACATACTGACAAAACTGGAATTTTTCTTTTGTTTTGTTACTTACTTTTTCAATTAATAAATCATTTTGAAGATTAATTTAATATAGGATTAATAAAAAATATAGGTTTTTATTTAAAAAAACAAAGTTCACCTTCAAATGACATTGAAAACGCCATCCAAATAAAAAACTGAATACTGCCCCCGTCTTTCTCTCTCGAAATCGTTGGACACGTGTTTTACACTTTTTTAACCTTGCAGTATAAGTATGACTCGCTCTACTTCTCTTTAAATATCTCTGAAACTAGTGCGCAGATAAAAAAATAGTATCCTACGAAAATTGCTGGTCTTTTTACGTACAATAAGATCCCATAATAAAAAATATAGGTTTCCATTTAAAAAAACAAAGTTGACCTTCAAATGACATTGAAAACGCCATCCAAATAAAAAACTGTATACTGCCCCCGTTTTTCCCTCTCGAAATCGTTGGACACGTGTTTCACACTTTTTTAACCCTTAGCACTCGAATGGCGACTCTGAGGCGCCGCTACAAATTGCTACACCATTATTCAGAATATTGTTCGCATGATTAAATTTGTTTAAATGTAATAAATTACTAATCATTTGAGTATTGTATGAGGTACTATATCATTTTCGTACGCATATAATGAAAAAAAATTATGTACAATGGAAATATTCTAGGTTAGATGAAATGTTTGGTTTTTTAGTTGAAATAGCTCCGAGTGCAAAGGGTTAATATATTTCATATTTTTCGAGATATTCGGCTGGAAAGTTTTTCAATCGAACACTCTGTATGCATGTACCTCTTTCATATAATTTGGAATAGCTAATGTACTCTCCATTGAAACCGGAATATTGGATCGTTAGAGGTTCTACTGGGAAGGTTAGGCTACTTGTCGTATATCCTCTAATCTCGGCCGTGTTTGATCAATGTTTTGTTTATAATTAGTTTGGTATACTGTACGCGTTCTAGTGAAACGTGAATATTGAGTGGTATAGATGGTTCAGGTTATGTGGAGGTGCTGGGGAAGTTTAGGTTATGTGTTCCTAGTATAGACCGATTTTGATGAAATTTTCAGAATATGTGACACAGATTTACAAAACATATTTTCCAAATAGCCAATAAAGGCCAACATTACTTTCCCGCGGGACGCGGAAAAACATTTTCGAAAAAATTGCAATTGGTCGGAATCGCAGTGAAAATACTAAAAAGTTTTTTTATTTTCGATATAGGTTCACATGAAAATTGTTTTTAGTATTTTCATTAAAATTCCGATCAATTGTAATTTTTTGGAACAGCTTTTGTGAGTAAACTTATGTGGGCCTATATTGGAAATACAAAAGTTGTAAAACACAACTCTTAGTATTTTCTCTGGAATCCCGACTAATTGCAATTTGTTCAACATTTGTTGCGGTTTGTGTTGTAAATTAATGAGGGCCTATATACAAATTAGAAAAGTTGTAAAACACAACTCTTAGTATTTTCTCTGGAATTCCGGCCAATTGCAATTTGTTCAACATTTCTCGCGCTTTGTGTTATAAATTAATGAGGGCCTATATACAAATTAGAAAAGTTGTAAAACACAACTTTCAGTGTTTTTATTGAAATTCCGATCAATTCCTATTTTTTGGAAAAGCTTTCCACGTCTTGTGAGTAAAGTTATGTGGGCCTATATTGAAACTACAAAAGTTGTAAAACACAACTCTTAGTATTTTCTCTGGAATTCCGACCAATTGCAATTTGTTCAACATTTCTCGCGCTGTGTTGTAAATTAAATAGGGCCTATATACAAATTAGAAAAGTTGTAAAACACAACTTTCAGTATTTTCTCTGGAACTCCGATCAATTGCAATTTTTTGGAAAAGCTTTCCACGTCTTGTGAGTAAACTTATGTGGGCCTATATTGAAAATACAAAAGTTGTAAAACACAACTCTTAGTATTTTCTGTGGAATCCCGACCAATTGCAATTTGTTCAACATTTCTTGCGCTTTGTGTTGTAAATTAATGAGGGCCTATATACAAATTAGAAAAGTTGTAAAACACAACTTTCAGTATTTTCTCTGGAATTCCGATCAATTGCAATTTTTTGGAAAAGCTTTCCACGTCTTGTGAGTAAACTTATGTGGGCCTATATTGAAAATACAAAAGTTGTAAAACACAACTCTTAGTATTTTCTGTGGAATTCCGACCAATTGCAATTTGTTCAACATTTCTTGCGCTTTGTGTTGTAAATTAATGAGGGCCTATATACAGATTAGAAAAGTTGTAAAACGCAACTTTCAGTATTTTCTCTGGAATTCCGAGCAATTGCAATTTTTATCACAGGCACAGACAAAAAGGTTAAAAATCGTGGTCATTAATGCTTTCGTCCCAATTTGAACCAATAGCAATGTTTAGAAAAACATTATTTACACGCTACCTACTAAACGTATACGTCCTACATCTCAAAATAATTGAAGTAGTTTGATCAAATTTTAAAAAAGTTATTCGATTTTTAAAGTTGTAGGACTACTTTGTACAACTACCGTATGCTTGAACAAAGAAATTTATCTAATCATTTCCAATGAAAGCATCTTCATAATTTCAATAGTTGTAAAATAAAAAATTTCGGACCGGTCATTATGTCCGGCGCTGGTAGGTTTACTGTTAATTGTTCTGACTTTTCCACAAAAAAAAAGATCAATATCTTTGGGTCCAATATTAAAAAATGTATCCTCTTTAATAGTGTCCGAAAATTTATCGTTGCATATACTTGAGACTGGTAGCAAAAGAATGAGCTAGGAAAGCAGTTCTCCCCTCTCGGCAACGCAATAGCCTAATTCCATAATGTTCGCGATAAGGGCAGTCGCGTGAAGAATTGCATCGCGAAAATGGAAAGTCGGCGGAATGCAGCATGCACCCGGCATTGACGCATTCGGCGTTGTTTTTCTGGGTCAAACGCGCGACCTTGAACATTCGCGTGACCGGCCTTGACAGCCACCATAGTTTCCGCGGATATGCGGATTTGAAATTCGCGCATGCGTCGCACTTCGGGCCAGAGTTCTTAAAACCTGGACAAAATTCGTTTCTCTGTTAATTATACATTACCACTTACCACACTGCGAATGTTATGCATTTATAATAGAAATCGGTGTAATTTGCAAGAGTAACAACATCCGAAGAATTCAAAGATACTTTATTATTTCACGCCACAGTTCTCTGCGATTCAGGTAGAGAGTTTCTATTTTGCATATATTGGGTTGGCAATTAAATGATCGCGGATTTTGTCGATAGATGGTTCAAGCGCATTCTTTTGTTTTGTCAACGTGTTCAAAGCACCTAACCTATATTGTTTTCTTGTTGTTTGGACTTCCGCCTTTAATTAGTAAAAAAATTGTATCATTTAGTTTCGTTTTTATCTCAATTTAAACATGGAATAACAAAACGGGCATTTCAGACATATTTTATTATTATTTCCGAAAAGGCAGGAACACATCGCAAGCATACAAGAAGTTACGTGCCGTATATGGGAATAAAGCCTTGAAAGAAAGACTGTCAAAATTGATTTGCCAAATTTTTTTCGTTTTGGTCACTTTTAATCAGGGGTTGAAACGGTTCTGAAAATAACTGTTCGAAACAGTAATATATCGGTTCTGACTGAAACAGTTATGAAGTACCGAAATGATGTTGTAACTGTTATGAGAATATCGGTTCTCACTTATATCGGTTACGGTTATGGTTCTTGAGAACCGATATTATAACGGTTCTATAACTGTTATTTTTAGGTTCTGGATTTCGGTTTCGGTTTTTCAGACTTCAGAACCCATAGTATGTCTCGTATCGGTCTCATATCGGTTTTTCAGTTCTGCAACTGATATTTTTTGCTTTTGTATCGGCTATACAGGGTGTCTCAAAATTCCTTCAACATTCGGAAATGAGAGGTTCCTGAGAACATTTGAAGCGACATTTTCCTTTAGAAAAATAACCGTAACCGATATAAGCGAGAACCGATATTCTCATAACAGTTACAACATCATTTCGGTACTTCATAACTGTTTCAGTCAGAACCGATACATTACTTACTTCTTCATTTTTTTCGATTCTCGTAACTGTTTCAAGAACCGGAATCGATATCATAACTGTTTTCAACTCCTCCTTTTAATGGTCGATAGGTTGAGTGTTAATCTATTGTATTTACATAAGGCTACTTTATACAGGGTGACCCACTCTTAACAGCTCAATATCTCGAAAACTATGCCATAGATTATAAAGTTCTTGCTCTTAAATTGCATAGATCTGAAGGGCCTTTCTAACTACATAAACGTGAAGTGCCCCCCCCTTCCCCTTTAAGTAAGGGGGCGGGGGTACCTTTGTAATTTTAAATGGAACCCCCTATAAAACGTTACATATTCAGATTCTACAGAAAAAAACCAGTAAATTTTGACTGAAACATTTTTTTGTCAGATATTTCCATGATGAGATATAACAATTTAAAGTTTCGACTTGTACATAGCTACTTTACTTGAAGCGCTCGGAAATAGCGTTATAATTTCCGAGGGCTTCAAGTAAGTACCAATGTACAAGTCGAAACTTTAAACTGTTATATCTCATCATGGAAATATCTGACAAAAAAATGTTTCAGACAAAATTTACTGTTTTTTTCCTGTAGAATCTTAATATGTAACGTTTTATAGGGGATTCCATTTAAAATTATAGAGGTACTTCTTGTTTATGTAGTTAGAAAAGCCCTTCAAATCCATGCAACTTAAGAGCAGGAACTTTAAAATCGATAACATAGTTTTCGAGATATTGAACTGTTAAAAGTTATGTGGGCCACCCTATATTTCATTCATTATTTCTGGTTGTTCTATCGAAGGGTTAATTAATTCCATCGATTTTATAGAAACAGCCGCCAAGTGTGCGGAGATAGTAGCCATGACAATGATTGAAGCCATACAGTACTGGACAAAATAAAGTACGCACCTCGAATATTTTTACAATTACGTTCATAACTTCGTAGTTTTTACAGATATAATAATTATGTATTTGCACAAAAAGAAGGTTTCTTAGTCTACTTTTAAACTCAATGAGAAATAATTCCAAAAACATTCAACATCGTACATTAATCAAGCCCGTTACGTCTGCTGTCATATTTTCCTCGGACAAAATAAAGTACCTACTAGAGCGTTTATTTATTTTCAGCAATAATGGCATGTAGGATATCTTTTCTTGCGATTGGAGATAAAAGAATGTTTACAAATGAACGTATTAATAAAGTTTCAGTTAGCTATCGGTGCTCTTAGAAGCAAGATTGTATCATTCCCTTGCGAATAACGTGGAAACGAAACAAATTTCCGTACAAATTAGAAAATTAATAGTTAACGACCGACAAAAGGGGCTGTCCAATAAAAAAATCGGTGAAAAGTACAATGTTAGCGAAGCAGCGGTCAGAAAGATCTACAAAAAATTTGTAGAGCTTGTCACAGTAGCCGATAAAATCGATCGCGGACGGAAGAGGAAGACAAATTCAGTCGAGGATCGTAGAATTATCCGGGAAACGAAGAAAAATCCGACCGTTACTAGTCGTGTAATCAGGGAAAATGAGCAACTCAACATTTCCGAACGAACCGTGCGCAGGAGACTTCGGAAAGCTGGGCTGCGGAGCAGTTTTGCACAGCGTCGTCCTTTAATTCGAAAAGTTAATAAATTGAAGCGTCTCCAATTTGCAAAGAAATACGTCGATAAGCCAGTGGACTTCTGGAAAAAGGTTATTTGGAGCGATGAGAGTAAGTATGACCTGTTTGGTCGTAAACAACGAACACGGGTTTGGTTGAAGCCCGGCGAAAAGCTTCTGGATAAAAATGTTCAAACAACTGTCAAGCATGGAGGAGGCAGTATTATGATGTGGGGGTGTTTCGCGTGGTCGGGTGTGGGAAATTTCATCGAGATCGATGGTACTATGACAGCAGACAAATACATTGACATCCTCAACAAGAATTTAGAGGAGTCTCTGCTAAAGATTGGTCTGGAAGATGACTTTATCTACCAACAAGATAACGATCCTAAACATACCGCGCATAAAACTGCTGCTTTCTTTCGTGATTCGAGGATCAAAGTGCTAGATTGACCAGCACAATCGCCGGATTTAAATCCAATTGAAAATCTGTGGTCCATTTTGGACCAGAAGGTTGACGAGGGTGACGTAACGAATAAATTCAAGTTATTCGAAGCTTTGGAAAAGGCGTGGGGAAACATCGACGAATAGCACATCCGGAATCTCGTTGAGAGCGTTCCTCGGCGTTTGCAAGAGGTCGTACGAGCAAAGGGCGGCCATACAAAATACTAGTTCTCAATTAGAACTTAATATTTACTCTTATTATCACACGCGTACTTTATTTTGTCCAGAGAAAATATCCTTATAAATGTAACGGACCTGTCTATTGAAAAATGTTAAATGTTTTTGAAGTTATTTTTGTTAAAACTTAAAAGTAGACTAAGTAACCTTCTTTTTGCGCAAATACATAATTATTATATCTGCAAAAACTACGAAGTTATAAACGTAATTGTAAAAATATTCGAGGTGCGTACTTTATTTTGTCCAGTACTGTACATCTCGCTCGACGATCGATAATTGCAAAATTTTATCGATACGTACCGGTCATCATCGTTGTTTACATTCTTCCACTCTTTCCGCACGGTTCCGGAATGAACCTCTACACTAACGCGATATTGCAAGAGCGCAGTATTGTTGCAGTCGGGCCTTTGCGATTTGCGATGTTAATATCGACCGTCGACGGACTGCGTCGCGCGACGCGGTGACGACAACGCTTCTGACGTGTAAACGCATCATTCTGCTACAATTCATTGTGCACGAGCCCAGTCAGGGATTTATGCTAACTCGTTCGCCGACTGCAGCATCATGCAATTGTTCTGCGAGAGTTTATTTCCACGCGTGACACGCTGCTTTTTAAATGATCAAACTGGCTTTGCGGATCACTTTCGGTTTCTTTTGGTTTTATTATTGGATTTGTTGCGCGCGCTGTTAGATGTACGCGTGGTTCACCATTTTTTCTGACATAACAGAACTCTTCATAGAAAAGGAAGTTCGGTATTAACATTAGTATTATCATGTCTGCGTCGCTAACCACGTTAACTCCGGAAGCATTATAACTAGGCTGCACATGTCGCAAAATAAAAATGTTCTGATCAAATTAAAAGTGAATTGCTAGTAAAATAAAAATTGTCTGCATTTATTAAAAATAGAATGCGGATCTTTATGCAAAATAAAAATGTTCTGCTTATATTACATACAAGTAAACTGCAGAGCTCGTAAAATAAAAATTGTATTTATTAAAAATAGAATGCGGATCTTTATGCAAAATAAAAATGTTCTGATCAAATTAAAAGTGAATTGCTAGTAAAATAAAAATTGTCTGCATTTATTAAAAATAGAATGCGGATCTTTATGCAAAATAAAAATGTTCTGCTCATATTACATACAAGTAAACTGCGGTTCTACAAAAATAAGAATTGACAGCATTAATTAAAAATAGTATGCGGATCTTTATGCAAAATAAAAATGTTCTGCTTATATTACATACAAGTAAACTGCAGAGCTCGTAAAATAAAAATTGTATTTATTAAAAATAGAATGCGGATCTTTATGCAAAATAAAAATGTTCTGATCAAATTAAAAGTGAATTGCTAGTAAAATAAAAATTGTCTGCATTTATTAAAAATAGAATGCGGATCTTTATGCAAAATAAATATGTTCTGCTTATATTACATACAAGTAAACCGCGGAGCTCGTAAAATAAAAATTGTATTTATTAAAAATAGAATGCGTATCTTTATGCAAAATAAAAATGTTCTGCTCATATTACATACAAGTAAACTGCGGTTCTACAAAAATAAGAATTGACTAACATTAATTAAAAATAGAATGCGTATCTTTATGCAAAATAAAAATGTTCTGCTCATATTACATACAAGTAAACTGCGGTTCTACAAAAATAAGAATTGACTAACATTAATTAAAAATAGAATGCGTATCTTTATGCAAAATAAAAATGTTCTGTTCATATTACATACAAGTAAACCGCGGAGCTCGTAAAATAAAAATTGTCTGTATTTATTAAAAATAGTATGCGGATCTTTATGCAAAATAAAAATGTTCTGCTCATATTACATACAAGTAAACTGCGGACCTAGCAAAATAAAAATTGTCTGCATTTATTAAAAGTAGTCTGCGGATCTTTATGCAAAATAAAACTTTGTCACTGCCGATTCCAAAAAACAGGATAAAAATTTTGCCATTTGATAGTTTCGGTAAATTATAAATAATATAATAGACACCTTTGATGCCGAACTGACAGTCTCAAAAATTCTATAAAATCGAAGTAATTTATTTAGCGAAATAAAAATTGGAGATAGACGGGACTGAAAATATTCTTCAAAGTTGTACGAATTTTTTTATTCTAACCATTTGGTAAGTTTAATATTAACCCTTAGCACTCGAATGGCGACTTTGAGGCGCTGCTACACATTGTTACACCATTATTCAGAATATTGTTTACATGATTAAATTTGTTAATATGTAATAAATTACTAAACATTTAAATATTGTATGAGATACTATAACAGTTTCGTACGCATATAATGAAAAAAATTATGTACAATGGAAATATTCTAGGTTAGAAGAAATGTTTGGTTTTTTAGTTGAAATAGTGCCATTAATTTGTTTTGTCATGATAGCATAAAAGAATACAAAAAAAGATTTATACCGGTGTAGAAACACATTAGAACAAATTAAGAAACACTTTGATGAATGATTAAGTCGTACATCCACGTGTGGTTTACGATTTGCATAAACATATTACGCAGCGACGAGCTCGATAACATATTTCTACGAGGAGGCATTGCTCATTGTTTATTGAAAATTCGAGAAAGATACTGTATCGAAATCGTTAATACAAATATGTGAAATTCTCAACAAGATAAGAGTTCTTTATCATAATTTCTAAATCTGAAGAATCTCGAGCACTGTAGAAGATTAAGAATGATTCGATAGGTACAAAATTGGATTGCAGATTTTTATGCAAAATAAAAATCGTTTGCATTAATTGCAGGAGGTAGAAAACAAATAGGAACTCTTTAGTGGTTTTATTAATAGTGATAAGATGGTGGGGAGTAGGAAGCGGGTGGGAGATGGAAAGACGGGAATTCTTTGAGGGGAGGGGGGGGGGCAGTAGAGGAAGCGGGGAATATGATGGAGGAAAGGGTAGAGGTGGTAAGTGAAGAGCTGATAAAAAAGGAAAGGAAGATACAGAAGGAGGAGAGATGGGAGGGGTTAGGAAACGCAAAATATAACAAATTGTATGGGATGGTGATGGGGGAGGGACTGCCGGGATATCTGAAGCAGTGATGGGAATGTTGGCGCTTTTCACGCGCATGCGCGAGTTTCGGCAGCACCGAAGCTACGTCCGAAGTTTGTGGGGTACTATTGTGGCTAAAGTAGTGGGTTTGTTATTATATATTCGTTTAAAGTTATTTTAGTACCCTTCCCTTCCTTATTCCCAAGATGATGAAGAAGAGTAAGTTATATTATATTGTACGTAGATACATAAATATTATATATTCTATGTACGTATGTATATATTACATTTTAATACATATATATATACGGGGTGAGTCACCTAACGTTTGTACCTCAAATATCTTTGTTGTTTCTAAAGATACGTAAAATATGGTAAGGACAAAGTTGAATGGTACAACGGGGCTGACACGATGCCAAAAAAAAAAATTTTGTTTTTGTGTCATTTTTTTTAGAGATATCAAGGTCACCTTGACTTTTTTAAATGGAACCACCCTTTTTTAAACACATACAATGATATTCCCTTTCATTACGAATTCAGTGACTATAATTATTCAAGGTCATTCAAGGTCGCGGACAGAGATAACGTATAAGATTTAATATCGATACATGCCTGTAAACGTGCTTTGAAGAAATGTTGAACTCTGTCCGTGACCTTGAATGACCTTGAGTAATTATAGTCACGGAATTCGTAATGAAAGGGACTATCATTGTAGGTGTTTAAAAAAGGGTGGTTCAATTTAAAAAAGTCAAGGTGACCTTGATATCTCTACAAAAATGGCATAAAAACAAAATTATTTTCTGGCATCGTGTCAGCCCCGTTGTACCATTCAACTTTGTCCTTACCATATTTTACGTATCTTTAGAAACAACAAAGATATTTGAGGTACAAACGTTAGGTGACTCACCTTGTATATATATACGTACACATGTTGTACATTTATTTTTCAAAATCAAATCATAATAAATTTTGCGAAATTAGCGGGGCGACCAAGGTACCCGATTTTCATGCTTGACTGAGGCTACAATCGCCGCGCATGCGCGTGAAAAGCGCCAACATTCCCATCACTGATCTGAAGAGAGGATGGGGGGAGAATAGGTGGCAGAGGGAGGCGAGATTCAGGTTGGGAAATGAGATGAGGAAAATATTGGATGGATGAAGATGCGAGAAAGTGTAGATTGTGTGGATGGGTGAATGAAACATGGGAGCACGTGTGGGAGGAATGTATGAGGGAGGATGAAGAAAGAGAATTGCAGGAGATGATGAGGGAGGCGCTAGGGGATGTGGTGGAGGGTGGGGAGGAGTGATTGAGAAAGATGGATGAATGGAGAGAGAATAGGAGCGGAAGAACTGAATGTGAAGGATTTAAAGAAAAAGATTGGGGTGAAAGAGGAGCGACTAGAAGAGGGGGTCCACTCGATAGGGAAGGGGGTGCGCGCGCGCGCGTATGCGTGTGTAGGAAAAGGAGGAAAGGGGAATGCGGCGAGTAGGTTAAGGATGTAAATTGTAGGTTAAGAATTTAGGTTATAAGGTAGACTAAGGTTAGGTTAAGGTAGAAGAATGTTATGAAAATTGTAACCCTTAGGGGAACAGATAAAGAATATATACATATATAGTGGTTTTGCTACGTTTCCAGAGAAGTACTGATACTCTTCAACTCTCGTAATCATTTTATTGTTTGAAATCACTGCATTTTTGACAAATTACATAGAAATCTGTAGTCTAGATATAATATTATAGATATCATGCCAGATTTACAGCGTTACACATTCCATTATTTATTTATGTATATTATCTGCAAGAAAGGAGCTCGATCATTCAAGATTTTTTGCCTTTATTTTTATTAATCGTTATTCGATTTCTCCGTGAGATTCGATCATCTGACGTGTTCATGAATTTGCCGGGAATATTTCTTCGAGTTTCTAGGATTGTTGATTTGCAGAATGTTTGACGTTCGATGCCGAATCTCTTGACGCGAGCATGAATAATTCAAAGCATGATTTCGTGTGCTGCGGGTAATTGCCAGGGAAAACGTGTGGCCTGCGTGACGGATCCACGGGAAGCTTGACAAAGTGACTCGAATTGTTAATGCTATTGCGATGATACCGGTAACGAGATTATTTCTCTTTGTTGCTTAAGGTTGCACGAACTCCTCCCCTTAAGCTTTCGCGAACGCGAAGGTTTGCCTGTGAAAATATGCATAACGCTACGCCAACGGCACGAATCGCATTTAATCCTTAATTAGCCACATCGGACGGAGTTACACAATGAGCACGTGGACGACGAATCGACGAGCTCTCGTTATTTCAGTCGATCATTTCTGAAATTTGATTAAATCTCTCTCAGTTATCAGTTTTTTTTTTTTTATTAGAAAATCTCTTATGAGATTTATTACAAAATAATTTACATTGCAGAGTAGTATAGTGTATACATTTTTAGTAACATTGTGAAAAAAAGTTATTGTTTAATGATATTAACACGTTGATCGTCCACTCGACAATCACAAAAATGACACAAAATCAAAGCAATAATATTTAACAAAACAAAAACTAAGAGGTTTAGTTTTATGGTCACACCTCTTCTGCATTTCCCAGCAAGTTTGACCTTGAACGACCTTGAGTAATAGGTAATTGAACTGATCTTAAAATGCATTATTTGATGGTGGATAAGAACATATATCATTCCATATGAAAATAGAAAGTTGACCTTCACCTGACCTTGGAGTCAGTCATGCCAGAATCAACCAGAAATGGTTGTTTTTTCCTCTCCTCTTTTTCCTCTTCTCCTATCCCATTCCACTACCTGAGCACACTCCAACGTCCCCCACTAAGACCGTAGACTGGTCACGTGACGTGCAGCGCAACGTGTCACAAATTACAGTATTTCATCGTTAACCCTTTGCACTCGGAGCTATTTCAACTAAAAAACCAAACATATCTTCTAACCTAGAATATTTCCATTGTACATAATTTTTTTTCATTATATGCGTACGAAAATGATATAGTACCTCATACAATATTCAAATGATTAGTAATTTATTACCTTTAAACAAATTTAATCATGCGAACAATATTCTGAATAATGGTGTAGCAATTTGTAGTGGCGCCTCAGAGTCGCCATTCGAGTGCTAAGAGTTAATTGTCGTGAAATTCTGAACGATAATTGTCACAAAACAATCCCTTCTTCCGCGGGGTATACCCCGTGAGAGGCCGCGAAGCTCGAGAGGCCTCGGTCGCCGAGAAGTGTAACATAATACGGGTCGAGTATATAGGTGACACTACTACTAATCCAATGACAAAACTTCTTTATTTTTTACTATTTTTTCATGGTACTTTCACCAACATATTCGTGGAATTTTTCTAATGAAAATGATACCAAATAAAATATAATTCCGATAGTATTTACTTGAGTAATGGAAGATGAAAGTTTCGGGCGCAAAGAAGGACAGCGTATGGGAAAGAAAGAGACGCGAAGAGTCGCAGTCGGCGCCACGTGTCCTCACAGTGTAATGCCAATAAAAAAACTTTTTTATTAGGTCCTGATCCCACACTTATTTTTTATGAGATTTTCTCCAATATATTTGTGGCATTTTTCTGATTAAAATAATACCAAATACGATGTACAGTATTTCATCGATAATTGTCCACAACACGGATCTGCGGAGGGACAATTATGCGCGAGGGATATCATTGTTTGAGGTTTGCCGAACGTAGAGAAGGACAGCCGCGTTCGAGAGGCCTCGGTCACGCGTGTAATCGACGATTTTTAATTGTCTATTATACAAGTAAATATCGTCGGAATTATATCATGTTTGGTATGGTTTTTATTAGAAAAATATCACAAATATGGTTATCGAAGTCCCATAAAAAAATAATGATTAATAAAGAAGTTGGAAATTCGGATTAGGTATGTTTCCATTTCTCGGCGACCGAAGCCTCTCGAGCTTCACGGCCCCTCAAGGGGGTACACCTCGCACTAGTGGGGATGTCTCAGGGACAATTATGTCGGAGACATTTGGGACAATTACCGATGAAATACTGTAATTCGGATCATATTTACAATAATTTGCCGAAACTTTCATCGTCCATTACTCAAGTAAATACCATCGGAATTATATCTTATTTGGTATCATTTTCATTAGAAAAATGCCACGAATATGTTGGTGAAAGTTCCATGAAAAAATAGTAAAAAATAAAGAAGTTTTGTCATTGGATTAGTAGTGTCTCAACGATATACTCGACCCGTATTATGTTACACTTCTCGGAGACCGAGGCCTCTCGAGCTTCGCTGTCCTTTTCTACGTTCGGCACAAGTCAAAGAATAGTATTATCTGAACGTTAATTGTCGCCGGCCGGACCCCTGGTAGCGACGATTATCGATGAAATACTGTACTCTGGGCATCATAGAGGTGGTAAACTGTATTCCCCTCGATTTAGCCGATCTGGCATCATTGCTTTGAGTGTCCCCCGGGAAAAATATAAGTTCCATCACATGTTGTTCCCCTCGGTACTGAATAACTTTCATCTGAAACATTTTTGCGTATAATCAATATTTTTGGAGATATTCATTTGTAACGCTTTATAATTTCCACCCTGTATAATTAGCAGTTAGTTTATATAAACTTCAATTTGTCAGTTTTTATGAAACAATACATGCCAAACACTTTTGATGCTAGGTTTAGCGTTAATAAAATTATCATAGTTTGAACATCGACAATTGTTTTCGAGAATCTAATAACGATTTAGTTATCTGTATTAGAGTCACTCATGGTTTATTTTGTATAATTTATTTTCGTTATTGCGACTTTATTGCTCGCTAATTAATCTTCTCTATAATTATCTTAATGATTCACCCGAACGTCATATCAGGTTACAGTTTCTCTGACGTCTTTCTTTGTTTTTTTTTCCTTTTCGCAAGCCACAATCCGTTGTGTAAAAAACAAGTTGCAGAAGGGTAAACATAGATATTTGCGACTTTGACCATTTTGCGACTGGATTTTCAAAACATTACATAATTCAGTTTCAGCTGATTCAAATGATTAAAGAAAGAATACAATTTTTAGTTGTTTCCTGCTTTATATTACAATTTATGCGGATCATTTTTAATTTGCACAAAATCCGCCAATGATTATTGACTTCATAAAGATGCTTCTAAGAGAAATTGATCAATGATTTCACTTTATTGGACATACAGTCAGTGTGAAAAGTATTCGTACACCGTTTAAAAACGAATAAATTTTTTAAATGTGAATTAACTAATGTGCAAATAATTTCGTTTTTAATTCTTTGCAATTGCGAAGGAAAAGTAGTAGTCACAATTTTTATTTCTGCCTATAATGAAAATTTAAAACGTACCTTTTGTAAACCTTAGTATTTTTATACACGTGTGTAAAGTTTCATTAAAATCGGTTGACCCACGAGCACTATTATAAAATAGCTATAGCCATTGTAAGATGTAAAAATCTTTGAATTCAGGGTTTGTGATTCATTTAAATTGCAGTTTCCTACAATTTTCGCTATTTTCAATTAATTATATTTCACAGCAACCTTCATGAATTTTGAAAGTTGTCTACGAAAGGCATCTTCTACATTTTCATTATAGACACAGATAAAAAACTTTAAAATCGTGACCTTTATTTTCTTCCTCGCAATTGCAACCAATAACAATTAAAAAAGAAATTATTTGCACATTAGCTAGTACAGTGATTTCTCGATTAGTGTCCACAACACGGGTCTGGTCAGAGACAATTATCGTGCAGAAGACACTATTTTTCGACCTCTGCTCGGTAGAGACTTCAAGGTCAATTTTCTGAACAACTTTTTCCTATACATATATCTGTCGCTCAGTCCTAGTTTCCGAGATAATTGGCAAAATACTTTAAACAAATCGAGATTCCGAGATTAACACTAGATTTACGGGACCCGTCAAAATGACGGATTCAAAAATTTTTAATTTGCGATTATTAAGAATGTAAGGAGGAATTCGTGAGGAATTATTAAATAGATTTATTTTTTTGTGTACATATCACAATAAAAATTGCTGAAGATCTAAGTAAATACAATTTTATTATTTTTATAAAGCAATGTAAAATAATCAATTTTAGTGCTCCGTAAACCTAGTGTTAAGAAGTTATTTTCCTTAAAAGACTTTTGTCCCGCTAGATTTGCAAAAGCTCACACTATGCAGCGGCCGTGATTATCCGCGTCTCTTTCTTTTCCATACGCTGTCTTTCTTTGCGACCGAAACTTTCATCGTTCGTTAGACAAGTAAATATCGTCAGAATTATATTATATTTGGTATTATTTTCATTAGAAAAAATGCCACGAATATGTTGGTGAATGTTCCGATCATTTTTACAAAAGTAAAGTGTTCACATTTAGTGTGCTGTAAAAATATCCTTTGTTACTCAATATTATTTCTTAATATTGTCGTTCCCAACAAATGTCCTCGAACGGATATTGCACACGTGGATCGTGCGGCAAACCGTTCTAAACTAGTCTTTATGTGTAAATTTGACGGAAAATATTTGCACGGCCGTTGGTGACGCAAATGCAATGTTTATTAGTCTCGTGAACATTAATATTGTCCTACGGTGACATTGAAAGACGTTTGCGGTTCTGCGGACCTTGTCCCTGCTCGTGGTACAATAAAAATCTTGCTCGACGTATTTATTAAACCGTACTTTTACATCGCGGGTTGCGTTGCTTGCTGACATGCAAATAACGCGAAAATTTGCTGCATTCGACAAAAACACGTTGAAAGACTCCGAGAAATTTCGCTCGAGACGCTCATCCGAGAGTAACATGAGTAATAAGTCTCGCGAGGCTATTCGAGAAACGTTCGAAATGAAATCTTTCGGTGGAAGACTGGCTAATTAGCATATTCTCTGCCTGTCCGTGTTCTTTTTTCCACTTCGTTAATTTGCTATTAACGTGACAGCGGACTTTCTTTCTTATGTTTTCGGATAGTTCCTTTTTTAATTGTTCAATTAGAGCTTCTTACATATATTAGGTAGTCCCATATGTTCGTGCCGCGGATTGAAAAGTATTTTAATGAAAAATCACAGAAATTTTATAGTGAGGTGTGTCTTTACCAAAAAGGTGGGAGAAGAGGTTTTAGAACGGGGAAAGGGGGTTACATTTTTTTCGTGAACATTAAAAGTACGTTTCAAATATAAATTTAAATAGTAAAAAGTAATAAACTGCGCGAGCTTATGGTACGACCTAATATCTTGTGACAAATATGCTAATCTCAGTGTGCGATCAATTGCGTCAGCCAAATAGTGACTCCGATTTGTTATTGAAATTAATTCTATTCTCGATTCTCGAATTTATAATGTTCTCCGATGCAGTCCAGATAAACGTTGTTTTGTAGTTTAATATTCTCAGTCTAAGTAGATAATTTATTATTCGTGTTTGAAGCACATTATCCAGATTAAAGTACAACTTGTTCTTAGATGAATATGAATTAATAAGTAGAAGAATTAAACCTTAATTAGAAAAAAAAGAGGGCGGAGGGGAGGAGTGGATGAGGAGGGTGGAGGAGTGGAGAGGGGGTATGAATGAAATGATTGGGAAGAGCAATGAGCGACCGGAAGATGGCGTCCGCGATCATCTCAATGATATCCCTCGCGCATAATTGTCCCTAAGCAGACCCGTGTTGCGGACAATTATCGATGAAATACTGTAATGCGTGTTAGTATTCTTGAATAGGTTGATCTGTCGTCGATAGAAAAATAAAAAATAAATTGTACTATTTCTAGTACTATTTAATAAATTTATATTTCAAACTAGAACGCCACAGTTTAAATTCAAAACATTTTTTCGGTTCTCGTAACTGTTTCAAGAACCGGAATCGATATCCTAACTGTTTTCAATCCCTGATTGCAACCCTGATAGGAATAATAAAGTTATGTATAATTAGATAAAAGAATTACTAGAGTGAAAAATTAATTCACAACTAAATAAAAGAATTAGTAGGCAGAAGAATTAATTTCACAATTACATAAAAGAATCAATATTTTTCTTCACTAAGCGTAATTTTGAAAAACGCTAAATGCACATACAGTATTTCATCGGTAATTGTCCCAAATGTCTCCGACATAATTGTCCCTGAGATATCCCCACTAATACGGGATGTACCTCCTTGAGGGGCCGTGAAGCTCTAGAGACCTCGGTCGCCGAGATATATGATACCATGCGGGTCGGGTATATCGGTGAGACCACACTAATCCGAATTTCCGACTTCTTGATTATTCATTATTTTTTTATTAGGCTTCGATGGCCATATTTGTGGCATTTTTATAATAAAAATTATACCAAATATGATATAATTCCGATGATATTTACTTGTGTAATCGACGATTAAAGTTTCGGGCGCGAGGAAGGATATCATATGGAAATTCGGATTAGGTGAGTTCGGAAATTACATTTCTCGGTGACCGAGGCCTCTCGAGCTTGGCTGTCCTTCTCTACGTTCGGCAAACCTCAAACAATGATATCCCTCGCGCATAATTGTCCCTCCGCAGACCCGTGTTGCGGACAATTATCGATGAAATACTGTAATGCGTGTTAGTATTCTTGAATAGGTTGATCTGTCGTCGATAGAAAAATAAAAAATAAATTGTATCGTAAAAAATAATTGTATGCATAGTGTTTAAATAATCGAAAATTGTAAGTGTGTCTTTTCTAAAGGTAGCCAACATTACAAAAGTTTGGGAAAACTTGCGAAAACACGCGAAATTGCTGTAGCATTACCTAAAGTCGACAAGAACTCGCCATTAAAGGCAACGTTCGTGATTTGTTCAAAGATTTCTCTCGAGCAAGACTTGTCTCTTGTAGTTCCCTATCTAAATTGTTTACCTGACAATGCTTTTGGTGAAATATAAGGACACGGTTCATCGACACGATTATTTCAAACTAGAACGCCACAGTTCGGATCTGAACGTGTTTCTGTAGCCATGAACTAGTTCCGATCAGCGAAGAAATCGTTGCACTTCCATTGGCGTAATTGGCGGACATTTTATCGGTGTCGTTACTTTTTACAACGATTTTTCTAGGAAACTGATATCTGCTTCCTGGAGATTATGGTGGCCCGGTGATACAAATATCCTTTTTATTATCGTAAGAGCACTCGATCTTTGCATGACACTTTTCCTACGAAGAGACAAATATCCTAGCGATTAATTCTGCAATTTGCTTCTTGGCCCAATTACGTCTTTAATCAACAATCTGGGTGTTTAACAGTTTGAGTGGATTTCAAGCTTGAAAATCAATTTTGACTATTCTGAATTTTATTAAATTTATTGAATTTATTGAATTTTCTTAATCTCGTCTTCTATTTAATTTTTATTTCATGTTATTTGTTATGTTATCTCTCCATTTTGTATTAGTCTTTTATTTTATCTCATTTATTATTATATCTCTTTATTTTGTATCAGTCTTTTATATTATATTAGTTTTTTATTTTATCTTATTCATTACTTTATCTTTTTATTTTGTATTAGTCTTTTATTTTATCTCATTTATTATATCATCACTTTATTTTGTATTGGTTTTTTATTTTATCTCATTTATTATTTTCTGTCTTTATTTTGTATCAGTCTTTTATATTATATTAGTTTTTTATTTTATCTTATTCATTACTTTATCTTTTTATTTTGTATTAGTCTTTTATTTTATCTCATTTATTATATCATCACTTTATTTTGTATTGGTTTTTTATTTTATCTCATTTATTATTTTATGTCTTTATTTTGTATCAGTCTTTTATATTATATTAGTCTTTTATTTTATCTTATTCATTACTTTATCTCTTTATTTTGTATTAGTCTTTTATTTTATCTCATTTATTATATCATCACTTTATTTTGTATTGGTTTTTTATTTTATCTCATTTATTATTTTATGCCTTTATTTTGTATCAATCTTTTATATTATATTAGTCTTTTATTTTATCTTATTCATTACTTTATCTCTTTATTTTGTATTAGTCTTTTATTTTATCTCATTCATTATATCATCACTTTATTTTGTATTGGTTTTTTATTTTATCTCATTTATTATTGTATCTCTTTATTTTATGTCAATTTTTACATTTAGCATGTGTGTTACAAACGACCTTTCCACAGAAAAATTTCATTTTAACCATTGATCGACCTAGCAGTTCAATTTAGTGAAACGTGTCTGAATAAAAATCGACCGAATCTACTTAAACCCACTGTACTCGTGAAATGGCCTTTAGAAAGGGTCTCGTTACACTATACTCAATATTTGATCCGATTAAAGTGTGAAACCTCTCGCTTAGAGTTTAGAGTGTCGAAGTGGTGGTGTTCTGTATAGTGGGATTTCGAATAATTAGCCACAGTGTTTCGTAATCAGGTGGATGTGCGCCATCGATTTTTAGCGTCCGCAAAAATGACGTAACCAGAGTATCCGTGTTTTATGGTCGGCTGTGAGCATTATACTCTTGTAGTTACTGAATCTCGTTACGTCCTTGAACAAAAGTGAGCCGAGATTGAAAAAAATAAATAAATTAATAAAATCACATAAAACTTTATTAATTTAAAGTGCCGCGAAAACCTTCCGACGAATTTTCCGTTTCCGGTCCGATACTCGATTCGTTTTCTGCCACGCCTAGTGAAATATATCTTGAGAAGCCCTTTTTTTCCTTCTTTCATTTCCTTCTGCGCGATTATGCTATTCGCGTGTATTGGAACGCTGTAAATATTTTCCTTGCAATTTTTATAGGGCTGAGAATTTATTCGGTATAAAAATATTTAGCGAGAAACATTATTATTTGTGATACCTGCGCATTTCATGCAGACGATACAGACGTTCAAAAAGTTAAACTATATTATTTTATTGTTTCCAGATTGTTACAATTGTTAAGAAACGAAGTAAATGTCTGTACGAAATATACTTTCTGTAGCTTGAAATTAAAGCAGACAATTTTTAATAGCTTGAAATTAAAGCAAACAATTTTTAGTAGTTTAAAATTATAGCAGACAATTTTTAGTAGCTTGAAATTAAAGCAAACAATTTTTAGTAGTTTAAAATTATAGCAGACAATTTTTAGTAGCTTGAAATTAAAGCAAACAATTTTTAATACATTAAAATTATAGCAGACAATTTTTAATAGCTTGAAATTAAAGCAAACAAATTTTTAATAGTTTAAAATTACAGCAGACAATATTTGGTAGCTTGAAATTAAAGCAGACAATTTTTAGTAGTTTAAAATTAAAGCAAACAATTTTTAATACATTAAAATTATAGCAGACAATTTTTAACAGCTTGAAATTAAAGCAAACAAATTTTTAATAGTTTAAAATTATAGCAGACAATTTTTAATTGCTTGAAATTAAAGCAAACTATTTTTAGTAGTTTAAAAATACAACAGACAATTTTTAGTAGCTTGAAATTAAAGCAAACAAATTTTCAGTAGTTTAAAATTATAGCAGACAATATTTAGTAGCTTGAAATTAAAGCAAACAAATTTTTAGTAGTTTAAAATTATAGCAGACAATATTTAGTAGCGTGTAATTAAAGCAGACAATTCCTTAGTAGTTAAAAATTATAACAGACAATATTTAATAGCTTGAAATTAAAGCAAACAAATTTTTAGTAGTTTAAAATTATAGCAGACAATATTTAGTAGCTTGAAATTAAAGCAGACAATTTTTTAGTAGCTTAAAATTGAAGTCCGACAATTTTTAGTAGCTTGAAATTAAAGCAAACTATTTTTAGTAGTTTAAAATTATAACAGACAATTTTTAATGGATTGCAATGAAAGCAGATCATTTTGCATAAAAATCTGCAGTTCAGTGATAGCTGTTTGTGGTGCAATCAGAATTTGTTTAGGGCTAGATTAGTTATTAACAGACTACAGATTTTAATGCATGTAATAGTGATATAGGAATACGTTAGAAGAGTTCAAGAATTCAGTGAAAATGTCACAAGAAATACGGCACTGCATATTACAAAAGAATCGAGCTTACGTACTGTGTACTTATGGTTGATGCAGGCACATTGTTTCATCAATATTTCAAAGGAGATAGTAACGGAGGAAAAGCATAGTGCACGTCAGAGTAAAATACTCTTGACAAAATCGGGTTGACATTTTCTATTGCAGAAACTATTTTATCCACAATATTTTATAAATTGTTAAATTCCACTGTTTGATACACAATCTTCTGGACATTTTTTTCTGAACATTGTTAGAAAATGAACTATAAAAATGGAAAATTGCATAAAGATCTACAGCCCAATAATCACATAATGCATACTAAATTTTTTAAAAAAGTCGTGTCTAATAAAATTTTAGGAAGTATGTATAATGTTTGAGTTTCATAAAAATTTGACAAAGAATGCACAATGTTTGAGTTTCATGAAGTATTAGAAGGGATGTTCAAATTATTTTATTAGTTATCAGTTATTTTTGATACAATTTTAGAAAGGATGTACAATGTTTGAGTTTGATAAAATTTTAGAAAGGTTGCACAATGTCTTAGTTTCATAAAATTTTAGAAGGGATGTACAACTCGTGTTTGATAAAGTTTTAGAAGAGATCTACACTGTTTGAGTTTGACAACATTCTAGGAAAGATGTACAATGTTTGAGTTTGATACAATCTTATAAGGGATGTTAAAATCATGTTTGATAAAATTTTAGAAAGGATGTATAATGTTTGATTTGGATACAATTTTATAAGGGATGTTCAAATTATGTTTGATACAATTTTAGAAAGGATGTACAATGTTTGAGTTTGATCAAATTTGAGAAACACTGCACAGTGTTTGAGTTTGATAAAATTTAAGAAAGACTGCAGAATGTTTGAGTTTAGTAAAGTTTTAGAAGGGATGTACAAGTCGTGTTTGAAAAAATTTTGGAAAGAACGTAGAATGTTTGTGTTCGAGTTTAGGATTGCTCGAGTTTGCAGTTGCACAACTTCGCTTGAAAGGAGTTGTACATCAGCGTGTTTCGTATCGAGTGTTCTATTTCGCCTAATGAACTATTCTATCTCCTAAAAAACGTTTCTTGACCAGTTTCCGGTCTCAACATCGCCTTAAACTCGACCTAACCAGTACTAATAGCAGTCCGTGAAGCGAAACTGGGGCAAAACTCGGCGCGCACCAAGTCAAAGAAAGATCGTCGTCGCGATGAAAGTTTTCCCCATTTCCGAACTTAATGACTTTTGACCAGTTTTACGGCTTATTATTGATGGTTCGTTTCGTCTCAACAAAAAACCCTCGATTCGCTCTATCTCGCTAAACCGAATCTCACTTTAAATCAATGATTTATCATTCGACGGAAATCGATAACACGAAACTCGTTCCTGAAAAGCTCTTTCGTATCTGCGATTCGATGTCCCATCCATTCTAGGGTTCGAGAGGATTAAAACAAATTAAACAACCTATGAACTCGATAGATCATTAACAGCCAGCATGTTTATGCATTTATGCTAAAAAAAACTAGTTCGTGCACTTTAAAACAGTGGAATCATTGCATTGTTAATCGAAACATCGAGACCGACCCTCTTATATTACTAATTTACGATAAAACTTTTTTATTTTTAATAATTTTATAGTAACAACCATACTAGCACATTCGTCACCTTCTTCTGATTAAAATGATATCAGACACGATACAGTTTGGATCCTATATACTCGTTTAATCCACGACAACAGTAGAACCTCTACTATCCGAACTGATAAAACAGTTGTCCAGCTACAAAACTTGATTCTGCGTTGAAAAATTGTTAGAAATCGTTGCCGTTTTACACAATCAATCGTGCTTCGTTACATGGATCGCTTGATATTTAACACATTTCATTATCGGTTCGGACAATAGCCGAAGTGCTCCGAAGTATGTCATGTTTGTACTCATTTTACTCGGAAAAATGTCATGAATACGACGGTGGAAGACTCGTGAACAAATAAAATGGCTCATGGATTAAAAAAAAAACATGCTCCGAAGTATGTCATGTTTGTACTCATTTTACTCGGAAAAATGTCATGAATACGACGGTGAAAGACTCGTGAACAAATAAAATGGCTCATGGATTAAAGAAAAAAACATGCTCCGAATTATGTCATTTGTACTCATTTTACTCGGAAAAATGTCATAAATACGACGGTGGAAGACTCGTGAACAAATAAAGTTCCTCATGGATTAAAGAAAAAAACATGCTCCGAAGTATGTCATGTTTGTACTCATTTTACTCGGAAAAATGTCATGAATACGACGGTGACAGACTCGTGAACGAATAAAATTGCTCATGGATTAAAAAAAAAAACATGCTCCGAAGTATGTCATGTTTGTACTCATTTTACTCGGAAAAATGTCATGAATACGACGGTGAAACACTCGTGAACAAATAAAATTGTTCATGGATTAAAGAAAAAAACATGCTCCGAAGTATGTCATGTTTGTACTCATTTTACTCGGAAAAAGATCAGGAATACGATGGTAAATGTTTCATGAAGAAATAAAATGGTTTAATCCAAATTCTGCTGTCATTGTGCCAATTTTTGCACTCTCTGTCTTGTAGGTTGACGAGCCTCGTACTTATCGATCTATCGGGTTTCTTCCAAGAGTGGCTGAACAGTTTTCGTGCGGTTATTTGCAACCACACAGCATCACATGCACGGAATTGCTAGATCGCGAAGTTTCGAACTTGTTTCCGGAAGCTGCGGTGAAATAGCTGAAGTTACTTCAATTAATTCTGGTTGCTGGAAAGTTGATGGAGCGCCCCTCGGCATCGGTATATGCGTATTAAAAGCTCATAAAACCAGAGCACCTGCTAACGAAATTTCCCAGTCGCTGGCGAGCCCGAGTTTCGCAGTTCCGTTGCCGCGTAATGGCCGTTTTAAAAACCGACCAAACTGCGAACGCTTTCGACGTTTTTCGCGTTTCCTTTTTTTATCCAAGTCTCTTCAACTTCTCGATCACCGCGTTAAAGACTCGACGATTGCCTGGTGAACGTTTGGAGTTTAGGGGATCGTTTCGAACTAACACTTTAGGGGATCGTTAGAAGGTGGAATTCTGTCTTTATGAGGTTTCTGCACGATGTACAGCTTCGAAAGATTCTTTAACAGGGATTCCCAATCATTTCTCTACTTTGACACTTTTGAAACATTTTTTCTCAAATGTCACGAATCAACTAGCTGTTAGTGAGGACAAATATGAAATTTCGAAAAATGATTAATTAAAATATACATATATGAAATTTTGAAAATTCATTAATACAAATATATATATATATATATATATATATATATATATATATATATATAATTTAAAAAATTTCATATATATACGAAGTTTTCGAAATTGTTTAATAAAAATATATATATACGAAATTTTAAAAATTGATT
Source organism: Sphecodes monilicornis (assembly GCA_913789915.3). Classification (NCBI taxonomy): domain Eukaryota; kingdom Metazoa; phylum Arthropoda; class Insecta; order Hymenoptera; family Halictidae; genus Sphecodes; species Sphecodes monilicornis. Next base: position 5,245,851 of record OU565301.1, on the reverse strand, counting down.
AATAAAAATATATATATGAAATTTAGAAAATTGATTAAAAAACATATATATGAAATTTAGAAAATTGATTAAAAAACATATGTATGTAATTTTGAAAATTGATAAAAAAATATATATATATATGAAATTTTGAAAATTGTTTAATAAAAATATATATATATATACGTAATTTTAAAAATTGATTAATAAAAAAAATATATATTAAATTTTGAAAATTGATTAATAAAAATATATATATAGAATTCTGAAAATTGATTAATGAAAATGTATATATGAAATTTTAAAAATTGATTAATGAAAATGTATATATGAAATTTTAAAAATTGATTAATAAAAATGTATATACGAAATTTTGAAAATTGATTGATAAAAAAAAATATATATATACGAAATTTTGAAAATTGATTAATAAAAATATATATACGTAATTTTAAAAATTGATTAATAAAAAAAATATATATTAAATTTTTAAAATTGATTAATAAAAAAATATATATAGAATTCTGAAAATTGATTAATAAAAAAATATATATATACGAAATTTTGAAAATTGATTAATAAAAATATATATGTGAAATTTTGAAAATTAAATAATAATAAAAATCTAGTTCGGATAATAGAGGTTCTACTCCATCATAGATTGAACGGGTGAATACGATCCGAACTATATCGTGTCGTGTATCATTTCAATCGGAAAAATGTGACGAACATGCTGGCGAAGCTTGTTACAACAAATCATTGCACGAATAAAATAAATTCTAACCTACAAAGTATTCGAACGAGTTAGTGACTATCGTTTAACCTCTTAATCAACCATTTACGTTCGAGAATTTTGGGCCGAAAACGTAAACAAGCTCGCGCAGCCTTCGAGCCATTCGCACGACTTGTTTAGTACGATGATCGGGCCAATCGTAAATATTACGGGCCCGTAATATGTATTTACTTTTGGCCCGATCATCCACTACGGGCTATGCCCGTAGTTGTAGGTTAAGGGGTTAAGGCTTCACGTTTTTTTTGTCCAGGCATACGAATTAAAAGTCCTGTATTTTAAGTACACCTAAGTTCATAGAAAACAAAAATGCGGACACTTTTATTTCCTGTATTCAAGGATTCTATCGCTTAAAAAAAAGAGAATAACAAAAAATTTATATAAAGAAAGAAATTGTGAAATCATTGTGATTCCTAGAACGAAAATGCATTTTGCCATTTATTAGCGAAACGTGTAATAAATATGGAAAAGATGATTGTTCTCTCGCGATTACGTAGAAATTAGGTTAGCTCTGCGCGCATTTTCAAATAATGAGACACGAGGAGCAGTTCAGAGCGCAGTAGTCAGCGGAGGTACCAGTCACAGTTCTATCTATGTATACTGATGCAGTCACTATGGTCACAGGTCGGCGTATCACAGGAGCAAAGTCTATTACGGTTTACTTTAATCGTATAATATTTCCTCTGTCTTCGTTCTCGTTCGTTTTCACACGAGGCTTCGTCGAGAATTCAGATAACAGTTCGGATAAGCGAGGTTCTATTGTCTCGTGGATTAAACGAGCAAACGTGCTCCGAATCGTGTCATGCTTGGGCTCATTTTAATCAGAAAAATGTCGTCGATAGGCTGGTAAAGATTTCATAAAACAGTCATTAAAAATAAAAAAGTAATTTCACTGAATTGGTATTATCTCATCGATGTAGTTACTCTCTTATCAAGTTGTACCTCTCGGCGATTTAGTTTCAAGGTTCCTCGAGGCCTGTAGTTCATGGTTTACACGATGTTTATGAGAAAAATAAAATTCTTTCAGTCTATCTACTTTTTTAAATTGCATCCGCTCATTTTCGTTATAAATGCACAAAATATGCAGTGCATTTATGTACACGTTTCTTGCACACGCATCGAGGCATTACTGTACTCTCGAAAATTCACTATTATCGAAGCAGAGTCTCGAACATCATCTCGAAAGGTTGCAGCAGATCTGAAAGTTAGAAAACAGTCATTCGACATCTCAGATTGGCAAATAAGGAACAATTATTTATGTAACTATAAATATCTATTTAATCCTTCAATATTCCAGGACAACATCCATATTTTTGCTAATATCTTTTATATAGAGTGGAGTACTATAAACAGGTCACCTGAATAACTCGTTTGCTTCTGAAGATAGAAAAAGATGAATCAGACCAAACTTACTTGATATCGAGGCGCTCGTAATCTGATGTAATTAATTTTTTTATGTGTGGAGACGTCAAGAAGATACGAAGGTCAACTCTGATTTTTTGAATGGTGCGGTATGGTTTTTTATTTACATTCTGATAGTGTGTTTCAAGACGAATACAATTACCTATTGTATGAAGGTCGTTCAAGGTCACGCAAGGTCAACTGCAATAGAAAATAAAGTGTCTGAAAGCACTCTTCGAACACTACGACGATTTACATGTAACATGTTATTTACGTATACACTGCTACTTCAAGTGTTCAATTTGACGACCTTGAACACGGGGACATAATCTAAAACGTTGCAATACTGATGATACTGCCTAACAAATTTCAGTTGTATCTATTACAGAGCAAGCTCTTTTTATATATACTTGCATATCAACTATGATTGTTGGTTTTTCACGGTACACTTGTTATCAAGTACGTTTGGTCTGATGCATTTCCTTCTATCTTCAAAATCAAGCGAGTTATTCAGGTGACCTGTTTATAGTACTCCACCCTGTATTTTTCCATCCAACCCATTTTTCAACCCAATCACCTTCACGCAAATCGGTACAATAATATTCGATCGCACCAAAAATCGGATCACGAGCGACCACGCACACAGCGACATAGTACTCATCAATTCTAAATTCCTGGCTATTGCGCACTACGTTCAGAGCCAATCCTTCACCAACTATTTCTCTACTGACCCTCTATGTTGTCTTTCAGGTAGCAAAGCCCACTGCAACTGCCTTGGACCTCATCAGCACCGGAAGGACACGAAGCTCGGGTAGCAGACTCGGGTAGCTGGCTCATCAAAGAACTCGTCAAAGGTTCATCGATCAGTCCTCTTTAACGAGCTTGGACATCGGGTGCCATCGAAGCCGAAGAACATCCATACCCTATTCCTATCAACCGTTCAACCACAACAATGACTCGAATGCTCCTGCAAGAACCTGGCTGGAAGATCGAGCGGAAAGGATCGGCTCTACTGATGCGCCGGGATAGCTCCCATCCGAAGACATCACGCGTCTGCTTCCGTTGCGACGTTGAAGTCCGTGAATTCGAACGCGACGAAGACTACATGATCGAAACGGAACCTGAAGCAGCTGCCAGTCCTCTGGCAATGTGCGCCAGTTGTCTGGCAGCCCTCTGTGTCACTGTGATCTTGCCTTGGCTACTGATAGGAAGCTAAAACATCGGAAGACAGTCTTGGGGGGACGTTAGGATGGTGTTACGATGATGTACCTTTGGTAGATGTTGGTCCAACAAGTCGTCGAGACGTTGAAGACGTTAAAAACAGCTAGGGTCGCATAGGAATCGATGGTGTGTTGATCGGTGGCTGGGAATCTTGAGCTGAACGTCTTTAATGAAGCTAGAGTGGATACAGTTCCTAAAATGGTAATTTCATTGATGCAAGCTCGCCGAGAATGCTCGAGGTTTCCTCGAATCTTTTGGGACCCCTCAGGACAGAACCAGGAGGATGCCAATGGAGTCTTCTTTCTACGGGTCAGGGAGAGTTATAGCTTCGTCCCTGATTCTATCACAGAATTTTGAGGAAGAGGTTATTGGCGGTGAAGCTAGTTTGCTTGGGAAAAAGCGCGCCCTTTGGGACTCAAGAATGAAACAAGAAGAAGGGACAGCAGAGTCTTCTTTCTTTGAGGTAGGGAGAGTTGTAGCTTCGTCCCTCATTCAGTCCCAAGGAATTTTGAGAAAGAGGATTTCGGGGAAGAAGCTAGTTTCCACGAGAAAAAGCGCGCCCTTTGGGACTCTAGAATGAAACAAGAAGAAGGGACAGCAGAGTCTTCTCTCTTTGAGGTAGGGAGAGTTGTAGCTTCGTCCCTCATTCAATCCCAAGGAATTTTGAGAAAGAGGTTATGGGGATGAAGCTAGTTTCCTCGAGAAAAAGCGCGCCCTTTGCGACTCTAGAATGAAAGAAGAAGAAGGGACAGCAGAGTCTTCTCTCTTTGAGGTAGGGAGAGTTGTAGCTTCGTCCCTCATTCAATCCCAAGGAATTTTGAGAAAGAGGTCATGGGGATGAAGCTAGTTTCCTCGAGAAAGAGCGAGCTCTTTCGGACTCTAGAATGAAACAAGAAGAAGGGACAGCAGAGTCTTCTCTCTTTGAGGTAGGGAGTGTTGTAGCTTCGTCCCTCATTCAATCCCAAGGAATTTTGAGAAAGGGGATTTCGGAGAAGAAGCTAGTTTCCTCGAGAAAAAGCGCGCCCTTTGGGACTCCAGAATGAAACAAGAAGAAGGGACAGCAGAGTCTTCCTCCTTTGAGGTAGGGAGAGTTGTAGCTTCGTCCCTCATTCAATCCCAAGGAATTTTGAGAAAGAGGTTTTTGGGGAAGAAGCTAGTTTCCTCGAGAAAGAGTGAGCTCTTTCGGACTCCAGAATGAAACAAGAAGAAGGGACAGCAGAGTCTTCTCTCTTTGAGGTAGGGAGAGTTGTAGCTTCGTCCCTCATTCAATCCCAAGGAATTTTGAGAAAGAGGATTTCGGGGAAGAAGCTGAACGTGTTCGCTGAGACTAAATGTCTTTGCTGAATCTAGATCGTTGTTCCTAATATTGTAATTTAATTGATGTAATCGACCTCCCAGGGTTTCCTCGAGAAAGAGACCGAATCTCTTGAGACTCCAAAATGAAACATGAAGAAAAGAGACAGCAGAGCCTTTTGTCCTGGATTCAATCGCATGGAATTTTTGGGGAAGAGGATTTCGGTGAAGAAGCTTCTTTCCTTGAGGAAGAGATAATCTTTTTTGGGACCCTAGAATGACTAAAGAAGAACAGAGTCCGAAGAGGTAACACAGAGTCTACTTTCTTTGATCCTAGAAGAGTTATGGCAGAGCCTAGCGGTTTTGAAGAAGGAGGAGCTAGCTTTCGGTAGAATATGGTGTATATATATGTTTCCGTGAAGAGTACGACGGTCTCGTCGAAGGAAACGTGGACCGTTCGGTTAGAGCGGTGCAACCAAGGTAACATCAAAGGAACGGCCTCGTATATACATAAATATATTCGAGCGTACATTAAACCACCTTACTCGGTTGATGGTATCGACAAATCCTCTAGCCCCTGAAACGGAGCAGACCCTGTGCCAAACGAGAACGGTACTCGAGGCAAGAACCTTTCAACTTGGCAAACTGCTTACTTTGCACGCGCCGCACCATTGTGAATATTTCTATCGTGTGAAGCGGCCAATGCTGCCGCATGTTGTCTAGAAACAGGTAACGCGAATCGAGAAAAAATTATAGCACACATCTTTCTGCGAGAACACAGTACCATCCTTCCTCCAAGAATGAGAGAACAATTTTTGAGAATTTATATTTTGGAAGATCAATTGTTTAAAAATTGTGCAAAACAGTTAATTGTCTGGTACCTTGTCCAGCAATAGTTGACGCGAATCGAGAAAAAATTATAGCACACATCTTTCTGCGCGTGCAAAGTACCATTCTTCCTGTAAGAATGAGGGTAAAATTTCTGAGATTTTATATTTTGGAACAGGGAGTTCCAACGTATTCCCCTCCGAGAACTGCAAGGTCCCCACCATCAAACCTCTTCCCACTACTATGTACAGCCGTACAGCGCCGCGCAGCTCTCGTGTTGGGGCCTTCCCACCAGTGATGGGAATGTTGGCGCTTTTCACGCGTATGCGCGAGTTTCGGCAGCGCCGAAGCTACGTCCGAAGTTTGTGGGGTACTATTGGGGCGAAAGTAGTGGGTTTGTTATTATATATTTCATTTAAAGTTATTTTAGTACCCTTCCCTTCCTTATTCCCAAGATGATGAAGAAGAGTAAGTTATATTATATTGTACATAGATACATATATATTATATATTTATATATTATATATCCTATGTACGTATGTATATATTACATTTTAATACATATATATATACATACATATATATATATATATATATATATATATATATATATATATATGGCACAATAGGTACTCCCGTTATATCGTCGTTGCCTAAACGACGATGTAACAAGGATAAAGGAGAGAGTCGCTTCACGAACGTCGTACCGGTCGGACGTGCAATTCCCTTCCTCTTTTAATAAAGAGATTAATTGCATTTTTATAACGGTCTTTCATTGAGTATGCCTAAATTACGCGGTCGCTCACGTAACAATATACGTACACATGTTGTACATTCATTTTTCAAAATCAAATCATAATAAATTTTGCGAAATTAGCGGGACGACCAAGGTACCCGATTTTCGTGCTTGAAACTGAGGCTGAAATCGCCGCGCATGCGCGTGAAAATCGCCAACATTCCCATCACTGCTTCCCACTACTACACATTATAACGATGAAGTCTAAGAGTGGGGGAAGAACCTAAGCGGGGAAGGTACCTCGAATAGCTCCGGTGGTACTGGTTGGAACTGCCTGTTTTGGAAGATCGGTCGTGAGCTGTTTAAAAATTGTGCAAAACAGTGAATCATTCGGATAACGAGTAGACTGCGGATGCATTTATGATAAAAATGAGTAGGTGTAATTTAAAAAAACATTAGAAAAATTTAAAGATACTGCTACTGAACATATTATTTTGCATGAAGATCCGCAGTCTACTCATAATTCAACTTCATCTGAAATTATTATTTAAAAGAGAATTATGAAACTTCTTTTATATACAGCTCGTTCATTAAGAGACTGCGGATTTTATGCATTTATAACAAAAATGTGTAAAACATATACAAAACGGCAAAATATTTCCAGCTTTATTGCAATTATTAAAAGAAGAAACGAATGTCTATATAGTTCCTGTTGGATGAACTGAATGCAAAGAATTTTTATTTTGCATAAAAATCCGCAATCTAGTCATTACAAAAGCCTATTAATTAATTGATTGAAAGATCCGTTTGAAATGCGTGGAATTTGTATGGGAAATGAAATCGCGTGTTTGCGCATATGTATGTTCTTATCGTCACGAATTTTGTAATCCAACAGTGAATCGATAGGGAATGGACAAAAATTTCCGAGGACCATCCGTATGGTATTTCGCAAAGTGTTTTCGATAAATCATCAACGCGTGGAATTTTTATTGCTCCGAGACAAACCGGATTACGACAGAATAATTTGTGTGTTTGTGTGAAAGCAGGTTCGCAGAGAATGTAGGAATTTCTATAACAGTGAAGGCCTCTATCTTGATCTACGTATGTAAAGTACTATTTGTTTATGTTTCTAATAAAACCCCGAACAAGTTAACGATATTGTTGTTCTCTTATCCTGCAAGCGGACATATACAACAGACAACTTTAACAATCACTGTTAAGAGGTACAACGTTAAAAATCAAAATATAAAGTATAACGGTAAAAGTAGAAAATTAATACGTACACTCAGCGACAAAAAGATAGCACACCTCGAAAAACCAACGTTTTCATCACTTGGCCATAATAAATATACTCATTCTTGATACCTATACATTTGTATTGCGAAATGAGCTACACTGCAAAAAAGAAAGTAAAGGAAAAGTTCTTTTATTCATCTAAACTAAAAAATTACAAAAAAAAAATGTGTCATCATTTTGTCGCATAGGTGACCCCGGTTGTTTACGTTTAGACTAGAATCTGTACCGCTTAACTCCGCCGGTGTACATAACCTTGAAGCTTCACCGAAGCACATACATGGAGAGAAACATATCAAATTTCATCACAGTTTTAAGAAATACCAATATTTAGTGTGCCATCTTTTTGTCGCTGAGTGTACTAGTATTATTGTGAAATTATTTTGTTATAGAGCTTGCCTCACTTATATACATAAGTATTATGTAAGTACAGTATCTACATCCTTCTAAAATTGAAAAAAATCCAATCAATCTTTTATAAATTGTAATTTTTAATTTTCAAGTACAATTTTACTCAGCCCTAGTTCAATTGAAAAGTCGAAGTCCGAATTATGATCACTAGACTTTCGGATCTTTAGGCGCAATAAAAATTGTCTTCATCATTCGCAAGAAATTGAAACCAAGGGAAAAATTTTTTTCCTCCTTTTTAACACTTTAACCGCCAACACAGGAACCAAACAAATTCTGTGAAATCAAAATAATTTATTTAATGAAATACAAATTGAAAAGTTAAGATGTATTTATACTATTTACAAGGAGAATATTGCTAGATTGGATGCATATTGGTAGATTTCGTTCTTCTGTTTATGAGAATAATAATAATAATTATAGGCGTTCATACTCAACAACTTTTGAGATGCGTTAAGATTGATGAAGTTAGTATTTCTTTCATATTATGTTTCTTTTCAATAAAATTTTTATATTTTGTTTCCTATATATATATTATGAGTGTATTCTTCATGTCCAAAATACAATTTATTAAAATAGATAAACTGAACAGAAAAAAAGAAAAAAATGGAAAAAGGAGAAAGGGATTTAAACACTGACCTTCCCGGTAATGAATCTATACCTTGCCCCACGAGAGAACCGTACCGCGTAAAGACCGGTTTTCGTTCGTTGCTGCGCATCTTCGCCCTGATTGGTGGTATTCTCACTCCGTACGCTCCCTTCCCCAATGAGAGGTTCGCTGCGCCTTCCACGACGAGTCAAGCTGCGCGAAACGGTACGGCTCTCTCGTGGGGCAAGGTATAGTACGTTACCATCACGCCGTTTGGCACTTGACAAAAACTTCAACCAAAACAGTACTTATATAACAACTGAACGGATATAATGAAATTTAAATTGTAAACATCTCAAAAATTACTGAGTATCGTCGCCTATAATGCTATATTTTCATAAACAGGAGAACGAAATCTACCAGTATGCAAAGTTTCGACAAAATCTAAGACCCGATCACCGCGCCTTCTCTCTGTTAGTACTCTCTTCTAACCTCTTTACATATTGATCACTTGAACAATGAACCTACCAAGGGGACCCCGAAATCTCCGAAATTCCTTCACGCATATAAAAAATGTTTATATCACAATGTTTCCCCCTCTATGCCGTGCAACTTTTGTATACATAATTTTCTCATTACAAGTAACGGAAATACTCAAGGTGGACAAAGATTATTGCCCCACCCTGTATACATATGTAGGTGAGATGGCAGTCAACGTGTTTATAACTTCAAAAAGCTGAAAATAATGCTGAAATAGTGAAAACAACGGGCGCCCTTAAGTTTTCTTTATCATTGTGGTCTTACAAATTGCACCTATCAATTTTTGCCATAAATGCATAGTATCCACAATCTAATGATCGCGTGAACATCCGAAGAAACGAATAGCGTCAGCATGCGAACTTCGTCGTTCCGCGCGAATCGATCAGTTCTGGAAAAATGTCCATCACCCAGCGCATATAATGAACTTTGCACACGGCTATTTTCCCTCTCTTTTTTTTTTGCAAGTTAAATAACGCGGACAATGACCGAGAGACAGGTTGTGCGATAACAAAACTCGCTTTTGTCCGTCGAAGGCGACTGCGACGGCAAACATACGCTGTTTGTTGCGAAAAACCGGGTCGTGCCATAAATTCCAACGGGTGTTCTCCGGGTAATGAAGGACTGGACGAACGGAATGACTAACGCAGAAAAGAAGAAAAACGAAAAATTCTGTGTGTAAATTTGCCCCGAGTTCTGACGTGTTCGGTTGCGAAACACGCGTGCGCGCAACGATGAAACGTGCGAATTTAATTTCTCGGTTACCGGGGACGCATAAATATGCATCACCCTGCACCCTGCTCTGCGTCCACCCCTGGCTTTGCCCTGATTTATATCTGATTACACCGGAACGGATTTCGCTGACCGTTCCCAGTCAGCGGTTTCCCGGAAATAACGAAAGAACGAAAGGTATTTTCGGGGTATAGCCGTGTCCCGATATTAAGCCGCGTCCCCATGTGCTCGGCGGACACGCCTTTTTCCTGTAGATGTTTTATTGTGCTCGTTTTTTCCCGTGGTAGGATGTAAATCGGGTCAAAATGAGAATTTAGTCTATATTTCTTGTACCGTTAGAAAACACAGTATTTTAAGTGGGAATATTCTAATTCTGAACAGTTAACACGCTGGCTGCCACGTCAACCATATATGGCTGACGGAATTATTTATTCGGATTTCAAAATAAATTTTTATCTTAATATATTCATTGTACCAAATTTGATTAATATCCAAAAAAAAGCAAGAAGATTAAAGGACTATTCAGTGTTATAGTTTTAACCTTTTCAATTTTTATTCCATTCAATAAATCACTTTGATTTTATGGATCTTTGACGTTGCTGAATCAGTGTTGGGATATGGTGCAACATTTCTCGCGCATGCGCGGCGATTTTGGCCTCAGTACAGTAAAATTCTCGATAAAATGAGGTACCTTGAGCATCCAGCAGAATGTTAAAAAATTAGTATGATTTGATTCTGAAAAATAAATGTATAACATGTGTATTTGTGTGTATTTTGTAACTCGTAGAACACGTCCTGAAATCTTTTTATCCGTAACAAATTGCTTCGATACATTCCCGCCAATATAACTATCTCAGGGCTCCACTACCTCGTCATCATGATATAGATACGTTACTGTTTTGGCCGCGCATGCGCGAGAAATGTTGCACCATATCCCAATGCACTCAACGTGTTAAGAATTTTATTTCTTAGTATTTCCTAACAGTAAAACTTTTCCCAGATACGTGTACAAAAGGATTTGTTCGAATTCGTCAAATTAATTTAGTTACAGACGCTTATTGACCAAGGTCATTTATATTTTTTAATCGACGCCTTATGTTTTTTCTTCGGTACTCTTGAAGAGCATGGAAAGACCAATCCAACGAATATCATGACCGTACCATTGCGACCGATCGATCTCCAGATATTCGGGTTTCATAGAAAAGATAACCTAACACATAACCTTATCTTTCAGACACGCGTGTCTCGATATCGAATTAGCGTAATGATCATTTTGAACTCATCTTTTCATGCTCTACGAGAATATTGAAGGGAAATATGTTTATGTGGTTTCAGAAAGAAATTAAATGATTGTGATGGTACACGATTATTTTAATATTGTTATATATTTAATATCGATATATTTTAATAAGCTGTATAAGAATATCCGAGAAAAGATATTCACATGCTGTTATCGCGTCAATGAAAATTTTTTAAATCTGTCGTTTTTTTCATATTTTTTTTCTGTCCGTTAGTTATAAATTATCGAAATCCATCGGAAAGATCGACTTAAATATCAGGATACTACATAATCGCGGAGACATTGATCGCAGCTATCGTATTCTTGCGTTCAGGTTTCCGGTTCACCTCGAACCAGATTTTGTTCAGAAACGAACGCATGATTCACCTTGATATGGAAATAACTTGCGTTAAATAATATTTAGCAGTCGGCAGTGTCACACGAGAAGACAGACAAGATGACATTACGCAAATTGAAACGAGATCGTGTTCTACATCTTCGCGAAGTCTACTCAACACGATAATCGAGTATTGTAAAACACTTTTATCTTCGACTTGGTGTAACATCGAACCAAGTGAAATCGTTGTTCCGAGTTTGAAGGATCGAACAAAACAGAATTAACACTAAACCTACCACCATCGGTTAAATGACCGCTTCCAGATTTTTAATTGTATAATTATTGAAGTTATAAAGATGCTTCCACCGGAAATGATTATGCATACTTTTCAAGTATACATTATTATAAAAATGGCACAAAGTCTAAATAAATCGTGTCATTTTTATAACGTACTAATCACTCTTACTGGTCGGTAAGTTTAGTGTTAATAAACCAACTTACTAAAACAACTGTACTTTCAAACACAACAGATTTTCTTCGATATTCTTGTAGAGTACAAAAAGACGAATCCAACGACTATAATAAACATACTGTGTGTATTTGTGTATATTTTGTAACTCGTAGGACACGTCCTGAAGTCTTTTTATCCGGAACAGATTGTTTCGATACAATCCTGCCAATACAACTGTCTCAGCCGCGCATGCGCGAGAAATGTTGCACCATATCCCAACATTGCTTTCAGGCAGAATATCTCTAGATTGAACGATCGTAATGGCAGGTTTATGGTACTGATTAATCTCGTCTTTCCGTGCTCTACAAGAATATTCAAGAGAATATATAGGTTGTCGTATAAAAGAAGATTAAATATTAACACGAATTTTAAAAAATTCCTAAGAATTGTCTTGTATTGTAATTCTCGAGTAAACTAGTAACTTTTATACCGAATTTATAGGTTACTTTTGAGTTAATTTTGAGTCCCGAAAAGGGCTCCGCTGATTTTTCGATGCAGTGTCGCTCGATACGGAGCACGTACGACGATAATGAAGGTTAATTAGACGGGTTGACGCATCGAGCGTGAAATTATTACCAGCAGGCTATCCGTAGTCTCCGTGAGGAATATATTTAGCGACCGGCGGTTGATTGCTATAAATTGGCTTCAATTTCCTTCAATTTGCAAGGACTAAAAAATTCTTGTACTGTGGGCGGCATCTGTCGACAAGCCAGACTCGGGTAAAGTAGATTTCTACTTGCTTACTGAACCTGCGGAATAATTCTGTTTCTCGTTCGCAAGAGTGCCAAACATGTTCGCAGATGGCGCGATCCTCTTTCGCGCCGTATTAAGTTGGATCGTGATAAATTGTGATATGTAGATCGTGCCATGTAATTACTCCTGTTTCTACCCGAATTAGTGGTAAAATTAATTATTAATTTAGTCGTGTTTAAACTTCGCAATATATTGAGAAGTTTATTGTATATTGTTATATTCGTTTTAGTCTTTATTGGTAATAAAATACCATACAAACTTATTCTGTTTTTCTATGGCAGCCATTTGAAATTTGGTAGCCGACCTTAAATTATAGATTTGTAATTATACACAAAATATCATGTGCCGATTATTTTTGTTGCAGCTACCGGACCTAGATAACCTCGATGAAAAGGTGAGTCTTGTTCAGGATTATTCATAGTTTAAAAAAAGAAATCGCATGATCGTCGTTGGTAAGTGCTGCATTAGCATTCTTTCGTATAAGGTTCATGCAGTTGTTACTTATTTTTCTGATGAGCTATAAATACAGCAGAATTTAATCTAAAATCAGTAATGTATTGACACTTGATCAGTAATTACTATTAGTAAATAAAAATAGCAATAGTGGAGGTATAGTAACTTGTATACTGTACTGTATAGTAACTTGTATACTATACTGTATACTATACTGTATAGTAACTTGTATACTATACTGTATACTATACTGTATAGTAACTTGTATACTATACTGTATACTATACTGTATAGTAACTTGTATACTATACTGGATACTATACTGTATAGTAACTTGTATACTATACTGTATACTATACTATATAGTAACTTGTATACTATACTGTATACTATACTGTATAGTAACTTGTATACTATACTGTATAGTAACTTGTATACTATACTGTATAGTAACTTGTATACTATACTGTATAGTAACTTGTATACTATACTGTATAGTAACTTGTATACTATACTGTATAGTAACTTGTATACTATACTGTATAGTAACTTGTATACTATACTGTATAATAACTTTTATGCTATACTGTGTAGTAACTTATTGATCCTTATAACTTCATTTATGTGTAACGAATACTGAATAAATATTGTTATTGTTGCTAATATTAGTTATTTCAGAAAAGTACGTTGAGAACTTCATGAACATTTTATGAATACATTACTTTCCAGCAGACCTGGTCACATTTGAAATAACAAATAACATGTTATTCCATTTTATAATCGGTTCCTTGCCCATCAGCATTATTTGAAATGTTATTTCAAATGGAATAAAATAAATATAGTATTTCTCACATTGAATGATGAATCACATTGAAATATTATATCAAATAACATTCAAATTACTTAATTTTATAATCACTTGAATGCCTGGAATCACTTTCGAAATAACATAATTTTCTAATTGTGATTTCTATCGATCGAATTTTGAATTATGTTAGTATAATTGCGCCAATAACATCTTCTCTAACATAACATAATTTTCAATGTTATTTTAAATCATGCCTGTCCAGTTTTCTCGTATGGCGGTTCGATTTCGGCCATTTTCGGATCATAACCGATACAATCGCTGTCCATAACTATTACACGAAGACTATGCCGAGGTCTTCAAGCATGCGGACAACAAAATTTCACGGCAGCTTAGAAATTCTAAGCAGAATCTGAGGAGATACGTGCCTCGAATCGCAGATGAGGTGTTCGTTGACGGTGCCCGTGGGTAGATCAAGCTTGTCGAAGAGGGGATGGATTATGTAATCCCGGGCGAAAAAGGTTTGCAGGCGAAACCAATAAGAAGGTTTCAAGAGCCTCGTGAAACGTTGTTAATGCGAGTAAACAGTTTCAAAAACTTATCCCTTCTCGACCTAGCATGAAACACCTCGCGCATGTTTCTGAATTTGTTTTTCGGATTATTCGGAATCTCACACACTGTGGAGCACAGATGGCTTATGCGAACGTAGGGTATACTGATCCTCTTACTGTAATGATCGGACACGATGACCTTGAAGTCACAGCATCCTCCACTTCTTTTTTTCCAAGCATGTACTCGAATATTAGCGAAGAAAGTAAACCAGCACTCGCTGTTTTGAATTTCTTTTTCTAGATAAATGCTAGGAATTTTTAAAAGTTTGACAATGAATATTTTGACTGGATAGATTGACTCTAGAACGATATTTTCTTTTATTGAAAAATATCGACATACGACGTCGCCGTGACGAGTTTTGTGAAACACTGTTTAATTGAAAAGAGCTGATTCTGGTGTATGACGATTTTCTAAAAGTGACTGACTAGATCAGAATGGTATCGGAAAATTTTTAAAAAATGTTAGAATATAATATACGATAGAATTCGGTACGATTTTTATTTATTTCAGATCTCCAAAGACTGCTACCACTGAAAATAAGACTTCACCCCATTTTATTAAAATTTGCCTATCAAAATTGAAAATTGCATAAACATCCGCAGTCTGGCGATGGTTATCCACATAGCACTCGGACGTCCAATGTACGTCCGTACCGGACATATGTACGTCCCAGGGACGTACGATATGTCCGAGATATGTCCGATTTATATCCCAGGTATGTCCGACAGAGGTCCCAGTTACATCCCAGTACGTACATAGGACGTCACGCGCGGACGTTAATTAGACGTTTGTCGGACATATAAAAGCGTGTTTGCACCTTAAAAATGTTTCTAAATATGTAAATATTGGTTTAAAAGAATTCTACAAAAATACCATTGATTATCACGTAGCGAGAAAAAGAGGAATTGATCAAATAAAAAAGAGTGAATTTATGCCGGGCGCGAACCTAGTATAAGCATATTAACAGTCGAGCGCCTAACGCGCTGACCCAACCAAGTTCTTGGTAACACGATTAATATTTTCAGATACTATGCGCGCTGATGTACGAGGTAATACTAATCAAGTTAATTTCATTTTTCAACTATTTCTGTGAAATGTTCAAGTTTATCAGTGTCCAATAGACTTACAGAATAAATAAAATCTAACAATTTGAAGATTAGCTCATTTTTTCACGGAAGAAACGTCGAAAAATTAGTTTCTTTCAAACAACGGCGCCGCGAACTTAAAAATCTGAAAAAATTCATAAACTATATTTTGAGTATAATAATAGAAACACAATATAACATTCGAAAACGTACGAAATAATCTAAGTCCCACGTCCGTGGTACGTCCGAAATTTATGTCCGAGGGATGTCCCACGGACGTAAAAAACGGATGTCCATGGGACGTCCGAAATTTATGTCCGAGGGACGTCCCACGGACGTACACGACGGACATTGGACGTATCGGACGTAAAACGGACGTCCTATGGACGTACGTGGCTATCTGGGGAATATGCTTGCGAAAGTCCCATAAAAAAATAATGAAAAATAAAGAAGTTTTGTTATTGGATAGGTAGTGGTCTCACACCAACATACTCCACGGTATTCTTGGACCCCTCACGGGGTATACCCGCGGTAGTGGGGATAGTTCTGGGACAATTACCGGCCAGATCTTTTGGACAATTACGGGCTAGATCTTTTGGACAATTATCTTGCATTCACTATATTTATTAACAAACCCATGTCCGTGGTACATCCGAAATTTATGTCCGAGGGATGTCCCACGGACGTGAAAAACGGATGTCCATGGGACGTCCGAAATTTATGTCCGAGGGATGTCCAACGGACGTAAAACGGATGTCCATGGGACGTCCGAAATTTATGTCCCAGGGACGTCCCACGGACGTACACGACGGACATCAGAAGTGTGGACGTCAGAAGAATCTAAAAGTATTGTACTATTATTTCCGATTTTCTGAAATTCTCAATTTTTTATTCAAATTATTCATTCACATTTTTGTTCCTCGGATTCAGATCGAACAATTTCTATTTTGCATCTATACTCTGGTAGTTGATAACTTGACTGTAGAATATTCTTCTTGACTATCAAATAAACATCAAAGCATCAGTTTGATCGTCGAGCATCTAAACGTGGAATCCTCATCCCACAACCAGACACAAATGTCCAGGTTTACGAGTCGATAAACTTGTCCAACTGTTCAAAACGTTATAAATACCGGTTCTTGCGAAACCCATTGAAAACGTCCATTTTTTCATTATTACCATCATTAAAGTTGTATCCACACCTGCCACGCCTCCGGCTCGTTTATCAACTTTGCCAGCCGCAGCTGTCCATTCTCTAATTTATCGTAGTCACTCCTTAATGTCGAATTGCATTTATTTCTGTACTATCGTCGAATAAACAATTGCAGTGAAATTAGTTTTCGTTTGGATCTTTTTAATCGCGCGATTATTTTCAGTCAATTTATTGTAACCGGAATATATGGAATATGGATTGCGTATTCAGACTTTTGTCAAATTATGTCCCACACACCATAATTACTTGACAATTTTCACGTTTTACATTGTTCCGTAATAATTGGTCGATTGTTCGAATTAAACACGTGGGTGGAGCATGATCGCGGAAATAGATTGTTAACATAATTGCTTGTGAAATTACGGTCCTTCAGTCCTGGTGGCGCGTGAGATCTAATTTATTATTGTCGTTCTACAACTATCATTGTTATCCTTTTCTACTGTTTAGATAATCCGGTCTCGATATGTGTGGAAACTTCCGGTACCAAAATCTCACTTCTATCGCGGAGAAACACTATCCTTTGATCTCTTGTTGCTATCGTTGAACAAAAATCCTAGAACCCTTTTGTTTCTAATAATTTCTTTACAAAAATCTCACCAACATAGTCCTGACTCTTTTCCGATTAAAATGATACCTCACACGATACAATTTGGATCGTGTTAACTGTTCGTATTCGATAAAAGACGTATTCAGATATCTACGGTTCGGATAACAGAGGTTCCACAAAAACGTGGATTAAACAAGCAAATACAATCCAAATTGCGTCGTGCTTGGGCTCATTTGAATCAGAAAAATCTGACGAATATTCTAGTGAAAGTTTCGCCAAAAAAATTGTTAAACAATAAACAAGTTCTGCCATTAAGTTAGTATTGTCTTACCGAAGCAATCTGTTTTATCAGCAACGAAACGAGACTGTCGGTGAACCATAACGCGGTTTATCTTCGAGATTTTGTTTTCTTCCCTTTCACCAACACGATTTCCAGAAATTCTCGTCGTTAGATTACATTGAAAGACGGTAGATCGTTTCACTTGAATTGGATCTTGTGGAGACGGGATCGCCGTCACGTCTGCAGAGTCAGACAATTCCGCGAACGTATCTAATTATATGTGTCGAGAGTTGTCCGCCTATTCCGGGAAAACCTGTATCGGATTTCCCCGATGCGAACACACTCATCGGGCATTGTTCAACACCGTGATATGGAAACATTCCAATCTACAAGGTGAACGCTCCAGGTGATGTTGAATTCATCGATTTCCAATAGTTGTTGGACGAATCAAGCTTAAAGTCGCGCATTGGAGACGTTGATCTCTCGATCCTCTAACGATCCGATCGCTAGCTCTTTTTTTTCCTCACTTTGTCCTCTAAAGTTGCAATTAACAAAAGTAGTTTACAAAGTAACCACGATATCTAATATTATCTTAGCTAAGTAGTGTGGGCTTAATTGGCAGCTCATTTACTTTTTTTTTTTTTTTTAGTTAATAATAGCTATTTTGTTATTTTTAACTAAGTCGATTCTAGTACAAACATTTATATTATTTCATGTGTTTCAGTTTTCTAATTTTTTAACTGAACTGATTCTACTAAAGTGATTCATTCGACTCGGCTGGTTTTGAGAAATAATAATTCCAATTCTCGTACGTCTATGTTCATTTACCTAGGCTCTCGTTCTGAGCCGCGTAATCGCCTTTTACGCATTACGCAATCCTACTCGCGGAATAATTTCCTTCAATTCTACGACGACATTACACATTATCTACTTAACTCGGCCATCGAACCCTTTGTCTCTTACGTTCTGTGTCAGTGTGTCTCAATCATGCGTTTTGTGTCGCTGTTTCACACTGCGTTCCGATATTGCCAACTGATATCGCATGAACAGAGTCACCAGTCTTTCGAAATGCTGTAAAATGCATTCTAATCCCTTGTCTTATGGTTTTTTGTTTTTGGAATTGTACTGTTATCGAAGCTGATTCATCATTTATTTAAAGAAATCAGAATCACATTTTCCTACATTTAATTTTATCTTCTTTTGACCAATGTGTTTGACGAGTCCTCAATTATATCCACTCAATGCAGGTAGTTTATCAGAATTTCTAGGTTGTCGATACTTTTTTATACAACGCCATGTATATTTATTGCGATATTCTTGAAGAGCATGGAAAGACGAATCCAACGAGTACCATGAACATATCATTTCGATCATTCAATCTCGAGATATTCGTATCTGGTAGGTAAGGTTTTGGGATAGGTGCGTTTTTTTCAGATACGGATATCTCAGGATTGACTGATCGAAATGGTACCGTCATTATACTCATTCGATTCGTCTTTTCATGCACTACAATGTGAGTATTTCAATTGTAGCTAATAAAATATCCACATGCTTATAAAATATACCATCTCCTCACCATGACCCTGATTTTTAACCTATTCTCTCAAGTGAAAAACAATATTTGCCACCCTGTTTCAAAAGCGAAGGGCAATAATGCTTGCACAGATAAGTAGTATGCAGAGGATAGAATGTCCAAGTTATTTCTTGAACACGAAGGAATCGCCACACCGAAAATGTTTCAAACTCGGTTTCTATTTCAGCACGGCTGCATAATTCGCGCCGAGTTACGCACAGGCGGACCGATATTGTTGCCCCGAAATTTTGGAATGGATTTCGTCATGGTTTATAAATTTTCACGAGCTCAACGACCGATCCGCGAGAGCATGCTCTGCCAAAAACCATTAACCCGAATTCTGGGACGCTTGTCGCAACTCGGAAATTCGCGAATGTCGCGCGTGCGCCCGCGGTCAAACGCGCACGATCCCTCGATCACATGGTAGAACAATCACCTCGATCGGACAGTGAACGATCGACGACCTCGTTTCTATTGGAACACGTTTCGCACCTGCGGTTCCGAAAGTTCGGCAGATAATCGTCTTCTTAACGAGTGCATCCATCAGAGTCTGTTGGGCGTTATACTGCTGAAATTTCAAGGTCATTCGTATTTTTTAAAATGAAATTTTGTGTTCCTTCTGGGATATTATTTTGAAGCATGAAAAGACAAAACCAACGATTACCATGACCATACTATTGCGATCATTCATCCTCGAGATATTCGTGTTTGATGATTTAATTTAAAATTTAATATAAACATATTTCTCTTCAATATTCTTGTAGAGCGTGAAAAGACAATTCCAACGAGTACCATGACCATACAATTACGATCATTCATCCTCGAGATATTCGTGTTTGATGATTTAATTAAAAATTTAATATAAACATAATTCTCTTCGATACTCTTATAGAGCATGAATAGACGAATCCAACGAGTACCATGACCAAACCATTCCGATCACT
This sequence comes from Sphecodes monilicornis, assembly GCA_913789915.3. Classification (NCBI taxonomy): domain Eukaryota; kingdom Metazoa; phylum Arthropoda; class Insecta; order Hymenoptera; family Halictidae; genus Sphecodes; species Sphecodes monilicornis. The sequence goes on along the minus strand of OU565301.1, from coordinate 5,225,652 downwards.
CGATCTTGAGATATTCATGTATGATGCTTTAATTAAAAATTTAATATAAACATAATTCTCTTCGATATTCTTATAGAGCATGAAAAGACGAATCCAACGAGTACTATACCCACTCCATTACGATCGTTCGATCTTCAGATATTAGTTTTTGATAGGTAAGGTTATCGGGTTAGGTTTGTTTCTGTCAGATACGAATATCTCGAGATGGAATAATCGTAATTGTATGGTCATGGTACTCGTTGGAATTGTCTTTTCACGCTTTACAAGAATATCGAAGAGAAATATGTTTATATTAAATTTTTAATTAAATCATCAAACACGAATATCTCGAGGATGAATGATCGTAATTGTATGGTCATGGTACTCGTTGGAATTGTCTTTTCACGCTCTACAAGAATATCGAAGAGAAATATGTTTATATTAAATTTTTAATTAAATCATCAAACACGAATATCTCGGGGATGAATGATCGTAATTGTATGGTCATGGTACTCGTTGGAATTATCTTTTCACGCTTTACAAGAATATCGAAAAAAAAACACGACATTGCATTCGATTTAAGTCGAAGAACCCAGCTTTTTACGAAATGATTGAACTGAATAAGTTAGTCCACGAGCAATATCGAAGTGTAAAACTGCACGAGAACGGTCCTGAGTGAATATTGACGAGTTGTCAGAAGTTGAGGATGATCCTCGATGATGTCGGGAAAAATTTGCGTGATAATTCAGCAACAAGCAGGAACGACGCGAAGTTAACGAGTTCTTGCGTAACAACTGGTTCCCGGGCCCTGGGATCCGAGTCTGTCCCGCGGAATAATCGTTGTTTGCATACGAGCTCTCTTATGCATAACCGGCTGCGAGGCACGGCGTGCAGAAACCGGCACCGTAGGTGTCTTTAGAGGTTAAGAAAATATCTGTGTCACCCGCAGCGATCGGTCGACCGGTTGCCAGATACTCGTTGTAAACAGGATGGAATTTGCATGCATATTCAAGCGGTGGAGCCTGCACGAGAGCATCGAGGTCGTGTGTCTTGCCAACGAGCGAGCGAAAGAGGTAACTATACTTCAGCGTAGCCAAGGTCCGAGAGAGTAAAAGCGGCTTTTCGGTGAAAGTAAACGGTCCTCGTGCTTGCACGAGCATATGTACGCGGTTAGTCAGGGCCGGTTCGGTTAATGACACCCTGAAGAAGCGCTAGGGTTAATGAAGAGCCATCTCCCGCTTTTACCTTGCTAAGTTATGGCTAGACTATTAGGGAATGAGATTTCACTCGGGTCTTCAATGATGCCTGTGGATTTTACGCATTCATGGTAAAAGGGACTAGATCAAAACAGTAAAAACATTTAGGGAACCAGAAAATACTGCATCATTTTTTCCAATAGTTTCAAATGATGAGAAAAGAAAACTAATGTCTACGTGGCTCCTGTGTCTTGCAATTCGTACAGACAATTTTTATTTTGAATAAAAATTCGTAGTTTTTGTTGTAAATTGTTCAATATTTAGATGAACAGAGGGTGTTAATATTTCAGCTATTGTTTAATCCTAGATAATTAAAATAGGGATCACGGTGACTGCGGATTTGATCAATTCATGGCAAAAATCACTAGATCAAACCAGAAATGCAATTTAGGGAGACACAAAATACTGGATTATTTTTTTCAATAATTTAAAATGGTGGGAAAAGCAGAATAATGTCTACGTGGCTCCTGTGTCTTGCAATTCGTGCAGATAATTTTTATTTTCCATAAAAATCGTCACTCTTTGTGGGGACTTGTTCTACACATTTGCCTTTGTCATTTGTTTCATTCTATTGATGATTCTAGTGAATATACCAGATTATACTAATATATATTAGAATATACTAGAATGTATCAGAACATAATAGTTTATACTAGACTATATTAGAATATACTAGAGTATACTCGAATATATCAAAATATAACAGAATATAGAAGAATACATTAGAATACATCAGAATATACTAGTTCATACTATAATATATTAGAATATACTAGAATATACTAGAACATACTCGAATATATCAAAATATAACTGAATATAGAAGAATACACTAGAATATATCAAAATATAACAGAATATAGAAGAATACACTAGAATATAGTTCAATATACCAGAACGTAAAATATACAACAATATACTGAAATATACTAGAATACACAAGAAAATACTAGAATATACTGGAATACACTAGAATATACTAGAATATACTAGAACATACTCGAATATACCAGAATATATCAGAATATACTAGTACATACTAGAATATACTGGAATGTACTTGAATATACTAGAATATACTAGAATATAGTTGAATATACCAGAATATAAAAGAATATACAACAATATACTGAAATATACTAGAATATACTAGAATTTACTAGAATATACTAGAATATACTAGAATATACTTTAATATACTGGAATATACTAGAATGTAGTGGAATATTCCAGAATATACCAGAATATACCAGAATATTGTAGTAGATACTAGAATATATTAGAATATACTAGAACATACTAGAATATAGTTCAATATACCAGAATATACTATAGTATAGTGTAATATATCAGAGTATACGAGAATATACTTGTTGTTATGGATGGACTATTAGGGGGATGAGATTTGAGCCGGGTCTTCAATGATGTCTGTGGATTTTATGCATTCATGACAAAAGGGACTAGATCAAAACAGTAAAAACATTTGAGGATTCAGAAAACCTGTTGCATTATTTTTAGCAAATCAACTCGTGTATCTTGCAATTCATGCAGACAATTTTTATTTTGCATAAAAATCCGCTGTCTTTGTTGTGAATTGTTTAATATTTAGATGAACAGAAAGTCCTGTTTGACTCTATACAATTAAACTAGGATGCCTTGAAATAGCGTTGAACTAAAAAAGAAGTGTTTGTGCGATTGCACTCTGTAGCTTTTTCGCTGAATATCTGTAAAAAGATTGAATTGCTTGTTGACAGCATTCGATCAGCAATGCAAAATTCCTCTTTGCAATTTCATCTCATATCTGCAATGGAAACTACAGTCCACAGTTATAATTCCTGAATTCGTATAATAATTTTTAAAAAAATTTAATTCGAGTTCAATCATTTCGAACTTCTCCCCGATTACCTACTTCCTGTTTTCGTAACAATGTCTGCGACTCGTTTTGTTTATCAAAGTGTCTTTGATAGTACAGTATTTCATCGGTAATTGTCCCAAATGTCTCCGACATAATTGTCCCTGAGATATCCCCACTAGTGCGGGGTGTAACCCCTTGAGGGGCCGTGAAGCTCGAGAGGCCTCGGTCGCCGAGAAATATGACACCATGCGGCTCGGGTATATCGGTGAGACCACACTAATCCGAATTTCCAACTTCTTTATTATTAATTATTTTTTTATGCGACTTCGATGACCATAGTCCCATAAAAAAATGATTAATAAAGAAGTTGGAAATTCGGATTAGGTATGTTTACATTGCTCGAGAGCTCGACTGTCCTTCTCTACGTTCGGCAAACCTCAAACAATGATATCCCTCGTGCATAACTGTCCCTCCGCAGACCCTTGTTGTGGACAATTATCGATGAAATACTATATTTCCCAAAAATCACGCGACACTCTTTTGCACATTGTGTGCAAATTCGCGAACCTCCGTGCGTTTGTCTCGTGAATCGCCAATTTGAATGCCTTGGCGTAAAAACCAAGCGAGACCATTTTTCAGTGAAATTATACTCGCTGAAGTCCTAGAAATTTCTATCTAGAACTACATCTTCAATTGCAATCGCTATCCAACGATGCAAACAGAGCTTCGCACGTGTGCTTTAGCCTCGTATCGATATATCGATGTATCGAGAGTGCATCAATGTATTTACGCACGCACACACGTGTCCATATATGGCTGGCTTGGTAAGCAACAGTGGTTGCTAAATCCCGATTGCTATTAATAAATCCCGATTGGAAAATCATTTACGCAATGAAAGTGTTGAACCATCGCGAATCTCGGATCTTCACTCCTCTCGCTAAATTCTCAAGATTTTCTGCAGTTATGATAAAAATGACTAGATGAAATTCCAAACCGTACGCATTCAAACAACTTAAGGACATTGTTGCATTCCCTTCGATTTATTACAACTATTAAACGAAGAGGCATATTTTTATTTTACTTCTTCCTTTTACTATTGACTTAGAAACTGTTCATTTTGCATAAACGGTCTGCAATATCATTATTGGACTGCGGATTTTATGCATTTATAATCTTAAACAGCTGAAAGATTTGAATTGTTTAAAAATATCGATACATTATTTACAACTTTATAAAATTGTTTCTTCTTTTTTTTTCTTTTTTCTTCTTTTTCTATTTAGTCTTGAAATTGTTACAAACACGTTTCATTTTGCATGAAAATCCATATCGATGCATTATTTGCAACTTTATCAAATTACTAAATGGAAAAATGCATTTCTATTTGGTTCCGGGGTCTCGAAATCGGTACAAACAATTTTCATTTTGTACAAAATTTCCACAGTAATGCAATTATGAGCAAAATGAGATTTTAGTTGCTTGAAATCGTTAGTGTAATCAAATTAAGATCGGAATAGATTTAAGGAGAATCTCGAATTGTTCGTACGGATGCATTGGAGTGGTCATAATTTGTTTACGGACGATGTTCAAGAATGCCCCAAGGTCCGGCGAGGAATTATCGCCTGGAAAATCGGCGTGGACACACATACATAAATAAATCACCCGAGAGAACAGATATTACCCAATGCGATTATTTAAGAGTAATTATGCCGTTGGTGAACACGTAATTAACTCCAGTGAATAATAACAATAAGCCAGCTGCAATGAATTGGTTAGTAAAATGCTGTGAACCAAACTTATACATAATTAAACTGCAATTTCTATGCAAGATAAAAATGTTCTGTCTCGATTTCAGCATATTAGAATTAAATATACTTTCTATCTTGATAATTTTAATAGGTTGAAAATAATGTAATAGCATTGTTAGATTCGTATAAATCCATTGTTTTGCATCCCACCTACTCATTGTGGTAATTAATTGGATTTTGCAATTTTGTAGATTATAATATACAGTCTATTTATAGCACAGAGATGATCTCTGTCATGTTTAGTTATTATTAGACTGCCGATCTTCAAGCAAATTAAAAGTTGCCCACATTGGTAATTATTTATTCAAAAAGATCGAACCTTCCGCCAATAACATCTTCTCTAACATAATTCAAAATTCGATCGATAGAAATCACAATTACGTAATTATTTACGTTACGACCAACTTACTGGGTCGATTTTGATGGAATTTTAATATGTTATAGATTTTGACAGTTTAAACAACTTTTTCCTGTTCGTATCAGAGCGAGTCGTTTTTAGTTTACGAGATATTCGCAAAAAGCTGTTGCTACTATTGCATTTTAAATCGAGGGGAACACAGTTTACCACCTCTCCGATGACCAGAGTAATATGTGATACGTTGCGCGGCACGTCACGTGACCAGTCTACGGTCTTAGTGGGGGACGTTGGAGTGTGCTCAGGTAGTGGAATGGGATAGTGGAAAGGGAAAAAATAGGTTAGGTGAGAAAATATGCGATAATAGCGAGAACGCACACTGAAGAGTTGCTTCCGCTTGTTTCTTCTGCGGCACAGTGATCCCAATCGACGAATCGGGAGGAAAAAATTCTAAAACCATTTTCTCTATTCTACACAATACTATAATTTACTTATTTGTGTTTGATTTCGGCGCACAGGTTCGATCAATAATACAAAATAGCAATTTTGCAAATTAGAAAACCTCTTCGGAAACTCAACGTTTCGACCCAGATGTGGGTCTTTCTCAAGAGTGAGATTTTTTTGCGTTTGCTATAACAGGAAACAATATAATTGAAGCAAACTGTTTACCTTACAACCTTCAAAAGTGCCAGTTCAGTTTCTGCCAGCATGTAGTCAGTTTCGTTCTCAATAAATTTCAATTATATTGTTTCCTGTTATAGCAAACGCAAAAAAATCTCACTCTTGAGAAGGATCCACATCTGGGTCGAAACGTTGAGTTTCCGAAGAGGTTTTCTAATTTGCAAAATTGCTATTTTGTATCATTGATCGAACCTGTGCGCCGAAATCAAACACAAATAATCAAAAATTTCGATCGATAAACACATTTAATATATACTATAATTTACGTATTTTTTCATTCTAAATTGAATGAGACCATAATGGAGTCGATGCGATTAATAATTGACGAGATATGGCGATGGAATTTATGATTAAAATTCTTCTGAAAATTTTCGAAAATTCCTAGAATATAAAATATCGTACGATTCTTATTTATTTCAGATCTACAACAAAGACTACTTCCGGCGAAAATCTTAATGGATTTCATTTTCTTGATATTCGTCTAGAAAAATTGCAAATTGCATAAACTTCCGCAATCTAATTATTACTATTATATTTTCCGTAATTATTTTTTTGAAATTATCATGCGACATAATGGAATCGACTTACAAACGATACCACTGACAAAAAAGACGCATTGGCAATAGTGCCTCATCGGTATTGTGGAAAACCTGTCGATACGAGTGTCGCCCTAATGCGCCGCGCGCAGTTCATACTGAGAAGTCATAGCTCCCGAAAATCGGCCGAAACGCGCAGTTAATTCCGACCAATATCCTATTAGGATATTGAAGACACGGCTGATGAAAAGAAAAATTTAGCAAAGAATTACTAGAGAATGACTAGAAAATTCAGGGGCCAGAACGATCATCAAGCCAACCCTCCTCGACCAGCATATCAGTCGAGTCAACACGATTGAATTAAACGGCTAAAAATAACCGCTGAATGGCCGCCGTTGCGGGTGATATTGTGAATAATAATTGATAATGTGCTCGTCGAGTCATGATCTACGGCATCGATGTATTGTAGTACGCGAGCTGCTCTTTTCATTTTGAATTTTTAAAGACATAATAGGCCACGCTTACCTAAAACCATTGCACTCAAATTGGTAAATGTATCCTCACGTCTACAATCCTGTACAGGGTGTGTAAAACTTATAAGTCATGACCACCATAGTGGGATTCTATGTCTCTGGATCGGCAGAGATCTATTTAAAAAATGTCCTTGACCACTTTTTCAAGGTCAACATTTTTTTTTGTATTTCATCGTATAGTACTCGTCGCGAGGAACAAAAATTTCAAAGTAACCATGGGTCTCAAGTCAACCATTCTCACAAAAAACGACTTTAAAGTTTCGTTAACTATTTTATTTCACATGTCTACTGGATGTTCCAAGATGGTATAAACGTGGAGGGGATGATTCTACATGAGAAAACAAGTCTAATATATAGAATAATTTTTTCATATGTTTAATCGATAAGTGTCGCCAAATTCTGAATAAGACGTGCCGCAAAACAATCCCCACTTCCGCGGGATATATCTCGTGAGATCTTCACCGATCCAGAGACATAGAATTTCGCTATGGTAGTCGTGACATATAATTTTTATCCACCCTGTGTAATCGTCTACAAACGGATCATTATGTAAAATAAAAATTCAAACAGTGGGCGTGTAGAAAATGTTTTTCTTTGTTTAATAATCTTAATAACTTTGGCAATAATATAACGGCATTCTTAACACTAGGTTTACGGAGCACTAAAATTGATTATTTTACATTGCTTTATAAAAATAATAAAATTGTATTTACTTAGATCTTCCGCGATTTTTATTATAATATGTACACAAAAAAATAAATCTAGTTAATAATTCCTCACGAATGCCTCCTTACACTCTTAAACCTTAGCACTCGAGTGGTGACTCTGAGGCACCACTAAAAATTGCTATACCTTATTCAAAATATTGTTTACATAATTAATTAATATTCAATAAATTAGTTACCAAACATTTAAGTATTCTATGAGTTATTATATCAGTTTCATCTCTTCAAAATGATAAAAATCATATAGAATGGAAATATTCTTGATCGACAAAAAAAGTTTGGTTATGGAGTTAAAATACTTCCGAGCGCAAAGGGTTAATATTTGTGAATTAAAAATTTTTGAATCCGTCATTTCGACGGGCCCCGTAAATCTAGTGTTAAATCCTTTTAATCCTTCTACTATTTTAAATTGCATCAGTTTATTTATGTCATACATGCATAGGTTTAATTATATAAATTGGAGAGTACACAATATATTAACTAAACGTAAATTACATTAAATGTACAACGCGATCTGCACACAACGCGACCTGCACACAACGCGACCTGCACACAACGCGACCTGCACACAACGCGACCTGCACACAACGCGATCTGCACACAACGCGATCACGACGAAATTATAAAAACGAAACATAAGACGTAAAGTAACATCCATGGCTCGTTCGCTGCAGCAACACTTGTATTAAACTGTATTAAACAGTTCATATCTAAATACGCATTGATTCAGATGATTACTCGACAATGCATATAAATCCGTAGTTAAGTACTTTAATTTCTAATTTCATTAATACTAAAATATACAATATAAAATTTGAAACCGGTCATTTAACCTACAGTAGTAGATTTAATATTAGCTTCCCGGTTTCCGTTTAGTAAAATAAACTGCTTTGAGGTTACGTTGTTTTTAGAATAATAGGTTAAAAGTATGTCCGACAAGAATCTTGTTAGCACATCGTTGTAAATTAATTAGTTCTTCAACAACATCGCGAATTCATGAAATAGCACGTTCACCGTTCCCAGACGGCTGTTAACGATTCGTCCGTGCAATTCATTTGTTTACAACGGTTAAAAAACCGCGTGTCCGTGGACAGTTCGCGATAAATATAGCCAATTGCTCCGGCGGATACGCTCGGAAAACTGACCTCGGACTAGCTAACAGTAAAACGGGAAACGCCATACGGGTTTGCTCGTGGTAGCGGTTGGAGAATGTAATTAAACAAACATTGAATGCAATATACATACGTTCGCGTTTATGCGGGACACTTGCGCCCAATGAACCACTTCTACGTCGCTGTTATCGGCCTCGCATCTTTTCATCAGCTCGGGGGAAACAATCGTTTCATTGTAGCCACGTGTTGGCAATCGAGGGAAGTGTAGCGACAATCGCACTAGGGAAATCAACGGGGAAAGAAAGGAAAGAGAAAGAAAAACAGCGAAATAGCAAGAGAAACGGAGAGGAGGGAAGATAAAGAACTGAAGAGCTGAAAAGAAGAAATAGAAGATACTGTACTATAAAATACAGTATAGTATGAAGAATGTACTATACTATAAAATATAATGTAGTATAAATAGTATACTGTAGCATAAAATACAGTAACATATGAAGAATACAATATATATTCTGAATAATATACTGTAGTATAAAATATAATGTAGTATAAAGAATATACTGTAGCATAAAATACAATGTAGTATAAAGAATATACTGTAGCATACAATACAATGTAGTATAACGAATATAATGTAGCATACAATACAATGTAGTATAAGGAATATAATGTAGCATAAAATAAAGCACAATATGAAAAATATAATATAGTATGAAGAATACACTGTACTATAGAGAAGTACTGTAGTATAGAATACAATATAGTATGAAGAGTATACTCTAGCATAAAATACAGTACAATAAAGAATGTATTACAGTATAAAATATGATATAATGTAAATAGTATACTGTTGTCTAAAATACAATATAATATGAAGAGTATACTGTAACATAAAATACAGTAACATATGAAGAATATAATATATTCTGAATAATATACTATTCTATGAAGAATGATCTAGAATATAAAATATGATATAGTATAAATAATATACTGTAGTATAAAATATAATGTAGTATAAAGAATATACTGTACCATAAAATACAATGTAGTATAAAGAATATACTGTAGCATACAATACAATGTAGTATAACGAATATAATGTAGCATAAAATACAGTACAATATGAAGAATATACTATGAAAAATATACTATACCATAAAGAATGTATTGCAGTATAAAATATAATATAATGTAAATAGTATACTGTAGTCTAAAATATAATATAATATGAAGAGTATACTGTAGCATAAAATACAGTAACATATGAAGAATATAATATATTCTGAATAATATACTATACTATGAAGATTGTACTACAGTATAAAATATAGTATAGCACAAGTAATATACTGTAGTATAAAATACAATATAGAATGAAGTATATATTGTAGCAAAAAATACAGTACAATATGAAGAATATACTATTCTATGAAGAATGTACTGCAGTATAAAATATAATATAATGTAAATAGTATACTGTAGTCTAAAATACAGTATATTATGAAGAATATACTGTAGCATAAATACAATACAATATGAAGACTATACTAAAAAATACAGTATGGTATGAAGAATATACTATAGCATAAAAGATAGTATACTATGAAAAATATACTATACTATAAAGAATGTACTATAATATAAAATATAGTACATAGTATAAAGAAAGTATTACAGTATAAAATATAATATGGTGTAAATAATATACTGTAGTAGTATAAAGAAACTCATTCTGAAACTGTGATGTTAACTCGATAAAAATCCAACTCGAGGTTGTTTTTTTAAATTAGGTTTGCCATTTTTTTTTTTAAGTAAAATGGTAGATGTAGAAGGGTGTCGTTTACTATATCGGAGTCGCATAAATTTGCAGACCAGGATTATGACACGGTGTGCACATCTGGAACGATATTCGATCGCCTAACGTCCAGATTACTCATGCCGATATACTGTGACGAGTGCACTCGCAGCTGGTGCACCGGCGAGATGCTAATGAAAGCGATCGGATCGGTCCACGAACGTTCAGTCTCCTAACACAGAACTGCACACAGATATGCAGTTTTAGACTGTGTCCGTTGCGTAGAAGTGCGTGGTAATTAGTTGCGGTCGTATTCAGATTGAAATTACCGGGTCATTGCGGTTGTAGGCCATAAAGATTGTCCCCGTTACGACGCCGGTTTCTTGGATATATTATAATCGTCAGCACTCGAGCCGATCCTATTTTCCTGCATTCTATACTTGAAAATCGAAAGTCTACACTGTTGTATTTATAAACATACGTGCGTTTTTAAATTAATATTCGAATGGACATTTTACAGCATTTCAAATACAACATCATACGCACTGAGTATTATTTAGTATTATCTAAACAATAATTGTCGCCGGCCGGGGACCCGTGGTGGCGACGATTATCGATGAAATACTGTATAGTGTTTATGAAATTCTGTTTTTGCCCAAGAATATTCTCTGTCGCTTTTCTCCTTTTCTCCAGTTTTGACTTTGACTCGTAACTGCCAATGAATTACCGTCCATAATTTATTCCGTCGTTTGCTCGAACACGTTTCTTGACTCAGTCTATTTATATCGTAAAGTAAAGTAGCCTGCCGACTTTGAAGCACGACAGACATATTGCCGATGCGGTTTTACGGGACTATCAATAACCCTAATGGTAGCTTCGTTGTTCTGAAACGAGTTGGACTAAATCTCGATGTTACTCTCTTTCATAAACACAAGAAATATTCGAACATTGAACACTTAATTTTAAAGCTAGAATTCTCTAGTTTCATAATCTATTGTACATTTTATTCGAAGATTTATTTCCACGATGTAGAGCGCGACGAATCGAAGACGCGATTTTCTCTCGAAAATGCTGTACATACATTCAAACGTCTGCGAAAACTTTAACGAATTTTGTTCGTGACCGAAACCACCCCAGATTTAAAGATTGAAGCTTCTTCTGTACAACTACTGCTTAAAAATTGATGTACGATTTTTCTTTTAGACGTTTTAATGAGCTTCGAACGAGCGGTGTGCCGCCATCTTTAAAGTAGTTCACCACGAGGACTTAACACGACCGAACGTGATCCTCGCTTTTCATCCATGAAATAGTAAACAAAATTGTACATCAATTTTTAAGCAGTAATTATAAAAAGGAGGCTTCAATCTTCAAATTTGTGGCAGTTTCGTTTGCGAGAAAAATTGTTTAAAAGTTTTTGGTGACGTTTGAAGTTTTGATGTTGCAGCATTTTTAGGGAGAAATGGATCTTCGGTTTCCCACTTGTTACATCATGTAAAAATATTCTTAAAAGAAAATGAATAACGATGTGCGCAAGTAGAGTGTCCGAAGTTTAAAATGAGTCCTAGTTTATGATTGTCCAATTTTTTTTTAAAGAAATTATCACAATTTAAATATTTGCATGTTTTCGAGAATCGGTAATGGCGTGTTTAACACTAGGTTTACGGAGTTCTAAAGTTGATTATTTTACATTGCTTCGTAAAAATAATAAAATTGTATTTACTTAGATCTTCAGCGATTTTTATTGTAATATGTACACACAAAAAAATATCTATTTAATAATTCCTCACGAATACCTCCTTACACTCTTAATAATCGTAAATTAAAAATTTTTTAATCCGCCATTTTGACGGGCCCCGTAAATCTAGTGTTAAATACTTTTTGGACCCATTGTACATTAGAGGCACAGAAATATGCGTTGTACTTATTATAGTTTAATGTAATAATATTATATAATTCATGAATTAATCATAATGTATATGATGAACTATAAAGTCCATTGAATATCGTATAAAATGTTGGTTGTTGATATGAGGGTAAAATAAGTTACTTTCGTTTTATGGAATTTGTACGGCTGCTAGGTGGAAGCTCGAAGTGTTAATTAAATTGCTATGTTTATATGGAATTTTTGAGGTTGCTGGGTTAGCGATGACGCAAAGTGTTGTTCTACCTTCTTCTTTATCCGATTTCAAGGCCGTGTTCCGTTGGTCGCACGTGTTCCGTCTTCATGTTTGCGAACGAGTGGCGCCAAACTAGTAGGTCCGTGTCTATCCGGCATAGTCGTCTAGCCGTGTATTAGTGCGACAATTTGTATGTGTATAAAACTATGTCCACACGCCTGGAGGAATAAACAGACAGTATAAATGAGCTATGAACTTTTAATAGCCCGTTTTCTAAGGATCGTCGACCTTTAGATCATCGTCTTCTAAAATGAAAGTTCGCATGGTGAACGAATAACAAAATGAGGACCGAGGAAAAGGTTTTTGTAAGTGTGTCTATGCATGTACACACGGTGTGCACATACACGTAACTATAATCACATTCACATCATACTTTCACAAAACCTTATAGTGCAGTAAACCTTTATACACAATTTCATTGCAACAGAATCGTTGTTGTTCCATTTTTTCGCGTACGTGAAGGTTTTGGTAATTTCATTTTTTATTGCTATTGTATGTTAACACGTTATTACATTGATAATTTTGTGCAAATCGCATAATTAAACACATAAGATCATCTCTTGACTGCGTATTTTATGCATTTTTGAATAGACTGAATAGATAGGAAAAACAGTAAATGCATTTGCAAAATTTAGGAATATTATTGTTTTTAGCTTTATAATAGCTGAAATTAATAAAGGCAATTTTTAATTTGCATAAAACTCCGCAGTTTGCTAATTATAAATAATTTCAGTTAGATGTAATAAATTAATTTTTCATTCTTTGAATGAACCCTTTAACTATTTTGAAAAAAGGATTCCGAGTCTCGAAATATTTTCAGATGTGTATGCAATTTTTGTGTATGTATAGAATTTCTTTTTTGTGTTGTTATTCTCCGTAGTCGATGATTATGTTAATTCATATTTAAAAAAAAACAACTAATAAAGCGTACGGAGAATAAAAAAAGACGTAATGGACTGAACAACAGAAAAAGGAGGTCTAAAGTATCAGACTTGACTTCGACAATTTTAAATTATAATCGCGTTGTTATACAATCCATCTGTGTCCCAAATAAGAACGTCGGCAGACTCGAGACGAAGAAAAACATTCTTCCAAGCACATTATAGTTCCGTCAAGCGAATTATTATTTTAATAGTTTGCCTTTGCCTGCAATGCAGCGGAACCTCGATTGCTGGAATCTCATATATTGCATACCAGCTACCCCCACCACGAGGTATTCTAAGGTTCTGGAGCTCGTGGTGAGGGAAAAGAAGATCGAAGCTACGAATCACTGTGATTTGTTACCTCTTTCGCAATCTCAATTTCTTCCACGCAATTTCGTGGTCCCGTTTCGTGCAAAACAAGCGAGATTCTACCGTGGTTAATCTCCCCAAAATTCAAAAACTTTTCCATCTGTTCGCCAGGTGCTCGACAATGCGGCTGACTCATTGTTTTTCACTGTTACATCATACACCGTCGGCACACGTGATTCCTTCGAATTGCGCAATCGGAAACGGAGGAACACAGTTGAAAGAAAATTGAATACTATTAACATTATTTGTTTAACAATATTGCGTTTTTAATATTCTAATTTAATGCAGCCTGTACTTCCTGAGTGTACTTCTTGATTTTCTATTTAATGCAATGTGTATTTTTTTGAGAAATGTATTCCTTTTAATATTCTATTTAACGTAATTTAAAAAAATTTTTTTTGTTTTAATATTCTACTCGTTGCAAAGATGTCAAATCTTGTTGCTTTAATAATGCAGAGATACAACGATTAAAATTTTCAAAATTTCGCACACTATTTGAACTTTTTTTTTTGTTCATTTTTTGTTCATTCCCTCATTATGTTCAGTCACTGTGCAGCTTGTAGTATTCTATAATTAATTAGTTTATAATTTTGCAATTAAACGTGAAGTAATGCCACATTAAATGACGTACAATATGCTAATGGAAAGTCAAAGAAACTTTGTCTGTTGAACTTTGAAAAAATTATAAAATATTCCTGTTGCGTATGATACACGTTTTTAAGACGTCCATTTTAGGTCGTAAGACTTCAGACCTAAGATGGCCGTCCTTAAGACGTCATGTGCTATCTGGGACCATAATCCTTGGTTGCGGTCAGGTATCTTAGTATATGATTCGCCTGTTGCCAATGCGAATTGCAACACAATACTAAATATATTTATTTATAATTTTTACAGATTATTTAAGGCTCGGCTAATATTCCTAGCAATTCTAATTAAATTAAAAAATAAAGCTGCCCGTCCAATGCACTGCTGTGAATACTATTTCAAAAAATATTTCAACATGAGAAGCTTTTATTAAAAAAAAATTGCATCGCAGTAATAAATATATTTATTTACAATTTTCCAGATTATTTAAGACTCAGCTAATGAGGTTTGATACACAGAGGCGTTTGTATTTCCCGCCATAGGAGCGATGTATGTAGGTGGCGTGATGTGCGTTTGAGCGTAGCATGCTTGCTTGCAGTGATGGTATATGGTCTCGGTTTTTTCGCGCATGCGCGACTAAATGCAGGAACGTACCGTACGTCTTATGTTTGTGGGGAAAATAGGGGAGAACTGTTATTGGCGGGAAACCGGGCAGAAGAGTGCAAGATATATTTATATATTATATGTATATACACATAAAATTTTAATGTAACATACGCATGTTAAACATTCCTATCTGAAAAGCGAAAAAAAAATTTGCGAAACTATACGGGGTGACCAAGATACCCCATTTTAGCCAAACTTTGTACTTTACTGACGCTAAAATCGTCGCGCATGCGCGAGAAAACCGAGAACATATACCATCACTGACTTGGAGACAAATTCGAGGGAGAAGCCTACTTCTTCCGTCCGTGCGTCTCGCTCCCCGTGGCGGCCGTGGTCCTCCGAGCTCCTCAGACCCGTGCCTACCGCTTGCGGCATGTATCGCGTGTGGCACGTAGGGGCGACTCTCGCACCCACGGTAGGTACGGGTCTGAGCAGGTCGGAGGACTACGACCGCCACGGGGAGCGAGATGCGTGGGCGGGAGAAGTAGGCGTCTCCCTCGAATTTGCCTCCAAGTGAGCTACTCCTGGACATGCCTGGTTTAGAGCGTCGCCATATTGGGTATTCGTTGGGTGGCAGAGGTACCACTGTTGAGCGCATGCGCTCGATAGATGGTGGGTGTTCAGCGCATCGGCTAAGTAGTACTGAGCGGTATAAGTCCAAGTTGGTTTGGGGTTAGTTAAAAGTGTTCAACTTCACACACGTATAACTTCTGAACCAGTGAACTCCTGGCAATAAGACTTTCATTTTCGGCGTTTTCTCATCGAAGTCTATAGGAATCTATAAAAAAAAGTTTTAAAAAATTGGTCCCCCAAAGTACAGTTTAACCCACTCTATTACAAAATCTATTAAAATCCATTATAATCTATTACAAATACAATTGCACTGTGCTAAACAAAAATAATAATTCTTTCTCAGTACAGAACTATAACGAAGCTCAATAATTAATATCGTTGTTGTTAAAACGCGTCATCGTGTGAAATATTAATCGCAACCACGTTAGGTTATAATTAGACAGCGAACATTATGCGTTTATGTTAAAAATCAGCAGATAAACTGCAAAATATACATTTGAAGAATTTAAAAATATTGTATCGATTTCCATTCGAATGGAATGATTAAGAAAATAAATAAATGCTGGCCAGTTTTGCGATTAACGCGGAGAATTTTAATTTTTGTATAAAAATTCGCTGTCTAGTTATAAATAATCCCGGTGCACTCTTTCGCGTAGGTTATCGCGTAATAATTAACTGGTCGCGATAAAAATAGTGTCCCAAAGAAAAAAGGAGAAAAGAACGAAGCGAGAGAAAATTAAAGAAGGGGATAATAAATAATCTGCGCCGCCGCGCCAAGCGCAAGCATGCTTTTCGCGGCGCGCATACTTTCGGAATGAAAAGTGCGATGTATATTCGCATTGCGAGCGTTAAATATTCATCGATATGATAATTCCAAGGCAGACATCAACGCCCGTGCCATTTCCATCTCGAGTCGTGTCTGTTGAAGTTTTTCGCCTCTTCTTTCGAGTTTTCATTCTTTTTTTTTTCCTCGCCGTACCTCGTTTCCGTCTTCGACGATTCCTCGTTTGTTTACGCGACTAATCACTCCAGCGTTTCTCAGTTATGGCACTCCACAAACCACCCACGCACACGACTCGCGGTATTGTCTATCTCTTTTCGTCTCTTTTCCTGATCTCGTTTACTCTCTTTTCCCCGTCCACGCGTTCACCCTTTGAACCGCGGCACTGTCTCGTCGCTATAATTAGCGTCGCGAGGACGATTAATAAGAACAATCGAAAGAATCCATCGGGAGGTTATTAACACGTTGATTGTTGTGTTTCTTCTTTCGTTTAGGAGCGTTGCTGCACCTCGGGTTGTTCGTTTTTCGCGCCATTTTAACAGAACAACGCGATCTCAACTTTCTCATTTTATAATGGACAGGTGCATATGCTTCATTAATAAATTGCTGCTTATAGGATTCGTCTCCGATCACTATGATTTTCATCTTGGTTATCAAGGACACTTTTCTGAACAATCATCAACAGGTTTTAGCCATCGCTATCTGTTCATTGAAAAGTTATTAACTCTTTCCTGTGTCGTAACGAGTTAGATTCGTGATGAAAATTTGAAACATGTGTTCCTTTTTAAAATTGCCATTTAAAGCAGCCATATTCAAAAATTATGACCTTCACATATGTTGTCAAGGACAGCCACCCGAACAACCCAACATAGGTCCCAACCATCGCTTATGATTCAGTACATTTTTATTAACTTTTTTCCTGTGGAATAACAAGTCAGACTCGGGACTAAGATTTCAAACGTGCGTTCCTTTCTAAAATTGCCATTTAAAGCAGTCATATTCAAAAATTATGACCTTCACATATGTTGTCAAGGACAGCCTCCCGAACAACCCAACAGAGGTCCCAACCATCGCTTATGATACAGTACATTTTTATTAACTTTTTTCCTGTGGAACAACAAGTCAGACTCGGGACTAAGATTTCAGATGTGCGTCCCTTTTTAAAATTGCCATTTAAAGCAGCCATATTAAAAAATTATGACCTTCACAAATGTTGTCAAGGATACTCTCCCGAACAACCCTACGGGGGTCCTAACCGTCCCTTATTGTTCAGTACATTTTTATTAATTTTTTTCCTGTGGAATAACAAGTCAGACTCGGGACTAAGATTTCAAACGTGCGTTCCTTTTTAAAATCGCCATTTAAAGCAGTCATATTCTAAAATTATGTCCTTCACATATGTTGTCAAGGACAGCCTCCCGAACAACCCAACAGAGGTCCCAACCATCGCTTATGATTCAGTACATTTTTATTAACTTTTTTCCTGTGGAATAACAAGCCAGACTCGGGACTAAGATTTCAAACGTGCGTTCCTTTTTAAAATTGCCATTTAAAGCAGCCATATTAAAAAATTATGACCTTCACAAATGTTGTCAAGGATACTCTCCCGAACAACCCTACGGGGGTCCTAACCGTCCCTTATTGTTCAGTACATTTTTATTAATTTTTTTCCTGTGAAATAACAAGTCAGACTCGGGACTAAGATTTCGAACGTGCGTTCCTTTTTAAAATTGCCATTTAAAGCAGCCATATTCAAAAATTATGACCTTCACATATGTTGTCAAGGACAGCCTCCCGAACAACCCAACAGAGGTCCCAACCATCGCTTATGATTCAGTACATTTTTATTAACTTTTTTCCTGTGGAATAACAAGTCAGACTCGGGACTAAGATTTCAAACGTGCGTTCCTTTTTAAAATCGCCATTTAAAGCAGTGATATTCTAAAATTATGTCCTTCACATATGTTGTCAAGGACTCTTTCCTGAACGGGCCTAAAGAGTTTACAAATTATGGCTCGGTATCCATTAAAAAATTCTTCATCGAAAACGTGTAAATTCACCTTAAAACGAACAATTCCCATCGGTGTCAGCACATTCGAAATCGCATCGAGCAGCGCTCTTATCTGAATTCTCAGCTCCGAGAAAACTCGCATAACCGAGGGGAAGCCGCCTGATCGTCGAACCCGACTCAATTATATGCTAATTACGCGAATCGGCCAGTTACTGTCCGCTGGAAACAAAACTATATCGAACGGTTAGAGGAAAAGAAGTAATCGATTGACGTCGACTGAGAAAGAAAATGATTCAGTCGCATGCCAGGCGATTCTTTCAAACGATTCTTTGGCGGAGAAAGATAGAATTTGTTTATCTGAACGAGGGTCCGGTAATTTATTAACCAGCGTATTGATAAGACGGGAAAAATATCCAAACACATACACGCATAGAGCAAAAGTGAAAAGGGGTAAGGGGAAAAGAGACTCGATCATTCGGGTAAGAAAAATTCGATAAGAGACCCTGCTTATGGTCGCAGGAGGGGAGCATAATCGTTCGATTGACCCTCTGCTCTGACTCCGACTGAACTGGCAATCAGTAATTGTGTCAGGCAACCGGTTGCCCTTGTTGACAGTGCCCGGTGTCGACCACGCCGGTTATTGAATATTGAGAGTTCATTCTCCACTTTCGACAGAGAAACAACGCACCTAATCTCGTCGAGCGGGGATTCTCGTTGAACTGGCCGAAAAAGTCGATTCTTTAACACTAGATTTACAGGGCCCGTCCAAATGGCGATTTTAAACTTTTTTAATTTACTATTATTAAGAGTGTAAGGAGGTATACGTGAGGAATTATTAAATAGATTTATTTTTTGTGTACATATTACAATAAAAATCGCTGAAGATCTAAGTAAATACAATTTTATTATTTTTATAAAGCAATGTAAAATAATCAATTTTAGTGCTCCGTAAACCTAGTGTTAAACTGTATTTTTCAAATGTACAGAACGTCAAGAATGCTTTCCCAAAATTTTATATCGAAATTCGTTAAAATGGCAAACTTACGATGATTTCAGGATAACAATGAAATAGCAGTGTCACTACAAAACATGAACTTTATTTTTTTAAATTTGCGTGCAGTATTGCTCAATACCTAATTGACCAATCGTGTTCAACCAACCTTTAATTTGTTCCTTACACATTTCTCTAGGGATAATCCAGAGATTTGGACTTCATTTTTCATTTTTAAAATTTTTTCAATTCACACAAACCCAATCTTCCCACTCTTTGCGTGGGACAATTTATATGTAACTTAATGTAACACTGATGAAAGGATGAATATACAGGGTGGCCCACATAACTCTGAACAGCTCAATATCTCGAAAACTATGCCATCGATTTTAAAGTTCTTAGTCTTAAATTGCATGGGACTGAAGGGCCTTTCTGACTATAATTCCATAACGCTATTTCCGAGCGCTTCAAGTACCTACAACTCGAAACTTGAAACTGTTATATCTCATCGTGGAAGTATCTGACAAAAAAATGTTTCAGACGAAATTGACTTGTTTTTTCCTGTAGAATCTAAATATGTAACATTTTCTAGGGGGTTCCATTTAAAATTACAAAGGTACCTCCCCTCCCCCGTTAAAGGGGAAGGGAGGCCACTTCACGTTTATGTAGTCAGAAAGGCCCTTCAGTTCCATGCAATTTAAGACTAAGAACTTTAAAATCGATGGCATAGTTTTCGAGATATTGAGCTGTTCAGAGTTATGTGGGCCACCCTGTATATTTTTCCTCTTCGTACCGATAAAATAATAAACTTTTTTACGACTAATTGTTTTCTAAAAAAAATTTTGTTAAAATATTAGCCGATTTTTTCACTATAAAACATTATAAAAATGCACGTCCATTGCACTCCACACTCACCTTCACTGACACCTGTATAAGTAGCTGTTGAAAAGAAAATGTCAGCATACAGTTTGATCATGTCCTCCAGCCTTTGAAGTATATGATCGGCATTTACGCACAAGTTGTTCGAATTTTGTGCATAAGACGGATCGCATAATTGCATTGATGTCTCAAAGCGGCTGAAACGTGGTCGGATATCGCCAATTACCCGTGGCAATCGTCGTCACATGTTCGACTGTGTCCCCTATCCGTTATCAGTCGGCAAGTTCCTTTTTTTCCAGCCGGGCTGCGAAAGTGTGTGCAGCGAGCAATGTGCAATGTGCAGTGCGCATCGCCGTCTACGCGCGCAAACAGCGTCAAACCGCTCGTGCACAAAGTTATGGTGACCACGTCACTGGATGGATTGTAGTTCAGTGGCGATACACCCGGGTCAAACGCCTTATTATCGCTCGTAATCGGAGCAACTATACTTGGGGACGCCCGTGTCTTTCACTCGAGATAGATCCTCGTGGATCACAAGAAGAATCACCTTCGACAGAAGATCGATCCCTCAACTACAAATCGTCACTTCTGGCGTGTCAAATTAATTTAACCCCTTGCCTTAAAATTTATTTTACGGTTTTCGTGATTAGAATTTCTTTGTAGTTCATCATTTCTTAGGAAAAGGAGAAAATGTATATTTATTGCATGTCTATATGTTATCCAATGACTGTACATTAACAAGAACAAAATAGAATTATATTTCGGTTTAAAGGAAATTAATAACATACATCTTTATTAAACTCTGTTCAGAATCTTCATCGCGTCTCTCAGACGATATTGTAAGCGAAGGGGTTAAAAGTGTCTGGGATAATGATCAATTTTGTCGAAAGACACTTAGCAATTCCTTTGCGAAACTTTTATCGACATATTCGTGACATTTTCCTGGTTAAAAAGAGTCCAAACACGATGCAATTCGAATCAACTGAAAAACGTCTTGTGTAATGATAAATTTATGAAAATATACTTAACAATTTCTTTGTGAAGCTTTTGCCAACGGATTAGGGACATTTTTCCTATTAAAATGACACTAAACACGATGCAATTTGGATTTTGGAACCGTTTGTGTTTGATAACGAATAAGTCAAACAGCATCGGTTCGGATAATGGAGGTTCCGTTCAATCGTGGATTAAACAGGTAAATGAGATCCAAATTGTGTCGCGCTTGGGCTCGTTTTAATCAGAAAAAATGTGACGAACATATTGGTAGGAAGATTGAATCGAATATTATAAAAAAATTAAAAGTTATAATAATTTGAATACTCTCAATTCTCAAGAAGTCTACTGAAATACTGAGAAATACGCTGTACTTAACAAATTCACAGAATTAAAAATTCGTTCGCGTTCTTCTTCGAGCTTTTTTCTCAAATTCTGAAGAACTGAGCCCGATGCGGCGAAACAGATTTAACACTAGATTTACGGAGCACTAAAATTGATTATTTTACATTGCTTTATAAAAATAATAAAACTGTATTTATTTAGATCTTCAGCGATTTTTATTGTAATATGTACAGAAAAAAAATAAATCTATTTAATAATTCCTCACGAATTATAAACGTAAAAACTCTTAATAAACGTAAATTAGAATTTTTTGAATCCGTCATTTTGACGGGCCCCGTAAATCTAGTGTTAAAAACAACAGTGGAGATTCGTTAGACAGTGGAATAAAATCCTCTCAGGCTGCAGTTTATTCGCGAAATCGCCTCTGTTCGTTTGAAATCTATCGTGTAGCGGTGAGCGCGCGTTCTCGGCCTACATACTCTACAATCGATGCCTCGAACAAACAGAATTCCACGCTCTCGAAATTAACGGAACAACAGCACCCACCGGCGACATTATACGATCATAAACCACCGCGGCGATTTCCGTCCGAAAATAGTCGCTGAAAGTCCTCTCTCTTGGTACACGGGAGTGTTTCTCTTCCGCCGAAATTTCGCATACATCCTTTGGGCCTACTATTTTGTGTCCAAACAGAACCAGGAGGGAAATACGGTGAATGGTGGGACGGACGACGTCGCGACGTCGTCGTCGCTAGGCTAAATAGTATACCGTTGACGAAGATATTTATGATACTGATGTGGCGGCACACTTGACAGCACACATTCCAGCGACCTCCTTGGATTCCGGCAGAGATCAGCGTAATTAGAGCGAAATTTGTCCACATATCGTTAACCACTAAGAAGGGGGTAATGTGGCTGCTACTTTCTATGCTCGTCAACAGAGGGACATTACGACAACACCTTTCCCGCTACTACCTGAATCTTCCTCTGTTTGTATATATACCGTCCTAAACTGTCCTTACGACATTCCGCGTCTTAGGCACGGGTCCGCTAGATAGTCTTACCGATGAGTCCTCCAGCGGGCCTAGGACGAAACGCTTCCTTCTCCTTTTTCCTCCTCCCACACACTTTACAGCCGCCATAATTGGTGACCCCGACAAACGAACAACAACGCTACCTTCTGAGCAGTGGAGACGACAACATCAACAAACCACGGACAACATCAGGAGGACTGGAAGGGTGACTACTCTGTTACTGCCTTGCCTGAACTACTGCTCGACAAACAGCGAGGACTTCTCCCTCCTATGCGCTTCTGACATCATCTTCGCAGCATTATGTGGTTTAACGTTTCCGCACCTAAATTTGTGCGACGTTTTCGTATCTACATTTTTGGGACGTTCAGCCCTTGTTTGTGCGACTATATGAGTCCTACAAGCAGCTTCGGGAGCTACTCAACTTCGTCAATTCGGCAACATCACTGGCGGGCACACTTGACAGCACACATTCCAGCGACCTCCTTGGATTCTGGCGGAAATCAGCGTAATTAGAGGAAAATTTGTCCAGATATCGTTGACCACTGGCAGGGGGGTAATGTGGCGGCTACTTCCTATGCTCGTCAACAGAGGGACATTACGACAACACCTTTCCCGCTACTACCTGAATCTTCCTCTGTTTGTATATATACCGTCCTAAACTGTCATTACGACATCCCGACGAAACGCTTCCTTCTCCTTTTTCCTCCTCTCACACACTTTACAGCCGCCATACTGATTCTGGCCGGTGCCAGTTCAACACGGTGGGGCCAAGTGATGTCGATCGATAATAGCCGGACCGAATCCATCGACGGAGAAATTCGGCCTGTCCAACTAGCTTTCAACATAATTTTTATAAACACAGCACTGGTGTTTCACTGATTTATTATACGCCAACAATTCACACATTTATTTAGGTGGAAATATTTAATTTTATAAGAAAGCTTTAATCGAGTCCAGATTTCAGATTTTGTCAGATATAGATTAGTAAGATTGGTCAACAAATTTCGGCGGCTGAGGGGTTAATTTACTCAACATTTATTTAATCGTTTTGCAAGCGGCAAGTTTTCGGATTATGAAAAGATAGAAAAAGGAGAAGGAAGCGTTTCGTCCTAGGCCCGCTAGAGGCCTCGGTAGTAAAGCTATATAGCGGCCCCGTGCCTTAGACGCGGGATGTGGTAAGGCCGTGATGGGCACGGTAGGGGCCCCTCAAACGCATGCTTGTCCCACCAACCTCTCTTTCATGCGCGTGGCCTGTACACTGTTCGCGACGGGCGAAGCACTTCTTCCCTCTATGGTAACGACGGATGCTGGTGGAAGACAGTGGACGCTATGGTGGAGACGGTTTTGTCTCTACAGAGAAAAATGATATCCCTCGCGCATAATTGTCCCTTCGCAGATCCGTGTAGTGGACAATTATCGATGAAATACTGTATATCCCAGAAGCAGCTGTTCGTCGGAGGTACCATAGATTCGATCGATGAAGTTAGGCAAAGAAAGCGAGAAGACTGACGGTCGCAGCATTCCGCAAGGAACGACGCAACAGCCCGACACGTGTAATGATTCGCAGCATCCGATGATGGCACTATCACACACCAATCACGTGCACCTCAGCACGGCCAGCTTGTTTTCCTTCGACCCGCTAATTCGGTTCGTGTTTATAGTTTGGGGGAGCTGGTTCATGAAATTCTTTGGCGCCTGTTTGATAGTAAACAAACCGAGTTAGAAACGCGACATGAATTTCGTGCACCAATCGGCACGTGTTCACAGCCGTTACTGTGCCACGATAAGGCTTACGAATCACGATCGATGGTGGGTTTGAATCGAACAGTGGATTTTCTGTTGGCCTTTCGTTGTTGCATCTCAGTTTATTCGTTTACTGCGCCGTTTTGACGGAACAGCACTATCTCAACAGTCTCATTTTACGATTTTCATACAGATGCGCGTCTTTAATAAATTTGTTGCTTAGAGGATTCATTTCCAATCACTATGATCTTCGCGTCAGTCATCAAGGACACTTTTCTGAACAACTCTAAAGAGGTTCTAGCTGTCGTTTATTGTTAATTGCAATGTTTTTAATTTTTTCCTGTAGAATAACGAGCCAGACTCGGGGCTAAGAGTTCAAGGATGTGTTCCTTTTTAAAACTGCCATTTAAAGTAGCCATCTTCAAACACTATGTACACTTCACATATATTGTCAAGGATGCTCTCCCAAACAACCCCACAGTGGTCCTAACCGTCCCTTATTGTTCAGTACATTTTTATTAATTTTTTTCCTGTGGAATAACAAGCCAGACTCGGGACTAACATTTCAAACGTACGTTCTTTTTTAAAATTGCCATCTAAAGCAACCATATTAAAAAATTATGACCTTCACATATGTTGTCAAGGACAGCCTCCCGAACACCGCCACAGAGGTCCCAAACGTCGCTTATTGTTCAGTACATTTTTATTAATTTTTTTCCTGTGGAATATCGACTTAGATTCGTGATGAAGATTTCAAACATGTGCTCCTTTTTAAAATTGCCATTTAAAGCAGGCATCTTCAAAAATGAATTGATCATCTTCAAATATGACCTTCACAAATGTTGTCAAGGATACTCTCCCGAACAACCCTACGGGGGTCCTAACCGTCCCTTATTGTTCAGTACATTTTTATTAATTTTTTTCCTGTGGAATATCGACTTAGATTCGTGATGAAGATTTCAAACATGTGCTCCTTTTTAAAATTGCCATTTCAAGTGGCCATCTTCGAACACTATGACCTTCACATATGTTGTCAAGGACACTCTCCCGAACAACACCACAGAGGCTCCAACCGTCGCTTATTGCCCATTAAAAAATTATGGAACGAGAAAGTGTAAATTCACGTTAAGACACACAATTATGTAAACGAATCTGGTCAGAAGCGCGACGTGAATTTCGTGCACCAATGGCCATTTCTGTACCCCGATAAGGCTTATAAATTACGATCGATGGTGGGTTCGAATCGAAAAGGTGATTTTCAGTTGGTCTTTCGAATCGAGTTCGAAAGGAGGGGAGTTTCGTGAGAGCTGGCAAAATAATCGGGGAGAAACGGTCGATTAGAGACGTTGATTCGCCGGTGGTTCGCATAATTGATTATTACGTAAATTTCTGGCTCACGTGTTCTCGTCGACAGAGAGAGAGGGAGAGAAGGAGAGAGAGAGGGAGAGAAGGAGAGAGAGAGAGAGAGAGCACGGTACCACGAATACGACCGAACAAGCAGGAAACAGCGCATCGCCAGCAACAAGAGCAACGATTATTTACTCGCATTAGCGCCCACGCGCCGCGCAAAGCGACTTCAGAAGTTGAATGCGGACGAAATCGGATCGATTCGATTGATCGCTGACGACGACCAACCGAGATCGCCTCTTAAAAACGCATCTGTTACTCGACTTTCGACTGACCCAGTTTCCTTGTTTCCACACGATACTCCTAATTGGAGACTTAGGGGCAGAGATAGCCCGCGCCGAGATAAAACTAGCGATCTTTTAGAGACTCCTACTGATCTAGCTAGGTCTGCTTTAACGATGCGGCGATTCGGTCCACTTACTTAACTGTCTAGGTGTGCATATACGATCCTTGATTTCGTTAGATAAATACAAGATCGGCTCCAAATTAATAAGCCAATTTTATCCAAAATTTTTACGATCTCTCGAAATCAGAAATATTCAAACTATTATAATTTTTTTGTTTTTCAAAATTTTTTAATGAAACTTCTACCAACATATTCGCCACACTTTCCTGGTTAAAATGAGCCCAAACATGACACAATTCGAAGCCAGGCTACCGTGCTATCATCCAAACACTCGTGTCCCACAGATCCGTTCGGATAAAAGACATTTAATCTCTTTGTCTGTCACCAAAACATACTCCATCGTCAATTAGAAAAATAGATATGTATGTATAATCAGAAAAATTTTGATCAGAGAAATATTACAAATATGATGGTAAAAGTCTCCTAAAAGATTAATTAAAAATGAAAAAGTGTCGTCATTGCATTACCGTTGCCTCACCGATGTTATGTACCTAACCTATACATAATGACCATACACCTGTATATGATCCGAATTATATCGTGTTTGGTATCATTTTAATCAGAACAATGTCACAAATCTATTAGCAAACGTCTCATGAAAAAATAAGTAATAATAAAAAAGTTATTCCTTGGTAATGCATTGCGAGGACGCGCGAGCCTTTGAACTATGCCGCTGACTGCGACTCGCCGCGTCTCTTTCTTTCCCATACGCTATCCTTCCTCGCGCCGGAAACTTTAATCGTCGATTACACAAGTAAATATCATCGGAATTATATCATATTTGGTATGATTTTTATTAGAAAAATACCACAAATATGGTCATCGATATCCCATAAAAAATAATGATTAATAAAGAAGTTGGAAATTCGGATTAGGTATGTTTACATTTCTCGGTGACCGAGGACTCTCGAGCTCGGCTTTCCTTCTCTACGTTCGGCAAACCTCAAACAATGATACCCCTCGTTCATAATTGTCCCTCCGCAGACCCGTGTTGTGGACAATTATCGATGAAATACTGTATTTCCCTCCATATTTTCTTCGATTGAGCTTCTTACGACACGAAGAAGAATCGGAATCGTTTCCTGAGACCACAGCCGTCAGTCCGTTATCGTTCCCATTGACATCGATCGGGTCCGCAAAATGCGTTCGTTCATCTATGATCTAACCGCCCTTATCTTCAAGTTCCAGCGTGCATGCGGTATCTGGAGACCTCTTTTTCGTGCCGATTACGTTATTTATATGCGGTGATGGCACATTATCTATCTAGCTCAAAACTGCATGGCGTAGCACGCCATTTTCAGCAATCTAGTTTTACTTTGTTCAAAATTCAAATGTCTTCGTACAGTAAAAATAATGATTGCTTACAGTCAGTTAAATGTCCACATTATATTATAGTAAATTTCTCTTTCGCATTTTGTTCTCTTAGTTTTTTTTTTGTTAAATAATAGTGAGTTGACTTTAATGCACTGCAGCAGACTTCAAAAATAGAAATTGATCGGTTATTTCGCAATTAAAAATGCTCCGTCTTGAATCAGATCTAATTTTGAGAATCAAAAATTCAAATCACAAAAATTCTTTTTCGTCTGAATGTTAATGTGTTTTCACTGAGGAATCAACAACCAATGAATATGTATTATAATTACATGCAAAAAAATCAATGATCCATCTATAGTATTTCATCGTTAATTGTCGTGAACTTCTGAACGATAATTGTCGCCGAACAATCCCTCCTTCCGCGGGGTATATCCCGTGAGGGGCCGTGAAGCTCGAGACGCCTCGATCGCCGAGAAGTGTAACATAATACGGATCGAGTATATCGGTCAGAGCATTACTAATCCAATGACAAAACGTCTTTATCTTTTATTATTTTTTGATGGAACTTTCACTAACATATTCGTGGCATTTATTATTATCTAATGAAAATGATACCAAATATGATATAATTGCAATGATATTTGCTTCGCTGACCTTTTCTACGTTCAGCACAAGTCAAAGAATAGTATACTTGAACACGAAGTGTCGCCGGCCGGACCCGTGTTTGCGACTTTTAACGATTAAATACTGTATTGACAAATCGGGATCAACATTTATCAGATACTGATTCTCACGATTCTGTTAAGTAATGATTATTTTAAAAACTGGATAATTAATTTTTTTTTTTAGAATTTTGATTAATAAATTAATGTTTAATTTAATTGTTCTTTGAAAATTCGTATGTATTCGATTGCGTGTCACATTAGTACGGTAAATGAGTTTCATTATATTGAAAATTTCCGGAAACAGCTACAATTTAGTAAAGCTATCGTCGTCGCCGCGACGCTTTAGCAATATTGTCTTCTGTTGGTCGTTTTATCGAGCAACAGGGCGGATTCGTATTGTTTGTCACGCTTCTACGAGGACCGTGCAATTTTATCAGCCACGGCCGACTGTCACACGAGTTGCACACCCGCTTATCGACTCGTCGTTTCGTTTCCCTCCGCGATTACGCTTACAATTAGCTTGATTGCCAATTATCTCCGGACCTCCATTCGATACTTTATTGCAGCCCGATGCAAGCTGTTTTGTTTAGGACAAAAGGAAATCGCAGAACGGACCTCTTTCGAGGGTCAACGTTACCACGAACGTGTATTTTCGATAGTCTAACGCGACCCTCTTCAATGGATTGCGTTGGATGGCCGTCGGAAATTGTGGAGCGAAATTTTACAACAAACATTGTTAAGGCTTCGAAAACAGTTCGATTTACGGCCTAGTGGCGGAGGATTTTTAGTATACTTGCAATTTAGTTGTTAAGCCAAAACAGATGTAACTCGGACTAGGACACCGAAGATTGTTTTACGGCTTCCAGTTGGCACCCACGTGCATCTCGGGTCTCCTAGCCTTCGAGCAATAAAACAATAAGCTCGTACAGCGCCAGGTAAACAGCGGTAAGACGAGCGAGCCACCCTAACGGGCCTTGCCGTCAGAAACCCCCCACAAGGAAAATTCGCCAGTTTCCTCGCTCCTTGGGCCCGTCCGTAGCGGCCATCTTCTACCCCCACAAGGCTTGTAGTGGGTGGTAACTAGTAAATTCGAAAAGGGCATGGCCCAAATTCCTCTTGATGCCAATAGGCTAATAGTTAGATCCTCCCACAAACCGATTTGTATATAAGCGCGACACACTTATCCACAGTGTGATTCATAAAGTCCGACTCATGTGAAGCATATTGTAAATGCACACATTCTTAGTCCACGTAGTTGTCCGCGTTTTCTACCAACCTATTACAGTCCACTTATACAATCATACATCTCGACAGGACTTCATATTCGGTGGAGTTCCTCCGCGTTGTTCGATCGTCGCTAACCTAATTGCCGCTAAACTAAACACTATATTAAGAGATTACTCTTTGACCAAGAGGAACAATTAAACTTAAACGAAGCTGGGAAAAAATCATTCTGATAGGTCATTGGTACTTTTTCCAAATAACCCGCTATACATGGTGGAAATTACAAAGCGTTTCAGACGAATATCCCGAAAAATATTGATTAGTGGGACTTTTATATTTCCCGGTGGACACTCCAAGGTGGTTGAAGGTCAACTTTCTTTTTCTAAATGGAATGATATGTTTTTGTTATCCACCATCGAATAGTGCGTTTTAAGATGAGTTCAATTACCTATGACTCAAAGTCATTCAAGGTCAAACTTGCAGGGAAATGCAGAAAAGGTGTGATCGTTTTATTTGTACTTCAGTTTAGTATGTGTTCGAAATGAGTACCTCTTACTTCAATGCACTTAACAATTCTTTGTTTAAATGATTCTCTAACTTTGCTCAACAGTTCAACATTTATCTTAGCACAAGCTTCGCGTAATCCGACTTTCTTGTTTTCACGTGTCGTAGGCTTAATGGACATTACGCAGTTTTTCAGCACAGGACCTGAACGGAGAAAACGCTGTTCTAGTCTTTCAAACGCCATATGCGATTTTGATGGTCGATCTGGGATAGCGTTGTGCATACAAATTAGCAGCCTTTCTATAATTTTTCCTGCATTCACCCAGTACCATAAACATATCGAAACAATTTTGATACATTTCCATTTTCACCACTTATTTAAGTACTATCGTTCAGCGAAGGATACCTTAGCACGAATAGTAATAAAAATAAACTGACTGTTTTTTTTCATTGATAATGACTTTGAAGTTGTCCTGAGTAATACTGATATTGAACGTATGTTATTGTTTTGGTGTGAAAGTTCGAAGGCACGAACTAAAGTACAAATAAAACGATCACACCTTTTCTGCATTTCCCTGCAAGTTTGACCTTGAATGACCTTGAGTCATAGGTAATCGAACTCATCTTAAAACGCACTATTCGATAGTGTATATCAAAAACATACCATTCCATTTAGAAAAAGAAAGTTGACCTTCACCTCACCTTGGGGTGTCCACCGGGAAAAATAAAAGTTCCACCACATGATGCCCCCCCCCCCGGTACTGAATAATTTTCATCTGAAACCTTGTTGCGTATAATCAATATTTTTTGAGATGTTCGTCTGTACCGCTTTATAATTTCCCACCCTGTATATTTTCTTCGATATTCTTGTAGAGCGTGAAAATACGAATCCAACGAGTACCATGACCATACCGTTACAATCATTCGATCTCGAGATACTTATATCTAGAAGTTTTGGGGGGCATCGGTTTGGATAACGGAAGTTCCATTAAATTCGTGGATTAATCGAGTACACCATGAACCAAACTGTATCGTGTTGAAACTCCTCCTAATCAGAAAAATTTCGTCAAAGTATAACCAAAAATAAATACAATTGGATGGATTAAATAAAAATTTAAAGACATGAATATTTCATGATTGAATGATCGAAACAGTATGGTTATTATAATCGTTGAATTCGTCTGTTTATGTTCTGGATCTAGGAGACAATGTAATACAATTTTCATTTAAAAAAAGACACAAGAGCGAAATCAAGTTGTTAATTAAATTTTCACTCGATGTTTCTTTTTTTTTATAATTCGCTGTTATTTTGCAATCGTCGCATACAGACGAGGAAGGGTTTTCTTGCAGACTTGCTGGCACGCTCGATCAATCATGATATCGAGATGTCTGGCTATTCGTAAACAGACTCCGATCAATTATACAAGCTCAATTTGTCGAAAGTATTGCTGGAGCAACGAAATGTTTACGTAAACACGTAATCCTTCGGATAAAGTCTCTGAATCAGAGCTACGTCTCCATACTGCATTTTCTTTTTACCACGAAAACGCCAGAACGATGAATTCTAAACTTGCCAAGTCACGATTATTTAAATTAATAAACAAATATTACTTTGAAAAAAGAACCACAGTAATTACTGTGCTAATATGTTACCGTATACCCTATTAAGCAGTCCAGAAAATGTAGTATTTCGACCGCGAAATAAGAATACATACTTTGAGCATACTACTTTGCTCACATAATTAACAAATATTGGTTAACCATTAACGATTTCATTTGTGAAATTTTCTTGACTTGATTTGTGATATTTTTCTGATTAAAATGACACCAAACTCGATACAATTTGGATTGTAGTTGCTTGTTTAATCCACCAAAGAGCAGAACCTCTCTTATGCGAACGGATCTGTGAGACACGAGTATTTGGATAATAGAACAATTACCTACCTCCAAAGTATGTCATGCATGGGCTCATTTTAATCAGAAAAATGCCACAAATATGTTGATAAAAATTTTCCATAAAATAATTATGTTTACTTTAACGGTATTTTATTAAAAAAATTAATTCGCAATGTATATCGATAACGTTTAGGGAATCGAAAATTCACCGCACAAACACTTTTCGGAGCGATGTGTTCATAAAAAAAATTCGCCGTCTCTCGTCTCCTTGGAGGTCCACGCGTGTGCATTTCCTACGTGTGTGTAGCATGCGAAAGATAAGCATGATCGTTAGTTTGCACGTGTTCCCAGCGCTCGCAAACGTGTGCGTACTTCTGATACGTGACATCATCTTTGCGACGCGCCTCTCCAAACGGGAAACAGTGAACGCTGCCAAGGCCTGCTATGAAATTCATCAGGCCACCATAAAACTCTGTAATTCAGTGAGCACGCGTGCCGCTACGGTGATAAACCAAGCGCCTCTCGTACGAATCCTTCGCGAAACGGTAAACAATGAAGATAGAAAAACAATTCATGAAAGAAACTGTCGCTCAAATGCAACCATTCTAACCACTGACTATCGACGATCGAGACAGGTCCGGAACAAATCGGCTGCTTCACAATTCCTGCATCTTTCGAAAACACGCAGGGAATTGTTTAATCTATCCAACTTGTTTATTCTTGGTTCTACTTTCACGAAACGTTTGCCAACAGATTCCTGACATTTTTCTGATTAAAAAGAGTCCAAACACGATACAATTCGGATTGTGTTTGCTTAATTAATCTACGATTTAATAGAACCTCCTTAATCCAAACCGATGCTGTCCAAAATTCTCGATATAAATATCTCGAGATGGAATGATCGTAATGGTAGGGTCATGGTACTCGTTGAATCAGTCTTTTCATGCTCTACAAGAATATCGAAGAAAATATATAGGGTGTCGTACAAAAATGTATCAACCACTTTAGAAAATTCTTAGTCTCCATTTTAACTTCAATTTTCATAATCGAACATTGGATATCATCTATGTACATTATTAAATAAAACACAAGATTTATTAACTTTTCAATGAATTGTATAAATCGTTCGGTACAAATCATATTCACTTCTACTATGCTGAAGAGATAACCGACGAAAATAGAGTCTTATCAAGGTAAATCGGATCTGGTGGACATAGTTGCCTTTTGTTCTGCCGCGTGTTCTGCCATCACGTTCTACTTCGAGCTTCTCTCATTGTAGGAAAATGCGTTCTTCCTTCGCGCAATGAAAATCCTCCTAACCGGTAGAACTGCTTGCAAATTGTCCATTTGCTAAGAAGAAGAACTTCACAGTTTAAACGAATCATTTCTCTCTATAAATATAATTATAAATATTAATATAAAAAGTATAAATTTTCTATCGCATAATGAAAGTTTTTTTTAAGGTGAACAGAGGTTTAAACGAATCATCTCTCTCTCTCTCTCTAATTCTCTCTCTCTCTTTGTTGAACAGTGTACAATATCGTTGCTGGCTTCTGTTTCTGGTGCAACAAAACTGGCAACGCGACACACGCAAGTTGCAGCATTCCGAACAGAAGTAATTGGTCTAATCCGTTTAACGTGGCGTTATGCAAACCGGATGCCAGCCGGTTAGTTAATTAATACGTTTCGCTCCGAAAGTGGAAACATTTTCCTCGTTCTCGCGCGACTTTAAAGGTTACGGTTACCTAGAGACTTCAAAAATTGTTTATTGCCGGAGCTTCGTAATATTCAGTATTTTCATTGAGAAGGTGAACCAATTGTGATAAACATCGTCACGCGAAGAACAAATGCGGCAATAATCGCGTGGAACTCGCATGAACACTATTCCTATTCTGGTCGTCCTCTACGACTTCGTTAGCAGCAAAAACCAATCAACGTTTTCACAAATCCAATCTGATGCAACAACAAAGTGTTGCTGAACAGGAAGTGCTTGTGATCGTAAATGTGGATCGTATAAATCTACAGCGTCTTTGGTGACAATAAAAACTATCTTAAGTTAATGCAGATGTCGTAATACCAGCGGAAATATTCCGTTTCTCGAAGATAAGAAGGAATATTTAAATTCTCGTGATTTCTTTAATGAAACATTCGCCAATATATTCGTCGTATTTTCCCAATTCAAATGAGTCCAAACACGACACAAGTCGGATCTCGTTTGCTTGTTTAATCCACGATTTAATAGAACCTCTGCTATCCGAATCGATGATGTCCGACTTCTTCATTACTAAATACAGATTTTGTATAGAACTTTGTGTATAATTGAAAATAGTAATAGAGGTGCAGTTAAATTTATATAAAATTTAAATTTTTATTTAAAAAATTTAGGGGGTTGAAACGGCCAATATCATGCAAATTGTATCATGTTTGGACACTTTTTAACCAGAAAAAGTAAAATGTGACGAATATAACAGCAGTTGTTTCATAAAAAGACAATTAAGTCTCTGTGGAAAAAAAAATTGCACGTTTCTATAGCATGTATCGAGACATTCCTGTTTTCAGATTCGCGCGTATTTGCCGACGAGCTCTTATCGCGTCCGGGTCGAATAAATCACACGTTTGTCTCCATTATCTGTCCCGAACTTGTTTTCACGGTGTCTGATTGACGGCACCAGACGGTTATTGGCACTGCGGAAAATCGAACGTGAAAATCCCCGATATTTATTGAACCCTATCTCTCGTCGAGAGTTTTCGGTGACGGCGGCGGGCGGGTGGGGGGGAAGGGGATGAAGAGGAGGGCGTGCGTTGCCATTAAAAATCGACGGGCAATAGTACAAAGTGCTTTAAATAACCTCGTCTCCCGGCAGTTACGTAAAAAGATAATCTCTCATGAGTAAAGTGGGTTGCCGTCCCGTTATCTTTTATGTAATAATATTGCCGGTCGCGTTCTCGATCGAATAGGCTAGCTTCTATCGGTCCCGAAGTACGTATCACGGGACGCACACGCCTCGCTGTACATATTTGTAGATTATAACTGATTTACCCCCATGGAGGACACACACATTCCGCACCCACAACGCCGATTAATGACACCGAACGAACGACGAAAATCTCTTTGCCGTGCGCACGATTATCTTGTTATTTTTTCGCGTTCCGCTGTTGACACGCTCGCTACCATCGTCTGGTCCGCTAACAGTGTTACCGTGAGCTTAAAACAAATTTTACCGAGAGACGGATCTTCTGTCGGAACCTTTGACGATAGTATATTGGGTGACCTTGGTGTAATAGCTACAGAGTACCTCGTATCAAGAATATTATTTAATATTCAGCATATCGCTGTTGATCGAATGACTGGTTCGTCTGATTCTATATTTTATATTTGTTGAAATTATAAAAATGCTTCCGTGGGGATTGATTCAATAGATTTTTTGATTTAAGTATAGTATCTTATTTATTGTTTGGTATTCTTGTAGATCATGAAAAGGCGAGTCCAATGAGTACAATGATTACATTTTTATCATTGTTCAATCTCGAAGTATTCGTGTCTGAATGATGAAATTAAACTTGATCTCTACCATAACTGTTACGAGTTAGTTTCAGAATGTTCTTATACAGGGTGTCCCAAAAATGTCTCGCTTCCTTCAAAGGGGAGGTTCCTGAGGCCATTTGAAGCGACATTTTCCTTTGCAAAAATGGCCGTTTCGGCTTTGTTAAGGAGTTATTAACGAAAAACACGGACCAATCAGAGCGCGACCTAGAGGCGTATTGGCAGAGACGGCCGCGCGCGACAGAAGTCGAGCGATGGTGATACACCGCGGTCGAAAGCAAGGAACAAACAAGGGGCCGCGCGCCTCCGTAATATCGCGGTGCAGCGTTCGCTTTAAATAATTTTAATTCCGTCAATTTTAAAGCGCCTGCCTTTTCTAAAATAGGTCCGTAAAGACGAGACTTGGAGCTGTCACCACGTTTTTTTCGAATTTTTAAAAAAGTCCCGGCTATAGGAAAATTGCATTTGTTTAAAACATTTTCAAAATAAATGGTGAAAAAACCATTTTTTCCAAATGGAAATATTTTCAATAGATACTCTTCCGTGTTCACTATAAGCTCCTAAAAACTCATTTTCCTCGGTACGTTAGTTCTAGTGTTATAATTTAATGAAAAAAAAGTTCTTTACACGTCTGTAAAACTAACATTTTTTAACTTTTACTAAAGACTACAACATATTCAAATTTGAACTATCCGACATTGGACTCGAAAAATTTTCTTCTCTTGTTTGTTCCTTGGTTTCGACCGCGGTGTATCACCATCGCTCGACTTCTGTCGCGCGCGGCCGTCTCTGCCAATACGCCTCTAGGTCGCGCTCTGATTGGTCCGTGTTTTCCGTTAATAACTCCTTAACAAAGCCGAAACGGCAATTTTTGCAAAGGAAAATGTCGCTTCAAATTGCCTCAGGAACCTCCCCTTTGAAGGAAGCGAGACATTTTTGGGACACCCTGTACATTAACTAGAATATACAGGACGCACATCGCATCAAACACGTGTACACTATACGGAGGCAAGCCAACAAACGAACGAAGACGCGGGAGAAACAAAAACAACGCGATTCCAACTACACAACAGAAACACCAACACCACACGACGCGCGAATTTCAATCATTCCAAACAAAATAACCTTTCGGACATGGATATTTCAAGATCGAAAGAGTATGATACTCGTTGGATTCGTCTTTTCATGCTCTAGAATAATATTTAAGAAAAACTTTAATTATTACATAATTTTAATAAATATGACATAACATTTTTAAATTCTTCTAACTGTTTTTACAAGTTTGTACTTCAGCTAGTTGTCAAAATTCCCAAATGTTTACTAATGAAGCTAAAAAACATCGCTAATTCTAAATGACGCTAAAAATATAATAACCAATCGAAATTAGAGACGCTATAGTAAATTGTATATGCAAGTACATGTTGATTAGGAATTGCAGGCATTATTTAAATAAATACTGGAATTAGATTAGGCGGATGGTTTTTCCACTTCCGCTTGATGACTGATTTATATATACAGCTATAGAAAGTGAAAGTCCTGCACCGTGTGCACTATACTGTATATTAGACATGCGAATAGTAATTTACAATGTACAAAAGAAATTGCATAATAAACCGTAAGTAATGCCGTCTTGAAAAATATTACGATATACGGCCGAAATCTTTGCGGAAACGTTTAGTTACGCTAAATTTTATCATATCGTGGTTATATTGTAAAAAATATTTAATAATAATTTATTGCTGGAACGTTATACACATAGCTATCGAATGTATCATACATGGGATATTTATTCACGGAAGTTGCACGAAACGAGAACGCTATCTAATCTGCATGCATTAATATTTATTGTTGACAAAAATCAACAAGAAAAAGCGGATCTGCGGACTCTAGACTGGTACACAAGGTTTTATAGAAATACCATATTTTATACTATTTAATATACAATTCTAACATTATAACTTAACAATATTACAGTACTATTTACTACATTACTATATTGTTTACTATACTATTTACTACATTACTATACTATTTACTACATTACTATACTATATACTATACTATTTATTACATTACTAACTATGTACTATACTATTTACTATACCATTTACTATACTATCTACTATATTATATTACTATGCTATTTACTATACTATTATATTTAAATACTATTACTTACAAGACGCTATTTAAACACCATTCAAATACTATTACTTACAATGCTACTTAAATACTATTTACTTACTATAGTACTGAAATACTATTACTTACTATTACTATACTGTTACTTACTATTACTATACTATTTGAATACTATTACTATACTATTTGAATACTATTACTGTACTATTTAAATACTATTTAAATATTATTTAAATACTATTTAAATACTATTTAAATACTATTTAAATACTATTTAAATACTATTTAAATACTATTTAAATACTATTTAAATACTATTTAAATACTATTTAAATACTATTTAAATACTATTTAAATACTATTTAAATACTATTTAATTACTATTTAAATACTATTACTATACTATTTAAATACTATTTAAATACTATTACTATATTATTTAAATACTATTTAAATACTATTTAAATACTATTACTATATTATTTAAATACTATTTAAATACTATTACTATACTATTTAAATACTATTACTATACTATTTAAATACTATTTAAATACTATTCAAATACTTTTAAATACTATTTAAATACTATTTAAATGCTATTACTGTACTATTTAAATACTATTACTGTACTATTTAAATACTATTGAAATACTATGTATACTATTTGACTACTATTTAAATACCATTGTTTACTATACCAATATGCTATTTTTGCGCAATAATGTAGCCAATTCTAGCGGCCCTTCTTAATCTAGAGCCGCAGGAGTATATCTATATTTTATGAAAGAACAATGATTTTGCACGATTTCTGTTAGTGGTCGACATTACCCTCACTTCAGCAAGAGTTCCAAAAATGTTTCATTTTCATAGCATTACGTAATACATAGAAATTATTTTTCGTTGAGTTCTGCCATTTATCACATGCCACCTCATTAGTGTCCGTACAGATTAAGCAAAAATCCAACTGAACTTTTATTTCGAATTAGCTTTTAGGACGAAATATAAAACTGTGTACCACATTAGCACCCGTTCCACCAAATTCTTCTACAATTTCATAAAAGAATGTACTAGCTGCCGCACCAAGGTCTCGAATCCTATTTTGTCGTCACGTTGGTTTAACCATTCCGAAAATTGTTTCGCAAGTCGTGCATAAACAAGCCAAAGATAGCTCTCGGTGTTAGCTCACACGAAAAGGTAAAGATAGAACTCTCTCGTTTTGCCATCCATCGCGCACGGTCCTAATAATCAACCATGATTATTTTCGGATATGCCGCGCGCGCGGAAAGCCAACCAGAGAGTAGGATCTAACTCCATCGCGGATTCACCATAAACATTCTGCATCCTAACCAGCGATATATGACCAAACAAAACCTATTCGGCTCTACGTTTTGTTTATTGGAAAGCGTCCAATTCTTTTGGTGCTCGGTCTAGCAGTAAATTCTCACGTTATATCCGTGCATTCTATTCTCGACAGACCTGTGTAAACTCGCACCTGCATTTCGTACAGGTATACGCTAACATTCTCGCTGTATAGTTATCTCGAACGCATCCTGCTTGCGTTCAATGTTCACCGTAGGAACCGCAGATTATATTCACTGTGCAAACTTTTGTGCAAGGCACACGGGAATCGCGTGTTTGATCATTTTGTTACTAACTGGCAGAGCAAATATCTTTCTTTGATCAAACTTCAATGACAAAATTGACGCTCTGCGAGATTTTATTCATTTATGACAAAAATGGACAAACACCGAGAATATTCGGAGAATTTTAAATTGTCATAATTAGACTGCAAATTTTATGCGTTTATAGCAAACACGCGTATATGCAAATCTAATAAAATGATTCCACATTTTGATGTTATTATTGATTTATCATAAATTTTCTAGTTCAAGGTCATTTGTAGGTCATATTTCATCATTGAACTCGTCTTGACATCAGCTACAACACTGTGAAGTTAAAAATATATGGTGCAATTTGAAAATCATCGATGACCTTCAAAAGACCTTGAGCCAAATAAAATTACCATTCTTTCCTTAACGACTTTAACAAGATGTAAATTATAAATCGATGTTCTTAAATTCTTTTGATCCTCGTGCTGTTATAAATTTCATTTAAATA
Organism: Sphecodes monilicornis; assembly: GCA_913789915.3. Lineage (NCBI taxonomy): Eukaryota > Metazoa > Arthropoda > Insecta > Hymenoptera > Halictidae > Sphecodes > Sphecodes monilicornis. Next base: position 5,185,725 of record OU565301.1, on the reverse strand, counting down.
TTTTTATTATAAGTAGAATGCGAATTTTTTATGCAAAATAAAAATTGTCTGCTTCCGTTGCAAGAGACAAGAGTCAGATGAAAATAATACATTGGTGTTCTTAAATCATACTAATCACTCTACTGTTCTAAAATGCACCAATTTATTTTTGCTGTGAATGCATAAAATCTGCAGTCTAATTATAAATGTCTAATTTAATTTTCACAATACAAATGACCCGGAATTGTCCTTAATTATGTCACAAAAATTAAACAAGATAAACCACATACAGTAAAAACAATTCATTCTTTCGAGTCAAAATTCAAAATGATCATCATCTATACAGGGTGGGGCAATATCTTTGTCCACCTTGAATATTTCCGTTAATTGTAATAATATGAGAAAATGATATATACAAAAGTTGCAACGGTATAGAGGGGGAAATGTTGTGATGTAGATATTTTTTATGTGCGTGAAGACATTTCGGAGATTTTGAGGTCTCCTTGATTTCTTTAAATGAAAAGACCTACTTTTTGAATCATGAATCGATACAGTATTAAATTCTGCGTAAAAATGTATTTGACCTCTATATGTCCTACTGTAATAGTTATCAAGATAGTATCGAAATAATTTTCCATATGTTCTCACCATATTCAAGTTGAGGGACATCAGCTCGATAAACTTCCAGGCACATAGCAGTGATGCCAGATCGGTTAAATCCAGGGGAATACAATTTACCACCTCTCTAGTGACCAGAGTAACATGTGACACGTTGCGCGGCACGTCACGTGACCAATCTACTACGGTCTTAGTGGGGGACGTTGGAGTGTGCTCAGGTAGTGGAATGGGATAGTGGAAGGGGAAAAGGAGGAGAGGAAAATCCACCCAGTTTTGTGTGTTTCTGTCATCAGTGGCACATAGTGGGTACGTATGGAAAATAATATCTCGTTAACTATTACATTAGAACATACAGAGGTCAAATACATTTTTACGCAGAATTTGGTACTCTATCAATTCATGATGCAAAAAGTAGGTCTTTTCATTTAAAGAAATCAAGGAGACCTCGAAATCTCCGAAATGTCTTCACGCACATAAAAAATGTCTACATCACAACATTTCCCCCTCTATACCGTGCAACTTTTGTATATATCATTTTCTCATATTATTACAAGTAACGGAAATATTTAAGGTGAACAAAGTTATTGCCCCACCCTGTATATACGGGGTACTAATAAAAGCTGTTAACAAATTACAAGGCAAACTTATTGCGTCTTTTTTAATCGCCGTCCCATGAATCACTTAAGTCTCTAGTCCGTGTCACGGTGGTTCGAAACTAAAAAAAAAACAATGAGAAACCGTGACTCAAGTGACGAGGCCCGATGTTTTTAATTTGCGTTCTTAATCCACCGGCCGTATAAAGCGAACAATTCTTCATTGTATCGATCCGCATTAAACTGAAACAACATTAATTCGTCACGAGCACGCTATCGGTCCCTTTAATCTGACATCGATGACGTCCGACAAATGCGCGAGTTTTGTCGCGGAACTGTCGTTAAAGGGATACAAATCGCGTGGAAATCTCTCTCTCTCTCTCTCCCTCTCTCTCCCTCTCTCTCTCTCTCTCTCTCTCTCTCTCTCTCTCGCTCCGCTAGTTACGCATTAATCATCGAGATGGGAAAAAATGTTTACCGAAAAATGACCGATTGTCGTGACGATAAAACGGTGTATGGAGAATTTGTTCCGCGTGCGACGATCACCGACAATTATGCGAAACGATGAAAGAAGGTGATCTCATTAGACTGCGGATGTTTATGGAATTTTTCAATTTTTCTAGGCGCATTTTGAGAAAGCGAATAAAATCTTATTTTCGATGGTAGTAGTCAGGGGTTGAAATGGTTCTGAATATAACTGTTTGAAACAGTTATACAAAGTTAATGAATTTCTTCTATGAATTAATTTACTTAGTCTTTTAGTTAATTTATTTTATCTGTCCCTTGAAGGTCGGTTCCTCTCTAGCTCTTTTATTGAAACGTTTATATCTCGGTAACCGCAAAGGAAATGGTACGGCGAGGGGTTAAAATGCATCACTTTGGTACAATACAAAGCAATTTTACCGTAAAATTTATTACAGACATAAAATCGTTATTAAAAAATGAAAGACAGCAACATACTTTGCTATAAGTGCATTCCTTTGGTACAACAATTTTAACATACAATTTTAATATGTTTACAGATACAAAATTGTAGTTAAAGAATTAAGGACAGTAACATATTTTGCTAAATGGTTCTGGTACAGCAACATTGCGAGCCATTCTTCTCTAGAAAGCCTGCTAAAACAACGAAACCACTTCTCAGACAACTTTCTACAATGCCCTCCACCTCGATGCACCAATACGTATCCAATAGAATTAAAAAAAAAAAAAAGATCTGTTCCGTGAACAAACCTTAATTTAAAACTCATCAAGAGCAACAAGACCAGTTTCTTACTTGTTCCTATTGATCGGCGATCGGAGATCTACGGGGCAAGCAAAAAGACGAAAAAACTCGTGCAAAGGCTACAATATGGCAAGTTAACGATCCCATTTTCCCAAGTTTCGCGTGCCACTAATTCGCAGGAAGAACGGTTAAGGTGAAGTTTTGTAGTCACGGCCGATCAGCTGTCATTATTGTTGCCCCGGCTCGTGAAACCCTAATCGTCCGGGTTGCCATCTTATTGGCCAGTTAACGACCGGATTTCTAGCAATTGGTTCGATCATCCATGAAATCGCGTTCAATTTCTTCATCATGAACGCCTGTGTTCACTATGTCGGGACAAGCAATTCCTCAACTTCTTTTATTCTTTCGAGAAAAACGAGTTGCAATGAGTTTTGTTTTGCTTGGTTAATTAACAATTGCAACGATACGCACCGGATTCGCTGCTCTCGTGGTAACAGCACTTTCACTGGTATTTTTCCGACGATGGAATTATGCGATTCGAAGAAAAGAGTCGGACAGTGAGTCACGCGGTGTTTCATTGTGTACAATGCATTGTTGGGCTGAAGTAGCATAAACGCGGATAACAATCTCTTTTATCAAACCTGTATACGATGTTGCATAGGTAGTAACTTCAATATTACTTTTATTTTTCATGTTCATTCGCTTTGAAATTGTTGAATGTACAGACTCGTACCTAACCGATGGTAAAAATAATTGTTTAATAACGATCTGGTTATGCAGGGTGGTAGAAAAAGAAGAATAAAGTTTTTTTATAAGGTGCTTCGTTCTCGAGAAAATCAACTCCAACGATTTATCTAGCGTAATGTATGTACAGGGTGTTTCAGCTGAATTTTTCAATGTGACCTTATGGTTTTGAATATATATTATTGTAGAGCGTGAAAATACGAATCCAATGAGTATAATCATCATAGCATTACGATCATTCAATCCCGAGATATTCGTATTTGAAAGAAATAAACCTAACCTAAAATCCTGCCACCTTTCGAAAACGAATGTACCTCGAGATCGAGTAATCCGTAATGATCATGCTACTCGTTGGACTCCTCTTTCCGTACCCTCTAAGAATATCCAATCAGAATCATAAGTTTCGTTTCAAAAACTTCAGCTGAAACACCCTATACGCTACATAAATTTTTGGAATTGATTTTCTCAAAAACGGAACGCCGTATAAAAAAATTTTATTCTTTCTTCTCGTCGTATTTTTCCTCTTAGAATCACATAACACCCACTTTTACCAACTCCACATGATCGCGTTAATATTGTACCAATAAATTTTACGGATTCTCACAATCGGTGCACGATTTTCCATCTTTTTCCCTTCTGTTTTCGATTTGCCTGGCTCGACACGCGCTCCGGTTTTATAATCGCGATTAGGGGACCGTAAAATGACTATACAGGCGGCGCATGATTCATATGGGCGCGTCGGGAATAATTCCATCGTCTTCGCCCGCAATACTCGCGAATATTTCGTTTGCAACAATGTTCGTCTCCGGATTGTCATATTTAGCACCGGCCGTGTCGCGCCGGTTATAATTCAGTCCGGCGACGATGACACCGAGTAATAATACTAATACTAAAAAATGTTCACACTGGGTCATTCCATGCCAAATCGATCACTTTTTGTAAGATCACCATCGTCGATTTGGTTCTAAACGAAATATGTTATAGTCCATGTGAAATTAGGGGGAGTTTAAGTCATCATTTTGCCAGTTTCGAATATTTTTAGAAATGACAGGCCTACGAAATTTGCAATTTTTGCCCATTTTGGCGAAAACGGGCCTCGCTTACAAATTTTTATCTCGGGAACTGTTTGCGCGATTCAGCTAAATTTTTTTTCGTTTCATTCGGAAAGAATTGGGCTATTACAAAATAATTTGTTCAATCTGGACAATTAACTTTATAATGTCGAAAAATTTAAACAAATTTTTTGCTTATCTAACCCAGACCTATGACTCAAGGTCATTCAAGGTCAAACTTCCAGGGAAATGCAGAAAAGATGTGGTCGTTTTATTTGTACTTTAGTTCGTGTTTTTCGACCAAGATGCTTCCATTAGAAATTGTTAAATACATTTTTTCATTCAAGCACGTATTTATAAAAATTATACAAATTGCGAGAAATCAAAATAAATTCAGTGTGCAACTCGTATCAGTTATATTTTGAGGCCGGGTACGGTTAGTGTTACATAGAAATGGGTGTGGGCAAGTCTTTTGTTTATGCACAGTCGCGTTTTTGTATTTAACCCTTAGCACTCGAATGGCGACTCTGAGGCGCCACTAGAAATTGTTACACCATTATTCAGAATATTGTTTACATGATTAAATTTGTTTATATGTAATAAATTACTAAACATTTAAATATTGTATGAGGTACTATGGTAAAGGCACCAGTAGTTGACCAGTTTTTAGAAAAACATAAAAAATAAGGTTATTATAAGTTTTGCACTTTTGATGAAAGCGAACCTCGGATGACACAATATCTGTTGGTTCTATTTTAAAACAATTACATGCGAAGTGAAGTATGCATAGTAACAACGGACGTCTAAATTCATTAAGGTAAGTAATATACCGATATATTTCTATTTCCTTAACGTTTCTGTTAAGAACAGCTGTACGGTTCAGGTAAACAATCCATACGTTGTGAACATTTCGCGACTGAATTATTTACTTTTTAAATTCTCACAGCGTTTTATAAGTGATAAATGCATCGTTTCTGTTATTCTAACCTCAAAATAATAGTTTATTGAGTAGCCAAATTCTGAATACTGTTATTTGAACAATTTTCAGAAGTTGACCCCCCGATAAATCAACGTCAATTACTAACGTGACTCATATAAATTTATTTACGATTTATAATGTATCCATTTTACATCTAAGATTGTTAGGAGTACTAAACATAATTCTAAATTTTGTAGCATACTGTGTTTTAGAGGATGACCGCATGGTCAACTATTGATTGCTTCCACGGTCAAATATTGACTCGCAACGTCTACTCTGTTCCGGAATTGAATTTGTTATAGAATTGATTTGTTTCATTTCTTATTTTATCCTATAATTGTAATTTGTGCTGGTAATTGTTGAAACTAAATGATACTAAAATGATTTCTAACATTATTGCTTTAACCTTTTTTCTAGTATAAGTGGTCAACTACTAATGAACAGAAGGTCAATTACTAGGTTTTTCATTTTTAAGAGTCGTCAACTTCTGAAGCAATTACTGAATTTTTAAATATGTTTTTTTTAAATTTGTGTAACTAAACTTTTTTTAAAAAGTGGTCTTGCTACATAATTTAGAAGACTTAAAGAATGTCTTCAGGTATCGACTCTCGCTATTTGATGACAAAGCAAGTGGTTACTATTGTTCGCGTGGAAAACTTCTTTTAACTGGTCAACTACTGGTGCCTTTACCTTATGTCCTCAAAACTGGTCGAGGAACTAATCAATCTTCCCGATCTATTATTACACGCGTGTGTGTGTTGTCGTCTGTGACGCGGTGTTTTTCGAACGTCGCCGTTTTGGACTGATGCCGTGCAATATTTCAGCCGCATGAATTTCACATACACGAGTGGGATAATGAACACCTATGGTCCTACGAACGGAGATGCTCGTAATGCACCGCGGTGCATTGTGTAATGTAACAAACATACTCCTGCCGAGTGGAAAATAAACGCGGTAGGTGTTTCCTTGTTGTCGAGACTGCGTTTCAATTAAATCGGAAACGATCCGGGGGAAATTGTCCCCTTACACTTCATTTTCTTGCCGCTAGTGTTTGCTCCACTGAACAATTACTCTTTTATCTTGTATAAGGATAGAACATAATTATTCGCACATATACTATACCATACTACGAGGAAAAATACGTCGAAAACGAAGAACAACATTTTTTCATGCGACGTTTCGTTTTCGAGGAAATCAGCTAGTTTTATCTAGTATAATAAATGCGTGAAATGTTTCAGCCATATTTTTCAATGTAACCTTATAGTTTTGAATGGATATTATCGTAGAGCGTGAAAAGACGAATCCAATGAGTATAATCATCATAGCATTACGATCATTCAATCTCGAGATATTCGTATTTGAAAAAAATAAACCTGACCCAAAATCCTACCTTTCAAAGACGAATATCTCGAGATCCAGTAATCGTAATGGTATGATTATGGTACTCGGTGGACTCCTTTTGCCGTGCCCTCTATGAATATCCAATCAAACTCCTAAAATTGCTTTAAAAAAAATTCAGCTGAATTTTGGACCAGATTTTCTCGAGAACAGAGCGCCGTATGCAAAAACTTTATTCTTCTTTTTCGACGTATTTTTCCTCATAGAATCACATAACATCGACTTTTACCACTTTGCATAATCCCGTCTGTGTTAAACAATATTTTTTACCTGGTCACTATTAACATCAACACAAGAATGCATGTCGCTACACGAGCGTACATGTGTGAAATTTATTTCTAATAATTTACAACATGATTATCGTTCAGAGTGGTCCAAGAGACTGAATTGGAATCCGTCCATTAATACCGATTAAATTGGCATGAACGCAGTTCAAAGAAAATCTCAAAGTTTCACACAGCCTGCAGAATAGATAAAACGGATGCACGCAAGACACAAGCTCACCGGTTTACGTAAACTATTGTTTACTGCGGTGCATAGTCAACCTGTGCCAGTTTATCAAAATCCGAGCGCCACGTTTCCATTGTACGCAGTAAACGCATTTAGCGTGCCACGCAAGAATGTATCCGAAAGAGAAATCGCTAAATTTGTTGGTTGATGTAACAATTTTCAAGCCCGCGGATAAATAAACCTTGGCGAATGTAGGCCAGTGGCAAAAATCATCGACTCGAAATTGTGCTATCATGTGGACGCTTCGGGAACGTATTATTTCCACGGTCGTTGCGTCTCGGCGATTCGAATGTTGTTAGATTTTACAACGGCACTTTGTTGTAAAGCGTTGGCGTGCTCGTACATATATTTCGAACATTCATGGAGGTCGCCGTGCCTTAACGATCAGACGATTTTCTGTAAAACGCATTAAACTATAAGAATATATTAGGTCGTCCCATAAGTTCGTGCCGTATACTGTTTTACCATTTAAATTAATATTTGAAACATAGTTTCAAAGTCAACGAAAAAATATAACCACCTTCTCTACAACCTCGTCCCACTTTTTTGGTAAAGATATTCTACCGTCACTATAAAATTTCTGTGGTTTTTCATTAAAATACTTTTCAATCCGCGGCACGCATGGGACAACCTAATATTTATATGAACGTTTCAGGTTCGACATCCGGATTAAAATCACGAAAGGTCATTGTTTTCAATCCACTCGGATACTCCCAAAATCCGTGGAACAGTCGTTCGCCGTAAAATTATGTCACACCAACGCGAACCAACCGGAAGTCACGCTCGTAAACGTGTCAGAGAAATATATGGACGCCATCTGAAATTCTTTGTTTAGTCAGCGAGGTCATTGTTTCTGTTTAACACGATTATGGGCGTTGTAATATCTAGACTGAGGATATCTTCACGCACATGTCGATTTTTTTTTCAATTTTGTAAAACAGAGGACAATATATGTTGATGTTGCTGTTTCTTCGGTGGGAATAGTGGAACACCTTGAACGTGCACGTAGAGCGTTATTTTCAGGCAAACACATGACCTTGGACAATGACACTGGTCAAATTCATTGTTTAACACTAAACCTACGGAACCTAATTGTAACTGGTATATGTCGCCTTATAAAAGTGACAACATTAAATTTATTTGTGCGGTTCGTATTATATGTGCTATTGTAAAACAGAGGACAATCTATGTTGATGTTGCTATTTCTTCGGTGGGAATGTTCGAACACCTTGAACGTGCACGTAGAGCCTGTTAATTTCAGGCAAACAAATGACCTTGGACAATGACACTGGTCAAATTTATTGTTTAACACTAAACCTACGGAACCTAAATGTAACTGGTATATGTCGCCTTATAAAAGTGACAACATTAAATTTATTTTTGCGGTTCGTATTATATGTGCTCTTGTAAAACAGAGGACATTCTATGTTGATGTTGCTGTTTCTTCGGTGGGAATGTTCGAACACCTTGAACGTGCACGTAGAGCCTGTTAATTTCAGGCAAACAAATGACCTTGGACAATGACACTGGTCAAATTCATTGTTTAACACTAAACCTACGGAACCTAAATGTAACTGGTATATGTCGCCTTATAAAAGTGACAACATTAAATTTATTTGTGCGGTTCGTATTATTCCAACCTCTCTTTCATACAGCGCGCACATTCGTTGCGTACGCTGATGTCTCTTGTCTTTGTTGCCCCATTGTACCGCGCTCGATGGAAGTGGACAGAGGGCGCTACGGTGTGGACGGTTTTGCCTCAATTGAGGCAAAATTGCCCACCACTGCGCTAGACAAACCTTTGAAGTTGATTTTCTCGAATGCGAAGCGGCATATAAAAAAATTTTATTCTTCTTTCTCGACGTATTTTTTCTCGTAGAATCATCTAACATTGAATTCTTCCACCTTGCATAACCAGATCGTTATTACACAATGATTTTCACCACCAGTTTCGTCTGTACATCCAACAACTTTAAAAGATTGTATGTATTATTGAGTATCATATGAAGGCAGTTCCCCATTGAAACAACTTCGCAAGTTCATCTATCGCTAAAAGAATTCATAAAATAAGAATCATGTTTTTCCAAGCTTGCTGGCTCATTAGCAGAGATCCGCGATAATTTTCCTCGTCAACAAAGACACTGATCCGACATCGTGAGGGGGATAAGTCATGTTGGTCTGGGATTAATCTATCGTCTGGATCGAAATAAGGTTGAGGACCTCTCGAACCGTCTACGCATTTCGCGATTTGCCGATACGACTTCCTGTTGTTTTCCATGGATACGATAATCATTCCCGAATCGGTTCAAGACCGGCGCTCGTTCTGTGGCGATCGAATTAGGCCAGTCGCAAAATAGCTGCACCCCGGATACGTTTAGAACGTGTTTTTGAGTAGTGTTGTTCTCTTCGCGGCCATCGCAGGGGCCATGTTTTCGCCGCTCGTGTCTTCGCGCCGCACGTGCGATATTCTTCAGGCTCTCGACACGCATTATCACGCGGCAGCTCCGTGGTATAGTACCGCGCCACAGTATACACAGTATACAGTATTTACACGGTGTATAGTCTTCGCCGTGTCACGCGCTCTCCCGCGAACTTACCGCGAAATTATGGCGAACTACGCCGGGAACATTATTTATCGATCATGATCGCACGATGTCTCTTTCACGACAGCGTAATATTTGATGGACAATGTATAGATCGCGGGTCGTCTTTATACAAAATGAAAACTTTATAAATCGACTGTAAGAAATAGAAGTAAAATAAAAAATGTATTTTCCCTATGAATAATTCCAATCAGTCGCAAAATAGTACAGTAATATTCAAAAATTGTTTAATGTCTTCAGAGTTTCGAATCGAAACAGTTCAATTTTGTTATGAATGCAATAGAACAGAGGAATTGTTTTTATAACAATAATTAATGTGAAGTGTACCACGGGCAGGGAATGTTCAGTCAAAATGAATGAATAAATGATTGATGAGGGATTTTATCCAAATTTGTTCATTGCTGAGGAATGGCTTTCCTCAAATGTATGTTGATTGATGCCTTCCTAGAACATTTTCTTATATCCCAGATAGCACTCGGACGTCCAATGTACGTCCGTACCGGACGTACGATATGTCCGATATATGTCCCAGGTATGTCCGACAGAGGTCCCAGTTACATCCAAGTACGTACATAGGACGTCCCGCGCGGACGTTAATTGGACGTTTGTCGGACATATAAAAGCGTGTTTGCACCTTAAAAAATTTTCTAAATATGTAAACATTGATTTAAAAAAATTCTACAAAAATACCATTGATTATCACATAGCTAGAAAAAGAGGAATTGATCAAATAAAAAAGAGTGGACTTATGCCGGGCGCGAATCTAGTATAAGCATATTAACAGTCGAGCGCCTAACGCGCTGACCAAACCGAGTTCTTGTTAACACGATTAATATTTTCAGATACTATGCGCGCTGATGTACGAGGTAATCGTAATACTAATCAAGTTAATTTCATTTTTCAACTATTTCTGTGAAATGTTCAAGTTTATCAGTGTCCAATAGACTTACAGAATAAATAAAATCTAACAATTTGAAGATTAGCTCATTTTTTCACGGAAGAAACGTCGAAAAATTAGTTTTTTCAAACAACGGCGCCGCGAACTTAAAAATCTGAAAAAATTCATAAACTATATTTTGAGTATAATAATAGAAACACAATATAGCATCCGAAAACGTACGAAATAATCTAAGTCCCAGGTCCCTGGCAAGTACGAAATAATCTAAGTCCCACGTCCGTGGTACGTCCGAAATTTATGTCCGAGGGATGTCCCACGGACGTAAAAACGGATATCCATGGGACATCCGAAATTTTGTTCCAAGGGACGTCCCACGGACGTACACGACGGACATTGGACGTATCGGACGTAAAACGGACGTCCTATGGACGTACGGTGCTATCTGGGTTATATATTGGTTCTGACTGAAACAGTTATGAAGAACCGAAATGATGTTGTAACTGTTATGAGAATATCGGTCCTCGCTTATATCGGATACAGTTACGGTTCTTGAGAACCGATATTATAACGGTTCTATAACTGTTATTTTTAGGTTCTAGATTTCGGTTTCGGTTTCGGTTCTTCAGACTTCAGAACCTATAATATGTCCCGTAAAAAACGGATGTCCATAGGACGTCCGAAATTTATGTCCGAGGGATGTCCCACGGACGTAAAAACGGATGTCCATGGGACGTCCGAAATTTATGTCCGAGGGATGTCCCACGGACGTAAAAACGGATGTCCATGGGACGTCCGAAATTTATGTCCGAGGGATGTCCCACCGACTTAAAAAACGGATATCCATGGGACATCCGAAATTTTGATCCAAGGGATGTCCGACGGACGTACACTGGACGTATCGGACGTAAAACGGACGTCCTATGGACGTACGGTGCTATCTGGGATTGTACAATTTTGCGGTGTGGTATTTTGCACATCGAAACACAGAGACATATGTAACAGTAAAAAATGTTCGTTAACCCTTAATGTGTAACTATTTGTGGATTTAGATGAAATTTTACTATCTCGCTACGTTTCTGTTTACAATCTCGAATATGGATGGATGTCAAATATATTCATAAAATATTAAATATAATTTGATTGAACCATTTCTCAAACTGCATTTTGAAGGTCCACTGAAGGATTAAGAATTTCAGTGAGAATAGTTTTGCTGTCAACTGCAATAGAATACAGAAGTAGTATAGGTGCGTATATTAGAAACGATTTCACGCGGTTTACGAGCCGCCATTTTCTTGACATTGTAACCATTCTCGTAAGTACTGATTAAAAACCGATTCATGTTAATTTTACGATCGTAGGCACGCTCGAAGGTTACCAGATAAGTATTTTACACAATAAGAAACTTATTTATGTTGTTATTATATGACATGCTGAGCAAACAATTTTGCAAAAAGAAGATAGTCAAGTAATTGAAGGTTATGAGAATAGTATCCTACTACTACGTTGTATACACTACCATTTGTAACATAGACGTCCATAAATTAGACAAAGAAAAAACTAAAAGAATATTAAAACTGCTACAAGTGATCCAGTATATGTGAACAATTATAACTGAAAAACACTATTCAACTTTTCTGTTACTGCAATGCCATAATAATAGTATGAAACCTATCTCAAATAGTGCAAATTGTTTCCCTGGAGCTATTACCAGTGGCGCGTTATAACTACTTGGGGCCCCTGGGCAAATTAGAATTTCGGGGACCCTAACCTCAACTAAATAACTTTCATGTTAGAAAAAATAAAATAATGGTAAAACCATCTACATATTGATTATTGCATAAAAAGTGAAATAAATTCTCCTTTATTCATGAAAACCTTTTACATAAAAATACAAAATATTTGATTTGTGTTCAGGACCCACTTTTGCGTGGGGCCTCGGGAATTTGCCCATGTTGCCCATAGGGTAATACGCCACTGGCAATTACATGTAAGTGGGAACTATAACAACTCATACTTCTTCTCATACAGTTAATTCTCGCATACATAAGTCTTCCCCGCGAGACTTATTTATAAAACTATCTAATCACACCGCATGATAAAGTTAATCTTATTGTTAGTTCGTCGCTTTACACTTTTGCAATCGGCTCTTAATGATCCGCGCTAGAAAAAGCGCGTTATCACCAACATTGTTTACCACAGATATATTGTAAGATGTCCGTAATACAGACGTATGATCAATATGAATCAAATATATGTATATATCGAAGATGCTAGTATGATGTTGTCGATGTGAATGATGCTATCTACAGAGAACCGTCAATAATCAGATAGTGCGTCAATGAGTCTGACAATTTTCGATAGTACAAAACACTGAGACAAATCGAGCATCCTTTGCTAATCATTATAATATATCTAGAGTCAGTCTAAAAAATTTTGCACTCGTCAATATCGAGCAATATTAAATAAAACAAATGAATGCTCATGAGCAGATGTTTGGGCACTTTAAAACAAAATATTCAGTCATTTATTAGTTGTAAATAACTTTTTTGAGCTCTAAACTGCATTGTCGCTTTAATTATTGCTGAAATACAATATCATTAACACATCTATTAACCCTTAGCACTCGAGTGGTGACTCTGGGGCACCACTAAAAATTGCTATACCATTCTTCAAAATGATGTTTAAATTACTGAATTTGTATTTAATAATTTAGGTATTAAACATTTAATTATTGTACTAGGTATTATATCAGTTTCATATCTACAAAATGAAAAAAATCATACATAGAATGGAAATATTCTTGGTCGGAAAAAATATTTGGTATTGTAGTTAAAATAGCTCCGACTGCAAAGGGTTAATATTGAGCTATTGCTATTTCAGCTAATAAAAACAGATGATTATACATAATATTTGTATGTTACTATATTAGTATATTTGCAATACAGGCTGTCCCAAAATTGTTGTACTTCCTCGAAAGGGGTGATTCCTGAGGTCACTTGAAATAACTTTTTCCTTTGCGAAAATGTTCTCCACAGCTTTGTTACGGAGTTATTAAACGAAAAACACGGGTCAATCAGAGCGCAGCTACAGTGGGTGGTTTCTGGTTCGGCGACAGGTCCTGCTGAGCATGGCGTTGGCATTGGCTGAGCCGAAGTCTCAGACGCTCGTAGGTGCAGGCGTCCGCTGGAGGCGCTTTCTGATTGGTTCGTGTTTTTCGTTAATATCTCCGTAAGAAAACTGCGGAGAATATTTTCGCAAAGGAAAAAATTATTTCAAGTGACTTCAGGAATCACCCATTTCAAGGAAGAACAATATTTTTGAGACACCCTGTATCCGTCTATTATTGTAGATAGCATACATGAATATGCAGGGTGTCCCACATAAATGGGAACACCTAAATATCTGTCTTATTTACAGTCCTATCAAAAAACTTCAAAGAACAAAGTGTTTTTTAATAAAATTTCAAGGTCACCGATGTTTTTTTAAATGGAATAGTATATTTTTCTTACGATAGCATGATAGACAGTACAAAACTGAATTTAGTGGATACCACCTTTTTGACCTTGAAATGACCTTGAGCAAGAATAATCATGTTGGAGCGGATAAAATGTGGAAGTTTAAAATTTACGTGTTTCAGCAAAGATTACGCGTTGCTTACGGCGGGTTGACGTTTACATATCATAATAAATGTTCGAAATGTTGACCATCCTCATTTATGCAATATTGCAATCTTGCATTAAATGATCTATAGGCATTGTCGATTTCCTGCGCGTAACGCTCATCCCGCACCCCTGCACTTCTGTAAAGGAGTCTACCGCCTTAATAATTTCATCAGAGGAGAAATCATATATTGACATCTTCAATTTTAAAAATTTTCCAACAATTTTGAATTTCATCTCCTCAATTTTGCTATAAATGCATAAAGATCCGCTGTCTAATAAATAATATAATATAAATATAAATAATAAGGCAATAATGGGCAAAGAATGCCTGGTATTTTTGTTGGAGCGCCGATTGGCATTAGTTTAGAGACGGAAGGAAATTAACATCAAGTGAATTATACAGAATTTAGTATATAATAACTTAAAAATATTCCATTATTAATAATAAAATAATTAATAATATGTACGCCCAAATTCGTGAAAACCGTTTCGAGAAAACCTTATACAACATTTATGGGTTTGGAATTAAACAAAATCTGATTATTTATTTGAATTCAGCACCTCAAAATCTATAAAACTGTACCATTTTTATTAATTTAATCTTAGAAGTAGCTTCAGAAATGATTTTTGTCCGCGTTTTTCGCGTTTCAACTCACTGTGCGCCGTACCCGATTCAATTACCCATTCAGGTATCATGAATAATCACGGTTCGGTGGTTCGCCAGTACAGTTAGTAGCCGAGAATTAGAAGTGTCGGTGTCCAGCGATCTGTCATTAGCATCGTAACGCGCCGGAAGGAACCACGGGCTATTAATTACGCATTGTCTCGCTCGTCCTGTAAACCGATCTACTTTCGCTGGCATGGAGAGACGAAAGTTGCTTTGCTGCTCCACTCTGCTTTGCTCTGCTCTGCTCGCACCCGCGCATACGCGCACACCGGCTATACAATCCGTCGGCCGGCTTACTATACTATATCGTTCGATAAACACTTTATTTCGGGTCGTGTCGAAACGTTGCGGTGGTGTGCCGCATGCCGTGCACCGACTAAAAATATACTACTCGGCCCTTACCCTCTCCTCCATGCCACTCTCACCGAAACTGCAATCGAAAATAACTTTTCGAAACACCTGGCACCCCGACGTTCTATTCTGCACCGTTCTACTCGATGTTTTCACACAAGGGGCGCACCTGTCCGACCAAATTCCTTGGGCCTACCACAGGAACATTTTTCCTTTCATCAGTTCGATTCACCTTTGTGCCCGGGGACCTTCATTACTTTTGAATCTGCGAGCCCTGATAGTTGGACCAATCATCATGGGACCTAAAACTTAGGGGATCTTCAGAAGATCTTTCGAGGATCTTGAGGAAGTTCTTAGCTGAGCCTTTTTTCGAGACTTCTTTTGTACAGCTTTCCACAACTCTGCACCTTTCTCCCCTGTTTTACGATAATTTGTAACAGTTTTCTAGCTATCTTTAATGTAAAACATATAATTTGTGTGTAACAAATTTTCCAAAAATTGTCTACACTTAAACCGTGACAATTTCGTTAAAAACTGATGAATTTACACTTAGTTTATAACTAGAAGCTTCCAGTTTTATAATCCATCGTTCATCTTCTTCGAAGTAATCCTTCTTTTTTTATTATTGTCTGTGAAAACTTTGAAAATTTTATTTCGTGACTGAAAACACTATAGATTTGAAGATTCAAGCTTGCAACGACATACTTTCAAAATGTAAGTACGACTTTTTGTAGCCGTTTTATATTGAACTTTGAACGAGAGGTGTGCCGCCATCTTTAAAGAAGTGCAGGTTACACCCTGAGGGCTTCGCACGACCGGACTTATGCTCCGTTTAACGGTGAAAACAAAATCGTAGATCAATCTTTTTTTCAATTGTTCAAATCTATGGTGGATTCGGTCCGGAGAAAAATTTATTTACGATTCTACACACGCTTTGTCTTAATTTAATTGAATTCTTGTCGATCTTTCATTCAAAGTTCTATAACTCGACCGAGAAAAATCGTAGATCAACTTTGAAGGTCTCGTTGCGAAAATTCATACGCGACAAAAATTTGTTTATGTTTACACCGAGGTTTGAATTTGTAGCATTTTTCTTTTTTTTAGGAAAAATGGTCCCCAGGTTTTTCAACTAGAACGTCATGGAAAAATATCTTAGAGGAAAATGGAACACTGCTGTGCTATAGTAAAGACTTCGAGCTTTAAACCTTAGCACTCGAATGGCGACTCTGAGGCGCCACTACAAATTGCTACACCATTAATCAGAATATTGTTTACATGATTCAATTTGTTTATATGTACTAAATTACTAAACATTTAATTATTGTATGAGGTACTATATCAGTTTCGTACGCATATAATGAAAACAACTTATGTACGATGGAAATATTCTAGGTTAGAAGATATTTTTGGTTTTTTAGTTGAAATAGCTTCGAGTGCAAAGGGTTAAAATGAGTTCAGTCTCATGGTTTTACTATGTTTTTTAATGAAAAAATGATCACAGTTTAAATATCGATAGTTTTTCGAGAATCTGAAATGTGGTGTTTCAATACTTTTTTTTATCTGTATATGTGTATAGTGTGTACGTGTGATTAACCCGTCGCCTGCCAGTCTATCGATTCCGATAAGATTACGAACGGAAATGATTTCCATTATTTATACTTAACACGGTGCCGGGAGAGCAGTGAAACGAAACGGGAAAAATACCGGCGTTACTCGTGCAAAAATGCGGCATATCGCACACTTTTTTTAATCAGACAAGTTTCCTTCGAGCTTCTGTGTACGATATGTGCAACGCTAGGACAGATATGGAGAGGTTCTTAAATATTGACGCAAGAAAAGAAGAAATGGATATCGCCCAACGTGGGGCTCGAACCCACGACCCTGAGATTAAGAGTCTCGTGTTCTACTTCTTTCCTTTTTATCGTGTTCATTGGCATAAATTAATATAGTCTTGCATTGATAGGTGCGCAACAAACATAAACAAAATTCCACACGGTATTGCGATGGTTGTCTACTTGTCTCCTAGATCCTTTGGTTATACATCCCTTGGTTGGTGGATGCGTGGCGAAGGAACTAGATAACGACTAGTTACTTAAAATAAATGTAGTGCTCAAAAGGGATAGTGGTAGGCGCGTGGGGGGAAAATTGATATTAAAAACCCCTGAGTCAGTTTTTGTTTATATGTATTTCTTAAAATTAAATTAAATTTAACTTAGTACTAATTTTTATTTACACTATTTAGATCTGGCAGTCGTGCCTCAAGGACTACAGTGAATTCTCGATAATTGTCCCGAATATCTGGCCCGTAATTGTCCCTGTATTTTCCCCACTACCGCGGGGTATACCCCGTGAGGGGCCAAGAGGCCTCGGTCGCCTGGGAGTGTAACATAATACGAGTATGTCGGTGGGAGACCATAAGACTACTATTAACCAATAACAAAACTTCTTGATTTTTCATTATTTTTTTTTTACGGGACTTTCACAAACATATAACAAATATAATATAATTCTGAGAATATTTACTTGTGTAATGAATAGACTGCGGATTTTATGCATTTATGATAAAACTGGGTAGGTGCAATTTGAAGGTTTACGAAGATTGCACAAATTTAAAAGCAGCGATGTATTGTTTGTTGCTTTTTGAAGTGATTAAAGAAGGAAATGCAGCTTTTTGGAGTGATTACTTTTGGAGTGGTTCCACCTTCTCGCAAGCGATGTATACAATTTTTATTTTGCATAAAGATCCGCAGTCTAGTAACGAACCATGAAAGTTTCGGGCGCAAAGAAAGACAGCGTATAGAAAAGGAAGAGACGCCGGATAGTCGTGACCGCCGACACAGTTCAAAGGCCTTCGACTCTTAGCGTCCGAAACATTTATCGTTTATTACACAAGTAAATATTATCAGAATTATATCATATTTAGTATCATTTTCATTAGAAAAATACCAGGAATGTGTTGGCGAAAGTCCCATAAAAAGATAATGAAAAATAAAGAAGTTTAGTTATTGGATTAGTAGTGGTCTCACACCGATACCGTATTGTGTTACATTTCTCGGCAACCGAGGACTCTCGAGTTTCGGTGACCATCTCGACCTTCAGCAGAGGTTGAAAAATCATATCTTTTGCACGATAATTGTCCCTGGATGGACCCGTGCTTTGGACAATTATCGAGAATTCACTGTATTTATATCACTGCTGGATTTCGTAGTCACTTGTAACTAAGGATAAGCTAGGTCCTAGGCTGTCGCTGGAGTCTAGCTCTCAAATCACGTAGATTTTTTATGTGGACGCCGTCCGTACAATCACGTACATAATTATGTGCATAATTGTGTAATACAGTTAGGGGATAAAGCCGCGTTCTGCACCCTTGGAAATATAATTCCATTTTTAATTTAACCGGGGTTTTCGGCCCATTTGTGAAAAAGAAACGAGGTAGGCAGTAGTGAATATTAATTGTATTAAATTAAAAATGAAAAAAAAAATGATCGCCCAACGTGGGGCTCGAACCCACGACCCTGAGATTAAGAGTCTCATGCTCTACCGACTGAGCTAGCCGGGCAGTTGGAAGCATGTGGAACATTCTCAAAGAACTATTTCCTGCCAAGAGATCTTCAGTCCTACGGAACGATAATTCAGTATTAAACATCAATATTGTAGACTCTAGTTTCCTTAAACTGTCATCAATTATAGTGGAACGACGATTATTCCATTAATTGACTTCTCATTGTCTGATAACGTTATCTGAATTTCAAAGAGACCTTTAATTTCATTGAAGATTCATTTAATTTTAATACCATTTTATAGTAGCCATGTTTGGATTCATTCGTATCAAACATGCGACGTTAATTACGAAAATGGTATTATTTTTGAAATTTAAGATGGCGACATGACAAAATTAAAACTCTATGTAGGGGTGAATGGAGGGTTAAAAGGTTTTACGGAGAAACAATATCAATTTCCGAAAGCTAGTTAATTATAAATATGAACGTTTTAGTCAATTTACCTATTCTTTTGTTACAGGTAAGCCAACAATTCCAAGTACCAACCATAAACGATGCTTTTCGACGTAAGTAATTCATGAAATTGCATTCGTCTTTTCACTTGTTGTATCATGGAAAAATATATCTGACAAAAATGAACGATGTAGAGTCGAAGTAGAGGGTTTAAGCTTTAAAATGAGTGTAGGTTTAAACAACGACGAACTTAGTATCTTGAATTCCTCATGATCAAACCCGTAGACTAGTCTAAGACTCCAACGATCCTGTTGAAAGAGTCTGTCGCAAAGAAATTTAGTTCTCGCGGGACAGCGTTTGAGATGAATATTGTAAGAACTGTTTGCTTTGTCCGTTATTCATTATCCGATTCACAGATTCCGAACCGAAAAGGGCCTCGGCAAGGAGATTCATTTTTCGTCTTACATGGTAACCCCGACAGTGTTCCCTGTCTCTTTAATAAATAATGCGCCTTTGTAGGCGCTAATCCTATCAGTTGCTCGATCCCTTGCTGCGTGAGCTTGGCTTAGATCAGGCATCGGATAATACCGAGGCCATCAACACTGGTTATAGAATACATCAATAGGAGATTCAGTCCCTTACCGGTTACAAAAGGACTCATTTCTCATGTAACATTTAACAGATTCGGCGCGGAGACCTTATAAAGCTGCTAACTAGAAAGGGTGAGCCGTTCTTTGGCATCTTCTTTTCAATCTGAAGTTCTGATCTTCTGAGATTCAACACGTTGGCTGACACGTCGCGTCGCGCATAGTTAACACTAATTTTTAGATTAATTTTTACTGTAATGTATTGGAACGAATTCGTTTCATTAAGCTTCAAAAAAAAAAAAAAACTGCAAGAGGAATGTTGAACTCTGTCCGTGACCTTGAATGACCTTGAGTAATTATAGTCACTGAATTCGTAATGAAAAGGACTATCATTGTATGTGTTTAAAAAAGGGTGGTTCCATTTAAAAAAAAGTCAAGGTGACCTTGATATCTCTAAAAAAAATGACACAAAACAACATTTTTTTTGGCATCGTGTCAGCCCCGTTGTACCATTCAACTTTGTCCTTACCATATTTTACGTGTCTTTAGAAACAACAAAGATATTTGAGGTACAAGCGTTAGGTGACTCACCCTGTATATAAGCCATCCAAACAAGTTAATTCAGAGAGATAAAAATGAATAGTTTTTCATGGCGCTCGCAAAAGTAAATTGTACGAGTAGTAAATAAAGGCAAAATTAAAATTCCCAGTTGTTATACGACTTAAATATAACACGAGAAACACCATTATACTATAAAAATAAAGTGAGCCTAACATTATTTTGGCCACTGTATTCGCGGCACTCTTCCGAATAAAATGAGCCTAAACACGATACTGTTTGGGTTATAGTTACTCGTTTAATCTACGATAGAGTGGAACCTCGAGTATCCGAACTATCCCAGTCGAACGCTGTTAGACTTCGGCTGGAAATTTTTCTAAAAAAACCAGGCAACTATTTCGAATTAAGGTTTTGCGTACATATTTTCTATCATTTCGGTTATATAATACAATTTTTTGAACTCGTAATTCTGAAAATTGTAAGAGTTATAGTTTCCCCGAAAAGGAACAGTTATAGAACCGATCCATACTCTTAAATTGTT
Source organism: Sphecodes monilicornis (assembly GCA_913789915.3). Taxonomy (NCBI): domain Eukaryota; kingdom Metazoa; phylum Arthropoda; class Insecta; order Hymenoptera; family Halictidae; genus Sphecodes; species Sphecodes monilicornis. The sequence goes on along the minus strand of OU565301.1, from coordinate 5,164,807 downwards.
TTAATGGTATCCGCAGTACACTGATAATTTTTGGGATGTTTAATATAATTTTTAGGGCTATCGTAGGCTTCGAACGTATTTCTGTCATAGTGATTTGGTGTGAGGCTAGCATTAACCGCCTATATTTGCAATTCGCCGGTGCTGGCGCGTTTCCAAGGGATGCGAGCTAGCACGATGAGATTTTTAGAAACAGCCTGCTTCCCCTTCCTCATCCCAGCTATTTCTCTGTCTTTTGTGAGAGCCTGTGCATAGGTCGATGCACGATCATCGGGATTTCTGGGTTAATCACCGAGCTTTCCGACGTGCGCGCAGAATCGTGTTCTACGTTCTCGATTCTGTCTCGATAAACGCTTCGACCGTTCTTAGCTCCCACTTTCTCAAAATGATTCTGTTCGACTCGTATAGATCATCCCAAAAATCAAAACAATCTAGTAGATGTTACAATTTTTAGAAAATGCTCATACAAACGTATTGATGAGGTTCAGTCAAATAAAAATTCGACTTTTTCTTTAATTTTCTATTGCAATGGAACTTTTCAAAAATCTAACGAGTCATTTTTCTGAATGAAACTTTTTCCAACATATTAAATTGAGTCTAATTTATAAATGCGTCCAAGCATTACAAGATTCAAAGCTAGGTGACGATTATCCACACACTTGTGTTCTACTCGCAAAATTTAACTAAATTTAACTAAATTTTTACTATGAAGGCGTAATGTTTTAACATGTAATGTTCTTTTTTATTCAGATAACATGTATTTTTCTTGATTGCAATTGTAGTAAATGAAAAAGTACATTTGACTGTTCCTGGATTATGACCTTCAGATGACCTTGAACACCAATAATGCTGTAACGCAGTAAGAGTGAATGGCACATGTTGCCTTATAAAAATGACGAGATTGTATTTATTTAGATTGTGTACCATTTTTATTATAATGTCAGCTTTAGTGAGGGAATTTGTGCGATCATTTCCCAGGAACGCATTTCTATAATTTGAATAATTGTAAAAAGAAAAATTTATAACAATATCTAAATAATATAACAATATTTTTGAATTCTTCTAATGTCTTTTCATTCTTGTATTTTACCAATTCATTTCTGCCGAATTAAATACTTAACACTAGGTTTACGGAGCACTAAAATTGATTATTTTACATTGCTTTATAAAAATAATAAAATTGTATTTACTTAGATCCTCAGCGATTTTTATTGTAATATGTACACAAAAAATAAATCTATTTAATAATTCCTCACGAATTCCTCCTTACACTCTTAATAATCGTAAATAAAAAATTTTTGAATCCGTCATTTTGACGGGTCCCGTAAATCTAGTGTTAAGAAAAACTGCTAGAAGCTATCTGAAAGTAGAGATTTCAAGCTTTAAAATGAGACTAGCATGATCATTCTGTGATTATTCGTTGCAGAGTTATAGCAGTTTGAAGATGGAACATATGATCAGTTCGGATAATCGAGGTTCTAATATAACATGGATTAAACGAGCAAATTCGATCCAAACTATGTCGTGTTTAGGCTTGTTTCAATCAGAAAAGTGTTCCCGACATTCCACCGACGAACAATACTGTCGTCAATGTGTTCTCAAACATGTATCGTTGCATTTTTTAGTAATAAAGTATTCGCTAAAGGAGTACGCAGTTTTATTCATTATGATGTATATATGTGTTTGTCAACGTTTTGTTCGCGATTGTAAGCACAGAAAAAGGGAGTGAAAGCTCACGGCAAAGATTCTCCGCGTTCGTGCGTGACTTCTAATATTGAGAACTTGACACATCGGGAAGTTAGTGGCTCGTTGCCAAGAATCTTTGCTTCGGGGAAGCCCCCCACGCTCGTTCGCTGGACGACGACCCTGAATCACTCGTATCGTAATGCTCTATCCACAACAATATCACTTCCCTTCGATCGCGATTTCCGTTTAAGCTTGGATGGGCTGGAAAATCGATCCAGAAATTGTCATATAGTAAACTGTCGCTTACTACCAAACCACAAAATGTATAGATAGTGGCAGCTCACCTTGACTATCTAAAATTCTGCTGTGTCGTTGGGAATTTTTACTGTGATATTAGTAAAACTCTTCACTATATTCTCCATTTTGTCAGAATAAATGATATAAAATGACCGAGTTATTCGCTGCTTTTGTAACCTAACTCAGACCACATTGACTATCGAAAAATGTGCTGTCTTCGGGAATTTTGTTTAACCTAATTAATAAATGGAAAGTTCTGGGTTTTTGCGGTGATATTAACACAAATCTTAGCTGCATTCTCCATTTTTTTCACAACAAAAAATTTAAAAATGACCGAGTTATTCGCTGCTTTTGTAACCTAACTCAGACCACATTGACTATCGAAAAATGTGCTGTCTTCGGGAATTTTGTTTAACCTAATTAATAAATGAGAAATTCTGGGGTTTTGCACTGATATTAACACAAATCTTAGCTGCATTCTCCATTTTGTCAGAATAAATGATTTAAAAATGACCGAGTTATTCGCTACTTTTGTAACCTAACTCAGACCACCTTGACTATCGAAAAATGTGCTGTCTTCAGGAATTTTGTTTAACCTAATTAATAAATGGAAAATTCTGGGTTTCTGCGGTGATATTAACACAAATCTTAGCTGCATTCTCCATTTTTTTCACAACAAAAGATTTAAAAATGGTCGAGTTATTCGCTACTTTTGTAACCTAATTCGGACCACCTTGACTATCGAAAAATGTGCTGTCTTCAGGAATTTTGTTTAACCTAATTAATAAATGGAAAATTCTGGGTTTTTGCACTGATATTAACACAAATCTTAGCTGTATTCTCCATTTTTTTCACAACAAAAGATTTAAAAATGGCCGAGTTATTCGCTACTTTGGAACCTAACTCAGACCACCTTGACTATCGAAAAATGTGCTGTCTTCAGGAATTTTGTTTAACCTAATTAATAAATGGAAAATTCTGGGGTTTTGCACTGATATTAACACAAATCTTAGCTGCATTCTCTATTTTTTCAGAATAAAAGATTTAAAAATGACCGAGTTATTCGCTGTTTTCGAAACAGTCCTCTATTGGTACAGTCGCCATTGCTGCCATAAATTGAAACGTCTGACATGAAGAATGTATTTTAACCTCAATCAAGAAGGTACTATCTAAAATGCAGTGTGGAATTTTTTTACGAAATCAAATCATTGTAGAAATGGCAACTAAATATCAATAGTTACTTTATTACCGATAGAATTATATTAATTGTAATTATCAAAGTTTTTAAATGCTGTTTACATAATGAAGTCTCCGCTTTGTCGTTAAAGCGCAGATAAAAGAGCAGCACAACATTCTGATGAGTACAACATTAAGTCTTTTGAACTTTTATAGCCTATTTGTCTCCACTTCCGAAGCCATAATACTAAACTCTCAATTTTTCCCCTCAATATGGAGACATACTGATGTTATCCTTGCATTTTGACCCCTGGGTAGCACTGAAATTCTGCGGTTCCAATGAAACTGTATCAAAATCAAAACTAACCTAACGAAACGTGGCAATTTCTACCCAAAATTTGCAAAATTTTGCTATAAACATTTTCATTCATTCATAAAATTTATCAATTTCCTTTATTCAAATGTTTAATAATTTTCATCCAAATGTACACACCCAAAGAAATAAAATTGCATAAATTGCTCATAAATGCTCTACAATTTTTACAATCTCAGTAATTGCAAATTATAAAATTTGGATACCGTGATTTTGACAAGGCCTGTAGTTCTAGTGCCAACATTTTGTCATTCGCACCAATGCACAAAGGTTAAACGACAATTGAATTAAGCTGAAGAAAGCAGATAACGACCACTTCCACACACACACAAACACCCATCGCACACTCACCGATTACCATACCAAAATCTCTCTGTCCCCCCCCCCCCCACCCCTTCGCTAATAACCTTAGCAGCTGTTGCGACGTTAAAACAATAATCAAAAAAAGAAACAAAAATGACGCAAACCTTGTAATCTTTACAACAGCCAAATGTTTTCGTTTAGCTGAATTTTCCGTCGTCGACCTACGATTAGAGCGTCCCGATATTCGTCACAAAAAAAATGCTGGTTCATCATTTGTGACAGATTGTCTCCGAGCTCTGAAAAGCGAAAGGAGATTACACATGTAATTAACCGACGTTAATTCGTGGTTCGAGCGACGCTAATTCTTGACAACACGAGGGGTCTTATATCGTGGTTGCACTTATCGCGTCTTTTCTCTTCTCGGATTGTTAATTTTTTCTCTCTGTTTTCAATGACATTTTTATGAAACTTTTGTCAACATGATACAATTCTCAGTATATTTGTTTATTAATCCATGATTTAGTAGAACCTCGACTATCCGAACTGATGATATCTTTCATCTTCAAACTACTATAACTCTCCAACGAATTAACGTAGAATGATCATACTAGTCTCATTTGAAAGCTTGAAATCTTTACTCTTGGGTAGTTGTAACAGTACTTCCGAAAACCTTTCTCCTTCATAGTAAAAATCGAGGATATACAGTCACTCCCATTAATATTCGTACACTCTTAAAAAGACGATAACTTGATTAATATTGGACCATACGACTTGGACTTTTTTGAAAAGATAGAATAATTAGTTTACTACATTACGTGAAAAGGAAATTTTAAAACAATTGCAATTGATCGGTATTGCAGAGGAAATATTAAAAGTTGTGTTTTACAATTTTTTTTATGTGGCTTATGTTGAAAATTTAAAACATCCATTTTGTAGATCTGTATCAATTGTATACATTTTCAAATTTTCATCCAATTTGGATTACGTGGAAAACAGCGACAGGCATCGAATGACGTAAGAATCCTTCGATTTATTAGTTTAAGGCCGAAAATTGTGAAAAGCTGCAATTTTTACCATCTTCAAACAGTTGCAGCTCATTGCACCGTTTGCCGATTTTGGTGAAATATTCAGAGTGTATACAGTTGACACAAATCTACAAAACGTATTTGTTGAATTTTCAATATGGACCCACATAAAACAGTTATAAATAACAACTTTTAGTATTTTCTTTGTAATTCCGACCAATTACAATTTTTTCAAAATTTCTGTTTTTCAACGTGTACTAAACCAATTGTTCTAACTTCTAAAAAAGAAAATCCAAGTCACATGATCCAATATTAAAAACGTAATCGCCTTTTAGAGTGTACGAATATTAATGGGAGTGACTGTTCAAATGACTCTGGAAGATTTAAAAAAATTTGTTTAGGATAGAAACTATTGCAGATTTGAATATTGAAATCTTCTCTTTCTAAAAAGCTCTTAAATCTTAACGTACGATTTTTTTTCACCGTTTTGGGTGGGGGGGGGGGGGGTGGGCACTGAACGAAAGCTGTAGGATTTTAAATCGTCATAATCTGAAATTGTAATCACAATTGCCAGCAACCTAAACGATAACTGTGGTTTGGAAGAAACCTGTTACAAAACAGACGCATGGATTACGAAGTATGAGAAGACCACAATTGACTAGAAACTAGTTGATTTAAACTTTGTTATCAGCACGCGGCGAGCTACGATAAAACTCGATCGCACGCGTATTAATATTTTGCTACAATTCTATGACAGTTGCAGTTGCGTCTTCGATAGACAACCTTGATTTTTATTATTCGCAGTCGCTTCTCGTACAAAACGAGTCGAACGATTGATGTATAAATTATCGTTCAGTTTATAATTATCTCGGGCTCGGTTGACGTTAATTTTCTAACGACAATCCCGGCGCGTGTTGTGTTACAGCTCGCTGAGTAATCCAAACAGAAGACATTGAATAATATTTAAGATCGGCGGTGTCAAATGTGCTATTGTCATTGTGCCGTAATGGGCTACAAATAATTTCATTAATAATAATAATAATAACTTCGTATTTCAATGTTTCTGCGAGTACGAGGAGCTAATATCATCTCGATAGAATAACAACAAAATCGTCAATACAATTAAACAGTGGTCGCCAGTAATTTTAAAGCTGATGGGACCTTAAATAAATAAATAAAAATAAATTGATGAATGGCCATACATTTGTACGAAATATAGGAAATAATGTGTGAAAATTTGCGATCAAATTGCACTGTTTGAAATTGCATTGAATAATGTTGAATATTAGAATAATTAAGCGATTGAATTGGATAATATTAAATAATAAAATAATTGAATTGAACAATATTGAATAATAGTATAATATTCGTATCCCATAAATCCAGGGTTGAACACCATCAATATCAATATGTATTTAATTTGAAAAAAATATTATAATAATTAAGCGATTGAATTGGATAATATTAAATAATAAAATAATTGAATTGAACAATATTGAATAATAGGGTAATATTCTTATTCCATAAATCCAGGGTTGAACACCATCAATATCAATATGTATTTAATTTAAAAAAAAAAATTAGAATAATTAAGCGATTGAATTGGATAATATTAAATAATAAAATAATTGAATTGAACAATATTGAATAATAGGATAATATTCGTATCCCATAAATCCAGGGTTGAACACCATCAATATCAATATGTATTTAATTTGAAAAAAATATTAGAATAATTAAGCGATTGAATTGGATAATATTAAATAATAAAATAATTGAATTGAACAATATTGAATAATAGGGTAATATTCTTATTCCATAAATCCAGGGTTGAACACCATCAATATCAATATGTATTTAATTTCAAAAAAAATATTAGAATAATTAAGCGATTGAATTGGATAATATTAAATAATAAAATAATTGAATTGAACAATATTGAATAATAGGATAATATTCGTATCCCATAAATCCAGGGTTGAACACCATCAATATCAATATGTATATAATTTGAAAAAAAATGTTTGTTATAACAAAAGAATATTATTGTAATTTAATAATAGCTTATTGTAATTTACAATAAGCAATTGGGCAACTGGCACGATGTGCTGTAAGTGCCGTCATGTACGGCGTATAGTAGATTGGTGTTCAGTGCCCGGATAGCTCAGTCGGTAGAGCATCAGACTTTTAATCTGAGGGTCCAGGGTTCGAGTCCCTGTTCGGGCGATTTCTTTTTTCTCCGAGATATATATTTTTTTTATATTCTTTTTTGTACTGCTACACGGTGAGCAATGATTTTTAACATTTTAGACGATATATGGAGATATATATATGAATTTGTTTAATTTTTCTCTGCTCGAAATTCGCACATGCAACAATGATGTACATTACTGTTTCGTATATTCTTCTCTGTAACATTAGATAGTGTACAATGATTCTCAATATTTTAAACTATTTATATATACGTATGTATATGTTAATTTATTTAATTTTGCTGAGCTAGAGATACGTACGTACAACACAGATGTACATTTCTGTTTTATATATTCTTCTTTGTAATATTAGACAGTGCACAATGATTTTTAATATTTTAGACGATATATGTAAATATATATGAATTTATTTAGTTTTTCTTAGCTAGAAATTCGTACGCACAACACAGATGTACATTCCTGTTTTATATGTTCTTCTTTGTAATACTAGATAGTGCACAATGATTTTCAATATTCCAGACAATATATATATGTAAATACATATGAATTTATTTAATTATTCTTAGCTAAAAATTCGTACGCACAACACACATGTACATTTCTGTTTTATATATTCTTCTTTGTAATATTAGATAGCACACAATGATTTTTAATATTTTAGACTATATATATGAATATATGTGAATTGGTTCAACTTTGTTTTCGGTAGAAAACTTGTACATGAAATACAGGTGATGGTAGGTGGGGTGCTCACATAACCTCACTAAATGGCATAATACTTCACAGTCTCTCTCGTGTATTTGCTACGGTAATACGGAATATAATCGCACACCACTCTCCAGTCGGTCAGCCAGCTTACAGCCAATGCGCTAGCTGCTCCGTAAACAAGCGCCGAGACTTTCCTGTGTAGGGAAAAGTAACCGTGTGATTATGCGAGTTCGTGCCACTGTTGTGATATAATAAACATTTTCTCTTGACAAAATACTGCTTTGAAAAAAATAGATTTATGTAACACAATTACACATCGATTTTAACGATACCTATTGTAATTTATTAACTATATAGAATTTATATAGAATTAGTAGCCTAAAGGCGCCGTGAATCCTAGGGGGGGGGGGGGGCGAAAGGGGGACTACATCCATAATCTCGAGAACGAGGCGAATGAAGTATAATTAGTATTTATTTATATAGAATTCTATACAATTCATTATTATAAGTTCCTGTGACTAAAGTAATGTAAATAATTTACCAGACGGTAACTCGCTCCCGAATAACCGACCATTTCCCGTAATATGATAATTTCTTTCCCAATCGGGCAGGCTGCATGATTATTCACACGTCGGACATCAATAAACCCATATATGTTCTTAACATTGCGGCAACTGTGAAAACAATTATAAATCGCTATCGATGCTCTCCTTGCGGAACGTTCAATAGACAGAATCCCTAGTAGCACAAAATATTGTATACATATTCATACAATATTAAAAAGAGATTCAATCTTTTTTTAATATTCAAATATACATACAATATTTATTCTATATTAAGAAACAAATTTTTTTTTCAAATATGCAGGAAATATTTATTTCATGTTACGAGAAAGATAATTTTTTTCTAAATATTAAATGAATCTTTATTTCATATTAGAAATATGAATATTTTTTTCCTAATATACAGATAATATTTATTTCATATTATGAAAAAAATATTTTTTTCTAAATATTAAATGAATCTTTATTTCATATTAGAAATAGAATATTTTTTTCCTAATATACAGATAATATTTATTTCATATTATGAAAAAAATATTTTCTTCTTATTATAAAAAGAATCTTTATTTCCTATTAGAAATAGAATATTTTTTTGCGAATATACAGATATTTATTTCATATTATGGAAAAAATATTTTCTTCTTATTATAAAATGAATCTTTATTTCATATTAGAAATAGAATATTTTTTTCCTAATATACAGATCTTATAATTTCCTTATTATTATAAAAAGAATCTTAATTTATATTATTAGAAATAGAATATTTTTTTCCGAATATACAGATATTTATTTCATATTATGGAGAAAATATTTTCTTCTTATTATAAAATGAATCTTTATTTCATATTAGAAATAGAATATATATTTTTAAACATGCAGGAAATATCTATTTCATGTTACGAGAAAAATAATTTTTTTCTAAATATTAAATGAATCTTTATTTCATATTAGAAATAGAATATTTTTTTCCTAATATACAGATAATATTTATTTCATATTATGAAAAAAATATTTTCTTCTTATTATAAAAAGAATCTTTATTTCATATTAGAAATAGAATATTTTTTTCCGAATATACAGATATTTATTTCATATTATGTAAAAAATATTTTCTTCTTATGACATAATTAATTATTCGAAATGACTGTTCTCGCTAATGCATTCAGTGCAGTTTTTTACTTAGGATGTACAAAATTCATTATAAATCTAACAATTGTTATTGTTCTTCCCTCTCATACTTATTTGAAATTTTACAGCAATAAAATTGTCTAAGGACTTACCATTCATCATAGTATTCTCATTTATAATTATCTTGACCCCTTCTGCGTTGAAAATGATGCACAATCCTGCCTGCTGCATTGTCAAATTGTTTTCTGATAAAGTTTCGTTCGTCGTAATCACTCCATCGCATGCTGCAGGCATTGTTAATAATAAATGAAACACTTTGTCGAACGTGATGAAATGTTTCATCAGCGGCGTGTCACTTTGTAATTTTAATGCTAATAACTTTGTTTCTTAAAACTAACCGAGTGGCTAGACTTCTCCTTTCGTAGATGTCGTCGAAGTCTTTTAATATTTGTTGCGCAGCGCCGTACTTATAGTTTGCGCCTAATGTTATAGTTTTCTTTGCCACAGTTTTCATCCACTTCGCGGTTAACATTTCTGGAATGTTCTCGTCTGCCACTTTAATGACATCTAGTTCGCTTATTAACACTTTATCTACCGGAAATTTTGCGACGGTCTTTTTTAAATCAAAGATTAGCGGTTGTGAACGTCTAAATAAATTGTTCAAAAGCGACAGGAATTTCATTGATCATTCAAAAAATTCCTGGAACTTATATAGTGTAAACAATTTCATCTAAAATGTGTACAAAGATAAACCCACAACGCCAGAGGATATGCGGCAAAGGATTACTGCAGCATGTGCTTCAATTACGTCTCAGGAAATCGACAATGCCTACAGATCATTTAATGCAAGATAGCAATATTGCATAAATGAGGATGGTCAACATTTCGAACATTTATTACGATATGTAAAGGTCAACCCGACGTAAACAACGCGTAATCTTTGCTGAAACACGTAAATTTTAAACTTCCACATTTTATCCGCTCCAACATGATTATTCTTGCTCAAGGTCATTTCAAGGTCAAAGAGGTGGCATCCAATAAATTCAGTTCTTTTATTGTCTATCATGCCATCGTAAAAAAAATATACAATTCCATTTAAAAAGACATCGGTGACCTTGAAATTTCATTGAAAAACACGACATAAAAAATTTTTTTCTTTACCATTATATTTGCCCCTGCAATAGTGTCACTTTGTCCTCTGAAGTTTTCTGATAGGACTGTAAATACGACAGATATTTAGGTGTTCCCATATATGTGGGACACCCTGTATATACATATATACACATATATACATATATACACGTTCCCCTCAGGGTTACAATTCTATGCACAGTTACCGCTCCTCTTACACTGCCTCCTCACCACCGCCTCTCTTATCCTAACCTTACTTTATCTTAAGACTGACTTATTACGCTAACGCATTAAACCTACTTAAAGCCATATACATGAAAAGCTCTCAAAACGTAACTTAAAACAACTATACCTATAACTTATGCCCATTTTCCTTTACGCCCACATACACCCCCCTCCCCCCCCCCTCCCCTTCCCTAATCGTGAACGCCCAATGACGAAATGTACATGCGTCCATTTCTATGATCCTGAATCTAGCGTTTAATCCAGTTTTATTTATTCAATCGAGAAATATCTTGACAAACGATGGTGCACAGGAACCGCCGACGACATTACTATTATCGTGATACTTATACAGAGTGGTTTCCACCGTTCGTGCCGCATTCTTATCGAAAACACCCCACGAAGATGACGCAACAGTTCTGCTGTCGCACGTAATCGTATTGATTACTATTAATCAATTTCGGTTTTCGATTTCCCGCTGAAAACTTGATCGCGTCGAGCAATATTTAATCGTCATATATGTTTCTAATCAGGAAGAATAACGACGACTAACGGAATTAATAAAACAATACCTTCATCGAATAAACAAGTCTGAGTCATTTCACTTGTTAATTAGGGAAAAGCTAGGTAACTATTTTTCTTACCAGTTTTCTCTTTCTCGCGGTTACTAGACTGTGACAATGTTTATGCACATTGTTATTTCCGTCGATAAATTTTCAGACTCGGTGAAATTCCATTTCCTGTTTCTCGAGGAAACATTATTATCGAAAACTTGATTAGACACTGACGAAATTTTCTACTATCCTTTGAAAACTTTATAAGCGATGAATGTTAAGAAATTGGCGATCTAACAATTAAATTATTGGCCAAAAAGACAAAAATGAATTTTCGGTTGGAGGTACGGCTCTTGCCTTGTTGTTAGACAGCGGATCTTTATGCAAAGTAAAGATTTTCTATCTGAACTGCAACAAACTGGAGTGAAATAGAAATTTATTTTCTTTTTTAATATGTTTAATAGGTTGAAGGGACTCAACAGCATCTTTAACACTAGATTTACGGGACCCGTCAAAATGACGGATTCGAAAATTTTTAATTTACGTTTATTAAGAGTGTAAGGAGGCATTCGTGAGGAATTATTAAATAGATTTATTTTCTTGTGTACATATTACAATAAAAATCGCTGAAGATCTAAGTAAATACAATTTTATTATTTTTATAGAGAAATGTAAAATAATCAATTTTAATGCTCCGTAAACCTAGTTTTAGTTCTTCTAATATTTTTACTGTTTTCAATTACAACTATTCATTTTAGACGTGAATGCAAAAAATCCGCTGTCTCCTTATTGTGTATTCGGTTAATGACCTTATGGGAAAACCGAGGCAAAAAGGTCTTACCATTTATACCTACAAAATGGAGGCCGACTAAATATCGCTTCTATTCGTCACGCGGCTTCCGTGGTGCGAACTATGTGCATGTGCTGTCGGAGTGCCAAGTGTAAAGTGCATAATTTTGTTGAGGCTGAATTCATCGCAATTCTACAAAATGGATACTGTTCCTGGAAGTAAAAAGAATCTCTGTATGTACTAAGATATCTGAAATTGTTAATAATTACGTTAGTGAATTATTTGGTCTAGCCCATAATTTTATACAAACAAATATTCGAACACTTATATGCAAATCAATCGTTAATTTAAAAAATAAACTGATTAAATCATTAGCAAATTTTAGAGTTCACGGTCATTTCAAGGTCGTGCTATTAAACATGGACGAATGCACAATAATGTTTGCTATAACATACAACAACAAAAAATGTGTGTATATATGTAAAAAACACGAGTGACCTTGGAAAAACGATTAAAAAATTACAATTTATAAAAAACGATTCTTCCATCTAATTCGTCTTTTGAAACCATTTAGATTACGTTAGAAACATTTTTTGTATTTTCACAAGTATAGGAGATATTGAGGTGTCCTGTTTTAGACGAAACACCCTGTATTTTATATATTCCTATTTCCACATATATTTTATTTATTTCTATTTCTACATATATTTTATATATTTTTATTTCTAAATATATTTTATATATTTTTATTTCTAAATATATTTTATATATTTCCATTTCTGTATATATCTTATATATTTCTATTTCTACATATATCTTATATATTACTATTTGCACATATATTTTTCAATTTTCTATATCTACGTATATTTTATATATTTTATATATATTTTATATATTTTATATATATTTTATATATATTATATATATTTTATATATATTATATATATTTTATATATATTATATATATTTTATATATATATATATATATTTTATATATTTCTATTTCCAAATATATTTTGTACATATACAACATTTTGTATAAAATCGTGAAACATGGGGCACATCGAAATTCACCACAAATGTCAAAACACGCTTATTACAAATTGATAATCTATATTAATTAGACTGCGGATCTCACGCATTTATGACATAAATGAGTAGATGCAATACAAAGTGTAGTAGACAAACTATTATGAACTTGTAAAAATGATTCAAGAAACAATGAAAACTGGCCGACTGAAACTTGTTGCAATTAACGAAGACAATTTATATTTTGCATAGAAATCGGCAGACTAATAATAAACTATACCGAGCAGTTAAACTGAAATAAACAGGTGAACACCAGTTTCCACACGAGACCTGTGATTAATCTAATCAGAAAATTCGTTCGATTTGGTCGCTCGCAGATCAAATCAAATTTCCTGCTTGTCTCCGCGTGTTAGACAACTTTCGACCGATTTTAACACTGGAACAAGTTATGCACCCTGTCGAAAAAAAAAAATCAACGTGATAACTTCGCCCGCAATCATCGACCTCTGTCGACAGTTTCGAATCGGCGAAGCATAAACGAACGTTCCAGTCTCTCGGAACTTTTCATGTAACGAGCCGATACGCTCCGGGGGGGAAAAAAAAGTCGCGACACGATTGCGCAACGAGCGGACCAATGCGATTTTGCGAAAACACCGACGGACAGTTTTCCTTTTCCCATCGCGAAAATACAGCATCGCGTCTAGAAGGAGAAAAGACAAATAGACTTTCGAAAAGAAACATTTTTCAAACGGATGAATAGACTCTATCTTTTTTAAACGAGTATCTTATTCAAAAGTGCATAGATTGAACAATTTGTAGGAATTTTTTCACAGCAAAATATTAAAAAGAAGTGCGCCAGGCACAGAACATTTGTCTCATTCATGTCGCCATTGGTGAAGTACGATACAGTTTTTACTAAATTATTGCAAATTAATTCGCATATATTAGTCGCATTTTTCTGATTAAAATGAGTCCAAGCATGACATGATTCAAAGCTAAGTAACTATTATTATTCACATATGTTCCACTCGCGATTTTTACTATAAAGGAGAGAGGTTTTAGGAAAAACTGCTATAGCTATCTGAAAGTAGAGATTTTAAGCTTTAAAATGAGACTAAAATGATCTTTCTACGATTATTCGTTGCAAAGTTATAGTAGTTCAAATATCAAAGGTCTCAGTCAGTTCGGATAATCGAGGTTCTAGTTTTTCGCAAATTAAACGAGCAAATGCGATCGAAACTATATCGTGTTTGGACTCGTTTCAACCAGAAAAATGTCACCAACATTCTACTGACCGAAAATACTACTGTCAACACGTTTTCAATCACGTTTCGTTGCATTTTGTTAACACTAGGTTTACGGAGCACTAAAATTGATTATTTTACATTGCTTTATAAAAATAATAAAAGTGTATTTACTTATAATATTGTCGGGTTTATTTAGATAAATGGACGCAACGCAATTACAAAACAAAAGGCAGAAAATTCATGGCCCACGCTGCAGTCAAATTCGAGTTAAACTTTAAACCATATCTGAACACGCGTTGATTAATTAAAATATTCAAATATTAACTGATTTGTAAATGGTACTTTGTGTTTATGTATTTGA